>CM043712.1:17685779-20338279 GCA_023969325.1 Oryzias curvinotus | reverse complement strand
AGTTCGGCCCTGCTCGCCCATGTGTCACAGTGTCCTTGGGCAAGACACTGAACCCCACTTTCTCCTTGGTGGCTATAGGCTGACGCCAGTGTTCGGCATCGGTGCCGCTATCAGCGTGAGAATTTGTGTGTGTGTGCGTGGGCGAATGGGACCATGACTTTAAAGCGTTTTGGGCCTTCTTGGAAGATAGTAATGCTCTAAATAAGTATTTGCCATTTACCATACATATATATATATATATATACATGTGTGTGTGTGTGTGTGTGTGTGCGCGTGTATGAATTTTTAAATCTTTTATTACTTTCTTTTTTATTTCTAATTATTTGACTAATTGTCTAAATTAATAATTATCCTAGGTTTGATTCATCTATGTATAGATTGTACATTTCTGTTGTCTGTCTTTTTTCGTTTTTTGTTTGTTTGTTTTGACTGCTTGAAATAAACCAATTCCAACTTGTGCTGTTTAAACGTGTAAAATAATCGAAATAATTATAATTGGGTTACTAAACATGACAGTGACGATATCTACAGGCACACCCTTATTGGGGATTAATCGCAGGCAAGCTCACATCTTTCATGACCCACCTCCACATCAAGATGAACTCATTCCCATGACTAAAACATAGGGGTTGGGCTGATTTTACTTTGAAAATTTCTGGCACTGGATTTGCAAAAGAAAATGCAATAAAAGACATATTAAGTATCATATGTTATATGTAACTTCTGAGAGATCCTTTTATGCACAGCACACACTTACCGCTAACAAAGGAAGACCCACATCTCAGAAAAAAAGCTCTTATTAATGTGTGATGTTACCTGGTGCAAAGTTAAACCAGACCAAACCACATAAAGTCCCAGTGAACAGACTGCTATGTTTTTATTCTGTGCATCACAGAACAGGAGCTACAGAAATACAACAGATGGCAGCTTTTTCCTACTACCCTAAAACCCTTGTTGTCAAAATACATTTGTTGCAACACTACCACTTCATTTAACAATGGCATTAAGATACTAAACTGTAAAATATTTTATCAAGAACCATGCTTTGCATTACAAATGTCAAAATAAGCTTTTAACTTGAAAATCTCGCAGGATAACCTTATACGTCCCTTGTTTTTTCTAACAAAAAACTAACTCAGAAACAATGTCTTGTTAAAAACAGATTAACACTGAGAAAGTCAAATTTTCTCCTCTTCAGTAAATAAAAGATGTCCTTTGTGCCATCTTTTAGACAGTATTGGGGTAATATTGCCCATTCTGCACACATTCCCAGATGGAATACGTCCATTGGTTTGTTCTTGAACGAACCCCTTTGTGATTGCAATGGCTCCTTAGCTGTTCTCCAGGATCACTGTAGGTGTTGCCTCCATCCAAGGCCGTTCACCAGTGTAATCAGCAAGCTACCTTCTTGAGCTGATTGGAAAAGTGCAACATATTCCACTTCAGCAGTTGAAAGTGGAACTGTAGCTGGTTTTCTGCATGAGACAGCTCACTGCTCTTCCATTCAGTAAGAAAGTGTTGCCAGTTGTTGGGCAGCGGTCCTCCTAATCCCCAGCCCAATCAGCCTCTGAGGAGCCGACCAAATTTCCAGATTCTGATCTTTCATACTAGAAAGCAAGATTCCCTCAAAGCAGTCAGATCTGCGATGTTTGGATTTGCATTGACCTTTGACACAGAACCATGTAGACTGCTTGGAGTATGTCTGGTTGCGTGATTAATGTAACATACAGAATACATCTCACCATGGACTGATAGATACTTGGGTTCTCAGAACCATTCAACTTGACATTGGCATCAGCAGGAGTTGTAGCAGAATTTTTTGTTTCATCCATCTTGTATTTACAAAGGATTGCTTTAATGTGCTGCTTCTTGAGAAAAAGAGACCATTCTTTACCTATAGTGACTCTTAAGAGCCAGTTTAGCTTGCTTATGCTTTAAGTTGATTCTGTAATCAAGACCAGTCATCTACATAAACAGCAAGTGTCACTTGTGTTAATGTATACAGTAAATGTATAAAAGCCTAAACAGGTTTCATCATAGTCAAACCATACAACTGTGTGTCAGCTTTAGCAACAAGTCCACACTTGTATCCCTTCCACTATTCATCTCTTTGAACACCCATTTTGACCCTATGACCTTTCTGTCCCAAGCCTAAAAGTAGTACTAGTAGTGGCTGGTATTTCAAGTAAACAGCAGCCTCCTATTTCTATGCATTTTCAAAGTAGTTTGTTTACAGCACATATTGGCATAATGATCAACATTCATCAAGTCAGAATACTCATCATGTCCATACTTCTTTGGTGCTGTTGTCTCTCTGCCCCCTCTGTTGGCAGTGTTGTTGACAGAGATATCAATTCATCTGAGAAATCTGTTCATGGTGACTTCGTTCTCTGAACAGGACATCTCTTCCTTCTGTTTCCATAAAAGATGACATCTCAATGAATTAGAGATCTTAATATCTGTCATAATCAATCTAACCATTTCTTGTTGTATTGTTTAAACGTCCAACAAACGGTTAGGTGAATTTGCGACAGCCTCTTCCCAGAATGCCTTTGGAAAGTTAGCATGTGATGGTATTTCTTGCTGCTTTAGGACAGTTTAATGGTTCTGCAACTCCACTTTGCTGAGGTAATTAAGGTAAAGACCTCTCACAATGATTACCTTGGGCCTAATGTTTCCTTTTTTATAAAATACTCATTGCAGAATCAAGAGTAATAATAGATAAAAGTTACAAAATATGGATTAGATGCAACTAGCATTTCCAAGGTATTTTTTCCCACTGACCTGTATGGCTTTCAAGACAGCATGCACTCCACACAGCCTTAACCCAAAGGAAGGAACCATGTTTAATTTCTCAGTTCAGCTTTGTGGTGCATTCTAGCTGTGGGTGTTAACGCCTAGGTCTGATTGACGCACTTGAAGCATCATAATGAATCAAAATCCAGTTGGAACAGCTTACAAGATCTTTGTGTTGACTTTTCTTGCAGAGTGCCACCTTTCTATTAACTTGCTCATTGTTCTATTTTTTTTTTAAATAACACAGGCATCCACTGGCATTGATGCATTGTTAAGTTGTTGTGGTGGTAATGAAAAAACAGACAAAACTAAAAAACAATTCCAAAAAAAAGCTAGGTTGCAGCACAAAATCTTCAACTAAAGATTTATCAGTATACTACTGAGACTGAATTTTTCGTTTTTGTCCCTTGACAGTTTGAGCAAGTGAAAGTTAAAACATCTGATCTCTCCAATAATTCCCTTTTTCACTAAATTAATGGATAGTCTGAACATCTCTTAAGCCGCATTCACACACCAGGGGCGTTCGGTTTCAATGTTTAGTCAATGTACAGATGCAATCAGAGGTCTTGCAGTGTGATTTGAGCATTCGGCGTGGCACGTCGGCCTGGAAGAAGTGTGTTTAGGGCATCGCGGCCTAACTTGGGTGGCGCGTTGAGAGATTAAAAATTTGAATTTTGGTAAAAAAGACATGTCGCATCAACCAAATTAGGACTCAGCTTAAAATAAATAAACCTGATCTCTCAACAGCATCCATGTCTTCCAAGCATCGCAATGAGATATAAAGATTTACATTCAATGCTTCCATGTAGCGATGAGACTAAAAACTTTAGGCGTAAGCTCCTCCCACATGCGTGACACGTGAATCGTAAATTGATGTGAACGCAGGCTACAATCAGCAGTAGCAGAATTGTAGCTTAGAGCTTCTAAGAAGACCAATCAAAGACGTTGGATTTAATGCAAAGTTTTTACAGCCCACCAGAGTGATATTCTGACATAGTTGAAGATCCTACTAGTTGCCTACAATGTCATTTAATTACAGAAAAATGAAACAACTTTGGATTATTAGAGAGCCTAGGGTCTCCTTTCAGTAAAAACTACTCTTTTCAAAATGATTAAAAAAACGCATGTATCACAACAGGAATCTGTATAATGACATAGACTATGAGGATACTGCTTTGTATAATTAATTTAAAGGTATTTCTGTAAAAGGCATTTAGTTCCTGTTGCACTCAGTGTAAAAAAATATTTTATTAAAAATTGAAGCTTCTGTTTGAAGAATCTTGTAAAATCCAATTTTTGTGGACAGGATATTCTGGTGTTTTTGTCTCCCTTTGATGTTGCTTTACTTTAACTATCTGCCTAATTTTTGCTCATTGACTCTGCTGTACTTAGTCAGTCTGTGAAATTAACACCTTTCTTTTAAATGACATTTTGATGATTTTTGATTATGTCTGCACAGTAGGTCTAGAGTTATGGGTATTCTACAGTATATCTGTATGATGAAGGCAATGAATAGATGTGTCTACTTCTAGTATTTTTTGATTGTTTAGATTTTGATGCAGCTTTAAATACATATGCAGGTTTTTTTGTTTTTTTTTAGGATATATGTCTCTTGGGGTTTTGTTTTCACATTTCACTCTTTATGCTGTTAAGGCAAGTGGGATCATAACTAGATAAACATTATAGTAGACTTTGGTTCTAAATTTAATGCAATAAACCCACATTCACACTTGAATAAATCCAAGTGTATAACATACAACAACTGCCAGAACTGAAAAGATATATTGAAATAGATTTGCGGGTATTTACAGGTGTTGGCATGTCCTCTTGCATGAGCATAAATTGTAGTATTTTTTAGCTGCAGGGGTGCTGCACAGCAAAGTCTTGAAAGATGCCTCCAGCTATACCTCTTGAAATAAGATGAACGTCTGCATGATAAGAAAAGAAGGAATGGTTCAGCAGACATCTGTAGTTTGTTTCTCATCTCTGCTTGAGGCGAACTGCTTGAGGCATAAATAGAAATCCCTTAACCTAAAGGTTGTCAGTTAAATTCATTGTGCACAGAGTACAAGGCAACTTTTTAAATGTAAGACCATTTATAAAGTTTTGGACTCAAAATGGATTATTTGAACAAATGAAACTGCCAAATATTTGCCATAAAGTGACATGTATGTGTGATCAAACCAACACTACCATCAAATGAGTCTAAAGGAACCTTTTTCAACGCCCAAATAATCCTCTGGTTCGTCTTTAACATATAATACTTTTTTTTTTCTTTTTTTAATACTAACTTTGCAAAAATGCATGGGCACAGATAAAATACTGTTTTCTTATTTTTGAAGAAATACACAATAAATGTGGCATGAAGCCAGACTTTTTCTTTTCATTAAGCTGCAGTTCTTCATTTTTGTTCAGGCTTATATTGGGGGAACTAGGTGGGTGGAGGGAGGATTCTAGGGAGGAAGGGGGTGCCAATTTGTAAGAGTGTCCTGTGTTTTTTACTTTAACTAATTTTCATATTTTATGGCTATTTTATTTGCTTTTATGAAAGCACCTCGTGTTTTTGGTCGAAATGAAAGGCGCTAAACATTTTATAGGATCTTAATGAATATTGTTGTCTCTTTCTATTAAGGAAGAATATTATTGATTCAGCAGCGTCAATATGGGATTTTCTGTAATTTTTACAATTTCTATCAAAGGGTTTGGTAAAAAGACATGGCTAACAGTGGCACACAATATACAACATTGTTACTAGTTAAAAGTACCGGTAAATTGTATGTCTTTTATGACAGTAAGTAGAATAATAAAGTTACACTTTAACAGGATGCTATCTTAACATGCTTCAGATATTCATGTGTGAATATTCCTTCATAAAAAATATGTGGGTAATTTTTTGCGTAGCGTGTGGACTAACATCAGGACATCATCAACTGACAACATCAGGAGATAAGTGGCATGGGGATGAGATAAAGTTTAATACATGTCAAACATACAAACCAAAATTGACAATTGAAGTCTGCTTCTTCAAATGAAGAACATTAAAAGTAAAGATGCTTAAAACAGAAATTCTATCAAGTTGATGAAAAGTTTATAGGTGTATAGGTTGACTGAATTATTGCGAAAAGACAAAAAAGGACTATTTACTGTCCTCTAATACTTCTCTCCATCTCAGCCTCTTCAACACACCATCCCCCGTCCCCTAATCTTTCCGCCCCATCAACATCACTTCCTCCCTTTCCAAACCTCCCAAAAGGCCTCACCCCTGCCCTGGCCTGAGCTGCTCAGGTCTTGCAGGCTGAAGGATGGGTGGAGGTCAGAGGTTTTCTTCGCCTTCGTTTATGTTCTTTCGTCTCTCAGTTGACCCCAGTGCTGTGTCCATCCTTTTCTTCTTCTTTTAGTCCTCCGATTAAAGACTCTCCACCGTTTGACCCACTTTCCTGTTCTCCTGTCTATGCTCCATCGCTGGCTGAAGCTCTTCCTACATAGCATATTGATTAGGGGTTCTATTCAGCTCCACTCAGACCCTCTTTCTCTATTCCCTTGGTCCCTCACTGTACTACACTGCTTAAACCTTTTTGATCAGTGTATTTGATTGTGACTGCTGCTTCCCTAAATGTCTCCATTAACAGAAAGCGTTGTCTCCATGTCAATGCAGTCATACAATAACAGCAATAAACAAATGGTGAGGATTTCAAAGAAGCATTCCAGCCTGCCATGAACTGGTTAACTCTTCAGCTTAGCAGCCATAAATGCTTAAAATAAATGGAATAAGCAATGATTCATGCTAATATGTTGCCTTTGAACTTTGTCTTGTTGGTTCTACAAAGAATTTTATTTTATTTTTTTCTCATTCCCACACATTTGTTAATTATGCACACACCCACACACACCTCTGTAATCACATACACATGAGCCCACAGGTTGAAGCGCTTGACAAGGTTTGGAATTTTTTGCTAAATGAAAGATAGAGGGGTTCAAACCATCTATGTTACAGTTGGAAGATGGCCAGAGCACCAAGTGAGGATCACAAAACAACAACTAAATAAAGGTTTTAAGACCCACTCTGGTTAAAATCGTGTTTTTGGTGTTTTTAACATGTTTTGTGTTAATTTACCCATGATGGAGAACATATTCAGAGAAAGTTAAGATTAAAATTGCATTTCTGACTATTTCTTCATTCAGATTGTTGTGAATGAGGAGCAGATGATTAAATGCTGTTTAAAATTGCCTGTAGCAGTGATGTAGGTGCTACAATCGGTGAGCCACAAGCTCCCTGCTCTGCTCCATTGTGATGCATCTACTTGCAGACAAATAGATCCATGGCAGGCTTTGTTGTTCTCATTTGTAAACTCCATGGCCGGTATAGCTTCTACATTGATCGCTATTTTTGTTGCACCACTAATGTTAGGTTGGGGTAGTGAGGGGCTGAAAGCAAGCTAATAGGAAGTAGTATAAACAAAGGAATGATGGGACCAACAAGTCAGAGGTGAATTTCTAATGAACTACTGCCGCTCTGCAGAAACTATGTCCTTGAAAACAACACAGATTTTTTCATTTTGGCTAAAAATGGTACAATTATAATTAATAGATCACTGGGAACGCTATTACATGGATCAAAAGATGATAGGAGTGGGACTTTAATGAGTAATGTCCGTGTCTTAATCCGTGTCCGTGTCTCTTCTGGGGTCTTTTGACACAGGTATTCCCTCTTGCTGTTCAGGATGCAGCTCATCCTCGCCTGTAAGAGAAGGCAAGTCTACTTTAGGAAAGGTAAAAATAAGACTGACATCTGGCTATTAATCTTTAAACATCCATTTTGTCACCCTTCATCATGCTGTGTTTGTGTTTTGGTCTCATGAAAAAAACCCTTTTTGCTGCCATGTTACCATTTGACTCATGATTCTTATGTAGGACTTGTTTTCCCAAAGGCCTCTAGTGTTAAATCATCATTTTGAAGAGGACCCGCACAACTAAAAACCTTGGGTACTTTAGGGGATTTACATGCAAAGGCATGCTCGCACACACAAGCACGCATGCACACATGCTCATTACACTTACTCACAGAGCAAATACAAACTCAGCCCATGGGAGGGGCAGCGCTTTACTTCCACATTACTGAAGGGAGACGAGATGAGGTACAGAAAAAAAAATTAGATACCAAATTAGAGGAGCCGCTCAGGCGAGGAGAAGAGGCAGGAGAGGAGAGAGTGGAAAGGAGGACAAACAAAGCGGTGACCTGAAGAAGGGGTGTCTGAGAACTTACCCAGCATGCATCAACAAGCTGGCTGCTGAGAGGACAGAAACACAAGTAAAAACAGTGGGAGCAGCTTGCAGTGATAAAAAAACAAAAGCAGGACTACAGCGTTGTTAAGGAGAGCCACCTTTGTCCAGCTGTTTTTTTGTGACCTTTGACATGTCCTAGTGTGTGCCTAATACGTGATAAAATCCCTCCTGTACCATACTGCCAAATGCTAACCTCCTAAACTCCCACTCCGATCTTCTTTTGATGAGTAAAAGCATCCCCGGTGCCCTTTTAATTATGATCATGTTTTTTTTTAGGCAAAATCAAAAACCTGTGTCGTTTTCTATGACGTAGTTTGGTAGGTTTTTTAGTAGGTTCATCAGAAATATGCCTCTGGGTTGTGGGCAGGACCGTTGATGCGTATCTCCTCTCCTACTTCCTGTCATCCATCTTTTCATCTCTCTCCCACTAGCTTATAGCCCTCATGCTTATAACCTAAAAATCAATTAATTTGTTTGCATTTATTTGACTAATTTCTCTTTTCTAGGGGAGCATTGAATTGTCACCTGTAGGTTCACACAAAATTGACTCATTTATGCTTGAAAGATTTTCCCCACCAACATTTTCCTGCCATGAAGACACTCAAGGATACTTACAGATTACAACCTCCTACAAGCATGACCTCCGCCCCCGTCTTCCTCTAACTCTTCCCCCTTATCCTTCTCTTAGTTCTCTACAGCTTTTTCTCCCTTCATGTCTGACTGTCTTCTATTGCCTCATCTCTTTTCTCTCGTCGGTGTAAGTAAGCAGCTTAAACACCTACAGGGTGTGACATCGGGGCCCCACGCGCCTCTGAATGGAGTAAGTGCAGGCGGGAGAAGGCAATGTTGAAAAGGAGAGCGTTTCATCCTTCTATTCTCTCCTCCCCGCTTTGCCTGGCATCGACGGCGCAAGTGTGGTTTAGGCGAAGCCAAGGCTGTCCCCTCACATTAGCCGGGGCTGAGCCAGACAAGCCATCACCCCCACCCACTGCAAAACTGTCCTCAACTGCTCATCTTCACTTCGCCTACCCCTTTTCTCTCTCCGTCTCCCTCATTCTTGTTCCTCCTCCTCTTCTGCACTCGGCTCAGCTCTGCCATGGGCACCGTTCCCCAATCTCTGAGGTGATTATGACAAAAATGAACGACCCCCAAGAGACGGGGCTAGCAGAGATAAGAGAGAAAGAGGAGTATGGCAGAGGGATTGAACGAGGAGGAGGGAAGGATTGGAGATGGATGATGTAACACAGAATGTTAACTGTACCTTATCATTTGGGTGGAGGATTTCAGACCTGACAGTTAATGGCAGACCACATCTGTATCAGTCTATGAACATACCCAGAAATAAAGAAATGCATCTGCAGCACTGGTGTGGTATTTGTTTGCTTTTACTGAAGGAAACTGCTTTGATTCCACTATTTTAAAGTCAGACTTTCATCTATTGCAACACATTGGATGGGTTTGTCTCTCTATACTTGCAAGGATGAACAACAATGGTGTCCACATGCCTCGCAAAGAATTTTAACCCTTAAATCAATGATAGGTAGATAAGATCGATTGGAAGAGAGATAGAAATTGCATTGATGGAATCAAGGAGATCAACCTGACTCTTCCATAAGGGCCACAGATAATTTTTCTGTTGTGTGCAATGGGGGTCGTGACCCCATATGGTCAGCAGGGTCTAATCAAACAGCAGCGCTGAGCTGGAGGAGGTCATTAAAGAGACAGAGAGTTGTGATGGGGAGAAACTCAACGAGGGATGCTGTTGTTAACCCATTCCCCTGCCTCCCTGCTGAAACGAAAGGAAGCACTGAGAAAGGAAATGTAGCAAAGGAGAGGAGATGAGAGGTCATATTATTGTAGCATAGCAACCCAGGTTTCAGTGTGGGTTGAGGCAAGCAATAATATATAATATTGCTGAGAGGTTAGACAGCTTAGCAGAACCTTTCAAGATGGATGTGGAAAGAGAGGTGCACTTCCTGCGCTTAAGAGGGGGAGGAAAGAAAGAAAGAAAGAAAGAAGGTGGGTGTGGGGTGGGGTACAAAGACAGTTAAGAAGAAAATAGTCCAATCCTGATGTCTTCATTGTCTTCCCCCTTTTCTCCTTGTTTTTTGATACCATGTTAGTTTACCTATCTCAATCTTTGCCTCCCTACTGCCTCCTGCACTCTGTGCATCATTAAAACAAGCGGAGTAGTGTTCAGAGTGCTGGGCTGAACTGAGACGGTGACCTCCACAATAAGAATATGTTCTTGCTTCGGGGAAGAGAAGGTCGTTTTGTGCTCCTTCTCCTCCTCCTTTCCTCTCTCTCCGTATGTTTTTTTTTTTCCTCATGCCTCCGCCATTGGAGTAAATGAGATTTGGAGGGCCAGCAAAGTGGAGAAAGGATCAAGAAAACAAACATGAAGATGTAGGAAAGGCAGTTTAACATACAAAATGGGAAACTGGAATATGACAAACAGTAATGATCTACATTTGCATAAAGTAAAACCACTAGTGAGGCTACAAAGAGATAAAACCACAAAAAGACATGAAAAGCCAGACTACAGAACTGTTTTTGTGCCCTGTTCTCTTGGTTTATCTGGACAAAATGCATTTTCTTTTATTTGCATACGCAAGTAGACACAGTCGTGTCAGTCAGGAGTAATTCTCATCAAAGAACAACGTGGTATTAGGTGTGATAAACATGCTGTCAGCATGCAGAATCAGAGGCACCGTTTCTTTATATCCGTACAATAGACAGGACGGCTTGCAGCTTAAGGGAGAGCAGCAAGTCCTTTGGGTGACACAAGGACTGGCAGTGGTGTGAACAGCTCCAGTCTCCGCCGCCCCTCCTGCATGTCGCCTTCACACAGGAACAAAATGTGTGGGCAGAAAGCACAAACACATTCTCTCTATCCTCCAGATGATTATACATCCTTGAAATCCAATAACCTTGATTCATGCTGCTTTTCCTGGTGTCATTCTTCATTGTATCTCATTCATCTACACGTTCTCTGAGAATTTTGCTCATTCTTTACATTTCTTTTTCCTCTGTCACTCCTTTCCATCACCTTCTTCCTTCCCAGTTCTTCTGGTTCGGTTCCGTGGATCCCGTATTCTCTGGTGCCCTCTTCCTCTATCAGAGTTGACTCCTCATAAAAGCGTTGCCATTTCTCAATAATGATTGGAGTATCACTAAGCTGCACCTTTACATATACTGTTGTCCTACACCTTGTGCCAAATGTTCTTTTGTGAATCCGTCCCCCATCCGCTGCCTGCACCTGGTAGAGATAGTGTTCTTTCAGCCGGAGGCTCTGCCGTCTATACAAGCAGGGCTAAGACGGCACAAGCAGCACACAGCTGTTCGCCTTGGTAAATTGATAGTGAAGGGCAGGATGAGGCAGTAAAAAATGCCTTTCCGCTAGTTTTATGACAGTTGTTTACATACATGTATATACCCATTTGTGATCAAATATGATCAATAACAGTTCTTATAGGAATTGTGAGAGATAATGGGGTTTGCCTTTAAAGTTTTACATTTTTACAGATAACCAAGGTATTAAACATGCAAGTCATCATTTAAAAATGTGGTTTCTCAATAACCTCCTGTTTTTTAAGCTCCAGTAGAGACTTTCTTCTAATAAAACCACCTTGCTTAGTTGTTTTTTTTACATCAAAGTAAAGTGATAGAAGCAGAGCACACCAAACTGTCATTTTCAGTGAACAAAAAGATAGCCAGATGTATTGAATCATTACCTCAGAACAGTCTCTCTTCAATCCGATTTCATAAACATTTTAGAGTTTTTTTTTAAATAAGATAAGGTAATCCTTTATCTGTCCTGCAATGGGGAAATGCCATCAAAATGACATCAAATATGAGTACATCAGCTTGAAATAAAAATCCACGTTGCTCGTCTGGTGACACCAAGAGTTGCAAAAAAGACCTTTTAACTTGCTAAAGCCTTTTGGCATGCTGTGTTTGTGACTGCAGTTAGTAAGTTCATGAAAACCTCAATAAAGATGAACAGCTCAGATTTGAACAGTTTATAACCTTCGTTTGACTTTCTTAATGTCTCCATTTAAATATCATACACTCACTGGCCACTTTATTGGGCACACCTTGCTAGCGCCACATTGCACCCCAGTTTTAAGTTTCTGCCATCAACCCTGGTCTTTGTATTGCAGGTCCTTCACTGCATGTTCCTTAAAGAAAATTGCCAAATCAGCTCAATGATTCTGGGGTTTTCTTATAGGGAGGTGCTCTCGGAATATGAGACAAATGGCCCGCTGTGAAGGGGGCATTTAATCCCAAAATGAACAGAGCAGTATCTTGGTTTGTACTGCTACAAAGCTAGACTCTGTGAGAGTCTAGCTTTGCCAGGGTTGCCCATTGTCACAATTCTTTACAGCAGAAGGAATTAGCTTCACCTCTGTGTTTTCTTTTCCTCAAATTACCTAACTGAGATTGTCAAGAAATTACTGCCAATTCCTGTGTAGCATTGTTAATTATTTGTGTAATGATGGGTGAGAGAGCAATGTTTCCTCTGGTATGGGCCCAGATCACTGTAGAAAAATGATCCAGAAACACATTGGAAGTAAAGTAGAAACCAGGAAGATATCTTGAAGAGAGGAGAAAGGAAAAATACTTGTCAGTTCAATTGTTCAAAAAGCTGTTTTTTTTCCATAAGAAGTCTATTTTATGATCTGCCATGGACTGGGCAACAAGCTCAGGCAGCCATCATGGATGACCACATGACCCGACTCACCTGAAACCCACAGAGTGAGCAGCAATACAAATTTGAGGGCCCTCAATGTTTTTAGAGGCAAAAATATGATGATAACAGTTGCATAACAACACAATAATTATTACAATAATCAGCTTTTACAATCCAACTGTTGAATCTAGTGAAAAACCAATCCCAGCTTTACGTGTCATAATTCAAAACTATTTTATAAGAATGCACCAGAGGTTTGAGTTATGGATGAAAACCAGGCTGGTTTAGTGTTGCTATGGAGTGTGAGACCAAATTTACCAAACAAACACACCCGTTTGATACATGTGTGTGCATTTTCTGGCTGTTTTGAACCAACTTAGTTTGCTTAGTTCGGTGTAACAGCTATGACTTGTGTGGGATTCATAAATATTGATGTTTCTTTGGTTTCTGATTCATTTCTGAGCTTGTTCATAATTCATAGTTCATAATTAAAAAGTTTGGAATGGAAGTTCTGTAAGTTTTTTGTGAACATCTGTGAGTGGTATTATTCTCCAAGGAAATACAATAAAAATAAATTCAACAATTGGGTTTTGGATGAAAAACATTTGCGCTTCAGGTTGAAATGAGTTTTCTATTAGCTAGCAATGTTGCACAAATACTAATATGAATCACAAGGAATGTAATTCATCTTTAAATTGAACATTAAATGTACATATTGAGCAGCTGTAAGAATGCTTTTCTCTATGAAATCAGATGGGAAAATAATCAATTAAGGTCATCCGCAGATGACTCCTTAACTTTGCTCAACAGGAACACACTTCTTTTGTTTTTATTAATAAAAGCAAGTTTTTCAAGTCATTCTCATGTATAATCTAAAAGTAAGAGTGCTCATCCTTTAAAACATGTTCACGAAATTGTGCTTTTCAAGAGCTAAAGACATTTGGAGACATGTTAGCTTGTTTAAAATAGTGAAAAGTTTATTAGATTCAACTGACAAATGACTTAAAGCTCAACTTAGAGATGTTAAGATCCACTTTGACCGTTTTAAAACTCCAAAATGATTGCATAGTCAAAAATGTTGTTGGATCTAAACACACTATCATTTGCTTTCGAATGCACCAGTCTGACATACAAAATTCCTACTTCTTTTTTGCATTGAAGGTGTGTTTCCTGATCATGCAAATGTCCAGAAAATGCACAGATCACCCATAATTTGGCACGGAATTGAGTCATGAAAGTGGTGTTGAGGAGCTGGTCTGGCCTGGGTCATGCTTGTCGTGTCAGTCGGATTGGAAGGCCGGTGAGAGGGAGCGCAGCTTTGGGCAAAGCAGCTGGTTTCAGGCAGGGATTGTGTTTGCAAACCCAGCTCAGAGAGATGAAGTGTGTTTGCGAGCGCGAGGAAGCCGTATTTGGGCAATGCAGCCCTACAGCTTTAATCAACACGCCTGACATTCTCCGTCATCCAGCCTTTAGCAGCCAACTTCCCAGCCTGGGGATGGCACGGATCTGCCCACCCCCTGGAGTGTCAGACTACATCCCTACACACAGAAACATGCAGCTACACGTTTTGCAGTGATACCCTCAACGTCCCCCATAAGTCGTTTTTACTTCCTCAAACCTACAACGTTCCCAGGTCACTGCTCACATTTACTTATTTCTGGAAAGAGTTTCTCTTTGCTTGGATAATTACATAAAGTTAGAATGTTCTACAGTACGACTCTTCTTTGTCAAAACTTTTTTTAATGATTTAAAAAGGCAAAGTCTGTTTTTCATTGTTATCATGAAGTTATTTAATACAAACATTTCAAAAATTAAAACATTTGTTTGATCTTGAATCAATTTTAGAACAAATGTTCAGGAAGCATATTTACATTATCCATACAGAGCAAATTTGGAAAAAGAATTGTATTATTTTATTTAAACTTTGTATAATTTCAAGTATATTAGCTTTCAAATATAAAATTTCAGTAAACCTTTAACCAGTTTTTTATTCCAGTTGTAAATGCTTGGATGTGTTTTTCTTCAGAAAATGAGGTTTTTTTAGGTGAATGCAGCAGAGTCCCCCAAATCTTCATCCAGAGTTGGGGGACTCTGGATGAAGCCCACCTGCTACACTATTCAAACATGTAGTTAGATAAGTGAATTCTTCTCTAAGAGTTCTGGTACATCGTCTGTCGTCCTGGGAGAGAATCCCTCCTTCATGTGGACATACCTCAGGTTTCTTTTTTTTTTTTCTCGGAATCTGTTTTTTTTTTCTAGGAGTTATTCCTAGAAGCTGTCCCTAAGGAGGGTCTGGGGGCAGGGATGCCCAGTTTAACTTAGTCTGTTTAGTTTAGCAATCACCTATTGTATTTTATGATTGATTTCATGTTCTTTCATGTTACTGGTATGAAGTCCATTGAGACAACTATTTTTGTAATATTGGACTATTTAAATAAAATGGAATTAAATTGAATAGATTTGCACACTGTGGTCACAAATGTTTTGGTCCAAGAAAAATCTTAATTCTTCTTATTTTCTATAGAATTACAGAACTTTTGTCATCATTTTGTTTCCTGTAGCAACTTTAGACAAACAGACAATCTATTTAAAAAAAACTATTCCTGAATACAGTTAAATGTTTTTCCTCAAACTCAAAAAAAATGAACAGTAAGTGCCTGACTTGGAACCACCTCATCGTGTTGAGACTGAATTTCTTTTTTCTGCTGCAGCTGCGTGGTCCATCATGAGTTTAGTCTCGTGTAACAATGACGTGTAAAATTATAACCTCAGAGAACACCTGAGAAAACTGCAGCTCCTGAATGATGCATCACAGCGAGATCCTGGTGCTAAGTGATCCGTACAAATGGGTTTCTGATGTGTCGTTGACCTGTTATCCATCAACAAGGGCCCATTTAAATTGTTGCACACTGACTCTCTAAAGCTGGGATCTGAGGATTCCAAAGGCGTAAATAATTACAATCTGCATTATTCCTGTTTCCATCAACCATAGAATTCGAATATACTGTATATATGTAGCAATGTGGACTCTCATACTGCTTCTGGAAAGTACCACTGCTGTAAAATACATTTTAAGTATAGTTTTAGGATAATTCTTACTTCAATTATCTTTTGATATATTGCAAAAGCTTTCCAAGTGGTCTTTTAATAATGGTTATGCCGTTTTCAGCCCAAATAAAAAAAACCTGTGTCTTTTTCTAGGATGTAGTTTCTGCAGAGCGCCAGAAGTTCATAACAAATTCACTTCTGAATTGTGGGCGGGACAATTGGTCTAAATCAACCCCTGCTCAGAGCAGTGACGTGCGCTGAGGTTAATGGCTGGTGAGGCACTGACGTCATCAGTCATATTTACAAACATATGAACCATACTGAGTAATTTATTCACCATTTGATTGACAACAGTTAACGTGTTTTGTTTAAAATATCATTTCAACATGTTTTTTTCCATATACAGTGATCCCTTGCTATAACACGGTTTACTTTTCACGGTTTCGGTACTTCACGGATTTGCATCGTGCATTGTGTTCTGCATTCTGATTGGCTAAAAAATCACTCCGCTTCTTCTCTACCTGTGCGTCAATAACGTTGCAGTTTAATATGTGCACGTACGTAAAACAGCAAATTCTCTTGATGGTGGCATGTCAGTGTATATGGATCTTTTTGCAAAGCAGAAAAAAGAGCGACAACAACTGCCTATCACTGTGTTCTTCTCCCGAACAAACACACCTGCACCGCGGGCTTCAAAAGGAGAAAACACTGCAGAGGGGAGTCAGGATGCAGCGGCTGCAACACCTGAGTCACTATTTGTCCCAATGTACTTTTTATTTTTTTCATTATAATTTTACATTTTCTCCCGTTTCATCTAATCACTCGGGTCGCGGTGGGCGGGGCTAATCTCCGCGATTTCAAGCCTTCTGCTCACATTGATTATTAAAATTATTATTTGACAGTACAGTACAGAAGTTATTTGTCTAAAAAAACGTTTCTAAAGTACTTTTATTTGTGAAACAAATGCTTGAGCCTGTAAATGGTTTGTTCTTTCTTTTTAATTTATAATACAGTATTTATTGTAATAGTTTAAAAAAAAAATAAAGGTTTCTACTTCACGGATTTTGCCTAGTATATCACGGGTTCTTTTTGAAACGTAACCCCCGCGAACAACAAGGGGTTACTGTACAAACTGCAGCATAGAAAAAAGCACAAACCTTATTATCTTCTTACCTTTACTTGTAAATAAAGTCCATACGCCGCTCCTTCTGAAGAAAATGACTTGCCGCTTGTTATCACTTCTTCTATTATTTTTTAGTGTCATAATCTCAGGGCTCACCAGCGCCCCCTAACATGAGGCACGAGAACTTCTGGCCTCCCCCAGCGGCTTTTTGGCCGGCGTTTAGCGCTCAGCACAAGAAACACGTCCCTCACATACAATTATTTATAAAAACAAACACTGTACATCATATACATCTGCTAAATTATGTAAACTCAGCTCATATAGTACAAGTGATTGAACCGACATACAGAGAGACAGCAGTACCGTCTGACTGCATGGGTATTGCGCAATCCAAGGTGAGGCTCAGCGGGCTGGTGCCTCATCGCACGTCACTTCTTAGTATCTGAACGGCAAATGCGGAAATTCAGCGATTTTAAAAAGAAAAAAACCCCAAAAATGGTACATTTAAATGGAAAATGACTGCAAAGCACAAATTACTGATTAAATATAATAAATGAATTTACTTTTTCTCTTTTCTTCCCATAATGACAGGTGAGGCTGTGCCTCACCTGCCTCCCCTGACTGCACGTCACTGGCTCAGAGCACGTGAGCAGGGAGCTTGTGTGTTTTCCATGTCCCAAATACAAGCCTTTTCAAACTGCATTTTTTTGCCTTCTCCTGATTCACAACAATTTGAATAAAGAAATACTCAGAAATGCAATTTTAAGCAAACTGTCTTTATATGTGTCCTCCATCATGAGAAAATGCCAAAATAACATGTTGCAAACATTATAAACACAATGTTCATTGCAGTCTTTAATAATGTTAATATTAATGTTGCTGCCCATCACTTCACCAACCTTAACCACCAGAAGCAACGTGGGGTTCAGTGTCTTGCCTAAAGAAACTTTGATACATGCGCGGACAAGGTGGGAACTGAGACCGTTGTCTCCGATCAAAGGGTCGACCACTGTACCTCTGCAGGCCAGTATTCGACTATACTGTTATCAGCCTCTAAAAAGTCTGTTAATTAACAGAAAGTGCAAATAAAGTTGTGCAAAACGTTCTTATGTCAATCAAGTGTTAAACCTTTAGAAAAATGCAGTTTTTTAAAAAAAAGGAAAGGTCAATCTTAAGTGGAATTAACCCAAACTTTCGTGAGAAAACGTGTTTACATTTCAGTTGGCTTTCATAGGTGTTTCCCAGCCTTTTTGTTTTTTAGGACATTCAATTGCCTTTTCCATGTGATTGTATTTCCCCATTATTGCCACCAGAGGGCGTAAATTACACAAACTGAGATCTATGACAATGGACATGCCTGCTTTAAAGTACATGGGTATTATGTGATATCTATGCTCCCAAAAGTGTTTTAAAAAGTCGCCAGTAAGACATTTATTGTTGTTTTTATTACTTGTTTAATAATGGTTTTGTTGTTAATATTACTTAGTGTATTAAATAAGTAGTTGTGCCTAATGTGAGCTCTGATCACGCACGGTGTGTGCGTTTACCTAGTCTCATTTCCTGACTACCAAAAAAAAAAAGTGAGCGTGCGCGCGCGCGCGTGTCGGGGGAAGAATAAGAGAGAGGGGGGGTAAAAGGAAGAGAGATAGATATGCAGAGCGGAGGAGGGGGAGGAGGGGGAGGCTCCTGATACCAAGACACGGAAAAGCAGGGGAGGGAAGGAGAAAACGGGGTTGGTGGAGGAAGAGGAGCGGAGAGTTGGATGAATCGGGGAATAACAGTGTAGAGGAAGCGCGCAGAGCAGAGGAGAGGAGGGACAGCACCCAGCGATCTGGACATCCCCTCCTTTCTTCTCCCGGCTGTCACATCAGATTTGGACACCGACGGAGCGTCACCGCGTCCGCCCCGGACCCCATGGGGTAACAGGTACGTCCGACTCCCTCCACACCTCCGGTACCGGCGCAGGCTTCGTCATTTCACGCGGATCGCGGGTCTCCCACACAGCTGCTCAACAATTAGTTTCCTGCCTCGCGCAGCCGTCGCCATGTAGTTGGAGGGCGCACAGGTTGGAGCCGTGACACCACCAACTGTTGTTTCGCTGTTGTAGCGTTCATCCACGTCCACTGGCATCACGTTAACCGAGAGCTGGAGCGTGTTTTGACAGCGACGCGCTCGACTGAGTGAGCAGGCGGCGGTCTGAAGAACGCCTACCTGCACCGCTCGTGACAGCCAGCTGCCCATTACGCGCGTGGAGATCTGGAGGAGCTGTCATCCCTCAGCCGTGCGGCTCATCGAAGGATCGGATCCGAACTCCAAAACGCGTCTTTACGGACAGGTGTCTGTCTGCTGATTAGAGCGAACACTTTTATTCATTTCTCACTGTCAGATCTTCTCATCCATGTGGATTCTTGTGTCAGCTGAAGCAGCGGAGCCTCACAAAGTTTTGGAGCAACCTTTTGCCACAATGAGTGGGGGGCGGGGGGGGGGTTGTCACGCACACGTGATGGTGCTACAGAAAAAAATACAAATAAAAAAAGGAACGATGCTCCTTCCAGCCGCCTGGAGGGGAGTCAGAATGAAATCCAGAGCCTGCAAGACAAGGCTAAAGCCCCTCCTCCTCCTCCTCCCCTCGATTAACCTCCTAAAGGGGGTTTCTCCAGCCGGAAATTTCTGCTGCGTCAACCTGACAGAGGGACAGAACAGCCGGGGATTGTAGTGTTGGGGTTTTATACTGGTAAAGTGTTGACATGCAGATGATCATCATCTGGTTCGTGGGTTGAAAAGCGTCAAGTGTTCTCTCCTCCTCACCAGGGACTGCAGCTGCAAGCGCCTCTTCTGGCTTGTCTTTTGGCGTCTGCGCGCGCGCGCATGTGTCGTCTGCCCTCTGTTACATTGGTCAGTTCAGCGTCTCTCTCCATCTTCTTAAAAGGGGAGCAACTCCCCACTGTCTGACAGTCTCTGCATTCCAGTGAAGCTGCAGCCAGGTGGGCTTTCCAAACTTTAACATAATTAAGGATAAAATCAGAATGAAGAATAATTTTTTACACACTTTCTTATACTTACTAGGAGAAAAAACAAGTAAATTTCCAGTAATACGTCTTCAGTTTGTAATCTTTCAGAAATGTTCTTTTTAAAGTTACTTTACTTTTGCTGCTCCGCTTCTACTAAAATGTCTTAGTCGCTCACAGCTGTAAAATCTAGGCCTTTCCCTCGTTTTGACAGCTACTAACTGGATCTCTGGGATTAAGAGACCATCAGGCCATTTTTCCAAATTGTCTTAGGCCTCTCTGGATTTGTCTGCATGTTATGTCCTTCCTCCTACCAAGTTAAGGGTTGGCTCTTGATATGATAAACCCTCTAAAGTCCTTCATTCAGTTATTCAATTACCACAGCTTTTTTTCTGTGTGTGTGCTTGGGTGTGTGTTTGGAGTGCTCGTCATCTTGAGCAGTGCAACACCCAGATATCTGCTTTAAAATGCTTACAGTCCTCCTGGATAACAGCGCTGAAGCAAACAAACGCGCACACTGCCACCTGTCATCTGCCCTGCCACTTCGGACCCACCCTGTTGCTGCCACTGAGGTTACTTCACCACAATGGCGTTGTGCACTATCATGGCAAAATGCACCTCCATCTGCGTGCTGCATGAGAGAAAAACACTGCAGACCAAGACAACAGCTTCAAGGAGAAGTGGAGGAGGAGTGGAGGCGAGATCAGCCAAAAGATGGCAAAAAAACAACATTGGCTGTTGGGACTTAAAGACCCATTCTGATGAAAATGATGGTTTTGGTGATTTTAACATGCTCTTGTAGCATTTTTGTCATGATGGAGGGCATAATAATGAAATTTAAGCTCAAAATGTCAAAGTATTTCTGTATTCAAATTGTTGGAGCCTTAAGCTCCCTTCTGATGCATCCACTTGTTGACGATTAGATCAATGTCTTCTTTTCCTTGTCTGAGCTGACATCTGCCTCAAAACTGAACGGCTTGTTATCTCCGATATTTCTCACCATTTTTGTTGCATCTGTTATGTGTGGTTGGGGTTGTGAGGGGCTGTAAGCTAGCAGAAGAGCGTTTAAGCGAACGGATGATGGAGAGGGGTGGCCTTACTCCGCTGCAATAGCCCCTCCCGCAACTCGTGCTTTTGTGTCATCACGATAAACCAGATAGATGAATTCATGTTGGAGCTGCACCCAGAAGTGCATGTGATGTTTGTCAAAGGTGGGAAAGGTTGTTACAGTTTGGCTTAATCAACACATGAGAAGTAAGAAGTTTGTAGGGAGAAAAGAGGCGAGAGAGAGAGAGAGTGAGAGACAGAGGGGCTCTGCTTGGATGAGTCTCCACACTTGCCTCTTTGTGCTGAAGTGTGAGCGTGTTGTTGTGTAGGTGGTGCTCAGGGCTCTGTGCAGGTTGTGGGCTGAACTGAGTGGTAGCAGGTTAGTCGGCTCTGGCCTCCAGCCATGCAAACTCTGGGGACGTAGCGCCCTCACAACAGCAAGCGTGTAACGTAGGCAACACGGTCTCCGCACGATTCAAATCACCGCCAAAATCTGCAAAAACGGAAAACGGTCTGAATGAAGACCCCCCCCCCCCCATAAGCAGCCTCCATTCATTCTTCTGTTTCTTTAGCCATCATCCGCCCCTCTAAGCTCACCTGTTTGGCCAGCACTCTGGATTCACCTGAACTTTTTTTACTTGATCTTCCGAGTGCTTTTCTGGCAACTTTGTCAATTGTGTTCAATAGGATCGTTCTCACATCTACGTGGGTTTGCAGACACACACACACACACCTCTGAGGTAAACCGGCTCCATCCCCCCACTCCTCTAATGACTCTCATGGCCCTTTAGCTTAACTGCCTCTATAGCTCATTGTGCAGCGCTGAATACAGGTGTTCCTAATCCCTGCGGGGTCACACAGATGCTGTGGGGGATGTGTGTGACTTTTAGTGTCTGTGTGTGTTTAACAGCTGGCTTCCCTCTCCACCTGTCTTATAGGTTCACCAACACCCCAACAGAGAGAGCAGGTGAGTTTTTAAGCCCCCCCCGTCCCCTTCCAGACCACACACGTCACGTTTGTTTTTCTTTTTTGTATAAAGGTATTAAATATGTAATTGTTGTGTGCTTCTATGCACACAGCAATCTGTAAAAGAATATGAACCCCATTCATTTATTTTGTCGTTCTGTTGCCCTGAAGCGCCAAACTCTTCGTTGATTTAAGAGAGAGGCTAAAAATAAAAGATGGAAAAGTTTTTTTTAAAGACTTGAAGTGCTGATGCCGCAAAACACCTTTTGTACCTCGCATTCCTGAGAAAACAGATGAGGGATATCACTCTGTGTGTTTTTTCCAGGGTGTGTTTTCTTTTATTTAGGAATGTGGAGCAGAGTCTCTCTTTCCAGCTGGCACCTCACCGCTGAGCAATTCTTTACAGCATCAGGAGACATTTTTCGGCTTTTACAGTCACTTCAGAATATTGCTGTAATGTTCTGGTACTTTTCACTTGATCAGATGGCTTTAATACAATTTTTGTGCCTTAATTACACAATATATATATATATATATATTTAGATAGATAGATAACTAGATAGATAGATAGATGCTTTTTCAGTTAAATTTCTACATATTGTTGTTGTTGTAAAACGGTAAAAAGTGTTGGTTCTCATGTCCCACTCCAATTATCTTTAGTAAACGTGTTCCCCACTAGTCTTTTAATTATGGTAGTGCAATTTTTAGCCAAAAAACCCACACACCTGTCGTTTTTAAGGACATAGCTTCTGCAGAGCAGCAGTAATTCATTAGAAATTCACCACTGAGCTGTGGGCGGGACTGTTGGCGTGGAGTGAACCTGCGCCCTTCATCTAATCCATCTGTTTATGTGTTATGATTAATGATTCATTTCCTTTATATTTGTTGTTCATCATGAGAAAAATGCCACAGGAACATGTTAAAACACCAACCGCATGATTTTCATCAGAGTGAGTCTTTAAAATGCCCAAAGACTGCCCTCTAAATGTCCCAATTTTTTTGCCAGCTGTTTAGTATGTGGACCCCTGCTCTTTTTCCTTCCTATGAAAGCTCAGCATGTTAACATCCTTGTTGCTGGGTACCCAGATGACATCCACTACTCATATACCGGTAAATAATCATAAGTAAAATCTTTACTTATGTTTTATCTCCAAATGCAAAGATTTATACCCTGGTGAAATAGTTTTATTTCCCAAACAAAAGCAGTGATTAGAAAAAAATAAAATAAAATAAGAAGGGAAAAATTGTAAAGAAATTACCTGGAATTTTTCCATTCAAATCCAATTTTTAAGCACTTTAGTAAACAAAATAGACTCTCCATGCTTTAAAAACCCAAACAAATTGATCAGATCTCAAGAAAGTGTGACATGCGAGTAAAATAGTGCTTTCTCATGACAAAGTCTGGCTGCTTTTAAATTCTGGTTCTGTTAATATGCTTGTAGTGGATAACAAGTCACAGAACCCAGAGGTTTGTGGACAAGTCAGTCCTATCGGAGATATAACACGGTTTCATCGGCTAAGTGTTAGTGATGCAGCTGCTGTTTTTTTCCTCTCGTTGTAGAAAAAAAAAAATGTCCTTTAAGATCACACGCCTTTAAAATAAAACTGTGATTCACACAGCCACCCCTTCTAAATCATCAACCACTGATGTCACGACTGTCCAGTAATGACTTTACAGGGAACTGAAGTTCACATGGTTTACTAAAATGCTTCATCATAGGGGCTTTTCGTCATTTTTTTTACATTTGATTTTGGTAACTTGACTCTAACAAGCAAGAAGGTACTTTCTTTTGCCAATGCTTTATTCTTAAAAGTTTCTTAATTTCCTAGTTAAAAAGTGCTTCAAACTTCTAGTTTTGTGTGATTATTCAACGTTATCTTTTGTATACACAGTTTGGAACATTTGATGAGCAATTTTGCGCAAAAAAAAAAAGAAAAGTCAGCGAGCCTCGGGGCTCAGACTGGTGAAAGATTTCCATATCAAAGCTCAGGTGAGAGGACAGGACTGGGGAGGCAGATGGAAGAAAGAGCCGAAGAAGCGTGAAGGAAGGAGAACAGGGAGGATGTGGAGGGGGTTGATGAAACACCGTTTCAAAAGAGCTGGAGCCCTTGTTATTCTGTCACTCTTTTGTGCGGTACAGTTTAGTCTCTGTGAGTCGGTCCTTTCTGTCTCAATCTAAACGGCTCCACTAAAGAAAACACACAAGGACGCTTGGAAAGACTCAAACCAGAACCTTTGCAGAAATTCACAAGTAACACTTCTCTATCCTTGAGTGGAACACAGAGTGAGTTCCTGCCAATATTCAGACTCCTGTTTAATATTTAGTACCAGGGCACAAAACCATGATTTTCCCCTGGAACGATGTCTCTTTTTTAAGGCTATAAGTCTCATCCCTGATCACATAGAGCTGATTGCTCGACTTTAATTAATGGCTAAAGTTTTTAAATGTGTGTGCGTGATTGTGAGCATTATTCTGCTTTGTGGAGTTTTGTAATCCAGCCGTGGACTCAGGGCTAGAGTGCTAAAGTGCTGCTAACAAGGCCTGTTTAACATTCTCTACCCTGCTCAACGCACAATTATTCCACTTGGCTGCCATTAACATGTACAGTAGGACTGGGCTTTTAATTGGCCTGATATGACTAATGCCAGATCAACTTGGATTTGCTAATTAGTTTTTGCTTTAAAAGTGCCATCAGGACATGAAATATTCATTGATGTGAGGTGGAGCGAGGACTGTGGGTGGTATTAGTGGGATATTAGTGGTATCGGCAGGCTGTTTGACTGTGCTGGAAGAGGAGACAGAACCTACGCTGGCCTGTTGTGGTCGCTTATTCATACTTTGGATGAGGTGTTAGTTTTTGTCAGAATTTTAGACACCTACACATACAAAGAGACGCACTGCTCACACACCACCTCCTCCTTTAGCATCACAAGGCCTCCTCTTTTCCCCGTCTCCTCCTCAGCTCCTCCCACCTCCTTCCTTGTTTCATCACATTTCTCTTTCTTTTTTTTTTTGTTGCTTTCTCATCTTGTGTCCTTTTTTCTCTCACCTTTTCCGTCACTTCACCCCCTCGCCCCATTGTCCGGGTGCTCTCCGCTCCATCCTTCCTGCATCTCCGCTTTTCCATACCTTCTCATCCCCCACTTCTTCTTTTTTTTTTTCCCTCTCCCACGTCTTAGTCTCCCACCTCTCCTCCTCCTTCGCCACCCCTCCTCTGCTGTAAGTGGGCCAGGTGCCTCCTGTGGCCTCCCCTACTCCATTTCTCATTTTTACCCTTCCTCTACTCCTTATTTTCTCATTTTTATCCTTCCCCTTGACCCTACAGCTCATAGTTATACATCCTGTTATTACAGAAACTCATCAGACATGGGGTCCCCCCTTTTTCTCGCAGTAATCCAAAGTTATTTGCTGAGATGCAAGTTAGAACATCAGTTTAGAAGGGGTTTTAAAAGGGTTGTGCCAACATTCTACTTGTATAAACTTTATGGTATGTATTTATCATTGTTGCTGAGCACTTTATGAGCTCCTCTCTGTCTGTATAGTTCCCTTTATGAACAGGAGAGGTGATCTAAGCGCGAACAGAAGTGAGTAGGATCACATCCCTTTTTTAGTGGCCAGAGGCAAATTTTCCCAAACGGCCCTCTCGCTTCTCTCTCCGAAATTACATTTGCACACATGAGTGTGCACGTACACATGCATGCATATGAAAGTGTCATTTTCGCTGGCTTTTTGTTCTCCTCCCGCTCCATAAACGTGCACGGCGCCTTTCACCTCATCCCATGCTTTCTGCCCCCCCCCCAACTGCCACTCTTCCTCTTTTCACTCATTGTCATTCTGCCTGCCTTTGTCTCTGACCGGCTCTTTCCCGTGCCCTCTTCTTTTTGCTCTCCCTTTTTCATCCCTGCACCCTTCACTTCATCCTCACTCTGCCCTAGTCTTCTATCGAGCCTCCTTTGCAGTGCTCGGGTGTGTGTGAGTGTGTGTCACGAAGACGGAGGCCGTTGATAGTCGGTTTTGTGCAGACACCTGATACTGGCGCTGCCTCACGAGGTGGGAATGTGCGACTTTGTCAATATTTCGTGCTTTCAAGGTGGATGCTGTCCACTGTGATGAAGAGTCATTGTGAGAGCAGGCCTTTGCTTTTCTCAGATTTTCCTGTTTCTTACTTTTTCTGCTCTATAAGTGTTGTTTTCCGTTTAGTATTTAGTGACGGAAAAAAGTAAAAACAGTTGCTCGAAAAGCTTGTAAGGCCCGGCAGCTGCTTGATCGGTTCAACAGGTGACAGTCAAACGTCAAAGCTCATTCAAGTAAACACGGTTGGAGTGAAAAGACGGACAGATACAGAGGAGGGGTGATGTTGGCAGCCTTGTGTTTGTGCTGAAGGACAGGTGTCAGAATGACACAGAACGAGGTTTCATGAGAGATCCAGGTGAGACGTTTGTCTGATCCGAGCTCGTTCTTTGTCAGTCACAGTCAGCGTCATAGCCTTGAGCTACGCAGCCAGACCAGGATGCCCTTTCAGCAGTGTTTTTTCACCACTTTCTGTCTGATCTGTTGGAACTTCGCTTGAAACGCAAGTTAAAATCAGAAACTACTGCCTTAAAGGGTGGAAATTAAACAGAGCCAATCAGAGTGAGGAGGCAGCAACAAAGAAAACAAAGGTCTTTAAAGATTTTGCATCTTTGCTGATTACTGTCAGGGTTCACAAGCAGAAGGGCCACAGCTGGTTTGTTATAACTGTCTGAAAGAACCTTGAAGGTTAGATAGACCCCAAGTACTGACGGACTCTATTGACACGCAGCTGTAGTGATACACTGTGTGGTTTATTGAGCTCAGTCCAGTTCCCCTCTAGACCTCTAAGCATTTTCTACGTCTTCAGCCGCATGCCACATTTCTTCCACTGCTTCCCTATTCTTTCCCATTTTTTTTTCACTCGCTTTTTTCTTTTTTTCTATCTGCTTTGTTTGTACATTCACTGTATTTTTCCCAACTCCTAAATGCTACATCTCTAAATTTAGACGCTCTCCTGCTTCTTCTTCTTGTCCCTTGATTTCCCTCTCTTTATCTCACCTTCTTTTTTCTCCAGTTGAAGGACAGATTCGCAGAAACTCTCCAAGATTCAACAGTCCTGCATGGTAGCTGCTTTTTGATCACCTTGATGAGTGACAACGCAGCCCCAGGCTATTATAACTAGGCATGCTTTTATGAACGCTTCAGTATCTAAATGCAAATCTCTGTGCTGCTCATTTTATTTTATTTTATTATTAATATGCCATATATTGAAGGAATATTAGGTTTACATTAAGTCTTCATTTTAAATAAACAATACAATAAAGTAATGTGTGTGTTTTTAAATGTGAAAATCAGATTAGCATTGAATGTTTGCTCAGGGGGGTGCCGGGTGTGCCAGTCGAACTTGTGAGTACACACTTAAGCTCTGGCTTTTTTGCTCCCCTCTGTGTATGAGTTCATTGTAAGCCGCTTCCCAGTGTGGATTTGAGAAAGATGCCTCTGTTTGCTTTCTAACAGAGTGGCAGTCACATCAAGTTACCCCATGCACGCACACAGACACACTCTCTGGACACCCGCCTCGGCACCAGATAGTGACTGGCCACCAGCAGTGAGTCACCATCACTCAGTCATTCAGTTGCACATTCAGAAACCACACATTTTAACAAACAACAATTAGCTTTCAACCCTCAGACATTTATTCTCAAAGGACTGGTATTTTTGCACCATACGATCGTTTACATTTTTTAACCCCTCGCAGCTCTTTGTTTCATTTCCTGGTCCCTGCTCACTTTTGTGTGGAGGTTTCTCTGTGTTCTCTGAGCCGCTTGGAGCCGCTTTAACAGCTCGGGAACAGGCGGCGAGTGTTCTTTCGGTGGAGCGTTTAGCTGAGTGGTGACAGGTTGGTTTTTTGCTGTGACAGGTTTGGTGATGAGACCAATGAGAGGGTCTGGACAGCCACGCACACACAAAAGGATGTGCACGTTCACACTGAGCTGTTTGCTGGAGTTTGTGCAGCACTTTGAAAACAGAATTGTCAGTATGCAGATAGATTTATAAACTTGCTAAATTTCTGTGACATTGTTTTGACTAGTAATTTAAGTTCAAAATCTCTGTCCATCTCTTTTATTTCTTTACCATATATTTCTTCTTTTTTTTTTAACATTAAAAGCACTTCAAGAAGGGCATGATGTGTCATCCTTTTGACCCTGTTTATCATCCTTCTTTTTTCATTAGCCACTTCTACTAATTAAAACTGCACAAAGATTTGTCTGTTTTCTTGAAATGCTTTGTTATTTTCACACCAGATGAGCTCTAATATCCTGATAGTTAATATAAATATGAAAATGTGAACATTAAAACCTTTATTCCAAACTAAGACTGTTATCATCTTGACCTACTAACCTCTGTGTGGCTGTTGCCATTCAAGTGTAGAATAAAGGAATCCTCAACAGCAAATAATAACTGTTTTTTAATTCTAGTATATTCCTGTAGTTTAAAATTGCAAACAGTACAGTCAAATTTGCTATGGTACAACTGCATTCAGCCTATAGTTTACATGCACCGTCTTTGGTGCACGAGTGATCATCTTGCTTTATGGATCTGTATTTGGATTTCCAAGTGTTAAAAAAAATAATTTCAGAGCAGCAATTGAAATTCTATTCTATTCTATTCTATTCTATTCTATTCTATTCTATTCTATTCTATTATAATGGCTTTATTTATCTCCATGGGGCAATTCCTTTCAAGGTGCAGACATTAACATATGATTGACATTGCATAGACCCTTTAAAAAAAACGATACTGCTCCATAAGTCTGTATACTCCTGCCCTGAAATAAATGTACACTAAACATGTATCCCTTTGCTCAGAAAAGTGTAATTAAGTGGTCAGTAAAAGAAATGGGCTCAATATACAGATTTGATCAAATTTTCATTAAAGACAACGAAATCTAGAAAATAAGGGGTCAGTTGTTTTTGGGAGAACCGTCTGTTCATCTTACTCATCATTTTCACTTTCATCCTCATGGCTGTCAGAGTAATGATCAGCAGCACAGGGAAAGAATGTATTATCTTTAAACGGATTTCCCTTTTATTAGTGTTACATATAAAGAAGTAATGAGCTGCAAGTGTAGCTCCTGAAGTACAGGGCTTAGAACATTCTCCGTTTGGAGGTGGGGAGCCAAAAACTGCTCAAATGGGGGTGCTTACCATTTTAAAGAGATCAAACCTCTTGAATGTGTTCTGTGTTACCTTTGCATCAGACAGGCACACAGGTCAAGGCCAGGTGCTAAAACAAAGACAATTAACATGTGAGGCTGGACCCACATCCTAACACTAACACTCACACACACACACATGTGGGCTTGCACAGGTCCCAGAAGACGTGTCCTGCTGCACAGTGTCACACCACATAACTACAGGTCTAGGTTTTGAACAGAACAACCATGTAACAATAATACGGTCTTTGTTATGAGAGAGGCCCCCTTCAACACAATCAGACCCCTCCCGCCTCCAACACCAGACACTTCCTTTTGATGATTTCACTTCCATGTGCAGATGGGTTTCTTGCACCAGCAGCTATTTGATGTCTGTGATCGGTGTTAAACATGAGCACCACTGTTCATCACCGTCCTAAAAGTTATTCAGCCAACTGTAAAACCAGAATTACCTTAATATAATGTGTCGCCAAACTTAAAAAAATGTATGCTTGACTGCACTGCAACAGCAATGTTACGAATGAAACTTTGCTTTAAAATAATGCATTAAAAAACACAACACCTAATAACTACCATTGTGCATCAGTGCTTTACTTCCTTGTTGGCTTAGATGACGAGCCACATGCACTCTTTATGTTAAAGTCCCATTCCAATCCTCTTCTGATCTATTATAAAACCATTCTCAGTGGTCTTTTAATTATGATCATGCCAGTTGTAGCCAACATGTAAACATCAGTGTTGTTTTCCAGGACATAGTTTCTGCAAGGCGCCAATAGTTCTTCAGAAACTCGCCTCTGAGTTGTGGACGGGACTGTTGGTTTGAAGTAATCCCACCCTATTTTCCCATCATCCATCTGTTTACGTGCTCTCCTATTAGCTTGCAGCCCCTCACAACCCCGAGCTAATGTTAGCGGTGCAACAAAAATGGCGACCTTTATTGGAGCTATCCAGCCGTACAGTTTTGAGCCAAAGACCATGTCAGATGGGAAAAACAAGTGGATGCATCAGAATGGAGTCTCCTGCCGATTGTAGCTTCTATGTCACTGCTATATGCTTTTTCAAGCAGCATTTTTTTCTTCTGCTCCTGAATCACACCAATTTGGATAAGAAAAATACTCAGATCAGCAATTTTAAGATTAATTTTATTTAAATATTTCCTCCATCATGAGAAAAATACCATAAAAAAACATGTTAAAAACACCCAAAACACGGTTTTCTCTGGAGTGGGTCTTTAATGACGCAATGCCTCAAACAAAGGACTCGCTGGGTACCTGCTGCCATTCCCTTCTCAGCTCCCTGTTTCTTCCCATCTTCTGTTTATTTACGTCCAACTCTCTGTGTCCTCTCACCTTCCCTCCCTCTTTCGTAGCCCATCTTCATGTACAGCCCCCCCCCCCCCCATCCCCTTTCTGGTCTCACACTTTCTTCATTTTGGGTTCTCCGACAGTGGTAATGAGATGTTTCATTATTTGCGTTTCACGGCTTTTAATAGAGAGAGAATTTAGGCTAAGCCCCGGGTCGTCAGTCAAAGAGTTACCATGGGACGTGTAGCAGATCTACAGAGAAAGACTGCCCGGATACTGTGTGGTTTCACATTCATGAGCACAAATCATAAACACATCATTACAGGAAAGTAAATCATGCAGTCCCCCACACTTTTTTTTATTTTTAAATATGTGTCAGAAAAGTATTTTGATGGGAAGTCACAGGAGGAAATAGGAGGAAAGTTAGAATCTGCCTGCTAGTGTTCAGGCTAAAGGATGTCGTCTTTGAGTCACACCTTTTTTCCGGTCACTCTGGGATGATCCCGGTCCATCCCTACTATGGCTGGATTTTCATAAGATCACTGAAGGCTTAACACCTGAAGGTGAAAGGACATGGTGTTACAGAATTGGCACATTGGTGTCATAAGCTGGATAGGTTCTGCGTACAGAGGAAGAACTTTTGTCTGGTGATCTGGAAGCTCGACTTCTCAAAAAACAGCAGAAAGGACTTCATTAGGTGTGAAAGAGGACGGTGCAGGTTTTGTCTTTTGAGCAGCAGGTACTGGGTGGGACGCGAGAGGAAGAGAGCCAGGGATGAAGGGAGTAGTGCTAAGTCTCTCTAAGCCTCCTGGATCCTCTTTGGTCCCTCTCCACATGACATTGCTATCCGTCCTATGCTGGCCATCGTCAAACAGAGGGGGACAGAGAAAAGGGAGAGTTAGCTTGAGCAGATGGGCAAAGCGTGGCATGACTGGAGTAGGTGGAGAGGTAGAGACAGATGGATATTAAAAAGAAACACCGGAAACTGACACAAGAGAAATACATGAGAAGAAAAAATAAATACTCTAAGAGTAAACCATTTACATCATGTAATAGCCACCTCCTGTAATCTTGCTCAGACTGCATCTTGCATGCATGCTGTGTCTGTCATGTTCATGTGTTTGAGTATGTGAGTGCTGTTTTCCTGTGTGCCTGCCTTGTTGATGGACTGCAACACTGGCTTGTCCCGGAAGGCTGCCAGCTCCGTCGGATTGGGGATTAACCCCGGGATAATGGCCTTGATGCCCAGTTGAGTGGAAGCAAAGCTGTTTAAAAAATATTGGCTGCCTGAGTCACTCTCCCCTTCTCTTCCTGTCTCCCCCTCTTCCATCTCTATCATTCTATCCTCGCTGCATCACTATTCTCTGTTTTGTTTTTTAACTCTTCTTCATCTTTGTGTTTTCCCAGATCTTCAGAGCTTTGCATCTTTCCTCATCCCATGTTTGTTAAAGCTTTATTGGACTTTATTTGTGCCTCTTTTCAGTGATCAGTCACAATTATTAGTCATTAGGTTTAAAATAATGCTGGTTAACCTTGAAATCTAATTGAACAATTATGTTATTGTGTAGAGGCAGAGGCGTATTTCACTTATCAAAGTAATGGCTGCTCGCTTTCATGTTGTTATTTGTTTGGAAAAGACTCCTTATTGTCCTTCTAAATGTTTTAACTAATTAAGTTTAGCAAAGCATAATTTTAAACTCTGGTTTTGTGAAATAGTAGTGTCAAGTCAAACATGTTAGTGATGTGAAAAGACAACTCAGAATGCTAAAAAAATAAGCTTGGAATTTTAACAAATCTTGATCAAAAGAAAGGTGACTTAAAAAAAGCAGAAGTCAAATTTCATTTTCTTATATTTTGTAAATATTTTTTACAGAACAAACTAAATGTAGTTCATAGAAATAAGGTGGTATAGAGGGTAATATCACAAAGTGATTGAAACTTGATAAAAAGGGAAGATAACAAATATCACTAGAATAAATTCATTTAATTAAAACACAGTTTGTAGCAGGTACAGTTAAAAATCTATGAAGACTATGGGTCACAAAATAAAAAAGATGATTGAAAAATCATGGAACACGATACATTTGAGCTGACTGAAATATTGAATTAACAAACAAAACATAAAATTATTATTAAAGTAAAAACATTTTTTTGTGGGTCTTTCTCTGTCAATTTTTCCCTTACAGGGCCAACATATCTCTCATCTTTAGCAATTTACATTCAATTTCATTCATCAGTTTACCTGCATTCATATAACTGTATTTTGATTATTTTTTCAGACTTCTTCTCTTCAGTTTGCTTAAGACTGAAGAGAAGAATACTTGCTTCTCCTGCAGTGCTCAGGATTTTTAGTATTTTTATCCTCAATGTCTGATCATTTGATCACGTGAACGAGCAAGATTTCCAGTGCAAAAATAAATAAATGAGAGCTGTGCATTCTGCTAAACAACAATCGCTTGGTCACTTTTTTTTTCATTGTGAGCCATGTGTGTGCTGTTGCTATTTACTGTTTTGGTGCTTAGTATATCATAGAATATGAACTTCTGATTCCCCAAAGCTTGACACGTTAAAATGACATATATATTCCTGCTGAGTTTGATACATTTTTAGTTTTTGACTTTTATTATTTTTAACCTTTCTGACTTTATTTTTTGATCATGTAAAATAAAGCAACTAAACCTTTCCTCCTGAAAGTCTGTCATCCAAATAGCTTCAGAGGAAGTAAAGGTGAAAACTGTCCCTTCACGTGGTGCCGATGTACTGTAAGTCAGAAATCTTTCACTGAATCCCCTTCAGCAGTGAAACTGTTTTCTTTCTTTTCTGCATTGGGATGATGGTGAGTTGTTTTCATGCCTAGGTAACACATAACACACACACACAGAGTATCCTGTAGAGGATCACAGCTACGGGCCTATGGCCAATGCCAGTCAGTTCTAATAATGAACCAAGTGTTTGCTCACCGCCTAAACGTTTGAACTCACTTTTGGTTTTGGGACTCCTGAACATAACATCTGGTTCTGTATTTGTTCGTGGGTTTATTGCATCTATTGGTGCCATCACAAGAGCTGGTGTGTTTTGCTGTTGTAAAGTGTGGCAAAGACAGACCTGCTGTATACGGTAAGATGACAAAACAAGTCAAAAACATACTGGAACTGTCTGTTTTCATTTGTTTAAAACTGCTCTATTACTGTAAAAAAAGGTTTTATTTTATTTTATCAGTACTTTGCATAGAGATAGTTCCCAAAACAAGTTTTTATTATCCTGCATTTAAATTATAAAAATCAGGAGATACTCTCCACATTTATTAAAAAGCTCAGTTTTTTTGTTTAACAGCTAAAACAAAGATTTCAAGTGTGTGTTCACTCTCTTTGACACGACAAACTCATTTTATCAAATGATGTTAAATTGTTGAGCAGAGGGGCACAAAATCGGAAAGCGATTAGCTTACTGTGGCAGTTCTGTGTAACCAGCAGCAGACCTCTTAATGCTAATATCTGCCAACCAATGGAATGAATCTAATAGCATGTGTGTGGGGCTGCCAAACGCTGCTGAGTTAAACCTCGCACACAACATGTCAATATAGATTGAATCAACAGGCACAGAAAGGCAAGAGCGACCTAAATAAGTTTTGTTCAAATAAAGCGCGTGGTGTGGTTACACAGGGGGCACATTTTGGTTCAGAATCATTGTAGAATCTCAGCCCCATTGATTGGACTGCAGTGTATTGTGTGATTTGAAAGGCCACCCTGACAATGGATTCCTCCTCATTTGATCCAGAAGGACCTTCCGCTCCGTTTCCTCTTGGTCCTGTTCGGTCACAGAGGCTGAGAAGTGGCTCGGAGGGACAGGCTGCATTAAAAGAAACACAAGAAGGATGAAGCCCCATTCTCTCACTCCATCATGTCTCATCTCTTTAGTTGTCTTGCTGGGGCACAAAGTGACTTTGCTGTGATGTGACCAGGATAAACCGGGTGTGATGCCGTGACGGCTCCGCTAAGTGTGTAAATGTGGGTGTTTTTAGTTATAGCACGTGTTTGTGTATTCGAGGCAGGGGACAGGATGTGTTTGTGTGAGTCTGTTGAAGGAATCAGGGCTGGAGATTATGTGGACGAAAGTGAAGCAAGGAGGGGTTCAGGAGGACAGTCACTTTCGATTTGGCCAGAGAAAGGGTGACAGGGTCTTGGAGCTCTGTCTGCCTGCTTTGTTGAAGCATCTCCTATAACAATAAAAACTTGTGCTCACCCCGTCACCCTCCTGATGACTTTTACTGCACTTTTTCTGCTGTAAGGTTTCACAGAGTGATGAAAAGCTTTTTTGGTTTTGTTTTACGTTTTGCTCTGTGACATTCTGAAAGCTGGCTTTGGTTTCTGTAGCCTTGGTGAAACTGCTAATGTGGCAGACGCAAACGTCTCGGCCTCTCTCCCGCCTTGGCTGATTGCTTGACAAGTTCATTTGACCTAACTTTCCAATCTGGTGTCGAGTGTATATTTCAAGAACAAAAACAGTGTGCTTTAAATCAAGGCAGCACTCAGAAGGTGAAAGAAAAGGGCTGAGGCCCTGCTGACACTTTCGGCTCATGGGGTAAAATGGAGTGGCTCCTGAAAGACGATAAGCAACCGCTTCATGAATTCTAGCAGGTACAGTTCGGGATTACTCCTCTGCAAAAGAGATTTCTGACTGGAGGGAATCAGGCATGCTGAAATTAAACAAGCCAATTAGGGGAACTGTGAGTTTAGAGGTCAAAGCGAACTCCATTTAGGCCCCTCGTCTCTACCTAACTGCTAATGCAAAATGTCTGTGAGTCTGTTGAAGCAATACATCTGATTAGACCTCTTTCTCTCTCTGTTGTTTTACTCCTCGCTGATCATTGCATTTGTTAAATTTGAGGCACAATTTAACATGGGTGAAATCTAAGAAATGTGTTAACGCTATAGCCACAAACAGCCACACATTTAAAAATAATGCTATGCTCCAAAAAAGAAAAACTATTTTAAATTTTACTTTTACATTGTAGGTTCATTCCTCTCTGCATCAATAAAAGAACAAACATAAAACAAACCAGTAATGTCCTTATTTCTTCTCTATATGGTGTAATCCAGTGGGCTTAGATTTTTCCTAAAAATGTGAATATATGAAATATTTTGAAGGACATGTTTTTCATATGACCAGACTATGATCTGCACTGAGATAGTCCCTGGTTCTAACCATTGACTTTTAAGAGAACTGGACTGAGTGACTCCTCCCCTTTTGCGTTCCACATAGGAAGTACCCGCTGGTCCCAAAAAGCCGAAATCCCATAGACTTCTATAGAGAAATAAGAAGCTGTTACTCTGTCATCATATTTTCTCAGAATATCTATTCTTGCTTTTTTTTATTAACATGTTATTGCTAATCCTAATTTTTTAATGAAATTTCTTCTGTAGCACTATATATAATCTGGCCACTCAGATGCCTCAACAATAGTAGGTGGTTGAACATTTGAAACGTTTGACAGATTCTCCAGAGCCAGCTTTCAGTGGTAGGGGTGTGGCCTTCCAGCTAGCTCACTCCTAATTGGCAAGAGTAGTTGCCATAGAAACATTGACTCAGACCGACTTGGATCAATCACTGCTTCATGGAGGTTGTCTGGTTCCAACATTGCTAAAAAATGTTGACTAAATTGGAACAGTAAGTTAGTCATTTTCTATGGGGGACCTCACACTCACTCCAGTTCTAACGTACAGTCAATGGTTCTGACTGAGCGGCCCCATTATAAACACATATCAAAGTGTGGGAAAATTAAAAAAAAATATTTACTTTGATGTAAATTACTGTGTTATGCTGCAACGCCTAACGCATCTCTTAACTTATTCTGTTTGCCCAGAATTTTCCATTTGTTCAAATTACCATTTCTGGTAGGTGTGTCCTGCTTTGAGGTGCCAGAAAAGAAGGCTGGTCTACAAACACCCGCCCAACCATCTTATTTTAATACTAAACAAGGTCTACAGGAGCAGTGCAGGTTAGAGACATGTCTAATTAATTTTAGTCATTTGTTAGTGACATACCAGCACAAGCCCCGCCCTGGTTATCCATTAAAATTCTCCAGAAACCTAAGAGGTTCAATAAAAAGGACTACTTGGTTGAAACTCTTTGGTTTGCCTACATGAAAATACGTCATTATTTTGTCAGGGATCAAATAGCACATGAAAGTCATTAAAGCTTAACATGAAGTAGGATAACTATAATAAAGAAGGCCTGTTGGACTTACCTAACAGCCAGCTATCACTGCAAACCCCTGCTACCTGTAAACAGCTATTACTCCAGAAAATGAAGGCCTGTGAGGATGAACCTGCAGTGCATCACTGAATTCTGGCATAACCTCTGCCGTCAAGGACAATCACTTTTTTAAATTGTGATTGATATTGCAGTTGCACAGGATGTGATATATTAACTGTTAGCAAAAAAAAGTTTTAAATGAAGAAATTGAGAGTCTGCTTGACATTGTCTTTTTAAATATGACATTTTGTGTTGTTTTCTGTTAAATTTCTTTCTATTACTAAGAGCGATGTGGCTTGGCTAGCAACACGGCCTGCCGATATGTCTGCAGTGCCTGCTCTCCACTAAAAGGTTGGAAACAAAAATTATTATGTGCATTTGTTCAGCTGTAGAACACGGGAGTGCAAAGACAAAGAAATTAGCCGTAGTTCATTTCAATAATCTCCTGTCTGAATTTTACATATTGAAAAAAAAAGGAAGTTCATATGAATACATATGCAACATTGCCACTAGCAAAAATCTCGGAGTTCGTGCCTACATGCCAATGCTGCACCTTCATAGCAAATACTGACTTATTAATGCTAAAACAGAGTTTTTGAGAGGTAATTAACCTCCTTTAGCACAAGTTCAACAATCCTTTCTTTTGTATGCAAATGAAGGAAAGTTCTGCCTCCACTCCAACTCAACAGAGTTTTATGAGACTTGCTCCAGGCTACGAAGAGAGGTTATGTTGATCATCCCTTTATTCCGGACACTCACTGAGCTTCATTAACCACATTTTTACATACATTTTTAAAACAAATTGAAATCGTGATATTTAACAAAACCAAAACATATTGAATACTTTTATTTAAGGTGGAAACTGATGGTTCTAAAACGGACTTTATCCTAAAGTTATTGTAAAACACAAAAAAATGATTGTGAATTGGTTTTACAAATGAGAATAGTGCCTACTTCACACCTTAGTGCCTTTGAGATTGTATGTTTTAATTCAGGGGTCTGCAACATTAGGCTCCAGAGCCACAGGAGGCTTTTTTCTCCCTCCCATTGTGACTCTGGTTTTAAAGGAAAATGCTGAGAAATTAAATAATGTGTTTGTGATTTTGGCTAAGTTGCTTAAGTTGTTATGTATGGAATTGAACGTGCCAGGTAACTGAACAGTGTGATGCACACAAAGCACATATTCTGATCTGCTGCTGCACATAAATCTAAACATTCTACACCATTGGTGTCATGTTTAAATACAATAGTAAATGGAGAAAAAGAATGTAGGCATATTAGTAGAAAATATCATATGTGATGTGGCTTTCTTGCAGTTCTAATTCTATGAATCTGCTGCTACAGATCTTTGACCTATTTAACACTGGGTGTATGTTAATTTGAAAAGCAGTTGTCCTGCGGTCAAAAGTGAAAACAATAAAAAATGTTATCTATAGTAAAGTACAACACTTTGGCACTATATTTATTTATGATTATCATGCAATATTATTCTCCAATCGTCTTTTGATCTATTTTCAAAGCGTTCCCATTGGTCTTTTGATTACGTTTTTCACTTTCTTCAACATAGATTCTGCAGAGCAGCAGTTGTTCATTAGAAATTCTTCTCTGAGTTTTGGGCAGAACTGTTGGTGCGGAGCAACCCCACCCCCCTTCCCGTTCCCATTGCTGAGAGTCCAAAGCAGGGAGCTTGTGGCCCACCTAGCTTTTTCTCTACATCATAAATAAAAGATTTCAAATGGCATTTCTTCATCTGCTATTGATACACTACGATTTGAATAAAGACATTCTCAGAAATTTAATTTTTATCTTAATTTTCAATTTATTATCAGAAAATCCTCAGCGAAATGCCACAAAAAACACCAAAAATACAATTTTCATCAGAGTGGGTTTCAAAAAACTGCATTTTATAAATGAAAGGCTTAATGGTCATAAAACATTAAGTGTATTTTTCTAAATGGTGAGGTGGGACTTGGCGGCTCTTGCTGGGTTTAATCAGTAAGAAACTGGTCCAAATGGCTTCTTTAATGTTAAAGGTAAATGTCTTAGTTAATAATGACATTAGGACATGACCTTCTAATGTAAAATATAACACTCATCTGAACGACATTAACTTTGAAACAAAAGTTTTCAAAGAAACATCTTACCTGATAACATGTTTTCTCTTTTTTGGTCCGGGTTAAAGTCTCCACTTTTTTTTTACAGAATACATTCCTTTGGATTTGTTTTACTTTTTACTTTTTTCAAACAAAGATGTTATCATTGTCAGCTGATTTTACAGATGTTAAGAAGAGGAGTCAAAAGCAGGGAGCCAGACCAGATCCTAAATGCAAAACCTGGCTAATGCCAGTCTTGTCATGCCTCTTTTACTGCTTCCATTAGGCTACTGGGAGATCCGCGTCTTAAATGAGGACTGATGATGTGCTGTACAGTAGCTCTTTATTTCACTATTCACACTGACTTAGAAAAAGAAGAGGAATAGGGGAACGTGTATCTGTTAATGAATGGCTCCTTTTGTGTTTTTATATGGCTGTGAGAGGAAGCCAATCTTACTCTACAGGCTTTACAATCTAATGTGCGAGTGGCCCTGAGAGATGAAGAGCAAAGAGAGGAAGGAGTGCAATTGGTGTGTCTTTAAAGCCGCTCAGTTTGTTTCCTAAGGTGAGAGGTGAAGACTCTCAATGCTTCTGTCAGAGCAATGCGGAAAGCAAAGAATATCTCAAGGTTAGACTGCCAATAGTGTTTTTTTTTTCCTTTTTTTTTTAAGATATGTGGGAGCTGAAAGATAAAAAACATTTGCGTCAAAACTTGCCTTTTCAGAGTCTGGGGGACACAGTTAGTCTGCTGCATTCACTTTCTTCCAACTTTCCTTTTTCCTTCAAGTTCTTTCAGACTTTATAAAAAAAAAAAAAGCACCAATCAAAGTCAAAGTTTAAAAGTAGCCGTACACAAGTAGCTGTTTTTTATTGAGCAAGCGAGGCTTCAGCAGTTGTCACAATCACTGGATCGGCTTTTCCACCGCCGTTCACGGGAGGTGTGTTTGTCCGAGTGGACGTGGGAGACACTGTGGATTTATCTGATCTTACAAGCCATCAGGTTGAGCAGAGCTTTGCTAAACATGACCTGAAGTGTGCCGGCCCCCGAGCAAACGCTGCTGTCACCTTGGCCAACCCGAGCTGTCATCTTTCAGAGCGCCCCATGAGAGCTGACAGCTGTGGCGTTCCCAAAACAAATCACTGCTGCGTTTGATAACACTCTGCGTCCCCATGATTTAGCATTTACCCAGACAAGAGCTGAGGCGCTAGATGCTAATTCTCTTGCTAATGTACTGCCTGCCTTAGATTTCTCCTATGCCTCTGCATGGACTGAGGATGAGAATATTTGTGCTTTTCTGCCACATCTTGACTTCAGATGTTTTCTTTCCCTCTGCTTGTTTCTTGTAACCTTTCCTTGTTAACTGCTCTCTGATGGGAGAGCTCACATCCATCATGTACTGTCTGAAAACACCAGCATTAAAGGCTTATCTGCACTCATGCAGAACTTTAAAAAAAGTATTGTTCAACAAACCAACTATTTTAACTCATGACTTTTTACTAAGAATTCATTTTTTTCATGAATCTTTATAAAATTGACTCCAGTTGAGCAGCAAATTGATAAAACAGTTTTTTTTCCTCAAAAAAAAAAAAAAAAAAAAAGAACTCAGTGTTCACAAGCTAGACCAAACTTTGAAGGATGAGGACCCATGGAGGTGAAGGTTCAAGAGTGAATTTCCATGTCTACACCAGAGCAAACCGACTTTCCTTTGCTGAAGTTGTTGTTCACCTTTCAGCATGTCCCTTCAGGGGTCACCACAGTGAATGAGCTTTCACTGATTCGCACGGGCTGGTTTGGTCCAGATGTTTCTGCCCTTCCTGACACAACCCTGTACTTTCTCTGGGCTTCGGACCGGCACAGGGGGATCAAGACTTGGGCCCCCTTGTGGCTAAATAGTTAGGCAGTAGCATGAAGGGTCTTGCCTAAGGACCCACGCTGGATGAAGCTTATTGCAGCCCCTGGGAATCGAACCCTGGTTTCCCATGGATCAGTCCTACACACAGCCAACGGAGCCATCCAGCTGCCACATAAAACTGAAAATAAAATTGGAAATCAAGGTCGCGTTTATTGATCAAGTCATGTCGAAGCAATGCTGCAATGCTAATTGAAACTATTCTCTCCCACAAAGATGTTTTGTGAAAGTTTCACACTTTTTACATGTCTTGTTTTTTTTTTTTAAACGTACACACACACATGGTCACACACACACATGAACCTGTCAGACTAAAAACAGACTTTGGGTTATTTGTTTCTGGGCTTTTTTTAGACATCAAACTGCAGCGGCTGAGGTGTGCTTTCAATTGATGTTGTTTTTATGTCACAGTCATTGCTGACATCTTCTTACCCGAGCTCATCTCTAAAGACTGGTTTGATTAAATATACTTGTTTATTTATTTAATCTTACAATAAAAGGATTCAGTGTTTGTGTGGAAACAATAAGGTTTTAAAACGGATGAGCCTTTATGCTGCTGTATTGCTCTTTTTTTTTAAACTTTGCTTGTGGCTTACATTTTGGTGGACGAATGTTCGCTGATGCTGCACATCTTGATGAAACAGCTGCGTCAAAAAAGTCCCGCTGTACTTTTTAATGATCCCCACAATATTTTGACACAGGCTCCATCATTAGCTGATTGCCTGCACTTTGTCTTTGGTTGGTCTGCAGATGTTTGGAGGAACGGCTTTTGTTCAGCTACACAGATGAACAACAGGAAGGAGGACATGGAGATCTCATCTCACTACCGTCAGCTCCTCAGAGAGCTCAACGAGCAGCGGCAGCACGGCATCCTCTGTGACGCTTGTGTCATTGTGGATGGGAAGATCTTCAAGGCCCACAAGAATGTCCTTTTGGGTTCTTCACGCTATTTCAAGACCCTCTACTGCCAGGTTAGATACCCTATTAGCAAAAACAGGATGTGATTAAATACTTTTTATTGTCTTGATTTTATTTTGCCTACTTTAGCAGATAAAGATAGGTGTGTTTTTAATTATTTTTCCTGATCAGTGTAATACAGACTTAAATGTTAATGCTTTACTCCACAACCTGTAGGTTAAAAAAGGAGCAGAGCCTCACCATCAAACTACTGTCACTCACCTGGACATTGTTACAGCCACAGGCTTCAAAGCCATTCTGGACTTCATGTACTCGGCACACCTCGCACTCACCAGCAAGAACGTGATCGAGGTCATGTCAGCTGCCAGCTACCTGCAGATGACTGACATAGTCCAGGCCTGCCACAGCTTCATCAAAGCTGCACTGGACATCAGCATCCGCTCCGAGATGGCTGATGAGCTGGCTGACTTTGAAATGGGGGCTGTTGCTGCAGGTTTGGGAGGAGGTGGAGGAGTTGGAGGGGGCGGAGGAGGACTAGGAGTAGCAGGAGCAGGGGTTGTTCCTGGAGCTGGTTTGGGAGGAGGAGGTGGTGGGATAGTGGGAATGGCTTCTGAGGCCTTGGCCTCCATTATGTCAGGTCGCAGCACCTCCCCTTGGCTAGCCCGCCGCACCAGCCCAGCCAACTCCTCAGGGGACTCAGCCATTGCCAGCTGCCATGAAGGAGGCAGCACGTATGGAAAGGAGGACCAGGAACCCCCAAAGAGCCATGAGAGTCAAGAGGAAGCCTGCCATGACTCCCAACCTGCGTGGCCGCATGACTACAGGCCGATCAACGTCAAAGAGGAGCAAGTTTCCCCTGCCTCATCTTCTCATCCAAGAGACACTCCTAAGGGAGCTGCCCCGAGCCAGGCAGAGCAAGGGGCTGGAGGAGCTGGAGGAGGGGTCGGAGATGGGTCCTGGCAACAGTTGTCTGGATCAGGAAGGAGGAAGAACAGAAAGAACAAGGACACTGTAAGGCATATCACTCAGCAAGCTGAGAGGAACTGGGACCGAGAGAGGGAACGCTACAGAGACAGTCGGCCTGGGTCTCCTCTGCCATCCATGCTGGCTGTTGCTGGATGGAACTATAACGGGCAGGACATTCCAGGTAAGGCAGACTGCCTCCAACCTGTTTCCTTTTTTTCCTGTCTGTGGGAAGTTGTTGCACCCGGATGAAAGTAATTGTGCTTTAGTGAGAGGGATATGAAGTGTAAGGAAGCAAGAGATCACTATGCAACAGGTGAAATTCATCTTAAAGTCCCACTCCAATCATCTCTTGATCTATTTTAAAAGCGTTCCCAGAGGTATTTAATTATTAATATGCTGGTTTTAGCCAAAAACTAAAACCTGTGTCATTTTCTGGGACATAGTTTCTGCAGAGCGGCAATAGTTCATTAGAAATAGTCTCTGAGTTGTGGTTGGGACTGTTGGCACGAATCAGTCGTGCCTTCACTTCCCCATCATCCCACTAGCTTATAGCCTCTCAAAACCCCAACCTAACTTTACCAGTGCAACAAAAATGGCAAGTGATATTGGAGCTATCCAGCCGTACAGTTTTGAGGCAGATACCTGCTTAAATGAGGAAAACAAAGACATACATGAATTTGGTGGATAAATCTGAATGGAGAGAAGCAAAGAGCTTGTGGCCCACTGATTGTAGATTTTATGTAACATCTAAAAGCTTTTTAAACATTTTTTCATCTGGTCCTGAATCACCACGATTTGAATAAAGGAACGCTCAGCATGAGAAAAATGTTACAAGAATATGTTAAAAACACCAAAATCACAATTTTTATTGAAGTGGGCCTTTTAGCAAATTTACAAGAAAATGTTCAAAATTTCAAAGCAGAGCTGATTAATATCCCCCCCCCCCCATTGTTTTATTAAGCTATGATTGTTTTTGCAACCCTAACCCTAACCCTAACCGCTATTAGATAACTCTCAAGCGTTGTAAGTACAGATGTCTGGTGGGATAATAAGATTATGTAGATAATTTGGTGAGACTAAGGTATCAACACCTCAAGGTGACAAAATCTTACTTATCTTTTAAAAATCCTCCTCCATCCAAAAGGTCTACAGACAGGGAGCCTCTCTGACTTCCGTCAAACCTGGACGATTATTTACTTTACATGATACCTTAATACTTAGGTGAGTAGCCTAAGTCAGAAAATGTCAGACATCCGTACAGTTTACTTCTAGAAATTGACCTATTTTCTTCCTTCAGGGTTAAGATTAGCAAACTAATACACTAATGTGTTAGGCCTAAGATGATTATCTCAAATCTTGAAGGTGTGAGGTGAAGCCTGGGTAAATGCAGATGGATAAACAATCCGCTCCCGCAGTTTATGTAAGCTTCACTCCCACATACACAAACAAATGAAGACCAATAGAGGCAGATTTATTTCAAAATTTCTCGGTTTCTTCTTCATCCTTGAAGAGTTTTGAAGGAATTTTTCTTTCAGACTCAAACTTTTTAAATGATAAAATTACGTCTGCGTATTTGTGAGACTATGTGTTGGGGCTGAGAAGCCCAAGGCGTCGATAGGTAGATCATTAAAAGTAAGAGAAGCTAATCCTGGGCGCATTAAGGGAGTTGGCTGTAAAATGGGCACACGCGTCGCAAAGTGAAAGAAAACAGGATAATTGAATTGACCTGGGTCACTCCACGGATTACCAACGCGTCCTCGCCGTCTTAGGCTCCTCCCCCACTCTCTGGGGTTTAGGTATGGACATTTTGGAGAGACTGATGGGAGGGAAAAAGAAGAGGGAGAGAATGTCACATGGAAAAAGTGAAGTGGAGAAGGAAAACAGAGTTGGAGAAAGTATCTTTTAGAGTTTATAACCATTTGCCCTCTTTCATCTTCAGTAGCAGTTTCTTTATGACCTTCCGTCCAACCCTATTACCGTCCCCAAGTACATGGTGTCTTTAGTCTGGAAATCACACGCCTGGTTGCAAACCCAGACTTTGCAGTGATGTTGAACTTTTACACCTATTCTAAATGACTTTAAACAAATCTTTGCCTATTTGATGTTTTGCCACAAGACTTGTTCATCCTCACCTTCTACTGTGTTTTGAACTGGAGTCCAAATGGTAAGAAATGGGACTTTAGTTGATTAAAATGTTATATCTGTTGATACTGAAGACTTGTACGTGGACAGGTTTTAGTCTTGAGAGTTCGGTTTGTTTGTGAGAGGTGGTGTCTGGATGCTGTTTAAAAGGCTGTGAAGTTACTGAACCGGTTTTAATGAAGCAGGTACTGGAAATGTCGTTTTGGCTTTGGAAGTGTGATTTTCCTTTTATACAAAGTAAATTCTGCTAATTCCATAAGTTTGAACAACTGAGGGCAAAAGGTACACACAATTCCTGTTTAAGGGCTTATGAGAGTTAGTGTCCTTAAGTCTTAAGTCTCTTTAAGTCTGGGATTTTGTCACCTTCAGTCAAAGATCCAAATTAGGTGTGCAGCCATATGGAAGGGCTGACCAGTTCCAGGTATAATGTTACCAAGCAGTGAAAGATACAGTCGACAGATCAGATGAAAAAATCCTTCAAGTACTCATGAAAGGTTGAATTACTCGTTGATGACTTTAATAGTAGTAATCACAAAAAAGCATAGTTACATTTTACAAGAAAATCAGTCAAAGTGAGAGAAGAAAAGCTTATATTTCAATTGTGGTCCACACAAAATTAAAGCCTCATTTTGATAATGTGATGGCAACAGCTCTCCCTTCTTTTTAAGACTAAGTCATAAACTCTCCTGCTGTACTGAAACTGTACTGTTACACACCAGATAATTATTCAAATTACTAGACGGAATTAAATGATTTATTCTTTATTAAATATCCACTGAGACAAACATTGTGGACCGATGGGGCAGGTAAAGATCAGCAGATCATGGGTGTATTCATCAAGTGTTCTAGAAAAACACACCAAGCAACCCTATAATTTATCTTTTAGTACTTTTTTTACTTTTTTTTTTTTTTTAGTGTCAGGTTTGGTCAAACTGGAATAAAATCCAGGACTCCATCACTGCCTTTTCTGTCAGCTACTCTTGCCTCAGACTTGTGTTTAATCAGTTTTGCTCCAGCTCAATGTTTTGTTAGGTTTAAACACCAAAATTGCTTTAGTTTATAGCAAAGAAATATGATGAGGTTTTGGTACAAAGCCTGTTTTATTAAAGGCTGACTCACCGGATATTGATTGTTGGTGAAAGCATGGCAATGGACAGCACAGTTTCAGCTGTGCTCATTCTCCCTTGACATCTTACTGCTCACTTAAAAATATCTCTACCCTGATGGAGATTTTTCTGACACTTTGGTGTGCTGACTTTTTGACTGAAAATTTGAATTTAGAAAATGATCATCTTGAGTCTCAAATCATTCTCCACCACAGTGACGTGTAAGAGTCTGACAATTTAGGATTCTATGAACTCCCCTTTAATGGCTCCTACCTGCATTTGAGATCACAAATAATGTAACTATAAACTGACTTTGCATCATTTCAAGTACATCTTTAATAATATTTTAACTTTGTTATTTGTTTATCAGGTATTATTTGAAATAAAGTAAGTACTTTTAGTTAAGGGCTTCTGTGTTTTGTTTTAGCAACATCTCTATGGTTTGAGGATGTTAGTTTGTGGTGGAGCTGTAGTTCTGTGACGTGTGGTTGCTGGTTTCCATGAAGGGCTGTGGTAGGTATTAAGGAGGAAGGGCACCTTCAGTCTGAGATTAGCTTAATTGCTTCATTCTTTATTGATGAAAAGTGCCTCCCCCCCTCTTCCATCCCTGCTCTTCCCTCCCTCTCATTCATCTGTAATCAGTGTCCATGCTTTGCGATCAGAAACACTTGAATGCCCTACAACTCAGAGAACGCCTAGCTGAGGATTTTGCTGGATTATTCTGTAATATAAGGATAATATATGTCTGTGTAAAGGCTCAGAGCAGAAACACACAGCCGCCAAGGCATCTACACAAGTGTGCCATGTGCCCATGTTGACATAAACAGCTGCAGGATTTAGGATTAGTTTCTTTCAGATCCCCTTCCCTTGCAAACATCTGCTGTGTTCACTGAATGTACTTAATGAGGCAACTAAGCGCTCAACAGGTTTTTCTCTCATTTATTGACACCTGATCTTCTTATTTTCTCAGCCTTTGCTTAAACAAATGTGTAAATTTTACAGAAGGATACATTTAATAGAAATTAAGCAAACCGCTCATGAGTGGAAAGTTTCTCTTTGGTCTGAGTGACAGGATTTAGGAGTTTCAGTCTGTATTTGTTTGTCAGTTTATTTCTTCAATGTTTGGATGAGCTCCAGCTGCTTTGATAGCTTCATGAAGACCTGAAAATAAACCTGTGCATTAGGGGTGTAACTGATTAATTGATTTATAATCCTACAATCCAAAGAGATTGATCTGTTTGAGGGAAATTGTTAATCTAATCGAGCTATAACATTATAAAATAATTTCAGAATAAAATTAATCGATTATATTCATACTGGAAAATACCATTAGGATTGAGGCCTGGTAGATTAATATAATAATATAAAATATAATATAAAAATGACCAAGTGTCATTACAGCAGACAACACAAAAAAGATATAGTCCAGCATTACAGTCCAAAGTATGAAAACAGTTTATATTTTGCAAAGACATACAGTGTGCTAGAATGTTCTAATTATGTTCCGTTTGATTATTTTGATGTGGAAAAACAACAGTGGGCTGAACTTTATGAAACTAGCATGTGAGTGGACTTGACATAAATTAGTTTTTACTTGTTTGTACACATACTTTAATTTACTGTTGATTATCTTGCAAGAAATACAAGGAATCTGGAAAACTTCACCTGCACTGTTCAGTACCAGGTATTTATCTCTGTGTCACTCTGGTTGAAGTTTTGGCCAAAGATGTCCTGGATCCATTTTAGGTCAGGGAATCAGATCATTCAAAATAAACTAATGCCGACTATGAATCGTATCGACAACTACAAATTCTGAAATGTACCGTTGTTAAAATGAATCGTTTCAACCCTACAGCATATTAAAAACAATAATAAATAAATAAAAATAAATCAATGTTTTGACGATCAACCTTGCAGGTTTTTTGTAAGGAGGGGGCTGTTTTGTTATATCCATACTAAAAAGAGGAATCTTTACTCAACTGAACTGAGTTTGAAACCATCTTAAAATAAGGTACCAAGTAGCAAGTTCGCTTGATCTACGGTTATGGTTTGGTTTCTGTGGAAGCGCATGTCAGCATGACGCATACACTCATGGTAGCCAGTAAACCTAAATGTGTAGAAGGATTGCATAACAATATTTATTCTTTTCCTGTTCTTATTTTTCAAAGCCTAAAAGAAGGGTTAATGATATTGTATTTTTTTTTCTTCTTTTGTCAACTTGCACGAACAATAAATAAATCGTAAAAACCGAACTAAAAATATAATTTTTTCCTGTTTTTTTTTCCTTTTTGAGCGAACCGTTATGTTTGACGTAATAAATCTTTAGTATTTTTGTACACATGAGTCCAAAGTGCTGACCACATCAGAACAGAATTTTAACATTTAAAAGAAGAAAAAGAAATGTGGTGCAACGTGGTTGTAAAAGTGTTGCATAAAGTAATGATCGTGTGTTCCATCCCTGCTTCAGACTCCCCCAGTGGAGCACTTTGAAATATTATTGCTTTATGTTTTCAATAGTTTTGGATTATAAAAGTGTCATTTTCTCAAAAAAAAGTGAAAGTGTTTTCAAATGGGGGAACTCCTCCTCTCTCCACAGGAAAAAAAAAGCAGTCAGAGCAGGTAAAAACAGCAGTTAATGATCAATTTCTGCTGTTGTTCTTGGGGCAAACAATGACTTGTTCTTTATCCCACATAATACCAACCCTGGAAATACTTTTCTAATGTGCCGTTTGCTTGTATTAAAGCAAACACACATGTATTTGTACCCCCCGCACACACTCATAGTGACCTTTCATGGCAGCTTGGGGGATTTTGGCAATCCAGTGCATGCCTAGTGTGATACACGCACTTACATACACAAAGCTTTAGAGCATCTGATTAAGTAAAAGTGAACACTTCAATCACACGTGGGCAGTTTTTTTTTTCCATTTCCCTCCAGCTGTTGTACATTGATTAGATTGAGAATCCTTTTTTAAAATAAAACATCTTTATCCCTTTCTGCTCAGAATTCCCCTCCACATTAGCTTAAGCGAACAAACAAGCCCACAGATTTTATTCTGGAAAGAATCGTTCCTGCATTAAGGTTTAGGATCGTTTCATTGAATTCTGGAAGTTGTGGCCTTGAGCTTCTGGAGCCGCTGTGCCTCCAGGACTCACCTGGGCCTCCCACACAGGTGATCTGAAAAGCACCCTCTATTTTCTGCTCAAAACTTTCCCTCTTTGTCTCCCTCCTTCGCTCCCTGCGCTCCTCTCCCCAAGCCTCTGCAGTGTAAAGGTGAACACTTGAAATAATGAATCAGATCCCCCCTTCGCCCCCGACTTCTCTGCATTCCAGTTAAGACTCTCCCTGTAGTATTTGCACTTCATTAAACTTGAAACAGGTTTAATATTTAAAACACCGTGAACAGATTTCAACCCCCTCAAACCTCACATACCTCACTACTTCTTCCTCACTCATGGTTTAATAATCTACTTTCATATTTCTTTCCTAATTCATTTCTCCTTTGTAGGAAACTAAAATAAATGAATATTTCAGAGTGTGGACTCATTTTTAACCCCTGTCTTCATAGCTTGATGTTTGACATGCATTGAGTTAGATCCCTACATCATCTTTTCCTGCATTTACTCCTCTGCCTTTGCCTTTCTCTGTGCTTTTTGGTAACTCCTGCTTCATTTTTGTCACTTTTTCCACGGATGCTCTATTATCAGTTCTGTCTTTGTACTCTGGGCTTCTCTCTGTCCCTGTATTTGCTCTGTCTCTTTTTCCTTTGACTGTCTAGATGATTTCTGCCCTTTCCTCCCCCCCCTATTGACTTTTTTTGACCCATTCACTCCACCTCCCTCAGTTTTCCCTACTCCCTCCATCCTCTCCTTCCCCCTTTTGTCCCCTGCCACATGTGCACACAAGCTCATTTGCGTTTCCTCATCTCTTTTTTTTTGCATGGCTTCTCAAAGACTCTTCTTTTTCATTTAATGTGACCCTCATATGATCCCTTCCAAAAAAAATCTCTCATCTCTTCATCTAACCAATAATATCTCATCACCCGTCATCCATCTTTGTCTTATGACCTCACATCCTGCTCGCCATTAAAGGGGGAACACCAGGTGAAAAAGCCCCCTGTCCTACTTCGCCATGGTATCACACAACACACACACAAATTCACACAAATTTTCACACTCTCGCTGTCTGTCTTTTCTCTCACAGCAGTTGTCAATACTGACACCTGCTCTATTTATAATTCTTTGGCTTCAAAATCCCCATTTTGGACTGGAAGCTGCCCCCTTGCCACTCTTGACCATGGCTTTTTTCCAGAACGTCATCACCCCCCACTTTTCTGCCTCCTGGCCCTGGAACAGGCTGGAGGAGGATTGCTGGCTGGACCTGGAGAGTAAGAAAATGTGTGCTTGTTAAAAATTAGCCATCCCACTCTGAGCGCACCTAGGTTGGGCCCATATATATGTTCAAGTCATTTGCGGCCCACACATCACCCACTAACTCACATCCAAGTGCGTGGGAGCAAAACCTGCACAAACATATCTTGAATAACATCTCATACTTGCTCAGATCTTGGAAACCGGTCTTATAAGACCCAGAATTGATCTGACAGGATGTCCTGTTGGTGTGACGAAAGGATGGGTGGGTCAGAGTGGTTTTCGTGGTTGAACATTTGACGTTTTTGCCCAAAAGCAAAAAACCAAGCATCAACACAATTAAAAAAACATTTTTTTTAAAGCAAAGTATCTCAAACCTATTATTTTTATATCTGACTACTACAAGCATATACACTAGGGACGACAACTGATTTTCTAATACTCATTTGATTATTTACTACTCTTATGCTATCTATCTACTCTAATAAAATTGATGATAACTTCAGACTGTTTACCCCATTGCTCAAGCAGATTTTTTTCCTTTTACACCAAGAACAGAACACTCTGAGGTTTTCCTGTAATGCTTTTTGAGTAATAATAATGCCTTGTAATGCAAACGTATTCATGAAACATTAATACAACTATAAACGCAAAGAGAACATTAGAAGGAATGCAAACAGTTATGCATCCCCGGTTCTGCAGCATGTAACTGTCTTTTCACAACTTCTCTGTGTTTTTGTCGTGGTGTAAAAAAGTTTAAAGTGACCTTTTTTAATGTGATTCTCAAAACTATCCTTAGTTATGTAGTATGAAAAGTAAAATTCAAAAATCAAAACATGTTTTTATTTTACATATTTTTTGTACAAAATGTTAAACCTTGATGTTCCATTCATAAATAGACACAATTTTAACCAAATTATTGCGATAACTTAATAAAAAAATTACCTAATCATTGGAATAGTTTTTGTCCTCTTAACTGCTTCTATCTCTGTTTATGTTGGAATGGGTTAGAATCGTGTTATATAAAGACAAAAAATATTAATTTAAAAGAAGTACTTTATAATTTAGAAATATTTATGTATAAAAATAAATAGATTCCCAACCTTTCCCAAATAGACTATTTCTGGCTTCTTGAAAACATAAACCATAGTGATTGGATGCACAACTGTAAACGTGCGCCATGCAATTTTATTTTGCTTTTGTGTTACCTTGAAAAACCGACACAAATGTCTTTACATGACATTATTTTCTGATCACCTCTAGTCTCCAACTATGAGACTGAGTCAATCTGAATCTGAAGTGAACATAAACCCAGACACAACCTGCAGCAGTCATTATCTTCACTACTCGTACCACGACTTTGCCTCTGGTGTCGTCTCTCCTCTCCGCACAGCTGTTGGGGTCCTGAGCTCGTGTTATAAATCAGAAAGATCCAAGATGATTAAAAGAAAAGGATGGCTGGAATTTGTCAAATTTACTTCGGATCTGTTGATCTCAGGCTCTTTTAAACTTCTCGCGAGTGTCTTGACTGCTTGGAAAGCCGAAAACTTCATCTGTTCGAGAAGAAGAAAGTTTTTTAATAAGGAAATTGTGAAAAGCAGTAGAAACAATGAGCCTCTTTCACTGTTCAGCTGGGATCAGTGGCAGAAGCTCTGCTTTGGTGATATTAAATGTGAGCTAGGGTGCTGGGGTGACCTGATAGGCAGTAATGGGCCCCACAGTCATGAGTTGGGCCGCACTGAGGAGTGTGGCTTTTGCTACAATAAAACCAGCATAAACCTAGAAGAACTGAATAGAAATACCCAGGACAGTGAAAGAATGTAAACGGGTACAGCGGTAGAAATACAGTCTGACTGGAAGTTACTTCAGTTACATTTTCCCCTTTTGAATGTACAACATCACAGAAATCTCCTGGTTGGATCCGTACTCCCTTTCTCTCATTTTCAGTCAACCTGAAGTTCCTCTTCCTCATTCTGTTTATTTTAGAAAGGTGGCTTTGTTCTATTTACTGTACCCACTCCCTCCGTGGCCTCTACCCCTGTCAGACCAGTTAGAAAAGGGGAGAGGCAAGGAAGACGAGGGGGGGAGTTGCATGATGTTTGGACAAACGGATAACCCGCACAGGATATAGAGGTCTACAGCCTGTGGGTGTGTCGGTTTGGCTCTGACACACAAACTCCTGCACACACACATACTATGTGCACACAATCGTGGGAGTGTTCCCGCTGGAGGGCAAAGTCTCCCTTCCTCTTACACATTCATCCTCTCTTCTCCCCTTCATTCCCCCCTTCCGCAGTCACACCCCTCCACACCTCCTTCCTCTAGACCTCTCCCTCTCCTCCATCCCTCATTCCCTCTTTTGTGAGAGCTCCCACCCCTCCTCTCCTCTGTCCAAAGACGACAAAAAAAAAAAAGAAAGTGTTGAAGATACAGCTAGAGTTGGCCAACAGCGACAAGAAACTATGAGGGGGAGGCCAAAATCACCACAGGGGACAATTATGGCTTGGGCTGTGTTTGCATGTGTGTTTGTGCGCAGTTCTTTTTCGGGTTTGATAGTTGGAGAGATCTGAAGAGCGTCCTACAAGCCACTCCGTCCTCCACACCAGTTCGTCCTCTTCTTCTGTCCTCTGTCTGTCCTTCCCCCCGTCTGTTCAGATCATCCTGTCAATTGACACCGTCACTTCTGCTTTCACTCATCCCTAATGACCGAGCTACAGACACTTGTTGTATGCTTCACTTTCATACATTTGCATGGTTCTATTGAGAACATGTCTTTGTGCACTAAATTTGTAAAAAACATTCCACACAAAGGCATTAGTTATTGTAGAACTACTATAATGACTAATATTTTTTTATTAATAATATAATAAACGACAACTGATGGCATTGCTTTGCCATCAAGGCTCCCCCTTAAACCTAATAATACATTTCTATAAAACTGCCAAAACATCATTTTTTTACTAAAATAACCGATTGTGAAAGACAGGAAGTTAAACTTGACACTGCACAAACTCATGTCTCCGGAAGTAGAGCAGTCAGGTTTGAAAAAGCTACTAGAATGTCAGAAATTACAAATAATAAAGATACAAAATTATTTCTCAAGCAGATGACTGGTCTTTAAACCAGTTTCCACCTTTCAAGAGGCTGCAGAAACATCAGTGACCAGATAAATATTACAAAAAATGTTCACAGTTGTGACTCTTTTACCCACACAGTGACTGAAGAAAAATAAAATATTAGTCATTTTTAAAAGAGAGGGTTCCTAAATTAGCATTGATGTAATTCAGAATAGTTAAGTTTATAAATTTATGGCTGAGGTGCATCTAGAAATAAGATAAGCCATGTAAAGGTTTTTACATTCCTGCCCATCAAGAAACCATGTTCGCTCTGCGCTTCTTTCAGAAAATTGCACAGATTTCAAATACTAAGCAAAACTTTGGTAAAAGTCTAATTTTTTTCTGATAGCTGGAATTTGTCAAATTGACTTGGGATCTCAGTTTATGTCATGAGCTTAAAGCACATATTATCCTGACCTATACTGCACAAAAATAGTTAGTAGTAGTTAGTGCATGTCTAAAAGGAAGTTGCTAAAATATATCCTGTATATCATTTTCTACTGGATCATAAATCATTGAATTCATGTTTATGATCAGGTTAACAGCAGTTGTAAGGAGGAAAAGGGATGACATCCCATCAAAGTAGACCTAAGATATAACAAGAAAAAAATGCAATTTTTGTCTTTTGTTGTTTAAAACCTTTCATTAGATTCCATTAGCTGTATTGGGATGAACCTGTTTGGGACAGGGCGTCCTTTATTCTAAAAGGAAGTCATACAAGCTTCTGTCAAAAATGTAAAACAATTTCAAGTTTTTCTTATTTTATTCCTGCCAACAAAGAAATATAATTCAGATTTATAAAAAAAAAAATAATAACAATGTACTGAATGCAAAGCAGTATTAAATTTTCCTAAAGGGTAAAATAATACTTTCTGACTAGATTTTTGTCAGTGAGAAAGTGGCCCAAATGGCTCTTTTACTGGTTTTTGTAAAGGTTGCAGACCCCTAGTTTAGTGAATTCGGTTGATGTTGCTTAGATTTCAGTCCAGCCTGTGCTGTGCACCAAACTTTTTGGAAAATGTACCTCAAGGTCTCTTCCCTTCTCGTCTTTCTGCATAGTTAAATAGCAAAAAGATGAAACTTTTTTCTTTGTTCTGTGTGTCTTTTCTCTCAGCCCCTTTTTGCCCCAGATCTCTTACTCCCCCACTCTCCTTATTGTTTCCACTGCTGCGCCTCTTCCCTCTTTGCCACCCTCACACTCTAGGGGCAGCGCACAGTGTAACCTCATCTCATCCATTTAATCTGCTCCCCACCCTCAGTACCTTTCCTCAGCCCCCATCCCTCCCTCCTCACACTTCTCTATCTCTGAATCTGAAGTAGGTCACTGACTTGTTTCAGGTGGGACCCACCCCAGCAGGGGTACCCATAGTTTTTCCCATTAACACTAATTCCCTAGTTTAGACCGCACCTGACCTGGGTGGGAAAAAATAGTTTAAGGGGGCCCTAATGAATTCAGAGTGAATGAGAAATGACATGGTTGTGACTGAAGTTTAACTTTTGAATCACTTCTTGAAAACTACTGAATGGTTGTGGTTGTGTATACATGTCATTCTGGTTATTTTATTTCCATTTTTGATACATTTTTGGACAGTTTGACCTTTCATAGTTTCCCTCTTCCCCATCCAACATCAAGGTTGAGTAATATTTTTTTTTTTGTGTAAATCGCACAAGAGGGAGAATGGGAGAAGTGGGTGTTGGATTTGAGCGTGCACACACCCAGATCCCCTCTCCACAGTTTTCCCCCCTCCACACCCCTCTGTTTAGACCTTGATAAGAGGAGCCGGAGTCTGTGGGGGTTAGGGATTCCTGTCTGGCACAAACGCACCAGTACGCATACAAACACACTAACTGGGATCCGCCCGCTCTACATTCCTGTGTCCGGCTAAGGAAGCAGCCTAGCCGTCTTCCCCTCCACTCCCAAATTATCCCCTTCTCTAAGAGTCGCTGCATACTTATCGCACGCCTCTCCACCTCGCTCCCTCACTCCGACAACTGCAGGCCTCCATTATCTGCTGGGTTTTCATCTGTACCCTTTCACTGCAGCGCTTCTGATCGCCAAACAGCAGGTCATAAAATGTAGTTTCCAATCAGGTGAAAGAGATCTGCCAGTAAAATGATGTTGTATCACTTTTGGGCAATATTGTCTGTGATCTGTCATGTACAGACTGCACTGAGAATCAACAAACATCCAGAGAGATTAGATTTGCGGAAAGATTTCTTCAGTTTATCCTTTATTTCATATCCCCTTTTTCACCCTCTCCTCTCTGCTTCTACCTGGTTTAGCCTTTCTTTCCATCACTCCCTCTCAGGGATAGGTTGCCGGGGTCAGGAAGAGGTCGGGGAGGAGTCAGAATGGGGTTACGTAGTTTCTCACTACCCTTCACTCTAATGGCTTCTTAATGAGAGAGTTGGAGCAGGGAAAGGAGCCGTTTTGAGAAGCTGGGTGAGATATCAGCAGTTCTGCTTAAGGCAGTGGCTGTTTGTGTGTGAATGTTTGTGTGTGAATGTGTGTGCGTGCACGCATGTGTGACGCTGTGTGTATTGTGTACACACGCAGGCACTATTTGACCGACCTCTTGCTCCATTTCGAGCCTTTTCTGCGCTCTGTTTCTCTCTGGGGAAAGGGGAAAGAGGAAATGACACGTTTGTAGCCTTGAATAAGCGCCGCGGCTCGTCACACACGCTGTCCTCTGAGTCCAGCTCGAGGGAGGGTGGAGGATGTTGTGGAGGTGAGGGAGGAGAAGGGCCTACTCTTTAATTTGCACAGTTTCCGCTGATTTGATCATAAGCAATTAATCTCAGTGGCTCAATTTGGCTGCAGTGGGGCAATAAAAGATGAACACAGTCCTCTGTGTACAGGCAGTCCTTGCTCTGCTTTTCCCATCTGTCCACGTTGTGTGATTTCATATTGTTCTCACCTCTTATACTTACATCACAGAGGAGCATGCTGTGACAGTTCCAGCAAGTGGCTCCTCAAGGCCCATGTGACCTCATCCCTGCAGAAAAACGCAAATATATTTAAGCTTTGCAAAGAAATGCTTTGCAAAAGGTCTTAAATACCCACTTAATATTTAACTGTTTCTATACATATTGTACATTTTTGTTAGAGATGTGAGTACAGTATTTCTATTTCTATTTTATTTTATTTTATTTATCTTCATCACTCCAAGGCTACTGCAATTTCATTGTATCACCATGTACAATGACGATAAAGAATTCAGATTCTGATTCTGACTCCAATGGAAATTGTGTTTTTGGTGTTCTTAACATATTCTTGTGACATTTTTATGATGTTGGATGATATGTATAAAGAAGATTAAGCTTAAAATTGCATTTCTGAATATTTTTTTATTCAAATTGTTGTGAATCAGGAGCAAATTAAATAATACTGTTTGAAAAAGTTTGTAGTTGCTACATAAAATCTACAGGCGGCAGGCCACAAGCTCTCTGCTCCGCCCTATTCTGATTTATCCACTTGTAGACAAATAGATCAATGTGCGTCTTTGTTTTCCTTGTGTGAGCTAGCATCTGGCTTTAAACTGTACGGCTGGATAGCCTCAAGTATTGCTTGCTTTTGTTGCACAGCTAATGCTAGATTGGGGTTGTGAGGGGCTGTAAACTAGCGGTAGAGGGTGTAAACAAAGGGATGATGGGAAGTGTTGGCAGGCTTACACTGCACCAACAGTCTCACCCACAACTCAAAGGGGAATTTCTAATGAAATACTGCTGCTCTGCAGAAACTTTGTCCTAGAAAACGTCACAGGTTTTGGATAAAAACTGCATAATTATAATTAAAAGGGCACTGGGAACACTTTTACAATAGATAAAAGATGATTGGAGTGAGACTTTACTATCTGAGTGTGTTTTAAAAGGTTTAATGAGCCACACGGTTAAGAAAAATAAAAAAATAAAAATATAAAGATCAATATAAGGTTGAAATAGAAGCATAAATAGGGGCAAAAAAAATCAAAGCATGGATCCAAGCAGCCAACCATGAAATAAGTGGTGAGATTTTCAGTTTTGTTGGCTCGAGGGTTAAAGGGTCATTTTTGCTTCCTGATCTTGAGCTCTACCCGACTTTCACTAATACAGACCTGCTGCGCTACGAATGCCAGGCTTAACTTACAGAGGTCTGCAGACTCATCTTCATCTCACCTCTTACATTTCCTTCGGTTTAACCCCTTAGCTGCTTTAGTTTGACCATATAAACCTGCTCACCATGACCGTGGCGACTCTTCCCGTCGCCCTGCCTTTTTGTTTAGCTGCTCTGCCAGTTTTCCATCTCCCTCGCCCTTACTTTTCCTCTCCATCACACCAGACTTCTCCCATGCTGAGGGCAGAGCTCGCTCCTTTGTTGGAGGAAGGTTGCCAAGGATACAAGCACAGAGACACACAGTCTTAACATTTAGAGATGGTGGAGATGGGCAAAGAGAGGGAAGAGGGGCATTAGCCTGTGTGGCCACCAGGCAGTCCGGCATCACTGTGTTGCTCTCCAGAAAACACATAATACCCCCTGCTTCCCATTTGTGTCCCTGTGTGGAAGGAGCACTGTGACACTGACTGTTTGTGGAGGAACCTTTTGTGCTGGTCGCCCACTTTCTGCTTGCCTGTTGTGACTCTGTAGTGTATTATTACAGTAAAAGTCTTCGTGTGTGGTGTTTTTGTGCTCATGTTCCCGTTGGTTGGGGTGCCAAAGTGACTACTTTACATGGTATTTGTTCTTTGTATCACATACATAAAAAAGAAATAAAGAAACGATAAGGGGAGGGATGCCTGCCACACAGATGTTCTTATTCCAACATTTTAAACATGTTGACATTTTACCATTATAGGATAAAAGCAGGTGGATTTGGTTTATTGCCATCTAAATAGCTGTTTAAAAAGCTGAAAGTCATCAGTGTGGTTAGTCCCTGGATGTCAGCCCCCTGATGTCACAACTGTTAATTTACACCCACTCTGGCACCTAAGATATAAACGTAAACCCCTTTTATTCAAGTTAACTTTTGTCTTTTGCTTTAGAAACATAGATATCACATTAGTAAAGGGTTGTTTACTCAAATCCAAAGCAAACATGGATCCATCTCTTCTTTATTTTCTTAATTATATTGCTTGAGGAGTATTAGGGAAAGAAGAAAGGGATTAAGTTCTTCTCAGACACACATAGACGAAAGGCACTTGCTGGTGGTGTGTGGTAAGCACGTTTGGAGTGAAAGGAATTTAATAGGGATTAATTAGTTATGGAGGTAGCAGCAAGTGGCCTTGTGGACTTCAGGGCTCAAGCATGGAGGCCACATTCATTCTTGGCACTCGAAAAACTGCTTGAACTGTGCATTAACAAAAATGTTCTACTCAGATATTGAAATGCTACATTCACACCATGAATGTGACAAGCTTTCAACGTAAAGGGTTCACACTGGACAAGAAAGAAGGGGTTCTTCTTCTTTGTCTACTGTTTACTAGCACATGTCCGCCACCTACAGTTGGAAGAGGCTTGGTGTGAAATGCCCCCAGTGGTAATGCCCCAAGGATTTTTCTTTCACTTTTCTATTCCAATATGTGAAAGACTTGGTGTTATAGTGTTCAGACTAGGCAGAAACCGCAATTATTAATGATCCAAGATCAATTTTTTTAAACGGTTGGCACTTCAGTGAATTTAAAGGGACATAATCCATTTGTCACCACAAAATGCAAGTCCCTGGTCTTACTTCAACTTGGGTTAACTTTTAATAAATGTTCAAACTGTGGCTGTTTTGTGCAAGACTTTTGGTCGTAGGAACTTGTGTTGCAACACGTGAATGTGAGACTGTTGAATGAGGAAGCTCAAAATGCGCATGTACGTGCATTTAAAAATGACTATTTCATTAGAAGTGGTCGCTTGAATGCACGTTGCTAAGTGGGGTGTGAACGTAGCTTAAAGCTGGGATTGCGTTTTTCAAGACAACAATAAAAAGATCATCTTATTTTATTCCTAATTTTATTTTTGTAATTCTCGGATTATTGCGGGACAGTAATTCATCAAACTGGGTCACAGGAAGATTGAAGTTCCACTGAAAGCGGCCGTCATCCAGACGCAGATCCTGCAGGAGGAGTGAAGCTCACTGTACTGACACTGTACAACATCATTGCATTGTAAATGAGACATAAAAATATACCGTCAATGCTTCCGTGTACTTTAGACAGTAGCTCCTCCCACACGCATCTAGAGCGTCTAATTTGATGTGTGAATTGGGTTAAGTGTGAAGACTTAAAGTCCATCTGCCCTCCACCTGTGTGTGTGTGTTGGGCTGTAATGCAACTGCTTGAATTCGCTCACTGGGCAGCCATAACCTTAATATTTATCTGGTTCTATATCCTGAACTTGAAAGTGCAGCTGCAAATATTTAGACACCAGCCGACTCTGAGGTTTGTAAATGAACTGCGCCAGTCAAGGAGTGTTCAACACCATACCAGTAACAAAAGCTAGGTGTAGCATCCCCACCCACAAAGTGTCGTTTTCCTTGCCTACTTTCCATTCACCCCCACCCTCTAGCCTCTCGAGACTCACCCTCAGGTTGACCCTGGCCCTGGCTGGACGGCGCTGTTGGACTTGATCGCCAGGTCCTCCCCTGCACGCATACAGCCAAGACATAACTTTCTATTTTTCCCTCTCAATCTTTCAATCTGCCACACGTTTCTGTTAACACAAAGCCCTACATGTCTGCCTTCCTTCCCCACCCAGCATTCTTTCCCCACACAGACCTCTCCCCCGCTCTGTCATTTTCTGACTTCCCTCCTCCCCGCCAACTCGCTCAGCCTCACCCTACCTTTCATTAGCCCACTCTTTATCTCACACACTCACTCTGCTGCCTTTCTCCCCCTTCACACTCCTATCTCTCTAGCTTTTATGTTTTCCTCTCTGTCCTCTACCCCCCCCCCCCCCCAAGTTGTGCTGGCTTTTGTTTCTGATACATCTTCATTTATTCCTCCCTCCCATACTTTCCCTGCTGACCCTATTATTTTATATTCTTTCTCTCTAACTGCCATCACTCCCCCTCTCTGCCTCCCTCCCACTCCTCTCAGTCCCTCTAAGCTGCATTAACTCCCCAGATTACCTTGAGCCCTGCAATCCTCCATCCCCCGCGCACTCACCCGTTCTCCCTTCCCCTCCCTTCCCTCACTCATTCACTTGCTCACTTCACACAGTGTCCATGCCAAGGTGCATCACACTGAAAACGGCCAAAATTACTTGTTTTAGCCGAAGCAGTTCATCAAGTCTGTCAATCACAATTGACAATTAGGGCTAACCATTATTTAGCGTTTTTTTTTGGCGGTGTAACGGTTAATCAACTCAACCGATGAATCAATTCATGTTCTTGCTGTACAACCAAGTCTGTCTGAGGCAAGTTGTTAATCGAATTGACCTATAGCATTATAAAATCCTTTCAAAACTTAAATAAATTGATTGTATCGTTATTGGAAAATACCATTTGTATTTCAGTATGGTAGGTTTATTTCACTATAACATAAAAACAACAACAAGTGTCATCACAGCAGACAACACACATGTGATGTCAGCGACAACTGACAATTTTGCAAAGACATGTGGTAGAATGATTTAATAATGTTCTGTTTGTGTTCAATTAAGTTCAATTCTAATTAAATAGCCCAAAATAATAGAATAGTTGTCTCAATGAGCTTTATGTGCAATAATTGTATAAAAACATAAAATCAATCATAAAATACTATAGACCCTCCTTCTCCTTTAGGTGAAACTCCTAAAAACATAGATTTCAGGAGAAAAAAAGAAGAAACCTCAGGTATGTCCACATGAAGGAGGGATCTTTATTATTATGTGGAAAAACAACAATGGGCTGAACTTAAGGAAACTAAAATGTGAATTGATTTGACAATAATTCTTGATTACTGTTTATTTGTACACATTTAATTTACACTTAATTATCTTGAATAAGGAATCTGGAAAACTTCTCCTGCATTGTTCAGTACCCAGGTATTTATCTCTGAGTCACTCTGGTTGAAGTTTTGGCTAAAGATGTCCTGGATCCATTTTAGGTCAGTGAATCGGATCGTTCAGAATGAATCAATATTGACTATAAATCGTACCATCAAACCACAAATTATGATATGAATCGAATCGTTGTTAAAATAAATTGTTACACCCCTAATTTTTATATTTTTTATTAAGACATTAAATAATCCAGTGGGTGTACTTGGACTTATTGAACATAACTCTGACCTCATGACTCATCTATACAGATGAACTTTTGATGTCAATACTTTTCATTCTAAGTAGATCTTCTTTTTCATGATTGTACTTTATGTTTTTCTCAAGGTTTATGCATCTAAGCAGTACTTTTGCTGCTTGCTGCTCGCCCACATTCTCTAATAAATACACTTCGTTTCCTTTTGTATTATACAATTTAACATTCTTTTTTGTATATAAAAGATGACCTTTTTGAATGAAAACTTTATGATTTGTAGACAAAAATCTATTGTTCACACATATCAATTTGTATGTACAGTATGTGCAAAATGAAGTTGGTCCAGGTCAAGGATTTGGGTCTAACTTTATTTTAACTTTGCACATCAAGTAGTAGAAAACACTTATTTTTCTGAATTTTTTTTGCAAAGACAAACGCTTAAGAGAAGATAACTAACTTTAAAAAAAAAAAGTAAATTCTTTAACCCTTATATCGCGTGCTCAACCAAATGACAGAACACATTTAGAAAATATATTTTTAAAAAGATTGATTCTATTTTATTACGTACTTCCCCCGTAGCAGAAAAAAAATAATTGATTTCATGGTTGGCTAGTAAAAATGTTAATTCTCTTCAAATATTTGCATTTTTATCATGAAAATAAGGTGATTTTAAATGTAGGCTTTACTTTAAACTCCTTTTTTTAAAGAAAATACTGTGACAATATTTTAAAACTGACCAGTAAAAAAAGACGTGCACAATTTAAGGCCATTTTCAGAAGACAATGGTGTCGTCGTTAAAATGGGCTAAAGAATTACAGACAGTATAGTTGGCCAGCATGTTATCTATTGTGTGTCAATAAAGATGGCTCTATGTTGTTGCATATAAAACATGCACTTAATGCTAGTCTTGTTAACAGAATTAACAATATTCTAAAAAAAAACTCTTGTAAATTAAAAAAAAAGCAAAAATTTACACATTTAACAAAAAGTTAGTTTTCAATTTCCAAAAGTTATCCCAGGAGGCCAAAATTGATGAAACCATGAAGCTTTATAAAAACAAATTACTGCTTAATTTTCAATACGTTTGTTATTTTTTCAAAGCTTTTTGGTCAACCTCTAGTGACAACTTAGTTACTTATAAGTGTCTTCAATATATTCCCATTTTGAAATATTTTTGGCATCTAAACACACAGAAGAATCAGAAAATCCAACTAGAAAACATTCAGATTATTGTGTTGCATTTACAATAATAAAGCACATGTAATAAGGTGCAAATAGCTTCAATTTTTTAATTTAATATAAGTCAGAATCACTTCTTCTCTTTACTTTCCAAGCAGTGAGTGACAGTGACGTCCATGCCAGTGTTTTTAACGGGGTTATGCGATGATTTTGTGAGTCACCAAAGGCTTGTGGATTAAAAACAATTCAAATGAGCAAAATCATGTTATTGCATTAACTCAAACCCTAATAATAATATCCCTTTAGTAATATCCCTTTTATTGAAAATACTAACAGCGGTATCTTCTGGATGAAACATTGAGAGGTTGTGACTAACACAGCAGAATTAAAGCGGCTCACAGCGCTCACTCAGAGTTGAACACAAAATGAATCACCCCAAGCACAAACGCACGCAGTGATGCACGATGGTACCAAGATCTTTAATGATGACGGCTGAACTTACAGCATTATCGATATATCGAATGGTGATTATGCTGTGATCATAAAGGAACCCCATGGCACCAAGGATACATTATAAGCTTGATCAATTGCATAAGAGGAACTAATTCGGCTCACTAGTTATTTCAGTTGATTGGAAAAAAAAATAAATATATGTTGATTTTCATATTATATACCAAAAAACCTTCATCAATGAATGAAGATACTTTTTAATAGACAGCATTCATGGAAATATTTGGGTTCACACTGATTTTGAATGGTGAGAAGGTGAGACTGTCCACAGCGTGCAGTGAGTTCTTGTGTCAAATCATCTGAAGATTTGCATTGGTATTTTCTGCATGAAACCATGCATGATTCTACAGAAACAGTACTCCATTTCTCACCTTAGTTCTCTCTGCTATTGGACAACTTTTATGTTTGGCACTTTGAAAGGATTTAATGATCTTAACTGCAGAGCGAGCAGCACGCAAACTGTGCTACAATGAGGTGAAGACTCCTGGAAAAAAAGCCTCGTCTGCCTGAGCCAAAACCAGTATTTTAGTTACACTTGTGTGTTTTCTGTTTGTTTTTTATTTAACTTCCTCAAGATTTATGCTGTTCATTTGGTTTCCCCTAATTTAAGATTTAACCAATGTGTTCAATGATGAGAACATGAAAATAAAACATGTTTCAACAAAAATGTAATCTAATTGATTTCTGTTTCCTTTCATTGCTGTTTATTCTGGTGTGATACTATAATCAAACTCATTAAGGCTGTTTTTTTACTGCATCTGCCTCTCAGCCATAGAAGTTGCAAAGCTTCTTCCTTGGTGTGAGAAAGGGGCAGTAAAACAGAAACAGAGAGGAATATGATTTCATGGTGAGCCAGCAAAATGCAAGTCTGACACAAAAGTGACCAAATACACACAAATGAGACAATATCTTGAAGTGTTTGAAAGAAAAAAACAGTAACCTTATTCCTCTTTATTTGTCCTTATAATCCTACAACCGGGCTAGCTACTGTTTAATGCAGTTTTTATATAAAGTAGTGTGCCTAACAGCTGTTTGATCTGCATGTGTATTTACATTCTTCTTCAACTGCCAGCGGGCAGAGGGCACGTTTTCAGGGGCTGTGTTCTACTCTTCAACAAAGCTCTGAAACTCAAATTGATAACAACTGTTGTAGTGATGTAACAAATCCCAAATATCATCTCCGCTTTGGCAAAAATGATTGATTTGTCTGCCTCAAGAGCGATGACAGGAGTCCCTGACACCTGCTTTGTGGTCTCCTCCTGATACACATCAAACGCGCTCCTCAGGAGTTATTTCGCCATAGCTGAGGAACCTTTGGCGAAGGGACCAAAGTGACCTTCACACATAATCTGAGAATGCTCATGGAAATGATTGGCTGCCCTGAAATTTAGAGGTTTTCCGTGGGCCTTAAAAGGCATTTTCCCTTTTACCACAAAGGTTCAGATATGCCATCATCTTTCTGCTTGCATGTACCCGCTCCTTTTGGTCTGGCGAGGTGTGCTCTGCTATAAGAAAAATACATCTTTTCTCTGTGATGTTAGCACTGCCAAAATGAACCTCAGTATGAAAGCCTTTTCAACATGTGATTTTATGTTTGACCAGTCACTCCAACTGAGCTTTCAGATTCTGTTGTTGTCCAGGTAATATGAATGGATAATGCACCAAAACAGCTGAACATTTTCTGGATCATTCTGCATGTTTTCATCTTAGGACTAAAGGAGTAGACTAGTCTCATCCAGCCTGAATGATGATTGGTTTGAGGTGTTCTTATAGTCGTTGATATCGTTTATTTCTTACTATGGACAACAATTTTAATTTTTACATAGATTAAGTCCAGACGTGCATAAACTTCAAAAAAGTTAAAAACCTTGTTTTGTCTGCAACAGTATGTGCCCAGGCCACAAAGAAACACCGGGGTTCACCGGGCTTTTTCTGTTGTCAGCACTCAGTTATGAAATAATATTCCTCCAGCACTGCTCATAATATCACAGCTAAAAAGCTTTAAACGTCAACTAAAAACATAGCTTTTTGCAGTGGCATTTTATTTTACTTTACTCATTTTATTGAATTCTTATCTGTCTGTGTCTATTTTATTGCCTCTTGTAATTTTACACTGTTGTTCTTTTTTAATTTTTGTTCCTCATTAGCTCAATGTTTACATTTTCTTTTTATTTCTTTTCATTGTAAAGTCCTATGGCACCCTGTCGGTGTTGGAAAGGGCAGTAGAAAAAAACGATATATTCATTCATTCATTCATTCATTCATTCATTCATTATGGGTTATATAGCTACTTGATTTAGCTATATATATATGGTAAATCATAAATGGTCTATACTTAACCCTTGTGCTACTAAGATGACCATTGACATGTTATCCCTACTATGACAAAGGTGGATAAAGGTGGAGAGAGTTTCATGTAATCCATGGCAACCAGTGAAGATAAAAAATCATTGAAGAAAAAATGGTTCAGCGCACTGTCTTGTGGGTCTAGATGACCCCACTCCCAATGTCAAAATGCCTAGGATAGCACAAGGGTTAAATAACACTTTTCTAGCTTGCTTTAAGGCCCAAAGTGCTTTACAGTCACAGTCCCATTTACCCATGTACACACACATTCTGACCATTTAGGTTTTTATAACTTCTAGTGCGTACTGAATCACACACATATAATAATGCTCCAACAAAGATTTTCGTGTATTTATTTATTTTTTTGTTAACTGGAAAATTCAGGTGATTGTAAATGTTGAGGTAACTGTAGTGCATAGCAGCCACTTTCAGATTTAGTATTATGGCCCACTGTAAAAGGCATTCACCCTCCCCACTATACCTAATCCAACCTCCTACAGCTTCTGTAAACCCCCACCACCACCACCTCTCCTTGCCTCCCCTCAGCTCACTAACCCACCCACATGCCATCACCCCAGCATCCACCTCTCACCCCAGCACTCTGCCAGTGTCTCTCCTCTCCTGTCCTTTCCTCCCCTCCACCCACACTTTTTCTTTTCCACTGAGCCCCTAGCAGTACTACCATCTCTACCAGCACCATCATCTCCCTCTCCCTTGTCCTTTACCACTTTTTCCCTCTGTCCCTCCCTCCTTTACAGCCTTCAGGCTCTGCTTGATTTATGCTTGCCCTCGCTATCCACACACACCCCACCACCACCACCACCACCCACCCTCCCCTATCTCTCCAGGAGGTTGTGGCCCAGCTAGTCCCTAAAAACAACAGAGGGAGAGAGAATAACAGCCTCTTTTACTTTCCATCCTCCCTCCGTTTTAACCATTTTTTTCATTCCCCTCTCCCACACTGCTTTCTAAATTGCCTCTGAATTCTTGAGCTGTTTTAGTGCCTCACTCCCCCTTCTCGGCTGAAATTACTTTTTTACTCTCTCAAACTCTGGCATGCTGAGGAAGCAGGTTTCACGGTCCCTCCCCTCTTTGTCCATTCGAGGACAAACACGCAGCAATCAGGGTTTCTTTGTATGGAGCTGTTTGCAATAATCGGTGAAGACTTTCATTTTCCTCTTTGGAAGCATGACGCTGTAATGTTGCTCATACTACACAGCGGGCTGGACTCCTCTGACAACAAGGCCCTTGTAATGCGCCGTGCTTTTCATCCTCAGGCTGGGTAAGCCATTAACCCAGCCAACTTGACTTAGGGCAAGGCTTCTTTCTCTGTCTTCCACCAGCACACACAAACATGCACACAAGAGTCCTTCTCTTTGTTTGCACTCTGCCATACTCAAGCATGCACACAAGCCTCACTTTTTTTCCTGACAGCTCTCTTGTGGTTGACAAGCCTCAGTAACTCATTGCTTAACCACCTTGGACTTTTTCCCTCCATTATGTTTGGCTACTGTCTCTGTTGATTTGAAGGCGTGGTGAGTTGTTTGGGTGTGCGTATTTGTGACTTGAGGTGTTAAAGGTCTGTGTGGGAAGATTTTTTTTCTCTCCACATTTATTAGCAGTGATCTGTATCACTGTAATGCTACATACACCAAGCCACCACTTCCAATGCATGTGCATGTGATGCACATTCACGAACACGCTGAACATGGGTTCTTAAATGCCCTCTTAGCATACAGCGTTCACACTCGACTGTCGCTACCCAATATACTAGCGCATGTACCTACAGTTGGAAGAGGCTTGGTGTAAAATGTCAAAGTGGTGCAAATATCACAAGTCTTGTTTTTTTCTCCACATCTCTACTCCAATATATGAAAGACTTGGCGTGATAGAATTCCGGCCGAGCACAAACTGGAATAATTATTTTGTCTTTTATTTGATTTATTTATGAAAATGATTGGCACGTGAACAAAGAGGGATCCCATCCATACATCACCAACAAATCTAAGTCCAAGTTTAACTGGTTTAAGTTTCAACACATTGTATGGCCGCATGTTTTGTACGTAGAGCCTGAAAACTGACGTAAAAACATGAATAGCACTGCGTGAACGCAGCAGTTTTGAAAGTTAAAGCCTCAAACACGTACACGTCTATATAGACTTTTTATAGGAAGTGGTGGCTTAAACACGCTTTTCCAAGCCAAGTGTGAACGTAGCATTAAAATTTGAAACTCTGACACACAACAAAGCTTCGTCTCACTAGAAGAGATGAGAGGAGTTTGCAGAGATACACACAGTTGTACAACTCACGACACAATTATATCATCAGGATGGAGGACCAGAGGTCAAACTGGGTCTCCTGACTCTTTCCTCCCTTTTCTGGCCCTCTCTCTCTCCTCCTCCTCTATATTGCATCAAAGTGTGAACTCTAATATCACAGCACTCTCTGTGAAACACACACTCATGCACGCATTAGGAAAGCATACAGAGCTGTAGAGTATTCCTTAAAAGACATCAGAAGTCCAGTTTCACACACACACATACTAGCATCCCTCCATTTTTTTTCATGCTGAAGTCCTCTTCAGCTTGCAGCATCACTCACATATACCCACATATGCATCCAAGATCCTATGAACAAAGAAAACCACAATTTCCACGTATTTGTCTCTCCTTTTAAAAGGGGGTTTTATTTAGCATAAATGTTGAAGCCAAGGGTGCCTGGCTACCATGGCAACCAAATTAAACGGAGGATCTCTTCAGAAAGCAGAAATCTAAATTATTCGGACTCTTTTATGAAGGGGAAAATGAAAATTCCCTTCGCTATACAGAGGCGGCTTCACTGTAAAGGCAGGAGAAAAGGCGGGGGGGTGGGAAAAAAAATTAGGAAAATGCCATTGTTCTTTCCATCTGACCATGTAGTTCAAAGGCAGATTCCCCGTGCTATTGAAATTCATAGGTTGCCTCATAACAACCTTTGTGTTAACAGTGAGAATATGTGCACAAAAGACTGATGTAACCACAGTTTCTCTTTGCGTATCGGGATAAACCTATTGCTGTCGAAAGAGAGCACAAAATGCGTAACTCCAAATCCCCAACAAAACCAGGAGCACGTATGATGAAATGCATAAACTGCACGCTCGGGATAAAGTGCGGCTGTATTTTGTGTGGTAAACGATTTTATCTGTCAGAACAGGATGGGGGTTTAAGGAAAACACCATCTAGGCCCCATAAAGCTTACATAAGCAAAGAAGGATTACGTTTTATATTCCGATTATGTGGTGCTCAATCCTGTTTGCGGTCAGTGGAATACTAATTTCTAAAATCTTGAATATGTCCTGAATATGCAACAGGGGCTTTTTGTTGCAAAGCACTGTCACTTAGGATGCATTTCTACACAACGCAGAAGTTTGACAAGTTTCTTCAAGAAACGGTTGTACTACACTAGCCCACTGGTTAGTCCTCAGCATGACTGAAGTTTTGTTACAGTAGGGATGCGAAGGGGACGGACATGTTCCATCTGTAGATGCTCATTTCCTGAGGATTCTGGGAAAGGGGTTCAGGGGTCACTCCCATATCCAATAAACAGATGAATGAAGGGAGAAGAGGGTCAAAGATGATGTTCTTCCCCCCTCTCTCCTTCGCTTCCATTTGTCTGCCTCCCTTTGCTCCATGTGTGTGTATGAGTGTGTGTGAGTGTGTTGTTGTTGGCTAACAGCAGATCTATGTTATTGATTGACTCCTGTGGCTGGTGGGCTGCCCAGTGAAGGAGGGGGCAAAGCTCTAATGAATTCCTGCACCTCATGCCCCTTGCGCTAACCCCTACACCCGTTCCTTAATTAACTTTGTGTGTGTTTGTGTGTACATGATCGTGCAGGTGTGTGTGATTGTATCCACATGCGTTTTTTTTTTTTTTATGTCGATCTACTGTGTTTCTTCCACGACTCCTCACACCCACTTCTGTCCTCCTCTGGCAATCTTCATTTATTTTCAGCCACTATATGTCTGTACTTCCTGCTGTTATTCTTTCACTGCCTAAACCCACTTTTCTGTCTTCTTTCTAGTGGTTTAGCAGTGGATGACCACTTTGTTTGTACAGTAGTTCACTCTTGTCTTTTTTTTTTTTTTCCACGGTTGCCCCTTGTGTTTAATAATCTGGCTAATATCCGTTCTGATCTTTATGTACCTGCCTGCAGGGGTGGGATCCAAACATGGATCCAACCTTTTCACGAGTAATCAGTTACCTATAAAAACTGCATGTGAGACTTGAAGATTGTAAAACCCACCGATGCTCTAGAGGTTGAGGAAAATCACTGTCACCATGACTCCCCTGAACTACACAGGCATCAAGGTCCTCTCAACTTCACCTGACTGTACTTTAAATAGACAGTTTTGTTTTTCTCACTCGTTTTATTTCCCTCCCTTGTGTTTCTTTTGTGCTTTCCTTCCCATTCCTGTTCTTCATACCTTTACATCAACCTCCTGTCTTTATTTTTTTCCCTTCTCTTAAGCTTCAGCTTACTCTTTTTTACTCACAGGCTTTCAAAGAATAATAATGTTTTCCTTCAGTTGGCAGGTTTTTATCCACAAAAATAAAGTAATGTACTTCACATTGGAAGGCTAAACCATTTAAGGTAAATGCTCTACCATGCGATACACGAGATGGATACTGTCTTTGTTAGAAAAAAGTAACCAACCATCAATTAAATGTCAACAAGGAGGCAACAAAGGTGTTTGCTCCAGAGCTGAGCAGTCAGCAGAGAAGACTGACAAATCTGCAGTTGAACCTCCAGCAGTGCTTCTACAGCTGACAGCCACTTTGATGGCCAAACGTGCTCACATGTCACGTCTGCAGCAGCTTTCCTCTCCTTAACGGTCTCTTTAAGCTCTGCCGGTATTTTTGTTGACTTGCAATAATGAGGTAAGTTAGGAAGGTGAAAAAAAAAGAGACATGAATCAGAGCTGTGATGCGTTGGTAGGAACCGCTGGGTACAAATGATAACTCAGCTGACTAGTTTGAGCAAAAAGCAAAAACAGCCATGTTTTATTTGAGTTTCAAATTAAAGCAGTTGTCACTGAAAATGCTTCAATTGACAAAGTGATAACATTGCAGGAACTTTTTCTGTTTTGTGTTTTTTAAATCCCTGTACGCTGAAACCTCTTTTCAAAAATGAGTCTTTAGAGAAGCAACCCACATATTAAAGTTGTACTCAGATCATTTTTGATCTATTTTAAGAGCAGTGGTCTTTTAATTATGATTTATGAAGAAAAAAAATTTGTATCACGTTTGGAGTGGAGCACATACCACTTTCGCAGCTGTATTTATTTATAATGAGAATGTCATTTTTGATGTCCTTTTTTGCTTTATTTCTGAATGTTGTTTTTGCTGCCACAGATAAGTGAATTTCCCCATCGTGGGATAAATAAAGTCATCATCATCATCATTATCATTATCATTATTATGTTGTTTTTAGCCCAAAAAAAACTACGTTGTTTTCTATGACATAGTCTTTGCTGAGTAGCAGGAATTCATTAAATGTTCACCTTTAGCGTGGAGTGAGCCTGGACCCATTTCCCATCATCCCTTTGTTCACATACTTTCCCGCTATCTTACAGCCCCTCACACCCTCAACCTAACATTATGCGTGCAACAAAAATGGCGAGCTATATCTGAGCTATCCAGCTGCAGAGGTTTGAGTCAAATGCCCGATCAGACGAGGAAAACAAAGATGTACACACATCTATTTGTCTACAAGCGGATGCATCAAAATGGAGCAGAGCAGGGAGCTTGTGGCCAGCAGATTGTAGGTCCTACTCCACAGCCAAAAGCTTTTCACAACTGCTTTTTTTGCATTTGCTCCTGATTCCCAATGATCTGAATAAAGAAATACTCAGAAACGCAGCTTAAAGCTTATTTTTCTTTTTATTGGTTCACCATCATAAGAAAAATGCTACAAGAAGATGTTAAAAACAACAAAAACACAATTTTCATCAGAGTGGGTCTTTAAGGCTACGTTTTTTTTATCATGGAACCATTCAGGAAGGGAGTGACTTTGACCCATAGACTGAACAACACCCCCCTCATTTACTTTTACCTCCTCTCTGTTCAGGGGCAGACGTGACCGAACCCAACAGCTCAGACAGCCGCGGGGAGCGCCTCGACTTCTTCGTCAAACAGGAAGAGGCTCTCACCGCAGAGCCCAGCTTCCTAGGCACCAACGAAACCGAGGAGGCCAGCAGAGGAGCAGGGGCAGGGATCTCATCTGTGGCTAATCTGAAGGCAGCGCTGATGAGTAAGAACAGCCTGCTGTCACTGCGGGCTGAGATGATGGGAGATGATAACCCACTGCTGTATGAGTACCTGCCCAAAGGAGGACACTCCCTGTCTTGTAAGTAGCTGTTTACTAAAACTCTGCTTACACTGGTCGTTTTGCACAACTGAGGCACACATCTTTAATTGACATTTAACCCAGAAGCACACAGACAAATGGATTAAAAGGGAGTGGAGAGAACACATGCACCTGTCAGCCGTGCAGCACACAAGACCCAATCCCAAAGCACAGTTTTCCTTCACCATCCACTACACCCAGACAGCCATGAACGCATCGCCTCCGTGTTCGTGTGTGTTGTTGTGCGTCTGGAGTGTGTAATCAGTTTGTGTGGTAATGCCAATGATGACTTTCTCAACAGTGACTCAGTGAGAGAACATTTTGCGGGGATCGCTCTTGCTGTCTTGTTAAAATTTGTTTGGTTTTATGTGACAGCTTCATTGTGCGTTTCAGTGGGTTCACAGCTGTAACTCACAGCAAAAAAAAACAACACAACTGCAGCTACAGCATTTACTCGCTTAAACACTCTGCGGTTTTCAAAGTAAAAGGCTGCTTTAACACTCTTTAAGAAAGTTATATGTGACTTTCAACCTCACATGGAAAGTTTTGCTTTTGTTCTTTTGTTTTAGTTCAAATTATGATGAATCCAAACTGGAAAGAAAAGAAAGCTGTTAGCCAAAATGTTGCACTAAAGTCCTGCAACCTAAGTGTGCTTGTATATTAATGCCTCTAAGGTGCCTCTAAAAATTTTTTTGTCCGCTCTTATGCTTCTTGGTGAGTCTGTTAAGCTGTCAGCGTGCATCCTTGAGTGTTTGAGTGTGAGTATATTTGCTTAAGCCCAGGTCTGCGTGGGCACGTTTCGCATCTTCAAATTGTGGGATTGTTTCTTTTTCACTTTAACCGGCACATAATTGGATCTTTTGTCCCGAGTTGTGCCTGTCTTTGTCAAGCAGAAGAAAAGCAGAGGAAGGGTACAAACTCTGAGCCCAGTAAGGTCTATTGAGCAGAGCCCCACTCACCTCTGATGTAAAAGACAGGGCCAAGCTTGAATAGTTCAAAACAGATGTTTGCGGTCACACGCACTTGCACACGCACGTCACATCGCATCACCCCTTTTGTGCAAGTGTTAAGTGTGTGGGATTGAGATGTTTCTTTTGGTGTAAAGAGGAGATTCAGATGCTGCCTCAGCTCAGATAGCCTCAAAAAAAGGAAAGCTTTTATTCGCACACACTCTGACTTTATAGATAGATCAGCCTTGACTATATGAATAAAAGATTTGCAGAATCCAGGGAATGTTAATCATTTTCTCGCTGCATGAAAACATATTGAACGAGTCCTATATCACCATTTCTGTTGTCACCAAAGAAGCCCGAGTGAGTGCTTTTGGTTAGCCAAAACCTATTTTGTATTCGCTACACAATTGGGGCTGGGGAAGTGGGATTGTCGAGATGGCCACCAACCTCTCCTCTCACTCCAGTCCTGTCCCTGTGTCTAAATGAGGACAGAAAATAAACAAACACTGTGGCTTAGATTACTGGGCGGAGGAGATGTCTGCCTGGTTTGACGGATCACTATTGCCTCTCTGCCTTCAATTCAAGCGCCTTTTCCCCTCTTCTCCTTCACCTCTTCTTAACACCCTTCCTGTCTTTCCCTCCCTCTCATACCCTCCCTTTCTTTTTATTATTTTTGTCCCTTAACCTTCCTGAACGATTGTCCCTCTCAGTTTTCCTCTCCCTTCTCGTGGGGCTCATACAGTTCATCCTTATTTGTTTCACTCCTGCCTCTTCCCCCCCACTATTTTACTTCAGGGAGGAGCGAAGATTGTTGCTTCAAAATCCTCGGAAAGTATTGATCTCGGCAGAAAGGAGCAAGGTCACTTGGCCCAATTCAAGAGAGACCACTGAATATCAGCAAATGGCCTTGACGCGGAGCTTCTTTCTCCAACTCCGTGCTTTCCCGCCTTCCTCCTTCTTCTGCTGAAAACACTGCGGCTCTTACATTCACTTGAAATCCGACTAAACTGATAACCAGCGTCTTTGAACAGCACATTGCTAATGGGACATGCATCAAAAGCCCTGCTTTTTCTTCATCTTCGGTCACAGACAACAACCTCCTCGCATGTGGAATTCCAAAAATATAGCAAGACCAGTCTATACCGAACAGACTATAAATCCAATTAAGATCATTGGATTTTGATCCCTTAACCAATTTGTGCGTCAGACAATCGGAGTCTAACAATAGATTTTTTTTTTCAGACCATCCCAGACACACCTGCCCACACTGCCACCGTAAAGAACATCCAATTATCTACACAGATCATACCGACATTACTGAAGTTTTCACTCCGCTGCCAGCTCTCATCACTTCACATCTACTGTTGAAAATTGACTGGCCCTGTTCAATGGGTCTCTGTGGATCCATAACTGTCTGCAGAGATTTTCTGAATGGATTTCTTGTAGACATTTGAATTTTCCTCCAAGTTTTGAGGCTGCTAGCAGTCCTTTAGCTTTTGATCATCTTTGCCATTAGTTTAAAGCATTAGATGATTAGTTTAAAGTATCAGCAGCAGGAAATGAATGCAATCCCTTCTCAGCTTTTTCCCTGAAGGGTCACCTGGTGATCGGAAATATTGTCCTACGGAGGACAGGGGCAGCGTCAAATACAGATTGAAATTCAGGTCCTTTCATTTCATCACAAAAGTACTGAGTACTGATTTAGTCTTTCTTATAAGAATTATCATAATTTACATCAACAAACTGTTAACACTGAAGCACAATTGTGTAAACAGTGTGTGGATGTACAGTACAGACCAAGAGTTTGGACACACCTTCTCATTCAAATAATTAGGAAGGTGTGTCCAAACTTTTGGTCTGTACTGTAGGTGTCCTTAGAGCTACTGTTTTATATTTGTGAAGTTGAAGAAAAGAAATGAAACAGAAAAGTTTGCTTTTTTTTTTTTCTTTAATGTAGTTTTTTGTGTTTCTGATCACCTTCAGCGCAAAGAAAAATCTGCAGGAAGAAGCAATATTTAATGAAGTTGCAAATCAGTGCTCACAGATATTAGAAGCAACTGAAAGCACTTTTAGCTTATGAGGTTTAAGATGGTCTGCTTAGCTTGTATGTTTAATTCAAATCTCAAAAGTAGACAATATTTTTTACCTTTAAAAAATAATTTCTTTTCTAAAATTCTTTAGTGTGAAGTCCCAAGGTTGGATAAACAAGTTTTTTTTAAAGAATGCATACAAATGCATCTAAAAACAGGTCATTTGGAGGGCTTGTCAAATTTACTTAAATTGTAAAGAGGAAAAACAGTTCTGAAGATCTAACAGGATGACATTAAGCCCATTTGTCACAAAGAACTCCTAAATAATCCAATTTAGTTTTAAAAGACTTACCAAGTTTTACTTTATTACATGCTGATCCCAGGATTCTCACCTCAAGGCAATTGTGTTTCTGAAGCTTAGAAGTCTAATGAGTGTTAACCCTGTATGGATCCTTATCACTGTATTCTGCTTTTAGTTTTGGGGAGTTGAGGTAGCATCCAATTCTCTGAGGCCTGCCATTCAATCTGCAACCATTAAAATCTGCATGACAAGGCTTTCAAACATAGTGGGAGCATTTCTCCAAAATGCCTTACATCTAACTAACTTTTCTATGATAAACCTTTCCAGGCACACCCAGAGCAACATGTGTTAACAATTTGCTCTGTTTCACCTGCAGCTCATCCTTCCACCTTAGTTTGTTCTTCCTCTATACTTGCTGGGGAACAAAAAAAATAAAAAAGAAAGAAAGAAAGAAGGGGAGTTCAGCATTTGTGTGCTCGCTGATTAAGTGGGAGTGGGGAGTGTCAGGCGCGGTAGTTCAACATTCCAGGAATCTGTCCACGGTCAACCCTCACGGATGTGTGATTCTGTTCATTTTGCAGAGGAGGGCTATGAATGGCTGCATAACTCCAGATGCATTCCCCTCACATTTACACTCGCTGCATTGAACAAATTACAGTACTTTGAAAAGCACGGCCTATTCATCACAGAGGAAAAATTTGGACGAAAGGGAGGAGGATGCTTCCCCAGCAGAAAGAAGTGGACAGGTCTTCATGCAGAAGAAAAACCTTCAGCGTGTGTTTCCGTTTGAAAGCAGAACACTGTAGTAAACTGAAATTCTTTATTCAGCGTGCCCAAACTTGTTGCTCCGAAACATCTCGCGGGGTTGGCGTAGTCGTCTTTAGCCCTGCGCGTACAAAAAAAATAAAAAATCCTCACTTCAGCGGCAACATGGCTCCACTCCAAAACTATTTCCCTCCACACTGCAGACCCTCTTCTTACATGCATTTTACTGGCTAACACAACACATGCACGCTTCTGCACACAACGCACACTTGCTGCCATCTCTGTGCACACATGTGGGTGGAAGGAGAAGGAGAGCAGAGGAGCAAAAGGAAAAAAGAGAGAAGAGAAGCCCTCACCCTTTCCCCTTGGCTGGTGGAAAGTGAAACTTCAGTTTTTCTTCCTCCCCCTCTCTATAGTGTTTGATAGTGCAGCACTGGCAGCCTCTGTGTGCCCCCCTGCCCACTCTCTCCCGTTGTATTCTGGTGGCCAGCTGCTAGCAGAGTTGCAGTTGTACGTGAGTGGGTGGGTGAGACTCGTTTCCTGTGCTTCTTAGGGCTCCGCTCCAACAACTACTGCAGCCCGCTTCGGCCAGGGGCCACAGGGGCCACTATTCATAACAAACAGGGCGCTGGCTCTTCTCCTCCTCTTCCTTTTCTTCCTCCTCATCTTCCACCACCATCACCATCACTCCAACCGTCATCAACATCAGCATACTGCCCTCCCGCTCCGCCTACGCCACTGCACCCCCCTGAGCCTCGGCCCCTGGAGGCCCCAGGTCTGCGGGCTGGGGTCCCCTTACTCCACTCAGGAGGATCGGACATGGAAGTGGAAGAGGACCCCGAGGGTCCAGAACCCTCCACCTTGCCTGAGGTAAGCGCACTGAGCGTGCCTCAGCTTCGGGGTGGGGGCTGCTCTCTGGGTACCACTCCTCCGCTCTGATAAAAGTTCACAGCAGGGAGTGGAGGCGAGTATTCAGGGGGCAGCTTAACCCAGCTTCCACTCACAGAGGGGGCTGTAAGGCCAAAGAGAAAAATTGACCACCGATGTGAAGTGTGGGTGGGAAACTATGTTCTCCACATTTTTGTTTTGTTAATTTTTCTGCTATTACAGAATGTTTCTGTGCACATCATGTATCTCATTCTTTTTTGTGAAATCTGGCACATTTCCTGCTCCTCTGAAGAAGCAATGCTGTTTTTTTGTTTGCCTTTCTTTACTGTTTGCTTTATTTACTTTCCCTTCCTTTCAGGCTGCTGCCGCTCTTCACTCTTGCCTCCCTCCTTAGATTATCTTTTTAATAAAGCTAGACACGAATGCACCTTTAAGCAGGGGGTCTTTGCATGGCATTAGCAGTAATGTAGTGTACAGTGGTTGCATCAGAGATGACACATCTAGCAACAATGGCAGTGTGTGCTCAGAGATAGTGGATAACGGGCAAGGTGGTGTGATGAGACGGAGTAGAATCAATACTAGCAGACAATGAGAGGTTTGCTCTTGCAGCTCAGGAAATTGTTTGTTCTGCTCGATGTGTGTGTGTGTGTGTGGGTGTGTGTGCATGTGTGCATGTGGGCGTGCAAGTGAGTTTTTTTTTTATGTTTTAGTCAGTCTATGTGTATGCTGCGAGCATTTAGGACCAACATTTGATTTCAGTGGACCTGCCTTCCAACAAGCCTCCCTATCTCTGTGGACAAGCCATCTGTTTGCCCAGTGCATGGTGTTCTGTTCTTAGAGAGGAGGAGAAGAGGAGGAGTGAAAAGCAAGTAGCAGTGAAGGGATAGGAGAGGCATGGGGTGGATGGAGGAAGGGGTAGAGCTTTGCGGCGGTGTAGGCGGGAGGTAAGAGTGAGCAGGGGTTGAACATTATTAACAGTGAAGCATTGCGTCCCATCAGACAGCTGCAGCATCCTGAAACTGTCATCTGTCTGCTCGTGTCTGTATTTGCTCTGTTCTCTCCAAATTGTCTTTGAATAATTGTCTCTTTCTTATTTTGGCTTTTTTTTTTGTTTGTTTCTTTTCTGCTTTCGTGTGACAAAAGTTTTCTTCACAGCATGTCCCACCTTCTTACCTCTTGCATGCACAGGCAACATTCCATACAGACTGGTTAAGTTTGCTCGTGTGAAACATAATAGGATATTTTGTTCTTGCAGGAATGCATAAAAAACAAAGAGGATGCAAAAGAGTACGGCACAGGTGAGGGATGAGGCTTTAAGTTCATCGATACCTTCAGAGTTGGCCTTCAAAAGCTGTTTCTCACATGTCTGCTCCCCCTGCTTTCATACCTCGACAGCCTTGGACGCTGACCAGTCTCCTGTTGAGAGGGATCAGATGGGCGAGGAGAGCTGTGCTGGTGGCCTGACTGTGCCTGCTGCAGTGTCTGTAGCTGGCAGAAGAACTGAAGGGCTGCCTGTGCTGACTGAAGAGGCTGCTCCAAGGGAAAGAGACCTGCCAGAGCACGGCGCCTGGCCCTCACAGGGTTTCGCCTGCTCCCTGTGCAAACGGCTGTTCAGCAGCCTGGAGCATCTCAGGGAGCATGAATACCGCCACACCCTGTCTCTGATGGCCTTGTCCCTGGATTGGTCAAGCATGCAAGGCCTGCAACCCACCCATCCCCACCACCAGGCCCACTCCCAGGCCGCCCTCTTCGGGCAATCCTTATACCGCCCTGTAGCGGGCGAGCATTCGTCAGCACGCTACCTTTGCTCTCAGTGCCCCGCCAGCTTCACCCTCAAATCCAACGCAGACCGCCACGAGAAGACTATCCACTTTAAGAAGAAGCTAATGCAGTGCGTGTACTGCCTGAAGCACTTTAGAGACCGCACAGACTTGCACAGACACCTGTCGTCCGTGCACTCCAAAGAGAGAGGGCACACCTGCCCGGTCTGTGCCAAAGCTTTTAGCACCCAGAAAAACCTGGCAACTCATGTTAAAGTGTGCTGCCAGGTGAGGCTGGCACCTGAAGCCATACTGGGAGGCAGCAGCGGAGTGGACATGTCTCAGTATATGAAAGTTAGTGATCATAACAGGGCGATTGATGTAGAGAGCCTGTAGATTCCCACCTACATTTTACAATGTACATGCGTTGTGTCTCATGCCAAAAACAATGCTGACCATTTTCGTTTAATTGAGAATCGTAGAGAATAAGACCCATTTCTACATTGTTATACCCTCATGAATACGCTTTGAGTATCTTGACAGAAACGCTGACCTTCTATGCAAAACAGATCAAGAGCACTTTCGTCTGAAATGATGTATCTTAGAGCACGGGGTGAAATTGGTTTCACTGCAGTGCCGAATGGAAAGACAGGGGGTGTCTTTCTAACCACTTGTCTGGCTCTCTGTCGCCAGTCACCAGTCTGACTCAACTTTTGTCTCCTTTTTAGGCAGAGAGATCTTAATCTGTGTGTCCACCCCTGCATTACACTCACAAAGACTTTCAAAGCCAGCTCCTACCTGTCAGGCATTCCTAGCAGGGCACACAACCCTGCCACCTGCAGGAACGCCCCAGAATTGCAGCATTAAAGATTCTGACTGTCACCTCAGCAAAAAAAAAAAAAAAAAAACATTTAAATTAACATGAAAATGACAAAGGAAACACCAGTTTAAAGGATTTAGTGCCAAGCTTGTCTGTGGTGCATGACTATTAGCAGAGTTTTGAGATAAATGCAGACGGAGAGAGTATTTAGTCCGCTAAAACAATAGCCATGATGGAATGGGGAGTTGGGAGGTGTCATTTTCTCCTTCTCTGACCATCTCCTTTGTCTCTGATCTGTAATTCTTGTCGTGGCTGAGTGGAGCTGGAGCTGAGCAGTTATTGGTCCTTCACGACTCCAACCCCTCTTGACCTCCGACCCCACATCTGAAGGGGAAGCAGGGGAGTGAGGGGCAGGTGCCCTTTAAACCAAATGTGCTTTCTTTGTGACGTAATGGCTGCAGACCATTTACAGCGATGTTGTGATCTCAGGGCAGAAAAGAGGGATCAAAGTGGGGAAACACATGGCGATGAATGAGGAATGTGGCGAAGAGGAGGATGAGAGCTGAGCACAAGCCTAAAGCCTCAGTGCAACTGCAGATTCACCTTTTCCTGCCAAAATAGTCTTGTTTTTATCTATTTCAACACATGCTCAACCTGGTTACAACATATAAGGAATGATTCATAATAAGAAATCATGCACCTGTCTTTACCTCAGGAGAAAGCACTCCACACAGGCTCATGTGTGCTCCAGAAAAGTTACAGTTTTTACTTGGGGTTCGTCTTCCTGTTGTGTTTACAGGGAACTCCAAAAAAGCTTGACAAAACTTTGTTTTCACGTAGCTCACAGTGTTCCAGTTAGCTGCAGGAAAAGACTGGCAGGCTCAGGGAAGTTTAAAACTAATCAAGAACTTTGCAGAACTCGTCACAGGAGAGGAATGGAAAAAACCGTCTGACTGCTGCAACGGTATTTTTTAATCTGAATGCAGCTTGCCAGTTTTCAAGGATATTAAATAATAGATTCTATTATTTATCACTGAAACCCATGTAACCAATGTGTGAAGAATATTTTTTCCCAACTGAGTGACTCTTGCTTGGCTTGTAGATTGTATGATGTTATTAAAGAATGAGTGAAAATAAAAATAAAAAAATAACTTTGCTGTTGTGTTGTTTTTTGTTCATCCACTGGCATCTGTTCATGTTCACATGCATGTTTTTTTTTTTTGCTGATGTGCTGTCAGTTGTTTAAAGAGCAGCAGTCACGAGGTAATTATATTACCTTATAGCCCTTTCTAGTGTGCTTGATCTCCCTTTTTTATGCACAGTAGATGTGTGCTGTGATGTTTTTGTGCTCTCTGAAAACCAGTAGTGATGTTTTACAGTCATCCCTTCCTTTTGTGCGTGATTTTCTTGTCGTTCCCTGTTTGTATTTTGTCTGTGTCTTCGCCGTTCATAGTAGAGACCTTCTAGAGCTGCTCAGGCAGACTGACTGTTGTGCCATGTGTTTAAAGTATCTCTATGCCTTTATTACTTTATGGAGGAAAAGCTGTTGCCAAGGCAACTGTAGCTTTGACTTGGATTGGTATGACCGTGGGAATTGATGGTACATTTCTAAGCCACATTGCTAATTAAATGCAGAAACTGAAGTGACAAAAGACTTGTCTTTCTCAGAATGAGACTTATTCAATACAAATAATCATATTTTTTTTTTATTCTGCCCCTCCACTTTTCTGTCCTTGCAGTGAATGACTTCACGGTGATCCGTAAAAAGTTCAAGTGCCCCTACTGCAGTTTCTCAGCTATGCACCAGTGCATCCTTAAGAGGCACATGCGCTCCCATACTGGTGAGAGGCCCTATCCCTGTGAGATCTGCGGCAAGAAGTTCACCAGAAGGGAGCACATGAAGAGGCACACACTGGTGAGTGCAGTCGCCAGCAGGGGGCGGTGAATTGCACCTTATAAAAGTGTAAATTAAAAATGTGTAATGGCGTTTCTCCCCCCGCAGGTCCACAGCAAAGACAAAAAGTATGTGTGCAAAGTGTGCAGCCGCGTCTTTATGTCAGCAGCCAGCGTTGGGATCAAACATGGCTCCCGTCGTCATGGCGTCTGCGCTGACTGCTCTGGTAGGGGCATGGCCGCCCTGCTGGACCACAACGGAGAGGTGGGTGGTGACATCTCCCCTGAGGAGGAGTTGTATCCTGGGGATCGTTTCCATGATGACCAGGCGGAGTGTGATGGAGACGGAGAAGGGGAGGAGGAGATGATGGTGGAAGGGGATGGGGAGATCTTAGGCGAAGGGGAAGAGGAGGGGGGGAAGTGGAAGGACTCAGGGATGACCACTGAGGAACGCAGAGCACTGGACAACGAGAAAGAAGAGAGTGACTCCTCGGTGCAGGAGGGGGAGCAGCAGAACGGGAGCGAGAAGGACTTCGCCTGGATCTCATAGAATCTGTCCAGCTCCCATCACGGGCTCCTCAACCAATCTCTGAAGATCTGCTGTGGTCTCTCAGGCAGATTCCTCGGCTCTCTTTACCCACTCGTCCCTCTGTGGACAGGCCTTCCTTTGAATGGAAATGCTGTAGGGTGATGCGCGACAATGATCTAACATCATTCTGAGTAACACTCAAATGCACAGACACGCACATGCGAACGCTATTCTCAACCTTGACTGCCATAAAAGAAGAGAGATCAAAGATGGTTTAACTGCAAGGCTTTCTCTGCTTACCTCCTTTACTTCAAATGCAGTCTTTTTGTTTCCTTTTTCTTGAGGGTTCAGGTCAAAGTCTAGCAGTTTTTGTTTTTGTTTTTTAGTTTTTTTTTAACTGTGTTGCAAAAGAAATCCAAGGACATGGCTGACGTTAAACGACAACTTTGTACGTTTGCCATCACAATCACCATGGAAACCAAGGATCATGGACAGAGGAGGGGAAAAAGCTAGGAAAACGGGTGTATTGGTCCCTCCTCAGCTGTAATGTTTCTGGGGACGCGTCTCTTTGCAAGTGAAGACAGACGCTCAATCTATTGCAAAGCGTCGGGGCACCAGAGCGCCCCACAGCACATTGTTGATGCAGAATCCTACTGCCACAGACTTGCACTTTAATGACAACTAAACTCCTAACAAAGCCCTGAACCCACGGTTTACATTTTTGATCTGACCTTTGCTTACACAACTCGGTGACCGCACCTACCTTTAAGGATATACTTTATGTCCTCTTGACTGTTATCACAACACAGAAATCACTGAATCTTTGTGCAGATTGCTGTTTATATGCCTTTCAGCGGGGTCCTCAATCTTTTCTTTCAGTGTAAGTTCACCACGTGGTTTCTATCGATCCATTCCAACCGATCCTGGAGATTTAGATGTACATACAGTTCTTTGAGTCTAAAGGGGGGAAGAATGAGACAGAGAGAGACAGAGAGGCTGGACTAAACTTTTACAGTGCATGTGGGAGTTTGAAGTGGGCATTCGTGTCGGCTTTATTTTTTCCGAACTTTCACAAATCGAGCACAAATTGGACCTAGCCTTCATCGACAGTACTTTCTGTCTCTCTTGGCCGAGTGTCTCTCACACTGGACTTCGTGATGATAGGACCTGAGAGCCAAGTCTCTCACACCTACGGAGGAGCTGCCTTTGTTCTTCTCTCTTATACTTCTTTTTTTCCCTCCTCTTCTATCAATCATCCAACTCCTGTCTCTGTAGACAGAATATGCAGACTCTTTCCATGCTTACTCTTACTTTTAATGATAAAGGGTATTTTTTTTTCCAACATTGGAGAAGAGGATCACGTTTGTGCTTGAAATTCAGAGTTTCAGTATTTGTAAAGAGTGTGATATTAATTTGTTATTTATTGAAAAAAAAACCATGCTTGTGGATTCCTGATTTAAAGAAGGTAACTTCAACCTCCTGCTCTCTCTGTGTTGCGTGAAACAAAACGGGTGTTTGTATGCAAGGATGCGTGTCTGAAAAGACTTGGCTAATTTTTATTCTTTTCCTTTTTTTCTAAGATTTCTGTTTTTTTTCTGTTGTTTTTTTTTTGGCAAACTTGTTAGTGACTCAAGTGAGGCCACCAACTTGTGTTATTGTTATGAATATTAAAACTATGATTATTCTTGTTGATGTTACTATTATTAATTATTATCAAGTGCTGGATGCTAGGCTTTATTGTGCATTTCTTTTATATGTGTTTTATATCTTGTGTAAAAAAAAAAAATAGCTTTCATATTTTGCCTTGTTGTGGACAGCAAGCCATCGGGCTTTTAAATGAACCTTCTATTGTGCCAGTTTCATGCTTTCGTTTTTTGTTGTTTACTTTTATCATGAAGGGAAAAATCGCATTACTGTCCAACTTCTATGTTAAATATTCAAACCTATATTCAGCACATGCTTTAGCATCACTAATGTACACTAATTGATTATTATAGAACCAAAAAACAATCTAGTACTTTGTCTTCATGAAGTGCTTTGTTTGAAAGTCCGTGTGTTGGTGGTTTTTTGGATTTGTTGTTGTGGTAAACAATTTTGTTGCTGCCCCCCCCCCCCCCCCTTTTTTTAAAATTATTTTTAAACCTGTTACTACTTGTCAGTTTGCTAAAGTGCACATGATATTTTATTCTTACGAACATGAAGGGCTGTGTGAAAGGACCAGCTGGCTTTTGAAGACTGCATATTTCAAATCAAGCAGAATTTGTTGTTTTCTAGTTTCTACTGTGCAACAGCTTGAATGACATACAATCAAGCAGTAATGCGGCCTGCAAACGACCCCCCCCCCCCCCAACACACACACACACACACTTAGGCTGCAGATTTTCCCACTTGAGTTTTAATTTTGTAACTTCATTTGGATAAAAAAAAAAGTTAACAGTAACTCTAGAAAAAAACTTTTTGGTTTTTGTGGTCATACACACCAGGCCTTTCTGCTGCAGGTGCCATGGACTGCACTCCCCCCAACCCCACAACTCTGATTTTTGTGTTCTAGTGTATAGAGTTTGAGTTTGGCCATATTTGTTTAAAGTTTTCTTTTTGGATTAAAAAAAAAAAAAAAAAAGAAGGACGGTGGGGTTGGACTTATGAATGTCACTTTTGGAAGAGGCTGGTGATCAGTGACTAATCTCTGTGCTGTGGTGCTGTTCTGACCACTCAGACATCTGGATGTATGCGTGACTCTCCTGCCCTGTGCTCTTCTCACAACCTGTGCTGTGCGTCCTCTTCCTCATTCTGGGTTGTACTTCAGGAAAAAAAATGTCTGCCATCAACTCCTCAATATGTGCCTCTACAACATTTCACCTGCATGCTTGTGAGAGTGTAGCTGCTTCTGGGACATGACTGAACTTTTCTGCCAGTGGGAAGAGAGATTACCAAGAATGTGGATGATCAGACTGGAGATGTTTTTTTGTTTTTGTTTTTTCAAAGATGAAACTTTGAGACAAATCATAATGGGTGAATTGATTCTCCTCCCCACAGTGTGTCAAATGACCTTTTGTGCCCTGATCTTGTGGTCTTAACTGCATGCCCGTGTTTCATTTTGTCATACCAAAGCAACATGTTCGGCATCTGCACACAACCGTCTCATTCCACACAATGCAAAACTGGAACCGTTTGCTTTACTGCAGATGATTATGGGTATTCTTAGATGTGTACAATTTGCAATCCTCATTTAGCCTGTACAGCTTGATTCACACGTGCAAATCATGAAGCCATAGATATGGGTATGCCTATACTATATTTCAAAATTTGGCGCTTTTTACTTTGTTCTTCTAATAAGAGTGATGGTGTATACTTTCATATATATGAATTTATATTACTATTATATATTATTTATTTTCTCTCTCAAGTTTCAAAGGGTCTTTTGTTTGTCAAGGATTGCACTTGAAGCTTGAGGTTTGTTTATTTGCAATGGGAATACTGTTCAACATAATACTGACTTTATATTATCATATTCCTGTGTTTGTAACAAAATGTGCTAAATAATCAAAAAAAAAAAAACAAAAACAAAAAAAAGAGGGGAAAAAAAAACTGTCCTGTTTTTACACGTGTTTTGTTACGGGCAGATTTAAGTGCTCTTGTGCAAAGATTTTTTTGGGTTAAAAAGTACTGATCACAAAGCATTTTTACCGTCAACCATGAGCCTCCAGTTTTGATGTTGGGACAGCCCGTCAGCGGTCCAAGTCTTTATCTAATTTCATGTTTAGTAGAAGAATTAGCTTGAATATTATTTGCAAAAACCAATCAGTCTCAATAAATTTTGAAATTGCTGCTGTAAAGAAGTACTCGATGCGTGTTCGGACTTTCTTTATCTTCAAGTCTGCAGGAGCTGCTGTTGTACCTCATAATGTCCACACGGTGGTGCTGCAGACAAGTCAACATGTCTCCAAACAAAAGAACCCCACAGCAGGGTTTTTCCATTCAGCTTTATTTCTTTCTGTCACGTTACATCACATAAATCACATTATGAGCATCATACATAGTCATCCATCTTTTGAAACACTAGTCAAAGTCTTAACATTCACACATTTACTCCATGAGTGCAGCACTCTTCAGAAAGTGCTTTCTCGGTGCACGTGGGACAGCTGATGCAGACCAGCGGCCGGGCCCACATGCACGAGACATTTTGCCAAGTGAAGACCCAAAGCTGATGCTTTGTTTTTCCCCGCAAAGAGGAAAAAAAAAAAAAAAAACAAAGAAAAACAAAATCACCCCCCCCCAACATCCGCTTTAAGTCGCTAGATACTGAGAGCGGAAGTCTAACACGTAAAACCTCTTCAGTGTTGCATCTCCCAAAAGACAAAAAAAAAGAAGAATATGAAAATCACAAATATTGGTAGACATGCAAAATAAACTCAAACTCAACCAAGACAATCAATCAAAAGAAAGAGAAAGGGGGAGTTTTTACAGCAGCCGGAGGACGGCTGCACGAAAACGCAACAGCAGAGATGAAGGTCTTCACACAGAAGGAGTCGGGTTAAACACTTGGACAGACAATACGAGCAGAGTGGAGTGGAGCTGCCATTGCTATGCATTACATTTGATTTGGATGGAGATACATTGGCTTTTTGCTGCTGCAGTTTTATGCACATATGAAAACATTCAAGAAAGCAGCACATCCATTGTTGACAAAAACCAAAAAATGACAACAACAAAAAGGCATTTTTCATGCACATTTAAAGGGTTTAGTTTAGCTTAATATACTGGGTAAGGGCTTGGGTGGAACCACAGTCAAGCCAAGAAGCACAAAAACAGGAACTGCAGAAGGCCGAGGTGATGGCAGAGGAACTGCTGGAAACTGGAAGCAAGTGGAAGACAGGGAAAGCATGCCGTCTGCTGGAATGTGCGGTGCAGGAGAACGACTCACACAAGGTCACTTTTTGGAAAGTCGTCCAAACAACAACTTCATGACCCAAACGGGGAGTCTTTCGTCTCATCGTGAAAGAGACATCAGCAGCAGTGAGAGCAAGAAACCAGATTACACTAAGAAGCAAGCAAGCCCTTGTTCCAAAGTAAAGCATCTCATTGCACAAAGATAGTAGAGAAATACTGTGTGGTTGCATTAATCTATATTAAACAGCAGTTCAGCAACAGAAATCCGAGTATTATGAGTTTGGATATCAAAATCAGGATGCACTACAGATCACAACAGGCCGTACAAACTAGCCAGAATTACTCCAAAATAAAAGTTTTTTGTCTTACATTCAACAGGATATCTTTTTCCTCCCCTTTTCCTCTAAGCTACAATATACACTACATCACTTCTCCTTAGCTTCTCATCAACATCAAAGAAAAAAGATTTTTTTTGAGTAACTGCAATGTAAAAAAAAAAATCCTTTTCATAAAACAGATACAACAACAAACATAAACAACAAAATATGAAAAAGCTCACTGATCTCTTAATGCTGCTTTATGTACAAAAGAAAAAGCCCTGAACTCTTTGCCGCGGCGCTTTCCATCTACCTTTTCCGCAAACATCAACCAACCGTTCTGGCGGATCTGCACCCGCCGGTTTGCAGGTTGAAGACATTTTGTTTTTAAGAGAAAAAGACCATCCTCACAATGTGTGCATACGTCTTTTTCTTTTTTTCCTTTTCTTCTGGCTGGTGGCCGAGTCTACGCTGAGATCTGAATGAGTGACACTTCTTTGAGCTATCACCAGCTACTATGAGGAAACTTGAAAAGGCAGAACGGTGGCTAAAGGGCAAAGAGCCGCTTTGGTTTCCAGGGCAAACGGCTCAAGTGGAGGCCGGCCAGAGTGCCGCTCTCTAACTCTGCTGGTGCTTTGCATAGATGGAGAAGGCCTAAAGGCTGGCATGAGACACTGTCTCAATGAGCAAACCAAAGGAACATAATCAGAAGTGGTATCCAGCACTAAAGACAGTATATAGAAGTAAAGAAAAAAAAAATCAGCTCAGTATTATGTTTAGAAGCAGAGCCCTTTTTATGCATGTTTTTTAGAGGCACAAAGCTATAGGATTTATGGACACAAAAAGTAAGTATTGCGGTAAATAAACTCTCCAGACAGTGGGAGCCTGTAATGGATTGTCTGTTATTGATGATACTGTGTAGCTACAGACTGAAACTACTGTTTTCCTGTCATTCCTACAAAGCTGGCGTTGCTTTCAGCACTTGGCACTCAACCAAAGAAACGCATAGGGACTGACTACATCCGAGTACCACACTGTACTTCCAGTACCGTGCACCAAAAACTGCCCAAACTGTGCTGAGTACATCTGACACCAATAGGAAGGCATTAACTGTTACCATCACTTGCCAAATAAAAAAAAAAAAAAAAAAAAATGGGGAACCCAGAGGTTCTTGACCCCCTATCCCTGAAACCCCATTTCTTCCACCGGGCAGTGATTCTATCCCTCCCATCCCCTTGAAAAAAAAAAACACCCTTTTTACTATAAAATGTGTGTATATAAAATATCCATGTATAAAAACATGTCTTTGCGCAGTGCAGTGTAGTGCAATTTCATCAGGTCAGTATGCCTTTTCCTGTTTAAAGTCTTCTCATTGGCACTTGGTGAAGTTGGTCAAGTTTCTGACTGGAAGAGGCCTTCTGACCTAGCTTATCTGGGATTCCACTGAAACAAACATGGATTGTGAGGAAGCCCTGCAGCGGGAACTCAGGGAGGCGGCGCCGTCCGTCTACTGCGACAGCACTGACCCGCTGACCTGCTGGGGGCTCACAATCAAGATTGGGCAGCACACGTGCGATGCTCGAGTGTGGGCGGGGCGGAAACAAAAAGGTGTTTCTACGGTGACAGGCGTCTGAAGTGGAGCTGCACAGTCAGTCATGGAGGCTCACGCCCTCAGAGCAGAGGATACGCAGCAGAACCAGCTAATATACAGCAGAAGAGTGAATCTCCTTAAACATCTATTTCATGACTCTGACATAAAGATTTGGTTTTTCTTTTGAACTTCCAACATATCTGACTTGAATTCCTGAAATTCTTTGGGTTGGGGGGGGGGGAGAGACCACCAGTTCATTTGGTTTCCGGGAAACAAACAATCACAGCAACAAAAAAACTAGCATTGTCTTTTGTCCAAGTAATTTAAACTACAATAATTAAATCGGTTAGCTTGGGAAAAGTTTGGAAGAGTAAACTACAAATAAGTAATAATAAAGGGGGGAAATACAGGAAAAACTACTCTTGGGGTCTCTGACGGTCATTTGCGTTTCTTTTTTTCATCATCATCATCATCATCATCATCATCATCATCATCATCGCACAAAAAGAGACAAAGAGATTACACACCTGACTCGTCAGAGAAGGGTTGACATTTTTTTAAAAATCATTTCTTTTGTTTTTCCTCCTCTCATTCTCTAACTCTGTTTCAGTAAAAAAGAACAAAGCTGATTTTACAAATTCCCCGAAGATTGTTGAAAGTTTTGCCTTTAAAGAAACACTTTTATATCATATATCATAAGATTTAAGCACAAACTGTGTTTAATCTACAATTTGTCGATTATCTATGGAACTAGGCTTGCATTACAGGCCTTTTTAAAAGGTTAAATATTTTTCTATTCATACTACACGCACTCCTATATAGAAATCAGGTTCGTAGCCGACCGCCAGCATCCATGCTTTGCTTGGATTTGATTATGAATTCCATATAAATCGCTTTCATATCTCATATTTTGGGTTGAAAGAATTCGTGCTTTCAGAAAAGCGAGGCCACTTTCTCTGAAAGTGGGCGTGGTTGTTGGCGCATTTGTCGAATGCGTGCTACGGCGTGACTCGGGAGAAACCTCTCCCTTTTGATTGATGGATCCTTGAACTCATCAGGTAGTGATTGTTGGGTTACAATCTCATCGTTGGTTTCCTACATAAACAACGAACATCAGTCAGACTGCCAGCGATCATTTCAAAGGGCAGCGATTCACATCAAGTTGTTGTAAACAATCTCTTTAAGAACATCAGTTGCCATTAGGAAACAAAAACATAGTAAAATGTGCCTTTACCCGCGTCTCACTGGCACCCCCACAAAGCAAGACTGAACATATTAAATGCTGTTGTTCCTCTGATTGCACAACATGACTGCTAGCTGCTTCAACAGCTGAAAACTAATTCTATTGGATGGAGGAGTCCCCCTCTTTCTTCGGGTTATAATGACGCTCAAAATAATGGGGGACTTTTTTTTGTTTTTTTTTGTCTTCAAGGTGCATATCTCATAGAAAGAATAAGAGCATGAAATATATTTCAGTACATTTCTAGCAAAACCTTTTTGGAACATCAGAGCGAAACTCTCTGTACCAGGTGGTGCGACGGGTTCTGTGCAGCTCCGCAAATATACAAGAAAGCCTGGGAGGTGATTCTGGAGTCGCTCCATGAACAACTGCTTTGACGCTGAGCGGAGTTCAAACATGCGGTCGCTCTCCAGTGAGCCCAACATCGCCGTTCAAGGTGAAAAAGGTGAAATTTCCCTTAAACGGATGCGCTCCAGCTTTTACCCCCCCACCCATCAATAGTAGCTTACATGAAGCTCTTGTTATGAACATAATATACAAAAGCTTATCTGTAGTCATCAAACTTTGCAAAAAAGTTGAAGGAAGTGAAAACAACAAATTATTTGAAGTATCAGAGTCCAATTTACAGATTTTTTTCTCTTCTTTTGTTGTTCCTTATTTTGCTGTGAGCGGAAGATCTCTAACCTTGTAAAAAAGAAAAGGTCTCTAAACCCGCGTAATATATTGGGTTTACTTTTTGTTCTACTAAGCAGTTTGTGTATTGACACTATGTTTGAAAAAAAAATAAAATAAAATAAAGAAGGAAAAGCCCCTTTGCTGGCCTGGAGGAAGCAGCACTGACAACTCCACCAAAAGGAAAGCTGCCCTCATGTCCTCAGTGAAAGAGTCCACCTCGCTGTCGCTCCGGGTGGGGACCAGCTCGTCTGGTTGGTGGGGGCTGGGTTAGTCGATGAATCTCTGACAGGCTTTTTTCCAGCGACAGGCTGTGCACCACATGTCTCTCTTCTCCATGCCGTACACCTTTCGGCACTTCTTAGCCTCCCCACGGGGTTTCCTTGGTAACAGCAGATGTGACAGCATAAGGACATGCACAAAGACAGCCAGACGCCCACATAGACCAAAAAAAAAAAAACACCTGTATGTATAACACGTTCAGAGGTACCAAAATCTGTAGGACTGCATGCAGGTGACAGGTCGAACAGTCACAATAACATGTTATTATGGCCTTGTGTTTTGTGTCATATGCTTCTTTTTGTGTTTTCTTTACACATTTAGCATCATGGTTAGTTTCATTAAGAACGCAGCAAACCAGCTGACTGACAGCCGCCTGATTGATATAATCAGCAGATTTTTGCTGCTGCAGATCGCCCACACAAAGCTGGCTTCACCTCTGTTCCTGCCTCACCCATGCACAGAGCTGGGAAGAAATGTTACTCTGCTCTGAAATGTAGCCACTCACTCAGCACTTTTGGGTAAAAAACACATTTAAAAAAATCATCCATACACCAATATTATTATTCCAGATTATGAACAATAAAAAAACTGCAACTTTGATATGACTTTGATACTTCCTCATCTGTCTTTCTTTGCATATTTTCTGTTCGTTTTTTTTAAATCTCAGGTGCTGCAGGTCGGCTTGGCAGCCATTTGTGGCAAAGTGTGAAATTTGGCAACTGTCTCATTTTTGCACAATATGGGAAAAACACTTGTGTTTGAGCGACCTTCACAAAGGTTCACACACACGCCACAAGGTTGAGTCTTCAACTACAACCAAAGTTTTGTTGACCTTTAACCTCAGATAGAATCCACCATTCTGAATAAAAAAAAAAGCCTCTTTAATACCAGTTACTAATTTAAACTCCTCAGAAGGACTTTAATCTTTCACCTCCTAACTCCTCAACAATCATTTGGAAGATACTGCAGAAAAATTGTTGGTTTTAAAGATGCTTTCACATTTTTTACCTGAAGATTTAATACATAAATCGATGGCTCAAGCTGAGGAAAAAGAATATAGTTTATATGGTATGAACATATTAGGAATGTAGGCGTGGTTAAAAAAAAAAAAAACTTGTTGCCAAGGAAATCCAAAAATTTACTTTTGCCAATTCTTTTAAAAATTCCAAAGACATGTTCTTCACCCCCAGGCGACCCAAAAATAAAATGGTTGCTATGGAGATGAGCCAAAAAAAAAGCTGTCATTATGAAAAAAAATTTGAATTTGTCACATGCAGCTTTGACCAGGGTGGCAGGGGAAGATAGGGAAGTGAGGTACATGTAAGAACCCCTCAGCCAGTGAGGGCGGGTCACAAGGGAGCGGCGAGGGCAGGGGCATGTATCACCTGCAGACCAGACAATGCCGCTCAAGACTTTTATTTAGATTCCCTTTTCTAGATTCTCATACAACTAGTGTTGAGAGAAGGTTTGGTTTTCGACATAAACAGACACAGCAGGTGTGACACATACCTGCTTCCTGATGTGGATTTAGGAGCCGACGTATTTAAAGCTTGGTTCTTGACAGGGGTGTGAGGGGTCACTGATGGCTGCCGCTTTTCCCCCACACCAACAGTACGAACGTGAGTCACAGGCCCCTGCAGAAGGACAGAGACATCTCCCTTTTAGTATTGAAAATGAATATCATCTGTGATGTGGCTGAAAATTAAGAATTATTACAGAGTTTCCCCAAAGATGAACTGATCTGTAAACAGGATTTAGATTCATTCAGAAGACACAAAAAAGAGCATTAGTCCTGCAAATGTCTGCTAATGTAATTGAAATAAACAAAAATCCTGTTATTACCTATTATGTAGCAAAATTGTTGTTAAAAAAATCTTTATTGAAATAACTTGAAACTGACAACATCAAGAAATATACTTTTAAATGTTTTAGAAATTTGCTGTTGGGATTGCTGTTCAACAGATTCCTTTGAAAAAACACAACATCAAAACAGGTCTGCAGACCTAAATATAGTAATAATTCTAAAAAACATGAAAAGGAATTTGGCCACAGGGTCATGTTACGCCACGGTGCGTCCTCTAATTAGCTACACAGGTGTCTTCAGTTCAAAAGTGACTGTGCTGTTTGGTGGCGTGAACAAAACTGAAGCACAGAACAGAAAAATACTTTTTTTTTAGGAGAGTAGAAATAAAACAGACACACATCTCAGTGTTCCTGTGACTACAGATGGATCTTCTGTTTAGAAGTTTATGGTCCACATGTTGAATCTGCCTGCTAAAGGAAATCAAAAAGACAAATTGAGGCATCTTTCAGTGTTTAGGTCAAAGCCGATTTTTAAAATCCAGTTTCACTTTTGTATGATTTGCTGTCCATAATGGCTGTTGGAAGCAACTGAAACTGGAATTTGCAATAATGCACTTTGACAAAAACCCAAAGCTTCTGAAGGGCCGCCTTTGGAATTAGTTGAGTTCATACAGGAAGAAATGAAGAATTCCAGAGTGCCTCTGCTTGAATGGCAGTTCATGGCTCACCCAGACAAAAACACTCCGAGAAAACATGCAGTACTGGCTGAGAGTAGAGGACTACCCTGACGTGTCCTCTGATGAATCTAAATCCTGTTGATCGTCTGGAAAAGACAAAGTTTTGTCTGGGGCTTCTATATAGGTTTGTTTAAAAAAACAACAACAATGTTTTAGTTTTATTAGCTGATTGCAGTCAGTTTTTGCATTGACTTTTTTTGTCAGTTTCAAGTTATTTGAGCAAATAATGTGAGTTTTCTTTTATTCCCAAAGGGGTCCAAACAATTTGATCAATGTGTATGTATATCTATAAGTGAATACACACAACTTCACCAGAACTTATAATAGAAAAACAAGTCGACCTGACATTTAATTTATTCTAATTAGCAAAAAAAAAAAAGCTTAACAACAGTGTGGACTAAAGTCAGTGTAATGTCTTAATTTGAAATTGCTAATATGTTTCTGTTACTTCTGTCTATATATCTTCTAAGCCCTTCTTCAGTAGAATTTTCTAAAAGGTTTTTGGAGCTCATCTCACAGGGACACTGTCGTTACAAAATGTCAGTCCTGACGTTTGCACGTTTTGAATTTGCTTCAATTCTCTGCAGAGTTTCTGAAACTAAATATTTTACAGTAAAATGTGTTGACCTGGGCAGCTGTTATGGGTCACTGTCCCCAAAGAATCAATGCCATCAATCAATAATATATATATCAACACAATTGTAGCTATCACCATTCAAAATGGTGTTTTTTTTCCTCTCTGAACTAAATCCAACTCAATTCAAATGTAAAGTTTCAGATGCACAAATAAAGCCTTTGGTTTCCTGTTTTGTGTAAATTGTATATTAAAGGGTCATTCTGACAACTCTCTGTTTTTTATACAAAAATAAACAAAGCCTGAGAACATGAAGCCAAAACACTGAAAAAGCTGCAAGTGGAAACAGGATGGGAGGAATAGAAAAAAATCAGATGAAAAGGCCGTGAGACTTTGCCTCACTCACCGATACTCCTTTAAAAATGTAAGGAGGGGACTGCCACGCCACACTCATGCCATTCTCTGTTCCAGTTCCAGGCCCGATTCCATTACCATTGCCTATCCCAGCCAGCTCAGGACCCACTGGGATACTCACTGGAGCGGTGGCCTGGAACATGGACATCCACCCGACACAGGTGAAAAAAGGAATAACAGGAAATGTTCAGAGAAAACAGACCAGAAGCATCAGGTTCTCCAATAGCTAGGGAAAGCATTTCTTCACTTTCAATCTTAAGTAGCTTTAGGAATATAATAATTATATAAAATCTAATAAGTCTTCTTTATGAACCAAAATTAAAAAAAAACTACATACAGGATACTACACTGAGAAAATGAAATGTAACAAGTCCAAATATAAAGTTCCCAACAAGATCACACAAGAAAAAGCATCAAGTGTGTATGTTTGCTGTCATAGCAACAAGAAAAGGGTAGACATCAGTACTGAATATATTGCAAAAGGGTTCAAAATGGTTCCTTTATCAAGTGAGAGTCTACTAATTTGACCTCCAAGTGTGTGTAAACAGGTGAAATCATGAACATGTGCACCAAAGTAAATACAAAATAAACGAGCAGGAAACCAGTATGTATACAGAAAAAGGAGGAAGGAGGCATGAGAAACCCTGAGTCATGGTTTAAGTTACAACTGATTTGCTCTAGTTAGCCGAGTTTACAGGTGAATACATCGATACATGTTCAGCAGACCAGCGCAAAGCTTATATCCTTTTCTTTTTTCTTGTTCAGAATTCTAAGTTCATGTACACCCTCATATCAAGGAGGTCTCATGAAATTTAACTTGAACATTAGCAAAAAAAAATGTTTCTGGATTCTTTTTAAGGTCTTGTTTTTTTTCTTTTGTTCTTCGCTTGATTTTCTTTTTGGCTTTGCCATTACTTTTGTTTAGATTCCTTAAAATATTTTAAAAGTTAATGCAAGTAGAAGCCACTTTTTACAGGCAACTGAAATTCCAGTCTAATCTGTTTTATTTTCTTCTTTGCCCCCCATGTTCATAAACATCTAGAAGATGTTAACAAGACATGAATCAAGGTGCTAAAGACCAGACCTGTTCTTCGGCGAGGGTTGAATTACCTGATAGGCATGGTCAGTGCGGATGTGGCAGAGAGTGGAGGGGGCTGATTGACTGAGCAGCGAGGGGGCGTGACTCTGAAGGCCGTTCATGCTGATGTGCTCGGAGTGGGAGGCGTCGCTGAGTGGTGGAGGAAAGATGGGGGGAGGACCAGTGGTGGTGGGGGAGGTGGGTGTGAGGCTAGACAAGCCCTCTGTTAGGCTGTCCATGTTGACTTCAACCTCTGTGTAGTAAAAGTCTTCCTCTCCGTCACTGTAGTCCGAGTCTGTGTTTCGCCTGCAGGAGGTAAAACAGAAAAGACGAAGGTCTTGGTGAATTTGCATAAAGATTCTTTCCATTTTAATTGTTGTTTTAATCTAATCAAGGGAAAAATAATATGTTTAAACAGGTAGTTAGAAACGCTAAAGATAACAAAAATTAGGGGAAAAAAAGTGACTGACAAACAGTAGCAATGAAATAAAACCTTTTAAAAAACCCATGTGGTTTTTTTTTTCAACAGCAGGAGGCAGTACAATCCTACACGTTTCCTGATTCCTAAGAATGACAGTCTGAGGAATAAAGAGCAAAACACTTTGGGTGGACAGACACCATACCATGCTACATTCACACTTCAGCAACACATTCAAACTATATGAAAAACTATATTAGGTTAGAATACCTGCTCTCAACACATACATTTGGATCAAAGATAAATTAACTTTAGATTAAATGCCATTATGCACTCTTTGATAAACTTACACTTTTTTGCTAGAAGAGTAACAGTGGGGGGCTTACCTTTGACGTGAATAAGTAAGAAATGTCAACAATTTTCACTGTAATGTCATGTTCAGTGTAATTTGACTTTAAGATTAAAGTAAATATAAAAGTAAATCACAGTGAAACCAAGACAATTTTAATTAAGACAAGAAGACAGTCAGGATCCACAAAAATGTAAGAAAAAGAATCTTATCATCACAATAAAAAATCACAAAGAAATAAAATTAATAAATCTGTATCCCAAAGCTCATATGCAGAAGCCTCAAACTCACTCAGATCATGATTTCTTATCTGGACTTTAGAAGTCCTCCAAACTGCAATCCAGAAACTATAGTGTGGCTTGTTTTTTTTTTTTGAAAACCAAAAAAGGCTGTTATTTTAGCCGTTTCAATATTCAGTTAGACATCTGTGTAACTGCTGCTAAATCTAATTAAACCTCAAAATAAAGCAAACTCGTCTAATTTGTTCTACTTTTTATGTTTCATCTTTTCTTTTAATACTATTTGTTTATCAGTGCTCCAAAAATAACCAACGAGAAACATTTCAATTCTCTGCTACAGCCTCGAGATTATTGGGTCAGTCGACAAAAGACAGAAAAATGCAACAGAAATGAATCGGATGCTCTCCAAGAAATAAACCTGGACACGCAAAAGCAATGTTGTAGAAGATGAATGTGGACCTGTACCCATGACACCAAAACTTATGTAACCGCCTTTATTTGTTGAAGGTAAAGTAGACAGCTGCAATAGTGGAGTGAGTCACTCTTCCTGTTTGACAAAATTTCGACTGCAGAGACCCTTTCAAAGTAAAAGCCTGAGAGCAACTTAAGCCTGCAGTCCTGTGAGACATCAGCAGATTTGATGATCAAATTAGCAAAACGGATTTTGCAACAACACACGGAAAAGTGAAAGAGCATTTTTCTGCTCCGACTGTCCCTCAGTGACGACACAATCAGTGCAACTCATAATGATTGCATTACAGTCTGGCAGTGCATGTGTGTGGGTGAGCATCTAGGAATCCAGCAAGCAAAGACACAAATAACAGCAGTGGAAAATAAACACAACTGCACACAAACTATGAGAAAGGAAACATTAACTAAAAGGTCAGAATCGACAATTTACAGTTCATTTTATGAAAGATATGATTGTATTGCTAACAACTGGTCAAACTGATTAGATAAGAGAAGACACAGCGCTCCGATTGTGTAATGGTTAACAGCTCACCCCAAGTGGACGGTGCGAATGTGTCGCTGGATCCCTGAGGAGGTGCTGAGTACCTTTTCACAGTTTTTCCACAAGCATTTAAACATCACTTTCATGGAGTTCTGAAAAACATATTCAACACAAGAATCAAGTCAGGGATGAACTGATTTAGACCGGCTTTAAAAGTTCTAGAAAAAAAAAAAAAAAGAAAAAAAAGTTCTAGAAAAAAAAAACAGCCAATTATTTCACACACACCCACACACACACAAAAAACTGTAGCAAAAGTTTAACATCAGAAAATGAACAACTTCAAGTAAAAGGTATAAAACTATAAATATTGGCATTTCCAATACAATAAATGAAGAAAATAAATAAACAACACACATTCCCAGCATTGCATTTCAGGGAACGTCGGTCTTATGACAGTCGCCTGTTTGAATCTTACTTATATGACTAATCACACAAAGCAGAATCCAAAGAAAAATGAGTTGAAATGATGAAGGCATAGCCGTTATGTTCTGCTCTGTTCACTCCTCACTCATAACTACAGTTGCATGTTGGTGTGTAGATCTGGACTGGAAAAAGTTGGATCATGGGGTAAAACTGAGGGCTCCGAACTTATAAACCACGTTATGCAAGGCCTCTCACTGAAATGAATTCCCACTCTCCTAAAAGTCGATTGAGAACAAGACAACCCCGCTTCAAGATGCAGTGGGATGATAGATGGAATCCATGTGGTTTCATTTCAAATCGTTTTCTTTTCCACATGTCGGGAGCTGGCAGCTGTGTCTTGAGCAGGCAGGGGCCTGCTTTACTGCTAATGAAAGAGAGTGGGAGTGAACTTTCATTACTCTCAAACCGCCCCTGGAGACTTAAAAAAAAAAAACAAAAGGCAAGAAGGAGAAATGGAAGAAAAAAGGGGGCAGAAACATGCTTTTTAAAACATCGTATACAAACAGAGGAAGTCTTCGGTCCCTCGAATGATCACAAATCAGTTAAGTAACTGTTTTTCCATGCCTCGCTGCTTGCACAAAATCACCCCCGCCCCCCATTCAAGAGTTGGCTGTTCATGCATGGTTTAAACATCCACAGTTTAACAGCTGTGCACTCATGCTTGCTTGTTGCAGTCTCTTTTTGAAATGCAGAGCAATAACTAAGGTAAAGAAAAAATGCTTTCATCTAGATTTTTCTAAATAATTTCCTTTTCTGGCAATTGTCAAAGCCATTTGTGTTTTCGTCCCTGGCTGCATAGCAGTGTTGGGTTTGATTCCACCTGCTGCAGCCTGAAACTTTCATTCTGGGTTCCCTGCTTGATTGACAAGCTTCGTCCCTCCCTGATCCGACTCCTTCCCTTTGATCCTTCTGGATCTTTCTGCCTAAATAAAAAGACCTAAAACACAACCTGATATTTTTAATGTCACAGTTTTGAATGATCTTGATGGAAAGGAAATGCGACAGTTATCCAAAATTATAACCTCCTTCTATTATAATAGTGAAATGATGTCAAAACTGCTTGTCAGAGCGGACAACATTCACATTTACCTTCCGCTTGCGGGGTATGGGGTCTTCAAACATGAAGTGCGTGCTCTCTGTGGTATCCTCGCTGACATCATCACTTTGGGACGAGAGGAAGCTCTTGCTGTTCTCATTGGAAAGTGGTGGAGAAGGCGTCGACGGCACCGATTGGTCACTGGCATCCCAGCTCCAGTTGCCACTGGTTGAACTGCTGTAGCTGGTAGATAGCACCTCCTTCCAAGTTTTATTGGCTGGATCTGAGACTACAGTCAAAACAAAGCATGCGGCTCAAATGCATTTGCAGGGAAAGATATTTTCTGGTAAACATAACTTTAAGTGTGTTCCTACAAAGACACTAAAAGAAATCAAGAACATAACTTTGGCTTTAATGTTCTGGACAAGCCCCCACGCCACTTAGCTCAAGGTGACAGAACCGTAAACTTTGACCTTTAGACTGACCCCGTAATCCTTCTTCTCACTTTGAAAGAGAACAAAGCTTAACAATAAACATTATTTGAGGAAAATGCCAGCAATCTACAAGCTGCATTTATAAATCATACATTTAAATAAATAAATACCATCAAATTGTGCGCTGTTAGGACAACTTTAAAAATCAGACAATGTGATTTTCTGTTCTTTTATTTTCTCATTTTGTCTCTAATTGTTGAGGTATACCTTTGATGAAAATCACAGGCCTCTCTCATCTTCTTAAGTATGAGAACGTGCATAATTGGTGGCTGACTAATTACTTTTTCTTTTTGTCCCACTGTATTTATAAGGAGACATTAGACACCGTTGACAGTCAAACTTATGACAAAGATTTTAAAATAAACTACAAATATTAGAAAATACCCTGATCTAACTTGACTAAAATACAGTGTTTCCCCACTTTTTCACCTTTTAATATTCACTGTTTCACGTGACTCTCCTAACGTGCGTTATGAAAGTACACTACAGTACAGTCAATTGCTCTGAATAAAAAAAAGCCCTTACTGTTGAGCTTTACTATTTAATAAATGTTTTACAAAGCATCAGAAATGTTTCAGAAGGGGTTTTTTTTTTTGGATGAGTAAAGATCTGTGGCAGACATTCATCGGCCGCAGGGTGGGGTGGGGGGTGTTCTCCATATTCTCTGGTCCCCAACCCCCCCCCCGAATACTGGGGTAATACTTCATATAAATGCCACATAAAGAGATTTGGAGTGAAGCTATCTAAGATAGTATTTATCAAAATCCCTAAAGCCTGCCTTTGGGCTTTGATTAATTCTCCGTTGTGCAAGATGCAGTGCAATCTATCAGCCAAAATAGAAACTGCAACCACACTGGAATGTGAGAGCATCTATTGTTGTTTATCTGCTGCCCGTCTGGGCCCTGTTTTTCCTCTTTGCTAACCGTGACTCCATTCCAGGTTTTGCTCTGTCAGTGCTGGATGGAGATTCTCAACTCTGGAGCCATTTAGGGGTGTGTGGTGTGCTGACACAGTCGCTGTACTGATGCACCATGCAGCTTCAGTGTGTGGGAATAAAACACACATGACACTGACAAGTGCAGTGGACTGAAGCCCAACACACATCAGTCTTGTTTAAACAGACGCACATGCACACAAGATACTGAGACCTTAAAAAATACAGTGTCATTTTAGGTTGAAATGAAACAGGTGAACACAAAGTCAACTTAAGGTTTTTATTCTAAAATGAGGTTTACTTGGGTAAGTTGGTTAGTTTATTAGAGTTAGCTATTCCTAATTGCTCTTCCCATTGCCATGGGCACATGGATCAATCATAGGCAGCCCTGCACTGCAGCTGAGTTTGCTTACACCAAAGAAGTTATCTGGTGGAATCAGCAAACTAACACCACAAAACTGGCCAGAAAGCATTGTTTCATCTCCCCCTTTAACCCAAGGCCAATGTACTGAAGCTTTGTCATTAAATCCATTGTTGGCTCACAACTACATAGAGGATTTCTTTACTCTAAACCCTCCTGTTCTGTCTTTGTCTATATGTGTTACTAAAGCGCAGTAAAGATGAATTTTTCCAACCTTGTTAGTAGCTTTTGATTTAAATAAAGTTTGGATTGAAGGTGCCCGATTCTTACACTTTTTGAATCTGCATTCAAAATATATATAAAAATGAAAAGAGATCAGATACTTTATGGATGTGTTCAGCGTGCACACCTGCACTGTTTGGTGTTACGTAAGCATATCTGAAGCACAGGACTTTGACCGTCTAGGCTGTTGGCATGGCAATAGTAGCCAGAGCCACTGTGGACACAGCAAAAAGAGCTGTTATTATAGAGTCAAGCTTTAATAACTGCTAGTCAGAGTTGAGCTTGCCTCTGAGGACGTAGGGATAGTGTTGGGCATGAATCTTCCACTAGATAAATGCAGGTTAACACATGAATGACTCATCAGCCAAGAGGGGTCGAGGCACACTTGCATTAAGGGATTTGCAATGAGTTACCTCAACCAGTTTGCACAGCTGAGGATAAGACTGCGCGCTTCAAAGCAAACGCTTTCTGATTTGTTTAATACAGTGAGGGAGTCTGTATTTTATGGAGCTGCGTTCAGTGACACTGAAAACCGCAGAAGTGCTGTTACCTGTGGGTGCAGAGGAGGGGTAGAGCACCAAAGGGGACGTGGACAGTGACGTCAGGACAGTGGCAGCCATCACCTCTTTGTCAGCATGACCTGAAGGTTTCCTGAAAAGCACACATTTATAAAGCACACGTTTATCTACCATCAAATAACACGTGTTTCTCTGCTTGCTTAACTGTGTATCAAATTGATGGGATGAGATTCAAAACAAAGCCCAGCCTTGTCTTTGGTGTTTGGTAAGAATTACACAAGTCCACAGCTCTACCAAAGTATCAACAGTGGTGACATTTCAACGGACGCAGCAAACACATCAAAAAAGCCGCTGGAGAACAGAAAGATAAACAAGTTAATGCATGATAAGTCTTGAACTGCTGCCTGCTTGTGGGTGTGCTGCATAAGAGAATATAATGGAAATGTGATGGATGGAGCGGCCTCTAGAGAGAAAGTGTTTTTGGTGGCTTCTGCTCTGTTTGTAAAACCTTGCTTAAGAGGAGAGGAAAGATGCCTCCTCCTCCCTTCCACTGCGTACGCCCCATGCAAGGCAGTCCACCCTCATCTTAAATCTTATATATATTGCTCCCTTGAAAGGAAATTTGACTCATAAACTCCCACTGCACACACTGCAAGACAAAAGAGTGTACTTTGGCATTCAAAGATCTAATGAAAAAAAACAAAAATTTTTAAATACAACCATTAAGCTTTTGCAGCAGATCAGTTAAATCCTTATGGAAATGTACACCTTTGTTCCTACAAACAAACATTTTGGAAAATTGTCTTAGACCAAGCAAAGTCCCCATCATCACAATTGTGCAATGTTTGTGTGAAAGGTTTGGTTGTGTTTATGTCAGCCTGTGAGAAAGATGAATACAGAGACGTGTGTAGCTATTAACTGTACAAGTGTCTAACAGATACTTATCAAAAAGTACTAGTTTTATATTTAAAGGGAAAAAAAGACTAAAGCTTTAAAAAATCCTTATCCCACCCCAGACATCTCCACTTTACAACTAGAGTAAACTGGTTTGAGGCATTCTCTAAGCCAAGCCCTAAGCTCTGGCAGAGATCCACAGAAAGTCAAAATGCACACACGCTTACTGTGTACAGCAGCATTTCAAAATAAGTGCATGTTCTGTAAGATTTTTTACAAAAGAAAGGGGATCAAAAGAGACTTGCGACTAAATAAACCACATATAACAATCTTTTAGAGACTTATCTGAGCACACCAAAAACTGCACAAAGCAAGATGCTAATCTGTTTACATGTGTGAGATGTGAAGAAATTGCCGCTTGCTGGCAAAAAAATATATAGAATCCATAAAAGAAATAAGTAAAAAATCCTAGAATTCATGAAAGTGGGTGCTACAGACAGACAATAAACACACGCAAACAGAGATTACAAGATTAGTCTTGTTCCGTTTCAGTCATTAGCCTTTTTGTCAGCTCTAATCAGGGACAATTAGGGTTATTTGCCTGTTTCTCAACAGTGTTTATGCTCTATTTAAATTTTACTGGCAACATGAAGAACATGTTACGGGTGATTCAGTAAAGTTCAATGTGTATGACATAGAGAGTGAGGAAAATACCTTCAGCCAAAACTAACTAACTTTATATCATACTAACATCCCTTCAAAATAAAATAAAAGACTGAAATAATAATAAACGACCCTCTATTCAAGCCTGATTTCCTCACATTGAGCGCTTTCCTTCCTCCATTTCCATGGAAAACCAGTACTCTCTGCCATTAACTAGGTTTTACTACATTTTGTGCAGAATCATAGGGCATCTACAAAAAACAACAACAAAAATGTGCACATGCAATTTAGATACAAACATTGCAAAATTCAAAGATAGAAGTTATATTTTGTGGCTGAACAACACACATAAATAAGACGGAGAGCCTAAAACACACAACATGCCTGGGTCTTGCCCCTTTGATCAACCGATTTGGCCTTTTAAATGTAGGGAAAATGCACACAAAAAACACAGAACATCCATAATGTTTTATTTAGCAGCAATTTAAATTGGGCATGCCTTCATTTAGTATCCAGAAAAATAAAAATGGAGAGTTGAGCTTGCAGTCAACAAAGGTGGTCAGTTTGTGGTGACGGCCAGCATGTTTACAGAAGTGGTGGAGCTAGATTTTTGGTTCCAAATCTGGAGATACGGAATGTGAAAGCACTTCAGGCCGTTCGAGATGTATTTACAGTAGGAGGTAAATTTAACGAGTGCACGATAAACATGACGCATTAACATGTGTTGCCACATGCACACTCTTGTGTGTCAATGACTGCATTTAATGAGGTGCAGTTAAGCCATTTATACTTGCAGCTGTTAAACTTACAAGTAACACTGAGGACAAATGTGCTTTATGAGACAGGTACTTTACCTTAAAGTTGGAAGTGTTAATCCTAATTTAGTGTGTCTAAATTATCTGACACATTTAAGTGCACGCACAAACCCCTTGGTCTCAATCACGAATGCACTCAACAGACACTCTCTTACCTTCCTTCCTTCCTCAATTTGCTTTGGCCTTGGCTGGGCCAAGAACACTCCCCTCTGGCAGCAGTGCGACATATGAACCAGCTAAAGTCAACAAGCCAGGCCCGGGCAAATACAGACTTCTGCTTTGAGCCAAGCCAAGAAGCAAGTAGCAACAACAAGCTCGGGGAGCAGAAAATGGGAACGTGAACATGTGTATATCTATGTACTGTGTGCAAGCCATGTTTCTAATTGAATGCAGTTCAATCCAAAGTGTACCCTGGTGAAAATGAGTTAAGCTACAGAGAGAAAAGCAAGAAATAGAAAGATAACCTTTTAGTAACTATATTGGTGTGTGCAGTTGGGACAGTCATTAGCTTTAGCCAATCTGCTGCAGTTGAACAAACATGGAACCTCCTGACATCTCTGACTAGCAGCAATATGTATTTAATATGTGATTTTTAAAATATCCTTAAGCCTGCCATCTGCTTTTATTTTAGCCATTGTGTCTCCCTGTGGGGATTCGGTTATCTGACTTCCCTTTTTGGCAGATGTTATAAATGTGGCTTTCTGCTTAAAAGAGCTGCCCACAACAACAGCAGCCTTTTAAACAAAACAATTAAATACATTTCTGAGCATAAGCAAAGGTGGATGACAAGAACACAATTGTTTCTGACCAGCGTTATTTGTCTTATATTGCACTTAAAAAAATATATGTATATATACATATATTAAAAGAAACATTGTTCGGTTTTACAGTTGTATTAAAAAATAAATTTGTAAACTGTAAACCACCAAGAAATTTATTTTGAGTGTTGAATTTCGCTAGAATTGCTTTATTTTAGTACATGAATGGTGCAGGACAGACTTTTCTCTGAAAATTCCTTGATCTTATCAATAGTTTCTACAATTAATATCATACTGTCATATCATATTATTGGTGTCTCTGATGGATGTTTCTTACTGAAATATTTTTTGACTCCAAGTACAAGGAAATCCTCTGAAATCTCAGAGTAACGAATGGCTCTAAAACATATCTTTTTGTTAGAATTTTTTGAAGTAATACTGCTAAATCATAAAGATAAGATACATTGCTATGACTGCTAACACTTCTTCACCTTTCAGTATGTAATTACACTCAATGTGACAAACAAATATGTAGTTGAGATGATGTTCATATGTTGAGTGACAGTGCAGGAGATCATTAACACATCCACTACTTCCTCTTTGTGAGAAAGTTGGTTACAAGCTTTTTCTTGCTCCAGGCAGTTTGCTTCCATCAGATTCAGAATTTATTTTTTGCAACCCCTTTATGCATTTTGACCTATATTAGTTTCTCACAAGTAAATGCATCCTGTGGTTTTCTCTTTAGCTTTGCTACATTTTTACAAAGACAGGCTAAACATTAGCATATATATCTTTATCATAGTCTTTATATATCCAAATGTCCACACCAAAACTGCACTGATTTAAATGATAGTAATAGACTTCATTCTTTTTCTCATATTTTGCAAATTTTCATCAAAGTGTTAGCCTTGAAGTTTTTAAATATGGTACTCTGTCTTTTTATCATTTCATTTAAATTCATTGTTGTTGTAAATGTATCAGAGATTGCAAAAATATTATAGAAGAATGGCTAAAAAATAGGCTTGTAAAACTGTCTTTTTATTGGCCAAGACTTCTGGAAAAGTTCTAAGCACAAAATCCTTCAACTCTTCTTAAGAGCTTTACATTTTATGGTCAGAAAATGTATTTCAATAATGAAGAACACTCGACAGACAAAGGTTTTGATTTCTAGTGACTATGAATGCTTAAAAAATAATGGAATTATTTGGGAAGACTGGAATTACAAAAGAAATATTGAGAGGATCACTTCAATAAAAATGTCTTTTCCCCTCGGGGTTTTACACCTACCACAGACAGTATTCCTCATCTTCCACGGTCATTGGTTGTTGCCTTAAACAGCTCTTTCTTATCTGCAATGATGTGATCACTCAAAACAAGCATTCGGTTGTTTTTGCATTGGTTGTGCTGACTTCTTTGAAATATTGTGTAAATAATTTGCACACTTCTTTGTGCATATTTCTAAATCAGTGTGGTACACAAACATAAATCAGTTTGACGTAATTTGCCACAAATCTATAGGGCACTGATTGTTTGGCCTGTTCTGCAAAGTTCCAAAAGGCAATACTGCCCGAACACGGCACTGTCAACTAACATCTCTTTTTATATTCTCTTAATAACACCATTCCTACAAGGCAAGTTGTAAGATAAGAAAATGTCCACCTAAGACAGCAAATGTAAAGTATAGGACAGAGGCAGAACAGTATGATGTTAAACTGGGATATAACTTATGTAATAATGAAACCTTGTGATGATTGATTGCAGAAACTGCCTCTGAGTTGTGAACGGGACTGTTTGCACACCGTAAGCCTGCATATATTTCACATAATCCATTTGTTTACACTCTCACTATCTTACAGCCTCTTACAACCTTCAACCTAACGTTATTGGTGCAACAAAAATGGCAAGCAATATTGGAGCTATCTAGCTGTACAGTTTTCAGCCAGATGCCAGCTCGCACCAGGGAAACAGGGATCTTCTTGTCTGGAAGTGGAATCATCAGAATGGAGCGGAGCAGGGAGCTTGTGGCCTGATGTAGTAGCTTCTAAATCACGTGTACAAGCTTTTTCCAAAATTATTTCTTCACCTGTTCCTTATTTACCACGATTTGAATGAAGAAATACTCAGAAATGCTGTTTTAATCTTAATTTTCTTTATATATGTCCTCCATCATGAGAAAGATGCTGCAAGAACATCTAAAAGAACATCAAAAACCTTTAAGTAGTTATAAAAGTACCATAGTGATATTCTGGGAGGTGGTTTCACTTGTGACCACATTTCAAGATCTGCTTTTTTTTTTTTAATCCTGGTTATGCCTATAACTCAACTATAACTATTTTTAGATTGCAAATTGTAGGTGTGTATCCTTAACTGACTGTTCAGTAGTCCTATTTTGTCTGTTTTTTTCCTCCAAACCCCTACAGCTGGTCCATGCAAAATAAGTATTAATAGAATGCCTATTGCTGTCAATCCACTATCTCTCGGGCTCTTGGAACTCTGCCATGACTTTACATTGTTGCGCAATAGTCTGCATTCTTTATCAATTCACCTGTGATGTTTTAGGCAGTGTATAATGATTAACAGCAAGCAATTTACCGTAGACAGAACACAATAGCCCTATCTATGGGTTCACACTGTCAGCTTCCAGATGTCATGTTTTAACCTTCTATGTCATCTCTGAGCAGAAGTCTTTGATAAAATAACAATTGGGATGTTTTAGAATAGAGATATGGAAAGCAAGTGATGTTGGTTGCTGCATGAATCTTTACAATTCTTTCATTATTATACAGTCCTCCCACATGTCGCTTCTTACGTAAATCCCCTGGCTCTGAACCTCTCATGGAGGGAGATAGTGCTTGGCGGGAGCTGTGTCTCTTTAATGTGGGTTGTGACTGTAATGGCTATTCAGTTGGTGCACAAAAAGCCCTCTATTTTACACTCTTGATCCTAGAATGCAATCTGTAGCCTAAGGGCTAAGCACAAACAACAGCTTTGTTAGGGCAAAATAATATGTGATACACATGAAGCAAAAAGACAAGATCCCCTCTGTGATGACTGTCACGTATGACAGATGCTGCATGCTTAGATATGACATCTTCATGTTTACATTAAAGATGCATTAAAGATAGTTTCTTAAGTGCCTAGTACACTATATGATGTAGTGTAATAAGGATTTACTTGGTAAAACCCACGGAAAAGCTAGGTTTATTTGAGAATAATTTGTTATAGAAGAGCATACAGCAAGTTATTGTACTAATAATACCTCGACTTTAAGAGTTCAAATAATTTCATTGCCAAAAAAAAAAAGACAGGATCTTGTCACTTATTTCACTGACTGCTGTAGGTTCAAAATATAACAAGCAAGAGAAGAAAAAAGGTGAAGGCATGGCAGAGTACTGAAAAGTGTGGTCAGATTTTTGCAACAGTCATACTCCCATTGTGTTCCTAACTTCCTACTCCCACTTTTGTCCGCTCCTGAAATTTGCCTCTTCACTACCACAAACCAAAGCAGGCCTTTGCCTTGTTTCCTGTGTAATTTGAAAGAAAAACTGTGCTTACTCCTGGGCAGCCAAATATCCGCAGGGCAGTGTACGCAAAAAATAAAATAAAAACAAACTTCAAAATAAACAGATTTCTTTCTAAAGAAAAAGTGGGAAAGCAGGAGCTTGGAAAAAGAAAGAGCAAAAGCATCTAGTTACTCAGTAGGAAGTTAGAATGTCTGCTATTCTTTGGAGATAAGGTATTAGTAGTAGAGCTGCATAGGAGTGGTGGTTAGTACTGTCACGTAATGAAAGAAGGCCCTGGTTCCAATCCTGAATTCTCCAAGGATGTTCCTTGTCCTGTCTGTAAATGTATGGGTTTTTACCATGTCCTCTAGCTTCCTACCACGGTCAAAAAAAAACATGCTTCACAGGTTGATAGGGGTATTCTGACTGGACACATTTGGTTCACTTAAAATTAACCAGAGTTTGCTTCCCCCAATAATCCGGAACAAATTTCTTTTGAATTGGTCTCAGTTCGTTTCCAATGGGACTGAGCTACAGTTTACTCTGAGATTCCTCAGTCTGAAAACAATCCGTCCTCGGAGCGAAACAACTGGACCAAAATAGCAACCATAGCCGGTCGTCACGTGATGTAAAAAAAAAAAAAAAGGAATGTATCAACTGATGATCTGCGGACAAATGTAGAACAGCTATTGTTGTGTTATAAAAAACGAAAACGGCTCCAACTCCTTACTCGTTAGAACATTTACTTTAACACGGCTAAATACTCTACATGTTTTTCTGTGACCACCCTGCAGCATGCCTCAGCTGGACCAAATCAAGTAAAAAGTGTTGTACCTGATGTCTTTACAGACGTGCAAAATGGGTGAGCAAAAAATAAAGTTTGAATGAACTATACCAACAACAACTGCAAAGCGAAGGACTTTCATAATTTCTGCCTCTAGTTGCTTTTGCCTGCCCTCATAATTCTTGACCAATGAGTGAAGAGATCTTAAGTGGCATGGTTGTGTTTAAAAGCTTTAGTTCAGCACAGGAAAGTCCGCTTAAAAGCAATCAGAAAACAGACCAAACGCGAGGTTCAGGACTTGACCTGGAATAAATTAAGTGGACTGGGGCTAAACCAAAAAAAAATTTTTTGTGTGAGAATACACCCTAAATGATCCCTGAGGCTGGGTGTTTGTAGTCGTCTGTCAACAGGCCGACAACCAATCTGATGTGCCTCAAAAGGCTCCAGCAGCCATGTGACTACACGGGACTAGACAGGATATTGATGATGGATATATTGACATACTGTATAAAGTGCAGAACTATTACTTTGTTTGGTGCAAGCTTGGTCTGAAAATGTGTCAGTTACTGAGCCACCTAGATTTGAAACTGGCTCAGAAATGACAGAAGAGTTAACCTACATTACTGTTATACCAAGCAGAATAACGACTCATTGGGTAGATTTTATTGTTGAAGCCAGTAACAGCAAATCAATCAGACCTGAAACTGCTGAATAGTGTATTTTTTGTTTGTTTGTTTTTTCCCCCTCATTTTTCTAATGAAGATACAAGCAAAAATAAAAATAAAAATTGGTTTGACTAATCTGCATGCTTAAGCATTATGATTGGGGCTTTGTGTTTTCTTATAAGACTATAATTACCTTAATTTAATGTGTGCTACTTTAATGTTTTAGGAAAGGTATTGTTTGTTTACTCATTAGGTGTAACATATTTTGACAATTATTGTGTGGAATTTGAACCCTGATTTATGCAGCCATTTCATCAATCTCAACAATGCATCTCGCAGAAAAGGTCCAAAAACAGGCCGCTCTAACAAAGGATGTTAATGATGAGCCACAGAAAACCAGGTGTGCTTTTTATGTGTGCTATTTTGACTTTTAGCAACATCAGAATCTAGTATCAGTTTATTCAGGAAAGACACACTCTGCATATTGGAAATTGTTTGTATTTCATTCTTACCTGCCTTTTCTCTCTCTGTGGTTTACATTCATTGTTGTGTTCATGTTGTAATTATGGTGATTAAAATGTAAGATGGAACCTGAAGAGACTCCTTTGCTGACTCCTATGACAACATTGTTTAAGTACGGAGGCTTAGTCAAGAACAAGGAAACCTGGACTTTATCCTTGCAACTGGGAGCAGAAATTCATCCTAATCTCTTTCCATAACAAAAACAACAGGATCAGTAACTTTTGCTATATTTACAGTTTTCATTTTAAAATGTGTGTATTAGTGTTTTTTTTTTTCATTAAATACTCTTTTATGGTTTATCTTTTATATGTGCTTTCTTGCATGATCACAAATGTGTTTAGCTCGCGATTCCCACAGCTGCTTCCCTATAGCTGATTCTCTTTTGTCCAATGGCTTTAGTGCTTTTTGATGAGATCTTATAATGTTCCTATATCCTATCCACCTTTAAGATCTTCCTTTCACTGTCAAGGATTCAGTGAACTTGCATCTAATGGTCCCACATTTTTCAATTTAGGATAAAAAACCTTATGTGGTTAAAAACTAAAATAAAAAAAAAGTATATCAAAAAACAATCAGAGTACCGGTACATTGCATAAAAATGTTTTTGGTAAACCAACACCATGAAAAATCATTAGAAGGAAGGGGTTTTGGGCCTAATTGGTGAATGATCTGGACATAGATGAACAGAAGATCAAACTGACAATTTTTTCTTATTATACTGGTAGCAGTTGCCATCAAAGCAACATAAACACATTTTTTAAAGCCTTTAAAAAGATATACCCACCTAAGTTTGGCAACTGCATGTAAATACAATAAATTAAGTCCACCAAAATACTGTATGTTAAAAAGTGTTCTACCTTTACAAAAACAAGTGTATTCGATGCCTGGGAGTCATTTCTAGCTCAGAGCCTCTATTGAATCCTGCTTAGATTACTGAAACATGCAAGAATTACTTTCATAACTTGGATGTAAATCTCTGGTGGTTATTGACAGATTTAAGTCTGGAATCCTTATATAACTGCCAAGTTTCCAGCACCGAGTGGCCTGTTTAGGCCTTTCCCCAGTTGCATGCTGATGGTCTGACAAACGTTTCAAAATAAACAGTCTCGGAATAGTAAATGACAAAAGAAATAGTATTCGGTTGAATTAAAATGACTGAAATCCTTACCAAACAACTCAATAACTGTACAAGAAAGTTTCCCATGACTTTAAACTCTTTTTGCCACTTTTTCTCACATTTTTAAGTGATGTGCTTTTGCCAATGCCCTTCTACAACAGAGTTATTGGCAGTTCGGCCTTTTTAAAGTATGCAATCGGTGACTAGTTTATGTAAAATGTTTAAAGGCCCACTTTAATGAAAATCATGTTTTTGGTGTTTTTAACATCTGTCTGTAGCATTTTTCTCATGAAGGAGGACATGTATAAAAGAAGATTAAAACTGTGTTTCTGAGTAATTTTATTTCAAATTGGGATAAATCAGGAACAGATTTAATGGATCAAATTGTGAATGAATTTAACTTTATCGTTATTTTTAAAATAAAAAATCCTCTACAAAAACTGAAATTGGCTTAAAGGGTTGTGTTTTCTCCCCAACATAGCAAAAATTCAGTAAGTATTCATAGCAAATGGTTGAATGTCACTCCTAAAGCAAGTCTTTGCCAAGTTTCACTTCCATAATGAAGTTGAACGTCAACAGCTGGGTAGTTGACAACAGCTAAAAGACTTTATGTCAACAAAAGAACTGCAGACAGAGGATAAACATAATGTAAGAAGAATATAATAAACAAATCAGACTTACCTGAAAGAGCCAAATGTCTAATATTGTTTTTCAGAACAAATGGAGGGATGCAGATGGCTGCAATGTTCCCAAAAATAAAGCAACATCATAGTTATTGTGTGCCATTTTTGATTCTATATGAGGATCCAATATGATCAAATTTAGAACCAAGCTAGCAGTATGAAATCTCCATGTAAACAACAAGACCCCAATAGTTAAATATGAAGAGAAAATGAAATGAAACGACGGAGACTTGTGAGTTCATATGAGATCCTCTCTCCAAGTCTGTTATTTCTTCCACGCCCGACAAATTATTTGGAGTATTCCAATAAATCAAGGTTTATTGCTGTCTTGTGGAATTTGCAGTAAGGATGTCCATAAAATAAAATAAAAATGAAAGTGGATGGTGTATGTCTATATATTCAGTATCTGTATTTAGACCTCTGAGAGAAAAGAAAAACTCAGAGTAGCTCAAATTGGATTTCCACCATAAACAGTGAAAAGTATAAATCTCCATTCACACAATTCACACTATCAGACACCATGTATGAGGAATAAAAGCAAGCAACAGTCATTATTTCATCCTAAAGGAAAAATGTCTTTAGGTTACCATTTGAGCGCCTGGGTGATATACTACTTAGAATTAGGTCAAATAAAAATAAAAAAAAACTACAGTTAGAAAAACTTCTCAAGTTCATACACTTCTGCTTTGGGTTCAAACGTGCAAACATGCTAGACTGTTTTGAGAAAAGGCAGTAATGATAGGATCAGTGTATCACACAATCTTGAAACTTTTACATAAAAATGAAAACATTAAAGCGTTCAAAATAGCCGTTTTAATTTGTAGATCAATTCCAAAAAGGAAAAAGTGAAACTTCTGTCAGTGCTGTTTTTGATGCCGTATTTTACAGCATCTTTTTTTTAAAGCCACAGTAGCTTTCTCCTTAGTCTTAACATTCTTATTTTTCAGGATATGATGATTATTACAAAAGTCTATACAAATGGTATAAAAAATGAAGTATATCAGCTCCCTCTTTTTTCAAAAAAGTTTACCACTTTTCTTGAGATCCTTGCTAAATATCTATGACAAATATGTGGCTACTGAATAAATTCCGAAGCTTAACCTTCAGCCATCACCAGTTTAGAGAGATGACAACTTTAGATTGAGATGACAACAGGATGTTTCTTAGATTACACTACTCAAATGATTGCTTTAACAAATTTTCCTGTTGCTTTCTCCGTTAATTATTATAAAAGATCATTCAAATATACTTTTTGATAGTTAAATACAATGAATACTGGGTACACTGTGCAGTAGCAGCTAAATTTGGTTTCTGATTTGAAGTGTACATCACCATTATGTGTGGATCAGAAAGCTATAAGGCTACTTTATTCTATAACTTTAGGAAGGCTGGAAGATTCAGTACACGTATAAACTTGCAAACTCTTGGGTCCAAAAGGGCATCCATCTGGAGGTTGTTTTTTTGTTTTTGTTTAATAGTTTCAAATTCTCTGCATCCTATTTCCTGCAAGTGTACAGTATTTATACATAAAGAAAGTTTGCTCCCTCTTGTTTTTAGCCTGAACAGTTGGCTAATTTCTATTAGTGACATGCCCCACTTAGCTAATCTTTGACTGTGCCATTGCGTAGCCACTTGTCACTCGCGTTGCTTGGTCACCAAAACGAATTGATTTCAGAGTGCAGCTGCAAAGACGACACATTTGGGTTTCAAAGTGTATTCAAAGAAACAAAAAACTGACTGTGAATGAGGCTAAAGAGAAATGGGATCAAAAGTAAATAAAACAAACATATACTTTGTCATTTTAATAGCTCCATGTTTGCCCATCTGTTCACCTAGTTTACCGAGTTTGAAGGTGAACGGAAACTGACATTACATCCACAAAGATCTATTGTTACTGTTAAAGACATGCATATCAAAGCAAACACTTTAGGGTATGCACTAAGCATACAGGCTTACAAAGAGCTCACGAGGAACAAGGCCCACTGGTTCTTGCACGTTGGGAGTGGCTTTTTTCGGTTTGTTTCTGTTTCTGAAAATGTTCAATGGATTTCTGCTTGCTGTATTTCCTAATATATATTTGAAAGTTCGCAGCACTTTAGGGTTTTTCTTCACACTTTAAGTATGTTAAATCTTTGCTTTTTGGAAAGTGTATTAAGAAATATGTTAACTGTGGGTTGAATACAGAGCTCTCCCACCAAAAGAGAGAAAAGCAAAAATAATTTCTATGTACAAGAGAGATTTCAGGACTAAAGGTCAGACTGTGCAGCTCAACAAAACACGATGTTTAAGGTGCACCTGAGGATTCTCTGTGTTTATACAGGATGTCATTGTTGTACAAGAAACTGGAATGGTTTATAATAGAGCAGTGATGAACAAAACAAGGCAATAGTGAGTGAGAGCAGAAATAAGTGTACAACAATAGTCTATAAGGCATCTGACTCTCTTCCATTCATAGAAGTTTAAACAGAAAACTGTTGACGTATCCACTTTTATCAGTTAAGTAAACCAAATGTTAACACAAATATTGGTACATTCTCACGTTTGTGCAACTATTTTCATGAAAATACACTGAATTCCACTCATTCATTAGACCAAACTCTTAAACCAGCCATCACCAAGAATGTCTTGTACCTTAGGCTTTACTCTGTAGCATGTTCAATCTCGCTAATGATTATATCAGAAAAGTAAATAAATAAATAACAAAAAACATAAACAAAATTTAAATCAGCTATTATATGTTGATTGTCTTGTTAGCATTAACAGATAAATTCCTGTCAGCTGCAATTTTAAACCTCAATAAACACATTTGATGAAAAAATAAAAAAGTCAATGTCACATATTTAGTTATTTAAATTGTTTTTACAACTCTAGGTCAGGAGAGAATGAAGCTTCAGGACTAAACGATGAACTGTTTGTTTACCTTTTTGTTATATGTGCAACTCCAAACCTAGATTCTAAGGTTGACTTACAAGACGTGCCAGATGCTTGTTTGCATCCTGATGCAACCCTCCCCTCCAACATAACTGCATTCATCGGGGATGACCTTTAACCCCTGCCTGTCAATGCAAAAGCTTTAACCTCTTGTAGTCTGGCAGTTAAAAAGAGGCAAGAGACAACAACAAAGGACAAATGTAAATTTACCATTCAGCTCCAAAATACTTCTTAGATCAATCTGATAAAAGATAAGCTAAGGTCTAAGCCATAACAGCAGTTCTTCCCCCCTCAGCTGCTTGGATGTCGGTTAGACATCCCACACTGAAGTGGGGGGGGTGGAGCTGTTCCTCTGACTCTGACCTTCAACGACAGGCTGTAATATCTTCTTTGAAAAGAAAGGGATTGGTTGTGACGAGGTTAAAAGGGGGTTTGAAAGGTTGTGGACTTTACTCTTTCCTGATGGTTAAAAAAACCTCACTCACTGCTCATGCAGACTGAGTCCAAAAGCTGGTTGGTAATTATGAGCCTCCTTCCCACTTCATTTAACTAAGCATGCTTTGGAGTCCTGGTTCTGCTGACTCAGTGTTTTCCATTCATGTTTTCCAACTGTGGTGGTTTAAATAACCACAGCCAGATAGAGGAATCTAAAATGCCTTATGTTTGTCCCCCCGCCTAATTTGAATTGATCCTTGTTCTGTTATTATCAGTGCACTGGATCTCCGTCTGGTAAGTATTGACGGGTCAAACCCCTTTTGGGTGTGGGTGAAACAAACAGACAAAAACAGGGGGACACGTGTGGAGACGAAGTTGACCAAACGGGTGGGAGTGTTTAAAGTAGGTCAGTAGGTTATGTCCTTTGTTTTTTAAAGGAAAATCCGTGGAATAAGGTAGTATTGTCTCTTCCTAGAAACATTTTGATAGGTCTTTGCCCTGACTTGTTTAGAAGATAGTGACATAATCTGCAACACTTGCATTCTAACAAGACGTGGTGTGAAGGACTAAATTCAGTAAACAAAACAAAGCAAAACAGAAAAATGGGTAAATGTAAAGAAACGGCATAGAAGTCGCAAATATGTTTTAAGAGAAGTAATTGGATGATGAACGTCTTGAATTAACCCTTGTGCTATCCTAGGCACTTTAACATTGGGAGTTGGGTCATCTAGATCCCACAAGACAGTGCGCTGAACCTTTTCTCTTCAATGATTTGTGATCTTCACTGGTGTCCATGGATTACATGAAATCCTCTCCACCTTTATCCACCGTTGTCATAGTAGGGAGAACACGTCAATGGTCATCTTGACCCCGTAGGATAGCACAAGGGTTAAATTGGCTGGTTGCAGATATTATAGCTTCTGTGTGTAAGACACCATTATCTACATATGTCTTTAGGTTGCTTTTTGCACTAGAAAAGTATCATAAGCCCTCTTCATATGGGCAACAAATGCTGATGAATTTTATACGCTCATCTGGTTTACGTCCAGTAGCAAATCAAATGCTTAAGTGGACCAAACTAACTGACAAAGTTACACTTATTGATTAAAGGCCCAAACGAGCTCTGACCACAACTAAAAAAAATGAATTGGCCTATTATTTCCTTTTAATATTATATATTGATAAGCATCTTCCATGTTTATCCATGTAAACACTTTCAACTTGTTTTTGTCATTTACAGATCTGCACTGTGAGGTGTCTGCACCAACTCATCTACTGGATCTAGTTTGTCCGCAAGTTTTTTGGCCAATAGATTAATCAAAGACACTTATGTGAAGGCGCTGTCGGAGACATAATGTAACTAATTTTCACTGCAGTCAAAGGTCGCGTGTGGATATTAAACCAGTTTCATGCTTCTAGGATGGCTCAGATTTCAAAATAGAGATATTATAAATGTAGACACAATTTTGTTGTTTAACTAAATTATTTTTTGTTTACCAGCAGCAAAAAACAAACAAATAAGTAAAAAGAATGATTTTTCTTAGCAGTGTATGGATATAACAATTTATTTTAAACGAATCAAACTATTAAACAGAATTCTTTCTCACACTTTTTATTTCCTAATCGAAAAGTCTTGTCTCTGACCGTTTAGAATTGTGTATACATTTTCTAAATCTGTCCTCTACAAAACAATTCAATTAACTCAAACTATGGTAACACACAAGCATCAATGCAGAAGCTGCAGATTAGAATAGAATGCCCTTCACTGCTGAAAGGACAGATAGATGTGCAGAACAAAACGTTATTCACAGTGAAATTTGTATAACAACCCTTTGTCGACAACCATTTACAGATGTGCAATTATTTGATTTTGTAAACTATTGCAATGTTTTGTTTTATTAACTCTAATTCTGCCCCTGTTTATGGGTTAGCAGCTTGTTGTGTTGACAAATTATACTCAATTCAAGAATTACTCTCTTTTTAAAGGACATCCTTTGACGGAATTAAACAGAATCCTATTTAATGAAAAGCAGAAAGAAAAACGTCAAAGTAAATCTAATTGTTAAAGTAAAACGATAACAACAAAAAAGCTGTTCAGTGTGTAAATTACTGTAGTGCTACAGGGCATTTGGATTTTATGTGAGCTGTCAAGCTGGTACTTGTTGGCTTGACACAAACTACAATGTGCGTAAAACAGAAAACTAAAAATTACCGAGAATAACCCCTGAACCCGCACCCGTCCTCTTTAATTTTAACAGAGCCCTTGAAATGTGCTCAGTTTAGCTCATTCTTGGGGAAGCACGTCTGTATATGCATGCGGTTTTACCTGAAATGACCGTGCACGTGGTCGGGTCCAGAATACGTGTGAATTCACAGTAGCACACAAAAAAAACTGCACAGTAAACATGACACTGAGATACAGCAAAGATCTTTTAGTCAAACAGGTCATCATTTAGCTAGATCCCTCTGTCATTAGACGGTCAACAGATATTAGGCGTTGAAAACAACCAAACAGTTAAACACGTGACCACAAAAACCCTTCCTAACTGACTTATCACTAATACATATTCCATCCCCCCTTTTTCCTTCGGTCAAACGATTGAGCAATCTTGGCCATCCCTGCAAGCTCTGGGTCTCTTCAGGCATAGTATTTCGAAACTATTCAGGACTGAAAGCCAAATATGCAGTCCGTAAACCAGTACACTCCTACACTTAAGCCACTGTGCAGTCAAACCCACATGGTGAATTCTATTTATAGTTGAGAATCCAACGAACACACCTTAGACCGAATTTACAAAATATCCACAAAATGCTGTGACTTCATAATTAGCCTAAGTTTAGCTGCTGACTAATGTTCCAGAGACAGAAGAGCTGAGCAAGGGAAAAGAGGATCAAGTATTCTAGAACATATTTTCAGATTTATGTCTGCAAAGCATGTGTGTGCATATGGTATAAAGACAAAACTCCTAAGTTAAGGTAAAAAAAAAAAAAAAAAGATTGATAAGAAAGGTATAAAAGTCATCCTCTTCATACCTGTTTCTGGGAACAGGGATGTGAGAGGAGGGAAGGGGCTGTTTTTCGGCCTGTGGTGCATGCTGGCCTTGTGCTGCCTTGAAGTTGCTGGCCGGCTCTGCCTGTTTCCCTGGGTTTCTGGTGTCCAAATGCATGTAGCTGCCTGGCAACTGCCCATTTAGGCTTGGATTGGGAGTTGAACTAGCCCTCTTCAGAATTCCAGTGGAACCAGCGTCTTTTTGGTCCCTCAGGCCAGTCTAGAAAAAATCAAACAAAAAGGCAATGTTTGTTTATTACTTAAACATTAATAAATATTTAAAAGAAAGAGTGAAATAATGTCTTTTTTGAAATACTGTAATTCTGTTTCTCTTCCATTTTTGATTCACTAGTTGTTCACTCCAAAATACCCCAACAGCAAACAAAAAGTCTGTCACTGGCTCAGCAAGTCTGACGGATGTAAACAAGCTCAGTTATTTCTGTCCTTATCTGAATATAATACTCAACGACCCATGACACGCGTGGGTGTGGCAATAATACACAACCCAAAGACATTTAACTGCGAAATGAGGGAGCATCATTTAATTATAATGGGAGAAGGAAAAAAAAACGTTAAACTAGAAGAAAATGTTTAAGGGAGAATGCAAACTGGAAAAAAAACAGCAGCGAGCTGGGAAAATGATTAAACTTGTGACCACGGCTGCGTTTAAAAAGTGCGTTGGTCGTTCAGTGCTGCCTACAGTTGGGCCTGGCTGTGTGCAGGCAGACAGGAAGCCCACGTTGTAGCTCCACCCTGAAGCGTTGGGGGAGGGGTGAAGCTCCAGAGCTCCACAGTCCCTGCCCCCCTTTTCTGTAAACTTTGCACACAGAAGGAGCCGCCATTTAAAGCGGTTTTAACACGATTGAAACACCTAAAGCTTCGCTTAAAGGTAGTTTGTGGACGTTCAAGAAGAAAAAAATAATAATAAAAGAAACCAGTTTTATGTAAAAACCATTGCTCAAACGACACATTTCAATGTAACCGTATGTACAGTAGGAGGAGCAGCTTCTTCTTGCAAGTATGACCGCCAGGAACCGTTAAAACGTATTATCAACATATGCCATCGCTGTAAACTGTGTAACCTACACCAGTATAACACAAGTAGACCTGGGGGATATCATTTTTACACTTATTTTGGAGAATAAAAATCTTTTTTTTTTTTTTTTTTTACCGCAACATAGTTATTGCCGGGGGAGGGAAAAAACACACTTACTTTTTCCACGTCCTGTATAATTCGACCACCTGGACATAGTCCGCTCCCTTTGGACCAACAGCCGTCCTTTTTCACCTCCGACGCCAAGTCGTCCACAGCAAATTTATAAAGGATTGGGCCGTGCGTGTACGCTTGCATGGAACTGCTTTTTTCCACCATGAGGACCCTGGTATCACGCAGAACGGAGCGGCCGGCCCGGTAGTTGAAATCCGCACCACCGACCCTTGTCCCAACTGACGACTTTTTCAAAATGTATTTGGACTCCATATTCAGATATGACGACACGAGAAAAGAAAACCCGGCTTTCTGTGCAATGTATTGCAAACTGCTGGAAGAAGATACATTTATCGGGATTGCCGCGAGTTATTAGACACAGTTTTCGGGTTGTAATTAATATTCTAGTCTACATTTGAAAGTTTCCAAGCACCGCAACCCAGGATATCCAAAAAGCCGCCCGGTCAAAAGGATAAAAAGATTGTTTTGCCTTTTTCCTCCAAACGATGACACGCCCCCTATACCGCAATCCGATTGGTTCGACGTATACATAAACATTGCATATTGGCACGCGTCCACGGCGAGGCGGCCTCCGATTGGCTACTTTAGACATGTCAATCATATTTTTTTCTAATTGGAGCAATTTGTTAGGCGGAGAGGAAGGGGCGTGACCAATAGTTTACCGGCCGGTTTCTGTCGACGACAAGCCGTGGTGCAAGGGAAGACAGATCGAGCCCACAGAAAACAGCAGCTTCCAGGCCTCCAAACGAATTGCGCATATATGTTTGTGAAATACAAACTGTAGTTTAGTGAACGGTTAGCTCCAAAATACAAAACTTGTTGTTGTCTATTAAAAAATAGGTTTCTTTCCTAAAAGTATTAAAAAAATATATTTTGCAAATTATTGAATTAAAGGAGAATAAGGAGAATGCACCAACACAGCAAAAAAAAAAAAAAAAAAAAATATATATATATATATATATATATATATATATATATATATATATATATATATATATATAAACTTTAGTTGTATGTAAATCTACTTTTGCAGATTTTAAATCCTAACTTGTGTGCATTGTGTGGTGTCCAAACACCAAGCTTTGCATTACTCATACAGATTCCAGATCATTTTTCAAGGTGTAAAAAATAAAATGCAATATCTTTTCACAAAACATTGCACTGCACGATCTCTTTAAAGCCTATACAATTGGCAGTAATACTTCAATTATGACTGTATAGCTGAAAGGAAATTCACATATTTTTCATTACTTTGATAAAAAAAAGTTTCTTGTGACAGTTAAAGACCCACTCCAATAAAAATCTTGTTTTTTGGTGTATTTAACATGTTCTTGTAGCATTTTTCTCAAGATCTAGGAGAATGAATTTAAGATTAAAATTGGATTTGTCAGTAGACCAAAAAAAGACGAAAACGCAGTTGAGAAAAGCCTGTAGCACTGATGTAGGATTGGATACAATATTGTATCCAATATTGGATACAATTGGAGGGCCACACGCTTCCTGCTCCACTCCATTTCGATGCATCCACTCACAGACAAATAGATCCATGCACGTTTTTGTTTTCCATGTCTAACTGGCATCTGGCTCTAAACTGAAGGCCCATGGCTCAAAATGCCAGAAAGCTCTGATATTGCTCACCACTTTTGTTGCTCCAGTAATGTAAGGTGCGGTTATGTGGGGCTGTCAGCTAACGAGAAAGAGTATAAACAAAGTGATGATAGGAATTGAGTAAAGGCTTATCAATTAAGAGGCAAATTTCTGATGAACCCCTGCCACTCTGCAGAAACAATGTCCTATATAAGTATATGCCATTTATCATCAAGAAAACAATGTTTTTTTAAAAGGTTGCCTAAATACATTAGAATCATTATAGAAAGACCACTGGGAATGCTTATGCAAAAGATGATTGGAGTGAGATTTTAACAGTATTTATGTGATGCTTAGTATTTTACCTTTATCATAGAACATTACACAAACATCATGGTATAATGTGCCACTTTATTAGAAAAGTAAAAACTCACTTTTATATTTTATGAAGGGTCATATAAAACATTACAATCTTTTGCATATCTGCACTGTCACACTATATTTTATCCTATTTATTCTTTTTCAAACTAAACCCTGTGCTTTAAGAACATACAACATTGGCTACAGCTGTCACAGCAGTATTGGCCCATAATTATATGATTAGACAGTTAAACTGCATTTGTATCTGCATGGAAAGCATGAAACATTTTGCATCCACATAGTACAATGTGTCTTTGATAATATCTTTTTTTTTAGTCAACAAGTATACTGTATGTTACAATAGAACAACATCAGAACAGCAACAGAGTATTTTACACATTTACATCATCTAAATATTTGTGCAATGAACATCTGTCACACTCAGTGTCTAACAGCGTTCAATAAAGTTTATCATATCAGTGCTTTCTCTCAGGATAAAATAAAAATGGACACATTAGGTGACAGCCACAGAAAATAAATAAATAAGCGAGTGTGATAGCGATTTCCAATCTGCATTGTTTAAGTGGGGCTCCATGGGAACTTCTAAGGAATTGCAGCTGCTGACCATTTCTCATATCAGACAGTAGCTGAGCTGTTGGTGAAAAGGCTGATATCAGACTAGGGTTGACTTGACCCACAACCCTTGCCCCTTTCTCAACCCACATATCAACCCCCTCCTCCCAAGTCCCTTGGAACTGGACATCAAAGGCCCTATTTTGTACAGCATGGGAGAAAATGTGAGGCAAAAAAAAGAAGTGCTGGTTTTAGGGCAAATTACAAGGAGAGTGGGAGAACATGCACAGATTGAACCAGCGGGAGAAAACTGCACTGTGTTTTCGGGTTCGTCTGCATTTAAAACATGCAAACACGTGTTATGATGAGTCTCCTGCATCTGTGTTCATTTGCAGTGTTCCATATCCAGCTTTTTTAAAGCTGTGTATGCCCCACTCATCCCATCTCCACCATTCCTCCTTGTAAAAGAGTCAAGAACTATCACTGCTAGCCATATTCACCTCCTTCTCTTTCCCTTGCTCGACTAAATTGCTGAAAAAAGTGAATACTACTTTGCATCACGACAAAAAGGTAAAACAGAAGAGTCGCAAACAAAGTGAACTAAGTCAAACAATATCAGGTTTTATCTCCATATATCAAAGCATGCACATATTTGATCAAGCAGGAAAAAACTGCACCCACAACATAAACATACTTTTTTCATGGCAGTGGTGTGAGCTATTTTACCAATGTTATTATCATTAGTAAGCTAAAAAAAACAGTGCATTAAAATACAGTGTGCATTTATTTTGTACATATTTTTGGACACACAGTAGTATTTATAGATGTCTGTTACTAACTTGTCTACACACCAGTTAATCTCGATGTGAGTGAGACGTTTTTAGGCTCATCACCCCTTGTCCAGAAATCAGTTTTTTAGGCCAAATTTGTCTTTTTTTTCCTTTATTTTTTTCCTCTTTTAATGTTCCCCAAGGCAAACAGGGAAGGAGGTTGTTTATAATGGAAGAGATTTCACGACTGAGGGTGGAAACAAAGTTGGGGAGAAGGAGAATAGAAAACCTTCCAAAGGACACTAGATGGTTATTTTCATGCATCCACAGCTCAGTTTTCATTTTCTTTGGAATCCAAACATTCTACCACAATTTCTACCACGGTTTTAAATCCGATGAGCTAAGCGGGAGTTCTGGCTTTGACTGGAGTTCAGAAAGTAAATCAGAACCGAGCCGCAATACATCCTCTACCCTCCAGTGCACAGTTAGGCCGAGCAGTCCTGCAGCTTGCCAGTACAAAAATTACAATGGTCCTAGAATCAGTTATTTACAATCCCCAGAGGACATTTTATACTAAACAACAGAAAACAAAACATTATATATTGTTTGAAAACTTGTATGTTTTTTTTACTATCATATTTTTCTGATTATTTCTTTAGAACAGAAAAAAACGTCTATCCCTTATCCTTGTTATTAAGTCTCACTTGCGAATTAGAGAAATTTTTGCTCAAGCCACTCACTGCCCCTGTCCTCCTCACTCATCTTGCATGACTTTGTTAAATATGTGTGTCTGAGAGGGGGTGTGTTGGGTGTGTCAACATTCCTCAGGCTACAGATGTTTCTCAAAACTTAGATAGCATTTTTTTTTTCTATTTGAAGTTCCATCATTGAGGAGAATTCATTTTCTATTTTTATCATGAAAGGTGTTACTGATAACTTCCAGGTCCACCAATGAAGTCCTGTGGACTGGATTTAAAAACTGTCATCCACTCCTGTATGTGAGCAGGCTTACATAAAGGCCCATCTTTGCACAGCGCTCCCCAATGCTGTCTGCTTGGCAGCAGGTCAGTGTGCTTTTGAACCCGTTTCACATTTGACACGGAAGAGAGAAGCACCGCAAATGTCTGTGACAAGTTTGTCTATGTCTATGTCATCAGAGATGAGGCATGAGTGTTTTTTTTTCTTTTTTTTTGGTGACGACTTCTTTACACTTCATAAATATCCATTTTCAATTGCTACACTTTTTTTCATGTGAGTTTGCACAATGCATGCAGATTTCTTTATATTTAAAATGTATTTGTGTTAGGCAGTGAGTTACACCACGTACTCTTTTTTTTTAAGTACAGTGTTCACACAAAACTCAAATGATGGTGCACAAGCGAGTGAATATGGTCAGTGACAAAAACACTTAAGCTGTATTTTCCTTTTTTTCCCCATTGTTTTTGTTTATAAGCATTTGGTCAGTATTTGGGCTGGACTAGACATAGGCTGGTTCTGAAGTACACAGCAATGAAAGGATGTCTGAACCTGAATTAAGACCCTGTTTGTACCTGATGTCAACACAAAATGGATCCTCAAGTTGACTAACAATAGAGGGCCTGCCTTGTGTCTATGTACAGTAACCTGTTGCTCGACGAACCGAAAGACCTCTTGAACCCGTACCAGAGTATTCAGAGGCCTCTGCCAAACAAAGAGCTACAGGCCAGTCACATACATCTCCATCCCATCGTTGAAAGTGAAGATGGTGGTAGTGCTGGAGCTGTTTCCCCCTTGTTTTACATCACTGATGGTCTCATAGAAATTCTCTCCTCCTGGGAGGCCTCTGGCAGGGGGAGCGTTTGGTCCTGAGGCTTGAGGAGCCGCTGGTGCTGCTTGTTGCTGCTGTTGATTCATTAGCTTCTTTCTCTTTAGAGTGGCACTACCCCCACTTGTGCTGTTACTGGCTACCCCTTGCTCGCGTTTTCGCTGGGTGTCAACGTTAGCATATGCAGGGTCTGACTCAGCCACCGGGGTGGACCAGGACCTGTCACCTACTGGCTCATAGCACGGCTCCTCCTGGGAGCGAGCCTGGCCTTGAACTCCTCTGCCCCGGCCTCGGGAACCCTGGTTTCCTCTTTCTCCACCAAAGGAGCGTGGGAGGGTCTTTGCTCCGTTGTGTTCCATCGGAGGTCTCTTCTTCTGCGATTTACACACGATGGAGTAGGTGTCTGCAATCTGAGAACAGATCCAGGAGAAGAGCAGTGAGGTGTCAGTTAATAATCAGTAAACCTGCTGTTTCACTCACCTGCCATGTTTAGATGGGGAATGTTAAGAAGCACAACTAACTACACCAAAGTTAATTTCCCCTTTGTAACATCAATAAAGTTCTATTCTATTCTATTCTATTCTATTCTATTTTAGAGACAGTGCAGCTAGGAAATCTTCCTACAGCAGTTTTTTGTCACCCATAGAATGTGTGAACATGTAATGGAGCTTAGCCGGAGTGGACAGATGATTGAATATGAGTGTTTGTCCACAGCAGCTTGCACATGTGAACAGAGCTTGCTCTGTGCTGTAACCTGACCTATTTTGATCAGATAGACTAAGACAGTGTAAACTGTGTTATCAGTCCAGCCAGTTCCAGGCAGAGAGAGTTAGCTTTGCAGGGGATGGACCTGTTAAAATTTCACCACAACTGCTTTGGCAACTGCCCAGCAGCCCATGGTATGAAAGATCTGGACGACAGCCAGTGTGCTGAAAAACAGAATGATTTCAGTGTTCAGGATGAGCCTTTGCTCAAGCCCGACCGCCTTTAAAGGAGGCCATGTTTACGAGAGTTTTTTTTTCTTTTTTTTTTGCTGAATGTTCTGCAGGTGTGTGAGCGTGTGCCATCATTCATTCATGCAGAACTGTGTGTGCCAATGTGCCTAACTTCTTATAGTGATATCTGTACCCACAACTTGAAAGCATGTGTGAAGTCTTGTAAGGAATTCAGATAAACCAGTGCTGTGACCTTTTGGCATTTCTGTGTCAAAATTCCACCAGTGGGGCATAAGAGTAGGTAGAGGATTGTGGGGCATGATCGTGTTTACCATTTGTGTTCACACCCAAATTGGTTTGGACTCCATACTTTCACTGACTTTCAACAACACCCCCCCCCCCCACACACACACACACACACACTCCACAAAAACACACAAAATAACTGTTTTTCTCCTACTTAAAATAATCATTAAAAAATTAAACCTTAAACTCAGAAACAAGTGACTACACTGTTTCTGTGCTTACCTTGAATATATTTGTCACACACTGCTTGTGTTGGGGAAATGCCATGTAACTTTGTCTGGAAAAAATCTGTCACCATTTCATTTTTGCCTTGTGTCACAGGCAGATCTGAAGCGACATGCAGACCCAGCCCCCACAAATCTCTTGTGTGACCTTTTTGAATAAACAAAGACCCTGGCGTATGCTATAAATGTGCGCCGTGTCTGCATGCACACAAACGAGGGTATGTGTGTAAACGCAAAGTGTGCGGCTCTGTGCAGCAGAGGAAGGAAGTCACAAGATGATGGGGATTTCAAAACTGAGCTACAGCTGTTGAGGAAGGCTGCCGCTGTGTTTTCTTTCCCCCTCCCTTCAGCTTAGACTTCTTTCTGCTCCGTTTCTACATCTGCTCTAGACGAAGGCTTCAAAAAGTGACACCTTCAACATAGGCTTCGGAAGAGATTTGGCCGCTTGTTTCGGAGGAGTCAACATCCTAACGAGAGTTTTAGTGGTTGATATTCGTGTGGGCAGACATGCTCGCTGCAACGTGACTGCATGAGGAGGGCTGGTCCGCCTATAAGCTGCAAAGGGAGTGGTGCCGAGAGAGAGGACTCCAGAGTCGGGAGTGGAAAATTAACACTTTCTGACGGCTGCAACTGACAGACTCCAGAGTAAAGGGCCATGTCAGGGCGACAGCATTCTCTTGAAACAAAAAACACAATACGCGTTGGAGACAAAAAAGTGGAAAAAGAGAAATTAACGACAAAGAAATTGAAGAAAAAAAGAAAGGCAGCTGCTTTCTTTGTGTACCAGTTTGATTTACAGAAAGGGAGTTTAGGTAAACTCTGAACTACAAAGCCTTAACCCTTTAATCTCCACAGGCAGCATTTTAAAATCTAACAGCTAAAACAAGTGTCCCTCTTTTTATGAAAATAGCTCAATTACTTTTTAACTAATTAAATTGTGCTTTTATGCAGAACAACATGCTTTGCAAAAGGGTTCTACAAAATAGACTTGAGGTACTTGTTAAGGAGAGCAGAAGAGGTGGATTATGAAAAAGAAGTAGGCACTAATAATAGGCGGCAGTCTATTTCAGGGATAAACCGCTCTACCCCAACTGCCTAGCCCTGACCCCCAGGCATGAACAAAGTTCTCAAACTGTTAATAACGCTCTCAGTGTGCAGCTTCATCCAGCAGAGTGCAAAGATTGAGAGGGGGGTTGGGACAGAAAAAGTGGGAGTGGAGTCGATGCATGTGGAAACGCATGTGGGAGTATGCAACATGACTGGCGTGTGCAGACTTCCCTCTGAGTGCTCCGCTTCTGGGCCAATGGCAGCCGAGACAGGATCAGCCCCTCCTGCAGCACTAAACAGGATGAGCGGGTATGGAAAATGGATAGATGTGTATGTGGGTCAGTGTGTAGCCCACATCCCAGTCATGGCTGATCTGTCAGCTTGTGCTGAGCAAGCAAAAAGGCAAAACCTTTAACCAGCAGCTCCACAAATGCTGAGATGATTAATATGTGGAAGCAGGTGATACCCAAGGCTGGTCCGTCTACGTGTTTGCTGAGACAGACTGATGAGAGGGGGGTTGGGAGATTGAGGTCAAGGTTCAGGGGAAGGGAGGGGGCTTTGGAGCTATGTAATGTAACCGCTTCTGTAAGGAGAAACCCTGCATGATTGGCAGGTTACAAGCAGCAATGTTGTGACGAATTGCCCAATCAAGTGGGTGTCCCCAGCAGTAAACACTGCTGTAATCCATTCGCCTGCATGTCTTTCCAGGCATCCCAGGTTTATTTTATCCTTTCCCCAGCACTCACCAAACAAGCCTGCACTCATAGGTTAGCACACATACACGCAAATACACGCCCACTACCTCCTTTGCAGTCGGAGGAGATGGCTGCCCTTGTATGTTCTCTCCACGCAGTGGCGGTGGGTGCAAGGTAATAATGTCGTCGTCCTCTGGAGGCTTCCAGATGTACTGCTCCCCATTTCCCATGAACACTGCCTCCTGAGAAAAACAGTCAAACAAGGATCTAAGACAGCTGCTGCTATCACCCTGAAGATTGTGGACTAAGTTCATACATTTTTCTACTCTTTTTGTTAGGCAGGGACACAGCGACCATGTTCCCCTTTAGCTGGTGAATCAGGCTTTTGTATGGCTTAGCTCTCAAGGTCAAAATGCATTGACTCACCTGGAAGGTGGGATCAATGTGAGCTGCTGCTCTTAACCACTGAAGTTTTTTTCCTCTGTATTTTGCAACAGAAAGATTTAGTTTAACATTTTTTTTACTTAACAAAATAGAGTGTTTGGGCTATTTTATTACAAGTTGCAACTGTTTAATAAGCTCCTGTTTGTTCTGTGAGCAACATGGTTTTATGCAAATGTGTTCATTAAATGATCTATCCTGCTGTCATGGAGGCCGACCCACTGACAGACATTGTTTCCAAAACAGAAACTCTGCTGATGTTGCTCAGTTTCAACATGATTTCCTGGAAAACAGAAGGCAGATAGCAAACAGTGTTTTTAAAGACCCACTCCGATGAAAATTGTGTTTTTGGTGTTTTTAACATGTTCTTGTGACATTTTCCTGATGATGGAGAACATCAGAAAAGTGTCCTACATCATTCAGTAATTATGATGATTAAGCTTAAAATTGCTTTTCTAAGTATTTCTTCTTTCAAATTGTTGTGAATCAGGAGCAGACCAAAAAAAAATCTGTTTGAAAAAGAGCTAGTATGTGACCTATAAAATACACTCCCCAGGCCTCAACCGAGGAGAGGGGACGTACTCTGTGCCGACAGTCCCCTCCTACAACTCAGAGGCGAATTTCTAATGAACTCCTGCTGCTCTGCAGAAACTATGTCCTAAAAAAACAACACACGTTTTGGGATTTTGGCCAAAAACGGCATAATCATAATTAAAATACCACTGGGAATGCTTTTACAATAGATCTCTACAATCAAAAGATGATCTTAATGGGTTTTTAAGAAAGAAAGAAAGCAAATGATAGACTTTGTTAAATGGTGATATTTTTAAAGTACTAAATGACTACTCTAAAGCAGTAAATGCTCTTAAAAAGTGTCATTTAACTACTGGTGATCAAGACCAATTAGTAGTCAATTAGAAAACACCAAGTGGTGTATGGACATGCAGCTGAGGATGATTAAAATTTATGTGTTCCTTCTGTGCAGAGAGACTTAGTAATAACAGGCAGAGAGCATAAGTGAGTAAATGGCTTCAATATGTGCACAGTATTTATCCTCATGCTGGCTGTTGGCTACCTGTTAGCTCTTCTTAGATGGACCTGGTGATAGATTCAGAGATAACACACACTAACAAGCATGCACACTCATGAATGCACACATTTACACACACCCCTACACACTCATATCCACACGTAGCAGCAGCCGGGCAGCCTGCCAAGCGCTTACATAATCCATCCTTCGTATCTTTGCTCCAACACAGCGTGCTGCGTTAAAACCCACAGGTGGAATAGACACATGCATTCACAGACATGCACACACTCTCCTGGGTTAAGCATGTAAAAGTTGAGAAGTGGACAGGATAACAGACAAGGTTCTATCCCAAAAAAAAGACTAAAAAGTTGTACGCCATTGTTTGGAAAAGCTAAAAACCATTCAGTCATGTTCCTTCTGATTCCTTCTCAGAACCAAGATTTTTTAACAATTAACTCTTCTTAGTGAAGCCCGCTGAGTCAACTGTGGTGTAAAATTGGACTATATAAATAAAAATGAATAGAAATATATATATATTTTTTTGCCTTTTGGCCACTTTCTTTAGAGGTCGTCACGGTGAATAATCCAGCTTCATCTAAACCTGTCTTCAGTATGAAATCCATACACTTTTACACTTACACAACCATACAAAACCTAAACTCTGAAGAGTATCTTTTGGACAGTAGTAGACTTTTTCTTAAGTGTTGTTTTGCTTTCACAAATTGACAAAATGTCAAGACTTTCATGAAGTAAAACTGAATCTTATCTTCAGAACTTGTTTTTCATTTCATTTCTTTGTGAATTGCCTCCCCTGGTGGTTAAACGGACCACTTACATTTGGGGAAAACGGAGTGCTTAGATTAGAACATGCCTACGGTTATTGCAGAGAAAATAACTGCTGTACCTTTGGGAAAGAATGGAGATGAAATGGTTCCAGCGGCTTGCGTGGGATCTCCTGACTGCGGTGTAGAGCAGGAGGAGCAGCAGAAGGTGAATCGCTCACACTCGACTGGCTGTCAGATTGGCTGTCAGCTCCACTATTCTCCTTCCGGTTTAACTTGTCAGCCTGTTTGTGTCATATGATAGAAAACCCTAAATTAGTGAATTCAAGGGAAAAGGGCACTAAAAAAGGTTTTTATTCTCTTTATTGTGTTCTAATAATACTAATATCTAACCCTATAAGTGATGTTAACTGACTTTCTGATAGTTGATCCAAAATTAAACTTTAGCATACACACAAACAAACTTTTGTATTCATTGTTTTAAAATCCTGGAAACATAATTTTTTTTACAAGCTATTTTACAAGTATGTTCTGTTTTCCATGTTGTCCGTTTTGTGAAAACATCCTGTAAGATAGCATCCATCTAAATACCTTCCGAAACTTTCGTATGGAAGCATACTCGGCTGAAGATGGATCTTGAATGGCCAGAGAGTTGACAGAGGATAGAGGGGAGCGGTTTACTCCACTTGTCCCGTTACCTATTCCTGTCAATGTTCCATTATTGGTGCCATTCCCTTTGCCGTTTCCTTTGACACCCTGAAAGTAAAAAAAACAACATAGCTAAGTAATGATTCATTAGTACATTCTAGGCAAAAATGTAGAATCAAAGCCAGAATAGATGACAGTTTCTCACCCTTATTTATACAGCTACCTTACATCTACCTTCTTTTTTATCAATTATCTTTTTATTATTTATCCTTCTATCTTGCTAGTTTGCACAAGAGCACATGCAACCAAAGTCAAATTCCCTGTACATGCGCTGTACTTGCCAAATAAAGTGATTCTGATTCTGATTAAGAGCTACACTCACTGGCCACTTTATTTGGCACACCTGTCCAACTGCTCCTTAACACAAATGTCTAATGTGATTTAAGCCTGTCGACATGGTCAAGATGACCCACTGCAGTTCAAACTGAGCATCAGAATTGGGGAGAAAGGTGATTGAAGTGACTTTGAACTTGTCGTGGTTCTTGGTGCCAGACAGACTGGTCTTAAGATTTCAGAAACTGCTGACGTGGTAGGACTTTAACCCACAACCATCTCTAAGGTTTACAGAGAATGATCTAAAAAAGAGAAAATATCCAGTGAGCAGCAGGTATGTGGGTCCAAATGCCTTGTTGATACCAGAGGTCAGAGGAGAATGGCCAGACTGGTTCCAGCGGATACAAAGGCAACAGAAACTCAAATTACTGCTAGTAACAACCGAGGTCTACAGAAGAGCATCTCTGAGCACAAAACACGTCCAACCTTGAAGCAGATGCGCTCCAGCAGCGGAAGACCAAAATGGGTGACTCTGTCCTGTCAGCTAAGAAGAGGAAACAGAGGCTACAAACGTTGCCTGGTCTGATGAATCTCAATTTCTGTTGCAACATTCAGATGGTAGGGTTAGGATTTGGCGTCAACAAAATGAAAGCATGGATCCATCCTGCTTAGTATCAACGGTTCAGGCTGATGGTGGTGGTGTCATGGTATGGGGAATATTTTCTCGGAACATTTTGGGCCCCTTAGTGCCAACTAAGCATGGATACAACACCAAACCCAACCTGACTATTGTTGCTGACCATGTGCATCCCTTTATGACTGTAGTGTTACCATCATCTGACAGCTATTTCCAGCAGGACAGCGCGTCATGTCATAAAGCCTGGTTTCTTGAACATGACAATGAGTTCACTGGACTATGATAACAGTGTACATTTTTGTTTTTAAATGTAAAGCGCTTCGAGCTGCGCAGTGCAAGAGAAGCGCTTTTTATAAAAAAAGTTTGATTTGATTTGATCACGGATGTGAAGCCGACTAATCTGCAGCAACTGAGTAATGCTCTCATGTCAATATGGACCAAACTCTCTCTGAGGAATGTTTCCAGTACCTTGTTTTAATCTTTGCCATTAACGGCTACGGTAGATCTGAAGGCAAAAGGGGTCCAGCCCACTACTAGCAAGGTGTAGCTAATAAAGTGGTTGGTGAGTGTACATGTGCAGGTAAATTATGTAGGAAACCTAAAACAAACATTTAGCTGCTAAAGCTGCTATAATAAAGCTGCTATAATAATGCAGATATTTACTTTTTTTATTTGAACATTTTGTGATTTTTGTGGTTGCTTACAGTTCTGTCCAGCAAGAGAAACTGACATGGGTGAAATCATGTCACCTATCAGTTTGACACATGATCATACTTTGCTTTGCTCAACAGGACAAAGTAAATCCACATGAATCCATTGCAGTGTGTGAAGAGGAATAAAGTTGAAGGGGAATCTACTATTTGGCTTCCATGATTATATACGTACATTCCCTTGCCCGTTTCCATGACGAGCACTGCTTGCACTTGCTGGGGGGCTTTGAGCCTCTCTGAGTGCTGGACTGTTGGCTGAGGTGGCAGGCGGAGCAGGGGGGGCTTTTGGGCCTGCGTCACCTTCCCGGACACCTACGCTTTCATAGAGGCCGTCGTCCAGGTAGTGTGTGGGGGTGGGGTTATTGCGCAGGCCGACCTCAGTGTAGGTATGGTCCCTCCCTTCCCCTCTTTCCCCTCCTCCTCCGCCTCCATCCCCTCCTGTGTCTCCTCCTTGACCAGATCCCTGTGGATTGGAGGGGATCTGAGGGAGCTGGCGCCCTTGGGATGGCCTTAAATCTGTCTGGGACCGCCGACTGTGGAGGAGCAGGAGGTCCATACTGGCAGGACGGCTCTTACTAACAGCTGCACAGCAAAAAAAAGGGCATCAGAGCAACAGACACGTGCAACTTCTGAAAGTAATTATCACATATAAACTGTCAAGTCGGCACTTACAGTTTCCATTGCAAGGAAAGCGATTGATCTCATGCAGCCTGGTGTCAGATTTGCTCATGGAGTTCAGTTTTGGATGCCGAAGCGTACCCTGCTGTCGCGAACACACACACAGAATAATTCATGGAGGTTTAAAACATGCAAAAACATGCATGGGCGTATGTGTAAACAAAAGCACATAAAAGGGGGAAAGCAGAAGTGGAATGACAGAGAAAGAGGGACGCAGGGCGTTTGGGGACGGGGGCAGAAAAATGACAGCATGTCTCACCAAATTTACAGATGTCCCTTTCTCTCCAGCTGGGGGGTGCTTGCTCTTGCTTTTTCTGATACAGCATCAAAGTGGGGGAGGTCAACACAAGCCGGTAGACAGAGAGAAAAAATACGCACGCTTAGAGCTGAGAGATACAATCAGAATCCAACTCTGGGTAAGACACAAAAGTCCTTGGATGATAGCAAAAGTTTGCTCCAAGACAGAAGGACTAAACTAACCTTCATTGAATGTATTTTCAAGACAAATAAAAAAAAAGACCCCCCCCCCTTGTTTACAGCACATAAATAAAAAGGTACAAGTCAGATATGTTTAATGTGTTCTGCTCCATTCTGGTTTTAGCCTGTGGTTTAATAAAAAAACATCTCAAAAACAGTTCTGCATCACTATGGATCCCTGGAGATAAAAGCGGCTACAGGAAACAGTTGATATGGTGCAACAACACAGACGACATGAAGCAAGACGATGTGCTCTCTGGTGCAGGTGTAAATGTGAAAGCAGCTCTACCCAGCCTCTTTCCGCTCACTTTGTAGTTTGAGGATGTCTGAGCTTGCACTGCTGCACAAAACAGCAAAGCGAGAAAACTGGGTGTTTGGTTTGCAAACAGGTGCTGAAGGCCTGAGTCATCTTCATCATGCAAGTTGCTTGACAGAAATATCAGACTAGTTATTTGGAACTTTTCTCTGCAAGCCCATGGCTGTCATATCCCTAAGAAGCCACAAGGGGTGGAGAGCTCTCCTCGAACTGTTCACAAAATTAGTAATGACATTGCTGCACATATCTAGTCAAAGTTCTGTAATATTTGATTCAGACTGCCAACTTAGAAATCTGAACACACGCAAAGATTAATTTTTATGATTATGTAGAGAAAAAGGATAGCATGCGGGTGTGGATTTATACATGACACAGTATATTTGGACTGGCAAACTGCTGAACACCTTCCAACAACCAGCAGTGAGCTTAAACTACATTATTCTTTCCATTGGTACAGCAGTAGGGTTTTATTTCCATGACATAAGCTGGTTTGACATTTCTCTACATCCTTATCAGTGTATCCCATGGCAACAAAGCCACGGTGCAGCCTCCGATTGGTCCCTCAGGGTTCTTGAGAGAGAAAAAAAAAGGCAAGGCTATTCCACTGCTCTCCAAAACTCAGAGCGCCATCCCCTTACAACCGTGGGGTGTCCCCATGCTGCCGTGTCTGCTCTGTGAGACTGCTCCGATGGCCAGCCGCCTTCTTAGTGTCCTGCAAACCCCATTCGATCTGAACTGACACTTTTACCTATTAACATTCATTACTGCCACTCCGCTCAGAGCAGGGGATGAAAGAGATAGAGGAAAGACAAGGAAGAGAGGAGATGAGTTCAGAAGAAGTGGAGACAGATAAAAGAAGGAGAAGATAATGAGAGGGATGTGGGAGACAGCATGGAAAGCTTTCAGTGGAGATAACAAAACTCAGCGCTCTCTCTGCTCTTTTTCTCTTGAACTTTTGCTCCACACTTTTACGTGCTCTTTGACACACTTACCTTTGACAACCTACGCAGACAAGAACAATGAGAATGGTGACCACAAACGCAGAGGCTGCAGCGATGGCTCCCAGGAGCAGCAGGTTTTGGTAGGTAGGCACTTCTTGATTTGTTTCGTCGTTGTTTTCCATGACACCCACTCCGTCTTTGCTCACTACGTCACTTTCACTCAAGCTCCAGTGCTGCGACTCACACGGGAAAACTGCAAAGATAAGAGAAAAGAAAGGAACGGAGGAAAGAGACACAAGTCATGAGTGACACAAGAGATAAGAAGTAACAGAAGAAATGTAGCATGGAGGACGGTGAACACTGTGTGTGTAACTCTTGCTTTTTTGTCACTGTCTCCTTTTGACATATCAGTTTCTATTTTTAACCCACTGGAATAATGCACAGAAAATAGAACACCTTAAAAGAAAGCAGGTACGGGCATGTCGAAAATGATTTCCTCACACTCTTCCCTCTTTCCAATTAAAAAAGTATCAAACGACACCATCAACCTTTGATTAAACTGCAAGTCGAAAGAACACTTTCAACACTAACAAGAAGATCTTACTGTGTTAAAACCAGCAAAAACTGTAAACTTGCACAGAGGATTTTCAGTCCAAGCCTTTTTCTCCTTGGCAGCATCAGCAATCATCCGTCATACATCGTTATTAGACAAGATTGACTCAGAAGAGATTTTTCCAAAAGGATCTGATTACTCCAGACTACATCATCAGAAGGTTTATAAATAAGCAGATGTTTGTGGTATATATTCTAATTCCAGTTTTGTATTTGACATTAGCTTAACAGACTGTTGCAAAGCTCTTCTTCTATGCTTTTTTTTTTAAATCTCTCTGAGGCAGTGCAATCCCTTACATTTATCCAGCTGTGCTAACAAAATGCCATTAATCCAGATACCCACGGTGCTTTGTCTCTGTTTCCAAAGCAGACAAAACACACCTTAGCCACTGCACTGTATGCACAGATGATGGAACAAAGAAGATCTCTCTGTCTTACGATGGGTATAATCTTTCTTTATAATAATATTTGTTGCAACAGTGGTTATAAAGCCTGAACTTCCAGAGAACACCCGCAACTACTGAACTCAAATGAAAAGTGGTTGTCGGTTTCCTCCTTTTCTTTTCAAATGAGACAAGTTTGTGAGCTAAAATGTTTCTTTATCGTGCAATGATGAATCTGAAAAATAGTAAATTAAAGTATATATCAGCATCGAACTCATAGCAGTTTATCGAACTATATTTATGATCCATCCATCCATTTTCTTAACCCGCAACATACCTTTCGGGGTGACGGGGCTGCCGCCGTCTGACCCATTGTCCAAATCACGATTTCTTTTTCTAAGACTAGTATCCGCTAGTTTATGTGTATGATATGATTAGTAATAAACAATATATTGTAATACACAATATACAATATGATGCTACATGCAAGTAACAGAAACACCTGCCCTGTACCCCCCAAATGGAGTTGGGTGTTGGTACTGATTTGTGAGCCTGCAAGGCAAAGATAAGGGTTTTTCTAGAACTATAGATAAATGATATTTAAATCTGGATCTCAGACAAACTTGTTGGCAAAATACTTCAAAATTATCTTTGAAGTTCAGCCAGTGTTACAAAACTGTGATAAGTTAATCATTTAGTATAGTTTTTAGTTTGTAGGATTATATCTAAAAAAAAGCAACAAAAAAAATAATGTAAGAATTTATTAAAAAAAGAAAGAATTTCTTAACAATAATTAATCTTGTGTAGTTGTATTTATGGTTTTTATTTATGGTAACATTTATTGTAATGAAACCAGGTTTTTATACTTGCAACTTGAGCAAATTTTTAAATATCCTTTTTTGTGTTCTCCAGTTTTACATTATTATAAATGGCTCATACTAGTGCTGTTAAACCATCTGAACGTCTAAAAGCCATAAAACAACAACTACACCAACGATATAAAAGAATGTTGCTAATAAACACATTTATACACACTTATGCTGATGCAATGCAGAAATACACACAGCATACTTTACATTCCGCTGGAAACACAGACAATGGCAGCGATGTGTTTTTTTAAATATTAGATTAGAGGGCAAATTGACCTGGTAAAGCAAGCAGCCAGCAGAAGCAGGCCATGGAATGTCACATAAAGTGGTTTATGTTGGTATGAGACTGTGGAATATACCACTACGAGATCTTGATCCGGCCTTCTGTTTCTTAGAGATAAACATGTACCTTTTTTCTTTTTTACCATCTTTCTTTCTCCATTCATCCACACCATCTCTGTCCGACCCTGCAGATATGTGAGGTGATGCACGGCAAATTAATTAAAGGCCACATACAGCCCTTCATGTAATAGACAGCCGGGCAGGGTACAGTACATCACAGCATGGGGATGCAAAACGGGAGCAAGGCGGGGAATGAAAGAGAAGGCGAAGGGAGAGCTGATCAGACACGGGAGTGAGTGAGGGAGATGAAAAGAGAGAATGCCGCGGGAGGATGCTAGAGAATGGGGGAGGACAGAGACAGAGGGGAGCACACCAAAATGTGAAGTAACAAGAAGGATGCAATAAATAAATGGAAAGGGGGGGCAGTGGCAGGATATGGAAGACAGGGAAGAGAAGAAGGATGCAGGGAAGCCTGGAAAAATGTGAGAGGAGAACAGGAAGGGAGGAAGAGAATAGGAGAAGAAGAAGAGAAGGAGGTCATCAGTGTTTCTGCAAGCATGTTTTTTTTGTTTTTTTTTTCTCTTGGAAATAGTCAAGAAAAGAAAAAACACATTCAGGGGTGCATTTCTCATCCGCCAGCGAACACGGAACAAGGAGGGAGCACATGTCTGGCTACATGCTAACAAAATACGAAGCTCGCAAGTGATCAATGAGATGGGGATGAGGAGAGGCAGCTTCTGACTGCAGTTAGCAACGCACGACGCCCCTGCAGCACGCCTGACACAGACATATATATATCTGCGGTGCGAGTGTCTATTTCTGCATCATTCTTTGTTTTTGTTCGGAGCCAAAATGACGAGTTAGAACAGCAGCATGCTGAGCATGATGCCTGCTGCTGGCCGTTATGATGAAGACGTTGCCCATGATTTTGACACGGATAGTGATGGTAATAGTGATGAATGAGAAGTGAGCGGTGCAAACACCAAAGGGCGGATGCAAGCAGCAGTGGAAGGCAGGATGCACCAGTGCAGCACAATTACAGGGTGGAAGGTTTCCTCTCGGATCGTGCACCAGACGACACAGCAGCAACCAAATATACTCGCACACGCACAACCACAGACCCACAATTTCTGTGTTATATAAACATTTAACAAAGCAGCTCACTCACTAACTGTCAAATTGTACAAATTAGGCGATTGCTCCTGGCAGACTGTGTATTATTTTTCAATCACTGCTCAACTAGAACTAATTATAGATTTTCATGTCAGATGCCAAAAATAGATTGGCCAGAAAATCTAATTTTGCAATTATTTCTAAGAGAGGCTTACAATACATTCTCACTCGGCTTCTTTTTTTAATTCTCAATGGGCCATGTGTCACATTAGAGAAGCGTGGAACAAAAGCATTCTATTTTTTTTGTTGGATGATTTAACATACAAAAACACATGAAAGTATTTTATAATTGTTTCATGAACCATCTGTTTAAATAAGGGGTGGAAAGAGTATAATATGAAACAATGTATTCATCTAACAGCTTGAAAACGTTGGAGATTTAAACTTATAAAGTATTTCCTTAAAGATTGAAAGATAAGCATAGGCTGATTGAGCAATACTTTAAGGATTGGATTGCCTTACAGTAAACTGTAATTAGTGCTTTAACTGAGTATGGACAGAGAAGCTGGACAGAAGTGACTCATGTTAAAACATTTGAGATTCTAAAGGTTTTCTTTGCAGAAGAATTACCTATACTTCTATTTAGAAAGTGTTTCACTCCCACAATCTTTAACAACACGCTTTAAAACAGAGTGAAAAGATTAAGTTAGCAATAATTAATCTTAGGAATTGCATTTTTTTGTTTTGATTAGTACTTTTTTCTATTACCATAACTGAAATTAGCTCATAAAGAGTCAATGGTTTTTTTCTTTATTGAGAAGAACAATAATTGTTGACTCATAAAATGCTTTCCCAAGGCCTAAACACAGTGTGGAGGGTAATGACTCAGCTTAAGTTACACATTTAAGTTTACCTCAAAAGAAGCAAAGTCTCGTCATGCTTCTCTCTTGTAAACGTCAAGCTGAATTTTATTTTAATTTTTTTTTTCAGGGAGGAGAAAAGAGTTTAAAAAAAGGGGGCAGGAGAAAAGGAGCTAAGGAACTTAATACAGTTAACAGAGTACAGAAAAAAACACATAAATTAAAAAAAGCAGCATAAAAGACAGCGTCTGCTTGAGGCTTAACATTATCACTGTCATGAAAAACTGTTTACGGAAGAGCTGCATTTTTGTGCACAACCACAGACAACACTCAAATAACCACACAAACATAAAAACACATATTGTCTGCACAAAAGGAGCGGCTGGATGGCTCAGTGGCTGGGTGCAGGACTGGTGTGCAGGAACCCAGAGTTTGCCTCCCAGGGGTGCAATGAGCTTCATCCAGTGTGGGTCCTTGGGCAAGGGGGGGGGGGGGGGGGCATGCTTAGACAGTATTGTACCCCCAGCCCGGATACTATACAGGGTTGTATCAGGAAGGGCATCCAGCCATCCACCTGTGCAAAGCTCTGGGAATCCCTGAATGGATATCTTGAACGGGGAACAACACTGCCTCCACAAAAATGAACACACACACATATTGACATAATTTTGATAAATTGATGCTGAATTACTCAGACAACTGTATATACATATACACATCATCAGGCATGTCTACATGCATTTATGCTTGCTGCAGGGCAGCACAAAGAGCCATGGAGAAGGAGCCCGAGAACCTCCACCCACCGGACAACCTAACATCAGCCACCCAGGGACAGGACCAGAGGGACCGCCTCCTAGCACCAAGCCCCTAGAGAGACTTTTTTTGTTTGCCTTCGCATTGAGACTTATTGTGTACTTCATACAACTAATGTAAACTGATGTGGATTAGCTGTAGGAACATGCAACTTTTCTGACACGCTAAGATATATGTCTGTTACGATCACACTCACCAAGTTCAATCCACAGCTGCTTATGTGTCTGGGCCTTTCGAGTCCTATCATAATGTTTTCATTTAGTTATAACAAAAAAAGCAATGGGCCATGGAAACAACTTATTGCAAACACTATTTTATAAAAAGGGTTCATGGGAGAGGGCGTATAGTGTACTTATATAGCGCTTTTCTCAATTAATGCAGCCCTAAAGTGCTTTTCGGTCACAAGTCAAATTCACCCATGCGCACACACATTGACACACTAACACACACTACCATGCAAGCCACTAACCTGTAACCACCAGGAGCAATATGGGGTTTTGTATCTTAACCAAGGACACTGACACATGGGCACAAGGTGGCAACCGAAATGCAACCCTCTGATCAGAAGTCTACCGCACTATCTCTGCACGACGACTGCTTGTGCTGCCCAGGTCATGTGACTGTGTTTTAGTTTGCTCAGTTGTAACTCTGAAGCCTTGGTTGTGCCATCTTGTTTTTGTGCACATGGTTAAACTTTACTGGAAACAAACATTTTGCTTCATTAAGCTTCATATTTATGAAACAATGTCATTATTTCTGCTTATAAATCTGAATGTTGAGAACACACAGAAACAAAATTACACTAAGTCAGTTCATTAATAAAAAGCAAATTTACATGTCACCACAAATTTGGACTATATTCACTGTCTCTTTAACTGAAAATAGATAGAAAAATATGAATACAATAATTCATCATTCATTCATCTTCTTCCGTTTATTCTCTTTTGGGGTCACAGGGTTACCAGAGCTTATCCTTATCCCTATCCCTATCCTGGACAGGTCGCCATTCTGTTGCAGGGCCACAATCACACACCCACGCACTCTCACATTCACACTTAGAGACAATTTAGAGTTACCAATTAACCCATGAAGCATGTTTTTGGGGGAGAACATGCAAACTCCACACAGAAAGGTCCCCCATTGATGTTCTGGTTCAGGTCCCCCAGCTTGAACCGGGGACCTTCTTGCTGTGAGGCAAGAGCGCTAACCACTGCACCACCATGCAGTAAAAATAATATCACTCCGAATAATTTCCTGTCAGGAAATTTTTCCAAATGAAAGAGCAGTCAGATTGGTTTACTGTGTCAGACACACATGCATCCTTAAACACTTTAAAGTCCCACTCCGATCATCTTTGGATTTATTTTATGGTTTTTCCAAGGTCTTTTTAAAATTATTACGTGGTTTTTAGCCAAAAAAAAAACCTGTGTTTGTTTCTAAGACATAATTTCTGCAGAACATCGTTTGAAATTCCTCTCTAAGGTGTGTGTGGGACAGTTGCTAGGGAAAAAACAAAGTTTCCCCCTTCTCCTCTCCCTATTGCTGAGAGCTCAGAGCAGGAAGCTTGCGGCCCGCCCATTTTCTGCATCACAAATAATCTTTTTTTTAGAAATACAGCCTTTCTTCATCTGCTTTGATTCACAACGGAATACTCAGAAACGCGATTTTAAGCCCAAGTTTCTTCATATATGTCCTGCATCATTAGAAAAATGCCACAAAGGACATGTTAAAACACCAAAAACATGATTTTCATCAGACTGGGTCTTTAAGCAGCACTTTAATTCATTTTTCTCTGATCTGTCAGGTGTCAGAAATGACTTTTGCAATCCTCTAATTGAAACTCTCCTATGCCGCAAGAAACTTTGGTAAATGTTTTGATTAAACATCTGGTTTGGAGGGGGCTGCACGGTGACACAGTTGTTGGCGCTCTCGCCTCACAACGAGTAGGCCTGGGTTGGAATCCCGGCTGGGACCTTTCTGCGTGGAGTTTGTATGTTCTCCCCGTGCATGCGTGGGTTTTCTTCGGGTGCTCTGGGTTCCTCCCACAGTCCAAAAACATGTTTCATAGGTTAACTGGTTACTCTAAAGTATCCCTAATAGTGCATGTGGGATTGATTGAGGCCCTGCAACAGGCGGGCAACCTGTCCAGGCTGTACCCCGCCTTCACCCAACAGTAGCCAGGGTAGTTAGGAACCCCGTGACCCCAAAAGGGATAGAGCAGATTAAGAAAATGGATGAATGGATCTGCCTTTGGTAGTTTTTTATGTAACAACACTAATGTATCAAATATCCACCCATGTTTACATCATCCTCAGGATTTTATATGTGACATTCACCATTCAGGTTCTTGTTTTCCCCTCTATAGTCATACCACACATATTCTACTATAGTGGAGCTAAATATTACATGACTCACAACATTCAGGAACTTTTGGATCAGTCCCACATTTACCAGATGACAGCCTTTGTATTTTTCCGACAAAGCCAGCATCTAAAATCCCTCTTTTGGCATTGGATTAACAAAACCAATATTGGTGCATTTTTCATTACTGGACAGGACGGTTCTGAACGGATAGAAGCTTCACTCTGCAAGCATCTTTCATTCTCTGTCATTACATTAGCACAAATCCAACAAAGTAATTAGAATCAACAGCTATGATGGAAATTTGAAATGCTGTGCAGTGAGAGAGTTTACACGCAAACACACACACTTAAGAGAGCAACTATCAGAGCCACTTAATTCACAGTCTTGGTTTAAGTCTATGTACCATATCAAGCTGTAAAATGATCCTGTTTAGGCCCTGTTGCTAAATCAGTCAATGCCTCTATCAGCACGCCAGTCATTCTGATCAGTGATGGACAGTAGATGACAGGAAAAGAAGGACAGAGAGCACAGAGGACAACATTTCTGTCCAACACAGCGGGTTCAGAGCTGTAGTCCAGCGGGATCTCTGCCCTTAAACTGCACACAGCAGCTCAGAGTGATGGGGAAACGTTGAAGAAAGCAGGAACAGAGACGATGCAGGTTAACCTCTATGGCCTTTTCACCATCAGCTGCATGACAAAGTTCAAGCCTCACACACCAAGAAAACACTTTGTTCGTGCTTTTGAAAAGCCCAGAGATGTAATGTGTTTTCTAAAATGACTTACAACTGGCAGCCACATAAAGGGACTTTAACCTGCCGAGCTTTTTGTCCTGAACACAAGCTCTAATCACATGAGCAGAACTAATGTGGTTTAGAGTCTGCTGGAAGCTTCAGGCAACATCCTTTTCTTAATGACTATTTAAGGATCAAATGTTTAGAGTATCTAATCTCTAAATATTAGGTACAATTAAAAATGTTACCTGATACTCTATATGTTTATAATCACGAAGTCTCAAAAGCCAAAGGTGATTATTAAACTCGGTCATTTCCTGAGTCCAGGGCCAAGTCCACAGGTTTATGCAGCAAACATGGATGTTACTGATACTACAAAAATGTAAGAAGAATATGACTGACTGAAGCAATGTGCTGGTTCAGAAATCCGTATTAAAGCATTAGCTGTTCTCATAATGTTCAGCTGATGACAGCCATTTTTGTAGTTGATCAACTTTTTCTGTTTTTATTCTCTTTTATCATCATGCTCTCCCTTCCTCCAGTCCAGTCTTATCCGATGAATCCAGACAGTGGTCAAATTAGCATTTCACTTAATTTTTATAAAATCGTTTACAAAAAAATTAAAATTTTAGAAAATTAATTTACTTCAGTTCTACCTTACAGAAAATATTGTGTGTTTATAACATAATTATGTCAAGTTGTAAATTATTGTTTTTTGTGAGAAACACAGTCACATCTAAATATGAGTCATAAAGTCCATGGAAACAAACTAAAAGTGAAAAGAAGCTAAGTTGATATCAGGGTCGTTTGAGAGAGCTGCTGAAGGTCGGTGAAGACTGAAACACTTTATCAAGCTGCTGCCAGCTTTAATGAGAAGTGGCTGAACTGCACAAGAGACGAAGGAGATGAACAAATATGTTGTTTTTAGTTGAAGACAAACATAAGTGTTCATTTAAGATCTTCTGCAGGAAGACAGGAGACCGAAGGACTGTTGTTTTAAAATAAAAACTGTTCTTGCTCTCTTCTACTGCCCCAAAGGTCAACAGGTTGCTGCTGAGCAAAATATTTCCCAACAGGCAACTAATGTAGTTCAGTCTGAGTGAGGTTGTCATGCATCCTCTTAATGTTGTTTGCACTTTGGATAGGTGACTTTAGGAGCATTTTGGGTGCTTTTTTTAACGAGAAAAACTATGGTTCAGAAGACATTTCAGGAAAGAATGAAGCAAACATCAGCAGAAACAGACAACTTTAGTCTTTAGACTTGCAAACCCTATGAAAAATGCAGAACACAGTCATAGTCATGCCTCAAGCTTTCCTTATGGTTGCCCATTCTACCAAATATTGTCCGTGTTTCAAAAAGCTTATATAATTCAATCACTTGCTACAGTATTTTGAACAGAATGTCTGAGTGATGTTTTGTTTCTTTTTTCTGCTACCATGTTTTAAACGTATACAGTAAGAGTAAATATTCTTTTCCTACACTATAATGTAAAAATAACTGTTTCCTGTTTGGAGGCATGGCTAGGCTTCCATTTCTCCTCACTCAGCGCAGCTTCGCCTCCATCGTTCTCTTCAGATTCGTCAGCAGCAAGGTGAGCTGCAGACTGGCTGACAACTTGTCATTGCTGCTGCATGGTTTCACAGCATTTCTGTATATTTTTTTCATAAAAGGATCTGGTGTTTTACGTGGAGTAAAGTGCAGTTACACCCAAATTGTCGCTTGGACGATGAATAACATGGCACTCACAATCCCACAGCTTTTTCTCTTTCAATCAAGTCCGACATGCGAACCCACTGCCGCCTGACTGAGGAGCCCAGGTCATCAAAGAGTCAGCACACATTTCAGAACACTTTTTTCATTATAATATAGTTTTTTTAAAACTAACTCCTAGCTTAAACTACAAGGGAAAAAAGCTTTTGTTTTTCAATTTCCTTTTTTTAATGTAAGCACAGCAAGAAGCAATCATACATTTATTGCTGGCACTTCACACTAAACTAAGCTTTATCAAGCTGCTTCCAGTACTAAATTAAGAAAACAAGGATAAATACTGTGCAGCCAACAGGAACTGTGCAATAAGATGGAGTTGAAATGAAAAGTAGCAGAGAATGTGTCCTTGGAATGCAGGAACTGTGCACTTAGTGTCCTTATATAATTTTTTTACTTATTTTTTAGGTCTCTGTTAACCTACTATTCATCTTCTTTGACTTCTTTTGTTCCATAAACAATTTCCTAACTTTATTTTCATTGCAAGTAGTCCAACAGACAACAGCCAGTAAGCCCTTTAGAGATAAACACAGTCTGTCCCTTTTAACACTAAAAATCTTTGATTTCTGTTTTTCTTTCTGATGGCTTGTCGCTAATAAATCCTAAAATAAAAAAAAAAACAACAACATTTGATTTTTTTATATTTTGTGTTTAAACTCTTTCTAGCTCGATGATTCCTTAAATTCAACAACGATTATCAATGTTTGTTCTAAACACATTATTTGCCTAAGACTTTGACCGAAAAGCTGCACAAAAAGGTCACAATGTCAATAATTTATATGGTAAAGATTTAATCTAAAAATGTACTTGAAACCTTTATCTTATGTGGTTTTAGTTCTTTTTGGCTCGTTCAGAATCCTGCATTTTTACTTGTCACATTTATGCAGTTATGACGTAATGGCAAAACAAACAAACCAACTTCTAAAGGCACTAAGGTAAAATTGTTTTTTCTTTGATTTTTGTTTCCAGGACAGTTGGCGGCTCTGCTGGTGCTGCTGTTGGTTTTAATCGTCCACACATAACAGAGTGCCTAAGATGTCTTTAAATGGCAACCCTTGTTTTGTTGTATTTTTAGACGAACAAAAGATTTTGACATTTCAGTTGTTTGCCTCATCCTTGGGTTGGCGAAATCTTTCCACCATCAAACAACAAAGACGATCCTAGAGCTTGCTCAACTCATTTTTCAGAGCTTCAGGGTGGATAAAAGTGTGTCTGAGGGCCGGAAGTGCAGAAAAGAATATAAGTTATTATAAATGGGGGAGAAATAACAGAGTAATAGACGAGAATGCACGCAAAATCTAAGAAATTTCTTCAAATATGGAGTCAAACTAATAAAAATAGGTGGAACACACTTGATACAGTTTGTTCTATCTCTGTCCCACTGAGAGAAGCCACAACCACAGTACAGTATAGTGCTGACCCCCCACTCTTAGGGGAGGCAAGACCCCATTTTGCTCTCACTTGGCTCGACTTAATTAACCAAAATGAGTTAGAAGCAACATTCAGGATTAGGATTAATCCTTGAGGGATTGAGGTTCTCTCCATCCCTCGGTCCCGCTCGTCCTCTCTGTTCATAGTCGACTTCAGCGCTAACTTCCCGCTCGTTATTTTAATGATGCTTCCACTGTGAGTGTATGCTCCTGAGCGCATGCTGCTCTTTAACACTGCAGTGCGGGGAATAGAAAGAAACGTGCAAACATCCACAAACTAATGCTTACAGCAGCACCGGATCAAATGAAAATGAAAAACGGCACCCATGCATTATATATGTGTGTTGTCGCGGAAACTAGAAGATTATTGGAAAAACTGGCAAAGCTGAAAAATCTTCAAAGACGTGTGGCAGCGCGTGACCTATCTGAAAATCTGTGTGACCATGCAGCTTCACACGTCGGGGAACAAGGGCAGAAAAATATCTTAGCACCAGAATGAAGGCCTGTTAAAGAGTAACTTTTTCCCCCTGAAGTATCACTGAATTCCCCACTTAACCGTAATACAGAGAAGCACTGTGACAGACAGATATCCAAACCCCCCCAACTCTGTGTTTTTGCTTTAGATGCATTATTCATCTGTGTGCCAATTTAGAGGAGCCGTCCCAATCCCCCAGCTGGCACCAAAAAGACGAGAAGGGAGCGTGAGACAGGCGACTGGAGCAAAAGAAGTCACAGTGAGAATGTCAGAAACCGGAAGGAGGGAAGAAAAACAGAGAAGGGGGAAGAGCAGAAACACCAGAACAAAAGCGGGAGCGAGACAGATGCAGGGGAGAGTGAGCTCAGCCTCTCAGCTGCAATGTGGTGAAACATCCAAACAGGATTTCAAGTGATCCAGCGAGACCTCTCCCAGCACGCCATGATATTACCAGCTCTGTCTGATTTGTCTGCTCCGAGCAGATTAATGAGGATCTCCAAACTAAAGGCTCTTAACCCTGCAAAAAACAGAGCAAGCATGGATTCAGCGCTTGCCTCTTCGCCAAACTTCTTCCCTTTTGCAGAATGGCCAACTACTGTGCTGCTGTTTAAGCGCTACACCAAGTCACACAAACGCAGAACATTTTCATAACTGTGTGACGATGCACAGGACTTAAAATTTCCGCCTTGATGATGTCTGACTGATGCCAGGATCATCCCAGCATCCCACCACCACCATCCATACCAGCTGCTGCTGGAGCTGTCCATCCTGTAGCTGCCTGCCCCAGATTTAACCCCACACTTGGAGCTCATCCTGCCCGTCCTCACTCCACCGCAGGACTACCAGTGGCTACCTATTATGGCAGCAGGCTGTCACACGCATGCACCACATCTCCACATTAGTGCCTGGCTGAAAACAAGGCAGACACTGGTAGTAGCATTTCCCTCTTACAATATGTGCATGTGTGTGGATCAGCAGCACTGATGCCTAATCTGCCCGTGTCTCCCCATAACAGAGCTCTGCACTCACAGACCTGACAGCTGCTTGCCCCCCACCCCCCCACCCCCCAAAGCCTCTGTTACTGCACTCAAATCACAACCAACAGGCTGTTCTGCAAATCTATGCTAAACAACTTTGCACAGAAAATGTGCAATGCCATATACCTTTATCCTCATGTTTGATGCAATGCTGTCCTTTCACCTTTTTTTCCAACTTTTCCATCATTTTCTTTATTTGTAGCGCTACCGACCAGCATTAGCAAGGATACTGGTGTGAGGAGGGCGTTGGGTTGGGCTCCTCTACAGAGGGATCTGTCAGACTGTGCTGGAGCTGTGAGAATTCGCCTGTCAGATTTGGCCTTATTTGTCAGTTTGCTGTGATTCTGCTCCTTCAGCTTTGTCATGTCACCACTTGGATCGCTTCAGAACGGCCCGTGGGAGTCGCTCGCATAGAAAAGCAGTCCTTAAAGCCGATCCACATCAGGTCGAACCTCTCAAAAATATCACACCATGAGCATTGGATTTTTTTGAAATCATCAATTTGTTTAACCGAATGCAAACTAGTAAAATAGGTCTAGTCCCTCTTGTTGGATTGAAAATGTGGGTTAGATTAGTTAGATTTAAAAATGCACCACACGTAAAAGCACAATTTGTCAGGAACGTATTAATTAGAGGCCTAAAGAGACCATAGTACACAGAGGACCTGGACTAAATTCCTTGTAAAATCAGCTTTTAGATCAAAGCACATATGCATTTAAAAAACACACTGTGATGCTCTGAAACATGGCCAAAATTAACAATTTAGTATATTATGAACACAATACGGCTCCCAAATGAGCAAACTGTAAAAACATTGCTTGTTTTAAATTTTACAACTAAGCACAATGAATGAAATGACTGAAATTTCAGAACTCGTGCGTCTAAAATGCTAAGGGATTGAATATTTCAATTATGACAGAATCTCTCACCACAAACTATGTCAACACAACCTATACTGTAGCAGTGATTCCTTATGGGGATTACTACTGGGGGTGTATGTGTCAATGGAGGGGACGCGGGGGGCAAAGGTTGGTTTTCATTTTAATTTTTCATTTAGCTTGTCTTAAACGGTAAAGTGCTTTTAGCTGCATGGTGTCAAAAGTGCATTTTTAAAATAAATAAATCAATAAAGCTTGAATTGATTTGAATCAGTGCAACAAGTATGAAATAAGTTACACCTGACAGTTAAACTTAATCTGTAAATGTATTCCTATTTACAGATGTGTGTTGTATCATCCGCTTTTAAAGCTTAAATCCGCAAATGTCACCAAGTTATTGAGACATCTCATGACTTCAGAATCACACCCACTCCAAATTTTTGCATGCAGAATAAAAGACAAAAACAAAAACAACAACAAAACAACAGCGGCATGAGTTCCCAGGTCTCTGGTGGCAAGTAATGTTTTCACACTTATGTGGGGAGATTGCTATTTCTGCACAGAGCCAGATAACTCAATTATTCATCGTGGATGCTGGCGCACTCACTTTACCTTTGTGAGGATGGAGGCGGGTGTGTCTCTCTTTAAGAGTGTGCTCGGCTCCAGTGTGTGTCTGTGTGCGAGTGTGTGAGAGCACCACCAGCTGAAGATGAACTGCTGACATGCCACACCACACAGGGAGAGAGGAAAGACGCAAAAAAAAGGAAAAGAAGCTGTCATAAACATGGCAATCAAAGCAGTATGAAGCGGGAGGTGAGGATCAAAGAGCAGAAGGAGAAGAGGCAAGGAATTAGCTCCCTTATCTTCTCTGTAAGCCAGCCGCACTCCCTCCAATCCTCTTGAGCTCAAGTCAGTGGTTACAAAAGGGGAAAAAAGCTTTTTTTAAATTACAAAAAAAAAAAAAAATCTCAGAGGTGTTCAACCTTTTTGCACAGGGGGACAGTTTAAACACCTTGCAGTCTTGACTTAAAGCATTTTCTTCCTGTTATTGATAGTTTTGCTGTGCTGGTGAATCCTCTGTAACACTACAAAGCTCATGCATAATCTCAGCTTTTCTCAAATTCACATAAGTTTTGCTAAAGTTTCCTTGCATAAAATATTGATCTTAAAGACAAGCCAATGAAAATTGTGTTTTGGGTGTTTTTAACATGTTCATAAGGCTTTTTTTTTAATGATGGGGAAAATATTAAAAGAAAATTAAGCTTAAAACTGTGTTTCTGAGTATTTCTTAATTTAAGTTGTGGTGAATCGGGAGCAGACAAAAAAATGCTGTTTGAAAAAGATCTACAATCACCAGGCCACATACTCCCTGCTCTGCTCCATTCTGATGACTCCACTTGTTGACAAACAGATCTATGCACGTCTTCATTTTCTTCCATTAGGCTGGCTCAAAACTGTAACTTTGCTTGCCATTTTTGTTGCACTGCTAATGTTAGGTTAGGGTTGTGAGGGTTTGAAGCTAGTGAGACAGGGTGTAAACAAAGGGATGATGGGAAATTAGCACAGGCTCACTCCACACCAACAGTCCCACAACTCAGAGACAAGTTTCTGATGAACTACTGCTGCGGTTTAAACACCATGTCCTCGAAAATGACGCAAGTTTTTTGGTTTGCGCCAAAAACGACGCAATCAAAATTGAAAGACATCTGGGAACACCTTTACAAAAGCTCAAATGATGATCGGAGTGGGACTTCAAGAAAAATGCAAACATTTGTCACTAAGTAATTCCTATGCAAAGAAATTACCGTATTTAGTCGCAAACGTAGAACACAAGGATTCTTTAGAAGAAGAAGGGCAGGAAAAAATAATGCAAAAATGTTGCACATGTGCAAACAAGAGTATGACACGGCATTGAAGGATAAGACACAATAGCACAGAAATAACAACTATGAAGCTAACTAGACGTTAGCAGTGTTCGGTAGGGTGGTTCCAGAAGAGGTTCTTAAAAAAAGGGGAATACCCCTGCCTGGATAATTTTCTGCAGGTCATTCATGAAATACTATGTGGGCAAAGTTTTAACTGAGAAACTCTTATGAATGAGGCAGGTGGTGTTCCTGTGAGGAATGCAAAGTAAGTCTGAATGGCTGAGTGTGAACAGAAGGGTGCAGACCCAGATTTTTCCTCATAAGTGATTTAAACTTGATTCAATTAGCCACTTTCAGCCAAAGGATGGTAATAAGTAATGTAGTAACATGAGCCCTGTTGGGTTCCCTGAATACAAGACATGCCACATTATGGATTAGTTGTAAAGGTTTTATAGCAGATGCTGACAGACCAGCCAGGAAAACACTGCAGTAGTAAAGGTGGAAGAGATTACAATAGTCTAAACTACACGCTGGATTCCGCAGCAAAGAAGGACAATCTTTCTGTTTTGTGATAATGCACATTTATTCACACTTTGGACAGACAAAACATGGTGACAGAGGGATAGGTGATGGGATAGGTGGTTCTCAATACTGACACCAAGTTTCACAGCTGCAGAAGAACTGGTAATGATATTCTTAAAAATGGCAAAATAATCTGTAAACTAATCTTGGCAACAAATGCAATTTGCAATATAAATATGACATTTTCTAGCATCTTTTAACAAACAAACAGGTTCAAAGTTTTAGTTTGTAACATTTTTAAGTTTATGCTGAATGTTTCAAACCTGGAACATTGTGTTAATCTCTGAAAAGTGTATTTTTTACAGCCAGTGTTTTCTCCATGGAGGCTTCAACTGATGACCCTTAATTACCGTAATCCTTAATTAATGCAAGTGAATATTTACACTACAACTGGCTGTAGGTTGATGAAATGACATAGTATGTATAATAAATTTAAACTTTGAAGCAGTTTGGTCAACACTATATATTTACGTTTTTTAATGATCTACTTTGCTTGATCAGTGCAAAAGCTCATCTGAACTTTTCTGTAGACTAAACTCTGGTGTGACTCTGTTACATTGTTGACCCAAACACATCATCCACTGTGGCAAAGAGATACGGTCAACCAAAAAGAGCAACTGCATAACCTTAAAGTCCTACTTCAGTCATATTTTGATCTATTTTATGAGCATTCCCAGTGGTCTTTTAATTATGATTATGGCGTTTTTAGCCAAAATAAAAAAAGCGGGTTGTTTTTTAAGACAGTTTCTACAAAGGAGTTCTTCAGAAGCTGCCTTTGAGTTGTGTGACTGTTGGTGAGGAGTAAGCCTGTGCTCATTTCCCACCAGCCCCTTGTTTACACTTTCTCACATTAGCTTCGGGCCCTTATAACCAGGGATGTGTTTGGCAAGAGTCTGGCGTTTCCATACGTATCCCGATACACGTCCCACGATACGATACATATCGCAATATTGTTCCAAAACACTTTGCTTTTTAAGAGTATGACCTAGAAAAAAACTCTTCCTGAATATTAATACGCCTTTTATTGTAATAAAATGATAGCATTCATTTTGTTTGATGATCACAATGTTAAGCACGGCACCTGTATCACATATATAAGTTTCTTTTACCCAAGAAAAATTCATATTGCTTTTATTTTGGTAACTTAAAATATATTTTTTCTTACAGAGAACAGTCAATATTGTCTGATTTCCACAACAAAATCTTTTTCAGTATAAGAAAACATAGGATGGATGTGCCTTGTGCCAGCTGCAACTCTGTTTTCTCGCATGAAGTAAACACTGTTCATCGCCACGACGTTGGCCTTTTTTTTTTGATTGATACAAATACAAATCGATCCAAATATCGCAATATGAATTATCGCTATATGCCGCCGAATGGATATTTTCCTACACCCCTACTCACAACCCCAACCTAGCGTTAGCGGTGCAACAAAAATGGCAAGCAAAATTGGAGCTATCAAGCTGTACAGTTTTGGACCATATATCAGCTCAGACTAGGAAATAAACATGAATCTATTTGTCTGAAAGTGAATGTATCAGAAGGGAGCGGAGCAGGGAGATTGGGGCACACCGATTGTAGTTTCTATGTGGCAACTATAACCATTTTCTGATGGCATGTTCTTCATCTGCTCCTGATTCACAACGATTTGAATTTGAAAAGAAATACTCTGAATCGCAATTATACGCTTCATTTTATACATAAATGTCCTCTATCGTCAGAAAAATCCTACTAGAAAATGTTAAAAATAGCAAAAACCAAATTTTTCAATCAAGTGGGTCTTTAACCACTAAAAAAGCCCATAGAACTCACTTGAGGAAGTGCAAAAATAGATTGGAGATTGTCTTTTTGGTGAACCTGCTGTTGTGAGGAGGTGACAACACTAATCAATATATGCGTATAATATATGAATTCAATTTCAAAAGATGAACAATTTAACCTTACACTAGTTACATTTTAATAGTTAATTGATTTTTGCCTCTTTATTTCTATTTTTATTATTATTTTAATCTACAGCAGCATCAATAACTTCTATGTGATGCATTTTAGCTAGTACACACACATGAACTTTTACTGAAAAAAGTCTGACTCTTGCATGCATTTAGTTTACACTGCAGTTTTTGATTCAGCATCACCATCAAAACACAATCCCTGTCTTATTACTAATGAAAAATTGCAGCCTTTATTTGATAGGTTCATTAACAGTATGTAAACATGATGCTCAAGCTGTGCCCTGGAAGAATTTCAATCTAAGATGTTGTGCTTTCATTTAACTGTAAATGTTAGCTCATTTGGGCCCCTGACTTAACAACAGACTGTTACAGAGTAGAGTGGAAGGGCTGTGCATCGGGTCTGCATCTCTGTTCACTAACAGCTGCCAAGTGCTGCCCCCAGAGTCTATTTATCACCCCTGACACCATATGGAGCCCTGGAAAGTCCTGAGCAAACACACTGCACAAACATGGCCTTAAGACACAGACATTTAGTCAACATATGCACATGCATATTGATTATCAGACGGCAAATAGCATTCAAATATAGGAACTTTACAGTCCATATAAGTAAACTACATTCAAACTAAGATAAATAGCACATTGAAATTTAGAACTGTAAATTATTGTGGCACAAAGATGGCATTTTCATTTAGGAATATTTGAAATAAATATATTCACACTGACATATACTGTACCTCCCTATCAGCCATATTTCTGCCTGTGCATCTCTGCGTTTGCAACGGGCTGCTACTGATTTATTTCCTCGTGGACATCTCCAGCTAGCCAATTGGAGCAGTTACACATGTCAACACTTGCCTGCAACAACTTATAAAAGCTGATCCATCCAGTGGCTCTATCGCATTTTTTAAGCTTATAACAACCAGTAAGATTATAGAAATTAAATGACATAAATGCTTTGAAGAAAAAATGCGATCTTGTTTTGGTCTCACAAACACAAATTGATCTTTTAGGACCAGCAGAGGCCATCAGTGGTTTATTTTAAACTTTTGCTTGTGACCTGCCACACCACTGAGTGTCGTCATGCCGCCAACTGTGAGTCGGTAGCTTCCAAATCCAAGGACTTTGCACAAATTTGTCTGACTGCACGTGTGTTTGCAAGAATGCAAATGAAGAACTGAGAAAGAGAAATTAGATCATAAAGAAACATTAGAAAAAGCGACATGAGAAGATTTTAGAAGAAAAAGCAAAATAACTTGGTTCAATGGTTTCCCCAGATATTGCAGAGGGAAAACAAAAAAAATAACAAATTAAAAATGTCACCTCCTTGGCCTACTGCAGTGCAAAAACATGCTTCATAGGTCACCGTAAAAGGATAACTGGTTCTCAGCAGACTAACCTGGTTAAATAAAGGTATAAAAAGCCTAGAAGCAGCGAATGAGTGAAGCTGATACCAAAAACTGACAGAAAGGAAAATGTTTTAAATCCAACCACACAGGTGGCTCCAATCAATAATTAAGTGGCACTCTTCCTGTCACAATAAGAAACAGAAGGATGGAGCTCACACAAAGATCAGCCTTTGCTATAAGTTAGCATTCTATCTGTTGCACAAATCTCTGTATTTGTTTTTATTTTTGGGTGAGTCACCCTCTGCACTTGCAAACGTGCATCTGATCTTGCAAGCAATATTGGATCTATTCAACATCCAACTGTACTGTTTTGAGCCAGATACCAACGTTCATGGATCTATTTGTCTGTAAAAGGAGGCTTCAGAATGTAGCGGAACAGGGAGCTTCTACATCACAACTACAAGCTTTTTCAAATACCTTTTTTTTGGTCTGTTCCTGATTCACAACAATTTAAATAAAGAAATGCTCACAAATGCTATTATACACTTTATTGTATTTAAATATGCCTCCATCATAAGAAAAATGCCACAAAAAAAACATGTCAAAGACACCAAAACACCACTGGAGTGGGTCTTAAGTGAAAACTGAAGACCCACTCCAACTGAAAAACTGGCACACTCTTAACCACCATGCTACCACCTTCCCTTGGCTGGCTCTAAGTATCATCCACAAGGCAGTGTCTAACTCTGATAGATGCTCCATTTCCATTTGAAAGGTGTTTAGTGTCCATTGAGCAGTGTTATCAAAGCTGCGCAGACACACAGAGCCTCCCTTACTCCTCCCAGTCATAGGAGAAGTCATCGATTTAATTCAGTCTTAAAAGCTAGGTCAGCCTCAACAATGGAAGCATATGGAAAAATCATTTTCCCAGGTGATTTCTGAAATGTTAACCTACATACATGTTTCCCATCACTCTCCTGCCCTCCTCTGACTATCCACCACAGCAGCACAGATGGAGAAGAGACAGAGGAGGGTGCTCTGTGGGTTTCTCATCAATGGAGCATGCAGGCTCTTCTCCTGGTGATTCATGCTGCCTTTCTTTACACTTCTCTTCGAAGGCCACCTACCATACACCTACACTTGTGCTGAGCTGCTGCCAATTTACTACGCCTGCACATCCATTACACTACTGAAAAGCTTCTGATAATTTAAAAAAGTTACAGATGAATCCTTTTATTTGGGTGGAAATGTGTTGTCAGCTAGAATTGACTTGAATTTGTTGTTATAACAACAACTTTGCAGTAAAAGACAAAAAAAGTCAAAAAGTCTTACTGCACCGATTTCTGAAGCTTAAAATCCTGACTAAATGGTTAGTAAATATATTTTTTAAATCAAACAAAAAGCATAAAGAGTAAGTTAGTGATTCTCTTTTGAGATGAACATTTTTAAGTATATCTAAAAAACAGTATACCATATATAAACACAAAAACAAGTAGAAATAAACACAAATTTAAAATACTGCTTCCTTTATTGAACATCTGAGTCTGACAAAAACAAGAAGCTCTCATCACCAACTTCCTTTTTTTTCTGCAGAACATAGGAGATTTGCTGTTTTACTAAAATGCCAGCTAACCTTTATAAACATAAACTATCCTCTCTGATGTTAGTAACAGTGTTACAAAAACTAGAACGATCCTGCATTCGATGCATTTGAGAAAAATAAAAAATAAAAAATGTATACTCTTTTGAGATACATAATCAATAACAAATTTTGAAACTTTATTTTTACGTGTTTGTTTGAAAAAAATGTATTTGGGTTTCTAAATATGTTTTAAGATGGTAAAGAAGCTAAAGGAGTATAGTTGTTTGTTGGCGTGGACATATACCATAAGACATCGATGCATAATGATGTCATTGGTTGGATTCTGCTCAGCAACAATGAAGCCCAATGTGGAAAGAGTCCATTAACCGAAATTTACTCACCAACTCAAAAATGGCCGCTGGGCTCGAAAGTTTCTTTTTGACTAGTCACTTCCCAGTCAAAAAATGCCACATCCAACCATCCATCCATCCATCCAACCATCCATCCATCCATCCATCCATCCATCCATCCATCCATTCATCCATCTATCCATCTTCCAAAACCACTGAATTCCTTTAGGGGATCACCGAGTTGCTGGAGCTATTCCAGCCACTGTTGGGTAGAGGTAAGTTACACCCTAGGCAGCTCGCCAGTGAGTTTCAACGCCAATAAAATTTAAACAGCTGATTAAACAGCTAAGTCAATTGAGTACTGTTCTTTTCTAAAATCTGCCTCCGGTGGCCTTGGGAGGAACTGTAACATTTGGTGTTTCCTGGTCAAATTCCTGATTGGAAGGTGGAAGTTTGGCTAGTCAGTCTGAAGCTGATCATAAACTGTTTATCCAACAAACAAAAAAAGACAAAAGTTAACTTTTCCTAATTGTCTGGAAGAAGCAGCACTTTTAAAGGCATAAAGAAAAATGTCTACAATTGGCAAAAAGCAGGATAATCCCTTCCAAAAGTCATTCTGCCCTGAGTTTATTTCTCAAAGGTGTAAATAAAGAGTACAACCCCTTCTGTTCTAGGATCAAGGCCTTGCACTAAAACACTGTGGATCTTTGATGTAGGCCCATCAAAGATTCCTTTGAATACTTACTGGTATTTGAAAACCTAGACAACAACTGCATTGATTAGTAGCAGATTCCTGTAAAAACAGCTGCAAATATTTGATATAATAGTAATAGTATTAGTAACAGAAACGTAGTGGTATCCTTATTAGTACTACAGTGTTGCCAATACAACAACAAAATAATTAACTCAATAATTGTCATATTTATGACAATGTCTGTTAATGTGAGTTTAAAAAAGTAATATATAAAGTTAGTCTCTTTCACAAGTTTAAAAAACCTTTAAAAAAACTTTTAAAGCTTCATATTTATCAATTAGAATTATTCGCCAGTGTTTTTAAGAGGTACACAGCTGTAGATACTGATGCAAACATACAGGTATTTAAAAAAAGAAATTCATACATCAGACTGGTATTTCTTTGGAAAACAGACTTTAGTGATGTTTTCCAAAGAGATTAAAAAAAAAAAAAAGTAATATCCGGTGTTCTCTTTCTCTGGACAAAACATAAGAGACAAACATCACATCTATATTTCACAGGTATTACTTCTCACTATGGCAGCGACTAATGTAATAAGTAGTGATTTCAGTGGAAAGTTGACCCTGTTGGCTTTGCATTCTTGATGTCAGGGATATATACTAGCATGTCTGTGTCAGCCAGGTTAATTCAACGTGGAGGTTCAGTTAATGTAGTTAGTCCATGCTGTGGTTAAGCAGGTTAGTAAAGATTTTATGGCAGTTATAGTTTGATATTGATCAGATGGGAGGATGTATGTGTTTATGTATAGGAGGGGGTTTCTGTGCTTCAACTAACCAAGGGAAAACAAAGAAAAGTGCAGATGCACACAAACACGACGGTTCACAGCTCAGGGAATGAGCTCATTTGACAGAAAATAGCACAAGTTGCCCATCAAATCAAGTACAAACAGGGTTGACGAGTATTTACATAAAAAATTGTGAGGAAGAGTAAAAAGAGAAGAAAGAGTGTGAGGCAGAAACAGTCAGAATGCTCTTGGGAGATAAGAGCTTTCATGTGGAGGTGAATACATGAAAGGAAATCATCACAGTAATGCCTTAAATGTCCACATGTTTGCTTACAACCTATAAACAAATATTTGCATTTTTTAAGGGTCGATATAGATTTGTACCAGCCTTAAAATGGAGTGTGTCCTCAGTCAGGGGTTTCTAAGCTTTATGCAAAGAAGATCAAATTTGGTGAGGTGAAATGTATGAGGGCCAACCAATCGGCCTTACTTTTATGACAAAAGCCTGTCAAATTTGAATGCAGGCCAAATTTTGCTAATGGAACAGACTTTGGACATGCCGAACCTAGATAAAAAGGATTACAGACTTTGTAAATAAAAATGCCACTTTACAATCATACCTGAGTCAGCTGTAGCATATGATGAAGCTTATCTCTAGGCCTTAATGTGCAGTTCATTTTCAGATTGTAGCTGGACATTTAGTGTCAAAGGTGTTGGGCACTATATAAAGATTTTTCAAAAGTTTAAACACCACGATACCCCAACCACAGTTATGTCACTTCACTTCCTGACTTAACAGGAGTCTGCTGTTTCCTGAAATAGCTCAGCGCATGTTTGAAGCTAGATTCCCGATTCAACATTGAGATAGACAGATAGGGTGGGTGCAGCAAATGCTGTGAATGCAACGAAACCACTGCAAGCACAACTCAAACACATAGCAGCCACACAGGGCAGAAGTTCACTTTCTATTTGGCTATAAGTATGCATATACGGTGCTGCTTTGCTCTTGAACTGCTGTGCTGGGATCACAAACCTGGTGCTGTTTACAATATTATGCCTGATAACAGAACATTCTTCCCCTTAAAAAAACTGGACAGTCTAAGTAACTGAAAAGATGCTATTCCAATAAGCCAAAAACCATAAATCAAATGAGTTGACCTCCCTCTTATTTATATTTTGACTTTGCTGTGAAGTATTCTTTCAAGCTGAAAGCAGACTCTGGAGTGGAGTTTAGATGATGTGATCTCTCTTTACATAAGCCGCACTTATTAAGCAGCACTACTAAAAGCCTGAGGATTCTCTTACTAAACCAATCAATATGGGACCTGTCTTGCTGAGTTCCCTGTGCTCTCCACTCCACCCTTCATTCTTCCTGCATCCTTTCCCATTCATGCCGAGCACAGAGTGAGGCAGATGCTCCTGCGACTGTATTCTGTGATCTCATATAAAAGGGCCACTATCTCAAACCTCAGGAGGTTGACCAGGTAAGACCCGTCCTGTAATGGAGCAGCACAGAGGAGCGAGTTCCCTGCAAAACGAGCAGTTAAAAAGGCAGTCAGCACAACTGCCCTGCTGTCATCTTTGAGTACAGAGGCTGATTTTCCATCGGCAACACCTGTCAGAGAGATCGATAAACAGCTACTGTTGCAAAGGTGAACTCGCCCACCAGCACACGCTGAACTTTTTACCGACCGAGTCTCTGACAGGACGAGACATTTACCACTGAGAGGCATCTCACATTCAAATGGAGCTAAGGCTTGGGTCGCCACTTCCAGCAAACTAGGAGCTGTATCCATACTGTGCACATGCAAATGCAGACACAAGGTTAGATAGATGGAAGCAGTAAACATACAGCATATTTTTTGCCCACCAGCAGAGAAGGCAAAGGGTTATAGAACCCACTCAGTCAAAAAACATAAACTAAAAAATGTTACTATTGTAAAACACGTTGCAGTGAGAGATAACATGTTTGAAAAAGTAAAAATATTGATAGTATTCAGTAACCAGATGTTATATATCCAGTGCTTTTCTAGACCAAACAAACATTCACACAACAACAAAACTCCACTGGTGTGTAGCGATACAGAATCCCAACCGTTTTTAAAAATTGCATTTATTACTGATAGTTTCCCTCTATGAAAAAAAGTCAGTGGATCTGCTTATCAAACAGGAACCCAAGCGGGTTTCACACAGAATAAATTAATACTGTGGTTTGTGATGTTTGAATGATCTAAAATCTTTACATTATAGGATAAACAGCCTATCATCTGCAAAAAGGGAAGTAAAACAAAGTTTTGTTCAAACCTTATGGGCATCAAACATTGCAGAAAACACTAATAACACCCTGATATTTATTTTACTTACCTTTTACTTTAGGTTGTTCCTGTTTTGTTCATTTATATGCATTTTTATGCAAAATAATGACTCTACATTCTTTGTTCGTTTACCTCTTCATTCATCCATGATTTGATTGATTTTACCAGCTCTCAGTATTTGATACCACTGATCTCAAATCTCAATAAGTTGTTTGGCACTGTCTTCCAGTACTTATTTTTAAAAAAGAAGTCACAGTTAGAAAACCCCAGTTTGTTCTCTGGCTGGTTGCTGGTACAGCTGTTCTGACAGAAGCTGGGATTTAATTTGCCGATGTAAAAGTGGGAAGTGTTATCTGCAGGAATGCACCTGGAGCTTGCATGTTCCCAGTTTGACTCTGGAATCAGAGAATTAAAGTGGTTATGTAACACGCTCTCTTTTCCCTAAAGTGGGAGCAGGTGGTATTTTTATGTATAGTCTGATGGAACACAAAGCAGATGAAACACAAAGCACAGGTGTGACGGAGAAGAGCCCCCATCCCCACCAATGAAACCAAGAAGCTTCCATTTAATTGAGCAGATTATTCGGATTTTGGAACAAACACTTCTACACCCACAGTGACATGCAAGAGAAAAACAAAAAAACAAGTGATCTCCTCTCTTCTAGCAGAGCTCTAGCTGAAAGGCATATTCAAGGACTCCCAGAGCAATGTAGGAAGCATTTCAGAACAGAAGGATGTGAACAGTGTCGGGAAGGAAAGTCAAATTTGCTGCAACCTGAAGGCAGAAAAACATTTGGTTTGTTATTTAAACTAATGACTTTGCATGTACCACAAAGCGCACCACCCCACTGTTTTGTATCAGTGTGCTAAGGCTAGTCAGTTCAAGCACACTAGCACAAAACAAGAGCTGGCTAACTTGACCATCTGCATTTTCTTTTGGAACTTGTTGGACGCACAATCTGTTGGCTAAACAGAATTCGGTGTAAGCATATGTTCCACACAGAGACTAATGACTTCAGTTAGTCTTCTAAACAATTGCATTTTGAGCAAACTCCTAGGCAACTGATGTTCAAAATTATCTTAAAAATCAGTGTTTGTCATTCAATGAAGACAAAAATAGGCCACATCTGCAGACATTTGTCTAAAAAAAGGCTCATTTTAGCATGATTACATCACTGCTGTTACGCCAATTTAGCACACTCTATTTTTCCTATGTTTTAGAACAAAAAGCAGAAAAACATAATGCAAAATGCATCACATGATTTATATCTATTCAAATGAGTATGCATCAATAGTTGCTTTCCTAGCACCACTGCTCCAGTATGTCCCTATTAGCACTGTTTTAATATCTGCTCCAGCCCAGCAAACTGCTGATGTTCCTGTTTCTGGTTCATTCTTCAGCTATAATTACATTGTATCTGGTAAGCTTTTAGGAAATACTAACATGTTTTTCAAAATGTTTTCTCTTTTTTTTATTTGAATCTCTGTTAAAGAGTGACTGTTTCAAATATATATTTAAAATACTCAATATAGAATTATTATTTGTTGTCATTATTTATACAGTCAAAGAAAATATATGCATATATATGGGAATGATAACTGCCTAAGCTATTCCTGGTGTGGCAAAGATTTACCTTGATTACATTTTTTTCTTATTACTTTTGCATTTATCGGGCAGAACCTGCTATCCCAAATGCGTTCCTCTCACACGACAACAGCTTTGGCTGCAGGTGAGAATGCTTCATAAAAATCTTTTGTTACATTTTGTGGTGTGTGGTGGGAGACAGGTAATATTTTAATTAAAAAAAACACCTCACAAATAAAGAAAAAACATAGCTGTATTAATAAGCATTGATGCATTATTTGTCTACAGTGTATTTGAATAAACTGAACTCACTATCAAAAGGGAATAACTGTCCAAAACCTGATTCAGGAACAAAAGTAATAATCAAAAACCAATTATAAGTTATAATGTAATTGACATAAGGCTGCATGGTGGAGCATTTGTTAGGACATGAAATACATCCATGCCAATGCAAAAAGACAATAGGTTATCCATAAACCTCAGGCTTTACAGAAAGGGCATGTTGGTCTTGACATGCAGCCCTTGCTGAAACTACACTTTGTTATTATGCTATTATTTGTTCTTCTTTTAATATATTTTTTTGTTTATTCACCTGTAAGGGGAAGTGATAGTTGAAACTTGTTGAGAAGTTCTTTGTATAAATGGTGGCAGACCAGTTTAATGTCCTTCTCTGTCCTGAGGCTGAAGAGCCATTCAATATTCAAACAACACACTTGCACTGAACTTTGAGGATTCCTGAACTGGTTGGTCTGATCTGTAAAGCTCGCATTAAACTTTAACACCTTTTACAAACAACCAAAGTCAAAACAACTCCAGAAACATGGATGGCTCAGTTCTCTAACAATAAAAACAAAATCACAATTTTTTGAGGGAATGATTTGCACGAACAAAACAGCAAAAAGGGAAAGCAATAGCTGAGTTTGTAAGGGCTTTTACACAGGAGGATGGGGGATTGATTTTGTGAAAAATATGTCAGTTTGTGCAGATAATTATCTGAGTGTGCCAGAGTATGGATCATAAGAGCATGCAGTTTCATTGAGCGGCTACAAAGCTGCATTGTCAGTTTTCCTGCACTGGGGGTTGCACAACCAGTAACACTTCACAGCTCAAAGTAAAACTAACCAAGGTGCATCCAAGCGGAACTTGAAAGTCAACCATTCAAACATTAGCAGGACAGCTTGTCAAATTGTTTTACAGAAATCCACTTTATGCCCTTAGAGTCCAAATAGTGCTGTAAAAAACAAGTGGAGTGCTGCAGTCAATGAATGGACTTCAGTCACACTCAGAGATTATACTAAAATAAAAGTCTTCTGGGATTTCAAGGTTGTTTTCTTCATTCAAATTATGTAATTATGTAATTAAATGGAATAAATTATACAATTTATAAGTTATTGATCCTAGAAATGTCTCTTTGGATCTTTTATGTTATACTCTGCAAACATATGCACAGAGGAGTATTTTTGTGGATGACTTTGTACTTGATGTTGTTTTTAAATTGCACACAATGAAAGGTAGTCTGTGATATGATGGAAGTGGCGTGCTGATGTCACTGAAGCATTAAATGAGCATGGATAGCACACAGGGGCGAGGCACTGATGGAAAACATTTGTTTTAATTTCTCTAAAGCTACAATCACAGCATCATCGGCAATGCAGAGTCATGCCACCACTTTAAATGTGAAGTATATGTGAACATGCGTGGATGTGAGTTTTGCATTCAAAACGGTCCCATTCGCGCGAGTTTCTATGGCTGTTTTCTGCCTCTACATACGAAACATGTGGCCACTGAACATACAATGAAAGTTAAACCAGGTTGAACTTTGACCAAAAAAAAAATAAAGAAAAAGACAGCCTGAAGCAATATTCGCAAAAATTGCACTGCTTGGACATTTCACATCAAGCCTTTTCCAACTGTAAGTGGTGGACATGTGCTAGTAAACAGTAAAAAAGAAGAAGCAGCCCCTCCCTGCTTGCATATTGTGTGAACACTATACGCTAAATGCGTTTTCGCATTCTTGGGTCATTTAATAAATAGGTAAACCGGCCCATTGTTCAGCCCCATCCTAAATATGGCAATGTTTAAAATTTCTTGTCTTATAGCTGCATTTGGAGTTTAGAACAATGTTTCTTCTGTGTCTTAGTTTAAAACTATGAACATTCTTCTGCTGTCAAAGATGGAATCAGAAAGCTCAAAGCTACTCCTTTAATGGTCGCAGACAGTCAATCAAAATAGTATGTGCATTATGCAATGTGCTGCTGTGAAAAAGGTCAGGGAAGGTATAGTCGTGCTCTGAAGCAAGACTCCATTTCATGAAAGTGCTGAAAACAGCCCTTGGTGTGCAAAAACACCATAAAGTCTGCACCTTAACTGCAGTAAGCATCTGTCATTTGAACTCAGATACACACAAGATATTTGCTTTGTGGCTGCAGCTCAGATTCTGTTGTTTTATTGTCACTTGAGTTAGACAACTTGGTCTTTTATTTGGTTATCAATAATTTGAGTAAAAGTCCTTATTTTAGTACCAAGGGGCTACACTTGACAGAAAAACTTTACTTTGGTGGTAAAACATTCATTCAAGGGACAAATTAATGGAGAAGTCAGCCGTCAGCTGTCTCCTAACGGTGTCGGCATAAGCAGATTCAAAGCATCTCAATTCGCCCAAACTTTCAGAAACATTCTCAGTTTTTGGTGCTTTGATGCTGAGGGTGGTGCACGCTGTCAATCTCGCTGATCCAAAAGCTCCAACAGGTGTTGGGTTTTTCTTTAATTTAAGCAACTGTGAAGCTCATACGAAGGATCATATCAGCTTCATAACCGTTCCACATCTGAGTGACTCTTCAAATTCTCTGGACAGGAGCAGCATCACCCTGAAGCTACACATTCAAAAATGCGCTTTTAGCCCTGGACAAGCAGGGAGGGGCTTCTTCTTCTTCTTCTTTTTTTACTGTTTACTAGCGCATGTCTCCCACTTGAAGTTGGAAGAGCCTTCAAACCGGTGCAAATCTTGCAATTTGGATACATAACAGAAATGGTTTGGTTCATTGCTAGCGTGGGTGAATATAAAACACCGTCGGAGGGTGACCTTGATTTATCTTCTTTTTTTTTTTATTTTTTTAAATGCAGGCGTTGTCAGGCTTGTTGCTGTCTAGGTTCACCAGATAAAGCAAATCCAAACGTCACTACTTAATCCGAGTCCCTGATTGGTCAAGACCTGATTCAACTGTCAAACTGTTCAAGGCCCTGCGTTTTGTACTTAGAGCTGTAGAGTTGTAAAAACTTGCATAGCTACACGTAAATGCAAGAGTTTTAAACATGGAAGTCTCCGTTTTCATCGGAAGTGGCTGCTTTAATGTGTGTTGCAAAGGGCGATGTAAATGTAGATAAAAAACAGACAGCTCCAGTAAAGGTGGAAATGCTTATTTCAAGGACTACCTACAAAAAATTTTAATCAGACTACTATCCAAAAAATAAATTGATGTCAAACAGGAATTTTTTTTAAAGAAATCACAACACAAAGTATTGCAGACATATTTCTTGTGGCTATAGGTAGAACAAGTGTCAAAAAACTTAGCTTGAAAAGTTGTATGTATTTGATGAAATAGAGTTATTTGTGAGGAGATTTGCCACTCTTATAGCCCTGCAAGGTCAGACTTGCATGTTGGGCAATAAAGGCAAGTGGATGTTTTCCATTGTGTATTCTTCTGTGTGAAAAAGACAAAAGGAAGACCAAAAAAAATAAAAAAAACTAGATGGATCAGGATGCAGGTGTGCACATAATCCAGAGAGAGTGTGCTTTTCATCTCTGTGAGACAACGATGGGATAAAGGGTGGAGGAAGACGTGAAGGAGGAGGAAGGAGCACTCCAGTCTTGTCGCCTTGGGTGCATCGAAAGCAGGATTTGTTCTTTGCCCTTTGGGGGCCATCTGACTGTTCTGTCACCCCTAACAGAGGCTTGGATCGGCCTTAAAATCCTCTGCTTTGCAGCTGGCGTGCTCGACAATTGAACTACGCAAAATGAGAATTTTACACGTCGCTTGGGAAGACTGTGACACAGAATACAATAGGGACAATTTCTAGAAAAAAAAAAAGAGGGGGAATAAAACAAGCTGCAGACATGGATTTACATGGATTTGGAAGCAGAAAGTTAAGCATCCCTTAATAAAACTGATGTTTTTTTCTGCACCAGGAATACAGCAGCACGCACCAAACATGATGCCTCATCAGGAATAATATCTGTGTTAAGTCGACGTGCGAGCTGCCTCTCCCACCTCTGACTGTAGTGTAATTCAGGGCATCACACCTCAATGAGGCAGGAGAATGCACCTCAGGGGTGACCCTCCTGCTTAAATCAACACAATGAGTGTAATGAGACAAACTGCACACACACACACGCACACACCTACACACACACACACGAGGTGGAGATCCTTGCAGCATAGTAAGTGGGTTCCATTCATCTGCATGGGCCTGATGTAGAAGTTGCTCTGACACCCACACATTTAGCAGCATGTCTCTGCAGCTTTGTGTGTTTCGCAGGGTCACTTACAATACCAGCATGAATCAGAGCTGCTGCCATGAAACATAGACGGTTTCGACAATGTATGTTGACAGGCATCCCATAGTTATATATCTATATGTGTGTGTGTGTGTTTATTTACAGGAAGTGTCACAGATGGATGGGCAACAAACATGGTTTGGGCTTAGATTCTGTGCGTCTTGCCTGTGTCTGACAGCATTTGACTGTAATTAGTCATCCACAGTGAGTGGGCAGGACTGGTGCCGTCCTCTCATCATCACATAGAGCAACCCACGCCCTCCGGGCCATCACTGAATTAATGATGAGTGCCAGTGACAGTGTTCGCCCTTACAACGCCTTTATTAATGAACTGCTCTGTGCAACACATGTTCCTTCCAATCAGATCTCTAACGTGACACGATCGACCCATTCAAATTCACCGCATGCCACTATAACCCGAGCGCACGCGCGCGCGCGTGGATCCATCACTGAGTTTCCAGCGCGCGCTGGAGGAAAAGTGCACCGTTTTCGACTGACACGGCAACTTTCACACACCGTTGACCAGCAGGTTGTGCGCACTTTCCCAAAGAAGCCTATGCATGATTCATCAGCCAGGTGGGACCGACGCGCGCCGTGGATTCACGCGTGAATTCGAGTTCCCAAACTGCACGGAAATCTGCACAAAAGAAAAAGAAAAAAAAAACCACTGGAGCGGCTGTACTCACTCAGCCCCGCTGCGTTACAGGAGCATCCCGGGCTCTCACGGCCGGCTCTTCGGATGAGTTCTCCTGGGACAGCGCGCCTTGATCCTCCCTATCATTCTCCTAACGCTCTAGCCTCCTCACAGCCTGTCCTCGCTCCCCGTCTGCAGCATCACACGAGGGCAAAAACACGCGTGCATGCCAAAATGAGTGCCTGCGTCGGGGGTCGCAGTGGTCTCGGGCTGCAGGGCAGAAGTGACAGCAGAGAGATGCTATTCGAGGGGTGGATGCTGACGCGCAAACCGAGGGGCTCGACTCCTGCCTCCTTCCTGTGGCTCCATCAGCTCTCGGTTGGGCATGTGACCCAAAACGCTGTCAAGGTAGAGCGCTTTCACTTCCGGTCAGTTTTCAAAATAAAGCATGTTTTAGTCTCAGCTCGTCAACTGAAAGGATTGTTCGTGGTTGGTCCTAAAACAAGGAAAAGCATTTTAACTATAGAAAGAAAATGAAATCACGCTAAACACAGTTTAACACGATTTCAAGAGAATTTTACCAGTTTATATTTAAAGTCACATAATGAAATTTGCCTTCTGTCTGTGCAGAAATGAAATCCTCTCAAACCTTTGTTTCCTTCTTATTTTAAGATTTTCTATTAGGGTAAAAACATACTTTAAAAAGTATGTCAGAGTTTTTAAATTATTAGATGTTTGAAGATTTCACAAACAGCACAAAAATACTTCCTTTCTCTGTGTTCCTGCATTAACGAGAGTAAATCAGCATGCAAAAAATCTGTTTGCAATAGTATTTTAAATATGCATTGAGCTATAAACCTGCACAATACAAACTCCATCATTCAAAATAATTGAACTTGTATTGTTTTTAACCCAAATCTGAGGTTAAAAAGATTTTCTGGGTTATTCTAACACACACAAAACTCAGGACAAACATAAATTGGGCTCAAATGAAGCCACTATAACCCAGAAAATTAGTATAGCTCTGAAAAGTAGAAAAGTAAGAGACAAATCCCCCAAAAAATGATCCAAGAATTCGGTTGAGAAAATAACCCAGTGGGTGGCATCAAAAAGCTCTTCCTGGCTCCACTTCAGTCATTTGTCACAAACTGTCTTTGTTTTGAAGGAGTTGTCTTCCTGTCTTCACTATCATTTATTTCAATTGACGCTTTGGCAACGACAACCTTTATTTAAAGCCTACCTGAGAATTAGCACCACCTAGTGGTCACCCTCAGAATGGCATCTGTTTAATTTATGGTTCCTAAACATTATTAGCTGAAGTATTCCCCTCACAAATAGTAGACCTGCTCATCTTGTGATTTTTTTTTGTTTTTGTTTTTATTCCTCTCCGAATCTGCTGTTCTATCTATGGTGTATCAGACTAGACCGAACAGATGAGAGTGTTCTCAAAGGCTCGTGTACAGCTTTAAAGTTTTATGAGCTTGAGCCTAAATAAAGAACGCCTTCATGTGCTTCTCAGACAGTCACGGATTCTTATTATTTGTAACTCTGTGAGAGATGAATGACAGACTGGACAAAATGAAGTTCATTTTGATCTTTTTTTGTCACTTCAAAATACTGTATCATTTTTGTTTCCTATGAATTTGTGATTACACTTCATTCTTGTTCCTTTACTTCTTTAATTAAAAAAAAGCAGTGCAGCAGTAACATATCTACAAGAAAGCAGTCAAGTTTCACTGAAACCGACAATGCACACACTAGTTTGCAGTCATGCCTCGGGTTTATAAAGAGCTTGATGACCTGCAAATTGAAAAGCTTTTCTGGTGGATATTTGTGAGGTTTAGAGCCAGAATGTGCAGGGGGGGGGGGCAGAATGGTTGTTATTGTTGAGCACAAGAAAGGACAGTCTGAGACCCTTTAAAAAAAAAGAGAAAAGGCTTTATCCTTTAGAGGTTTTCTTCTTTTTCAATTGTTGCCCACCATGAGCCCAACTCTTGTGTGCTCTACATTGTAGAAGCCCTCAGAGCTGCACACCACTGGCCGTCCTGTCACTTCAAATTAGTGTCTTTTGTGCAGAACAGCAGTCCGTGATGGCTGGGCTTGTTTTGAAAGAGGTAGTGGACACACACACACACACACACACACACACACACACACTGAGAGAGCAAATAAAGAGGTGTCTGGCAGGATGGACAAAATGAGAACATACACTAAAATCTCCATCAAGGCTTCTATAATAACTAGAACAGTGACCTTATTTCTCCATTGGCTCGCTCCCCCCCCCCCCCCCCCACACACACACACACATGCACACTTTTTTTGACATGCGCTCATAAGAAATGCAGCTGTGAATGAGTGGGCTTCAAGCGTGGAGAGCAGACTGTCCCCACTGTCTTCCCTTTGTCCCTTCAGCTGTGGTGTGTCACTATAAACACTTGAAAACTCAGAAGTCCCCTGCATGCATTTGCCATTCAGGTGCTATGAAGCTGGTTTTGTCGTGTCCATATTTAAGCTTGACTCAAAACACACATTTTATAAGGGCTGGCTTTCATAAACGTGACCCACATATTTTGTTTCTAACTGAGGATAAATGTTTCAAAGACCTAAAGACAGATAAATCAGCCTGTTTACCATTTAGAAGTCTAGGATCATTTACCATTTACTATTAACCCTGACAAATTTGCCCTCCACCTACTATGGAATTTGAGAATATTAGTCTCTAAATAGAGAAAAAATTAATTATACGCCCTCTAAAATCTTTCAGAAGCAAAAACTCCTATTGATATGTTTTTCTCATGCGGGGTGATGCATAAAACATTTATTTATTGAGTATTTTTCTGAATTATTCAATTTGTCATTACTTTTTGAAAAAAAACCCACATTTAAATTAAGAAATATGTATATAACTATATGCAGCAGCATCCAGAAATAGCCCGCAGTTATTTTGGGCGGTGAGGGCGGAGCTCTTTCTGGGTCAGCTGGATGCAGGTGGGCAGGGCGGAGGAAGAGGAGCGGAACTTAAAAAGAGGAGAAGAACAGAGGAGCAAGTGATGAAAGGAGAAGTGAAAGGTTCCCCCCATTCGGGCAACCGCGGCTTTAAACATTAACCACGCTGTAGAGGAGGGAGGAGCGAGGCGCTGCCAGGGAAAAAGGCAAAAGAGGGGAGGGAGCCTGAGAGATGGATGGTCTTATGTGCCAAAATACTCGTTTTGCCTATGTAACATAAAACAATTCAGGATTTTTTTTACACATAGAAAACATCTTAAGTTAAAGGTGAATGGTGTGACTGTGTGAATTTTAATAACTGTACTTTAATATTACTGAATTCTTATGGGGTGAGGTCATTTTAAAAATGATACCCGGCAAGGCCACTAGATGGCGACAAACACCTGTCTTTCATTTTTGATTTGCATTCACGTTGTTTTCCCACTGAATTTGTCATTTTTGTAAATATTTATTTGTGTATTGATTTCGATTTTTAGTGTTTACAGTCTCAATAATGTGTTTAATGCTTTTGTTGACATTGAGCTTTTAAAATGTATAATTTTCTGTTAGTGGAGATTATTTTCTGACCTTTTTTTATTTGAAATGCAAAAATGTAATTTGAATATTAATGTTTGATAATTAAAGGTGTTTTGAAACTCAAAACATTTCTTTCTTTCTAACTTAAGAGTAGCAAAAAATGTTATACAAATAGCAACTTAAAAATAGCACTCCTAATAAAGTAGTAGTTGTAGTCCTTTTTGTAAATATTTAATTTGTGTGTTGATTCTAAATTTAGCAATGTTCTTAATGGTTTTTTGACATCTGGGCTATTAAATGTGTTATGTTCTGTTAGTGTTAGTGTTAGTGTATTATTATGTGATTTTTTTTTTAGTTGTTGTCTCTAATATTGTTTTTGTTTTGTCGTCTTGATTTTTGTATGTATGTTGTATGTTCCAATTAATATTTTGTTAAAAAAATTTCTAAACTCCTTTTTTTTTTTTATAAAAAGTTACAATAAAAAGTTAAATGGGCTACAAAAAGAAACTTAAACAATAGTCCTCTCAACAGTAAAGTTCATTTTCAAAACAGATACATATCCAAAAAGTAAAAAGGCAAATTAAATTAAAATGAAAACCATATCTGTGACTAAAAAAAAACAACAATAACAAAACATTTTACTTATGTAGAAGCTGGTCCCGCATGAAAAAATGGAACTGTCAGTCATAGACACATTTTAATTTTATGCGCATTTTTTCCACGGTGCGCTTCAAGCCGTCACCTCCTCTCCGGTTGAGTTACCCTTCGTCACCAGCCGGAGCCCCTCCACTCCACGCTCCCTCCTCCTCCTCCTCCTCCTCCTCCTCCTTTTACGCACCGGCTTGCACCCATCCTCCCAGCCAGTCACCTCAAGTGCAACCGGTCCGTCGGAGCGGAGGTAAACAAATCCACCCGGAGCGGAGCGGCTGTGAAAGAGGACGTCTCAGAGCAGGAAGAGGAGAATGGGAAGAAGCCGGTGTTTGGGTCTGGACTGAGTCACAGGAGAGCTCCTCAGACTCCATTCAAGTCTTCCGGAGTCCCTGCATTTCCAGCGTTGACACAATGGGCTGCTGCAGCGGACGCTGCACCCTCATCTTCATCTGTACTTTACAGTTGGTGAGTAGATTCTCTGTCTGCTGCGGTTTTATTATTAACCAAAGAAAAGAACTCAGAGGGAAACTTTCCCAAAAAAGGAATAGAAATTAAACTATGAACACACCAAGAAAGCTGCCCAAATCAGACTTTACTGTAAGAAACCCCAAAGTCCTCCTAACTCCATTCTCCTTCCTTTTTCCTGTAAATCACAATTCTGCTTTGGAAAAGTTCTCTATGGGAGCAGAAAACGTGTTGTTCTGAATCCGAAGAACTAAACTCCCGTCACAAGCAGACAGGAGTAACTGGTGGATGAAGATGCAAGTGCAGCTCTTTGTGTCCTGCACTGATAAACCACAACCACCACAACACACATTAAGCAGAGTTATTGTTGTTTCCCTTTATTAAAAACCTATTAGACATGTTCGAAAGCATTCATTTGTCCCATTAGGCATAAATTATCATGCAAAGACAGAATCCGGTTGTAACTTTCAGATGTTTTCATTCTTTAGCAGCAGTATTTTTTTTCATGTTTTTGTAGTGTTTTAGGGTCACATCAGTGGAGTGTGTCCTGTGACATTTCACAGATGATAGTGCTTCTGCTTTTCCCTTCCACTATCACTGAGTGGGCTTTACTTGTCAGACTCCTACCATGTTATTTATGACGGCATTAAAGGTGAGCTCACTCATCCTCAGTGGCCCCTCAAGAAAATGTCATGTTTAAGAAGTTAAGACAGACTCGAACACAGTCGAGCTGGAAACATCAATGTTTTGAAGGGATGTTTTCCCTAAACCAAAAAGAAAACAGTTTAAATAAAGTAGATTGTTTAACAAATGGATGTAATCAAAAATAGAAATAGATTTTCTTTTCCTAAAATTAACTCTTTCCAAGTTTTGCAACTCAGAATTGTGTGTGAGACATAGAGTATAACACAATACACAAAAAACCCTCTAGCTTTTATGTGTTTTTTTCACAGCCTTATAGGCTTTTTTTCAAATCTTCTAAGCATAAAAAATTTTTTGTTTTTAATTGAATTCATCTTTTAGATTTTTAAATAGATTTGGGTTAATTTTACAAAAGTAATTAGTCATTAGTTGTAGTTTTTATATAAAAACTGCCTTTTCTGGTCATGTTATACTGTTATCAGAAAAGTTTCTAAACATTTGCTTCTTACTATTTCAGTTCTCATGAGTAAAGACAGAAAACCAACATATTAGCCATGCGGAAATACACATTAAGACCTTCCTACTCTGTTTTTAGAAACTTTATTGACTATGGTATATATAAATGGTTCAATGCTTTTATTTTGCCCTTTGTCATGGACAAAATATTATTTTAATAGCAGCTTTTACTGAAATCATTTTACTGCTGAAGGCTGAACTGCATCACATTATGTCTTGTACTTAGAACAATGAGTGCACAGATAGCCCTGTTTGCATTTTCAGTGCATCATTGCTCTACTACAAGTGTTGCCACTGTATTGGTCAGTAAAAAATTCTTGTTAACCAGCCGCTGGTCGGTTAATCACACGGATCAAACAAAAAGTTCATCAGCAGCTACATTAGCGAGCCCAAACAAAAGAGCGCAGGATCAGCTGAGTGACAGCTGGCTTACTGATACGAGCAGGTCATTTATCCAACTTGTTGTCTTTGATTTTTCATTTTCATTTGACACATTTGGGATTATTACACATAAATACCCATGCTACAGCAATTTATTACCATCAAATTTAAAGGGATAGTAGGATGCCACACAGTGTTTTCTGGGTTACCACTATTTAAGAGCTCTGTGAACCACCAGGAGCTTTACACCTGTTTTTCTTTTATAGGCCTTAGACCTTTTTGTCTCATTAAAGAGAAAGAGGTCAAGCATTTGTTCCAAGGTTTATAAAGCTGTCAGCTTCTTCCCTAAAGAAGTCCCTGAAGATTTAGGCAAGCAGCTTCATTTTCTCCCCTGGCACTAATTCTTGAAGACCTGACACTTCCTGTCTGCTTCAACGCAGGCTTACAAACACACCCACCTCCACACTGATGAGTCTAACCTGCAAAGAGGGGTTGTGTTAAACCCTGTGTGACCTTCTGAAGGGTCATCAGTTTGAGTGTGTCCATGTCTTCATAAATATACATGCAGCAGCATCAGGGATACCTGTGCTCTCTCGGTGTAAACCCATGCATCCACAATGAGTCAGGTTATCCCTGCTCTATTAGGGTGAAACTACCATTAACCAAACAGCACTTCCTCTTTTGAAGTAAAAATAGCCACTTCGAATCACTGTGTGCACTAATTATCCAGAGAGAGGGCTTTGAGAAAACCTCTTCTGGTATTTCAGCCATCCCCAAAATTGAATTGTGGTGTGCCCTCTTCGTCAACAGGCCGAGTAATGGGACAAATCTTTCTGGGACAGAAGACAGCGGATAATGAGCCTCTATTAATTGAATGCCTCAGTTGCTGCCTTCACTTGCAGTCTAACTATTGCAGACAGGAGCTGGATGACTTTCAGATACAGAGAGTAGCAAGCCTTGGCTGTCAGCCCTGTCTGTGTAATGATTTGTTTGTACTCCAAGACACAGGCAAACTGTTTTTACCGCAATAGGTTGAATGGTCAGAAGTCTGTCCTAAAGCTGACCTGGTGCAGGAGTTTTTTCCATTGGTCAAATCGAGGGAATCGGTGAATGCGACAAAGAGGATGTCATTTACGGAGCTGATGGATAATGCAGCTACAGAGGCAGAGAGATTCCAGGCGGCCTCGAGAGGGGTCATGGGGATGGAGGGGGTGCAGACAAACACACACAAACACACACAAACACACGCACACACACACATAGAGGTTCGCATTATCCCTCAGATCAAGGGTAACGAGCTCATAACTGAAAACTGACCCTGAAAACGCACTGCTTTAAATTGTGCAGGCCGCACGGACAGACAAAACCTCAAACAGACAGGCTTTATTTTTCCTGCCCCCCCCCCCCCCCCCCTCACTGTCAGTCACACCCACTGCACTCAGTTGGTATAAACTGGGGGATTACAGCCTTTAGGCAGAAACTGCAGCTTGTTGAACTTATAATATGGCGAGCCCAGATTCAGAGTAGAAAAAACAAATTGTTTTGGCATGGGTCAAGTTTTCTTTCATAAAAGTGTTTCTTTTTATGCCTCTTTCTCCCCTGTGAAAAACTAAAATGAGCAAGAATTGACTCAGATATTAACATGTCTGAACATGTAACATTTGTCTCTTCCTCTAGATTTTGTCTTTGCTATTCTTAGATTTAGGTCAGGAAATTACAGGGTATCCCATGTCTACTATATGAGTGTATAAGGTATACTTTTTACGACTAGTCATATGAAAACATAATTATTTTGCCATTGCAAGACTGACATGAAAGGCAAAGTGGCCCCTGATTTTAGATTTAAACTTAGGTGGAGCTCACAATTTATCTTTGCCCTTTTCCTGCATCATGGGTTAATTATAAACAGTCTTATTTAATTGCTTAAAATATTGATTTGTAATTTTGATTAGATTATAATATCCCTTTCATAGTCTGTAATGTATTTTACATGATTTTTTTAACTAATTAAAAAAATCCTAATCATCTTTATTGTAACATAGCTGTAAGTTTGACTTAATCTTTAAAGAAAAAGATAAAAAGTACCCAAAGTGTTCGCTTGCATCAGGCAGTCTATACGTTCCTTCTAATCTCCTGGTGACTGAAGAAAAAAAGAGATTTTTGTCTTGTCATGTAATTTATCTCCTTCATGTGATGGAGGTTTTAGTCAGATTATTCCCACAGTTTCCACTATTAACAAATTCATGGAAGCGTTAATTTATTTCTGAATATTCATGAGCTCAGAGGTGCTTGATGTACATTAACTCAGCGGTTTTTCTTCAGCACCCGCTTGTGTACGGGCATGCTTCATTTGCATTATGGTGTTGGTCCATAGATTTCATGCTAATCACATTTCTATAATTAAGAGTAATTGCTGTAGCTGGAAAAAGAGGTGTGACTGTAAAGCTGTGCACAGATCAGGGTTTGGAGGTTGTGGCTACACTAATCATCTTGCTTTTTGCGAGATGACGTAAGATACGAAATATGTAAACTATTGTTTTTGGTAAGAGCTGCAGAATTCAAATTTGATGTGTCATAAATTTAAATACACACCTGTTTGTTTTTGTCACATATTTGTCGGTGTGTTAGTGCAAAGCTTTTTTACATGCCCCTGTGAACCTGGGTGATAATAATCTTTATTTCCTTGGCACTGTCAGGCTAAAAGAAGAGAAAGGCTTGTAAAGATCACCCCATATTTGGTCACACTTTAGATTGGGAGGGGTACAAAATACTAAAATGGTAATAGGAACACTGTTAATATATTTATTATTCCCATACAAGCAATTTATAAATAGCTTGTGAATAGGATTGACAAATGATAATAAATGTCTTTATAAGCAGCCTAATACCACATTAGTCATGCTTGTTAATGTCTTATAAGTAAGGAATAATTTAAGTAAGGCATATTTTAATGTATATATAAACAGCTTATTTAAAATTGTAAGTCAGTTGTAAGACATTTAGAAATGCTAATTAATGTACTTATAAGCAGCTTACTAAAACATTACTAGGGCTTGTTAATGTCTTATAAATAGTTTATAAAGGACTCTGTTTATAAAGCGTTACCGAAACGAACATCTCTTCTAATAAGACCTACTGAAAAAAAAGTCAAAATAGTTAACAGTTGCCAAATTATCATTACTAATGGTATGTAGGAATGGAAAGAAAAATGAAGTGCAAAAAAAAGAACTTTCCTCCTATTCCTTTAAACTTGTGATTTTATAATACTCATCTCACTGGAACCAATCAAATAAATAAACTGGAACAAGGCAGTTACACGTAACAAGTACAGAAAGAATAAAATGCATTTTCTTTTCTCTAAATAAACCTCCTAATAAAAATGATGAAGTGTCATATTGTGGATTCTCTCAAAATTTTGATTTAGCAAAAATCCAAACTACGAAAATGGCAATTTCTGAATTAATATTTTTACAGTTAAAAATATACAATTAAGTCCCCCAGACTTTTTAGATGTTTTAAATAGTGACTCATGCATCACAGATACTTGGACGTGTGATGAACAGCAGATGATTCTAACTGAATGTGAACATTGGCCACCACAGCTCAGATGATCACAGAAATGAAGGTCTTGACCTTGTCTCCCATTGACTCTAGGTCTTTATTTTTTTCCATTCGGAGGTCATACCGGTTGAAATAATTAGCTTCAGCACGTGTGAGCGTGCATCTTTGTGTGCTGGAGCTGTCAAATGGACCCCTGGTGTTCTCTGCTGATTGTGGCCTTGGCCAAGGCTGCGTTGATTGCCCTGCCCGGCCAGCCCTCTTCCACGGAAGAGCAGATCCTGACAGCTCATGTCTGACCTTAGCGATAACATTTTTTACGAAGACCCATCAAAGGAGGTTGATTATGGCAGAGGTCAAAGTGACTTTTTTTATAAATCCACACGCACATCCTATTTTTAAAACTCTGGAACTATCATCCCACCTGAGTGCTTAACATAAGAAGTGCTGTGTTGCATGTGCCTTCTGATTTTACCGTCCAGAACTTGTTCTTTTTTTTTCTCAATTTGCTCCAACTGCTGGTCAGAACAAGTTTGGGCTGTAGATTAAACTCAATAGAGCTCCTGCATATTTAGGGGAGAAAATAGACCAAACATAAACAGAAAAGGAAACAAAGCGGATGAGTGGTGGCAGGTCAACCATTCCCTAATTTCGAGTATGACCCTGGAGGCCAGAGGTCAGGGTGTTTCATGTTCCCCTCGTTTTCTCAGTGCCTTACCTTCCCCCCTGCCTCTTGCTGGTCCAGAGCTACCATGGCAACCTTAATCTATACAGTAAGAAGCTGAAGAGCCTGTAGGTAAAAGAGCTGCTCATGAAAAGGACACCTGGAGATGAGTAAAAGTAAAAAAATAAATAAACTTGAGTTTTCTTGCTGACAGGAGAAATGAAAGAGGGAGGTTGACTCTGGAGCTGAAAAACCCATTGATGAAAATTGTGTTTTTGACATGTTCTTATAGCATTTATCTGATGAAGGGGGACATATATAAAGAAAATTAATCTTAAAATTGAATTACTGCGTATTTCTTAATTCCAATTGTTGTGAATCAGAAGCAGACGAAAAACGCTGTTAGGAAAAAATCTGTAGCTGTGACATAGAACCTACAATTAATAAATTAATAACAATTAATAACAAACTCCCTGCTCTGCTCCATTCTGATGCATGCAGACATATCCAAAACTGTATGGCTGGATAACTCTAATATTGCTCCCCATTTTTGTTACAGCTGGTTGGGCTTGTAAGGGACTGTAAGGTAGTGGGGGAGACTGCTAACAGATGGAGGGAGGGGAAAGGGGCGGGGTTACTGCGTGCCAACAGTCCCGCCCACAACTCAGAAGTGAATTTCTTAAAAACTACTGCCGCTCTGCAGAAACTATGTCCTAAAACATGACAGAGATTTTTCAGTTTTGGCGAAAAAACAACATACCGTAATCATAATTAAAAGACTACTGGAAACGCTTTTACATTAGATGAAAGATGATCAGAGTGGGACTTTAAAGTCTAATGAGCACGGAGCTCAGTTGCTAATTGAAAGATTCTTCTTACACGGGTTATTAAACTTTAATTGAAAAAAAAAATCCACCAAAAATAAAAGATTGCAGATATGATTCAGGTAAGAACCTCGCCTCTACATTCAACAGATTATAACTGCTTATGACCTGCAATGCAAGCTGGTCATGGCTTAACAAGAATATGTGTGTTTGTGGAAAAGCCTATTTCCAATCTGTCCCACGTGTCCCTTTTCACTACTGTTGGCCATTTTAATGTCTTCAATTTAACACACCATTAATACTGTGGTTATGGAGAAAACCTTGGGCCAGCAAATGTGTGTGTTCCCATCCATGCACAGGCTTGTGTTGGTGCGTCTGTGTGTGTTCCACATCAGTGACAGCGCAATATTAAGCCATAATGGAGATAAAACTCGAACTATTTGCAAGCCCATTTCTCTCTTTCCATTCCAACGGTTCCACCAGTGTCATTTGTTATAGTGTGGCATTGAATAAATTGCTTTGGGAGCACTGCAGCTGGGATGACTATCTTGACAGATCACATTGAATTGAATGGCTGCAATGCATATCTGTCTCAAAGAAATTTTGCTAAACTTTTCTGTTTAGTCTTAGTTTCACTAGCAACTGTTGAATGTTTGAAAGCATTTGAACGGTTTGAAAGATGTTGTGTAATCAAGTGAATAGGTAGCAGAGCCTCTCTCGCAAGTGAGATGGCGTTATGATGAAAAAAATCCATGTAATGTCTCAGATATGAAAAGCAGAATGCAAATTGCTAACAGCTGTTTGCTGGTTTTGATGGGAATTTCCAGTGGTGCATGTAAATAACACGCTGGTTCATATGGGCAAAGCCTAAACAGCTCTTTGTTAAATCAAGGACAGGAGGGGCTAGTGTATTGTCTGGTTAAAATGCTCTATCCACACTTTTGTGTGTGGATTGCCTTGGCCATTGTTCTGTTATTTCCTCTTAGCATTATGAAATAATAAAATAAAATGATCAACAATAATGATAAAACTGTTCAAAATATGTATTTGTGATCCTTGCATTTGTAACAGCCTTCCACCGTGCTGTTCTCATTTACCACTCTATACTAAAGTCTTCTGCCTCACTCCCGCCCACCCATAAAAAATGTTCTAGCTCCGCCCCTGCTTCAAGCTGTATACCAGATTGATAAATGTCAATTCCACTTGCAAGGAAAAGGTGTTGAATCACCCAATATCTCATTGAGTATAAAAGTGTTTGCATAATCCTGAGGTAACCTGTTGCTAATATAAATAGTTGCTTTTTGGGGTGTTATTAGATTAATCATGGTGGGGCGTTGACGATCAAAGAATGAGGTTTTGACGGGACCCTCGTATTTAATGGACTCGTAGTGGAAGGGCTCTTTCTCTTCTGACATAAGACAGAGGCTGTAATAAGGGGGTGGGGTGGTTTCAAATAATCTGAGGAAGAAAGAGAAAAAAAAAGATAAGATTGGAAAAACATGGATTAAACAGGTCTCAAAGAGAAATAGGAGAAACATAGCAGTAAACCAGTAGAAATGTCATCAAAGAAGAAGCAAGTTTGACAGAGTCCCACTCCGATCATCTTTTGATCTATTTTAAAAATTGTTCCCGGTGGTCATTTAACTATGGCTATGCCGTTTTTTGCCCAAATAAAAAAAACCTGTGTTGTTTTCTAGAACATAGTTTCTGCAGAGCGGCAGTAGTTTATCAAAATATCACCTCTAAACTGTGGCTGGGGCGAAGCAACCCAGCCTCCCCTTCCTTTCCCTGTTACTTAGAAGTCCTTGTTTATGGCCTCTCCTATTAGCAAACCCCAACCTAACATTACCATTGCAACAAAAATAGTGAGCAATATTGAAGCTTTCCAGCTGTAAACCAGATGCCAGCTCAAACGAGGAAAACATGACGTACATGGATCTTTTTGTCTGCAAGCGGATGCATCAGAAAAGAGCGAGCAGGGATCTTTTGGCCCGCCCTGCGTATTTTCTAGAACTCAAATACGCTCTTTTTCCAATAGTATTCTGTTGTCTGCTGATTTCCATTGATTCTAATGAAGAAATACACAGAAATGCAATTTGAGCTAATTTTCTCAAGATATGTCCTACATTATCAGAACAATGCCACAAGAACATGATTAAAACACCAAAAACACAACTTCAATCTGAATTGCTCCTTGACACAATTTTCTGTTATGTCAATGAAAGCATTTTTCCTAAAAAGATTTGTTCATTCTCAGTAGCAGTGACGGGTTAGCCTGTTTAAGCAATCCAAAACTATACACAATTCGCCCAAATCAGGCAGTGATTTCCTCAGTGTCTCTGTAACGTTAGTGGAAAAAGTAAGCGGTGCCCAGGGGGGCACCTGAGTTTCCTTTTCAGTGCTAAACCCATATATCAAACAGTGGAGAAAAAAGTGGTTCATAAAAGAGCCACGTCACTTAATCCCTGTCTCAGTTTTGCAAGACCAGCATCACAGAAGGCCATCCATCTATTCCACTTTCCATGTGCCTGATGGAGGCCACACACACACACGTACACACACACTGGAACCAGTAGGTATTAATCAGTTCAGTTTCACACAGACCAAGCAATTATTGGAGTGTAATAATTTTTTCAGGACAGGAGGTAAAAAAACATGTCACCGCAAAAAGATTTCAAGCTGTAATCGAGTCACACAATAAAGACAATTCAGACAAACCTGGCACGCAAAGTCACAAAGACATTGTGTAATAGTTTCAGTCTGTTGCTATCCTCCTATAGTTCCTAGACACCGGGCTGAGAAAAGGCCTTCTCCAAAGGGATGTTGATATCCTTGTTTCTCTCTGCAGTGAATCATTTCTGACAGGGGAAGCATGCTAAAAAGCTGAAGAAGGTTTTTTGCTCAGGTTGTATGTCAAGCCTGCAAATTCAGCTGCAGACAAATATAGTCCATACCCACCTGTCAAACTGTTTGAGAATGTGACATTTGTTTTATTTTCATTGATCTTTTTGAATAATGGAAGGTTCTCCTTATTTTATGGTTAATTTTCCAAATCAGTACCAAGTATGCACTGGCGGACTTGGATGTGGTCCAAAGTCATTTATGTTTTTGTTGAAAAGTCATGAATGAATGAGAATATTGCTCGTTTATATATATTTGGCTAAAGATGTCCTGTAATGATTTTAGGTCTGTAAATTGGATTAAATCGAATTGTTCAAAATGAACCAATATCAGCTAGGAATCAGATCAGCAACCACCCATTTTGAAATGAATCGAATCGTTGTTAAAATCAAGTTCCACCCCAAAAATGTTTTATGTGGACGTAATTAATGTAAACTTGCTGGTGTGCCTTTGGGGGAAATGGAGAACATTCAGGAACAAGTGTCACTCCAACATTTCATATCTCTGCTCTTCTGCTTGTCTCCTTTTTAGAGCTATACATGTGAACTCAGAAAAAAACGGGCTCATGCAGCCTCAAGTCACAGAATAAACACTCACAGATCCTGATGGCACATCGGCCATGTCCGAACACCCACCCTAATCCCCAACTACTAAAAAACTATAGTGTGGGACTATCTACTGCCCTGTATTTTAAAAACAAGTCAGACTCCATGCTCACTACCTTTTTTTTTAAACTCGGAATATGACATCACCGAATTCACAAAGTGAAAATCGAATTAATATGAGTGTCCTACAACGAATATTTATGAACCCAACGTGTTTAAAAGATAAAAACGTACATCATTTAAAAAAAATACATTTGGATACATTTTGTTGTAAAAATTGTTCAAATGCAATGCATTGTGGTCTATATTCACCAATCTAGTGAGCATGCACACTGTCTTTTCCCAGTGACTTCTGCGACATTTCTAGGGCATTCGATTTTGGAATTGTAGATTCGGACATCAGTACAAAATGGCAAACACTAGTACACTATGGGGTGAGCAGTGAAGGAATTCGGACATAGTCAGTCTCTCAAATGTTACCAGCAGGCTTTTCATCTAAGATGCATACAAAAGGAGAAGCACTGGTGCGGTTTATTATATCTGGGGGCTAAAATGAAGGGGTGTGCTAACAACAGTCACCAGTCACACCAGACATTTCATCAGAAATGTTACTCACATCTGTATGAAAACAAGTCAACACAGTCTGTCATATATTTTGGTCATAATCCAGGCTTGATGCTCACTCATAGCAGATTATGGTTTCCATATCTTTAGCTGACGTGATTTTCTTTATTAACCCTTAAACGATGAAGTTTGAACTCACTCTCTTCTCTTTCATCACTCTTAAAGTGTCCCATTGACGGAGATGATGGGAATGGAGTGTGATATCTAGATGAAGCAGTGATTATACATCGCCCTGTGCTTTCCTTCTGCTGTTCTGTCTTCGCTGAGCACACCTGATAAGCCACCAATAAAAGCAGAATAGAGTGATCCTAATCTGGAATCATTTGGCTAAAGGACCGAGTAATTGATGCTTTCAGAGAACTATAAATAAAGGTAAAGAAAACAGCTAGAGTTGGAGCAGCTGGAATGGGGGACAAGAAGAAGGGAAGGAGAAAAAACGGGGCCTGTTGCATCCTCCTGCTATACTTTCCCCCTAATTGCTCAGTATTTATGGTGGGAGGAGTCATATTTGTGGGCAACATGCCTCTCCACATGTACACACTGAAAACCAAAATACACACTAAGAGATTCCATCACTCTAAAGGGAGTCATTTTTGCTTGCTGGAGGTCAGTAGGAGGCTTTTACAGGCTGTTATGAAGCCAGCTCACTATTCCTGGAAGAGCGTTGGTATCTTTTGATCAAATTCCGCTCCACTCTCCAGTAACCTCCTTCCTATGAATTGTGAGCTAATTGTACCATGTGGGTTTTGTGTGATTGTGTTCGCCTGCATGTGTGTCTGGGTGGGCAGAGGGCTTTATGTCTTTGATTGATTGTTGTCATTTTGGTGGATTATTGTGTTAGCGGCACACACAATAACTTTAATGGTGCTTCAAAGTGGGGAGATCACACATTTCTTATGACTTTAAACTATTTTAACTCGGCTGGAAAACTTTTCCAAGGGAAACACGGGATGTGTGCTCTGTTGTCAGTATCAAATCTGAGATGTTGCAGAGATTTAGGCTGAATTTTTTTAAGCAATAGCTAAAACAAATAGATGTAAAGGGTTTATTTTTTTGTTTGTTTTTGAAATAAAAAAAAGTTGCACCCAGTTAAACCTTTGGGGCTTCACCTGAAATAACCAAACGCAGCAAAGTCAGCTTCAGCATCAAGAGGAAACATCTAAAAAGATTACATTTGTATGTGTTAACCTCTTAATAGTGACCACCTTCATTTTTAAGAAAAGACCCTGAACCAAATATGAACTCTGTAACGTATTTGAAAATTAACAGGCTCTCTTCTTTTTAAACTAAGTTTTAGTTGTGCCTCTTAAGCTACATTCACACCACCCTCGGCAACGTGTGTTCAAACAACCACTTCCAATGAAACTCTGTGTAAATGTGCATTTCGGGCTTCCGTGTTCAAAACTCTCGGGTTCCCATGTCACTACGCACACGTTCAAGACCGTTTTGTGGCTCTTTGTACAAAACATCCATTGAACATGTGTTGAAAGTTAAACCAGGTCAAACTTTGACCAATCAAGGACCTGGATTTAGCAGTGACGTATGGATGGCCCTTTCAATTCACTGTAGCGCCAACCGTTTAAAAACTGATTATAAAGGAAAAATTCATACTTGCAGTTTTTGCCCAGACAGAATTATATGACACCACGTCTTTCAAATATCGGAAGAGAGCTATGACAGAAAATGTCTGGAGCAAAGTTTATGAGATTTGCATTTCACAATACGGCTCTCTTAACTGTAGGTGGTGGGGAGCAAGCAGTAGAACATTTTTTACATTCAAAGACCTTTATTTGCAACTTTTGCTTAAAGTTTTGCTGTAATTTTTTTAGATGGAGAAAATGAATCTCCCAGCTGTACTTTTTAATTTTAGTCTGAATAGCTGCACAAACACGCAGAGCTCAGTTGAGATAACTCGACATGAGTAATTTTGAAAGGGTTAGCCCTTTAAAGACCCCAATTAAAATGACCAGCCTGTAGCTGTATCTCATCTTTGCTGACATCCTCATACATGCATACTTTTTATTAAGCTCTCCTGGCAGGACTCACGACTGACCTCAAGATGAGCAACTATTCAGCCTTGTTCATTTCCTTCTGTCTTTATCCCATAAAACACATATATATTAAAATGGTTTCTCTGTTGTTTTTTTCTGTTTTTTTGCATTGTCCCCTTGTTTCAGTGTTCTAAATGAAGTTCACATCTGAGATGTTAAGAGGATGAAAAGCAAAAAAAAAGGTTCCGTTTTTTAAAACAAATGGTGTGTATGAAGCTGGATGGATGAAGCTGCTATCTTTTCTGTTCATTAGGTTGAGAAATCAACAGCACAGAAGTGATGTGTGTTGGTGTGAGACTGCCCATGGTGTGCTCCATTCAGAGCAGCAGAAGCGAGATTTCTGGTTCTGCCTCGTTCCATTTTCAAACATTTGGACACATGTCAACCCTGTCACACATGGCAGCAATCAACAACATTTCACATTCACACACACACTGTTAATGAAATGGAATTTATTTGGCAATAAAATTTAATTAAATGGTTTACACCTCCTCTATGAGTTGTCCCCCAAGTGGCAAATGTAAATTAAACCCATGCAAACAGACACACTCTGTTTAAATGTGTATACGTATCTCTGGAATGTAGGAAGAAAACCTTTAACAATTCTTTTAAAGAGGAAAATAGCTCAATCTCATGAATTAATCTGCCTCATTATTTGAGAAAACATGCCACGAATCAACAAAGTGCAAAAACTAAGCTAACACTAGATTGTGGAGATGTTAGGATTCATTGTATGGTTGATTTGTGTTGTTATGAGTGTGCCATTTTTGTGTACTAAGATTTTTTTTCTTTATTCTACTTTTATTGTTATGAAATTATTCATTTAAAGTCAAACCATGATCTTTCCTTTATTGTACAAAAACTGCTTTGCTTCCTAAACTTTTTTTTTTTTTTTTTTTGGGGTAAATCTAGTTTAATGCCGACTCCATTTTGAAGTCAGCGGGCGGTGAAACTTGAAATGCAATGATGGGATTACATTGGACATGTGCAGCTGTGTTGAAGGCAAAAATAAAAATTAAATTCAGCCCAAATACTTCTCAGATTTCGAAGCTCCCTAATTAGGGATGGGAATAGAAGCCCCATGAAGCCTCACTGGGGTTCTTGTAATTGTGCCGGAAAAATGAACCACCCATTCAGGGCTTCGAAACCACACCGAATAGCGGCATCTGGTGGCGGACTGGATGTATATCGACATGTGTTTCAACTAAACTCCTTGTAACATTTCAATATGGAATTGATGATGATGAAAAAAATGTAAAACAAAACAATGTTGTTAATGACTATTAAAAAGAACAACGTAAAACAACACATGTAGGAAACATCACATGAAGAAAAAAAACGCAAAGCAAAAAAAAAAAAATTTTACCTACAGCTGATTTCGAACCCAGGACCTCCGGAGGTGACTCCAGGCAATCATTCCACTGAGCTATCGCTACAGATACCAAAGAACTGTGACAGTAGAAATTTATTGAAGTCTTTTTTTTAACACAACAATCATGCATTCTTTTTTTATTTGGTGAAATCGAGTAGAAACGATCCTGAGCCACAGTATGTTTTTTACTAGGAGTCATGGTAAAGTGCAATGAACTGTCGCTGATTCTGATACAGGGGAAACAATAGAACTGACCAGGAAACGTTCAGGATTCATTTCGTGTTTCTAGAGAACAGCGCGCCCAACTGTTCGACACTCAAGTGACATCTGAACCCTGGTTCGACCAAACGAAACATTTGGCGCGTCATACGTCATCAACCACGTGATCTGCGCTAGTTGACACACGCCCCGAAACATTGTGCCGAAACATTTTGTTTCATGAGAGTGAACTGCGCGCCGAAGCGCCGTGTCAAACAGGCCATCCCTATCCCTAATGTTTATGCTGACAGGTTAGTTTCCTGGAGAACCGCTTAGCTTCATGGATTGGTGTTCCATTTGCAGTGCAGACAGAAAGGGAGGCAAAAGCAAGGAGAAAGACAAAAGTGACAAAAGATGAAGGATGGGTTCACACTTTTTCAGCTTTTTCATTCACAAACTAATATGTCTAATCTTCCTGTATCTATTTGTTGGGCTGACAAGAGGAGTTTGCTGCTAGACCTCAGGTGCTAAACCAATCATACTGTCACTGGGAAAATAAACCTTTTTTAAAGAAGGAATAACATGTTATAAGAGTTTTAGCATTGCAGATAATAATATAACAATAACTATAGACCCTTTGCATGTGACGTTAAAGCACCTGCGTGAACGCTCCTTCAATCATTTTGAGAGTCAAACAGAGAGCATTGCTGTCTCAGATCTTTGTTATGTCCACTCGACTGTCTGCCTTTGATTACTCCCCTCCATATCATTGGCAAGACAAAATAAAGGGCTGCAAGGTTTGCCACAGATCAGAACTGATGTCTGGTGCCTATTCCTATGATGCGCCCCCTGCACCCACACACAAACAGAACGCAAAAGCAAAAGGGTTGCAAGGAAGAGGTTGCATATTTTTGTTTTTTAAGATGAAGTCTTATATACTGACACAATTTAAAAAAGCATCTATAATGAAACAATGCAATGAGCATTCACGTTTCAATAGTAATTTATCATCCACGACTGACAGAGACTAATAAAAGGCACATTCAGGTTCCACAGGAACCTGTGACTCTGCTCACATTTGCATGTTTTTGGGAAACATTTGCTTGGTTTTCCGTTATTTGTTCACCGTTAAAAACAAAAATAGGTATGCCAGCTCCTTTGTAAGTCCTGGCAACCTTTCAAAAATAACAGATTAGTTCTGGATAAAACCCAAATGGAACCCATACCTAACTATGTAACACTTATAGGAAAATAAAATTGTTACGGGGGGGCTAGGAGGTACGCAGGCGCAGAGAGGAGAGGAGGCAGGAGGTTTCAGTGAATGCGGAGCTTTAATCAATAAACCAAAACTACAAAATAAAACCAGTGCAACAGGCAGGCAAAACTCGAAGCTCGAAATACTTTAAACCGGGGAACAACACAATATGGACCAGCACAGGAGGAAGGGAAAGACAGGACTTAAATACATACAAGGCAACAAGACACAGGTGGAAACACTCAGGACTGATGGGGCAAGGTAAAACCCAAAACAACAACGAAACAGGAAACCCTACAAAATAAAACAGGAAGTTAAACTCAAAACATCACAGAAAATCAGAGAACCAAACGCAAAGAAACTGAAACCGTTACAAAAATGTGTAACCACAGGCTTACCTGAAACAAAATGTTCAGTACAGAATTTGCTGGCTGCTGTTTGACTGCAGCAATCCATCGTTTTCTGTCTTCATGTCGTGGAAATCAGTAAAAAGAGACACTTGAATTTGGAGTTTAAATGTTGTAGCAATCATGGTGGCTATTTCTCTACACCAAAGTCGCAGATTTTACCTGTTGGATGTGACAAAACAGTATGTAGTCGACTACCAAAATGGTGGACAACGATGCGCATGACGTCACTGCAATGGGGCTATAAATCTTTAGTTCTCCTGATAAAACTGTTGCTCTCACATCCACACTGTTTACAGTGACGCTACATTGTTTCAGCTACTTCTGTAACATTTTATTTCTTATTTTATTTGGAAGTCAGTTTTAATTTAGCTATAAGTTAGTTTATTTTATTGAAACATTATTTGTTGAAGATTTGTTTTAGCATTAGAATACCTTGAAATAAATTGTGTTCTTCTATGGTTCAAACAAGTTTCCTGTAGTTCTTAGTAGTTTCAGGAGAAGTAATGTAACCTTCTTCCAGTAGGCTATTAACTTCTAATCAGTTATCTCTCTCCTTCTCTGTTGTCTTACAGGTGCTTGCTTTGGAAAGACAGGTCTTTGATTTCCTTGGTTACCAATGGGCTCCCATTCTTGCTAATTTCTTCCATATAATTGTTGTAATACTCGGTCTCTTTGGGACCATCCAGTACAGACCACGCTACATCATTGTGGTGAGTACATCAATTTGATCCCTTTAATTCACCTAAAACATTGCACACCTTCTTCTGAGTTACATTATCGAGAAAAGTTACATGACCTCAAAAAGTACTGATATGTGTATTCACAATGAAGCTTTCCTTTTCCAACTGTTTTGCAGCACTTTCTGGCATTTTGCGATACCCTTAAGTCATTCTTATCCCTTGGTAATTTGGACCAGATTACAGGTGGGGGTATTGGGTGGGTACAAAGGAGCTCATCAGATTTACGCTCAGCTTTAGGTTTCCGGGGGGAAAAGGTAATTCTCTGCTAGAGAAAAGAATGCATGTTTGGTCATCTGCAACACTATATTATTTTCTTGGGGGTTAAATGGTTAGGGACTAAACATGAAGATGAATTATTTATTATTATTATTTATTATGAATTATTTTTTTAGATATCCTTTTTTTTACCTACAGTTTTCGAATACTCATTTCAATGTGGGTCAACAGTTTTTTTAACCTTCTCTTTGATGACTCAGTTGGTGAATACCACCCGCTTTTATTTTGTGTCTGATAGCAGCAAGCGGTCAAACCTGTCAGTTTGCTTTATAGTTAAATCTTGATCTTGATTTCATCACTTCAGCAGTTCCAAGAACCACAAACCAAATACACTTGGTGTATTTACTGACATCTTCCTAAAAAGACATGTATTTCAAACTAGATTATGTCAAAATCTTCCAGTATTCCAACATGTGATGATGTTTAAACTTTCTCCCTGTGGTTTTGTCTTTTATTTATACTGCATTCTTTTCTAAATCTGCTGTATGTTTGTTCTGCAGTACATAGTATGGGCAGCTGTCTGGGTAGCCTGGAATGTTTTCGTCATCTGTTTCTACCTGGATGTGGGGGGATTGACTAAGGTGAGACATTGCAAACCTCACAGCATGTGAGCTGATTCAAAAAGAATAGTGTTTTTGTGATGATGTTCTGAGATTTTTGGAGCAGTGAAGCCAATGTTCTATATTTTCCTGTACTCATCATAGTAGTGAAACTCAAACACTGGTGAAAACATAGAATGATTGAGGGATTATAGCTAACCTTAAACATGCATTTGCCTGAACACTTAGGCTATGTACACACCGGGGATGTGTGGCATTTATTAAGAACGCACTGAATGTGAGTTTTTGAATACACTTTTGGCTAATGGCGTTCACACTGGACTGTCGCTACCCGATACTAACACAAGTCTACCACCTACAGTTGGAAGAGGGTTGGCCTGAAATGTTGAAGAAGCGCAACTTTTTCAAATCTTGCTCCAGACTCTTTCTGTCACAGCTCTATTCCGATATAGGAAATACTTGGTGTTATATAATTCTGACTAGGCATAAACTGCAATCTTTAATTTCTTCTCCTCAATTTTCAAACAATTGAAAAGAGCTGTACCCCCACTTCACTACCAAACCTGAGTCCCTGATTGGTGAACGTTCAACTGGTTGATTTCAGTTGCTATGCGCTTTTTACGTAGAGCAATTGGGCTTAAAAACACATCAATGCGAGAGTTTTGAATGCAGGAACCCCTAAGCGTGTATATATGCACTTCCCATAGACCTTTCGTTGAAAGAGGTTGCTCAAACTCAAATTTTCAAGCTCAGTGTGAATGTAGCACTAGAGCTCAAGACATGTGTCACAAAGTTATTGAAACAAAGCAGTTTTGTAAACTATTATTTGCATTTTTAATTAGGCAAAATAATATCAACTGTATTCGAGGTTAGAAATGAGGCTCTTAGTTGTGGGTGGGTCTGTTACACCCTCTTCCACTGACTAACAGCCCCAACTTAAAATTGGCAGTACAACAAAAATGGTGAGCAATATTGGGGCTATCCAGGTGTACAGTTTTGAGTGAGATGCCGGCTCGGATGAGGAAAACGTAGATCTATATGGATCTAGTTGTCTACAAGTGGATGGATCAGAATGGAAGAGAGCAGGGAGTTTGTGGTCTGCTCCTGATTCATTACAATTTGAATAAAGGAATACTCAAAAATGCTATTTTACTCACTTTTCTTTACACATGTCCTCCGTCATGAAAAAAAAAGCCATTAGAACATGTTAAAAAGACAGAAACCATAATTTTCCGATGAAAATTGTATTGGTGACCAATGACTGCTCATTTGAGTGGACTTCTTATAAACACTGCTGTTATTTTTGTCTTCCTGATGAGCATCCTGCCTAACTGCCTGGCATGTAGGTAAAATTCCCCTGCGACCTGCTCAGAATGCCAACATTCATTTGAGAAACACCTACCCTGTCCATAGCATGCCCTTGTCTGTCTTTCACTGTATGTGTCAGTGCGTCTATGGTTCTTGGTAGTATAATGAGCCATGCAGGGGCCAGCTGCTTGGGGCCAAGACTGAGCATTAACCTGACAGATGGAGCTGGTCTGGGCTCCGAGCTCTACATATGGTGGCCAGTATGAAAGCTGGCTTATGGAGCGAGTGTACTCCCACCTGTGCACACCTCACGTGCATGCGCACAAACTCCACTCATAGTCCTGTAACAGGACTCACAGAGTCACTACATCAAAGTCAGTCAATTCTTTCCATCTCACCTTGACTGATGCTGACGGGGCGGCTCTTTATGTGTGTTAGCCAGACGCTCAGACTGAGGGTGGGGGGGCAGGTCATCAGAGTGATATGCCACATGCTCCGTCAACTCCTATTGATCCCTGATCCCCTCCCCCATTGCGCTGAGCAGATAGACTCCTGCCGCTCACACACACCTTTGTTTGAAACGGCCTGTCGTCCTGTCTTTGTGCTCCTGTTCACCCAACGCAGAACCTGCTGTCACAGAGACTTGTGGCACATCATTTGCACCAAACTGTGGAAATGTTTTGATATTTAGGATTACTTGCTGGCAGAGCTTTTAAAGCTTCCTTGTTTTTGTCCTGAAAGGATAAAAAAAGAATTAAACATTTACTATTTGACAGCAGCTTTATAAAATTCTTTTGGTCTCATTCAGTGTGGAGTTTCCAAACAAACTGACCTGAAATTATTTGACTAATTCCCAAGAGAATTCAGAAAGGGATAGAAAACATGTTGTAGATTCATTTTAATTGTGTATTATGTGTCAGTTGAAAACACGAACATCAGGTTTTTTGTTTCAAGGGCAGTTCTACTTTCAATTTATTTTTAACGTGTATTTTCTTTAAGTTATTCATCTAATTGAAATGAAATGTATGTATGTACATTGTTTGCTATGAAAGTGCAAAGATTTGGCTTTAATTGAAAACTGAAAGATAAATTCCAAATGATGTAATAGGTCCTGAATGGGTAACAGTATGGTGTATAATGGATTATGTTGGATTTAGGTTGTTATAACAAACCTACGAATAGTGAAAAGCACGTGAAAAGAGTATACAAAGAACTTATAAAACCTGAAACACATTTTTAAACATAAGTAAAGTAAAATTAAAAGTTTGGACAAACAAAAAAAGACAACTTTAACCCTTGTTATATCCCATGACCCCACCCTTACATTGACGTGTTCTCCCTACCATGACAAAGGTGTATAAAGGTGGAGAGGATTTCATGTAATCCATGGACACCAGTGAAGATCATAAATCATTGAATAAAAAAGGTTCCGCACACTGTCTTGTGGGTCTAGATGACCCAACTCCCAATGTTAAAGTGCCTAGGATAGCACAAGGGCTAAGAAGAGCTGTAAGAAATATGAGCAGTCAAAGTTTCTTAGTGGATCAGCCCCTTTCAGAAACAATTATGCAATCATAAATGGTTGCCCTATACATTTTTAATTCACATCTGTCTCATCTCAATTTAAAATGTATATATTTTCATAGTAGTAGTTTAATATTTTTCATGAATCAGACAATAATGAAAAATCAACATGTCCTCACCACTTTTTGTAATCCTTAACTGTTAAAGAAGTGATTTTCTTGCTGTTTTAATGCACAAAAAATAATGTAAAATGTTCAAAAGGTTATTTTTCATAACTCTTGAGACTTTTTCTAAATTTATATTGACATATTTTAAAGAATTTGTTTTTTGATACTTCTATCTCTCAGTGATAAATGGAGGAATCTGTGCTTCGAGCTGCAAAAGAAGCACCAAAATACGCCCCCTGACAGTGAACTGCCCAAAGGCTCCTCAGTATCAACTGCTAATATACTGCATACATGATTGCTACAGTCTGGATAGAGATGGCTTCCCTGGCTCGCAGCATCAATCAATGGCATCTGTCAAGTCATTAGTCCTTGCAGCACTGCCTTCTGACCTTCAGCCATCATTATTTCCATGAAGAGGTGTGTGACAGATGACAAAGTCACAGAGATAGAAGAAGCCTGATTATAGGTTACAATCAGAATGAGAGGAGAGTAACATATCAGTATCTTGATATCAATTCTCACGCCTATCTAAATATATATTTTTTACCAACCCTGATCTTTATTTGAAACTGTTTGCCTGCATTGTCATTGTGCGTGTGTTTTTGGCTTGTATGTATGGGGGAGTTGATAGGAATCAGAGATGTTTCCATCCTGACACCACTTGGTCCTGTTAATAATGCATATCTTGTCACTAAGGGGCACATGCAAGGTTGGATTTCTGTATCAGAGAATTGATTGGTGTGAGCGTCTGCACAGCTGGACTCGTGCGCTCATGTAGCTGTGGGTAAAATGAGTATGGCCATGGTCTCCAAGCGTAACTTGTTTTAAATGACGGCTATATTGTTACATCTGCAAGAAATTGCTTAATTTCCCTAAGAAACAGAATGCCGCTCATCCTGTTCTGTTAAATGGAGGTTCTGTGATTATTTTATGCAAATTTCAGGGAAGTGGTTATCCTGCATTTTTAGCTTTGATAATAATGTTTTTTTTGTTTTAGCATTAGGAAATAGCAATTAAAACATGTCACAAGTAAGCAGCAAATTTTCTAATGGAAATAATTACCACCCATTGCTGTTTAGACCAGATCACTTTTTGGTACAACGCAAATATGCTGTTCTTTTCAAATATTTCCTGATAATTTTTTTTTCCTGATTTTAACAGGACAAGGCCAAAAGCAGGTTCACTCCACAGCTGTTTGGCGTGGAACAATTCATATCTAATAAATCCATTTCAACCCTTAAACATGGGAGCTATTGCAGATGACAGCTAAATAACTTGTGCTCTTTGACATACCTTAAATCTTCAACATATGTACATACTGTTTGTAAAAAAGGCCATGTGACTAAAAGGGAGGACGTCCAACACACAATTAATACCATACTTACAAAAGTTCATTAAAACACTACAAATGTAAAATATAGCATAACGATGCAAAGCCACTTTTCTCTGCGACAGAATAAGCTGATTTACATTGATTACGTAAACTGCACCACATATCAGTGCAAGGCAACTTTTCTTCAAAATCAGCTGGAATTACATTAATTGTGTTAATGGTTGAAGAGTTACGGTAGTTGAAAGAATGTAAGCACTGAAGCTAAAGCTTCATTTAATTATAAAGTGTCAATTGCTTTCGATAGTCAACTTGGGAACTGTACAAAGAATGCAAGTAAAATGTAAAAACAAGAGGAAATGTCAAATCCTTAAATGCTATTACAAACCACTTTGAAAACTCCAATATGGAATAAATGTCTGAAGAGTGGAAGTTATAAGAAAGTCTCCTCAACGCTATCTAGTGTGAACTTAAACCATGCCGCTGACCAAGCAAGCAAACCAAGTCTGAGTAGTGAGGAGGTCTGGGTTCTAGTGGTAAATAATGGATGCCATACTAGTATTGTATAATGTTTTTTGTTTCTGTTGTAACTACAAACTGGTCCAGGTGAGACAGTCTGCTCTAAAAGTGTATTGTGAAACTAAACCATATGGGTGATGCTTGAGACTGAACAGTAGTAAAAAACTAGTGAAACTGTAACAACTTGTCTTTTGTTGTATAAACAAACCCAACCACGGAAAAAGATTCACCATCCCTGAGGGCTTAAGTCCAGACCCCTGCTTCTTAAACAATCAAGCTTGTGATTCAACCTTGGATTGCTTATAAAGAATAAATGAATGTTCATCATGAATAAAGAATGGGGAGTAGAGGTTTAATGATTTGTTTTGTTTTCCAGGATAGTGATCTGCTGACATTTAACATCTCAGCACATCACTCCTGGTGGAGCGAACACGGTCCTGGCTGCATAAGGAGAGAGATGCCGGAGGCGGCTGGGGTCCGCAGCACAGAGAGCCACTCCTACATCACAGTCATGGGCTGCCACATGGAGTACCAGTACATCGAGGTCTTGCACAGCAGTACGCAGATTCTTGTTGCTGTGAGTAGAATTTAACGTTCTGTTTGTAAAGAAAAACAAGACACCCAATACAGTTTAGGATTTCGAAAGGAAGTTCATGGGACTAGAAAGGAGGATGTCCAACATATTTATAATATTAATGAAAGTTTACAGCACCTTTTATTACCAGGCAGTAATATGTAAATATGCACCCTGAATCATTTACACTATCTTATTCTACCTCCTATGTTCACATTTAAACCTATTTTCCCCATCGTTTCAATACTTCTGCTAATGAACCAGATCAGAGAAGTACCCTATGCTTAGCATATTTATAAACATATCTTTCTTAAGAAATATACATTAAATGCTAAGCTTTGCACTTGGTGTTTGAAACATATAAATTCTCTCATCCACATAAAGGAAGGCATTGAAATGATGCTTTATAAACCTCATAAGCCCTTTCAGCAGTGACAATGGCCTTGCCTATTACTTGCACAATTGAACTTCTAGCACCATTTTACATTAAACTTTACGACTTTGTTTGATCACATGTTGAACTGCAGCTCCTAAGTAGCTCATCCCCCTATATTGGATGTTTATGCAGCGATGAGCAATAGGCTTCTTTAGTCTAAAAGTTGTGTTTCCTTTAGCTGGCAAAGACAAAGATGTGCACCATGTGAAGCCAGATTATCCCTGTGGTTGTTGCCATGAGACGTATACCACCTAAATCTAACCTCCAAGAAAACAGTTGCTGATTCAGTGGCCAGTCTGGCCATAACAGTGGGAAGGATTTAACAATCACATCAAAAGGCCAGACTCCCTCTTCAGAGCAGTTTGAATTCACATGTAAACGATGAAGTTTGTGGAATTTAAGCCTAGAAAAGAATCACAGAGCTGAAAAAAGCTTTTAGAACAATTTGGCTGTTTTATACCGGAGTGAATGGAGACTGACTTATAACAAGCAGGAAATGGGTGTGGCCAGGTCCCTCATTAGTTATTACTGCCCTCATTTGAAGACATTTTCCATTGAAGCCATTTGGGACCGTTATAACTTATTTAAACACCTTCCTTTTGTGAAAATGGGGAAATGACTGGGACAAACATGTGTGTCTGTTGTTGGAAACACACCCAGTGAGGTCATTCTAGAATCAAAAGGCCACACCCATCCCCAGTACAAACCACAAAGGGACAGTAGATTTTGAAGCATCATCTCTCTGTACTCTGCCTGAGCTTATGCTGTCAAACAAATCTGTTCAACTGTCACATTTAAAATAAATTATTCAATTTATTGTTGTTCATTTTCTCTGCATAGCTTTGTGTCCTGATTAAACTATCTGTTGTTTTTAAGTTCAATACAGTTTATCACACATAAAATGTAAAATGGTCATCCAATATCCCACTGTTTTTTTTTTAATGTATGGACTATAACACTAAACATGTGATGCTGTCCTTAAAAATGGGTGGAAAACAAAGAGAGCAAAGAAGTGTGAAAGTAAAAAAGGGAAGAAAGGAGGATATGTGGTGTCAGCAGAGGGGTTTCAAGGTCACAATGACATGCCATTAAATATTAAATCTGAGCCTCAAGGAGTTTTTTTCATTAAAATGGAACATGTGGATTCGTCTGTCAGTAATGGAAGCATTTTCATCATCCATCTGCTCAGATTTGTTGCCATCTATAGAAGAAGCCCTGAAGTCAAGACCGCATTGCTGCTTCATCTCGCTGCAGGGACAGAGTAAATTCACAGTTAAAAAGAAAAGCTTGTTGTGCTTCTTCAGTTTTCAACTAGGATATTATAATTTTAAATCAGGACAGGGGAAATATGTTCCTCTTCCTCTCCGTTTTTTTCCCTCCCTAAACCTCTTCATGTTTTTCATCTGTATTGTGTTGTCCTAATGATAATTCATGGTTGCATTACTGTGTTCAGCAGAAAATATTCTGTTGTTTTCCATCATTCATTGTGTGTCATTGCCCCTTCTTCCTTCTTTGTACATTTCACTGAAAACCAGAACAGCTAATTCTGGAGAAACATCTGCTGTTGTATATTTGGGAAGAAGACATTATTTACAAAGAAAGTGGTATATGATTCTGCTATTTCTGCATACATTATACCAACTCACCAGCGCAAACATATCAGAGTTTACAAATGAACTTTCAACATGAGCGACAGCCAGTTCTTTGTTCTGCACAATCTGTTTCTCTGAAACACGGGTGGATGCTGATAATGGAGGGTACAGCAGTCGTTGTCACTCTTGTTCCATTACTCATTTGCTATGTTTTCATGTTTTTCCCTCCTATCGCAATCTCTTTGTTCAATATGTCTTCCTGTCTTCTTTTCCTGCCCCGATAGTGCTATTTCTGGTCTCTATCTTTGTCACTTTGCTGCTGAATGACAAAAGTTACAAAACATTTATCTCTCCTTTACCACTCACTGACTGTCACTTAGATGTTTTTGGTATGGTGTTTACTCAAAGTACAGTCTGAAACTGTTTGAAAAAAAAGAAGAAAACATCATGATCTGGGATCTGTATTTCTTTAGCAGTTTTTTCTGACAGTCATGTGTCTTTGTCATTTCTTCACAGAGGACCTCCACGATTAGTCACACTGTGACCACCTACATACCCAAACATATTTCTGACCTTTAACCCATCAAAAAGTAAAGGTTTTATCATTTTTGCATTAAATGTAATATTGATGATGATGATAATATTTTACATTGGACATATACTTTAGAAAAATAGTGCAAGATAAAAAAAATACATAACTATTCAAAAGAGAGTGAGTAGAAGGAAAAGCCTAATAGTTTCTCACCCCCATTTCCAGCTAGACAAATTCTATTACCACACCCAGTGCACCCACGATCTGTTTCCTCGCTAATGCTACGTACACAGTGGGCATGGGATGCAGGTTCAACAACCTTCATGATCCCTTTTTAAACAATTTCCGTGTCTTCCATGTTTTAAAAAGAACACTACCCATACGCTGCTACCAAATCCAAGTCCCTGATTGTTCAAAGTCCAACTGGTTTAACTTTCAATGTGCATTCAGTGGCAGTGGCAGTGGCAGTGGCACATTTTGTACACAGAACCCAAAAATGGACTTAAAAACATATGTAGCTACGCGTGAATGAGAATTTGAATGTAGAAGCCCAAAACATGCATATGTACGTTTACATAGACATTTTTTACTGTAAGTTGTCACTCAAAAGCGAGATTGAGTGTTTCTGAGCCCAATGTGAATGTAGACCAAGTCTTTATGTCATTGAACAGGTCAGTGCCATCAGAATCTCAAGTCCTTGTGTCGTTGTCTACGAACAAGACAGTCAGATTACTTAGTCATGTTGTCAATATAACTGTGTACTTTAGAGGGAGGTTCTGATGTAAACTATGGCTAAAGTTTTGATGACAATTATTGTAAAATGTAAGTTACACCTTTTTTGTTTGATTGCAAGAGACTGGACAAGATTCACATTTACACTTATATTGTTCATATTGTAATTTGTTGACAGACCATGTCATACCAACATAGAAAAAACCCACTGCAAACAGTACAGTAACAAACTTAAAATGGCATCACCCAGCTGTAACAATCCAGTCTAAAAGAAAAAAAATGTGCTAGTTAAAATCTTTTTTTTCAGGCTAGTGTTAATTATACAAATTTTTGGTTCCTGGCAGCTAATAGTTTTTCTTATTTTATAAAGCAGATCACCTACATCGGCCAATTTTATTTATTGTTATGTAAAACCAATGAACGCATTTTGCAAGTAATTTTTTTCTGCCTTAGTTTTTTTGACAAAAAAAATACTGAAAAAAGATAGACAGGCAGGCAGGCAGGCAGGCAGACAGACAGACAGACAGACAGACAGACAGAGCGATAGATAGATAGATAGATAGATAGATAGATAGATAGATAGATAGATAGATAGATAGATAGATAGATAGATAGATAGATAGATAGATAGATAGATAGATAGATAGATAGATAGATAGATAGATAGATAGATAGATAGATAGATAGATAAAGACTTTGACTAAAGACTAAAGACAGATGTGTGCTTGGCTGTTCCTAATAAATTTAGTTGGGGAAGAGCGGAACAAAAATACAATGAGGTCTCAGTGCAGTTCCTACCTCATTATCAGCTGCCATTAAACATGCAGCTGTCTGAACTCAAAACTCGTACCTCTAATTTTCAGCAGAGATGTATGCCTCTTTGTTGACAGCTGTGTGTCATTAACCTGCAGGACCGTTGCAGCACCTTTCCAAGCCCCCACCGTCATCACATTCCCCACGTGATGCACCATTTTTACCTGAGTAATTCTCTCACTCTCCTACATGCAGTCACTTTCTCCAGACGGTGAGCCACAATCAATAGTGTGTTAATTAGCCTTTAGGCCAACTCTGAAAGCTGTCACTGCATACTCTCACAAAGGACATTTAACTCTAGACTGAGTCCTCATTATTTAACGGGGAACAAAGGAAAGGTGTCACAAAAATGATTGCTTCTCTAAACGATCTGTTCTGTTTATGGAAATATATGTTACTGTTTGCAGATGATATTTTAAGTTGGAATGAATATTAATAAGATTTGAAATTACAGTTGTTCTCTTTTATGCTGGGAAGCTTTGACTTGTTGTTACAATAGGCTCTGGACTGTAACAAAAAAGAAGGGAGCCAAAAGCACTCAAAGTACTTTTAATATACTTGACAAACCCAAATAAGAAAGCATGAAGATGTGGTGTTGCATCTGTGTCTGGGAATGAAGTGCATGTTTGTAAAATGGGGGAAACAAAAGAACCAAACAGATGAGCGCTGCAGGGAATTAGCTAAGGACCCCAGAGCTGCAGTGGAGGATCTGGCTGTAGCAGGAAAACCATGAGGATGAGTCCTCCTAAAAAGGTGGATCTTTTACATCCGTCACCTGGTTTCCCAATACCTGCACCTGTGCAGGAGGAGGGTAAGCAGGGCAGACACCAGGAACACAGCCATATGGTCAGGGCTGTAACACTTGTAATATAAGTGTTACGAGAGAAACTATGTAAGAGAAATAAAAATGTTCAGTTATAATGTAAACAGTAGTTACATGCCCCATGGACTGATGCTTATTACTCACCGTGCATTGTAAAAACTGGTTTTGAGTCTTTTTCAACCAGCAATGTCTGCATAAACCTGACCTTCATTAGCTTATGTTAATGCAAGAATCTCTGTTTCTCCAACTCAGGAGCCATCCCTCCAGACCTGAGAGGTTAATTCCTTTTGGGCCTCATTATTTTTGGAATGAACTACAAACGTGACACAAATGTCCTCTGTGTACGGTGGCCGAGAACCGCCATTGCAGCAACAACAAAAAAGGAGCAAAAGAAAAAAACTACTAGCAAAAAAAAAAAAAAGAAATGCAAATAAAAAAAGCAGCAACAAAAAAGGAGCAAAAATAAAAAACTACTAGCAAAAAAGAAAAATGAAATGCAAATTAAAAAAGCTGTTCTCGGCCACCGTATCTATGGGTTACTTTTTCACATATAAATTAAATTATTGAACAAAAAGGTAAAAAAAATCCACCAGAGTTTACTTAGTAACTTGAAGATTTCATTTATTGGGAAAGTATTATCGCTATTATCAGATTAGTTAAAATGACACTTATTTCTGAAATGTTCCTGAAAACCCTGTTTGGGGAGGGTGTCAGTGAGTGACCACATGAGACTGTGGCACTTCAGTATCTCTACTTTGGTTTAAAATTCCACATTGGTTGAATTGTCACTTGCTATTAAGGACACTGGCTTATATTTCCCCTCCTCCAGCCAAGCCCCATCAAGTGGATCCTTCTTGGATCCTGTTTGTTCTTTGTGCATGACGTAACATTTTCAGCTGTCTTTAGTTAGCAAAAAGAGAGTGAGAAAAAGTCTGGAGAACAGTCCTGATGGTGGACAGACATTTTTTCTGAGGTCAGTTCTTCGTAGTAAAGCTATTGCCGTAATCAATGGGTACACTAAGAGCTTCTCAACCACATCAAATGGGATTTTCTAAAACTATTTGCATACAGTCTTTGCAAAAACAGAATGCTGGTTTTATGCTAACGCTGCAAGGCATGTGTTAGTTCAGTTTTAGATAACTAGTGAAGAGATCAAAGAAACAGCAGAAATGTGTTATCAAATCTCTTTACCGGTAACTACTTATTGATACAGCTGACTTATCAACCAATGACATAAAAGTAGCTCAATGCATCATGGGTTGATAATATGATTACAATGACATGTTGAAATTTAAACTGTGCATGATAATGAGAATGTAACCCCAAACATGGTTTTTAACTGTGATGGTCAGGTTTAAATGGCCATATTCTTTTCATCACATTTCTCAACCATTGCAGGAATGATTTACCCTTTTTTCTATTTATTACTCTTAAAATTTACATTTCTGGCAGGTAGGATTATAAAGAAGGAGCTGGATGAAAATGAATATATTTATATAAAAGACTGATGAAGCATGAAAGCAAGAAATGAAAATTTCCTAGAAAAAAGTGATGAATTCACCAAAAAGAAGAGAAAAATAAAAGAAAACAGAGAGGTCTTGCCGGCAGGCCAAGAATGCAGAGTGAATAGGGATTTTGGACTTTGAAAGACTAGAGGATTATAAAACACATTTCTTCAGACAGAACAGAAATAAATTTTGAAAAGTTTCTCAATTAATTAAAGCTCACTGTAAACTTCTTGATTTAAATAATGTGAACAAACACAAATCACAAATAGTTATTATATTCAAAAATACAAACTACTGTGGGTTTTTGATCAGAGGAACAAATAACTCTGTTCCTCTCATTTGGCCCTTAAGGCTCTGAAGGTCAAGTATCCACATCAATTTAGCCAATCACAATCAAGAAATTGTAGTTCTTAGAAAGTGCTTGGGAAGCATATTATTGATTTTATGACAGGAGCCTGCGGGCTGGTGGAAAGTTGAAAGAGAGCTGCTTTTTGCCCACAGGCCGGACTTTGGACATGCTTGCTATAGCCTTAATAAAATTCAACAGTCATCAACCTCTAGGCTCACATCAACAACACAAAGTCAGCTTCAGTAAAGTCAAACCTCATAATGTTCTCAAAACTATCATTGATTTAAAGTAGTTCACCAAAAAACACTTTTGTCTGTTCTCCTGCATGGAAACTGTGTGTCCTTGGATTCCTGCAACCCTCAATTCTGTCCAGAAGTGTGACTGCATTTAACATGGAAGTGTGGTTAAACCGACAACTCCCGGCTCTATGGTGACCCCGTAAAAGGAGGCATTTGTCCTTAACACTGTTAGGACTATATTGTGCTCTAGTTTTTTGTTTTATTCGACATTTAAAGGGAAAACTTTCTTTGAAGGAATGAAAAATAATTTTATATGTATATTTTTTCAACAGATGTGTTATATAGCAAGTGTTACGCAGTGATTTGACTAGAAATTAGACAAATATACCTGGTGCAACTATGACTGTTTGCACTGTAGGGAAGCAGCCGGATAAAGAACATCTCATAACTTCAACACTTCTTGTTGACTTTGAATGTTTTTTGCTTTTTTTTTATCCATTGCTCTCCATTCAATCACAAAATCACAATCACACAATCACAAGACTTCTTCAACATTGTTACACAGAAGAGTGTTCATGAATAAGAAAAATCACACAAGTCGGCACACATTCCAGGGAAAAACAAGCATTGACACTCACAAAGGCAGAATGCAGATGCAAAACATGGCGTGTCCCTGCTGTTAACACCATCTTGTGTTTGACATTGGCTTTATTCATACTGAATTTATTCAAACTGATGGGATTCACCCCAGTCCACTGGGCAGCAATGTTTTAGCTGCAAACATCAGACACTCTGTCCAGACATCACCGGCCCCCATTATGCCCACACCTGTCCAAACCTCCTCCTCATCCGTGCAGACATCAGTCTGTGGAGGTGACTGACTGGATATGGTATCACCCCCCCACATTCCCCAAGAAACTGCTTCAATCGACAGTGCTTCCTTGCCACGACCTGCAGCCCCCCCAGTCTTTCCTATTAAAACTATTATTTCAGACAGATCTTCCATGGGGGGACGTGCTGGGAGAAAAGCAAACATTAACTGGCTTCTTCCACTTAAGGAAGCACCAAAACCAGAGGAAGCAGGTTCCACAACCACTCCACCCCCCTCCTTTAACTTGGCACTTTTTAACGTTCGATCGTTGTCCAACAAAACTTTTATTATAAATGATTTTATCCATGATTATAAAATTGATGGACTGTTTTTAACTGAAACATGGCTGAGCACGGATGCATCTACTGTTCTCACAGAAGCTTCTCCACCCAATTTTAGCTTTGTTTTTTCAACCAGGGAGGGCAGAAAGGGTGGGGGTACTGCATCCATAATGTCCAACTCCTTTGCAGTAAAGCAGATTACATTAGATGAGTACCCCAGCTTTGAACATCACGCCTTTGTTTTTAACAATCCTCCAATTTTATGCATCACAGTATACAGACCACCCAAACCAAGCTCTGTTTTTATTGAGGAGTTTTCTGAGTTTCTAGCATCTGTCCACACTTCCTTTAACATGATTTTAATAACAGGTGATTTTAACTTGCATATAGACAGGAAGTCGGACTATTGCACCACTCAGTTCTTGGACTTACTCTCCTCTCTTGATTTTAAACAACATGTCACGCAGCCGACTCACAACAGGGGGCACACTCTTGACCTCGTCATTAGTCATGGTTTACCTATCAGTGTGTCCACTGTTGTGGACTTGGCTGTATCTGACCATTACTGTGTACTTTTTAACATTACTGGTTTTATAAAGCAGGAGACCTCTGTGAGAACGGTGAAGAAACGCTACTTGACTCCTGAAGTGGTCGAAAAGTTTATTACCTCTGTTCGCTCCAACTCTCCGCTTGCCTTACCGGCCTCTTGTGATCTACTCGTTGAAAATTTTAACAGTAAATTAAAATCCAGTCTCGACTCAGTTGCTCCACTAACATCTAAGAAGATAAGAACCAAAGCCACACCCCCTTGGAGAACTGAGGAAATTAAACAATTGAAGAGACGTTGTAGATCTGCCGAAAGACTTTGGAGAAAACACAAACTTGAAATAAACTATCAACAATACCAGAACCAACTAAAACTATACAATCAAACAGTAAAACAGACCAGAAATTCATATTTTGCGAACATCATTTCTGTAAATAAAAATAACCCCAGAGTCCTCTTCACTACAATTGAGTCCCTGATCAACTCAAAGGCAAACAAAAACACAATGCCGGCCTCCGCCTCATTGTGTGAGGACTTTGCAGATCACTTCAGGAGCAAGATCGATTCTGTCAGATCTAACATCATAAAAGGACAGAAAAGCCTTTTTATCTGTAATGATGGCTTGATTTTACCTGAGGAAGCACTGGACAGTTTTGACCTGGTTGAAGCTGCAACACTTGGTCGAGTTTTCTCCCAAGTTAATCCAACAACTTGTTTTTTAGACCCCATCCCTACATCACTTTTTAAATCATTTTACGGGTCTTTTGAGAGTGAGATTTTAAATATCATGAACTCCTCTCTACAGACGGGTATTTTTCCTGCTGCCTTTAAAACGGCAGTGGTGAAACCGTTACTCAAGAAAACTAATTTAGACCCTTCAGTTTTTGATAACTACAGACCTGTGTCCAACTTGCCATTTTTAAGTAAGGTTTTAGAAAAACTTGTTTTTATTCAGCTGAATGAGTTTCTCTCTCAAAACAACATTTTTGAGATAAACCAGTCTGGTTTTAGGACAAACCACAGCACAGAGACAGCCTTGTTAAAAATCGTTAATGATGTCAGGTGTGCCTTGGATTCAGGTCAGATCTCAGTACTAGTTCTACTAGATCTAAGCGCAGCTTTTGATACTGTTGATCACCTGATCCTTGTAAACAGACTTAAAAGTCTTGGCCTTTCAGGGACTGTTCTCAAGTGGTTTGAATCGTATCTCATGGAGAGAAACTTTATGGTAAGTATGGACACACACTTCTCTGGGGTCCATGAAATTAATTGTGGTGTGCCTCAAGGTTCCATCCTTGGCCCCTTGCTTTTTAACATTTACATGCTTCCTCTGGGGAATGTCATCAGAACCCACAACATCAGCTTTCATAGCTATGCTGATGATACTCAGCTGTACATAGCTATGTCTCCTGATGACACAGGACCAATAGAAGCACTTTTTAACTGTATTTTAGATGTAAAATTATGGATGGCAAATAATTTTCTGCAGCTCAACCAGGACAAAACGGAAATTTTAATTATCGGTCCCGAAGCCAAGAGAGAGAAACAGTTTCTGAAGCTACAGGAACTTTCCTTAAGTCATTCAGAAACAGTCAGAAACCTGGGTGTTATTTTCGACTCTAAGCTGACTTTTATCCCACATATAAAACAGGTGGTTAAAACTGGTTTTTATCATCTCAAAAATCTGGCTAGAGTCCGCCCACTACTCTCTCTTGCTAATATGGAGATGCTAATGCATGCTTTTATCATGAGTAAAGTTGATTACTGTAACGCCCTGCTTGCTGGTCTTCCAAAAACCAACATTAAGAACCTTCAGCTTCTCCAGAACTCTGCTGCACGAGTTCTTACAAAGACCAGGAGGCGAGCTCATATCACCCCAATTTTAAAATCCCTGCATTGGCTCCCCATATGCTTCAGGATTGATTTTAAGATACTTTTAACCGTTTTTAAATGTCTTAACGGTCTTGCCCCTTCTTATTTATCAGATCTTTTAGCAAGATATGAACCCTCGCGGACCCTGAGATCCTCTGGCACTGATCTGTTAACCATTCCAGCTGTAAAAACTAAAACCTATGGAGAGGCTGCGTTTCAGCACTATGGTCCCCGCTTATGGAACAGTCTGCCGGAGGACCTGAGAGCCGCAGAGAGCATTAATGCTTTTAAGAAAAGGCTCAAGACCCATCTTTTTAACCTGGCTTTTAGCTAATGCTTTGCTGCTTTTATGTATTTATTCAGTTATTTATTTATATGTACTTTTTATTTTATTTATTTATTCATCCATTTTATCTTGTTTTATGAACTTGAATCTGATTTTTAACGCGTTATTTTAATTTACCTTATTTTAATGTTTTATTGTTTTTATCAATGTTTACTTTTTGATTCTCAGTTTTATTCATTTTTATTTCCGGTGCTTCCTCAGCTGGAGCCCCTCCCTCTGGGTCGGCTGCTGTTCAGCCACTGCAGCTCAGATGAGGACCTGCACCACCACTTAGCTGTGGAGGAGCGGTCCCCGCCTGTGATGCTGCATTTGGCTGTCTATGCGCCTGTTCACGGAGGGGGAGGTTCCAATTATCAGCGTTTCCTGCATCCTGTTTTTTTGCTCAGCCTATTTCTTATTGTCCTTTGCCATCACTTAGGGGGTGGGAGGTGTGAGAGGAGTGGGGGGCTAGGTATGGGGAAAGGGGGGCCCTATTTATTTATTTATTTTTGTTTTATTTATTTTTAAATCGTCAATGCCTGTTTTTACATTTTGTTGTGTTTTAATGTAAAGCACTTTGTGTTATATTTTTATATGAAAAGTGCTTTATAAATAAAGTTTGATTTGATTTGATTTGATATGCTAATCCACCTCCATTTTACCGCCTGTGTAATTGATGGGGTGAAACAGGCTATTAGATATTGGACCAGTGGAAACGGAGCAGAATAGACGTTGGGATTTCAGATATAAACACTTAATCTGCATAAAATGAAGCAACATTGTCCTGACAGAGTGAACTGGAACTTAAATTACAGAGGAGGCAGTCCATTTACTCCTTGTTTCGTTTATTGCTTGATAACATTTGGTGTGCCAAGTTGTGGGCTGAAGAAATGTTGCGTTAGACGCTGTACAATCATTATCCCGTTGGGTTTTGTGTTTATTAGCTCAGTGTCTGAGGTGGCCAGCCAGCCCGCTGCTGTTTTAATTGGAGTGGCAGAGTGCCAAATGATGAATGACTGGATGGAGAGACTCACCGTTTCTGAGTCAATGGCAGCCATCTGCTAGTGCCACAGGCTGTGTTTGCCCTCACATTTTCTTACTCTGCCACTTTCTATAGTACTTCATTACAAAAGCAGCTTCATGGACAAACTAGTACTTCCAACCTTTACACCAGCTGTTAAACTGTTAAATACATAGACAGAAGCAAAACTACTAAACGGTTTGTTATTAAATTACTTATCTTATTAACAAATGAGACTTAAAATTAATGCATTAAAAAAAACAAGCTAAGGAAGCTTGCTCAGCCTTTTTGTTGCAGTAAACGAAGATGGGAAAAATATGTGGTCATGTGATCCATAGGATTCTGTTTTTGAGCTTCCTGGATGTCACCATCTTGGCAGAGGTTGACTTTACCAAACTGTGGTCTTTCCAAAAAGCTGCAAACATCTGAAAAACATCTTCAGCTGTTTCTACATTTTGGTTTCAACCTTTTTAAGTGGCAGCCATGTTACATCCTTTTCTATCTTGGCGAGGCCTCCAATCACTCGTTGATTCCCTTCTCATTGCCTCCAGTCTGTAATTTTGAGCACTTTACAAGGCCCTGAAAAAAAATAATTGCTTTCACGCATGCTCCATTTCTAAATGTAAACTTTGTTTTAAATGTGCAATTCCTGTTGAGAAAATATCATATTATGTCTAAAGCCTCAAAACACATTTAGGGTTGGTGGGTTCATCAGGATTTAGATTTTGAAATTTGATAAGATGTTTATTCCCTTTGACCACATCTTCCATTGCATGTGATAAATCAACTCTGATGGCAAAATGAAGTCTGCTTCTCAACGTTAATGGCTCAAATAATTTTTTTAAATAAAATAATAATAATGATAATGCATACTACATGCTACATAGCTGTTAAATTATTAAAACCTTGAAACACACACTATTATGCGAGTACATTTTAATATCTTTTAAAATATTTTGGTAACCTGTTGACAGTTAAAGGTAGGGCTGATTAGAAGAAGGTTCTTCTTCTGATAGAAAATGAATATCAATATTTTTACCATCAGTAGACCTGCTGCATGTGCGCAGTCTAACTTGTGTGTGTTGTTTTGTGCTCACAGCTTCTGGGTTTCGTCTACGCCTGCTATGTCGTCAGCGCAATGACCGAGGAGGAGGACAGCTGTGAGTAACTTCTTAACAAACATGCTCACATTCCCTAAACCAGTGTTTTTCAACCAGTGTGCCGCGGCACACTAGTGTGCCGTGGGAGATGGTCAAGTGTGCCGTGGGGAATTGCCCTCATTAACTGATCTAAAAACATTTTCCATCTCCAGGATTTCAGCTCTCTGTTCATCCAAACAGGACTTGATAAAACACTGAGGAGTTAGGAATATAAAAGATCGTAAAATACTTTTTCCTTGCGTTTATTTTATTTTATTAAAGACATTTTGATAAGAATGACATACCGCGATTCAGCTGCAGCTCCGGCTGTATTTTGTAAAAGTCCCGCCCCTTTAATTGTCTCCACCAATCATTCTTGAAGGCTTAATCACATGTCATCAGTCTGACCAATCAGAAGTGGTTAAAGTCTTCACTTCCTTGTCCCGATTTAGCTCGTAAAATCGCTCAGTTCTAACAAAAATACCAGCTAAAGCTCGTCTTTAGCGGTGTAGCTTTCCACAGAATCCGGTATCAGACCGTGGAACAAGAGAACAAAACCATGAAGCTCAGAGACGCGATCTCCACCGGCCGTTTTATGCACTACATCTCCCATGATGCATTGGGTTGTGAGAGTGACCGCGCACAAGATCTGTTGTTAAACGTCTTGAAACCAACGAACACACATCAAACTGTTTTCAAATCTTCTAACTTAACTTTTATTGCATCTTTTAGAAAAAAAACAGCTGCAGTTTCCAGCTTTTTCTGCAACAATTATCTCAAAAATGCATGTGAGATTGTGGAGGGGCTGTAGATCAATACAGACTATGAGTTTCTCCGTTTTTTTTGTGTGTGTGTTTTTTTTTATTTTTGGATCCTGGTGTGCCGCGGGATTTTTTTTAAGGCTAAAGTGTGCCGTGGCTCAGAAAAGGTTGAAAAACACTGCCCTAAACGACACTTTAGAGATAAGAGTGAATCACACCCAGATCCTCTTAACAGAAACAAAAATCTATGAGCTGAGAAGAGGGGAGCTACATCGTTCTTCACATCCCTCTTATCCCATCACACCTCACCTCTTTCTCCCTTCTCCCAGCTGAACCTGTTCACTTTTTTATTTTTAATGTCATCGGATCTGTGTGTTTCCTCTCATCACCTCTTTCAACCCATTCCCTTTTTTTTCTCTTTAACATATGGATTAATTGTTTCATCTCTTCTCCTTACATTCTACATGAATGCACCCAGAGTTTTGCTTTTCCCATTTTCTTGTATTAACACTCCAGCTGCATGTTTCTTAGCTTCTTTGAATTTTAATGTTTTTACACTCCATGACCATACTTCCACTTTCCTTTTGTTCAGAACCAATTCTCTTTCAGAGCTCTACTTCGTTTTTCCTGTTTGTTAGCAGCTCTCCCTGCAGGCTGTGGTTGGTCTGTTTTAGTCCTTTTAGCATGGAGTCGGTTAAGGATGACTAGGCTTTACCTTCCTTCTTGCCCTGTCATGCATTAACAGTCTGAGGGTGTTGGAAGATTGTGGGAAAAGACAGCAGAGGAAACTGCAAAATGAGTCATGTGAGGGACAGAGAAACCTCAGGCAGACAGACACTTGTGAAAAATAACAGAGCTGCTGTGAGCTTATGGGCAAGAGCAAGAGTCCTCCAGGAGGTCAGTGTTTGATCGCAGGAGTCACTTGTCATAATAAATATGTGATTAGAGTTTCACCGACTAAGCTGTGCTCCTTTGCCTGCATGCATGAGAGGGAGTACTTTTTAAAGAGCATATATAAGAAAATCTGTCTAGCTGGTGTAGTTAGAGTCTGAAAGCCTCACTTTAAGTCAGGAGGAGGACATACACATACACTCACTGGCCACTTTATAGGTACACCTTGCTAGTACCTGGTTAGACTCCCTTTTGCCTTCAGAACTGCCGTAATCTTTTGTATCATAGATTCACAAGGTACTGTAAACATACCTTAGAGAGTTTGGTCCATATTGACATGATAGCATCACACAATTGCTGCAGATACAGTAACCATGCTCATTTGGTACTAAGGGGTCCAAAGTGTGTCAACATAATATCCCGCACACCATTACACCACCACCAGTAGCCTGAACTGTTGATACAAGTCAGGATGGATCAATGCTTTCACGTTGTAGACACTAAATTCTAACCCTACCATCCGAATGTTGCAGCAGAAATGGAGACCCAGGCCAGATAACGTTTTTTCAATCTTCTATAGTCCCGTTTTGGTGAGCCTCTGAGAATTATAGCCTCAGTTCCCTGTTCTTAACTGACAGCTGCTGTAGCTGGTGTAGCTCATCTGCTTCAAGGTTAAACGTTTTTTGCGTTCAGAGGTGCTCTTCTGCAGACCCCTGTTGCCTTTCTGTAGCCTTTCTATCAGCTGAATCCAGTCTGGCCATTCTCTGATCTCTGGCATTAACCAGACTGATTTCTGCCCACAGAACTGCCACATTGTATACTTTGTCTTTGTCGGACTATTCTCTGTAAACTCTAGACATGGTTGTGTGTAAAAAACCTAGTAGATCAGCAACTTCTGAAATCCTCAGACCAGCCCGTCTGGCACCAACAACCATGTTCAAAGTCACTTCAATCACCTTTCTTCCAAATTCTGATGCTCGGTTTAAATTGCAGCAAATTGTCTTGACCATGTCTACAATGCATTGAGTTGCTGCCATGTGAGAAATTTGCATGAAGGAGCAGTTGGACAGGTGCGCCTAATAAAGTGGCCAATGAGTGTACATGGTTGCACTATCTGCAATTGATTGGCTCTTGCAGTTTTTAGAGGTTTTCTTGTTTTTTTGCTTTCTTTTTGTATTACAAAGGTTTTTGCATCACTTTGATAGTCACCTCATGGGTTTATCTTCCACCTTTAATGTTCACAATTCAGCCACCAGTAAAGCAACACCATGTTAGTCGTCTGGAGAAAGACAATCCCATAAAGAATGTTTTTCTTATACTCATTTGTACCAACAACCATTTGATTGGGATTTTCTTTTAATTATCCACCTCTCATAAAATCAACAAAAATGAAGGAAAACAAAACACGGTGTGGTAGCATTGGTTTTAATTATCCTGCAATTCCTTCTCTGATCTGGGGAGAGCTAGCTCTTTGTTATTATAATCAGGCCTGCCTGCTGGTGCACACATATTTGTATCCATCCAGACACAGGTGCAACAATGCGCACACACACACAATCACACTCAGCACAAAGACAAGCCTAGGCCTTTTTCTCCTCTCATTTTCTCTTCTCATTTGATGTGTACATTAAAGCAAATCCCTAAACTGAGCTCCTCGTCTGCCTCAGCCTGTCTTTAAACAGCTTTCTTGCTTGCCTCATCTTTTAAACACATGAATATATTAGGATCCAGTTTTAGTGCATTTAAAGGAAATCCTGTCCGTGTCTATCAGTGTTTTTGTTCTATTCCTCCCAAATGTAAACGAGGTGTGTTGGTGAAAAGTTAGAGGCCTGCTGCCACTTCTTTCATCAGCCTCATTAAGCACCTTGCTGGTCTATAACTTTCACAGCTGGTTCCACCCCAGTGAGTGAGGAGAGGTGAAAGTGATGCCTCAGAAAGAGCAGAAAGATAGAAAAAGAAAACAGAAAAAACAAAGACATGGATGAATGGTTTCATCACACAGTAAAAAACGAGAATACAAGACTTGATCATTTGAATGCTTAACCCTTCAACTGCTTGCTCAGCTATTTTTAAAACATTTTTAAAGATATTGATTGTGTGCTCCTGCCCCAGGTGGAGGAGTTTAAATACCCTGGGGTCTTGTTCACGAGTGGGGAAGATCGGAACATGAGATCGACAGGCGGATTGGTGCAGCATCCACTGTTATGCGGTCGCTGTACCGTCCGTTGTGGTGAAGAGAGAGCTGAGCCAGAAAGCAAAGCTCTCAGTTTACCGGTCAATCTTCGCTCCAATACTCATCTTTGGTCATGAGCTCTGGGTCACTTCCCAAGAGAGAGAGGGTGAGAAGCTCAGTCACCCGCGGAAAGTTCTAAGTAGAGCAAAGCATAGGTGGCTCTGGCATGTGGTTCAGATGCCCCCTGGACGCCTCCCTGGGGAGGTGTTCCAGAAGTGTTTCACTGGCGGGAGGCTCTGGGGAAGACCCAGGACACACTGGAGAGACGTCACTTAGCTGGCCTAGGAACGCTTCTGGGTTCCTCAGGAGGAGCTGGAAGAAGTGGCCGGGGTGAGGGAAGCATCTTTGTTTAGACTGCTGCGCCTGCAACCCAGTCGTGGATGAGCATAAGAAAATGGATGGATGGATGATTTCATTTATTAGTCACTTAAAGCAATAGGCAATAGAAAAAACTTCTTTTCATTGATTTTTTTTATTGCTTGACCATAAAACAAGAGTTAACCCATCATGGAAATCTCCATAGAGAAAATTGAATTGGATTTGAGTTTTTTTTGAATGAATAGAATGTATTTTTCAGAGTAAGTAATATTTTTTCATTGTTTAGCCAATTATACTCAGGAGCAATTTATAATCTGGAAAATATGGTGAATATAATGTCAAGAGACATCCCATCACAATAGTAACATTTCAAACAAATTAATTTAATTCTCAAAACATGAAGTGTGCATATTAGGGATTCATTTTATTCCACACGTGTTCATTATTATTCCTACAAAAATTTCCTGAGATATTTCTGCACATGGAAAATGTGTGCTTATCATGGAACAACAGAACAAAAAAGATATTCCACATGTCTGTGTGTGGCCTCCTCTTCTTCTACGTCTCTCTTCAGTCTGTGCACACTCATTCATACCTGTTCTTGTCTTTGTGTCTGTCTAGCTGGCTATGGCTGATTCACTATTTGAGAGTATTTAGTGTGCGTTTGTGTGCATGAGTTTGTCATACAGTTATCAGCAGCAGGCAGACTCACCGACCAAAGTGAGTGGTGGGGAAAATCCTCTTTGCAAAGTAGGTCATGGAATTAGCTTGCTATAGCACCAGGATAAGCTCACTTTAGCTCGTCAGCTAATTATGCTGCTGTCCTCGATGCTGAGTCACATCTGTGGAAAATTCTCCACAGCTGTTGGATGGACGGCTGAATCAAGTTAGGAAGAAAAAGATGGTCAGGTTAATCTTGAACTGTACAGGAGTGATAGGCAAAGGCTATAGCGTGAATTGTTAGAATAGAATAAACTTTATTGATCCCACAAAGAGGAAATTATCTTTTTACCATAGCTCTATTAAAAATAGCAAATAACACAAAAAATACACTTAAAAAATTAATAACAACAATAATCATTATCCAGTGTCTATGAGGTGTTGAAGAGTCTAGCTGACGGGAAGAAAGATCTGTGAAAGCGCTCCTTTCTGCAGAGAGGTGTTTCAGTATTTGACTGAAGAAGCTCCTCAGTGCATCCACGGTGTCTTGCAGAGGATGAAGGGGATCGTCCATGAGGATTTTAGTTTCCGTAGCATCCCCCTCTCACCCAATACAGTCACAGACTCTAAGGGACATCCCAAAACAGAGCCGGGTTTCCGCATCAGTTTGTCAGTCCTCTTCCTGGTTCAATCAGAGTTTCCGCCCCCTCAAGGAGCTGAATCCGTAGAAGAGGGCAGAGGCAACACCTTATAAACTCTTTAAGAGTCCTACAAACTCCAGTCTCCTCATGCTCTCCTACAATCTCAACTCGCTTCTCTGGCGGTATTTTGCTGTTGCCAGGTGACAACAGCTGACCGCGTGAACGATGCACCTGCAGAGAACCAGCACTGAAATACATATCCACCTTTTAGATGTTTATAGAAGTTATTGAATTCAAACTTGATCTCAAGAAGCGGCAAATCTAGAAATATTTTAGCTTTTTTATCTGATATTTTTACCCTACTTACAGGGAAAAACAATCTCAAAAGTATTTCATGAATGAAATGGAACCATTTTCCACTCAAATAAAAAAGTTTGTCAGCAAACTGAAATAATGACATTAAAGAATTATAGTATAATTAAAATAAATGTCCATGTTGATGTTTATCAGCTAAACATGAAAGGATGTTTCTGGTTGAGTCTTATGCGGAATCTACAATAGATGTTGTGAAGAGCAGTAAAAGTATGAATTGCATGATGTATTGGAAATATTGAGCGCCAAACAAAAGTTACATCTTCTCCAAAAAGCTTTAAAAACTTTAATGTTGCATGTCTAAAGGACATGCACAGAGTGGGAGTTGATTCCAAAAAATATATTCTGCTGTTCTGCTGTAGTCCTCTTCTTACAATGACTAGGAATTACATGAATTATCCATGGCAATTTTTGGAAATCTTAACTTTTCTTAGCAAGAGATCTGCTCAAAACTGCATAATGTCAAATTATTCATAATTCGACTTTTTTTAATGTTTGCTACACTGCTGCTGTTTTGAGACATTACAGCACTCAAGCATTGTGCTGACTGCACCCCTGTAATTCATTCAATGTTCACTTAGTGCACGAGTCATCTATCTCAGAACCTAACATGGATGCGAAGCTTGACAGAGGTGGAACAAAGTTTCACACTTCATCACAATGGTAGAATTCCCACAGCACAACACAGCAGGAAAATGACACACAGTTAAGGGGGCTTTCAGCTATCTGTGTCCCCTTTTTCTCCGTCACCGTCTGTCCTGTTTCCATTTTCTAGTGTGGCTCTTTTCTATACTGCATGATGTTCTTGTTTTCTTTCTCTTTTTTCTATGTTTATCAAACAAACCAGCTTTGGTCTGCTCATTTCCAGCTTTTTCCACTTGAACTGAATCCTAACCATCTCTCGTTGCTTCTGGTAACACAGGGATGCCTTAATTACAGACCTACAAATACCTTTCATTTCTTGCATGGATCCACACAATGAGAAAAGGACTTTTTTCCTACTGCTTGGATAAAACTGATCTCCCTACCTTACCTCGTTAGATCATTGTATGGTGATGATCATGCAGGATCACAAACTAGTGGATTTACTGTCAAGGTTTTTTTTTCTTATAATTGATCTCTTGGAATGTCAAAACATAATAAAAATGTTTAAATCCACACAGGCTTGTGCTGTTTGCTCACCATACTTGCATAAATAGTTGGAAGAGGCTTGGTGAAAAATGTCAAAGTGGTGCAAATCTTGCTCCAGGCTTTTACTTTTACAGTTACGTGAACGACTTGGCGTCATATAATTTCAGCCAGACACAAACCCCAAATTATTAGTTTTTCCTCCATGATCAATTTTTGAATGGTCAGTTAAAACATCCCTACCAAATCTGTGTCCCTGATGGGTGAAGGTTAAACTGGTTTAACTTTAAATGAGCGTTCAGTGGCCACGCGTTTTGTACGTACAGCCCGATAAACTAACTTAAAACATGCGTAGCTACAAGTGAACGCAAGAGTTTTGGATGTGGAAACCTAAAACATGCATTTACATGCGTTAACATAGACTTTTCTTTGGAGGTAATCGCTTGTAACAGAGGATGGTGTGAACATAGCTTCAATCAATGCACTCATTAACGCTTCAATTACTGCACAGAATTCTCTCATTTGTCTGCTTGAAACCTAAATAAGCATATTATTATTATTATTTAATAGTCCATACTGAAGTTTTACACTTTGAGTCTGTTTTCTGATCATGATGTCTTTCTGAGCTTTAAGTGGGAGTTACTGTTGTCATTTAACTGAGACAGTCATTAGAAGTCCTGAGAAGTGGTGAAAGAAAGAAGTGTATGAATCTGGGGATCTTATACAAAAATGAAAATAAAAGAGTGAATGTCAGGAAAACTGGGCAGAGTCAGAGGATGTGAACAGCAGAGCTTTTCCTCCTCATGCTCATCCTGCCCACCAGTTTAAATCCTCTATGTCTCCCAGTATGGATCAGCCCATTTTCTGTATTCCTGTCTTTCTTACAGCCTAAAAAAAAATCCAATTCATTCAATTGTATGTTCAAAAGGCTCACACCTTCTGGCCACATTATCTGCTTTGACATGAACTGCTTCCGCTTAATCTCCTGGACAGGCAACACACCCTGTCGGCCTGTCCTCCCCTCTCTGTCCCCTCAAAAGCCTTCCAGTCTCTTTCAGAATATCCCTGGCAGCCCTCTCTTTTTTGTTTTTATTAGGCTGCCATGTGCTCATCTGCACTCTGCCTACTGTCTGAACTCTTAAGTGAGAGAATAAACAGAAAGGGCTGGGCTTTTTGTGTGTGTGGCTGAAGGTCGCCTCTGTTTCTCAGTGATAAAAAAGCTTAGGCTGTTTTGACAGCTGGCAGGCTGTCACCTGTTCTTAAGCTTTTCCGATGACTCCAGGCGAATAAGCGCACGATAAATGTTCAATAGGCAGATATATATTTCTCTTTGTCTTTTATGGGCTTTGACTAACTTTAAAAAAACAACAACTTTCATGAACTCTTGAAAAGTTTTCTACCTTTCAAATGTTTCTGCTGTGCATGTCCTCCCACTCATTCAAGCCATTTTCTTTCCCCTTTTTAGTTTTATGAGAGTTTATTGTGTGTGTTTTCATTTTTTTTCCATAAGTCATGCATTTAACTCTTTATTTTCAGTTGATTTTATTGGTGGATTTGATCCATTCCCACTCTACCATGTCAATGAGAAATCATCCCATCTCCTTTTAAAACCCATGTACCTGTAAGTATCTCCTGCAGGTATACGTGTCTTTGTCTCCTCTCTGTTGAAATGGGACTGTGAACAAAAGTTCATTTAAATATTTGAAATTTTCTATGTTGTGTTTGATAAACAGTTTAAAGAAAGTTAAACAGTAAAAGAAAGTTTTAGACATGCACAGGATTCAGTTAGTAATATTACCAGACATGTGGAGTTAAAAAAAGAAGCAGGTTCTTTGATTATTGGAGAGCTCAAACATGCAATTTGTGGTGAGTTGCATAAATTACGTTCCTTATGGAAAATAGAGACCTTTTTGACCATCTGTCTTGTGTGAAATTGTACTGAGGTTCCACAAATGGCTCCAAAAATTAAAAACATTTTCTCCAAGATGGGATTAATTAATTTAGTGGGGTTGTGGGGTTAATAACAATAAATCACAGATGTCATGTAGCAATTTTCTGCCCACATGAAATGAGCATTTTATTAGATTTTTGACAGTTTAATCAGCTTCTCCTGAAATGGGCGGGAGGGCGTTCTCATCTCCTTGATCAGAGGGCGTTATGTCCTGAATCAGCTCATCTATGGAGATGTGTGCTTGTGTGTTTCACCTGTACTCTCTTTCTTTATGTTTGTATCTCCTCCAGGTCTACGTAAATAGGAAAAAGGAGACAAAACAACAATTTCCCACAACGGCAAAAAGGCCGGTTTCACACAAACATCCTGCTGCACTTCCTCCACTTTGTCATTTCAGTCCTTTAAACATGTTATTTACTGGTGTGCTTCCCAGAAGAGCACATGTGTTTTTCAGCAAGAACCAAGATTTTCAAACAGGGACTTACTGAGGAAAAGAGCCTTCATTTAAGGTTTTTGGTTGTTTTTTTTTTTTTTTACTGCTCTAAGTGTGGTCTAATACTTTAAACTGTGCAAAAATATGTACCACTGATAAATACAATGTGCACTTAATCATGAAGTGTCCAGCAGTGGAAGTCATGCAGGGCTCTGATTTCACACATTGTTGCTGGTTTGGCTCCGATCTTGTCTGCAGGACTGAATTAAGGTGGAGTCTGTGGAATGAGCTATTGTGTGCCGTCTGTTTACTTTAGGAGCCATGCACGAAAACAAAAGCAGGAAGAGACAGGGGGCGGAGAGTTAGAGGGTGGGGAGGGACCTATATATTAAACCTGTTAAACCGGGGGGACTCAAAATAAATGATGTAATGACATTCTAAAACTGAAATGTGATGCAAAGACGTGTTTGTCTGCTGTGGTATTCACAACACTTACAGTTGCTTTTTATGTTCACAGTTTGTGACATTTTTTTCACCAATTGCATTGAAACTCACTTTGAATTGGCCTTTTGATGCACTCAAGTCAACCTTAAACTGGATACTCTTAACTTTAACATAGACTAAGGAAAGACAAACCTCATAGTCTCATAGAACCTGTCATATTACTCACAAAACTGTTTAGAAGTGCACAGGAGTAATCAATTAGATCTTTATGCCTGAACGTCTGACTTTGTCTTTCCTCAGTTTCGTTTTTACAAAGCTGTAATAGCCTCAACTGGGATTGATTGTAGCATGTTTTCTTATTAAAACCAATGCTGTAATTTATGTGAATGGACTTAAATATTTGAAGAAAAGAAAAGATTCAAACTAGTTTCTTCAAAGAATTTGTTGAACCGTCGGTCAGTGCTGTTGCTGACTTGAGAAACACTCTTCTTTTAACCCAACATTTAAAATAGGTTTAGTAAAGCTCACCTTTACTGGTTTGCAAAAATCTTTTTCACAATGTTTAATGATAAAAGAAACAGAATAAATTGGAATCCTATGCTGCCTGTGATTGATGTAAATCTCTACTGCCCTCTAGTGTTTAAAGTGTTCATGTACAAGGTGCAAACCTTAATTCTTCATCATTTCATAAACTTGTTCTCCTAAATATTTAAATCCTGTGGTTTGTCTATTTATATTGCTTTAGAAAAAACATTGACTTTTCCTTAAATCAATGTATCACACTTCTGGGTATCACACACTTGGGTATCACACTTCTATTACATGCTTAATCTAAAGTCAGATCACTTTCAATTGAGGGTTTATTCTAACATCCTATATATATATATATATATATATATATATATATATATATATATATATATATATATATATATATATATATATTTTTTTTTTTTTTTTTTTTTTTGACACCAAAAAGTTTTTAAGCAAGAAGCTGCCCACTATTTTTTAAGTCTCTGATATTCCTGTCTTTCAGAGCACTTGTGCATACATTTTTCCAAAATTCTCCACAAATTCTTCCAATTTGTGAACTGTGCATTTCTTTATCGAACCATCTGGTCATTCCTGCTAGCTTACTTTGGAGTGCAGCGTTTGGATTTTTGTGGTCATGACTCTCGTCTTAGAGCTGTAATATTTAAAGAGTAATCTTATTAAATTCCTTTGATGTAACTAAGTAGTTACATTCAGCTTGCAACATATTAAGTACTAGTAGTAAACTAAAATGTCAAACATAGTCTTCCTTGGGGTCCAATAGGACTGGTATGAGCTGGAAAAAAACAATTCACATGTAAATAATTCTTTTTTGTGTGTGTGTTTTCGTGTCTCCTAATGCTACAGCTCCCTGTGTATTGATTGTAATCCTATCTATCAGACCTGTGCTTTGTGTTTGTGTAAATATGCGTTTGATAATAAACTCATTCTTTCTATGATTTTTGGCATCCTGGATACTTTTGAGCAAACAAGAATGACATTTGGGGGTGAAACTTAACATTTTATTAAATCATTCAGCAAACTGTGACAAAACAAGCAAGCAGCTTAAAAAAAAAATCAGTTTAAGGATAAGTGAGGGCTGTGGAAACTCCAAGGTCACTCCAGAAACGTATGTCTAGAAATGTCTTTTCACTTCAAGACATGAAAGCTCGAACGCTGCCCCTAATGACGGCTCTGCAGATGGGGCAGTGACGCAGACTGGCGGCGCAATCCCCACAAACCACCAGGTGACCACAGGGAATGAAGACGATGGACACCAACTTGTCCATGCACACTTTACAGGTTCTCTCCTCCTGCAGCTTGTCGCAGCAGTTCCTCGGGGCTGGCTTCCTTCACTGCTGCAGAAAAGAGAATCGTTTAAGTTCAATGTGTCCTTACACAGCAGAGCAGAGCAACAGTTTATCCAGCAATCATTTGGTCAATTCCAGGTGAAAGCTTTACATGCTTCACCGACTGACCTCTCTCTCGTGCGGGTGTCTGGACCCGGCCATCTCCTGCACTAGAGCTCTGTCTTATGTCTGGCTCTGAAAAACAAAAATAAGACAGTTTGGAAAAAAAAAAACATGACAGGAATTTTTTGAGACGGATAAAAAGAGAAAACTCATTTGGTATGGTTGTATTATATATATGTATTATAAATCCTAAAAATGATTGATTCTTTTCCACCTCGATTAAGAAAACCACATGATTGAATTACATGAGTGTAACGTCACTTTCTAGACAGGAATAATGCATTCTAAGCATCATGAACAAGTAAAAAAAAAAAGTGTCATCAACAACTTCATTATAATATTTTTCTGCAGAGAACTGGCTCTAAACTGGTCGATCCAAATTAAATATGTATTTTAGTATGGAGTCATCTGTTATCTGTTGTGCAACAGACTGATCTCAAGAGAAAACGTGTAATAAAATGGATTTTCTATAGTGACCAAAGGGGAGAAACTGTGGAATAGTGCCATGTTTTTATTTATTTATTTATTATTTCTATTTAAATTATTCTCTGCTTTTTAGCATCACAGTTGAACTGCACCTACAGTACAACACTACTACCCACTCATGCCCCATTTTATGCTCTTTGAAGTGCTTGTGAAAATGGCAGTTAAGCTAAAATACCTTCACCAGTTTCAAATACTGCTAATGGAAGTAAGCAACTGTTTACTACAGGAAATACAAACATTTTAGATTGCATTTTTTTGCAGCTTTTATTGTGAAATTTCTTTATTTTGTGCTTTGAACCAACTGGTAAAAATATAAATCTGTGAATAAACAGCATTTCTCTCTTTTTAATTAAGGTCAGTTTAAAATGATCTGATTTTCATAAATTCTTGGACAAGACTTTTTAAAAAATAATGAATGCATCTTGATATCTTGAATTTAACACACATTTGGAATGAATGAACAAGTTTTCCGCTGTTATTTTACATTTGCGTGGCCACAATCGGTTTTTAAGGATCCCATGTCGGTGCTTTGCTTGTAGAGCTAGAAGTTATTAAAAAGTTTTTAAAATTATGTCTTACTAATCTTAAAAATGAAAAAGCCATAATCCCCAAAAGTTATGAAGATTAGTTATCTGAGGACCTACATGGTCCTTCCATCTTTTTTTGCCTTTTTAAAATTAATCTAAAAAGTTAAGTTTACATGTAAAAAATGGCCTTTTGGAAACAGTTCATTTTACTTCAAAAGGTTTCAAGATGCTGTAGGGAAAACACATACCTCCTTTAATGGTTATTCTGAGGTTGTCCGAGTCAGAATACACAGAAAAAATATTTTCTTTTTCAAATGTTATGTAATATGGAAAATGTTTGTTGATTCAAATTGTTATTTTAGGCAGAACAATATCAAAAGACCTCACTAATAAAATCTTGGATTACAGAAAGCCATTTTGTTTGCATTTAAAGTCACACAAAGATCTGTTTTAACCTCAAGCAGAAAGTATGTGTACAGCACATTGACAGAGGAATATTTATCACTTTGATGTGGTAAAAGAAGCAGAAAAGTACAGCAGAAACGCCTCAAAGCGTAGTGTGTGGCTGAAGGGCTTTACCTCTGCTGTTGGCACCTCTCTGTCTGTCCTCTTCCTCCGCCTGCAGCACGTCGGTAACCAGGTCAGACACCGATGTGTAGTGCTGGCCTGTCAGGAGGTATTTGGTCTGAACCAGACTCTGGACCAGGCTGTCTTCAAAGCCCATCTGGAGCACAGTTTGCACCACAGGAGAAAGCATGGCGGAAGAAACTCCCAGACCCCCAACCACGTCTGGTGGATAAAGAAAAGGAAAACTGGAATATTTGCAGCATTATGTTAGCTCTGCAGCCAGATGGGATCTCCAGCATTCACTAATCACTGCCCAGAAGCAAAACATTAACTCAAATAATCAAACATCAATTTGTTTTCATTTTCAGCTTATAAGAAAAGGAGCTGCTTTCTTCAGAGGAATCTGCTCAGCTGCTAATTTGAGATGTAAAAAAAGCAGTTTTTCATGCAACAAACCAAGAATATATATAACCTCAGATCTGTTTGGTCAATGAGCTACTGTTTTTTTTTCTTCAATTTATTGACTGTTTATCACTGATGATGAACTCTTCTGGATTAAAACATTGTTTTAGCGCATAATAATTTATTTTACATCTAATTTATTTTAAAGGGTCTTAGGTGTTGCCTGAATGACTCAATGGCAAATCAGACAACAGTAGAGAGCTGATATGATCATTAACATCAGTAGACACCACAGGTTTCATGGGAGACTCAAACCAACAGCACTTCTGATTGAGGCTCATTAATTCCACAAGTTTCCAAAGCTGAATGAAAGTATATGACACAGGATTAACCAGCTGTTAACATTCTTCCACTTAAAAACAAGTGATGCTGCTGGAGTTAAAAGGTTCTGGGAAGGAGTAAACAGAGGAGACCCATGGACACGAGAAGCAAAGTAACCCCTGCTGAAGTAGTGGTTTAAAAAAAGATAAAGTGTGCTATAATCCACTGAGATAAGAGGGAGGTTTCTAGGGCATCAGCTCAACTGGGCACTCAGGCTTCTTTTAATTAGAAATCTGCTCGTGAAAAACCATCAGGAACGGTAACGAAGCTGCCAAAAAGGCTGCAGATCAAAAGGAGAAACCTGTAGTGCAGTCCTCTGTTAAGACACAAAGAGGGGCCAGATCCCCTCCCAGATGGCCTCCATAGATGGATCAGTCTTATGATCAAAGACCTGAACCCCACAACCTTGGGTTGATCACTGAATAATGTATTAAGCAAATGATCTTTGAGACTTAAGAAAATACAATAAATGTTGATTTTTAGAGTTGTCCACACAATATGAACCATTGATTTCTGTGTGATGCTGTTGTTTGGTCCTGATTTGTCAACGTTTGAACTGAAATAGTACTTGAGACTAATTGTGCCTGATTTTCATTTATAGCACTTACCATGAGTGGAGCCAATGTCTCTGCCTGGGGGAGTTTGTGACCCTTCCTTAAAAAAAATTAAATGTAATGCTTTGAGTAACAGGTTTAGCATTAATATCACAGATTTTATCCTAAATAACCAAGAGGAATAAAATTTCTCACCCCAGAGTTTCCCAAATGGAAATGAGCATCCTGGATGTTGTTAATGTAGTCCTGACCTCTGGAATGGATCAAAAACTCGCATCTGGGAATTACAAGGAGGCTGCTGATGGGATGGATGGCCTGCATGCATGTATGCACATGCTGGATTGGATCCAGGTTTATTTCACATCGTTCCATTGTCTACCTACATTTGTTTTGAAGCTAATACTACAAAATGTTGAAATTAAAAAGATAAAATCAGCCGATCCCACTATTTATATGTAAAATAAATTGTTTTTGCAACACAAATTTAGCTTTATAGACATTTGTAGCAAATATCATCTAAAATGTAATATGGGAGTTGTCAGTTCTCTCTCAAATTATTTAATTAATCTATCAGCCAATATATCTGTACATGAAAAAAAAACCTGTTATTTGATACAGAAGAAGAATTAGCGGCTATCTTATATTTCCCTGTGAAAGTCTTGTTACCGAGGAAACCATTTGGCATGTTCCTGCCAGGGGTCATCACCTGGCTCCCAGTTCCTCAATCCTCCATCACAGAAGAAGCACTTCACATTGTCCCCGTGGCCTGGGATACGAGGAAAGAATAAAGTGAATAACAACAACTAGACAACAAGAAACCAACACTATTGAAAAGAAAAGTCATTTTGATCCTCCTAGCTTTGATTCTAATCAGACTTAAATCAACTTGACCCTGGGCAAACCTGTACCAGGATTACATTTTAAAGTGTAACAACTTAGAAACGTAAATTCTCCCTTCACCAAAAAACAAAGTAGTACTAGATTACATAAATGTTACTTTATTTAATAACATGAAGTTGGCTTTTGCAGTGTGTCATGGCGCTGTACATGACGTTATACAGCTTCAGCGGGCTGAGCTCCGTCCAGGTTGTTCTGCTTACAACCTGATGACTCAGCAAAACAATTGTTCTGTGAGCTCGCACAGAGCCGCTCACTCTGACAATAACTGTCTTTGCTGAATGTTTTAGTAAAAACATCTCTGTTCAGAATACTCTTACACATTGCCCTATTATACTTATTTATGTATTTACTCCTAAAGTATTTCATTGAGTACCTGTGTAGAAAAATCCAGCACTGGCCAGAGCATCGGGCTGGATGGAAGCCTCAGAGGGCCAGTTGTGGAAGGTGGTGAGGCGAGAATCCTCGGCTTCCATCTCAGGATAGACTGCTTGTCCAGCTGTTCCTTGGTCATCCATGGTCATTCTCTGAAGCTGGCTCAACAGCTGGCCATCTACAAAATCGGAGGATCCTGGCTGAAGTGGAATATTGCCCACAGCTTGACCCAGAATGAATTTGCAGTTGGGGAAATGCCGTGAATGCTCAGCAGTCGGGCAGTCACCATCCACCCAGTGTCTTAAAATCCCTCCACAGCAGAAACACTGGACCTTGTCTTCAGAACCCAGAAAGTAGAAGCCCGCTTTTGCCAGGTCTTCTGATGTGACAGGAGCTTCATCTGGCCAGGTCTGAAAAGTTCGGAGTCTCTCCCTTTCTCTGCGCATCAGAGGCTCCTCGAGGTCTCGCAGCATAGTTCTTCTGTCATCCATCATTCTGCAGCATGTTTGCTTTTCTCTCCTTCTTCGTCATGCGGCAGTCGCCTCCTCTGCTGTCCATAGTGGAACACAAAGTGAAGATGAGATCAGAACAACAGCTGAAATAACACGATCAGGCGTGGGGCCTGCACTGCAGCTTACAGGAAAGGCTGTTTTCCAGAAAATCCTCCAACTGCCAGAATGGAAGCTCATTGATCCTAGAATGAATGGAAACCTGAGAGTGGCATGTGGCTCCACCTGTCAGGAAATAGAACGTTTAGCATCTCAGAGGACTGACATAGTTTAACGTTCAATGGTCCTTTACATCTATTTACATAGCAAGAATATTTTACCCAAATCCCATAGATGTATTGCAGTTTATAGTGGGCAAACAAAAACATATAATTCCATACATATATATAATATTTATATGCATCACTGTTTAATTACATAAGTTATGAATAGATATATGTCAAAATACTTCTTAAATAATGTTTTTAATGTAAAATACAGCAAATTAATTTCGGGGGGAGGGGGGTCTTTACTGCCCCCTAGCGGCAAAATCATAAAAAGACTTGCAGTCAATTAAAACTTTAAAAACTAAACCTTCTGAGTCATATAAACTCTTAAACGGGGTCAAATCAATTTTCTTAAGTATTGAGCTTTAAGCCAAAATTACTTGCTCACTAGTCATAAGTCATAAAAGCTCTTCTCTAACTAAAATTTTACTAAGTAACCCAGCTTAAACAGTTTTTATTTATTTTTGACTTGTGGCATACTTGTTGACTAATGTTCTCTTTTTTTACAAACTAAATTCAGCACACAGTTGAAACCAGAAGTTTAAATACACCACATAAAACCTGCTTTTTCCCCCCCGCACCGTCAGATATGAAATAATAGTAAACCTTACCTGTTTTAGGTCAATTACAATTAACAAAATTATTTCTATTTGCTAAATGTCAGAATAATGAGACTGGGTTTTTTTAGGCCGTTTTTTATTACTTTTATCAAAGGAAGAAGTTTACATACATTTCATTAGTATTTGGTACTATTGCCTTTAAACTGCAGTACTTGGGTCAAACTTGTTGAATGTCCTGCCACAAGCTTCTCACTAGATTTGTTGCAATTTTGGCCCATTCCTCCAAACAGAACTGGTGTAACTGAGCCAAGTTTGTAGGTCACCTTGCATGTACACGCTTTTTAACAATTAAAGTTCAATAGGATTTAGATCCTGACTCTGTGATGGCCACTCCAAGACACTGACTTTGTTATCCTAAAGCCACTTTGTAACCAGTTTGGCAGAATGTTTCGGGTCATTGTCCATTTGGAAGATCGATTTGCGCCAAAGCTTCAACTTTCTGGCTGAAAGTCTTCAGACGTTGCTTCAATATTTCCACATACTGTTCCTTCCTCATGTTGCCATCTATTTTATGAAGTGCACCAGTCCCTCCAGCAGCAAAACAACCCCACAACATGATGCTACCACCCCCATGTTTTACAGCTGGGATGGTGCTCTGAGGCCTGCAGGCTTCCTCCTCTTTCCTCCAAACATAACAATGGTCACTGTGGCCAAACAGTTCAATTTTTGTTTTGTCAGACCACAGGACATGTCTCCAAAAATGAAAGACTTTGTGTGTATTAGCAAACTCCCGTCTGGTTTTTCTGTTTCTTTTGAAGTAATGGCTTCTTCCTGGCAGAGTAGCCTTTCAGCCCATCGCTGTACAGTACGTGTTTCACTGTTGATAATGACACATTCTAACCATTTTCACAACAGATTTTGCCAGATTTTGCCAGATATGTCCTTGGCTTTTCTGGACATATCGAACCAAAGTACCTTCATCTCTGGGACACAGAACCCGTCTCCTTCCTGAGCCATACGATGGCTGGACATTCATTCCCATGATGTTTATACTTACAATTGTCTGAACAGATGAACATGGCAACTTCAGGCATCAGGAAATTGCACCCAAGGAAGAACCAGACTTGTGCAAATCCACATTTGTCTTCCTAATATCTTGACTGATTTCTTTTGACTGTCCCATGATGTGTTACAAACAAGCCAGTGTGTTTCCAATGTGCCCTAATGTATCTCCACAGGTGTGTTTCTAATGAACTCAAATGCTTTCAAACGTATCAGAAGATTCCAAAAAGATTACATCATCATCTGGGGTTTCCCAAATTGTTTAAAGAAAACAATCCTGTCTAAAAACAAACAAACCCTGGTCTCATTATTTTGACATTTAGCAAATAGAAATAATTTTGTTAATACTAATTGACCTAAAACAGGATTTTTTTTTTATTTTTATTTCATGTCTGACGGTGAAAAAAATAAAACAGATATTTGTTTTTATGTGGTGCATGTAAACTTCGGGTTTCAACTAAACGTTTAAACAGACGAGGGGGGCTAAATTTAGGCCTAGCAATGAGCTAAAATATAAAAAGAAATGTTTTCATGTTATTTTTTCCCCCCAGTAATGTCCAGTCAACAAGTGGTGGCAATCGAAAAAGCATTTCTGAAGGTTGACCTATGGGAAGATGTTAAGTTAAATCAACAAAAGTCTGACTTAAACCTTTAAAAGCAAAAGGATTACTAGTTTTAAAAGAATTTTTGAAGGAATCTGTATAGTTTGACAGTGAGTGATCTCACTGCATATCTTTGCAAAACAAAAATAGCCGAGAACTAAAATCTAAAGTTACTGTCTCAAACACCACTCTATCCTACACAGTGGCAAGGATGCATTAGTACAGTGGTTCCCAAACTGGGGGGAGGTACTGCAGGGGGGCGCGGTGGAGTTTAGAAACAAAGGATTTGTATGTTTGTGTCAGTGCGGGGGGGCTCGAAAATATCTTCAGAAAGGGGGGCCCTGCAGAAAAAGTTTGGGAACCACTGCATTAGTAGCAGTCAGTAAACTGCTAGAAGCAGTATTAAAGGGAAAAACCCACTACAAACATCAATTGTGATCACATGCATTTCTATTTTAAGTCTTTTCCCCCCCAAAGCAAAGCATCAATTCTGTGTACTCAGAACAAAAGGGAAAACAAAGTATCTGTTTTCAGCAAAAAGCCCAATAGTGTGTTCTGTAATTGCAACAGGTTACATAAATAAAGTTATTTAAACTCTACCTTTGCCACCAGTTTTGTCAAAAGGTACACAAAAATTTTAAGACAACATTTTTTTTCCTTGCAATAACATATTTTGAGATATTTTCATGAATGTTCTAACATACGTAGCCCTGGAGATGACATTCAGATAACAACAATAATAAATTGTTCTCTCAAATATTTAATTTGTGACTACCAATAATTATTTTGTGTGCAAAAATTAGCATTTCATGGCCACAATTTAGTATTTTGAGGCCACAAATTGAGATTTTATTAGCATTATGGGCACAAATCAGCATTTTGTGGCCACAATTGAGTATTTGCATGCACAAACAAATTAGCATTTTTCGTATCTTCAATGCCTAGTACTAATTTGTCACCACCAAGCACTAATTTTGGCCATGAAATGCTAACAAAAGGCTAATTTGTGCCCATAAAATACCAGCTTGTGCACACAATCTAGCATGCAAATAAAAATTAGCACAATGAAATGGTAATTTATTACCACATACTACTTGGGCGCAACATGCTACCATTTCGTGCCCCAAATAAATGCTAATTTGTAGCCACAAATTCTAAATTTAAGGGAACTTTTTTTTTTTTTTTTTTTACATTTCCAGGGCTCCGTACGAGCAGAACAACTCAGAGGTATGTATTTTTACATTACCTTACTGTAGGTGTGTAAAGTTTGAATCCATGACTGTACCAAAATATGCTTCGTGTCAATATTTTAAGGACGTACCTGTTAAAATCTTGATGGAAGCGAGGTACGGCCTTAAATCAGGCACGAGGGCGATGTCATCTTAGCGAGGATGAGACTTTTGCCACCCCGCGGGGACTGCTGTGAACTACAGCGACGCCTCAGAGCCCGGATGAAGCAGCCATTGGGGAAGTGTGCAGGGCTTTAACGTAACTGAGGAGGGCTTTCTCTGTGGAATAAAAAAAATAGAAGACTCAGTAAGAGGCGTCCGAGGACTGAAATATTTAAGACCCTAAGCGGCCCATTTTCAAACACAAACTGTTCCTCCAAAAGCCTGCACCGGGACTTGGCTGCTTTGGGACACAGAACCCGAGGACTGACTAGAAGTGGGGAAGTTGGGATACGTCCACACAGCGGAAAATACTCAGCTGAGCCTGCGCTACTGCTGCTAGCCACAGAGCTAACTGTAACTGAGCTGTGAACTTGCTTTCAAATCACGGAGGTTGAAATTCTCTGCTAAGCTCAGGCTCCGTGAGAATCCAGGGACTTCCTTAATGAATTATGTCTGCCACAAGCATTGACCCCCAGGTATGAAAGTGCGACGTACGTCGCAAGCTTTGAAGCTAACTACCAGCTAACGTTAACGATTTATTAGGCAACGGCTACTCTTCGGAAGTGCTAGCGAGCCACTAGCGTTGGCCGGTGCGGGAAGCTAGCAAGTTGGCTACATTCCGAGAAACTGAAAGATCTGTTTGCGTGATATTGTGTTTAACAAAAACCACCACCTTTTCTTCAGTTAACGTCACGAGGTTAAATGCACGTGTAGCCGATAAAGAAATGTTTTGTAATCTACGAAGCAAGAGGGAAAAGTCCCATTTACGAGTATAAATTGAAAGATGGTTAAGGTAAACACATTTCAAAGAGGAGTCAAGCTAACTCACTTGTGACTAGCAACTTTTGAATCGCCGTGTGTTTTCGCCTGCTAAAACTTTCTATTTGTGATAATTTTCTCTGGTGTTTTTGAAAGGCATTTTATTTTGAATTACTCACGTTCGAGTTCGTAACACAAATTGAGCTTGAAATAACGCTTTTTTTAATTAACCTCCTGTTGTTTATACTGATTTGAAAACGGTGAAACAAACTGCAAACATTTGAAGCTTTTAGCTAAACAGTGCTCTAAATATGACCACATTTCCACCACCAAGAAGTAAATCTTCATCCAGCCTGATGGACTAAATAAAAAGTAGTTTTAAGTCATAATTAACCAAAATAACCCTGTTTCTTTCCCCTTTTCTTGTTTTCTATTGACACCTGTATGCAGAGATCAAAGGGACAAGCATCTAAAGGTGAGTGTATGAGGAGGGATTCAGTCGGTGTTTTTCAAATGCTGCCATTTATTTTTGAGGTTAGGTTTATTATTTTTAATAATTTTATGTGATTTTTTTTTAAAAATTATTATTATTGGTTTAGCTTGGGGCTGAACAACGAGAATATTTCATTCTCAATAGGGCATCAAAGTTGTGAATTGTTTGATTTTATTATGTATGAATGTCAGACATCTTTAGATGACAGTGAATGCTTAAATGAAGGATAAATGTTTGGATTTGTGAAACATTCAGTCATTTCTCTCCTAATCTGCTGCATGTGAAAGCTGAGGCGGCGTTGATCTAAACAAAGCTGGTTTACTTAAACCAGGGGTCTGCAACCTTCAACCCTTAAAGAGCCATTCGGGTCGGCTTCTTACTGACACAACCCAAACAATAGGAACCAATTAAGTCCTACTTACTCCTTTTAGAAAAATAAGACATTCATTTGAATTTATGTTACTGTTGATTTTTTTGTGGCATAAATAAAACCTAAACCGAATGAGAAAATAGGCTTCTTCTCAAAATGTGAATGGTCTATAACTTGACAGAGGCTCACATGACTTTCTTTCAAAACAAAAGACTTACTTTATATAGGATCATCTCAGAGCAGCAAATTAGTAATAGGTAGTGTCATGTTAGCAGTGATTTAAAAAAAAAAAAAAAAAGACCTGTTTATTTGACCACTTGTGTTGCATCTTTGTCAGAAATTCATAAGTCTCACGAACAAAAATTAAACCAGTTCCCTTATCTGTAACCGTAAAGCGCTCTTGAAATCCTTGACATTTTTCATAAATAGAAAATCCACTTTATAATCCAATGCACCTTAAGAAAGAATTTTGGTTTTGCCTACTGACCTCCTATTGATTTTCTGTTGTAAACGCCACACATAAATGTGTCAAAATGTTTTAGTTTGACTTTGCTAAACTACGAGAACCACTTGATGAATTCTTGGAGCGTTATGGTTTTGTAGTTAAGAGCCTGGCGGAGTGACGCACTTTAAGTGTCTGTGAATGAGTTAAATAAAGTTTGAGTTACTTTACTTTTTCTTATACTTAACTACCTGCTTACTTTTACTTTACAGTTACTTAAAAAAGTAAATAAAACCTTTTTTATCTGTTTTTAACCGGAGAGCCACAATGGGGCAGTAAAAGAGCCACATGTGGCTCCGGACCCTCGGGTTGCAGACCCCTGACTTATACCAAAAGTGATGTGAAAAATCATGGAGTCATGCTGCTGAAAACAGGACAGATTTCTCTCATGGAGCTTTGTTTTCTAAGCTAAAGTGACTCTAAGACCAGCTATAATCGGAATTGTTACTGAGCTTTAGAAATCTTTTCACCCGTTGCAAAAATCTTTCAAAACCCACAAATTCCTTTGTTGGTATCTAGCATCATAAGACCATACAATCTTTTTTATTTTTTTTACCAAAACATTCAATTGGTTCAGGTTAACTGGGATTTCATATTAATCTTTATTAGCTGTGTTCTATTTTATTTTATACTCTTTTGTTGAATACTTTTCGGCTCTCACTTTATAAGTAAGAAGTTATTTTGTCTGGTTTGAAGAAACATTGAAGGTCAGATCTTTTTATCTCACACTGGTCACACATTTAGTCACATACAGTCACAGCTCTGCATTTTTATGTCTAACCCGAATTATGTGAGCTATTAAATACAATTAGAAATAACTGTTTTGAGTGTTTGACTTCTTACTGACACAACCCAATAAAACAAGTTTGACTTGTTTGTAAGTGATCAGTCCTCAAATAGATTAGATTTTAGGTTATGTGTGATTATACATGGCATATTATATATAAGTATACGCCATTATACTCATGTTCAAAAGGGAAACCCATTTTTATTTTTTCTTTACCTGTAGGTCTACTGGCAGCATCTTTTTCAATCTTCTTCCGTTGTGTAACATGGATGTGTGGTATACCTAACTGAATAAGATTTTTTAAACACCTTTATTTAAAATGCGTCCTTTTTAGGGTATTTTTTGGAAGAATCCTTTGCATCAGGAGCAGACATGTAGAAATAAGAACTTAGACTTTTTCCATGTGTCTAAATAAATGGCCATATTATTTTATATGTATGTGCTGCAGAAACTTTATGGAAAACAAATGATCAATTATGCCCAACAATAATGCAAAATGTTTGTACTACTTCAGTAATGTCTTTGTTTTTTGCAGTACAAAATGGATCTTTGCATCAGAAGGAGTCTGTCCATGATAATGACTTTGAGCCATACCTCACCAGTCAGTCAACGCAGGTGAAAAACACTTTTTATCTTTTTATTTTTGTCAAATCCACAGTGAAATGTCATAACTAAAGTTCTCTGTCATCTGCAGCACAGATAAACATTTCTCTAAACAACAAACTGACTGTTTAAAGTAAATTTACAAAGCCCATTGAGACGATATATAAATAATATTGAATTGAATTGAATTCTATGCATCTTAGACTATACTTTAAACAGCGTCGTTTTCATGTGTATTGCACAATAAGAAAACCTCACTGGTTCCAGAACTTCTCTAACGTTGTGTTTGTTCTTTCCTTCATCCAGAATAACAGCTACCAGTCCATCACTGATCCTTACCTGTCCAGCTACTATGCTCCTTCTATTGGATTTCCATACCCGCTAAGTGAGGCTCCCTGGTCTACTGGTGGGGATCCACCTATTCCATACCTCACACCCTATGGACCTTTGAGCAATGGAGACCATCACTTCATGCCGGACACAGTGTTTGGGCAGCCAGGGGGTCTGGGAAGCAGCATCTACCCGCACAGGTTTAACTTTTTCCCTGAAAACCCCGCCTTCTCGGCTTGGGGAACAAGTGGCTCTCAGGGTCAGCAGACTCAAAGTTCGGCCTATGGTGGCAGCTACAGCTACCCTCCCAGCTCCCTCGGGGGCACGCTGGTGCCTGATGGTCAGACGGGCTTTCACAGTGACACCTTGAACAAAGCTCCTGGTATGAACAGCCTGGAACAGGGTATGGTTGGCTTAAAGATCGGAGGGGATGTCCCCGGCCAGAGTTCAGGGGTCAAAGCTGTGGGTTCTGTGATAGGTGGACCTGTGGCGACTGCGGGAAATGGAGCCACGCCTATAGGAATGGCCTCCACCTAAGCCCACTTCCTGGGCAGCCATTGCAAGCAAGCCTGCCAAACCGCAGCAGCTGAAAGTTAAAATGAAGCCAGGGATGCCCAACCCAGGGGGAGCTCTTCCCCCACCACCCATTAAACACAACATGAACATTGGCACCTGGGACAAGGGCCCAGTGACTAAAGTAGCCGCAGCACCGCTGCAGCAACAGCAGCAGCCTCTCGGCTTGCCTCATGGCATGCCACCTCAAGGGCCCATGCAACCCCCTTCTCATCAGTCTTTAGTGCAACCCCAAATGCAACCTATAGCCTTACAGCCGCAACCTCCCCATCACCAGCATCATCACCCACCACCTCAGGCCTACCAAAACCACACCCAGCCCCAACAACCCCTGACACGTTGGGTTGCACCACGCAACCGCAACCAAGGCTATGGGCAGAACGGCCCCTGCCATGATGGAGGTGGAGTCATGGGTGTGGTTGGTGTTGGGCACAATGGGCCCCCAGCATGTGGAAGTCAAGGGACTGGTGGAGATTTCCACCCGGTGTTGGAAAAGCTTCGTGCCTCCCATAGCTACAACCCCAAGGACTTTGACTGGAACCTGAAGAACGGTCGTGTTTTCATCATCAAAAGCTACTCCGAGGACGATATCCATCGTTCCATCAAGTACTCCATCTGGTGCAGCACAGAGCACGGCAACAAGCGGCTGGACTCAGCTTTCCGGGCCATGAATGGGAAGGGGCCCGTGTACCTGTTGTTCAGTGTCAACGGCAGCGGCCATTTCTGCGGTGTGGCAGAAATGCGCTCGCCTGTAGACTATGGGACCAGCGCTGGTGTTTGGGCACAGGACAAGTGGAAGGGCAAGTTTGATGTGGATTGGTTGTTTGTTAAAGACGTGCCTAATAGCCAGCTGCGCCACATCCGCCTGGAAAACAACGACAATAAACCAGTGACCAACTCACGTGACACACAGGAGGTTCCTTTGGAGAAGGCCAAGCAGGTGCTCAAGATCATTGCTACCTACAAACACACCACCTCCATCTTTGATGATTTCTCTCATTATGAAAAAAGGCAGGAGGAAGAAGAGGAGGTGCGCAAGGTGGGTGTATTCCTTTTCAGTGTGCCTTAACATAACCTGTTAATATAGTGGGTCATTCTTGCTTATGATTCAATTCCAGCAGGATTGTCTGATTCACTAAAGCCTAACTGTCTTTTGGGTTCTTATCTATTTTGACAGACCTTTGAACCACCTCAGATACAGAACCGCTCAAGATTGGATCAGGTACTTTTTTGTTTTTTTCTTAACAGTTTCAAATGAATGCAACACCTACAATACTATGTTCACACCAAGCATGTGACGCGCGTTTAAGAACACGCTAAGCGCACATTCTTAAGGTGCTTTCAGCATATGGTGTTCACACTGGACAAGCAGGGAGTCTTTCATTTTTCTACTGTTTACTGGCCGCCACCTACAGTAGGAAGAGGCTTGGTGCTCTATTTTGAAATATGAAAGACTTGGTGTCACATGATTCCAGCTGGAAACGAACTACAATTATTTATTTCTCCTCCATTAACAATTTTCATCAGGGTGGCACTTCCGTGACCTGAAGGGACATCATCCATTCGTCACTACCAAATCAGAGTTCCCTGATTGGTCAGAGTTTGACTTGGTTTTAACATTCACCGCACATTCAATGGATGCACGTTTTGTAAAGCCCGAAAACGGTTGTAGAAACTTGTGTAGTGTTGTGTGAATGTGGGTTTTGAACATGAAAGCCCACAATGCTAATTTACGTAGACTTTTTATTGAAAGGGGTCGCTTGAATGTGCGTCACCAAAGGTGGTGTGAACGTAGCTTTGAGGCCTTCTCGCAGCAGACCAGCTTGGCTCCAAAGTGCTCCCTGATTTTTTTCTTTTTAGTAGCCGTGATCTGTTCCATCCCTGAGCAATTGGTTGCTGGTTGGCCTCACCACCGGCCCCTGGACTGTAGAACAGAATAGTTCTACAGTCCTACTGTTTTAGCATACATAGCTTGCCTTCATAATGTAATGACTTGAATCAGGGACACTTAGCCCAACTGGTGTGCTAGGAGTAGACCCTAAAATATAAGTATGTAATTATTGACAAAAAATTAGGCTGTTCTGCCTTATATTGTACAATCTCTGATAAAACTGTTTTTTTTTTTCTTCCAAACAGGAGCGCCAAAACAGGAATAAACAATAGAAGGCATTTATCAGTGGCTTGATCAACGGTTACACTCGGACTTGATTTAAGGACAGAAGAATATGAAAATGCAACAAAGCCCTTCATTTTTGTGTTCTTTTTAATCCTGCTAAATCTGCCACTGTTCAGAGTTGTGCTTTTTTTGTTTGTTTTTTTTGCTCCGTCTGCCACCAGTTTTTGTGCAGGGATAACAAGTTGATTACGTGTAACATGTAGCCTAGTGGCCGCCACATTGTTTTGTTCAGTTTGTTTAAACATTTCTCTTTCCGTTTAATTACTCGTCTTGCTGGCTTTTTTCCCCTCTCTTTTTCTTTACCCTATCCCTTCATCTCTCTAGTTAAATCAGGGTTTGACTGCACGGTTATAAAAAGACGAAGAAAAAAAAAACTGCCACTTTATATTTTAGTACAATCAGGAGCAGATGTGTTCTTCCCCTGTTTTACCACTTGGGGGCAACATTGCCATTGTTCAAAGGTTTAATTTTGCCAACCCTGTTGGATGATCCTAAAGGCATTGTCGGACTTGGAACTGTGTAATAAAACTTCAATGGTTCAACTATTTTTCATTCAAATCAACAAAGTATATTTTTTGGCTTACTACTGACAGTTTCATTTTAGAAACATGTTTTCTGGAGCCTTAATGCATTTCTTTGTTCCTGTAATTACTGGTGACTTGTCAAAGAACTGCTCACACAGTGACATTGCTGGAGAAATCAGGGATTGTGAAGTCACACAGGCCTCAAAACATTTCAGAGGAGGACTTCCTGAGGTGCCTGGGAAGAAGAAGAAAAAACAGAAGTGTCCTCCACAACCAGAATTCTCTCCATAGAAATCAAGAAATTGTACTAACGACACATTTCACACGTTTATGCTTTTGTTTGTCTCGAAGGGGGTCTACTTTTCTGCAGACGTTTTTGCTAACATACACAATCCAGTCTGAGAGAATTGATGCACCCACAGTTTTATGACGCTTTAGCGAAATTATGTAACAATATACCTGAGTTGAATAAATTATGTTCCTTCTGTGCCCTCCAAAAAAAAAAGGGGGGAGAGCCCACACATTTGTCCTTTCACCGTCATTCTGTCTTAATCCTGTTTTTTTTCTCCTAATTTTGTTTTGTTGAGTCTGTCATGTTGGACGAAATGCTAAGCTTTAATGTAGGAGCCTATATATTCAGTGAGAAAGCCTAAAATGTATAACCTAAAAAATTAATGTAACTGATTTACTGTCAAGTAAGAAAAAAAATTAAGAATGAAAAGTGGTTTCTGTGTGTTTCCTTTTTCTTATTGGATCCCAGCATGATTTGCTTTTGCTTCAAAGTATTATTGTGGTCGAATCGTCTCTGAAAGTTAAATTGGGAATTGTTTATACTGTGCAGCCCAACAGTTATGGGTTCTAAAAGAAACATTCGAGATGTTTTTGAAAAGAAAGTCTGAAAGTGTCTTCACAGTGATTACGTTGCAGTTAAAAATGCAGTTATAGATTCATTTTATGGAGTTATAACACAAATGCAGCCTTTGAGGTTCTATTTTCTATCATTGACAAGTTTAAAGTGATGCAGTGAAGTTGCTGATAGCTGTTGGAGGTCTCCTTTAGGTGGAGGTTTCTAATTTGAATAAATGACAGGCATACATCAACCAAGCTTGGATATCAATGATACTATTAATTCATATGGATAAATGCAGGTTATATTGCTACACGTTTAGGTCATGTGCGTCAAGTGATTTTTTTGGGGTTTTTTTTTGTCAGATCACATCAACATGAGACCTCTGATTTTAATCCTGCTAGAACTTATTCCTGTTTATTGGTGTAGACAGTGGACTTGACTACGGTCACCTGAGTAAGAGCTGAATGCGTCACATACATTTATAAATGACTAAAGCTGCACTTTGCACTTACACGGTCCATGTACGTAATGAAAGATGATGAGCTGGAGCACCGTCTTCGGCTCTTTTTATTTAAACCGTTAGTAATATCTATGTTGATGTGAGGACGAAGACACTATTAACCCATCCAACTCCTCTATCCATGTCCATTGTAGCACCAGGCAAAGATGAGAATCTAAAGGCTCTAGACGAAGGCACTGCCTTCTGTTTGTTGGTTTTTTTACTTGAAGAAGCATGAACTGGTTGTGATTGTGGGCCTTACAGTGCATGTTAGCAACAAGAGAAAAGAAAAGTGTTTGCTGGAAGAAGGGGATAGTTAAAATAAACAATTTGAAAGGAGCTCTAGACCCTTTTGCAGAGGTTAAACTGATTAGCTTACCGACTGCTGCAGTGGGAATACCTTGTTTAGTGAAACTATCTTGGTTTTTCTTTATAAAACAAATCCTTAATAAACTGTCCAATTAAAAACAAACTTGTCTTCTCATGAATTCTCAATTAATCCTCTGCTTCTACAATATCATTAAAACATGTTATTTGAGCTGCTTTTTGATTAACTTTTTAAATGGCGCAGGTATCAAAACATGCTTCTGTATGTTCTGCTTCAAGAGCTCAAGTTTGTCTAAATATTTCATTGGTGCATGTACGTTAATTTAAAGCAGAAGCTGTTTGGTCTAAGATGTAAACTTTTAACCATGTTTGCTGAAAAGTGTCACTTGAAAATAAATAGAACATTACAAAAGAATATATAAGTAAATAACATAAAAACCCAGCACTAAATCCTTTGGCTAGGCATTGAAAATTGAAAATTAAATTACTAATTTAGCACCGGTTAAAATAAAGTTCTGGTTCAAGTGTTTTACATGGCGGGAACTCTCCATGGTGCTGATTTCAAAATTTTAGGAATTCTGTTTCCATGAGCAAAAAAGTTACATATTAACATTTTATGTAAATAATGGATACAAACATGCTTTTAAAGAATCACTATGTTTGTAAAAAAAAAATGAATAAAGTAAATATTTTTATGCTTAAGTACTACTATGGTGCAAATGTAACATAGGCAATAATCACAAAAATAAATAGAATTTAAGATTTATTTTGAAAGGGACATTAATGTGACATACTCATACAAAGCAAATATTGAAATAAAAGAGAAGAAAATACAAAAATTATTCCAGGAAGGCTCCCTTTGTACTCCGATGTACCCTGGGGTTCAATAATCACTCATAAAAGAAGTACATATTATTTTCTTCAGTCAATATTTCCACTTAAATTTAAAATTTCAGTCAATTCTTTTGGAATATTCTGATATTTAATGAAGAAAATGAACTGAAGTGTATAAAAGCCCTCAGAATATATAAACGTGTTATTATGACGGAACTGTAAACATACAGCGTGTAACTGGGCCAAAAGAAAATATGTTTTCTGCAAAAATGTAATCTAAATCTTACATCTTAACAATGGTGTGAAATCATAGTGAAATGTGGAAAACATGGCTATTAATCTGTTTTATAGTTTATGATTCCCTGTCAGTTGTTTGGGGGTCTATAGCCTCAACGACGCGCGTTCAGAGGGTCGCCAGTAGGTGGCATTTCATTGCACGTAGCTCCATATGTTTAGTACATCCAAATAAACAATGCATCTTCAGTGATTTTCAACCCTCCGACACGTTTCAGGTCTTTTCTTCTGGGTATGAGAGCTGAGCCTCAGGCTGTTGAGATCAGGCATATTGTCACAGCTTTGCGAACTATAACAGACTATTAAAAGAAGTGCACGCTGCAAAATGGATTATTGTGTGATTCTAACTAAAAGTGGAAACTGGGATGTATGATCAAATGAAAAAACACTTCCTTATAACTGAATTTCAATCCGCCTGATTCCATTTTTTAGGCCTATCATGAACCTCATTGCCAAGAAATCAAATTGCATTTATAAAAAAGACGAGTGATCCATCTAAGAAACCTGAAAAAGTCATCTCAGATGGAAGCTAGGAAGTATTAAAAAAATTACAACATTTTCAAATTAAATATTTAAACGTGTGTGGTAAAGCCTGCGCTTTTCCATATCCATGTTATTAAACATAGAACATAATTCATGGCAGTAACCTGTAACCGATCTAAACTAATTAAATTATGGTAGCGTAAAGAACCTGCGCATTGCGTCCATCCCAAGCAACTCTCACACAAAATGCTTTGCAGGAGCACCGGTTTCCGAGTGCGTTTATGCAAAACCGCGGATAAGAGTGACAGCACAGCAGCGAGCCTGATTATGCGGCTGTGATTGGCAGTCCGGGCCTGTTTCTCTGCATGGCAGTATGGGTCAGAAGTTTGATTTAAAAAAAAGAGCAAAGCAAATGTGAAGCACGATGCTGTAGATTCCTCTCTTGGCATTCACCGCGTGCCTTAATTGTATGGACATTAAATCAAGGTCCGCTGTGAACACGCAGAGTGACAACCTTTGAAGTGGCTTTCTCGTCCTGCTGATGTGTGCAGGGTGAAGCTCCAGCACAGCTCCTGACCTGCTCACCCTCACACCCGCCTGGATCGTTTTAACGCCGGGAGGACACAACAACACATTTTCGGTGACTTTGTTGCAGTCCCCCCGTCCCCCGTGCGCACAGTGGTTCACAGACACGCATACAAAATAAAAGCCGCTTTGCATTACAATCACGCGCGCGCGTGCACACACGTACGTATTTTGGGTACTCAAATCTAAAGCCGATTTATAGCCTGCACCAGCAATAACGCGCGCGCCGTCACGTTCGTTTCAATGGATTCCACAGAGGAATATTGACATGACTGCACCATAGCTCAGCATCAAAGACCACCAGAATAAGATCCATGTCTTAAGGATCTGGACCAACTTGAATATGTCCATAGAAATAAGGGAGTTCTGTAACCTCTGATTCTGTGGTTGTGCGTCTTTACGCATATCTTGGCAGGTTCCCTTGGAGTGGCAACTCACGCTGCGCAGTGTATCGCCTATAAAAAAGCATTTCGTGCACAGCAATCTAAACCACAAGCCAACAACTAGAGTGAAAAATAGAGAAAATCAACACTGGCAGGACGTCTTCGTGCTATTTGTGTGAAGCCATCCATCCCCCTGTGAAGAGTACTGTATGTTCCATTTAACTTGGCTTGAATGCAGTTCCTCGACTTGTCCACGATCAACGCCCTCGGACAGAACGCGCCTCCTCTGTCCTCTCCTGCAGCTGCACTACAGAAGGCTAGCTTTACATTAGGTTTACCTATATCTTGACAACCGACGCTGTTCCCCAACTGCAATCTAGACGGCTCTATCGACTACACACAGAGCAGTTTAGATCTTAACCAATCTCCAATCGGTGCATAAATCTTCGTCTTCAAGAACATCTCCTTTGATCCAAGAGTCAGTCGGTTCCGTTTGAATATGTGTCTTTAATCTGACCCATTTCGATCGGAGTCCAGCCCTGGATGCGCGCCCCCCTTTCTCGCTCTCCATCGTTGTGGGCTGTATGATCCACTGGCTCGCAGATTAGAGCGCCCCTCTCTTCCCATCCTAGACAATTGCGAGTCTCCGCTGATTGGGTTTCAGCGCAAAAGGATTACATGGGCGCGCAATGACGTCATGGCCCGCGGCCCAAGTTACCCCCCCTCACCTCAACCCCACCGTCTCCACGAAAACCAAATTCTCATCAGCCCCGAACGTCCTTGAAACCACCGACCTGACTTTTTTCCTGCAACGCTTTAATGCACGCCTGCATATACGGCTGCAGTCAGAGTTAGCAGTGTCTAAAAGGCTTCGCTGCAGCCTGGAATAGGTAGAATGTCAGCAGTTAAACGTGGAAGAAGCAGGAACGTGGGAAATCGAATAACGCATGTGCGCGTTTGAACTTCTTGGAGCGTGGAGGCGCATTTTCTCCCACTGATCAGCCTTTTCAACAGAACACTGTGACCGGGCTGGGAGGTGACCTCTCTCTGCCCGTATGAGTCCTCCATTTACCAACAAAAAAAAAATCTTCTAGGCACAAGTCCACTAATATCTAAATCAAACCGAGAATGAGTGACACAAGGAAATATCCCCATAATTTAAACACACACACACACACACACACACACGCACATATACATATATATATATATATATATATATATATATATATATATATATATATATATATATATATATATATATATATATATATATATATTTGGCTTGTGATGTGGCACAGTAATAAGACCTCACAATCTACCTGGACAGGAGATTTGATGCAGCTGCTTCCTGTTTACATATAAATGTTTCATCCAATCTCTTCGTTTTTTATTTACTTATTTATTTCTATTTCTAAATATGCTTGTGCTCCGGAATTTATTTCTGAGGCCTTAGGCCTGTGCTCTAGTAAAACTAAAGGCACGTGGCCCTACGTTTATATATAACTTCATATTTATTATTGTAAAGCCACTCTTGCGTTTGCTTCACCAAAGCAGTGCTGTTATGGCGCATATGCACCGTTTTCTATATCCTAACAGGTTCAAATTCTATTGGTTTGTCGACATACAATTCAGTTCTAACATTGGTAGACTTAAAAAAAATTACACTGTCACGTGTTTCCTGTTATCTTCTCTTAATGCTCAAAGCCATTTTTAAGAATAAAAAAAGAAAAAATGCACATACTAATGCCAGTTTTCTAATCACTTGTTTTTTTTTAGGTTAAGCTGTTTTATTGGAATTTTAGCAGCGATGCATGATGGATTTTTTAAATGTTGCTCTGTAAACTAGAGTGTAAAGTCCACTCGTTTGATATGATGTCTCAAACTTACATCTTTTAGCATTCAAACCTCGTCCCGCGGAAATACGTCTGATTGAAGTCCCGGATGAAACTGTCATTATATGTTTTGAATGTTCCTTTTCTTCTGCTCCTGTGACTATACCTCCCACTGTTGGCTGAACAAAGAAATGGAAAGGAGGAACCTTCTGCAGTGTTTATGGGAAAGTGCCTGTAGAATTGCAAATGCGCGCCCTACAGATGCAATGTTAACTGTTTTAACCGGCGTTATTATTTGAACCCGTGCCACAATCTGCATCTGAAAACGTCACCGCCACATTTACATTAAGGCAAAGGAGTCCTTCCATTCAAGGCCTATGTGTGTGCTAAAACTTCCTGCTTCATATCAACAAGTAAATACAAAATAAACAAAAACTAGTGACTCATGCTTGGAGAGAGCGCATCCTTTGTCCAAATAAAGCTTTAAAATAAATCCGCGCTTAGAGTCAAAATCCTTTGTATTCGCTGGCATCCTCCAGGTCTGTACCATAACTCTGGGTCCATCATATCTTCTGGTTTGCTGCAGCCGAAAGATTTGATCTTTGCGCGGCAAAAAAGAAAAAAAAACACTCAAAACGCGGCTGCATCACGCCCCAAACTTCAGCCAAAGAAATCCTCCGTATCTGTCCACACGCACGATGAGGCAGAGGGAAGGATTGCCGTCTGAGCTGCGGCTGCTTTTTCCTCTGCTCGTCTCTTCCCTCTGCAGAGCTGAGCGGCCTCCACATCTTAAGCGCAATGAAGGGGGAGCTGTCCCTGTGCATTACAATGACATTCAGGGCCCTATTCATTCAGCCACTGTCTAACGGTCTTTGGACGGCAAATGCACCCCCATCGGGGAGTCGCAGCCCCCTCATTACACCCCCAATCCCTACACGAAGCCCCCCACAAAAGCTTCAACAAAAGAGTGGTGAGTCGGCCCCAGTTGTGTGAGCTGCGGCCCCAGGACTTTTTAGGAATGCTGGGAATTTTCTTTTCCTCCTATGCATTTGAATTGCACTAGGAAACGTCCAGTAGGAAGTTACAATGTAAAGAATAAATGACATAAGTATGCATTTTTAAGAAAGGTCCTCTCGGATGTTATGACAGAATACACGCATTAACTGAAAGACAGACTGTTTTATAAAAGCGGAGGAAAATAGACGCACAAAAAGGTCACCAACATGTGCTTCACAGCATTGAAACAGTCGCTTATGTAAAATTATCTACATGTTTACATTTGTAGATATTGCCAAATTTGGACTCGTTTAACCTAAACTTACAGAAATAATATGAACATGTACGTTAAATTAAACAGTTTTTTTTTGATAAATTGACATTTTATTAGATGTTTTTTAAAGAAACAACAACAATAATAATTGTTATTATTCTTTATGTATTTGCATATAAAACTTTTCTGTTTTTTCCCCCCATTAACTATATTGATTTCCTGAAAGGCCTTTAAGAAGCCCAGCTGGGCATCTGGTCATGGGCCCCTTCATCATTACGCATGCGTCAGTTCTGCAGGCTCCTGTGCAGCTGGACACGATATGCGAATATGTGCCTATAACCGTCATAAACACACATAAACAGAATTCAAACCCATTGGAATGTTGGTGTAAATATTTGACGCTTGATGCAAACAAGCGACACTTTTCTATATGTAATTACCCCTCTCCTCCGCTAAACTTACAATCATGGTCACGTTAATGTATTTTGTTTTATATTTTATTTCTACTTTTCAAAATTGATTCATAGTATCCGTGTGCACCTTTATCTTTTTTTATATTTCTGTATTTTTTAATAACTTTAATAAAACTGAATTCCAAGGAAAGCCCCAATTTTCAGACGCATCGTTTTTTCATTGAATGCGGTGAAGTTAGTCATCGTGGACGTAAACAAACCTCTGGTGCACTTTTGCCAAAACCGTCCACACTTTCAAATGTGCACGACTTGTTTTGAAAGGCACATAAAATAGGTGTAACTTTGCAAACATGTCTTAAGGGCAGATATCCAAAAGGACCCTCCAGTATTGTCCACCGAGAGAAAGAGAAACAGGCTGACAAAAGAAGCCATTGTTCCCGGCGAACAATTCAAGAGGCCTATAAGCTGTCCTCTGCGATCAGGCGCGCGGGCGCTGATTTGAATGCAAGGGGGGCCCATCCGAGAAGAAACCCTGATATATAGCCAGATAGGCTTAGAACAGTAGCCAATATCAATGCAGGCGAGTTAGTCTTTAACCAGCGTTTGAAAAGACGCGCTCAGTGGGCAGACAAAGTTTAGAGGCGGAGAGTTTTGGGAGATGCATCAAGTCACACCTGCTCCCTTCTCAGATGCTCACCAGTGAGACTGTGGTCCACGTGGTCACAGGTAAGATGCTGAAATAATACCTGTTTATATGGATTCAGCTCTGAATAAGACTATTTAGTTTATTAGCCTAATTAATGTGGTATTTAATGTATATTGAGGGGAAAATATTTAAAAAAAATACATACATACATACATACATACATACATACATACATACATACATACATACATATATTTATATATTTATACAAAAAAACTGGATTTGAAGTCAGTGGGAGTTTTTAGGGAAGAACAAAAGTGCATATTAGAACCTGACCTTCAAGTAATTTACATTGCTTTAAATCTTAAAAAATAATTTTATATGCAACATTTATATCAATAACTTTTTTAAGTTTTATTTACTCTCTAAACCCTGAAGTGTGAGTCCTGTCAATCGGTTTTGTCTTTCTCCTCTCCTTTGCACACACGTGCAAAAAAACAAACAAAGCAATCAAACACAAACATCACGTAATGTTTTATGGAGTTAAACAACTACATTTCCGCCTATTTTTATACATTTTAAAGCAAAAATTATTTGCCTTTCTCATAAAGAAACACCTCACATAAATGTTCTGTTGATATATAGAACATTTGTCTGTTACTATGTGCTCACCTATCAATAAAGCCGGGCCACTTGACTTGCAAGGAGAATGTCAGCACTAATGTAAAGGTCCTCCACTCTAGCCAATAAATGTCGTGATCTGTTTGCATTGATCTGCTTCTCACAAAGTCAGTTCAAAATAGTCGTTATCGTGACTGTTGATTAATAGACATTTGAAAAGGCTGATGAATCTCAGATCTCTTAAAAAAAAAGAAATTGTGTGTCTGTTTGCATGCACGTTTAAAAATCACCCTTCAGGTGAAAGCCTCAAAATGATTAATAAAAATTGACAGTAAATCTCTGATCGTGAAAGGACTTGATGGTTTTTCTTGTGCACACCTACTGAGTTGTGCAATATTGTTTTGTGCGACATTTAGTCTTTAATGCTTACCATTTCATTCACGTTATGATTAACCAACGGCTGCTCATACAGTGTAGTCTGAATACACAGCAGACCAAAAAAAATCTGGAGCTGGACAAAATAATACATAAAAATACACTAATTACTTTTAACAGAAATAAAAGAGAAGATATTTTTATACTTGCGTTAGGCTAACATAGAACAGCAAAGGTGACATCGACGCTGTTTTACACAAATCTTTGGTGTCAGCCGTTCACATGAAAACCAGGAGCACGCCTAGCTTCCCTTCAAAACAATGCTCTTTACTGATGCTTATTCATGCCCAGCAGAACACACACACACACGCACACACACCCAAACACACACACAGCATGTTCACGTGCAACAATCCCAAAAACGTATGCAGAGCTTTTCTTATCCGAACACTGTGACTAAACCTGGCTCATGTCTCGCACTCGCAGCCAGACCCACAATTAACCTGCACCTCAGCCAAACATCACTCAGGAGAAACTTATAGGAAAAAGAGGGATGGACGCTCATGATATTAAGGGAAAGATGAAAAATGTGGGAACATGACCCTTAAAACACCACAATTTAAAAAAAATGTGGTTACAAGGTGTAGATTTTTATTTTTGTGTGTGTACACATATCTGTAGGAGCATCACATCTAAATATTTGCTTAATTTATTTTTGAATGTACAATAATCATCAGTAAACACACAGGATTACACTCTGACCTCTCCCATCCCCCACAGTGTTTATGTTTTTTTGTAATATCATGAATATTTGGTAAATCTCTGAAAAAGCCGGAGTTCTGGATCATTACAGCTGGTTTGCATACAGCTGGCTTCAAATGTAGTTGAATTCAACTGATAAACGTAGAAAGAAAAATTTCATAAAGAAAAACATGAACAACGTGGTTGAATAATTATGGTTCTGTAAGTCAGGTGGTGTCATGTTCACTGACAAAAGTTTCAGTTGCAGTCACATTAAATATAAAATAAAACTAAAATTATTGATATCTTAAACGATTAGAATTGCTCATCACAAACCTACTAACCAGTACTTCCTGAATTTACAGCATCACATGTTTACAGTTCCTGTGTAAATTAATGTGTGCAGTTTACAAACAAGATTTTGCTTGAAGAAAGAATGTATTAAAATTCAAAACAAATAGAAAAAATCTGAAACACCAAGATATCTGGTACTTTTAGAAGGTAATTTGTGACATAGAAGGATGCTTACAAACAATTGGGACAAGATCCACAAAGATATTCAAAATCCTAACCAAAAAATTCCAGAAAATACAAAATTATCAAATATTTAAAATAAAATTACATTCAAATTTTTGCTGCCCCTTTTATATGAATTTAACCCCCATCATGCCACTTCATGTTACGAATTTGCAACGTACTATTAAATCCAGGACTTAACACCTTTGGCAACACCTTGGATGGAAAAAAATATTGAATACTTTTTTTTATATAATTGGAAACACATTTTGACAATGAAGGGGTTAAAGAGCTGCTTTATTAGTTTAAGTCTCCTATGTAATTTCTTTGATATAGCTCTCCATTTTGCTGGGTATTTTTATTTGTTCTTTTGTATCTTACAAACTGTAAATGAAAAGAATAAACATTAATTTTAAGCACAGCAAACTGAAAGTTTGGAAATGATTACGCCTCCTTAAAATTGCTTGAAATCATCTGTCATATAATTATATTAAAATACAAAATCAACTTGGGAGTTTTCCGTTTTGACGTGTCACGTTCTAATTTTGCTGCTTAGAAAAAGAGTTGTTGTTTAAACTCAATAGATTTTAGTCTTTCTCTGAAAATTATTTGTATCCATATTAAAAAAACAAATCATAACTTCCTGAAACATCAGTTAACACTGTTAAGAAGTTAGCTGACAACAATGGGAGTTCAGATAAGGTTGATGAAGCTGCAGGGATTGTGCTTCAGCCATTGTTTTCTGTCTTGTTGATGCGGTCCTTTTGCTGGTACAGTGCTGCGCACGTAACGTCTAGTGGGCATTGTTGAGTATCTGGGGAAACTGTTTAGTTCCCTAAAGAAGATTAGAGATGATTGGTTTTATTGACCCGCATGCGCTGCGGTTATCAGGACGACTTATGGAGCACGAAGTCATGCTTTTGTCTGGCCCTCATTGTTCTTCTAGGCCCAAGACCCTGCACTGATATGAATTTGATATGACAGTAAAGTGGCAATTATGTACATGTGTGGAAGACCCCGCTACCGTTTGACTCCGACTGGAGTGAAGAGACAGGGGTTGTGAGTGGAGAGAAAAGCAGAAAAGATAAGGTGTAGGTATGGCTTTGGGGGTTAATAAACAGGTCTTGATGACAATTTTCTGTAAAATTCCTTAATCTTTTGTTATTCCACTCTTTTATTCAATAAAAGTCTGACAATGAAATATTGATAAGTGATAAGGAGGCTGTGGGCTGGTCTGTTTTTTCAATATTTCATCCTGTCACATCTTATCAGCATCAGCTGCATTTGCAGGGAACCGACTGTTATTTAATCAGTTGCAAAATTATTACTATGATTACTATTACGTTTTCACTTTGATGCAACCTTGATGATACTAATTTAGAACCACTTGGATTCATTAATTGAATGCATTGCTAACTTTTTGAACACATTTTTTAGAATTCATCTATATGATTAGTTTTAACTTGCTCTTCACTGACCCCATAGCTCCAGAAAGCATACAACAGAGTGATTTATTCACTTGCATGTGAGTTTGTGTGTTTACTTCTGTGGTTTCCTCTATGTTTGGGTGACTGTGAACTTGAGTGAGCCTCCCATTTAAAAATCAACGTTGGAAGACGATGTGTAAGTCTATTTTTAATCCCCCTTTATTCCACTCTTCCTTTTTTCCCACTCTTTTATACACTCGTCCTGGAGAAAAGGTGTTGAATCATCTAAATCATTCCTTGGCTATTATATCCAATTAATGCCTCCTCATGGTGTTTTATTGTGTTATAAACTGCTATTGCTTGTGGTTCAGTAGACAAACACAATGTGTTTCTGTGCTGCCTGCCACCGGGGGCTGGCTGTAGACATGCTGGGGAGGGACAGAGGGGGACTTGGCCACTGCCCATGGGGGCCCACGGCCACTCTAAATCAGTTAGTTTTGGAGGAGATCCTGGTCGGCTTTTTAAGAGAGTCCATTATAGGCTTGTTAATGCCTCAGCCGAGGGGGAAACACTACTAACTGCTCTCAATTCTCTATGCACTCAATCTCCTGGTCACCATCTGACACGAACGCATACACCTTCAGAAATGCAGTTTTTCCTCTTCTGCTTGTCCCCTTTGCCACGTGCTTCTCTTAAGATGTGTGACTGATTGTGTTCTCCCTTTGTATCCAGTTTTTTTTTTAAATTTTGCTCATGTGACACACCCACCTCAGTCTCAGTCCTCTGTTCAATAACGTCGTTGGGTTTGTCTTTTCTTAAAGCAAGACACAATCATGAAGTCTTTTCATCGATTGCACATACGGTCGTGGCTTGCCTGTACCTTTTTGTACGTGCATGCATTAGAGTGCATGTGAAGACAGCAATGTGTTCAACACATTTATGGTTTCTTTGAAGATGTATTTTGAAGTCTACTGGGGTATTGTTCAGTGTGTTATTGCATACTTAGGAAAGCGTGTTTTGAGACAGAATATGTGTGAAATTTTAATTCACACTATATGTGAGAAGCGGGTTAGTTCATTTATCACTGAGAGGAGTGCCCCACAGAGCTGCTTCAACTCTCAGAGGGTCCAGAGTCACACCATGCTCCACAGGATTTGAACAATCCTACATAAACTCAAAACCAAAATATTCTGAAAGTAGAGCATTTATTTGGCTCCTGCCGACGTTTTATGTTTTCTCTCTTTAAGTCGAAATGGCTGCTCTGTTCTGTTCTTGTTGCCGCTATAGGCACCTTTTTTCAACCACACCTGAGGCGCAAGCTAATGTCCTCCATCTCCACATTCTGAACTGTTGGCAAAGAAAGGTGCCTCTCGGTCGCTCTGGAAACCATAGCTCCTGCATGCTATGCGTGATTGACAAGAAGAAGGTGTGACAGAGTAAAAGCTGTGTGTTAATGGACATCTTATGAGCCGGTCAAAGTGCCAGCAGCACCTCAGTGTTGCTTTTTGTACATAACCGTTCTGAAACACGTTTTAAATCCACCACAGAGCAGGCTGCTGTCACCCAGCATTCCTGTTCTTACTGAATAACTACTTTTTCTATTTACTTTTTTTTTTTTTTGCTGTTGAAAGGGGAAAGCTGGAAGTGTCTTCCATAACACATGCATCCCTTCATGTTTATCCTGAGAACACAAAGCCAGTTTACACAAAAAGATAACTAATAATTATCTTTATCAAAGCACCTATTTGTGCAATTGTTTCGTGTCGCATAACACCGCTTCAGTAGTTCATACTCTGCAGTAAAAACACGCCCGACTGTGCAGACATTGACGCTGACACCTACATTGCGACTGTCTTTTGTGTGGATGTTTTTATCAGCTCACTTGCTGTCTTCATTCTCAGAAACCTGATAAACTGTGGAACCAATAACTGATAGCCTATCAGGAAGCAGGCAGAGGTGTCCGGTGAAGGCCCAGAAATGGACCTTTTCCGGACCAGATAAGCAAAATCAGAAATAACTGACTCAAGGGAGCACTTGCCACCTTTTACTGATATTTTCAGTGTAGCCTCAGTTTTCTTTGAAAGTTGCCACCTTTTTTTATTTTCTTATTTTAAGTGTTGGATTTCTCACACCATTAATCACAGTCAACATGACTTAATGTAGGTTAAAGGCTCTGCATCTTGACGATGTGTAAACTTTATTTTTCCTTTACCTCCTTCCTATATGCTGCTTATGATCCCTGTTGACAGAAATTATTTGACATAAGCCTCTCCCCCTCCCAGATCCTCATATGAGATGTTTTTTTTTTTCAACAAATGCTCAATTAATCACAAATCCCACATCTCCACACATTTTCCTTTCCCATTATCATTACCAGCATCTCATCACCACTTCATCATTAGCCGCCTCTAATAGCGTTTGTTGTGGTTTCTCATATTGCAGTTCATGTTTTTGCCTTCAGATGCTTTTTAAAATTGGGATTTGATGGGCATAGTTGTTGCATTAGGTGTGATTCTACCATTTCAAATGGACCTGAAAGACATTTAAGGAGATTTGTCTTTGATGATGTGTCTGTTGTTTGTCTTATGGGAAGAATAATATTTGCCTGACTGGATCCCCGACTTCCTGAAGTTGTTTCAGTGCATCTGCATCCTGGAGTAGCTGTCTTTCTGTTTTTGTCCTCCACTTCTCTGTATTCTGCTGAGTTTATTAATTATTTTTTCAAATCACCGGAACAATTAGGCTCTTGCTCGTTAAGCTTGCTCCTGTCTTTCTGACTTCCTATACTTTTTTTGAACGTTACCTTATTTCATCTTCCTCACTCCTGTCCTCTCCATCCTGCATGCCTCAGCAGACTCTCCTTCCTGCCTCTGTGTTGGCATGAGCCGCGCTGGCTCGGCCCCTGCCTGCTCGCACTTTATGCTGATTGGACCAGCTGTTCCACTTAAATTCACCATGGCAACCACAACCTGTCGCCTAGCAACCCTGCTCTTATCCCTGATTCCTGCCAGTGCTCTCCACAGGCAGAGGGAGAGAGAAAGGCAGAAAAGATGGAAAATTTTCTCAGATTTTTTTTTTCTGCATGTGTGTATTTGTGTGTTATTTACATGGGTATGTGTAGCTCCTCAGCTGTGACTCAGAAGGAAATGTGTTGAGTGAGATAATAAGATGGTTAGATGCAGCTTGTTTGTGCATGTTGCCTGTATGGACTGCCATTCGTTGTAGAGTATCAGTCAAAGATCAAGGTATGCACAGGATTTGGGTTTAGGTGCGCATATGAATGTGTGTGAGAGTGTGTACTTGTTTTTCATTGGCTTGACTTTTCCTTTAGTGAGGGGATGAGAGCAAAGGTTCTTGCAAACTAAAGCTAAAGAATTCATGACAGTGCTGCTCTCAGAGGCCCAACTGTCAGGGTAGACTCATGGCCTGAGAATACTAATCAGAAATACTGGACAGATGGACAAACACACACCACACACACGTAAACACACAAACGCCAAACGGCTTGAGTAGGAAGTCTGCTCTGGAATGCCATCATCCACATTTCTCAATCAGGAAATATCACCTTTTGGCTAAAGATGTTTCCTGCAGCCTAGTAAACAGGCCCACAATCAGCAATTCCCCAAAAAATGATTTTCTCTGAGAAGACCGGATCCTGCAAAAGTCAAAAGTTATGATTCAATTAACATTTGAGAATTGATCCGCCACCAGTGGATGGCCTGTTTGTGTCCCTCTGTGCAGAGCCAGTGTGTGTTTCTGATGATTGTGTTGTGTATCTTATCATCTCATTTGTTTTAAATCGCATCTCAATACATGGCCCACAAATCAGTACATAAAAAATTGTGGCGACACGCTACAGTCCAGTTCTTTTACCTATATGCATCTCTAAGTGGATTTTGTAAATCTAGATTTACAGTATATTATTCATTTGGCATTTAAAACTATAAATGAAAATGCCCTTTAACAGAGAAACTCAATTGTTTCTCCTACTGCCTCTTTTTATTTTTAAGCAACAAAAACAAAATATTTTTGACATATCAGCTTCAAACATTCAAACATGGCTTTTTTTGCTCTTTAAAACCTCGTTTCTAATGAGCGGTTCAGTCCGGTCCAGTTTAGAAAGGTCCAGGCAATTCAGGTGATTCAGTCTTGCTGAATGAGTCCATTTTATATTGGAAACCCTGAAAGTACTGGACTGGACTGGATTGGACAGTACTGTACCGCTAAGTGAAAACGAGACTGTTTTGTTCTTTGTGGTTAAAAAAAAGTGTCATTAATTTATTCAGACATCGTTTGCAGTGTTGATAAAATGCAGACTACACACATCCCTCGCTGTGGTTTTCCTTCAGTTCACTGTAATTGATCTGACTTTGTAGAGCTTATGATTGGACGTCTTTTGATAGCATCGCATGTACCTTGTAAGACAGAACAAAACACAACAGGAAGAGAAACTGACAGTTTGCCAGAAACCGATCATTTACTTCTTGATTGATTTTATAACTTCTTTCCCAACGTAACCTTGTTGGTATCTGTGGTTTTCAACCAATAGTGTTGTAGTTCTCAGTAGTAGATCAATTTTCCAATATCTATCTCTTGTCATGTACATCCCTACTGAAAATGCTTTGGGTTTGTGTTATGTGTATCTGCCTTAAAAATCGCATTTGTGTTGCTGATTATGTTTCTTTGTAAACATCCTTGTTTTGGGAAAAAAGGAACATTTTTGAAGTAGGAATAAATATGATTTGCTTAAAAAATGGACAATGTAAAAAAAAAATTATGTTTATTAAAAATCACATAATTATCAACAAACCACATTTTTGCACACTGAGGCTTGGTTATTTAAAAGAAAAAGTAATGTCAGTAGGTGATCATTAAGATTAGATTTATGATTATGATTTGACACTGGTGTGGCATATATGACATGTAGGTTCTTTGAGGAGCAAAGATTAAAGACTCTCTGGAGAAGTGTGCGAGAAAAAGTGATCCAAAAACAACACTTTGCAAAGAAAGATCTAAAGATAACTTACATAATTATCAACCTTTGGCTCAAAACAGCCGTGAAGGAAACTGGACTGTTTTCAGGGAGCTTCAAGTCTGATCTTGGATCTTTGATTCCTGAGTCAGCGCTGTGGCAGAAACTGTCCCAGGAGTTGCATTATTGCAACACGTGGCCATCCATGTGTTTGTCATTTAGCTAAAGAAAAATGATTTTTTTTAGTTGTGTGCCTAGTTACACAAAAAATATCTAAAATACTTTTTTTTCCCTTTTTCAATCTTTTACAAAAAGAAATTATGACTGGTATACGTTTAAAGATGAAAACAGTTATTGGAAAACATGAAGTATATTGATTCAAACATTTCTGAAGAAATATAAAATATGTTAACTTATATTATGTTATGCTAACTTTTTTTTTCGTCATATTCAAGTTTGACAGTAAGTGATTTATCTTGTAATTACTTATTGTATATAGTTACCATCTGCTGATACAACATATGAATTGTGCAATTTCTCTTTTGGAAGAGTTGAAATTGATGCAAAATTTCCAAAACTGACCACAGTAGATATGAAAGGTTGTTGAAATATACAAATTAATTTGTAATTTGTTTGACTTGGATTTAACACGGTCATTTAGGTTGGGTTTTAAAATTGGGCTATCCCATGATATTGCATAAATTCAAATTCTTTTGGAAGCCAAATATTGACTCTTGAGACTCTTGTTGTTAGAGTTCTTGCAAAATGTAAAATTTGCTAATTGATGTTTACATATTTGGTTTATAGAAAGTATTTACTTTTGATTCATCCATTTTCTAGAAAAAACATCTTAAAGCCAAATCTATTCACACCTTTTTTTTAATCTATTTTGTTCTTTGCCAAAAACATACTGTAAGCCTATTTCTTGGGCAACTGCCTTTACAGTTGGAAATGCGCTGTCTGTGGGGGAAAAAGAATCAATTCTGTGTGGTGCATGTGGGTGGCTGCTGGAAATTTGAAGATCGTAGACAACCCGGTGAGCCCGTAAGGCGAGGTATGCTGCAGGCATGCGGTTGTAGTAAACACTTAAGGAATATATAAAGGTAAGTAAGGGGGAAGTAGATAAGACGCAAACCTGTCGTACAAATTTTTCATCTTTTTAACCCCCACAAACCTTGTGCACTGCGCTGGGAGCTCATTAGTGCTGTTCAAGTGCAAGGTGTGCGCTCCTTAAGGCATACCTTGCATGCAGCCTGACGGTTAGAAATGAGGAAATTGGACAAGCAGAGTGTAATTTGTGTGGGCATCCTACAGGTATCCCACATGAACTTACATATTACATGCACATCATGTGTGTGCAGCATTTGCTCAGGGTCAGTAAGAGGCCAGTGCACGCACCTTACTACTGACTGGGGTGTGGCGTAAGGGCACCGTATGATAGCATCACCCATACGCCATATTTACAAATACTTCATGACACATTTACCAAACACAATAATTGTACGTTCCATTTTTGCAATGCCCCTTTAAGGTGGCCGCACAAGCCTCAAAGGAACTACAAGATACACCTGCACTCCCTTAAAGATGCGGCCGTTTCTGTCTACAGATCTGGACAACCCTAAAACCTGCAGCACCAGTGGGTCAACCCTGTAGGTGTGCACGTCACTTAAGCATTAGTCCTTCTGTCACTATATATGAATTTAAACCATCAAATTACCTGTTAACTTTAAGAGCACTAAACATTAAAACTGGACACCTCGTCAGTCCTTTGAGAATATTTAGGAGAGCAAACTATTTATTTTGGGTGTTGCTCTTTGATGTTGCTTGCAAGATGCTCAAAATCTTTTGGCGTTAAAGTGTCTGCTAAGCCAGCAGCATCAGAGCCAGTGGCTCAGAGACACTGAACAAGCTGATAAATACCACTAGATCTTTGCAATGGGGGGTTCTGAACCTCTGGAGCTGTTGTGCAAAAAATTATTGTGGCACTAATGAATTATATTGCTGGTACAGTCAATACTCCAAACACACTGTTGAGCTTGGTACAATTTACCCTAACCCAAAGGTGTTCAGAATTGCAAATACAAACTTGTATGAAAGGTTGAAATGGGGAAAACTGTAACTGTTCGGTTCATTAGTTGAAATAAAGTTTTTTCGAGTGTTACGGGGGGGGGACTTTCGATTCCGGTCGAGAACTTCCAGTTGTTGATGTCTGCAGCCATTTTTATTCAATGTTCTATTTTTGTTTGTTTGTTTGTTTTCTTGGATAAGTAAAAAAAAAATTTCCAGTACTGTGAATAAATTGTTTTGATTTATTGCAACAATTTGATTTCTCATCAAAACTTGTAAAGTAATTTTAAATTAAATTAAATTAAAAAATTGCAAACTTTACTGTTTTCATGTTTGTGCTGCAAAAACAGCTAAAGGCATTAAAGGATTTTTATTTTTATAACAGCAAGTCATGTGCAAGGTTAACACTACATAAAAGGCATTTTATTTTTCCTTATTGTTACCGTCTTTAATATAATCAAGACATAGCAGCCACAGCAAGGATTTGAAGCACAAGATAAATTAGTAGTTGTCAGCTTGAACAGACACTTTGATTGTGACTCATGAAAAAGATATGAACACATACAAAATATGTGAAATACATCATACATTAAATAACTTTCCTATAAGTCATGTGGATGCTGCTTCATGGTCCATTAAAGAATGGGATGAATGGATGGAAGCCAAAGTCATTTTAGTAATGAAATAGGCTTCCAAGAAGCTGCCAGTTGGCCCACCACAATTCGAAACAACACTTGGCCCCTTGTGTCAAAAGGGGCCCCAACAACAATCTGTCTGATTGAAAATGCAGAGTTAAAAATATTAGAACCCCCCCTCCATAAACAAAGGAATCAGAGAACTGAGAGTTATATGTTGAAATTGACAACAGCTGCTTCCATGTATAGTTACCTCTTAATCCCAATTTTTTAAAATATATATTTTAGTTTTTAAATAATTATGACCTTTTTTTTTTTTTTTTTTTTTAGCGAAAGAGCAGCCTTGTTGTTAATTTAAACCTGAATTTAAATAAAATTGTTTTAAGTTAAGCTGTCAGGTGTGCCAAGAAATGTTTTAAGTTCAGCTGTTCGGCCTTTGGATGTTTGTTTCGAATCAGAATTCACAGACGAGGATCACAAATAGAGCAATTATTCTGCAATTATGTGATTTTGTCTGCCATGCTGGGTTGGAAATTGTGCAGAATGTATAAACCTCTAAAGCATCCTTTGGATTTAATCATCAATTTCTCTTGTGCTTAACATTTTCTTCCGCGAACAGATACACGACCTTCTCCTGGAGAAAAGGCATATAGAAAGCTTGTTTGAGACTTTCAAGGGAGCTGATTTTTGAAGGATTAAAAAGGAGTTTTTGGTTTTCTTTAAGACATTGTTAAGTAATGCCTCGATTGTTGCAACACTTTATCTTCATTTACAAGGTCCATAATGGAAAATTGACTTTGTCCTCGCTGTCCACCTGAAGGATGGCTCACTGGAAGGAAGTGAGTTTAATGTTGTCTGAGATGTGAGCACAAAACCAGAAAAAAAACCTTGGGAAGAAGAAGAATAAATGTGATTCAATAACCTATATGCCCTATAATGATATTTTCATAAACAAACAAATAAAACAATTTACAGTTAGAGATTAAGCATATTCTATGCTGTTTGACCTCTTTGCTGTGTGTATGTGTGGGGAACAATGGCCACCACTTCAGCAGGCCTGATCATGAGGGGCCCTATGTTCATCCACAAGCCTAAAGGACAATAGAAGGCTGGGGCCCTGTTGCCGTCTCGGCAGCCTGGCTCTCCTTTGTTCTGTGTGGATATGTGAGGCTGCAGTGACAGATGGCAAGGACATAGTGGCGTATGTGTTACCTTTCTGAATGACGTGCAATGTGTACTCTTTCTACAGACGAACCGCAGAGAGACGGCAGCTGCCCATCCTTCGTCCCACAACACCCTGCAAGGATACAAATGCACATCCAATGTTCCTCCAGGCAAGATGTGCAGAAACATTTTTGGAATAACATATTAAATCAGTGCTACAGGACACTTTAATAAATAAAAAAGTAAAAACATGAACTGAGAATATATTTGGGTTCACATTTTGTGTTTTTGTTAGTTTTTTTCTCTATTGACTGCTGTACTCTTTCACATTTTTGTTAATGCCCGTCATTTTTGACTGGAAAGTTTAGGAGTCCTCTAATAAATGCAATACATGTAAACAAGCTGCTTGGATATCTAAATTGCATCAATTTAAATGGGCCAAAAAAGGAAAAAAAAACGAGATTGTCTTTATTTTCTGCTTACATGTATATCTACATATAAAAAGAAGGTGAAGTTAATACAAGCCCTTTCTGAGTTTCTGTGTGCACGTTTGATGTGCTTTTCTTTCCTGTTTTTTTTAATAATGCGGTTTTGGCGAGGGGCTTCAAAGGCAGACTGATGGGAATTGGCTTAATTTGCATGAACTGTTGTTGATTTATAGCCCAGCTAGAGGTTAATGATAGAGTTGTTCATAGCTGCTCGTTCTTTCCCTCTGTAAAATCATTAAAATGAGGCAATTGCGAAACCATGTAGGATAAATCCATCATTTATTTTCTCTCAGTGACCAACTGTCTTCTGATCTTTGCCACTCACTGCCGCTGCCTCGTCTCAGCCCACCCACAGGTCTACGTCTCATTCACCGGGGGATGAACTAGATAAGTTAATAAACATTTTATAGACTTTTATGTGCACTTACAGAATGGCCTTGACAATGAAGATGAAGGAGAACATGGAGAAGAAACAGTCTTCATTTAAAGGTGATCAGCAAAGCTTCTCTTTTTAGCTATTTCATGAGGATCTTGGTTGCCCTCAAATTAGGAATTCATGCTGCACACCTCCAAATAAAGCACATGATTATTTTATGCAAATTTCTGTGCACCTTTTTATGTACCCCTTGCTGTTTATGTCAAAGCTCAGTTGATGACTGCAAACCCAAAAATTGGCCTTTTGGACAATCTGTGCCATTAAGCTTAGTAGCATTTGCAATAAAGGCCATCAGAAGATGTTTCAAACCAAACAGACAAGCAAATTAACGTTAGAGAGAAAGAGAGAGAGAAAAAACAAGTCCAAGACTGGCCCAAAATGTAATTTATAAAAAATCTTATGTGTTTTATATGTGATGATGATTCTTGTGTTTCAACGTTAGCCTTTTTTAAAACCCTCAGGATGTTTTACTGAAAATTTTTACATTTTCTTGTTTATTCATCTAAAAAATACATTGAACCAAAAAAATAATTGACAACAGAACTCCTGATGATTTAATGAAGTTCATTGTGTCTATAAGTTCTACTAAGTTCTACTAAAATCATTTAAGTGCTTAGTAGATCTCCTGATACTGTTTATTAACTAAAATATGACAATTTTTCTTTTAATTGAACAAATTTCTAGGATTTGGGGATGTTATTGTCTGAAGACCACAACCTGACAGATTTATAATAGTCATTTGTATTTTTGTTGTTTTTAGCGCATCTACACTCAGACAAAATATTTCTTCATGTATTTATCTTCACTACACAATTGTTTTAAGTAACATTTTTTGGACTATAAGTCGCTGTGTAATATGAGCTGCAGCAGCCTAAACATGCATAATAAAGAAAAAAAAGTCATATATAGGTCGTACTTTTGGGAGAAATTTAACAAAATATGGTAACAAGAACGGATATTTGATCTTGAAAAATGAATCATACTTACGGAATAAATAACAATAATGGACTGAATATCTGCACGCTTCACTACCATAACACCTTGATGTTTATTTTGTTTCCTGACAAATGGGAGGAATCTAGTATATTAGTGCAACATATAGATAACCATAGCATGAAGAACATGCTAACAAGTCAACTAAACTCTTTATATCACTTTAAATAAATCTATTGAATTCTTCATTCTCTGTGTTGCTTTGGAACAATTACACCAAGCCAATAGAAATAAAAACATGGAGGAACTTGCGTGGTATTTTTATCTCTCTATTTATAGTATTTTCACACTTTTTTTGGAGCTTTTTGGATCAGAGCCGTCCTGCATCATTCTCTGATCGTGTGGCACAGTGTTAACAGGGTTGTTTGTTCATGGTTCAGACCGAGTTTGGGTCATCTCGGGTACGTTGAAGGTCAGGGAGTTCTCTGTCTTTGTTTGTTGCCTTCTGCCAGGGTCAAGGTTTAGTTAAGGTTGGAGGTCACCAACAACAGTGAACGGCGTTCAATCCAGGGTGCTGAGTCTGTTAAGCCTGCTGCATCCAAAACAAAACAAAGAAACACACTCACACTTGCCCCAACGCACACGCAGCTCTGCAGACCTTATCTTGGGGGTGCAAACAGACAGGAACAGGCAGGCGTCCACCCCCCACCCCCCACATGCAAAGCTTGTATTTAAACTGCTGCTTATTCTGTCTGATCTCCATATCTAATTGAAACCCCACCAACATACGCAGTCTGACCCCATCCTGCTCGGTAGCACCACATTTTCCCCTTTATTTCTTGTCGTCACACTTTCATGTATCTGCAAAATTAAACTTAGCTAACGAGAGCAAAGGATATTTAGGCCCCCCATCAATCAATTCATCTATTACTCCATCTTTTTTTGTCCTCCCACCCCTTCCCCCTCTTGCAGCCACCAGCTGAACAAGCTGATGATGGTGACACCGTGTTGGGGTGAAGGTCTGCTTGTGGGTGAGGGGAAAGAGCACAGGGATTTGGGGGTAGCTGGAGATGAATGAGCCCATTTGAGTGTAAAACGTGCCAGAGTGAGCGCTGCTCCTTCTGTTGCTGATTCATACTATCAGGGTGCTTTAAAAATACTGGCACAGATGTATGAACCTCCCTTTTGTCCAACCTAATCCATCCATCCCAGGAAATTTGCCTGAGACAAACACTCTTGACAAACGCGATGTAAAGACGACTAATGTTCACAACATGAGAGACCTGCTCATCCCCATGCCTGATTGGCCGACTGCAGTAAGGGGGAATTAAGGTCACATGGCGTGTTCTTCTGTAATCCTTGACTTGAGCCAAGGACGGGTTGGCCTCCAGCAGCATCAGCAGCCTCGAACAGAAGAAGGAAAGATGGTGTGTTTGGTTGGCAGTTGTTGCCTTAAACGACCATGCTTAACAGACACACGTCTGCAGTCTCCTCTGCCCTGAGCTACAGTGAGAGAAACATCAAGGATGGTATTCTATGGTGAGCAGAAATGAGATCCAATGCATCCGTATGATAGATGTTTCAATACGAAAGAGAAAAGGGTACGGTAGTACAGTAAGAGGTGTTGTTCCCATAGGGAAGCTAAGGTGACAGACTGGTACGCCTCTCACTTCAGTGATTTCGCCTGCAGACTGCTGTCTTATATACCCACAGCTCTACAGTCAGTTACCATGGAAACAGAGGACAAGGTGTATATATTTTTTTTGGCAAAATGTAGATTTGCGTCTTAATATAGTCTGGACAGACTGAATTAGGTAGGAGCTCCTCTCATTTCCTTGACTGAATCATGTGCCTGTTTGGGTGCATTTGCTGTATCGTAGGCCTATACATTGGTGTGTGTTTGTCTGTGTGCATAAGTGAGTCTCATATCGTTGGTTGTTCTTTTTGCAGAGTATTCCTTTCCTGTTTGTGCACCTGAGGGAAGGAGGATTAGGTGATTAGTGCGAGATTATCAGGACGTGAATCCCTTGGTTCTGTTAACGACTTAAAAGTGATTCACACACACGTGCACCTAAACACACACATACACCCACACACACACACACACACTAACAGCTTTAGCTCTTATGTCCCAGCTCCATCAGCACCCCCTGTTCTATTACACTCTTGAATGAAATGAGACCCCATAATGATGTGAGCGTAAAAAAAAGCAGAAAATGTGTGTGTATATAATGCATTACTGGTATTTGCGTGTGTGATTCTATTGTGCATGTGCAGCCATGAGAAAGAAAATGTCCAGTATTTTTAAATAAAAGTGGCTTCTTACCAGTTTTTAAAATGACCTAAATGTAGCTTAAAATTAAAGCAATAATAATACAGTCAATTTTGTTCAGTACTTAAAGTACTTTTGCAAAACATGGCAGGAAATATAAGTTTGAGGTCATCGTTGTGATATACGACACTATTCTGACAAAGTTAAATGAATGTTAACCTAGTAAAGCCCACTACATCAGAGAATTGATATTGACATTTCAGTTTTGGATTTCATTAAAGGATGTTTTTAAATCCTTTAATGAATCCACAAAAAAATTGCAAATATAATTTTGTATTAGATGTTGATAGTATCATCTATGGTACGTTGTGTAATTTGGTAAGATTTGGTCACAGCAATGTTAGTTTAAACTTTTCCAGGAAAAAAAGCACCATATTTACCCACGGGCTCAGATTTGATCCACACATTTTTAACATGGTGTAACTGTTTCATAAAGAATTAACTATCAACAAATTTAGCATTTTTTCGATATAACAGGCAGTCAGTAAAAGACCGAATAACAATAGATGAGTTATTCTGATTATAAACTTTGGAAAATTATCATAACTTTGCTGGCTTAAAGTTTTTGAGATTCCTTGGATGCAGCCAGTTTAAAATGAGCAAGTAAAGCCCTTCTACTGCCTCTAGTGGAATGGTGATGAACTACAGGGTAGAAAACATGGACCAAGTTCAATACAAAGGGTTTTTGAAGAAAGTTTTGATCGTGCTAATTAGATAGGGGGCTCAGAAACCTGTATGTCAAACATGATACGAATGGTTATATAGGTTTAAAAGTTTTTCTTTTCTGTGCTTGTACTTAACTGGTTTAACAAACTTGTAATTTCCAAAAGATTTTGTCTCATGACTATAGCCCGGAATCTAGAAAAAAATGTCAATATTCTTAAAACTCAAGCACTTGTCAATGCAAGTGCCTGTTCTCAACATTCCTGCATATCACTACATGTATGTCGTTTCCACTGAATCAGCAGTCTCTAAGCAAACAGAAGCAGAACCAGTTTTAATTACAATGTTAATTGATAGGAGACAAAAGGGGTTTAATTAGGTGCATCGAGGCAACAGGCACAGTAGCACAGTGGCACTGTGGACTTAATGATTTAGTGTGTTCAGTCTGCCGATAAAGACACTTGTGTACACACACACACACACACACACAGAAAACAGAGGGCACACTGAGGAAAACTTGAGTGTATGGGGGAAACCCTGAGCGCAGAGAGAACAAGGCTAAAATTTTACTGTCATTTATTCACCATGTCTCTTCTTGTTAACAATTTAGCGATATGCTGCAGCTCCACATACTAATGTTGTGGAATCACCAGAGAGCAGAGAAGGGGCGGCACGATGGATCAGACAAAATAAATCAGGAGGACTGCAGCTGAACACGTTGCACAATCCAATCAATACTTTTTAGTCACAGCTAGCAGTGGTTTCTAGAATAAACCAAGCTTAATAAGGCACGCAGATATCTACGGGTAAATTCATGACACATCTAGCCGGGGGAACTTTGCATGCCATTGGGGTAAAAGGATGTCACTATTTGCTTATGTGAGCACACGTGCTTGATGACTTTCATAATTGAGTTTTTTGTTTGGGACCTTCCTCCTCCTTCCTGGTGCTTCCAACCCTCCTCTCCTCTCGTTCCTGCTGCTGTTATAGCTGTGCTGTTATTGCTGTGATATTTTTTCTCTCCTCTATCCCAGAAGTAATTTGGCTTGTGAAATTGCACCTTTTTCCACGACTCCCCTCCTTGGAGTGCTCCTCTTCGATTTCCTGTCTGGGTGGCTGCAGTCACTCTTGTCTTGTCCTTGGACCGCGACCTTGGCGGCCAACATCCAATTCAATCCATCGTCATGGAGATGACCCACATCTATCACCATGGAGACAACCTTTGAACAGTAGTGTGCTGCACCCACCCCAAGGACTCAGCAGACTCACTGCTGCCTGTAGACGTACATTAAAACACGCATGGATGCACAGGCCAAGTAGAAAACACACTGTGGATGAATCTTTGGGAAGTCGATGTTTGTTCTTCTTAACTCACATTTTTACATCCAAGCCGAACAGGAGGACAGATGCTTGTATGCCAAAGCAAACGTTGTATCACTGAAGAAGTGCAAAATGTGACTAAATTACAAAAAAAATGTTTTGTCTTTCTAATAGTCTTACCATGTATTCAAAACGGTTTCACTTAAACCTTGTAATTTTTTTTTTTATCATGGAATGTGATCATTGGCAAATTATATTCTTTAATCAAGATGACATCCTAATTATATTTTTTTAATCATTCTTAGTATGTTTCACACATTCAAGCAAAAAAGTGTTGTAACTATATTTGAGTCTTATCTTAGTGAACCAACACATCCCAGTCTTGTCTAAAATGAGTTTGGGAGATTTTCCAAATGCACCAAATTCAGCTTTTACCAAAAATCCAGACCTTGATATAGCTCGCGTGAATCTTTAAGCCTTCTCCATTCACTACTAAATCTATTAGTAGTTTGACTGAACATGAGAAAAAGAAGTGGATGATAAAAAGCAGAAGCAAACGAAAAAAACAAGCCTCATCAATCTACTCACCTGACCTCGAATCCACCTTTAGCAGAAAAAGACAGATAAATCTAAAAAAAAAAAATAAAAACCTTTTGGAATGACCATAACACCCAAACGCACTCTTATGCAAATGTTGTGTCTGTGTCATTAGTTGCTGTGTTAACAGGAGGAGCTGAGGGACTCAGGGCCTCCTCACCGCCACTTCATTTGTTTTAGTCATCCTAACAAAAGCCAGGGGAGATAGAGAGAGGTACATGAAATATGCTTGTTGGGACTACTGGCAAGGAATAATGATTGTAACATTACCCCTGTATAAAGCAGGCTGTGTGGCCATTTATGCCCTCGCAACGTGAGTGCATGGATGGCTATTCATGAGATAGAAGAAGAGGGGCAATAAAGACTGGGGAGTAGGTAGAAGACACTGGTAGTGAGCCCATATTTGCTGTGATGTTGGATCTGTACGAGAAGGGGTTTAAAAAAAAATGAATGCAGATAACACACATATACAGTATATATACATATTTGTGTGTGTGTGCTTTTACTTTAAACATGGAGTCATAAATAGCATTAAAAGCTGGTCATCTCTGTATTTTCACTTGATTGTTCTTGTGACAGCTTTTAGTTGCTGCTCATCTGTTGGGTTTGCTGCTTCATCTGTCTCCTTTTTTTCGCTCTAATATCAAGATAATTGCAACATGGCACGAACAGTTTCGCTCAGATGATCAAAGACTCAGAATTACGTGTGTTTGTTTGATGCTTCAGTGGGGGAATGTAGCACCACAAATAAACCCGCACATTTGTGATTGGCAGCAGTGCTCAATTAAAGACCTGCTTCATGTGAGCCCATCAAGAGGCGCTTTCACACAAACCTATCAGTCATCCACACATGCGCAATGGCATGCATATTTTAGGCTTTGCCTTCTGCATTTCTCCTCTCGTCACTCCTCTTCCTCCACTCCTCCTCTTCTGTGTTTATCCTCCCTCGCACTTCCCCTCATTATCAGTTTGAGAGCTGACATCTACCTGGGCTTCTCTAAATGCCCCTCAGCTGTGAAATCCTCTGAAAGATGGATCGGCTCCATCAGCATTGAAGAGACTTTTGACAAACAAATAGACACAAAACCATTGGTGCCCACCACAAATATGTGATAGAGGGAAGCAAGCTGCATGTCACTGTAAGTGTTTATGACAGACGGACAGGGAGTCTGCAAATATTAGTCACAACAGGAGGTGACATTTCTGTAGCCTTGATTTTACAGCAAAGTCTTTACAAGAGAAGATTCATTTGATGCAGTTACCTCGACAAATGGCTACCTGCTTCAGAAATGCTTCATGATCTTTAAATATTCAACGCATCAACCCACACCAAAATGATCAAAGGGGAGTAAACACCACCCTTATAAGTGCATATTTGTGTGAGCGCTCATTGGCTTATTGCTGCTCAACCCTTTGCAAGAGCTGTGGCACAGTTAACCAGCCAGGTGTGAAACATGGAGAAGGCCAAATGAGGAGAGAACATTCAAGTAGAGCAGGATTTTTTGCTTATTTGTAAAATTCTTTGCTTGCATCAACCCCAACAGCTCAGTTTTACAGTCAAGATTTCTCACTTTGTGTTACTGTTGGGGTGTCAGGAGCCTTTTGGGATTTTTTTCCAAACAAAGAAAGGAAAAGCACAGGTAAATTTAAAAAGGCAGAATGCCCACTTAAGAGTAATGCAGTTAGTGCTTGCAATCTGACACAAGCATGTGAGTGCTGCACAGAATTTTTACATGCAGGGACAGCCCTCCACTTGCATTTGCATGGGGTATTTATATAATTCATTTTACAAATCTTTATTTCTAAATGCATGGCAGTATGTGGGGGGTGGGCATGTTTCTATTAGTCTGAAAATATGTTAAGACCTATATGGCATGCAAATTTACATTAGAGGCCACTTTAGTTATCAGTATTGCACACGCTCTGCTGTCAGAGCGAGCCTTTGTCTGGGGACTGTGCCATTCTGTAATGAGAGGGACTCTGTCGCCTCCATGTGAGCTGTAGAGGGAGAGGAAAAGCACATAAAGGCTTTATACACACACACCCAAACACACACACACACACACATACATCACAGCCTAATGCATTCTGCAATCTTGGCTTTACTTCTTTAACTGACCTCATCAGTACGTCAGTTCAGGGATTCAGGACATCCTCACTGCCTCACTTTTCCTTTTTTGTGCATTTGCAGAGCATTGTCCGTTTTTTTTAAACTCTGTTCATTCTAAATAGTCATACATGAGAAATAAAAACGTAATATCTGGCAAAACATTTTTCACTGTAGCTAAGAGGGTTCAGGCTCAAATTGATAGATGCTCACCTACTTTTACAAACTGCAAGATTAACAACAAATATTACCAGACAACCATTTTCATTTACATGTCATTTACATTATTTTTATTTTAAAAATAAGTGTACCCTATAACTTCAAGTCAACCTCTACACACTATGCATTTAATAGTTTTTCAACGATGATTCGTATTAATCAGAAAACATTTTAGACCAGTTAATGAGCTTAACTGAGTTCCATAAGTAACTTCCCTTTCTAATGACAAAGTTCAATTCCCATACTATTCTTGATTTTCAAACAAATGATGATGCTCAATAATATAAAAAATGACATTATACTTTGTTGTTTTATTGTGAAAAAGGCTTTGTTGACATAACCAGATCAATTGAAGCTATTCGAGTATAACTTTTGTAAAATGTTTGTGCCAGAAGGATCTTTTGTTATAAATTATGTGAAACAGCAATAACCTCACCTCTGACAGTAAAGACACACAGTTGGGGACACAGAGTGGAGCAGAGGAGACAAGAGGATGAATGCAAAAAGGAGCGAGGTAGAGGGAGGGGTGAACAGCACCCAACTTTGAGCCACATACACCAGCCATTCAGTTGCGACCTTGTAATCAAAGAGAGTTGAAAAGCAATTAACTCGGACAATTATAGCAGTCAGTCGGGGCTGAATGGTTGGCTAAGTAAAGCCATGTGTCACTGAATGGAGATTATTGATGAGAGGAATATTTCAAGGTCTCTAGTTGGCCTCTAGAAGTTTCAGGTACAGTGTTGAAGCATGGAGGACTTTTTAGGGATTTCCTAATTTTGATTGTTAAAATAATTTGAACTAAATCTTTCTTATGTTTTTTTATTTTTTTTTTTATCGATGTGTTCTGCAGTAAAAAAAAAGGCAAACTTAAAACAATATGGTGTTGATTTTTAAGAGACATTACAAATACTGACACTTGTTGGGGGACACTCCACATTAAAGATCACCTATTGAAGGATATTTTGGCAGCCTGTTTAAAGCCCCACTTTGATCATCTTTTGATGTCTCTTCAAAGCGTTCCTACGGGTCTTTCAATTATGATTATGCAGTTTTTAGCCAAAAAATAAATAAATCTGTGTTGTTTTCTAGGACATAGTCTCTGCAGAGTGGCAATAGTTCATTAAAAATTGTCTCTTAATTGTGGGCAGGACCGTTGGCACGGAGCAACCCCACCCCTCTTCCCCATTGCGTTGCTGAGAGCTCAGATCAGATTTTCTACGTCTCATTTTCAGAAACATATTTTGTCTGCTCCTGATTCACAACAATTTGATAAAAGAAATACTTAGAAATGCAATTTGGAGCTTACATTTTTTATATATGTCCCCTATCATCATAAAAATACCACGAGAACATGTTAAAAACACAAAAAACACCATTTTCATCACAGTGGGCCTTTGAAGGGTCTCAATTATACTTAATGTTGAAGATAAATAACATTTCAGAAACACTTCAGAACCAGATCATGACAATGTGAAAATACATTTATAGAAACAATGAGAAAACTATGTGAAATGCATCACATAGAGCCAGCTAACCAAAACCTCAATAACAAATTGTGTTGGCATGTAGAAAACAAAAGGAAGAAATTTGTCTTAACCATGAATGTTTCTGTGTATTTCAGTCTTTAGTCTTTTTCTCTGCAAGCCAGCTGGCCTACCCAACTTACAGGTCCTGCGCAGCAGCAATGGCAAACGTCTCCTCCTCCCTCTGTCATGCTATTCTTGACAGTATGTGCGACATGATAGAATTTTATCACCACATTCAGGCATATCCACGTCTGCTTTACCTGTCCTCAGTTGGTTTTCTCGCAGAGTTTGCACTTTCTATCAATAATTCAACATGCAAGAAGATGGAGAATGATCGAGCTTGTTTTTCTCTTTATGGTTGGATAGCAGTCAGTCCAATTAATAGTGCTGACTTTTTTTTTCTCTTTGCCAGTTGGCTTTCCTCTTTCTTTTTTTGGTGGGATTAATTAACATGTATGTGTGTGTGAGTGTGTGTGTGCATTCCAAATAAACTCACAGAGCACCGGGTGCTGCCCCTGCCTAGTTATCAGTGGGAGCCAGCTCTGCTGCCGTCTCACTCGGCCTCACACTCAGTCAACGGTGAACTCAACGGTGGAGAGAGCTGTGTCACTCAAACACATATACAATATGCTCAGCAATACATGATGGTATTGATGAACAGACCTGGACATGCCCTGTCACAAAAATAACACAAGCAAAAAAGAATCACATTTTAAAGATTTAATTCAATTCATAATGGGGAATTTCCCAGAAAATCTTTGCTCCAGATGTTTATTTTTTTTTAAGTTGAGATGAAGAAGGACCCTAAGTAAAGGAAGACAGGAGACATTTCCTTTAGAAAATGAAATTAAACAAGACTTTGCACACCTCAGTAACAATCCCTGAATGGGACCAAGTTATGGGAGTTTTGTTACGCTAAAGCAAATATTCGAGCTATAATAAAGTACAAACAGACGATTTGCTTTGGTTTGGTAAATAAATATGTTTTCGTGTGGTTCAACAGAAGGTAGATAGAAGGTAGACATATATTTTCACAGACAAATAAAATTGTGCAATACCCTTCTTATTTCCATTCCTGATGTGTTTTTTGTTATTTCTAAAGTTATTGTACAACAGTACAACAGTATAACCATTGACTGTATAGTAGGTATGGAATGAGCGAGTGACATCATCCTTAGAAAAAGGCTCAATTGTGGCTCCAACCAAATGAAGTCATTTTGCTCCAAATTGGACACCCCGATTTGGAGCAAGACAACATCAGTAATTGGTCTGAGTCAGTCTCAGTCAACGTTAGTAGGGCAACTATTGCCAATTGAGAGTAAGCTTGTTGAAAGTCCACACCCTTTTCACTGAAATCGGGTTCAGGAGAATCTTCTGATTAAGTGTTTGGAACGTTGAGGTGAGGGCCAGCAGGGACCACATGCGTTTATTGAGGTGTCTGATTGGTTAGTTTATAACTTGAACAACTTGCAATACAGAAAAAAATGTCTTGAGAAAAAAATGAAGTTAACAAGAACATGCTAATAACAAGTAGTAGAGCAAGAATGATTATTGGGACAAATATAATAACTGAATAATAGGGGGGATTTGGGGATTTTGGCATCTTGGAACCAGCAGGTACTTCCTATTTGGAATGTGAGGGAGGAGGGGTCACAGTCCAGTTCTCTTATACAGTCAATGGGTAAAAATAAATAGTTTCTAAATTATGCTGTCATAAGACACAAAACTGAGCTAACACTGTTTGGTACAAACAAATGCAGTCTTGCCAGTTTTTCAGCAACTCTTGGCCAGTTAAAACTCATTTAGGCATATGGATGGATGGATGGATGGATGGATGGATGGATGGATGGATGGATGGATGGATGGATGGATGGATGGATGGATGGATGGATAGAAGGATGGATGGATGTTATCTTTAAATCCATAATGCATTTAATGAATTGATGCAAAGATGGCAGATGGTAAAGATGGTATCTTTCACTAAAAAAAAAAAAGTTTTTTCTGAGCTTTTGGTAAATCAGGTAGATTGTGTTGCTACCTCTGCAAATAGTTTGGAAACACTTTTTTTTTTCGTTTATGTCTTGTTTTACCTACTGGTAACAGGAAACCAACGTTCTTTGTGTTTATTTATTTCAGTCTTGGGGAGAATTCTGAAGATTCCTATTTGTTTAAAATAACTTTTAAATAAACTACTTGGACAACTACTTAAAGAAAACAGAGAAATACAGTTTTACACACATTTTTTTCCTCTTTATTTATTGAAATCCAAATGTTATGAATGACAGCTCTCCCAAACAGCTTGAAGGAAAGCTACAGTATTTAGACAGAAATTCACTTTTTTGCAGACAGAAAGTCAGTGCATGCATAAGCAAACGCCTTTTTACCTGCATGTAAAAAGGCGTGCAGAAAGCTTTTATGAGTGTTCAGGAGGTGGGGTTACACCTGATTGACAATGATTTTGTTGTTTCTTAAAAATATTTTTTGGACCATTTTAAAAATAATTTTTAAAGGACTAGAACGAAAAGTGTCCATGCTAGAAAGAAAGATTTGCTGCAAGTGCACATATGCTTCAACATTGAGTCATCCTCCCAATGATCTTAATTAGGCTAATTCAGCCAATTAACCTCGTGAAACAATTCAGTAAAGCCATGACATGACCTTGCCAGCACTGAATGAAACCCTGAAGGTACATCACACACGGGCATGTGTGTGACTGATCCCTTCCCAGATTCACCAAAAGGACAAGCACTGATTCATTTCATTAGCATAAACAAATTATGGCATCGCTCCCTCGTTAGGCCAAATATGTCTCATTAGTGCCACAGCTGAACAAACCTCCTGATTAGGCCTCGCCATCTCCCTTTGAAGCCCGCAAAAGGAGAGTCTATTTTTTAATTACGCTTATTTGCATTTACAAATGAGAAGCTAATTAATGGGACTCATTTTCTGGGGTTTTTCTAGTTTAGCTGGAAGCACGTGGAACAGTTTCTACCTGCATGCAGAAAAACATGAGGGAGACAGATGCTGCCCTGAAAGACAACAACCAAACTGACAATATTGCACATTATTATGAGATAACATTGTACAAACAAGCTAAAAAAAAACAACAAAAACAAAAACCGTACAAATTATTTTTTATTAAACAAGTGATCTATATTAGAAAAGCATTCATAAGTTAAGGTTGTGGGTGGTGTGACATGCAAGGGTAAGATGGTGACAGGGCAAATACAGAGTGCGTGATTGTTAATGTATCTGTCTGTGTGTTTGTAAATGTGAATGACAGAGGAAGAAACAGGCCAGACAACGGGGATATGAACGAGGGAAAGAGAGGTGTGATATTATCAATTAAATAACCCTCCCACACAGCATCTGGTGCTCTCTCAGGCAATCTGTGTCTTTGCCGACCATTGCATGCTAATTTTCTGCTTTTGCTTTTTTCTCCTTTAACAAATGATATTTTTGGAGCATCATTTTTAACCTACATTAAAAAGTTCTCTTTCTTTTCCTGCCTCGCAAAGCTAACATCCTCCATCTGTCACAAAAATATTTGCGGTTTGCTTCTAGTGGGAACTGGGTCTCTAATGCCTCCAACTCGATGTGCACACTTCCATTATGCTGCAGATTTATTCCTCACTTATTGTTAACTGTGCTGGCTTTTGCACAGGCTTCAGCGTGACAATGAGTCGAAAAGTGTCCTCCTCTGCCTCTTTTCCTCTGACTTACGGAATGAGGTCGATTGGTTTGTGTCGTGGTTAGGCTAATATGAAATCCGATGATGAGGAGAAGAAAAAAGGTTTTATAATAATAGGCGGGATCCAATTATAAGCCTGTGTGAACTGAGCTGGTAGGAAAATGAATTTGCATTTAAACATTTCAGTTTGATGTTATGCTCCAAGATAAAGAAGAAAGGGAAACTCTGAGATGAGAATCTAGGTCAGTGTATTGAGTTAGAAACTATCTGCATCCCTTTGCATGACTACAGTCAAGCAGTGTGATTATGTGTTTATGCCACATTTCCAAATACACACTTGTACACATTTTAATGAAGCCCAAACATAAAATTCTGTTTCCGGAATCGCTATGATAAAACTTTCAAACATTTGAGAGGAAGTGACAAAGGGATCTATATTAGGCTGAGTGAGGAAAAAAAAAATTCTCCTGACAGTTCAGTGCATCACACTGACACCAGTTTGTGAAGGGAACAGTGTGATTTGATGGAGTCAAGGCTTTGTTGTAGAACCAGTCTTACTAAGTGATACGCCTCTCTCATCTAGACTGAGCTCCCCTCCCATCCTCCGAGCAAAAGAGATCATAAGGGAGCAGGCAGCGCAAAGTTTTATGAGTGGAAGAGGGAAATCAGCATCGCACCATCTCAGCCTTCAGTTATGAAACTTTCTTTTCTGTCTTTCTCATCCGTTCCCTTAAACCTTTAAACATTTGTCTAGACATTTACATATACAAATCAGTAAGAATAGAACTTAGAAATACAAGTGATTTTTTTTTTCTAATACAGAAAGATGTGCAAAACCGAATAAGCCCGTAAATGATCGGGGGTTTGACTCTGGACTGGTGACTGGTCTTGTATGAGCGGGATAAGCTCAGACCACAGAGGAACAAACCAGAAACTGGATGCTCATGGTGATCAAGGGCTAGACTGCGCCAAAGCGTCATTCCTGGTGGAGAATGGGGTAAAGGACGGGTTGTCGAAACCCTCTGTAATGCAGAGAGTTAAACAGGCGAATCCAGGAAAAGTATGTTTGTTGTTGGCTGAGAAGAAAAGATGTGCGATTCTGGTCTTGGTCCAGAGTGGAGACTTATTGATAATTGTTGTGTAAGTAAAAGCAGCCCAGAGTTCCTGGACTTAAGACAGATCTTCCTATTTAAATTGTGCTAGAGCTTCACATACATACGTATACAGTATGTATGTATGATGAGAGATGAGTAAGATGCATTGTATTTTCCGCATTATAAAGCACACTTAAAAGCTGGGATTTTTTTTTTTTAAAAACCACAGTGTGCCTTATAATCTGGAGTGCCTTATATGGGTCATTCTGATTATGTTACTGATGTCTAAGCGATTTTGAGAGATACAAGGCGCTCCCTCAAATTGTCAGTTACTTTGTTTTGACAAGTGACAAACAAGTTTGGTACTGATGTCTGACTGTGTTTTTTGTGTGTTACTAACAAGATTGGGAAATTGAGTTGTGACAGTAACGTGTGTTTTAGCGGTATCAGTCTGTTTTTTTGCAAACAAGATTGGGAGTTATACAGATACTGCTAACATGCCACCGTCTGATGTACATTCAAGAGCACACTAGTTTGCCTTGACATTTGACACTCAAAGTTCAACTGGTTTAACTTTTAATGTGCATTCTATGATTGCACGTTTTATACCTAGAACCAAAAAACGGACGGAAGAACTTGCATAGCAACGTATGAAAATGAGAATTTTAACGTCGAAGCCCAAAATATATACTGTATACCTGCATTCTCATAGACTTTTGATTGGAAGAGGCTGCTCGAGCCCAGTGTGAATGTAGCATCATAGTTTTTTACACCTTATAGATAACGTTTTTGAACAGACCATTCGTTAATGGTCTGCCTTGTAATGCGGTGCCCCTATAGTGCGGAAAATATGGTACCTATGGTAATATGGTACCAGTCAGAGGACTTCCAAACCAAGAATCATTAAGAATTAAGAAGTATAGGGGCAGTCCTGTTGAAGTTTGTGAAGTGCTTTCAAATCAAAATGAATTTAAAAGTCTTTTGAGTGTGAAGCTTGATGTTTTTTCTGCTTGATTTTGGGATGCAAATTTTATAGATGGTGCAAATGTAAACAGGAATTTGTTTCATCTGTCTCTGAGAATCTTTGTGGATCCCTGATTTGTCGAGCCTGTACCTCACCCCATGGTGGCCATGGTAGACTCCACATCCCCTACATCTGACAGAAAGTGTATGACTCATTACTATTTTGGTTGAAGATCATGCTTGTTTCTAGTCTGATTGCTGTGCGTGTATATTTGTGCATGTGTGTGTGAGGGTTTGCACATGTCCATAAGCATTCATGCATGTTTGTGTGACTCAGTGGGACAGAGGCCCATCCCAGTGCATCGTGCTGATGGATGATAATGCGGACTGACGCAGGGGTGTCCCCCGAGGGAGAAAATATGGCCATTGAGGGAGGAACAATGTGTGTGTATGGCTGTGAAGGAGGACTCGTTCCCGCCATCCTCTCCCTTCTTTGCAAAGCAAAAGCAGGAGAGAGGCACTGAACCACCCAATGAATAAATAAAAGCTTTAGCCCCCACCTCTTTCTCTTTCCTCCAGCCCAAAGCCCTGTACAGGAGCACTTAGGATTTTAACAAGAGACTCAATTCATTAAATATAGACTTCCTGTCTAACAAATCCCTAGAAAAAAAACTCTGAGTGACTTTAACATCGTGAAATATGGGTAGGGCATAGCAGTTAAAGCAGATATACAGAGATTCAGACACCATTGTGCTCAGAGACGAACAGAAATGTAGGAGAGCTGAAAGAACACAAGCAAGACATCTGCATTGGATCTTCCTGACATACTTCAGTCTACCCATTGTTGAAATCAGCCACCTTGTACATTCCTTTTTGTTTATGTTGAAAATCTTTACACTAATATTAGTTCCTCAAATATTTTAGAGAAATAAAAAGGAAGGAATGGAAATAGAACGCGCTAAAGATGCTGTTTGCGGGTGTGATGGATAAGATTTTGACTGCAACACAGAGTTTGGCTCAGCGCTGCATTATGAATAAAACAGTAGCATTTAAAGAGAACATTTCATGCTTGCAAACCTCTCATCCAGAAATGCTTCAAAAGTCGTAAGTCTTGTTGAAAGCATTTTTTGGGGGGATGGTATAAAACATACTAATTTTTAGATTTTTTTATAAATTGCTTGGTTTTGCTTATATCCCTCATTGTGATACTCAAAAGACGAATAACCACATCCTTTTACTTTCTTTTATTTTTTGTTTGTCACATTTGATCAATTCTAAATGACTTTCACCGTATTTTTTTTTAATGAAATGAAAAATCATTTTTTTAAACATCAAACAACACCCCCTGAAACCAGGATAACTTTTTAATTGCAAATAAAAAGATTTGTAATGCACTACAACACAGCAAAAGCGTAAATACTAATACAATTTAAATGAATACTTATAACACATTGGCTTTGTTATGAAGTATGACAATTAAAGTGATAGTTTAAAACTTGTGGAAGTACACTTTACCAATAAATATAGGACATTTTCCAAGAGCTTTTATTTTATTTTATTTTTTTAGGTACCTTGCTGGTATATAAGTAAAATCAGAATTTTCTATATTTTTGAGTTTGACTGCTAGTGTCCCCCCCATAACCCATCTGAAATGACCATTTTTGACATCCTTTTCCAATGTAGATTCATCATCAGCAAATCATTGAATATGATGAGCCAATCAGGCCACAGAGGGCGATAATATATTGTGCAGCAGGGTTGGTTGTCTTTAATGTGGACAGTGTATTGTCTCTGCTTAACTGCTTATGCCTGGTTTATACTTAATAGCGATCGGCCATTGCATCAGTCGTATTGCACCTCTACCCCAGTCATTTGGTCTAGTTCATACTTAGGTTAACCGGTTTTGCTTGCGACTGTCTGGAATAACTGCGATGAACCTCTAAGTGGCATATATACCTTTCAAGCCTGATGCAAGTGTCTCCAGCGTTTCAGTGGTTTGGTATTTTCAACATGGATGTCCTCTTGCTCCTACACTTGCTGCGTTGGTGAATCCACAGATAGAGTAGGACCACTTATCACCCATACTGAGACGCAGCATCTTGCTTTCAAGTCACTGGTTGTCTTTCTAGTGTTTTTCACAAAAAGTGAAAGCTCAGTTTCAGTTGTCTGCTCTCTGTGTCTTTGTACTCTCACATGGAAATATCATAGAGGTTACGGTATTTCCTAACTTCTTAAATTAAGTTTTCATCATCTGCCCTGTTAAAAAAACACAAAATTCTGGATCAAGCTTGCTCCGACATTGCATATTCTAATAGCTCGAAATAATTACAGGTTAAAAAGCATGACATGCATGCAACTGTACAACAAACGTAAAATTCTGGTTACCGAGCTTGTGTCACATTTGGCAGCAAGTGGGGAAATTCCCTTCTGATGGCCTTGTGACCAACACGACCCGAGCTATTACAAATTGCTATGAAGTATAAACCAGGCATTAGATTGAGTAACAACAAAAATCAAAATGAATCAAACCTAAATTCTCTTTATCAAGCTACTTGGCCTAAAAAAATCCAATGCAATCCTACATTTTTCATCACCTGTATGTTTCTGTCAAGACTGTTACTCAAACTCCCCAACTGTCTTTCAAGTTTCCTTTTCTCTGCTTCCTGGATGGTTTCTATTTTTCTCACTACACTCATACAAACCTGACTGGTGTTTTCCTCTTACATACACTGTACTTTTTTTGAAGGTGTCCTAGTCTCATTCTTGTCGTAATTGCTTGAAAATACGTTAATTGGACCAATTTTCATCTTTCCCAGCTTTCCTTGAATCTGACACAAATGACGTCCCTTTCTTTCCCCCCCCCACTCATTTTGCCAGTCCTCTGCGATCTTCCTTTTATAACCTGCTGAATTTCATGATATCTTTATATAATATCTGTTATTATTCTCCATTTTAAGGATCACTTTAGATGATAATCTGCCGTCACATTTGCCTGTGCTACTCTGTGAACTGAACCTAAAAAAAATTTGACTTTGATATTTCAACTCATTCAACCTGAATCCAGTTTCATGAATGTCATAATATGTCTGGCCTGCTGTTTGTTGAAATTGATTACACTGACACAGAGGCTGAGAGAAATCCTAATCATATTATACTTTTGTTGAGTCTTTTCTGTTGCATCCACTCACCCATACCTCAAAAATGTTGACGCTGTAAATGTATACATGGTTCAGTGTTCTGGTCCAAACACATTTTCCTAGTTGAGGTATATAAAAACGAAAACCCCGTTATTTAACCATCTGGTTTATGTTCTGTTTCCAGGTTTTGCATTGTCTTTGCCTGTCTCATCTAATTTCCTTGGATAATTGTTCACACCTGTTATCATTTAAGTGAATCATCCTCAAATATCTAGTTTTGTCAAGTCATCTGCTGTTGTCACCCCTTTTCTTTCTTTCTTTTTTCATGGGTTTGTCGTGCTTTGAGTGTGTTTATGAAAGTGTAAGTTCCTGCCACAAGCCTAGTCTCCTTCAGTTTTGGGTTCTACACCAGCCCTTCCTGACATACAATGTTCATGAAGTGTTGTTTATCCAGACAACATTTACATTCTTCCCTTGTCTGTGGTGTTTCTGTGCAAAGAATAGATCACTTTTCTTAACAGTAGGTCAATAAACTGAATGTCAGCCACCTAAACACCTTAATACTTTTCTCGAACTCTAAAAGGTTGACCTGTCAAAGGAGACCTACTGGTGGCAAGGCAAGAACAGTCACCTAAAACAGTTTGAGAAGGGACTCATTGGATTAGTTTACATTAAATATGAGTGGGGTTTTTTTTCTAAATTGTTTTTATTGGATTTTAGAACAGCAATATTAAATACGTGATAACAACAATGTATACCCCCCCCCCCCCTTATAACACCCATTGGAACCAAAAACAAAAGGAAATAACTCCAAACAGACAGGCGATACACATCCCAGCCATCACTAAGCCTAACATACACAAAAACTAATAATAATAATAATAAATTACTAAAATTAAGAAAATAAATGGCAGTACAACATATGTGATATATCAAAAGCAACTCTCCAGGGATCACGAAAAGGAGATGTGTAAAGCAATAGAACACACACAAGAAAAAAATTTTTTTTAAATAAACACACAAAAATGGTCTTCTAAACAGAGAACAAATAGTTCAGGAGAGTGATAGTTTAAAGTGACAATGAGTGAGCGCAAATAAAATACAACAAATAACTAAAAATACATTTTTTGGGGGACAATGATAGGTTGGTATGTTACATGATTGTAAGGTGTTAACATGTCCAAAAAAGGGTTGCTAAATTTTAAAAAAACTTGCCCGTGGCGCCACGTAGAGTAAACTTAATCTTTTCAAGTTTACTATAGTGCAAAACATCCTTCATCCAGATTTCTAACGTAGGAGGAGAGGGAGACTTCCAACACAACAAAATCCTACATCTTGCCAAAAAAGTGAGAAATGCCACAAAATCAGATTTTAGTGTTGGCAAGGTTGTCATATTGGGGATAACCCCAAACAAAGCTGTTAACGGCTCAGGTTGGAGGGGCAATTTGAGGGTCTGTGATAAGAACCCGAAGACGTTAATCCAATATTGTGTGAGTGATGGACATGACCAAAACATATGAGTGAAAGAGGCGGGGGATTGGTGACAACGACCGCATTCAGGATCAATATCTGGGTATAACCGAGAGAGTCGCGATTTAGTCCAATGTGTTCGGTGCAAAACTTTACATTGAATTAATCCGTGTTTAGCACACAATGAGGAGCTATGGACCCGCTTCAGGATTTTATCCCAAAGGTCGTCCTGGATCACAAAACCCAAATTCAGCTCCCTTGCCATTTTAACAGCTGCAGTAGAAGACTTGCCCATAAAACATATCCTCTCATACAGACATGATATCATCCCTTTTGATAGTGGTGATGGCATCAGAAGATTGTCAAAATCATGGTCGGGTGGTCTGGATGGAAACTGATGAGTTTTTTCCTTGATAAAACTTCGGATTTGTAAGTAGCGGAAAAAGTGGTTCTTTGGAAGACCGAATTTGGAAGAAAGTTGTTCAAAGGAGGCAAACGTGCCTATGAGTGTTTTTTTAACTCACACATTGAGATGTTGACCTTGATGACTACTGATGCAAATATGCATCAAATTCCTTCAGCTTCAAAATTATCTTAATTAAAGCACCTACATGAAAGCATAAAAATATAAGTGATTTTTTTTACACAGCTGGAAATAAATTCAGGCATCACGGGGTTAGACAGGATTGACCTAAAAAATAGTTTTACCCATTTCAAGAAAAGAATAAAGTTCTCACTTGTGCTTTTTAACAACTCTTGTCACTAGGTATTCTGTGCAGATAAGGATTGACCTAAACAAAAGATCAACTTATTGTGACCCTATGTTCTTCTTTGTCTTTCAGCTCCTCCCTTTAAGGGTCATCAAATTATCTGCCTCTTTCCAACTTTGCACCCACCTCAACCATCCATATGTCCTTCTTGACTACATTCACAAACCTCCTCTTTGGTCCTCTTCTAGGCCTCTTTTAGTAGCTTCAACCTCAGCATCCTTTAATCAACATCATCACTGATCTTTTCTCTGAATGTGTCCAAATCATCTCAATCTGCTCTCCTACATTTATCTCCAAATTATCTAACGTGAGCTGCTCCTCTGATGAATTTAGTCCTGATCCTATCCATCCTCATCACTCCCAAAGAGCATCTTCATCTGTGCTATACCGCCACCTCTCCCTCTCTTTCTCAGGCCCACTGTCTCTTTGTCCCACTTAATGCCTGTAAGCTTCCACCCTTGCCAACTACACAGACTTCTTCACCTTTTTCCCACATGCTCTCTGTTGCTCTGGACTGTTGGCCACCTTCATTATCTCTAGATGTTCCTCCTCAACCTTCTCCCTGTTCTCACCACAAATCACAATGCCATCTGCAAACATCATGATCCACACGATTGCATTTTCTAACCTCATTTGTCAGATTGTCTAGCATCACAGCAAACATCTTCCCTCTGTGTTCTCTAGCATTATCCTCATTCATCAGCTCTTCAAAGTTCTCCTTCCATCTTTCCATTACACATGTGGGATTTATAAACATGTTTCTATCCTTGTCCTTGATCACCCATAATCCTTCCCATCTCTGTACAGTCTTTAAAGATCCATCTTTTCCTTATACGCCCTTTTATTGTTTTTTTACCTTGTGCTACATCTCCCTTTGCTGCTGTCTTCTGTTCCCTCAGTTTCCCACTTTTTCTTTGCAAACCTTTTTCTCTCATCACGCTCCTAAACTTCTTCATTCCACCACCAAGTCTCCTTATCTGCTTTCTTCATTTCAGACGACACACCAAGTACTGTACCTTCCTCTCAGTCTTCCTGATCACTTTAGCTGTATCTGTTCAGTTATCTGGGAGAAACTTCTAATCTCCAAAAGACCTAAAAGCTACAGCACTCATCACAACTACTGTAGATTTTCAGCAAATGGTTGCTGGTTTGAATTCCAGTTGGGGCTTCTCTGTAGTCAGTATCCTCAGTAAATTGAAAGCTTCAGCTTTTTTCTAAACTAAATAGAAAATCTTACTTGAATTGCTCTGCGATTAACGGCCATCATGTGGGTTCCCCACCTCTTTTCTGACTGACAACTTGAAGAACCTCCAGTTAATCTTTGTGACCCTGATTAGAAAAGCAGGGTAACGATATTAAAGAGGTGGAAGTGACTATGGAGTCAACCTTTAAGCACAGAACATGAAGAACATCTAGCCTTCTGACACTTGAGATGCTGTAAAACTTCATTCTTGTTTAAAGTTTCTGTCATTTCTGGGAAAGGCTGTGTGGATATGTGAGAAGCAGGCTTCTGGTTTCTCACAGGAAGCAAAGAGGAGACAGCAGGCAACACAGACATTCAGAAAAATCATTTCACTCAAAGGAATGTGTCAATTTTACTGAGTTTGATACTATTTGTTTTTCAAAATAAATAAATACATTTAATCTCTTTCATGAATAGTTTATGGCTAATATCTTGTACAATTTTTAAAGAGTGTAGATAGTTGATAGTTGATACTGTCCCCTTTTACAATAAACATTTGCAGTATTTAAGCCCCAAGTGTTGACTTATTCCACAGTACAGCTGCAGCACCTTTAAGGCAAATGAAAGGGACTCCAAAGTGGGTCAGAGTAAAAATATCTTCAACAATTATTCATGGGACCCCGCCTAGCTCCACCATACCTCCACCCTGTGAAAAATCTGCATTGCACTGCAGTGAGGGGAGACAAAATGGAGACAAAATGAGATTTCGAGAAGAGGGGGACAAGGAAGAAGGAAATTTGTGGGAACAAGTGAAGAAACAAGTCAACAGGGCTGTTTGCTTCCTCTGCCTTGGTCAGTGATGAAACGTGGGTGCAACGGGCATCGCACAAAGCACAATGTACAATGGATGCTCTGCAAACACATCCTTTGATGCTTTAGGCGAAAATTTTTCAACATTACTCTGCCATCATCAGCAATCCTCCCACCAAACACCAACATGTACCACAATTGGAACTGACTGCCAAGACTGGCTGCACTGTATAACACTGATCACAGCTCCCTGCCGCTAACAAACTCAAAGAAGAAAGTGTTTAGGTTTACGACAAAGGCTGTGCAAAGCAGAAACTTTGTCGTGTGGATGGCGGCCGGTGATTTGCGACCGCAAGGGAAAGGTAGCAGACGTCGAGATGGGTGATTCAGGCGGAATAAATGTGAGCATTTGGTCTTTTTCTTGAGTGCGCCTGCTGAAAGCATGATGACTGGCAAATGAATAAAATAGAAAGCGGCACTTATTTGCAAAGAAAACTAGATTCAGTGCAGCAGAGGGGTATCAAGGCTGCCAGGTCCCTGTAGGTCTGCACTGTAAATCCTCACATTAATCAGAGTCGGCAGGGAGAGATCAAAGGAGTCTGTTCCATCTTTACTCAGAGCAGCACTTTGATGTGTGTGTCGGTGTGTGTGTGCATGTGTATGTGTGTGATAGTGACAGAGGGAGAGAAAAGAGGACTAAGCTAGACAAAGGGATCAGGGCTGAAAATAAGGATATGAGAAACAGCCTGAAGAGGAAACTCTAATGTGAGAATCCTGCTGGGACTCAATATACAACACGGCAGCAATAACCAAGACCTGCTGTAACTTCCATATGCGGGCTACTACTGAACCTTTCACCTGCAAAATATATTCTCACACTTTGCATCTACAGCAAAAATATGCAAAAAAAAAGCTAACTGAACATTTATAATGGTGCCAGTTTAAGGCTGACACAGCACACATGTGGCGTAGATGCTGGAGGCTACGGTGCTGCACATTCGTGTCGGCCACACGTGCACCACTCCTGTCAGATCTCACCAAACTCAGAACGATAGGAAATACTTTCCTGCCTCATGGTGGGCCTTTTGTCGTACTGCTGCTCTGCACAGGGTCACAGCTGACTTTTGTGTGTCACACTTACATGGTGGCTGAGCCTGCAGTTGCCATAGTGACACAGAGCTGAAGCACGGGCCTTAAAAGCCTGATGCATTGTATTTGTTGTTTGCACTTTTGTGTTTCTTTCATTCTCTTTAACTCTGAAGCTTTTCTATGCCACTTCCTGGTGTAAAAGTGCATGAAAGGCAGAGCCCCCACTGCCAAGGGTTTAAGAAGTTAAATCAAACTATGTTGTCAGGTACATTTGTACACCTAGAAAGCAAAGGGTGTTTAAAACATGTCACAATTTCAATGTGGGAACAATCTCCTTTGGACAGCTCTTGGGTGCAGCAAAATCACATCTTCAGATTTTTTAAAAATTGGAATTGGTGAGCCTAAATTGTAAATATAATTGTTCTGTTATATTATGTGACTTGTCTGAAGATATTTTCTCCTTTCTTAGTCAACTCTGCCACCTGCTGGATAAAGTTTTGTGTTGGTCAATTTTAAGAGACTGTTTTTTTTTCTTTTTTTTAATTCGTTTGTCAATGTTTGCGTTTTGCACCATAAGCATCCTGTTGTTCAGCAGCTGAATGGCTGCCTCAATACTTTAACCCTGGATGATTTTAGATTAAAATGTAGGCATCACTCTCAGTTCTTTATTGCAAGAAAGTGTCTGGAAGTCCATCTCTTTTGTTCACATGCACTCAACATATAGTACATGTGCAAAAGCATTAAAAATGTAGCAATTAACAGATTCTTAATAGACACGAAAGCCCATCAAGGTGTTCAGGACTTGAGTTTCAGCTAAAATACAACAACGTTTCGTATAAAGGTAAAGGTCTACGATGTGGTGATTCCAATTATCTCCAAGCCAATATTCATACTTTTACTAGCCACTTTTTTTAAAATTCTTTTTTGTCCATGTACTTACAGGAAAGACTGGTATTTCCTCGGGAATGGATAAGCAATTGCTGAAGGTTTTTCTTTTGTTTTCAAGTGTATGTTTTTCTGTTTCATTGTAAGAATAAAAAAAAAAAAAAACTGGAATGATAATAAAGAAAACATGTAATTGCTGTTTTATTATATGAATGGCTGCATGTGGTTTAGTGCTATTGCCTCACAGTGAGAAGGCCCTGGTTTGAATCTGCAACAGACTTGGGACCTGTCTAGAGCATTCCCTGGCTTTACCCTACAGGCAAAGGCTCCAGCAACCCCATGACCCTGAAAGTTAATAAACAGCTTTGGAAAATTGATGGATGGACAGACGGACGGACAGACGGACAGACAGACAGACCGACAGACCAAAAGATCGATCAATTAATTACTTGCTAGAATTTGTTTTTCTATTTAAAAAAAAAAAAAGGAAAAGACAGGATTTTCTTTCTTGCTCATAGTGATGCAGTTGGATAATGCAATGTGACCTGGCAAAACCAATAATAACCTCTGTAATTCAGAACATTGTTGAAGAAACATTTATTAACTCCAGGGCCAAATTGTCAAGGACAATATTCTACAAGTGTATAAAAGTGGCCAGTGGTGTACATTGCACTATGGATTGATGTGAGTCAATCTAGTTGAACAGGAAAGGACTAAACAAGGACTTTGCACTCTTGGTGCTGTGGTTTAAAGCAATATTATAGTCAGCACAAATTCTCTGTTTAACAGTTGACCTTTAATAATCTAACATGGATTAAAGCCAACTGTCATTTGAGATCCTATTAGCATGAGGTCAGACTATGTGTGGAAAAAAACAACAACAACAAAAAGAAGAAACTAAACATAAAGTATACTGAACATTTTGAGTATGTCTGTGGCTCTATAAAAAAACAAAAACAAGAATCTGTCAGACACTTGGCAGGCTTTACATTTATCACAATGATGTTTTTTACAGTTAAAAAAGCAAACATTTCTGCACAGCTGCAAGAGTTTCAGCCTTTTTTTTTCAACACAAACATGGATTTAAAAACAGAATTAACACTCTTATTTGCCTATATTTTATGCTGATTAACCTCACCAGTGATTGTGTTGATAATATCTGAAACTTATTAAATTGCCTCATGCAATCATGATTATTGAATAGGAACACTTCCATCTTTCATCACATGGTGGCGCCATTATCAAACCATGACATCGAGCCACAAACCAGCCAGCACTGGAAACAAATGCTTATGTTTTTTTTAAATCTGAACTGAATAGAGAACAGAGATGTAATTAGTCATCACTTGTAGAAATGTACTACTCTGTAATGAACACCAAGTGGCGCTCTAACCTTTTGCTTTATTTGTGACAGTTAAAGACCCCTCAGGAAATGTTTGCCTTGTTAAACGAAGACTGTTTTAGACTTTTGCCAATTTAACAAAAGGTCTTTGCACTTTAAATAGTCATAAACTCTGGATTCTATTGTCATATTAAAATGCAGGCCTTTCAAATGAACAAACTCCAGCTGTGTTTGGAAAAAAATAACTTGAATAATGCAATTCATTAATGAATAACCCATTGAAACGATACAGTGCTTAAGTTTTTCTGCAGAGTGCATTGATTTATTCAGGTTTGAACTCTCTGGTGTTGAGGGATATTGTTTTATCACTTACATAGGCATTTTTATTTATGCATTTTAATAAAATGCTGCGTAACAACCCTTTGGGAAATTTACCACAGTAAAAGATGAAGCGTTAGGGCATTACAACATGAATTCTGTGATAATCTGGATGACTTGGACCATGGATAACTTTGACAGACAAATTGCCAATTCAGAGCACATGTGCCAAACTTAAGGGTTTTTTTTTCCACCGACATTTTAATACTTTTGAAAATCTAATTCATTTCAATCGAAACGAAAGCTCCAGAGTGCTATTCATATGGATGATGTGTTTATGGGGTCGCAATTACCTTTTTTGCGATCCCAGCACAGGAGCAGGCCCGTGCTTTCACTGAGTTAATTAAAACGCCCCCCTGATTGGACAGACAGATAATCCCGGCGGGCAGCGCGCGCTCCTACTAAATTGCGCGCGGGGCAGAGCGCCAGTCACAATCTGCCCAAGGCGAGGGAGGGCGATAGATAAACGACTGTAAAGGGGACACGGGCGCTCAAGTCTCGCCCAACACAATTAGACAAGTGTTGTTGAACGTGGGCTATGCGCGCAACAAGGAGGGAGCGCGGCGCTCAGAGGAGGTGAACGCGTGCAAAGGTTCAGACTCAGACCCACAGCCTCCTTCCTGAAGAGTCACTGCGCGAACAAGAGCAGGAGTGACAGGAACTTCCAGAAGAAGAAACTCCTGCGCAGAACTCCTCCACAATTCTGACACCAAAAACTTGAGCAGAGGGACGAGAGGAGCCTTTTCCTGGTCGGAACCTGCTGTGGAAGAGAAAATGAATGTTAGCGAAGAGAATCTGCTCAAGTCCATCAGCAACGACGCGCTCCTCGACCTGACGCAGCGGTACGGCCAGTCAGCCTTCGGCTTTGGCGCTGGCCATGGTGCTGGAAGTCCCGGCCGGTACCCGCTCACACCGGCCACCGACTTCCTGTCGGGGCAGAAAGCGAAGTCCAACGAGAGTGGAGGGGAGCACACGAGCGACGACGAGGACGGCTTTGACACGCTGGAGTCCCGGAAGAGGGGGTCCTCCTTTGGTGATGAGAAGCCCGGGGGGCCCCTTGCCAAGAAAACGAAGGAGCAGCGGTCTCTGCGGCTCAGCATCAACGCCCGCGAGAGGAGGAGGATGCACGACCTGAACGACGCGCTGGACGGCCTGCGCGCCGTCATCCCGTACGCCCATAGCCCTTCGGTGAGAAAACTCTCCAAAATAGCCACTCTCCTCTTGGCTAAGAACTACATCCTGATGCAGGCTCAAGCTCTGGAGGAGATGAGGCGGCTGGTTGCGTACCTGAACCAAGGACAGAGCATCACCTCGCCAATCCCCACGGCTCTGGCGCCCTTTGGACAGGCTGCCGTTTACCCGTTCACGGGCTCTGCGCTCGCCACCTGTGCCGAAAAGTGCAGCACGTTTTCCGGGACACCATCGAGTCTGTTCAAACACTGCAACGACAAGCCTTGATTTAACTTTGACTCACTTTGCTGAACTTTACCTGTACTGCCCCCCCCAATGTCTCCTGTTATTTCAAAAAACTTCATTTGTGGAAAATAAAATAGTCGGATGCTTAAATCTAAGTTGGTTAAGTGATCATACTGCTTCGTTTCCTCCAGACTGAACAAACTGCTGCAGAGATAAACTGTGTTGGCCTTGTTTTTGACGTCGTGGCGCTTTTCAAATCGTCAGTTTGACACAATTCCGGGAAGCTGTTGTTATCCTTTTGCAATCTATGCAACAATCAAAACGAAAACGAGAAAATCCGGCCTGATCTTGTTATTATTAAGATTAGATTCCCGTGACTGACTTTATGATGATTTATGATGTGAGGCCAAATTATGATGTGTTTTTTTTTTCTTCCTTTTTTTCGGATAAAGTGTGTTTGTTTGTTTGGATTTATGGCGCTTTTTACATGATTGTATGGTCGTTCAACATGAAGGAAATTTTTCTTCCTATAGATCCACATACCGATTACATAAGTTGAGCCTGTAAAACTGGTTCTGGTTCTGTTGTAACATGGATTTCATATATTGTTTATATGTATTTATAATTAAAACACTTATCTAGGCTCAGACCCTGATTGCTTTATTTTAGCAACATGTGTGAGAGGCAAAATGAATGTGGTTATTTATTTATTTGTACTCCAAAGTTACGTTTATATTTTGATCTTTCCAAACTGCAGTATGCCCCTTTTAAAAGAGGAGATAGATGGGTTAGTGGGGCCCTGCGTCCACGTGCCATGGTCGGTGGCGATGAGCGGAAAGGGCGCAAGACCTGCCTGGGGCACCCATGACCTGTCTCTGGATATTTAGGTGATTGCAGGCTTCCTTGGCGGGCTCTTACACTAGACAGCTATTAACACGATTTCTGCTGCTGTCTCTTTGGGAGACTTAATTCAATGAACGGTACAGAGAGACGCTTTTCATTTGCAGGTTGAGCAGTGAAGGCTTTAGGAAAAACAAATTGCAATGTGGATGTTAAAAAAGACATTGACATCCTCAAAAAAATGTAACTTTATACATGTTAGTAGGTTATTATAAAGTAAAATCAAACAAATGTACCAAGAAAATCCTAATTTGACCATTGTTTTCCTGCTTTTTTCTGTTATTACTAAATAACCCTCCAACTGCATACTCAACAAAAAATATTTAGTACATATCTTGTAAATTAAGACTACATGGGGATCATCTGTTTGCATATTGACTGATATTTGTTTTAAATTAATGCAATAAAATAGATTAAATTATCAAAGCAACTTGTTTCATTATGCCTTACATTGTGAAATTATCTTCCCATCTTTTATAACTAAATATGAGTTAATCCAAAGTGCTTTAAAATCTCACATTTGCTTGCATAATCATCGCTAAATTTTCAGATCTTCATCCAAAACTAAACTCCAAATGAAAGCCCGCACTTCATCAGACACATCAGTTCAGTCAGTTTAGGGAAAAGTCTGATTTTGACTAAGTGATGTACTCCAGCCTCACTCCCACAATTTAGATACATGTCACAACAACAGGACACCCGTGGCATCTTAAATTGCCACATGCCTCATCTGAGGGCCTGTGAAATAGTGAAAGCAGCAGAAATCAAATGTGACAAATGCCCCCAATGATATGAGGACTTAGGCCCTGCACTCCATCAGTGCCTGCTCAGTCTAATTGTCACAAATGAGAGAGCTGCTTTCCCATAAGGACGCCTGGGTGGTCACTTCCCTCCCTGCAGGCCTCTGATGTCGAGGTCTTCAGATGTGTTTTATTGAGTCACTGGATCATCTTTATGGCTGTGAGTGTCCATGGTGGTAGACCCATTCTGGGAGTCACAGTTTTGCACTTCCTAAATGTTTTTGGGCAACAGAAGCAGTTGAAATTAAAGTAAAGTGAGAATAATGAAGAAAATGTTTAAGTAATCTTAATGCAAAATGTTTTTTGGTGGGTGCATTTCATTTCCTAAATGCAAAGATGCACTTAATGACTTAACCATAAGTGGTACAAAATGTTAACTGATTTAATCACTGTATGGACTGAGCATTACACTGGATTTTTCATATAATTTGACCTAAATTGATTTATGCTTTATTTTTTTGTTACATAAATATATATTAATATGCCACAACAAAAACCTCCTGGATACTTTGATGAACTGTTACAAATACTTGCCACCACAAGTACATACAAAATCTGCAAAAAAACAAAAAAAGGATACAGTTTTTGTGTATCAATAGTTGCAGCACAAACTTCTTTATTTCCTAATACCTGAAACCAACATATCTACATTAATGTTTTGAATCCAGTCAAATAAAATGATGCGCTGATTCAAAGTGATCAAGAAAAGGTAATGATGAATTATCAAGGAAATAAAATATTCCTCAAATGTTATCAGAGCTGCATTTATTTGACCTGCTGTGAAAAAGCCTCACAAAAAATGATCAAAACATGGAGGCAAATCAAACGTGTCACTCTCATTTCTCACAAAATAATTATTTTCAAACTATTCGAGAAAAAAAATTTCACCGTAATAGTATTTGCAATTATTTGATCCCTACTTTTATGACATAACTTGGACAAAAATTATAAGCAAATAAAAATGCAAAGAAACTTCAGTATTTTTTCCTCAAAATTATGCTGAAACGTTGAAATAAATTCCATAATAGCATATTTGAGGAAAAAAATCACCCCAGACTGACATCCTTCTGGTTGTTCTCACCTTTTGTCTCTTGCTGACAGTGTTTTTATCCAGACAAACACCCTGCACATGTGTCAGAGCTCTGCCACTCTCCCAGCAGCCCAGTGTGGTGCAGGAGTACGGACAGACTGTGTGATGTCTGCAAACATTTGTGTTTGCTCTCAGTGGGATAGAAAGGGAGTGATTTCATTAGCATGGCTCAGAGCTTTGAGGTATGTTTGTGTGCTTTTCTCCAACTCAATGGTATGGTACCAAAACCATATGCCCTTAAGTGTGTACCTCTGCCTAATTCATCTGACAGCGCTGTTTTCTCTAATTAAGTTCTCTTTATCTGCAAGCGCTTGTGTCTGGTGCACATTGGAGGAGTCCATCTCCCTCACACACAGACTGCTCCTATAACCCAGGCCTTGAAGGAAAACAAAGATATTTCCACTTTGATTATGCTTACAGTGAGGGACTGAGGGGCTTATGAAATATTACAGATTCATTTTTAATTCTAATTTACTCACAGGAGCATGGTTGATGTTTTAGATGTAAAGGACTTGGACAAGGGGTTCTATTTTGGGCAGGTTCATGGAGGAGCGGTCAACGAAAAACAACAGAGGGACACTGGTGTGTGTGTGAAGGAGGTGGCAGAGAGAAGGAGGAAGAAGACATGTCGGAAGAGACGGCGTGCTAAAGAGAAGACAGTGCTTGCAGCAGCACCGCTAGGACGCCCCCTCATCCGTTCACCAACAGGCCCCCCCAGAAGTTCTCTGCTTCGCCGTGACATCACACTTTGTCGTCCCTCCCAGCCCCGCCTTGTCAACAACGATGAGCAGGTGAGTCATTTGGTTCTGAGGAGCCATGTTATTTGGGGAGACGTTGCTGCAAGTGCAGCAGGATGGGCCGGGGTCCTTCAGCCTTCAAAGACCCACTACTATCATCTTTGGATCTGTTGTAAAATCGTTCCCAATGGTCCTTTAGTTATGATTATGCAGTTTTCTAGGACATAGTTTCTGCAGAGCAACAGGACTTCATTAGAAATTCAATAAAAAAGACGAGTAATATTTGAGCTATCCAAGCGTACAGTTTTAAGCAGATGTCAGCACAGATGAGGAAAATGAAGACATACATGGATCTATTTGTCTACAAGTGGATTCATCCAAATGGAGTGGAGTAGGGAGCTAGTGGATTGCCTTAGTAGGTTCTAAGTCACACCTACAAGCTATTTGAAACTGTCTTGTCCTGACTGATTAAAGAAATACTTCGAATTGCAATTTTTAGATTAATTTTCATCCTATTTGTCCTCCATCCTGTGTAAATTGCCACAAGAACATGTTAAAAACACCAAACATATGATTTTCATTGGGGTGTGTCATTAATCAGAAGTCTAAAGGGGGGTAGAGGGAGCGTGTCTGTTTATATGTGTTTTCATGTTGTGTGTTTTTGCAATTTGTATTTAAATGGCTGAGATGGTTGAAAACATGCCAACTATACAATGCGTTTTGCCTTTTGCCCCAAAGCACCTGACACCAAGCATGGTGGACCCAGTCTGTGTGGAAGACACCAAAGAAGGCAAGTGGGAAGAGTGTGGAGTGCTACACTAAATGTTTAAAAGAAAATAAAACAATGATTAGTTATAGAAGCTCTTTTTGAACTGAACTCCATTGTTGAGTAATTCATGTTGTTGCCATGTTTTTCATGCACTTTTCTTTTCTTTTCCTCTTTTGTCAAGCGAACGCGCTCCACCATGTCCTCCTGAGCCCACATTCCCTCCCCTTAAAAAGAATCACAGCACTCATCAAACTCATTCATTCTCTTTTAGCCTGGTTCAACTTGACAGGGGATATGAGCTGACAAACGGGGGCATCCGTTATGGTAGCACTGCCTAATCTCTGTAATGGCCCCTCAGACACAGGGCTGGTGGTGAGCAAAACTCTCAGAGACACAAACACATACAAGCATGCAGCAACACACCTCTACTCAATGGAGGAAGCTACACACAAAGGCCTTGGGTCAACATTTGTCTCCCTGCAGAGCCTTTGGCATACACTGTAACGTCCTTCCTTTGCATAAAGACAACTCCTCCATGCCATTTCACTCTCGCTCTGTCTCTGTCATGCACACACGTGATTCTAAATATCCACCAGCCATCACGTCAGGGAAGTTAACTAGTCTTAAAGACTTCACTCACTAGTTGACCATCACTTCACACTATGTGACTTGCTTGGAAATTTCTCTAGATTAAATGTCAAAATATGAATGGAGGTGGGAGCCACCATGTAAATATCAACCCATCCCACAAAAAACGTGTGTTACGGGAGTGCACATCACTACCAGCTGAAGAGCACCGCAGTTTTGTGGGGAGCAATGGGAGCTCGTTATCCTCATTAATTAATGACAAAAGCGATGTAATTGGCCATCCATAATCCTCCATGCAGAGACAATGTGACAGGCAGGGCTGGGACCTTCTTCTACGGCGACAGCAACCCAAAAGCACGCGCGCCGAGAAAATGAAGACACACTTTTTCTTGTTTTTGGGTATATGAGTGAATGAGCAGGTTGGGGTTGTTACTGATTCACTTCTACAGCTAGAACTGTAATTACTGTAATTTAAAAATAAAAAAAAATGTTTCAGATATCTCAGGTTTCATCATGAAAACAGTTTGAAACACGCCATCAGATTTGCTACATCACCACTCAATGGACAGCTCCACTGGGCCTATAGGCTGGAGCGCAAGTGTGCAACATGCTAAAGCCCCCCACCCACCCCTACCGATGAAAAGACAAGATTAATGGCACTTCCTGTCGCAGACGATCTGGCACTAGCCTAATTAAAACCACTGGAACATACACGTGGCCAAGGATCAGTGGCTTTTAATGAGGAGCTTGTAGGCTGATTTGGGTCTCATTTTCTGCTTAATAAGGCCGGTTTAAAAAGTAATTTTGGAGGGATGGGACTCCTTTAAACCTTCTCATTATCTATGATAGCGCTTCACTTAAGTACTTCAGGAAATGCTGTATTTAATTAATATTGTGTTGTGCACGTGGATTAGCTGACAGGCTGGAATGGTGGAAAGGCATGCAAGTGAACGAGGGAGCTGCAATTGATGAAGAACTTTCAAGGGCACTGATTTCATTAGGCAGCTTCATTACGGCCCAAATAGCTCTTTATGTCATTTGAGGGCTTGCGTTGCTCTCAATGCACACATAAGGAATTGTCATTTGCTGCAGAGCGACACTGAGGGCGACACACTTTTACACATCTGAGGGTTTTTACACCTGACAGAAGATGAGACTTCTTTTGCTTCAGGTAAAAGTGATGACACAGCCTTTGTGGATTCATAAATGCTCTGTTTTGCTATTTTATGTTCTTTATATATTTGGATTTCTTTGTAGAGCGTTTGCTCTGAACGCTCAAAAACAGCTTTTAAGGTCAAGCAGTTTAGGAGCTTTAGAGGGCCGCCACAACTTTCATTGTATACCTCTAACCCGCCCACAACACTGAGGCTACAAAGACTCTTACAGCCTCTTCATCCCATTTTGATAATCTTCTTAGCCCCCTGACTCCACTGTTCAATATGTATATAGCAGGAAAACATTGGACTTGAGGGGCTTTGAGTGTCCCATAGCCCAGCCTGAGGGATTTCCCTCTCTCCAGGAGCAATTACCACATGCAAGCAGCCTGAGCACTTTGCTCTATGCGATGAAGCTCCTTTGTTACTCTGTTTCTGCCTCCGTCAGCCTTCTCAGCCACTAAGCAGGTGATTACTTTCAATGTATTTACTTTATATCAACTTACATGGGAGCTGAGAAGGAGGCTGTGCCTAAAGAGTACCTGAGGGGCCATGTTATAGTCATACCTGTTCCGTCATCACTGCATAAAAAATAAAGTGCAACTGAACTTTTATTGACCAGGTTGGGGAATTTTTCTGTTGATTGTAATAACATCTCCAGCTTTTTGAATTAAAAAAAATGTTTTACAAGATTTATTTTCTTAAGTTAAACTTATAATAAGTGTTATATTTTGGGCTATAGGGTACCAATACATTAAACTCACATTAGTTTGATCAAATTTCAATGTTGTTGGTTAATTTGCCTCTTTTGTTTTTTTTTAAGTGAGAACATCCTTATGTTTTATAATGATCTAATGATTAATATTTAAGCTAATAAAACAATAAACTCATCATAAGCGGTTTAAAACGGTAATGGTGAGTAAAATAAATAACTCACTTAATATATATACCTTCTTTTGACCTTTTAAATTACCTTTGACAAAACAAGAAAATAGTAAAATCCAAAGAAATGCACTTTCTCTTTTATATGCCACTTTATTGAATTAACTGTGGTTAGTAAAACAGAAAAGTTACTTTTTTTAACAGCCAATTACAAAACTTTAACATACTTTTTAAAAAAGTCTATAAAGCAACAGTAAATCCAGTAAATGCATTAGTGGGTATTGGCCCAACCAGTTTGGTTTTTTTTTGTTTGCATGTGTGTTTCTATGGTTCATGTTCTGCTTTCACGTTTTTAATTTGTCTGATTTTTATTTCAGCTGGTTTTGTTTTTTTGGATTTTGTTATGTTAAATTTTATTCTTTAAATATGAAGTATATGCCACATGCCCAGACAACAATGGCACGGGACTGTACAATTTATGTGAATGTCAACCGAAATGGTGTCAAACTGTGGAAATCAACAACTTCCTTTTTACAGAAAGAAACTCTCAGAAAAACATGGCCACGGTTTGACAACTTTATTCAAAGCAATAAAAAAGTTTATATAAGATAATGTGATTCAAGATATTGTCTTTAAAAAACTTCAATGTCAGGTAAATTAGTGAATAACACCACCCTATTAATAGAGGACCTGGCTGCAGACAACAACAGCCAGAACCTGAAGTCCCTTCCCTATCGCTTAGAAAAAAACTTTATTTTAGCTAGCCATTCTAACGTAATAGGGTTTCCCATTTTTAGATTGATTTAAATTATTTTTCACTGAGTAGGCCACAGTGACCTGCTTTGTTTTCCACAAGTCCCACCACCGTAACATAACAGTTTTAAAGACCCACTATGATAAAGGTCATGTTTTTGGTGTTTTTAACATGGTCTTGTTGCAATATTCTCTTGATGTAGAAGATATGTAAAGAAAATTCAGATTAAAACTGTCTTTCAGAGTATTTCTTTGTTCACATCATGATGGATCAGAAGCAGTCGGATTCTTCACGTTTGGAAAAGCTTGTAGATGAGATGTAGAACCTCCAACAGTAGGCCAAGATCTCCATGCTTCATTCTATTCTCATGCATCCCACTTGCAAACAAATAGATCCATGTATGTCTTTGTTTTCACTGTCCGAGCTGGAATCTGGATGAAAACTATATGGCTGCTCCAAAACAACTCGCCATTTTTGTTCTTTGTAATGTTAGGTTGGAGTTGTGAGGGGCTGTAATTTAGTGGGAGAGAGTATGCATAAATGGATGATGGGAAATGGAGGAAGGCTTTCTTCACATCAACAGTCTTGCTCACAACTCAGAGGTGAATTTCTAATTAATGTATGCCGCTCTGCAGAAACTATGTCCTAGAAAACAACAGGTTTTTTAATTTTGGCTAAAAATGTCATAATCATAAAAGACCACTGAAAATGCTTTTACAATAGATCAAAAGATGATAAGAGTGGAACTTTGGAAAAGTGTGGAGCTTTAAAAGAAAAGACAAAAACAGTTGATGTTTTTGTTGTTATAGTTTTTAAAAACAAAAAAAAAATCTCATGTTTAATAAAAAAAAAAAAAGCTTCAACGCTAAGTAAAATTAGTTTTTTTTCCCCTCCCTTTATGTGTATTTTGCAGGTTGTTTCTAAATTACATTTTGTTAAATCATTGTGACAGTTTGGAGTAATTAGCATGGTAAGTAACACAGTGCTAATTTCTGTAAACTGTTAATAAACTTCATCCAAAATTACCTTTTAAAATAAATCCTTGAACAACTAAATATGGAAATTATTCTCCAATATTTACTTCTCCTTCCAAAATAGTCAATTTCGTTGGGTAGGCTTTAAGGGGGTTTTGTTTTACAAGGTGCCTGACATTGGTACAGAAATATGTGTGAAGAGGTAGAACAGAAAGACAGAGTGAGAGAAAGAGAAAACTCTCAGCACCAGGCCTACATTTCAGGGACGAGATAAATTGGGAAAAAGACACGCCCACTCTAATTTCCACAATGGGGACCGGCTTACATTATTTTGCATGTCCCGTTGATAGTACTCACTCAGTACAACATCCTATCAGGTAATATCACAGTCTTTGAAGGATTAGTGGGAGTAAGAGGGATTTTGTTCGTTTTATTCTGTTTTGTGGGTTGGATGATGCCTCTGAATTTTTCTCAGATTTTCATAATGATATTGAAATGGGTTTTAGAGGAGAGAGGATGAGGGGAGAGGCCATGCTTAGGGTTCCTTTGGGGCATCAAAACAGGGATTTCAGGGATTGAAAGTCAAAGGGAGTAACAGATTGTAGAAAGGTGGCATTTGGGCTTAAACCTGTCATGATCAGGCCAGCTCTGATTTTTATCTGCGGTGAGACTTGAGTTTAAAGAGGTTCTTTTTTTATGTTTGCCACCCTCTCTTTACGTAATTTCACTCTATGTGAAGAATACTTCTACTTCTGGCTGCTACTGCTAATCTCATGGAGATTAATACAGGATTTATGCATAAACCACAACTCCACCTTGTGATTTTTGTCTTTCATATAATAGAAATAAGAGGATAATGATGGCAGATCTGATCCCTGGAGACAGCTATTGTTCTCCAACAGCAACCAAACAACTGAAAAACACCTCTTGTTTGTTGCTGCAGTCTCGCCTGTTGTTTTTGTTTTGCTAATATGACTGTTTGGGAAAAGATGAAATAAAATCTGAGCCAACGCAGCACCTTGTTAAAAGACAATATTGTTCTCAGCTGATGAAATGATTAACCTGTTTAATTGCAGGGACCCCCGTACACCGTTGATTATCCACCTTCCAGATTTATCCCAGGGCTCCAACTTTGGTCTCTTGTCTCAAGGTTGATCTGCGGAGGGGATGGACAAGAGACAGCTGCCCATCAGTCTCCTGCTACTGCCAGCCATTAGAGCCGTGTTTGTTTCTACGTGTTTGTCATTTCCAGGTTTAATTAGACACTGGTGTTAATGGAGGAGATGACTTTGAGGCTGTGGATGAATGACACTCGTTCATCTCTGGCTGCAGAGCCACAATATGTTTCACTTACAGCTGAGAGAAGGAGGGAAAGATGGAGAGAAGAGTAGATAAAGATGAGGGATTAAAGAAAAAGAAAGGAGTGTCATATTGATATTATTTATGAATGGATGGCTCCATATGTGCAAGTATGTGTGTATATACATGTGTGTGTGAGTTAATGAAGCCTCATACTGTATCTATGCTGATCCAGGTCGCCTGCCGCTCCCTCTGTTGCTTTAAGGATTATCCCAGGAAGTGAATTGAAGCAACAATAACATGAAGAGGGCCTGTTACTGTAAACTAAACCAGAACTTAGGCTATTAACACATTTTCTAGAAATCTATCCTACAACCAAATATTAAATATTAAAATTGATTTGTGTTCCAAACAGGAAGTACATTTGTTTTGGTGAGTTTTCAGTCCTGAAAGACTTTAAATCTCATTTCCTGTTTGCAAAAAACAAGACTTTAGTCTTTGTTATAGGTTGCATAAATGTTCCCTTTGTCTGTATCAAAATCTAAATTATATATTTTTGTCTCTTCATGTTATTTAATGACATCTCTTATGCTACTTTCACACTAGCCTCAGCAATGTACATTTAGGCGACCCCTTCCAATGAAAACTCTACGTAACCGCATGTATATGCGTGTTTTGGGCTTCAAAACTCATGTTCATGCGTCGCTATGCAGATTTTTAAGTCCGATGTTGGGCTTTGTATACAAAACATGTGGCCATTGTGGACGTTGAAAGTTAAACCAGTTGAACTAGGACCAATTGTGATGTGTGAATGGCGTCCCTTTTAATTCATGGAAGTACCAACCGTTGAAAGCTCTGAAGAAAAAAGTTTGGACCAATATTTGCTAGGAGCACCGTTTCAGCATTTCTCAACCAAATGTGAGTACAAGTGCTTTTATCAAGTAGTGACAGACCAGTCTGAACACCATAAAACGCGTGTAAGAACTCATTTTGGAACGAGCCACACGTGTCGGGTGTGAACGTATTACGGTTATCATTTAAGACAAGAAACCGATTGATCTTTCTAACCTTTCTAAACATATGATCATTATGGTAAAAACGCAGCAGCACTCTTGTTTTTCTTAATGTTGTTGCATCTTCATGCAAGTGCCTCTGTGCTGCACAACAAAAACATGTTTTTTTCCTAAATACTCCTCTCACAAACAAATTAACTTATTACCTCTTGAGAATGAACACAGAGGGCGCTGTAAATCTAATCCCATCAATCCTAATCTTTTTCTAATAATATTTCAAAGAATAAAGACTGAGCTTTGTTGCTGAGCTGGCGACAGAATTAGTTTGTTTGCATGTGTGCATGCACACACTAACACATGGGCGTGCACACCGAATGTTGCACCCCCTTGACTAGCACTACAGTTTCATATAGTGTGGATTTAGTACAGGCACACAAAGCTTACTGTTACCCTTACTGTTCAATAATTCCCAATAACATTGGAGGAACGGGAATTACCCCCCCACACACACACACACACATGCCCCACCCCCAACACACACATGATCGTCCTTATAAGGTGACCACAGGATTTCTGGTAATGTCCCAGGTCCACATTCATTTTAATCATGACAATGGGATCAGCCTGGTGAGGCATGCTGGTTGATTGTTCTGATTGAGTTTTCTTTGTTGGGTAGATATGTAATACAGCCTGCTTAAGAGGATTTAATAAGAGGGAGGAGGTTATAGTGTGATTTAATCATGTTCAGAGAAGTGAACCTGTATTTAATTTATCCTCTTTCTGACAAAAAAAAAAAAAGCTTGGCCTATCAGCATCCACTGGGATAAGTTGGACGGTGTTCTTCTGTCCACCCTTGGAAGTCCAAAAAAGACAGATAAGTCCAAGGTTAAAAATTAAATATTAAAAATAGAATGTTTTGCAAAGAAAAATTATTTTAAATATGTTCTGGAGTGACAAATAAAAAAAGCTCATCAGACACACAAATAAAATATTTTTTGAATTGTTTCTGATCAGACATGGTCAAAACCAAACACAGACAGCCTTTTTTAGGTTTTATGTTATTTAACTTTTTTATTTTAATAAATCTTCCCTTTGTAGATTTTTGTCCAAAAAATTGCAGAAAGTCTGCAATGGATATCAAACTCAAGCAGCTTTGAGGTATAGATCTTTTTCTAACAAAGCCAAGGAAATCTAAGAATTCATGCAAACATTTTTTGAGTAACTCATAATGGTGCTCGACATTCATGTTTTTTATACTAGATTAAAAAAAACATGCTGGCTTTCTTACTTGTCAAAAGCATTCTCTGCTTGCGTTTTTAACGTATGTGCTGTGATTGTGACCACATGGGATTCCATTATTTCTAACTAGTCTTACCGTCTGTCATGGGGTGGATTAAAGAAGATAAATTGGGGGATTGATGGTGCTCACTCTCGTTTTCCACCTTGTGATTCTTGTACCTCAGTAAGAATGGCAACCTCTGTGCAGATAATCATCATCTAAACTGGACTGACCTGCATGCTTCACAGACAAAGCCAACATTAAATATGGAATTAATTTATAATGCTCTTTATGTGTGTATTTTTGTGCATTTTTAAACTTGTGTATGGAAGGAACTCAGGATAAAACTGAGCTTTAGCTCTGCTGAGTTTGTGTGGTTTCCATCCATCACCAGCAGTATTATTTACATGAATCTCAGCAGGGTGTCTGCTTCCAGTCCAACACTGCAGCTGCTTATTCAGTGCTATTTTGACGTAACAGTTTAAATCTATATCAAGAAAAATCTGCAGGCAAACCTTTTACTAGTCTTCTGACAAAATGTGAAAACAGCAAGAGTCTATTGTGTTTTAATTAGACAGAACCATTTGATTTTACACAAACAAACTGCAGATTTTAGAGTTTCTTGGATGTGAACATTACAATATTAATGAACATTTTTTTAACAGTGTACAATTAATGACTTAATCCGCTTATGTCCCCCCAAAGCCCCTATGGTCAGAAGAATAGGGTCATCACATGTGTTTGTATGTGTGTCTGTGCTATTTGCTGGGTGTGCTTAGTGATGAATATCATGTGAAATCTGTGTTTGACTCTAACATGACCTGATGCAGAGAAATGACTTCAACCAAGCACAACAGCGCTCCAGCGACCTCTGCAAACAGTCCCAGCCCCTTGCATTTGGTCTCCTCATTATAGCATCTTTAGGTTTTGATACAGTCTCTTAGGGATTTCTTTACTCTGCAAAACAGCTGATCTGAGATCCTGCATCAGTTCCCTTACATGGATCATTTTTTACACACATCTGATTTTTCGTTTTAATTCATAGGATAAAACATGTCTTCAGAACTATCTTAAAAACACTGAGAGATGTCAGACGTCTTTCTAACAAGGCCTACTGGCTTCGTGGGTGCCCTGATGGCTGCTTGACTGTGACTGGTTGGCTTATTCAGCTGTTAACCCAGCCAGGCTCAGCTCAGATTGCTCCAGATTAGGAGATGGGGCACTCTGACAGCAACTATGATCCATATTAAAGCTGCATAAAATGAAAATTGCAAAGATTTAAAGGCGGATCATAAGCCACAGAGAATTTAATCACAACCTTGAACCATGTGTGTGTGCGTCTGTGTGGGGGTGTGTGCGTGTGTGCACGTACTGCAGTGGTGTACCCATGTGTATGTGTGTGCAGCTTTTTGCATAATACAAGAGTACTTATAACATGAGGATTGTTGATGTTGGCTGTATTTACTTATCAACACAGTGTTTAGAGACATACCACAAATGTATTATTTGCATTGTAGTTTTTCACTGCAGGAAAACTGCAGGGACTGAATTTTTTCACATTTAGAGGAACATTTAATGTGAACAAAAAAATTTCATGTTGATTCTGGAGTGGATGAGTGAAAGGGAAAATGTGTGTTTAAGCACAGCTGGGGATAATGCTTTCTGATGTCCTCAACACTTGTAATCTCTCTAAAGCTTTAAATACTGTTACAGGAGTATAGTAATAGTTAGCTGCATAAAAATCAATTCAGTCATGATGTTGAAGCAGCGTTTCTGAGTGTTAAATGCATTTTTTCCCTAAACATTATCAATCATATGTGAGGAGATTTTAAGGCTGGCTTCAGTAATTTGTCAGAAGTGGATTCAGATCATATTTTAAAATGATCTAATCTGAAGTTGAAACTAGTCTACATGTAAGAAACAGTGATCGCGATGCTTGGTTTACAAAAACTACAGGAAAAAGACAAAAATAATTGTATATATACATATATATCTAAACTTTATATACTTTACATTGCGCCCTCTACTAAAGTAAAGGGCGCAATGCAGTAATTGGCTGACGGTAGAAGTAAGGTGTAGACTGACGGAGATGGCTGCAGAGATAAGCAGGGAGGAAAAGGATAACAATCCTTAGCCTTCTATAGTGTGGAGTTCATAAATAATGCCATGTGTTTGTGAATTTTGCTTTTATGTTGCTGTTGTTGTACTAGGACCGTGGATGTGCTTGTAATAGTTACAACGCTCATGATTGCTGGAGTGTGTTACACGTGTTGGTAGGAAACAGTTTAATTCCTAGTTTTAATGTATTAGTTTGTACCCTTTAAAATGTCATATTTACCTGCTTGCCAGTTTAGAAAAGTTTAGATGATAGATGCTACCTACTGGTCAGAATTGTTGAGTTCTGCTCCATCCTGACCTAGGTGAGAGGGCAGCCGCTAGGTATGCTTATATTTTGTAATATTGTAATCATATTGTTGTCTTTTTTTGCATAATATGGTGACTGCTTCAGTCATTGTACATGCGGGCAGTGACAATAAAGACATATCTTATTTTAAATTCATGACCAAAAAGCTTTTTAGATTGTTTGCTTGAATAATATTTAGGAGGATCAAAATGGATATACACTATATTACCAAATGTATTCGCTCACCTGCCTTGACTCACATATGAACTAAAGAGCTATCCCATAGGCCCAATCCAAATACTTCCCCTACCCCTCCAGCATCTCCCTATCCCTCCCATTGTAGGGGCATTTGGAGGGATAGGGGTGTCGAAATAGTTTTTTGAAGGGCCCTTTGGTGGAGAGACACAGAGCCCTCCGCGCTGTGGAGGAGAAACACAAGAAAGTAAATTAATTAAATTAATTAATTCATTTAAATCAGTTTGAAACATAGGTATTCCAGAATTTGGCTGATGCAAAATGGACTGAAAAGCAGAAGACAAGAAACAAAGGAAATGTGAAGAGGTTGCCCCTCTTTGCATCATTTGCTACATAGTTTTCCTATCGCAAAATGTCGTCAAACTTAAAGGTTTTCTGTCTAAAATTCTATACATTTAAGAGATAAAACCAATAAAATCAACGTTCAAGAATAAATAATACTCTTAAAGTATACTGCCCTTTGACAACAAAATGCCAAAATGTACTCATCAGTCAAACTGCACATTTTCCATAAATCATAACTCACCAGCAGAATAATTTTAAGTGTCCATCTGATTGATTAGAACATTATGAAAAAAATGTTTTGTTTATGTTACGAGTAATGTCTGTGGTGTGTCACCTGTTGGTTTTATATCATTCCTTCTTTTTGTTTGTCATGTTAAAAGTTTTGTTCTAAAATTTTGTGGGAAATTTTCTGTTCAAAGCAATTAGTGGAGTGGTGTAGTAACTTGTGCTTCAAATAGCGTTTTTATTTTTAAATAATAATGTTCATAACTTTTTCCATAGTTTGTACGTCTCTGTTCTCAGCTAAGACTTCATCTCCACTGCCTCTTCAAAAACAAATGATTTGTCTCTTTTTCTTTTTGTTGTCTCGTTCCTTGTTAAAGTGCAGGCTTTGTTCCTTGTCTTTCTTCTTTTAGCTGCTCTCTCCTCTCATTCTTCCAATCCATATTTCCAAATCTCTTTCCAAGAGCACATTTTGTGTGAGTAGATAACTGTCGCACACACTCGTGTGCACACGCATTTACACAGAACACAGACTTAGATTGAGCAGATGGTGACCGTATTCATTTTTTTTCCCCGACTAACATTAACCATTCATTTAAGACAGCAGACTAAGCCAATCCCACATCCGCCCCCATGCAACATGTACACACTTCCAAATGCACACACGTAGAAGTGTCCGGTGGTTTTGCGCGATGGTCCCAAAATCTTGCCTGCCCCTCAGTCGGTGTTGATACTCACTCCTTCCAGACGGTCCCAGCTCTGCTCCGAATCAATCTGTTGACATTTCTGATTCCCTGTGACTCAGATTTCCTCTCTTTCATTTCCATCTACCCACAACAGGAATAAGGAGCATCTGACTATTCCCTCTGCCTCCCGTTACATCCAATCCATTTTTTGTCTTTGTTCCTTCCACATTTACTGTCTGGCTTTCTCTGGCAACTTCCCCAGGAGTAGGAGACACAATCGCACAGTTGCTCTGATTCCTCCTCTTGTTTCTCTTTTGGTCTCATTGAAATCTTCTATTCTTTTCTGTCTTTTAGAAATTAAATCGAATGAAGCTGAAACCTGTTAGTCTGTAAATCAGATTTAATCTCTGGACTGAAGAAAAGATGAGCATTAATCCACATCTGTTCATACAAATGTTTACCGCTCATATTTCAGACCTCACAGACCTTGCAGTTAAGCTCGAGTATGTGCATGCCTGAAATAAAGAACAAGGAAAAAACAATTAAAAAGGGGCTGATAATTGTCTAAAACATAGCAAATGCCACCTGATGATGTTTTGACCCTTTGCACATCTGTGTACAGTAGTGTGCAGACTTCCGCTGCAAAAAGCTCTTATGCTCTAGAACTAATGGTGTCTTGGTGCAGTTTGAGACCTGTGTGGGTTAGAAGCCTTCAACCACCTGCCGGACCCTTTAGGCTCAATTTGATACCTTTCAACCTCCACCCACCCACACACAAACATACCATTATGATGGAAACTGCAATGTTAAACTAGTTTGTAAAATAGATAGAAAGGTTTTGATTGACACAAATCCCAGACCATTTCATGTCAAATGAATTTCTTTCTTTTTTCGAAATCATTCTTACCTTCCACTTCATTTACTGTCTTTTTTTTTTTTCTTTTTCCTTTCAGATTCTGTCAGGTGAGGTTTGGACATTGAAGCAGGTGTGTTGGCTGTTGAATAACAACATGAGTTGGCTGAAAATAGACCAGCTAGCGATCTCTGCTGTATGTCAGTTTGTGTGTTACCTGAGAGACGAGTCATGCTCTATGTACAAATAAATAAAATGTGCTGCAAATGTTAAAAAAATGTAAAAGTAACGTAAGTAAAAGTTGGGAGATTGATAACACAAAAAACATTGCAGCTTGGTCTAGTTTTATTTAACATTTAATGATTTGCTAGTTAAATAGTTTCAGTGTGTTAAAGACTTTCATAATTTCCTTTTTTTAAGCAATATATGCAATAACTAAGCAGACGTGTGCACCTGCATCACATTTGCGTCATTTGGCAAGAAAATTCTTCACTCACTGGCAGAAATTGAGATTTCTAAATGTGGCCTAATTTAAAAAAAAAAAAATGCATAAATTCCAGGATAAGACTTATTCTAGTGTCTTTAGGTCGATGAACGGCCTCAAATAATCCCACCATTATATTGTCCAGCCTCAGTGTATTAATGTTTGGTCTTTAGAACTGGGTAAACTCAATTAGTTAAAATATTTGCTGTTGCAGTCCCATGTTTATTAACTTTGTTGTCATCTGCTAGACACACACAAAGAACAGAAATTTAACCTTTTTTTTTTAAAGTTATCTTAATTTAACTGAATTCAGTATATTTAAAAAATTTGAATTCACAACAGAGGTTGTTTCATAGTTCTGCAAAAAAAGAAACAAAAAAAAAAAAAACAATCCTGTTGCGTTAAGCAAAAACAAAAACGTGAACATTATATAATTTGAACAGAACAGTGCTGTGTTAGTTGTGTTGCAATAAAACACTATTGCAATTTTACTGACAGGATTGTAATGTGTTACATATTTCCCATATTACCTTTAAGTCATTTTTATAAAATAAACCATAATAGTAAGATGATAATCTAACATGAGAAATTTGCCACAAGTGGTTTTATCTTTAGTATATCAACAATTACTTATGGAATTATTTATTTTTGTGGACTTTTTGGTGAAGTAAATTCCCAAACTCGCATGTAGTCAGCTTAGTCTCTAAAAGTGTTTTTATGCCCCATCTACTTTAAAAATCCCAAATAAAAAATGAACACAAAATAAACAGAGAGTAAATAAAGAACCTGAAGTCTTTGTGGCTCAGAAAAACTCAGGAACTAATGCTTCCCAAAAATTGGCAGAACATAAGACTTCACTCAGCCTACAGCAACTACAAAACAGGACAACACTGCGTCAGAAAAAATAAGAAAACATACACACTACTTAACAGGAAATGTGGTCAAATGAATAAAAGTTTTAAAATGCCACAAACAGCAAACTCTATTTTTGCTTGTACCATTTTATCACCTGTGGAGTCCTCACCATTTTGCTGCTTTAAAGTGTTTAGTCATTTTTGACAGGAGAAAAACTAACTTTGCTCAAACCATGGAATAAGAAGTGTGCTAGTCTTGAACAGGAGACCTAAAAAAAAAAAGTTTCTGAAAATGTCTCTGGAGAAAAGAGCTCCTTTATGTTATCAATGGCTGCAGACAATTGAGAAAGTGGATGTGTAATTACTTCAACATATGAGGCCAGGACTGTAGGTCCTATTAGTTTGAAAGCACAACATAAGACATAATAAACGTCATAGTGGTAGACATTAAATACAAGTTCCTCACGCTTGACTGTAGCAGAAATCACACCATGGCCCAGGTGTTCATGCATCTGCTGCTCCAGTCAGAGACGTTGCATTTTTCAACAGTAAGTGATACACGATCAATAAACTGATCAACTTCACATTATTACAGCAGTGAAAGCATAAAGATAACCCTACAACAGCAACCCCCCCTAAACAAAAGAGCAGGGGTCAGCATTGTCCCATCTCCTTTACAGTCCCTTGCATGCTCTAACATTGTGGCTCTCAGAGCCAACGATTTTGTTTCTTGCATAACAAGAGCCAACTCTCATGTTTTCACTACTAGGGTTCATTCATAGGTAGCTCATCAGTGTTTGGTCAACATCATGGTGATGAAGAACTTCAAAGAGTGGGAGAAAAGGCAACAATTCATATCCCCAGCAGTCAGCCAGCTCCACCACTAGAGGACCAAGTGGAGGAGAACACACAAACATCTGCTGTGTGGAAATAGTATGAGGAAAAATCCACGGCTGTACTGCACTCCTCCAACTAGCAGAAAAAGCACTGAGCTAGTGGAAGGTCAACTCCTCAATCTTCCCGCACTGGGTGAAGTCAATAAAAAGGAAGTTGTGTTTTCTGGCATTTGTTTTTTCCAATGATATCCTCTAATAAACTGGAAAGATCATCAATGCATTTTAGCCGAAATCAACCAAACACCCTAATCTTTTTAAACATTTCAGGGGATAAGGAAGAAGGGCAAATGCCCTCACTCCCGTTTTATGTGCGAGAAAAACCTCCAAACCTCAACCACCATCAATGTCTCTAGGCTGATCCATGATCAGAGGTCATCCCAGGGCCTAACCGCCAAAGACTATGGACTTATTTCATGCAGAATTTTCTATTTCACCAATAAATCTTTCAATCATATGATCTGACCGTATTTGAATAAAAGGGAGAGAAAAATCTGCAGAGCGTGACAGAGCTGCTTAAGGGAGAAACATTTATAAAGAAAAAAATCTCTGTGGTCTTTTCACTGCCAGTTAACAAGCAGAAAAATACTGCAACCCGGATCAGATGCAGCGCCGACCTCAAATGCCCTGGAAACAATCAGAGCAGTTGGATTTCAAAGGATCTCGGGGAGGGGCGGGCTCTACATATTTACACACAATATAGCTCTGTTTGATCAATTGTGCACAACATCAACATTTATAACCAGCAAACACTGCAATAACAACTGAAACATGATGATTTCTTTCAGTCACTGAACATTGCCAACTTCAAGCTACCTAATACAATTTACTGATAAGGCATTTTTCTTATACAAAATCCCAAAGTGCTCAAATGAAATAAAAATGTAAATAAAATATTAAAGAAAACATACACTAGAGTCTCTGAGTTGATTATGTTATTCTCTAAAAACATTTCAAAAACAAACTCTGGTCGCTAGAGTTTGGCTATGATTGGCCAATGCCGAGGACTAATGATCCCAATCATCCCAGAACTGTGTTCTATCTGATTGACTGTGAGAAAAGAGAGTGGTGCTCAAAAGACCCATCAACGTCCAGACCATCAACATGACTGGCATGCTGTGGCAGGTCCATGAGAGACCTGTGCTGAAACAAAGGTTTGCAAACTTCAAGGGGATTTCTCTATTGGAAGAATTTCTGATTAAAACATTACAATTTAATGTTAGTTTCATGCAGAAACCCATAGGAAGCTCATTGTAATTTTTGACTTACAGAGCAGATGATTTTATTTGCGTCCATCAGTTTTCTGTTCCTGCTTTGTGCAGTGCAGGGTCAGGGGGATTTGCTGGAGCCTATTCCAGTTTCTTCAGGACAAAGGTAAGGAATGACCAGGAGAGGTCACGATTCCACTGTAGGTGACCTGGAAAGGTCACCAGTCCACCCAGAGGATTTTTTTAAGAAAATAAAGATTTTTTCACAACTCTGTAACTATATCAATGTCTGCAATTTTTCTTGTTTGATAAACCTAGAAATGTACAAATTGATCATATAGATATTTCTAATAGACAATACAATAAGATGTGTCGATGTGAACTTATTGTGTATGTCAGATAAATGCATCTAGACATTGAAGAGAAACACAATTAGAAACAATAAACCACAACAAGAATCAAGTTTCTCATGCACGAGGGGGAAGAAAACCAGTGTGACAGAAGTCATCACCACGCTGCTCTTCTCAAAGGTTCTGCTTCTCCCCGTGTTGCATTTATTAAGAACACAAGAAGGAGGTAACAATTTCAAGACAAAGAGAAAAGTTCATTAGGGGGTGTCGTATAATGACCCATTTGGTGGATTCTAACTTCAAACAGTATCCCTTATCAATTCAGGACAGTGTGTCGTAAAACCCCCTCATCCTTGCTGGGATTGGGATGACAAGCAGAGGAACAGACACACAAAGCTTTCTAAAAAGGTAAAAAGGTCAATCTGAGTTAACATTTAAACAAATACATTTAAACCAATGCATTTAAACAATGATAATAATAAAACAATTTCCTTCACAGTGTATTAATGCTCTGTCTGTGATTTTTATGTGGCCGCTGTCCTTCCTGGCTGTCGATCTTCATTGTGGAGCTTTTCGCATTTTTCCTCAGTTTTTCTCCAAGTCACGTTCAGGTTTTAGCAAGAATCCCCCTTTATGCGGCTTTCATTTTCATGTTGTTGTCATTGGGACAAAATATAAATATTTCTTTAACTGTTTTTGAAGTAACCCAAACTGTCTGCATTTCCTTTAGAATTATATAGATCTGATTTTTCCCTCTCCCCCCCAAAAATACTGTTAACACACCAGCAAATACGTTAACACATCCGGCCTGATCCTTCTTTTGTTTCTGTCCATCCAGTACCTCTTCCATCAGTCAGCCCAGTGCCCTAAAACTGTCCTAAATGACTTAATCTACAAGGCAACAGCACTCCAGAGAGGCTGGCGAGGGAGCCCGATCTGTGGGGGCTGTAAGGGGATTGCTGTAATTACTGGGATCTGTGCACCGTATTTATCTTTTCAAGGGACGGGTGATCCTGCCATAAAAAGCCCAACATTTGGCAGTTAACTAATGCACACCATTAGACTGATTGTGCTGGATTTGTGTTTGGTGTGTGTGTGTCCCATATTTTCCTTCTGCTGTCATACACCGTGATTTGTGTTAAATAATGCTTGGTTGTTCTCTGTAATCCTGATTAAATGGGGGTTAATGTGTGTCTGTTTAACTTTTTCACTGAATCTCCAAGCGTGACCTTCCGCTGCTAACCAGCATGCATAAATGAACTGGGTTTATAGAATAAAATTTGAAAATCAGGAGCTGCAGGAAGATGATTTACAGGGTTAAGGTAACAAGTGGCTCTGTATATATGCACAACGTGACATTGAAGGAGACTAATATTTTTTCGGCTAAATAAAAAGCATTGTCTGGTGTGCTCCTTTCATGAAAATAAACCCCGACAGCTTTCAAAATCTGACATTAGGAGGAAAATAAGAGGGAAAAAAAATAATGATCAGAAAATAAAATTATCACTCTTCTTGGATGTGGCAGAGAAACAAACAGATTGACCACGCTCTTCTTTCCAAAATCCTCCCCCGTGCAAGCAACATGTTCCTCACGTCCATCTTGGCTGTTTCTTTTTTTTTTTTTTTTCAGATATTTGGTGTCAGTGTGTGTGTGTGTGTGTGTTTGTGTATACGTGTAACTGTTTGCGTGTGCATGTTGTGAAGACGGAGGCTGCACCAGGCTGTCCAGCCTACACACAAACCATCCTGTCGTTAAATCACCTTACTGTTCCATCCACCATCATCACTGCCCCGAGCATGCTTTTCATTTGATGTGTGTTTTGGTTGAAATGAGAGACACATTGGGAGAGGAGACTGAAAATAAAAACGAAGGGTTATCCGGAGAGGATGCATAAACATTGGAAGTCAAAGTTACTTTTGACTGAGCTTGGCATGCATGAAGAAAACTAACTTTTGCCATCTTTGCCACTTTAAGCTCCTGTTTAATCTTTCCTCACTGTCTCCTTTCTCCTACTTGTTCCTCATTAACTTTTATGTTTCTGACCTCAGAAACGGGCATGAGTACACAGATATATTACAGTAATTATCTAATTTTACAGTGCCATTAAATGTCACAGAAGTGCAGAGTTATAGCATTAATACAATAAAGAGGTTTTAGGCCAGAGGGATGATAACTTACTGCTGGATCAAACTGCAACAAACTGCTTGCTATGAATTTTTTCCAGTTTCGTTCAAGCATCATTTCTGTATTTTTTTAATTATATAAAGCAACTCACTTTTTAATCATTAAAACATTTATTTAAGATCAAGTTCTCCAGTTGTGTCCAAATTTCTATTACATGTCAAAGAATAGACTCACATTTTTAGAAATAAAATACAAATATTTATTAAATGACTTCAGTTCTTTGATGCTTAAAAAATGAACAATTCAAACTTTGAGTCTGCATTAAAAAGTAACAATTTAGGAGAAGACTTCCCATTTTTAAAGTAATATATTTAGATTCGGCTAATTTTTTTTCCAGATTGTGGCCAACAATAGTGTTATTTGCTGTGGCTCTGACTGAGGCACATTTGGGAGCAGTTCAAATTCAACACGGTGCCAATCTTCTTTTTCTGTCCTTTTTTCACCTCCTGCTTTGTATTCCTCAAATTCTCTCCAATGCTCTCTGTTCATTTTTGCCTGACTCCTTCCCAACAGATAGACATTTGATATATTTTAGGCATACTTTGCTGACTGGGGACAATGCACTTCAGCAGATGGGCTGTGGCTGCACAGACTCCAATGTATGCAAATCTCCATACAAAGCATCCCAGGATGTTTTCAATATAACGCAAGTGCCTCAGGCCTTGTTTTAATCCCTCTTTACCACAGCCAATGCTCTGTTTCATCCAGTCAAACGCCTTAAGCGCAACTTGGACATCTGGCCATTAAAACTAAACCAAAAAAGGTGCACATTTGTTATGGGAATAAATATGTTCATGCAGGGTCACAAGAAGGAGAAAAGATGACAGAGCTAATAATATTTAGATACAGCACCAAGTAAAGGATCTGTTATTCTTTTTAGTGAAAGGACATCGAAGAACCAGTCGGTGGTGCCTCTGAGGTGGGTTCTTTGCCCTTCAACACCGAGGGAAACAGGTGCCAATGCTGCTTTCTTCATTGTCTCCTAACTTGTTTTGCTGTTTTCCTCACTTGTCTCCTCCCTCCCTCTAGGAACAGGTAACAGCAAGCACGCAGAAAAGCACCGACATGCAAATACATCTGCAGAGACACCGAGTTGCGCGTGCACACACAGACACTTTAGTGCACGGGCATGGCTCACTAACACGAACATGCTGCCTTGCAGACTTTTTGGTCTGAACACTGATTTCTTTCATTGTGACATCTGAAGGGTGCTACAGCATGGCCAGACACCTGGATACACATGGCATCCATCACTGCTGTGTGTGTGTTTGTGTGTGTATGTAAGGTGTGGGTTTGATGTGGGGTAAGTTACCATGGAATGCAACACGTCCTGAGGGTAGCTCATGAGCGTTTCCTGGACAGAGCACAAGTTCAGGTGCTTGTGGCGTTGCTGTGTGTCCTCACTGACCCACATGCTGCAGAAAACCCGCGGGCGGGAATGTGCAACACGTCCAAACTGCAGGTTTCATGGATCCATGTAGGAGACTGAGGTTATGATTGATCATGCATATTTTTGTCAGTGTTTGGGTTGGCACAATTTGGCCAGCTCAGATTTTAAATACATACATTTTTAATACATTTATAGGAGCTGAATAATAAAACTTATAAAAATGTCCAGACCAAAAATTATAATAAAGCAACTTTAGAATTTAAGGACATAGGAAAGCAGAAGAATTTACATAAACCAAAATAAAAGCTTCCCGATCTAAAAGATGTTTTTATTACGTTTATTTTAAAGTGACTTGCAAAAAATGAAAAAAACTACCGAACTGCTGCTTGCGTAGTTTACTTGTTGGTATTTCAGACCATACTATACTTAGTTTTCTTTTTCTTTATTAATTTCATCAAAGATAAATTGTTGTTTTTCCCAAAAAATGTAATCCATACAAATATCTTTCAACATGTTTTTTCTTGGACTGTTGTATGATAAAGAACTCTGATGGAAAACAAGTTTAAGTTTTGATTTTTACTAATTTTGCTCATTTTGCAACAATCACTTTATGGAGGCTCTCCTATAAACCAGAACACTGCAAGTGTGTTTCTTTTACACCGTATTTGTTGCTGGCATGAGTGAGACAGCCTGCAGCTCGTGTGATGGTCTGTGGATATGTGTGGATGCGGGGGGGTGGGGCGGAGGGGATCTGCATGTGTACTTAAACCTGAGGCCACTGAAAGAGTGTGTGTGTTTTCATGTGGACTTCATGATGTGTGTGTGGTTGCGTGAGCATGTGTGCGTGTGTGACGAGGGGAGGAAAGAGTGTAGGTGAGGTGCTGAAGACAAACTTGTCAGCTTCACAGCTGGTTTCTTTGGCTGCAGGGCTCAGGCCAAAGCACAGTGACACTCAGCATCACAATACCACAACACAGGGCCTGAGGTATACACACACTATCAGAAAACTGTGGGCACACACAGAAACAGCAAATGCACAGACATACCTTGCTTGGTTGTCCTCACTGATAAGACAAAGAGGCCAGTGAAACACAGTACCTGGGTAAGTCATCAAATCTTGTCACAGATCTATTTTTTTTTCTTCTTTTTGGCTTGACGGAGGTGTGAACAACATCACAGACCAGATTGCCTGGCAATAGACTGACCATCATGTTGTAAGGAAGGGGCGGGGGAGGTGGAGAGCACAGAGCGAGACAAATAACAAGAGAGAAGTGTAATGTAAGAGGAGGATGGACGTCGTTTTCCGAAACTCTTGGGCTGACTTGTCTTCCTGCATCAACCGCCTCAGCGGCTCGTTTTCGGCGATCATGAGCGTTCTTGATGAATGATAGAAGTTGACACAAACTAATAGCTGCATCGTCCTTTCCCGCTTGTAGAGGGGATGGTGTTTCTCATCCTTTAGTCTCATTTCAGGACTCACTTCATAGTGTGTTCCTGAGCAGAGCTGACTCTCTGTGGGGAAAAAGGGCCTGAGGCAGTTCCCCTACTGTTCCCACATCCACCGCCATCTCTAACACATTTCCATCTCCGCTTAGATGGGATTGATGGCAATTTCTTTAGGGTATATTGATGCTGGCCCTTTTATTTTATACTTTTTAAGCAAGTTCAGCGTACAAGCAGAAAAGAACAGAAAGATTAAAAAAAATGGTTTCACATCGACACTAGAAAACACTAAATTTAACACTACTTGATATTTCTAAATTAAATTAAATTAAATTAAATTAAATTAAATTAAATTAAATTAAATTAAATTAAATTAAATTAAATTAAATTAAATTAAATTAAATTAAATTAAATTAAATTAAATTCTTAAAAATACTAATTACTTGTAACTACATCACCTTTTTTATCATTTGTAACAGCGTTACTTCTTGAAGAAACATGGCCATGTTCTTAAAACAAAGGCTCTAAAGAGGATCTTAAACAAAAGTTAATAGCAAAGTGAAAAAAAGTCCTAAAAAAGTTTGGTTCTACACCCAAAATCTTTACATTTAAAAGACGGAACTAGTTAAAAGTGAACACTACATTGTTTACTTTGATTCTACATCACGTTTGAATTCTCACAGTTTTATGTTGTTGCAGCAGACGCACACTCTGCAGACGCTCCAAAGATGAAGAAAAAAAGTGTCTCATCTAAATGTGACAAGTTGTAAAGATGCACATGAGAGTATTTGTTTTAACCTCCATAAAATATAGAGGTATGACGTGTTTTCAAGCGTGAACAAGTTGCCTACTCTGATCGGCAATAATAATAGAAATTATTATGTCACAGTTGTCTGTTGGAGGTAAAATGAACATTTCCTCATGGGTACTTCACATAGCCCCACTTAGAATTTATTACATTCTTTTTTTTCTTAAGATGGTCATTGTCATTCAGCACAGAAGAGAAAAGCAAGGAAACACAGGTAAGTAAAGAGTATAAACATCCCCACTGTGAATTTCTTTGACATTTTAGGGAGAGAAAAGAGCCAAAGTGAGTCAATAATGAAAAATAAAGCAAACATGTTGACGACAGAAAAGAGGCTGTGTTTAGACTGCCCTTGTCTAGGGAGGCTCCCATGTCTGCACAACAATAACAATTATGCCTCAGTGATTCTGCCCTGAATACGTGAGCGCGTAGTTGGTCACAATGTGTTTGAGTGTGTGCACTCACTGATCAACTTCTGTTAAATACTAATTACTGAATACTTAGTACGGTTGCCCTTTCTGTTGGGTCCCTTTAGTATAAACATTCATTATGACTCTTTTTTCTACTTTGTAGCTCCATCATCATTATTCCACTGCATCCCCCGAGGAGGGAGGCAGAGCCAAGGCCGGGGTTGGGTCCGGACCAGGCTGGGGGAGAAAACACTGCAGAACCAGAGCACATGGACCTGGGAATGCACACAAGTGATATTTGTGTGAGAAGATCAAAAAGCGCTTACCTTTAGATGTTTCCCTGATATGAATATTCAACATCCTTATTGAAATCTAATTTGGGTCTCCTTGTCTCAGGGGTCTTTTCATCAGTGCCTGTTGCCTGAGGCCACTGCTGATTGACAGCCAAACTTTAGTAAAGAGCATGCAGGAAAAAAGGGGAGATCTGGTGGTGTTGGAGATGTGAGGGGTGTGAAGCTAGGGAGAGCTGGAACAGATGAGTGGAGGGGTACGGACAGTTGGATAACGGGGGGAGACGAGGATGGGTAATTTAACTTTCTCATGTTCATGCACAAACAGAATGCTGTTAGGACAGAGTAGATGATGAGGGAACGATTTCAGAGCACTTTTCAAATGTGCCTGTCTGAGACTAAAACAGCACTTCCAACTGCTGTCGACACTGCTGGCTTGTTGTAGATCATTGGATGACAAAAAATAAAATCCAACAATATTCTAATAGAATTTCACTACTTTTTAATATTTGGAATTTACCAAATGTTTCTTCTTTTACAATTCTCCTACAATTTTATGTAAATAGATTTCTGTTGCAATAAAAGAGGAAACAATGTTTTTCTTTTTTGAAATACATTTTTTAGCCTTTCATAATGTTACACACTAGTTTAGTGTTATGATGAGTAACTAAACCTGTTAACCAAATGGCAAATCTTCTTTCTCGTCATTCTGAAAAATTATCATGTGATCAATAACTCATAAAAATGTCTTATCTAACCAGTTAAAAAGAGTTCATTTTGTATTTTTAGAAGAACAAGTATTCTGCAAAACCACTAAATCAATGTTCATCAGTTAATCATTTTATTGATAAAATATGAATACAAATAAAAAAAAGGCCAAACCATGAGACAAAATAAATGATCAAATATCAAAAAATTATTTATTGCATAAGAAACTTATTTTAACACTCAGATCATTTAGAAAAGAACAGGTGCACAGAGCAGATTTTAGAGGCTAAAGAAACTGTTGAGCCATAACACTGAGTTTATGTGGAAAAACTCTTCGGCAACAGGAGAGCAGCATGTAGTTCTTTTCTCTGAATTGACTGATCTTGTGAATGAGAGGGAATTATGACGTGCCATTTGCCTGCGTCTGCACACATGAGCCGACACCGTCATCGTCTGGTTGCGTCGAGCACAGTTTTAATGTTATTTCTGCACAGGTGTGGATTCTGTCCCTCAGGGTTCCATTAAAATGATGCCCCTTTCAGTGGCGGCTTCATTTGCTCTTTCGATTTAACTCTGGCCATATGTTTTAGCAGGAGGCAAACAGCTGACGGGGTTTAATTGACAGAAATCAACATATTTGGTCCTTTGAGTAAAGTGGTGTGCTGATGGTGGACGTGTTTGTTCTGTGGGGATTGTTTTAAGGGGATAAAGTGCATCAGAACTGGGTTTGGAAAGAGGGGGAAACAAAAAGGTAAACAAACATGAGAAATGTCACAATATTTCTTTATTATGAAAGAAAGAAAGAAGAAATTCTACATGCTCATCAGGGTATCTGACTTCCTTTATTTCTGGGATGACTTTCTACGTCTAAAGTGAGGGTTTCATGTTTGCCTCACAGTGATAGTGCATCAAACTGCTCTCCAATGACGAATTTAGACCGTTGCAGAGCTGGTTTTGCTCCAGGAAGAAGCCCTACATAAAAAAATCAATTTCTTTGAATAATTGTATAGTTTATATTAATTTGGGGCATTTTAGGAACTAAAGAAATAAAAAGCTGAGGGCCAATAGACAGGGTTGCTGCAAGAAACCTGTCAACAGCTTTCAATATCCCGACTGCTCAAAGTATTAGATTTATAAAGCCTCTTGATGCATTACAAAAATGCATGAATCTAAGGCTCTTTAAACCGGGCCTCAGTGCTGTTAGGTGACTCTATATGACAGTTTAACTTTGCACTAATTAGCATTCTGCACAGAGACTAAAAGACAGCCCCGCCACTGCTGAAGGAGGACAGAGGATGAGATGGCGACACAGTGAAATGTCATTAACTTGATGTTAATTACTAATTAATGGGACCATTTCATTTACATGTATCTCAAGCTCTCTGATGGGCCCAGCATTTACTGGGTTACTCTTAACAGCCAACAAGTTGGGGGGGAGGGTTTAATTGCCCCTCTCCTCCGCTCTCCTCTTAGTGTTTCATCTCTGCTAATTAAATAGTGGCCCACTCATCCTGATTATGTCTGCTTTTACAACGCTATTTTCTGTCAGTGAGAGCACTCCAATAAGTGACCAGTGACCTCTTTAATGTTGAGGCTGTTTTTTTTTTTTTGGGGGGGGGGGGGGGGGTGAATTGTACATCAAACTTCAGATTCACTGCCAACTCACTCCACCCCGCTGACTTCTAAATGACTTGTTACTTGAAATCACTCGTGACCCCCTCCCTTTCTTCTGGGTGCCACGCAGCAGTCACAAACCATCCATTTCCATGGCAACCTGAACTGCTCGCTCCCTCGAGGAAGGATAGGTTTGGTTGACTAGCGTCTGGCCATTCACACGCACGTCGTGCCAGCTAGCCAGCATGGCACGCAGCAACTTGCCATATGGTGCCAGCACGTACGTCCTGCTGGCCTGGACTAAAGATCTGGGCCTGTAGTGAGCTGTTGGTGTGAACAGGAACACCCTTAGAAGCAGTTTAGCAGCTGATGAGCATACAGCACCTTTTAACTTGTGTCCTTTATGTAAAAAGTCAGGATTTGTCAACTTTTGAGTTGCTCCCCAAAAATCTTCAGCTGTCAAAACTGTAGTTAAAAGTGGTTCAAACTTAAAAACATGTACTCTAAATTCCAATTTAAATGTTTAAGTCACCCATTTTTACTGACACTATACTGCCTCTCTGTGGATCTAGAGTGAACGTGCATGATAATAAATGAAACAAAATGTTGACAAAATAGAATTTTATTTTAAATACAGCAATTTTTGAAAGCGTTACAATACTGCATGTTCTTCCATAAGCGTCTTTCTTTTTTTATATTACAGGTTATCAAAATTATGTTTTAGGCAACTCTCAGTGAAAAGCAACTATGCAATTGTGAAAATGTGTTTTATATGTTTGCAAAAAGGAGAAGAATATAAAAATTGATGTAATTACTGGTATTTGCAAAGGCAAGAAAAGAGGCTGAGAATTACATCAAGTTGGTCAATTCCCCCCAAAAATAATAATAAAGAAAGAAGACCGATTAGTCTGAACAGTACCATTATACATGTAAAAGCACTTCATTACATTGTCCAAGACTCAAAGCTACAACGGGTGAATGTGCTACAACAGTTCACATATTAACCAAAGATCACCTTCAGTTTCCTAGCATGTAATGTGAGCATAACTCTTGCATTGAGTGTTGAAGTAACCATTCAGACAGAAAAGAGATTAAATACTAAATAAATATAATCACCTAAAGATACAAAAATCTGAAAGAGAAAATGCTCAGTCATTTATTATTCCCAGAAAACGGATACGTTTCTGTAACAAAATGAGTTTAAAAATATAATAAAAAAAACATAACAAAATCTACAAAATAAAATCATTCATGAAAATGTGGTTCTCATTTTAGATAAACAAAAGCAAAGAAAATGTAAAAACAATCCTAATGTGATATGATCAGAAAATGACACATAATGTAAGCACATTTGACTATTTTCATCACAATCATGTACAAACTGACTAATTCAATGATGTCTAGGTCACCACCATATTGCCAATTTGTTAGCAGATTTTACTATAATGCAACATTTCAAGATTATGACATAAATTTCATGAGCAGCTTAAAGAATGTTTCTATAGTTTAAGCAAAACATTAGAACGTGACGCAAATATGAAGTCTGTTTTAATAATGATCCTTCATTTAAATAAAATATTGTTATCTATATAATTCTATAAATATAGATTTGTTTTTAATTCATTTGATAATATATTTACATTGAAATATATTACATGTATTTTATGTTTATTATACAAATAAACATCTATTCTCCCAAAAAGGTTATTGAAAATTAATTAAGCCATATAAATATAAAAAACCTTTTTTCTAATGCATGAAGGAAAACAAAAAAATGAAAAATAAAAATAAAGCTAAACCTTTGGTCTCGTAAATCACAATATAATTATTTAGGACATCACAGAAAGAGAATCCATTCAGATGAGGTTGTGCTACCATATTGTTCATTACGATCTTCTCATAAATAATGAAATAAGCTTGTAACCAAGGAAACGTAGCAAAGTACAAAAGGTCTACAAAAAAAAGAATCATATAGGCTGTTAAAGCGTCTGCCAACTAATTAGTGGCAAGATAATGAGGTGTCATTCAGACTTTTTTTTTCTTTTGCAGGGAAGGGAGAGAGGGAAGTGCTAATGAAAGATTTCAGGTTGGACTCTCCTTGAGTTGCCCTGTCCCACCTCCCCCATCCTTACAGAGTCAGAGGAACAAACCACCTTTGACTGTCCGAGCTGCCACACACCAATTGAGGCTCTCACAGCGCCTTCATAGCACACACCTGTCATTAGAAGTGGATAAAAAAGCTTGAAATGAAGCCAATGAATGTTGTCGGGTAAATCCAGCTGGGAGTCAAGTTTTTACTGCGTGTAATTTCTCTCACCGTTCCCACCTGTCACACTGAGAAGATGTAAAAGAGAAGTTTGAGATAACAGACAGCCAATAAAAGCTGAGCTACTCGTTTCCAAATAGTTTGAAGAGGAAGTTAACAAGTGCTGGGAGGGGGTAGCAACACGTTGATTAACTCCATTTATTGCAGTGTTAAACACACATCGGTCAAATGGATTCCCCTCCTATGGCTCTCTACTGTTTTGAGCTAAAACCACAGCTCAACTTAACAGGACATACATAGTACTGCCTGATCTGCAGCTGTTTCACTACTGAGTTAACATCAAGTTTAGCACATAGGCAAAGCTTTTTCTAAGTTTCTTCTTTCATGATTCAAGACTTCAGTAACCACCAAGACTTTTCAGTAACATTGTGCGATATATCATGTGCTTTTCAGTAACTTCTGCAAGAATTTCTTGAGCAGACAAATAGGAAATGAGAGTTTGAGTAGATGTCTGCAGGTCTCAGGCATGTGCTGCTTCCTACCCACACGACACGGGTAATCGCCTGGGTGCTGATTGCCTGAAGTCACATTGGGAATAACGCGCTGGTCCCATTGAACGTCGAGGATTTAGATGTGTATGTTGTGGTGACGGATCTTACTGGAGTCAATGTCCACTCTGCGGGCTTCTGCAAACGCCAGGAAGGTAAACAGGCCCAATAAGTTGACTGTAGTAATCAGGGCAAACACAGACGCCCACGAGCCTGTGGCTTCGATGAGATAGCCGGAGAAATACACCATTATGACTCCTGCGCAGAAATCAAAACATTCACCATCAGTGCTAGTTCACTGTTCCCTGAAGCTTTGAATGTCAAACTCATGAAATGGGAGAAAACACACCTGACAATTACACATCATTTTAGCTTTAAATGGATAAAAGTGGAACTAATTATTCAGCAATAACAGCAAACAATCTAAAAGAAAACGACATACATTCATTCAAAAAAGCTCACCTGAGAAGGCACCACATGTATTCATAACACCTGTAAAAGAAGGGCATATAAGCACATCCAATTTGCATTAAATTTCTCTTTAGAACCCCTAGAAAACCCTTTTTTGCCCCACTTACCAAACAGAGATCCAGCACAGGAAGGGGCGAGGTCTTGAACGTTAACAGAAACACCACTGCAAAGAAAAAAAAAAGAAAAAGCTTTTTTAAATTCACTTCATTCTTCAAGGTGATAGAAGCATTCTTGAAGCAAACACAAAAAGGAAATTTAATTTAAAAGAATCTAGGTGTTCACAGGACTTTATAATACATCCAGAAACAGATTTACAGTGGTGGAAGTAGTGATTATAAATATTTATCCTCATCTCCTGGCAACAAACATCTATCCTGTAAAGGTGTTAGAGGATAAACTAATTGGAGTTACATAGAAAATGCTTAACTTCTGAGGCTCAAAAAAAGGGATGAAAAACTTCACATTTGACACTAAACGTGTCTTTTTTTTTTTCCAACCTTCTGCATGTTCCATCCTTTGTTGTTATCACATACCGAACATCCATTGCCTGCTAGAACTCTTATGTTATTTCACATGTGAGAGTTTCCTGGTTTCCTGTAATGTTAGAAATAATGCTGGAAAATGAAGGTGCTTCTGATATATACACAGTACTAATATAAGCCAGCACTAAAAGGAACAATCTGCTCCTTGCTAAGAACCAAATACAGTTTTATACACCTGCACATACTGTAGGCTAATAAACCAAACTGCGAATATTACAGAATAAAAAGGAAAAAACATAAATTCAGAAGACCTAACTACTTTGTTCCCATAAAGACGGAACAAGATCAGGAAGGCTGCCTCTGTCATTGGCTGCAAACAGGAGACGTTTGAAGCAGTGCTGGAGAGGAGGACTCTGTGCAGACTGATATCCATCATAGATAACCCTGATCATCCTCTCCATATGCTGTACTGGACAGACAGCGGAGCGCCCTTTTCAAAAGGCTCAGATAGCCTCGCTGTCACCGCTAGGAAATCCTTCCTGCCACATGCAAAACACTGTAGCACTCAAGTCTGTGCCGCAGATTAACTTTATTTTGCTGTTGATAATGTAAGCGCATCTCAAACCTTTCAATATTTTTTCCAATCATATATTGTTAATACAATTTGTTATACAAGCTAATGCCTGTGCATCGCTGTTGCAACGGTCAAATTTCCCAATTTACGATCGATAAAGTATCTACAATTGAAACTTTCTTCGTTATATCACTTGTAACTTTTTAATATACCACAAATAAATAACCATTCACTTTCTCTTCTTTGTACAGGAAGCAATGTTATCTTCAATAATATGCAGAAGGCTGGAGCCAGAAAGGGAACCTTCAGCTACTATGCTGTGAATTACGTTGCAAAAGCAACTTCCCTACATAGGGGCAGCCAGACGAATAAAAACCCTTCTTATAATAACACAACTTGTGCTTAAGTGATGTCTTTTGCATCATTAACAAGTTATTGGGGAAAAAAAAAAGATTTTAAAGGCACAATACTTTGTTTTATCAGTGTTTTCAAATAAAAACTGTGTTAATTATTCTTTAGCATTTCTAAATCGAGGAAGACTGGGATACCGTGTAAAACCACTTCATAAAAGCCATAAAAGCTGAGAGCAGCTACAAAAACCTTTAGTCCTACTTTTATCATTTAAAACTTTCTATAACAAGTCGTTTTTGTTCCTTTTTGGTGCTGCTATATAATTGGACATAAAGGTAATGCTTAGATGGTATTTTCATGATGGACACTACAACAAAAATAAACACAGATGGCTGCATGTCAGTACAAGTGGGTGTTATTTTTTGTTTGTTTTGTTTTTGCCAGAAAAGTCAGAGTGGATGCCTGTACCTGTGACTGAAGGTGGTGAGGCCCATGGTGGCTGACACAAATGCCACCGCCCAGAGGAACGTAGTGTTGCCACATAAAAGGAAGGTAAACACACTAGACACACCCATGGAGAAAAACTAAAAAGAAAAACGAGTACACACAAAGCACAACATTGAAAATGAACACTTCCACCAACTGGTAACGCAATGAGGGAGGTGCACACAGTGCAAACAGAAAGATTAATAGGGCAATTTCAAATATTGTACCTGCATCAACTTTCTCACTGACACTGTGTCAACACCTGGAGGGGATTGGCAAAAGAAACATGTAACTGCTTTGAAAAGTACATAAATGTGAACAAAACTGCTTTCAAAAGTACATAAATATGATCAAACTTAAGAAAGTCTTTCTAAAATGACCTACCTTGACTAATTAGGTGGTCAGACAAGCAACCGCTGAAGAGAGATGACGGTATGGCCACCAACCAAGGAATGACATTAAACACCCAACCCTGGAGAATGCCACATTTACAGGTTTCTTCCAAACAATATCAACTGTATTTTTACAAATGTAGGAATGCGAGTAAAGTGATAAGAGCAGGTTACCTTGGCATCAGGGAAGCTTTCTTTAAAGAACGTTGGTAACCATGACAAAAGAGTGAAGTAAGTGCTGGCTGTGCAAAGGTGCGTCACTATGACGGCCCTGCTCAGAGATAAACAGCACCATCAGTGCAAGGCAGTCCCTTTTACACACCGAAGCTCATCTGCGGCAACATTTTAATTAGCTGCAAAGCCCAAAATGGCCTTTATTATTTGTCTGCCTCACCTACATGCATTTTCTAGAATGCTTTCTACAGCTCATTTTCTGTTTTACAGCTTCATTGATTCTTATAAAACCAAAGTGCAGCCATCTCACCAGACGGCACGCTGTTTAAAGAGACGTAACCAATGTCTTTTGGTAAGTTTTGACTGTGAACCACCACTGCCAAGAGACTCCAAGCTGATTAGAGGTCCTGCAAACACAGACAAGAGGAAACATCTGGGCATACAGGAGAGCAGCTATAGAAATCAGCAGGTGTAATTTGACTGGACAGATAATGTTGACTGAGCTGAAGCATATCTTACCTTCGCCTTTGAGCAAATATTTCCACATACAGTAGGCCCAGAGGACAGACATGAAACCAGAGATGTAGAAAACACTCTCCCAGCCATAAAGATCCAGCATGAGGGAGCCAGCCCCTCCAATCAGCAGAGTGCTGGGGAAAAAACAACAACAACGAAGAGGTAGGTTGAGGCAAGATGAAAAGATCAAACAAGTGGCCCCGCAGCAGGCTTCAACCCCACTATTGCAAAAGTGGGCTTGTAATTAGGATTCTGCTGTTTTTAGCCAAAATTAAAGAATAGGCTTTTATTAAGACATAGTTCATCAGAAATGCGCTTTTGAGGTGTGAGCGAGACTATTGGCGTGGAGTAAGCCCAGCCCCATTTCCTATTATCATCTCTCTCACTATCTTACAGCCAATCGAAACCCCCAACCTGACATTACAGATGAAACAAAAATGGTATGCAATATTGGGGGCTATCCAGTTGTGCAGTTTTGATCCAGATACCAGCTCAGACGAGGACAAGAAAGACATACATGGATCTATTTGTCTGCAAGTGGATGCATCAGAATGGCCTATCGATTGTAGCTTCTACGTCACACCTACTAGCTTTTTCCAACAGCACTTTTTCGTCTGCTCCTGATTAGGATTTGAATAAATACATAACCAGAAACAAAATTTTGAGCTTACTTTTTTATACATGTCCTCCATCATAAGAAAAATGCTACAAGAACATGTTAAAAATACAACAAAACAAAAAAGAATTTAAAAAAAATAATACAACTTCCTATGACAATATTTACTTCCCTCATCTTACAGAGGATCATTTAACTCACCCCAAGTAGGAGCCACTACCCACAGTGCTCATGAGGAAGCCTCTTTCACTTTCCACCACCTTTTGTGAGCAGAGGCTTGCTAGAGATGGGTAATGGACCCCTAAAGCCAAAAACAGAGCAAGGAAATACATTTATTTTAGAAATGTTGCATAAGAAAAAACAATATTTTACAAAAAAAAACTCTAATCACTAATATTTGTACAAATGTTTATATAGAAAGCATCTGTTTGTACAGCAAACCCTTGCGGCTAAACAATTTCAAACATTGTGCTAGACAACATAAATACTGCACTTGTTCTCAGACTGCAAATACTTTTGGGTTAAATCCCACATCAAAGAGATCAGTAAAGTAATGCTGTGATTACGTTTAAACAAAATAGCCCCTTTTTTAGGTTATCTGTAAATGAGGTCATTTCCACTTGAGAAAAATGATGCCTCCAATTGACTGTTGTTGAAGTTTGGAGAAGGAAACTGCAGGTGTACACAGTTAAACACTGCTCTCTAAAAAGTACACAGCCTTGGCAGGTAGGAAAAAAAACATATGTAATGTGGGACTGTGAGTAATTGATAGGTATGAAACTGCATATTTTAGCAGTGAGAGAGCCTTAGATATTACAGTGTGTGTGTGTAGGTGTGTGTGTGTGGGTGTGTGTGTGCAAACTGCAATGACGTACAAATGACAGGTTGTCCTGATATGCAAAGGTGACACAGATGCCAAAAAAAAAATGACGCACACATGCTTCTCTTCTGGCCAGTGAACCTTTACCAATACAACAGCTTTGAAATCTTTGATGAAAACTAGTTTTACAAGACAAGTAAACAGAGTTCAGCTGCTGAATACAACACCCTTACTTTATTAGCAGATGCTTTGAAATGATGCCTTGTGTTCTCCAGCACCAGTCTCACCTTGCAGCAGGCCCATGAGGAAACGAGCCAGTGTCATTGACAGGATCGGCTGGGAGCAAAGATGGGCCAGGATGGGGGTGAACGCGGTCATTGACCCCCAGGCGGCTGCAGCAAGTAGGAGGACCTTCTCACCTCCAACCCTGCAAAGACGAAGGAATTGATTGACTGCGTGATAAAAGCAGACCGACTGATTATTTATGGTGAAACCAAGGGCTGCATAGTTTAACTTTGATCCTGTCAATACACTGAACTTCATCTGACTTCTCATTGGGTTTCTCTGCAAAATAAAGGGTCTAGATTGATGTCAGAATATGACCATTGCCTGGTTTATATTAGATTATTTACACTTACTTGAAGACAAAATTATTAACCCTCCTTATAAAATGTAATGGATTTATTCTTGAAAATGTCCAAGTGCTTCCTTTACAGATAAAAAATTTCAAAAAGCATTTCTAAACACACTAGTTTTCTTTAAGATCCGTACATTATTTTCACCTGCACACAATAACAGAATATTTCAGGAAAAAGTAAAATGACCAGGGTCAGTATTGGAAACCCCTTTGGGAGCTGGCGTTTTTATTGACCTATAGGACAAACCGCTGTGCCATAGTTTGCTTTAACTTTGTAATGCTAAAAGCTTGTAAAATCAAGAGAAAACGGAGTTACCTTCCAATTTACTTAGTGTAAAAAACCTCAGTAAAAGTTTAAGCTCTCACTTGAGAAAGCATCATGCTAAATACAAAAGGAAATCTGTTTAGACTTGAGAAAAAGGATTGCTGATGCTCACTTAGCAGGAGAAGGCTATATAAAGTTATCACAGTGTTTCCAAATTTCAAGAACTGGAGTGAGTAGTATCATTAGGAAATTCAATGAGAGCCACACATTACTGAACAATCCTGGCAGAGGTAGGAAGTGAAAGAGTTCAGACGCTCTAGAAAGATGAGAGGTGTGTGTCTAAAGGCCCCAGAACAACTCGCCACTTTGGCCGAATCTGATTTCTTCCCCTACGGCTTCTCCATTCCCTTCCAACTGTAGGGGCCATTCGGAGGGGAAGGGTTGTCCAAAATAGTTTCCTCCAAGAGGCACTTTTCTTCACGTGGGTGTGCTCTGATGCACAGAAGTTTACATTTAAATGTAAGAAATGACTTTTTGTTTTAGCATGACCTTTTTAAAATTATGAAACCGATGTTTTATGTATTTCCAAGCACTAGTAGCTCCGGGCTAACGTAGATGACCCGCGACTATTGATGTCATTGAGTGGGAGTAACATCCAAATTCAAAGACAGCATTTTTTCATAACTCTCCATTTGGAGGGCTAAATGTAGGGGTAGAGAGAAGCCGTAGGGGTAGGGCAAGAACTCGGATTTGGCCAAAGTCTTCCAACACAACAACAATCCAAAACATACAGCACTCCCTTCCGAAGACCAACGTGAACGTGTTTGGCTGGTCCGCACAAAGCCCCGACTTGAACATTTAAATTAGTGGGGTGAACTGAAGACCAAAATCTTTGCCAGAAGGCCACCAGATCTGAAGGAGCTTGAGAGATTTGCCAAAGAAGAATGGGTTTGGAGTAGAGCCGCTGCTCCTCGACATCGAGAGGAGTCAGTTGACGTGCCTCGGGAATGTGGTATGTCTCCTGGACGCCTCCCTGGGCAGGTGTTTCAGGCATGTCCCACTGGACGAAAGCCCTGAGGAAGATCCAAGACATGCTAGACTCTCCACTGGCCTAGATACACCACAGCATGCCCCAAGAGGAGCTGGAGGAAGTGGTTGGGCAGAGGGAAGTCTGAGCATCTTTGCTTAGACTGCTGCCCCCACGATGGATGGATGGATGGATGGATGGATAGGGATTCCTCAGGAAATGTGTCAGACTTTTTGAAAACTACAACAAATGACTGCAGGCTGTTAACCAGGGAAAATAACTGGCTGTTAGCATCAGGGGTTTTTTATAATTTCAACCCTGATAGGTTTTTTTGTTGTTTGTAAAATTGTTTTGTTTCTACATACAAAGTAAAATAATGTCAGCATAGAAAAATAAAGCTAGGTTTTTAGAAAAAGTTGTATTTAAGAACTATTTGCTCCCTTCAACAGCACTTAAACTTTACATCTCTGTTCCTAAAACTGCAAAATATCATATTTCAATGCATTTTTCTTTAAAGTTAACACTAATTAAAAACTAAACGTATCTTAATATGATGTTTAAAGAAAACCTTTTCCTCTCTTCGGGGTACACCCTCCAAAGCTGGTTTCCCTGGCCGTCAAAATGTTTATTTTCCGCCGTCAGCTGAGTATTTGCATCACCTGGGATTTAAATCGCGGACCATCAAAAGATCTTTTGTATCATAGCAACGGCAAGGATCACCTGTCGCTGACGTAGCCTCCGAACACCTGAGTGAAGCAGTATCCCCAGAAGAAGCTGCCCAGGACCATGCCGGACTCCCGCTTGGTCCAGTTGAACTTCTCCGCCATGCTAACGGCACAGATGGGCATCGCCACACGGGCACAGTACAGGAGGCATGTCCCGAGCAGCAACACCACGGTCCAGACCCGCGCCACGGGTCTGTGGAAGGAGGGAAAATTGGCCAAACATGTCCAGCACTTAGAAAAAGTAATGGCTGCTCTTCAGAAGAGGAGACAATAAAAACTACTTCAGAAAACAACAGAAAGGCATAAGACTGGAAGAAACCAACACGTCATTCGCTTAAAAACACTATTTAGCGTCTTTCCAAAACATTAAAACTTAGTGACTCCATAATTTGTCTTTTGTTTTAATCCTAATTATTTCTAAATGTTACCTTGGCCAGTTGGTGTGGTGTTCAGGGCACTTCTTGTGACCACCGGCGACCCCCGTCTTGTCCGGTGGATGGTTCTCCTTAAAACAGACCAAATCTGGACTACAGCTCTTGCCATGATGTTTTTGAATTACTGCCATTCAATGCGAGGTGATGACGGACGGCAGCCTCCTCTCTACCTCTCCGGTTAGTTCGCCGTTTTGTCTGTCAGTGGAAAAAGAAAAACGCACGAGCTAAAAAACAACAAATCGGCGATTTCGCGGCAACCTCATGGGAATTCAACATTTGACGCCATCGTCGATGGTTTCTAGACTCACCGGGACACATGCAGCGGTCGCAAAACTAAGCGTAACACACACAGAGAACAGAGGGAGTCTGTTTCGGTTTCTCCTGATGCCCTGGGAGGGATAATCCACGTGTCAGTTTTTTGCCTCTGCCTCCACCTCCTTCAGTCACAAAGCCACGCAGTTCTTTTTGTGGGCGGTATGGTTTTTCAGGAAGTGATTTGGAGTTCAGCTGCGCAGCTACCCGTTACTTCCCCCTTTCAAAAAGTGTCTGTCATCATGTGAGTGCTCGCTCGCTCGCTCGCACGCGCGTGGTGCAGAAGCATCTGAGCTGTCACGGTCATGATGGCGCAACAAAGACAATATAGCTTAGTGCTGCATGTCCGCGTGCCTGTTAGCAAAACGGCAATGTAGCTGCCAGGCTGTGGGGAAAAGCAAAAAATAAATAAAAAGATTCATTAGGCCATTGGTTCTCAGACTTTCTTTAACAATCTGTTTGTTTGTTTTATTTATTTATTTTCTTTTTGCCAAGTTTCACTCAATCAATCCAACAAAAAAAATAGTGTATATGTGTAAACAATGTAAACAGCATTAAAGTACATAATTAAATAAATAAAAGGAAGCACACACACACACACACTTATAAAGGCCACTTATAAAGGCACAAGACAGTGTTAGTAAATAAATAATCAATACAACCATTGGTAATAAATGAATAATTAAAACTGTTGCATTGTCAATTAGTAAAACTGAAATATAGGAACATATAAACAATTAGAAGTTCTAAAAAATATATATGTCTGCTATATTTCTACAATTTGTTTTTAATAGAGGGTCTTTGACATAATAGGGAATTGTTTCATTATGCAATACATCATCTGTTCTGACAAAAAATTGCATTTTTGTTGTTTTTAACATGTTCTTGTGGCATTTTCTGATGATGGAGGACATACACAAAGAATATTAAGCTTAATATTGCATTTCTGAGTATTTCTTTATTGATGTTGTTGTAGATCAGCAGCAGACAAAAAAATAACAATATCAATTACAGACTGTGTCCATTCTGTAATGAAGCGTAACTCTAGATCAGAGTCACAATCTTTTATTTGCAGTGCACATAGTACTTCAACATTATAGCTTTATCGGATTAGCTCTCCAAATTAAAAACAGCATAAAGTGACAGTAAAAAGTTATATTAAAACATAATAAAAACATATATGGCTGATGTAATGAGTGTGAACTACAAATATGTGGAGTTGTAGTGAGGAGGGCAGCAGGTTGAACGGTGAGAAGACATGTTGGGTGCAGTCTTTCACGATGCCTGCCGCTTTATTCAGGGACTGTGACAGGTAGATGTCCTTCAGAGATGGGGGGAGGCAGCCAGTGATCCGCTGTTCCATCTTCACCACTCTCTGCAGCCTCTGCTGCTCTGGCTCAGTGCACAGGTAGAACCACACTGTGATGCAGAATGACAGGACACTGGAGGGTTTAAAGTTAACTTACATGGTATTTCTTGAGTCCTCTCACAAAGTACAGAAAGATAGTCTGGGGGTTTGGGAGCCGAAGCAGGTCGGCTGAGATGGTGGTGCCCAGGAAAGGGAAGCTGGTGAACCCTTCCATGTAGTCGCCGTTGATGGAAAGTGGGAGTGGGTCCGATCTTTACCTCCTGAAGTCAAAGATCTCCTTTATCGTAGTGGTGTTCACCATGAGGTTGTTAGCTTGACACCACGCAGACAGTTTGAGTGCTTCGACAAGGTCGACTTGTCGTTTTCAGTGATCAAACCTATCACAGCACTGTCGCCTGGGAACTTCATGATGGCATTGCTGGAGTGCAGCCTGCAGTAGAGGGTGTAGAGCAGTGGATTCCACACACATCTCTGTGCTCAGTGTCTGTAAGGAGGAGACATGGGGACCACGTCTGACTGTCTGGGGTTGTTCTGTGAGATGTTTAAGAGGCTGTTTTCAACACCCAGTGTATTAAAAAAAAAAGACTTTAAAAGCACTGTTTAAAAATCTTTTATTGCAAAAAATAAAGCACATAAAATTTCACAAAAAAAGCTGCAACTGTAAATTATCCATCTAGAATAGTCTCTGTCATCTGGCCTGATGCTTACAAACTCTAAACACTTTGCTGATCTCTCATATCCCCCACAAACACCCTCCATTCTCTACCATAACTATGCATTTAAAATGTTTGCGTCTTTGTTCATATCTTCACAGTAGCTTAAAAAAATTCTATGTAAAATGTTCTACAGCCTTCCATCCACTAGATGCACCAACTGAAAGGTGAATGTTACTTTAAAGAAGATGCACGTTTATCTGAAAACAGCACAAAAATGATTTTCTTTCCCCGGATCAAACCCTGCTGCCTAAAAATGGTTGCACATTGTCAGCCTAACTTAGGCTGTAGTCAAATGTGCCTATGCCAATCACTTTCCCTGCCAACAGACAGAAAAAACAATGCAAACAAAACACCAACTTTACAATGACAAATGCAAACTACAATACCAAAGGAAGTTCAAAGTCCAAGCGTTACTTTAGTGTAATAAGTAAATTTAGAACAAAAACGATTTTTTTAAACCACCTGAATTATTAAAGTATCAAAAAGCAATTCCTACAAAAAACAAAGTTGTAAGCAAATCAGCTTGCTGGGCTTAAAAGTAAATGTGTCCATTCTGTAATGAAGTGCCCTCTTTTTTTTGTAGAAGAACTGCAGTCTTTATTTTGGGTCTTCAATAGTTCCTTTGCTGAGGTCGGTCATTTTGGGGTATTTCACTTTTTTTTGGTCGAGTTCATTTTGAGCCCAAAGCAGCAGCTTCAGCAGCTTGGAGAGCTTGGGTGTTGACTCTCTGTTCTCGTAGTCAAGAACACATTGATTCACTTCACTCCACACCTGCAATAAAGAGAGAATATTTTTGATAAAAGGTGATTTTTTTCCTCCAAACAAATCACGTATCCTTAAAGTTTCCTTAAAGACTCCAATGAAAATCGTGTTTTTGGTGTTCTTTAACATGTTCTTGTAGCATTTTTCTTATGATGAAGGCCATATATAAGGACAACTAGGATCAAAACTGCATTCATAAATATTTTTTTATTTAAGACAAATAGATCCACCAACATCTTTCTTTTCCTTGTTCGAGCTGCCGTCTGGCTGAAAACTGTACGGCTGAATAGTGCCATTACTGCTTGCCATTTTTGTTGCACCCCTAATGTTAGCTTGGAGTTGTGAAAGGGCTGTAAACTAGTGGGACAGAGTGTTAACAAATGGCTCATGGGAAATGAGGACAGGCTTAATCCCTGCCAACAGTCCTGCTCACAACTCAGAGGAGAATTTCTAATGAGCTACCGCTGCTCTGCAGAAACTATGTCCTAGAAAATGACACAGGTTTTTGATTTTAACTTTAAACGGCATAATCACACTGGGAATGCTATCACAATAGATCAATAGATGACTGGAGTGGGAATTTAAGTAATAGATATAATCCATGCCAGATGTGAATTGTGGATAATTATTAAAAATACATAAACAAATGTCATTGTTGTACAGTGGTTACCTTCTGTCTCTGCATCGTATTGAGCAGATCCCCAAAGGGTGACTCTTCCGGATTGTCAAATGCCAGCAGTGCGAGGGTCCGCTCCATCTCCGACAGACATTCTCGGCTTTCCTCTCCCTGATCTGCTAATTGTGACTGGGCAAATTCTAGGGCAGCTTCAGTTTCCTTCAAACGAATCAGCTCAATAAGATGCTGCTGCTGCAAAACATAAAATAGAAGACTGTTTTTTTGGGGGGGGTTTATTTCTCACATATTCACAAACCCTCATATGATGGTTGTTACAATTTATAAAGCATAGTCTCTAATTCTTTAGGATTAGAGTCTAACCACTTCTCTGATTCTAAAACCAGAAATAGAAAAGATCAATTTAAAAACGGACAGACACACATTTAATAAGCAAGTCAAGAGCAAAGATGAGTTCTTTACCTGAAGGTGAAAGTAGAGGTAACGGTTTGTATCCAAGAGTTCAGGGTGCAGGCTGTTGATCAGTGCAATAGCATCTTGGACCTGTCCCTTCAATATCATCTCTCTGATCTTAATTCTTTCATCTAAGGAGTCCAAGTCCACGCTGGGCTCAATGCCAGACTCCATCCTGAACTTCTCTGCTGCCTCCTTGAAGCCCTCTGTTGAAAAGATCATAAGATGAAACGTTGAGTGTTTGATCTTTACATGCACTTAAAAAGATCACAAAACGAGACTTGAATCTTTACCTGTAACTAGGTAATTCATGATCAGTCTGTTCATGTCAGCTCTCTGAATGTGGACATTGTTAAGTTTATCCATCCATTCTTCCTTTGTTATGTCGTCTTGCTTCTCCGCATAACTCATGTTTAATGTCCTGCAGGAGCACAAAAGGCTTGTCATTTTGGTTTATCGGATAAAACCTGTCAGATAATTTGTCAAAACGTAATGTTTAGGGGAGGAAAAGGAAATTGTGCCTCAATCGGGTAAGTCTAGGAGAAGTACGGTGCCGCTATCCGAGTTACGATGAAAACATACATGATGAACTGAACGGCATTACCAACAACACGGCTAAAAACACAGCCATCTCGTACCATTATTACATTCTTTTCGGATAATGACGAACACGAAAACTACTTTTATAGTTCATCTGTTTTAGTTCGTAAACACAAACGCGTTGAAATATAAAATACTTCTTACAGTACCTGAAGATTTTTCTAGCAACTTATCAGCAGTAGCAAACAAGCTAATGGTTGACGTTCTTCTTCTTTTACTTTATTAAATGCAACTTCCGCTATTGTGGACCCTGCATTTACTTTACTGCCACCTACAGGTGTTTATAAGCTTTGCATCAAAAGGGTCCAACAAAATCTGAGCCACAAGTTTTTTTAGTTATTTATTTTGTTGGTTAAAAAAACGTTTAATTTTAGTGTTTTAGAATTTAACCCGAATGCAGAACATATGTAGTGCTCGCTATTTTAAGATGTTAGATAGTTTTTACATTTCTACTGGAAGTTGGGCTAAATTAAAACATAACCTACATGTTTGTATGCCACTTTATAAAATGGTATTCTAAAATAGAAATTCCTCAAATTCAGCCAGGTGTGTGTGTTTTTTTAGCCATTTCCGGTACTCTGTTCGTTCCCTACAAAATAAAACCCCACGTTAAGACAAACGACGGTATACGTGAATTCTATTAATATACTTTTGTTTTTTTGTTTTTTTTTTTTTGTTTTAGTAGGTTGTCCCAAATTTTATGGAGCTATGCACCTAAACGTTTAACCATCAGAGCCCCTCCTTCATTAGTTGCTTCCGTGTAAGCGTTTCCATAGTGATGACGCTTCAACGTTGAAACGGTTCAGTAGTTACAGTTGAGTTGTGTTCTGCGGCTGGGTTACATGAACATTACGGGTCCTCTTACTTTCTTATCAAAGTGACGTTTGTTGAATGGACAAACGATAAAGGTAAACGTTTGCGCGTGCTGGTTTCTCTTGCCATTTCTGCCTGCCATTTCTTTTCTTATCTCGCAAACCTTAATGATCGCTACTACGGTTAGCTCAGTTATCGAAAGGTTTGTCTACAACCGTCATTTGTTTTATCTGTTTCTTTTCTTTTTTTTTTTTTAAGGATTATTGGCATTCGCCTCATGGGCATTTCAATGCTCTAAAAGATGGATGGCTGGAAAAAACTTCCAGTCCTGCCACCAATTAAAGGGAGGTGGGGGCCGGATGAACTCGAAAGGATCATCACCAAGAAAAGAGAGATGGAGGAGGAGCAAGCAGTCGACGAGGAGAGGCTGAGACGACTAAGCAGCAAAATTGCGCAACAGCAAAATAAATCCCTCACAGTCTTGTAGGTTTTTTCCCCCTTTCCATTATGATAATAATGTGAAGCTGTCAATTATCTAGTCTTGTGTTTAACTTGGGAATCATTCCAGGGTCTCCAGAGCTAAAAAAGAGATGGAGAAATGCCAAAAAGAAGGAGCTTGTCGACTTTCACCAGAACCCCAATTTCCCCCTTCGGTATTTTATTTTATTCTATATTATTTTATTTTATTGCCTTTGTTTGCATTTCTTGTATTTTTCTTAACAAAAATATTGCAAACATTGTTTCTTAATAACAGATCATTTTTCATTAATTACTTTACAGATGCTTAGTGAGGAGCGACAGCACCTGGTATGTTGACATTACACAGTGGAATGCTGTTATAATAAAAAAAAAAAAGGAACATTTTGTTTTTTATGGGGGGGAGGGGGGATTCTGCTCTCTGTCTAATTTTGTGATTCACTATTTGCAGAAAACGTATAATTTTTTAAAGCATTGTGTGGAGAGCCGACCTGATGACTACAGCATGCCACAAGACTGGATGGACAATATTTTAGCCAGAGTCCCAGCTGAACTCACAGAGGCACCAAAGCAAAAGGAACACACAGAGCAGCTCTGCAACCTAGTCAGAGACGAATTCAAGAAAGTACTGGTCCAGTTTACAGGTAATGTCAATTATCTGCTGTGTGTGAATGCTGGGCGGTACAAGTTTGCCTTACAAAAAAAAACAAAAAACAAAAAACAAAAAAAAAAACTGCACTTTTAAATTAGCTTCAATCTTCATTAATAATTTATTTAAAGAGTCTTGGGGAGCTGAATGCATATTGCCCCTTGTTCAGTTTTTGTTTTTTTTATTTTATTTTTTAGGGTAATTTATTCCTTGAATAAAAAAAAAGCGGAATCTTTTTGTTATAGATATTATTTGCTCATTCCTTTTATGACTTCATCTACTGGTTGTCAGGCATTTTCTTTCAGCCAAAACAGTTGGTTGAATAGTATTGGTGAAAAGTTACCAAAGCAAACGAAAACAGTTTCATTATTCTGTCTTGTCAGTGGACTCTGTGTTAAAGAATCCCCTGAAGGAAGAACAGAGCTCAGAAGACCAGGTGTTATCACAGCCAAGGTTGGTGTTCTTTTTTATGTGCACATTAGAATAATCCTTTTGTGCTAATCATTTGCGATTCATCTTTTGCAGAATTGTGGAGTTTTCCCAGCTAAGGTTTGATAGGTTTTTGAAAACCCGAAGCTGGATTGAAAAGAAGTTGTACATCGTTGAACCTGTAATGCAGGCTATTTTGGAAATTGGCATTACAACACTTTCCTCTCTGGTCCTTGTTAATCTTCCAGAGTACAGGTAAAAAAAAAAAGAAAAAGACAAAAAAAACTAGTAAAACTACATAATAAATTTGTTTTTTGCAAGGTATTATTATATTGATTTTTCTCTTGCTGGCATAGAGTTTTAGGACCCATGGACTGCAAAAGTCTACAGAACAAACTCGTTTTGGAGTGTAAAAGGAAGGAAGACAGTGTCATGAATACCTGGTTCCCCCAAATCCTCAAGCTTTTCAACAATGAAAAGATACCAGAAAGCACTGGAGACCAGAAACAAACGTCCTTCTATAACTGTGCATCCACCCTCATTTCCAATCAGGTAAATATGTACAAAATGTCTTTTAAAAAGAGGAATTCTAACAGTTTTTGTTTATTATAGTAAAAAAATAAAAAAAAACATATGTGGATTTGATTAAGTTGTACACTTACTCTAGGAATTTTAGACTGATTTTCAGAATAAATACAAAGTGGTCTACACTTGTACAGCACTTTTATTTACCTACTATTACTCAAAGGTTCTTAGACTGCTGCTCATCTATTGACACCATTGACTGTATAAGACAACTGGACTGAGCGAGTGTGACGTCACCCATAGAAAATGTCTGACTTCTGGCTCCAGTGTAATAAAGCCAATTCAGTTACCAATTTTCTGCGATGCAGATGTTGCCATGTTGGAGGCAGATGACAGTGATTGGTCTGAGTAGGTCTGAGTCAATGTTTCTATGGCAACTGTTGCCAATCAGGAGTGAGCTTGTTTAAAGTCCACACCCTTTCCACTGAAAGTGGGCTCTGGAGAATCTGTCAATCAAACACTGAGGTAGGGGTGAGTGGGTACCACTGAGTCATCTGATTGGTCAAATCATGATATTTAAGGTTTCAGAGCAGGAATTGTTATACAGACATGACACAGTATACTGAGTATACTGATACAGCATGACTGAGTAATAGCTGTTTATTTCTCCATAGAGGTCTATGGGATTTTGGCTTCCTGGAGCCAGCAGGTACTTCCAGTTTGGAACGTGCGGGGGAGGGATCACCCAGTCCAGTTCTCTATATACATCTAATCACACACCTATAGGAAGAGTGGCCATGCCACTTAACTCTACCTATTGAAGGATGAGGTTTGACGATAGTGGATGCCACAAAATTTCACATTTTCATTTATTTTGGTTTCCTTTTTGGAAATTGAACCAACTTACCAAAAATTTGAAATTTGGCCCCGATTATTGTTTGGAGGGCCAGGATGAAAGAATTTACAAGAAAGTCCTACTAGTCCTCCATCAATTTTTTAATGATACATGTCTCTTTGACACATATTGAAGAAACCAGACTTTTTTCAACCTTTTCTTAATGTGCTCAACTTTTTGCATTCAAGCTTTGGGTGTGACTTGTCAGAAAGATACCCCCAGCTGATCGTTTTTTTAAGGAAGTCCATAAAGCAGATGTTTAAATAGTTTCTTTACTTAATCATTATGTATCTGACAATTAAATTTGACAAGCTTAAAATGCTGACAAATGCACAGCACTACCATCACAGCATTAGAAATTTTACTGGCAACAAGGCATCCCAGCGAACCTTTGTCACCCAGTTTTTAGATTTTAATGACTTCTCAACCATCACTGCAGCTTACCAATATCTCCTCTACTGAAACTGAAGATGGCATGGTCAAAAGGCTCCAAAGAGCCCTTTCTGTTTTGGACAAAGTACATGCTGTACTCTGAGGATCATGTTCTTCATTTCTTCAGTGGATTCAAAAGTGTGCGGCCTGCCCTCCCCAAAAGAAATTCCATATAACCTGTCACACTAGCCACGTAGTTTTCAGTACAGAAGGGAATGTGCATTTCCCATTATGAAAGTAGACCTCAGACTTGTAGTACAACTCAAATAACTCTGCTGATGTAGTTTATCAGTTGAAGATTGAGTACTGAACTGTGGTTGTTGAGTGTGTGGACAATAACTCAGTCATTTATTTTAAATGTCAACAAACAAAAGAGATGATTGTTGAATGTGTAAGAGATACTGAACTGGATATCAAACACCTGAGTCTGTTGACCAAAAAAAAAAAAAGAAAAATAGGACACAGCACACTGCTTTAAGAGAAAACTTTAATGTTCAAAATTCTTTCACAAGTTTGTGGAGAGGAGCGTGGTTTAATATGCAATCAGACATAACATTTTATTTTCTGGCTCAGCCAAATGTAACAGTTACATTTCTGCAGATATTAATGGAGCCTTTTTGACGTGGGATGGATGGATAGATAGGCATGTTATGAGTAGTACAGTGTTATTTCAAATGTATATGCTGTCATATTGTATTTAAGCTCACGGATGTTTTCTTTTTTTACGTTCTTAGCTGAGATCAGTCCTTCATAGAGGTATAGAAGAGTTTGTCAGCGTGTTCGATCCGAGCCAACAGCACTCCTTGCCAATCTTTCAAATGTCTTTGACGTTTGATGATGAAAAAATGGAAATGTATCCCACTCCCCGAGATGTGGAAAAATCTGTTCTGGAGATCCTAAATGTCATAACAAATACATTTCAGGTTAGCGTCCTTTACTTAACGAGCTCTTTCACTGTGTTTAAGTGTTTCTTGGACCAGCATTGTCGTCTGTATCACTGATTCACAGAAAGTGCAGACTATTCAGTCATGGTTGGGGCTCGCTTCACCATCTTTTGTGAATGCCAAGGTGACTGGCGATTACTTTTTGTGGGCTCAGTCCACAGTGAAGAATGCTGTCCTGAAAAATATGGAGGAACCTGGCAAACATTTCCAAAGCTATGGTACCAAAATCCTGTTGTTTCTTTTGCCAGTCAACTGACATTTGTTTGGTAGATTACTAACAGTTGTGTCTTATTTTGTAGTTGACAGCTACAGTTGGCTTGTGAATGGAACTGCCCAGACTCAAGTTGACACATTTCTAAAAGAAGAGCACTCCTTTGAGGATTATACCAAAGTGAGGTTTTGATGACTTCAGTTAAAAGAAAAAAAGTCCTACTTATATTTTGGTGTCTTGACAATGTTTACATTGTTTCCTCATGCCTGACAATTTTAATTCTGATGCTTTTCAAAGAAAGTGGAGACATTCCACAATTTGGCAAAAGAGATCTCCAGCCTTCCACCAAAAGTCTACTTTACAATGGTCCAGCTGGACTGCGAGGAGCTGAAACAAGGGCTAGCCAACAAAGCCAAAGCCTTCGCTGACCTGCTTCTGGACAAACTGGTGATCAGACAGCGTGAGCAAAATTTACTGTAAGTCACTTACTGTAGCACTTGTTTCTGAGTTTAAAACATGTTCAGATTTTAACCAGATAGCATTTTGTTTTTGCAAAGGATTTGTTCTGAATTTGAAGCCATCAAACAGAAGGTTCTGGACGTTCCAAAGAACACAGAAGAAATTGCTCAGATGGAAAAATACATTGATTTTACCAAGAAAAACGTTGTTCCAGAGCTAAACAATGAAGTGAAGGTGAAATACTTGACTTGTTATTTTTCCTTTATCTCACACAAAAATATAACAAATCTAACATAACTTAATACACAATGTCCTTTATACACAGGAAGCCAACAGCCACATCATCTACCTGTTGGAAACCCATGTTGCTAAGTCAGAAGACATCAAGTTAAACTCTACAGTTTATCTCTGGCCACACAAAATCCTCCTTGCATTTGAACAGAGTGAAGAGGTCAAGTTTTTGTGCCTACTTTCAACAGCCTTTCATTATTTTGAGGTCATCAGATTTAGAATGTTTATTGTTCTACAGGTGCTGCAGAGTTCCAGACAGAAAGAAGAGAAAGAGCTGATAGCCAAAAGAGAAAGATTGACTGTGCAGCTGGAGAAGCTGGAACATAACATAAAAACATTTCCTCTCTGTTCAGACTTGGTTTTGATCCAGGAGGTAAGAACTTCTTAAAGAGGATTTCTTTGTTGGGACTGAGAACTTGTTTAAATCACTCTGTGAGCAGTGATGAGTACAAATTAGAAGATTAGAATGAACAGAATACAGAATTAGATTATACGTTTTTTCCTTCCATATTCTAAAAACATTAATGTTAGGCTGATCTTATATTCAAAAGTGTTATTGTGCATGTAGGTTAAAATCTTGTGTCTCTTTCTTACGGTGGTCCGAAGTGCAAATCATCCAACAAATCACTCAATACAAAAACATGTTTAAGATCACAACCACAAATTAAAAAAAAAAAGTTAAAAAGTAGAATTACATTTTGGAAAACAAAACAAAATTTCAGAAACCTAAACTTAAAAAACAAAAAATGAAAAAAACATTTCAGAAAACAAAATTAATTTCCAGGAAACAAAATGAAATATTCAAAAAGGAAAAAACATTTCCAAACCGGAAGAGGTAGGTACAATGGGACAACGCCGATTAGATGATGACGTTGACGAACTGAAAAGTATTTTAAATGAAGCGATGCTGGATTTTATCATCCAAACAACCATGTGCCATAATATTCCACGTACTTGCCATTTACATATTAAATCAAAAATGCTGCAAATGGATAACAAAGTTATTGTTTGAGTTAAATATAAACATTTTTTAATATTTCGTCTGAAGAAGAACGATCACCCGGAGGTACTTTGTGTGGATGACGTCCGTTCTGCAGGTAAACAATGAAAGAGACAGGACGAAAGGATAAAACGTTAACTTAAACATTAATCTTGGAATAGTTAGCGGATGACAGAGCACACACAGAAATATCAACACCAACCAGGTTTACAAATGTTCCTAAATGTGTGTGAGAGGATTCGGTCTGAAGCAGCAGCTGTGAAGAAACAGGTGCTAAAGACGCACATCAGGAAATGCAGTCCCGTCATCCACAGATAAGGTATGGAGGCACATTTGTTTTATCTAATGAAGCAGTTATGAAGCGTTAAATGTGATTTCTAGGTGGTTGTTTACAGACAGATTCAAGATCCTTCAGTCATAAGCTAATGACAGGTTACCTCATCAGCTAGAGAGGGGGGGTCACGTGGGCAGGATTCTCAGACAGGTGTACCAGCCGCATAATCAGCAAAGCTGTCAGGTAAACTGAAGCAGTTTGTATCTCAGAAAAACATTTATGAATGCTTCTTATTCACACTTATTAAGATCTGTGACTTAAGAGTGTGTCAGTGCACAGAAACATGACAGTAAATGACTGGATGTGCACATCATCAGACGTGTCCAGGTGTGAACCTGACGGTGGCAAAGTCTGTATTCTAAGAAGAGTATTTAAAAAAAAACATTTTAGAGTTTCAGGCAGAGGAGGAATACCAACGTGTTTTAGAATGTATTTTTATAAGACTGGAATAATGTATTTTAATCTGAGTTTGGGGTTTTGACCCCTCCCTCATGAATTTGTGGTATAACCTGCTGTCTCCTCATTTTGATGAACATGACTTTTCCCTGAACGTAAGATGAACAACAGCTGATGGTTTTCTGTCAGGGTTATTATTGATTTATTTATTTACTTACTTACTTACTTACTTATTTATTTCTGTTAGGGATTTCAGTGGAGCTGGAGTCCAGTGCAGATGAAGCTGCAAGCATATACGAGCAGGAACTGGCGTCCCTTACCTGGATGTTTTCCTCCGGAGAGGATCTGTTCTCAACAGAGCACAACAGATGTGATGCTGAGCAGCGATGTGGACACACATTTTGATACAGTTGTTAACCAGAAGCAGACTTTTCCCAGATGCATTTTTTCCTTTAATAAATGTGACTGACAGGTACGCTGAGTAAATGCTGATTGTAAACGTAACATTTGATTGAATGCTTGAAGAAGCTCATAAAGAAAAATCCACAATTGTTTCTTTGTTTCTGTTATTGAAAAATGTATTCATGTTAAGTTTTTGATAAATATATTGCATTGCTATGAAATAATTTTGTGTATTTTCATATCCATTATTACAATCCTCACGTCAGCATTCAGTTATTTCGTAGACAAACATTTCTAAACCACAGCTTTGAAAATCCAACATCAACTTTGTTAATAAAGCTTTAAAACCTAAAATGGTAAGCATGGATTAACTCCTAAATTAAGCAAGTCTAACATGAACTTTTTAAAGTGCAGTTTTGCTTAAAGGAACATTAAGTTGTTGGGGTTGTACAAGTGTTTAATGTGATTCCTTCCTCCTCCCCACTGCATCCTTTACAACCAATCAGGCTTATGCAGCAGGTTTTTTTCCAACGGACCTGCAATTAAAAAAGTTAGATATTAAGGTAAAATAATATTTAACGATTACTTTGCACATAAATCATAGTGATTTGCCTGTATACTGCACAGTGAAATGAATGACTTTAGTCTTCTCTTATTCACATGTAGAGCTGCCATCTTTCTTCTGCAGCACGAACCTTTCTGGAACTTTGCTTCTAGTAATTTCACCTGCAGAAATGACACATTATAATTCAATGAAGTATTTTATGAACTTATAAAGTCCATCATTTAAGTGTCAGTTTATATATAGGCATGATTCAAAAATATACAATGCACTTGAATGATATTATTTCCCATGTTAACTTGTTTACATATTTCAATCTTAAATATATTTTAGTGTATAAATCACAGAATCAGGCTGGCTCGGAGCAGCTTCTGTCATGTTGTCAACAAAAAGGGCTGATCATGTGAAGACAGTTTGTCGACATCTGGTTCCTTTTGCGCAAGTTTAAAAAAAAAGCAACAATTATCTTATCAAAGTAGCACTTTTAGCAAATTAACATCCTCAGAGACATGTGACTAAAAAAAGAAAGATCACAGAATTGATTCTTATTGGGAAAATGACAATAGCTATGGAAGCGATTCTGTTGCATAATTAAAAATAAAAGTCGATACCAGAAATGCTTTTTAATTTTCAAAATGAATCTGCATTTGTTGACTTAAAATTTAAATGAAAAAGCAATCCGCCAAAATGCTTTTTCATTTTCTTCTTCAACACTGCGTATTCTGTCACTTAATTAAAATGATGATGAAAATGGTATTCAACATTTCATTTTCAAAAATGCTTTTTCATTGTCAAAATGTAACTGCATGAAATGACTCAAAATTAAAATGAAAAATCCATACTTCAAGATGCTTTTTCATTTTCTACTAAAAAAACGTTTATTCTGTGTCATAATTAAAACGAAAATGCAAAGAGGGGGTTGCATTTTCATTATCACGTCTACCCTGCGAATAGTGTCGCATAATGCAATTCGACTTAGCATTTCCAGGGGGGAGGCGGGGAAATGACGTCAGTGCTATCTCTGTGTGTCCAGCTACTAAGAGACACATGCTAGGAGCAGTGCGGCCAAGCTTGTAGCTTTGTGTTAGCGGCAGAGAAGAGGGTGTCGTGGTGGTTGTGCACTCCTGATGATTGTACACAGCTTCTCAGGAGTGCGTAGCAGCATTTCCGCCTTCCACGGTCCTCCTTCGGACGCACCGCGGTTCGTCGAAACTTCCCCCCGGACTAGTTTTTACTTCGGACCGGCAGCCGCCTTCGCATAGCGGAGCGCGAAGCTCCAGATTGCAGAAGGAGGAAGTGCTGCTACACAGATCTGAGAAACTCTAAACCATCATATGAATTTGTGTTTCCAGTGGTGTCCAGAACAAAATAAAGGCTGATGAAATTCCCACACATTTACATCCAAGATGCTCATTGCGGCATTGCCCGCACAGAGTTTTTAGTACCTGCACAGCTAATGTTTTTAGCACATGTTAGCCTAATGCTAACCCGTCTTTTGGGTCCTTACAGCAAAGAAAAAAGCACTGATCGCACAGATTTAAAAAAATATGAGCGAGCAGGGCCCTTAATAATAATAATGACAGTAATGAAGCACATTTAGAAAATAGTCTCCTGCAGCTTCGCGCTGATTTTGCTGTTCGAGGAAGGCTGGAGCCCCAAAGCAGATTTCGCCATTCTAAACGTTTGCTGGTTGGACCAACACGCACTCAGCAGGAAGCTTTTTTGTAATTGTCGTTTTGATCTTAAAAATGTTTTTGTATCGAGTAATTTGTTGGATGATTTGCACTTCAAGGCCACCATACTTTCTGGCTTTGTTAGAATGGCAACAATTCCAACGTTTTTTTTACAGTGACAGACAGGTATGCCTTAAATAACATGGTGCAAGTTTATTAGATGAAACTGTTTAGATAATGACAGATTAGGTACACCTAAAAAATGCAATATTTTTTAAACAACAACTGATTTAAATCTGCTCTGAAGGGACTCTTAATTTTCCCCAGAAGGCTCAGGTGAATAGTAGTCTGATTGTGAGTAAACTGTTCAAACTATAAGCTTCACGAAAATGATTGTGAAAAGCAACAACCAGGTGCATTATGCAACACGCTCTGCCATGTGTTAAACTAAAGGTGGGATTTGTGCTGAGAAACAACTGTTGTGTCCAAATTATTCGACACCAAGACATCAAGATAGTTCCAGACAATCCCGTAAACTGACAAAGTTTTTAGGTTAGCTCGAAATTAAACTGCAAGCCTACTTTTACTAAATCAATAGGCTACAACCCAGCACACATCAGAACTTTCTTATTAGTTAATTTCAGAATGCTTATATCACTGCATTTTTCATTGTGCAATGCAATTGTGTAAGGCTATTATATTTACATTCCTGTGTATCTGAAGCTGGCAAGTTTCTTCTAAAAGAATGTGTTTGTAGAAATAATAACTTTAGCATAATGGCTTTCATCAATAGTACATTGCAGATGTCAGAACTACAGGAAAACGCCTTCAGGAGGCTGAAGAAACTATTGTCAGCATTAATAAAGAAGAGGCTTTCTATAAATGGGAGGTAACATGTTACCCAGAAGTGAAGGCCATGAAAGAGCAAATGGAGCCATACCAGAGGGTTTTTGAATGTATCCTGAAGTGGCAGCACACAGAGAGCAGGTTTGAATTTTCATTTCATTTGTGTTGAGCGTAAAATTGTCCTTTTTTATAATTTTTTTTGTATTAATTTAACTTTTCACCCTCTCTTTGCAAAGGTGGATGGATGGTTCCTTCTTGGACTTAAATGGGGAAACCATGGAAACTCAAGTAGATGAGTTCTATCGGGAGATCTACAAGATGCTGAAGTTTTTCCAACAGAAGCAGAGTAAAGCTGCTCAGGAAATGGCAAAGACTTATGGGAAGACAGAAGGTCAACCAGATGAGAAGAGTTCAAGCAAGCAGGAGTGTCCCACAGTTAATTTGTGCTCCATTGTAATAGAACAGATCCAAAAGTTCAAGGTATTTTATCTCGTAAAATAATTCAGCATTTATGAAGCAAATGAAGGTTTGTTCAAGGAAATTCAGTCACATGGATGATGCTTGTCTTATAGGACTGTATTCCTGTAGTGTCCATTCTCTGCAACCCAGGTCTTAGAGGACGTCACTGGGAAAAGATGTCTCAGATAGCGGGGTTTGACCTCACCCCCAATTTTGGTACATCACTACGGAAACTTTTACAACTGAAACTGGAACCTTTCCTGGAAGAGTTTGAGACAATTAGTGTTGCTGCTAGCAAAGTATGATTTCTGACTATATTTAGTTTGTTCCAAGAGGGTTGTATTAAAAGTATTACACACTCACTTTCTTTTTTCTGCAGGAGTTTTCTCTAGAGAAGGCTATGCAAACCATGACACAGGTGTGGGATGGTGTTTCTTTCCATCATCAGCCTCACAAGGATACTGGCGTTTCCATCTTCACTGCCTTGGATGATATTCAGATGATGCTGGATGACCAGATTGTGAAAACTCAAACCATGATGGGCTCACCATTTGTCAAACCTTTTCAAAGTGAAATGAAGGTAAGATTACATTTTAATAACACTTTAAAAGTTAAATTACAATACATTGATGTTTAACTAATGTAAATGTTAGCATTGAGCTTCAGTCAAGGATATTATGTTGATTCTATCCAGGGTGAGATCCTAATAATGTCTTATTTTTGCTTTATAGCAATGGGAGGAGCGTCTGCTTCATATTCAAGAATCCATTGATGAATGGTTGAAATTGCAGGCCCAGTGGCTTTACCTGGAGCCGATATTTTCATCTCAGGACATCATGCAACAGATTCCTGAGGAGGGAAGACTTTTCCAAACTGTTGACAGAAACTGGAGAGAGATCATGGGTCATTGTGTAAAGGACTCAAAGGTAAAAGAAACACAGAAGTCATTTGCTAATGTTAAAAACAAAAATAAACCGATGCAAACAAATCCTTTAGTTTTTGTTCTCTTTGTGTCATGTCATGATTGTTTATTATTAACAGGTTTTACAAGCAACCTCACTTCCTGGTTTACTGGAAAGACTGCAAGACTCTAATGCTCTTCTTGAAAAAATCATGAAAGGTCTGAATGCCTATTTGGAGAAGAAACGTCTATTTTTTCCAAGGTGAACAAATGATTTTTTTTTGCAGTTCCTTGTCAAACTTTTGGTTTCTTCAATAGAAGCACAGACCATGATAGTAGCTGCATGCTCTGCATTCAGGTTCTTCTTTTTGTCCAACGATGAAATGCTCGAGATTCTTTCGGAGACCAAAGACCCTCTGCGTGTTCAACCTCATCTGAAGAAATGCTTCGAGGGCATTGCCAAACTTGACTTCTTACCCAATCTGGATATCCAGGCAAGGCAGTCACATATTTTGCTACTGACATTGTTTGGTGCTGGATTTTCCCAGCTTAAAGCATACACACATTTCCTACTCAGGCCATGTACAGTAGTGAAGGAGAGCGTGTTGAGCTGATCCAAAACATCTCCACATCTGAAGCCAACGGAGCTGTGGAGAAGTGGCTCCTTCAGCTGGAGGACGGGATGATTTCGAGTGTAAGGAATGTAATAGAACGCTCCAGAGTGGTAAGAAAACTTTTTATGATACCTTAATAATACATAGTTTGATAGGTCTGTAGATAATTTGTTTGTGCATTTTTCATTGTGATCATGTTTTTCAAATATTTTGAAAGTTATTTTGTCTTTTGTAATGTTATATGTTGTGCTGCACCTTTCAATGGACAGGCCTATGAAAAGACTGCCAGGAACCAGTGGGTCAAGGAATGGCCAGGACAAGTGGTGCTCTGCACCTCACAGATTTTTTGGACTTTGGAGGTTCACAAGGCCCTTGAGACAGGAACCAAAGTATTAATTTTGTCAATGCTTTCTGCACAATTCAAAGCAATGTCATTTCTTTCTTAAGAAGGGTTGATGCTTTTTAATGTTACAGCGTTGTTACAAACTTACTTAAAATATTTAAATTAGTCATTGCATTACTGAATTCAAAAATTATCTAAGTAATAAATTGCCAAGTATTGACTCTCTTTAAATGATCAGTCTCTGAATATTTCTGTTTATGCAGATGAATGCTTCTATTTTCAGCCTTAATTTAAATATTAAGCGTGTTTTTGATCCCTGTAGGGTTTAGAAAAGTACTATAAACAACTTCAAAATCAACTAAATGAAATCGTAGAACTGGTGAGAGGAGAACTGCCTAAACAGACGAGGACTACTCTTGGAGCTCTGGTAACAATTGATGTCCATGCCAGGGATGTAGTCAAGGACCTCATCGAGAAAGGTACTTACTGTGTTAAGCTGTTTTTTATGCCTAATGATGCACAGCACAAATGGAAAGTGCACGTTGTTTACATGTAAATGCCTGTTTTTTAGGTGTATCAGATGAAACTGACTTCGAGTGGTTAGCTCAGCTTCGCTATTACTGGATGAATGACAATGTTCGAGTCCACATAATAAACTGTGATGTAAAATATGCCTATGAGTACCTGGGGAATTCACCTCGTCTAGTGATCACTCCTCTGACAGACAGATGCTACAGAACTCTGGTAAAAACATTTGTTCACATGCTTCATCCTCTCACTGGATCAGTACTGAGTAGTCTTAAGCGTCCCACTGTTTCAGATTGGAGCGTTCCACCTGAACTTAGGTGGGGCTCCGGAGGGTCCGGCTGGGACAGGAAAGACGGAAACCACCAAAGACCTGGCCAAAGCCCTTGCTGTTCAGTGTGTGGTCTTCAACTGTTCCGATGGACTGGATTATCTCGCAATGGGAAAAGTAAACAAAATAATTAAATGGACAAAACAACCTTTTTGATTGCTGTGTCATTGCTTGTACCAGGAATTTTAATGTACCAAAACTCTCAGTTTTTTAAAGGTCTAGCTTCATCTGGAGCCTGGGCATGCTTTGATGAATTCAATCGCATTGAGCTTGAGGTCCTATCTGTAGTGGCTCAACAGGTTCTCTGCATTCAGAGGGCCATCATGCACAAACTGGAGTGCTTTGACTTTGAAGGGACTATGCTCAAACTGAACCCCAACTGCTTTGTGTCCATCACAATGAATCCTGGCTATGCAGGACGTTCAGAACTCCCAGACAACCTCAAGGTATGAGGAGATAGCACAGCATTTACGTTTTTTTGGGGGGGATATTTTGTACATTTTAATTCTTTGTACAGTAAAATTTTTTTTAATTTAATACTTATTGTAATGTTGTATTGATTTGTAAATGCTTAGAATACTCTTGGTGCAATTTCTTTGAGATGTACTAGATTGTGTCACCATTTTGTTTTCCCTGTGTTTCTGTCCAGGTCTTGTTCCGCACCGTAGCCATGATGGTTCCAAACTACGCTCTAATAGCAGAGATTTCTCTGTATTCATATGGCTTCCTCAATGCCAAACCATTGTCTGCCAAAATTGTGATGACCTACAGGCTTTGCTCAGAACAGCTTTCTTCACAGTTCCACTATGATTACGGCATGAGGGCTGTCAAAGCAGTACTTCTGGCTGCAGGGAACCTCAAACTCAAGTTTCCGAATGAGAATGAAGACATCCTGGTAATTGTACTGAAAGGAATTCATTTGTTATTAGATGTATTTCTTCATTGTAAACCTTTCTACCCTGCTACTGGATGCAGCTCCTGAGATCCATAAAGGATGTTAATGAGCCCAAGTTTCTGTCCCATGATATTCCCCTGTTTAACGGAATCACCAGTGACTTATTCCCAGGTGTCTCCCTTCCTGTGGCTGACTATAAGGTTGGATATCCTGACATATTTGTTTACACTCATTTCAGAAATGCTGTAATTTGTTTACTTTTTAAAAACTTTTCTTTAAACCAGTTTGACTTTCATATTCCTGTCAGCTGTTCTTAGAGGCTGCTAAAGAGTGCTGCAAAATTCACAATGTCCAGCCAACACAGGTCTTCACAGATAAACTGATCCAGACGTATGAGATGATGATTGTAAGGCATGGGTATGTCATCCTTTAGATTTATTTTTGCCTTATATTGTGTCCTGTTACTTACAAATCTGATTATGCTCATGTACACATATATATATGTGTGTGTGTGTGTGTTTTATATATAGTTTTTTCTGTATTTATATATATGTGTGTAAATATACCAGCATGCATTTTTATAGGTTTATGTTGGTGGGAGAATCTTTTGCTGGAAAAACCAAGGTACTGCACGTTCTGGCTGATACTCTTAGCTTAATGAATGAGAGAGGACATGGTGAGGAAGAGAAGGTCATCTTCAGGACACTGAATCCAAAGTCCATTACCATGGGACAACTCTTTGGGCAGTTTGACCTTGTTTCTCATGAGGTAGACATATTAGAACTAGCTATAAATACTGTGTATTTGGACAATCAATACTCTGAGACAGCTATTGTCTTTTTTTCTATTGTTTTTTTCTTCTGATTGGGTGTCTCTCTTTACTCTGTAAGTGGACAGATGGAGTTGTAGCAAATACTTTTCGTGAGTTTGCATTGGCTGAAACGCCTGACCGCAAGTGGGTGGTGTTTGATGGTCCCATTGATACACTATGGATTGAAAGTATGAACACTGTTCTGGATGACAACAAAAAGGTAAAGAACATTAAAAATAGAAAAATATTTTTGCTTTTACTAATACATATGTTAATATGATATCGTTTTATGTCACTCAATCTGCAGTTGTGCCTGATGAGTGGGGAGATCATTCAGATGTCCAATCAGATGAGTCTAATATTTGAAGCCAATGATTTGTCACAAGCTTCTGTGAGTTATAATGTTAAATTTAGATTTTGTTTTCAATCAATGGTTCTGTCATAAAACTAATTTTTGTCCTTTTTTATCAGTACTGTTTGAATATTACTTAGTTTCTCTGAAACTCTAAATAATTCAGTGTGCAACACAATTATTTCAGATCCATTGAAAGGCTGCAAGCATTATTTTCTTGTTTTCCTTTTTTTTAAATTGGCCCTTAAAGTAAAAGACGCAACTTTTCATTCTTTTGAGGGGCTTTTTGTGTCATTGCAGCCTGCCACAGTTAGCCGATGTGGCATGATCTACATGGAACCATCTCAGCTTGGCTGGAAGCCCTTAGTTATCTCCTGGATGAACACGCTTCCTGATCCTCTGCAGAGCCCAGATAATCGTTCCCTCATCCTGGATCTCTTTCACTGGCTCATTCCTCCCTCCCTCCAAATGCTGCGCAGGCACTGCAGAGTAAGAGACTCACTAGTTTCAGATCAATCAAAGCATTTTTAGATGTGCAACTCAAGTTAGAAAGAAAGAATGGACAACATTGGCAAGTTAAAAAAAAAAGTAAAAACTCTTAAATTAAATATTGTGCTCAAAACAGAGCTCGTCTTAGAATTTAGCTTTCTTTCTTTACTTTTATCCAGGTTTTATTTTTCTCACTCTCACTGACAACAGGTCTCAAATGTAAAGCAGTATATGGCTTTTTATTTTTTACAGAAATCCTCTGCCAAGCAATTACTTGGTTTCTTCAACAACTGCTACATTGTTTTATGCAGAACAGGCTTTAAAATGAATAAGCTTTTCTCAATAACATAACATCCTAAAGGAAGCACACAATTTATACCAACATTATTTTTTAGCTGTCAGAATCCTCTTTCTTTCAGATTACATATTTATAAATGTAACAGTGTTGTACTGCTTGACAAATAATCCCTAATTATTTATTTTCGGTTTGTGCACCATGACTGATTTCAGATTTTAAAACATTAGTAAAGATTGGATACGATTTTGTTTACAGGAAGTTGTCCCTACAACCAACAGTCACACAGTGGTGGCACTCTGTCGATTGTTCAAAATGATTCTTGATGAACCGGTGAAAACAGGACCGGATGACGAAAGTATTCGCACTTGGATCATGGTAAAAAAGAGGCAGTTTCTTTAAAAGTACTTGATTTTTAAAATCTAATTTATACCAAAAAGTAGGTTGGATTTTAATGTATCAAAGAGTACAAGCCCTCTATATACTGGGATATTTCTATTCACTGAAAGCATGGAAAGCTTCTTCTCTTTTGTTTTGGGTTATAGGCGGCCTTTGCTTCCTCCCTGGTTTGGTCTGTTGGTGGCTGCTGTGATACGGATAGCAGAGAAAAGTTTAGTGACTTCATCAGACAAACAGTTTCAGGAAAAAACAAAGAACATCCAATCCCTGAAACAATAGAAAGATGGGAGTGTCCAATACATGAGAAAGGCCTGTTGTATGACTACTTTTATGAGGTATGATTCAAGTATATCACTTTAAAAAAATCACTGGCATTCAATCCTTACAACAGGATTCAATTTTTGCTACAGTTTAAAGAAAAAGGCAGATGGATCCATTGGAATGACACTATTGAGAACATTAACCTTGGAGAAATACACACTAAAGGGCAAGAGATCATTGTGCCCACTATAGACACAGTTCGCTACACATACTTAATGGATCTCTGCATCAGCCAAGGAACGTAAGTTTTTTCATAAGTAGGCTTGTATTGATACCTATGTGCACAGTTTGTGTCATTGCTTTGCAAGGGATGTTTTGGCTTTGTGGATTTTCTGTATTTATAATATACTCTCTTTTTTATTATTTCACATGGTTTATTTATTTGTGTTGAACAGTCCTCTCCTGCTTGTTGGTCCTACTGGTACTGGGAAGTCGGTGTACGTTAAGGACAAACTGATGAACAATCTCGACAAAGATTGCTACCTTCCATTTTTTATCAACTTTTCTGCCCACACAAGTGCAAACCAGACTCAGGTCAGTGCTTCCGGGGTTTATTATGAAAATCTTGAACCACATAGGAATATATTAAATGTATATATTCTAAAACCTTACATAACAAATGAGGATCTTTTTTAGTTTTTATCAGACAAATGTAAAGTTAAAGAGATGTTGTTTATCTTCACATGCTGATTGTGATGGGCGTAACCCTGTCAAATTAATTTGTCAAATCTGTCCAAATGGCCACGTCCCTTCTTTGTGGTTGTGGTTTTTGCAGTAAAACATTCTAAGTGGGTGACTGTGGGTGCCTTCTCTTACGAGTCTGCGGTTTTGTCTCCTTAATTCTCTACCTTTATGGTTCCAACATTGAAACTTATACATGTTTCCTTTTGTATTGTTCTAGTTTATAGTGTGATTGATTATGTCGCACATTAAATTTGACGGTCTCTTTTTCTTTGGTTCTTGTGTCTGATGTACTGTAAGCTTTCAAAGTTAAATACATCTTCATCATTACTTTTGTTTGTTAAAAAAAGAACTCACTCATACTCATGAAATACAAAAAACAGCTTTATTTCCCTGTTAAATAAGATATTAGCAAACACTTAAATAATAACCTTTCTGCCACATGTTCCAGAATATCATTATGTCCAAGATGGATAAGAGAAGAAAAGGGGTGTTTGGTCCTCCTTTGGGAAAAAGGTATGTCCTGTTTGTGGATGACCTGAACATGCCTGCACGGGAACAGTTTGGAGCACAGCCTCCTGTAGAGCTCTTACGACAGTTCTTGGACCATGGACACTGGTGAGCAATCCGTTTGCTAAGGCCAACTGAAAAATGCAAGGATGTAATAAAAAGTATTCTGACAATGTCAGTATGAGAAGAAAACCAAAGCTTTTTGTTGAGGTGAGAATGCTTTGTCACCACAGGTACGACCTGAAGGACACCTCCAAAATCAGCGTTGTGGATGTTCAGTTCATCTCAGCGATGGGTCCCCCTGGTGGTGGAAGGAATGCTGTAACTTCCCGATTCCTTCGGCACCTCAACATTATAAGCATAAACCCTTTCAGTGATGACACCATGGTTCACATTTTCTCGAGTATTGTGGCCTTTTCTATGAAGAAAAATTTGTTCTCACCTGAGTTTGTCATTGTGGGCAACCAAATAGTCACAGCCATGATGGAAGTGAGTTCTTCTAAAATATACAATCACAGTGTAATAACTGTGCTTTAGGCTGAAATGTTATTTATATAAAGTTATGTATTTTGTATATTTTTATAAAGTTAACTTGTAAATATTTTTTTAAGTATCTTGACTGTTGTTACCTAAATTTTCTTTCTTAAAGGTGTATAAGAAAGCCATGGAGAATCTGCTTCCGACTCCAGCGAAGTCTCATTACACCTTCAACCTACGGGACTTCTCGCGTGTCATCCAAGGCTGCCTGCTGCTAAAGAAGGAGTCTCTACAGGGCAAACAAACACTGATTCGACTGTTTGTCCACGAGGTCTATCGCGTGTACTATGACCGCCTGGTGGATGACGAAGACAGAACATGGCTCTACCAACTAATGAACAGCATAGTGAAAGATCACTTCAATGAGCCATTTGACCAAGTTTTTGGACAACTTAAGCAAGGCGACAAAGTAAGCCCATGCAACTTTCCTTAAAATGGAGCCACATGTCTCAGTGATTTTCTCTAAGTTGTAGATGCTGTCATTAAAAAAGGTCATACTACATTATGCCATGCAGAAAATATTAGTGTTATTTGATGTTTTTATGTCAAAGAATTTAGGCAATATGAATAATAAGATTACAATAATATTCTTTGTAAACCTTTTTTTTTTCAAGCTGGAAGAGAAAGATATGCAAAATCTTCTGTTTGGAGACTACATGAACCCGGACCTGGAAGGGGATGAACGTTTGTACAGTGAGGTGCCCTCAATTGAAACCTTTGCAGAGGTGGTCAAATCGTGCCTTGAAGAGTACAACCAGATGCACAAAAATCGGATGAATCTTGTCATCTTCAGGTGAATTTTGTAAAATTGCTGAATTTAGAGTATCACGTTTTAACTAAGACACAAGAGCTTTGATTGGACTGTGCTTTATGTGTTAAAACTTAGATATCTCCTGGAGCACTTGTCTCGTATCAGTCGGGTTTTAAAGCAGCCTGGGGGCAATGCTTTGCTAGTTGGAGTTGGAGGCAGCGGGCGCCAGTCCGTAACTCGCCTGGCCACATCAATGGCCCACATGACCTTGTTCCAACCGGAGATCTCCAAGAACTATGGCATGACAGAGTGGAGAGATGATCTTAAGGTTAGATTTCAAGATAAATTTAGACTTTGAGAAAAAAAAAACATTTGTAGCTTCATCTGAATTTCCTAAAAATGCAGATGCTGCTGAGGAATGCTGGAGTTAAAGGACAAAAGACAGTGTTTTTGATAACTGACGCTCAGATTAAGGATGAAGCCTTTCTTGAAGACATTGACAGCATGTTGAACACGGGAGAAGTGCCCAATCTGTATGCAGTCGATGAGAAGCAAGAAATCATTGAGGTACAATATTCCACACGCATTCACACACCAATGGGTCTCCAGTTAACAAAAGACTCCCCTAAAATACATTTTTTCTTTGTTTATCTCAAGACAATTCGTCCCATCGCTCAAGCTGGAAATAAAAATGTCGAGCTGAGCCCTTTGACTCTGTTTGCCTTCTTTGTGGCTCGCTGCAAAGAAAACTTGCACGTAGTTGTAGCCTTTAGTCCCATTGGAAAAGCTTTTCGAAAGCGTCTGAGGCAATTTCCGTCTCTCATCAACTGCTGCACCATTGACTGGTTCCAGGTATCCTGTTAAATATTAGGCAGTGCTAATTACTGTAATATTAACATCAAACACATTTCCATAAGAAATCAAGTTAATCTACTTATTTAAAGACAATGTTGTGTAATATTCTCCTGTTTGTTTGTTTATACATTCATCTCTCTGTCCCCAATCGCAGCCATGGCCAGAGGAAGCTCTTGAGCGAGTTGCCAATTCATTCTTGGAATCACTTGAGATGAGTGAAAATGAGAGGCAGGAGGTCATAACCATCTGCAAAACCTTTCATACCTCTGCAAATCAGCTCTCTGACAAGTAAAACACATTTTTCTGGAACCTGCGGATTCAAAGGTGCACCATGTAAATGTGAGAGTGTTTGGTTTTGTTGTTGTGGTTAATTGCAGATTCCAAGCTGAACTGGGTCGCTATAATTATATCACTCCAACATCCTACCTTGAGCTGATTGCAACTTTCCAGCAGCTTATTTCTCAGAAAAGAGAGACCATCATGAATGCAAAACAGAGGTATATCAATGGTCTAGATCAGCTGGCCTTTGCTGAGTCTGAAGTAAGTGTAGCACCGTACCTGCCTGATTTTTCACTTTAACCTCATTTTTATGCACAGCATGCTGTCAATTGGATTATTTTTATACGGTGTTGAATTTGCTACAACTGTTCTGATAAATGTTTTTGACTGAAGGTTGCTAAAATGAAGAAGGAACTTGTGGATCTCCAGCCCAAACTGGAACAGGCAAAGATAGACAACACCAAAATGATGGAGGTGAAACTGTTACACACCACATTACCACTCAAACTGTAAGTCCATTCAACATTCTTTTTTAATGTTAACATATGTTTGTTTTAAATGATTTCACAGGTGATTGAAGTGGAATCTATTGAAGTAGAAGCCAAAAGTAGAGTTGTTCATGTTGACGAGGAGGCAGCAGCCATAAAAGCCAACGAGGCCCAGGCTCTGAAGAGTGAGTGTGAGAATGACTTGGCTGAAGCCTTGCCTGCACTGGAAGCAGCTCTGACTGCCTTGGACACATTAAAGGTGAGCTATATATCCCAACACATTTGACCATCCAGACTGTTGTAGATCAAACAATACAAAAAAAACCCCACGTTTTCCTGCAGCCTTCTGACATCAGTATTGTGAAGGCAATGAAAAATCCCCCCTCCGGAGTGAAGCTGGTTATGGCAGCTGTATGTGTGATGAAAAATGTGAAGCCAGATAGGATACCCGACCCTGCTGGAACTGGAAAAAAGGTCAGACCAGGAATCTTTCAAAGGGTTATTCATGGTACTTATTTCATCAAAATACTTTGTCTTTTGAAATACTTTGCATTTTAAATTGAGTTCTCTTTATTACCTAGATATTAGACTACTGGGGTCCAAGCAAAAAGCTCCTCGGAGACATGAACTTTTTACGAGATCTTAAAGAGTATGACAAAGACAATATTCCTGTGAGTTTTGATAAAAATACTGTTGTAAACAAGGAAAAAATATATATATTGTGTCCTAACAAAATTATCAATTTATGAACTGGAGGTTCCTGTGATGCAAACAATTCGGAACGAGTTCATGACCAATCCTGACTTTGATCCCAGCAAAGTGGCAAATGCCTCCTCTGCAGCGGAAGGCCTTTGCAAGTGGATCACAGCAATGGAAGTTTATGACAAAGTCGCCAAGGTGCAATGATTCCATGCATTTTTTCCCTTTTTTTCTCCTTTCCTTTAATGATAGTAGCTGCATGCATACTCCTGCACATCCCTTAATCTCGAACAGTCTTTCTGTTTTTAAGGTTGTGGCTCCAAAGAAAGCTAAGCTTGCAGAGGCACAGGGGTCTTTGGCCGCTACTAAGGCTGTGTTGGACCAGAAGAGAGCAGAGTTGAAGGAGGTTGAAGACCGTTTGACTGCTCTTCAAAAAACTTTTGAGGAGAAGACAGAGGAGAAGGCCCGGCTAGAGATGCAAGTGGAATTATGTGCCAGGAAGTTGGAGCGAGCAGAAAAGCTCATTGGTGGTCTGAGTGGAGAGAAAACAAGGTCACAACAAAACTATAATAATCTGCTGTTGGCTGTTTTTGTTGTTGTTGCGGCTGTATTAGTTAAGACCATAACATGTTTGAATCTAAATGCTCCCATAGATGGTCTAAAGCAGCAGACGATCTGCAGAACACTTACGACAACTTGACAGGAGACGTTCTTATTTCTGCTGGCGTCATCGCCTACTTGGGACCTTTTACTTCTGGCTTCAGACAAAATTGCACCAAATTTTGGACTACACTTTGTCAAGTAAACATGCCACTATTTTTTCCTTTTTTGTGTCTTTAAAATCCATATATTTTTAATTTCAGTTATTTATTTTTTATCAAAACATCTGTAGTCTAAAAGCATTCCATCTTCAGACGACTTCTCTCTCAGTAAAACTCTGGGCGATCCTATTGAGATAAGGGCTTGGAACATAGCAGGCCTTCCCAATGACTCTTTCTCTATCGATAATGGTGTCATAGTAAGAAATTCACGCCGATGGTGAGTCTCCATGAATGCAGTAACGCTCATCAAACATCCGCTTGAATTTAAAGACGTGCTACTTTGTTTGATATTGTCCCCTTTGTAGGCCTTTGATGATTGACCCACAAGGTCAAGCCAACAAATGGGTGAAGAATTTAGAAAAAGACAACAACCTGAATGTGATCAAGCTAACAGATGGGGACTACATGAGAACCCTTGAAAACTGCATTCAGTTTGGAACCCCGCTTTTGCTGGAAAATGTAGGAGAAGAGCTGGATCCATCACTGGAGCCACTACTGCTCAAGCAAACATTCAAACAAGGTGCTGTTAATGTAAACATGCAACATCGCTTCACTCATTTTGTGATGGCATACCCTGAAATGCCCCGACTCACAAACTTTTTGTTCTATTTTAAGGTGGTGTGGAAAGCATAAAACTTGGGGAGCGAGTGATCGAGTACTCTGCTGACTTCCGTTTCTACATTACAACCAGACTCAAGAACCCGCACTATTTACCAGAGGTGGCCACTAAAGTGTCCTTACTCAATTTCATGATCACGCCAGAGGGTCTGGAAGACCAGTTGCTGGGAATTGTTGTTGCAAAAGAGAGGTAGAACCAGATTACGTAATTCATTTGCAACTAGAAGATGTCAAAATCAATCTCTTTGTTCCTATAACCACACCATTGTTTGACCTTCAGACCCGAACTGGAAGAGGAGAGAACTGCTTTAATCCTGCAGTCAGCTAATAACAAGAGACAACTAAAGGAAATTGAGGATAGCATATTAGAAACTCTTCAGTCTTCCAAGGGAAACATCCTGGAGGATGAAAGTGCCATTCAAATTCTAGACTCAGCTAAGATAATGTCCAATGAGATCACCAAGAAACAACAGGTGGGAACATATAAAAATAAAATGTGGGTGCTGGAATGACAAATCTAATGAAATTACAATCCATCTCCTTTTCACAAATTCAGATTGCAGAGAAAACAGAACTCAAGATAGCTGAGTCCAGAGAGGGCTACAGAGAGGTCGCCAAGCATTCATCTATCCTCTTCTTTAGTATTGCTGATCTTACCAACATTGACCCCATGTACCAGTATTCTCTCATCTGGTTTGTCAACCTCTACATAAACTCTATACAAGACAGGTGAGCAACACATATGTAAATATATTTTAGCTATAACTATGAGGAAAATTCCAAAAGTTCCCCTTGATTCAAATAAAAAGTAGACAGTTTTAGAGGGTTTTTACATCTCTATTAATAACAATCATTATTGAAACTATCTTTATCATTTTGCTGTTGTTCAAACAACTAAAATAAAAAGTAGTTTGAACTGGCTGTATACATTTTTTTGTTGTGTATAAAATTGCTTCTCTAAAGGCCTTTTAAATTTCCACTCAGCATCAAATCCAAGGTTCTGAAGCAAAGACTTGAGTACCTCAAAGATCACTTCACCTACAACCTGTACTGCAATGTTTGCCGTTCTCTCTTTGAGAAGGACAAGCTTCTTTTCTCTTTTCTTCTGTGCTGCAATTTGCTGTTGTAAGTGTTTTGTATTTTTGTTTTTATATTGAAAAATTGTCAAAACATGAAATCAGGATTGAAAAAGGGGTTGTTTATCAATGTCTTCTAAGAGCTAGGAAAGAGATTGAGCACTCAGACCTGATGTTCTTGCTCACTGGGGGAGTGGGCCTGCAGAACACCGTGGCCAATCCAGACCCCAGCTGGCTTCAGGACAAAAGCTGGGATGAAATCTGCAGAGCAAGTGAACTTCCAAATTTCCAAGGATTAAAGTAAAAAATTATATTCATTCAGCCAAAGCATTTTATTTTAATTAATTGTACCTACATGATCACCCTACTAGTGTTTGTGGTTTCACTTTGACCAGATGACTGTATTTTCACAGGGAGGCTTTCATCAAAAATCCAGAAGACTTTAAGCTAATTTATGACAGCAAGGAGCCATGCAGCATTGACTTGCCTGCACCCTGGTGTGAGAAACTCACAGACCTGCAAAAGATGATCATTTTTCGGTGTCTCAGACCTGATAAGATGGTGCCAGCAGTTACTAAATTTGTGACTCGCAATCTGGGGAAAAAGTTTGTCCAACCTCCTGCCTTTGACTTAACAAAGAGCTTCCTGGACTCAAACTCCATGATTCCTCTAGTGTTTGTTCTTTCTCCAGGAGCTGACCCCATGGCAAGTAAGTTACACAAACATTAATTGAGTTGACTTGAGAATCCATTGGATCTTGTTTTTTTTGTTTTTAATATAAAATTGTTTCTCCACAGGTTTGTTGAAGTTTGCCAGTGACAAAAAAATGGATGGTTCGAGGTTCCAGTCTATTTCTCTGGGTCAAGGCCAAGGGCCCATAGCTGCTAAGATGATATCCACAGCCATGCAAAATGGATCCTGGGTGTGTTTGCAAAATTGCCACCTGGCTGTTTCATGGATGTCCAACCTCGAGAAGATCTGTGAAGACTTCAGCCTTACAACGTGTCACCAAGACTTTCGCCTCTGGCTCACCAGCTACCCTTCACCTAAGGTAAAATAGAGTACACTTCAATAATCACAGCTGTGACACTAATTACCTTTAAACCATCAGATTAAGCTTTTACCTAATTATAATAAAATGTATATTTAGTTTTCTTGGAAATCAATTTATATTGTTTTATCAGTTTCCAGTGGGCATCCTGCAGAATGGAGTAAAAATGACAAATGAGCAACCAACAGGACTTCGCCTCAACCTTCTGCAGTCTTACTTGACAGATCCTGTTTCTGACCCAAACTTCTTTAATGGCTGTCCAGATAAGAAACCAGTGAGATTTGTTTTCTCCTCATTTCATAAAATCCATTTGAAACACAGATACTTTTACTGGTTCTGGTATTTTGTCACCAGGTTTGGGAGAAACTCCTCTTTGGGCTTTGCTTCTTCCATGCACTTGTTCAGGAGAGGAAAAAGTTTGGGCCTCTGGGCTGGAATATCCCCTATGGGTTCAATGAGTCTGACCTCCACATAAGCATGAGACAGCTTCAGGTATCCATTCACAACCGGTACTGTTTTGTTTCTGTTGTCACAAAATTTAAATACAGCTTGTTTGTCCTCTCCTTAAGCAATTTGTGAATGAGTATGACAAGGTTCCATTTGAGGCGATAACATATCTTACTGGAGAGTGTAACTACGGTGGCCGTGTGACGGATGACTGGGATAGACGGCTCCTGATGACCACTTTAGCAGATTTCTACTGCGAGGACATTATCAAGATATTTCGTTACCCGTTCTCACCAAGTGGCAAATATTTTGCCCCGCCCAAATCTAGCTATGAAGAGTACATCCAATTCATTGAGGTACCAAAACTTTTAAAGTGATCAGTTTTTGAAACGTTCCATCCATCAGGACAATGACGTTTTTGTGTTTTAGAATCTACCAATCAGTCAGCAACCAGAGGTGTTTGGGCTGCACGAAAATGTGGACATTTCCAAAGACTTACAGCAGACAAAACTGCTGTTTGATTCACTGCTGCTTACCCAGGGTGGAGGAGCCATGGCAGGGGTCAGCTCTGGGGGTGACAACACCCTATATGATATAGCAAACAATATACTTACCCAGGTAAGAAACAAGTTAACCTTATATCCATACTGTAGTTTCTAGAAACACAGTGGTGCAGCTCTGGCATTGGTGATGTTGTCCCGTTAAAAAACAGACACAACCTTTGTTGATTTACATTTAATGCTCACAAACATTTAAAACAATCACTTATAACGCCAAGAATAAATTAAAGTATTTCTGAAGATCTTGGGAAAAAAAATACTCTGTACAATTACCATATTCCAAATTAGATATAGTTTGTTACTTTAAATTACTGTTACTGTTACTTTAAATTTAAAAACGTAGCAAAATTCTTAAACAACCAGACAGTTTCTCCTTGTTCTTTTGGTCCCTTATACCTCATCTCTGTCATCCCACTCTCTCACCTTCTTTTTTTTTTTTGTCCCTCCAGTCAAACAAAAAATGTATACAAAAGCGGTTTATAAAATGTACACTTTATGTTTCAGAAGATTCATAACACCCTATTGTAACAGTAAAATCTGTCCAACACAGAAGGCCTTCAGCTCAAATAAAAAAAAATTTTAAAAAAACAACAACAACAAAAAACGCTGAACAACTAAATAAATTACCAGACTGGAGAGGTTATGCTATTCAGTGTGGAAATTATATAGTTTTTTGCAAATGAAGCCCAAAGATTTGACTCATCATCTGAAAGGTTTGACAGGTGGATGCAGACAATGCTAAAAACACTCATCAATATGTCACTCCTAATCTTTGGAAAATTCCTCTTTGCAGACTCACCAAAAACAGATTAGAAACGACAACACTTCTTTCTAAAATCCTGTTGTAAATTCCTTAATGCAACACCAGTGTTGCACATGCTAATCTGTAACAACAAAGTATGCCAGGGAAAACATTATTAATATGCTCTTGGAAGTTAGAACACACACATTCTATAACCAGAAACAAAAACTGTAACTAAAAGTTAGCAAATTTAATGGCATTTCTCTCAACCTTAGTGCATTTATTTTGCATTTTTAAATAAATGCTATATAATAAGATAAATGACGTAAACTTTTTATACACTTAATAGTCTGTGGAAAAGCCATTTTAAATAAATAGGTTGAACAGATGCACCTTTATCCTATTTCTAAAATTCTATTAACACAATGTTAATTTGTTTTGTGCATTTAATGTTGCATTTTTAGCTTTAACACTTGTCTTCTTCCTCAGCTTCCGCCCACATTTGACAGAGAGGCAGTTCTCCTGAAGTACCCTGTGCTCTATGAAGAAAGCATGAACACTGTACTTGTTCAAGAAATGGAACGCTACAACAGGTGGGAGCAAACAGACAGCCGTCAACTTGGAGCAGAATAAGTTGTACTTGTCATCCTAGCTGTTTTTCTTGGTCTTTTAGGTTGTGCAGTACAATTTGTGTGAGCCTTCAAAACCTTTTGAAGGCTCTCAAAGGCTTGGTGGTGATGGATTCAGAGCTGGAGGCAGTTGCAGGAAATCTGATAGTGGGCAAGGTCCCTGAAAAATGGGCCAAATTCTCTTACCCAAGCCTCAAACCCCTTGGCAGTTACATAACTGACTTTCTAGCAAGACTCAAGTTTTTACAGGTTAAAAATTTCTGGATGATTTAAATGACTTTTACCACATTATAAATATCTTTATCATTTTGTTTACTGCACAGTTGTACATTTTATGTTCTACCATCCAAACCAGAGGGGTGTTTTTATGACATCTCTGCCTTCACTGTCACTTTACATCTCCATAGGTTTGGTATGAAAATGGACAGCCTAAGGTGTTTTGGCTGTCTGGTTTCTTCTTCACTCAGGCCTTTCTAACAGGGGTTATGCAAAACTTCGCAAGGAAATACCAAATCCCTATCGACCTGTTAACCTTTGATTTTGAGGTTGGAAAATGCCCCCAAATTCAATTTAAAATTAACATTTTGATTGTCCTGAAAATATATTGACGGACATTTTTGTTTCTCTTACAGGTTCTTCCTATTGATAAGTCAGAAACACCTCCTGAAGATGGCGTTTACGTCAACGGACTGTTTCTTGACGGAGCTCGATGGGACAAAGAGAGGTACGTGAAATACAAAGGAACTGAGGAGCATGTATGCATCCATGAAGCACACAAGCACATCCATTCATGTTGCGATAGGACATTTATTATCTAAAAATTAAATTTCCAAAGATTTGACTCTTCAATTGAAGACTTTCTTCACAAATGTCAGTGAACATCCCGTCTTTATGTTTACCTCTTTGCCCTCAGTGGAGTTCTGACTGAACAGCACCCCAGAATTCTGTTTGACTCCATGCCGATCATCTGGGTGAAGCCAAGTAAGAGCTGCCAATTAGCATATAAATATTTGTTACATGTTAAGCCATTCACAATAAAATGTTTTGCTTTTTTTTCCATAATCCAGTGCATTAACTAAGTTTTTCTATTTTTGGTCCGTAAAACAGCGGAAAAAAAGAACATAATTCAAACTGACAGCCTGTACGTCTGTCCCCTTTACAAGACCAGTGAGAGGAAAGGCACTCTCTCAACGACTGGCCACTCCACCAATTTTGTTATTGCAATGATGTTGTCAACCAAGAAGCGTCCACAGCACTGGATCAAGCGCGGTGTGGCAATGCTCCTCCAGCTAGACGACTAACATCTGATAACTCGCTGCTGTTATCAAACGGAGTGGTTCTGGACAGTGCCATGTTCATTTTTATTTTATTTTTTGGCAATTTCTGAATTCAGTTAAGAATATCAGTCTTTCTAAATAAATACAAATGGGATTGTTTTCAGATACACACCTTGACACAGTGGAATTGGATAAGTATAAGGTATAGTGGATGTACCAATGCAACAAAAATATATCTGGATTATATGTTTTTCTTTTTTTTAATTATTAATAAATGCAAGAAGCATTCTGAAGAAAAACAGTAGTGAGCTGTGTTCTTGATTTGTTGCCATGCTGTATCCATTCATATTTGGTTCTTCAAATGCACTTTTAGTCCGATGCGCTCACAGGGTATGTGTGACAGAGCACAAGTCTGTCACGATTTGAGTTAAATAAAGTGTATTTGCTTCTGACAGCATCAGTGGGTGCACACACTGTATAGCTGTAAATTTCCAACGGTTCTTGCAATTCACTTTATTTATTTTCTGTTTTTGGTTGTTTTCTATGTCTTATTTGTTTACTTCCTGATTTAATAGGAGCACTTCCTGTATCCAGGAGGTCCAGTGGACACACCTATTGTTTTGGTTTCCTTTGACAGGCCTGTTTTAAATTCAAAATGATTTCTTTTTATTTTGCATTTTTGTTTAAAGAATGTTGTTAAAGTTTGGACATCTTTGTATAATTATTGCATTTGTAGTTAGGATGATGCATGTACTTGTTCTTTTGTTTTTAGGAAATGTTTGACTTTGATTGCTAATTGTGTTTGTTTGGTAAGGGGTGGAGCCAACCACCTATAAAAGAGGACCTCTTTTCAAGATGGAGGCCCTTCTCTGGTGATGTCTGGCTTCCATGCTGCTGCACTGTAGGCTGCATCCCTGCCACAGCATTTTCAATGGGTGTATTTTCCCCCAACTTTGCAGTAAAACTACATAAAGATTGAGAGCACCTTGACTCTTTGTGTGGACAGTAGTTTGTTATTCTGACAGTATGACTGCTGTTCAGCCATCAGGCCAGGTGTCTCCTAGCAAGATCTTTGAGCTCTTACACATGTATATTCAGTAGTAATAAAATGATCTTTTTCAAATCAAATTTTCCAGTTCTACAAGTGAACCTGAATTAATAACATCTGGATTAATAATTGTCAAAATAAAATAGTTGGTTAGTCTTACTCAATCCCATCTCTTATAGATAGATGAATGCAACCAGATTACCACAACAGACTTAAATATTTCATGATCTTAAGGGAAAAAGCAAAAGTATGATTCCGGTATCAAAGAAATCTTAACTCATGTTGATTTTTTTACATATTATTAATGGAAAAATCAACATTACAAATGAAGATATTTTCACATTAATTAATAATATATCAATAATATTTTAAGCCATTAGAATAGAATCCAATACAGTTAAATGTTTACATTTTAACTGTCTTTTCTGTGTTAGTGAGTGTGTTTAAGACCTAGCTGGTGGCAGTTGTTGCAGTGCTTAGTGAGTAAAAGCTAGTGACTAGCTGTGAGCACCTTGTGATCTCATATTTATAGCAGAGGAACTATAAATACCTGCAGAATGTGTGTGGGTATTTGTACACTTGGGGAGCCCACTTGCTACACTGGTGGAGAACCAAGCAACAGGCGTCATTTTGTTTGAGGTAAACATCTTACAAATAACTGAAATACCATTTAATTAAGCTACAGGCCTGACTAATTAATTCTGAGGGCCACTGCTGTTGCTGGGAGCTTCAGTTTTTTGCATGATGAACATTAAATTGTTTTTCTAGCTTTTTCCCCATGTTAGCTCATTAACTTGGATGTAAATTTCTTGCTATGGTTTAGGTCATTCTAATAGAGTGGACAGCTGTGCGGTGCCTCTCTCAGTGCATTCTTTAAAGTTTTTCATGGACAATTAGTCTGACTGGAAAACTCTGACAAACCATAAAATTAATTCTTTAGCTAAATTATTTTTCTACTCATCTAAATTGTGCTGCATATAAAAGCGCTAGTTTGCCAGTTAGATGTGCTTCCTCATCATAATTTTCTCGTGTATTTGATAATCAGATGACCTCAAAAGCTGAAGATGACTTTTATCAGTCAGAAGATGACCTGGATGAAGATGAGGCAACCCAATATTTAATTGAGCAAAGTCTGATCCAGTACAGAAAACTTAAAGGACTGAATCCAAGGTTAAAACCTTTTGAATTACCTCCTATTCAACTGCTTCCTGTTGGTTGTGGGGATGTTTACGATGTATTATTGCTCACTTGGCAGAGATCTGAAACCATGTAAAGACCCTGATGAGATTTTCAAAGCAATCAAACAAGGTAAGATATTAGGTTGATTGTTTAACTTCTCACACTTCAGATCACCAAAGCTGTCAGAAACTGTGTTGCAACTTTCTGTCTCCAAATTCAGGCGATGAATGTACACTCAACCAACTGATTTTACAACCTGAGAGTCTTTCGAGAGTTGATGAACGAGGATGGATCCCCCTACACGAAGCTGCTGTGCAGGAGAACAAAAAGCTACTAGAAATTATTTTTTCAGGTGAATAATTATTAACCACGTCTCTCTTTATTTTGTTGTTTTTTTAGATGCTAATCCACATCTTTGTGTTTGGGTTGCAGCATCACTTCCGGGAGCAGCTCAATGTCGCACTTTGAAGGGAGAAACTCCTCTGTTTCTTGCTGTGGTCCACGGAATCAGAGAGAACGCAACATTCCTGTTACAAAATGGCTGCAGTCCAGACATCCAGAATGATGAACAGGATTCCCCGTTGGTGGCTGGTAGCCAACTTTCTTTCAAGTGTAAATTGCATTAACTTAAGCAAACACTATATTTACCTGCAAATCTTCTCATTTGTTTCTTGTCTCCTAGCCATTCTAAATGACCAGTATGACTTGGCCACACTTTTGCTACGTTATAATGCAAAAGTAGATCAAACGGGACCGCTGAACAGGACAGCTCTACATGAATCTGCCTTTTTAGGCTTGGAGAACTTTGTTTATCTGCTGTTAGAGTCGGGAGCCAACCCAAATGTGCTTGATGTCAAAAAGAAAACTCCACTGGCTCTGGCAGCACAAAATGGGCACTTGAATGTAGCAGAGATTCTGATACATAAAGGTAAATTGCTTTTTTACCTTCTTTTTAAGGAAAATATTTAAATATTGAAAAAAAGCACAATTTATAGAATCCCCGAAAATAGCAACGAGCAATTTATTTCCTTCTCATTTGGTTGTACTTCCTGTACCTCAACACATCTGGGAAACAAGTACAATAAGCTGTGAAAATGATCTGTTAGTTTGTGTTGGTATTGTATTTTATTTTATTTTATTTTTGCAGGAGCGTGTGTGCAGTCTGAACCAGAATCATGTAGTGTTTTGTTTGATGCAGCTGCATCAGGGAACCCTGACATCATCTCCCTATTGCTGGACAGTGGAGCAGATCCCAACTTCCATCTGCACAGTGGGCATCTGCCAATTCACCGCGTGGCGTACTATGGTCACAGACTGTGAGCCAAAACCAAACTAACTTTCCAAGTTTTTGACAGACTTTTGAACGATGCCGTGTTCTCATGTTGGGTCTCCTCTTTGGCAGAGCACTGGAGGTCCTTCTCCCTGTGACTGAGCTGCAGGCTGTGAAAGAGAGTGGGATGAGTCCTCTTCATTCTGCTGCTGCGGGGGGGCATGCACATTGTGTGGAGACTTTACTCAAAGCTGGTTATGATCCAAACTTCATGCTGCACCCAAGACTGCGCCGCAGCTACGATGACGATCGCAGGTCTGCCCTGTTTTTCGCAGTGTCAAATAACGATCTTCAGTGCACCCGCTTGCTGCTGGAGGCTGGAGCAATGGTAAACCAAGATCCTATCAACTGTCTACAGGTGGCTCTTAGACAGGGCAACTATGAACTTATCAACCTTTTGCTGAAATATGGGGCAAATGTCAATTACTATTCCCGTGTGAACACCACTCACTTCCCTTCAGCACTTCAATATGCCTTAAAGGACAAGGTCATGCTGAGAATGATTCTGAACCATGGTTATGATGTGAAGCGCTGCTTTGACTGTCCATATGGTGACAATTCACATGAGTATGCTCCTTGGACAACGTCAGTCATCAAAGACATGGTGGTGAGACAAGCTTGTCTTCAAATATTGTTAGTTAAGAGGGAAAAAAATGTAGCTTTTTGTGTTACTCCTCATACACTTTTTCTCCTTTTCTATGGCCTTTTCTAGTTTTGTGAGGTGATAACGGCATCATGGTTGAAGCATTTGTGTGCTCAGGTGGTGTGCACCATGCTCGACTACACTGACCATGTTTCATTCTGCCGTAAACTTGAACAAACCCTGAAGGAGCAGAAACAGTGGCAAGAAATCTGCCACATTCAACGTGAGGAAAAAAAAATCCTGAAATATTCCAAATTTAGATTAGCTAACTCTTAAAGTCTTCTTGTGTTTGACTGACAGGAAATGCAAGGAGCCTGAAGCACCTGTGCCGGTTGCGGATACGGGAGCACCTCACTTTTCTGCGCCTGAAAGCCCCATGTTTTATCAACTTCCTTCCTCTTCCTCCTAGGCTGAAAGATTACCTCCGTTACAAAGAGTTTGATGTTTATAGCAGAGGAAGCGTGTTTTAACCCTAGTCAAACACAATTACAATATCAAGTACTACGTGTGATGAAAATTCCTTTTAATTGACTGTTTAAAAGAAAGTCATGGTTTTTCAAATAAACGCCCCCTGTCAATATTATTCCCTTAAATGCTTGAGTTATTATTAATTCTCAATTTTAAATTTTTCTTTAAAAACATAAGATTGTTTGTTTCATCTCTTTTAAAAATTGTTTACATTTCTTTTTACCTTTTACGAGGAGAGCAAACAGAGATCATACCCAGCAACAATCTCTCTCCACTCTGGCACATATTCCTGTCGCTTCCTCCTTTATTACGTTTGTTGGGTTTTTACACATGCGCTGTTCCTCTAAAGGGAGTGCTAAACAGAAAAGCACAGCTGCAGCGCAATCAGAACACATTAATTTAGACATGTCTGTCTCACAGCCTTCCAACATCATCTTCGGACTTGCAAAGCCTTTTCTCACGGATAACTACTGGTAACACAGCGCGTCCTTGGGTTCAGGTCTAGACACAGCTAACACGCAAGTTCCCAGGGGATGCTGGGAAGATAGTCGGTTTCACCCAAGGGTTTCAACTCCACCTTCCTGTGAAACAGAGTTGGACACACACACTTCTGCAAACATGATTATAACACCTACATAGCAAGGTAATGCATTAAAGCAAATATGAGATAACTTATATACATTTTTCCAACAGTTCATTTCAGAATTGAAGGACATTTGGGCTTTAAAATTAATGAAAAGTAAACCTTCACTTTTCAAATTTTCTGCTACATATTCATCAATAACAGGGTAATAAACTATCACTATAAACTACAGACAATCAAAGCTCAGCGCACAGTTGCAAATCTGCATTAATATCAGCTTTCTCTAAGGAGTAGATGCTATTTGTTTAGCAGTTACAGATGGCCAGTAGGGCACAAACAGTTGTGTAAATAAATTAATAATTATTAATAAGAACAATCATTTTCGTATTCTGATTATATGCACAGTGTTGTGCAAAGTAGAGGGAGACATTCATTTTAAGCTGACTATGTTGTTCATATATGATAACTGGAGGCGATGTGATACCTTTTATTATTACTGGAAATACTTTGTTTATTAAAACAAATCTTCCCACAGTTACAAGAGATACCAATTAAATAAATAATACAAAAATATTTTATTTTAACTGTTTCATTAAATTTGATTAGTTTGGACATGAGGAGGGTGGGACAAGGGGAAAAAGAAAAACAGCATTTTAAGGACTTACTCAGACTTATTTAGTATTTTTTAAATAACTTTCAAGAATTCTTCTATTTATTTTTTTTATATATATATGGTCTCAGGATAAGTAAATGTACTTGGAAACTTCAGGTTTTCCGTATTTTGAAATAATATATAATAATTCTGCTTAGAACTTTTGTTAGTGACCGATTTTTGTTTGCCACCTTGTGGTGAAATAGAGTAATACAACTGTTAACGTTTTGGAAAAGTGTTTTTTTTTTGTCTACTTCTCAAATTTAATTTTGCTCTCTAACTGTCCTAGTTTATAAAAATAATCATAAACAAGCTTGACTGAATACATATTATAAATATTTTTTGTACTTTAAAATATTGACAGTAGATTTAACTTTTACAAATATGCATATGGTTTTGTTTAAATATGTACTACAACATGTGTGCTTATTTTCTAATTAATTATTGCCAGAGAGATTTTTACTGAACATATCAGTTTTGCTCCCTTCTCTTGACATGTCAGTTGTTGCAATACCTGAAGTTGCCGCTAAGCGGCGCAAATTTTCTTGTATGTAAACAGTGACGGCAGCGTTTTGCAGTGGTGGAGAAGAACGTGAACGTCATTTTCACAATGGCGGAGGCTGGGTGAGGAGGACAGTGTGTGAAGCGGCGTCGTAATCGTCAGAGCTACAGTTCCCTCGCTATCTGCGCGGAGCCCGAAAATGGCCCTCAACCCCGGCGCGGTTGGAAAAACGGACTCAGAACGCAGCGAGAGGGCCGACTTGCACCCCGAGGGAGGCGAACCCCAGAAGAATTCAGCCACCACCTCGGCCACAGCCAACCAAAATGGCGATCAACCTGGATGTAGAGACGGTGTAATGCCCGAACGAGAAGCTCCTGAGCGGCGGAGGAGCGTGCAGGGAGACGTCCGGAGCTGTAACAGCTCTCCTTCACCAGCCCACAGATCGAGTGAAGAGCTGCCACGGAAAAATTTCCAAATCCCTCGGAAGACGAGAGAGCGGAAAGGTGGTTGCATGTCGCTGATATGAACCCAGCCTGCCCTACCTTTCATAATTCAGCTCAGTGTAGCTAGCTTGTTAGCTAGCCGATTAATTGCAAAGGTTTTATTAGATCTTGGGGCTGTATCTGTCTTAAAGATTGAGGTGAAATCCCGCCGGTTAAAGCCACAAACACCCGTCGTGTGCAGCGCTGTTTGCAGACAGACAGAGCGTTAGCATAGAGGGCCGGCTCAAGTTACCGAGTGACCAACGGCGGCGGCGTTCCCGAAGGCGCCCGGAGCGGCACTTTTAAAGGCTGTCCGGCTGAGGCTGGCCAGCTGGGTTCGTTTCTACACCTTTTTAGTTCGGTCCGAGCCGGACTCGACAGTGTCTAGCGGCTTCCAGGCATTACCTGATAGCGTGTGGGTGTCTCTGACCTCAGTGAAGGGCACGGCACTGTACTCTCTGGGATGCCCACAACACTTTTCATCCACTTTATGCCGCTGGACTTTCAAACTTGAACAAGCTTGAAGGACCATGGCTGGGGTTAACCTCATCACCTGTCTAATGCTGTCCTGCTTCTGACACTTGGTTTCCATTTGGGAGAAATGTCGAAATTCAACCAGGAAGGCGTTACATATAGACATGTCCATACACATGTGCAAAGTTGACATGACCTGGGCTGACCTTTCAGTTTTAAGAAGTTTCATTTGCTTTGTTAGCTAAGAAGCTAGCCAGTGGTTTGTTCTGGCTTTTTGCTGCCCTTTACCCTCACACACATATTGTCTAGTAGTCCTTGTGATCTATGGCTGAGAATCTATCCAGGTTTTCTGAAGGCAGCTAGCGTTGCTTTCACTTTGCATGAGGTCAGAGTGACTGCATATTATGGAAATAGAAGCAGGAATGCAGCTTGGTTACCTGTGGAGGAGGCTGTGGAAACTGTCAGTCTGTTATTAAAACATTTTTATGTCACCCTCACATATCTAATTCTGTCCCAAGCATCCTTGATTATTGCAGACGAAATGTAACAATCCTGCACATTGTCTATTTCAACAAATATAAACAGTTAATGAGTGACAGGATATTAGAAGGATTCATTTGAATTTGATTCATATCATGAGGTTGAGTTCATACTCAATATTATTTATTTTTGTTTTACTTTTTTTTTTTTAAAATACGATTTGCTGACCTAAATTCAATCTAAGACATCTTTAGCCAAAAATTCAACCAGAGTTACTGAGAGATATAAAAAATATTTGCAAGTAAACAAGAATGAATATCATATCCATTTACATTTTAGTTTCCTAAAGATCAACCCACTGTTGTTTTTCCACATCAAAACAACACAAAGGCAACATTATTAGAACTGCACTATATGGTCACATGTCTGTAATATTCTAAGTGTTTGCACACATGGGACTAGAATGATCGACCTGGTTGGATCGTGGGAATATAAATCAATTCATTGATAAATTGTTGCACTTCTTTCTACCTGTTAGAGATCAGATTTTATGGGTTTCGTCAGGAGGGTGGATGTTAATGCACAGTTTGAAACATCACATTTCTTCTAAATATTTAAAAAAGTAAGCCAGGTTTTTGAACTATGTTCATTTTATGTTTCCAGGCTTGTACCAGTTTCTGCCCCCGGACAGTCGGGAGTTTGAGGACCTCCTCAAACTCATCTCGTCGTTTTACCTGGACCCATCATCACGGACGGCGTTCTCCTACAGCAAAGCCCGGCTCATTCACAATGAACTGCTGGAGAAGGAGGTCAGGATCCCATAAAGCTGTCTCAACAAATGATCTGAAATTGAATTTCTTTTTGCTGATGTTCCAAATTCTGCATTTTAAGACGGTTTCACTTTATTTCTTCTCCACCGCTCGTATACTTTTTCTATCAGTTCATTGAAAAACGGAGAGAGATGAAGCAGGAGGGGCGGACCGAACAGGACCTGGCGGAGTCGTACTGCTTCCTTTTTCCAGACAAATCAAAGGTTAGCTTCTATTTAAAGTGTTGCTAGTGCACAACACAGGGTTGGATTGTGTGTGAGCTTGAATTTGTTGTTTTTGTTCAGCTCCAGTGGATCTGTGAGAAGGGTCTGTCAGTTGGACACTGTAGGATTACCACACTAGGAAATCCATCTATGGGTAAGCGGGTCGCTTTAGTTTAAAGCTGTTCTTTAAAGAAAGCACAATATGTTGAGTAGCTGTTAATAATTTATTAGAAATCATTTTTAAGTTTCACATGTGTTGATGCAGAGCAACAACCACACTTTTATATAGGCCTGCACATTACATCGCAAATTTATCGATATCGCGATATCAAGCTGTGCAACATGCATATCGCAAGAGACGGCAAAAATTGCAATAAATGGTTACCTTAAATGTGATAAAACAATCATATGACAGCCTGTAGTATTTAAGGAATCAAATAAATCCCTTTATGCATTTGACCAATCAGATGGAGCCCTTTTTATGTCAGATGTTCATCTCCTATGTAGGGCTCATTTGGAGTGTCATTTGTAAACTGTTGCAATGAAATGGAAATTATGTTTTTGGTTGTTTTGCTATGGGTTAATACACCGCAACTTATATCGTCATCGCAATATTAATCACTAATATCGCAAGTTTTCCTCATATCGTGCAGCCCTACTTTTATGTAAAAAAAAGAATAATACAATCGACGCAACGATATAAGGATAATGTGACACATCCTTTCAAATTTAAAGAAAAAAACATTATTTAAGCTGTTTGTAAACAGTACCAAGCCTTTAAAATAAAGTCATCTTTTCTTTTTATTGAAATCCTTCTTGTCATTTTAGGTGTTTATCTGTCCAAACACTCAGATTTGTTACAAATCAATCCATTTGAAGTGGGCTCTTTTGGAGATATGATTATTTTTAAAATAATGAGGGTGAGTACAGTCTTGTTCGTTTTTTATTTTAATTTTTTATTTTTTAGTCTTTCTTGAGTGTTTTGAGGCTTCAATGCAATACATGCATGTTTTCCATCCTCAGGGAAGAATCAAGCACATACATGAGAACATGCCCAAGAATGCCATTGAACCTTCCCCCAAGTTTGACTGTCATTTGTCCAAAATTGCCAATAGAGTGACGTCTTTGCTGTCATATAGAGCTTTCGAGCTTACACAGGTAAACTCAGGTTCCATTTTCTATTTAAAAAATGTTTTTTTTTTTTTTTTTAATCCTCCCATGATTTGAAATATTTGCATTTCTCTGAATCATCGTTGTGTTGCAGCAATTCTTTTTCGAGTTTGCATTTGATGAGATCAAAGCACGACCCCGACACGTGTGCCCCTACGCTGTGGTTTCCTTTCAGTACAAAGGCAAGGAGGCAGCAGGAACTCCTTTAACAGCACACAGGTATAGATGGAACATTCTCCATGCACTTTATTTTATTTTGAAGTTTGCACAGGGTTCTGCATTAAAATACCTTTTCTCTATTGATCAGGTTCAACACTATCTCCTCTGAAGGAAGTAGAGGTAATTCTTCTTTGTTTATTCAGTTGTGATCAAAAAGTTTCCCTTTCTAAATGACATCCTTATATTACAAAATAAGAGCAGATTTGTCCGTTTGCAGTTGCAGACTTACCTCTTAAGTTTGTGGTTGCTGTTTCAGGGAAGAGCTGCTACCAGGTTTGGAGCGGTCCACTAATAAACAAGGGCCAGGAGCTGTTCCCAATCAGTTTACGGTCCTTCTCGCGGCCCTACCTTCCTTTCAGACTGTGAGGCCCATTTTATTTCCTGTTGTATACCTTTTGTTTGTTTTTCGCAAAATCTTAAGGTACAGCAAAACCTCTTTTTCCTTTAAAAATCTTGTTAGTGACTCATTCATTTTGAAATTGTAAACTTTAACAATGTATACAATTAACTGGTGAGGACAGGTTAGACTTTGCTTGTGCGATACCGAGCTGTAATGTGGAATTTGTTCCAAATCTCTGCCTGATACATTTTCTGTCTTCCTGTGTAGGCCTGAGAAGTTGGAGATGAATCAGGGCATGCAGTTGGAGCAGGTGAAGAGAAAGATTCCCTCTGTGCTCTTTTCCTGGGACACCTATAGTATGTCACGGGAAGGTCAGTCACACATTTGTCTTTTATTAATGCAAGATCCCTGAGCCTGTGATCACCTGTGCGTTACACAAACACGATTATTGAAATACATCAGATGCATTGTGAATCTTGGCTCTCCTTGTTTGCAGTAATGAAGTGTGGGATGGCCTGCAGCCTCTTTGAAGTGGTCAACGGGAAAGGCAAAGCTACGAACGGCAGCTTAACGGCACTGATCAGCAAACTGGAAAGGGACCGAATGGTGAGTCCCTTACCTGTAGCTGTGAGAAGATCTAAACATGCATGGAGATGAGAATAAACTAAATCACAGACAAATAGCAGCATACTGCTGTTTGCACTGCAGCATTTATGAAAACTGGATTTTATTCCCTCTACTCTTCCACTTTAGTCCAAAAAGTATACACAGTAAAGCTAAACTTATATCAGCCATCTTCTCTTTTAGATTAAAACAAGAAAAAGTGTTCTCAGCAAAAAGATGCTGCAGATTTGACCAGGTATTAGTAGGAAGTAAGATTAGTTGACTAAAAAGCGAGAGAACAAAAAAGCTCACTTTTGCTCACAATGCAGGGTAATGATATAATACATTAGCTGCCTGGATAAACTGGCAAAACTTTATTTTAAGTATGGTGACGGCAATGTTTATTGTAAAACATCATTTAAATTAAAGAGCTCGAGGAAGAAATCTAGCTTAGTTCTTTGAGCAGCTTATCGTCTGTTTTTATTTCCTTATAGATGAGGACTGAACTTTGACAGCCAGTCGTATGTAGTTTATAATGATGAAGCGGAAAATAAGCTTCATTAGTGTTGCTATTTATTTATTTATTTTACATGTTTTTCAGTGTCGCACACAGTCAATCCACTTGCATTGAAGTGTTTTGTCTCCGTCTTCAACTTAATCTTAAAATCTTCCCAGAAGCATTAAGGAGAAGCTCCTCTGACAACTCAACGTTTGGGTGGATTTCACTGAAAGTTTCAGGATCTAGTAACCGTCTAATGCCCGCCCTCCTCTTTTTTTAGGTGCTGGTGAAGCCATTGTTTGACAAAGGCTTTCTCTTTCTGTTGTCTTCAACTCAGATGGTTGATTCAAAAGGTACAAGAAGTCTGAATTGCTTGTTTGTCACTATCTACCACCTACTTGTTGTCCCTGGTGAGAGCTAAAAGGTTGCCGTTTGGTTTGCAGAGAGGCGTGGGCGGATTGAGAAGAAGTTGCAAGCACTGTTCATCTTCCAGGAGACCAGGATGGTTGTGAAGTATTGTAAGTAGGATTTCTGCATCTGTTTTGATGAGCTGTCATTATTATCTACATTTGATATCACCAAACCTGTTTAGTTAGACGCTGAAGACTGTGGCTGTGTCCAAATTCACTCCCTACTCCCAAGTTAACACGCAATGTAGGGCGTTTGCCATCCTGTTCCAATTTACAGTTTCAAAATCCATTATTTCCCTGAAGTCTGTGCGAAAAACCAGTGTGCATTGATGGATCCCGGAATATAGACCACAATGCATTGCAACTTGTCATTTGAAAAAATGTATGTAAATTAGTTTTTTTTTTTTATAAATCCAGGTTTTCCTCATCGGAGCACAGTGGATTCATAAAATGTTCATGTTCATTGGGTTTGTGCTTTGGAAAATTGGTGACATCAAGTTTGTTGTTTTATTAAAATAGTGAGCATTTGTACGAACTGATTGAAATCCAGGTCTCTGGATGGTCCAGCACTTTGTGTCGTCTTTTAGGGGCCGGGGGGTAGTGAGTGAGTTTGGACATGAAAAAAGTTCCTCATTGGAGTTCAGTGTTGCATTTTTTATTGCTCCAGTTAGGGTACTAACTAAGCTGTTGCTACTGAGTCATAGTCTTAAAGTTGCAAAATAAAAAAAGTGTTTTTTATTTTTATTTTTAATCTTAGCATCAAGACTTTTCGAGCCGGAGCCGCTGACGGTGGAGCCTCACCCGGCCATCCTGTCCTCCATGGAGCCTTTCGTCCCGGCACTGCACTACTCTCTCTTCAAGTTGCGTCCCAACCCAGGCAAGGACATAAGCTCTGGCGTGGAGCGCCAGGCCACGGATTACCTGACTCGCATGGATGCGGGCACAGTGCGGCCATTCATGCTGCCTGACTACAAATATAACGTGGATGAAAGGACAACCCCTCATCCGGTGCCCAGACCAAAGTTTAACATGGACGCCGTGCTGCGATCATACACCCACAACCCCGCTAACTACATTTTACCTTTAAATAAGGCGAAGGACATAATGGAGCGGATACGGAACCCCGTCCCCACCCCCCCGCTGCAGCCTGCCCCAGCTTCGGTGGAGTACAGCCCCGTTTCTGACTGGGGGGGCTCAGACAGAGGCTCAGATAGAGCCGAGAGACCCGCAGAAAGGCTCCCACAGATAAGGCCCGCCCAGGAGCCCCCGACCATAGACATAAGCAAGCGAAGGCCTGACTTGACTCAATCAAACGGTGCCCAGTTGCAACCCAAGACTCTGGCGGAGCCCCAGCCTCAAGCCCAGAAGGGTCGGGTGTCCCAGACCGAGTATGATAAAGACAAAATGAAACAGCTGCTCCGACTCATCCAGCTACATAAGAAAACCCTTGTGAAGGAACCCGGAAAGGACAGGGGCGAGGATGGCGGCTGGGACGTCAACACTCTCAAAAGGAAGTTTGAAGAAGATGAGAGGGGAAGCATTAACAAACACCAATGCACCGATCATTTAAGCAACGGAGAACCCAGCAGAGGTACGAACCTTTGTTATGTCCCTGAAACATTTTCAGAATCCTTTCTGTCAGTTCCTCCAACAAAAAAAAAAAAAAAAACTGATTAGATTTGAGTGATCAATTAACACTAAATCTTATGTGTTTAACAATCTGTGGACATATTTTACTCTAAACTGACCAACAGAGCAGATTTTCTGTTAAACAGCTGAATTCAGCTCTTGGCTGCAGCCCATTTCTTACTTACACAGACTTTGAATGAATAAATGATGGGGGGCAGGGGAAATATGCTGCTAAGTACAGTTAGCAATATTTAGTTTTCCTCAGCTTTTTCTTTAAAATTATCTGCAAAATTTCTTCAAGAAAGGTAAAGGCAACATTAAAGGTAGTTTTTTTTTTTAAATATAATTTTTTTTTGCTTTCAGTTAAGACCATTAATTTGAATTACTGGTGAGAGATTTGTCAGACCAGTCATAGTTCATATCCATTCATCTGTCTAGTTCACAGATGAATGGATTCAGTTGTTTATTGTTGGTAACCAGAAGAAGACCAATATTTGTCTTAAGTTTGATCCTCTCAGCTTCAAGCACTGAGGAGAGCCTGTAATGTCCTGAAATGGGCATGTTCCTAATTCTGCTGAATATGTCGTCAACCTCCTGTAAGTTACCAAGGAGAACTACAAAAGTGGATCAGAACTGATAGAAACAGATTGTTGCTTTATTAGTTGCAACTAAAAATATCCCTGTAAGTAAAGAGTACGGTAAGTCTATAAGTCTATGCTCCCTCCCACTATGTACGGTCTACCACTATAAAAGTTTGGTTAAATGGAGATTTGGGGAATATGGTGTGCACGAGCACGGTTCTATCAAATACGGTTCCAGCTGCTGCTGATAAAGCAAGTTAAGCATATCTCTCCACTTGTGTGCATCCTCCAAGCAGCCCAGGCTGACGACATGGGTGATGAGGTGGGCCAGAACGAGAACCTGACTGCAGTGATGGAAAGCATGGGCATCTACGACACTGACCTGAGGGCTCGGGGGAACCCCAACGCCTCCGCCGTCAACGAGACCCAGCGCCTTCTGAAAATCCTCCTGGCCACACTCAACAAAGCCGTCACCCAGGGTGCGATTCCCCTGCAGGCCAACCACGGCGAGCCTTCCAAAAGCGTTGGAAGAGTGGAACCGTCACTCTCCGACCTGCATTTGGAGAAGCAAAACGAGCCTTTGTCACAAACCAACTACGTGGAGGTGAGACAGAAACAGGTCATCCGTTATTTTGTTCAACTTTTGCTTGTGTGGAGTCTGATTAAGTGCATCTTTGTTTAGGAGGACATGGACTGCAGCCCTGGCAGTCCGTGCAGCGTTGGCTCCCCGCCAAAACAAACACACTGCTCTGACATCCCAACTGGGGAGATTCCCTCTACTGAAGGTAGCTCACAGCCATGGCTCGCAAACGCTGCGACATATCTAAATGAATACGACATTACAGTGATATGTTCTCTTTCTTCCAGACAACGAGCAGTATTTTCCCGAGTCAATACCCAAGGCTCCAAAATCCCTGGAAACGGAGCCTATGGCGGAAAGCGACCCAGAGCCGAAGGTGCCTACAGTTCCGGAAGTGAAGGCGGTTTCCACTCCCTCCATGACTGTTGTAGAGGAGGTTCCTTTCCGGCCTTCCATAAGCCTGGATACCATCATAAACCAGGAACTTCACAGCCTCACCTCGGATATCAAAAACATCATGCAGTCCCAACACATCTGCTATACCTCAAAGCTCCCCTCCCGCTTCCCCCTACGCCACTGCTGGCAGCCCAACAGCGGCTTCTCCGACTTCGTGGTACCCTACGTCTCCCCCTCCTCGGTTCAGGGGCATGTTGAAGCACTGCGGGAGAAGATGGACCAGCTGATCCCAGCTCCATCCTCTTCCACCAAGGTGACCTCCACAACTCCCCCGGAAGAAGCGTGCGCTGTGACAACCCCCCCTCCAGCTCCAGCCCAGACTTTCAAAGTGAAAACAGAACCTGCACTTCCAAAGGGCACTGCCTCCTCCCAGAGTGGAAAGACTACTCCCAACAAGGAACTGACATCTATCAAAGTGAAAATAGAAAATTCCTCAGAGTCAGGGGGAGAGGTCTATTCTCCCTCAAATGTTACAGCAGAATCTCCCGAACAGAATCCCGGCGGTGGTTCTAACCTCCTGGCCGGCGGCCTAATCGGACAGCTGAAACCAGAGGTTTTTAGCAGCTTGGTGGAGATCTTTAAGGATGTTACCAAGAACACGGTTAAGTTTTACATTTACTCCGGAGACGAGGGAGACGAGAGCACGGTGTGCAAGGAGATCAAGGTACGAGCGAGGATCTAGCTTCTGAACATGACTGAGCTATTGTGTTCATCAGTCTCCCAATATTTCTAAAGACCCGCTCCGATTTCTTTTGAGTATTTCAAAAGCCTTCCCAGTGGTGCCGTTTTTAGCCAGTTTTTCAAAAAAACAGCATCGTTTTCTAGGACAGTTCCTGCAGAAATTTGCCTCTGGAGTTTTTGGTGGGACTGTTGGCGCAGAGCAACCCCGCCCCCCTTCCCCCTCTCTGTTGCAGAGCATAGGGCTTCCAAGCTCAGCGTATTTTCTACCTAACAAATTCAATCTTTTTCAAATAGCATTTTTTTTGTCTGCCCCTGACTCGCAACAAATTGAATGAAAAAAAGAAAAAAAACTGAAATACAATTTTGAGCTTAATCGTCTATATATATATATATATATATATGTCCTCCATCATAAAAATGCCACAAGAACATGTTAAAAACACAATTTTTATTCGGACTGGGTCTTTACTAAATATTGGCAGGGCTTAAATAGAAAATAACATTTCAAAAAGTTGTTTCAGAATAATTTTTTTTTTCTGAGTATGTTTTACATTTTTAAATGTTTCATTTTTAAATATGTAAGAAAGAGAGAACATCTCTGACAGCGCACACTTCCTCTTCCTGTTCATAGGAGTACTTGAAAAGCCTCGGCAACCGTGAGTGCAGTCCACAGACGTTTTTAGAAAACAGTGGCAGTTTGGATAAACTCCTCATCATCATTAGGAACGAGGACATTGCTGCACATGTGCACAAGGTAACAGTCTGCACACCGTACTCGGATTTCTTGATTTTGTGTTACGAAATCTTCCTTTATTTGTTGTGTTGTTATGCATTTTACCATTATATATGCATGAGCTGTAAACACACTTCAAGTCCAAACATGGTAACAAACATCCCAAATGGTTGGAAAACCTTGGCTAACAAGTTTTAAGTGCTATTGCTATCAAAGACCAGAATAATATTCAATAATATGAGTTATTGAATCCCCAAGTAACTGTTAGCATCTAGAACTTTTGCTAGCAGCTATGAAATCTGAAATTCCCTCACAGAACGGCAAAACTTTTGTGAGAGCAAACAGCCAGGATTTGGCTGAGCCTTCAGGATCTGCATGCAGGCTCACAGCCAACAAAGCAGATGACAGCAACCAATCGGGATGTCTTATCTGGTGAACTTGACTCCCACAGGAGTCCCCCTTTATGCTGTTGTGCTTTCAAACTACAGCTAACATGCTGTTTGCTGACTTCAGCCATAAAAATGAAAAAAAAAAAAGTTTACTTTTTCAACCGACCCTTGGGATAAACGAGTTAAATGACTTTGTTTTTTTTTTTTTTCCTAACTGCACGAATACTCTAAAGTACACAGGTTCTTATTTTATTTTATTTTTTTGCAAGATGCTACAAGTTTATTGCACACTTTATTTGGATGAAGGACTTCTCTGAGTGTAGTTGTAGCTCATGGTCAAAACTTGCTGCAGACGTATTGTTCTGAAGGTCTCTCTTGGACACTGAAAATGTATTTTCATTGTTTCAGACTGTTCTGAACAACATTCAGTCTTTCTTTCTTCATCGTTTGAGTGAATCTAAAGTGTGTCTGAAGAGCATTTCATAAAAATATTGATGTTGCGCTGCAGATTCCCGCCCTGGTGTCTTTGAAGAAACTGCCCTCGGTGAGCTTCGCCGGGGTGGACTCTCTGGACGATGTGAAGAATCACACATACAATGAGCTGTTTGTGTCTGGAGGGTTCATAGTGTCTGATGAGTTTGTCCTCAATCCAGATCTCATCACACAAGGTAGGTCTGACTGCTGAAGCGTACTCTGACCGGGAGCACTCTGACCGCCTGTTGCTGTTTCAGTGGGATTTCCTGATACTGATCCCCAACAGCATTGGAAACCTTTGTCTCTTAACCTGATGATCAGTTGTTTTGCCAGCAGCAGGTGTAAAGTATTGCTGATGAAAAACAAAACATTATATTTTCAGAATATTTAATAATAAAAATGGGAAGGTTAGACATTTTTATACCAAGTACTTGTGTTGTTCCAAGTGTTTCCAAATGAAACCATTGTTTCTATGAACCCGCGTTATCTGTCCATCTAACAAGCTGTGGCGTGCAGAGAGGAAGTTAGGATGACAGTTTAGGTTCAGAGAAGGAGAGCTCTGTGGGTGACAAAAAGCTGACAATAGGCCTGGGCGATAAATCGATCAAATGAATTAATTCGAATTTTTTGTTACGGGCGATTTCAAAAATAACTAAATCGAGTTTTTATGTGGCGCATTTTTGGCTCCTCAGAGCTTCCGTAGCGTTAGTTTCACACAGCACGCGACAGCATGGCTACCGGTGAGAGTTAGCAGTTTGTTCCTAAGAAAGAAATAAACTCATCTGTTGTGTGGAACTGGTGTGGCTTTACTGTCACAGACGTGGAGGAAGAGTCTCCACGCTGCTACATTTACCTAAAGGAGCTCATCGGAGTCAAAGGCTCTCACGCGCGGTCGCGTGGCACGCGCTCAGTCTACTTACACATGCACGCGCCCTAACACACACGCGACCTGACACACATACTCATTCTACAACGCCTGTATAGTTAGTTCATTAGTTAGATAGTTATTTTTTTACTGTTATTTGTTAATAAAGAATACTGCACTGTAACTATTACTTGTTTATTCATTTGCGACGCGGCCACCGTAGGATTTTGTTTCGGGAGAGGACGGAGGGGGGGGGGGGGGGTAACCGCGACTCCTGCTGCTTCATCAAGACGGGGTTTATTAATTTATTTAAAACTTTAGACCCAGATATGAGCTGTATTGATAACTTTTTAGAAAATGCTGCTACTCTCAAGGTGAATGTTTGTCTCATTTTAGTCTAGACTACAAAGTGTGACTTAAAACACAGCTGGGACTTGAAGTAAGTAACCTTTTTATTTTGGACAAGTGAAAACAAGAGTAGAATAACAAAATAAGAAAAAAACAAGACAAAAATTATATAAAACCAAGAAAAATTATATAAAACACAACGAAATTATATAAACACAAGTCCAAAAGGGAGTGAGAAGAAGAAAAATTTTATACTTAACTTTGATTCCAAGAGTGTGTTTATTTATTTATTATTCATCCCAGAAATGGGGGTTACATTTGTCTTGCATTTGATTAAATAAAAGCAACATTTGCTTTAAGTTGTCTGCCGTTTGTACTTATTGCTTTTCTTAAGTAGGGGGAAAAAATCGGGGAAAAATCGGAAATCGAATTAAAAAAAATAAAATCGGAGATTTTATTTTTAGGCCATATCGCCCAGCCCTAGCTGACAATTATAGATTTATTTGAAATTATCTCATCTGGGACAATTTCATGTATGAAAAAAAAATCATTTAACAGAAAGTAACCCAACAGATGTTGCCCCAGTACTTTTTATCACGGAAAAGCTGGTAAATATTTGACGTTTTGCAGTACAGTTTAGTAGTAGACCATATGCAGTATATATTATGTAACAGACAAATGATTTTTCTGTTTAAAAACAGGGGAAATACTTGGTCTGCTACATATTTTAGCAGGCCTAGTTTTGTTCAGGTGATGACAGATTCCCATTGGCTTTAAGGTTCGTCACGCTACTCAGGCACACTTTAAGAAAACCAGTTTCATTCAAATAAGCGTTAATAAAAATGGAACCTATTTGAAAAACCTGTTAGCTGCTTTTCTTAATTGACTACAAGCTCCAGAAGCAGCTTTTATGTTAAGTTTGTGAATCTTCATCCAAACACAACTTAATAAAGCAAAGCTCCAGTTTCAATGATTTCCATGTACAAAAGGGTGTTTTTGTATCAAACAGTGAAAGTCAGAAGGTAAGCAGGTCAAATAATAAACATGTTTCTGTGTTTGTCATGCATTTCACTGGTGATTCGGCGAACGGCTTTCTCTGTGATCGTTGTTCAAATCCAATAAGAATCCATCTGTAATATGCGGATTTCCCAAAAAAATGAATTGTTCATTAGATTTTCTTGGAAAATGAAGGTGCAAGGGAAGACCTTTGATATCATTAAAGATGGGTTCAGGAAATGTTACAGTCATATAGTAAAGTCTGCAGTAGAACTCCCAATAAGGACGTTTGTTTTGTTACCATTTTTTTCTGATTTAAACATTTCTGATTTCAATTTCAAGTGGCATCACTCGTATGCATCACTTTCAAATATGCATTTGCAGATGTAACCTCTAGACTCCCCCATGCACTGCAGTCCTCCTGCTCTGCCAGCTGTTCATGCAGCCATCGTAGTCCATCAGCGTCGATTCACTAGTGGGGTTCATTCCACAGATTAGCCTCCTGCTCTGCTCCAATAAAAGTAGATAGCAAAGTCTATTTTAGTTTGCAGTCTTCAAATAAACCATGTCAGTCTGAAGAGAAGTGATTGAGCTGCCAGGATGTCGTACTACACCGCACCCATGAGACAGCTGGTTTGTTTTTGCAATAAAAAACGGTTCCCTCACAATGTCAAGATCAATGTGTTCAAAGCTTAAAGCAACAAAAAAAAATTGTTTTGTTTTAGTCTCAATAAAAGCGTCGTCTTTCGAACTTCCTGTATAGGTAATGATGCACAAGGCCAGCTGCACAGAGGGGTTCTACTGTTAAAACGTTCCCAATGGGGACAAGAAGTCGATCTGAAGATGAGGGACATTTTGCTGCATCATCAGAGTTGTGCCATAAGGTTTGCTGCGACTGGATACCTTTACAGCTTAGTCATCTCTTTGCCTGACTCTTTTCCAGATCGGTTACAGGGTCTGCTGAAGTTCCTGGAGGAGCAGAGCACCCCCGAGCACCCGTGGCAGTGGAAGGTGCACTGCAAGTCCCAGAAGAAGCTGAAAGAACTGGGAAGGTCAGTTTTCCTCAAACCGAAGCCTGAAACGATTTCAGTGTTTTTAGATTTCAAAACATTCATACAAAACATCTAAATTCTTAACTTGTCACCCAAAATGACCCACTTTGATTTTGGTAGGATATTGATGTTATACAATACACTTTACAGCGCTATTTGATAGAACTGGAAAAATCGAATTTATTGATATAATTTTTTAAATGATTGCTGATGAAAACATAAAAATGAATCCTGTATTTTCTCTTAAAGATACAGAGGGCTTTAGTTGGTTGCATTTGACTTTTAAACTTACAGATTAGGGGCTATATGGTTCTTGTAATGCGAACATAAAGCAGCTGAAGAATGAGTGTAAAAGCAAATCCCGTCTAAAGAAAAAAGATTTACAGATTAGTTACAGGCTACTGTGCGTGAACGCCCACCTTTGTGAAAGAAAAAGTGAGATAAATGAGGAGTGGTTCAGAACTGTTTTTCCTCCCCAACACTGTGCAAGTCATTATTTTGGGTTTTCTCTCCAAGGTTAAACACTAACGCTATGGGGCTGTTGAACCTTTTGACGGCCTATCAGAAGAAACATCTGGTGGAGTTCCTCCCGTATCACGAGTGTGATGTTCCGTCCCGTCAGGCTCCAGACCTGGAATGCCTCATCAAACTTCAAGCCCAGCATACTCAACAGCGACACCTCATCTTCCTGACAGGTAGCTGCTTCCGTCTCCATCCCGCTCCTGGTTTGACTAAAACTGACGGTCAGGTCAACTAGCCGAATGTGTTTGTTGAATGCTGTTTAGAGCAGCAGATCAGGGGCTGACTGTCTTGTGTTTCTTCAACAGAGAGGCCATTTGAAATGTTCCTGCAGTTCTCTAGAAATGGAATAGTCATAGCGAGCATCGACGATGTTATGAGTGGTTTCCACGGCCTGATCGGGTCCATTAATCAGAATGAACTTCCGACCCCCCCGTCCACCGGTGAGTGGCATCATCCAGAACGTTAAACAGAACCTCAGATTTGGGATGTTGTTGTTTTTCTTCATTTCTTTCTGCCTGCTGTTCCCTTTTTTTCCTAGCAGTAAACGATGAGTGTGTAGAAGCAGAGGACATGTCCTTAGACTCTGACGATGGTGAAGCTCCGCCCACGTCACATCCTTCGCAGCTGATTCACACGGACAAGAAAGAAAAGCCTCCTTTGCCTCCGGCTCCAGAGAAGGAAGGTTTTCGTCCTCCACTACCCGACCAACAGGTCAACCCTGAGAAAACCCCCTCCCTGTTGGACAGTAGTTCTCTTAAAACCGCCATCTCTCAGTTTAAGGCCACCAACCAGTTGGGCTTGGCGTCTACAGACATTGGCAGCATGTCGCCGGGGGGGTTCCCCGTAAATCCTCACCAGAGCTTCCTTTGCCCCTCTGCACCGTGGTCCTCCTTCACCGGCTCCTCAAGCTTCTCGGCTTCTCCCGCCTACCCCAGCTCGCCCTGCAGCACCACCCAGGAACAGGAGTACCGCCCCCTTACTACATCTGCCGCTGTAGTCCCAACCCTGCCCGTTATGGCCCCAGTCGGACCTCTAGCCAGCATGGCTTCCCTCCCTTTGGAGGTCAAACCGCCCCCTCCGCCTCATCTCATGGTACTGGGCTCCACATATGGGTCAGAAGTCGGTGGGGCTGCTGGAGGTTCTCCACTCACAACCAGCCTGTCTTCCACTAGTGACACAGCACAGCCAGGGTTCAAGGCCGGCAAGCCTATGAACCCAAGTGGGAATCCCACACAGCATGACAGGACACTCAGTGGGCCTGGGGAGGGTGCATGGGGGATAGGAGGACCCACCACCTGTGAGGCTGCAAAGAGCCAGAGCGCGGTCACATCTGGACCAATGGAACCTGCTGGTCTTCCTAAACCCGGGGAAAGCCTTCAGGCGGCCAGAACTCAGGTGAACTGTGCCAACAACCTCTGTGCTTCTGTGGGCATTCCCACATTGGCCACTAGAGGGGGCACAGTACTCAGACCTAAGCTGCCTCCACATCCAATGGGTGGTGTGGGCTATGGTGGCATCCCAGGACCGATGGATCATGGACCTGTGCGGGGCGCTCTCGGCCCCGGCTCTTTAGGAAACTTCAGAGGCCGGGGAGTACCTCCAGTCGGACTTTGGCCTCGACCAGGTCGAGGACATGAACTTAGGGGAGGGGCTGGAGGTGGGCCCTGTTCATGGGGTCACCCAGCTGGCAGGGGTGGACCACAGAATTACTACATGGACTACACATATTCTCACAATTATGCCCCTGAATAGACAATCAGTGTTATAATGGCAGTGCAAACACCATAAACCAGAGAGACTATAAGAGCTAACTGAATGTACATATTTCCTTGTCATAAACGCATCGATTCAAATTGGTAAATACGGTTCCTGGTTTTCTACATTAATAAAGGTTACTACAGACAGTGGCGAGTGTGCTACTGTTGTGTAAACTGTGTACACTCTTTCCATGTCAGCTGTCTGAGACCCCGTGCAAACCACTATATTTATATTTGCCAACAAATGTTAAAAAAAGGCCTTCCAGCTTCTCGAAATAAAAACTTGTAATTTCTTTGTTGCAGTTTTGAAATGGTTTGTGAACAAGGGGAACGACTGATATTTTTTTAAGAAAAACAAAACAAAAACTAGTGAATTAAATTTCACCTTTGCTGTTTTCTTTTTTTTATTTTATGTATTTGGTTGTACAAAATTCTATTGAAATAAATCATTTCAAATCTTGTTTGTGTCAGTATGACCTTCTCAAGCGAATCAGAAGTTTCTATTTTCTTGTCAAGAAATGAAGAAAAAACTTGGATTAAACTGAGAAAGTATTTTGAGAAAGTCTTAAAAGCTTTAACATTTTCAGACGTACGTATCTCGGTGCTGCTGGAGGAATTGGTGTAAATGGTTGCTTTACAGTTTTCTTCAAGTGCACTTCAGCTGGTCTGAGACTTCCAGTGAGCTCTAACAACTCTTATCAACTGAAAGATGAGAGAAAAGGTTTTCCCTAAAGATTTCTTTTTATAAATTCTATGCTCAGTCATTACTGTATGTGGACACCAGGGGGCGACATTTCTCTATGTGAGAAACCTCGGTTTTCTGCCAAAGGATTTTTCTTGTAATAGGGCAGCTACCTATTATTAAAAGTAAACAATCAAAGCATACATTTCTTTTTGATGCTAAATAAACTTGAGAACAATTCTAAAGTCTGTTTCTGGACCTAATCAACAGCTGCTGCCTTACATGTCTTGTAAAAGTGTTTGTAATATATTATTCTGATTTGCTTTTAGATAATTATTTTACTTTTGGTAAATTGAATCAAATACTGTAACCGTGGTAAAAAATTTAGCACCTTAAAAATTTTTTTTTTTCCAACTTCAAACTTGTAGTCATAAGCTAGAAAGTTACAGATAGAATACTTCAGAAATCACTTGATTCAAAGCCCTTTATGTTCTTAAACATTCTTGAAAGTCTTAATCACCGTCTTCCCCTGGAGAATCTTAAATTCATGCAATGATGGTGCATGTAAAACTCTATCACAAATACTCTATCATAGGGTTCTGCAACCTGAGGCTCCAGAGCCACATGTGATTCTTTTATCCCTCTATTGTGGCTCTTTGACTTTAAGGAAAAATGCTAACAATTTGAATAAATATTAAGTTAGTGAAGTACATAGTCTAATCTATGTATTTCTAAATTGTGTTTACATGCATAAATTAAAAACAACTGATTCTAAACCAATTTTGTCATGTTAATTTTTGGTAGTAAAAGGAAGATTCACTAAAATTATATTGATGGAAAACACAGTGATTGACTTGCTTTTCTTGCATTTTTAGTTCAAGTAAATTCGCTACAGCAGGAGGATCTTATTTAGCATAGTATGTATTTTACTTTGAAAGGAACTGGGGTGTGCTGCTTTTAAACATAAAGCAATTAAAGTTGTTATAGAAAATTTTAACATCATTATAATGCTGTTATTGTAAATGTTTAAAACGTTAGTCTGGATTAATCCATGTGTTTACAAAAGCATAGATTAATGGCCACAGACAAAATAAAGTGTGTTTTTCTAAAAGGTTAAGTGGAACTTGGCGTCTCTGACTGGGTTTTGGTCATTAAAAAACTCGACCAAATGGCTCTTTTAGAGTGAAAGGTTGCAGACTCCTGTTCTAGCAGAATCCGTCTGAATAATGAGAGAGATTTAAACTGTACTATATAGACAACCAAGATGGGTATGCAGAATTTCAGCCCAAAGAAAATAAAAACAAAAGAAGCTATTTTTTTAAATTGTTTTATGAAAAATGTTAAACCTATATCTCTTTTTGCACAATTATGAAAAAAAATGTTTTTAAATTAAATGTAAAAAAGTCATTCTGATCATTAATAGTTCAAACTGTGAAGTATATAAATAGTAAAAATAAGTTCTAAACATCTATCAATCATCCTGTTGGTCTGTCTCTGTCAGCGATCGTGGGAGATGAGGTGTTGTTATGATCCTCACCTCCCCTGCGGTCCTTCTCAGTCCCCATCTGATCCTCTGCAGATCGCTGACCCCTTGTCCTCCTCATCGCCATGGTGTTTGCTAAATGGAGTGGTGCTCTTTGTGACTTATCTGCTGACATTAAGCCGCTGAGGTGTGAAATGCAGACCATGGGAAGACCGGTTGTTTTCAGGGCCTCGAAGGACCTAATTATCCAACTTCTTCAAAAGTCAGTATCAGGTCAGTCAGTCCCACTTCCCACCCGTGAGAATGTGATTTTACAAGAACTAACATGTGGATGCTGTGCTGTTTTCCATGTTTATATGTCAATTGGGTATTTGGTGTTATCCGACAAATGTAGCTGCAAAAAAAATGCAAAAAATGGCAGACTTACCAGGATTTTAACAAGATAAGGATAAAAAATAGTAGTACAAATAAAAAAGTGATATGTATATATATATATATATATATGACCTTCTTTGAGCAATTTTTACAACATTAAATGCTAATTTAATACACAGTTTGATCACATATTTATTTACATATAACTCAAATCCATCTAAATATGTTTTTATCTGTATTACTGTGAATTTGTCCATTTTTCACACTGTTCTCTCCCACTTAGCTTGTTGTGTTTTGCATTTCTTGCCTGGTGGAGCCTCTTGATATTGAACTCCTTGAAAACAACCACAGTCTCATGGCACATTAGGCAGACACAGTTGTCTCATATTTGTCTGCTAGTTTCCACTTGTCCTGGCTGGAAGCAGTGGCCTTCGCTGTTAACTTGACTTTTTTTTTTATTTCCAGTTGACATTTTAGAAATGAGCTGGAAAGAAGGATCACACGACAGCGTTACTACAGGTTTACGATGGTTTAAGATGTCATTTAGTCAACCACAATCAAGAAACTGTACACTTAGTTTTTAGAAAATGCTGGGGGACAAATGCTATTAATTTTATCACAGGATCCTGTGGGCCTATGAAAATTTGAACATGGGTCACATTAGGTGGGTCGGACTTTGGACATGCCTGGCTTAAAGTAATGTCTGTTTTGTGGCTTGAAGATCCCTCTTACTAAATTAAAAGTAAGTTAATAAAATCAAACTTACACCTGGAATACGAATGACATTTTCATACTGTCAACTTCTATTTTATTAAGCCACAACATTCATTGGAAAACCAAAGAAAGACAACCTGCTGTCATAAATAAGTTTGATTTGTCTACTGCTTATTTATTTATTGCTTTTATAATTTTTGTTGTATCTACATACATTTAAATGCATTTATGCATTACTTTAGAGACATTTAATTTGTAAGAACTGGCTAAAGTGTACCAAATATCTCTTCTTTTAGTATCCACATGTGCATCTTTAAAAATAAGTCCAACTTCATCTTAGAGAGGACGAAGCCCCGTTCCAAAATACTTGTGAGCCTTCATCTCAATATTTTAGCACACTGTTTTTTTAAATTAAAAAATAAAATAGAATAACTGCAACAGACTGGCCACCTGTCCAAGATGACCCCTGTCTTTGCCCACGAACGGCCCGGATGGGCTCTGGCTCAGGGACAAAATGTTTAGAAGATGAATGAAATAAAATAAAATAAAATAAAATAAAATAAAATAAAATAAAATAAAATAAAATAAAATAAAATAAAATAAAATAAAATAAAATAGGATTCACTTCTTGTCCCCGGAGGTATAATAAGAGCTTGAATTCTGCTGGTGCAGTTGGCATTTGTTAAAAACAACTAACTCCGCAGTATTGCTGCTTAGCCAGAGTTTGGCCTGCTCCTAAACGAATGTGCCTCGTCTCTCCCATGCTCATTTTCCAGCTGAGATGTCCAGCTAGAATGAAATGCAGCTCCCGTTGGCATGAGTATCAGGCCGTCATACTATTAGAGGAATGAATGTGACACATCTGGATGCCTAAATTCCTGCCTGTTTTTGATGACTGTTTTGACAGTTCAGTAACAGCATCCGCTGATAGTCAAAGCCCTCTGCCACAGAAAGAAAGCACATCAACTTCTGCTATTCAGAGGAAAACTCCTCTCTCACACGGTAATTAGATTCTTGACTAAGATGAGTTTGAATCCCTGCGAGCCCAGACGAACCAGGGAAAACAATTAATCTAGCAAGGGGAGTGCATGCCTTAATTGAAGCCTGATTGAGTGTTTTCCTTGGGAGATCGGCCTCTTTTTTAGCATCAAGGGGCGCTTCATTTACATGTGGGTAATTTGTTACAGCCACTTGGGATATTTTACAGATAGGATACAGTCTGAGCCTTGCAAGCATGCACCTTCCTGAGCAGACTTAAAAATATGAATTTTAATTAATAGTGTTATTATGAGGGTGATACACCAATATGCAAGTGTTTGCATATTAAATGGACTGTATTTATGCCGTGTTTTTCTAATCTCATCAACCGCTCAGTGCTTTTTCTTTGACTCAACCTCAAGATTCAGATGAAAAGAAGTTTTACGCCACACTGGGGCGGCCGTGGTGCAGTGGTAGGGCGGTCGACTCATGATCGTAAGATTGCAGGTTCGATTCCCGCCTTGCACGCCCTTGTGTCGAAGTGTCCTTGGGCAAGACACTGAACCCCACCTTGCCTCTGGTGGGAGGTTGGCGCCAGTGTGTGAATGTGTGTGTGCATGGGTGAATGGGACTGTGACTGTAAAGCGCTTTGGGCCTTCGTAAGTAGGTAGAAAGCGCTATATAAGTATACGCCATTTACCATTTACCACACTGGAACACTAACTCCACAATTTCTACCTCTGATGTGCTGCTGTTTATCGTTTCTGATTCCCAACCCAGAGGGAACCTTACCCAACCACGGTCACTTGTGAGATGTTCACATTGTGTCCTCTGTGTTTTAGTACAGATCCTATCAGAAACGAAAAAATCTGAGGCCAGCTGTTGCTGTGTCAAAGAGCGGGATCAGATTAGAAGGATTTAAAAGCACCGAAGCTGACAAAGCACCTGGTTTTCATCCTGGTGGTAATCTGTTAAAAATCCCAACTCATCAAAGCAGTTAATATTTGTAATAGTCTGCCTTGGAAGAATAGTGGGTCAGGGCAGACTTGGATGCTACATGCGGTTACATCACACAGGCATATGGCAGAATGTTATGTAACATGGGTCGGAGGATTTAAATGTTGCTTTTGTTGCTTGGAAATACATGAAGCTGGTGAGTGGATGGGGAGGTGTAATACAATACAGTGCTCTCTAAATCTCAAAGATTTGCATTTAATCCTTTAAAATGCTTAGCAAAGAGACTCAATGACTGACAGTGGGCTGCAGTTCATGCATGGCAACCAGTTTGATGTTAGATTAATGTAGATCCACCTCACAATAGACACTGCAACCATGACGATAGCACTCGTAGCATCAAGCTACTGCAATCTATTGCATGATAGAAGCTGGAAACATGGATTTAGCTTGTTGCCTCATCACATTTTGATTATTTTATTCCATCCCCTGATCCGTGGGCTGTGTTTGGTGCATAAACTCAAAGAACTTGTTCCAATGTTGCATACAAATTCTTCGTCAGCATCTTTAGTCTCCGTTGTCGCAGCGTGTAATTCTGCCATTTTAAGCCCGCTAAGAGGAAGGAGAAGAAAAGATCTATACAAAGTAATGCCCCCCTCTGGCATTACCAAAGCCGCTTGAAGAATTTGTCATTCTGGTTTTTATGTAATGCTTGTGTTTGTTCTGCTGCGCTCCAAGTGCTCTGCTGTGTTCGATCAAAGAGATGCTGTCTTTGAAGAGAAGCCCAATTGCTGTTTGTGTTTTGTTTGTTGACACTCCTGAGTTCTGTACTTCACTGTTGGCCGCATAAGCAGAGCGCAGGCTGTTTTCTTTGCCAGGTTACTGCAACAGGTCTCTACGTGATTTGTAAATGTCTGATGTTTTGCGGCAGGGGGGCACCTCTGTTGTCTGATAGGGAGGATTCGATGATTGTTTGCTTAGAGCTATTTCTTTAGCATAGTGAAATGAAGGAAGTCACGACAACATCAGCATGGAGGGCATAAAAGCAAAGTCCTTTATTAAGAAAGTAAAGAAGTGTTCAGGAAAAAAGTGCTGCAAAGGTCTACATCTGCCAAAGGGGGTTGAAAGTAGCAATCATACATCACACTAAATTCTTTGGCATCCATTTGAATTTGAATCAACCTTTCTACAACAAATTATTAAAGACCCACTCTGATGAAAATCCTGTTTTTGTGTTTTTATCATGCTCTTGTGGCATTTTTTCTGATTATGGAGGACACCTTTAAAGAAAATTGCCCTTAAAATTGAATTTCTGACTATTTCTTCATTAATCAGGAGCAGATAAATAAATACTGTTAGAAAAAGCTTACAAGTGTGACATATAAGTTACTACGGGAAGCCACAAGCTCCCTGCTCTGCTCCATTTTGATGCATGTGCTTGTGGACATCTTCGTTTTCCTCGTCTGATCTGGCATCTGGCTCAAAACTGTGGAACGGCTGGATAGCTCCAATATTACTCACCATGTTTTGTTGAACCGCTATTGCTATTGTCCATCAATAGAGGGCTGATGGAAGGAGGCAGGCTTACTCTCCCACAATTCAGAGGTGAATTTCTAATGAACTCCTGCTGCTTTGCAGAAACTATGTCCTAGAAAAAAAACCCAGGTTCTCTGATTTTGGCGTAATAATAATAAATAGACCACAAAAGATCAAGAGATGATTGGAGTGGGACTTTTGGAACTTTGAAATACAAGGAATGAAAGTTTATTTGAGCTAGCCCTACATGAGCTAGCCCTCTTGTAAAAGTGATGCACCTGACAATTTAAAGCTAATTCTTAGCCCAGTTTTTATATTCTTTGAGTTTCATCAGTAAAATAATAATAATTTTATTATTATTATAAAATAATATTTATTTTGTATAAATACAATTGTATTTTATTACTTTTTCTGAGTCAAACAGCGTTTTGTTCTACAGACGTTTTAGTAGGAAAAAAAAGTAAATAGAAGGAAAGAATCAACATAATGTTCACTATCAGCTTTCATCTTCCCACTCAGTTGCTTCTCCACATCTAGCGGGATCCATGAATGTTACATGCTTAAAAGTTTCAACTTTGGGAGGGTCTCTGGTGGAGGAGGAGAAAACAAACAGGAGGTTGCTGTTGTTGGATGTGGCTGCAGGCTGTTTGCAGTAGCTGCACTGACAGGGAGTCAGAAAAAGGTACAAGAGGATGAGGAGCAAGGTCACGAAGCAGCCTAGCAGTGTTGTGTAGCCAGTGTTGAAGGACTCCTCTGCAGGCAGCAGCACTGTGACCTTCACCTCCCGAGTTGCATTTATTGCCTCTTTAGTATCTACGGCCGTGCACAGATACAGGCCTGAGTCGTTGAGCGTGGCTGCTTGGATCTCCAAGGATCCGTTGGAAAACATGTTAATTAGTGTGTCATTTAAGCTGGTCTGGGTGATCAGGCCCCTGTTTGGGGAAAGCCATGTGAAAGAGACGTCTGTTCCACTCAGGGATGTTTGGCAGTCGAGTCGCACGCTGTCTCCCTCTGAAACCTTCACGCCAGAGAGGAAAACTGTAGCCGGCTGCATGACTGCTTTCTCCACAGTGCAGTTCAGGAAGAAGCGATTATTGCGCAGGAACTGGATAGACGTTCGGGGGTCCCCGTTAATGTTGCAGGTGTGTTCATCTATGAAGTCCTTAACCGAGTCGTAACCTCTGAGATTCCAGTGCCAAAACATACTGTACATGGAGCAGCCACAGATCAGAGAGTTGTTGTGCAGATAGAGATCCCGCTGCACTAAGCTGGGCAGAGCTTTCACATCCTCCCATGGCAGCCGAGTCAGTCGGTTGGAGGAGAGGTCCAGCATGGTGAGGAATGGATGACTGTGGTCTTGGATAGAGAAGAAGGGGAAGTGCGTGATCTGATTGAGGCTCAAGTAGACCTTTTTTAAGCTGCTGAGACCGCTCAGCGTGCTGGACTCGATCCGCGTGATCTTGTTGTTGAAAAGACGGAGCTCCTCCAGCCTCCACAGCCCCTGGAAGTAGTGCTGCTCCACGGCATGGAGCTTGTTGGATGACAGGTCGAGACACCTGATCCCAGAGACATTGTGGAACACACCATGAGGCAGTGTGCTAATCTTATTATGAGCCAGCCAGAGGTTTTCCAAGCGAGTCATTGTGTTGAAGCTGTTTGGACCCAGCCAGGGTAGGTGGTTGTGGCTGAGGTCGAGGGTGACGGAGAAAGAAGGCAGGGAGCGTGGCAGCTTAGCCAGACCGCTTGAGCTGCAGCTTACTGTGTCTGATAGACAGAGACACATGGGCGGGCAGGTCTGCTCTGAACCAGGAAAGACACAGAGCAGCAGCAGGAAAAGGCCTTGATGTTGTCTGCAGGTCATGGTTGAAGTCAGGTCCTCTTTAAGTTGGATTTCTGTATTTTTTTCTGGTTGGATAATGGACAAATGAGAAACAGCAGAGAATATTAATTGATATTTGAGCTGCTCAGGACATACAGAAGATAATGATTCAGTAAATAGCAGTGTTCTTAAATGAGTTCTTTTAGGAATTGTTTTTCATTTTGTTGTATACAGTTTTTATGTTTAAACTCTAAATAAAAGTTATTTGTAATTGCTATGATATTAATACTCTATTGAGAAATTATGTCAAGGTATACATTTTTATAGTTTATAGCTATTTCTTATTTTTCAGTTTGATTGCTTTGTTTAGTAAAAAAATTGACAAATTAAAAAAATTATCTCTAAAAATTAAATTTGGCAATTTTCTTGTTTAAGAAAAGTGCTGTGAACGTGGATTAACAATCAAAATTCTTTCATATTTCATGTCTTGGATTTTTAAATGTAATTCATTAGTAAATACAGGTTTTAGAAGTCTTTAATGGAAGTGTCAGGTGGAAATGCTTCACCTGGAACATATTTGTCTTCCCTTATGTTTCGTTGAACTGATTTCCTGCTCTTTGGATATGAATGAGGGTAAAAAGTTCATATCTCTTCCAGATGCGTCAGTATTCTGATTCTCTTTATAAATTCCATACTCTCCTCCAAAAAAACAAGAAGAAATAAAGTAGATATTCCAAATAAACAGCTTAGCCGTAACATGAACCACCAACTTTTCAGCGCCTTTTTTCCCTTCTCTTTTAAAGTTTCATCCCGACAGTGATGACCCGCCACACTTCAGTATAATCCTGATCTTCCTCCTAGATCCTCCATCCGTCGCTCTCAGGCAGTAATAGATTTTCTCCCCTTTGTCCTCAGCAAAGGTCCTTCTGCTGTGTTCTCCTCATTCCTCAAAAAAAGAGTGCTGCTCGACAAACATCCTGTGGTGCTTTGCAGCATACAACAAATGCAGCACAGAGCTGACTTAATCTCCCACAATCCCTCCTCCTTCCATGTGTCAGTCAGAAACCCAGGTTTGTGTCTCCCTCTCTCATAATTAAATAATGAGGCCAGTGGCTTTCCTTTTTTTGCTTACTGCATCGTTTTTCCCTACATTCCAAAATAATGACCTCACTTTAAAAAAAGGTTTTTCAGCCCTTATTATCTAAAGCTAGAGGAGCAGAACCACAAAAACTATCATCATAAATGTTCCATATTGTCTAATAATCAATGATGGCAGGGTAAGTGGTGATCATTGCACTTGAGGTTTACATGTTCAGAAAGTTGTCCCTGTTTTTGTGGTTTTTCATGGGAATTTGTAGCTTTTCCTGCTGTCTTTCTTCTCTCTCACACACACACACGCAATGCGTTCTTTTAAGTGTCTAACACAGCACATCCGTCTTCCTTTTCTCTGAGCTGCCGACATGGTTCCGTTTCCTTGGCTGTGACTTTGAGTGGATATGTGCTGTCCATGCTGCTTGGTCATGGTGGTCCTGACAGCTCTGATTTCTGTCACAGTGAATTAACTTTGCCTCTGAGCTGCCACCTCCTCACCGCTGGCCCCAAACTTCCCACCTCCCTCCCTTAAGTGCTCGCGGCTTTGACTGACTCCCACTCACTTATTCACTCTGAGGCACAGAGCTGACTCCCAATGGATTCAGAGTCCCTGGATGGGGTCCACTTCTCAGGAGGTGGGCTGATGGAAGCAGAAGTAAAGAAGAGTCCACAGGAATGCTTGGATGTAAGCCCTCAGTCAGAAACTGCTTTTGAAAATCGCTCCTTCCCATTAAAGAAAGGATTAATGGTTTAAATCAGCATGTTTGGCATTATGGCACTGCACACAATCTTGTCCCAAGGCTAGTCATCAGCTTGGCTGTAACATGTAAGACATCACCCACACATATGCATTTGAAATATGTTAGAAAAGCATTCTTAGCAGATCTTCCTTTGGATGTTAGTCTTGTGGGTGTATATATTATTGCTCAAATGGTCTCAAAGTTGTTTATTTTCCTCCAGAGTGAGCTTTAGCCCACTTTAAAAACAACCATTATCTAGAAATTCTGCTTAATATGAATGTTTCCCTTATTTATGGCATTATAAAACCATAATAAAAATAATCTCCAACTGTATACATTATCCCAAATGTATATGGGTCAACATATAAATCAGACAATTCATCTCAGAACTAAAGCATTTTTCATAACCAGCTTACTTTTTTTATTTTTGTGTTGACAAAGTTTTAATCTTGATAGTATTTCAGAAAGAATCTATGGTTTTTGCCTCGAGTGATATCAATTTTTTTCAAAAGATGGAGGTTCAAATAAGATTAAAAGCACACGTTTTCTATTCAGTAAAGCTGCGATTGTCCTTTCTGTTGTTTTTTTCTTTTAAGGAGGAAGACATTCTCTATTGAATAAAGTCTTCTGGAGTGTCAATATTAACAAATTCCTCATCTTGTTCTATTTGTTTTGCTCGAAGATTGCATTGCAGATCTTTTGTGTGTCTCTGTTTGTGTACGTTGCTCTGCTTGTTCTGTGTGTCTCCAGGCTCCTGTCTGCAAATCCCTATTCTAATCAGTACCTTCATATGAATATGCTTTGCAAATCCTGTTTTTTATTCTTTAATCATAAAAGCAGCATATGCAAAGTTGTGCAGTTGAGTCATCCGGGTTCAGAGAGGGGATGTCAAATCTTAAATCCTGACCCGGATGCATCCCACTCCCAATAGAAAAGGGATTTTCTCTTTACCATCTGTTGTAGAGAAGGAAGAAAGAAAGAAAGAAAAAAACAGTGGCAGAGGGGAAATATTTGTTTTTCGTCTTACAACTGTGAAGCATTAAATTTCACACATTAAATAATAAATGCTTTATTTACACTTTGATACACAAGGGCCGATTTTGGTGCAGGGTAATCTATTCTTTTTCAAGAATTAACATGATAAATAAAGACTTTTAAATAAAAATTGTTTTTTTATACCAGAATATGTATAAACATACTGTATATGTATATTCACACTGCACAAGTTCCTGGCCCAGTGTTGAGCACCACAGGCAAAATCCTTTATATTTGACACAAACGAGTCGCTATTAAGTCTGAAAGTTGAAGAGATTTGTCAGTTCCAAAGGAGAAAAACCTTAACACTTGAAAATGCTGCATGATTACAGATTCTCAGCTAGATAATCTGGCTTGTAAATAATAACATTTATGCTAATCATTGAAAAAATATTGTTCTGAGGCATGCTTGTACCCTGTCATCCAACAGCAGCCCTGCAATCACGCCTTTTTCTGTTGTTTGTAAAGCTTAGAATTTGCAGATGCACACATTTGTTCACTATTTACTCTTTATTTTCAACTGTCAGCATGGCTGGCAGCGAGACTTTGAAATATGAATGAATGCGGGATAATGATTTCGAGGGCTGAGTTTTATTTTCTTCTCTCCCTGTGAATTTGCAGGCTGGATGAGCTTCTTTGTGAGGATGGAGTTTCAAGCTGCACAACATTGTTTGCTTGTCACAAAGCGCTGCTCAGCTGCTCTCTATGCTCTCCATTCATAGGCACTGCAGTGTATTATCTGACAATATCCCACTTGAAACCCACAAATCCGGGTGAGATTGTGTGTTGTTTTTTTTTTTTATTTAATTGCATAATCTGAGTTGCACACACAGCAGGCTATACTTAAACTCACTGTCATTCTGTCCCCACTCAACCTATCTGCAATGAGAGTGAAGAGACAAGCACACCACCTAGTGGTCAAAGACTATTGGAGTAACTGCCACACTTCATACCTTGTGTTTGTTTTTTTTCTCACAGAAATGAAGTGGAAGAAGCTGTACAATTGGTATGGCTTTAGAGGTTTATATTAGATTGATTTTCCCTTTTCAGTAGTATTTTTAAAATGTTATTTTTATTTAGCTTTATGCACTTTAGATAAGTGAGACTCATTGTTTCCTTAATAGAAATAAAGTGATAAAAATTGTTCTTGCACTTTTTCAGAACCTATTTGTAATTATATGTAGACTAACTCAAATCGTGATTTTTTTAACCTGTAATACTTAAGTTGATAAAAATTTAAACTGGTAGGCTTTCTCTGGTGATAATTTCTCAGGCTGCAGCTTCCATTTTACCAGAAACACTGTTAATCAAATGAAAAAGGTATCCATGCATCCATTTTCCAAACAATCCCTTTTAGGGTCACAGGGTTGCTGGAGCCTATCCTTATGAAGGGGGTGGGGGAATCACACCTTGGACAAGTTGCCAGTATTCCTTGTCTGAATTCCATTAAAGCCAGTTTGGCTCAATATTTTTATCTTTAAAGGCATTTTAATCATCCACCCCTTTTTAAATTGTTGTTTCAACATATTTTGAACATACACACACATAGACATCACAACACTGATTCACAGTTGCAATATTTCTTTCAGCAGTGCAATCTAAAACAAAATTCCTTTTTATAGGGTTTTAAAAGATACCAGTTTGGAAAAAATAAAACATCTTAATTTGTTTTTAGGAAAAAAAAAAAAAATAACTGACTATTTTTATTGAAATTTTGAAATTAAGGAATAAATTTGCAAAGTCCCTTCCATTTAGTTGCACAAATAATTTGTTTTTCATTCAATTCCACTCCAAAAATGTATTTGCATTCATTTAAAGGAGCTTCATGCAGGAAAGTAGAATAGAGTAATGCCCCATCTCTCCTTAGCCCTTTATAATATCTGTTGATTGGTAACGGATTTCAATTAAGATTCACAGGAGTTAATATGATTTCTTGCTGTTTATCCTTTCCTTCTTCCTTCCGTGGAAGCCAATTATGCATTTGTGGAAGTAGATGAGCTCTGGACACTGCTAATGGCTCTGCCTCTCCCTTTGTGTTCACATTACTGAAGGATATGGGTTGTGAAATGAGATCGCTACTGACTACTGTGCTATCAGTGCTCAGTGCTATAAAACATTATGGGCCAGAACGTAGTAAATTGTGTGATGTGACTCTAGGGTGGTAGGCTGTCAACTCTTTCAATGCTCTTTTATCTGTTATTCTCTCATCCTTTTTATTTTCTTTCCCTCAATTTTTCTCCCCCCACCCACCCCTCAGTCCCTATTTCCAGATTTGTCATCCTTCTCTCTGCTCACCCAGAAAATCTCATGCTACTGTCTCTTCTTATTTAATCACTTACTCTCCTGCTCTCATTGATTTTCTTAACTTTTAACTCCAGATATCAGTCTTTTTGCACGTCTCTTCCTTGGTTTTCAGCTCCTCCCCCGTGGTTATTACCACAGGCTGACAAAAAATCTGTCAAACTCCATATTTCTTCTATGTATTACCTATGATCATTCTTTTATGTACAAAATCTGATGGGATTGAGATAGTTAACAATGACATTTTTGTGAATCCCAGTTGTTTTCATTTTTATTTAACAAACCTTGAGCCAGATGGACTACAGCAGCAGAAAACCACACTGGGTGCCACTCAGCTAATATCAGGAAACTGAGGCTACATTCACACAGACTAACCAAAACTGGACAATAGAAGATTGGAGAAATGTTGCCTGGTCTGATGAGTCTCCATTTCTGCTGCAACCTTTGGATGGTAGGTTCATAATTTGGCATTAACAACATGAAGGCATGGATCAGGCTGGTGGTGGTGGTTTAATGGTTTGGGGGATATTTTTTTGGCCACTTTGTACCAATTGAGCCTGGTTCCAATGGTACAGCCTACCTGAGTATTGCTGCTGACCATGTCCAACCCTTTATGACCACAGTGTGCTATCTTATGAAGGCTACTTTCAGCAGGATAAGGCTCCATGTCATATAGCTGGAATCCTCTCAGACTGGTTTCTTGAACATGACAATGAGTTAAATGGACTCAACATCCACAGTCACCAGATTTCAACCCAATAGAGAACCTTTGGGATGTGGCGGAACGGGAGATTGGCATCATGGATGTGAACAAACAAATCTGCAGCAACTGCTATCATGTCAATTTGGACCAAACTCTCTAAGGAATGTTTCCAGTACCTTGTTAAATCTATGCCACCAATGATTAAGGCAGTTCTGAAGGCAAATGGGGGTCCAACCCAGTAACAGCAAAGGATGCCTAAAGTGGCCGGTGAGTGTAGATGTCTATTTCTGCTGGCACTAATGAAGCTAAAGGTAATCTAAGCCAGTCAGAGTGAGGTATTTAGAGAAACACACATTGTTTTCTTTTACCAAAGTAAAGAAAAAGATCCCTGTAAATTCAGATCAGGATTTGGCCTCCACTCTCCACTTTCAAGAGAGTGTGATAGATACAGCAGCAAGTTGTTTGTGCCACCTGAGCCACAGCCCTGGTGCCGTGTCACTGCTCTCTGCATAGACAGACATTGTGGGACGTGTTGGGTGATGAGCAGTTAGCAGTTCCATCAAGGATCTCCTGGGTCATTTGAAGAAAATGAAACCATCTCTGAACAGGTAACTCAATTTAACTGGTGACTGCTTCCTCTGGAGGTACAAGCGCAAATACTTTCTTTAGCTGACGAGACGAGGCAACAGGACATGGTCTGAGTCATTGAGCACAACAGGAAAGACCCTTTCCACCCAAATTGTTTGGACACGGTCAAGGCTTTCAACCACTCTCACAGATGGAATACTGGAAAGAATAGAGGTTCTGAGTTTTTTTTCTCCTTTTCTTTCTTGAGCCTTTTCAGCCAATGAAAAAACTGGCTATAAAGATGGAGCTATTGAGTGCTGAACCGGCAAAGTTGGTCTTCCGAGAACTATTTCAAACTGGCACCCGCTTTAAAGGTATTTGCCTGCTCACTCATGCTGTACTTTAGCTTTCAGGACCTTTTCAAGTTTCTATACAGATGTATCACCACTGGCCACTAATTCACAAAATCTATTAAAAAAATGTCAATAAAGACTTATTTTTTTGTTAAATGCATTGTTCTAATGCTGAAATACTTGTCTTATGTTCGTTAGGAAGACACTTAAACAACACAACTGTTATATATGAACTCGGGCTGCTGAATACAGCATTCAACATTACTGAAGGATAATTACTGTTTCTGAATGGAAACCTTTTACAGGATGACAGCCATCTTTACATATGTATACGTATAATTCACTATTCTCCATCTAGTCTTTAGATGTGCTGCTATTGACCTTAATCTGAGCAAGCACAGCTCTTCCTGTGGAAGAAACTACTGTTAGTACTTCAATTGCATTGATTTCTTTTGTGTTTAAGACAGAAAACATGCTGCTTTTTTAATTTCCCTTAAAAGCATTGACATTTAATCAACATTTGATGATAATTGCCTGGACACACACTTTTTCGCAAATGGTAAAAAAAAAAAAAAAACATAAAATAAAAGTGGCAATCATTGCAGAAATGTTTTAACATGGACCTCAACTTCAGTCAGTCTGATTGTAGTTACATAGTGTTATATTTGATGAACCAAAAAATGTCTGGATGAACTTGTGCAAAACTGTACAAAAGAACTACATTTCATAAAACAACAAAATAAGAAATAAATGATTGTGTGTCCTTCCAGTTTTTGTCTGATTTGTCCAGCGTGATGATATGAAATGTGTGTCAAAAGCTGTCACGCAAACTGTGTATTACAAGTGATCACTTCATCAGAATCTGACATATTTGGTTCTGTTTATGCCGATTGGTTCAATTCAACCCTTGTGCTTTCCAAGGGACTTTAACATTAGGAGTTGGGTCATCTGGACCCCACTAGACAGTGCGCTGAACCTTTTTTCTTCAATGATTTGTGATCTTCACTGGTGTCCATGGATTACATGAAATCCTCTTCACCTTTATCCACCTTTGTCATGGTAGGGATTACACGCCAGTGTAAGGGTGGGGTCATCTGGACCCCGTAAGATAGCACAAGGGTTAAAATGTCAAATTTTACGTTAAAGTGGCCATGTTCTGTAACTTGGTATTATGTTCCGCACCAGTCATGACCCCTAAAGCTTGGAGTTTCTAATTGTCACAACTATTACTGTCATGTTCATTCACTTCAGTTTGTTTTTGCTCATTGTTACATGTTGTTTTTTCTATCCATTATTTTATAATGGTTAGAATGAAATGGTTTCCATTCATTTGTGTTTTTTATTTTGTATTGTTTTTCTAGTTGCCTCTGGTCTCCTGGATCTGACAAAAAAACAAACTTGCTTTAAATGCTTTTTTGAAGCAGTTGAAAATTGACTTTTATTACAATAAAAGCACCTAGTGTGTTTAATATCCTTTTATTTAGCAGTGTTTTTCCTTAAGAAAGAGTACAAAAAAATTCAATATAGTTCAATGTAATGTATCTTGTCAGTTTTATATATTTAATCACAATGCCACTTTTAAGAGATTATGGTGCAGAGCCTTGAATTATTATAATTTCCTGTCTAGACCATTTATAAAATTTATGCCAGTACATTTTCATAATCCCCTTAGCTTTAAACCAAGTCTACTATTTAAAAAAGAGTATTGTTTATTAGAAGAGGGAATAGTATCCCACAAATTGAAAAAACCCTGCATTGATATAATGGCTGCTTTTTACAAGAAAATAATCTGGAAATTTGAACTCCCATGACTCACTATTTACTCTTTCTCCCTCTGTTCTTGTTATTCATTTTGTATGAGCATACCGTGTTATCATTAAACTTAATTTACCTTTTTGGCAGGATTTTCAGGAACTCTGTGTCTGTGATGATGACTCTTTCCTCTTCTCTCTAAATGATCACCCTTCCCGTTAGTCCTGAAACTTTCTTCCTGTTAAGAGAGAAGTGCTTTTTGTCATCTACCACCTTTTGTGAGCTCAGAACAGAGAATTGGTTCAAAGTAGGGGTTTGAGTCATTCAGCTAAAGTTTCTTTAGCTTGAGGGATCTTGGTTGTACATGAATACAAGCCTAAAATGTTGACCTATGATGATCCCATTTGAATTTACCTGTCTTCTAATTAGAAAAAATAAATACATTTAAAGAGTTAATTTTAATAATTTCATTTATGAATGTAATGTTCTAATGGGATTTTCGTGACGGTTTACTTTCTGATTAAACTGGACTGAGCTAAAACATTACGCTTTATTGTTGACTACATGTAATATTTTGGGTTTTGTGTTTTTTAACAGAGTACCACAAAAGCTTACATCAGAGTACCTTTGTGGAGGTAAAATGCTGCCCAGAAGTGAAGAGACCTGCTGTGAAAATCCTTTTTTGCCACCATTTGCTCTCATCTGATGGTTGTTCTTCCTCTTCCCCATTTTCTTTAATGAAAGAACTTTTCTTTGACCTTCTGTGTTCCGCTCAAATACATGGTTAAGCCCATCACACTTAAATGGCCCATAATATTCAAAAATTAGGATATTCACCTTGGGATCTGAATATGAATGTGTACCATCAGTTCATCAGATTTCTGTCTCTGTAAACACATTTAACATGAGCCCCAATGTAAATTCCCAGACCTTAAGTCCAAGCGAAAAAAATCCTTAATATCTTTTACTGACATAAATATACATGACTTTGTTTTGCCACTGAGGTTAATTCTTGCATTGGACTGGGCATATACAGCAGATACAAGTCACAAGGTTTCCAATTTTAAAATCCTATTATTGTGAAACATATTTTTTGGACAACAAGTGGCTCCAGAGTATAAGTCGCAGACACCAGAAAATGCATAATAAAGAAGAACATTTTTTATAAATAAGTCGCACTGGAGTTTAAGTCGATCAACTCCTTCTTCTTCTGTGTTTTTGTAAGTAGCAAACATGGACACACCTACAGTACAGTGCACTCTATGTTAGTGGGAAAATAGCAAACACAGGAGCCTTTTTTTAAACTACATATAAATCACACCTATCTATAAGTCACATCCTTGGCCAAGCTATGCCAAAAAAAGGTGGCTTATAATCAGAAACTACATTAATTATCTTTTCTTTTTTTAAATTACACACAATGGAGAATAGGGCTCAAGATGATTAAGCCGGGGAGTGCGACTGGATTGGCAGCATGAATGTAACTTTGTTATGTTGTGATATTACAAGAACAAATCTGCAAGAAGTCATAATGTGACTGTATTCTCAAATAAATATGATAAAACTGTATGATGACCCCTTTACAATATTAAAACATGATTCTACAAATTTATAGTTTATTTGTATAGAAATGCATCCATTTTATTAAGTTGCTGTATCGTTCCTGGGGTAACGGAGCTGCTAAATGCTAGCCTGACTGTGTGGCCCTGCGACTGACTGGCAACCTGCTTGCAGTGATTAGTGTATTCGCCTCACAGCCTCTAAAGAAAAGTCAAGGTGATGAAATGACTTGATGTTCTATATGTTGAAAAATATTTTGTATTTCTATGAAAAGAGTTAGACGAAAACGATTGAAGTTAAAAATTTGACATTAGAAGTTAAAACAACATGAGCAAGAAAAAAAGTTCAAGTAGACATAATCATCAATTTATACTTATGCTATTAAGTTTGAGAAGAGGGGAAAAGTTCTGCATGTGCCCCGTACTTCAGATCTGAAGAGGATCTACGTCTTTGATCAATTAGATTGATTAACCCCACAGAGAAGGAGGTGTCATTCTCCCACCGCTCATCAGAAATCACTCCTGTTAGGCCATTTCATAATTGTACTTCAGCTAAATTATATAACGATCACATTGACCTTTCAGCCGTCCTACTTAGCAGTCTGAGTTGGTGCGCTGAGGAAAGTCAATTTAATGAGTGCCATTTAACATGTAGGCCAATAATGCTATCATCTGTTCTATTATTAATCACTATAAAAAAGTTAGCTCTGTTAATTATTGCAAATGTGTTGCAATGAAAATGTCGATGGGGCTTTAAAGTCTACAGGTACTTTGGTGGGAGGATCTGTTGTTGGCAGTATTGGGGATAGTGGATTGCAAAGTAACGAATTACTGTAGTTTAATTACTTTTGTCAGTAATGGAGGAATGTAATGAATTACAGTTCAAATTTCGGTTCTTAATTACAACTACTGGACTATAGAAACCTTTGTTAATTTGTTACTTAAGTTTTGTAGGCTCTGACATTTTCTCTCGGTTAAATGAAACAAAACGGGGGTTAATAAAAAAAACAAAGAAAAACAAAAAAACTAAGTTACTGCCGCATACACGCACGCATGTACGCATTTTTCAAATGGGTAATGAGTAAAGTAACGTAATTACAATTTTAAACCAGTAACTAAGTAAAGTAATCAATTATTTTTTAGAAGTAAATTACCCAACACTGGTTGTTGGTAATTCTTTTGCTGTGAAAAGTCAGTAACAGCAGGAGACAGATAAAGCACCTTCCTTCTTTAAGTCTGGTTAACATCATTAGAACTTATTATATGAAATTTTAATGCTGCCTGTGGGGAAAATGGGTCATTACACCGTTGTGTGAAAGAAGGGGCTTTGAGTATGTGTTGCTATCTGTCATTTAATACAAAGAAAGAAAGGGTTTAATAAGGATAAAGACCCTCCCCTAATAGCAAAGTTGAAGTTCAAGTCTGTGTCATGGTAAAACATGTCCTGCTGGAAACCCTTCCAGCGTCAGACCCAATCTTCCATCTGCTGACTCCGAATGTAACACGTCAATAAAATAAACATAATACGAGGGCAGGCGTGTGTTCATCACCTGCAGTGATGCTCATTCATTAATAAAAATGGAGACATGGTGTCGACATGAAAACAAAATGTTAAGGAAAATGATGCAGCGTCATGGGTATAAAAAAAAAGGGGGCAAAGCAGCTGTAATGTATTTGATGTCTGTCGGCCACATGCAGCAGAAAAGAAACAGATGATGAAAAACTGGACAGGGGGGCTCGGGGTGTAGTGGGTATAAAAACGGTATTGAGCGCGACTGTTTGTCGCCTGCAGAGGGAAACCATTAAGCTCCCTAAATATCATTATAAGACTTTCAATAAGGGTGCAGCCATCAGATACTGCACACAGACAGTTTTGTTGCCTCTACTTCCCCATTCTTGCTGCACCTGGTGCAACATGTTTTTTTTTTTTTGCTTTTTTTTTTTACAATTCAATCTTCCTACAAGGCCACAAGGAGACTTTACTTATTGCTTGGATCCCAGAACAAATCATAGGCCCAGCAAATATCAGGAGCTGGGCTGCCTGGGGAGTGGCTGTAGCGCTTTGCACGGGGCTTGCATGTGTGTTAATGTTTGAGTGATTACACAATGACTGCAGCCTGCTGTGCACAGTTGTGGTGTGTGCACAGGGTAGTGCAAGTACACTTCAGGGATTTACAGTGTTCTTCATTATCAGAATTTAAATAGCTTTGCTGATAAAGTCTTTGTAAAATGAAACCACATTTCAATAGATAATCCCTTTTGCCATGCCCCAAAATGTATCACAAGCCAAGGCTAATGAGTGATACGTAACTGTAGATAAAAGCATTTGGGCGTGCACGATGGTCTTCTGCTTTATTGTACTGAAAGCTTTCCAACAGAGAAGCTAAAACAAAGTTGGGAATAAATGATCTGCAGAACTTGAACACCAAACAAACCAGCACAAGAGCAGCAGGCTGGTGCAAAAACCTCTTGACTCATTTTCAAAAGTTTTGTGAACCAAAATGGAATATTTTCCATCATGTCTTTATCACGCTTTTTTTGTTCTGAAATGAACCTACAGACACTGAGCCCACCAACAGGCAACTTCTTAAGGTACCACTCTCATCATCTTTTGAGTAATTTTATTGACTTTCCAATTGGTCTTTTTAAATTATGATTATGCCGTTTTTAGTCAAAATAAAAACATTTTGTGTTGTTTTCTAGGACAAAGTTTCTGCAGAGCAGCAAGGAATTAGCCTCTGAGTTGTAGGTGGAATAAGCCTGTCCCTATTTCCCATCATTCTTTTGCTTACACTAGCTTACAGCCCTTCATAACCTTACCCTAGCATTACTGGTGGCTACAAAAGCAAGCAATATTGGAGCTATCCAGCCATCATACAGTTTTGAGCCAGATGCCAGCTTGGATGTGGAAAAATAAAGACATGCATGGATCTATTTGTCTGCAAGTGGATGCATCAGAATGGAGTGGAGCAGCGAGCTTGTTTGTATTTCCTACGTCACAAATAAGCTCTTTTTCAAACTGCATTTTTCCGGCTGCTCCTGATTCACAACGACTTGAATGAAGACATACTTAGAAATCCAATTTCAAGCTAATTTTTCTTTATGTATGTCCTCCATTATGTGAAAAATGCCACAAAAACATGTTAAAAACAAAAACACAATTTTGATTGGTTGGATCTTTAAACTCATTGTATTCTCAAAGGATTTTTTCATCCCAATTTTGTAGTAAAGTACAGAGACCGTGACCTGACATAGGTAAAATAATAAATACCTTCCCACCATGCATCGCACATATCCCATAATTCCTATTTTTATTTTTCCTCTCTTGAATGAATGAGGGTCACAGAGACATGGAGGCAGTGGCAGAAAGTGGCTTTTGCAGCAGGATGGAGTGCGTATGTGGATGAATTCAGACATGGAGACCCGATTACCGATGCTTTTGTGCTTTTTAAAATAAATGCATTTGATCTCTAAATATCATCCGTGTCTTCCGTGCAATGAAATGAGACACACACAGACAGAAATGTGAAAGTATCTGCTGTAAATCCAAATATTACTCCCATCCATCTTTATGAATGACTTATGACATATATTAATGTGTGGGAACAAGATATTAATTTGTGGGAATGAGATATTTATTATTTTACCCATATCAGGTCATGGGCTCAGTAGAAGAACCTTTGAGATGGAAAAGGCATCTGAGCTATGTCACCCAGGTTCATTGGGTACCATCCGAATTCCTTGATTTTCTTCAGTAAGTATGACGTTGTTAGAAAGAGAAATAATCTCACGTTGAAATCATGTTTAATTTAAGAAGAGTCTGGTTAACAAAGAGGTTAAGGTCAGCTTAATTGTAACTCCAAGGTTGGCATGTTTGAGGGTTTCAAAATAAACAAGTTAACGCAATCCCCCCTTCACCCCATGACTTCTGTGACCTGTTTTTGCTGATTTCATGTGTTTCACCAAAAATAAAATCCTGTTTCGTTTCTTTCTAAATAAAATAATGAAGAGAAGCCTTTTTTTATGTAACCTTTCAAACATTTCTGTGCAGGCGCCTTGTTTTTAGGATAAACAGGTTTCCTCCTGACATCTCTCCCAAACAAGTCGAGTTTTTTTGTAGTTAAATTGACGTGAACTCAAACATTTAACCCACCAGGAAAAGCTTGCAGGCTCAGAGGTGTAGCTCCTGCGGTTTTATTTATTTTTTTATTCATTTTCACATTTCTCTGAGAATAACAGATTCTGACCTTGAAGTGAACAAGCCAAGACATTTAATCCTAAAAAGATTGGCTGCTCCGAATATTTTCCACTCATGAATACTCTTACACAGTGTCGAATGATGGACTGCAAATTGTTTGGAAATGACTTTATAACCCCTTTTCAGACTGAAGGGCAGCAGCAATTGCTTTTCTAAGATCTTTGCTGATGTCTTTCCTGCACATTTTGTTAACACACATCCAAATGTTCCAGATCAGCAAACCGTCGAAGCTTCCGCTTCCACAGCACGGCACACCTGCTAATGATCATTTCATTAGGAACAATTGATTACCAGCACCTGCCTGTTTCATGAAAAATATTTCTGAATTTAATTTTGGTAGCTATTTTCATAGCTATTGCAGTTGTTTTGATCTCAATAACTTGCATGTCTACAATTTACAAAATAATGTGATAGGATTGAGTGAATTGAACCCACATGTAGATGTATATACCACATAATATATGTAAAAACAAACACGTTTTTGAATACTGGTAAAAATACCAACTTCAATTAATTCTTTTTAACACCAGAAACTCAAGGTAACTTGATAGTTTCTATCTGGAAGAGAGGTTGTGGAAATACCAAAGGATGCTGCCTATCCATCAGTCTGCGTGAAGATGGCCCACACCCTTCTTTGTATTTTTTCCTTATCTCTCTCTTTCTGACTGGTGGCAGATTGCTTCCTAGAGTATATTTCCCGACCTGACTGACGATTTTCAGTTTATGTTTAATGTGTGGAAGTTTATTCTGAAGCTTTCGGTATGAAGAAGAAAAAAGATAAAATGGGTAAATAAATGTTAAGGTGACAGACTGGCATTTTGCTCATGTGGTTTCATGCAGCAGTTTGAAGAGTAAAGGTGAAATAGCATTGGTGGTAAAACAGTCATTTACTGAAAACCCACAAAAACTTTTATACCCACTCCAATTAAAATATTGTTTTTAACATGTTCTTATGGCATTTTTCTGATGATGGAAACATATATTAAGAAAATTAGGCAAAAATTGCATTTCTGAATAGCTCTTTATTAAATTCGTTGTAAATTGGGAGCAGATGAAATAAATGCCATTTGAAAATGATCTGCATCATTGGCCCCAGTTGTGCCACTTTGCAGAAACTGTCTTAGAAAACAATACAGGTTTTTCTTTTAATTTAGCCTAAAAAATGGCTCAATCATAATTAAAAGAACACTGGAAACACTTGTAAAAATAGATCAAAAGATGATGGGGGGGTGTCTTTAAATGGATATTTGTGGCACTTTTGCAGTCCAACACTTAGGATTGCAGACATTATTTATTTATTTGGCCAGATTGCATCCAAGTTTTTCAGTCAGCCCTCTACATGGGGGCAGTCACCAGGGCCATGGGCACTAAATCTCCTTAAGTGTGCCAGGAGAACAGACGTCACCTGACCTGAGTCATAGCCAATCATAGGTGCTTGAATTTAGTTTAAGCTGAATCTGTTGGCCGTTGTGCAGTGTGAGCTGCCTACTGACCCAGACACAAGGAGGTGATGCTATCAGTCAGTGGAAAAGAAAGAAAGGACAGCAGAAATTGCAGAAATATCAGCACAACAATTTTAGGACAAGAGAGGTGGAGTGGAGACAAAGCAAACCTGAACCACAGAAAAAGAAGCAACACTGATTGAGTTGGGTAGAAAAGAAGGAATGTCCATGGAGGATGGTTGAACAGGAGACTTTTTCTGCAGGAGTTTGCAGAAAGGTTTGATCCAACAGTTGGTCGTTGTCCATTTGACAAATTGAGCAGTCTGTTATCGCCAAACAGGGGAAATTTTTTCAGCGTGTGCTTCAGTCTTTCAGTCTTCATAAAGGAATGAATGAGCTGAAGCCATTCTGTCAGTGTGCGAAACTATCTTTTCTGAATTGGTAGGATGCTTTGAAGTGTGTCCTCAGTTAAGGATTTAATATTGCTTTTCATTTCAGAAAAGTAAAACCAATCATTTTTATTCTATTGCCACAAAAAAAAAAACCCAAAGCAAATAACAAATCTTGATTCGATATATTAATTAATTCTGCTTCATATTTGCACTCCCCCCAAAAAAACAAAAAACAATTGTATTGTTTAAATATAGAACCATTTAACAAAATTATTTAAAAGCCACATTAGCCAATTAATTCAGACGGTATGTTGACGAATCAGTATTGGAAACAATGGTCTAAATGTATCTTTACCCTAAAAACTGGTTTGATACTTTCTGTAACAAATCCCCTCAAAAATTCTGGTTTTATCAAAAAAAAATCATTATGTCTTCCATTTAAAGCTTACAGTAAAATTTGCCATTTTGAATTTCATCTGTGTCATCTTCTTTGACTTTCAGCTGCTCATTTTACGTGTCACCACAGGGAATAATCCATCTCCATCTAATCCTATCCTCTGGATCCTTCTCACTCATACTAACCACCCTCATATTCTCCTCTCCTTTCATTCATGCTGACACTCTGTCACACCTGAAACTTCCTCAACCCGTTCCAAGAAGCCTGCTCTTTATTTTTTCTGCATACTGTCCTCTGCCCTTGACTGTTGACCCTAAGTACTAAAGTCCTCCACCTCTGCTCTCTGTAACTCACTGTTCCACTTTAGCTCCTCTCATTTACACACACGTCCTCTGTCTTGTCATGGTTTACCTTCGTTCCACTCCTTTCCAGAGCAAACCTCCATCTTTCCAGATGTTCCTCAACTTGTTCTGCAAATTTTCATCGACATGTGCTGCTAGAATGATAAAAACATGACAATCGGAACCCTCAGCACAGCAACGTTGTACACATCACTGGGAAATCATCAACAATCAAAGAAAAAAATTGCAGATACTGTATTTAAAAAGCTACATTAGTAAAATGAATTGATAAAAGCGAGAGGACGGTCTCAACCTAAAGTCCAAAAATCCAAAAACCTTTGTCGTTTTATAGGACATAGTTTCTGCAGAGCAGCAGGAGTTCTTCAGAAATTCACTTCTGAGTTGTGGATGGGACACTTGGTGTGGAGCAAGCCTGCCCTCTTCCCATCATCCATCTGTTTAACCCTTGTGCTATCCTATGACCCCACCCTTACATTGACGTGTTCTGCCTGCCATGACAAAGGTGGATAAAGGTGGAGAGGATTTGATGTAATCCATGGACACCAGTGAAGATCACAAATTATTGAAGAGAAAAGGTTCAGCGTACTGTCTAGTGGGGTCTAGATGACCCAACTCCCAATGTCAAAGTGCCTAGAATAGCACAAGGGTTATGTGCTCTACTGCTAAATTACAGTCCCTCACAACCTCAACCTCACCTTACAGGTGCAACAAAAATGGCGAGCAATATTACAGCTATTTAGCCATACAGTTTTGAGCTAGATGCCAGTTCAGACATGGAACATGATCAATATGTCTGCAAGTGGATTCATCAGTGGCCTGCCATTTGGACCTTCCACGTCACAGCTACAAACCTTTTCAAACGGCATTTTTCATTGCTCCTGATTCACAACAAGAAATAATCAGAAACACAATTTAATCTCAGTATTCTTTAAATATGTCCTCCATCAAAAAAAAGAAAAAAAAAAAAGAAAACACCAGAAAGACAGTTTTTTCATTGGGTCTTAAAACATTAATACTAGTTCTGACCAATTAGTGTAAAGATACTTTTTTCAACATTTTTGTTGTTTATGTGTTAGTTTGTTATACAAAAGGCATTTACCGTAGGTGAAATGAAAAGGAATTAAACAATGTGTTTGGTAGAGGAAAAACTAGCTTTTTTAAAATGTTCTTATTAGTTTTATTTGATAACAGTTTTTGTAATTGCATGCTGTGTTATGTATTACCAGGTTAAAGTACACTCAACAGGCTTTTTGCATTTGCACAGCAGTGCAGACCTTCAAAGGTAGTCCTGCACTTTGTTTTGCACATCCAACTTTGATCATTTGCCCCACCAGCCCTCTTGTTGTTCCTCTGCTGCTCCACCCCAGCCCACCCCCTTTTTTCTGTTTGGTCCAAGTAACTAGTGTCTTTGAAGCATTCTTCCAATGTTAATAGCCATGACATCTTTAATGATGAAGCAGCAGACAAGGCCTGGGAGAAATATTAACTCAGCAAGGTCATGGGCAGACGAGGTCCCATCTGTCTTTTTGCAGCCTCAGTGGATCCCTGGCCCTTACATTACTGTGGCCCTAGGGCAGAGAAAATGGATCATCAATCTGTTTTAGAGATACTTTGGCTAGTGCTGTCATTTTCAAACTGAATAACACTGGTTTCTTCTACCATCACCTTTTTTTTCAGGTAAAATGATAATGGCTTGTGACGTTAAGGCATTTCATGAATGGCACTGGTAACCCCCAGAGTTCTTCTCTTTGCATGACATCACTTCGGCATGCCTCACCACACCAACTTAAGAAAAACAGAGCAGGAAAAACTGTTATTAATTCATAGATAGTGACAAAAGTATTGTGACCATGACTTGGATGGTAATTTCCTGCCATAACAGAGAAATGTCAGTGTTGCTGAATTCAGTGGCCAGCCTCTTAAGTGCAACGTGGTGTAAAAATGAATCAGCCAAGGCTTTTGTGTGGCCCTTTTTGTCTGTGCTCTGTTTCACACACGCAAACACATGCAGCCTGGCTCACACAAAGTCAAACCCACACCTTGATTCTTTCCTGCCATACATTTTAGTACTGTGGCTGACACTGTTTATGTGGTGGAAATGATTGGCCTCAGTGGCCACACAGCACTGATTATAATGACTTTGTAATCCATTTGATAGCCTATAAACATGTTGTCGCTCTTCTAAACCTCGGTTATGAAAAGCAGCCAAACAGGACTCTGGAGAAGTCTATGCAAAAAAAAAAAAAAAAAAAAAGCAGCAGAAAGAGCACCAGGCTGGTGGAAGCAGATCACCATTACCGAAACATCTTAGTTTTTGAATATTTTACGTGAAGATGTGTGTAAATGAAAAGACAGGAAAAAGCCCTCTCTTTTTGATTTCTGTCATCTCCTATTCACACTGGCTTTCCCAGCTGTCATCTTGCACACCAATGAAGCCTGCTCTTAAGCTGCTTCTTTCTGCACCAGGAGAACGTTGTGTACGTCTGCCAGTGTAAATTTGTTTATCTTCCGCAGAATGCAGCCTGTAAGAGGGAGGGCGTTCTTCTATTGTGGGCCTTCTGGGATCTTTTAGAAATCCAGCTCATGTGCTCAGCATTCCTCTAATGTGACACAAATCCTTATAACAGAGGAATGCCTCCTCTGTCTCTCGGTTCTTTTTTTTTTTTTTGCTTCTGCTTACCTTTGATTTTGCTCCATGCATCCAAGCCCAACTGGGAGTCAGCAGGGACTCCCTGGCTTTCACACCTGGCTGGATTTAGGAAAACCTTGGCCACAGTTACTGTGACAAGCAGGTGGCCAAGCTTGCATGGGTTCCCTTGATTGTTAACCAGATTCGAACAAATCCATATTTGGTTATTCACCTGGAGCTGTTGGCTTGAATTCCAAAACAATACTTAGCTCAGCCTCCACTCTTTGCATTACACCACACTTTTTTATGCGTCCCAAACATCTTTATGATGTTTCCTCCCTATGAACACAACGTAAGAAGTCTTTCATTTTCGGGGAGGGTAAATATTATAAAGGGATCGCTTAAAAGGAGATTGTTTAAAAAAAAAAAGAATATTTGCCTTAGGTGGAGAACCTTCTCTTTACGAGGATTAGTTTCATCCGGCATATGCAAATGAAATAGAATAAGCCATGGACAGCACATTCTCTGCTTTAGTGGAACATTCCTATAGGTAATCTCTTGAGAAATTACTGCAGTAAAGCCCTGGAAGACAATGCTGATAGCTAAAGATGTTTTTTCATCATAGTCATTTCCTAGCTCCCAGACATATAGTTTAGTTTACAATGTCAAATCACAAAAAATGTGTATTTGAACAACTGGTGTTTGTTTTTCTTGATCTGCATGTTAATCAAGCCGACTAACACACTTTTCCCTTCCCCAGAATGCACTGGAAGCATCTTGTAGTCCATGACTACACATCCTTATCATCTTCCCATGCCTGTGCATTTTGCATCTTAATCCCTTTGCATATTGCAGGAGATTATCTTTCTAAAATTAACTAGCCCCTTGAGACTGCAGAGATAGCAACTGCTTTTTTCCCCCACTTGGTGAGTTTTCGACAAACAAACTGGTTTACAGGAGTGTGATCATTAGTGAATCAGAAAAAACTCAACAGTTTTAAGACCAAACAAATACTGTTTCTATTGCTGCATCAAGGTTGAAGCGTTTGTTCAATTTTTTTGGCTGTTGGAAACGCTGTTTGGTGGCATATGTGCTCTGCAGGTTGTCCATGTACTGTGCAATAAAACTGGAGGCATCCTAAAGGCTGCCAACCTTGATTCAGCCCAACTGTGTCTGGCATTTTGGAGAAACAGCCATTCTAAATTAGTTCTTACATTTTAAAAAAACACCATGTTCTTTGACACGAAATGTTTAATAATTAAGTGCTTAATTCTACGAAAATAGGATTAGATTTAGTAATAAAATAAAAAAAATAGAAAGAAACGTTTCTCGTTTGGCAAAGAAGCAAATCAGCTTATTCTTCACATAGACAAGCTTCCAAGAGGAACACATTTAAGCACTTCTATGTGTGTGTAACCACATCTTTAGTCTTAAGTAGCCATGGCTTTGCAACCTTAATGGCTTTTGGAAAAAGGAGTAGGTCATTGAAAGTGAATGTTGTCATAAGCTCCTAACTTTATAATTCATGAGGTATCTGAGGCTAAACGTTCTTTAGTGCAACCCATAAAGAAGGCTAAAGCTTCAAATGGCCATAAATTAATTTTGGACTAAGCTGGATTTCTTTTTTTCCATGATAAAATGGTCTTGCTACTTTAGCTTAGGATTATCCCACTTTTGTTTTAGAGTTTTTGTATTATTATGTATTATTATTTTGTATTATTATTTATGTATTATTTTGTATTATTTTCACTTCAGCTAATTTCAGTTTGAACCTTTAAGAACTTAGGTAGGAATATACAGTATTAATACAAAGATATGTTTCCCATTCTATCACTGTATGGTTTTTGTTTTGCTCTTACAGGCTTCTACTTGTGCTTTAAAATAACTAATAATTGGATTGAAATGATGCACATAACCTTTTTTTCCTTTATTAATGTATCATTAAATCAAGATGGTGCTCCATAACGGTTTTTAATCCACAAATACATGTAAATTATACAAAATACACCCAAATTTATACGTCTCCTTAAAATTCTCCTTGTTTTCCACAGCTCACACAGAAAAACAACATAGAAAAAATTTATCAAACAGTGATCAATGATTCAAACAGTAAGTCGGGTGGGTAATTAGGAGTCATTAATCTGCCTGATTTGCATGGGTTTTGGCTGTGGGAGTAAAAGCTGCATGAATCTGGGCTGTGCAGCGTGATTGCAGTGGAAGTGATCACATCAGGTTCGGATTTGATTTTCATTTAGGTTTAAATATTTTCCATTTGAGCAAAAAATAGCTGTTTTATTCTGTTACCAGTCTGCAACATTTCATGCTTTACTTTGCATCTGTTAGTTAAAACATCTCAATCTATTTGTGTTGTAAAAATTAACTGACAACAACAAAAAAACATGGTCTATCTAAAAATTCTGCACTAGCCAAGGATAATTAGAGAGAAAATGTAATAAAATGTCATCACAAAAAATATTTGATTTCATTTAGCTTTAAAAGTGTAAGTGTGATGCTACTCTGGCTTCTTTTCTATAGGTCTTTGAAACCATTCTTGTGGTCCTGTGGTTGTTGCTGTGCAGGAGCTGATAGCTCCTTTCTGGGAATGCCATCGCCACAAGGGGGTGTTCTCCATCAGAAACATCTGTTCAGGTTGATGATCTTTTTCCAGCTTTGTCAGCAGAACATTCCATCACAATAGCATTACTATTGTTTTTCCCATCACCTGTTAATGATGTGGCTGATTAAAAAAAAGCACCTTAACAGTACTAAAAGAAATAGGTGGGCGGCATTTGCAGGACGTTTGTTCAAACTAATTTTAGAGAAAAAATACAGGTGTTAGGATTAATTTTAACAATGATTGGATTCAAATCCATAATTTGTGGTTGACAATCCGATTGACTGACCTAAAATGGATCCAGGACATCTTTAGCCAAAACTTCCACCAGTGTGACTCAGTGATAAATACTTGGTACTGAACAGGTCAGGGGAGGTTTTCCAGATTCCTTGGATTTCTTGCAAGACAGTCAAGTGCAAATTAAATATGTGAACAAGAAACAAGTAAACATGAATGAATGTCAAATCCATTCATATTTTTGTTTCATAATGTTCAGCCCACTGTTGTTTTTCCACATCAAAATAATACAAACAGAACATTATTAAGATAAAGATACACGATGAACCTCCCAAAATGAACATAATACAAGTTTGCATTGTGTTTTACCTGTGTGAGTGTTTGTGTATGCTTTTATGAAATTATGCTCATTATTCACTGTTTTCTGCTGAGCCTTGTTCCGCCTTAACTCACTCTCTGGTAATATAAGCTGTTTCATGGAGTGCATCTATTACGTGTAATCTGATAAAGATTTCACAGCACTTTATGGTTGTTCCAACCCAGCCTCCTTTGTGCAGTTAAGCACACAAGACTCAGACAAGTGAGTCATGTAGGAAGTGACAGCAGATATTTATCACTGCCACTGTTTATGGCGCAGCTTGCTTGAACACTTTTTCTTTCCTCTTCTGTCAATCTGGAGACTTAAGACGAAGAGTTAAGCGCTAATAAGACAGCCTCAGTATTCATCTAACTCAAAATGTTTTTTTTCTTTTAGCAGACATGTGGGATGTGAATGCATTCTAAATAGGCTTGCAGGTGTTTGGTGGCCAGAAATTAAGCTGATTGCTTAAATAAATAAAACCACATCCACTTGACTGTTTGGAGTACAACAGTGATGCAGTTTGCCACAAGCAATGTTTTAATATTTGAGAATTAGAAAAAAAGAACTTGCAGGTTTAGCATGATGCACGTTGCAGAGGGAATTGTCTTGCTGCTTTGTGCTGTCAAATACAGCCTTTTGAAATTAGGAGTTGCTGCCATATCAGTGAAAACATGTTGAATAATTAAATGAAAAAAAAAGAAGTATAAAGTATATCATCACTGTTGAACTTGATTTAAGGAAATTTCTTCAAGTGAAAAACATGAGCAAAAAAACGTGTAGTATTTTGATTTGTCGTTTGAAAGTGTAAACATCCCCGTGAAATCTGTTTTTATTTGCCTTTGCAATGAGATTCTCCAATTACTACCTGTTGACGGCTTATCCCAATTCCTTTCAGCTTCCAAAGTTTGACTCCACTATGTCAGAAATGTCTCAACACTTTAGCAAAACACCTGCCTAACTGCTGCCAACTGCCCAACTTTCTTGCTTTTATTCTCATTGTGTGAGTACAATAATGCCCACATCCCTGAAGTTACACAGTGATTGCTGAGGTCATCTCCCAATGGTTAGCTTCTAGCTTCAATTCTCTTTCAAGACTCTCATTATTGTAAACCTCAACATGCTTGTCTTCTAAAAACCATCCACAGTGTTGACTGGATATACGGATGCATTGAAGGGCTGCGGTGCGTCTGAGACCTTCATCAATTATGTTCCCTTGGTCTAATCTTCCTATTCATACATTTTCATAGTTGAGAGCGATTCTCTTTTGATTAGAAATAGATATTGGTCTGGGTGATCACTAAAACTAACAGCACAGTTGTGTTTGATGCTTCTCTGCACTCCAGTTCAGCTCTGACGTGAGAAGAGACCACCCTCACCGTTTTATCTGTTCTCCTCATTTCCTGCGCGTTACATTAGCTCGCCCCATTGGGGTTTCTTTTGGCACATTAAAACAGATCTGGGTAAATAATTGATGCTGAAATTTATGGACTCAAGTGCCTGAGGTTCAATTGCGAGCATCCACTTAAAAGGAAAGCATGCCTCTCACCCCTACCTTTGCCTCAGAGTGCCATGATTTATAACGTTGGTTCGATGGAGCGCATTTTATCCTACAAGATTGTTCTGAAGGGAAGAACTAGAGGCATTTTTCACACAACAATCATTTTGACGTAATTATGTTTTGAGTTTTGGATTTCATGTTCGCACATTGATTTGAGACATTGAATGAGAACTATTGATCTGCACAGCATGAGCAGTAAATCTGTGTTTATTAGGCTCCTGGTCTTTACTCGATGAAAAAAAATGTTTTCTGAAATGACAATGCACAGAACAATAAATACAATACTGCAACAACTACATGAAAAGATCCATAGTTGGTAATGAATGATATAGCTTGAATGATCAAGGATTGAATGCACAGGCTATGTGGCATAACTTTAATTAAAATTCCACAACAAGGCTGTCAGGAGTTTCACGATTCATGGCCTTTTTCTTGTGATGGCCTTTTTTGCACACAAAACAGGGAATAAGTCATAGACAGTGGGGCAAAAAAGTATTTAGTCAGCCACCAATTGTGCAAGTTCTTTCACTTAAAAAGATGAGAGAGGTCTGTAATTTTCATCACAGGTATACCTCAACTATGAGAGACAAAATCCGGAAAAAAAATCCAGAAAATTAAAATAAGCATTTGGTCACCTACAAACAAGCAACATTTCTGGCTATCACAGATCTGTAACTTCTGTCATGGTGCCTCTGTCAGCTCTCCTCCCCCTCCCCTCTCTGCCCGGTTCCTGATTCAACACAGCTGTGACCATTCACCTCATCACCTGCCAGCCTTCAAAAGGAGATCCAGTTCCAGTATTCATCGCCAGTTCGTTGCCCCTGATTGTGCATAGTTTGGTCGCTAAATTCTCTAGTTCATGTACTCTAGTTTTTGCCTAAGTCTCGCTCTCTGCCTCATTCTCAGGACGTCATTCCCACGAGTGGTCACCTGTGTCCCCGTCTCTCACGGATCCAAGCCTCAGAGAATCTTCCAGTCACGCCACGAGCCACAGTCGAATCCTCCGGTCACGTCATGAGCCATGGACAAACCTCCAGTCATGCCAGGAGCCATCATCTGATCTCCTGCTACGTCAAGAGAAATAAACTTTATTACTCACCCCTCAACCCACCTGTGTTTTCCTTCCGGGTTCCAGCGTCTGGGTCTGTCTCGTCAAGCTAGCCATGACAACTTCTTCTGTAAGCGGATCCTCTTTCCTCCACTTGTTACCTGGATAATTGGCTGAAACTGTATTTGGTGTCCTTTTGGCCTAAGGACACCAGATACAAAATTGTTTACCTGCACTAGGCTGGGAAGACTGAATGCATAATAGTTAAGCAGCTTGGTGTGAAGAAATCAACTGTGGGAGCAATTATTAAGAAATGGAAGACATACAAGACCACTGATAGTCTCCCTCCATCTAGGGCTCCCCGCAAGATCTCCCCCTGTGGGGTCAAAATGATCACAAGATCTGTGAGAAAAAAATCCCAGAACCACATGGGGGGACCTGGTGAACAACCTGTAGAGAGCTGGGACCAAAGTGACAGAAGCTACCATCAGTAACACACTACACCGCCAGGGACTCAAATCCTCTACTTGTTGTGTTTGGAGGAGAAAGAATGCTGAGTTGTATCCAAAGAACACCACACCAACTGTAAAGCATGGGGGTGGAAACATCATGCTTTGGGGCTGTTTTTAGCAAAGAGGTGACTATTCTGTGTAAAGGAAAGAATGTATGGGGCCGCATATAGTCAGATTTTGAGTAAAAACCTCCTTCCATCAGCAAGGGCATTGAAGATGAAAGTGGCTGGGTCCTTCAGCATGACAACGATTCCAAACACACTGCCCGGGTAATGAAGGGGTGGCTTTGTAAGAAACATTTCATTTCACGGTCCTGGAGTGGCCTTGCGAGTCTCCAGATCTTAACCCCATAGAAAACCTTTGAACATTTGACTGCTGTCATTGCCAACAAAGAGTGTATAACAAGGTACTGAGTGGAACTTTTGTTATGGACCAAATACTTATTTACTCCATAATTCACAAAAAAAAAAAAAAAAAAATATATATATATATATATATATATATATATATATATATATATATATATATATATATATATATATATATATATATATATATATATATTGTTGAAGGTTACTAACTTGACTTTAAGATTTCAGAATTTTCCTAGGGTATGTCAGAGTCATCATAAGAGCCTGCAACAAGTATTTGATGGATCAAGAGACATTAATTGGTACAGACAGTCCCATACCCCAAAGGATAGATCCTAATAACCTTGGTGATGCAATAAAGGTCAGACTCAGTGACATTTTGTGAATATGATTCCTTTGTTTTTTTCATGCTTTTGATTAGCTTAAATTATTTCCCAAAACAAAATGAACAAACAATTTGTTCAGAGCCTGAAGTAAGCTAAGCAATTTTAAAAGTGTTGAGGCAGACAACGGGGATCATGATTGTTATTATTCCTTTAAATGATTAATTCCGTTTAATTAAAAAAAACACTAATTCATAATGAGAATGTCCTAGGAGGTTCCTCAAAAATGGAGGAAAAACATCAAATGAAGGGAAAAAGTTTAAATATTTAAAATTCTATCAACAAAGTTTAGTCTGGCTTGTTCCATTGAGCCCATATTTTCTTATCTTTATTTTATTAATGGGTTGCAATAGTAATTATGACAAAAAAAAGTGGTGTGAGAGATGTTTTCCTCAACAAAGAAAACTAAACTAGTTTTAAAACTAATAAACTGTTGCTGAGGAGGAATTAAAATGTGGTTAAAATATTCTTAGAATTAGTTTTATGCTATTTTTTAGTGAAGCTAATCAAATATGAGTTATTTAGGATAACAGTTTGGCTTCAGGCAGCAAAATGAAGCATACATAAAGAAAAGAAGACTGAAGTAAAACATTGAAGAGGTTTCATCATAATAAGCAGCTTTTGGGACAGTTCATAGCTCAAAATAATATTCATGCTTTAAAAAGCAAATCACTAAGCATAACAATGACTTGGAGGATCGAGCTACGAGCAGTTAGATTATGTCCAATTGTGGCTGTGAAATGTATATGGCCATGTGGGCTTTTTGCTTTACTCTATAAAACTTTATTTTGTTGTAGTGCAATCTATTTTGACATTGTATAAAAATTGTATAAAAATTTTCAACTAAAAAGGTTAATTTAGCATTTCTGAATATCATTATTGATATAATTTAGGTGAAAATATTTTCTATACAAAAAATACTGTAGTCTGTGCAGAAGTCTGTCCAGTTTCACACTTATCCTGATGGAACCCTTCCCACCAATGAAACTGTGAATTTAGTCAATGTTGACCCCATGGGTAAAATGGGGCTTACAAGAAAATCCAGCATAAAGTGTCAAACCTTTCAGATTCTTGAATGATCCTTTGGGACTCGCTCCAACAGTAAGTACATTTTAATTGATCTCATTTTAAAATAATCAATTTTGCAGCGAAAATAAATAAATAAAGGTGCTATGCCACCTGTTATAAAGAATGATTGCGGTTCCTCTGATTTTTTAGTTTTTCTGTACAGTCTTTTTTTGTTTTGCAACATATCCTATTAGTTAAAATCAATGAAAATATTAGGTTGTGCATTGCTGTGTGACATGCAGCGTCTAAAAGCTGCAGGATTAGTTTCTTTCTTCTCTACTTTAATGGGTTTAATCATTTTTAATATACCCAGGATGAGAAAACAGGTTACATGCCACCTTTTACTCTAAAAAGCCAAAAGAAAATAACATTTAAAGAGAATAGAGGAATTGATGCAACTGCAAGTATGCACAATCCAGTGGAGGAAATGCAGAAGATTGTGTCAGGATTAGCATCTGACGTAAAACCAAAATTAAAGGAATGATGTAAATCACAAATGGAACTTTAAACCTGGATTGGTCGTGGCCCGGGTTAGCAACAACCGTCATTGGTGCTGTTGACCTACATTGTGCCGCTGGAAATTGGACTTTTGTTGGTCAAAGACGGAGAGGAAGAAGGTGTGTTCTTAAGCAGAGAGAGAAAAGAAAAGGCAGGAGTGTAGGACTTAGAACAGGACCTTTGAATGTAGGGACTTTGACAGAGAAACCTGGAGAGTTGGCTAACATGATGGAACGCTAGAAAGGTGGAGATCCTCTGTGTTCAAGAGACCAGGTAGAAAGGGAGAAAGGCTTATAAATTGGGAGCACGGTTCAAGCTGATCTATCATGATGTGGATGGAAGGGAGAGACACTAAAGGAGGAGTATTCTAAAAATATTCTGGAGGTGAAGAAAATGTCAAATGATGAGTTTGAAGCTGCAAGATATGATGCTGAATGTTGCCAGTGGTTATGCCCCCTAGGTAAGATGTCAGCTGGAGAAGGAGAAATTCTGGAGATGGATGAGATGATCCAGCTAAAATGATCATGGAAACAGGGGGAAGGCTCTTGGTATCTGAAATGACAAAACTTTGTGGTGGAATGAAGAAGTACAGGAGAGGGGAATAAGGAAAAGGTTATTTTAGAAAAAGTTGGACACTGAGAGGACAAAAGACAGCAGACAGGAGCACAGAAATATCAGCTCAAGATGAAGGTAGAGATGAAGGTGGGAAAGGCCAAACAAAGGGCATTTGAGGATTTTTATGACACGGAGGTGGGAAAATGTGCGACAAGTTAGGAAGATCAAGGACAAGGATGAAAATAGGTTTACAAGTGTGAAGGTACGTACATAACAGGCAACTGATGCATGTTCAAGAATGCGCTAAACGTGTGTTCTTACACTAAAGCCATATCCTATTAGTATATGGCTTTCATACTGGACAGTTGCTTCCTGATACTAGCGCGCATGCTCACAGCTGGAGGGAGCTTGGTGTGAAATGTCAAAGCGGTGTCAATCTTGTGAATCTTGCTTCAGGCTTTTTCTTTCACGGTTCTATTTCGACATATGAAAAACTTAGTGTGATATAATTCCAACCAGGCACAATCTGCAATTATTCATTTTTCCTTCATGATCACTTTTCAAACGGTTGGCGTGTTTTCAAAATGGTGCCATCCAAACTTCACTGCCAAATCAGAGTTCCTAATTGGTCAAAGTTCAAGTGATTTAACTTTTAACGAATGTTCAATGGCCGTGTGTTTGCAGGTAGAGCCCGAAAACGCAAGAGTTTTGAACACCAAATCCCAAAATGTGCATTTACTCACATTTACATGGACTTTTCATTGGAAGTGGTCGCTTGAACGCACGTTTCTGACCCAAGTGTGAATGTAGCTTGACAGAAAGATAAAAGCATAACATAAAAGAGCTGATAAATGAGGCAAATATTAGAGATTACAAAGAAAAAGAGATGGCTGAAGACAAAGACGAAACATTTCAGGGAAATTCTGTCAGAAAAGTGTTGGTTCTGTTTGCACTTGAGGAGTAAAAAACATTTCTGAGCGACAAGACAAAGAGCTTTACAAGTCTTTGAGATCAATCAAGGGTTCGTTCGGTCAGTTATTGCATATTCCTTTATCATATTAGTCAATAAAGGAAAAAAAGATTTATCCCCAACACATCAAACTGTGGAGCAAGAGGCATATTTAAGTGCACCTACTTTCAGTCATACAAAAGACGGATTGCTGACATTGCCAGCTTCGTTTTAAATTCCTGTTCATTTTGCCTTCTGAGGCTTTGGGAACTCTGAAAGGATTTAAATGGCCTTCAGTCTCCATGTCTTTGTGCCATTGCCTTTGATTTACAGATTTGATTTTCAGCTTGAAAGCAAAAAAGGGAGAATTCTAAAAGGGGGAAAAAAAAACGCCATCATGAGACAGAAGAGCTTAACGCAATCTGAGAGGTGGGGAAATACGAATGATATAGAGCGACCCACTACTTGCTCGGCGAATGAAATTTGAGGACATGGTGCAAACCGTGTTACAAAATGTGATATGCAACAAATGAACTGGGCTTTATTCAATCCCCTAGCAGCCATAAGAAGCACTGCTCCGATTTGTCTGTGCTGCATTGCGCCCTTTGTTGACAGGCCTTCATTTCAGTCGATGGGGACTCATTAAATGCTTAAATTTACAATCACCCTTTTGTCCAAAATCTGTTAGCACTGTATAATGCCAATTGCTTAATTTTAGATGGAAACAGGATTCTTCACCAATTAATCTTACTCCGGTTCCTTGACTCAGTTGTGGCTCTTGTCACCCTCTTGGTGCATCTAAAATGAGCCATGACGAATGTACTGCAGTGGGTGTCTTTGTGTGAATTTATTCATTTAATCACCACGCTCTGTATATGAGAAAGATCAGCTGACATGGCCACTCAAAGCACCCAGTGCCCTGACAGATGAGCCACCCAGGGGAAAAGATAGCTTTGTTAAACTGCAAAAGCAACTACAGTTTTCCTAGGGGGACATCAGGCCCACCGGGAATTTGTGCAGAGAGCAAAGCTATAGCTGGCTAGCTGAGAACAATAGTCTATGTGAGCAATACTTTTTGTGTTCTGTATTCTTTTAGCTGATCAACAACTTTAGAATCCAGGCATAGTGTTATCGGGGAGGGTCAAGACAGCAACAACTTATAAATCAATTTTTATTACTTTCCCATGATGCTGGTTCATTGTTTGACCTCACCTGACCTACATGTACAGCAATTTGCAACATTTAATTTCCTCCTAATGAGTGGAGGAGAACAATTCATGCTATTTACACAAGGACAAAACATCCACACAAGGATATCCATGCGCTTTTTTTGTACGAACTGAACTGAACTCTATGGGGACACTTCCAGAAATAAGCAGACCTGCCCTACACTGTATCTTGTTATGCAAATAAGTTGTGTAAGGTAAAAAAAAACAAAAGTGTGTCCCCAACCCCATTACATAAACAGCACTTTGGAAACTTCAAGAAACACATACATAATCCACTCCCATTCTTTAATTCAGCACTTTTTCATTGTAAAGCCTGTATGAGATATGGAACAATGTGCAAAAAAATTTGCATTTAAGACAAACTGGGATTTTTGTTGCTAGGTGACCTGTTTCTTAAATTTAATTAAAATGTTAAAGTAAAAAAATTGTAGGCCAGCTGGAAAAAGTAAAAAAAAAAAAAAAATAGAAGAGGTCAAGATGTCTCACCACTGTGTCTCAGTGTGAGAGTCCTAATTAGTTAGAGGATTGTTTTACTCTGACCTTTAACACATTTGTTTGGAATTTAAAACAAGTCCTGACCTTAAAAACGTATCTCTGTTTAGTTTACTTGGACTTGAAAAAGGCAGGAAGCAGGAACAAGCAGTGGGATACAAAGTGCAGATCACAAAACTGAGCTGTCCATGCAAAGAAAATACTCATGTTTTATTTTTTATTTTTTATAATGATCTATTTATTAATGTCGAAGTGTTGATGTGGCTGTTGCACTGAACCAAAAACGGATGTTGAAAAGCCTCATGTCTTTACCCTGCAATCTCTTTATCCCACAAAGTCTGCTGTTCTCTCTGATGCCCCGTATGGGCTTGAAGAATTTGTCAGTCTGTTACAGTTGGCTCCGTCCTTCATCCACATGCTGTTTCACTATCTTTGTCTGATGTTGCTGCTTTAGGTACTTTGCCGTCCCTTGCTTCCCAGATGACTTTAGGGTTGTGGGAGAAACAGCTCAATGTCCTTGTAAAAGATTCCACTTCTGACATATCAGAGGGGTCATAAAAATCAGGCACAAAAGGTGTAATTTCATGTTAACATTCATTCTTGAATGCCCATTTAGCTCGTCCTGTTCACAAAGCAGAGAGGGGCTTCTTCTTTTTTTTCTTTCTACAGTTTACCAGTGACTGTCTGCCACGTACAGTTGGAAATGCTGTAGCGGTGCAAATTCCATGAATCTTGCTGCAGGCTTCTTCTTTCATATATTCCGATATATAGAAGCCTTGGTGTCATAATGCTGGCAATTATCAATTTCTGCTCCACAATTAATTTAGCCTGGTTTAACTTGCAACGTGCGTTCAGTGGCTGTTCTTTTTGTACGAAGAACCTGAAAACAGTTGTAGAAACGTGTGTAGCGACGTGTGAACACTTGAGTTTTGAACGCGGAAGCCTGAAACGTGCATGCAGTACGTGCATTTACATAAACTTTTCATTTTAAGTGGTTGCTTGAACACTGAGTTGCAGAGGGTGGTGTGAACAGAGCTGAAAATGTGGTCTTTTACAGTATTTGAGATGGGGGAAATTTTTCAAAAGGTTAATTATAAAAATACAGAACCAGGAAGGTAACACAAATTTAGCCACAAAGACTCAGGAGAAATAGACTGTACCATTCACCAAATGAAGAGCACACTTTGTGGAATACTTTATAAAGAGGAAATAGTCAATGACACACATAAGGGGAAAGGGGGCAATAGATCATATTAAATTATATCATATTAGATCAGATCAGATCAGATCAGTTCAGATAGATTAGATTTAGATTTATTTCAAGCAGAAACAGCAGAAAAAGAAATACATTCTTTCCTAAAAATAAAAATAAAAAATAAAGATATGCAGATATTAAATTCAAACCAGTGTTTACATTGCAATCTGATTAACTGACCAAAAAATAGTATACATTACACAATAGAAAGTGAATTTAGATTTGCCACTTGAAAGAATAATTTCTTTCTGTTTAGTTTGAAAGGGGGCGGGCAAAAGAAACTCAGTTATCGTTAAATCCCTGTAAAGTAGCTGCTTACAGCTTTTTTTATTTAAACAGAATCTGCAGAGTATCTATACATATGCATTAGAACACACTGTATATAACATTTGTGGGAACTTTGATTAAAAAAAAAAAAAACTCTCAACCTCTGCGGGTGGTTTCTCCTCCAAGCTCGGGTCCTCTACCAGAGGCCTGGGAGCTTGAGGGTCCTGCAGTATCTTAGCTGTTCCTAGCACTGCGCTTTTCTGGACTGAGAGGTCTGAGGTCTTTCCAGGTATCTGTTGTAGCCACTCCTCCAGTTTGGGGGTTACTGCCCCGAGTGCTCCAATTACCAAAGGCAACACTGTCACCTTCACATTCTAGGCTTTTGTCCAGTTCTTCTCTGAGTCCCTGGTATTTCTCCTGTTTTTCAAGTTCCTTCTTCCTGATGTTTCCATCGCCTGGCACTGCCACGTCCACCACAACTACATACAGCGGGGAAAATAAGTATTGAACACGTCAACATTTCTCTCAAAAAACATATTTCTAATCGAGCTATTGACACGAAATTTTCACCAGATGTCGGCATCAACCCAAGTAATGCACACATAGAAAGAAATCCAAACATTTATGTCCATAAATGAAGTTATGTGTAATAAAGTGAAATGGCACAAGGAATAAGTATTGAACACGCTTAATGAAATGTATTTAATACTTAGTGCAAAAACCTTTGTTGGTGATTACAGCCTCAAGACGCCTCCTGTATGGAGAAACCAGTCGAATATATTGCTCAGGTGTGATTTTGGCCCATTCATCCACACAAACTGACTTCAAATCTTCAAGGTTCCGGGGGTCTCTTCTGTGAACCCGGATCTTCAGTTCTTTCCAAAGATTTTCAATTGGATTCAAGTCTGGTGATTGACTGGGCCATTCTAGCAGCTTTCGTTTCTTTTTCTTCAACCAGTTGAGTGTTACCTTGGCTGTGTGCTTGTGATCGTTGTCTTGCTGAAAGATCCACCCTCTTTTCATCTTCAGCAGCCTGGCAGATGACAGCAGATTCTGATCAAGAATGTTTCGATACTTTTCTCCAGTCATTATTCCTTCAATGATATGAAGTCTACCAGTACCACATGCTGAAAAACAGCCCCACGCCATGATGCTCCCACCTCCAAACTTGACTGTTGGTATGGTGTTTTGGGGGTGATGTGCGGTGCCATTTTTATTTTATGTTGTGTCTTATGACATCCGAAGAGTTCAATATTGGTCTCATCCAACCAGAGTATCTTCTCCCAGAATGTCATGGGTTTATCTAAATGTTGTGTCGCAAACTCCAAACGAGCTTCAACTTGCTTCTTCTTCAAAAATGCGTCTTGCGTGGTGTGCGGGCATGGAGGCCTTGGCGGTTGAGTGTATTACTTATTGTTTTCTTTGAAACAACGGTACCTGCTGATTCCAGGTCTTTCTGAAGCTCTCCACGAGTGGCCCTAGGCTGTTGGAGAACCCTTCTGATGAATGTTCTGACTCCTCTGTCTGAAATCTTGCGAGGAGCACCTGGCCGTGGCTGGTCTATGGTAATGCCGTGTTCTTTCCACTTCCGGATGATTGTCCCAATGGTACTCACTGGAACTTTAAGAAGTTTAGAAATGCGCCTGTAACCAATGCCTTCAGTGTGTTTTGCAACAATAAGGATGTGTAGGTCTTTGGACAGCTCTTTGCTTTTACCCATCATGCAATGCTTCTTGTCTAACACCTTGGTGGTGAGAAACCTTTTTAAAAGGCATCAATCAGGACTATACCAGCTGATATTACTTTGCACTAATAGGGGGCAGGTTAACCTTCTGAATACTGACAAACTCCAGCTGCTTTCTTGGCTTGCCAGACCTTTTTACCCCTCCTTTTCTTCATGTGTTCAATACTTATTCCCTGTGCCATTTCACTTTATTACACATAACTTCATGTATGGACATAAATGTTTGGATTTCTTTCTATGTGTGCATTACTTGGGTTGATGCCGACATCTGGTGAAAATTTCGTGTCAACAGCTCGATTAGAAATATGTTTTTTGAGAGAAATGTTGACGTGTTCAATACTTATTTTCCCCGCTGCACATGTAATTAAATATATATATATTGACTCCCTGATCCTTAATAAGTTCTGTCTCGAGCAATAAACAGTTTTTGAATATTGGAAGGTAGTTTATTTTTGCTGGTCTTGTGCTGTTTGGAATTGTACAAGGTTGAATAATTTGATTTTAGACTGGAAAAATAATTTGTTTGTATGTTCAAGATGTACAGTATATACAATATAAAACTGACATAGATGAACTCATAGATGCCTTAATCTAAGTTAAACAAGTTTGAAACTACAAAATTTACACTTAAAAATGTAATTTGTACAATATATTGTAACTAAATCATATCAAAGTTATGTAAAAAAAAAAAAGAAGAAAAAAAAACTTTGCAGTGCTCCATCCACTTATGGAATGATCTGCTGCAGCCTAAATTGAATTATTTGGATCACCTGTGACCCTTAAAACTCCTTAAAAATTAAGTGTAAATTCATTTTAGAATAAGAAAGACAATTTACTTAAACACATTCACTCATTAAAAAAACTTTGATTTAAAAAAAAAGAATTAATTGTGAAAGATTAAAAATAAAAGCCCTTTGCATTAACACTTTGTGTCATGTGATTGAGTGGCCACAGTCTTTGATTAGCTGAGTTGCTTCATATTAGAATCAGGTGTTAATTTACTGGGCAAAACTATTAAGACTCAAATGGAAATAATTTAGCCTCTACATGGTTCAATAAACAACAGAATGCTAACCAATAACTTATTACATGTTTCAAAGGGTCATTAGTTTTCGTAGGTCTTACAATTTCAATAATGAATTGCTCACCATCTTGCACTTATTGGCTTTCATGCTGAAAAGCTGATGGAAAGATCAATGTCACATATTAAAGCTTCACATTGTAATTTAAATTAATGATTTTTGTCAAACCCATTTTTTGAGCCTTTTCTCTTGTAGTATTCGATACAGCAAGAGCCTTCAGTAATTTACCTTTAACCTCAGAAACCTATGATGCTTTTTCAAAGAGATTGATAATTAATCCTTAATAATGCATTTATACACAAAGCTAAGTAAATAAAAAATGCATTTTCATTTTTTATTTTTCCTATAGTAAGTTATACCTAAAACAAGTGTAAAATAATGAGGATTTTAGTGGTTAGGGTCATTTTAGCTTTCACATGTGTTTTCAAACCCCCCTTCAATAAAGAAAATTGCTGAAATATGAGAGGTTGGTCATTATCTAATGTAAAGATTTTCTCCTTAACTTCATAGTTGCCTGGCAACCTTACCTTGATGACACAGCTCCAAGTAATTACTCTGACCAAAATAAGACAAGAAAAACATGTCTCACCTGTATGTCAAAGAAGGATTAGTATGTTTTGTTCATTGTTTATGGCAGACACTTAACACTGACTCTGACATCCTGAAACATGTTTTCCCGTTCCATTTAATTATTGTTTAGAACTGTGCTGGTTTCCAGAACCTTTGAGCTGCTGATGATTAGCTTGTCTTAAAAAACAAGAAGTTTGATCCTTCTGCATTGTTGGTTTGCATTACAATCTTTACAACCCTGTCAGAACTCAGCAATCATGCTGTTGGTTACGATGTGAGCAAGCGGTTTCTTTTGTTTTCCTACATTGAACAAAAGAAAAGCGACTTCAGAACTGTTTCAGTGGCACCTTACATAAATGTAATTGTGTGCTGCTGTCATTATGATGCATATTAATGTTTACTAGAATTTTTTGAGAAAACCATTTTTTTTAAATGTTTTATAGATATTTGAGAATAAAACTATTATGTTACTTGTTTCCTTAATAGACACATTTTCTTTTCTTTCTTACTCTTTGTGAATTTGTGAGCTATGAGCTTTCTCTAAATATGTACTTATTTATTTATTTTTTTTGTGTTAAAATACAATTAAAAAGGTACCTTATATCTAATTACACTGTCATATTTAAGTCACATAAGTGTTATTTCCACAATAAAAAAGATGCACTTGCCTAAAGACAGAGATCTCCTCTCATGTGGAAGAAGCTGCATTAGTTCCAGCCTGCGGAAACACTGGATGTTTATGTCTACAGAGCTGCTCAGTCAGGAAGAGTGTCATGAAACCAAGACATTACTGAATATGTGGATAGCAAAGGCTTGGGCCTTCAGTTTATTTTGCCTTATTTTTGTGCTGAAGCCTCCGATGTTCTTATTTCAGTGTTTTATTCTCAATAAAGGTGGTTCTTCTCTGACATTTTAAATTATGAATTGGACTTTACTTCATCAACTTTACTTGATTGGGACATGTTGGCATGACAGCATTTCAATTGATAATACGGTTATCAATTGCATTCATAACTCTGGCATGATCCACATGATAATTCTTTTTTTTTTGACTGCTCCCTTTAGGGGTTGCCACACCGAATCCTACCCTCTGGATTCTTCTCACTCATACCAACCACCCTCATGTCACACATCACACCTGAAACGTTCCTCCATCCAATCTGCTTGCCCACAACTCTTCACCTCTTTAACACACTCTCTGTTGTTGAAGACTTATCGTCCTCCACCGTCTTCATCTCTGCTCCTTGTAGCCGCACTATACCAGATGAGTGCTTCTCATTTACATACAGAAACAAGTGCTTTAAGCTTAAGTATTGTTTCATATTAACAGCCTTTCTGATGAAGCAACTTGGTAACTTAAAAAGAAACCTCTTGGCTTACAAATGCAACCGTGAGCAGGGAAGCAGACACTTCCTGCATCCATCCATCCTGCATCCATGATCCCTTGTGTTCTCATTCACACTGGACTTGCATCAATTGACCTTATGAGGACAAACCATTAAAAAATGTTGTATTAGAGACACAGCAGTTTATTTCCCTTAAAGATATACATCAATTTTAAAAAGAAAAAAAAACGTTCTCTCTTATTGATCATTTTTGTCTTTTTTGACTTTTTGTTTATTACAGTTTGAGCAGAATTTAACCATGTTTCCTATGTGAATATTAAAGTTGGTCTGGAGAAAAATCCTCTTGTTGCCATGATACAGGCTGCACTTATGCATTCTCCTGGTCACTTGTGTATTATCTGTCTTTCACGTTTCAGAAAGTGAATGGGTTCTGAGTTTGCAGCAGCAGCTTCCCAGAGACATAATTACAAGAGAAAAGGTATGACAGATGGATTAGAGTCGTTACTGAGAGTGTGGAGAATCTATCGTCATAGCTGCAGTGCATTTAGCTTTGTCTTTGACGTAAACAGCAGAAGAGGAGGAACTGTGTCTTTGGATGCAGACTTTGTCTGTCTCACACAGGTTTTGTTCATAGTTTCGAAAAAAATCCTAAACAGCCTCAACTTATTATTCCAAAGCAGATGGTATCCGCTCAGTGACCTTGATACCACTAATCTCACGTTGTCTCTACATTGATCTTACACTAACTCCTCACCCCTAACAGATTATGCATGACTCCTGACAGAATGGTGGCCTGCATGCTTTTGAACAAATCACCTCGACATCCAATTACCTCCTGCTCTGGAATTATTTGTTTCCTGTGGATACAACCAGCCTTTTATTTGGTCTGGAAATTAAACAGGGTTCTGGGTTAATTAATTTGACAGACAGAGCCCATTGTGCACAGTGTCAGCCCAAAAGGGAATCTTATTGCCTCTTGTACTGATGGTTGACTTTTTATTGTCCCTTCACTCGTTGTCCTCTAAAGGAGCACACAATGCCAGCCCAGTAATTGATTTAAAGGAGACAGCACGAAACAAACATGCGATTAGATCGGCACAAAAGGTTTGATTCTTCTAGAAAGGAGGCATTTTTCTGCTGCAGTGTCTTCACAGCACTCTGACTTGAGGAAATGTTGAGCGATTTGAATGTTCGCTTGGCTGTGTGAAAATAAAAACTCTGATAAAATCTCGGCTCTCTGAGACTTGCCTCCTCTTTTACCCCCCTGATGAAATCGAAATAGAATTTGTCTGAGTTTGTGAGCACACGTGACTTCTCCCGTGTACGAAAGTGAGGAGGAAGAAGGAGAGAAGATCCAAACTGAAGTGTAATCTTGGTCTAAATCACACAGCATCCCAGGGGACAGGCACTGCTTCCTGGGGTTAGTCAGTGAATTAAATCATGGTGAGGGCCCCATTTTTCAAAAGTAACCTTTCTATTGACAGAGTTAGTGGGAGTCAAGCTCTTACTGCAGTGGAAGCAGTGAAATTAGTGTTTTGCGTTGTGACACCATTATCTCAGGGTGTCATTTGTGGAAGCTGTTGCTGCATTTTTCCTGGCCTGCCTGGCTGTCTCGGGGTGCTCACAGTGGAGGTGGCCATCTGCCTCCCTCCTCTCTCATGTCCCTGATTTCTTTTCTCAGCGGTCTTCTCCCAGCAGTTCACTCACCTTTAATGTATTTTTAGAGTATCTCATATACATGCATGTGTACACTTTCTGCACCACAAACCACCTCATGGTGCTTCTTGTTTGACATGTGATTTGTACTGTAAAAGAATATCCATGTGGCTAATTGAGTTAAATACTCTACAAGGCAGAATAAGTCTTAAATGAGAGTCTATTGAATTTAATTATTTAGTAATTTGCCCATTTAAGCCTGGTTATGTCAATGGGACAAGTTACAATTACAGCTACAACACCCTTTCTAATCTTTTAATTTAACAGAAACTAATGAAATGAGCAAGTTTGCACAATTGTAGGATTTTCTTTCCTTTATAATTATTAAAGAGAACTAAATTCTGGAGGATTCTCGATACCCAATGACGAAGTAACTTCACAGTCAAATTCTATGTACTAATTTAAAACTGTCTGGCTAAGCAAAAACAAATGATATAGAGATAGAAAAGATTTGTGTGTTGGGTTTTAGGAGGATAGATGCAGTATGTCACAAGTTTGATTTATGACGTATTGTAATTCAATAATTTATGGCAAATAAACTTATTAGATATGCTTTGTTTCTTTAAAGATAAATTAGTTTATCTGTTACTCAAAGGCATATTGTACAAGTTTTGAAAACATTAAGAAGACAGACTAAGAATGAATGGTATTCAGGTTTTTAATCATTGTTAGAGTAAATAAGAGACAAAATCACCATAGGACATTAATGAAAATCTATTACAGTTTAGGACGCCAATTACAAGGGAATTTCTGTGATAATGTCTCTGTCTGTCTGTTTCCTGAACCTCCAATATTTAAAGACAGCCGTTATTCAGAACAGGACAAGCCAAATACACTTTGAAGGGTACTTGGAAAACATAGACTGGAGTCCCATCTGTTAACCATAAAGATTCATCAACACCACAATCTACTGTTCAGAGACTATGTTTTTATTTGTTTTGTTTTGTTTTTACGGAAACAAAACAATGAGATAGCAACCCGCAAAGAGGAGACTGATTCTGATGGAAGTCGAGACTAAATCAATAAATAATCACACTTTTCAACTACCGTAATTTCTGCACTATAGGGGCACCGGATTATAAGGCGCACCGTTAATGACTGGTCTATTTTCAAACTATAAGGTGCAATAAGCAAAAGGCGTAATTATATATAGAGTCAGAGATCTGTCCTTTAGTCAGACTTTAATAAATGTGTTCACAGTAACTCTGGAAATTGTTTGTAACATGCTACACCTTAGTCTTGTTAGCGTATTCACAATATGCAACTTTGCTTGCAACAAGTAAAAACAGCCTGGTCCTGCCAAAATAAACGTTACTATGACTAAGCAAACTCCCAACCTCGTTGGTAAAAACAAAAAAACACACAGTCTGACACATTGGCCACATCAGCCTATTCACAATAACACCCAACCAAACGATTTGTCAGAGCGCCGTGTACAACATCAAAACCCCTTTGACATCAGTTAGCACAACCAGAACCAATCAACATACAGAGCACTCCAGATTATAAGGCGCATTGTCGTTTAAAAAGAAAATTTAGCTTTTAAGTGCTCCTCATAGTGTGGAAAATTCAGTAAAATAATCTCATTGACGTCTTATCGTCTGTGGACTCTCAGCTTAGTTGTAAAACTGTAAGTCTCTTTTCTGTCACAAATTGCGACTACTTCTTTAGTTTACCTGTGTTGTCCACATTTATAGTTTTTGATGCATGTTCTTTAAACACACTGACCACATCATGCAGTTTGTTTTTGTTTTTGCAACAGTTTATAGAATTAACGGTTTTCTGACAAAGAAATTGCATGGCTCACTCAAACTTAAATGATATATTTTTATTTTTTTTTAGAAACATTTCTTCAAAATACTGAGTAAAAACAATTTAACAAAGAATAAAGCGTTATTTCAATGGTATTTATTGCATTTTGTGCAATACATGGGCTTATTGGCAAAAATGCTAAGCTTGTACATGCTCTTCATTCCGGTTTCAACCTCAGTTATAGTTATGTGAGGATTCTTGTGCTGTTTATTAAGTTATGCCTTGTTCTAACACCTTCAAATATTTCATCTATCTGTCCTGACTAGCCAACATAGACATGGGAAAAACCTCTATAATCCTCTCAGGGTCCAGTTTGGGTGCGGTCTATGGGATGGAGATGAGGGTGCTATCATCTGACTGCTTCAGATCTGATCTGGTCTTATGGACTGCAGTGTGATGTTCGTGCTCTTTGATTTGACCTGTGCGATTAACTATTCAGGCAGCATCGCTATCTGAGAACCTAAAGCAGCACGTCTCCACGACTATATACATCCGACAGAGCTCAATTTATGAAAATAAGGAAGCGATTAGACGGAGACGAGCAAAGTAACAATTCCAGGAATAAGGGGGAACATTTTTTTTCAATTGATTGGTGGAAGACAACAGATTCCTTTGGGTTAACAGGGACTATATGATAAATAAAACACTAACACTATTGAAGAAAAAGGCGCATGTACTTTTGGAGAAAACTTGGATATTTTGGTTTTTGCAGCAAGGTCCTGTAAATCTTTTAAAAGCTTTGTGTCTATGACAACATTTTTGTGTGGCCCTTTATTGGGTCAGTGAAGCTAAACAGAGTCTTACGGCTGCTTAAAGCTGTAAAAGAGTTATGGAACATCTATATTTAATGGCAGTGAAGTGAAATTAAATTATGCCACATCATTTATAAAGTGTGTGAGTTAAGTTTGTGAGATGTTTTGATGCGTTGAAATAAAACCTGGTACCATAAGTCATTCCTGTCCATGGCAATAACTTATGTTGACTCCTTGTAATTACTCTTTGTTGTGACTGGCTGCTTGTTCCTGTCGCCATCCTTTCATTATATTTCCCATCAGGATTAATAAATGTTGAACTGGATTCAATATGTCGAAGAGAAAACTGTGTTGCTGTTGTCATCCAGATAATGTTTTATGTTGGGAAAAAATGACGCAGCAACTGTGTTTATCGTGCATTTTTCTGTAATGTGCTGCAGGCTAACAAACATTTTTATTAACAACTAGTTTCTCAATTTTATGATGTGATATTTTGTTTTTTCTCACATAAATTCCTATTTGAGGTCTTAATAGTGTGCACAGAATAGCGAAGGAAGTCATAAATATTAAAAATAACATCAACTTGGCTTTGCTTAAGGCTTTGAATTTAAAATTTATTTTGGATAAACAAAGTATTCCCATATAGTGGCCACTAAATCACTTATGAATATTTTTTTAAAAAACCGAAATAGTTGATTTAACAGTAGTTTTTAAAAGTAGTTTTTTTCCAAAGTCAAGTCAAAACTAAAGATGTAGCAAATGATTAATTACCACCTATTTATCCCCAATGATCATTACATCATTAGCAGAATTTAAAACACATTATTATAATTTGTTAATAAGCTTTATTCTGCATAAAAAGCACAAAATCTTTTTTAATTATTGCCTTGGAGACTAAAAAAATTATTCAGTTATTTTTGTAACAACAACAATGATGTGAATAAATCAGTTTTTAAGTGGTTTGATTTCGTTATTCTAAAAGTGACGCTTCCTTCCTTCATTATGTTCTTTTGTGTCGTTATTGTATGTGTCAGCATGAGGTCCTCTTAGCGCTGGGAAGGCAGAGCTGCTTTCAACCGTGCACTCTTTCAGCTCTCAGGGAGTCTTTGACTTAAAGAGCTTCTACACAAATCACATAGTTTGTTGTTGGAGAAAAAATGCACGTTACCTGTCCCATAACTTGCTGATGCACCCTTAAGTACAGCTCAAGAACTAACTAGGAACCTAATTTATGTAAAGATTTTATCACCCCCACTCCTCATTTCCTTCCTTCCTGTTTCAAATTGGGTTCTGCCTCTCCTGTGTCTGCATTTCCTCCTGCATGCCTAGAAATGGGAATTATATTGAAAAGAAACTAGGATGTGTTTCTTTGGTTTTCTTAGCTGAATTTCTTAGATATTGACATTTCAGAACTTTTCAAATGTTAAACTGGACTTGTCAGTTTGATAAAAATTGAATTTGCGAAATTCATGTAAACCAAGGCCAGATATGGCATCAGCAGGGGAGGGGGGGCAATGTTTCCCTAAATGCTGTGACAGACCCCCTAAAGTGGCCCACCTAAATTAACTACAGAAATAAAAATGACAATAAAACAAGAAAGAAAGAAAACAAAAACACACAAAAACAACAAAAGTTAAAAAAAATAAAATAAAACCAATTTTTTAAAGTTTTTAATAAAACAGGACTTAGGGATATATGATGGTTTCTAAGCATTGCAGGGGCTCAAAGGGATATGGCACCACAAACTCTCAGCACCCCCCCCATTATCCTACCTGCCCCCGGACAGGCTAAACTAGATTTTTTTCTCATGTCAAACCCTCCATGATTATTGGAAATTGGAGCTGAACCTATATATTAGTGTGTTTGTGCATACACTATGTGTGTGTGGTTGGTGCACAAGACATAGTGCTGTCTACAAAAGAGGGGTTGCCTGGGAGACCAGCTTGGACCCCTTTCAGACGTGCCCCCCCCCCCCCCTCGTTTTAAAGGTGCATCAGTAATGAAGCCTAAACTATTTTAGGAAAGACAGTTTTCTGTAGGTGCTTGGACACCTCCTCTCCTCTGTGTCAACACTAAGGGGGGGGGGGGGGGGGGGTTCTTAAAGTGTTGTGCCTGTGTGAGAAAAAGAAAGGAGGGGACGGGGAGGTGCACAGAGAGAAAGATTATAAGGCAGATATCCGGGCGCAGAGATGGACTGATTGTCTCGTGACTGTAAAGGCGTTTAGTTTTAGTTCTTGTCATGTCTGAAGCCACTGAGCGCCAACTTCCCGGACCCCCCTCCATAAAGTCATTTTTCCCTCTCCCAGCTGAATGAAGTCTCGCATGGAGAAGGGACCGTGGCGCACGGAGCTGTGACTCATTCACTTCTGTTTCCACACGAAGACGGAGAAAGAGCCCTGGATTTAATTAGCCATGTTTTTCCAGCCCTCTGCTCAGTGATTGCACATTTGCGCTTGTATTAATCGTCTTCCCCTCTCCCTTCCCCTCTCCCTCGCTCGCTCTCCCTCTCTTTGGAGACAGGAGGGATGATTATGCGCCCCTGGGAGGCAGACACAACAGCCGAACGAGATATCTCTGCGCTTCCGTGGAGTTCTTCCGACCAAAAAGAATGTCACCTACTTCGGCGGGTCTTCAGTGTGAAGTGTTGCTTTTGAGGGAGGATGTCTTTTACGTTACCTTCGCCTTCTTTTTAGGTGTAACTGCGAGTTAAAGGTGTGAAGAGACGCTGTTGTTTGTGCGACGGTCATGCAGCGCTTCTTCTTGCTCCTACCGGATTTAGCACAAATGGACACAATTAGGGAAGTTTTTTTGCGGAGTGAATTCGCCGAGTGTTCGTGATTTTTCGTTGGATGCGGGGCTGCACTGTTCAACAAGCTGCGCCGCTCGCTCCTGGATGCAGAAGGATGGGCGCAGTTTGCCTTCTTCTCCTTCTCGCTTCAGTCCAGCTTGTTGAATCTCCTCCATGGTGAAAATGATGGAGTCGCTGAAATAAACTTCCCATCTTTTTTCCTCCTTTTTTATGTTCCGTTTTTAAGCACTAGCGGGTTGCATCCTAAAAGTTGACTATGGCTCGACCAGGTTTACGCACGAACCTGAGACCTGTATGGAGGGTGCTTTGCTTCGTGAGTACTGTGCTAGATTTTACGCTCCAACAGGAGACGTATGGGCCGCATTCAATCCGGACTCAGGGCCACTTGACCCTTGGAGGACTGTTCCCGGTGCACTCGAGAGGGGTTGACGGGACGCCGTGCGGGGACCTCAAAAAGGAGAACGGAATCCAGCGGCTGGAGGCCATGATGTACGCTTTGGACCAAATCAACCAAGACGAGCAACTCTTACCCAACATCACCTTAGGCGCTCGGGTGCTGGACACATGTTCAAGGGATACATACGCTCTGGAACAATCTTTAACTTTCGTGCAAGCCCTGATCACCAAGGACACCTCTGACGTGAAGTGCACTAATGGGGAGCCCCCGGTGTTTGTCAAGCCTGAGAAAGTGGTGGGGGTCATCGGAGCTTCTGCGAGTTCAGTATCAATCATGGTCGCCAACATTCTGCGCCTTTTTCAGGCAAGTCCGCAAGAATCTAGTGTCGTGGCTTTTACGCATTTTCTTAATTCCTTCCGTATGATTCATATGCGCCTCAAGGGGGCCAAAGAAAGTCGTGCATCCACTTCCTCTCCCCGCCCAGGCAGGAAAGTCAGTCATTCCAAACTATGGCGCCATCCTTCCCCATCTGAACGCGAGATGTCAGTTTCTAACGATAGTATCAGCTCTGATGTGTTAATTGACTTTAAAACTCGCGGGCACAAAAGGCAGGTGGATGTGAGCCGGGTTGTTTTCTAATCCGCTCCACAGTGCGGATGCTGTGACAGCTGAGTGTGCTGTTGCGTGTCCCTGGTGGTGCTGAAAGAACAGTTCCCGTCTGTTTCAGTCTGACTCCGGAGTCTGGTTGAGTGGGCATTAACAGCCTGGCACAATCACACCCAAACTCAACAACCTCCTCCTGAGAATAACAGGCCTATTTCATGTGATTGCACATGATTGTATGAGCCTCTTCCTCTGACATGGCTAGACTGCAGGCGTTGTTATAAATTGTTTGAAACCTGAAAGGCTTGATTTATGCTTGAGATAGTTTGCTTCATCTACAGGGGGGCCTCTCCTCAAAATTAGCTTGCTTCAAACTGTTTGCAGTCTAATTGACTTGCATGGCTGCAAGTAAATAAAATGTATTCACACTGCTTATTTTAAAAATGACTTAGCGTGGGTTTGTGGGACCACATTCCTGTCGACTGAAAGTCAGTTGATGTTGGCCCTCTGCTGCTACTGCAGTGGTATGGGAAGCAGCAGCGGGGCACCAATACAGCCAATTAATTATTTAAAACGCATTTCCTTAGCAAAATAGCTAATTAGTTGAAGGAGCTCATGGATGTTTTACAAATATGCAGAATTCTGCTCAGTTTTATCTGTGACGGCGAAGCAGTAGAGTCATTAAAGCTGCAGCATTTCTTCTAATCATTAGAGGTCTCAAAGTACAAGCCGCAGCCAGTTGTCTAGTTTTTTGTGCCATATTTTGACAAACAATTCAAGTATCTTCTTAAATCCATTTCCATCAACTTAACAAGCTTTTAGTCTCCTTTCATCCCCTTTATTTGTTCTGTCTATTCACATTTACATGCATCCACACATTACTTTTATTTATTGATTCACTGTTTTATATTGTCCTCCAGGGTTTTGTGGCTCAGCAGACTGATGGTCCTCACCCGACTGTAAGCTTTGGCTTTCTTGTTATAGGATGGGTTTGCCTATTACACTTATACAACTCAACGTTAAAAGCTTTGAAGCTTCTTTACACTGGTTTTGATGCAACATTTAAGGGAATTGAGACTTCTTCTTCGATGGGAGCTGTGGGCAACACTAACTAGTGTGCATTTCTTTCTGAAACTGAGAAGGCTTGAGGCAAGAGAGATCAGTCCCTAATTCTCCTTGCTCTCTTTCTCCTCTCACCAGTTGGGTGTGCGCGTCGGCAAGTGTCAAGCTGTCAGAGTGTAGGTGTAGTTCATGCGCAATGTGGCGATGAAGCTGAGGCGTTGTAATCAAGCTTGAGGAATCTGTGGAGTGACAGCAGTTGTCATACAGCTTCATCCATCACACTGAATTTCATCTCATTTCCTCAAAGAGTTGCCAGAAAGCTAGATTGAATCACCACAATCAAATCTGCACACCAGAGAGAAGGGAGATGCAGTCCTTCTTTGAAATTTTTTTTGCACCTCAGCATCATTTTGTTCTAAAGGGTGTCAGTTCTGTTATTGCAGAGAGAGCCAAGATAAACCTAAGGTCAAATGAGTCTTAATTCAATTCAAATTTAAAAATACCTCAACCCCTCGACTTATGCATCAGATCACTTCCACTCAAAAATTACCATAATTTAACATCTACATGAAAGCAAAAACACAAGTGATTTTTTTTTTATAGCTGGAGATAAATGCAGACATCAAGAGGTTGATATTCCCCAGGGAGAAATGACAAGTTAAATTAGGTACATTTTCACTTGTAAATCATTTAAAACACCTACAAACTTTCAGTTTCATTTCCTATTTTCTATTCATTAAGTTTATTTTAAATTAGGGTGAAAATGCTTAAAGGTTTAAAAGTTCATCATTCTTTTGCTATTTTTTAATTTCTGATATGCACTGTAACTAATTAAGGATTCATTGTGCTTCAGGCCTGCTGACAGTGTTTCCCTGTGGTACCCTCCTTGCCTCATTCCCACATCTTTCTTAGCAAATATCAATAGGTCACATGATCTCCCGCCCCTGTGATAAATCAAGCATCAAGGTGGCTAAATAAGGATTACAGATTTCATCGCCAAATTCTTAAGATAATGTAAGACATGAGTGGATGCTGAACTATTAATGGTGGGAAATTGGCATGTGGGATAGATTTTTCTGAGGAACCATGAGGGCTGATCAATACTGTTGTCATGGAGAGGCAGATTTGCTGCTAAGATGTTTTTATTTTGGTGCCCTTCATGCTGTTTTCGAAATGAGAAGCAATGATGCCGCATGGGGGGGGGGTAGAAAATCAATCCCCCAAACTTTGGAATTGCTATCAGGAGATATGATGTTTTGCACCTTTGAGATTTTTTCCTGATGCTAACTGTCCACTCTTCAATATTAGGAGCAGAATAACACTGCATTTGAGAAGACCTGACAAACTCAGGGCATTTGTATGTCTCAGCTTTTTCAATAGATCTCAAAATTGATTTTTATCCCAAAGACATTTACATCAGGGGAGTGTAGTCTGCTTTTTTGTGTCACATCCTTTCTCCCAAAGGTGGAGGAAAAAATTTGTATTGAATCCAAAATAATTCCACCTCGTTCTCCTATTTGAAGGTAGTTCCCCTCTTGGAATAGCTGTCTATGTCAGGAATTGACATCCTATACCTTCGTGGCCGTGACAGGCTCCGGTCAGCTCTCCTTTTTCACACAATCATTGCTGTGACTGATTTGAAATAGACGGAAGCCTCGCAGGGTGATCTCCTCAGCCAAAAGGGAGGACACCCAAGAAATATGAAGGAGGGCTGCGTGTTTGTGTGTTGCTCTGACAATGACACCAAATATCAGAGGTCTAGCTTTCCTGTGCTGCCACCAAAGTCAATTAGTTACATCTCTCCTCCTCTTTTCAGCCATACGTGACAACACACTGTTTGTATGCCGAGTAGTCATTGTTTTTGAAACACGCACACATACACAAACACACAAGCCTGGAAATTGCCTTATTACCACAGCTAAGAGAGCAGAAACACCACTGTCTAGCGAAAATTTAATGAACCACACCAGTGGTTCCAGCTTTTTCTTTCTATCACTTACTAATTGGCTGCTTTTCAGGCTGTAATGCACCTGATTCTCATACAGCGCAACTTCACAGAACCCATCTAAACCTCGGATCATATGGAGAAGTATTTTATTGGCTTAGCAGTATATATATCAGTATAATAATGGAAAAGCTGTGAGTTGTTATACTGCACTGGACTGTTATACTACAGTGTGACTGTCACAAAGGAAGGAGACATTTAAAATAATTGAATAAAATAGAAAGACAGAAAAATAGGTTTTTTGTCTCCCCTGTGAAATATTCCTATAAGCTCTCCTGTGGGTGGAAATTAAAACAATTTTCTGAAAATGGACGATTTCAATAAGTGATCGACCCAGCCGGTCATAACTTTTCTATCTTGACTGTTGAGTTATTCAGTTTGGGAAGAGATTAAGATATGAATCAAAAACTTCTGTCCGTGAAGGGCTGTGCAATATGTAGGATTTTAGGTGACAATTTCAGAGTTTGATCAAGTATGGTTTGAAGATTAATGAGATATAATAACTGTCTTGGATTCCTTTTTAAAGTGAATATTATGTTTTTGTTTTTTTTTGGTAAACTTGATGCACCCTCCCTACCCCTGCCAAACCTGATCAGCAGAAGCCTAAAGAGTGTGGTTGACATTTAGAATCTCCAGACTGAGCACTTCATCCAGTGAAATTTTAGCCCTATTCTCATTTGTGCCCTCCTATTGATGCTTAGAATATTCTTTTAGTTGGAAAAGGCAATAAAAAGTTATTTTTAATCAACCCACATGCTTCATTTTTCTTAGCTAACATTTCAAGCAAGCAAGGTGGACCTGAGGTTAAAACAAGGGTGCCGAAATGTTCTAAATATAGATGAGTAGCTGTGAAACATCAGGCCTTATTTCCATATTTGTTATCAATATATTTCTTATTAAAACACTTTACCTATCTATTCCGTTAGATAGTACATGCATGTAGTATATTTATGAATAATACATATTTAAAAGACAAAATTTGTGGATAAATCATAGAGTTGTGTGAAGCAAACACAAAGATCCATTGCGAGGGACAGAGGCTCCTTTTTCTTTTCACTTGATACAAATATCCTGCATTAATATAAAAAAAAAAACATTTTAAAAAGCAAAGCATTTTCACAGCAATAAATAACGGATTTCATTATTTTTACTTTGTTTTTCTTCCCTTAAATATTTGCAAAAAATACTAATACTTCAAAAATATGCAAGCTTTAAACATAACTTTCATAAAATCCTTTTTAAAATAGTGCAAATGGAGCTGTACACGGCTGCTCGATAATTTACCGCCTCTGGAATTGCACTGGGAAACACATACAGCAAATAATTAAAGGGGAGCATGTGCCGAGAGAACTGTGGACCTTGAAATAAATGTGTGCTATCTGACTTAATTAAGCAGATATAGGGAGGCAGAAGTTCACTCCATGACTGAATGCATAAGGGTAAGGGAAGTATGTTGAAAAGTTATACAACAGTAAACTTTTTTCATGATAAAAATCAAACAAATCCAAATATTTAAAAGCTGATTTTTTTTTTGTAAATAACAGACTTGCTCATCTCTTTATCCTTGTCTTTTGCAACCATGATCTGCTGAACAGCATGAACCTCCCTAAATTGCTTGTTTTCTTTAAGTATGCAGTTATACAAGCAGGGATACGAGCAATCAATACTTACTTAAGAACAGGTCAATCCCACCTGCTCTTTCAAATTGGCTGGATATCGGTGAGTATTGCTGTTTCCCAGGCCAGACTTCGAACATATCGGATGATGCTAGTAAGGCATCATTGATCTATGTCTACAAAGGAATTCTTCCTAGTTTTGCTGGTGAAATGTCTAGAAATTATACGACTTAATGCATTTATCTGGAATGGCAGCAATCAGAAATGCATAGACAGCCTGTATAATCATGTACAGGCATGTAATGGCTTTTTTTTCCTGAAATTGAAAATAAGTAGTTTGTTTCTCAAAAATCAATTTAAGAGGAAACTAAAAAGGAAAAATAAAGAGAAAATGATCTTTTGAAGACATGGGGAACATTTCTCTTTTCCAATCCATTAAGGGAGTTCACATGTATGAGCAGCTGACGCAATAAAAAAAAATGAATAAAACAAAATGTATAAAGCAACTTTTCATTTTTATGTTGGCACAAGGCTGTTATGGTATCTCCTTGCTACAAATAAAAAGAGTAAGTGAAACAAAAAAACAAAAACAAAAAACCTAACATAAAAGTTATTCCACATGCCCGGAAGGCTAATGCATTTTATTGTCCTGCTACATAAAATAAATTAAAAATTGAAAGAAAGAAAAAAAAGTCATGAATAAATGTTTCTGTATGAAAACATGGATGCGTATACATATTCAGTGTTCAATTTTTTCTTTCAGAGAAAATACTGTTCTTTTTTTCCATTTCTAGTTTGTGAGTGTTGAGTCTGCAGTCTCATCTGGGACCTTTGTTTGACAAATCCTAACTGGCTATGAAACTCAAGGACACTGTTCTTATCTTATTGCCCTGCATTTGAAAGGGGAAAAGTCTACGATAAGAAATGTTTAGCCCTATTAACTTAGAGTCTGAACATTTTTTTGGGAATAAGGCTCCAACACTTTGTTCAAACTTTTTATACTCTTTAGTTGTTAAGCAGAAGGAGCCATGCAAGAGGAAACCCCATTACGTCTGATCCTCTTATATGGATGAGTGGAGAGGCACTCGAAGGTCTCTGATAGCTGCTGATCTTCCTCTTACTTATTCCTCCAAAAAGAAAAAGTAGTTCCTGTTGATTCTGCAGAAAACTAACCTTATTTTTTAAAAATCACAAAAATCCCCAGTCGTTGAGTGTGGGTTGATGTTTTGCCTAAATTTAACATTTCTCAGGCGACCTTTTATCTACAGAGGGCTTACTACCAGGAAAGTCTATCTTGGCATTGTTTTTTTTTTCATCTTTTGTTGTTTAAGGTCTGGTTTCAGTGCTTTTTTTCAGGGGCTTGTAAAGTGCTTTGAAAGGCGCATTCTATTGATATTTTTTCTGTGCTTTGTTCTGGGTTTTTATCTCAGAAATCCCAGGTTCCTTTGAAATCTTCAAGTAAATAACACTAATTCCTGTCAGAGAGAATCACGTTGCAAGTCTTTAAAAACAAGAGCAGCAGCAACAGAGAACATGGAAAATGATTATTTCGTGAAGTTTTAAATCTTTTACAAGTTATTAAATGAAAATGAAGTGCATGTTGTTTGCACAAATGTCAGCCAGGTATAGTCACTTAAAAACATACTCATGACAATACAATGAACTGAATGAACAGTGAATGAATAAATACAATAACAAAATACAAGATAACTTACTAGATAGGATTCCTGTTTAGAGTTTTTGAAGATCAGGTTCCAGTGCTAATAAAAAAATGAACAGCCCCTTATCTGTCTTGTACTTTGGGGGGAATTTGTTGCTTACATGTGGACAGTGATTTTTATTTTCTCAATTTTACGCCTCAACACATCCAACAGGACTGAACCTGAGAGGATGTAATTAAATTTCGATGTTCCTGTGGCTCCACTTTTTAACTTTGACTAGAATTGTAAGTAACTGCAGACTTTTTGTTCACACAGAACAGCACTTCTCACTGTCCTCTATTCTTGGACTGGTTGTATTTCAATGGAAAATTTCTGTTCTGGGCCCCAATATGTGTTCAAGGAAGCCAAGACATTTTCCACATCCTTAACTGTGAATGTGTGTGTGTCAACAGAACACTGGATATAGAAAAAAAGATAGAAAAAATGAAGATATGAGTGTTGATCATCCACCTTAATGGAGGCAAATTAAAAAGCAAAATGAAATAAAAGAACCATAATAACACGAAAATATGAACAAACCTCTACAAAAATCATGATGTGCACTTCAACTATTATTTACAGGCTCCCATTTTGACTGAATATATAAAAGATTTTACAAGAAATTACAATTAAATTGCTAACAACAATATAGTTTATCGTAAGCAACCATGGTGCAAATTTTTATGTTGTTTACAAATAGTATCAATGTATAGCTAGCTGCTGAGCTAAACTGCTTTAGAATAAGGCAATAATTTAAAACATATAAAATAGTATATATAAAAAGTATCATGCCTATTTTAAGCAGACATAATGTTTACACAAACTATTTGGAAATGGTTAACTTTAGCTCAGGAGTGTCAACATTTTTTGCAGAGTGACACATTTGGTGAGGTGAAAATGTGTGAAGCCCAACAATTTGGCCCGCTTTCTTTGAAATCTTACAATGACATTTAATGCAGATAAATTAGTCAGTGAATTCTTTTTGCAATGGGATACTTTTCATCTCTTCACAAAGAACATAAATACATCTAAAGATGTTTGCCAACATTACTGTGAATTTCTGATTTGAAGACCAGAAATGAAATGAAGTTCGTCTAGAAAAAACCTTTCATTACCATTAAATCTGGGGTCACATAAAATGTTATACATTATTCAGAATTAATTGAACACTATAAACTTTTAAATGTCGACTACGTGAAAAGAATATAACACAAATATTTCTCTTTTTGTGATTTTGATCACAGAAACAAAGAAATTCTAGCTCTCAGAAAGTGCTAGGTGCCACATATTTTTGGATGTCTGTCAGAAGCCTGCAGGAAATTTGAACAAAGGCTACATTGGTCCACAGGCTAGACTTTGGACATGCCTGCGGTTTAGCTTGTTTTATAGATATTTTTTAGCGCAATACCATTTTTGCTGCTTTGTACTAAAATGTTTGAGCTAAAAGGCATTATAGCACAAAGCAATGGAAAGAAAAAAATGGTTCATTGAACAAAACTCCATGAATTCCCTATAATAAGCACTTTTACAAAAAAAATAAGAGTTTATATATTTCTGTTGAAAGATACATTTTATAGTGTAGTTCATAATTCTTTTTAATTTGAAATGTAACATTCATAAACCCTCCTCCATTAGATAATAATAAGTAAGAAAGGATAATTGTTACTTCTGGGAACTGGAATGTAAGTAAGTTATGATTAAAGAAAAATGTTTTTATTTCCCCTCTGCTCAAATTGGTACGGTCCAACTTATCATGTATGGTATAGTCTGTTCTGGATGTCTGGTCGCGCACTTCTGTAAACCCGTAACAAACATGACATTTGCCTTACTTAATCATCATCACAGAACCTATAATAGATGGTCTGGCGTTCGCTCGCTGACCCACCAATTAAGGGGCCTCCTGTTTTTGCTGCTCTATTTTAAAACATAATCAGTCACCCATGGTCTGGATTACAGCACTATCTCATAGACTTTTTACTGCAGACACATTTTTGCAGAAAGCCTCAGCAACAATGCACTTAAAATACAGTTTGCTCTGTGCAGCATGTTTCAAACTTAAAAGCAAAAAGGAGCTGCATTGCTCGCAAGGCTGTCTAACTGTCCCTGGAGGTTGATGGCACAAAGCTGTGCTCAGACTGCAGGCCTATGTGAGGCTAAAATCCAGGCATGCCTCTGGAGGCCACCAAAAAAAAAAAAAAAAAAAAAAAAAAACAGACAGGCCACAAGGCAGCTGCAAAAGAGAAAAAAAACATGGTGTTCCTTCTACGAACTTTAGACACTGAGTTAGTTTTCTCTGGAGTTATGGAGTCCCCTCATCACGATGGCCTCAGCAGTAAATACGCTTGTATTGACTGATTCCAGAAAAACATGTTTTGATTTCCTCTTTTGATATATTGGCAAGTGTATAACATTTAAAAAGAAATGTATTTTTCTCTAAAATAATTGACTACAAATCAAAGTGAAAATTCTCACAAAACTGTTGTTTTGTGTGAAACACTAAGTATTTATACATTCAAATAATAAAAACTTTACAATTCATGTAAATGATGAATAAAGCAATCAAACAAATGGTTGAAAGTGCTAAAAATAGAGGATTTACCCCTTGTGAAATGGGGTAGAAATCTATTTGAACATAACCTCATAAAATAGAAAATGTGATGATTTTCTTTTTTTTCTGTTCGGACTGGAAGATGTTAAAATAAGACAAAAGAGCATTTGACATCCTTGTTTCTCCCAAAATAAGCCGGCACCTTTGTTCGCATGTACCTTTGTCATTGCGTGTGGGTGTGTTTGTATTTCTGCCTGAGAAAGGTCGGAGTGCTGTGTGCTTCTTCTTCACAGAATACAAAATAAACTGCCACAGGGATTCATTCCTTGTCCTTGAGATGTGTTATTGCAGCATGGCTTCAGGTTGCATCAGAACATTTTCAAACAACAGGCTGCAATATATAACCTTTATATCAACCAGCAGAGCTGTAGAAACCCCAAATTAATAGAGTGCAGCATCAGCCTGGAGCAACTTAAATACCTGTTGATTCTCAATCTGAAAAGGAAAGAGACAAAATTTAGAGTTTTATAAGCTTCAACTTAATTTTGGAGCTGTTAGCAGGGAGGTCGTGTTTGTTAACTATTTATTATTTCTTCTGGCTCTGTTGCTGCTTATGCAGCAGTGTGTGCATGGTGCATGAGCTTTGAGTGTCTCTTCTCTGGAGCATGAAAAGTATGCTGTGCCTCAGCAGCTGGAGCATTAAGAAAAAAAACGAGTTGACAGTTGACAGGATTACTGTGTTTGGATGCAAAAAGCCTTTGGGATTTCAAGTGCTTCCTGAAACGCCAGCATGTTACTCTTGCATTGATTTGAGGGAAAGCCTCAATCACCATTGACATTTAGCAAATTAGAGAAACTCTCTGAAAGGGGTTGGTTAAACCACTGTACCATTGAGTGCCGGCCAGACTTGTCTGATGACAAAGCCGAGTCTTTTTTTACTGCCTTATCAGTACTGAAGCACTTATGTGTTGCCCTTAATGAGGCCAGAAGGATCAATAGAGAGTTATTTATCAATGAATTACACAAAGAGCTGTCATGCGCTGTTTATGTGAAGGTCGAAGGCCAATCAGATTAGATATCTGCCTTCAAGTTTTCCAACTTGTGAAGTAAAATCATCCAGATCCATTAATACAGATCAACACATTTCCTCTGCACTCTTGTTGGCCAGCATGGTTGTAAAGAGCTTCTAACTCTCAAAATAATTAACTAAATTTTGTCAGGACATACTTTTAAACAAATCTGTTAAGAAAGAAGAACATAATAGGAGCTGAAATTGGAAAATCATAAATTGGAGCTGGGTTTTCTGTCAGAGCTGCTGTTGGTGGTTGTGTTTTTATGTATATTGAGAAGAATCTAAACGTCTTTATTCATTTGCATGAAAAAGCTGCACAGATTGCAGGATATAGTCCTGATCCAAGTATTCTTTGATCTATGTTAAAGATGTTCCCAGTGGCAATTTAATTATGATTGTTGCCTTTTAGGATAGTTTCTGCAGAGCGGCAGTAGTTCATTAAAATATTTGCCTCTGAGTTGCAATCATGTCACCTTTCCCTTGCTAATTACTGTTTCTGCGCTCTCCCGCTAGCTTACAGCTCTTTACACCCCTAACCTAACATTACCGGAGCAACAAAGATGGCGAGCCACATTGGAGCTATCCAGCCGTGCAGTTTTGAGTCAGATGCCAGCTCAGATGAGGAAAATGAAGACGTACATGGATCTATTTGTCTGATAGTGGATGCATCAGAATGGAGCGGAGCATGGGGCTTGTGTCGTATTTTCTAAGTAACAAATTGAATAAAAAAATACTCAGAAATGCATTTCTGAGCTTAATTTTCTTAAAATATCATTGGAGTGGGTCTTTAAAGGAAAGGGTGCATTAAAATAGCAAAAAAGTAAGTTAATATCTATTGTGTTCAAGAATTATATTCCTTTCAGGTTTAACTAAATGCCTGAGTTTGTGCCATATTATAACCTTACCTGTGTGAAAAAAAGAGGCCATTTAATCTGTTTATTTGTTGAATCAAGCCATTTATTGTTGCTTGTTTGTGTAAAGGCAGTGATAAATAACACATTTTCTTGTTTAAAGTGGATGCTTCAAGTCTTTACCTGATCAATACATTTGCCAATGTGTGTGTGTGTGTTAATTTGAGTTAATCACACTAGGTAGTGGCACTGGACACACACGTGTTTCTACACAACGTTAAGTTTCATTTTTGCTTCTTTTGCTCTGATTAGGTGCAGAGGTTTGCATCAGCCTGAGACAGATAATAAACAAAAAAGTTTTCTAATCTCAAATCTGAGGTTAGAGATGAGATGGCTTCGGCTTGCCGTATGTCTCTGGGGGATTTGCAATCAATGCAGTGCCCTTCTAAATGACAAAATCATGTCCGGTTGTGTGTGTGTGTGTTTTTCTCTGCGTATTAGTAATCCTTTGCTCTTGGTCCTACAGCAATTTCCCTGCTCCCGTACACAGCTGGAAGCACATCACACCTTTTATATTTGGAGAGCCCAACCACTCTGAGGTTGTGATTTAAAAAGTGTTATAATGAACAAAAAATGAATGTATAAATAAGCAAACACAGGGCACATAAAAGCACTCTCTGCAGGTAATAGATATGCGCAGCCAAGTGCACCGCTAAGGCTTTAATACTTTTTTTCTCGCTTGCACAATGATGTAAACATTTATTTCCGTGCTGTATGCCGTTCACATAATCCTTGCTTTCATCATTTTTCTATTCACGGGTTCAGCTCCAGAGAGGTTGATATGCAGACATTTTGTGTTTGTGAACCCAGTCATGATTTATTGGGTTGAATTCGGATTAATGCTTGGGGAAATTCTTTGACGTGTAACGCGTCAATTCATTTTTCAAAGAAACACATATCCAAAAAAAATAGATAAGGATTTTTTTGAGCTGCAAATGTTTAGAAAAAAATTGCATGAGACTTTAAGGATGAGAATGTTTTATGTGCTCATTTCACAGATGATGATGTTGGCACAGTTGAAATTCATGTGAGTTTTTTTTGTTTTGTTTTTTCGCAAATCTGCATGTTCCTGCTGTCATTGAAAATAAAGATAACCCTCCAGTGGTGATGTGTGACAGTGCCATTGTACTTGACTGGTCTCCTTCCTGTTTCAGCTGGTTAACTTGTCTGAGGGTAATTGTCTGATCAGGCGTCAGTTCCACATCTTTGATTCTGGCTCTGAACTGCATGTCAATGTTTAGCCCTCTTCACACGCTGTCTGACTGCGTGTGGAAGTTCTGTGAAATGAGCGTGACAAAAAAACACATTCTACATAAATCTTCTTGCTCCATTAGTCAAGACGTTTGCTTTTATGAATCATGATCTGAGTCTGAATCGGAGTCTGTTTTCACGTAATAGCTCTGACTGGAAGACTGCGTCTCGTCGCTCAAAAGTTGGCAGGGTTTTCAGTGCAGCACTTGAAAAGATTTCTTGTGTTTTCTGAACACCAATTGTTCATTGCTCTGGTTGTGCAGTCGTACCTCGGTGCTGTTGACATGACTACAATGCAGACAATCAACTCAGCCAGCAGTATGGACTTAAAATAAGAGCTGCCAGGTTCTGAGTGGACATGGAAGCATTCACACCTGTGTGCAGAGAAAGTTCTGCTTAACGAGGTTTATTCAGTTTGGCTGTAAATGCATTTCCAAATAGAAGTAACTAAATTCAAAAACACAGAAAAACACACAGCCTTGTTTTAACAGCTTTGTCAAGCCTTTTGATAAGGCTCTTGATTTTAGAATTGAGTCTAGTCTGTATCCCACAAAAACAATGCAGGCAAAATGCAAATAAAAGAAACATTAGTTTGCAAAACTGTTGATGAGATCACAAAAAGGTGCCACTTGAATGTGTTTTTGAGATAATTCCATCATCTCATTAGAAAAATCAACCTCCATTTCAAAAGGATCTAAGCAGACTTAAGACAAACCGCCTTTTTCTTTGTTTGCAACATTTTGTGTATTTAAATGCAACTTTTTTTATTTTTACAGAATCTTTCGAACCTGATTTAATGAACAAATGTATGGTTTTCTAAAGTTTGTTCTGCCCTTGAGCTTCATACAACATTTCTTTACACAGAAAAAAACCCAAAGGGTCCTAAAAAACAGACAATGATGAAAGGAAAATCAATATTTGTGTTGATACAAAATAGAAGTCTCATATCTCTTTTTGGAATATAAAGACAGTAACTTTGTTTTTATTTGTACAAAGTCAGTGTAAAATGTTTTTGTTTTTATGGAGGGCAAATTTTAAATTCACTGTAATCTGACAATTTTAATTAATCAAATCTGTAAATGATTTACTCTCAACTGTTTTTCTTTCTACTGATGTATTGTAAAATATAACAAATAAACATTAAATACACAATCAAATTTTCTCAACATCAAACAAACGTCTTTTGCTCAATCATATGACACATAAAAAAATCATTAAAAAGTGAGTTTTTGCACCAATGAGTTCAGACTCAATAGGATTTCAGTGATCTGCAAATGTCACGTTGACAGCACATAAGCTGACTCTGGCCACAACTTTTTTTTTCTCCTGGCAGGTCATAAACAACTTCAGATCCTGAGGCAGTTCTGTCTTCCTCCTGTCTAGACAGAAAAGGAAAGGTGACAAGGTTTTTGCCACTATGACCCACAGACAGCTGGATGGGCATAAAAGCTGTTGTCTCAAACAGAGTTCTCACCTCCTGTGTAAAACAATTACAGCTGTAAAGACATGCATTATTTCAGTGTAAAAAGAATTCATTAAATTATCAAGTCCTTTTTAAACATGCGCCTAAACATGTTACTAACATTTTTTATTTGTTTGTTCCTTCCACTTCATTTTAACTGCTGTCAAATTTTCTGGATTTTAAATGGATTAAAGTTCCACTGCGATCATCTTTTGATCTATTTTTAAAGCGTGCCCAGTGGTCTTTTAAATAATGATTGTGCCATTTTTAGCCAAAATCCAAAAACCTGTGGTGTTCTCTGGGACTCAGTTTCTACAGAGCTGCAATTCGCCTCCAAGTTGTTGCGACCCTCGGTGCAGGGCAACCCCACCCTTCATCCCCCTTCCAATATTTGAGAGCTCTCTGTTTACATGCTCTCCTGCTATTTTACAGCCTGTCAAACCCCCAATATGTGGCCTGCTTGTTATAGTGTATACATTACAGCTACAAGCTTTTTAATAAACAGCATTTTCTGCTAGTGATTTACAGCAATTTTGATAGAGAAATAGTTAGAATTGCAGTTTAAAGCTTAATTTTCTTTTAAATAAACCCTCCCTCATGAGAAAACGCCACAAGAACATGTTAAAACACCCAAAACATGTTTTTCATCAGAGTACTTCTTTAAGTTTTTAAGCTCTGGTAATCTGCATGCCTGTATTACTTTCAGTGCCATTTTTGTCTCTATTCTCCGAAACAAAAATATTGTCTGCATAAATTGCAACTGGAATTTGCACAATCTTCACTGAACCACATTAGGAAAGGGATGCAGTGGTTTGAAGTTGTACTGTATCATCAATGGAAACACACAAAGTATTTTTATGCTTTAAAAATAGCTGTGATGAGTGTGGTACTCACAAGAGCACTAACACCCAGAGAGGTTGATTTAGAGGCTATATGTCATGTACATGTTGCTGCAGAGATGCAGCAACATCCGCTCTGGTTCAACTCAAAATGCCCTGCACTCCATCCTAACCACATACTGTACATGTCTCAAGTGCACGGCACTCCAACAGAAAGAATACACATCTTTGATTTTTCAGCTGCTATCTTTGACAGCGTAACTAAAGAATTCTTTTTGAGGAACAGAAAGCAAAGACTAAATGGAGCAGTCTTGCCTGTATTGTCTGTGATATTAGAAGAGAAAGAGGCCTGCTGATGATGCTTTGTGGAGTCGGAAAAGAGAGCTATAGCAGAAGAGCCTGCAATTGGAGTCTCTCAGAGGCATTTCAGGGTGCTGCAGGTGCACAAATTACAATGTGTACATCTACCTCTTTGTATTCCAAGTGTACGTGGGGAACAAACATCCAGCCTGCCTTTCTTATTGATAAATAATGTGTCACTGCCATGTTAAGACTGGTCAGAGTTGTAAGGCAGAGCAGGAATGTAAGGATATTGAACATACAAACAATTTTCCATCCTATAAATATGGTTAGATGTCTTTGTACAGAGAATAAAAACAGCTCTCCATAGCTAAAGGCGCAACAGGATGTGTGACCTCTATTGTGTCTTCTTGATATTACTTATTATTTTATGTAAAAAAGAAAAAACTGCAAAGAAAACAGTTATAAAGACAAAGCTGAATTCTGTGCACTGTACAGGGTGGAAAAATCAATGAAGCCAACTGTAACGGGAGATCCTGTTTAAAGGAAGGCATTTGAAAACACTTAGTCATAACCCTGCGGGTTATTTTGCTCACATTCTCACCAAAAGTTGTGCTTCAGTCACACCTGAGAGGGAGCACACAGCAGAGCCTCAATAGTCAAAGCTACTCTATTGAATGTCTGTGTTTTTTGCTTTGTGTGAAACTTCACAAAGTGCCAGAAAAAAAAAAAAAAAGAAAATTTACAAAACTCCTGAAAGGTATTTTATTGAAGAACATCGTTAAAGTTTGACTATCACTTACAAGGGACAAGATCCTTCAGCTACCAGCATAAATTGTGTTTGGAAAAACAACACAACACTTTTACTTAACAGGGATAAAAGCTGTGCTTCTCTTTGGACACTCTGATAAGACTTTGAGTGCTATTTGCTGTTGGGAAATTATTTGAAACACCCATGGAGTTGAAATAGCAGTGTGTTTACCAGATAGAAAGATGGAGGTCGGTCAGGTTCCCTTTCCACCTACGCCTCAGCTTTACTCTACTGTGTGGCTCTTTGGTCAAATATCTGATTTGTGAGTCATAGCTAGCCTCTGTGCCCATGGAGAAACATGCTGGTTGTCTTAAAATACACTCTGGCAGGGCAGGCGCGCAAAAGCTTCCAGGCCCATCAAGGTGTGCTGGAGCTGCTCAGGGGACTGGCACGGAGTGAGCGGGATAGACGAAAGGTGAGGAAATCGACTGGGAGAAAGAGAAGTGGGTGGATAGGTGGAGACAATGGAATGTCAAGCTAAATGAGAGATTTTAAAAGCCTAACTTTCTGTCATGCAACACGAAGGCTGGTTCAGCAGTGTGGGCAACTCTGTGAAGATGGAGTTTCTGATTCGTGTTCCAAATAAGACAAGAAAGAGTCAGGCTTCTGGAAAACCACTTGAAAATTGGTAAAGCTGCAGAATGATGTGGTTGTGGTGATAGTGAAGAAGAAATTCAGTATAATTTGGTTTGTTGATACTTTTTTGTTCCAACAAAAATGCAGTCGATGCACCAGGCAAAAGCATTGGGATAAAAAAGTAGATTTTGTGATTATTTTCATCGCAATTATGTCCAACCAAGCTAATCTGTTAAAGTTACTTTTAGAATTAACTAATTTTTGAAAATTTTAAGCATAATTTTATATGAGCCTGAACAAAGTTCAGTGGCCTTGTGGTTAGAGTTTCAGCCCTGTAACTGGAAGGTCATGGGTCAAACCCAGGCAGAGTCATACAAAAACTTTAAAAATGGGACCCAATTCTTGCTTCCCAACCGCCAATTGTTCATTGCTCTGGTTGTGCGTGGTGGTCCGGCTTGGCTTGGGGGGTGGTCTCTTTGCCCGTGCTGGGGGGGGCTGGCGGGGGGTCCTGCTCGGGGGAGGCAGGTCCAGCGGCGCTGGATGGGCTGCCCATCTACACCTGGGGCTGGGATCAGCCCTTCCCTGGCTCTGGGACGGGGCAGGGCAACCCTCTTGGGGCCCCGGTCGCTCTCCCCTGAAAGGGAGAAAAACAAGTAAACTAAAAAAGCCACAATCCTCGCAGAGAAACCCTTCACTCCAGCAGTGAAGGCAGCCACCTGCACTGACCAGGAAGGATTATTAAGAACATGAAACAAACACAGCCAAAGTATTTGCTTCAGGAAGAGAGAGACACTGGGAAACTGCATAGATGCAGTGCTTTGGAATGTTTATCTGCATCAATAATGGAAATTAAGCTTCATAGAAAAGTTAAAAGAAGCAACATCTATTAAAACACACAGCGTAATGAAAACTAAAAATTGTTGAAGGTATTGATCCTTGAGTTTCTTCTTCATATATACTAAGTAGCAGTACTGTACTTTGGCTGCCTGCTTTGGTAAAAATATATATATAAATCAGGTTACTTTTAGGTGCTTCGGATCTCCACAGACTGTATTGTTTAGCATGAGAAAAAAAAATTCAATGTTCTGTTTTCCCTTAATCTCAAATGAGCTATACTCTTATATTATAAACAAAGCTCAGAAATCTAGACATGCAAAAAAGAGCACAGATTCTTTCAGATTTGCCAAATATTATCATATTTTTCTGTTTTCCTCAATTTATTTACATAGTGAAAAGACTGCAAACAAACCCAGGCAGATATGCTCTGGTAAACATAGCAAATCATTTAAATAACAAAAGTGAATAAAAAGCCCAGCAGAAGAAAAAGGGAGAGTGAATATCAGATTATCTGTGAAGTTGTAAAAAACATTACACAAATCAATGTGGGCCTTTGTTAGTGCCTTCAGTCCTGCGCTTATTGTCAGGGTGAGTGATCAGGCCATAGATTGTATGGTAATGATCTGGGACAAAACCATGACAAGACCCTTAAAATGTCAGCTGATGACTGCTAAGCTACAAACCACTTTGAAAATAATAAAACTTCTCATTTTGCCTTTGTTTTATCATAAAAGCGTATTCATTCCTCATCTAGGTTTATTATCAGCAAGGATAAACTTTTCTTTGCCTCAAGTTTGTGTCACCTGTCAGATGACACAGTAGTTTTCCTGCAAACTGTGTCATTAAAAATTTAAATGTTTAGCATCTGGCAGGGTAATACTAAACACACTTTGTGTTGTTTCTGCCTTTGTGTGCTGGGTTTTAAGATATACTTTCAAAGTGTAGCATTTTTTGCAAATCGCTCTAACTTTAGAAAATCAATCTGCATTTATTTTCTGACCCTGATCAGTTTTATTTTCCAATTCTTTTGTTGTGATCGTTTCAAATTAATAAAAAAAAAAGAGAAAGATTAATGACAGCAAGATGGAAGGATTTGGCTGGCATTTGAGCAAATGACTGGGGGCAGATTGTCTCATCTTGGGGCAAACTGGCAGCCCGAGGACCTTTGTGGGCAGGAAGTGTCTGCTGATCATGTGCGTGGGCGTGTCTGCATGTAGACAGATGACAGGGAACCAGACAGACAGCAAGACAAAGCTCGCTCGTCTGCTTTTGATGAGGTTAAAACTCGCAGAGAGGTGGAGAACAAGGCAGTGAGGCTGGAAGTTACAGGTCGTGTGAGTGTGCAGTGATGGAGCGCAGCCTTCAGAAAGGCAGAATTTGTGTGAGAACGAGGGACACAGATGGGCAGGAAGAGAGGGGGAGAGAGTGGCAGGGATGGGAAGGGAAAGCTGTCAGTCCCCCCCGCCCGTCCTCCCTGCCTCCTCAACTGTGCTGGCAGTGCCACGCTCTGGTAAAGAGAGATTACCAAAGCCCAGCCCGAGGTTGCTTGTATGGACGCATTCATTACCTCTGTCCTGCTAACTAATGGCGTTGCCGCCTGAAGACGCAACCATGTTTGCCTGATTTGTGAAGCAGAGCAGTTCAGCCTTGGTGAAGAGGGAGAGATTTAAAAACTTGATAGCTGCTTTGTATCTTTATGGTTTCACATTTATAGGACATTTATAAATTTTTCCATAAACCTGACTGTGTTTTACAAAGCAAGGGGGCGGAGCAAGAAATAAAGAAGCCCCAGTAAAGGACTTTCTTTTTTGTCTCAAGCGTTAACCCTATCTATTCGTATCATATTTTATACACACATTTCTGAGACCCCTATCTCATAAGCATGATCTACATTTTCCATACAAACCCAATGTAAACTTTGGTCCATGTTTTTATTTTTATTTAATTTTTAAATTAAACCTTTCTTTTACCAGGAAGTCCCACTGAGATGAGATCTATTTTTCAAAGGAGACCTGGGCTGTTTTCTGCCCTGTAGTGTATCATCATTCCACTAGGGGCAGTAGAAGGGCTTTTGCTGCTCATTTTAAAATGGCCGCTTCCATGAAATCTCAAAAACACTTTTGCCAGATAAAGGTTTTCTAATTTTCAAAACTTAATGATGACAATAACACTTCCATCTGGACTTTTCTTATTTTATTAATTGACTGCTTGTTTTATTGAAAGAATGAGAACAATTCTTTATAATTAATTATTTATAAAAGAGTCACATCAGGTTAAAAATGTGTATAACAAGTTTGAGACAGTAGTGTCTTTTTTCCAGAACATTCATGTGAATATTTTTAGCATCTTAAACTAACATTGTTGTGAGCCAAAAGTTACCTAATCACTTAAGGTTTCACCATCTATATACTAACTAAAAATATGATGTTTCAATTTTTTTGTGTGTGAGTTTCATCAAAGGATTCTGGAAACACTGTAATTCCGAAGAAATTGTATTTTTTGTCAATTCTTTGATGTATTGGGTTCTACAGGGTTAAATACCCTGCTAGGTGTTTGGTTTTTGGAATTATTTTCTAAAGACTCTGTGGTCAAGTCATAGTTTATTTATTCACACTGTGCATTCTATTATGCTGGTGTCATTTGTACAATATTCGCACTGGCTTTCAGCCACATTCAGCATGGGGTTATGGCTGAATCTGTCAAAACCCACTGTCATTTCCGCCATCACCCTGGAGAGTTGTTGCAAACGGCAAGTGGAGCTGACTGATGTCAAGATATACTTAGTAGTTAATCATGCAGCAAATGCAGGCCCTGAGATTCCTGCAAGAAAAAGTGCCAGGCGTCACCAGATCCATTGAAAGCCTTTTGTGGGAAACCGTTCAGTCTGTGTGGGGCCAGCTTGGGATTCCTCTTGGATTAATGAACCAAAACTAAAACAGAGCCCAGTTTTTTGGTCTCATTCTTAAAGTCCCACTCTGATTATCAATTGATCTCTATTGTAATAACATTCCGAGTGGTCTTGTGATTATTAATATGCTGGTTTTAGCCAAAATAAAAAAATCTGTGTCTTATTCTAGGACATAGTTTCTGCAGAGCGGCAAAATTTAATTAAAAATGTCCCTTTAAGTTGTGGGCGAGACTGTTGGCATGAAGTAAACCCACCCCCACTTCCTTTCATCCATCTGTTTAGACACTCCTATGCTAGTTTACAGCTGCTCATACCCCAAACCTAACATTAGCGGTGCAACAAAAAATGGCAAGCAATATTGGAGCGATCCAGTTGTGCAGTTTTTAGCCAGATGTCAACTCAGACCAGAAAAATGAAGACATACATGGATCTATTTGTCTGCAAGTATGCATCAGAATGGAGTGGAGGAGGAATCAGATTGTGGCTTGCAGTTGTAGTTTTTACACGAAACTTCATCTACTCCTGATTCACAACAACTTGAAAAAAAAAAAGCGTACTCAGAAATTGTATTTAAACTTTTTTTTCTTTACATATGTGAGAAAAATTCTACAAGAACATATTAAAAACACCAAAAACATGCTTTTCCTCAGAGCGGGTCTTAAAAATGGATGCTTTGCCTCCCTGTTTTTACATACAATGTCTTTTCATCTGTTTAAATTTCCCATGCATGTTATAAACCACAGTTTCTTGCTGTTGCTAGTCTGGGTGAGAGCTGTGCTTTGCCATATGCTTCCTATTTTTTCCTCTGTAACACTTCCTTTAATGCCGGGGATATGAGACAGCAGAGCCTGCTGCATCTGCAGGAATTGCTCTCGGCTCATCAGAATCATCACCTTCACATTAGCAGAGGTGGATATTAGAGCACAGGCTTTGCTGTCTTTCCACTTTTTTTTTTCTTTAGCGTTGACTATGGTGCTTGTGGGATGCTGAATATGAGAATCTAACCAAAAGGCCATGACACTCTAATTAACTTCATCTGGCATTAACTGTGAACACCTGTAACCTTTACACAACCTCGCTTAGTCACCTCTTCTTTTAAACACCCAGGTTGAAATTCTCATTTAGTGTTTGTAAGGAGAATACCACCAGCCTCCCCCACCTGTTTTTTCTGCTTTTTTAAAACCCTCTTTACCCTTTGCCAAAGAATTTTTATTCAGGGCGGCCGCAGCACTTTGTGCTCGTAAATCAATAGAGCATTGTCCCCTATAACAGACCCCTGTGTTTTTCATCCATCGATCCTGTCAGCACAGATACATTCAAGAGAAAGCCAGACGATTACCCTCAGCAATCCTAACTTTGATCTATACTATAGATGGCAGGTGCCAGACATCAGCTTTGGGTAATTGTTATGCTGAAAGGGAGCAGCATTTATCATCCTCACTTGGCCCGACTTCAGCGGCTCATGATCAGTTTGTGATAATTGTGATCGACATGGATGCAGCCAACGTTCAAGCATTCGCATGCATGCCTGTACCTGCTTGTTTATATAACAAAGACCACACTTCAGTGCATTATCACATATTTTTCAAACACAGCAAAGGGCGAAAGCTTATCATTTCAAATTTCTACTCTGCATAATAATACGAAGACAACCAAACACCACATATTTTTTTTTCTTCATTGTAAGGTCATTATTGGATAAAATCCTTTTTGTAACAATACCTTTTTTAGTTCCTCATGAAAGACCCATTCTGATAATTTTTTATTTTATTTTGAAACATTTTCCAGTGGTCTTTTAATTATGATTATGCGGTTTTTAGCCAAAATAAAAAAAAAGGTGGCATTTTTTAGACAGGGAAAAAAAGGATTTAGTCAGCCAAGTTCTCATACTTAAAAAGATGAGAGAGGTCTGTTACTTTCATCATAGGTATACTATGAGAGACTAACTAAGAAAAAAATAAAATAGAAAATCACATTGTCTGATTTAAAAAAAAAAAATATTTGTAAATTGTGCTGGATTTAGTTATTTGGTCAATACCAAAAAGTTCAATTCAATTCTTTGTAATATTCCTTTGTTGGCTATGACAGTAGTCAGATGTTTTCTGTAAGTCTTCACAAGGTTTTCACAAACCTTTGCTGGTATTTTGGCCCATTCCTCCATGCAGATCTCCTCTAGAGCAGTGATGTTTTGGAGCTGTCGCTGGGCAACACTTAAAACTTTAATAGACTAATAGAGTAATAAAACTTTAAAGATTTTCTATAGGGTTGAGATCTGGAGACTGGCCAGGCCACTCCAGGACCATGAAATCAAATGCTTCTTACAAAGCCACTCCTTCGTTATCCGGGCAGTATGTTTGGGATTGTTTTTATTATAATGTTAATCTTCAATGTCTGTGCTGATGGAATGAGGTTTTTACTCAAAATCTGACTATATATGGCCCCATTCATCCTGTCCTTTACATAGATGAGTCACCTGGTCCCTTTGCTAAAAAAAAAACAGCCCCAAAGCATGATGTTTCCACCCCCATGCTTTACAGTTGGTGTGGTGTTCTTTGGATGCAACTCAGCATTCTTTCTCCTCCAAGCACAACAAGCAGAGTTCTTACCAAAAAGTTCAATTTTGGTTTCATCTGACCATAGGACATTCTCCCAATCCTCCTTTGGATCATTGAATTGCCCTCAGGCAAACCATAGACAGGCCTGCTAATGTCCTGGCTTTAGCAAGTGGTCATGTCTAGCACTGGAGGATTTGAGTCTCTGGTGGTGTAGTGTGTTACTGATGGTAGCCTCTGTCACTTTGGTCCTAGCTTTCTGCAAGTTGTTCACCAGGTCCCCCCGTGTGGTGCTGGGATTTTTTCTCACAGTTCTTGTGATCATTTTGACCCCACAGGGGGAGATCTTGCGGGAAGCCCCAGATAGAGGGAGACTATCAGTGGTCTTGTATGTCTTCCATTTCCTAATAATTGCTCCCACAGTTGATTTCTTCACACCAAGCTGCTTAACTATTGCGGTGTCAGTCTTCCCAGCCTGGTGCAGGTCAACAATTTTGTTTCTGGTGTCCTTAGACAGCTCTTTGGTCTTGGCCATATGGAGTTTTTAGTGTTACTGTTTGAGGTTGTGGACAAGTATCTTTCATATAGATGATGAGTTCAAATAGGTGCTATTAAAACAGGTAACACGTGGAGGACAGATGATCCTCTTACAGAAGAAGTTACAGGTCTGTAAGAGCCAGAAATCTTGTTTGTGTGTAGGTGACTAAATACTTATTTTCCACCATAATTTACAAATAAATTCTTTAAAAATCAGACTGTGATTTTCTGATTTTTTTTCTCATTTTTTCTCTCATAGTTGAGGTATACCTATGATGAAAATTACAGGCCTTTCTAATCTTTTTAAGGGGGAGAACTTGCACAACTTTTGGCTGAGTAAATACTGTTTTCCCCCTCTGTAGCTTCTGCAGAGCAGTAGAAGTTCATCACAAATTCATCTCTGAGTTACGAGTGGGACTGTTGGCCCAGTGTGAGAACACCCCTACTTTTCACTAGCCATCTGTTGAAATGCTTTCCCGCTATCGTACAGCCCCTCACATCTCCAACAAAATGCTACAACAACAACAAAAATGGTCAGCAATATTGGAGCTATCCCGCCGTACAGTTTTGAGCCAGATCAGACAAGGAAAATAAAGATGTACATGTATCTATTTGTCTACAAGTAGGTTGTTGGTTCTACTTCACAGCTACAAGCTTTTTTAAATAGCATTTTTGTCTGCTTCTGATTGACAATGATTTGAAGAAAGAAGTACAATTTAAGTTTTCTTTATACGTGTATGCTCTCCATCATCAGAAAAATTCTACAAGGACATGTTAAAAACACCAAAAAAATCTATTTTTACAAAAGTGGATCTTTGAAAAATACTTTCATGTGTTTCTGACCAAAGCTTTAAAGCAAAACCTGCTGTATTTGACCTATAGCGTTAAACGATCAGCTATAAAACATCTTAGTGCAATTCACGTATTTTACCAGATTAATTATTACCAGATAGAGGTAAAAATGAGATCATTTTCATTGTAATTGATTCAGTTAATAAGTATCTCCTTGTCTAATAAATACAGCAGGTTTAATCTTCAGCTTTTTCTCCATTATTATGCCTTAAAGGTCAAAGCTATAATAAAACATAATAATAGCACAGAAGTGATTAATGTCTGAGCTGCAAGGAGATGTGACTTCCTGGCAAAGGAGAGGAGCAATCACATCAAGAGGGAAGAGAATGCCTGAGACAAACTAAAATGATAATATTTTCTTCGGTGTTTCCCTTTGTGATGAGATCTTGCAGCTTGTGGTGGAGACAAAACTAAATTCAACAAGACTAACACCTTCTGACTTAAGCTCTGACAGATGGACCTTAAAAAATTATCCACAAAGGCTTCCATTCTAGAAAATCAGTGTGATTAAATTCTGATCACAATGACTGCTCATTAATCGCCTGTTCTTCATCTCTTAGCACCACACTCAGCTAAAGCAGAAAAGGATCCAACTTGAGCAATGTGGAGGAACTGAATTTGCTCAATTGCAGAGCCAGCTGTTTTTTGCTGATTTGTGCATTTTGTTTCTAATGACTTTTTTTCTTTGGAGATTTTAAGTCATAGGCTGTCTCCAACCTGATCATCTCCTCGACTCCCCAATTTGTCAGCTTTGTGCAATTGACCCCTTTTGAGTTGTGGGTCAAAGCTATAACTCATACTGTGAGCCGAGGCAGTCCCATCAGCACACCAATGTGTCCTCATTCTGGTGTTTCCCCAGTGTCCATCCGCTTTTGATCCCTCTAACAGGAATGGATGGCATTCATACAGTGCCTGTATTAGACTCTGAGATTGGAACCAGAAAATGATGAATTTCCCACAAGTATCACCCAGAAATCTAATAAAAGTAGTCATTTTTAACCCCACCCTGTTGTGATGGTTGTTTTTAATGACACTTGAGTCTCTGACATACGTCATCAGAGTGCATAAATAACTAAATCAGCACATTCTTGTGACAAATTCTTCACACTCTGACACCCAGTGTCCAGATTTTCCACTTCTGAGAGTCTCAACATTGAAATTTCATAAGGATGAAAAATTAGGAATTTTTTTTTATGTTGGTTTCAGATGTTATGGAAGAACTGTTCAGGCAAAAGGTAGTGGAAGCTGCAGAGAGGTTTGCTGTGTTCTTAAATACACTGCCTTAGTTTGACTTTGTCTCTTTTATTCTCCTTCATCCTTTAGAGCACAGCATGTGCGCAACACCGACCTTGTATTCATCAGCTTCTCTTTGTCCACTTTTTCCTTCACAGTAACTTTACTTTCTACGAGCAAAGTTGTGGTTTTATATTTGTATCTTCAGGCTAGAATGGTTTTGAATTCAAATCTGAACATTGAAAAGACAGGGCAATTATACTTTCATATTTCAAATCACACTTGTTAAAAGTAATAACATTTTGGTGACAGCTTAAACAGTTCTGCTGAAAACATGTTTATGTAAATTTTAACATTTGGTACAAAAGTAAAAATATTAAAGCATCACAAAGGGGCGCCATTATTTTTGCTCTCATGAAATCTTTTTCTCTCCTGACCCTTCAAAGAGTCCTACCAAAGCCTGAGAGCAGAGTGCAGTGATAAGTGCAATTTGAGGATTTCAAAATTCATTTTTGACTCATAATTAAAGGCTTTCACACCTGTTGGTTTTAATTTGACCACACTAGCCAGTACAAGCTTAGCGGCACTCTTAAAATGCATTTTATGAAAAAGGAGTGCAAAAAGGAGCAAAAACCCTCCAAGCTAGTCAACCTTATGAAGGTTGGTAATAAGATGAGCCACCTGCAGACTATTAGCAGGTTGCTGAACTTTGGACAAATTGACTGCTGTGCATTTTTGCAGAGTATGATTTTTAGAAGCAATTTTTGTCCATTAGAAACCCCAATGTTTATTCCTCTAATTTGGAAACTAATTTTAAAATCTAAAGTGTAAAGGCAGCCTTTGTTAAAATAGGATCAAAGCATGTGAACACTCAATATATAAATAGATTAGTGTTGTGTGATAATCAAGTTTTTTTGTTGCAAATGTGAACATCTTTTAAAATACATAAAATTACAAATATTTCTCCTTTATTGTTAAAAATCTTGAAAAATAGGCAACCGAGATATTTAACAATATGCATTCATGTATTAATATTATAAATGCTTTTAATAAATACATGAAAGTAGAGAGGTGATCGCTAATTTTCCCATCTTGATTTTTTGACAATCCCCACACCTGTTGATTAACAGCGCCGTACAATACTTCTCAAAAAGTTCCACAAAAGACAACTTCTGCAACAGCTGCATGTTTCACAGGAAGCAGATCATCAAATGAAGATCATAGAAAATAATACATAAAGTGATTCTACTCTCAGATTATTGAATCACACAGTATTGCGAAACAGGTGCAAGATATAATACCTCTCAGTGTTTCAGGCTCATTGTGTTGACAAAGGCAGTCATCTTCCTTTGTCGTGATGAACTGCGAATGACAGAGATTGAAAGTGACAATCATTTCCGCTCCTGTGGCCTGCAGCAAGTCATGCTCACTCTGTGAACGCAGCTTTTTGAAGGGTGGTTAATTGGATATTTTATAAGTGTTTAAAGTTTGTGTTGAATAATGAACTACAAAGTGGATCCTTGTAAAACTAAACATGTGTCCCTATTTTGCTGTTTTATGTCATTATTATTTTTTAACAAAAAACATATTTTTCCTAAGCTTTTTTATTTAAGTTTATTATTGGCTGCACCGTGGCACAGTGGTTAGCGCTCTTGCCTCACAGCAAGAGGGCCCCCGGTTCAAGTCCTGGCTAGGGGACTTGAAACAGAACATCAATGGGAGACCTTTCTGTGTGGAGTTTGCATGTTCTCCACGTGCATACGTGGGTTTTTTTCCAGGGTCTTTGGCTTCCTCCCACCGTCCACAAACATGTTTCATAGGTTAATTGGCAACTCTAAATTGTCCATAGGCGTGATATGTTTATGGGTGGGTCATTGTGACCCTGCGACAGACTGGCAACCTATTCAGGGTGTACCCTGCCTTCGCCCATAAGTGGCCGGGATAGGCTCCGGCAGCCCCGTGACCCCCGAAAGGGAAACGGCGGAAGAAAACTAAAAAAAAAGAATGAATACTTATTTAAGAAAAACTAGTTATTGCAATGTGTGAATTATATCGTTAGCTGAATTGTACTGTATGCTTTGCAAGCAAACATGTTGTCACGCTAGTTGCTCACATCTAAAATGGAGCTATTTTTCCTGCTTTCCTTTTGTTTCCTTAAAAAAAAACAAAGTTAGGCCAGCTGCTGCTCCATTTTCAGTTTTCCTGGTTAGCTGCGATACGAGAAATGGCTTCACATGTGGCATACAGGGACAGATTTGTTCTCAGTGTTCTCTCCTAAATCTCTCATGGAAGTGTGTTGCACTGAACTATTTTTTCTAGTCTTTAAATATACCTGACTGTGGCAGGCATATAATTTGTGGCACAATGCATTGTGCAGCTTGTAGCATAAAACAGTTTTTTTTTTTTTCGCTGGGGGAACCTTTTGAGTCCGGAGGTACTTCTAAACACATCATGAAAGGTGGTAAAAAGTACTGCAACTGTGGAATACTGCTCAGCAAAAAGGGGGACGTGTTTAAATGCAACTGTATTTGTCAATACAGTTGTCAAAGTGACCTGCTCACAGTATCAACAGCACATGAGAGTTTTTCTTCTTTCTTCTTCTTTTCAAGATTCCACAGATCAGCTACGCATCAACAGCCCCTGAGTTGAGTGACGACAGACGCTATGACTTCTTCTCACGAGTGGTTCCTCCAGACTCATTCCAGGCTCAAGCTATGGTGGACATCATCCGAGCTTTGGACTGGACTTATGTGTCCACGGTGGCCTCGGAAGGCAGTTACGGGGAAAAGGGAGTGGAGGCTTTCACTCAACTCTCCAAGGAAGCAGGTGAGGGTTTGGGCTCTATTTTGCTCAAATTCTAAACTGTATTGTAATGACTAAAAAGGTACAGTTGCTCTCAACTCAAAGAAGATTGATTTGGAATTTCAATTTATTGAAAATTGGCTGTGAGAGGATGAAATATTGATCTGTTTTGCAGCTCCTGCTGTAGCCTTCTGAGTCATGGAACATTACAGGAAGTGAAGAGAGAGAACAAAGCTGTCTGCTGTGCACCATATTTGCTCTAAAATAGCCATTTAGAATTCTTTTCCAAATGTACACCCTGAAAATAAAATACCAAATATCCACATGGATGTAAAAGAAATTGGGGAAAAGAATGATTGCTGATTGTTGGATTTTTAGCAACATTGTGCTTCACCACCTCTCAAATTTAATCAGCAGGGATATTGCCTGAGAAGCATAGTGACAGTCAGAAAACCCATATTGCAAGTGCAGTATGTTGGTTATCTTCATCAAATCACAGTTTCAAACTGTAGTCTGTAGAGACTCCATTGCTGCAATAGCTTTTCTGCAAGATGAGAACAGTGGATTCTTATTATAAGTACAGTCCAATTAATCAAACGTGTTTTTGCAAGAGGTGCCTTTTTTGTTATCTTGAAGAGGAATGTTGCAGGAGAAATCTTTACCCTCCATGAGAGCACCAACCTGCCACAGGAGAAAGACTTTCTCTGTATCTCAGCTACACTTCTGTGGATATACCAATCTATTTCCTTTAACTTTGCAGACAGAGAGCTCTGTCTCTGCTTCTAATAGACTAATGTGCGGAAACCTCTAAAATGAAGAAAGCTAATGGTATCCCACAGGCACTGATCCAAAGTCCAGCATTCATGAATATTTTATCCGTGTGCATTCATGTCCAGTGTGATCGCTCACTAAAACTTTAACAAGCTGTTTGTGGCTCTGTAATTTGCATTGACAGAGAGACATAGAAGAGTGAAGGAAATTGAGAAAATCTCCTTTGTGGGGCTGAATAAGAAGAAAGGCCTGATTGAAGGATTGTTGAAAAAGGCTCAATTCATTTTGTGTCATAAAATCAACAAGATCGGTTTCTTCTGTTGTTTCTATTCTTCAAATAAAGAGAACAACAAACAGAAGGCTGTAATTATGGTTCCCGAAGAGTTCCCTATAAGTTAAAGAAATATAGCTCATTGTTGCTGCATCAAATTTAGTCTCTGTAGCATCATCTCCTCATTTACCCATGAGAATGGTTTCCAATAAAAGAAAAGGGTTCTTTAGCCAAGGACATTTCCTTTATTTAATGTGACAACCCCACAGTCACATGATTAATTATGTTTCTGCACAAGAATTGATTGAATTGGGTCACATGCAAAAAAAAAAATAGCTGTGGTTAATAAGTATTATATAGATTTTTGGAAGGATAGGTTTGGAGAAATCAAGACTAATAGTTTTTAAGGGGGTTAAAACACCAGCATCACAGAAGTGGAGATGCGATCACAACCCTTGTGCAAGCTGATCTGTAAGGGCCTGAGACATTTCTGTGTGGCTGCCCCATTCAGTTGCATTGAAATGTCAGATGCATTAGGAGGATTCTCGCTTCACCACTTCAAGAAGAACCATCTCATGAACTAATGTAATATGGGTGCCCATTACTCCAAGCTGAGACCAGAGTGACGTCCAGCCTGTATTGATTTCTATTTTTTTTTTTTTGGTTCCTCTGTCTCGTCACTGTTTGGTCACTATCTCATTTTGGACCGACCATCTGGCCCCAGGTGAAGCTGGCAGAGATAAATCTTGTTTGCACTTTTTTTTGTGTGTTTGGACTTAAGCCAGAGAGACGGTGGAGTTTTTTCCATTACAAAAAAATAAATATATAAATAAATAAAGACTTGGGTTTTAAGGGAAAACCTCCAACAAGGTATCATTGTGGCACAGATCGCAGTACATTGGCAGGATAATGAGTTTTCAGATCTAGTTTTTGGATTGGGGTAAAAGCCATCTACATATTTTTTTGCCTGAAAGTCATAGTTGAAGGAGAAAAAGTGAAAAAAAGTAATCTAACAGTTCTGCAATGGTCGTTTAATAGGCCATGATTCTTACGTTTGACCTCTTGACATTATAATGCATGCCAGCGGTGAAAAAAATGGGCACAATATGAAAGATCTCATGAGTTGTGTTTCTGCTCATATTTTGATTTCCTCCCAAGTGTTCAGGATTGAGGACTGCAGGGAACAGGTCTGCCTTTTAGACTGTTGAGTTGATAAATATAATTGCAGCATTATGGACCCCCCTGGAGGTTCTGGTATGGAGGGTATAGATGAGTGGGAGGGTGGAGGCAGGGGTTGCAACCATCAACAGATTCTAATTTCAAGGGATTTGTGTTTCACCATGCAAAAGTAGTGCTTCTTCAAGCTGGTGTGCATTTTTAGATATGAGGGCATTCAAGATGAATAATTGAGGCAGTTAATGCAGTGCATGACCCATGCAACTCAGGCAGATAAGAGGAGAACTTCCAAGTGCCGGATGAAGTTAAGCTAAAATGTTCGTAAAACTGTTTTTGACATTTTAATCAAATGTGGAGCAGAGGTCACATTTCATTGTACCCATAGTTTGGATTTTATGTTGTAGGTCCATACATAAATTAAAATTAAGTACCTTTAGTTATTTTTAATCATTAGCATTATATTAGTTTTTCTTTCTCCACTCTGATAGATGAGGTGAACCACAATGACTTCTGTGCACTTTTACATTTGAAATGCCTTTTCAAATGTTATCATTAAAAAGGCTACATTTCATTTTCCCAAAGTAGGAATTCCAATATTTAAACTACCCAGCAACAATGGTCGCTTTCAGTCAAAGGCTGACACATTTTCAATAAATAATACATTAATTAGAAATGTTTTGCACTGTATACAATCTGCTGTAAATATTTTATGTAATTTATTTTTAGATTATTTCAAAGTAAAGTGTTCTGGAACTCTTACTACAGTTGGAATTTAATTAAATTTATGTTGCATCCACATCTCATGAAGGATTTCAAAAGAAATGTGTGCCTCTAATGGTGGCGGTTATATTTGTGATTTATTAAATCTGTTATTTTATTTTATTTTTTTCATTTTGGGAGAGAGAAAAAAAAAACTAAACTCCTGGTAAACGGATTAGACAGTGTCAACGCTTTCTCAAAGAGAATGTTTTTAATAAACCAATTAAAGGTAGAGTTAATGTACTGAAACCTCCGTAGGCAAGACACTAAACCTTTAACCGTTCCAGATATGCTAATCAGTGCGTGACTGCAGAGAAAAGGTGCTGCTAATGTTAAGACACCCTGTATGATGTTTGTTAAGAAAGCAGAAATCCAAACAGAGCATTTCAATGCCAACAAGTCAAGCAGTTTGTCAAGTGTAGTGGGGGTGGCGGTGTGGGGAAGGGGGGGGGGGGGGGGTTCTGATTTATGTTTCTTTTGCTTTTACAGCACCTTAAAGTCTATTCTCCACTCTTCAATGTACCAAAATGTTCTACATTCAAGTGAGGCCATTCATCTAGCAACTAAAGCTCAGCTGAAACTGGGTCATACATCTGCGGTCCCGAGAACGCCAGCAGATCCACAACAGCTCGAAAAAATAAATCATTGTGTTTTGTTTTGTTTTTCTCTATGGTTCAAGCAAAGCCTAAACTGCAACCCAAATAAAAGACTGAATTGTACCTCATGGATAACAAAAGGGAGGGTAGAACCTAAAGAACAACTGGCACAGAGAGCCTCAGTGAAGGGTTACAGCAGAAACCGTTATCCTCTAAAATGTGCGAAACATCTTCGTAAAACAAAACAACCCTGTTCTTGTAGTGTATTCATCTTGTGGCAATAAACCACCTTTATCCCTTAGGCTAATGTTTCTCTGGCTCAGATGACCCATCTCTGAGTAAGACAGGCATGCATCTGTTCTTTGAACCCATAGTCTGACTTGTGGATCCTTTCAAGTCCCCTCGCCTTCCAGTGACAGGTGAAAGCGCTCTGACCCACAGCACAGTGCTTTGGACCTCTTCTTACAAGACTTGGCTCTTCCTTCTGCCAGCCTCCCAGATCAAATGTATGACCATAACTGACAGCTGAGGTGTTCTGCAGATTCTCAATAATTTAGCCGCCGTTACACAACCAACAGCCCGCAGTTTTTAGTGCAGCATTGAACCACAGCACTTTCCTCTCTAAATTTGGGATCGGCTCCAAAAGCTTCTTATCTTCATCACTGGCTCTTGCGGTTCTGCATTATTGACCTTCCTGAACTATAATCTATTCCCGCTCAAGACTGTTAAACCATCATAGCCCTTCACACAGCTCAGTGGGGTTTTAGTGATAGTACTTTTGTGAAACTTGAGCTCTTCAGAAACAGGAAGTATTTTATGTTTTTTTATTTTTTTTTATTTTTCAAGCAACATGAAATCCTCTAACAGTTAAAAATGCAGCCAATTGAGTGAGGATAAGTAAGAAGTAGCTTTTACTTAGCTCTAAGGCCTTAAGTCACATGCAACTAAGGAGGTTGACCCGTGTGGGTGCAGCCGCATCTTGAAGGTCTTGCAGTTCCTTTGAAGTTCATATGGCCACCTTAAGGGATGTAATGAAAACAGAATGTACCATTGTAGTGTGTTGAAAGTGTATTGAGAATAATTGCAAGGATAACATGCACCTCTGAAGTACAGTTGAGGCTGTCGTAAAGTGCCTTAAAGTTGCACTGTAGTTGTTTGTAAGCTGCCCATACTGGTCCCCTACTGGCCATATGCAAATGCTGCATACATAGGATGCGTTAGTGCCCATAAGATGCCTGTAGGATACGGACACAAACTACAATCTGATTGTCCAATGTCTTCATTTCCAACAGTCAGGCTGCACGTAGAGAGCAAGCAATGGGCGTGGAAGAAGCGTGAACCCATCACTTGGACAGCACCAATGGGCCCCTTGGGTTTCGGGGATACTAAGTGCCTGCTTCTCATCTCCTTTACTCCTACGTATCCTTGAGTGTTGTTTAAACATTCGCTATGACCTATCACTCGCAGCACGCCCCATAGAAAAATGAGCAAGAGCATTGTCGCTCTACATGCTTACTGGGTGATCTGTGTGATCTTAAAACCATGAGAGAAGTTGTGACTGAGGCATTAGTTGACCATTTGTACATTTGTGCGTCATAATGTGAGTGAATTTGATTAAATCATTTGGAAACTACTAGCAGGTCAGTGCGTTAGTCTTCTACCTTATTGACCAACAAAACTGACAGCTCTTTCTCTTCAAGCCACAATAAACACATTTCCACAAACCCTGAAGCAACAACCATGCCATTGGCAGATTTCCTATTTTTATGTTTAGTCCACTCATGCTGTATAACAGCAGACATCTGATAAACCTTTTGGCACTCAGGATGTATTTTTCCACTCCAAAAAAACTCCCCAGTTCTGCTTGCTGGGACTCTAAAAGTATGTGAGAAGAAGTTCAGTGGCGATCGTTTTACTGGTCTCTGCTTTAAGAAAAGGCCACAGTGAACCCTGACTGGAAATGTATGATCTGCCAGCTAAAAGCTGTTTATATCTGAGTAATGAGCCTGCAGAGAGTGGCAATTAAGAGATCCTTTCCATCCCTCTGTCTATTCAGAGAAACTCAAACTGAGAGGTTATTGGATGTTCTATTAGAATGTTTGAGAGGGGGGAATTTAATTGGTTTGGGTAAAGCTTTGCTGTTGACTAAGGATACAAGCTGCTGTCTTTAAAAAACGTTCAGTTTGGACCTGCAGATGTTCAGCAATACACTTGCTGATATTTTCTGTTTATCAAAAGCCCATTAACGTTCACCTAGTCCTACAAACGTACAATTATTGTACCAGAATTGTGCAAATAGCATTGTTTTTCTTCTTTTTATTAGAAAAAAAAAAACATCTATCACCTTTCCCTAATAAGGAGCTGCTAAAAAGTAAAGAAAAAAACACAACAATCTGCTGAGGGCCAGTTGGAATAATAGGTCAGGGAACATATAGTTCCCAGCAGCTGTTTAGTATGTTACCAAATTAATGTTCTTTATTCTGTTAAAACTCATTAGCAATGACCAGTCAGAGTGATTTATTGGCTGTATTAACATCCTGTGTTTGTTATTGCTTAGTGCAATCTGATTAGTTTAGGTTATAGTATAAAGTGCTTTATAATGGGGGACTCTTTTCAATACAATGCACATAATGTTGCTTAGACGGTAAGACAAAAGCAGAAGCTTGATGGAAGTTAATCATTAATCCTGAAGCATCTTTGCAGGAAATTAATAATTACCAAATGCTATGTTGTGGTTTAGTAAATAGCCAATAACAAGCTAGAATCTACCAAGTGGGTCATTATTAGTGGGTCTCTAAAAAGAGACTGGTACATCATACACTGTTGTATGAAGTTGGTTGTAAAACTGGAACCACGAGGAAGTTAGTGATTTCTTACTGGTTAATTAAAAAAAAGAGGAATAAGGATATAAGAACAGCTTAACTGTTACATAATCATTTATAGAGATTGTCTAAATCTTTAGGCCAATAGTAGTTATAGACTAACTCCAAAAATTAACTCTAGTAGCATAACTTTTCCTCCTAATAACGATAATGGTGAGGGACAGACTGCTAGCTAAACTGCGGACCATCATGAACAATCCCTCCAATCCTCTCTACAAAGTGGTGGACAAACTGAGAAGCAGCTTTAGCAGTAGACTCATTCACCCCCGCTGTGCTAAGGAACAGTACAGGAAGTCAATCCTGCCATCAGCCATCAGACTCTACAACTCATCTGGTAGCCATGTGTGTACATGTATATAAATGTTTTTCTTCCCTTTATATTTCATATTTATTTTATGGTGCTGTTACTACAACTGAATTTCCCTACAGGGATTAATACAATTTATCTTAATCTTATTTATTTATTTTTTGTTAAATGGAGAGGCAGGGGCAGAGCTACAAGGGGCCAAGGTGGGGCAATTGCCCCCCCTCCCCATAACTTGCCCCCAATATTTGAGTCAATACTAGCACAAAGATTAAAAAATCGTAAATGGAAGCTTCTTTAGAGAAATATTAGAAATAGCACATCAGGTAAAAGAGCTGCTGTTTTAATACTAATAACAATAATAAAACTGTTTGAAATATGTACTTTTGATCCTTTTACTTGTGATGGTTGTCCACTGTGCTGTTCTCGTTTGCCACCCTTCCAAAGTATTTTGCCCCCTCCTGCTCCCTCCCCAATACATTTTCTAGCTCTGCCACTGTGGAGGGGTAATTAAAAATTGTTGCTAGTCTACTAATGGCCAATTGCCCAAAAATGTGTAGCAGCCATTTGATTCCTATTTGTAAAAGCACAGTATTACATCCTGACTAAATCCTCATTAATGCTTTTTTTTTTTCCTTAGATACTGTCGTGTCTCATATTAGTGCCTTCTGAATGCTGATTTTGATTCTTTTTTCATAAAACTAACTACTAGGTAGTTCCTTGTAAAGTTTTACAATATCGTGGTATTAAAAAATCGTGTCTATCGTTAACTTTTATGTTTTAAATACTAAATGCTTGCTTTCTGTGAGTGTGTGCTTCTGATATTTGATTTCAAAAGTTTATTATAAGAGTTTATTTCTCTGATGTTTAAATGGTGCTCATGTTAAATAGGGAGGTGCACTATATTTGCTAAATTGCATCCTGCCGTGGTTTGCACTTTGATCCATACTCTGTAAGAGGCATTGCAGTTTCATCAGAGTCCACCTATTGATCTGAGATGTTTCACTGTCCATGATGGGAGGTATGCGCACAGGCAAGATAAGATGACTATTATGCATTTATGAAGAAGGGATTTTTATGTGTCTGAGTGAATCTTTGTGCAAGAATGAGTGGGTGAAACCATCTCAAAGGTCTAACCCTTTCTTACCTTTGACTCATCATGAAGGTGGGATCTGCATTGCCCAGTCTTTGAAGATCCCACACAACCCCAAAATGGAGGACTACGACAAAACCATCCAACAGCTGCTGGAAACGCACCACTCGCGGGCAGTCATTATCTTTGCCAACGAAGAGGACATACGGTGAGGCGCACAGCTCATTCTGGCTTCATGCATGTTGTGCAGACGCACTGATGACTTGTTATGTTAAGGTTTTTCATCTTTGAGGAGCAGCTCTTGAAGAAAAGCTGGAGGCACAGATTTACTGTGAGCCCAGGCTATGTCTGCTGCACAAACATACCTACAAAACACAAACATACATTTCTCAGAGGATTGGGAATGTAGTTGACAAAAAAAGCAAGGAAAATATTGTTTCCCACACACACACACACACCCTTGTGTGTAATGTTTATTTAAATAAATGCAGGATCAAAGATTTTTTCTATTTAAATGCAGAATGAGGAACCAATGATGTACAAGTGAAATCCAGAGCCTCAATGAAGAAGCATGAAATACGTGGAGACGTGTGCTCATTATCCGTAAATAGAAACATTTGTGTTTCAGACAAAGGACAGAAAGAGCTTATGAGAGGCTGAGATATCCAAACAGCCCCTCAGTGATGATTGTTCCTGTGTAATAGTTATAGGATTGCACATACCGCCTGATCCCTCCACAAATAAACACAAATGTCCTTGCAGGGGAGTTCTCAATGCCACCAAAAGGGCCAATCAGGTGGACCATTTCCTTTGGATCGGATCTGACAGCTGGGGCTCTAAGAGCAGCCCAATCCACCAGCTTGAGGATGTAGCTGTGGGAGCAGTGACAATCCTGCCCAAACGCTCATCCATTAAAGGTATGCAGAGAGTGGCCATGCTCCCACAGTTATTATCATCTATTCTTTTCTATTTATGCATCCTCTTTGCAGGCTTGTTGACTTATTGAGCAACTACTGCATGCGATGTTCATGTAATTACACAGTACTTCAAAGTTTACACAGTTCTTTTAATTTTTAGTGTCATTTTGTTACCATGAAACAAAATACATTTCTATTTATGTGATTTTTTTTATTTTAGATAGTTAGGCAGTCTGCAGTCTGTGCACAAATCCAGCAATGTCTGTATTCATGTGAAGTCCACAATCCTTTCTCTCCATTCAAAGTATGTTTATTCTTCTTTTGCATTGTCCATCAGAAACTTTTCTTGGACTTCTTTTTTTGGTTTTTTTAAATACAGTTTGTTTCTCTGCAGCCTAACCCGTCTCAAGCTTTGTTTGTCAGGTCATTGCTTCTCCACCAATAAATAAGCAAACTTTAGTGCAACAAAAACCTCAGATTTTTAACAAAAGATGCTGTTCTTGAAAAAAAAATCTTATTCAAGTATGTAGGGAGTTTTTGCATGAAAAGTCGGGGATGATAATATCATCATCCACCTGCTGCAGAGGCTTACAGAACCAATACCTCAGTCCGAATTGTGTTCCAAAGTTCTGAAGGCAATACTGGGCCGTGCTATGTTTCACTTGATCACCGTTTGACAGTCAGGCCTTAGTTTGTGAGACATTAGAATTTTGTTACATTGGGGTCCCAGGACACGGTACTGTTGTGTCATTTGCAGAAATTCTCGAATTATACAGCAAATATGGAATTTTTCAGAGAGGAGTGAGCTGAGTGCAGAGATCTGGATGACCATTTTGATAAATGATGTGAGGAAAACCACCTCCTCTTGAATGTGGCCAAGACAAAAAGCCCTGCCTGTTTCTGTCCACAATATTGGGAGAGATGTGGACTTTGTGGATCCATATGAGCACTTGAGTGTTACATTGGAAAGTAAAGAGGACTGGTCTACCAACACTGATGGTATCAACAATAAGACCTGTCTTTTTCTTCTTGAAGAGGGTCAGATCCTTCCATGTCTGCAACAAGATGCTGCAGACTTTTTATGATACTGTGGCGACCCCCATCTTCCTCATTGAGATATTTGGGTGTGTGGACATCACTGCAAATGATGCCATTAGATTGAACAAATAAAATAAAATAAAAAACTGTCTGCAGTGGGCACTAAACTTGTCACCTTACGGAGCTAGTGGAAGACAGAATGCTGGCAAAATTACTGGCATCCTTGATAGTCCCTCCCACCCCCCCTCAATACACTGGACAAGCTAAAGAGCAGCTTCAGCGACATGTTCATTTCAACCGCACTTCTCTAAAGAACGATACAGGAAATCCTTCTATCTATGGCAATCGGACTCTAGAACTCATTGACCTCCATCAGAACCACAATTATACAACTATATTAGATGTCACCTTGTCTCTGTGTATTCCAATAACCCACTTTAGTAGTTAGTGTCTTATTAGTGAATATGTGTAAATTAAACCAGCAGTAATATTATATATCATATTTATACAATGTTTGAATTCTTTTGCATGTTCCATTTCAATCTCATTGTATGCTATTGTATTTTATTGTTTTCAAATATACTGGACTGCCATGACAGCCTAACTTAGATAAAAGAAGGGATTGAAGTTACATGGAGTTTGGTAGAAAGGCAGACCATTGAGGCCAAACTTGCCTTTAGTTTTATTTCCTGTTAATGATTCCAGTGCTCAGCACAAATACCGGAACACCTGCCAAGGCATTGCTTCTGCTGCAGAAGTTTTACTTCATTTCCTCCGGGTCTGATAATTGGTCAAGAAATGAGTCATTCTGTTCTTCCCTCCCTCTCAGGATTTGACGAGTACTTCACCGGTCTCACTCTGGAGAACAACCGCAGGAACGTGTGGTTTGCTGAGTTTTGGGAGGAAAACTTTGACTGCAGACTGCTCAGTGCCTCAAAGAGAGAGGACAGCAGCCGCAAATGCACAGGTATGTAGGTTTTGACATGAAGAATGTGGTAGAGTGGGAAGATGGTGGAAAATGTATTGTCATGATAAACTGCAGGCATGCAGGGTTGAATTAGACCCCTCTTGTTGAAGCTTCGGCCAGAAAGTCCGGAAGCTCTTCTTCTCAAGTAGATTCTGGACGGATAGAAATCATTAGAACTGTATTTGACAAATCCCCAGCTTCTAAGAATAAATACTAGAAAAAAATACTATTTTTTTACAATTTTGCCCTGAAATGTTTTTAACCTGAAACATTTCTTTAAAAAAAATCCATAGTAGTATTTATTTAAGGTGAGAATTCAATTAAACAGGTCAGAAAACAAAAGTCCTTTTCTGTCCCCATTCTGTTTCAGCTCTACTGTTGTATTGTATAAATGAAACTGTTGATTCCAACAGAGATGCATTCCCATGTTAACAAGACTATGTCTGCCAATGCAGTGACAGGCTTTCATTTCTCTGCATCTGCACTGCATTATCATGGATGATGGCTGACATGTGGGATGCTTAAATAATTTTACCAGCACTCTGTATGTGGTGATGACACAAATCACTGTTTGTTGGGGGATTTATTTCCTTTGTATTGGTATCTTTTAAAAAGTGAGAAGAGACTCTTCTACTTCATGATCCCACAAGCCCCCATACTAAAGGGCAACAAAAAAAGGCTTTTATTTTTCTCCCCTGGGAATGTTTTACCTTTTGTTTCTTGCTGAACCTCCAACTGAGATGATATTTCTGAATATTTTATACTAACAGGAGGCGTTTTGCATTCCAGGGCCATCCCTATAAAGATTCCCTGAGCTCTCCTTGCAGAGCTCAAGAAATCAGAAAGGTTATGTGTGGGCTGAGATGTATATTGAGTTTTGAGAAATGGACTGAAATGTCAGAGCAGGTTACTTTGGCCCTCCTTCCTTTTATGGATGTCTCCCACATTTTCATGAACGTCTTGCTTAGATCACTGCTGAGAAAATCATCTTCATTATTTTGCGTGCTTGATTACATTCTTTTGAAATGATGCCTTAAATTTGATCATTACAATGTGTACCAAAACAATTGTGAATCATCTTTTATGGATCCTTTTCACTGTTTTTTTTTTTTCTGCCAGAATGAAAAAAAATTCTACCTAGCTAAAATTAAAAAATCTAAAAAGGAGGTTGTAAATTAGGCATTCAGAAAGTGTTACCGTACAATGAGGCAAAAACCTTTACAGCAGCGTGTAGTGAAAGGGCAGAACACTGACAGATGGGTATAAGCCACTGTAGCAAAGTGTGTTACTAAAGTTCATGGTGATTTTCATCTTCTTTCAGATGGGACAAATGAGGGTTCATTGTTGGCTGCATATTACATTGCGGCACACTTCGGTAATTCGACTGACTCTGCTGTATTTGTCACAAACGCTTTGTCTCTCAGCTCAGCTTGAAACATCCCACTTGGGAATTAAATGTGTTTTCCTCTTTCGTTTAAGCCCGTGCAGATTCTCTGTCATTTCATTGCAGGATTCTATTCTTCAGGGAAACTGGACTTCAAATGTTGATCTAGGAGGCATTTGGCTGCTCATCCATGTGCTGATGGAGAACTCAGATAATATATGTAGCCTACTGACTGTTTCAGAGGTGTGACAAAAAGTTAAAAAAACAGATGTCATGTGAGTAGATGCTAATGTCAATGACCCAGTGATTATCAGAACGTTGTGTTAATGTCCTGTTACTTGATGGAGGGCTCGGTGTGGCTCAGAGGTGGAGAAACTCATTGGTGGTTCATTATTAGTGTGTGGCTGGCCTGAATGGAACCTAGTCTGCCAAGCAAAGATGTCAAAACAGGAATATACATGGAAGACAGGAAATGTCTCAAACCCCACATTTAGTAAAAAAAAAAGGTTTTTTTTTTTTTTTATTTTCACATTCTTGGCTCATCTTTGAAACAATCTTTCCACTTTGTCCTGAATGTGACTTTATTGTCTTTAAAGGAGTGTTCACTGTCCTTCAAGTGCAGGTGAACTCCAAGCTTGATGCTGTGGCTCTTTTGTTCTGTGCCCTCCTTTTATGGAGGGGTTGGACTAGACACCCAAAACCATATTTCTCTACTGCTTCTTTTGAGTTTTTTCCTTGGGGTGGACCAAATTTCCCCTTAGTGTGTTGTTGAGTTTGAAAATAACAGTCATGTTTTGTTGAAGATCCGTCTGAGTTTTTCATGTTGTTTCCCTGTCGGAAACTGATTTTGTTTGATTTTTGTTGGCTCCTTCTGAGTATTTATGGTTCTTATCCAGTCTAGTAATAAACTGACTATTCTTAGCTTATGTCAAAGTGGTTGGTGGGAGGTGAACATAACATGGTTGAAGAGGATATACTGAATACCTCAATGTTCAGATTTCAGCCTTTCTTGATATGTACTCAACAATTGTTTTTGGCATTTCCCCAAGCAAACTTGATATGTCTGTCCATTGCATTGATGTGACGACTAAATTTGTCCACTGTCAGGGTTTGAATTTGAACTTATGTGTCATCCACTTATCTGAATCGATGTGTGGGTGCATTCCCAGGTAGGGATGTCAGGGTTCTGTTTTCTACTTGTTCCAAAGAAATCAGTCATTATGGGGATTTTTTAGGGTCAGTAGCATTGTCCTTGAAAGTGAAAATAGGTGGTGTTCAGGCAGAAGTCCAGCAGACCACATTTGGGTTCTGGTGTCAACTTGATTCTTTCAGGCAGCATTGGCTTGTCTTTACCTTTTCTGTGATGGGAATATGGATAAAACGAGATGTGACGTGTGTTCAAGAGCCCTGTGCATCTTCCTTTGTCTGCCGGAAGGATTGTGATGCAATGATACTGCTGTAGAGATGTTACTGCTCTTTTTTCCTATTAGGTGAGATTGGCAGTGGGTGGTTTGGAACTGGAAACAGGGGTTGACACCTTCATCCTCAGTTGTTCCGCCTCTGTGTTAGTCAGGTTATTTTTCTTTATGGCAGGTTCTATCGCTGAAATGAATCCCAGTAGTAGAATCGAAGACGAAATTGAAGCATTTGGACACTTTTCTTTTTCTCTTCATTAAGTTTCCTTTCAGAGACTATTTAAGTTGCGTTTTTTTCTGTCTTTTTACACAACATCCTGTTAAAAGAATACAATCAAACAGAAACTGATTACTCGGGAAAAGATTAAAAATAAAGAAAAAGAAAAGAAAAATGATGTGCCAACCAGCAACCCATCAAGGAAATACCCTGCCTTTGCCTGACAGTTGCTAAGATAGGATCCAGCAACCCCATGACCCCGGAAGGGATTAAGCAGGTTTAGAAAATGAATGGATGGATGAAGAATGTGACGTCTGGATGTTTCAGATACATTCTGGTTGAAGTTATCATGTTTGCCTGCTTTCCTCAGGCCAGGAGCGCATCGGGATCGACTCCAAGTATGAACAGGAAGGGAAAGTACAGTTTGTGATTGACGCCGTGTATGCGATGGCCCACGCCCTGCATGACATGCAGAGGGACATGTGTCCAGAGCATCCTGGCGTGTGTCCACAAATGGAGTCTGCAGATGGAAAGACTTTGCTGAGGTACATACGCAACGCCAGCTTCAACGGTGAGTGAACCATTGCAAAAGTTTGTACAGGACTGATCTTTTGGATTAGACAAAAACTTTTTAAATTAACTGAAATTAGACTTTTAGTTGCATTTACACTGTATTGTTACCATGGTTACCAGGACAAATTAAAATACAGGTCAGTAACATTCACTGATGCTGATTCTAAAACTAACTTGTAAAATTCTTTTGCCTATGGCTTCAGGCATGCTGCGTTCAGTCTTTGTAGCTTGGTTTTTAACTTTAACCAAACTGGGCAATGCATGCACATCAATGAAAACAGACATTAAAGCTATTTTTTGAGATGCGTCTATTTTAACATGAAAGACATCAACAAGTTTTTAAATAGTCGGGCAGAGAGCAAAATAACTTGATCTTTTTGCAAGTCCAGGACAAACTTTTAAATCTCCAGTCACAAGTCAATGTCAAGTTTTGTACTATGAAAGGTCAAATGAAAGACTTAAAAATAGTTCTGTTTAGGAGGAACAATTAGTAAGGGGTGAAATAATGGGTATTCTGCATTGTGTCTTATTGTTGAAAAATGCAACACATTAAAGAAATCATTGTCGTCCACAAGGATAAGTCAACTTTCCAGTTTCTACTTCTGATATCAAGTAATATTTTTAACAGTGGCATAATTTACTCCAAAGCTGTTCTATGACAGTGATGTGAAGTTTATTTATTACAGTGATGTGAAGTTTATTTATAAATAAATAAAACACCAGGGTCTGGCAAAACTCCTAACATCTTAGAATTAATCCATATGCTCCACCTAATTCCTTAAATCACTACCGGACAGCTTGTTTCGGATGAACTTTTCTTTGCTTTCATTCGTCCATCAAAGCAATGCTGACGGATCTTGTGAGTAAATATGTTTGATGGCCCAGTCTGTTGTTGAACTTCTTCATTATTCAACCCTTTGAGAAAACCTAAGATGGCTGTTGATTAATGGAGAGAGAATAAAGAAGAGGAGTCAGCAGGAAGATGGCTTTAAATCAAGACAAACCTTTGTCACTGCAAATGTGCTGGTGTGTAAGTCTGTCAGTAATAATTAGAGACTCCTTTGAAGTCTTCCGTCTTCACAGAACATGGTGGAGTATATTTGGACTTCCACTGGATCATTATATACAGTGGGAAAGCAGTTTTTTTTGTTTTGTTTTGTTTTTTTTTCTGAAATCATGTTCAATATTTTTCCAAGATTTTGTACCTCCAACACTAAGTGACAAATTAGAAATTATTTTATTTGAATAAACCTAGAAACACGCCGATATTTTTGATAATACACTTAGGTTTTTGCTTCTTTGAAGCAACAAAAGAATCACAAATGAGCGAGCAGAGATAAAATATTAGGCATTACTTTAAAGTACAGAATTTCTGCCCTGAAGACCCGAATCTCCATAAAATATTTTGGAACCCTTTAAAGATTTCCAAGGTGTAAAAGAAAAAATAGATCATATTAATGAAGCAGATTTTTTGTAATGAATCAGTACTGCTTGTTTCAGTTGGATGACCTGTTTTTTTTACTGTCCTGTCCCACAAAATGTTTTAGTTTGATCATATTTTTAACCTGAAACATTTCTAAAAAAAAAAAAAAATCCAGTGTTTTAGTTTGATCAAAAGGAGTCATAGTCTCAATATTGCATATTTGAATGCCTTTAAAAAAACAGTTTTTTTTTTACATTAGAAAAATATATTTTTCTATTATTTCTAACAGACTGTTAGGTTAATCCAAGCATTAAATGTTGTGTAGTTTGTGTGTCATATCATCAGTAGAGCTCCACCTTTTGAATCTTGTTTTTATTAATCAGCTGACAGACTCTTTCATTATCTCATTGTAATGACTGACAGAATAAGCATATTGGTCTAGTATGTTCTGACTCATCCTTTTCTTACTGAGGGAGTTTTGTTTTTGTAATCTTTTGTTGTTTTATAGTGAGTCATTTCTGTGTACTGACAGCAAGCTTCCTCACATTCCACAATGAAGCACAGCCTCATCATACTTAATGCAGGGCGGTTCTGCTATCTGTCTCAGCCTAGACACATAGAACAGGGAATTAAAATCCAGCTATTTTCCTGATTATCAGCGTTCACCCATTCATTTATTTTACCCCCTTTATCCACAGTTGTCATAAAGACAGGAAATAAAATATGATGCATATAAAAATAAATTAAAGGCTAAACACATCCAAAAATTGAGCCCCATGAGGTTCTGTGGCAACCAGTCTTGGTGTATTATTAAAAAAAAAAACAAATGTTTTTATATGCTGTGATTTTTCTCCTGTTTTCCCATGAACACTCTGACCATTCAGTCCAGTTGGTGGAAATGAAAGCAGCCATGTGATTTGGATAAGAAACAATAAAGGGTAAAAAAAAAAAGACCATTTGCAGCTACTTTAAGCTTAAGTTTCTGTATTTATAATCTCCATCATTAGAAAAAAAGAGAATATTTTAAAAACACTAGTTTTCAATGAAGTGGTCTTTAAAGTCCGAAGAAGTTTTACAGATATTTGGCATTTCTGTCGAGATTTACTACAAAGAAAATGCTTTTTCCACTTTCTCAAAAAAAGGTAACTAATTTGATGCAATTCCGACTTGACATGACACAAAAAAGTTCAAAAGTTCTTCCTTACATACTATATGACAAAAATGTAAATACTTTTTTATGTGCTCCTACTGGTTCCTAATCTCATAGATGACACAACATATCTATCACACATATGATAGATCATATGTGATCTTAAATTATTAATTCCAACAACATATATTTTTGATGAATAATTGACTATTACAGCTTAATTCCATTTTTCTGTGCTTCAGCAATGACTCCACATGGGTTTTAACAGCACTGCAAACAACACTAAAGCGACTCTCATACAATATGAGACATGCAAGGCTTTAAAAAATGTATAACTAATGTTTCCAGGGAGCAGTTAAAGTATAAAAGGCAAATATTTCCTCACTGATATAGAAGGAAAAAGCAGCAACACTGGAGCCATTTCCTGTTGGAGATGCTTCTCCATTTACACGCCAGGTATCTCGTGCCTGTCCCTTCCTTAAATGCTTTCCAGTGACGACTTCCCAGATGGTTTTGTAGCCGACCATATGGCACAGCAGGTTATGCACTGATGATGGCAGACTGGTATATATGACATTACATATAAAGAGTAACTAAAGTGGAATTTTGCACAAAGCAATATGTTATGTCACACTGCAGCATGAATGATTTCCATTCATACTTTTTTTTTTATTTTGATGTATTTGTAAAAGCTTTAAAGTTACAGAAGGACAATATAATTGTGGTAAAATTATTTTTTATATATTTTGTTAACTGTTCATGTACACTCCCATTAAGAAAAAAAACAAAAAGGTTATTCAGTGCAGTGATTAATATATAAAAAAGTGAGAAAGCAAATTTCTGTCTGCAAGCTGAAGGCTAGAGACATTTGCCTTTTCCTCAAATGGTCGCTATGGTAGCAGTTCAGAGTGCCAGCAGGCACAAAGCCCCCCATTTTAAGGTGGAACCAAAGCAACAGAATGCATGTACTTGTTTGTGTGGTGCAGAGATTTCAAGAAGACCTTAACATAGTGTACATTCATGCAATGGATTGGGAATCTGCTGTCCAGTCTCAGAAACCATCTGGGCTTCTGTTAACTTCCCCTAATGCTCTTAAAAAATCTACCTTAGTGTGGGACTGGCTAAAGAGGCTAAGTTACCAACCAAAAAATCTGATTTTCACCTCCCAGTCTCTTGCTGTCACATTCTAAAACATTTTAACTTATTAGTGAACCATCAGGCAACTCTCACAGGCTCTCATTGCATTTAGACAGTTACCATATTATCCAGTGCATGCCACTGCTAATGTATGTTTGAGAGCAAGGGAGTGTTGATCTCCCCGCTGTGCAGAAGCTAAGGAGTGAGAAGCAGAAAAAAGGAAAGAATAATGATGCGAGAGAAACACAGCAGTGCATCCCTGGTCCACCCACGCTACTCAGCACAGCACAGCAGCAGTGCACTTTTGTCATGTCTTAGTTCACAGCCGCATGCAAATGTTTAAATCTTTAATCTTAGACAGTGTCTCGCTAAGGAGTCCATTTTGTTTCTTTGAAAATATCAGTCATTAAAAAACATAAATTAATTTCTAATGCCTGTTTATGTGCACACAGAGAAACGCCACTTAATTATTTGCTTTAAACTTAAAGAGTGCCTGGGACCCAATTATCCATGGCTTAACAGAATTACTGTTTGTTTAGATTTACCATGTACACTTTTAAACAAAAAATGTTGTTCATTCAATTAGCTTGCCATAACTTTTCCTTTCAAAAGTCAATCCCTTGTCACCATCTATATATACATGTCAACAACTTTGCATTCTCTTTCTGAAGTGACAGGATGGTGAGTTGTCCACATAGTTTTAGTCTGGTTTTTGCTCAGGTTTTCCACTTTTCACAAGTTCACTGAATGTTTTTTAAACTCCAGTGCTCTGCTTCAATGGCTAAGCTGACACGAGGATACTTTAAAAAAAATCCACATTTAAGTGGATTTGTCAAATGGCTCCATTTGCATATTGTTGTAGTGGAATGTGCTCCTACGGATACCATCATCTGGGTCTGTATCAATATGAAAATTACTGCTTTAAGGCTCACTAAATTACACATGCAACAGTGAAATGACATTTGTGGTATTTTGTTTTTAAAAAAAAAGTCCTGCCCTGCCTGAAACCTGCCTTTCCTGCTGTCATATCGCCTTTTCAGGTTTTACTAGAGACCTTTGGTCTGAGGTTTTTGTGGAATATTAAGTAGCAAAATGTCCTTGGAAGGAAGAAGCAAAAATATAAAGAAGGTGGCTTTCCTAAATAGAAAAAAATATGAAGCATAATTTTACCCAGAAGCCAAAAGCTTTTTCTTAAAAAGCCAAAGACTCTCCGGCAATGGTTTTGATTCATATCTGCAGTCCCTTCTCTATTTTTTTTTACCAGAGCTATTTAAAGCATTTAATTCCCATGCTAAGAGTCATTAGACACCCCCCCCCTCCGCCCCATTTTGTAACTGGTATGCCCTTATGTGCACAGCTTATGTAGTACCAAGGTGAACGGAAGCTTATTTCAGTGTCACAGCTTTCTGAGATGTTTGACCTCAAGAGTAATGCAGACTACTTTAAACCAAATAAAGGACAACAGTTTTTCTATAACAGCTGGTGTAACAGATATCTGGGCTTCAGCACATTTTGCCTTACAAGCTCTTTTTAATCATGAACAGGGCTCCAGGTGTCCACAGTCCCCTTAGTTAATGAGAGAAATCTTCAGGGCTTGGCCGGCCTGAGAGGCTTCTGCATACTGAGAGTAGTTGAAGAGCATCTGCAGCTTTGGCTTTGGAGTTAGTACGCCTCATGTTCTGCCTGGGACCAGGAGAACAGTATGCACAAACATACATTGAATTAGTTATTCTAGTTCATGACCTATGAAGAATAAGAAGTAAGAATCAGTGCTAATTGGGTCATTATATAGTTTATAGGCCTCCCATAATCATAAAAGATCATGGCGTATTTGGTGTTTGCTGTAATAAGCCCTTCTGTGTATTGCATACAAAAAAATAGGTTAACATTAGTCTTCAGTTACTAGATGCTTTGTTTCTCATCAGGACTGAATCTATTATTTACTGGATGTAGTGTTTTGTGACTGTTATTTCTCTTGACCCTTCACAGGCAGTGCTGGAACATCGGTTGTGTTTAACAAAAATGGAGATGCTCCAGGACGCTATGACCTGTTCCAGTTCCAGATGACCAACTCTTCCACCCCAGAATACAAAGCTGTGGGACAGTGGGTTGAAAACCTTCAGCTTAAGGTATGACCTTTACAAAATGCAAGCAAGTTCAATGACAGATTTAAGTTTTCAAGTTTAAAGAGGGTATCAAGATGGAAGTTTTAAAACATGACGTATCTTTAGAGTTCCCAAAAATGAAGTGAAGACATGCAAAGTGTTTGCATCTCAAAAATTGTGACAACTAGAGCCCAAATGTGTCTTAGTGACTGTCTAACTACAGAAAAGACATCTTTTTCTGCAGAATTTAGCCAGAGGATATGTCTTTAAGAATAGATTATCAGGTTTGTGTGAATCTTTTTTGTAAAACAGTAAATTTAGAAACTATGGGACATCTAAGCCAATTTCTAAGACAAAGCAAAGCTGAAGACAAATGACAAATTATTTTTGCTGGTCACCCTAGTGTCACATTTTCTCCTGTGACAGAGGGTCCCGGTATATGACACTAGAGAGTCAATAGATGGTAAAACAAACCCCTAAAAACGTCTTATTTTTGGATTTCATCATGCTTACGCTGTGTGCATCAAAGAACTGACGCTGCAGACTGGTATAGAAAGAAAGGGCTTGTTTTTAACCAACATGTCAGTCTACATATTTTGCATTCAGCTTCTGACAGCAGAGAGCTTGTGGGGTTGTTGATGTTGTTGAAATCTGACAACTGAAACATTGTACACACTCTTTATGCTCCTCCTGGAGCTAATTAGCTAGAAGGCTTTACTGTGCTTAATGAAAGTCTTTGATCACATTTTGTCAGATGAAACTTAAGGATAAAATTCTAAGCTCCTGGTATGTTGCAGGGAATCGGAAAGATTTCAGAGCTAAAATATAGAAATGTGATTTTTTTGTTTTTTAAGTTTACATTCAGAGGACAGGAAAATCAATGCAATAAAACTACTTCATGCAGTTGCAATACAGCAGAAACAATTGAATAGTAAGGGTATTTACTTTAGAAAAAATAATTGGAAAAGTAAACAACAAATATTTTAGTCCTGGGTTCCAAAATAAAAGATTCTCTTAGAGACCAAAAAACTACTATTTTGTAACCAAAACAAAAAATAAAAAAGTAATCTTTCACGAAGATTATTTACATGCATATACCCACACTGGGCTGTGCAGCTGACCCTTGTGCAGTGTGGTGTGGCTTAGACCAGGCCTTAGACCAGACACACACATACACACCGAAGGATGAGGGTTTGGGTAAGAGAAGGAGGGAGTTTAAAAAAGTGCGCCCGGTCTAGGCTACCCCACTTTCGTGGGACACAGCCTGGGTATATAGATAGATATACATGTGCAAACAGGTTGGAATTAGTGGAGTAAGGTTTCAGGGGTGATGCATGACAAGAGTGTCAGCAAAAGCAAGGTGTAGAAGACTGTGGTGAGAGCAGCTATGTTGTTGGTTTAGATGTTGGTTTAGGTGGCCAAATTATGGCCTGGGGGCCATTTGCGGCCACTAAACTGCCCACCAATTTGGAATAAATTATATTAAATTTCTTTATTAGTGTTTCATTTTCCCAGTAAAGCTGGTGACCAACTATGCATGGTATACTACAATGACAATGTTGGTGAAATGATGCTGAAGTTGGAGCTACCAGGAAAGAGGTCCAGAAGAAGACCAAAGAGAAGGTTCATGAATGCAGAGAAGAAAGACATGTGGAGGGTTAGCATGAGTGACAGAGGATGGAGTTAGAGGAGGTGTGGTTGTGGCTTTGAAATCTTTGCCAGTGAGAGATCTTGCTGATGCAGTAGAACTACCTTTTGTCTTGTTGCTGTGCTTAAACCTGCCATGACATTAAACTGACTTATTCAATTTCACCTTGGTTTGGCATTTACCCACCAGGTTTTAGACCTTTTTCGGTTCATGACTCGGTTTCAAAACATGTGATCATTATAGCACCTATTTAGTATATATGATGGACCTTACACCCAACTAAACGTCTGACTTGAGCATATGAATAAGAATTGATGCTGGTTTGAAGGTAGCAACATTAAATAATGATTTAATTTAGATTTGTCTTTTGTTTAATCACTTAATTTTTCCAAATTGTTAACAAAAACAATTATTTCTATTTCTGAAAGCATTCTTTGTTAACAGCAAATTTTCATACTTGCCTAAGGCGTTTGGATATATAATTAATAATAATAATAGATGATGAAGTCGCATTCTAAGTTTGGGTTTTATTGAAGCATTTAATTAAAAAATAGTCCTCTGATATTTAATAGTTTTTACTTCAGCCTTTCAACTGTGTAAAAATTTCTTTTAGTACTTTGTATCTAACTGGACATGTCTCTTGGGGGATTTTAGCCCAGTCTTCCATTGCAAATTGTTTCTGCTCATCTTGAATTCATGCCTTCTGAGCATGGACATTAACCTTGAACTCCCATTGCAGATTCTCAATGGGGCTGAGATCTGAGGGCTGAAAAGAAAACCCAGAATCTCTGTTTTTAATATCCTACAACAGCTTTTTGAACAATTGCAGACAGATTGTATGTTTTGGAATTCCCTGCTTACTGGAAGACCAATCAGTAAGAGAGATTTCTCATTTCAAATTATGCATTTTTTATGATCTAATGCACCAAAGCAAAATCCTCAGAACATTCCGCAGAGTTTGGAATATTGAAATGTGATGTCTTATCACTTTATTGCAAAAACAAGAGCAGAATATGTTTAATTTTCAGTTTAGCTTCATTAGAACAAAAACAGTAAAAGTTTACCTTTCTGTTTATCTCTCTGAAACATTTTATGCTGGCTTTATGCTATTTCTTTGCTATAAAATAATGTTTATTATTTCAACCCTCAGTCACTACTTGATGTGGTTCTTTTAGTCTTAATATTTGCAAATCTAAACTAAAATTAAATTGAAAAAACACAAGCAAAACAAATAAATCAAATCAAATTATGTGAAACACAAAAAGGTTTACTTTGTTCAATAAAGCCTTATGAGTCATCAAACTGAAAGGCTCCCTTCTGTTTAATATTATTTAGTTTTTATTCAAATAATTCATTGTTTAAACTCAAGGGAGCTTTAAATTTACTTTAAAATATAACAAAATCAAAACCTCCAAGAAAACTTTGGCATCATTAAAGTGTCAAAACGAAAAAAAAAAAAATCCCGGTCTCCATGGTAACAGAGCTACTGGTCTCATTACTGTTTCAGCACTGTGTGTAATCGGGAGGTTTTCCAGAGAACACCACCCATTGTCCAAATAACAAATGGCACCCTTATGCCCCGAGATAAATGGCAGGTGATAATCTACCCAGACAGCATAGAAATAACACATTTGTCATACAGGTGCACACATCCCAAGCACACTGCAGAGGCAAAAACTGTGTCAACGTGTCTGTCATTGCTGACCACATATGAAATGAAGGATTCTGTTGCGTATGCAGCCATGCAGTAAAGTGTGGATTTATTTTGTTTATGTATTGATTTGCTCATGTTAAATTGTCATTTTTATGAGGTCAAACTGCTTCCCAACAAGTGAAAAATCGTGTGAAATTCTTTACTTATTTACTTCTTCAGTTCCTGTATATGTAATGCAACACAGATCGTGTTTAAATGTGCAACACTTGTCACAGCCATAGCAGTACAAAGTGGCCTCTTTAGAGAATGACACCTGTTGACTTTAGAGGAGTATGGTTTTCAGACTGACTGACAGACATTTTTTTGGTTCAGAAGAGTCGTGTCAGCAATGTTTGCACAGTTTTGCTGCTTTTGGATCGAGCAAGTGCCGTTTTCAACTTTACTATTCTGTATGACTTTTCTGGCAGTGCATTCCCAAGAGTTTTGCATGGCTCTTTTGATTTCCAAAAAAAAAAAAAAAACCAAGACTCATATATTTTGGTCACATTTAGACATCTTTAATGCACTTTGCACATTCCTAGGTTTAGACTTCCACAAATAAAATGTTTAGCTTTTTTTCAATAACAGCACAAATAAGGAAAACCCTACTAACAACAATAATGCTTACTCGCAGCAGCTATTAGTCTTAAAGATTTACAGTCAAAATGCAAAAAATTGGGTTTATTTTCATTTCAATTTTATTCGTATCGCCCAATATTACAACAATAGTTGTCTTAATGGGGTTCATACCGGTAATTGTATAATAAACATGAAATAATAAAGAGCATGAATTCATAGAATTCAGTAGGTATTGGCTGAACTAAACTAAACAAAAAAAGCAAAACTGGGCATACCTGCTCTCAGACCCTCCTCCCTTAAAAAAAATGTATTCCAGGAAAAAAAAAAACTCAGGGATGCCCACATGAAGGAGGGATCCTCCCCAGGACACAAAGGCAATGTACCAGAACTCTTAGATAAGAATTAGCTAATCTAACTCTACAACTACATTTTTAAATAGTCCAGCAGATGGGCTTTATCCAGATGAGTTGGGTACGGCTGGGGGTGTGAGACAAGCCAGAGACAGGCTCTATAACCAAGTGTGGGAGCAGGACCAGAGCCAAGCCAGAGGCGAGGTACATGTTCAGGCACAGGAGCACAGACAAGCCAGAGGTTAGGTTCACCACATCCAAGTTCAGGAGCACAGACAAGCCAACTGGAATCTAGAATCACTACTCCTCCGGAAGGGAGTGGGAAAGAGGGACGGGGGAAAGAGGGACGGGGGTGGGGGGGGGGGGGTTGCCAGTGGTCTGAGGATACAGTCGTGGATAGATTGTGGTGCAGGCGGGATTTGGGATTTGGAGGTCCTGCAAAAAAATATTTGTGTGGTTGCAATTGGATCAGATCATCCCTTGAAGTGTGTGTGGTGCAAAGGTCAGGTTGGGTCAGGTCGTGGAAGGGTTGAGATGCAGTCAGGATCTGGAGCAGCCAACTAGCAACGAATTGTTATTAAGTTTAATTAAAACATGGTAATAGTAAGTTAAATATTCTCTGAATACTATTTATATAGATAAATTTATCATTTATCAAGCCTTACAAAAATGTTTTACTCATGCTGAGGAATTATAGAAATTGCATTTCACGCTTCTTAAAAGAGTACCTCTCTCAGCCTTTCTTAGCAAACAGCTTCTATTTTCCATTTTGGGAGAAGGGATGTTCAGCAACAGCTCTTTTAAAGTGGTTTACAGAGGGCGTTAGAGGGTGTCTAATGGGGTACAGATGGAGGATCCAAATGCAGGGAAGATGAAACGAGTCAACCAAATGTAAACTGATAAAAACAGGTCACTCTCAAAATAGGGCAGTAAGTAACAGGACACAAAATTAAGGAAAATAACAAGGACAACAAAGTAATCTTCAAACTATGACAAAACTGCTACTAGAAAAATACGGTGCAAGACTCTCCTACTCCATTTTTTACTTTTTAGCTTTCTGTCACCGTCAGGATAGGTTCATTAACATGGTTTAGGTTTGATATTACAAAAAACATTAGTTTGTTTTTTAAATAATTCTGTTAATCAACAACTCAAAAGTAATGCCGGATTTTGATCATTTAATTTTCAATAAATTTAAATCTATTGTTACTTTTGAACGTTTCAAGCCATTTCGTTAAGCATTGTGGACTTTTTTTCTTTAACTGAGGGGTGCCAACAATTATGTCCACCACTGTATGTGTGTTTGTGTTTGAGTGTATATTTTGAGGGGTAAAGGGGTATATTTTAATTTATACTCAGGTGTGACTCATTTGAGATTTTTTTTAATAAATAGCAACAACCACAAGAGGGCACTGTAAGTATGTTTATCAGTATTTGCAACTGACAGCAGCGCAGAAGAAGTGCAGCTCAGTCTTGTGCCTGCCAGGTTTTGCAGAATTGTTCCATAGTGACACAAAGGATGAATAATTCAATGGATTTTGTGATTTGAAGTGATATAAAAAGTTTAGTTGATTTGTCAGCATGTTCTTTATGCTATGGTTGTCAGAACAATTGTTTATATGTTGAACTAATACAATAGATTCGTCTCATGTTTCATAAAGCTAGATAAGTGTCAATGTGTTGTAGTGATGAAGCGTGTAGTTATTCAGTCTATTATTTTTTATGTCGTCATTATGATTTGCCTTTTTCGAGACAAAATCTAAATCTTTTTGGTCCAACTTTTTTAAAATAAATTTCTCCCAAAGGTGCAACTTACACTCCAACCTTTAAAGGATTTTTTAAAATCTTTAATGTGCATTTTTCGGCTGCTGCGATTTATAATCCCAGCGACTTGTAGTCTGAAAAATACGGTAGTTTATGGTCAAAAATAACAGTTTTACAAGATTAACACAAATCATTCTGGAGGCTGACTGCTGACAGGATATGGTCACATGTGACACAGAACAAACGTAAATATGGTCTTGGAAATTTGACCCTTCAAGTATCCTGACCAGCTAGGTTCTGCATGTAAATACCAGCTGTCAGAGTGTTCATGTGCTGCTGTTCTACTAATTTATATTGATGCCGTGTCTTCTGTTGATCAGTGACACTACTGAGAAACCATCTGGTGAATCTTCTTACGATCCCAGTCCCAGTTTGGCGCCGCTTCATGATAGATTCAGGGATTAGCTCTGTGTCAGATTGTTTTCTAATTCTTCAATAAATGTGTACATTTTCTTATCCCAGCTCTTTCAGGCCCACTTGTACTTTCAAACTATAACTTAAGCTTGAAGTATGAAATGCCCTGGGGTCTTTTTGGCTTTGGCTCTCAGACGGTCGCTTTCAGCATCTGTGTATTGCACTTTTCATTTTCATGACAAGATCATAAATAGAAATAGGCTTGCAATTCTAACAGTTGCATTTTGCCAGCCTAAATCCCATTTTCCTTCCTTCTCATCATGTATTTCATAGCTCGCTGACTCCTGTATTAAAACCTAATGTCTTTTGCATTTCACATTTATTTTTATTTCACTGAACAAAGGTAGGCTGTGTTGCCATGGTGATTTCAATTACTTTCCAGTATTAGAAAAGGCAATCCCTTTAAGAAACTGGCAAGACAGATTTAGCATTGTGTTAAGTTAATCGTTCTTTTCAGATGATCGGAAAGATTATATTTTATTTCACGAATCTAATGGAGTAACTGGTGACAGAATCATATATTTCAAATATAATTTTTATGATTTATCTTCCCTTTTTCTTTTACTATTCCTGGTTGTGTTTTTTCTCTAAAACTTAGGCGCACTTTGCCACCTGTTACCTCTCAATTTCAATTTGCTAATTCTTCATCCCTTTTTGCTATGTGTCATACTTTTCCCAGCTGGACGAGCTTCAGTGGCCAGGTGGGGATCAGGAGGTGCCCATATCTGTGTGCAGTCTGCCCTGCAAAACTGGACAGAGGAAGAAGAAAGTAAAGGGCATGCCATGCTGCTGGCACTGTGAGCTATGTGATGGCTACCAGTATCAGTACGATGAGACGTCCTGCAGATTGTGCGCCTACAACATGAGGCCCAATTCCAACAGAACCGCCTGCCAGCCCATACCCATCATCAAGCTGGAGTGGCATTCTCCTTGGGCGATCATCCCTGTCTTTCTGGCCATGCTTGGTATCATCGCCACTATCTTTGTGATGGCAACTTTTGTGCGCTACAATGACACACCGATCGTCCGAGCATCGGGGAGAGAGCTGAGCTATGTCCTGCTTACTGGCATCTTCCTGTGCTACATCATCACGTTCCTCATGATTGCCAAACCTGATGTTGCCGTGTGTGCCTTCCGGAGGATTTTCCTGGGCCTGGGCATGTGCATCAGCTATGCAGCTCTGCTCACCAAGACCAACCGAATCTATCGGATTTTCGAACAGGGGAAGCAGACAGTGACAGCTCCTCGCTTTATCAGTCCCACCTCACAGATCGCAATCACATCCAGTCTAATCTGTGTGCAGCTGCTGGGGGTGCTGGTGTGGTTTGCTGTTGACCCACCAAACACAATTATTGACTACGATGAGCAGAAAACCATAAACCCCAAGCTGGCCCGTGGTGTGCTTAAGTGCGACATCACAGACTTGCAAATGATTTGCTCATTGGGTTACAGCATCCTTCTGATGGTGACATGTACCATTTATGCTATCAAGACAAGGGATGTACCAGAAGACTTCAATGAAGCCAAGCCCATTGGCTTCACTATGTACACCACTTGTATAGTGTGGCTGGCCTTCATCCCAATTTTCTTTGGCACAGCACAATCTGCAGAAAAGGTAAGTTGTTCCTTTTTTTTACTGCATTTCCACACCCCTTTATATTTTCTGCCTCTTCAAATGTTTTATTTTTGCACAAACACTACCACTACTAAACGGAAAGTGAAAAATACAAAATGTAATGGGACAATGTAGGTTATAAATATGATTTTTGTTTCACTTTGTTGGAACAAACACAGGAAAAAGGGGTTGAAATCAACCACCATCATAATCCTGATCTCAGCTTCACTTCCATTGTTTATCATAGGAAAGTGAACCAAAAAGGAAAGGGCAACGCAAATGCATTCATGATTTAGCAACACAGCAAGTTGCTGCTGAAGCCGAAAGAAAAAGACTATATGTGGAGCAACATGAAACAAAATAGGTTTTTTTGACAACTTCTAATCAATGGAGCATTAGACATTACATGCTTCTGGAGTTAATTGAAACAATGACATTCTGACCTTCTGCGTTAGATTCTGCTTATCAGGCCAATGCTGAGTAGAATACAGATGCGTTCATCCTCCGGACTCCCGTGCTGCTTGGCAGGCCAGTGTGTTCATGACACATCCAAGGGGAAGTTTTCCACTGGCAGAATATTGATGCTGACAGGAAAGTGTTACTCCTAACCTTTCGAGAGGCACACCGTTCAATATCCTTCCTGCCAAACTCCCACATGAGAAAGATCAGAAACTGATTTTCCTCATCTCAATTTGCTGCTGATTTCATAGATGAATTACACCCTCAGCAGCGATTAGGAGTTCATTATGTTACTTGTGGCGACTAGCGAAGCAGTAATGTGTTTATCTTTCCACCTTATGCAGTTAACTCTTTCTTCACACTGCCTTCTGCTTTACTCAATCCTCCGGTTCACACCACAGCATCACGGTGTAATGGCCTCTGTAAGTGCATTTCTTTCGAATCCCCGGGCACTGGGAGTGAAAAATGCTTTTAGCATGTCTTGATAGCAACTCTTATACTGCAAATGTGACTTGGCTCATCCCTCATTTCAACCTACATATTTAGAGAATATGAATGCTTTCCGCATTTGTTTGCTAAAATATTCTTGTGAAGTATTAACTCTTAATGTCATGCATTAAAATGAAGCTAGGTTTTATTGGTGTGTTTTGTCTTTTTATGTGCAGATTAACCTTCTTATGACAGGATGCCAGCTGCTGCTAAGAACTTAAAAAAAAAGCAGTTAGCACTGTCTTATAAAATAAGCTGCTCCCTCTTGTATGTGCAGCTTCTTTAGCCCAGAATATATGTATGAATACATGCATTCTTGTTGTTGTTTGTAACCATCACCGTCACATTCATTCCTTCTGGTTTCCCCGTTGGGACTAGTTTCAGGGAAAGCTTGACTAGACATTAATAAAAGACTCCACAGCATCACTTCTGCCCCATGTGCATGTTCTCCGTCACTCACTGGTGTCATGTTTATCACTGTCAGTCTCCAGGAACCACGTCCAACTGTCCTCAGTACTCGAGATTAGCTGAGTCTTCAAACAAACCTGTGTCTCTGTGTGACAAGTCTAGATAGAACCAACGTGGACACATCCTTTGTAGTTTTTGTAATGCAAAACAGGACTAGACTGGATGATGTTTACCACCATATTACCTGACTTGTCAGTGTGATTTGATGCACACACAAAAAAAACCTTAGGTTTTATGTTTATGTAGAGTTTCTGTTGTTGCTACATGGAGTTTTGAAAACAGATCATGCTGACAAGCATCAAAAGAACTTTTTCAATTTAGTTTTTAGCAGTGGATATGAGAAAGACTATTTGTAATCTCTGCCTCTCCCTGCAAAAAAATGCACTTTGGAAGAGCTGCTCTTGACACTTATTGTAGGGACATGAAGGATTTTATAAAGACTAGGGGAGATTTCTCTGCCTGTCATTTGTTTTGTGCATAAAAACTCAAAAAGGCTGCACCAGAAGCAATATGCAGGCTAAAAACCTGAAAAAAAGGAGTGCAGTGGAAAGACAGGAAGGTTGGAGTTTTTAATTTAACCTCGCCTTGGATTTATTTATAAGGGAAAGGAGAGTGTGACATCTGTTTTACACCACTTAGAGCTGCAAAGCTGAAACTGTGTTGACCTGACAGATTTGCAGCTATTCTCACAGTTGTGGAAAAAATTCCAAATCCACCCCCCCCAAAAAAAACCTGCAGATTTTTACTAATAATCTTTGAATTGCTGTATCACAAACTGCAGAAACAAATGTATATACACCCAAAAGAATGCAAATGAAATTCAGGTCATGTGTGTCGGCTGGTTGGATTTAACGTGTTCCTATACAGACATCTAATCAAATCTCACAAAGTTTTGTTATGCCTTGCATGAAAAAACAATCTGCACTTACTTCTATAATTAATATTACTAATTGATTGGAATGAATGAAAATGTGCAAACACTTATTATTAAAATCAGCATTTCTTGTAAAAAGTAAATATATTGTAATTTATTCAATATATTTGCTTCAATATTAGAGTAGGATGTATGTTACATCTAATATGGCAAATACTTTATACAAATGACATTATTTGTCAAGGTATCTTAGCTTTTCTTTGTTAATTAAGCTTAGCTTTGCAAATGTTTTTTCCATTTTGCCTCAAAGACTCAGTATGAGGGGCTTTTTCAAGGTCTCCTTTTTCAGGAGACCTTGAAAATGGGCAATTTAGTGATTTCAACAAAACTAAGCAATGGTAAAGATCACTGGTTCTGAACTAATGATAACTGTTGCAATGTTGCATTTTCCTCACTAAAAAAACCAACATAGTGAGAGGAAATGAGCTTTTGCAAAAACAAAAATGTGCCTCTGAGGCACACAAAGCCATCTGCAGAAATTACAGTTTTCTCCAAAAGGGTATCTTTTAATCAGCATATTGTCATTAAGTATTACTTTGGTGGGTTGTCTCTGCCAGAACGCCATTTTCTGGATTATCATATCAGCAGTTTGGAGAACCTAAAAAGGTTGCAGGAGTGGTTAACTAATTTCCAAAATGTGCTAAAAATCCATAAAATATCATTTTTAACCTGTTTTTTTAAATGTCTTCCATTCATTTTAAAACTGATAATCTCAGCATGTTTTGACTGTTTGACCAACTTTAGTCTCAGCCTTTTTGCCTGCTAATTCAAAAAACCTATGGTGAAAAGATCCTCACTTGCTGGTGCTGAGTCAGAACTGCAGCTAAGCACATAGAAAGGTTTGACTTCGAATGGATTGAGGTTTTGCAACACAAAGCCATCACGAGTTGTTCGTGACATGAGCTTGCTCAGAAATTTGGACCATTCAAAACAGCAAGGGACATCCAGGGGAGTGGATTCTGCAGATCCGCTGGATTCATTATTTAGAGGATTACCTAACATGAAACGGATCATAGTCATTGTTACTTTCCGCATTGAGACCTTATCCCTGTCAGCATTTTTAGAGCCCAACCGTTCCCAAGTTTACAGTGAGAATATTTTGTGTGGGCATAATTGTAGGACCCAACCTCAGCAGCTCCTTGGAGATAGGGGCCGGACGGTTTGATGAGTTCGAACACTGGTATTCAAGTTTGTCGATGAGATGTAAAATTCAAAGCCACCATTTGACTCCTGATGAGGACTTAAATAAATCATTAAAAAGGCTATAAATAGAGAGTTGCTAAGCAGTTGTGAAAATGACTTTATGTAATTATTTATGTTAAAGCAAAAGTGATTAATTATGTAGGTTCTGTGACAAGCTAAACATTCCAATAGTGGCTGGGAGATGCTATGAATTTGGGTCAAGCTCGCAGAGAGACACAATGAAAAAAAAACCCTGACTCTGTGATTAGAAATAGTGGGAAAAAAGGATTTGGTTTGGTGCATTTACGTGAGCGTGTCCGTGCGCATGTGTAGCTGCATCAATAGAAGTGAAAGCCAACATATTTATGCATTATTGTGTGTGAGCATAGGTGTGTGCTTGTGTAATGAGGGAAAACATGATGCTTATTAGCAGCTCTCTCCCAAATCATTTTTCTTGCACAGTCACAAGCTAGGTTTTGATACGGTCAGCAGTATTGCAGATTCTGAGGGGTCACAATCTCATTAGAAGCTTACTCCAGTCGTGTCTAGTTTCTTGCACAAAACTCTGTAGTGTTGCTATGGGTACCAGACAAATTAACAACGACCAAACATGAAAACCCAACACAACGTATTAGATCTTCTCCTGATTATATTTGATGGCGGGTGCACTCCTTGACTGCCTGTCCCCGAACGCAACCACAAAATGCTGCAAAGTCACAGCTCAGACACAACATTCCAGCAGTTAAGAGTGACGCAGAAAAGCGTACAGTTTGATATTTATACAGTTAGTAATGCATCGCATACCAGCCAGATCACTGCCTCTGAAGTCTTGAGGCAGAAGGAGGTTGAAGGAGATGGAGGCAATGAGCACATTAGCGTACTGAAATGAGGCATCTGAATGATGTTTGGAAATTAGAAAACAAGCACCTGACATGTATGTGAAGGAGACACGCTTGATAAAACCACCATTAGTAATAATTACTGAGCAAGAGTGCACTAAAATGGTGGCAGTTCTTCCTTTCAGTAATTCGATGAGCATTTTTGCCTTTGTGCAATTACACGGTGATGGATAATGTGTTTACAACTGTATCCTCCTCCCATCCACATAACTAAAGCCTGGCTGAGCAGAAGCAAAAAAAGTGACATCTGATGCTCGTCAGTGCCAATGTGAAGAAGGTCTTGAAGCAGCAATGGCCCCTCATGAAAAAATTGTTTTTCCTTTACAAAGAGTCTTCATGTTTGCTGATGTCAACTCATCTTAGCAAATGAAGCTTTTTTTCAATAAAATAGATGCTTAAAATTCAGTAATCGAGTATGATCTGTGTATTATAAATTCTTAGTTGTCATCTAACCTTAAGAAAGAAAATATGCATAAAAAACATCTTATAGACCTTGTAACTGAGCTTTTGTTAATATTTTTTTTATAGGCTGCATCCAGTAAACAACACTAAAAGACATTGAGTACTGCAGATGCGCATGAAGACACACTTCAACCAGGATTTGAAAAAAATGATTTTTTGTGGGGGGAAAAAACAGCAACCATTTATGTACAAAGTGGTCAAGTAAGAATAAAAATAAGGGCAGAACATAAAGTTAGGGACAGTTCAATATAATTTCATTTAGTTTATTTTAATTCATTAACTTAATTCATAAACAAGGTTTTCTACAAGTGCTAAACAAAAACACGTCAAACTTCAAATGAATAGATAATACATTGGATTGCTGTAATCCAGTTCAGTCCACTGTGTGGTTTAGTTATTTACTGTTCACGTGTGGTATGCAAGGATGTAAACAGAGTGGGAAAAAAAAGGGTGTTTGTGTATGATGCCTTGAAAAAAATCCATCCTATCCCCTTCTTTCAAGGCTGTTTTCCTTTACTTCATTGTCAGACATTACAAGTTAACTGAGGTCGTAAACTACTATCACTTTGCTTTTTGCAAAGAATTGTGGGATTGGATTACTTTTCTCTTCATTCAGAAAGCATGGTTTGGTGTAACCTCTGCTTAAGGAGGAAGGCAACAGCAGAACTTTTTTCTTCTACCATGTGCTGGTTTCAAACATCTTTTATTTTTTTTAAGAATGATAATTTACTTCACGTTTAATGTCATTCTTCTTGTTAATTGTCATGTAGGAAACCAGTGTGTTTCCTGATCCAGTATCAAAGAAATACTGCATTGTCCAGTTGAATTTTTAGTTTTCTCATGGAGACTCCAGCTCAGTTGTCCTGCTTCTGCTCCGCTTCTGCAGTAAATTATTCAGGGTAATTATAAAACTTCTAACTGAGATGTTTCCCTAATTAAAAAAGAAAAAACAACAACAGGCATTATTATATGTTAAACCTGTCACTTCTATGGCACAGACACTGTTAGTAAATTACATTCACGAAGGTATATACCGTACATTTAGATGTTGAAGAAAGGCAAACCACTTTATATATATGTTAGTGCACTTGTGAACATGCCCATGTGTCCTTCTGCAAAATTGTCAACATTGACAACCAAACGGGTAAACAAATATTTGCTACATGTTTCTGCTGTATAATTGTTCATGTTGCACATCACAGCTGTGTAAGACTGTGAAGCAAAGCAAATACAGATCACTTCCTCCCCAGGCCTGGTTAAAGACTGATTAGTCAGTACAGGAAAACTACCATGTTGAAATCCAGCTTTATATTGAGCTTTTTTTTTTTAAATAATATAGTAAAAAAAACAAAACAAAGTGAAAGCAGTGAAACAACTCAAGAAACTAAAACACTCATGGCTTTCTTGTCTGAAAAAATATTACTAACCCATCCTGGTGGGTCAAAGTGTCTTTTGATAATGTAAAAGTTCTTTGCCCTAAGCCTATTATAGTCTAGAGTACATGTATTCATGACATGAGGGGTCATGTCCATCAAGTCTATCAAGGAAAAATGTAAAAATCAAAACAAGGTGAAATCAATAGCGTGGGAAGCAAAAAGCTCCTCAGAGTCCCTCTCAGAAATGCATTGGATTTTGACATTTAAACAATGCTAAGAGTCCATTTCAGCTGAACTGACATAAACTGTTTCGTTAGAATGGAGTTTGCTTGCCCTCCTTATGCCTTTCATGGAATTTTCATGTACACTTGATTTGTGGCGCAGTGGGAATAAATGGATGTTAGCTTAACAGATTATTTTAATTGACCTCTAGAGTTATTTTGAGAGTGCACATGCATTTGAGAGATTGTAGGCTGCTGTGCAGGTAGATAAATAAATGGCGGAATAGATTATGATGTGTTTTTTTTATATATTTACTGTCACTAATACCTCCGATCATATGTCAGCAAGTTGAATCTTGTATTATAAAGTGCAGATTATCAAATGTATTCATTATAAAGGTACACAATAGTAATATAACAACCTGTTTCAACCTCCAGACCCTGGTGCAGGAAATTTTTCAAAAAGGAAGTTGCTTTTTAATTTTATTTTATTTTATTTTATAAGATTTTGATTTGTCCAAAGCTTTCTTTAAGATCTTAGCTGTCAGAGTGCGAAACAATGTGCTTCCTCTTCACAGATACAGATTTTCTTTTGTTGCTTTCTTGCTATTAATTTTTCTTTTATGATGTTTTAATGCTATTCAAAGCATGTTTGTCTGCCTCAGGGAGCAGCCAAAGGTCAAACTACAAATAAAGACCTCGCCCTTGCTTTTTTTTAACTCTGCGTTTTACCTGTGTGTGTTCCAGTTGTACATTCAGACAACCACCTTGACCATCTCCATGAACCTCAGTGCCTCAGTTGCACTGGGCATGCTCTACATGCCCAAGGTGTACATCATTATTTTCCACCCTGAGCTGAACGTACAGAAGAGGAAGCGCAGCTTCAAGGCTGTGGTCACTGCTGCCACAATGTCAACCCGGCTGTCCCAAAAGCCCAGCGAGAGGCCCAACGGGGAGGCAAGGACTGAGCTGTGCGAGAATCCTGCTGCAGACCCAATGAGTGAGTGACAATATGTGAGGAGGAACCCACCAAACTCAATTTTACAGCCCACCACATTTCACAAGAGAAAGCTTTCAGCTGAATAAAAGAAAAATTGCAGCTAAAATGAAGTGATATTGATCAATATTATAATGGTTTAGTCAAATATTGTAGTGAGAAAAATAAATCTCCTTTTTTTTAGCAAAATAAATCATCCCTCTTTCTGTGATTATACTTTAGTAATCCCATTTTTATACAAAATTATTTGTGGAAAATCATAAAAAATGTACTTTTTGATTATTTATTTTCAACTATTACCAGAGTGTAAGTCACAAGAGCCAAAAAAGACAATATAAAGAAGAAAAATTGACATATAGAACACTCCGAAGTGGAAGTCGCACTTTACCTTGGGAGTACAAATGCTTCTGAACAAATCAGCTAACCTGGCGTACTGCTGAGTTCACATCGAACGCAATCTACGCGACAAATTTGCGTCCACTGCCTCTTTTAACGCATGTCAAATTCGATGCTCAGGACTTGTCCAAACATGTGTTCATAAACTAGATGCTCCAGACACAGGTGGGAGAAGCTACCATTAAGTTTTTAGGCTCATCGCATATCTCCTTTGAAATGCACAAAAAGAAACTATGCAAAACAAATAAAAATAACTTGTACTCCAAAAAATATGGTAGCTTTGTTTAATGAATGAATAGAAGTATCTGTATCAATAAATGCCACAGATCACTAAACTCCTGGAGCTCTGGTTCATCACTCTAGTTATTTTTATAACTGAAACTTTTTTTTTCTATTATATCCCAGCTTCTTCCTGTCTTTTATTTCTTGTATGATAACTATCATTCCTCTCATTTAATTGAGTGTTGACAGGGTGAGAAATGTGTGTCATATCCTGAGGGGAGAAGTCTATTATCTTATATCCTGATAAATCGCGAGACCTTTAGCCTAAGTGCACAGCAGCGAGCACCAAAGACGAAGGGGAACTTACTATGTGGTGAGATTTAGAGAAGTAAGGCTTTATCACAGACAATTGAGGGAGATAATCTGCCACTCTGGTGTGTGTTACTCACATCACTCTTCCTCTGAAACAGCAAGTATGATCCTGTTAGCAAAGATAAAACCAAGAATTACTACATGAGCGATGCAGCCTAAATATTCTCAGCAGTTTGTTCTGGTTAAGTAGCAGAAAAATTGCAGGTTTAAGCAAGAAAGACATGACAAAGATATGATTTAGAATAGATGCACATTGCCATGCAAGTTTTTATTTTTCCCTTTTCTTTAAATGTCAGGAAAAGGGGAGAGAAGATTGACAGCTCATGCAAATCACACATCACAGCCTCCAACACTCCTTTTCACAACAGTTCTAATAACATACAGCAATCATGGCAGCCAAAGGGGCACCAAGCCCTCAACCAGTCCTTGAGGTAACGGATTTTCCTGGGAGTTCTTCCAAAAAAACCCACCAGTTGCCGCACTCGGCTGTCGTGAATGCAGCAAACATGCACATGCCTGTGCAACTGTGAGCGTGCATGGTTGTGAACGTGTGAGTTTCACACATGTAAGTCACAGAGCCGAGCAAGTGTATGAGGGGATGGGGAGTATAAATTTTCCTGTCACACATGTGACTCATTGACTCAATTCATGCTTTAAATTAAAGGGTAAAATTATAACATGTGTTGCAGCAGATTAAAAATCCCTAAGCGGGTCATTCAACCTCTGGAGCCCCCCCCTCCATCCTCCAACAGGGCTGTATGCTCCTCACCTTCTGTCCCTCCGACGTGAATTCTTTGCCGCCTCGTCCCATTGCCCCACACACTCTCTCCTACTCTTGCCCTTCTTTTTTAGCAACAGTGGAAGTGACATTTATTAATGGCGAATTTATGTGCATGACCGCACCGAAACCTGAACTGTGCCTACACCATCCCTGGAGACTGTCCGTCAATTCCTGTAACCATCAGAGCAACAACCAGCTCCCTTTTAGGACCCATCAGCTCTGCATAAGATGACTCCCAGTGATTTATGGGATTTGGAGCATTAGCCATTCTGTAGATTTACGTTGATATTGATACGGTGTAATATCTTCATGATTACTTTTTTCAGATAGGAACACTTGTCCTGTAATTCTTTTGAATTGATTTAATGTTTTGCACAATTTTTCACGGCAAACTTGTTGGTTTGTTTGTAGATGCTTTGATGCTTTTCAGATTTAATTTATGTAACTCCGGCTGTAGAATGTGTTAAAAAAAATGCAGCCTGACAAGGGATAGAATTACAGATAAGGAAGGTTGTAGGGTGAGATAAGACAAGCAGTTTTCATTATCAGAAACAATTAAGAAAGAAAAGCTAATTGAATCAGTTCCAGACCGGGAAACACACCCTCTCACACAAACACACACAAATGATATCTGTAAAAAAAAAGGACCGATCGTTCTCACTTTGAATGATTTGCAACAAGAAGCTGCATTAACTAATGTTTTATTCATCATATTATTGTAATAGATCGAGACCACAAAATTCAGCTGTTAAGAAATGGTGTTTTAATTGCAAATCCCATGAGAACTAGTCACCATGGCAACATTAAAGCAGTAGAATGAGAATTTACAGTCATATTTGAGATTAAAAGAATGTGCAACAACCTTTTTTTTTGTTTTGTTTTTTACAGACCGATACCATCTATATTAATATATATTAATAGTTGCTGTTCGTCACCTAAACTAGCATAATTCTCTAAATCTCTCTTGTTACAAACTCCTCTGGCTCCAAAACCATCTTATTCATTCAATAAAAATGCTGACAGTAAAATAAAATGACTGACTTTACAGGAAAAGAAATGCTCTCACTCTGAAGGTTATAAACTTAAATTGGTTCTCACAATGATGCCTATACAGCAGAACACACAAACAGAAATGGTAACCAGGCATTCAGCCACATTCTGATACGTTTCCATGGCAATCTAGACTGGGATCGCATTGCATGCCCTAGCATTTGTTTGGTGCCCACTTGTGTGGTGTTTGTGATTTTTATCACTAGTTAGCATCTGAAAATAGAAACGGAGGCTTTACACAGGGGCACAGCGAGTTGAAATGATACACTAGGCTGAAATATTGCTCCTGATTCCTCACAGCTGGCAATAAGAATTCACAGCACAGCGGTTAGATTTTACCGGTGTGGATGCTGTCTATTTACCACAGCAGGAGGCTACGCTTTTTACATTTGTTTTGGCAGCCCTCAAAGTAAACTTCATTCTTTTCCCTCCCCGCTTTTCTCAGGTCAAGCAACAAAGAAAACATACGTGAGTTACAACAATCTCAGGATCTGATCTGCATGGAAACAAAAGCTGTCCTTTCATATGTGTTGGAGAAGCAGAAAAAAACTGCAACAGAACGCATGAAGGCAGAGAGCAGATATTCCTGCAGTACCGATGCATTCCAGTGCTGTGGAAGACATCCCATCATCAGACGAACATGATCCATGAGGCCTGACAGAAGCTGGCGGCGGTCTGGGCCTGTGTGTCTGCGTCAGCCCTGAGAAGCAAACTGCAGGTTGTGAACTTGTGTTGTGGTCCTATTTTCTGTCCCTGAAAAGGAATGGCTTTCCTTCTGAGAGAGGGGGGGTCATTGTGGAGGACAAAAAATGAACAATGGATCTGCTTTGAGATAGTTTTCTTTAAAAATGCCATTAAAGCCATATTCTCTTGAGGTTTGCATTTTCAGATTTCTGTCTTACATTGTTTTCAGTGTTCTTCTTCTGTGCCTCTTTTCTTGATGTTTATTTAATTACCTTAAAACAGCATTCTCTGCCACATGCAGTATTTGGATTTTTTAACTCAGATCAGTCCCAGATGATTATTTCATTCGTGTGATAGGTATTGTATGTATATTTTTTGTAAATATTTGAGAGTATTTTCATGTTTGGAGTACACACAAAAAAGTAGATATCTGCTCTTTATTCAGTTGGATTTGGATGACAATGAAAAGCACCACAAAGTGTTCACTTTGCATGTGCCAATGTATGTCTGTTATATTTGATGTAAACTGAAAAAAAAAAGAACAAATAAATTCTGGAAACGACGTCGAGCTCCAACATCTACCTGTAGTTTGTTAATTTCTACCAAAAAAGAATGATGTTGAATAGGTGAAAGCATGTTTGTTTGACAGAGTTTTGTACCAGCTGTTTTGAACAGTTATGTTAAGGGGAACAGTGTCAGAGCAATCATGCAAGTATGTTGTGATGTCTGTCAAAGCATGAACATTAAATAAAACTGTTTTGTTATCTTTTATCCAACAAAACCAGACAACACATGATTTTAGCACAGGTTGGAGGTGGCTTTAAGTCAGATTTTAAATTTGTTTTTTAAAGGAATCTGAAAGCCGGAAAAAAAAAAGAGCCTGAAATGAATCAGAGGTCACAGGGTTTTATATGTTAGTCACAACCCCCCTTACGTGTGGATATGGGCCATCTGTGGGCAAAAAAAAGGTACAGGGCACACAAGTGACCCGCACAAAATGTTAAGACATTGTGAGCCCATCGTGAAAATGTTCATGCACTTTTTTTTTTTTTTTTTCATGGGCATGCTGCAGGCAACAGGTTGTAGAGAACACTTAAGAAGCAGGATAAGTGAGGGGGAAGAGAGGGAGATGCCAACACATGGTACGTGTTTCTCATTTTTTCAATCGTCCCAAATCCTGCACATTGCGTAAGTGCTTTCACAGGAAAGGTGCGTGCTCCTTTAGCGCCCGTTGCAAACTCCTTGCGTGCAGCCCAACTGTTGGAAATGAAGACATTAGACAGTGTAGTTTTGGTGAACATTCTATGGCCATCTTACAAGCACTTGCATATCACCTGCACACCCTGTGTGTGTAGCATTTGCATGTGGTCAGTAAAAAGCCTCAGTGAAGGCTAAAGTGCAAGGGCTTCCGTACGACAACATCACTCGTACGTCATAAGTTCGTATGACTTATATTTGTTTACGAATATTCATGATACACTTAACACACACACAACATTGATACGTTCCATTTTCATGACGTCCCTTAAGGTGGCTGTATGAGCCTCAGGGGGAATTGCTAGACTGCATTCCTTCTAAGATGCAGCCCCTCCTTTCTACAGGCCCGGACAACCCCTAAAATAAACCAGCACTCGTACGGGTCAACCCCCATACAGGTGCATGTGCCTAAGGCTTCAGTAACCTGGCCAAACAGCGATAGAGGTGAGTGAGAGGAGAGGATGTTCAGCATCAAAGCCCCCCTCCCTTTCCCTTCTCCTCCTTCCAAGTCTAAACACCTATCACCTTCATGAGTGATATGCTGTAACATGTCAGGTTAATTTGTCTGGCTTATGACCATGCCATTATGCTAGCCTCTTGTTATTTAAGCTCCCGCCTGCAGATGCAAGGCCATTGTTTTTATTCTGATCACTATATAAAAAGTATGAATAGACCACTCACGAGAGACTTCCGCTTCTTCACAGATAAAGCATCTCCCTCTGGTTGTCACATAAGCTAATGATATATGGCCAAGAGATGACAATTCATCTTTTGCGTGTCAGAACAGGAAAGAGTGGGGAATGGTATCCTTACCCGTGTAGGTTTTCTCTTGTTTCTCTTTTCATTTGTTTGGCATCGCTCTCAGCTCCTGTGGGACCAGATGGTCTTTGCTTCTCATACACACAGTCTGTCATTTTCTGTTGCACACAGCCAAGAAAAATCCTGCTTATACCCAATTAAGACTAGCCTCTCCCCTAGCAAATTAATTGCTTGTGTCAGTGTTTGTGTGGAAGCAGAGGCTTTCTAACAAAGTTAGATTTAGAGCTTAGCGAAAACAAAAACAGCAATAAAACAGTGCAAGCAATAGCGTTTTATTTTAGGATCTTCAAACGTAAGTAAAAACGATGAAGATGGTAAAAGACTAACACAGCTGTACTTCAACAACATAAAAAACAGAGCCTTGGTTTACACACGCAGATGTTTGAAACTGGCCCTGGTCTCTCAAGGCCCACCTGCACCGTGTTCACGGACTGCAACACCTGGGAAACAACAGAAGAAATTATAGTGAAGCCACTAATTATGATACTCTGAGAAAAAGGCAGATTCCAAAGGAGAAAGTCAAGTTCATTGGTGAAAACAGATCATTCCAATTTTCAAAATGTTCTTAAATAGTTTGTCATCTCCCAGTAAAGGCATTTTCAAAATAAAATGCACTTTTACTTAACTATATTTTTTAATAAATGACTCAAACTAACCACAGTTTAACTGACATTATTGGAAATCTGCAGAAAAAAGAATGTTCATTCAAAGTTTACATGAAAAAGTAGTTGTTTTTGCAAAGAGATTTCTTAAATTAAGCTGAATTAAGCCAGTCCAGCAGCATTATACATTGTGTATGTTCTCTTTTATCGTCTCTAATTAGATGTAGAGAAGTGAATCTTAAAGAATAGATTTTACAGGCTTTTTAAAACCACAAAAGAGCTTCTAAAGAACTCTGGCTCTTGGAAGCTGTCTTGTTACACAGTTGTCAAAACTGTCCATGCTGTCAAAAGAATTACAAGACTGCATGACCTATATTGGATGACAAGATGACACCGTCGCTCCAAGAAATACCCATTTCACTGAGCGGTTCATGTGGCATGTAAAAGTGCCAGCACCAAAGACTTGGGCTTTCTTCTATCTGAGTTTTTATGTCACTTTGGTCCGGCTCCGCCTCTCAGGAAAGCCTTCTTTATCTTGTCAGTGCTTCTGATGCGCTCTTTCACAGACAATTTACTGATGCCGAGTCCAGATTAGCTCTGTTTCATGGCTCCTGGGCCCAGGGCTCTCCTATCTCTCCATAAATGTCCAATTATCCAACTGCAGCCCGAGTGAAACCTTATCTGCTTCTCGTCAGGGACCAACTGAAGCTTGATATAACATGGTGCACGTTAAAGACACTCTTCAGTCCTCTTATTTTTATTCGGCTACATCTAACGTTCCGATGATGCTTTTTGGTCCCCAGCATCTGTCCTTCTTCCATGCCTCTGCTGTTTTCAGGAACCCAGACCTGTTGGTGATGCCAGCACACACTGGCACTGCGCTTTTAAAGATCCCGGTGCAGGAAAATAGTCACTTGTCAGACATGAGTCATAACATCTACGCCTCCTTGAAGCCACTAATTATCATCTAAAGAAAGCTAAAAAAAAAATTAATGATGTGGCTCAGCAGCTGATATACTCCGATACAGTTTTTTAAAGAATATTGATAGAAATGAATTCTGTGACTTTTGTTTTATTAGTCTGTGGACAGTGGGTGCTGCCTACAACCCATTTGTCTACGGATTCTTCATAGTGTTATTGCATTTTTAATCAGCGGAACAGACCAGGCATCATTCTCATCACATTAGTGTCTCCTGGTATTTATTCCTATCGCTCACCACACTCCCACCGCAGGGAGGGAGCTGGGTGGGTGGAGAGAATACATTTGAAATTTGTTCATTTGACAGTCGTTGCAGATTTGGACAGAGACTGTTCACAATTAGCTCAGTCACCTCCTTTATCCTCACTCATCTGAGATCACATGCTTCCCCTCTCTTACTTCCTTTTCTTTGATCTCGTCGACATCTAAACTTCTACATCCATGTAAGGATTTTCTGAAAATTTCAGATCTGACTTCATGGATCTAATTGACTGCTTTGTTACTAAGATGGCAGAGTGAGACGAACACTCTTGAGAATTCACAGCTGAGTAGGTGCACTAATCTGCCTCTTTTCTCCAATTTCCTACCCCCGTCATAGAAACGCATCCATGGAGAAAAGAGGCACGAGAGCAGGCGTACGTCTTGTGAAAGCGTTGCTTATCTGTTCTCCTTTCTCTGCGTGAAAGGATGCAACTCACTCACAGAGGTTTGTAGTCTTCTCAGATGAAAGGGGAGCACTTGTAGCGTTCGTCAAACAAATGATGAAAAAGCTCGGAAACAAAAGGCAACAGTTTTTAAACGAAAGCGCATCACACACAGCTTTAACAGGAGGTGACATCCTGCAGATGCGTAGGTGCTGACTGGGTGTAAAATTTAATTCGAAAGCAAAGCCCCCTGCCTCTCTACTCCCTCACCATCAGTAAAGTAAACAGGAAAAGAAAATCACAACTGTTTTTTGTGGGTGTGTCACTCCAGTGTTTCTACTTGAAACTTATTACAAGTATATCCATTTCTTATGGGAAACTGCTTTAGAAAGCTTTAATAATTTTTCATTTTTACTTTGGGAATTATGCAAAAGTTAAATGATGATAAATCAGTCCAAAGCGGGATTTCTGAACCACATTCCAGTGATAGTGTTTCTCATTTTTCAGATGGCAGTAGAGTGTGAAGCACTCTTCATTTGATTAAACTCTACCCAAAGGCGGCATCAATTATGCATCTTCACAATGGAGTTAATGGACTGTGATAGCAGCCGAAGATGACTTGACTAAATTTCTACATGACATGGCAAGAAAAATATCACTCCAATAATGTACGCGTCTTCAACCTCTTGTCTGGAATGATAGAATGTCAAATTTCCCTCCAGCTTATTAAACCCGGCTATGATGTCTTTTGTTAATTTTTCTGTTAATCAATAAAACGATGCGCTGACAGGTCTCTCCTTCAGCTCAGTAAAATTGCTGCACAATAGAGATAAAGAACACTCCAGCATCTGCAAAAGCCGTGAATTCGCCTGGATTTACCTGTGTGGGGATGTGCATGTTCAAATGTGTCATCTTAGCCTGCAGGGCTGTGTATCTTGCGATCAGGGCTCTGCATTTCTCATCTCTGGGGTTTTGATCCCAAGAGTGGACCCATACAGCGAGCAGAAGGGGCCCCGGCAAGCGTTGACTACTCTGCCACTGACCCATCTGGTCATCAGGCTGGCCAGGAGCACGCAGAGAGCAAAGAGCTTTAACTTCAGCCCGACAATGCTGGAAATTGTGTAAAAATGGCAAACTGAGAAATGCCAGTGATTTATTTTGAGATGCTGTATCGACTGCATACAGTAATAAATGGAACACAGTGTGGAGCATCTTTTCAGCCCTGTTTAGGTTCTACAAAGTGCACTACACAGTTTCTCTCATTCACATACTCGTTTTTCACCGAGCTTTATACTCTGAACTGGTCAACAGTCTGTCACTGCAAAACTCTCACAACAGTGAGCTGTTAGAGAGAGGGGTTTATAGAAAATGACATTACAGGGCTGAGGTTGTCGTTTTTACTGTCAAAAGCCCAGCAATGCACTTGTTACTAAAGACCTTATCCAAGGGGCCGCAGCCCCTGAAGCAAGACCCAGCAAAAAATGGCACACTGCAGGAATACGGCAAAATCTGCCGCTTTTCTCTCCTGTTTAGGTGTGAAATTTTTACCGTGTCTTAAAAAAAACACTGCAAGAAAGAAATTGTGGACAGTTGACAGTCTCTGTCCAAACTCTGGAGCATTGAGATGCCTGAAATATGACACAGATACAGTACAAGTGAATAAGGACGTCACATTTTTTTTCCCTCTGTTTAAGCACAATTCTGACTTCAAAATGAATTTTTGTAAGATATTATCGAGGAGAATTGAATGAGGATGACTTCTTACTGATGCTGCTCCTAAAAATAATCTCATGCATCTGTGACACCTCCATTGAATCTCCTGTTGTGTAAGAGCGGCCTTCTTGGATGGAAAGACTGCAAAAAACACAAATGTTTTAGAAAAGCATCTTGATTTCCAAAGAGGAAAGATCTGGCAAATGATAATTACAGTGTTTTATTTTGTTTTTCATGTTTAAAAGCTACAAATTATTGGGTTCCCAACAATATGTCAAGACAAAATATTTTATAGCATCTTTGCCAGTGTGATGCTACTGCCATCTATTGATGCCATACAAATCTCTGTTTGTGTTTAGTCATTTTGTTCCTCCTCATCTAACACAGCCTTGACTCAACTGTTTGAATCTAGCTTTTTTACATGAAAAAGGTCCAAGAGCTTTGAAATGAACCAGACGTTTCTGAGCTTTAAGCATGCTCTCCAAAAGGATTCAATTATTAAGGGAATGCGGCTTTTTTCCACTCTTTGACTTTAGAAGAAAGAAAAAGAAAAAAAGCATTTGACCAAGCTCTGAATAACGATTAAAGATTGATGGGATTTACCTTATGGACTTATAACTTAAAGAGTTTTACGCTTTTAACAACAAGTAACGTATTTCTCCTTCTGAAAGCCAGCGCACACATACGGGAACCAATACTGTTTTGAAAAAATGCTCGCAAAACAAAGATTATTCCAAAACCAACCGAAGTACACTGAGAAAAATAATTCAAATAATAAATTTTAAATTAAGTAAATTTCAGACTCTCAACCTTTTTACAGTTTAAAATTCCCTATTTTAAAACAGACTAGACTAGAATACAACAGAAGCAAAAAAGGAAAGAAAAGTGGTGCAGTGCAAATATGTTCCCCAAAAATGTTATTGTAAGATGTTAGTTACATGCAAAAAAAGCCAAAAATCAAGCTATAAAGATACAACTTACATAATAAAGTAAAATTAAAAACAATATTTGCACACTAAAAAAAAAGTTTTCCAGATTGTGCCTCAACTTAGAGGACACTTGACCTTTCTTTATATGGAGAAAAACTGTTCTGGAGGTAACTGCAATAGTGGAGCTCCAGGACCTCAAACAGGGCAGCAGTGTCAATAAACTGTTGTTCAGGAGAGAACTGTCATAAATGGATCTTACTGGTCAATTTGAGAATTCAGGAGCGACTAAAGCAAATCAAGCATGAACATCATTCTGCAAGGCATCAAACTAAACTTATCGAACCCCGTTCTTATACGTGGGCCAGGAGGTTTTCTGTATTTCAACACTTGAACTCTATTTACTCTTTCCAGTCAACAAGTATAAACACTACTACTGAATTAGGGGTGCTTTGTTGATTAACATCAATATGTAAATTGTTGTGCAACTGGTGACACATTTGCATCTGTGCTTCATTGACTCATCCTTTCAAAAGGCTTGATTGGAATCAAAATATCAATGTGAGCTCCTTTGTTTTTTGTGGGTTTTTTTTTTTTGTATTTTAACAATAAACAGTCAGGAATGGACATGCTGTGCCAACTGTGGAAAACATTATGTATTTTTATGCTAAAGTATGAACAGTAACATTTTTAATATTTAACATATTTAAAACACAGTATGATGAATTTAATTGGTATATTCTCCCCCATTACTTGCCTTTAAAACTTAATTCATTCAACCCTAAATCACTCCAAGCCACTTAAAATGTATAATTATTTTAATATCCAAAGCTTCTACTGAACAAATACAAATTTATTCACATTACAAATGACCTCATCCATTGGTGTTAATGCTCCATCCACTTTGGTGACAACTGTGGAGATTAGTCTGCTCAGTAATGAGGCAGTAGAGATCATCATTACAACCTTATTAAAGTAAATATATAGTGAACGTTTTATCAGCAGGTGTAAATGTGCGCGTGGAAGTAGAATGATTAAATCTTTTTTTTTATAAACACTTTCACATACAAACGATTAGGAATCATTTAGCCGAGTATTTTACAATTCTACCCCATCTAAATACATTACCTTTTCTTGTTTTCATACAAAAATATCAGAGTTTACCACAATATTTAATGTGGAACTCATACTGTCACCTAAATTTATTTTGGATGCTCTCTGCTGCTGCTTCTTTTTTCATCTCTCCTTCTCCCTCATGTCTTCTTCCTAAAGAAAATGTTCGTCTCTGCCCGAATCCTTCCCTCCTTGCCAGACAAAGACGTCCTCCTCCTCCCCACTTGTGCCTGAGTCGGATAAATTTGTAAGAAGCTCCCTGATGGCTCTCACTCAGTTTTGTCAACCTCGCTGCCATAAGATGAACTAGCTGTTATGTTTCTTCAATGTAAGAATGTTTAGCTTGATGTTTTAACCTAAACTTAGAATACTACATTTGTATACTGGTCAACACGTACGACATAAAACGAGTTTGTTGTTTTAACTTTATTAGCAAAATTTGAAGGTAACATATCAGTTTTAAAGAAATAATTATCACAAAGGAGTTGCTCATCAGGCCAAAAATAAAAGCATGTTAACGATATTAACAAAATCACCAGACTGACAACCTAGCAAAAGACCAGCCTTTTGTTAAATAATAACTACATTTGGTAAAATATTTTATTGCAATTATACACCAGTTCAGTGGCCTGGTAAAAGGGTGTCTGTCTCTGAGATTGGAAAGTTGTGAGTTCAAATCCAGGCCGGGTCATACCAAAGACTCTAAAAATGGGATCCGCTCATTATGGGGGTTAGGCCACCAAATAGTTCCAGAATGTGGCTGTGTCTGCAGCTCACCGCTCTCCCTAGGGGATGAGCCGAATGCAAAAAAAAATTATTTTTTTTTACACACCTAGGTGTGTGACAAATAATAGGAGTTTAACTCCTCTTAGTGTTAATGATCTGACCTTCGTGCATGTAACCTGTTTAAAGGATTACCTCGTATGTCTTAACATAAAAGGTCATCCTTGCAGGACCCTTTGCCAACTGTCTCGCCCAAAACTCAGTAGCAAATTTCTGATGAACTGTCCTAGAAAATGGAAGGTTTTTGATTTTGCATAAAAATTGCCTAATCCTATAGTTAAAAGAGCATTGGGACGCTTTGAAAACTGATCACACGATAATATCAGAGTTTAAGTCATGAATGATATGTAAGGAGGAATTAGCAAATAAAGTCTCAAATGTGGCCTGACATTCCAGAATAAACACGCAGCTTCTGCCCAAAAGTGTCCTGATCGAGATAAGAAAAAAAGTTTGTAGACAAAAATCTGTTGAAGCAGATTAACTGCTAGTTAATTACACCATATTTGTTTGTTTTGTGGCCTCTCAGGAAATAATTCTCACCGGAATCCATTAAGACAGAGTATAATAAAAAAAAAATTAACATCGCTTTATGGACTTTAAAAACAAGTGAAATGATGCAATACACTGGAAACACCGGGTTTTCCAAAGGGTGTTGTGGCTCCCTGTGTTTTAATTTAGGTGGAAAACCGGTGCAAATGGCTCTTTGAGTGGTAAAGGTTGCTGACCCCTGAAATAGCTTTTACTGCCTTACTTGGCAGTGCAGAGGTTTAACCCTTCAAAATTCAAAAAAAGAATCACATGAGGCTTCTATGCCCAACCCTGACCTGACCCTGATTCTGCTGAAAAAAAAGTGTGAGGCTAAACCTCTCTGCTAATTGGAAATTAAGTTGGTCACCTTTTTTGTTTTTGCTTTTTTCTTTGCTTTACGGTACTTTTGAAATGCTTTCATGTGAAGATTTTTTTTTTTTACTGAAAGGCTTCCCCTTTGAGGTACATCTGATGGATTCAGTAAAACATAAAATGCAGTTTTAACATTTTTTTTAAAGTGTGACTGAATTGGTATCTCAGTTTTACTTATTATACTTATTAGTTCCTGTAACGAATGCAACTTACAAAAGAGTTGTATCATCACGTGACGTGAATAGAGATCACTGTTTTGTTGACCTTTATAATGAAGCCTCTAACACCTTCACTGGATTACAGAATGCTAATATAAAAAAAAAACTACTTATTTAGGATTTGCATTTTTTTTTTTTTTTTACCAAGATATGAAGATGTAGAAATGTGTGACCAAAAAAAAGTAGCTCTCAACATAATTTATATCCCTATTTAGGGAAAGTGGGTCAAAGCCATACTTACATTTTTCTCTCAAAAGATGGCGCTGTAGGCATTGATGATGGGAAGCCGTGCCTTGAGATTTCATTTCAGGATGATACATTTTACACACAGTAAGATATATGTACAGAAAATATACCGTTATACAGCGGGGAAAAAAAAAGAAATTCACATTTTTAGGCTCATCCTACACAAAAAACAAAGCAGCAAAACATTAAAAGTAATTCACAGAATGACCAATAGCCTTTTTATTAGATTTTCCTGGGTAAAATAAGTCCTAAAGACAAGTGATTATTGTAGAAAAAGCTTTTAGATATATATATTTCACTATCAATAATTCAATAAACTGAAAACCTGAAACCGATTTAAATAGTTGATAATGCTTCTTTTTGTTAACTAGACACAACAGTGCATTACTTCAATAGTTAAGCACAACTTTTTTCTACTGTCAGCACATTCTGAAAAATAAAAGCTGCAGTGCTCAACTCTTTTCATGACCAGCTTTTTTGCTGTAAGAATTCCTGAAATAAGATAGAATAAACAACATACCCAAATATAGAGATCTTTACCAAAATATGAAATAAACTGCAATGCATGCTGGGCTTTGTGGGGCTAATGAAGCTCAACAACAACTTGCTTGCATCTTTGTGCTGCCTATTTTAACAACCATAGGAGCAGATTAACCTAATGGCCACTCCAACTGTTTTATTTTTAGCAACAGCATACTTTCATTTCTGTTTGTTTTAGGGAAAATGGGACTTCAGAAAAATAATTTGCCCCACCAGCTAAAACAAAAGCATCCAGAAACTCTTAAAACAAACACTGGCTATGATTGATGTTTTGTTGCATAATTAGGCATTTTGCAGATGCCAAAGTTGTTGCATAAAAGTAAATGTAAAAGATGCAATTGATAATAAAGCAATAGATACTTTTCTTGTACTGGGTTTAATCTTGTTGGCTCTTATCTTCTAAATAAAAAAAGAAAAGAGAAGAGTGGTTTGTGTGCAGACCAGCAAACCAACCTCGGCAGGTTTTTAAATTGGGTGCACCGAACACGAGCAATTGAAAGACCAGCCCTCTGTACAAGGTTTTCAAGGGGTTATCTATTTTTTATAACATAGATTAATGTTCAATTACAGTGCATTATTAATGAGTGAGAAAAAGGCTGGTAAGATTGACGGGGCATAAAATAGCCTCAACTCTACCTTTCATGCACTCCTCTCATACCACCTTCAATCGATCAGCCCAACTCCTACTAACTCCAATGCTGCTGGGCCAGGAAAGCAGTTCTTAATACAACATATTAATAGAAAGTGCTTCAGATTTTAAAGTGCAGTGGATACATCAGGATTTTCACTTTTAAAAACAATTACATACTTAATTTTTTTTTATGTATTTTTCTAAACCTGCCATTTTCAAACACCTGTTTGATAGCTGTCCTTTTCTCAAACTTCGCTTCCAAACTACTGCTGCCCTTAGCAAAAAGTAGTTTCTTTAAGTATTCCACAAATATAAGTAAGGCAGAATACTTTGAGTTTACTTTAACATACTATCTATACATTGAAAACTTAAAATGTTCCAATTTAGTCTGAAGAAGTATTCAGTTAGTATAATGGTACTTCCTACACTGCACGTACATGATGTATAATATACTTGCTGTACTACTTTTTACTAGGGCACTAAAAATAATTTTTAATCTACAGGTCAGAAATCAGGAAAAGACTCCTTCACCAGAGCCACAGATCAACCACAATCACATTGGGGTTGTGTGACAGTTGTATTTCCGCTGCAAAGACCAACATATCAATTCATGTGAAAGATTTCAGCGTGCAACCCCAAACTCTAGAGCAAATCACTGCTATGATTGGAAGAATGCAAGGAAGCACTGACAACACTGAGAATTATACAGACTGAAGGTGGCCTCAGTGTTATCAATCTTCAAACATCATTGTAAACTCATCAAGTTAGGCATCACAGTGAAAGTCCACAATCAAGAACATTGCGACTTATATTTTTTTTTTTGCCATTTGTTATTGACATGTTTTCTTGTTGTCTTTGCCGGCATGTTAGCGTTTCTGTCGAGTAAAATAAAAAGCATCACATATTTTACTTTATAACAGTGGGGGCAGCAGTCCTGTTTCAGTCAAGCTGTCAAAAATAGAGGCAGTACTTGTCTGCTGCTTGTGTTTACTCGGTCAATAATGTGATGACAAAGTGCAGAGTTCCACTTTCATGTAACCTTTTGATCTTTCTATAATGGATGTAAAAATAAATCAATAAGGCAATTAATAGGGTATTGGATAACTTGTATATCTTTGAAGCTTTTGTGAAACATTGCTGGCTCTAAACAATCATAGAAACACCAAATTACTTAAGGGTATTCATTTATTATTTTGTTTTATCCTTTAGTTTTCTAAAATATTTTTGAAACAACTTTATCCAGAAATGTGCCTACAACCCCCTTCAAGGTGATAAAAAAGGGACTATACACCAACTGAGGTTTTACAAATAGTTTTACATTTTATTAATACATTTTCATAAAACAATTTTTAAGACTGTATCAAAAACTCAGTAAAAACATTAGATTTAACCATTTTTTCTTATGGTGATATCAGATATGAAATGTACATAATTCACATATTGTTGTGGTTTCTTTGTTTCCCATCACATGGAAATAATAGATGACTTTTCTGGGACAGGCAAGTCAACCATCTTTTATACCCTCACAAATTGATTTTTTTTCTTCTTTTTTTTTTATTTTATTTTTTTTTTTTTATAATTGGAATCATAAATCTAGACATACAATTGAAAAATAAAAGATTTTTCCACTCGTAGACCCACTCCCCAACTAAGTTTACTGATAAAACACTTGATATTACGCAGCCGTTTTCTTCCACAGGCACACAAGTATGTACATCCTGTTAAACCCCATGCTTTTTCTGAACTGACATGGTTTAAGCAGTATGCTAAATCTTGCAGTGCAACACCTAGAGGCAGAGCAATGATAATACAGTGCTCTATACCCACCCACCCACTGCTTACACCAATAAAACCAACATTACACAAGACAGTGGAATCAACTCATTAATAGATTCCCTACCTGCTGTGAAACACAGCATTCCAATCGCCCCTTTGTTATTGTTGTAGAAACCCCATTAGATTTACCATGGGACAAGAGGCAACACCTTGGCAACAGCAGAACCCTTCTTCTCACAGACAGCTTCAGTGGCATATCTTAACAAAACATAATGAAGCTGTATCTAAAATGGGTGAGATCAGAGTTATGTCCTTTGTGATCAAGTACCAGAGGAATTGTGGTCAAACTTCACCTATATCAAATATACTTTTTCCTTTCTTCACCAACCTATAACTAAATGCTTTCAAATCTGCGCAAGACAGAGTGCAAGGTTTAACAAGAGTTTGCATAAGTGCAAGGTTTGCAAGTTATTGTCAAGAGGAAGCAAAGTAAAAACAGAAATGTATGCTTCATAAACTGTGTAAATAAAAGTTTCATGCTCTTAGCTTGCCATTTTGCATTTCCTTCCCTCTAGAAATAACAAGTGCAAAATCTTAGTAAACCTGGCTGAAGGGTAGATAAGAATGATTTAGAACTCATAAAGATTAACACTGTGAGGGAGAGCCTCAAGTCTGTTGTCATGGTGACATCTGCACAAAGACCCTGTGGACTTCAGTCTTTCCTGCTTCTTTATTATTTTCTATACAATAGAAATAGTACATCATTGAAGATAAAATTGTCTCCTCTTGGCAAAAACAGACAAAAATAATAAAAGCAAAACAAAATGCAATAAGTCAAAAGCAGATCCAAAAAACAGAAGAAGAAAAAAAAAAAGAGTGATGGAATTAAAAATGTTTTCCATCCATCTGTCCCATGATAGAAGTAAAATCTTATGTTACAGTGTCTATTCTGTGATGGTCAGATATATATCGTTGTCTCCTCTTCTAAAAAGTCAAAGCCAAGTCATAGAGCACAACTGTATTTACTCTTGTAAAAGTTCTGAGAAGCATTTCTACAAATCTCTTTGCTTTCTATGATCCAAGCTCCAATGTGGGTTAGGGAGGCACATAAGGAGGTGGGGACCTGTAAGCCGTCATATTTTTGGGACGCGAGCCTTTGCCCTCAATGGGTACGGTAAATGGTGGTGGGGGCTGGTAAGGTGGAGCATTCGGATCATCATCCTGATAGATTAAAAAATCCTCCATTAGATCCTGGTTGAGTAGGCTGCTATGGGGTCCTGGCATGTTTGGATACTCTGGAGGAGGAAGAGGGGGCTTCTCTTCTTGAAGGATAAGAGGAATGCTGGAAGAAGGAGGTGATTTGGAATCATCCAACTCGTCTGCAAATATTATTGGAACTCCCTTCTTGATGAAAGTTGCCTGTTCCTCTGTGGTCATCTTTCCTTTGCGTTTCTTGCGGTAGCAGACCATAGCAATGATGCCAGCTATGAGCAGCAGTGCTGCCACCACTACAGCTGGAATAACTGTGTGCAGGTAAACATCATCACTGCTTCTACGGTCTGTCCCAGGAGAAGGCGAAGGTGTAGGAAGAATTGGCACTGGAATCTCTCCAGGTGGAATGAAAGTATATCTCTGACATTCATTGGTGCCAAAAACAGAGATGTTGATAGTTTTGAATTCAGGCTCCATGGCTTTGATAAAGGCCGGTTTGGGCATTCCTTGGGGATTTGAGATTCTGTTACTGAGAACTGTAATCTGATCCTTTGGACAAGGGTTTTGCTGAAGACTGTTATTGGTCCATTGAACAACAATGGAACCACTTCTGATGTTTCTCAGGGTCACAGTACTACTGTTCCTATCGCCAAAGGCATATGCCAACTTTTTGATGAGAAGAATCTTCTTATTGACATCACCATTTAAACTTTTATGATCACCTTGAAATCGAGCAGCAAACATGACTGATGGTTTGTCGTTGTTAGACCAGCGGTTAACTTGAACCACAAATGCATCCATGATGCTTTGGCCACCTTTATCAGTAGCCATCATAAAATACTCATGATTACCTTCATCCTCTGGAAGGCCATACAAAAGCTGGATGGTGCTGTTGAACTGAATCCATGATGTTTCACTCACTGGTTCTTTGGAGGACTTGAGCAAAGTCAAACGCAGCTTGTCGGTTGTCCCATCTTCTATGTCATAATATGTATCAGCAGCAATTTTAACCTCAAAGTAAGTGCCAACCCATGCAATCACATGATCAATTGAGTTGCGAATCACTGGAGTGGTATTTGAGTCTATTCTGATTTTAGGTGGTTTAACTGTGGTAGACTTTGGCTGTCGAGGAGCTGGGGTTGAAGATTTGGACTTTTTGGGTTTCTTTGTAGAGGAAGGTTTGGGTTTCTTAGTGGTGCTGGGGGCTGTTGGCATAGCAGTGGCTTCCACAATTGTAGGCCTTGTTGTGGCAGGTTGAATTGGGAGGGTGCTTGTAGTTCCTAATACTCTGGTAGGTTGGGGAGGTTCTATGACAGGAGTATGTGCAATCTGATCTCTGATCCTCATGGTTGGCTTTACTGGTAGAGGCAAAGGGCCTCGCACAGGAGGAGCAGAATTATCTGTCGCTGGTGCAATAAAGGGTGAAGTTGGGGTTGGAACAGGTCGCGAAATAGGTTCTTGGCTAACCGTTGGAGGAAGCAGGGATGGTACTGGAGTGGGAGTATTGTTCAAGTGCCGCCTGACCCGTTTTACTACATGGGGTTTTTTGTTGACAATATGCCAACCAACCACAGGATAACCAAGCTTGGCTGACATTGTCCCATCTTTTGCTGAATATTGAACACTGCTTATGTCAGGGATGCTGTCATGATCTAGGGAACATCCTACTTTCCAAGACAAAAGGGCCCCATTCTCAATAACTTTCTTTGCATTTCCTGGCCCAGCCATGAAAGCAGTCATGTCAAATAAGCGATTGTTCACAACAGGGACAACCCTCATGTGTTCTAACGGTACATGTGAGAACTTTTTCATAACACTCAGTAAATTGACCCTTTGTTTAGCAACCATCTTTGTCAAGTCTGCATCCAATATGACAGTTAGGACAGTAACAGGCTCTTCAGACATACATGTGAAAGGTTGCAGGCTACTATCAGACTGTAGAGTGAAAAGTGCTGGCTCAGTGTCTGCCCGATCTTCTGGGTATACTTCAATAGAAAATACTGTGCTGGGGTATACTTGGCTGCTTGTGTTCTCAGCTAGACCCTCCTCTGAAACCAAGATACGATATGCACCTTTATCTCGATCCAGAGCCAAACCTTTTAGACTGCAGCTCTCCTTATCCCAATAAAGCCAGGAAGGTAAAGACTTTTTTCCCAGCTCGGTGAGCTTCAAAAAGGAAAAGAAAAGACATGATTAGTTCTAAAACAGGAGTATGAAAGGTGTAGCAAAAAGGAAAAGGTTCATTTCACTGGTGAATTCTATCAACAGAAGTTACAATTGACTATAGATGATAAAATGTCTGATCAGAATAAATGTTAATGTCAAACAAACAAAAAACAAGCAAGACCTGAAAAAGGAAGACATAAAAGTTTGGTGCATTTGAAATGCAGTAAAATAAAATAAGTTTATGTTATCCCTGGTTTTATAAAAATACAAAAAGATTTAAAAAGAAGCATTTTGTTGTTTAGACCAAGGCATTAAGCTTCACTACCACACATTCCTTCTAACTTAATTAAGTGGAAGCACTGTCATATCGAAAAATGCAGTAATGCCTTTTTATACCATATTTTCAGGATCAGAAAGCTTTACTGTTTACATTTTCATTGTAAGGTTTTTTAAATATTTATTTGAATTATGTCTAAAGAAAAATTGTGAGTTCTTTAAAACTCTCAGAAAATAATTGAAATTATCTAAAACCTGAGGCACTTTGTGCAAAAACATTAAAAGTTAAGTTCTGTGATACCCTTTCCTAGAAAAAAAATCCACAGAAATGTTAATAGGTATAATTATTTATGTTGCAGGACTTACAGTTGAAGATTGTTCAACTGTCAACAAAGAAAATGTTTATATATATATATACATATTTGTTTACTATTTTGTTAAAAAAATGTAGGTATACTTACATGGACATTGCAGCTTGCGTGGGTTTTTCCTGGAGGAAGTTTTAACTGAAATACCTGGCCCACAATTGCTGAGGAGTCAGGAATGTTGGTGTGTGCTCCCTCAGTCTTGGCAGAATAATCTGGAATAGCTGTAGGTGGCCCTTCACCTACGGAAGATGCTGCAGCCTGTAGCTCAGAGAGTACAGAGGACTGCATAGATGCCTCTAGTTCCACTGGTAATATGTCCACCTTTGTACCTTGTCGGTCAGCCACAGTGTCTCGGGCTACTGTTACCAAAAGCCCGATTACCAGAGGTAGAGTTCTGCAGGAAAGAAGCCTGCTTCTCCTTACATTCCCACAGCTCATGTCTCTTTGTTTATAGTGCATAGCAGGAGACCTTTGAGTTGCCCAACAGATGTCTATGAACAACTGAAAAGGCCACATCCGCTTAAGTCAGGCTGATGATATGCTTGTGGGTCAGACTTTACTGAGCCTGAATATGCTCACAAGTGGTGTGCTTTCCCTTCCGCCCGTCCTGTGTGATCCATGAAGAGACCTTTGACAGCCTGTCAGAGAGCCATGTCACCCGCACTCTAGGAGATAAAAGAATAAAATAGAGAACAGTGTGACAAAGATCCAAACAAACATCAAAAGATCAGCGTGCCTACAAGAAGATTTATTTCACTGTATGAAGACAAATGATTATTAAACATAAAAGCCAAATTAGACTAGTTAAAATATTGCAGCCCTGCAACAGGGATCAGTGGTGATAAAAACACGTACCTGTGATGAACATTGTCTGTGTATAAAACACAAATTTGATTATGCAAATCTATGAGTGTGCCATCTCTTTGACAATGCTAAAGTTCATCCCATCAGCAAAAATCTGTCATTTAACCCTTTAACACTGGAGATGTCGTCAGAGACATCTAAACAACATGCTCTTTGACATATGGCAACTCCTTGACCTTTCATGCGATCATCGAGAATCAGCTGCTTCGGACGCAGAGGAAAGTAGCTTTTCATAACATTATGAATTTAAAGAGTTGAATTATAAAGGGCAAAGCCACTTTTCTCCATGACAGCATCATCCAATTGACAGCTATTGCATAAACACTTTACTACTATAAAATGGTGCATATCAGCAAAAGGCTGCTTTTCTCCGCTTCAGAATCTGCTGGAGCTACGTTAATTGAGTAAACGATTGAAAAGTTATGGTAGTCAAAAGAATGTAAATACTGAAGCTAAAGCTCTGGTTTAAAAGGGTTAAAGCATCACGTAACTTTAACCTGGACTCAAAAACACTTCAAATACTTAACATTGCAGCACCCTAATAGGACTGATACATCTGACCAAGTTTTGGTCAAATGTCAATAACTTCTTTTCTTCAATGCATCCTCTAATATCATTTATTGACACATGGCTGAAATATTAAAAAAGAAAAGAGATTGTATTAGGCCTGCACAATAAATCGCAAATTTATGGCTATCGCAATATCAAGCTGTGCAATGCGCTTGTCGCAAAAAACGGCCGAAATCGCGATAAATGGTTATGTTAAATGTGCCAAAACAATCTTATGGCAGCTTGAAGTGTATAACAAATCAAATAAATCCCTTTATGCATTTGACCAATCGGATGGACCCCTTCACGTTGTTGACCAATCAGATGGAGGCCTATTATGTTAGATGCTCGCTTCATTTGTAGACTAGGGTCATTTGGAGTATAATTCAAAGTATGTGGACTCTTATTTAAATGAAACTGTTGCAGTCAAATGGAATTTATGTTTTTGGTTGTTTTGCAATTTGTTCATGTATTGCAAGATATATCATCATTGTAATATTGATCATTAATATCCCAAATTGCGAGTTTTCCTCATATCCTGCACCCCTAGATTGTACCATAGTGAAAACAATTGTATGCTTTTTGTTTTACTTTACTTATTTAACTTAAGAACAATTGATTTCTATTACATACATTAACTTAATCTACAATCAACCATCTAAACTTTTTTTTTTGTACCTTTATGTCAAAAACACTAAAATAGGATGCAACACTTGTTTGGGAAAACTATGACCGATCATTACGAGCTACAATTACTGGTTCATAAAGTAGTGGAAATATCATTACACAAGTCATATAAAAAGGCTCAGGAGGTAAAGCAGCTGTTTACTGCAGTTGGCAGTTCCAAGTCATAACGTTCAGTGAGTGTCTGAGCAAGACAAGTAATTACATCTTGATCCAAATGTGAACATATTGGCAATTTTGCAAGGTTATTTTGTTAAAAGGATCTGATCACTACATGAAAACAAAATAAAAAAAATCTATAACTATCCATCACACATATGCATTTGTATTCATATCTGTTTATACATACATACCGAAGCCTAAGCCTTGACATTTAATGACAAATGGTGGAAATACATTCCTGTAAAAAAAAGACAACTCAAGGCTAAGTAGAAAATACATTCCAATGCATGGCTACATTTTATAGAGAAAGATTGCAACAATAGTGGTAAGCTTTCCAAAATTATGCTGCAGTCAACTTTATCACTGACAATAGCTGCTGGTGACGGATAGTGGAGATTAAAGGTATTGAAGTACAGTCAAATATGGTTACATAGAATGAAAAAGCTTAAAAACAGACATTCAGAAATACTGAAACGTGAAAGAATTTTACAGTGTGCTTCAGTTTGTTTGTTTGCTTCAAAATGTCATCAAATAACATCAACTAGAGGGTGAAGAAAAAGTAATTTAAAGTGTAAAGCTTTGACACAACAAGACAAATCTAAATAATTTTTTTTAAACCCTTATTTAGTTTTTCTTATGTTTCAATACATTAGTAAAATCCTCTACAGAGAAGTTTAACCCTCCAACACCAGACATTTCGCTGGCAACAGAAAATAAGCAAACTCATTTTCTCAGCTTTGAAAACCCGTTGGAATCAAGATAATTGTGTAAACGGTCAAAGAGCTTTAGTAATTCAAAGACTGGAGCTACAGTTCCATTGTTGAAGGGGAAAAAATGGAATTCATCAGTCCAGATCTTTGAGTAACCTTTTTAGGAAAAGTAAACACCATTTTTCTATGTTCTCTTATGCAAAGCTACTTTGGAAATTCCACAAAAAAAATTTATATATTTTTTTCTGTCTTTTTTCCCCATCTGCCCTAAAAGGTATATTTTCAAAGGTTTTTATGAAGTTACAGAAAGTATAAACTAATTTGTGAGATATTGATTTGTTTTTCACCACTGAGTTCCAGAAAAATGCCATCTGTTAACGTTAAATTAATGCTGGTTTATGTAAAAACATCAGGAGTAACATTTTTGTTGCATCTCAGGTGCAAAAGGTTAATTGTTTTATCCCATTTTTTTATCTGCCTTCTTAAAGCACATGCTTGTATTTCAGTATCCATCCTTGTATGAACATTTTTGCTTACCCTATCAACAGAAACAGACGGAGGTGACAACTTTTCAAACAAGTCCCTAACCCTATCCCCTAAAAGATTTATTAACCTTGCTGAGACATGCATCTCACAAGATTTTACATTTTACCATGGAAAACAGCATCTCGTTCCTTTACCACATGCAAGCTGATTAAAAAACAAAACCCTTTGCATCATGGTTCTTCAGGCTGTTGCCACATACCCACGTGGCTGTAGGCTACCTACATCAAAGTAAGAAGCAAGAAAGGAGCTCTTCCAAAATATGACCTAGATTTGATGTACCTACTTTATAATGTGTAATGTAGCAGAGCCTCTGTGTGTAATGGAAATAAATCAGCCTTTTGTCATACCATCCATGCTAATACAGGCATAAATTTTGAAGTCATTTATTTTCTGCTATATCACAGATATAAATAGAATAAAGTGAGAAAAAAAGGAGCATGGATGCTTAAAACAAAAGGGTTTTATTTCTATTTTACTATAATGGTTTGACTACAGGAAGTAATACAACCATCAAAGCACAACATAGTGCCTGTTTCTAAGAAAACCGATGACACTCACTCTAAATGAGTCTGAAATGACAGAACAGGAACAATTTATGAATGTGTCAGACGTAAAATGTAAAAAAAAAGTAACACTAGTAACACTAGACTACTTGTGGCATTTCATTTAAGCTTAATTGAAAACAATAAAAACCAATCATACAACAAGCAAGATTGAAAGATAGCTCTAAAAAGCCATATCACAAAATACCAACACTATAAATAGCAAAAACAAAAACCATCTTCTCGACCGCTTTCATACACATATAAACTTCAGTAACATCCAATTTATAATCTAGAAGGCTTTAATATGTCATCCATCCACTATCTTAAGTCCCCCCCAAATATTTTTTTGGGGAAGATGTTCCAAAAAGGTTCAAAAGTGTGTTTATTATGAGAATGTTTGACCATTTTCATGCAGTACCTTTGTGAGGTCAGTCATTAATGTTGAATGAAAGACCTAGCACACAGTTTTTGCTCTAATTCGCCCCCTATGGTTTTTTTAATAGTTAAGGTTTAGGAACTAAACTTTCGTTCATTGATGAGATGATTTTAAGTTATTTTAAAATGGGTTGTCAGCAAACCATGTACTGAAATGTCATTTTTTTAATTATTGTAGAGTGAATTTCAAAATGCATTTTCTAATTGCAAATTGATGGTCAATTGAAAGTTGCAGATTATTTTGAATGTTGACTCAAAAGTCTGATTACTACAAATATTTGCAAAAAATTGTCAGCCATAAAGGTACACGCATTTATTATGTACCGAAAACACTCGTTGGTCATTTTGATTGGCAATTTTCAGCCTCTTAAAGAACTACAAAGAAATGTTTTTGCTTTTACTTTGCTAAACTTAAAAAAAGATGTAATGCATTGCAAATATTCCATGACTTTCAAGTTTCCATTTTATTCTTAACAGTAGTCACACACAAAAAAGATGATGGTCTTGTTTTTTATGATTATTTTTCCATCAAAGTTTCAATTTTCTTTGAAATACTGCAGTATAATTTTCCAGCAACATCTACCAACAGCAGCTATAGTAGATCAGGATGTTGAATCAAAATTATGCCAAAGTGATGTGGTAGAATTTTACTTTCCACTTAAATATGAAATGATGAATATTTGCAAGCAGGCATCTCTAAAAATAAACCATTGGTTTTGCAAATGTTTCAGAGAGGCAAAGGATCTATAGCTGAAGCAGGAAATGCAGTCAGGCAAAACATCCGTTGTGGGAAACAACCTAGCAAAACTGTCTTAAATTTTTCACTGTCCGCCAATTCATCCAGCTGGTTCTAAAATCTTAAGCGAAGAGATAAAGGCTGCCATTATACAATAACCATGAGAGGCTTTTACAGCGCTTGCTAACTTTTGTTTTAAATGTACAATTTATGTCCATGAAGTATTCCAGAATTCATGCAAAACAAATTCCATTTTGAAATAGTACATGCCATAAACCTTTTCTTTTTTAAATGGTAAGAAATATTTTGAAGTTAATAGTGAATGATTCAAGCCTGTGACTTCTGCTCATTTCACACAACTGCTTACCCTTCTAGGGGGGGCAAAACCATTTTACAACCACTCAAGGAGTATGTAGTACAACAGTGGTTAAAACTTGAAAACCATCAGAAATAATTAGCCCTCCAAAGCACAGTGGCACTCAGGGCCAATTGAATTGACATACCACATGCAGCAGCTTCTAGATAGTGCCTGAGCTGAATTACAAACATTTCCACAAGAAAAGCCTTACTTTGCAGTTGGATGTTTCCCTTGTGTTGCCCTCCACTCTAAAATATGTGAAAAATAATGAAATGTGTGGGATGAAAACAAAATCAGCTGTTGCCTGAATGACAGTCTAACTTGGCACGGTAATCTCAAAGCAGATCATTCTACACTCCTGGAAGACTACGGCCTGCTCCCAATTTAAAGGGAATGCAGAACTTGAAACCAGAGAACTCATTGAATGTACACCTTTACGGTGCATTTAGAGCACAAAACAATGCAATCAATTTAGATCGTTTTTACTTACAATAAAAACTTATCACAATTTGCTTTTGTATTATTTGGGCTATGTCTGAATTCCCTCCCTACTCCCTATCTAGCGCCCTGGATTTTAAAAGCAATTGAGACAATACGCAGTACTTTTTTTTTTTTTTTTTTTTTTTAAATAGCAAATATGACGTGACCGATTTCCAGAAGTGAAAACCTATTAAATATTAACATTTTACGAGGACTATTTATGAATCCACTGTGCTCTGAAGATGAAAACTTGTATAGTTTATAGAAAATAAGAAAATGACTATTCACACGTAATTTCCTAAATATGTGCCAGGTTTTTTTCTTGGCTGCATAGATCCAGAGAAAAGTTAGGGTTTAGTTACAACAACATTTTGCCTTGGACATACTTAAAATATGTGCAGGCAATGCAGCAATGTGCATCTTGGCTGCACATATTGTGTGAAGCAAACAAAAATTTACCATCAGGTTTTGTGCTTGGTTATACGTTACACGTGCAAAGAAAATGTTTTTTTCACATGAAAAACTGTTAAAACACAATGCATTGTGGTCTGTCGAGTGAGCACCAATGCACACTGGATTTTTTTTAGCAAGGACTTCTGGGTGTCTAGGGCACTGGATTTTGGAGTTGTAGGCTACGTCTGAATTCCTTCATTACACACTATATAGCGCACTATATATTGAATTTGCCATTTTGTAGTGCTGTCCGAGTCTACAATTTCAAAATCGATGCTCACTAGATTGGCGACTATAGACCAAAATGCATTAGCGGGGGGGGGGGATAATAAATAAAAAAAATTGTATTTAATTTTTTTTTTTTTTTAATTAACCATCAATGTTTTCATCTTCAGAACTAAGTGGATTCATAAATGGTTGTCATAAAACGCTAATATTAATTAGATTTTCACTTCGTGAAATCAATGACGTCATAGTCCCCGTTTCAAAACAAAAAAACAAAAAGAAAGGAGTGAGCATGGTGTCCGAATTGCTTTTGAAATCTAGGGCACTAGATAGTTCCGCACTACAGTCTTTAATAGTGAGGGATCAGTGTGGGAATTTGGACACAGCTGTAGATTCAGACAGCTCTACTAAATGGTGACTGCACTAACTAAATAGTGCACTATGTAGCAAGTCGTGAAAGAATTTGGACACAACCTTGATGTGATAATGTGACAATCGTTTATGAATCCAATTTATTTTATGTATAAAGCACTATTCATTCTTATGTTACACATCATGCTTTACATACTAAAAATATTGCTTTAATTTAAAAAGCAGTTTCAAATTAGTTACATCCCAACAAAGTGCCACGAAAGCAGAACTCTAATTGACAAGTATAAGGGAACTAAATTAACAAAAAGACTCGATCACCTCAAACGCAGGAGGAAGCTTCCAACTACCTTTAAAAAAGGTGGGAGACAAGTCAGAAGACGAATTTTACAGCGAAAAGTAAGGAGACGACTAGTTACTCTACTAAACATAAAACTTATAAAAATAAATGTTTTTAAATGAATCAAAAAGATAAACTGATATATACAGGGGGGAAAGAAAGTTGACAGGAAAAAACATCAGTTTAGTTTCTCCCAGCCTGAGTTGCCAACATCATGTTGAAGGCAAATGATCCTAAAAACCGAACATTCTACTAATATCACCCCGTTGCTGTGGTTAAAAACAGGAACATGTGTTCTACAGCCAGACCGCAGACGTAAAAATCAAAGTTAAATATTGCAAAACTAACAGTTTGAGTCTTAATAGCTAGTTCACTGGAAAGTTACTTATTTAAAGTGAGATAGAGGCTAGCTGTAGCTCATTAACTACCCATTAGCTACCGGGCCCGTTTCAGTCCGACCAAATGCACGAGGCCTAAGTTAAATGACAACGCTGCCTACGACGGCCAACCTTGAAAAGGCAGTATTTCGCTTTCCACTGCACGTAAAACCACAAACAAACTTTTTCGTTTCCGTCTAAACTAAAGCGGAAAAGTAAAAACTGTACTCCGTTGAAGGGTCGGCCGCTTGGAGTTTCATATTCGTCCATCCTCCTGGCGCAGAAATGCACCTGTTTTATTCTAGGCGGAAACGAGCAGTGAGCCGCCGGAGAGACAGTGGCAAACAAAGCTCTATCAAGACTGTAGTTTGACTGATGCCTCCTCCGTAAAATCAGCGGAGCAGCCCTTTAACACAGCTTGAAGGGAACAACTTAAACATCGGTGTTAACGCGAATCGTTGTACTTATTAAGTTAACTCGGCAAAGCACCGGGGCTGATCCTTCTAAAGAAGCTAACAAGCTAACACCCAGAGAGAGCGCTGGTGACAAATGTAGGTCTCTACCTGTCCTGTCGAAGAACGGGAAGCCGCGATTATTCCCCGGATTAGATCGCATCGCTAACATACAAACGGTCACGGGGTAACCCTCAATGCCCCGGCGGGGAGAGTGGAACCCCAAATTCAAACTGACCTTGTTAGCGAGGTAACGTTAGCCAAGTCGCGCCGTGATGCTTCTTCTTGCAATCGGGGAGCGCTGCAAACACTCCTCCACTGCCATCAAACATCGTATTCCCACCGCGGCGCCCTGCAGACCACAGTGTCCGACAAACACGCGAATGTGGACCGTTTTTTGGGAGCCGTAAGCCTCACTGTTTTTGTTTTAATCAAAAGACACAGAACTGTGTTCCAGTTGTGACGGAAGCCACCCCTCCCTCGCCGCCTCGCTCCTCTCTGTCCTCCTCCACACAGGTCTACGGGTTTGGGCTTGTTGTGTTTAACGGAGTGACTCCGCCTCTTTATGGAGTTTCAAATCTAGGAAACTCCCTGATGAAGATCAGGAATCATAGCACCTGTGTTGGTTTAGCTCCTCTTGAGTGAAGTCTCTCATGAGGTCTTTAAGAAGCCCGCTTCTGATGTCATGTCTAGACAAAAGTTTAGGTTCCTGCTGTATGATTTTATTTTATTTTAAGCAAAAGCAAACTAATATTCTTCTTGTGTTTTAGAAATGATTAAATCAATAAAAACTCAATACATTTCAAATGGACTTTCTTCATTTTTCTTCTTCGTCCCGTATTTTCTCCCCGATTAATTGACTTACTTGATAAATCAGTTCCTACGATCCAACCAGATAAATCTGTCAGAGGCAAGTTGTTAATCAAATCGACTTATAGTATTATAAAACTGTTTCAAAAAGGAAGCAAATTGATTATAATGGATATTGTAAAATACCATTTGGACTGAGGCACAGTAGTTGTTTTTTTTACTATAACATAAAAACGACCAGGTCCCTGAAGTGTACAACACACACAGTGATGGCAGCAAAAAATGATCAAGCCATCATTACAGTCCAATGCATGGAAACACCTTGAATTTTGCAAAAACACGTGACCATACAGTGTGGTAGAATGTTTTAATAATGTTCTGTTTGTATTGTAATGTTTTGATATGGAGAAACAACACAGTGGGCTGAACTTTATGAAACTAAAATGTGAATGAATTTGCCATGAATTCTTGTTTACTTGTTTGTTTGTCCACATTTCATTTACACTTGTTATGGGTCAGTGAATCAGATTGAATCGGAGGGTCCAAAGTGAACCAATATCAACTATGAATCATAATCATCACAAATTATGATATGATGATTGTTGTTAAAATGAATTACAATCCCATAAAAATCAATAAATGTGGCTAAAGTTTTACCACACTTAATGTGTTCATTAATTTATAAATTTTCACATGTAAATCTCCCTTGCTTATCAAAAAATATTGGGTTTTTTATTGCTTTTTGTGAGCTTTAGGTTTTAAAGGTCAATCTTTTATTGGGTTCTGTATCAACTGGTATCATCGCCTCCTGAGCTTTCTCACAAAAATTTATTACAATAAGAATTTGAACCTTGAAAAAAACATAAGATACACGACGTCTGGATGAAACATTGGTATTTTCAGCAAATCACATTTTATTTTCATTAAAGTTGAATATACTAAAATACCTGAAATGTCTTTGTTTGATGTTCTCTTGGCAGAAAGACCTGCCAATCATTGGCAAAAGAATAGAAACTCCCAATGGATTCTGTCTTACACATTTTCTAAACTCATTAAAGGGCTGATCTGTATTGCAAAATAATCTAGTTTCATAAGAAAAGAAACTGCAGACAGATTAGCTGAGGATCACTGAAAGTCTAAAGGTTGTATGTGTCAGAGGGTGGTTACACAAAGGATAAACAACTAAAGTATTTTCTGTGTTTTGCCAAACAAAAATATGAGGTTGAGGAACTCATCGTTTTTGTAGAACAAAATTGTGTTTAACATTGGCACACATGTCCCAAAGACTTAGTGACAAGAATTAAAAATGTTTTTCAGCAATATGCTTTCGTAACAACTTTGTTTTAGTCAGTGGATTAGGCAACAAAAGCACTTGTTTGAATAAAAGAGTCACAAAATTGGCAGTTTGAAATGTCAGGGATTATGTTTTATTTTAAGGCATTAAAGCTCATTTAATCACAGTTTTTTTTTCCTTAGAAGTACTGTATTTAGAGCTACTTCACAAATGTATTTGAGAAAAATATATTTTTAGAGAATTTCTGATGGTCGTTATGATTAATTTTCTTCCCTTTTACCACTGCATATACTCCTAATACAAGGCAAACCAGATGTAAACCTAGATGTTGTGTTTCCCTCTGGGAAAAGGTGTAAACCATCATGGATGACTGGTTGCATTGGCCTACGATATTGTGTTTTTTAAATAAACCATTGGCTCTGAAGGTAAAAACTTATTTGAGAAATGCTTAGTAGAAGGAAAACCTCCGGAGACCACAAGGGAAAATATTTGCATGAAGTATCTTGTGCCATTGATGTGATGCATCACTGTGCAGAAATGTAAGCAAACTGCAAATAACTTGCAGTAGAAATTGACTTGCTGTTTACAGCAGCAGGAAAGCAGCCTTCGTATTTAAATAACAGCATTGGCAGGCATTGGAGGAAAAGACAGAGAAAACAGAAATGGAGCATGTCTGCCGTTCACAGATCTGTCAGCTTTTGTGTCCCATTGACACTTTTGTCACCCCATGAGGCAACAGCAAGTGAACAAAAGCATGCATATAATATCTGCATGCAGAGCCGATAAGAATGTACGTTTATGCTTTTCTCAAATGAATGACCAAAACTAAAGAAATAACAAAATCAGCTGTAGAGTAAGTTTTTTTCTTTTTTTTAAACTCAGACGCGTTCTATTGAGATTCTCAAGAAGATTGTAATTACAATATAATTAGACAACATGAGACTTACTTTGTAACCACAGATTTAGATAAATATGTCATCTGCCCATGGAGGAACACAAAATGGGAACATTACCTGTGCCAGCTTGGTGGAAGACAATTTGGCAGGCAATTGTTGATCTCCCATCCAACAGATGTGGGATTTTCATCACAAATACATCAATCAGCTCTCATTTTCCCAAAGTGCACACACAACAGCTCTCACAGGTTTACCAGCCCATGATAGCCCCACTACAGAACGGCTTTCATGTGATTGCTCATATCATTCTGACTCTTGATATGTGAGCACAGAGGGAAAAAAGAGGATTAGGAATCAGCTGACTCCCCACATTTACTTCCAAGTGAATTCGTAGAGCTGAGCAGAGTTTGCAGAACCTCTGGGGGTTTTCATCTGAGCCCTGAATCTCTCCGTTAAACTGTTTTATATATTTTTGCAAAGAGAAGTTTGTTTGGACAATGGCAGTTATCTTGGTCAATTATGAAATAGAGTGATCAATTTTTAGATTTTTGACATTATGATGCAAGAAACACAGTAACAGAAAAGACAGAGTCACAGTACCAATTCAGAGCATCCAGTTTGTTGGTTCTCTACACACAGTACCCTGGCTTGGCACTTGGATATACAGTACATAGACCCACTGTTGTTCACTGTCTTGAGTCTTGCTTCAATCTTTCTTCAACATCTTCATCTTCACCTAATGTTACCTGATATTAAATTATTGTGAAACACCTTATATAAATTAAAAACTGCAGATTTGGTTTGTGCATGCGCTGCTCAATGCTCAACAATAAGAAGAATTTTCAAGGGGTAGAGTAACTGCCCCTCATTTTTTACACTTAATAGATTATTAGAAAGCAGATGGTCTGGGAAAACATCCTCATTGTTTAAAATTAAAACTGACCAAAATGGGTGCTTTGTTTCAAATCCAGTTGGGAGTTGTATTTTCCATTTGTCAAATTTGCATGTCATGCTTAATTAATCCCATCTGAATCTTGTGTAGGCAAGGTTTCTGATCATTTGCAAATTACGCTGCATAATTAACCCACCAACAGAAGTCTCCCAGGCAATAAAACTGTATTGGACAAGCTATGTCATTAAAGTGTAAACACAGTTCTTGAAGGGGACTTTGTTTTCAATGTAAGTCGGGGAAAAAAAGCTCCTAATGATTATTGTCTCTGATGTAGTACGTTTGTTATCAGCAACAAACAGGCCTAATTTGGCCCTGAAACACATAAAGAGGACATCAGTGAATGCCGAAGTCATCAAATGGAGCAGCCACAGGATGACCCCAATAAAGAATGGGGAGTTAAATCAAAATCCAGTGACTAAATGGACCCTCAGTGGGCCTCAAAGGTGTACTGCAACTCCAGCACTTACCACAAATGTCCTCAGTAATGTCACATGGTGCAGTTACCGGGTTCCTCTACTTAACTCTGTGCAACCAGAACATATTAAAATGATGATAGTAGAGTTTTTGAGCTTTCAGTTTTTGATAGACTTTTTTTTAAAAACATCTTCATACCTCTGACGTGTGAGAAAAACATATATTGCTGCAAAATGAATAACAAGAAAAAGGTGAAATGCAATGAAATTAAAAAGATATGCAGTAAAAATAAGGTAATTTGCTTATCTTATTTATAATTGCTTATGTAGCAGAGCTAGAGACTAGGTTCATATCTAAATTAGCACATGATGATGTTCGTCCAAGTACATTTTCTTTTCACATTCTGGATTGGAAGTGTCTTATACCCTGTGACATTAATAGGCATTTGAAAGCTAATGCTGCTGTTAGCATTCATAAATGCGTGGTGTTACTCCTTCTAACATGTTATTAAAAAAAAGCTCTTGTTAGTATAAAACGTCAAAAAAATGACAATCTGAAAATTGCCCGCAACAACAAAGGAATGGTTTAACACAGTAGTTTTTTCTTCTGATGCAGAAATTAAAAAGGAAATAAAGGCTTATGGTTAGTTACAAAACAGATTGATGCCTTCTTACTTCATAGGTATGTAATTTCATTATAGAAAAAAACGAGAGGGAGGAGGTTGCTTTAGAAATCATTCAAACAGCATTTATTTACTAAACCAAAGGATTGATAAGTTATCACAGGTAAGCATTTGAACAATGATTATAAAGACAACACAAGATTTTTTGTTCTTTTACTGTTCTTCCCTTTGTTTGTAAGACTTATTTTGTTTGATGTCATGTACACTTGCGTTATATCTTGTTTAAAAAAATTAAAAATAAAACTTAAGTAAAAAAATAAAGATAACACAAGAAATGCTTGAATATTCTAACAAATAATATCTTCTGTAATTGTTTAAGCCTGTTGTTTACTCCCTTGTGCAAATTTTGGTCATTAAGGAAAAGTAATTTTGGGGGTAGAAAAATTGAACTCATTGTAATTCTGATGGTTTTGATTTGACTAGATATCTATAGCCAACAGTGTTAACAAGTGTTCTATAAGTTGGTAACAAATTGTCAGGCAAATAAGCTATCAAATTCCACAATAGAAATATTCAATTTCCTTTTTTTTTATGCTGTTGTACTGGCTCTAGAACTTTTAGCCTTCTCTTTGCTTAGCACTCATGTTTAAAAAGTGCAACAGGGATACAAATATTTACTCATACTGACGGAGGAATCTTTTTAGAATATGAATGTTATATAATTTGGAAATCAAGCAGAAGACATTAAACAATATGAAAGTGTTTGTGGAGAGAAAGATATCGAACACAAATACTGGGGCTGACTAGCTTTTTTTTATTTTTTAAACAGGCATATACCGTATATCGTACCTTGTTATTTCAGTCCCTCAGGTTAACCATGGATGTCAGATTTACTCACAGTTTGAGTCCTGCATATGTGGGAGAGTTCAAACTCTGAAAGTATGATATGCCAATGTAACCTGACTCCATGTCCTCTTCTCTTACCTCTGTGGCTCTAGATAACTATTAACCTCCTATGTTTCCTGTCCGTGGCAGGCCGAGAGATTTATTAACTAAGAGGAAAATGTAAAGGCTCAGGAATGTGCTCTAGTTTTACCCATCTGACCTGACGGCGACTGGCACTCCTACTTACTGTGACAGTCAGATTAGTAAAAATAAGTTTATACAAACTGCCAAGTACTTGACAATCAGAGACCCCCAGCTTGGAGGGAGCTAAAATGGGGAAAAGGCAAAGATCTGGGTCACAGGTCTTCCCGTAATGTTAGCAATCAACTTTTGTGGTGGGTTAGGAAACCACAAGCCAGACAACTAACACAGACAGATTAAACCATGAGTAAAAGCCTTGGAATGTCCTTTATTCCCTTCTTGTCACAAGCTGGAGCTTGCATGTACCTGTATATTTGTGCAGGAGTCACACTACACTATAAAATATTGGAGTTTGCTTGTTCCAAAACTGTGAAAAGAGAAACAATTGTTTCACTAGGTATCTACAGGGACAAGTCATGGCAAATAATATAAAAGTGTTCAAATTTAAAGCTGCTTAATCTAAAAACAGAAATCTTAAATTGAAAAACCTAAACTACTTAAAGTTATTGTTCCTGTTTTCTGAGTCTTTTGAAAAATAATTATCAGTAAGTCAATAAGCTAATAAAAAAGGCTATTTTTTTCTCAGATTTCAGCACAATTTCAATTGATCAACAACAGCATTTTAGGGAAATATGTAATTTTTCAAAAAGGGAGTGTCATTTTGGATATAACATTTAATTGATTGGAAACAACCATACCCACTGTGTTCAAAGAGGAGGTCTGCAGCATAAGAAGCTGCCTATTCTGTGTCTCCACATATCCACCCACTCTGTGGTCCAAGGCTGTCTGTGCTGCTGAGTATAACACAGGGAGTCTCAATGATGCAGTAGGGCTCTCAGTGCAGGGACCATGGCTGTGATGCCAAAGTAGTCTTATCCAAATCTGTCGGCACAGTCTCATTTAACAGATAAGAGGCTACCCTCGGGCAGGCAGGAGATGGAAAAATACAAAGCTCCTCTTGTTGCTCACTTATCATTCTCACATTCCTGGAATGAATATGTGCATGTGTATGAGCAGACAACCAAAACCAGTATGAGACTTTTTTCCCCTGCTCATATAGATTTTAATTCTAGGTAAATATGATTTTAATCTTGCTTTTCTTTCAAAGAAAACCACTGATGCTACGGGCTTCCAGCCTTGCAGTATCTTGCAGAGCAGTAGAATAGTGCTGGTGCAAAGTCAAATGTGACCCAAATCTGGAAATGCTGAACTTGCATTCCAACCAATGGAAATCAAACCATGTAATGAATTATTGGCCTCACTGCAGTCTCTGATGGCTTTTTAATCCTTAACACAAATGTGGATCACAGTTCTCATGCTTATGTCAAAACAACCTCTTTTTTATTTTTTACATTTTTTAAACTTGAACTCACTTATTGTCAAATAACATAAAAAAGAAAGCTTCAATGCTTGAATAAAATATGATGTTTTCCATTAGTGTGCAACTATTTAACAATCTTTAACCAGAAAGTTTGAGGATTAAAGCTTAAACCTCAGTCGAACTACCGGTACTCAGTTCCCAACAGTAGAAAATGTTATTTTATCAAATTATATAAATATAATTTATTAATCCCCAAAATATAAATCAAAAAAAGACAAAAACAAAGACTCTTTAAAGTCCCACTCTGATCACCTTTTGATATATTTTAAGTGTTCCCAGTGGTTTTGTCATTGTTTTTTTTTTTTAGCCAAAATGAGAAAACGTATTGTTTTCTAGGACATATTTGTTTCTGCAGAGTGGCAAAAGTTCCTTAAAAATTTGCCTCAAGGGTTTTCGTCTGCTCCTGGGTCACAACTTGAATTAAGACATACTCAGAAATGCAATTTTAAGCTTAATTTTCTTTATCTATGTCCACCATCATCAGAAAAATGTCACAAAAATATGTTAAAAAAAAATATTTTTATTAGAGTGGATCTTTAAAAATGCCCCAAGATTTACTTAATTTACTGGCATAAGATATTTCTTGTATTGCTACAAAAAGAAACAATTGCCAGTCTTGTTAGCATTATTTATATCAAATGAAAATAAAATCGTTAGAACGGATTAATAAACAACGGCCTCAGTAGTTCAGGCTTGGAATCACAGACATGGGCAAAACCCAATGCTTGAATCAGTTCTGTCTGGTGCAGATTTGTCTTTTGCTTTTCAGCCACACAACACGAGCCTTTATCCTTTAGATCAGGACAGCACCCCTACAAATTATCCACACAGATGAAGACCTGGCATGGGGAAATAGGATTCAAACAAGAACAAGCTTGTTTTTTTTTCAGAATCTTTTGTTATTTGAGGATGCATATATATCAGTCATTGAATGCAGGTATACCAGTAACAACCAGCTCAGCGAAAGGCTCGGCTGTGAACAATCTGTAACTTTCAAAATAGCCCATGCTGCTTCATTGTGTTCTGTCTCATTACATTTTCTCAAACCTCAGTGAAAGATCAAAGGCTGTCTAGAGGTGCTTTGAGTCTCTGAAGAGATTGTATTTCTCTGGAAAGGTGCAGTCAAGGACTTTGATGTGGTCCTAGGACATGATACCAGCAGTAAGTTTTTTAAAAGCTCAATTTCACATTTCTGCAGTACAGGATTTACAAAGGAACGTTCCCCTTTTTTCTGCCACATAAACAGTTGCAGGGATGGTGATAATGTAGGATTCATATATTTTGCTTCTGCTTTTGCTATTTTGTTTTTGCACATTTGACAAGAATAACAAAATGCTCCTCATACTCATCAGATTAAGTTTCTGTCTGCAGGCTGCTTCAACCACAACAATGGTGCCACAATGGTGCTTGCTTAGCACACTTGTGCACCTGCACATGACATATGATCCCCTTGCCCTGTCTCAGACATGCCCTGAAGGACCCCTTCTCCTTACATCCACCATGTCAGCCTTATTTTAGAATTATTATTTTTTCATAGATACCAAAGAGAGCATGTGACCCAAGGCTTTGGCTTTGGTCTTGTGGCTAAGACATTAAGAATAAAGACAAGCACTTGCATGGAAATGGTTTAATCAATTCTGAAATGTGGTGTGGGAAAAGGTTTCATTTATTACTCTGAATAAAAGCACTCATTATCACCAAATAAAAGAAAATGTAGCTTCAATAAAATTGCAGAGGGAGAAAGAGGGAAAATTGTATGCATAGAAGACTAAAACCGTAGCTTCAAAGGCCTCTCTCAGTTTAATGAAATTATTTTAACACAGAGTGGTGTCAGAGTGTACAGTTTAGTTTAATCTACAAATATCTTTGCTATCAACTTAAACACTTAACGTTGTTTTGTGTCTTTATTGACATGTTGTGAAATTTTTGCATTTAACATGTCTTTCATGACAAACACTGCTGGTTGTTAGTTACTTTGTGGTTTTCATGAGTGATGTGCTTGAAGCAGCTTTAAAGTGCTAAGAACTCTAACAAAGTTCTTCAAGGACACACTAGAAACATTTCTGCTCATGATTTATTCTCAAAAATAATGTTTTATACCAAACTGACATTTAATAGTTTTGCTTTATGACAGAAAGTTTTTTTTCTTTTGATTGAGAATCAATTGCTGATATTTTTAAAGTTAATGTCTGTCCAACCCCACATAAATTCTAAAAGAATCATACTTGAATTTAAATTCACAGCAAATATATCAGAGAACTGAAGCAAGCAGGTCAAAAACTGCACACATTTTTTTTGTCTGTGTCCTTCCTTTTTTTTTTAGCTCCTGGACATTTATTACCTTTTAAACTGTAAATGGTTGCAAGATTGCAACAGTCATTAACTTGAAGTCACAAGTCCAATATTTGCTGTCTATTAATTCTGTTTCCCCACCAACTCCTGTGGGAAATAAATGAACTGAGCTGTTAAATGCCCCAGTGGTCCATTCTGTCTTTTACTGTAGTTGTTGGTCCTGCAAAGAAAATACACACAGAAATTTGAACTGTCCAACTGATGTACAGCTGCAGCTTTAAGAATTGTTTTAGTTCAATAGATTCAGCTTTTAATTTGAGACTTTTGTCAATAATTGGGTAAAAAAGAAGTATGTGTGTAAGTGGGTTGCTTATCGAAGATTCGTTTGATTCATATAATCTTATTTTACATTTACCTGAAATGGTAAATATGAAACACAGATGTGTGAATTTTCTGCATGCATCCACAAACACACTTTGTGTGGGTGGTGCATACACAGTTGAAACCACTCAGAGATCTGGACCAAAGTAATCATTTTTCGGAAAGTTCTTTACCAAGTAATTTCCCCTGAATATTTAAATTCTGATTGTTTCTGTGAAATGTCTTGGGCTTTGTCCACATTTTTCTAATCATTTCCTGTTCACTTTTAAATGTAATTTCATGCATCTTTAATGAAAGTGAAAATAAGCTCTCTAAATCACACCACCCTAATGCAAATCAGCTCCACCGCCATAAATATGTAAGGATGCATGTCTGAGAAGGTACACGCAGGTGTGTGTCTGCTTTATTTGTATTTCCAGTTCATTTTGAACATCGAAATAGCAGCTTTGGCCTTCTATTTATGTCAATGAAATATTAAACTATTTCTTCTTCTTTTTGGTTTGTACTAGGAGTCTCTTTCATGTTTCATAAATAAACACCAGAAAATAAATATCGGGCCATTGCTTTTCGCTTGAGAGAGAATTAAAGATGATTTTAACTTTCATGAAGATCAAGCTTAGGCAGACGCTGCTTTAATGAAAGATTTACCTTCTGTGAGGCTCAGGCAAAAGCAGAAATTCCGCCCTCCCTCCCATATGTCTTCACTCACCATTAGACAAATATAGGAAAACCGTGAATTTCCACACATACATTTTTAGACATGTGCCTGATAGCAGTTGAAAGGAAAAGGTGCGCTAAAGCTTTTACCTTTTCCCATCACTTGATTTGTGTTTTGACAGCCATTCAGTTTGAGGATTATTTCCTTGACTTAAATGCTTTCAGGTAAGCAGAAATAATTTATATTCTGTGTCCCCAGAAGAAATGAATGTCTACCAAGAACTGCTGATTGGAGCTCAAACAAAACACTTGTGACTGTTGATTATCAAGTAATCATTTTATAAGGAAAACCCATCTTTTAAAATGATTGTGTGCCCCTGCAACAAACTGGCGACCTGCCCAAGGTGTACCCCGCCTTTGTCCAAAAGTAGCTGGGATATGCTCCAGCAGCCTAGTGACCGCAAAAGGGGCTACGCAGGTTTTGAAACGGATAGCTGGCTGGATAAAAGGTGAGTTACAGCTACACAAACACAGGGCGAAGTTCTGACAGTTTAAACAGATCCCTACATTAATGATCAAAGTTTTCTGACCAGGATAAGTGCTATCTCTAACAAAGTAAAGAAACAGTATAACCCTCAGTAACAGATTACAAAGTTCTTTGAAATAACAACAGATTGTGAATTTGGTGCATGAGCCCTCAGCTCTCCTATGCCTTGAATTGCTCAACACAAACCCTGCAGGAAGGATGGCCATCCATCCATCCATCTATTCATCCATTCATCCATCCATCCATCCATCCATCCATCCATCCATCCATTCATCCATCCATCCATTCATCCATCCATCCATCCATTCATCCATCCATCCATTCCACTCTTCATTGACCAAAAGCATTTGAGATCTTTAAAAAGCAATATTATTTTAGCACATTTTATTTTATAGGGCCTATATCATGCTAAATCTATTCAATTTTATTTATACAGCCCAATATCACAACACAGTTATCCCAACAGGCTTCACACTGGTAATTGTACAAAAACATACAATCAGTCATAAAATACATTAGCTGATTTCTAAACCAAACTAAACAGATGAAGCTAATTAATATTAATAGATTGGATTTAGTTGTGCTTTTCCAGATGCTCAAAGCTCTTACATTGTGTCCATTATTCATTCACTCCTCATTCATACTTGGTGATGGTAAGCCACTGATGTAGCTACAGCTGCCCTGGGGCAGACTGACAGAGGCGTGGCTGCCATTTCGTGCCTACGGTCCCTCTGACCATCACCGGGATCATTCATCCACATTCACACAACAGTAGAGCCACACTGGAGGTAAGGAGGCTGAAGTGTCTTGCCCAAAGACACAACGACATTTGGCTGGTGGGAGCAGGAATCGAACCGCTGACCCTTCGATCATTGGACGACCCACTCAACCGCCTGAGCCACTGTCACCCCTAAAGCAGTATCCCTGGCCTTAGACCAACTTTTTTGAAGTTTGAAGTGTATTATAACTTTAATTTCTCACTATCAACAACCCCAAAGCAGTATTTTCATCCATTCACGTTTTTCTGAGCATTCCTCTCTTCCCTAAAAAACTGCACTCTGAGCATCAGCCCCTCCCATTCCATGAAAATGAGTAGGTTCTTTTAGTGATGTATATAAGTGAGAACAGCCCCTTCCAGTAAGAGTCTGTGCTGCCAGCACCGTCCCCAGGCTAACACACACACACACACACACTTTCTCTGAGGAGCTAACACTGATCGGCAACAAAACGCTTTCCCTTTATATGCTCAACATGCACATCCATCTTTGCAAAAATGTTGGATGTTTTTGTGGACGAAACGCAGGCACGCTACCGAGGCTGACTCTAAGTTGATATCATGAAAGGGGAGGCAACTATATGGTGCGAATGCCTGTGCCTTATTTCTGGCTAGGAATAGAACTGTGAAAATAACTCATTTCAATTAAAAAAAAAAAATTTTTAGTGTACCTTTGAAAGGCGTAAGAAAAGCATGATATTGGCCCTTTAACTGCTACAATCAGCAATGAGATGTGACATTATTTGCACACGAGTTTTAAAGCTGCAACCTAATTTTGTGTGATGGTATTTCTCTTGCATTGTTTTTGAAACATTACAGAGTAAAAGTAAGTGAAAAATCATTGGTTAAGACATTATTGCTAATGCTATCACTCCATTATTAGGCAGCATAATGAAAAAAAAAATCTTTCTATCCTCTCTATCACAGCGTAACCAAAACTAAGACTGTGTGGGAATACTCCCCTTACTAATTTCACTCACACAACTGGTCCTGTTGGAGTGATGTGTGCATGTGGAACACAATTATCAAGTCAGAGGAGAGGAAAGAATAGCCTCATGTCCCACCTACGGAGTCTTAAATGCCAAGACAAGGAGGGAGTGTTAATCAGCTGAGGGACTGCCTTGTGAAACACAATTGCATTTGTGCTCACAATGAAAGCACACCTCTTAAAGATCTTATTTCTGTTCCTGAGAACACTGTTCCGGGCACTTCCATTTCAGATTGCTCTTCAGTCCTTTCTGACATGCTGCAGTCACATTTACTGCGCGGGTTTCATGTGCCAGCTTTCCTCTACAGGGGCTTTATAACAGCTAAATGCTATACAGGCCCATAACAATCCTTTGGTGAGTTTCTAAAAGGCTTATAGATCTATAATATAGCTTTAATGACAAGTACTCATAATCCTGGTCTGCTATAGAAATATGAAGAAGAAAATCATTTAAATTGAGCTTTTTTTTAAAGCTTTGTAAATGTCATTTTGAAACCTTACACTGAATGAATGTAACTCTTCTAATAGAAAGGTCTAATCAAGAAACATTACTGAAGTGTGGAATGTGTAGAACAGTAATTTAAAGTATTATATTGCTGCACATTCAGTCTTTTTCCCCCCTAACTAATACAGCTTTTACTCATTTTTGCCATATCTGTCTTTCACACAGCTGGTGGCAGACCCCCCTCTCAACATGATGGATTTAAGATCACACAGCACCTCCTACTGTTGGAAAAAAGAACATCTATCACTTTTGTCAGCTCATATGGACCACAGCGGGTTGTTCGTTAGAGGTTTTATATGTAGTTAGGTGCCTGATACATGTGGTGTCGCTGTAGATACCCCACAGAGCTAGTTTGTGAGGGATAGCACTGTGATGTGCTTTTAGAGGTTGCAGTTGGTTAGAGCTGTTTTAATCTTGCCAAGTAAATGCAGTTGATCCATATTTTGGTTATCAGTTCATACATTTTTATTTCATTCACTCACAGAAACACACTTGTGCCTCATTTCCACCATATTGGATGTGATTTTTCAACCTTTAGCCATTATCACAACCATTACCACCAGGGGTCTATTGTTTAATCGACTTAATCGAAGAATCAATTTATATTCCTTTGATCAAACCATCGGTGGAATATAAACATAGTTTATATTTCACCACGGTGTGGTAGAATCATTCTAAGAATGTTCCAATTATGTTCAGTTTATTTTTACATGGAAAAACAACATGGGCTGAACTAAATTAAAATGGGAGTGGATGTGTTATTAATTCTTGTTTACTTGTTTGTTTGTAGACATATTCAATTTACACTTGATTATCTTGCAAGAAATACGAAGAATTTGGAAAACTTCACCTGCACTGTTCAGGACGCAGATATTGTAACAAAGACATCAGTGAAGTTGTTAATATAACTTTACAGTGACTGCAAATGTTATGTTTTTATTTGTGTTAGATGAAATACATCTGTGACTTTGGCTATGTTACTAAATAAAATTCATGAATTAAATTGCCTATCGCTGTCAAAAAGTTGAGTGGATGCATACTTTTGACATCTTTGACTATCTTAGCAGAAAGGCTACAATGGTTGAATTTAAAAGAGATCAATTCATAACTTTCCTTACTTTTGCTGTGTTTGTTGGACAATTATTAATGATTAAATAAACCAATCATAAATCTTCTGGAAAATTGTTTAAATAAATAAATAAAAACTGCAGTTTTCTTTAATTCACGTGGACAACTCAGAATGAAAACGACAAGTGAAAACGCTTCGTTTTGACAGACCCTTCCTGTGAACAACACTTGCAATGTAAAGAAAAACACACTAGATGGCACCACGACAAAAGAAAGCTGCCAATCAAGCCCACGCCATAAACTTGAAAGGAAATCATTAAGCGCAGGGGAAAAAAGAAATCGTCGATAATTTAGTGTAAGCAATGGAATGCATTAATACTGAGAAGAAGAAGGAGAAGTCTGTATACTGTACGATTATATTACAGGCATCTCTGGACATTGCCAGAGAATTCCAGCAAAGCAAGAAATCGTCTCCATTCCTTCATTCAGCTCCCTCTCCTCAATTATCCAAACCGCGCGCAGAAACATGGGTGATGCTGAATAACCATAAATGTGCCAACCTGCGTGCGTCCGGCGCGCGCCACTAGCCCACGGCCCGGAAAAATTATGTCCCCGCAGGGGTTCACCCAGCAAACAATTGCACGCGCATGATACAAGCAGCTGAGCTAAAACATTACTATTCCCTCTCAAATTGTTTTTCCTCCTTTTATTTTACGCAGAGACAACTCTCCCGGCAGGAGATTTAGGTGCGCGCGCGCACGCGCCAGAGAGAAAGAGAGAGACAGAGGGAGCACTCTGCTCTGCTGACACTGGGGGAGGACAGTCCGCACTACACCCCGTGTCCCAGACATGCGTGGATACATAGCGTGATCGGCGGAGATCCATGGAGATAGTTTAGTGGAAAGTCCAGTAACCTTTTACATGAAAACAGGTGAGTGACTAAGCTCGTTTTTTTCCTGCTCGTTGTTCTTGTTGTTTGGTCTGCGCATCGACAACTTAAATTGCTCCTAATGAGGTCATAACATCTATCTGCAGTCTAATAGCGACTTTAGTGTTTGTATATTTCATCGAATGTTAAGTGTTTGTGTCCAGTTTATTCACCACACATTTTTGTATATCCTAGTAAGCCAAAATTGAGTCTAACTTTACCACTATCCCTGTTTTTGCATAATTAGTATTATGGATTTGAATCCCATGTTATGAGAAGTGTCTGACATCTGTGTGTGCGTGCATTAATGAACACACTGCCTGGCATGGTAAATCTGGAATATGACAGAAAGTGTCCAGATGAGCAGGATGAGACAACTGGGCTCTTGTGTGTGGACGGTTTTATGTTAATAAAAGTGAACCCCAGTGATTCTCCAGGCCAGTGCAGAACACAAAGCTTGTTCTCAACAAGTCCCGTACAGTGGGCGCCTGGCTGCTGGTGCTGAGGCAGCGAGTGTGTGTGACAGCCCCATTATTCACCAAGAGGCCTAATTGCAACAGCATTACACACTTGATAGAAGATCAGCTTTAGGAGAAATATGGAAAAGGAAATGCAGCGAGAATTTGGCTGGATATTTGCTGTTAGTTCAAGCTGAAAAAAGAAAAATGTATGGGTTATAATTGGTCAACTTTAGGGGAAGTTCAGCTGCACAGCATGTGAAGACTCTAAAACAGACCATCTTTTGTCCCTCTCTTCTCTTTGTTTAAGCAGTTTTCTGGGGCAAATTTGCCAATTCTATGAACATTGGTCTCAATGTTTCTTTTAGATTACAAAACAAGACCACTTCAGAGGATGTTTCCATTTTATCCTCTATATGGCCCGGAAATCTAACCATGAACCAGAACATAATTAAAAATTCTTCCAATTGAATCATCAGATTTACAACCTGACTTGTTCAAAACAAAAGTTAAAGCAAAGGGACACCACCAGAGTCTTGCCAGCCACATTGGTGTTTTGAGAGAAGCATGGTGAATGAAATACACTAAGGGAGCTTCCATGAAGGAGGAGAACATGGTTTAGATTTATCTTCTTGAGCACATAGTGGAAATCAATAAGGAACATAATTTTATTCAGCTGGTGTGTGTGTGCAGTGAAGAGGAAGCTTTTCTGGGTGCAAAGACACTGCTTTGCCTGTTCCTACAAACTAAAAAAGAATGTACAATTTGGCTGATGCGAGATACACCCATGTTTTTAGTAACTCTCAAGGGTATTTAGCTATTGTGTACTGCTGACTCTTTATCCGGGTTCAATTCAATCTTTTAATGCACTCTTAGAGTCAGGGCTCTAATAATAAATGGAAGAACATCTTCAATAATGAAACTCCACCTGCATTTCTGCTGTAGAGTGAGGGCCGGGGCTGAGAGCCTTCATAAATAACAGAAGCCAGTCCTGACACGTGCTCCTCCAACGCCTGGGAACTGCCAATAATCCCTCTCATCTTGTAATATGCTGTTGTTGCAGAGTAAGAGGAGTGCAGAGAAACAGTTTGGGTTTGGAATCTTAAGTAAGCCACAGCATCTTTGCACAGATACAAAGACAAATCATAGATATGCATCCGTGTCTGCTGACAAGGAGAGTGTCAGAGGAGCATTCTTGGAAAATGTAGGTATTAGTAAACAGAAGAAGGCTCTCACTTTTTTTGTGCTAACCCACCTTGAAGTGTTACTGATTTTCCATGCATGTCTGGAATTAGCCCCACAACATTTCTGTGTTTTTCACTTGTTCTCTGTCTTGTCATGCTTCCCATTTCATAAGACAAATTAATTTTGTCACCTCATCTCAAGAATGAATTTCTGTCTTGTAGCTTTGCTGTGATCCAAATTAATTTCCTCTTCAGTCTTCTGTAATTAACCTGCTTTTAAGTAATTAACCTAAACATGTTGCAGCAAAACACGCTTATTTGGTTTGCGATCTTTTTATCAAACACTCACTGGTTTGTCATGGTGTGGCGCTTACAGCGTTGATTCATTTGTTTCGTTCGTCTAAAAGAGGATCTTTTTTTCCATGAAAACACAATGTGACCCTGGTCTTAGCACAGACGCAATGGCTGACAGAGCTTCAGGCTTTCGCTTGCAATGAAAGGATAGCTCTGTGTTTAGCTCCACGGACCGACCCAGCGGGCCTCGTGACTCGCTCGCAAAGAGTCTCATGAGTGTGGTTTATTTAGTAAAGAAGTTAACTTACAATAGTCACTTTTATTCTGTTCTGTAGAGGAAACTACTGAGGAGCTAAACGCGGGTATATTCTCCAGCAAGTTTTAGACATTAAACAAGAAAGCCAAAAGACTGCACTTGTGACAGTAATTTGCAGAGCCTTGCAGGGCACTAAATGGAGGTTTCTCTCTAGTCTGTTGCCATTTGTATGTGTGTGTATTTTTCAGAAAGAGAGAGGGTTTTCATCTTTGTTCAGCTGGCGAGTGCCTGAAATATTTATCAGGGACTGCACTATTTTTGGGTTTGTGCTCAGTTGTTTTGGAGCTTACGTAAGGTGAACTTTTGTCTTAACATGCATGGTAATGTTTTATTCCAAGTAAAACATTATTAACTCTGCCACCTTGTGCATACTAATGCTAGGTACAGCACAGATTTTCTGCTAAGTTAAGGACTTTGGGAGTTATCTCTTAAATGGAGGAAACACTCCCACCCCATCTGTCTAATGTAAACTTCAACTATGACGTTCAGTGGAGGGGCTTTGTGTCAATTATGGAGCCTCTGTAGATCGTCTCAGGTTTCCTGTTTCCAGGAGATATTGATCACCTCGTCTCTCTTTCCTCCAACTGTCTCCATCTCTCCTTTTTTCTCCTCCTGATTTGCCTCTATAGCTCTCCTCCTTTCTCCTCCGAGGTGTCAGATTCTCTGACTCATTCCCTAGTGTGGAGGATGGGTGGAAAACAGGGATGAAAGAGAAGAGAAAAAAATCTTTTTGCACATCAAGAAAGTGACCTTCATCTTGTCCAAAAAAAAAAGGATGGGGATAAAAGCTGGAGTTAATGTCCTGCCAAACTGTAATCTCTGCTGTGCAATTCAGAATGAACCAAATGGGGGCTTTCAGATAATGAGAGTCGAATGTTGTAAAGCAAAGTAAATAGGAAACTCCAGAGTTGTTTATAGAGAGTCATACACTTCTCATATGCTGCTTCAGTATTGCAGCAGGGAATCTGCAAAGAAATCACATCATCATGTTTTTTATAGTTTGGTTTAATGACAAGTATGTGACGTACAGGTCATGACTGAACCGCCCCCGTGCTGACTAAACCTGGCATTAACACACACTCTGAAAGTGCCACTGTGTCGCTGCAAGTAACAGCTGCTTCAGAGATAACAACTGACAGGCCAGAAATGCAGTCCTGTAAGGCTGGTTATCTGTGTTTCTGGGCTGCCTCAGTCCTGCTGATAATGAGATAAACGAATGAACTTGGACAGAACTAATTAGAGGATTGGATCTTTACAAAGACAACAGCATCAAAACCCAATCAATGGTTGTTCAAGGGTGCTCTTATTAAAATAACCTATCAGTTAAAAGTACTCAAAACTGTTCTGCAAAGAAAAGAATACAACAGGCGACCATAACAAAGTGTGCTAAAATGCTGTTGGCTTGCAGCTAGATTAGAGAAGTTGATCTGTATGAACGCTTTCAACATGACACACAAAACAACCTTGGTGGAATCTCTGTATGATTAACTTCAAACAACATTTCTAAAGTCTCAAATAATTGAAAAATGCGAGGATTTTATTCATTTAAAATTAAAGTTTTTTTTTCTGTGGAGAATTTAAAATAAAGCTGAGCCTCTGTGTAGACCCGCAGTTGTTAGACCTTGGTGAGGTTAAAGGCCTGCAATACTCACACCTCATCCGTCCGTACAGATGAAGCAGAAACAAGCATTCTCACAATATTGCTGTCAAGATGCTTAACACAAATCACTTACCGTATTTCTGGGACTAGAAGACGCTCTGAAGTATGTTGCAGCTGCTATAAAATGCATAATAAAGAGTACAAGTTGCAGTTTTGGAAGAAATTTATTTTACAAAATATGCCAACATTTCATCTGTGAAGGTAAATCGTAATAACGAAATAGAAAACAATAATAGAGTGAATAAATGCAGACTTCTCTACCATAGCGCATTGATGCTTATTTAGCTCCATGAAACATAGAAGGAAGCTGATATATTAGTAAAACATATTTGAAATCACTTTGTCTGTTGAATTATTCATCCTCTGTGTCAATTTAAAACAACTCTGCTAAGCCAGGCATAATGCTACGTACACACCAGCTATATACGTATGCACGTTCAAGAACGCTTTTAGCATTCGGTGTTCACACAGGAGTGTCACTACCCGATAATAGCGCATGTACCTGTAGTTGGAAGAGGCTTGGTGTGAAATGCTAAAGTGGCGTAAATCTCGCAAATCTTTTTTCAGGCATTTTTTACACAACTTTATTTCAATATGTAAAAGACTTGGTGTCATATAACTTCAATTATTTCCTACTTCATGATCAAATTTCAAATGGCTGGCATTTGGCCATGCAAGACTACCAAATCCGAGTCCCTGATTGGTCAAAGTTCAACCGGTTGAACGTTCAGCGCCCATTCAATGGCCGCACGTATTGTATGTAGAACCCAAAAACAGACCTAAATATTTGTTTATCATCACGTGAACGGCAGAGTTTCAAACCCAGAAGCCCAAAATGCGTGTTTGCATAGACTTTTCATTGGAAATGGCTGTTTGATCGTGTTTTTCTGAGCCAGGTATGAATGTAGTGCTGCTACTTTTTTAAAATATATTTTTAAACTGATTTTAAAACACATACGTCGCACCCCCAAAAAAACATGACTTATACACTGAAAAATTTGGCACTTTTTAAACATTATTGCTATACATTGTCATTTACACTTGAAGCACAAAGCTTAGCTAACGCTACAGAGACAGAGATCTCCGTCACTATTGTTTTATGAGCAGCTAAAATACTCCAGGAAGCCAGATATGTCTGTCACTTTCCTTTATTGCCAAAAGTGTTTTTATTTACACAACTAAATAAAGAAATGTGTTGAACTACATGTTTTAATTTTTATCTTGTCTTAAGTTTTGTGTGCATCATTTTTCCTAACATGAGCTAAACCAGTGGTTCCCAAACTTTTTCTGCAGGGCCCCCCTTTCTGAAGATTAGAATATTTTCGAGCCCCCCCCACACTGACACAAACATACAAATCCTTTGTTTTTAAACTCCACCGCGCCTTATAACATGTGGTTAATGAGAAATCTTTCTCTGAACGGTAGAATTCTGTTATCTAAAGCTGAAGGAATCTCTAGATCTGTGGATGTGTCTCTGTCTTTAGAAATGCCAAAACACATCTATAACCTATTAAACAAATTTGGAGGAAAAAAATGTCATTACTTAAGGAAAAATGTTTTGTGTAACACCAGAAAACATGGGGGTATGGATGTATTAACCTTTGAAACTTTAAACAACTCTTTTAAAATAAAGTGGTTAAGTAATTTATTGAAAGGGGAAGACAATATCTGGAATGTTTTTCCCAAATATATATTTGACACAATGGGAGGCATTAAATTTTGCTAAAATGTAATTGTTAAATTGAAAAATTACCCACAAAACTTTCAAACTTTAACAAAGAAGCCCTGCTGGCCTGGAAACTCCTTTATAAACATAATTTTTCTCCAACAACTTGTTGTATTTGGAATAACAGTAATGTACAATACAAGAATAAATCACTTTTTTTTCTAGATGGTATGATAATGATATTGTTTTAATCAGACAACTTTTCAATTCTCATGGACATCTTCTGTCGTATGAAGAATTTCTTTTAAAATTCGGTATTCCTGCTCCACCCAGAGAGTATGCAATAGTGTTAGATGCCGTTCCAACCAGTCTACTACAACTGTTTAAAGGGATTTATAACACAAGTCAATTAAGAACCCAGACAATTTTTTTGGACAATGTGGATATTTGTGTTAATTCAGTTTCCAATAAACAAATAAGAAATCTTTTACATACCACAACCTGCTGGGAGGTTTTATTGGGAATCCACATTTGTGGACATTAACTGGACATATGCTTGTACTATTAGCAATAAATACTGTCTAAATAACAAAATAAAAGAGGTGTCCTTCAAAATATTGCATTGTATATATCGTACAAAAAAACGGAGTAGATTTGTTGAACATGCACCTGTTTTGTTCATTCTGTGGAACTCAGGAGGAAACTATTTATCATCTGTTTGTGGACTGCAGACATACAAATAAGGTTTGGATGGAAGTGGGAAACTATATTGGAAATATAACTAAACAAACTGTTACATTTTTAGATAAAGACATTATTCTGGGTTTCCTTAATGTCAAAGTAGACAAAGAATGTATCTTCATTTAACAATTGTTTTTATTATTGGCAAAATTCCATATCCATAAAGCCAAATGGTCAAACTCCAAACCTAAATTCCAGCAGTTTTTGAGTGAAATCAATCAGTAATGTACCATTATCAAACACCTGCATAACCAAAAAGCAATTTGAACTAATTTAATTTTTGAAAGATTTAAAATGTATTAAACCCCAAAGTTTTTTGAAGTAATAATTCTTTTTGTCTTATGTTGTATATATATGTGTATATATTTATATACTTTTTGTTTTATTTCTTATGTTTTTCTGCAATATGTACACATTTCAATTCCCCCTGAGACATTCACATTGTTATTGTATTATGTTGTTTCTCAATAAAGTATAAAAAAAAAAAACTCCACCGCGCCCCCCCTGCAATACCACCGGCGCGCCCCCCAGTTTGGGAACCTCTGAGCTAAACAATAATGATAATTATCCCTTGTGCTATCCTAGGCACTTTGACATTGTGAGTGAGGTCATCTAGACCCACTAGACAGTGCGCTGAACTTCTTTCTTCAATGATTTTTGATCTTCACTGGTTTTCATGGATTACATGAAATCCTCTCCACCTTCATCCACCTTTGTCATGGTATGGATAACTTGACCCCCATAGGAGAGCACAAGGGTTAAACAAAAAACACTAACAATTATCCAGGCTGATATTTACTTGAGGCTCATTTTGAATTAGGTGTGCTTTTCAACAGATTTGTCTTAATATGCCACGTATTTTAGTCATGGATGAGTACGAGTATTAATTTGCTAACCCCCTCCTGCCGCATGTTAAGCTTGTCAACAGCAGTCCACATTTAGGCACAGTGGCTGCAGTGAGTACAACTGTTGGTCCTCTCTCAGAACAGGGAAGCCAGGCTGGCTCCAGGAGCAGGATGCAGCTCAGGGTCCGATAACCCTCTCAGGGGCTTTGTGGCTGACAGGCAACTTGTGCTGCAGGCTGACACGGTTGTGCTCTAACACCAGATGAAGCCGGGCTCTGATGGGAGAGTGCAGTCCCCTCTGTACTGAGGGCTGACCCATCTCATTATATGTGACAGAGCTGAGACAGACATGCTGAGAGATGAAACACTGCTCTTTAATTTCAAGCCTCTTCTGTTTCACAACTAAAGCCCTCTTCACCTGTCCATTTCTCCTTTTCTCTTTTCAAGAAAAGGATGGAGAGCAGGTTCAATTTAGAAATAATGTAAAGCTCTTGAAAATTTCTCATGTTATTCACAGTTTAGGTGCTTTAAGACAAAAAAAAATCTTTTCTTTTTTTTTTTTTTCTTAAATCACCATCTCTGCTGTGGCTCTGACGTAAATCACATCAACAAAATCATATTAAAGATCACGATGACAATTAGAAAAACAAAACAAATAAAAAAGCAACATTACATATCAGAAATAAAAAAAAGCAAAATTCCAGACAGCAAAACAAACACACACAAAAAACATACCGGAAGATAAACAAAAGTAATTTCCAGAAAACAAAATGAAATGGAAAAAAAATCAAAACATTATGGCACATCACTGATTGGATGATGAAATCCAGTTTCGGTTGAAATAACGGACAAACCTCATCATCCAGTCAGCGATTTTTCTATTGTACCTACCTAGTTTCTTATATCCATTTTTAACATTTCATTTTTGCTTAAAATTAAATAACTTACAAAACTGAAAAATATCTTTAATATTTCTAGAATATTTTACAAATAACTGTAACTAAAAATACATATTTCATAAATACATAACATACATTATCATATTTTCTTTTTGCAGAGGTATTTGTAACATTTATGCATCTCTTACCTAATATGGATCAAAATTTCATGCATTGCATTTTTATGTTTTCCAGTTAATCTAAAGCATGTTGTTCCATTGTCTTACTCTGTCAAACTCTTTTAGCTGCATTTTTCCTTTAATAGAGTTAGCATCCAGCTGTGGCCCAGCTCTGAAGCTAATAGTAATGCCCGCCAGTATGACCCGTGGATGTGATGTAGTTAAAGCCATTCAGTCTTTTAGAATATTTCCTTTGCATTTGTGGAGGTTAATTTCATCCAAATCTTTGGGTTGATGTAACAAACCTGCTAAAGGGCTACATTATGAGGAACATACCTCCTCCTTTCACATGCTTTTATTCTCAGCATCCAGTCAGATGAGTGAACACAAACTCTTCCAGAATTTACCTTCTCTAAGCTCGTTTTGGCTACAAGATGATCTCCTCAGTACTTCACTTATGCTTGGATGAATGAAAAAGTGTGTGACCACAACAGCCTCCTTAGAAATAAATTAAAAAAAATCTTATCCCATTGCCAGATTTTCTTTAAATGAGCAAAAAAAGAAGCTTGGATGGGGTAAAAAAATAGCCTTACTAAGAATTCTTATTTAAAAAAATCTAGTCACTAAAACATGTTTTCTCAAACTAAAATTATTTTGCTATTGAAAAACTTTCTTGATGCTAATATTTTTCTTACAATACAATAAATAAGACACATTTGCTTGAAACAAGGGTCTTTTTACTTTCTTAAGATTGACATTTTGCAGTGTAAGAGCTTAATGAAGATTTTTTTTTCCATTCTTTTTTTGGCGTTACAGACACCCCACCTACTCCAACTTTGCTGTAGTTTTAACTGGTACATGATTGATGAATATATCAAAATTTTCAGTGGATTGTCTCGATCAAAGCCTGTCTACATAAATGTGTGTGTGCATGCTTATTTGTGTTTGTGTGTACTGAACGAACATTTGGCTCCTTTTATCCTGGCAGCTGTATATGAGATTATTATTAGTGTTTTGTTTTGCTCGCTGCTTTGAACGCTGTGCTCTGTATCTGCGTTTTGGTCGGGCGGGGGGCTGAAAGAATGGTCTGTCACCTCCTGGCCTATGTGCGTGTGTACTCACATTGACACCCTCTCACTTACTGGTCTGCATGTGCACAGCCTATAGTTCACCTGGTCCTCTTGGCTTCTGTGTGTCCATCTAGGAGACACACAATCCCCCTGACCCATTGCATGTGCTGTATGCAGAAGGGAACCCTGTTTCTGTCTTTCACCATGGAGACCAAACATGTCCTCATTCCTTCTTCATGTTCCAAGCCAGCGCAGAGCTGTCTGTGGTGTGAGGGACGTGGTTGTCTCAGAACAGGTGTTCGGCGCTCTAGATCCTTTTCATCTTGACACCCGGAGTGGAGGGTCCTGAAAACACGGCAGAAAAAGGAGAAGTAAAATATTGCTGGCTTTTGTCAGGAGATTTCGGCTGGATTCTTTTTATCCTTGAAATCTTTGAAGTATGCTTTACAGAAGTTTGACTCAAAATAACAGCTCTGGTTTCTAACTGCCATCAACTGAAATGATGGATTATTAAAGGCTTTGGTTATGAATCTCCCACATATTATAGACATTTCAATAATAGTATAAAAAGTTGCTCCTGGTAATATGAAGTCTTCTCAAAAATGTCCTCTTATGTGCATCCAAATTATAAGTGAGGAATAAATCCTTTACAGTCTGAGCAGTGGTTTGTGGTACTCCACTTTAATTACATGTAATGGGTGAAAACATGTAAAATGATTTATCAAACTTAACGTATCTCAAAAGGGTTATGTAAATACAATAAAGGAATCATGGAATAACAGTACACTGAAAAGCTCATGCAACGTGTTTCTGAATGTTTCTGTAGTAGATATTTCTCTGATAAATTCGTGTTTTCAAAAAAGAAATCTCAAAGTTCCTAAAATGTCACCATCTTCAATAAAAAATAAAGAAACCAGAAAATGAATTACATAACTTGACATTATTTTAAGTTAAACCAATAAATGAATTTAATTTTGTTATAGAAAGACCCAGTTGCTCTTTAAACCTGTATTTTACATCTCATCAATTCGGAAAATACGACTTATCTGATAGATTTTAAATATTTGGTACAAGAAACAATGATATGGAGTGAAGCAATAAAGCGTATGTTTTCACTAAACAAGCTACAATCGTTTAATCTTTGGGAAATCTTAAAAATGGACCAGGGTGTTTACTTTAAAGATTTCCACTGGATTATTGTATTTTTCTTTTATCCATATCAAAATGAAACCAGGATCTGGAAGCAGTACAGCTACAGACTAATACACTGGGTAATTTAATAACTTGCAGCATGATACTTTGTTACTGCAGTGCACTGCGAACAAAGAAGGCTGAAATTATGCTTGACACCAAGCTTTTAACCATGCTAAAAATCTGTAAGATTCTGCCACCGGGTATAAATTCATGTTATGGGCGGGGCATTCACATTTTGCTTGGGCTGACCTGCTTTGATTCTTTTGGAGGTGAATGAAAGCTCTCAATTTATGCATGAGCACAACTGCCTACTACATGAGAAGAAATTCCTTTTTAATTAGATTTTAGATGGCTTTAATTTTTATCCTAATTTAATAAAAATGATGAAGACCAGAAGGTTATTAGCCATGTGAAGAAAGCACACACACAATGTTAAGGAAAGGGGGTAAGAAAACTAGCTTTAATTAAAGAAATATAAAAATAAACATTTTTTTACCTTGTTTGTGTACAAAGTATTAAAAGCAGTGTAATTAGCAAATAAAAAAAACAATTTTCCCTCATATTCAACAATATTCAATTACAAGGTTTAGTAGTTTTATGAAATTGCAATAAAGCAACAAAAACCTGTTCATCTGCATAAAATAGGAACACCATATGCTGTGGCTAAGGGCTAGCGATAAATTGTGATTACCCTCGATAAGGATTTTCCAAAGGGGTTCTACTCTCTATGTTTATTGAAAACACTGAATATAAGAATTTGGCAAAACTAGTATTACATCGGAAACTCTCCATGTGGAGAGTGCACAGCACTTATGACACGGGTAGCAGTACAAAACCATATTTCCTTTTTTCTGCAGAGGCACTTGTAACATTTATGCATCTCTAACCTAGTATGGATCCAGATTTAATGCATTTTTATGTCTTTAAATTGTTCTAAGCTGTGGCATCACTGAGATACTCTATGTTTAATGTTTTAGACATTCAAATTGCCTTTGTAACCTAATTAGTTACGGCCAATAGGTAAATTTTAAGATGTGATCTTGGAGGACAACATTTATTTACATGTTTGATCAAACCGTAGTCACTTAGAAAAACGAGTAAAAATTTTAAACATTTTTAAACATAAAATGGAAAACTTATATCACAAATTCTAACCCTTAGCTAAAAAAATACATTAAATAAACTGTCAGAATCTGACAGGTGTGATTTGACCTTTTCACCTAGCGTCTAAGACTGTATTATGTAAAGTAGAATTTTTTTCTACTCACAGGAAGTACCTTTAACCTTTACTGTGAAATTGGTTCAGTATGTGAGTTGCAGAGAATGAGGTGGTTGACATGTATTTACAACCAAACTGTGCATCAACGGAAGGTTTCTGATTCTCTCCTTGGAGAATCTTTTATCATCCACGTATAAGATAGTGGATTTTAGAAGAGCATTTATGTTATCACTCTTTCCAAAGAAAAATATATTCATTATACATTTGTAAATGTATAATCTATACATTTACAAATGAAACAATAAAAAATGTCTCCTTTTGATTCAATGAGCCAGGCATTAAGCTCCACCAAGACCATCCCTCACAGTTCTAGGGATGGTCTTTTGCTTTGTCAATTGTTTAGTTATTAACACGTGTAGTAGGGCTGCACGACATGAGGAAAACTCACGATATGCGATATTAGAGATTAATATAACGATATAATTTGTGGTAGATTGTGCTGGCCTAACATGTAGCAAAATGAGAACTTTCTTATTTAAAGGAACATTTTTATAGATGATCTGCTATTTCAGTATAAACCTTTTTTTTTTTCAATTTTGAACCCAATATGCAAAAAATCAGTAATAATAATAATAATAACAAACACTTATAATTTCATGCTTTTCAATATTATATTTGTTGTTTTTGTTCTGTCACTTACTTAGATTCCTAATTGTGCCTTCTTCTTTTTTTTTTCATCAAAAAAATTTGTATAAGCAGTGACTCACAACTGAAGCGCCAATGTGATGTATTATGTTAGTAAATGCTGCAGGGCCAAGGTTAGTGTCAGTGAAGCAGGACAATGAAACAGTCACTCCAACCTTGGCAGACTGAATTTTAGCAGTTTGACGCAGTCTGTAGTTTGTTAATTCTCTGTTCAGCATAATCAGGTCTAATTTGGAACAGAAGGGCTCTGTTCATCCTGGAACGCTGCTGCTTGGAATTCTGGAAAAAAGGAGTTCCGAGGTTCACCACCCTCACACTGACACAGAGCACATGCCTTGTTATCAGCCCACAGAGATGCACATAATGATCCCTCCAACCATTAACTCCTAATGTAATAAAGCTCTAACATTTTAGTCTTCTCTTTCAGAGCCCAAAGATAATAAAGTTAGCCCACTGGCTGCACAAATGTGCTCAGAGATAACACTTGTTCAGGATGCATCAATCAAGCTTAAAGTCATGATCTGTGGGTTTTGCAGCTGTAGCTAAAAGCAAAGAAAAAATACTTCAGTTTCTGTTTATCTAAAGTCAACCTTCAGGTTCTTGCTTTATCATGTGATATTAATGTTAATTATATGTAGAGGAAAATTTAGCTGATGGTTCTGCAAACTGATCCAGTTAGAATCACTTTTTACATAGTAAAACAAGGTTGACTTGACTTTTTAATTGAGCAAAATAAAGTCACAAACACATTTTAACAGACTAATATCTGAAGATGTGGGAGAATAACACGGTGCAGGAATGACACATGTTAAAACAAAAAAAGAAAGAAATCTTAAAATAGCTCATCAGAAAACCTGCCGATTTCTAAAAAGACATGCTAGCACAAAGATAAGGCAGTGTTGGCAGGGCTTGGGCTGTAGGCTGGTAACCGTTGCACTGTAGGCTGGCTGGCATGCATGCGACGAACAAACAAGAAGCTTTCATGAGTTTAAAAAGGAATCATTCATTTATAATTGAGCAAAAGCTTAGCAAGGAAAGTGCCTGCAGACAGAACCTTTAATTTAAAATAAGAACACACCATCTTTAAAGTTTTTATTAGTATTAGTGATTTTAGTTTGACAAATGCAACCCCTTTATGTTCTGCCTATGGAAGTTATTCTACAAACACTTGTTCAGTTATCTTTGTTCTTTTACCCTCCATGCTGACAAATGTCGCAAATATAAATTTGAAGGAAACATGAGCGATTCCATGAACTAATTATACACACTGCACTGATGCTTGTGTGCCGCCAGGTGACTCCCACATTAATCATCACGCTGTGAGCCACAAAGCTGACATGCATACAGTCTTTGCCACATTGTCATTCTGGGATCAGTACATATGCTTCTCATTTGCTGCCTGTGCAGAGGTCCTGCTCTGTTTTTTTTTCTAACAATGACATTTGAATGCTTTAGCTGGATGAAGTGAAGCGGATAAAAGCAGACTTAAAAACGCTTTAAAATATTCATGTATTTTGTACAAAGTTGAACCTATTAATTTTGTATGAATCCAAATTACAAGTACATCTCAAATTTTATGTATGTATATGCCATGAATCTAACTGAGAGGGAATGTTAGGCAGCAAAGGCACCATGATAAATATCAACAGCTCAAGCAGAGCTTGTTGGATCCCAAAGCTCTGCTCGAAAACGCTAATGCTGCTGGTGCCTCTAGTCAATAGCGTCCACATGTAAAACTGCGTTAATCATGACCTCGTTATGAATATAACCATCAATATTACACTGAATTAAGCTAATTAAAATGTTTCATAAAATGAAGCCCAAAATTATCGCTGGTTGCCTGAAAGTTGTTTACTTCTTCAGCGTGTGGCATATGGATGCTCTTTTCTAAGGAAGGATCCAATAAGAGTCAATATTCTTTTAGCGTATTCAGATAACGATGTTTTTGAAATTATGTTACCTTTTAAAAAATTCAGCGTCGCATCTGTGAAGTTAATGACTGATTCAAAGGAGCATATGTGGGCTCATAAAAAATGGATCAACTATCATTTCACTTTCTTTCTTTTCTCTCAGATCTTCCCTGAAGGACCACAGACAGGCAGGAAAACGCGCCCCAGCCTTCGCTCAACTGCATGACCAGCGAATGAGCCTTGTTCATGCGTCTCCCTGCGTTCCACTCCCACATCACTATGAACTGTGAGCAGGACTTCGGAGATGGGGGCCTGGGAGTGACCCTCACTTTACGACTGCTCATGCATGGAAAGGTTGATGAAATTATGTATTATAGCAGCACTTTTGAAGTTACACCCTGTGATCATATTTATTCAACTTTTTATGTTTTTTTTCTTTCTATTTAATGCTTTAAGGAGGTTGGGAGCATCATAGGAAAGGTGAGAACTCCTACATATCTTTCCTTTATCAAATATATTTCTTATATAATCCACGTTGTTATTTTAATTGGATGCTTTTATCACAACAGGCAATTATATAACATTATTTTATGAAAAATACACTTTATTATAATAATCTGAGGAGACTTTTTGGATTAATGTCCAATACACCATTTTAAGCTTTTATGCAAATTTTTGCCTAACACTTTCTTTAGGATGATATTCTGTTCTCTTTTGATTCTGCTTTGCAGCCGCAACAAACCATCCAACAAATAGTTGTTGTTCTGAATATCCCCATCTGTAATATAATCTCTTTAAAGCACCCTTTCCGGGACCTCCTCACTACCCCCAACTCCCATAAAGCACCTCAGCAATCCATCAAGCAAAAACATTAGTGCACTGACTACAAGCCTTGCGCTGAAACTGAGCTCTGAAGACATATTACCACTGACCACTTTTGGGTACTTTTAGTGTCTGCTGGGAAGGGTCTGTCGGGAGTGCGTTGCTTCAGAAATCCTTGCAATCAAGCTTTAAAAACAGTAGAAAAAAAATGTAAATTTAGAAAATAGGAAAAAACAAGACTTTACAACAGAAGTGAAAGGTGTTGAATTCATAGCAAAGGATTGTAGGGTGGGACACAAAGGGAAAGTTTTCCATGAGTGACTAGACAAAGAAAAGCTATTTATTCTGCAGTACTTGGTCTAATGACTTACATCCTCATCTCGTTGGTAAACCGCTTACTTCTTTCCCATCAATAGAGTACCAACACCAAAGTCACAATAGAGCACAGACACTACATTTTCCTAGGACATGATAAATGTGTGGTACATGGGTGAGGCAATGTTTCTGGTAATAAAAACTTTTGTAAAAATAATGGTTGACAGATACATCAAGTACATGAAGGTGTGAATTGTTTGAAAGGAGCTAAATGAAGAGAGAAACAGGAGAGAACATAAAAACCAAAGGAGGATGTGTTGCAGTCTCTACAAGTCTGGCAGAAATGCTGTCGTCTTTAGCAGCATTTGTTCACACACACACACACACACACACACACAAACACTCTGCCTGCAGCATGCAGCCGAACCCTGAATGTATGTATCTTATACAAATTATGTGCTAAGATGCAAAGCAGCTTCAAACCCTGGATTGCAGAATTTCATGGTCTTAGATGTCACATTGACTGTGAGAGCGACAGAGCTGTGATGTATGAATTCAAGTATGTTCAACTCTTTTAAAAGCTGTCCTTCAACTTGTCTTTTTCAGAAAGGAGAGACTGTGAAACGAATACGAGAAGAGGTACAGTGTCCTCATTCTGCAGCGTTATTTTAGTTCATGTTTTCATTGTTATTTTATGAGTCATGGGAAATTACAGATTGCGTGTGTGGATGGATGGATGGATGGATGGATGGATGGATGGATGGATGGATGGATGGGTTCTAAGTTTTAATTACAGAAGTTTAAATGATAAAGAACTCTAAATGGGAAGGGCACCTTTCCTTTTAAGCGAGAAACCTTTTCCTTCTTCCTTTCATCGCGCCTCCTCCTGCAGCTCTCAGCAAATCACTCTCCTTGTCCTCTCCCCGTTTGAAAACCCTTTCCATCTTCTAAGTCTACCCCCTCCCCACTCCCCCACCCCCAGTTCTTTTTTAATGAATCTCAAGAGTGCAGCCAAACTAAAACCTGCTCGGTTAACTCTGATTAGTCTGACACTGCTGGCAACATATTTGATTCTTTTACAGCTGAAAAGGTTTTGTATTGTACTTTATGAGGCAGAAGGATAAACAGAGGAATCCGTGCAACAATGCGACTCTGCAAAACTGCTAGATGGAGCAGTCAGCCATGGAAGCTGTCCAGCCATCCATTCAAACATCCATCCTGCCAGGAGTTTCGGCCTTTGTTGCCACCCTGTGAGCTGCCTCCTGTCTGTCCCTCTCCAAACCTTAAAGTCACACTAGGGAGAATGACTCATTGGACTGAGAGGGGAGCATATCCCAGAGCTGAGGGCATTGTCATGGAGAAATGTGTGAGAACACATTTAAAAAAAAAGATGTATGAGAAAATTGATTCATTGTTCAGGTTTTTGTCCCAAATAAGAAAGTGTGCTTTAGCCTTTTTTGTGTTTTTTTTGTCCTTTTTTTATAGCACAGGACGTGCATTTGGACACACTGGCAAGATTGAATTTCAATGACAAGGAAGAAAACTCGATTTGTTCTTGGAAATGTGCATATCTGCTTTCTGAGTAAGATCTGAGTAAGAGGATGGATACCCATTTCCAGCCTGAGAGGCAGGAAGAATTTGTTTGAAAAATTTGTCAAGCAGAATACTAAAAGGGCTTTTTAGTATTTTGAGAGCAGTTAAAGACTTGTAGAACTAATAAATAGGTGTCACATTTTTAGTTTATTTTTTGTTCGAGCAGTTAAAGCTTGTAGAAACTATAAATTTTGGTGTTGCACATTGCAACAAGATGCTATGAAGGTACTAAAACGCCAAGGTTTTCTATATTATTTAATAAGTGGAATGAGTAACAAACAAGCATTAAATACATTACAAGAAGTTTTTTTTTTCAACAACAACAATTTAAAAAGTTTTCTTTCAGTAACAACAATTTGAAAAAGTTTCTTTCAACAACAATTTAAAAATTTTCTTACAACAAACAGCCACAAATGGTTTATCAATGAGTACATTAGAGATTAGCCTCAGTGTGTGTTAATGTTTATGAACGTGTGTTCCTGTCGGGTACTGATTTTTGACAAAACACAGTCTGTATTATTCTGTATGGAAAAATTATTCTGTATGGAAAAAAACAGAAAAAAACATCTTGAAGTATTCGTAGGGGGACTTGATATCGTCTGATTTTGGAAGGCTGGCCTGCTTTTCTGGGTAATTAGTGATGTTGGCATTGTGGGGTGTTCTCCAACGGGGTAAGCGTGGAACATCTTCCTGTGATGCTTCATCCTCATTTTCCTCTTCATCCAGTGACTCATTGTCATCAGGCATGCCAGCTATATGTTTTCAAAAGAAACCAGTAAGCATAAAATTAGAATAGGTCATATATACCTCTCTAAACGCACAAACACACACACGCATGCACACACGCGCACACATGTGTTCATTCCATACAGTATATTACTCTGCTGACTGAACCCTGATCTCCTAACTCTCCCTCAAACTTGATTCTGGAGTCCACTCTTCCTCACTGTCAATCTCCTCGAGCTCACTATCCTCACTGTAGGAAGGGATGAGCCTAACCTCTTGATCATGTTTCTTAGACCCATAAAATGTTTGTGCATCAATTTCCTGTGAATAATAGTAGATAGTACAGCAAAAAATGATTATGTTGATAACTATGCATCCCTGCACATCTCCATCCATTAGCATGTTATAGTTCACACAAAAGTGATCTAACTGCACAATGTTGCCCTGAGGCAACGAATGAAAAACTGCCATTTTAGTGTATAAATGAAGACAAAAAGTATCTTTACTCAATCAAATATGCTTCTCTACTTATTCATGCACATCATAGATATTTTTTATACAAAGTAATTTAACTTTAAACATGTTAAAAAGTGAAATTTATCTTACCTTCGGCTAGCAGTTTGTCCAAGTCGGCTGTGGTCCCAAAAAGGACTGTGTCACCCCAAGACGAAAGGTCAAAGCCACACCCAGCTCAAATTTCATTGGTCACAGACATATTAGCAGACTTTCAGTGTAGTTTTTTGATTAAAAAAAATTAAAGAGATGGAGTGTGGGCCAAAATAGTGGTTTGTTGCCTAAGGGCAACGCCATGCCATAGAGGGTTAGCTGGTTTTCAGAAGGATGTATAAAATAGGCAATATGCATTAAAAGTAAAAGATAATAAATAATTATAAATGAAAAATGAAAAGCAAGATAATCTGATAATCAGTTTTCAGTAAAAAAAAAAAAAAAAAGCAAACCAGTGTAATGTATCAATGTAATAGTGACACCTAGAAAATTAAAGGAAAAAGGTGTGACAAATAAGTATATATATATATATATATATATATATATGTTTATGTATATATATATATATATATATATATATATTTTTCATCCTTATGGCTAAAAAAATGTTAAATCTGGTTGCAATGTTTTGTGTGAAAAAAATCAAAAGCTTATTGGGAGATCAAGAAAAATAAGTAAACATATGGTAGCATAAATTCTGTTAGACTAACTTCTCATTAATCCTGCAAGATTAATTCTCTAAAGTAAACTGTTCCCTTAGCAGTTTGTTTGCCTTTTTCCTTTTTCTTTACTCTGAGATACATAAGAAAAGGATGATGACTCCAAATGAACCCATCAGTCAAACATCATATTGAAAAAAAAAACGCTAAAACTGAATGTGTTGCAAAACATTTCTTTCATTTTTAAATCACAGAGCAGCGCACGTGTTAACATCTCAGAGGGTTCCTGTCCAGAGAGGATCATCACCATCACTGGTTCAACAGACAGCGTGTTCAGAGCCTTCACCATGATCACATATAAACTGGAAGAGGTAACTGGACTGAATGAATTTTGGTATTTTTAACTGTCTACTTGTAGGACATTGTATTGTATTTGATACAGGCTGTTTTTTATTTGTACTGATTTTTTTATACTAAAGAATTTAGGATAAATCAGTAACATGCATGTTAGACAGAAGACTTTTGTAATCTGGTACGAAAATAAAGAGATAAATAAGTTAAGAAACTGGTAATCAGTAATTGAACCACATTGGATTAATTATATATTATCGGATTTATCAAAATGTACTTTTATAAGTGGCAGTGTTTTAAATGATCACACTTTAATAAATGGAGAGCTGCATTTCATTTTGCTTTGTATTTGAAAATGTGGCCCTTTTGCACGTGTTTTTTTTTTTTTATTTAGTTACAATAATGTGTGCTCTGAGTGTGGATTGCACATGTCATTTTTATTATCCCCATAATTAATCGCTTCAAGAGTAAACCATTTTCTGTGCAAGTCACGACAGTGTTGCAGATTTGTACTCGCTCCTGCTGTGTGTTCGTCTGATCTGAGTAATAGATGACAGTTTCCTCGTGGTGTTAAATTCTCAGGAGACTGTTCATCGCTGCATCTGCATCAATTAAGATGAAGTCATTTTCCATCACTTTGGCAACACAGCAATTTTTTTTCTTACAAAACAGCTGCTCCAGATGACATAAATTGAGTAAACACACAGTGACTCCTGCTGCACAGTGCAGTTTTCATTAAAGAACACTTGCACTCACCTGTCTTCAACTCTGAAACTCCTGAGTTTCTATGGTAACATGCTTGCTAACCCACTGTGCTTATAGTTGAGTTATTGAATTTCAGACAGCTTCAATTAGAGATAAAGGACAACAATCTGTTTTTTTTTTTTTTGGTTTTTTTTTTTGCCAACCTGGTGTCAGACTTAGTATTTGCTTCTCTCAGACTCATGGAAAAAAAACCTAATTTTTCTTCTGCCAGCTGTTTCTTTTTAGATCGCCAACTGTAGCAACGTTTCTGGGAAATGCAAAGATATAATTATCAGCTATTCACGCATCACACTTTTTTTCTTTTCTGAGGTGATAAAGCACAGCTTGAATGAAAGCCTCGCGGAGTCTTTACCCCATCAGCATCAACATTTGGGATTTAGGCTTTGGAACTTCACAGCATAAGAGCGGCGTTTACGTAACTCGCTGTCTTAATTCCAGCAGCTCGCTTGGTGAGCCCATTTTACCATGACACCCCAAAGTATTAAATCTTGCACAGCTGTTAAGGTCTGGCTCATATTTTTAGATCAAATTAAGAAAATGATGATGGTTGTGCTGTCCATTTCTAATGAGACAGGACATCAAAAAAAAAAGCCTGATCTGCCTGGCTTAATATAGACACAGAGCTGAGAGGCACAAGAGGCTCATCAAAACATGCTTTCAAATATGGAGAGCAGATGCTGGAAACATGCATTTTCTCTCCTAAGTAAATCTCTTGAGGATACACATCCACACTGACCCCAACTCAAACTGGTAACATTAAAAAAGCAAGAACAAACAGAATGTTTTGCATTCTGTGACAGCATTGCTGGTGGTTTGAGATAGAGCACAATATATTTACATTTCAAAGCTTTACCAGGGAGACAGGGAGACAATTAACAGCTCAGTCTCCACCCACTCCACAGAAGACTAACGTTTGCTGTCTGACCTGCAGAAAAGAAACACTTTAGTTAGGAATAAAATCATTGTTTTATGTTGAAAGAAAATGTACAACCCTTGTGTATTTTGGATAACCTTTGTGCTTTTTTACCTAAAAGTCTGTGTCCTTTTTCTTCGACATAATTACAAGCAGCAGAAACATTAGCCAGGATGCCACAGAACCTTTTTTTTTTTTAGGCATGTTTATTTGACATGAATTGAGTTGCTTTACATCCTTCTCTTTTTCTGTTTTTCCTCCATTGCAGAAGTTTCTGTTTGCAGCAGGTTTATTTTGTATTTAACGCTGTTTGAAGTGGGAAAAACTGCTGGCAAAATCCATTTCAAACTTGCTTGAAGGATTAAACTGTCATGTCTTTATAATAGCAAAGAAAGATCCCCATCAGCACACTGACTAAATATTGATTCCCTAGAATAAAAAATGCAGGTAGACTGTTTATTTTCCTGGATTAGGGATAAAACACAAATACTGAGATTGTTTTTTCTCCAAAATATTCCACTTTGTTTTTCTTTATTTTTATTTTTTGATCGATAGAGAAGTAACCTAATAATGAAAAATAGAGAGTAATATGTCTATTCACATAAAAGTTGTGTGACATAAACTGAGAAAACTCAATGATTTAAGGTCCCTGATTCCACATGCAGAAAGGATGTGAAGTTCTCTAACTCAATGTTACAGCCCAAAGTAGATTCTTTTTTTCTTCCACCCAATCTGCTGAGGTTAATGTTTCCCCTTTTCTATGCACTCCAGCAGTTTGTCTAAATTATTAAACAGGCTTTTAGACCACATACTGGACTGGGATAAAGACACAACACTGTTAGCCAGCCTCCTGTGGACTTCTCTCCTTGCACATTCAGGACCAAACACAGGCAGAGGTTAATGAGGTGCAGATACCGGATTGCTTTTTGTTCTGTCAGCCTCTCTTTTAATGTTCTACCCAACATCATGGATCCCCACAGTTTTTCTGTTATTGGATTTACGTTGGTGGAGTATTATTTATAATCATTTTACATGCAACAGGTTTAGCTGTTCCTGAATTTTATTTTTACTGTTTTTTATGTTGACATATAATTTAGAAGAAGTAAAGGTGAGGATTTCCGTCTGATTCATATGTATAGCTGGCTAGATTTTGACTTAACTTTATTATAAAACAAAATGGGGGCAATTCTTATCAAAGTTATTAGCAAATTCTCTTTAATAATTCCTTCTCAATGTTCCCATAGACCCTAGTGGGAAATCTCTTATTAATGAATCATTTTTTTCTCTTCTCTCTTTTTTTTATTATTATCTGCAGGATCTAACTGCATTGGTGGCCAATGGAACCATCAGCTCCAAACCACCTGTCACTCTTCGTCTGGTCATCCCCGCCAGCCAATGTGGCTCGCTGATCGGGAAGGGCGGAGCAAAAATTAAAGAGATCAGAGAAGTGAGCAGACAAAGACAAAATTTACTGAATTCAAGCAAAAGCTAAAAGAAAGACAAGAACTCACTCCAAGAAATGTTTTCAGCACGCAATCAATGTCTCTGATGATTGAAATCTCATTAGTTTGTAAGCATTTGTTTCAAAAAAACAAATCTTGCACTAAGCAAAATTTAGGAGCAACCTTAAAGTGCAGAATAGTTTAAGAATTAATCGAGCCAACATGTTATGCACTGGGGCTCTGTCTTGTGCAGTCAGAGTTTCAGAAGACCCCAGTGGGCTGAGAAGCTCCTTCAGCCTTATGAATTAAAAAAGGGGCTGCTGTTACCCTAATAGCTAAAATGCATGCTTCTGACTTAACCAATTTAAAAATAACATTCCAAAAAAGATGAGTTGTACAGTTGCATTTTGAAGTTTTGCACAGCTGCTAAAACCAGACTAATGGATAAGGAAATTAGAACTAAGCCCACTTATAACAACATGCTGTAACTCAGCTGTGGCAACTTTGAAGGGAAAAACTCCTGACTGCATTCACGCCCAGATGAAACATTAGGATTAATCTCATCTGATATGTTGCCAGAGACATCAGACACAGTAAGGTTACCTCTATGTCAGTCTACAAATAGGATTTCTCTTGTTACCTTTGCTTACTAATAATAATATGACTATATATTAATATGAGTAATATGACTTAATTGATTTTCTGAGGGCACGATCAATCTTTTTTTGTCTTGTTGTGTCTTCATCCCAGAGTGGTGTCTGATTTAAATGTTAAGTATTTTTTTTTCTTCATTTTCTTCAGAAAAAATATTGTTTTCACATCAAACAAAAGAAAAAGCAGCAAAGTAACATTGAGTTTAAAAAATATTGCCTCATTAAAACAAAAGCTTTGTTTTTGTTTTCATAACTTTTCTACATTATTAGAATCAGGAGATAACAAGCATGAAATATTACAATTAACAGCATATCGTTTTAACTGCTCATATAATTTTATGTGTAAGTTAATACAACTTTAAAAACAATTGTGTCACTTTTAATATAGATCCTAAAGGTCACACCTTATTGAGGAACTGGAAAAATCCATGACAGCATGATCATGACATCCTCATCCTGATCATTAATCCTCGTCTCCTGAATCAAGCTAATCTCTTCTTAAAAACATTATTATTCGCAGAGCACTGGAGCTCAGATCCAGGTGGCAGGGGATTTGCTTCCCAACTCTACTGAGCGAGGGGTGACGATATCGGGGAACCAAGACTCTGTAATCCAGTGTGTCAAACTCATCTGCACTGTAATCCTGGAGGTAAAGAGCACACCTTTAGGATCATGCACACACACGAGATGATAGAGATTTGCAGCTATGACAGTGGAAAGGAAACAATAGCAATTGATGTTTGCGTTTAATCTGTGTTCATCGTCTATTTGACTGCAATAAAAAAAACACAACAGTCCTCTCATTAAACCCCAGCTCTCATGACTGTGTTGTGTAGAAGTTGAGTGATTCCTTATATGATGCTGAAAACCCACATGATGTTGTGAGGGAAAAAATGAGGTGGATGGAGGTCCTCCGCTGAGGTGAAGGCTCAACATTGTTAAAGAAGACACTAAGCTGCTTACAGAAAACAAATTGGCCTGTAGCAAAAAAACTGAACACCTTTAGACAACAGCCCTCTTGAGAAAATCGAGAAGGAGATGAGAGAAAAACATCCTTAAGCACAGTTTCTCCCTGTGTGTGTTAATGGAAGTGCACAAATGCGTTTTTGTTTTAACACTGCAGCTGGACCTGACTGACTAATTGCTAGTTTGATCCAGATTTTCTAGGGCTTTCTTCAAAGGCTCACAAGTTTCATTAGAATTCTGTACCATCGGCATCTTGCTTTTGGCTCAAAGATTTAAATTATGCAAAGTTATACAAGGAATTTGCTGTGACTGCGCCACATTTTTAACTCCAGTGTATCGCTAACACTGCAGCTACGTGATAAGATAAACACTGTCTTATATATATATAATATCATTCTCTTATTTTCTGTGGAAAAATTGAATCTTTAAACATCTCTATGTCGGTGTGTTTGGGATTTCCCAGTGAGTGGGGAGCGTTACACACCAAAGTGGCAAGCTTTTGTCCCCTAAGAGTCTCAGTACATGTCTTTACTAACTCAAAGAATGATTAAGGATATCAAAGAAAAACAATGGGAATAATATGAGTTTAGTTCAAGTTATTGTTAAGTCCTAATGTTTTATTAAAGGAAACAATTCGCTGCTTTTATACTTACATTTCAATTTGTTTGAGGTAACTCTTATTTGTAAGATATAAAATTCACTGTGCAGCACAATACATGATAAAAAAAACATTAATGATTTCATTCACTTTCATTTCTGTACAATATATTTGTCAACAGGTCTCAAGATACATAATTTATCTTGTGTTTGCTATTTGAGTGTCAAAGACACAATACAAGTAGATGGTTGTCCACAAATTTTTAGGAGAATGACAAAATAGATGAAAATGAAAGGAAAAATGAAAAATAACTTAAAAAGAAAAAAGTAAATGAAACTATTAAATGCACGTGGGGGAGTTTTGTTTGGTTAGTATTGTCAACTCACTCCAAGGCTGATCGGCATTCCGAGTCCGACACCAGCTGTCCTTCTGACTGTCCTGACCTTCCCTCCTGACCCGTCTTAAACTGTCCCCAACAATAAAACAAAGGATATGCAAAAGAAACAAAAACTTTGCTCCACTTCATGGTTTAGGACTTGTTTGTGTTAACAGCAGGATGTAAAATCCTTTTAAACTTTTGATATCCTCAGTGCCACATTTCACAAGCGAAAGGTGGTTTCTCTTCAGAGTGATCATCTGAATGCACCAAAAAAGGGTTTAAAATTGTTATTTTATGTTCTGTATATTATCATCCACTACAACACAAAACACCCTTGTACTATACCTTGCAAAAAAGCAAGTCTTTGATCTATAACAATTTTTGATCTAATGATGGATTTCAACTTCTCAGTCTCCACCAAAGGGCGCCACCATCCCCTATCGACCGACCCCCTCACCTGCTGCCCTCCTCATTGCAGGAAACCAGGTGAGACAACAGAGCTCAAATTTCATAAAGTGTATTTCTTGGAAGTTTTCCTTTAATGAAAACAACAAACCTATATGTGTAAATCTTAATTTGAGAGGCTTGTTTTATAAAATAACTGGGATGTTAAAGTATTTTGCAAAGGCATTTTTCTTTGCTATTTCTTTATTTGCCTGTGTTGTGAAAGAACTCAGTAGGAAAAAGAGTTGCATTCATGGGCGCATGAGGATGCCATTGAATATGTTAGATGCTGCAGTTATTAAAAAAAAGGGGGCAGAGTGTCCACCTTCTGGTGAAGGGAGTCACAAGATTAGCAAGTGAGACTGGAGAACTACTGTCACTTCCAGCTGCAGCTGCAGCCAAAATATTCTGCATGGCTGTCAGCAGTTCTGACACAGTATGTGCTGATTGTGACTCTGCTCCGTTTATGGGAGAAAATTGTGTTTTTCATTTATTTCGTATCAAACAATCTAATAACATTCTGGGTAAAAACGTCCTCGATTGGCTTCAGTAAGAGCTGGATTATGATGAAGAGGCATAAATTGCCTAAGTAAAGTGGGACAAATGTTATGGATGAGTCATAACCCTTAAGCCTCACAGATGTAAAACTGTCAGAAAGGCAGAGTTGAGGAGGCCATCTCTGAATGTATTCAACTACAATTTTTGCTTTTGGGTCCTTTTTTTGTACTTTAAAGTATTTTAGCTAATCCTAATCCCTAATTCCTTTAATATGAACATATTCCTATGTGTTTATTTATTTTAATTCAAACATTTAATGAGCAATGGGAGGCAACATCTCATTTTTAAGGGGTTCCCCTTTTTAGATTTCTTACAAAAAAAGAGAAGATGACAATTAAGCACAAACAAAAAAAGAGAATCAAAGAAAATACAAAATATAACACAGCTTAGATTTTTGAAACTATTCATTTTGAATCAAACACAGAACATACATTATATTTATATATCCTTAGACAGAAAAGAGAAAGACAGGGGAAAAAAAGATATTCAAATCATTTAGGGATGTTGAAACAAAAACAAGTAAACGTTTTGAGAGAGCTCTCCTAAATAGTGTTAAAGAGGTAATAGGACGTACAGAAGTGGAAAGGTTATTCTGTTCTTTGGGAGCGCAAATACTAAAAGCAATAGGACTTAGTAGTTTTGATTTTGGTTGGTTTTTGGTGATTTTGGTTTATCTGTGTGTCTCTGGGATTTTAGGTTTTTGAGGCATCTGATTTTGCACCACACCCTCTGTACTCAGTCACCCAAGGTGGCCTGGACCTCCAGCAGGTAACTACACAACCTTCGTAACATGAAATAGCATTATTGTTCCCTGTGTTTTTAATATAATTATTATTATTATTATTTTAATAAAAAGTAATTCCTTAACTACTATATGGAGAACAGGAATACGCATGAGAGCTGTGTGGACCTGAGCGTCGAGAGCAGTTGTGTTGAGAGGGTTGTGCAGTATGTGCACAGCTACATACTCCATCATATGGCATGAGGCATTAAAGGCAACAGCTGAGTGTACAGTAAGCTGCAGCTATTGTTCTATTCTGTCAAAGAAGCTCTAAACCCTCCTGAAACTCGATGCCTTCACACCACCACATCTCTGCTGTCTCTTTTTTTGTCATGCTCGGCCCTGCACTGCAAACATTTTGGCTTAAGAAATATTCCTCCCATGACAGCAACAGCAGCAGCTACTGTCACAGAAAAGCCTCTAACTGTGGGTAGTGAAATTAAAAAAGCATTATATTTTGGATACTTTGTTTGTAAAAGGTATATTCACTGCCATAAATGTATAATATTTGTTAAGTCCGCAGCATAAACACAGCTCCAGTATATTGATGTTGTGCACGGGACCAGCCTGTGTCTATACTGGTAACAGAAGCCAGACTGCTGGCGTCAGACGGAATTGAGTTAAGCTAAGTGCTGTCTAGTGGAAGACTGACTGCAGCAAGGGAGGGATAGATAGATAGATAGATAGATAGATAGATAGATAGATAGATAGATAGATAGATAGATAGATAGATAGATAGATAGATGGATGGATGGATGGATGGATGGATGGATGGATGGATGGATGGATGGATGGATGGATGGATGGATGGATGGATGGATGGATGGATGGATGGATGGATGGATGGATGGATGGATGGATGGATGGATAGATAGATAGATAGATAGATAGATAGATAGATAGATAGATAGATAGATAGATAGATAGATAGATAGATAGATAGATAGATAGATAGATAGATAGATAGATAGATAGATAGATAGATAAATAGATAGATGGATGGGTGGATGGTGGCAAACAGAATAGTCTAGCATATCCATCCTTTCAACTTTTAAACCTGCTTAGTCCTGTTCAGGCTTAACTGGGTTGCTGGAGCCTATCCAACTACTCTTAGGCTGAGGCGAGGTATATCCTGGGCTGTTAAGCATAAAAGTCTAGCATAAAATACAATGTACATAAATATATAGATACACTTGAAAAGCAATGCCATTCCATGAAAACAACTGTACTATCTATTTTCTTACATTATGATAGAATGTTTGCTTTGTCACTTCATTTCATTCTCCGTGTTGCAGGAAGCCAGCTCCACCTTTTGATTAAGCTCCCCCTGAATCCTGCTATATTATTATGGAAAGGGGGAGGGGTTTCCATATAGCAGGCTTTGCCTAAAACGGATAAAGTCCTTCATCTTTTCTAGTCTACCCTTGCTTTGGGGTGATTTTTAAATTCAGCTTTAAAATGTAGTTATTCAAGTTCAAGCACTGATGTTTTCTGCTTCATATGGTGCATGAGAAATTTGAAGTAGTTTATTTTCAACCATTTTTGAAAATGTAGCATTTAATGTTAATTAAATTTTAAAGTGCAGAACTGTATATGTTGACTTTTTGTTTATTATGCACATATATGAATATTTTCCTGTCTCCTCCCTCTTTATTTACCTTTTTTTCTAAAAAAAAAAAAAAAACAGCATGTAGTGAAAGCGAAGCACTTTCATTATGGGGCTACAGATTTATTGCTTGTATGTGTGCTTGACATCTTTATTGCTTCAATTTCCCTAATGCAGGATGCTCTCTTTCAGGCATACGCTTTGCAAAACCAATATGGCATTCCACACTCAGAGGTATGAATGTTTGTGGAGATATTTCATTTTAATCTCTTCTGATATGTCATCTTAGAGTGTCAAAAATCAGAGTCTACCTCTTTATTTTATAGCTGGCCAAGCTGCATCAGCTGTCAGTGCAGCAAGGCCTAAGTCCCATTGCCCAGCCAGCCTCCACAATCATGCCCGGTAAGTCGTCTCAAAAAACATTTGAGTTTTTAACCAAAAGTGGAGAATCGCTATTATTAGCAGCATAAAAACATGAGCGTTTCATGACGACAAGCAACAAAAGCTTTGTAGGTATCTTGTATCAACCAATCTGAAAGAGAATCAATTATCTGCAGACCGTTCTGCTGAATCACAGCATTGAGAGTGACAAGAGAAAAAATTGTCTTGCTAAACATCAGCCCATTGAAATGGAAATGCTGTTTTATGCGGGACTGTTGTTTGAATTTGCTGAATTGATGTAAAACAAAAATCAAAGACTTTTGCTGCATTTCCTCCCATCAGGAATGGACTCAACCTCGCAGACGTCTCAGGAGCTGCTGATTCCCAATGACGTAAGGAAAAAGCGCTCTACCTAAGATCCGAGTTTTCAAATCACATCTTCATCTCTCGTTTATAGCACAGCAGCAGGAGGCTGCCTGCATTCAGTAAGATACTGCAGTGTGACTTCCAAAGAGATAAAAGGCATGGCAGTAACTTACTAATTATACTCATTATTCTAAGCTCAGACCAAACCAAGGTTACAGGGATTTTCAGATGATATGGATCCTTTAGCGTTATTGTATGGGCTACAGTTGCAGTGTCTTAGAGTGACTCCCAGGAGTGATCAGTGAATCCTCTCATGTTCCCTGACCTACTTAGAGGCTGTCTGCTGTCAAAACAGCCAATAAGAAAACAGAGAAAGATCCTTTCTGTCTTCGCCTCTGCAAAGGTTTGATGAGGAGACTCGGATGTGAGAGCAGGCATCACAAAGAAATAATCAGTCTGGCATTCTTTCTGACTGGCATGGTCATACATGGGCGTCGGTTAAACCTGTTCTCTGATGCGTCTTTTCAACAACAAAAATAAACTTGCACAGTTAATCATTTTCAGAGAAGCCAGCGTTCCTGCAGGGCCACCTACAATAGCTTTGTCATGAGGAGAAGACAACACAAAAATTAGATTAAATTAGCTATGTCAAACATAATCAAGGTTGTTGGGGGGTTTTTTTGAGTCAGGGTTAAAACTGCCAACAAACAGGCTCCTAGAGGAGAATTTCTTACTGCTTCAAAAGAGCTCCAAATGTTGGCACCATGATGGGTTAAGTTGACTGATAAGATGGAGGGAATCATGGTAAATAATAAAAATTAGCAGGATTCCCGGTAGTAATGGAAGAAGGCTCTGGGTGTCATAGTTTAAGCTGTTTTCACCATATCTTAGAAGAGATGTTAAAAAGGATTTTATGCGCCACTGTCAGCACAAGGCAGAGCAGAGTTTTTGTTTTTATCCAACCTTAGTTGAAAATGTTCCCATGTTTTGCTGTTAGCTTTGGAGCCCAGAGAGGCAAGGTTCACAAAAACACAAAAGCTGTTCTGGAAATGTGCAAACGGGTGATGTTGGGTTCTGGGATTCTAAACATGGAGCTGTCGACTGGAGGTGAAAAGGAAGACCAAAGAAATGATATGGATGCGGGAAAAATGAGCATGCAGCTTGTGGGAGTGAGATGAAAAAAAAGATCAAAAGGAGAAAGGTGATTTTGGTGTGGCAATATAAAAAAAGAAGAATGCGTGTATATAAATATTCATTTAGATTGGGGTTTAACAAATAAGACATATTGTTGGGCTTGATTATATTAAGACTTCTGCTGTTTCACTTTTATGGAATTGATAACTTAATTTTGTACCTCAAGACAAACAAAGTATTTCCATGTTCAGGCTTGATGTATTGGCAGATGCCAGGAACATTTTTAAAAACGTTGGTAGGTTTTATGATCCCCCAGCCCCTGGTAATAAGGAATGAGGGACTCCAGTGCTTTACATGACAGGGACAGCTGTGAGCTCCAGCCATTGTTCCAGAAGAGAGGACTTACAGCCGTGACCGAGCCTTGACTGAGCCCTGCGCCGCCCCCCTCCACCACCACCACCCCCCAAGGCTGACCACACAATCCCACTCTGTGCTCACACGCCGAGCGCTCAGGGAGGGCCTGTTTGCACACACAGATGCTTTCAGAAACTGCAGTCAGCATTGTGCTGCACCTCGGCAGAAGGTCTCGCTGGAGAAAAATGGTCGTCCCCGTTCTCAAACCCGCCCGTTCAAACGGCTACCTCAGCAGGAATTCAACAATATATAAGCCGCGTGTGGCTTGGAAGCTGCAGCAGCGTGGGGCGTTGCTGTTAATGAACGCTAAGAAAACATCATCATGTGTGGAATGCTCCTTGTGTGCCGCTGTAGTTTGCTCAGCTCTTTTCATATTTTTATGAGGTTGTTCAAACAGAAATGACACCAGCCTGAGGTCACACACTAAAGTGGGAGAGCTGTTGACAGCTGATATCAATTGACAGCTGATGGAGATTTTTGGACTCAGTGGGGGAGAGGTGCTATCAGAGATATGAGGTCTGCAGCCACCATTGTCTCTAGTGGAAACTCTTCAGGCTGACTGCTCTTTCTCTGTCGCCCCCTCCATAAAAAAAAAAAATAGAACAGCCAGACCAACCTGGTCTCTGTGACGGATCAGTGAATTTTTTAAAAAGGAATTTTAGAAATATTTAGCTAAAAAAAATTGTGTGTGTATTATGATATGTGTTCAAATTCCATCAACTTTCCAAGCACTACATCACCATCTTTTGTTCCTGCTGCACATTTGACATCACACCCCTGACAGTCACCTCCTGACACCTTGCACTTGAGTTGATATGTGGCTTTAGCCCTGGTTCTGCTTCCTATCTGTTGTCACCAAAGGGGTTAGGGGAAACAACAGCAGAACAAAAGTGATAATGTATTTTAGGAATGCAATAAAAGCCCTATTATTATTATCTAATCTTCTGTGATCAGAGAGGACTTTCAAGCTCATGGGACTTGATATTATATATTTGAGTTATTTTCTCATTATGCTTTCCATTAGAAGCATCTAGCTGGTGTGGTTTTGGGAAGTGATTTGTTTGGGAAGTCATCACCACTCTGAGGAATCAATAACCTTTTAGCTACTCAGATTAATGAAAGGCAACTGTGCCTCCTTTCATCTCTTTTACCAGTGCAGACACAGTAGCAATTAGGGGAAAACTTGCAGGGAATGAGGGGGGGGAGGGTCGCATTTGAGGCAGATGATGGATGATCAAACCATTGGAGACAACCAATGCAATGGCAGGATATGAGCTGGTGTGCATCAGGTCAGCTAACCAGCAGGCTTACCTTTCTTTGACCTTTACATCAGAATCTTTTTCCCTTTGCATAGATTATGGTATAAGATGTTTTGTTTAGACCTGGATATCCACCGTTATTTACTGTGCGTGGTCATTAAGAATTACGTCAGGCTCACTCCTCTGTTCCTCTGCAGTTGATTGGCTCAATCATCGGCCGTCAGGGCACGAAGATCAATGAGATCCGGCAAGTGTCAGGAGCTCAGATCAAGATCGGGAGCCAGCTGGACGGGACAAGCGACCGCCATGTCACCATCACAGGAACGCCAGTCAGCATCAACCTGGCCCAGTACCTCATCACCTCTTGGTAAAAACAAGACCTTCTATCCATTAAAGCAAGTCCAGCCAAAGATAATGTGAAAGGGTCAAAGGTCATATGTGAATTCTTATTTTGGTTTGGTAAATGCGAGCATATTCAAAAGAAAGAACATTTCAGTATTTTTTTCATAGTTTTCTTTTATTGGTCAGAGTGGAAATACAACTTTTTTACTTAAAATAAAAGACAACAGTTTTCTTTTGCAAGGAATAAGACTAAATTGAAAAGAAAGCCAAGCAACAAGTATTTAGACTGTGGAGCAAAACTGCTCATCACCACACCAACCTGCATCCTAATTGTAAATCATAATGAGAAGTATGCTATTTTGCTTTTTGAAAGTCAAAAGAGACAGCTTTGTTGTTGTTGTTTTTTTAATCTGTTAGACAATATTATGACAATAAAAATGAGTTACCATTTAGCTGTACATTACAAATTATTTGATATTTGCAAAAATTTTAAATCTTGTTTTTAGACTGTCAAAATATCTTACCAGGTTTGAATTTGTTAGAGCTTCTATTTGCTCTACACCTTTCCAAGCTTTTCTCAAAACCAGCACAGTCAAGATATTTTGTCTAATTAAGAGGTAGTATGTAGAAATAGGGAAATGACTATTAAAATGGCTCTGAATTATGTTGCTGCATACTCCTGACAATAGAAAAACTTTATTTAAGACTCAAAAAAACTCAAATTTTGTTTTTAATTTAATTTTAAAGGATATTATTTTAAGGTTCAGTTAATGTTAGACTGCCATTCATTGTCATTAATTTAGAAACAAAAGTTTAACTTCATGTTGTAATAGGTGCTAGTATTTTATACATTTCATGAAGATGGGACATTTATATTCTCATTTTGTTTACATTTTGTTCTAAAATAAGTCCTTTACACTCATCCCACTATTTTATCTGTTATTGTTATCAAAATGAAATAGAGTTAGGTACATAACTAAAATAGTTTGCTGTAAGTAATTATTTCTCACATTTTTTTAGCATATTTTTTCCAATTTTGAATACTTGTGTGAAACTTCTTGTTTCTAGATTTTTCAATTTTATTTGTATAGCCCAAAATCACAACAACAATTTTTGTATCTTATTGTTAGATTTTTTGTTAAGTAAAAATGACTTGCTGCATGGACAGATAATAGTTATTTTCCAATATTCAGGCTACCTTTTTATGCCGTGTACACTTGTCAAAAGAAATTACAAACTTTTTTACCCAAATTTAATACACTATTGCATGTTCTCTATTTTTTTAATGTGGGAGTTAACATGAAGTATTCCGAGTAGTACAGTCATTTTTTTTTTTACTTTCCCCCTTCTAACACTCAGTTTGATGTAAGTAAACATGTTCAGAAACTGCTGATCTGCATTTGGCGGCTAAACACAAGAACACTGTGGCTTCTCCTGGAAATGAGCAATGCTTAAAACTTAAGAGAAAAGATGAGTGAGGTCTTTATTACTAATAAAGCCACATCCATTATAACAACAAAGCAAGACGTTAAAACGAAGGTACAAAATTGTTTTTTACTATAAATAGAAATTCCTTTCCCATTGTTTCATGGCGGATAGTAAGCCACAGCTGAATTCAACACCACAAGACCTTATGCAGGAAAACAGCTGCTGTCGCACTTCAGGGGAGCAGTTTGCTGAGTGGGAGTAATGCTGCTATATTTTACTAAAAAAATTCAAATCATTTGGTGTTTACATTAGTTTATTTTTTATTAATAATCAAAGTTTTTTCTGTTTTTTTAATCATATCTCTTATGTCTGTTTTAAAAGTTACTTCAAGTTAAATTTAAAAAAAATGTGATGCAGGTTTTTAGGGACATCCTTCATCCAACTTTTCACAGCTCCTCTATGCAGAAATACTCTTAAAGAGGTGTTAATAGGTTTATTTATTAGAGGAGCACTCCATTTATTCATTTCTAGAAAATCCCCTGGAGTTGCAGCAATAAATGTATCCTGTAATTCAATCTTGTCTCCATGCTTTTCTGCTTTCCCTCGTCCTTTCTTTCTATTCTCCACTCCGCCCCTCCAGCTTAGAGACAGCCAAGTCCACAGCCCAGGCAGCCACCATGCCATCTCCAGTCGACCTTAACATGGCCTTCACTCAGCCAGCCTCTCCAGCAGCCTCCCCTGCACCTACCCTGACCACCGTGGGCACACTGACCCCAGCTCATATGCTTGGCACCCCTTACGGCGCCATGCCCCTCTCCGGGTTGCTCGGGGTGAAATCCGTCCCCTTTCTGACTCTGTCCAGCCCTGCCCCCACTGTGGCTGTCACTGCAGCACCCTCCCACTCCACTCTTGCCGCATACACGGCCAAAATCTCCTCAGCCAACTGCATTAAAAAGCCAGAGAGACAGAAGTTTGCTCCGTATTGATGAAGCCTCCACGTGTGCAGAGTCAGATGAAGGACACCTGCAGTGTTCTTCCACAAATGCCTGATGTAGCCATAATCGCCAGAAGAGATGCTCCTGACTTGGATTCTGTGATGCACCAATAGAGACCAATGGATAATGCCATTTACTGCTATTTACAATTATGGATAATTTATCAGTTTCCCATCAATCGATGATTTTATCATTACCATTATTCTTGGCATAAAAGGGCTGGAACCTAACCTGAGAGACACATGTTTAACACTTTATTCATGCGTGTCTCAAGTTAGACGTCAGCAAGTATTTATTCCCCAGTAAATTTGTAAGTTGTATTCAGATGACAAATGATGCTTTTATACGTCTGTTTGCCTGTTGAAGTTTGTAAGAAAATTTATAAATGTCCAATGGGAGTTTTTTTTTTTCTAATTAATCTGTGCAATGGTACTGTACTTTACTTTATAGCAATGTCTGTTTTGTTGGATTTATTTTGAATGTGAAACCTGTTAATCTTTATTTATTTGTATTGTTTCATTTATTAAAAATCTTTGTTTCCTGACATGGCAGATGTATTCGTCTTTGTTCAGCTGCTTGGAGGCGTTGGAAGCACAAACCAAATCAGGACGAATGAAGCACTGGGAAACATTCTGTTGGATGGCTTGCTACCAGATTTGAGGTGTTTACTCACAAACAGCTTGTCATTCTGGTTGGAGGATTTTATGAGAGATGTCTTTCATCATTGAGCTCCTGTGCCCAGAACAATATGTGAAGAATGAAACAAGCCCAGAGGAGCAAACTTCTCCACTTCTATGACAGACATGTACTTGTGCTCATACAGAAACACCGTCACATGCTATCATCGGCAGACTCTTTGTTTCTCCCCTAGGACAAAAAACAGAGATTCCAAGGCAGTGGAGTTTGTGAGGTTAAAAGGAAGGGAAACGGTTTTTTTTTTCACCCCAAAACAAAACAGGAGTGAGGAAAAAAATGGGTCTGCAGGAAGGATGCAAACACGAAGCATCTGCATGCAGCACAGCGTCATCCTCAGGAGACACAGCTGGGATCTTTTCATCCGGTCTTCATTTTCCTTTTTTTGTGCCTGCTTATGCATGTGGAAAGATCTATCTATCTATCTATCTATCTATCTATCTATCTATCTATCTCTAGTGTTGATTTTTTGTTCACTTTTTTGTTTGAAATATTTTCTAAAGTGTTTGACTTTTTTTGTTCTGCTCTTCTCTTGTGTTTCTTTTTTTCCCCTCAATATATTAAGCCCCTCAGGGCCACCATTGTCCCTTGCACAGAAGCTTCTTGAATTTCTAACAAAGATAGAATAACTCATGACTGGAACAAATACTAAGCTCAGAGCCTCACTGTACTACTATTTTTATATCTTGAAAAAGCATATATTGAATTTAAGGGATATCCATGTAAATCCTAATGTATTTATTTGCAACGGGCACCAAATGCTTAGCAGACAAAGCACAAAAAAATAATACAAAAAGTTGCATACTGTGTGACATAGTGCAGACAGGCATCATTTTAATGTTCTCCTTTAGTATCTGTGTGGGAAATGGCCTGGTGCGTTGTAAAATCGAGTTTCACGCATTCAGGAAAATACATGAACCGTCAGAAAGCAGTAAAATATGAACTACATGACTCAGTCTTGTTTATTTTTGTTTCAAATGTCGCTATCTACTGGCCACCACAAGAACTGCATGCTCTCATTTTTCTTTTTCTTTTTTAAGAACAGGCCACAAAAAGGCATTAGAGCTGATAAAAGATTGTCTTTAATGTTTGGCATTGTTAATGAATTCCATACCACAGCAGCTATGGGAGTAGGAAAACCACTTTTACAACCAAACACTTTTTGATCATGCTAACACCATCTGTACAGGAAAGCACATTGAAAAGTGTATAAAGTTTTTATATGAGAAGAATGGTGGAGACAGCCACAGTCTAATGGATTTGTCCTTTTCCAAACACTGATTATAGATATTTATCAATTACGTTAATCTCTGGAGTACATGTATATACACAAAAACAAACAATGATAAACCTCTTTAGGGCTTCTGCAATAGTTCTCAAAAATATTTCACAATACTGGTGTATGTACAATAACAGAATTTACAATGAAAAAATCCATCTTACCTATATCTGGAGTATTGTTTTAATGATCAGTTATCCTAGCTTCTCTCAAGCTCACAAAAGATACTCACAAAAACTCTATTATGTGTATTAATTTGAACTTCATACAAAGTAGAGCCTCCCATACAGCACTTGTGCCTTCCGTCAGTTTCTGGAATATGTTTTCACAACTGATGAGCTCACATACAAAAATAGAACTTGTCTAGTCAACTGACACTTTGATGTACAGTAACACAAATAATCCATCTGCAAAAAAAAAAGTAAAAAAAAATAATAATAAAATAAAATAGTTGAAAATATTGGCAAAATACACTCATAAGATAACAGGACAGTAATCAGCACTGTTCTTCTACTCAGTAGGTCTGGCCTTCAGCTTTGTCCTGAAACACGTCTCTCTTCATAAAAACATAAAGTGATTGATTGAGAAAGAGCTGCAGGCATAATATAATATATTGGCACTATAAAAACAAAAGCATGAAAGATGAAATCTAAAACATTTCTTGGTATGTAATACTTTTCTTATTTTTTCCCCCCTTCAGAGTTTTCGTTGCAGACTGAGTGAAAATGCTGTCGTTAAATGAGCTTCACACACTCCGGGTGTTCGATCGAGACTGCATTTGAGTGCACTTAAGGCAGGTAGGAGATTACAACACTGTCTGTGAGAGACCAATGCCACCGCGGCTGTCCCCGGTTCACAGGTTAGCAGGACCTGACAGCCACAAAGAGAAGGGAAAAGATGAAGGGAGAAACAGAGAACCAGGCCTGGCTCTGAGTGCCCAGCACAGAGATGAGGTGAGAAGTTGAGTGGTATGTGTCTGTCACCGTCCTCCAGTTCTGCCGAACACTCTCATTCCTCTCGGGATATCATTGCCACACAAGAAACAAACATCAACCTCCTCAGCAGAGACTTAACTTAAAGCACTTAAGCAAAAACCAAGATTTGCAGCTTGTGCATTACAAGAAGAGCATCATATCTGAATACATTCACATAGCTTTCCATACGCACAGTATGGATGGGAAATCGGCATTGACTGTTCATGTTCTCTGAGACGCTGGTCCGAAAAGAGAGTTGCAAATTCATCCTCAGAGACCTGCAGTTCACACCAGTAGATATGAGTCACTATTAAGGAGCACTTAACAGTGTTTCTGAAAAATATCATGGGCACAAGCCTTTGAAAACACTAAAATGTAGCAAATTTATCAAAACAATTATTATTACATATGAAGCATTTAAAGCAGAAAAGTCACTTCACTGAGAAAAAAAAACACTGTTTTTGTGAAAATGACACAAAGAGCGGATACTGCTTGAGATTGTGGTCGTTTCACAAAATTGTTGAACTTTTTAAAAAGAAAAAAATAAAGACATGCCTGCACATGAGTTGTACTGTTGTGTACAATCAATTTCCATTTTTGAACAAAAATAGTATGCCTCACTGTTTCAAAGGTATTTTTTCACATTTTTCGTATCAAATCTAAGAAGACAGGTAGAGCAGTTGTGCCTCGAAGTAAAGCTTGACGGAGGTTTGTTTCTTTTCTTTCCTTCATGAGCACTGTCATCACAACACCGAAAGTAGAACCAGCTGAACGTGCATACAAGCTCTCGGTGTGTTCCCTATTAACAGTGCAAAGGAAGGAAAGAAGACGAAATAGCTCTAACTGAAATTTAGCTGAAACCTCGCTGTTACTGAGTTTCCTCGTGCTCCTCACTGATGCACTGCTCCCATGCGTGTTTCCCCTGGTCCTCTCTGTGGCCGTGAGGTGAGTGGAAGATCCTGCGAGGCAGTGGAATGGGCTGAGGCGGCAGCTCCTCCTCGGGAATGCAGCCCTCTCGCAAGTAGGGCTTGGAGGGCACGGCTGGAGGCTGAGGCCGGCGGTAAGGAATGTGATGAGGGCCGTGGGTGGGAGCGTGGTGATGAGGCGGCATTCCGTGGGAGTGGCTGTCCATCCCAAGGTGGGCGTGAGCATGAGAGTGCTGGTGTGCGTGCAGATGGGAAGCAGGGCTGCGGTAATGGAAAGGCCGGACGGGGTCCATGGAGTCGATTTCCGATCCACCGTAGTGAATGTGCAGGTAGGGGGAGGCCAGGTACTCCTCGGGGGGAGACCACAGGTGACTGGGAAGAGGCTCCAAGGCATCATTCCTAATGGGACCAGGATCGGGATACTGACCTCCAAAGTTGCTCTCGCTTAGAGAGGAAACGCCGGAGCTGGCGCTGCCTGACAGAGTTGAGTTACTGCCACCCAAAGCTGACTGGGGACTGGTGGGGGAGCCAGGGATCGGGTGAAGAGGAGACTGGAGACATAAAAACAGTAGAGGTTGGAGGGTTTTCTCCACAAAACGAATACTAACATGACTCTGACTGATGTATATTAAGAAAAAGTTTAACAAATTCCAGAGTTGATGGTCTTCTGTAGAAAAGCATGGACATTTCCTCTTTAAAAGCAAAAGTCTAAAATGCATTATGATGGTACCTTCCGGAGAGATCGGACAGGCAAGGAAGGGGGAGGGTCACTGTTCTGGTGGTGATACGCATCACAGTGCATCATGAAATGTCCTGCAGAGAGGCAATAAAAAAGTTGAGCAACATAAGTCTCAAACACAAATAGCTGTGAGTGGAGGTGTCAGCATACCTTGTGGGAAGGACCTTGGTGGAGCAGGAGGCATGATAACTCCTCCAGTCGAAGGCGGCATGTAGGCAACCTGGTCCCTGTTATCTCCATCCAGACTCCAACTGCTGGGAGTGTTGGGAAAAACTAAAGGGGGAAGGAAAAAAGGTTTCGACTCCTTTCATGGAAAGCCTCCTGGTGATATTTGGTATGTTTCTGGAAGTTACCCTTCTCTGGAAGATTCATGTGAGGATCAGCACAAGGCTTACATGGGCTAACTTGCTGAAGTAAGGCACGCTGCATGTGGTTGTTCTAAAAAAAAAGTGTTTTTTAAAGTTTAGAATCTGACCACTCTAGAATTTATCAAACAAACGTTTTCCATAGATTTAACCCTTTGATTTTTTTATCATGTTGTTGCCACACCTGTCCATTCTCTGCCACGTTGTAGTACATAGAGTTGTTGGCCCTCTCACGATGAGACGGCAGAAGTACCATCATGTCTCGGTTGTGTTTGGCTTTGTCAGGCAAGGATGGAGAACCTGCACAGAGAAGAGTTTTCTATAATGTTCCCCTAAAAACTGATTGGCCTCATCTTTGATTGAGGTTCACTGTTGTTCAAAAACTGATGATTTTTTAATTTCTGTTTAACTTCTTGTTCACACGATTTGTGAGGAATGAGCAAAAGTCCAAACAATTGAAAAATGTTGGGCATACGTGTGACTTAAGCAGGTGTGATGCTCACCTCTGGCACTTGACGGAGCAGAGTTAATGATCTGGGAGGAGTTTGAGCGGATTGAACTCAGGCTGGAGGACGAGGGACTGGGCTGAAAAACAGATATTTTCTAAAATTATAAAACTGTTGTTTTAAAACTTAACTAGTTCTTATGAACTGCACAATTTAGCTCGAATCATTCTTGTCACATCCGCTCCTGTTTTGAGCTCTACCTGCATGTGCATTGCTTCTTCAGGATGCTCCCCCATCAAGCCGTCAGTCATAATGACCAGGTTTCCTGCCTCGCTTGAAGTGTGAGAGGAGAGGGAGGAGGACGAGTGGCGAATCGAGCCTTGCAGATTTAGGGGGCTGCAGGACAGTAAAATAATGGTGACTCTAAAGTACATGTTGATGACTCTTTATCTCAGGAAACTACAGTTTTGAGTCATTATAGACCCACAAGAATAAAAATTATTAACATGTTCTTGTGGCATTTTTCTGATGATGGACATATATAAAGACATCTTAAAACATAAAAACGATGGAAGGATTTATTGTGGAAGTTTTGCACTGTTTGTGTGTTTTCTTTTTCTTTTCTCATCAGTTGTTCTAAAAATAATCTTTAAATTGTAGAACTTTTAGGTTTTCATGCTTTCTGAAGCCTACTTTTTCTGTTCCAGGCTACATTAGATACCAATGTTAAGCTGTTTAAAGAATTGGAGTGTTGATGGAGGATCTGGATGTGTGTGTCAGACTGACCTGTGTCTGTGAATGAGGCGCACACTCTCAGGACTCATGTGGTTGTGAGATGAGAGGATCCCTCTGGGAGAGTTTCCTCCTGGACAGCCTGCTGGGCCAAATCGATCAATGCTCGGCACACCCTGCTGAGATCCAAACGTGTGCCGTCTTAAATATTAACCCACAGGCAATGATGCATTCACATCACATTATTTTCTGTTTGCCATTTTTATATAAGGTTATTGTCCATATTTCAAAAGAGTTTTAAGTATGCATGCCATGACAGCGCAGCGAAGCTTAACATTTTAAAATTGTGTTTTTCATAAAGCTAAATAACCAGAGTGCTCATTTTAGAAATGATTCGTTGACATTTTGCACAGTTAGAAATTGTTACCTCATTCATCTTTCATTTCAAACAGAAACATGCAGGTCTACTCACATGGTGCAAACCAGTTCTCATCATGTGGAACTGATCTACAAGCTTTTTGTGCAGAGGACGCATTTCTGGATGCACAAGTTTCTCATGTACCGCCAGCCCCACTCCAAGAATGTGAACCTTTGTAAGGAAAAACAAAAACAAAAAAGTAACTAAAACTGTTTTTCTTTGAAACGTTTATGTGTCAACAGTTTTAATATTTGTCCTTGTTTTAGGCAAAGTCAAACCTGTTCCTGCATGAGATCCTTTAGGTGAGTGATCCTCTCTATGTCCTCGGGGTGACTATTAATATAGTCCTTATCAAAAAAGGCCTTTTGAAGAAGATGAAACAAGATATTTATTAAAATCAGCTCAAGTTATTCACTCTTTCTATCCTCACTCTACCCCTGAGCAGCACCTCCTGATATCTGGCGATTCCTCCATTTACTGCAGCATCTATGACTCCATTGAGGCACATGCTGAGCGAGTTGATGTTGCCATGATGCTGTCTGTGTTGGTACTGGCTGATCAATGTCCGCAGCTCCTGGGTCTTATTCTCCACCACGTAAATAGCGTTCTCCAGGGGGCTCACTTCCACCTGAAAAAAAGAAACGAAAGACATTTATCATTTATTATTTATTTTATTTTATGCATTTTATAAAATTAAATTTGAAATTCCTTACCACTTCTCTCCTTTCCACCTCTGCCCAGCGGGAGATCCCAGGGAGAGGACGAGAGAGGATGAGAGTCGTTCTCTCAATCCACAGACTCTGTGAAACAAGCAGAATCCTTTTTTTTTTAAAAACGCTGATCAACAGATAGTAGGTAGCAGATTATGCTATAGATAAACAGTCAAAATGTCAGATAGAAACAGTTAAATCCAATGCATATCATCAATATGATTGCCAAAAAATGTTTAAAACTCAGATGTTGTACATTTTAATGTAATATGTGCTTCTTTTGATTACTTGTTTGAAAAATTCTACCTCTAAAAAACCTAAATGGATTAGTACGTCTACCTATAGGCAATGATGGCAATCATAGCTTTGCCCACAGCTTTTACTTTACCTAGATCTTTTTTTTTTAATCAAATGTATTCAATCAGGGAAGCTCTTGCAATTGTGACTTTACTTGCAAGAGCCCTATGTTCAGCTCAGAGTAACATATTTTCTTGGGTACAAAGCAAATGTGTAAACTTCGGACTAAGCACTTTTAAAAGTGCTCCCTCTGATTTAAGCATTTCTGTTTGAAAGTGAAACAAAAAAGGACAGAGCTGTAGGAGAAAAGTAGGCAAAGAGCAGCCCTGCTGGCTCATCATACCCTGAACTCGTTCTCACGGTCCTTTGGCCCCTTGTGGAAAGGCCTGTCATAGTGGAAGCGGCTGACATTGTTTATGCAGTAGAAACTCTTGATCCTCTCGGGCACTCGCTCCAACTGAGGCACATCAGAGATGTCTGACACTGGGGTCACTGTGTAGATCTGCAAGTCTTGATGCTAAGTGTCAAGGAAGTGGCAGACAGTGGATCTCCAAAGCATAGTCACAGAAGAGAGGATATTCAGTCTCTGCAAACTCAGAAAATCTGTTTCAGTTCAAGTCAAATATTTCATCATCAGATCATTAAATCTGTCTATGCGGTGCAGCTTTAGCAGCTGGGAAATTTAAGGATACACTGTGCGTCGCTCTGTAGGATGGTGTCATCCGGCTGATTTGTGTGTTGCATGGCAATGGCTTGAGGGAATTCCCCCAGCATCCTTTGCTGGAAGTCCTCAAGTCGCTCATAGTCATAGCCACGACAGACGAATTCCTTGTTCTGCAGAAAGAGGATAAATAAGTGGAGTGTTTTTTTTTTTCATTCACGATTGTCAGACCACAACTGAACCAGCTAAAACCCATATGGGATATTCTTAGTTGTCCCCGCAATTGATCAAACAGCTGTTGTTAAACTGTTTGAAGTCAGTCAGTTAAAAAAATGTAGTCAGTTTTTCTTCCTAAAACCTCTAACAGTTTTAGCTCACTTGGTTTTCTTAAAATTCTTGCAACCCTGCAAGGCTTCTGTGCCATTTTGCAAACACTGAACCCTCCAATGTGCCCTTCTGAATTCATAGTTTCTATATAAAACCAGAAGTAAAGGTTTGCATTAAAAAGATGCAGGAATTATTATTTATTTTAAGTTCTAACTAGATAAGGTTAAGCTTTAAATACAAATATTTGTTGTTATAAAAATTCACATGCGTACACTACAAATTAAGATGCCTTTTTTATGTGTGTAAAAATATCTTGTAATTTACACGCATAAAACACTTTTAATACAGAGAAAAAGATGTAATTTGAAAGACAAGGTTTTTCCTTACATTTTAAAGAGATGCATCAGTGAGATTCATGAATGTTTTAGATTTTTTTTATGTCAAACATTAACATTCTGATCAGAAACGCATGAATTTGAAGAACTAAAAACAGACTCATTCAGAACTTGAATGCATTTAAAGGCTTAAAATGTGATCAATTTTTCTAGCTTTTTGTTCCAATAACTGCTAAATGATTTGTATATTAAATTCAGTTCAAGCACAGTTTATAAATCTCCAACATTTTTGTTATATATAAAAGATTTGTTGTCTAAAAAGCTCCCTGCAGAAATAAAGCCTAGAATTAGTTAGTGGATAAGATGAAAGAAAAAGATCTTACCCTAAGGAAGAAAGGAAACTTCTTCCCATAGAAACCCATTTTAAAGAATTCAGGTTCAATTCGCTGCTGTTCAATGATGTTGTCATAGTATGCTGCCTCCATTTTCTGTGATACAAAGATACACATGCACACAAATCATGACAACACACAATACTACCTCATGTTTAGTTTATAATTTTGTGTAACAATGGGGCATCAGGCTCTATGTCTGTGACATCTGCCACATGGTCCAAAGTTATGTGGGCCTGTCTGTGGTCATCAGCTGTTTTGGTGGTAGAGAAGGATGGTCAATGCCCCTGCAGGTGATTTTGCAGCACGCACATGTGAAGGTACCGATAACCACCTTCTAAAGTTTTCTCTTACTTTAGGGTCAAAACACACGTCTGAAAAACAACTACAACAAACCTCATTGTGGTCACTAGCAACCTCTTCAAAACTGCACTTCTAATTAACAAATTGCTATGTTGACATACTAACCGCTGCACAGACCTCATTGTGGTTTACCTTAGCACAGCTTAGTTTTTCGTAACCCCTTGATGCCTGAATTTATTTCCATCCATGAAAAAAACTCACCTGTTTTTGCTTTAATGTAGAAGCAAAATTAAGATCATTTTGGAGCCGAAGTGGTTGAATGCACATTTGCATCACAGGGATTTTTAGCTGCATGATCAAACTCAGCAGAATGCTGCTTGGTTACAAACAGGCAGCAACTTTAGTGAGCTATAAACCTGTTATCTCCTTATGGAAAAGTAGGAAACACATTTGTTCACATGAAAAGGAGAGGCTGTTTGATACTGTTTGCACTTCACAGCTGAGTATAGCGGTTATGCAGGGAGCTGAAAATGTCACCTTCTAGCAGAGCGGAGGTGTGTTTTTCTGATAGGAGCAACAGACTTTACTCACCCGTATCCAGCTAAGGCTCTGATAATCATACAGAGTCTCATACTGGAAAGCCAGTTCTCGGCAGAGCGAGATGCCGTACTCCCAACACTGCAAAAACACACAGTTTCATTAAAATGTGTTATCTTACAAATAGTGTTTAGTTTTTGTTCAGTGTATATAAATGACAAGGTCTTTTTAAATTATTGTTTCAAACAAATGCATTTCAGCAAAACCTTTATTTTCTAATTTTACACAATAATTTTCAATAAATATTTAATTGTTTTTAATATATTTAATTACCTTTTTTTTAATAATAGTGTTTTTAAACCCAGAAAATGTAGAATGAAGCTGATTATTTTGAAAGTTTGTTTGACATTCAATAAGAAATTAATAGTTTTAATCCTTCAGAGGAACATTTTATGTTTTGCTGCCTTATTAGTGTGTGATGTTGTAACCATAACTGTATGTTATCACTAGATTTCTGTAGGTTGTTAAGAAAAGGCAACAGTCTGCTAACCTGTTAGGGTTTTTTATGTTGCTGGGATTGTCCAGCACCCTAATCATTATATGCCTGATTTTCTCCCTCTTGTTTCAGAGTGATGTTTTGTTTTGCAGTGTCAAATAAAGCAAAAGACTAGGCAGTTACTTTCAAAGTCAAGCTGAGAGGCGGTGAAAACAGCGGTCAGGGATTAAGCAGCAAACGTCACTTGCCTTGCCCTTGTTGAAGTAGTGGAGTATTTTACGGCTCAGGTTTTCTTTTCGTTGCCACTCACTCTGACAGGGATAGTGAAGGAAATCCCTCAGAGGCCGGTCTTCCCACTGCAGCAGCTCCCAGTACAGCAGCAGGGTGAACGCTGCCTCTGTAATAATGGAGAACAGAGAACAATCGTGAAAAGAAATCACTCACAAATAACTATTTTACACACTCTGGACATGAAGATAAGCCAGTAAAATACCAATTGCCTGGGTAAGGGTTAAGGAAAGTAGCATTATAACACAAAGAATCTGAATGAAGCATGTTGACTAGATAGTGGAGAAAGTATTTCAGCAAATGGCTGACTTCTTTGCTGTTATTTATCCAAATTATTCTTTCTATAATGCAGAGTGACTATTTTTCGTCCCTTTAACCTTCTAAGTTTTGCTACAAGCTCAAGTGGCAGATTGCTTTTAGTAGTAAAGCAGACTAACAAATTAATAGTTACCACTTATTACATTACTTTGGCTTATTAGTCCTGCTGGTGATTTTTTTTTTTTTTGCTGCTGCTTAAAAAATCTTGTTTTTCCATTCAACCCCTTGACATCCATTGATGCAAATATGCAAAGTAAAAACATGACCGCAAAAACATGTCTTTTTTTTAAGCTAGAAATAAATTCAGGCATTATGGGACTCATTTCATCAGCACACAGCAATCTGCTTAAAAAGGTTAAAAAAAAAATGTAAACAAAACCTGACGTTAGTTTGAATAAGTGAGAGTATCAAAGCCATAAAGTCTCATATTGCTGTTGGTCATATTTACATGGGCAGGAGGATTCTGTGTGTAGAAAAAAAAAGTGCCAGACGTTTTATCATCATCTGGTATACAGTCCCAGTGGCATTTATGCTCTGCAAAACCTTTTTTTGTCACCAATTTAGTGTGACAGAATGTGTGGATGGACTAAAGATGAGTGCACTAAAAGGGAAAACTGTGATTTTCTATCTGTTGCTGTATGTTGTAACCAGTTTCAAGAGTTCTCTCGTCATGATTCATGATCATAAAGTGAGATTGCAGATTTTTACAATTACATTAAATTACCTAACGGGAGAAATGTGTTTTGATTACTGTAAAAACTAATAATCCAGTTTTATTTTGACAGAATAACTTGTGTATTTGAGCAGACCAAACAACAGGTGACCGTGGAGTGGCTTTGGAGTAAATGTGTGTTTTGTAGTGGATGATGTTTTTGGTGCCATTACTGTCTGTTTATGTCATGTAGCAGCATGCCTGCATGAATTCAGAGGAGCTGAGTAGACTGTATGTTTGTTAAGCAACAAAAATAGATAAAATCAAATACATAAATGGAACAAACTTCAAATAAAACTTACTGTGAGCTAGTCAGTTTTATCCTCACTTAGCAGCTTCACTCACAGTTGTATCTCCTCACTAACTGACAACTCTCTCTTTTTCTCCAGTGAAACCAAGAATACAGTATCAGGGCCGGTCAGTGGGGGTCAAAACCCAGTCACCTTGTGCATTTACCCATATTAAGCAGTGTGCTGATAAACCACTTAGGTTTTCACATGTTAAACAGGGAGAAATGGAAGAACAGCTGGAGCTCATGTGAGAAGTTCAGGGTAACTCCTAAATAAAGTTACAGACAACAAGATAAAAAAAATTAAATAAAAATAAAAACTACAGTCATCTTAAATGGGCAGAAGCAGTTAACAGCTTCTAAAATCTCAGTGACACTACTGCACAAATCCGTCAAACTTTTGTGAGAACATATAATGCAGGATAAGGTATTTATCATCCATCCATCCATCTTCCTCCTCTTATCCGGGACCGGGTCGCGGGGGCAGCAGTCTAAGCAAGGATGCCCAGACTTCCCTCACCCCATCCACTTCCAAGGTATTTATCTTAATACAAATTTTCATTCATCTTTTGAACCGTTTTTTCCCTTTCGGGGTTACAGAGCTGTCTCGCAAGATATAAAATAAATACTGCATACTACAGTTTACATATCTTATATTTATATAATCGGAAATTGGGGGATAGGATGATTATTCCAAGCATACTATATGTTGTTCTTAAAGTTATCTATGTCAAGAGACACCTATACTTTTTTTCAATATGTATTCAAAGAAAATACCCAAACTGTAAATATGGATCTCACAAATTAAAGAAAAGATATTTGAATTACCTGTAAAATCTTCTGCTTGCAGATGCAGGTCACACAGTTTATGGATGTAACGGATGTACATGTCCTCTTTGTTCACTTCTGACTTGTAGAAGTTCTGATGTTCATTAAAAAGAAAATATACATGTTTAAAAACCCCAATCTACATGTGATAGTAGCAGAAACAAACAAAAGTATAACATACTGGCATGAATGTCTCACCATCAGATTGACGGAACCACCAATCTTTTTACTTTCCACTTCATCTCCTTTCATGCAGTCCCTGGACAAAAATAGACCTGCATGACTGATCTGTAGTTTATCTTCACAAAACAAAATATTCAGGATGTAGAAAATTGCACCTGTAATCTAAAATGCGTTCCACAAGTCTTGTGACAGATGTAACAAAAGAGATTCCAGTTTCTCTCCAGGTTTCCTGCTCTATCTTCTCCAACAAGCTGGGGAGAAAAAACAATTGAAATACAGAAGTAAAATGTAAAATTGGATTTTGAAAGTGTTTAATTGCATTCAAAGAATTTCATTTGAGAAAACAGCATAATTCCTTCTTATTTTTTTAGATTCTTAAAATGCAGGATGAGCAACAATAAAGGATGTTTCTTCATTGTTTAATAAAGTGAAAATTAGGATTAAAATGAAGAAGCACTGACTGAGAAATGCATGTTACACTTTCAGAAGATTTAAACTGACACATAGCAGCTAAGTGTTGTTTATCAAATGCAGTTGGTCAACATTAAATGTGACAGCCTCTGTCTGAGCAGAAACTTTGACAGTGTGCCTGTATGTAGTACTCAGTTGTTAGATAGGAGGTTGAACAACTCTCTCTGATCAATACAGGATTTATTCCAAAGCCGTTTACAATAAGGGGTCTATTTGAAGCGCAAAAGAATACTTATTTCAGGGGAAATGTCTACCCCAGTTTTCTAAAGGGAAATGCAGTCAAAACAAAGCAGAATCTCAGACTGAATATCTGGGGTATCATGTTAAAGGTTAATAATTAAGGTTGAAGAGCACTCCATAAGAGGATTTTGGTTGAAACAGAAAATCATATTCTCTATTACAGGAACATCCTGGTATGCATTAAAAACTTGTATTGGAACCAACCAACTACACTCTAGTTCAACGACAACTTCCACTCTTGTTGAAAATCAAACCCAAGATTAACTGAAGAATTTAGTCAGCAAGTGATAACTGCAAAGAAAAAATTAGAAAGAAAATAACTGCAAGAAATTATTGCTGCTGAAAAAGAATCTACAAACTAATGATTCATGTGTGGACATTTTTTATATTTTTTATATCTGGTTTCTGTAGGTCAGCATTTCTTTAAATATAAAATGCATTGATAGTCATCTATGGAGGACAGATTTTTGAAACTAATAAGGACCAAATCAATACACCCTTTAATGCAAAACCTAACATTAACCAAGGGTTTGCACTGTTTAAAATGTAAAGAAATATTCCTTACCTTGGATAAGGACCAAACAGTTGCGTTCTGGGCACAAAAATAAAAGCAGAAGATCAGTTTAGAAGAAAATAGTAAAATCTTTGTTTGAATGTTTCTTTATCAACACGCTAAAAACATATTTGATGCTTACAACAGGCTGAACAACTCTCTGTGGTTGTCGTCGCCTTTCCCATCTGACACCATGCTGTCCAGCTTGTCCATTAGCTCCGCCTCCACCTTTAAAAACACAAACATTTTAGCAAAAGGCTAAAATAGTGAAAAACAGCTGCGTATTAGTCCAGTGGATAGCCTTTGTTTAATGTTTTCTTCATAGATAATGACCTGTTTGAAGTTGCCATTTTTTCGCTGTTCCCAATCCATCATGTCATGAAAAATTGGAATCATAATATTTCGAATTTCAGGCTGAGGCACGAGAGTCACTCCGAGAAAAGGGCCCATCATTCCTGGGATGAAGTGGGGTTTGTTTTCACCTGAAACACAAACACCTCATGAGAATAGATAAATAAAAAATGCATCACTGTAATCTGGGGCAAGCTTAGTTTGAGTGAGTGTGCGTGTGTTGCAGCCACACCTAATTTTTGCCACATGCTGCACAGCTCATAAGCCATTATTACTCTCATGTCACTATACCTGCACAGAAAAAGTGAATTTCAGATAAATTAGGTAAATAACACAAATGTGCACATGAGTTCTACAGTGTTTTTTACTTGTCGAGGGTTTTCTTTCTCTTGGCAGGGCCAAGAGCTTCCAGTTGCAGACTGGGCTGGTTGATGTACAGGACAGCAAGGCTGAAAAAGGAGTTCCACACCTGACGCAGAGAGAGATGTGAACTAAAATCAATCCTTCACAAATTTAATTATGGAAGGATGCATATTGAAAAGATCATTTTTTAAACAAATTTTGTAATTTTTTTTAAGGTAGAATGTTTTCTCCAGCTGAACAAAGACCAACCTTGAAATCAAAATCTGCCTCGGAGAAGTTTTTGTGCAGCGCCGGAGAGAGAAACTGTGTTGTCACTACGATGATACTGCAGAAAAGCAAATATTACACTGTCAGCTAACAAAATGAGATTGAAACCCAAAAAATTGGTTTTGAAAAAAAATGCTGCTTTTACCTTAAGAGCAGGACATTCAAAAGCATTTCTAATCTAGGCAGAAATGAAAAAGAAGACTCACTGACTAGTGAGAAGCCTCATGATGCTCCAGTCTCGGGGGAAGATAGTCAGCTTCATCAGGTTGCGAAATACGCAGAAAATCTTCAACAGGAACTCCTGCAGAGAAATTTGTGTTCAGTCGAGGTGTGTGGCAAAAAGACAACAGAAGCTGCAATTGTTGCAGGTTTCCCACCTTGAGCTCCTCCTTGCTGTGGAAGCTATTAAGCAGATGGTGAAAGTGGATCTCTGTCATTTGTCGCAGTAGAGAAAGAAGACAGGAAACATATTCCCCCTGCATAAAAGTCCGTGTCAGACACAGAGAAACTAAAACAGAGGCAAAATAACTCAAGACATTAGACAAAGTGGACTTTTCTGGTCCTCGTCAGAGGCATTCGGAGGAAAGCCTAACCGTTATCTCAGCGGTGCACTGGGGACAGCGCTGTCCCCTGGAGGTCTCCACTGAATGAGATTTGCTCATGATGGACAGCAGAGTCTGCAAAAGTACATCCAGTAAACTCTCCACCATCATCTCCACCTCCTCTTGAACAGAAGACTCCTAAACAGAAGAAGGGAGAATGGCAATGTTTCACGTTTTGTACTGAGAAGCTACACATGCTTTGGTAAGAGCTATCTGTTGAAAAAATCAAACATCTTTTAGAACTTTCTCATTGATATAAAAAGGAAATTTGATGTTTTTGGTTGTTTTTTATATTTATTTTTTTGCAATAAATGTAAAAAATAAATTTACTAAACAGAGTACAGTACCATAGAGCTTGTTTTAATGATGGAGAAGATGCTGCTCAGGATTCCAGAGCATATGAGCAGCTCCCTCTGCTGGCGAAGATGCAAATGGATGTGATGCAAAACTACTGGCAGCAAAATACTGCGGGACTCTGAGGAATGAGACAAAACAAGAATGACACTAAAGCCTGACCAATTAAACTGTTAGAATCTAACAGGAAAGCTTCCTAAGCAGGTTCATAAGCAAAAGGAAATGGGTAACTTTACAAGCAAGAAAACGTGTGCTTTATAGATTATTTATTTGTTACAATGCTCTTGTGCATCAAATTCTGCATTGTTGGAAAGACTGTTTATTACCTATTTAAATGGCGTCACAATTCACAAGAGACATGCATTGGTGGGCTGTTGATATAAAATGCTGCTATGGGTTTCTGGTATCTACAGGTGCTGCTAATCAGGCATCTGATTGGTCAGTAAAATGTCTGCAATAAAAGGCCATCCCCCCTCCTCACTGCGTGAGCACATTTATCCTCTACAGGTGTGCAGTCCTCTTCCTATTTCTGTTACTGGAAATACAAGTATAGTCATCATTGGAGGCAATGATGACAACACAAAGGAGATATTGAGAGGAAGGTCTGCAACCGATGGCAATGCCCTATTTCAAAAGTCTGGGATTAAATTCCTTCAGGATAAGAACTCTGACAGAGAAAACCTCCAGAATTTAGAAATGAAGAGAAATGGGATGACCTCCCAGCAGTCCTGACCTTAACCTTCCTGAACACTTGGATCAGTTTGGGCATGCTGTTCTGCCAGAGTGCCCAACGCAACCGTGCTGGCTGACTAGCTGGTTAAAGAATTGGGATGTCATCCCACCGCAGTGGGTGACCAGGCTGGTGACCAGCATGTGTGCCATGAGTGTGTTCTTTCACTCACGGTTTATTAAATAGAGTATTTTTTCAATGACACCTAAAATGATAGAATATTTTGTCTGGTTTTCCAAACAGATTTATGTTAAAAAAAAAAAAAAGCAATTGTATAAGGACATAATATAGCAAACATACATGACCTTACTTTTTGTTCCTCACTATTTAATTTTTTAGATTTTACATTTAAAAATCATCTTACCAGGGAAGAAAAAGAGGCGGCTCTCGACGGTACGAGCAATGGATTGCAGTTTGACAACATCCATAGACTGACCAATATCCACTGTGCTGGGCATGCTCCCAAGAGTGCCTCTGACATATTCAGCTACCTCCTGAACAGTGAACATCTGCAGCAGTTCGTCAAAGATATCAGGGAAGCTGTTCAACAGGGCTGCCTGTTGAGAAAAGGACAAAGAAAAACAAACAACTCAGACATATTTTACACTAAAATACACTTGGAATTGGTTTATTTCGAGCAATCAAAACAAAAAAACACTAAAGAAGACAAACATAGACTAATCTCTGCTATTATTACTCCTAATCACAAATAGACATATTTGCACATATGCACACAGAGCATGACACATTGAATCCTTTAAATATAAAATTAATCAAGTAGAGTTAAAGAATAAGGGAAACAAACACAAATTTATTGTATGAACAATGGTTTTGTAGTCGTATAGTTTTTTTTATTTGTTTGTTTGGTCACAGCTATACAGTCGAAAGTCTTAACCAGTTACAGCCTCACAACTACTTTAAGATGTCTTCTTCTGCTAACTAAAGGAAGGTGATGGTTGCAGAGCGCTTGCTGCATTGCAGAATCAGCACAGGGGGGCGCTGTGACTTACGGATGAGAGCGAGAGCTTAGGGGCATGACCACAGAAAGCCATGCAGCTGATCACACACCTAAACCAAGTTTAAGTTCAAACAAAGGACAGGGAAACAGTGAATGTTGACCATCGATGCCGGGTGACAAAAAAAACCTAAAACAACAAAATATAAATGTAACTTGTCGTCGTTTGATTTCCGACATGACTGACCTGTGTGAACACCAGATTCTCTGAGCTGCGGCTGTCCAGACTTAGAACGAAGCGGATCGACTGAAAGAGCTCCTGGATGCTCACTCTGAACTGCTCTTCCTCCCTCCCACAGGTTGCTCTTGAGTACAGGATACGGGACTGGACGATGAACTTGAACAGATATTCTAGTGCCTGCGGTTGTGTGTTGGACAGAAAGACATAAAGGCACGTGTCAGGTCATATTTTGAGTTCCTTGGCAGAAAACCAGGACTGAAGGTGGCCTAAAGTTCACATTTGAGACATCAAAGACTTTAGCTTGGCAACAGTACCATATGGCTTCAAATATCACATGAAAATGCTGCACCTAATCTCTGCAGGGCTTTCAGTATCAATCTTTAAATAGCTGTTCTTTCAGCGGGGAGTTCACTTCTTAAGGTGGTGTCACATTACTCTTATCAGATTCCTCTCTGTTTTGCCGTTTTCTTGAGCTAACAAATCCCTGCTGAAGGAGCCACAGCAGAGCTACACGGACGTGAGCTCAGTGCTTTACCCTCATGGCCTCCTGAATGTGATCCTGCCTAACCACTTCAGCTGAGCGGTCCATGTACCACTTGAGGCATCGAATCAGCTCCCTGCAAAACATTCGATGGAAGATGAGAACAATTTTATGAAAACTGGAATGATTTCAAGACAAAAATGGAACTCAAAAAGTGTTTTTTACTTGTATGCCAAAGCACCAGCAAAGTGGTTCTGGATGTAGGCGTCCATGACAGGTCTGAAGTGGTAGAAGCGGCTATCCCTGAGTAGGTTAATGATGTACACCTGAGCACACAAATACAAAGCTTACACCTATTCTGACTGTTTAAAAGGCACAAAACGCGACCTTTTAATAATGTTAGAGCAGCTTTGTTCCTACCAGAGACTGGAAAACCAACGGTCCATATTTATCAGTGTTGTCATCTAACAGACAGAAGAGCGTATCTAGGACATCTCTCAAGAACTGCAAAGAAAAAAGAACAAATATCACGCAACATGAAGAGATTGACAATGTACTAAAATAGAATCAAAGAAAATAGAAAAAGGAAACGACGGTGACCTTGACAATCTCTTCTCCACTAATCTGACGGAGTCGACCAAGGATGTCCAGTATTCTGTCCGGATGGGCCTTCCAGTTCAGCAAAGCCAAAAGGTCCACTTAAAGAAAAAAGCCAACCATGGTTACACTGAATAATAGCGTGACATGGATCAGGACTAAGCATATATGATTACCGTTTTGTGTGAGTTTGGTGGAGCAGAGTATTGTAGAGACCCAGAAGGTTTCTTTAGGGCTCCTCTGGAAGGGCAGATTGGCAGGCAGGGTTGGGCAGCTGTTGAAATCCTCCTTACAGCAGGGTAGGCTCAGGTACAGGCCCTGGTTACTGAAGGTGGCATTTTCATCACACTAATGAGAGAAAGAGAGGCAGACAGGATTGACAAAGGATTGGTTTAAGTAGCCCATTTAAGTCCAAACTTGAGTTTTTAAGTTGTCTGTGAAAAACTTATTTTGTCTGCTTTTCTTGGTAATAAAGCCTGTTCTAAAATATAAATAAAAAACGGCTCTCCAGTTAAAATTGATATATCTTCAAATGAAAAACACTTGGATTGTAACATACCAACATAAATTGATTGATTTATTGGTTTATTTCAAGCATTAACAAAAAACACAGGAAATAAAGACTAAAAAAATACTTAGATATATACACTCCATATTAGATATTCTTTCCCAAATTAGAAAAATAATGGAGAAAATAATGCTATCATCTTGACAATTTAATTGCTTAAAATTATGAATAGACATATTTGCCATACAGTACTCACAAAATATCCCAATATATTTATTTTCAAACAGAGTTTATTGAATTGCTTGACAGGAAGTCATCTTATTATAATTTGCGTAACGTTTTTTACATAGTTGCCCTAATCTGATTCCTAACATCTGTTTAAAGTGAATGTTATTTATTAAATAACAAAAAAGAAAGGTTCTATTGGATATCATTAAACCATATTCTTATGCTATTGCAGAAATCATTTAAGTACATTGTGTGACAAAAACGGAATTCCTTTTGATTATGGGCATAAAGCCTCCTCGACCATGCTGGAGCATTATAGTTTTCAGGCAAATGGCCACAAATTTAAACTGAGAATTCGTTGATTTGTTGCAAAATTTATCATTAGTTCAATGGCCACAAAGTGCCCAAGTCATGTAGCGAAAGTAAGCCACATCATCACCACTCCACCGCCATGCTTCAGTTATATTTGTTCTGGCAGTTTTGTGGCTTATTGAGTTTCAAAATATTACAGTTGCTTTCTTGTTTAAATAATAAAACCTTGTAATTAAAGAAAAAGGTCATTGTCTCTTGTCACATCACTATATGTGTTGTACCTTGTACACATAAAGCTCGTGGATCTCATCTGAGAGAGTGGTCCCATCTTCTCTCATGAGAGGGGTGAAAGCAAAACCAAATAACTTTTTCTCCCCTTTATCTTTAGCTGAAAGAAAGAACACCACATTATCATGCATCATAGGCAATTCTTAAATGAAATTATCGCATTTAAGCATTTACAGATTTTGCAGTATTGACTCACTAGAGCAGTGTCTGAACTCAAAGCGCAGATGGGAGCCTCGGAAACGATCTATGGGAATCGGTAACTTGACCATCTCACTCCAGCGCGGGCTGTTGTTGTGGTACAAGACAAATGAGCGATACTCTGAGCTGTTCAGCTCCCCGCTGCCCAAACTGATGCAGTCCTGCAAAGCAGAGTCCACAACAAAACAAGGTTATACTCTCTCTTTCATTCCTCCATAGGACGGAACTTGGGATGTGTTTATGCAACATACCTTGAGCGTGTCTCCATCAGCGTAGAGCACATAAAGTGTGACTTCAATGTTCTTCTGGACACTCTTCCCTCCCCTCTCAAATTCCCCTCGCTCCAGGGTTAGATACAGGTCATTTCGGATGTCACCTTTAATATTTGAGAAATTGAGGTACTTTACTCAAGAGAAAACATCCCTGATTATACAAACGTATCCCAGCTTCCACCATTATTTTGTAAAGATGAGAAACATAAAATTGGATTTGCGGCTCCGAAGGGAGCTGCAGGAAAAATAGCATCCAGTCTTTAAACTCAAATAGCTAAAATGTGATTAAGCGAAAGAAAGTCAAGAACATGTGGTTTCAATTAGAAGAAAAAATGATCTCAGATTAAAACAAAATAATAATAATCTATGATGCCAATGTCAGCTCTGCACATTAACAGCAAGCGGTCAATACAAGTTAAGCTTCATTGATCACATTAGAGGCCCTATTATTTTCAAATCCAAATGCCCCTGTTGTTTTTCAGTTTGATTCACATAGAGACCGGCTCAGTACATTTAGAGAGAGGTCAGTGTTTAACAGAATGAATATCAGTGGCAACACTGGAGCATGATATTACAGTTATTTATAAAAGCAGATTACATTTATTTATAGTCTTAAATGATTTCCTTTGGGACAAATGACTCACAGTAAAACTAGACAATATTTTGAGTAAATTGGTAAAGGGGGCAGTGTAAGGAGTTCGGGATTATACATTCTTAGTGGAAATAAAAGACTCTAATGTCAGCAAATTCAATTAATCAGGTTTGAAGACATTTTCTCTTCCCATATTTTCCTGAACATTTGATCCACATCTCAGAGGCATGGAGTAATAAGAATGGTAAAGATACACTCCAATGATAATCATGTTTTCTGTGCAATTGACATATTCTTGACATTTTACTCATGATGAAGGACATGTAGAAGTAAAATTAAGCTAAAAAATTGTATTTCTGAGTATAGATTTATTCAAATCCTGGTGAATTAGAAGCGGCCAAAAAATGCTGTTGGAAAAGGCTTATAGGTGTGGCGTAGAACCTACAATAGTAAGCCACAAGCTCCCTGCTCCACTCCATTCTGATGCATCCATTTACAGACAAATAGAACCATAAACATCTTTGTTTTCCTCGTCTGAGTTGGCCTCTGGCTCAAAATTGTACAACTGGCTAGCTCCAATAATTCTCACCATTTTTGTTGCATGACGGGAATAGGTGGATGACAGGAAGTAGGGGCGGGCTTACTCCAAGCCAACGGTCCCACCCAGAACTCAGAGGCAAATTTCTAAAGAACTACTGCACCTCTGCAGAAACTATCCTAGAAAATGACACAGGTCTTTTGATCTAAATTCTGTATGATGTATCATAATTGAAAGACCACTGAGGGTGTTTTTAAAATATATAAAAAGATCATCAGAGTGGCTTTTAAATGTGTGTTTTTTATTATAATAACTATATACTGTTACTTTTCTTTCCAGTCATCATGTAGAACATTCTATTTCAGTCTGGAGTTTTTTTCTTCCTACCACCCTCCCTCTTTTCTTATCTGTTTCCTCTTCTTCGTCATCTATGACCTTCACCTTCTTTAATTCCTCCAAGCCATCTGGCCTCTGGTCTCCACCCCCTCTCTCTGTGCCCATCCCCACACACTGCTCCCTAGCTTCTTACCTGGCAGTATGACATCTGGGAAACCCAGTTTGCGTGTGAGTGCCAAGGCCCTGTTGAAGACAGCCTGGTTCTCTCGTCTGATCTGCTCCAGCTCACCTCGCAGCAGCTGTAGGGAAATGATGAGGCCTAAGGGCAGAGGCAGGAGGGCAGTGAGAGCATGTAAATTTGAGGGGTGTTGTCCAGTCAGGGGTAAAAATGATCAGGGGGTGCGAGTTGAAGAAAACAACCAAATGAAACAGAAGATCAGAGATGGGAAGATAGAAGGATAGAGGGGTATTTAAAGGACATTAGTCAGAATGTGGGTGGAGAGAAGACAGACAGGAGGGTGGATGAAGAGACGTGATCAGAGCCAGAACAGAGGGACAGAGATAAATTGGTGTTGCATGGTTTTACACAACGAAAAGATGGAGAAGAATAAGACAAGAACAGATCTTGAGGCATTTTCATTCAAGGATTTGAGCCAAATCCTAACTGGCTTTTGATGTTCAGAAGATACTGGAAGCACAAATGCAGTAAATTAGAAGGCACTCTTAATTAATATTTTATGATGGGGCAGCTGGCAATTTGGACAACATAACAAATGGCATCATCTAATAGTTTGTCGCCATCATCATCTTTAGTCTTTTAATCTCCAAAAACATTGGAAAAAAAAGAAAATTGTTTTTTATGTGGAATTATTTACAAAAGACCTTGCCCTGATACTTGACCTGATCCTGCTGATTTCTCACAGGAGCTGCCTCCTGCTGCCCATTAGAAAGAATCCAAATGCAGAAAATTTAAAGATAAATTCTGTTCAAAAAGGCTGCTTTAAATTAGAATATAAGAATATATTTTAGGATATTTTACTTTTTAACAGTTTGCAAGTTTTTTTATGATTTTGATTTAATAAAGCATGTTTTCCATGTAACTGAGAAACTTGAGTTACTGTTAATGCTTTATTGTTTAACTTTCTGCTGTGGAAGAGCAAAATTAAAGGGGTTACACAAAAATAACCAACTCCAGGTGAACATATAAGGGAGTTACTTGCACAATAAACTTGATTTTAAACACGTAGCCACTAATGTCTGTTTAAGATTTCAGAAAAAAGTCTATTTGTACAGAACATATTTACCATAGTTGGTGCTTGGGGCTGAGTACTTGGTGTTGGACTTGCGGATGATGTTTTCATGTATCTGGTACCACTCGTTCTCGTTATTACATCTAGAGAGAATGAGGGTTGGATCAGGTTGTTAACAACAGAACAATTTGCGCATCCAGATGGAGGGTTCAGGACTGAGCACACGGGAACTACATGAACAGCATGTGTCCCTGAGCTGATTTCCTCCTGAAGAAAAGGTAGCAGAATGGGGGAGTTGCTATCAAGCAGCACATTAGCCTAAATGCACAGCATACTAAGCAAACCTGACAGCCAGCTCTCTACCAGGCTTTTTCATTACTGCGGGCCAAAAGGCCCCTGGGAAAGGCATGAGGAAACGCACAGACTGGAGCGTTATAGGAACCGACAGTTTGGAGGCAGATTACCACTGAATCACTGCATGCTTTTTAAGAGGAAGAGCTCTTTGTTTTAGCAGAGCAATCCAATTAAAAGGAAAGCTTAGGATTTGGGACATCTTTACCTCATACTGAAATATCTTGCTGTCATGTAAGCACAAGACAATATGAATATCATGAGGATGACTTTAACTTATTCTGCAAAAAAGCCTTATAATAACCTGTGACCCAGAATGGAAGCTAAGAGGGTGAGTGCAGCTACAAGGAAGTGGCTCTGCTGATGACGGATCAGGAAATATGCTGAGCTTGCTGTGATTTTGCTTTGTCCTCTAACTTTGCTCAATTATCTCTGCGTCAACCCTCAATCTCCTTGCCTCTCTGCATCCCTCTGCCAGTGGGTTGGCCGTTGTTCAGGAGTGGCTGTCTGTTGAGAAGCCTAAAAGAGGTAGCCAGATTCACAACATGCCAAGTGACCTATCTCAGACCCGGGGTGTGCAACTATTGATTTTCCAGAGGACAATTTATTATCATTCTGGTCAAAACTCGCCAAGTGTCAACAGAAAAGCACTGGTTTGCCACGCACATCTTCACAACATTCATACATTCCTGCACTGCAGCATTGACTCTTTAAGCATCGAGTCTTAGAATAGGGAGACCATCAAAGCAGAAACCCTGTGACAACTTCAGTGTTCCCCACACAGATCTGGAGCAGCTTCACTGGTATACTCACGTGTAAATTTTGAGCACAAAGTCTTTTTCCTCTTTGAGGTCTGTGATGGTGTGGAAAACATCACTCATGGCAAGCACAGCACAGCCATACGGCCGTCTATACTGAACATGAGGCAAGCCTTTCTTTGAGTCATTTAGCAGCATACGACCTGAAAATAAAATCATAGATAGCTTGTTTGGACAAAAACAGACATGTCAGAATTGAGAAAATGCTGTCTTTGCACATTCTACTGTGTTTACCAGTTCTAACAACATGTGCAACAATGTAGAGATCTCGCTTCAAGTCTTTACTGCTTAGGTCCTGAAAAAATAGGGGGAAAGGGATCAGTAAGGATCAGATAGGAAAGGAAATAGAATATGTCTGTGTTCGTGTTAAGATGGCAAATATCTTACTGTAAAGAGGGCACAGAGGCGATCAGCCTTCTCTGGATTCTTTGGTCCTCCATTTTTGTTCAATCTCACCATGAACTTCTCACTGCAAAAAAGACAGCTCACAGTTTCAGAGTGTCTGTCAACCACAATAGTCAATCTGCTGATCTGAGACTGTAGTGTTGCATGTGTGCCTGTGCATGTGTCTGTCTGTCTGTCTGTCTTCCAGTACGGATGTGGCTCATTGCAATGTGATGCCTCTGGAGGTTTTTATAAATTCAGGCATATTTCTCAGCATACCTGATTTGTTTGGCCTCGCGTGTGTCATACAGAAAGAAGAAAACATCTGCGTCTTCACTGATGCTGTTGTAAGTAAAGCTCTTCAGATTGATGAAGAGATGGTGCGACACAGGAACACGGCAACCATCGCCATGGCGCTGCTTCGAGCTGTCACTCTAGGATTACAAAAAGGAAAAGACCATGAATCCGGCTCCTGCTCCTTTATTGATTTTTTCTGCCATTTTTAGCAAAGAGAACATAAATATGTACACAAATGTATAATGCATATTTATATACAGTTCATATCCCCAGAGAAACTATTGAAACAACCAAGAAAACAACATCTCCTTGATCATTTCTTGGCTTTATAGATTAGTATACTTTCATATGTTTGAATGTTTTTAACCAGAAAAAAAAAAAAACAATTCACTGGACGGAAAAATCACTGAACCATTTGTGCATGCATTGTGACATATGTGATCCCAGTGGGAATCAGTCCTTTCACCCTGGCAGAGTTTGTCTGAGATTTCCACAGAGGATGAAAGCCCATATGAATCCTGCAGATTAGAAACCGGCTTGACAAGGAACGATTTGTGAACTAATGGGAACTAAAGGTGAAATAACGGATCTAATAACAAAAGGTAAATGACGGTACCTGGTTTGTGCTTTGCTGGCCACAGTGTCTGCTGGATACGTGCTAAAAGAAAAAGAATGGTACATTAAAAATGTGTCAGATCAGTCTGTGTAGTCATTACACATCCCACATGATAAATGTATTTACATTCTAACAGCTTCAGAAAAACAGTTCTTGAGTTGTGCCTTAGTCAGTGCTTCATAACAAAGAACATTTCCCACACATATGCTATGGAGTGGCAAGAATAATGTTCCTGCATCCCTGAGAGAAGCCCACATGAGGCAAAACGTGAGCATGAGCAAGAGAAGAGGACAAAGCCAACATTGCCCACACACACACACTCAATAACAGATTTCACTCTGCTTAGCCGTCTAAAAGAACTCATCTTCCATACCTAAAGAGGCGCCAAGGCCTTGTGCCCTGCCAGATACAAGCTTGCTTTCATCGACAGAGTCGGGAAGCTTTTTGGCAAGGAAGAGCTTTGCTGTTGTTTCTGAACACAGCATTTCGTGCACAAATAATCTGCGTGTAAAGCTGAGAAACATGGCAATGGGATAATGGGATGCTGCAGGGCAGTTTGAGAATGTTCTCCCCAACACACAACGCAGGGAGCTGCAGCTACTGACCAGTGCGGATCTCCCTCCCAGATGATAGTTTCCTGCACAATTACATTAAATTTCATAACATTTGTACTGTAATGGCACATCTCTTGAACTGGATCTGCTTCTATTTCTTTCTCTTTGTTTGGTCATAGGTTTTAAAACCCCACTTCCAACACTGTACATTTGAGTCATGTTTTCATGGAAACGTGTCTCTTGTCTGATTATGGGTTTACAGCCAGCAAGACAAAAATACGTCATTTAGGGGGAAAAAGCAATAAAACATTTTTTTGTATGTACTTTTCCATGGGGCTGTCACTTTTGATTACGTCTGCATAGCTAGCTAACAATCACACTTACAAGGACCACGTGCATGCAAGAAAAAAAGAACACACTCAATATGGCAATGGGATAAGCTTAAAGGACATGTCACAGGTACCACATCTGAAAAATGCTTTCTACTATAAGTTACCATCTTATGGTTAAATCACACATCCCTACATCCCTAAATCCAACTACCAGTCCCAGATTATCAACTGAATCCATGGGGTACTATGAGCGTTAGTGCAACTTTTTTTTTGTTTGAATCAATTATGCCGTGTCACCCAGAACTAACTTGTCTGTCTACATTTTGGGAATGGAAGGGTTAAGAGTCTACCAAGTGAAAAAAATGTTTTGATTGGATGAAAGATTTCAGGGACATGGTTGATATGAGAGTCGGTCAATCAAAAGCCTGTATTGTGTGATGGTCTTTACTATTCTTGAGGTTTTTTTTTTTTAATAGAAAATACAGCAGGATGGGGTGATCAAAGGAATGAAAAGATTTTAAGCAGACAACGAATTTAGGAGTCATTGATGGCAGCGATCAGGAGTCACAGCTCAGCGTGGTCACAGAGAGTCTTCCAGATGATTTTGAACAGTTTCTGTGTGAGGCTTAGAGTTGTAGATTTTCTTGTGGCAAACTCATGCAATGTTCTGGTTGGTGTGTGGCCTTGTCGTGTTTAGTGACTGCTTTATCCACCAGTAGCTGCCTTGCTTCTCTGGTATTCTTTCCAATCCATTCCTGGAAGCTTGTATTGTTCCATAAGCCTGCTTATCTTAGCTACTATGATGGCTAATGGGAGTACTGTTGTACTGTTACCTTTCTTGGGGTTCTTCAGGATCAGGACTGTCAGTTCTTCAGCTCGCCTGCAGCTCTGATAGCTGGAAGATTTCTCGGCATGCAGCTTTGATCTTTGAACCTTTGTTTCTTGATTTTTGTGGTGCTTCTTCTACAGACAAGCATCTTAAGGGTAATTGTTGCTGTTGTGTGTGTCAGCTCATTGGCTTCAGTGATGGTTGTAGTAGGGGTTATTTGTAGTTCTGCATTTACATCGCCTAATAGACTCTAACACCAAGTTGATCAATCTTCAATCTAAGGACAGATGTTCTTGTGTTAATCTGTTCATGCTTGTTATTTGGATTTAGTACCAAATTTAAAAATCCTGGCTCCTCTTTGCCTTAGCATTTATGCAGTATCCCTTCAATTTTTAGTTGAGAGCTGTTACTTCATACTGATTTTGAAACATCTACCAGTTGTTGGCCTGTTGCTTTTAGATGGTTGGTTTTACAGTTACTCTGTTCACAAGATTTCCATTGCTTGTCTGAAAATGTCTTCTTAGCCTCCCTTTTCTCACCAGCATGTCCTGTCCTGGTTACCCTGGCACAGACATTTGTAATCCAGTCAGTACGACCATTTCATTCTGTGCTTTGCTCATATCAGGGGTAGGCAGGGTGAGGAGTGATAGTGTGATAGGGTTTGAACAAAGGTCTCTCATGTGAAATGGCCAGAGCTTACCACTTCACTGTTCCATGTTGTAGTTTTTTAATATACTGTAATATACTTCAAACATATAACAGTAGCTCAGAGGCCCATAATTCAATAATGTGGCCCTAACAACAGCACAGTCCTATATGTAAAACCGAGCTAGGTAGTGACAAAAAACAGCCTACAATAGACAGGCACATCCCCAGGTACAAAAGCATGTAGTGTGCAAGTCAGTGAGTCATAGCTTCAAATATAGTTTATTCATGCTGCAGGGAAGTAGCTAACTGCACATTAGGGAATACTTCATTAATTTACTGCATTTAACAACTCGCTGGATGAGTAAGAACAGCATCAGTTTGCCAGACAACAACACAAAGCAACATACCAATTTGTACAGCTCTGATACACTGATCTGATCTGGATCCACCATTTCAAATTCTTTTCTGGGAACAAGGTCCAGTCCAAGGTGCCTGGTGAATGAAAAGAACAGAGAAGGGGTTTAATTAATTAAAAAAATTAAGACTTTTGATTCTATATACCCCACTTATCAGATAAATCTAGAGACATTGTGTTGCCACATTTTTAATGTATAAAATAATTCCTGATCTGCTCCAAATTAAAGAAAAAACATAACCTAACATTTCGAGTTACTGGGGTAGAGGGATTTATCTCCAACAGTTATGCTTTCAAATTTACCACAAACTCTTAATATGTACATACTTAATATGTACTTTTGTAACAAACAACACACTGAAGCAGTCCACATTTTTATAGTTTTTTTTTTTAATGAATAAGCCAGATAGTTCTGTAAGGGACTTAATTCAGCCCTTCTTTTTTTCTAAATATCTTAGTGTTTATAATTCTGTTGTTTGATATCGTTTTCATATTTAATGTCATTTGGTTAAATGTACTTGTGTTTCTAAGCTGCTACTACCACTATTAAATATCTTGGAAATTTATCATGTATTTTACAGTTTTATAATAATAATCACACAAACAACATCGCTTTAAAAAGATGATATTTTATATGTTTGCATGAAAGGTGTCCAATTCAAATCAGGCATGTTAAGAGATAAAAATGTTTGAACAAAGTTATGAATGGCATTTATAAATTGAAATATTTTAAGGTCAAATCAATGAGTCCAAAAAACAAAATAAGAATTTGGGTTTCTTTGATTCCTAAGAAATCTTCACTGAATCTCAGAGAAGTGAGGAAGACATAAACTTTGGCATTGGGAACGTTAGACTTTCAAAGTCTCCTATCCACCCAGCATGAGTTTTTATCATTAGAAACCTAATAATGTTGGTGTCATTTTCACTCATCCAGGTCGTGATAATCCCTTCACACCCCAACCCCCTGGAGCAGGTGGATCAGAGTCACAAGTGACTTCATGACTCACAAGTGTGAAAAATTCAACAGCTTCTACAGTCTCGAACTCCCAAGAGTCCGTCGACTAAAAGTGAAACAACTCCGAAATGTCTTTTAGAGCGAACAAATTATTCCCTTCATAATGGAAACCAACTATAAGTCTACTTAATAATGCCCCAGGTTTATCCTTTGTAATGTAAAAAGGTAAGTTATTGTTGACTGCAAGTCTTACAGTTGTATATGTGTACATTCAATGTTTAGATCACACAAAAAAACACAAAACCTAAATGACCATTAAAATACAATAAAATTACAACAGAAATTTTAATTCACCCTCATCTTGTTTTTACCCAGCCCTAAAAGTTGTTTTTTAATCTGAATGAAGTTGTAAAAGATGCAATTGCTGCTCTGTTACTGTGTTAACTAACACACTGGATCACTCACTCATTGCCCCAGTCAAGTCGTACGGTGATGTGCCTCTTGATCTCGCGAGTCTGCTCCTGAGAGAGGTGACCCTGAATCAGCTGCCGACGCAGGTCGATGAGCTCATTCATCACATGGCGCAGCTTATGGAACAGGTCCACCTTGTGTTTCTGTTGAAGTCGTCAAAACAGTTTGTTTGACTTTGCCATATGCAGCATATTTGTTAACATGCACTAAACATTTCATACATTAAAAACGATTATAAAACCCATACATTTAGACTCTGGTGACTCTCCACAGACAAAACAAAATGTTTTTTTTTTTCCATAATCAACATAATAGTAAATTTACAAATCAGAGAGTGATCTATTTAATAATTTTTTACAGACAATCCACTGATAATAGGCCCTTCTTGAAACAGATTAAAAAAGATGCTTTTTTCTTGTTATAAGTGAATAAATCTAACTAGTTGAATTTGTTTTGGTAAGAATCCCTCACATAAGTTTTAATGCCCTGCCCTTTTAGACAGACTAAATCTTAAAATAAACGATAAACACTAATATTCTATTTTTTTAGTAATTGGAAATATTACGTTTTAAAATAGGCAAACCATAAAATTTTATATCTTTAAAGTAGGTCTATTTGGAGGCTTTTTTCCCCCCAAATGCATCCTTTTTTAGTGCTGCAAAAGTCCTCCTAATTTCTAGACAATGATTATCTTAAAAGTAAGAATACATTTACACATTTTAAGATCAGTTTGTCTTAAAAATTGTATGAGCCAAAGAAAACTGTTCAGTTTCCTTACATCAAGATGGTGTGTTTCCTGAAACAAGCATATTCACCGTTCACAAATACAACTTTTGCTTAAAAATATTATGAAAAGGAAAAAAAAACTGGTTTCATTGCTTAAAATAAGACGTTTTTAACAAGACATTCAGGATTTATTGTCTTAAAGCAAGTCATTACATTTTTCTATAAAATTACTAAGAAGTTAGTTTTGTGTTATATCAGGTTAAGTGAGATAATTAAGCCTAAAACTAGGTTTAAACAAATCCTCATTGGGTTTGAGCATGCAAAAGTGTACAATACACATTAACTGAAGACAAACTCTGCATGTTTCAAAAAGCTGGGATCTGCTCAAAACAAAGATTTTAGTACAGCTTGACAAGCCTGTTGGGACCGGAGCTAATTACATACATTAAAGCAAACAAACAGCTACGCTTATGTCACTGTTCCCTGAAGTAATGCTAAAAATTGAATTCACAACATTATGGTGGCATAAATCAACATCAAGCCAATCCCACATCCCGCTATTCTAGATGTAACTGTAGTAAGATTGCCCCTATCGCGCAGAGGACGTGCACCAAAACCAGCACTGTTAAATCAAGGCTGCACATTAGTCAAGCTTCAGAGGAAGTTACATCATCACATCAATGCCATAGGCTGCTTAGTTGCTCAGAGCATGAGCAGTCCTCCGTGAGAGGTTATGTAAAAACGCACTGCCAGCTCTGCAACTTAGCCATTCAGCTCCAGTTTTTAAAACTCTAAACCCCACTAACCACTTCTGCCCGCTCCCTCGACACTTAGCGAGATTAAGGAAGGTTTTTTTTTTTTCTTTTCACTAATCACTTTTTTCCCAGGCAAAGAAAGGCTGACTGAAGATGGAGGATCTTAAGATGATGCAGAAACTACTAGATTAAGGTCAAGATCAATCAATGCCTGAATGACAAAGCATGAAATTGTATACGACAGGTCTGTGGGCCATTAACTGAGTTCAGCCATTGCTTCTGCTCCTGTGAAAATGGGGTATCAAAATACAGAGTGACACTCAGAATAACAGGCTGCTAGGAAAATAATTAAAGGAGCTGTCACTGAATGTTTGGACCATATTTGAGGTACACCAACAATCAGTGTGGTTAGTCTAAGTGTTGAAAATGAGAAGCACTTTCCATCAGAAATTTTGAAAGAATACAAACAATAATGGAGTTTTTGTGTTGTTTAATTTTAGCAAAACAAAAAAAAAGTTATGGTGAAGTCCACCTTGCTGTTGTTGTTTTATTTTGATAAAAAGGAGATCCAGCCACTGACCACATAAAGCTGCTTCCACAGGATGCCCCACTCCTGCAGTGTGGAGGTGGTCTCTGTAATAATAGGGTCCTCCAGAGGCACTACTGTCTCACACAACCTAGAGGGAAACACAAGCACATGTTTAATGGTAAATCTTTAAAGCACAGAATGCCATTTAGCCTGAAACCTGGGGGATTCTGGGCCAGGTCCAAAACTCTGGTGCTCTTTCCTTCACAGGTGAATGGAGAAGGTTGGGCTTTCTTGCCAGACTAACTTGACCAAATTAGAATGATAACATTTAGTAAAACAGATCACAAAGCGTACATAGCAGAACAACGCTGCGATTAAAACACCCCTTCTGGCCTGGACGGAGAAGGGGTCCTGGGAAACAAAAGGATTCATTTCCCCTCGTACATAAATGCATCATATTTTTGGTTGAATTTTGGTGAAAGGTAATGCTTGATAATTTAATGATTACCTTAAAATACCATACAGACATGACTGATGCATGTGAAGCTAAACAGAAGATAATTGTGTTATCTATTGTTAAAAAAACAAAATGCAGTGGTGTCATACAACCAAAGAGAGCACAAAAAAAAAAAAAACTGAAGCGTGACCATGTCTAATTGTAGGCCTTTTATTTTAGTTCTGTGATTTTTCATCATCTCAGCCATCAGTAGTGGTGAGATTTGTTAAACTGTTGGTAAACGGGGCTGTTTTCTTTAACTTGTCTTAAGCCAGAGGTTATGATGTACCACTTGGCCTAAATCACAGGTAAAGGCGCTAACATTAAAGTACCCAGTATCAACAGACTTTTTCTTAAAATAATAATAATAATAATAATAATAATAATAATAATGTCTCGTAGCATGTTGCAATAAATAAGTCTAGCAGGAAAAACTAAATGTATATTTATGGGTTGTGTCCTAAATCCTGGTAAAATGTAAAAAAAAAAAAACAGGAAGCTAAAAAAGTTTCAGCAGTTGCAATGGACTTTGCTGGTGCAGCCACTGCATGTGCTGGGGTGACACTGTCTATTATTTATGAAACAAGGCAAGCATCACCATCTGTAACCCAGAGTGTGGTTGATTATCCATGGCGGGGATGCTTTAGGAGAACTACACAGATGCAGAAGGTGTGCCATCTCATTAACTTTATATCAGAGAACAAAACAGATTCCCCGAAGTGCAGCTACAGCAGTGAGGCAGTAAGATCATGTCAATTTCAAAGTCAGTGCTATTAATGGTTTTTGCACAAAATTAAAAGCAGAATGTGGTAGCTCTACTGAAGGATACTGATATGATGTCCACCGCAACCGCATTAACAGGCCACAGTCGGTGATCACACCATGCTATCATTTATTTATATATGTTGAGCGAAATTTTTCTTGCAGTTTGTGTTGCCACAAGCTATTGTGACCCAATTGTTGTAAGTGTGTGGATACATTTGTGTGTCTTCCTGTCTTAGCATTAGACAGATGTTGCAGCAGACAGGTGAGGCAGTCAGGTGGGGCAAAATTAGATAAAATGGGTGTTTTTGACGCAAGCTGAAAAAACGCCATCAGACTGTACACCAAGGAGGATTGCAGCAGCACAAAACAAATCACTCTTACATCATTCCTTAATGTGCTTAAGCTCAAAGGTCTGGCAGTGATGTCACTGTTGAAAAACTTAAAGCTTGAAAAAAAGTACCTTGTTCTAATGAGTTACACTAATAAAAAAATAAGTAATCCATCTCTTCCTGCATGGTAAAGAACAAGCGTGATGGCAAAAAACCTGGATATTTTATCACATTTATGTAGAAAATCTAATTATCCTGAAAAGAAGACTAATGTATGCCATTAAGCAATCAAATCAAATGAGAGTATTAAAAGAATTGTTGTATATCTAAATCAAATCAAATCAAACTTTATTTATAAAGCACTTTTCATATAAAAATATAACACAAAGTGCTTAACATTAAAACACAACAAAATATAAAAACAGGCATTGACGATTTAACAATAAATAAAATAAAAATAAATAAATAAATAGGGCCCCCCTCCCCGTACCTAGCCCCCCACTCCTCTCACACCTCCCACCCCCTAAGTGATGGCAAAGGACAATAAGAAATAGGCTGAGCACAAAAACAGGATGCAGGAAACGCTGGTAATTGGAACCTCCCCCTCCGTGAACAGGCGCATAGACAGCCAAATGCAGCATCACAGGCGGGGACCGCTCCACCACAGCTAAGTGGTGGTGCAGGTCCCCATCTGAGCTGCAGTGACTGAACAGCAGCCGACCCAGAGGGAGGGGCTCCAAGCTGCTTAAAGCTGCTTAAAAATGTCACTTATTCTCTGATAACCAGAGGAACAAAGTAAAAACTTTTACAAACATAAATGCTGCTGATGTCTTTCATCCATAACCTGACAGATCTATACAGATAAAAAAAAACGAATATGGAGAGATAAAAATTATGGTTTTATTGCTTATTACTTTTGAGCATCTTGTCACCATCCCAAGCATATTCATTATTCATTATTCTGGTGCCAACATTCACTTGGTTTCCTTATCTTTATCTCCAATCACTGCTGCAGGCCTAGATCTGACCCCTAAATTTTATTTAGTTGGATCTCCAACAATCTCAATAAGTGATGAGTTTAAATAGTTCTCTTCCTCTTTAAGATAACAGCAAACATGAACATACCCAAAATCCCTACACATGTCTTGTAACTGAATTCTCAAAAAACATCAGGACTTTGTTTGTTTTGAGGGCAAATTAAGAAGCTTACATTAAAAGTTAAAACAAAAAGGTAGGTAAATTAATTAAAACCTATTGGTTCCATTAAAAATCTAATTTAAAGTTCCTGCATATATAGCAATAAAACAAGAGGAATAAGAAAATATTTTAAATAACGTTTTTTTTTTTTTTTTGCTACAGACATGCAGAAATATTCCTGAATTATTTCACCACCACTGCTTTATGCAACCTGCCCCTTAGTTTGTTTGTCTTCTTTTAATCTATATGAGAACTCTTCATTAACCAGGTTTTAGCAAGATAGGCTTTCATTATACCTTTATCAGGAGTTCATTACTAAGCAATGGTTATTAATGAGTTAGCATGTGGTTGGTTTCTCTTTACATGTGAGAAAACAGATGACAACAAATCTTTTGATAATTAATCTAAAAAAGCACCAAGTGTGTTATCCCTATAGGACACATTGTTTTGAAACATACATTGGTAATAAATGACACAGAAATCAGAACAATTTTAGACAATTATAAACTTTTTCAACTTTTTCTTCAATTTAATTAACTCAAGAGTTCCAGCATCCTGAATAAACTAAACACTATGGTGGTCTGCTAAGTTTATCACCATCTTCTATGATGACTTTGGTCTGTGTACTATTTGTATTTGTGTATTTGTATTTCAACATGTATTCAATAAAAAAGCTGTTCTGTGGGTTACCAGGGATTCATCTTCAAATGTTTATGATCAGATTATTATTATTATTTATTATTTTATATATTGTGCTGCGTCTGTCTTCTTGTTATGCTACTGTAGTGTTCACATTTTCTAAAAGATGTTCTTTTTTTAAATCAAGTCCCGTGAAATTTTTTTTCACAGTGAAAGCAACAATCTTTCATGGCTTCTCCTGTCATGCAGAGCCCTTCACTTCGAAATCTTAATATGCACCCGACCTTGCTAAACACTAAAACAGGTGTCAGTTCAGATATGGTCATTTCTACAGGATTAGATGGTAAATGTAACCCAAACCCAACTGCTGATGAAGTTCCCAACCAGTGCAAGCCCAGTCAAATTCAGAAAAGACAAAATTATTCAAACTCAAATCAAGAAAAATGTTTAAAAACCAAAACCAGCCCAAATTATGCATTTAAGACATAATAACACAAAAGGCTCCAGTCCATTTTAATCAGGATTTTCCTGGTTTTACGCATCAGCATAAGAGCATTTCTTTTTCATCAATTAACTGAACTTCCTATGGGTGATTCTGGAATATATATCTTCACAATTCAGCTTACCCTCTGTTTGTGACTGTAGATTTCTTCAGGTGGACATAGCTGATAGGAAAAATGCCCTGTGGATGAAGAAAAGAGCAGGAAGGTTACTAATTCTGGAGCACAAAACCAATATATATTTAGGGATCTTTTGTGCTGGTAGTTTAATTTACATCACTCAAAGCTCTGCAACTTCACATATATGTATATGTAGCTAGCTATATATATATATATATAGGGAGTTATGTGTGTGCTTTATTGCATCTGCTGGTGTTGCACAGCATGCTATAAGGTCAGTAATGTGCAAGATGCATTGCCGTGTGTGTAAAAGACTGAGTGGTTCCAGTTGCTAATCCTCCCCCTAATTTTTCCTTCCTTCTCTGCCAGATGTGAAGAATGGGTAAAAGTATGCAGAGCTAATTCTTTCTGTGCAGAGAGAGTATGGGGGCGAAGCGGGAGTGTGGGCAGAGCACATAACAAAATGGAGGGGTGTGGGTAAAGGACTTTAAATAGCTGATGAGATAAGGACACCACAGAACCACTACCACCTACATTTACCAGGACTTGACAGTTTTGTGCTTCCTTCACAACAGCCTCACATAACACTTCAGCCTTTAATGTTTTAGCTTACAGCAGAGTCAAGTTACGTAACAGCAACAGTATTGTATGTTTCAGCTGTGCTGTCCTGTTTGAGAATTTTACATGCATGTCTAAAGGAAAACTGCTTTGCTACACTTAATATACTACGTATTTTCACTGTGTAAGAACAAAGACTTACATTGCTGCTAATTTGTCTGTATGAACTCAGATAAGTTAATCAATGATTAAAAAAAATTCCCAGAATTTAGTTTCCTTTTTCAGGCTTTAAGAGACAATTTAAAAATTAATGACAAGGATTCAGCATTTACTGACTAAAATGTATGAAAGCTGAGTTTGACCCCACTCACTCAGGATCTGAACTTAATTTGAACTTCTGACTAAAACACGGTACAGTGTTCCCCCTCATATTCGCATTTCAATATTTGCGGTTTCACGTATATCAGTTTTCTGTTTCAGTTACGTGACTCCTCCAGTTCATCACAAAAACGTAGACAACTCAAGATGCTTGTATAAGATTTTGCGCCCGATGAAGGTGATGCTCGAATTTCTGAGGAGGGGAGCAGACATGTAGAGCACACCGGCCTGTCAGCTTCCTCACCAGCTGCTTAAGAATATTTCACACCAGTTCCTGAATTGCTATAACTGAAGTTTGTGCCCCTGCATGGAGAAATGGCATCAACTGACTGAGAAGCAGACTGAAAATATTCTGAAATGCTGAAGAAGATCATCGCAGAGAACAATTATCGTCCGGATGATTGAATGATGGATGGCACCGGCCTCTTCTAGAAGAAGTGACGCTCAAAACATGCTGCTGCCAGACTGATGCGCTGTGCCCGACGCTTAAATCCTGCTGCAGGACCTCTCACACTTAACTGATATGAGAGGGAGCACACGCTCCTGGTTTTAAGGCAAAGAGAGATATAGGCTATGTCTGAATTACCACCCTAATCCCTAACTACTAAAAAACTATATGGTGTGGGACTATGTAGTAAGTCAAGCTTATGAACACATGATTGGACAGGTGTTGAACTATGGCAATTGAAAAGTATGATAAATCGCCGGGAAAGGTGGCGTAAAGAACTGCATTTTGGCCATTAAAAATTATGGTTTTAGGCTCAAGCAGCTAATTTGCTCCTTGGCGAAGGAGAGGCGGTTGATGCCGGTACCAACATAGACTCTCAATGGCTCCTCTTAAATAATTTACTGTTAGTTTTCCTGCCAACCTTCAATATCTCCTTCTCTTTCTTCAGACTTTGCCAGTTAGCACATTTTAAAAGTGCAATCTCAAAAGACAATAAATGTAAATCTGGTATTAATTAGCATCATATGAATATGCGTTCCAAATTACTTTCCTCCTTGGAAATGTAATTTTACTAAACGAATGAGCAACTCCTGTCACTTAGCAACCCCTAAGCTACTGCAGAAAAAAATCCTGGAGCCACCCCTGGTTTTTGATGAGTAAGGATCGGTGACAGACATTCTTTGGCCGCAGGGGTGGAGGGTGGTTCTCCATATTCGTGGATTCTGCATATTCAAGGATATCTCTGGTCCCTTACCCCAATGAATAAGGAAGACATACTGTAGTAGTATTTAGAAGCAGCTCTCTGAGTTCAAATAAAATTCATTTTTATATACTTGTACTTGTCAAACTCTACTACTGAGCCATTAAAGACCCACTCCAATCATCTTTCGATCTATTGTAATAGCGTTCTCTGTGGTCTTTTAATTATGATTATTTTGTTGTTAGCCAAAATCAATAAACCTGTGTCGTTTTCTAGGACAGCACCAGGAGTTCATCAGAAAATTCACCTCTGAGTTGAGGGCGGGACTGTTGACAGGGAGTAATCCTCCTCTCATTTCCCATCATCTCTTTGTTTACACTCTCTCCCACTGGCTTACAGCCCCTTACAATGCCAAACTATTAGCAGTGCAACAAAAATAGCGAGGAATAATGGCGCTATCCACTTGTAAAGTTGTGTGCCATATGCTGGTTTAGACGAGGAAAACAAAGACGTAGGCTACTTGGATCTATTTGTCAGCAAGATGATGCATTGGAAGGGAGCAGAGCAGGCAGCTTGTGGCTGGTTTGTAAGTAAAAGCCACAAGCTTTTTCTAACTGTATTTTTGCATCTCTTCCTGATTCACAGTAATTTACATAAGGAAATACTCAGAAATATTCTGTTTTAATCTTAATTTTCTTCCAAAAGCTCCTCCATCATGAGAAAAAAGCCACAAGAACATGTTAAAAACACCAAAAACCTCATTTTCATTGGAGGGGATATTAACTGCATATATGAAAGAGATTTTAAAAATGTAATATACAATTTTGTATAATCAATCAAAAAACAAACTAAACAAAGTAACAGTGGAAAAGGTTTGTTTAGCAGTTTAGCATGTTTTTCTGTTTCAATTGTAAAAGTACATTTTTGACCAGACATCTGATCAATTTTCTTGTACATTTTACATGCTCATTGAAATGTGCAGAAATTGGTTATGAATTGTCTGCACTGGTCATTACTGCCAACATTCACATATGATGGTTTAAGGCTTCAATATGATGACAAAGTCCAAACCGACAACAGTAAGCCCATGTTCTGACACAAAAATGTCTCACAAACAGCATATGTGCATGAAATCACTTAATTTCATTTATGCTGTAAGAATTTTGAAACTTGAAGGACTTCATTCAATTCATTTACTTGTCAGTTATTTTCTGTCCTGCTATCCCAAACATTTGTAAGTCTCAGAGAGATATATCTTAACTTGTAAAATCTCATTTGAGCAAAAGCAGACACTTGCACAAATGTTCTGATGAAAAAAAAATCAAAGTTTAAAATGACAAAAACATAATATCCAAAGGATGTAGGGTTTTTTGAGGAATGCAGACACATAGTAGCAGTTTTTGCAAGACATGGCATTACTAATGTGGAATATCCTTCATACAAGCTATTCTTAATTTAAATACAGAGCACAGCATCCATGACAGGCACCAGTTATGTTATAATTACCTTGATAGAGGGTTTCTTGGTTGAATAGCCTCTATACCAACCTAAGGAAAGAGCAAAGAACACAGCAAATATTTGTTATGTTTTAATGTGACAGTATAAACAGATGAACTGATTTATCTAACAGTCTGTAGATGAACCACAGTACTCTGTTGTTATCTTTCTATTCATCCAAAAGTGTTTTCTGCTTCCCTTTTGTTTTGAAGTATTTCTAGTTAAAATAATTTTTAGCAAATTTACAAACCAGAAATAGTCATTTAATTTAAAAAAAAAAACATTCAATTGCAAATCCTAAAATGAACATCTATGACCTCTGATGTGTCAGCACAGAACTGCTTCAGAAACTGTCCTAAAATTACAGCTGCGCACCTTAAAGCAGCTTCTAGTTATAATGTGACAAAACCAAACTAGAAACATTTTAGTGTCAAAGACCTGAGAGTGCTGTGAAAAGTAAAAAATAAAAAATAAAACGTTACAAAGTGGTAGAGGATGTGCTGTGCCATCATGTTTAAATCTCTTAAAAGTCCAAAATGTGGAAAAATATTACGCATGGTAAAAGATTTTTCATTGATATCAATAACGGACATGCATGGCTTAAACCTGCTTCCCAAACAAAACTCAGACATGCAAAGGGAGAGGATGAAAAAAAAACACCTCAACATGTAGGTTAAACTTCCATTCACTGCCTGCTAAATGAACACAAAGCTATTTTTACCTTCACATTTTTCCAGAATCTGTACTGTTTCCCCAATTTCCAGGATCAGAGCTTGACATATTGATGATCGGAAGTTGCAAATCACTGCAGAAAAAGGAAAAACAAATACATTAAAAATTGTTAACTGTCAACAGTAGTTTTGATTTGTGGGGGAAAAAAATGAAGCTTTGATTCACCTTTGTGACCTCTGACGGAAAATGTTAACAATTTCCACACAGTAACCAGGCATGTTGGTACAACCTTTTAGTATATTTATTTTTTATAGAATCATTAAAACAGGTGTTACAATTGAAGTTCTGCTTAGTAAACTTTAAACAAACTCCCGCCCTGAAGTAGGTTCACATGGTAATAACCAATTAATTCTTTAGTACTCTGATTTCATGCTATGTAAAGATAAATGAACTACATCCCAAAATAAACCCCCCCACAAACAGCTAATAATGCGGTTTAATGGTACTTTATAATAAGTCTGCATGAGCATAAACCTTTTGGGGACCTGCTTTTTTCAGTATCTTGCGGCCTTTTACCGTACACAGCAGCATCCTATGACACAAACACTGATAACGTGGTTATTCTCTGGAGGATGGATGCCACAGTTAAAGGCCTTGACAACCGCATTGCCTCTGGATCCTGTTATTATCTGTGCAGCACTGCAGCACTGAAACATGAGTCGAGCCAGTCACAGTGCAGAACCTCGGTACAGAGAGACTTGTTTGAAAATGACAGTGCTCCGCGATGATTTCAAAAAACCTACAAACGGTGGCCCTTCAAGGAGTTCGGTGTGAATCATTATGCTAATGAACTAGTCAGGGGACCCAGTGAGGGGGAGGAAGAGAAGGAGGGGCTTTAACTCAGCACTGTTGCTTGTTTGAGGGGAACGGGCGCTCAGTTCCTGCGCTTGGGTAACTATGGGAACAGTTCATCTACAAACTGGATGGCTTTCTCAACTGTAACTATTGCTGGGATCTAGGTGCTTTAAGATGAGAAGCAAATGTTTTTTGCTTTGCATCTTATCTAAAAATGATCAGCTCAGAAGGGAGGACAGCATCCCTGTCACACTCTTTGTCAGTCTGCCAGCTTTTGTTAAACGAGAACTAAACATTTTCAAATTGAGAGTATGGCTCTTTATTAAACTCATTTGAATCTCAAAACCCACTCAACTCCATTGGAAAACTCTTCAATGGGGGTCACAGCAAAATTAGATGAGATTGTTGTGTTTGACAGAGATGGTCACACCATGTTGGTGTGTTTGCCTTAAAAAAAACACACAAAAAAACAGGTTGTGCATAAACACTAAGCCACACGTTCTTTCTCAGAACGTTAGCGTTTGTCCAATCCAGAAATCGACAAATTTCATCTTTAGACTTCAACATGTTGAACGTAGGATGTTGGAAGGACTGTTAGGACAGGGAGTTAAAAATGTTGGCAAGGCAAGCATTTCTACTAAGCAACAGCATATCGGTCCAGACTGTCTTCTTCATGATCCATGATGGATTTCATGCTTTATCCAGCAAAAAGGAACTGAATTGAAGAATCTGCAAAGACCCAAAAAGGATGATGTCCGCCACTTTTTTCCCACTTCCAACATTTCATGTATATAGATCATATAGATATGTTACCCCAGGAAATTTGATTTACAGCAAATACAGCCAAACTCTTTCTATGTATAGAACCCAACAGAAGAAAACTGACTCCCTTTTTTTAATCTCATATTACTTACGTAGGGTTCAGTCCTTAATCCTTTAAAACTGAGAAGTTTAAACATACAAATGGATTCCCTGATAATCTGATTGGCCTAACTGGCAGTTTAATGGCTCATAAATAAATAAAGCAGCCATTAATTTTACTTTCTGTTATTGCAAAAGCATAAAAGCCCATGGTATGGACTCCCGCACTGAGATACTGAAATTCATCATGTATAATCTGATAAAGTAGAATTATTTAATTTATATTACTTTTTGTGTCACAAAGTCAGAGTAAAAAAAATCTGAAAATTTAAACCTTACTAAAAAATACTTGCTTACAATAGTATTGAAGAAGTCCTTTTGAAACATACAATAATTTGTTCCTAAATTGAAACATAAATCCTGTGCAAACTAGTTTATGCCATTCATTTATTATTAGTTTACTTATGATTTCAACAGGTAAAATGTTGAAAAACATGTACAATGATTGGAAATCCTATGTATATACAGAGGTTTGACTCTATAAAGACTTAACATGTTCTTTCAACATTTTCCTTATGATGGCAGACATATATAAAGAAAATTAAGCTTAAAATTGCATTTCTGAGTATTTCTTTATTAAAATATTTAGGGCAGCAGACGAAAAAATGCCACTTGAAAAAGGTTTTCACTGTGACATAGAAGCTACAACGGTCCCTGCTCTGCTTCATTCTGATGCATAAACCTATAGACGAATAGATCCATTCACATCTTCTTTTATTTTGTCCAAGCTGGCATGTGGCTCAAAACTATAAAGCTGGATAGCTCCAATATTGCTCACCATTTTTTTCCACTGGTAACGTTAGGTTGGGGGTAGTGAGGGGCTGTAGCTATCAGGAGAGAGTGTAAACCAGGGCTGCCCAATTCGGATTCTCGTAAAATACCACCCTGCCTATTTTCCAGATTTCCTTGCACTTCTTGCTGCTGATTACTGGGATTAGGTGAGTTCTGGAGAGATCTGGAAAACAGGCAGGGTGGTAGATCTCCAGGATCAGGATCAAGCAGCTGTGGTGTAAACAGCTGGATGTCGCAAATTCGGAAAGCACTTACTCTGCGCCAACAGTCCCGCCCGCAACTCAGAGGTCAATTTCTAATGAACTACTGCTGCTCTCCAGAAACAATGTTCAATAAGATGACCCAGATTTTTTGATTTTGCTTAAAAATAACATAATCATAATTTAAAAAAAAAAACCTGGGAATGGTTTTAAGATAGACAACATACTGGAAAAAGTGTGAACTATTCTACAATTCTCTATCAAATAATTTTTGATTGTCCCTGTAAGACAGTTCAAACAAGTGTTAACATTTACACTAAATCCAGTGGGTGCTCATCCAAGCAGTACAAAAACTATTGTACTCTGCAAGTCTGTAACTCTAGTTTACCCTTTTGTTCACTGTCCGTGATCCTGTTTCGTGTTACTCTGTATCACTGCACAGCATAAAGGAAATATGTCAGAGCAAATGAGATCATAATTGGAATGTATTTTTCCAGTATAAAGCAGGAGACACTTGCAATGTGTTCAAGACAAAGTGCTGATTATTCAATAGTGTCATGTGTGGGAAATGCACTAAAGCAATTTGGTAAAGTTTAAAGTAGTGTGTACGGCCTCATGACCTTCCGTTAGAATTAAATAACGGAAACATAAATCATCTACTCATACAACGTCCCAAAGGGAAGAAACTGTCTGCACAGAAGTGAAAATCTCCTCATGTAGCAGGAGCACACAGTTATGAAGGGAAAATATTAACTGTACAGACGAGCTGAGTTGTAAAGGTATCACTGCACACCTTTAGCGAGATTCAGCAGATATTAAACCACTTTATTCCTTTTTCTTTATCATAGTTTAAGTTAACCTATTTACTTTTTTAAAGTCATTTTTCAAATGTAAAGTGAGAATGGAAGTCATGAAAATTATTTTCTTTAGATGCTCTGGCTCTGATCCACTTAGCTTAGGCTCTGCTCTGTGTTTCACCCACTGAGTCAGAGTTCACAGTGACTTCAAGTGCATCTGCAGAGGCAGTTTACAGAACCAAATTCATACTCTGCAAGCCATTTCTGCCGCAAAGTCAGAAGAGAATTTTAGCATGCTTTTTACCAAAGTCCCATGGAAAGCTACTTACAGATAATATATAATCCCACTTTCAGGGTGAATCATCTATTTCACACAGTAGTAAAATGTGACATATAGAAACCCCTTATCCCCCTCTTGCTCACAGGTGAAACTTCATCTAAACTTTGAAACACACAACCCGTTCAAACATGTAGCTACCTCTTTATGGATAAATGCTTAGCAAAGAGATTGTTTTATTCAATTTATAATAAACTCAATAAGCAAGAGATTTTACCTGAGAGCTCATGTTCACATGATTGTAAAGTTTGTGAAAAACAAACACAAAAACAAGTAACTTGTTAAAATACGTATTAGGCAAATAAAATATGACTTCAATATTTAAATTCTGAAGTTGAATAAAACTGTTTTTATATTTGTTGCATTTAAATCCATTTCTACCCAAATCTAAATTATTTTCAAAATAGTAGGGGTGTAACAATTAAATGACTTAATCGGTTAATTAACTTATATTCCTACAATCCCAACAGATTGATGTCTGAGGCAAGTTGTATATCGAATTGATCTATACCATTGTGAGATCATTTCAAAATGAAATAAATCAGCTACCGGTATATTGATATTGGAAAATACCCACACATGTGATGGCAGCAAAAAAATGATCAAGCCACCATTACAGTCCAAAGTGTGGAAACACTTTGAATTTTGCAACGACGTGTGATCATACAGTGTGGTAGAATGTTCTAATAATGTTCCCTGTGTATTATTTTGATGTGGAAAAACAACAATGGGCTGAACTTTATAAAACAAAAATTTGAAAAGATTTAACACGAATTTTTGTTTACTTGTTGGTTTGTACACATGTTTAATTAACATTTTATTATCTTACAAGAAATACAAGGAATCTTGAAAACTTCACCTGCACTGTTCAGTACCAGGTATTTATTTCTGAGTCACTCTAGTTGAAGTTTTGGATAACGATGTCCTGGACCCATTTTAGGTCAGTGAATCGGATCATTCAAAATAAACCAATATTGACAATGAATTGTATCATCAACTAAAAATTATGATATGAATTGAATTGTTAAGACATTACATCCTTACAAAAGAGCATTAAATGCTGCCATTTCTAAATAAACTATTTTATTACCCATACGTGTCGTCAACAAATAGGACAAAAGAACCATAGAATTTCAAAAACAAAACCATTATTACTTGCAATTTGGTAATGTTATGCTATTAATTTCAGATAATGGATTATGGGATTGAGTTCATGTACTCTCCTGCAGTTTTGTGACTGAGTAGCATCCATGTAGCGACAGATTAAACCTTCTGATTCATTTCACTCTGTCATGTGGGCAGGTAGAGCCTTGCAGGCGGAGTTCTCTCCAGTGCAAGTGTGAAGAAATATTGATGCTTATGTGTAATCCATCAGTGACTCATTTTCAAGTAAAACAATTATGGTTTGCAAAGCAGAGGCACCCCAAGAGGACAGAACAGATCAGCAATTTTCACACAGCAACTTTGATCATCTGTAGTTACAGTGTGATAATGACCAAATGCTATTTTACTATTTTTTTTTTGTCTATTTTTTTATTCCTACATTTGCAAATCATAAAAGGGTCACTAATATATCAGAGCAGCCATCACAGAAACTGTTAGTTTTTGAGCGAAGCTGCATACAGTGGAGTGGGCAAAGTAATTCGCCAACTAATATTTCTTACATAATGAGAACCATGAAAAAAACAATAGATTGTGACTCTAAAAGTGATGAATTCCACCTGAAGGGGTGTTAAACACTTTGTTTTAGACTAAGCTTCTCAGGGTAACCTGGTGGCTAAAGAACGACCTACTTTTCCGCCGATAGGTCGCAGCTCGCTTGATTATCTTTGCTTGGTATTATGTTTGAGAAGCAAACAACATGCATAAAGAGAATGCAAAATGGTGTCAACAATCCTCATATTAATGAGCCTGAAGAGGGAAAAAAGCTGTTAACAGGATATGGGATGTGCACTGAAGGTGCACAGCGTGGGCTTCATCGGCATTGTTGCTGCATGAATGCTGAAAGGAGCCTTTCGGCCTATTATATGAGGCGAAAGGGGGGAAATTTAGAAGTGATTTGGGCAGGCTTTACTGCCAGGTAAAAGTACAGTATGTACTGTCCTGCGTGGCAGCTTCCAACATGTCAGCACCATGGACAGCATTCAGTCCGCATTTCAGCACCACGGAGAGCTCCCTCATCACCAGCCTGCACAGAACTGTTGCTTCCATCCTCCTCGGGAAAACACACACACACACACACACATACACACACCTAGATCTGCTTGCGGTTGGGAAAGATCTGCAGCGCCTCTGTGATGAATGGCATACAAACGAGCAGAAGCGATGCAATTACTACACAGAAGTGGTGGACAGTCGCCCTGCAGGCTTTACAAAAGCATCATGACGAATGCTTTGCCTTCAACCAAAGTGTACATATGTGGGCGTGTGCATGAAGGGGGGAGTATTGTGAACGAGACACCATGCAGTCCCGCAAGTATAACAAGCTGTAGAGCAGCTGGACATGACTCATTCCCCGACTGAAAGTCCTTATTGTGATCATGCGCTATACGCAGTTTTGTTTTGTTTTTACATAGAAATGTCAACTTGTAGGGAATGTTTTATGTCTTATGTTGGCTCTTTGGTTCCATTTATCAGCCCTAATTAGTTTAGAATCATCTTCCTGTCATTATGTATGCTGGTTCCACATTGGGAGCTCCATCTATAAGTCAAAGTGCGCACACGCGATGATGACTTCAGGTGTGAGACAGCGTGGACACTGTCGCAGAAAGCGTCTACAGGTAAACTCCCAGCTTCACTACACCTGTTGGAGGGACGCAGTCACGATGCCCCCTCGTGGTTCCAACAGAAATCGCGTCTCGCGCTCTTTAACATAAATATACATCTACATGAAACCAGATTGTGCAAATGTGCCACACTGACGCACTTTCTTCCCAGAAGCTCAAACCTGAGAGCTGGGAGCGGGATGTAACAGCCCGCCTTCGGCTGTGTACAGACTGCGACGGCATCTTTAAGGTGGTGTGGGTTGTGGGCTGTATCATCCCACGCAATTTCCCTCTATGCAGTCACTACCCGTGTATTTCAGCCATTATAAGACTATGTATTATGGATACGACGGCCATACTAACAAAATAAATGCTATCTGAGAGGATTAATCATGTTTCTTGTGTAAAAAAAAAAAAAAAACAGGAAAATGCCATCACGACGTTTTATAGCTCCAATTCTGATCTTAAGGAGGAGCAATCCAAACGTCGCGAATAACCATTAAATAAATAAAGTAGGCTCACCAACTCCGATTTTCTCCTCTTCTGTAGGTATCCACATATCTGGTTATTTTCTCTCCGGTAGAGAAAGCCACATTATGTCGATATCGTGAGACGATGCTACTAAATAAAATAAAAAAAGAGAGAGAGCGCTAGATGCTCCACATTGTCTCAGCTGGTCGGACTGGGACTACATGTCTCCCGGTTGGAATCGGGGTTGTGGCGTTTTGCGTGCGCCGAGAGCGCAGAGGGATCATCAAAGCCTCCGTATTCCTGCTGTATTATGAACCGGCGTGTGCCTCCAGTCTGATGCAGTCTCCGTGTCCACCTAATGTAACGCACACACGCGCAGGCGCGCACAGACGATGAGCGCCTTTTTGCTTCCCTCAAAAAAAAAAAAATGGATGATTGCATCCGATTTTTAAAGGTTTCTTTCCGCAACTCCTATTTCAAATGATTGTGGTTATCTCTTTTTGTCTCTTCCAGGCGCGCTCGCCCCGACCTCAAATGGCACCGTGAAGTGTCTTGGTAATTAGTTGTCCAGCTGGTGCACGAAAATAGTGAGAACACTGCAATACAGTAAGCTGCGCCATCTTCATGGCTGTCACATGACTTGTTTGTCAACACTAATGTGTCAAGTATTTGCAAAGAGACGCGCCTCCTCTTCCTCCCACCGCATGCCTCTCCCATCCATCACACCAGACGCGAGCTGCCTTTTGTTGGTGGGAGCTGCTGGGAAACTGGCCTCTGAGATGGAAGACGCGCCACTTCAGCGGCCGCTGGCCATGGAGTATAGCTCCCATTGTTACACATCAAGCTACGATCACTATATGAAGGGTGGGGGGCGCCTCCTGGTTGAGTCATTTCCAAGAAGTAAAGACCCACTTTACCAGAGGTGCTTTGTCATAGTGCAGTCAGGCCCCCACAAAAAGTGACACAACTAATTCTGATGAACAAGTCATCCTCAAGTTAGATGTGGACAACATGAGACACCACCAGCTTTTTGGGGGGTCGTAAAGGCCAGTCTTTTAAATAACATTAACATGAATAATTTTATCAGTGAAACTATTAAAAACGCTTATTTTCTTTGTTTGGTTTGAGAATGGGGGTGGCAGTATCATGCTCAAAGTTGATGTTGGTGCCACTGGAGTGAATTATCAATATGAAGAACAGTCGGTTCTTTCAGACATACTTTGAGTTTAGAAATGCATTATTGTTACAGCAGGGGAGTACAGAATGGACAAGGATGGCTTTAGATTTAAAACCAATTTTTACTTCTATATACATGACTTCTGCCAATGGTAGCAAATGTTTATTTTGTTTAAAAAAAACAATTACAAAGTTCCCCAAGAGTCAGTGCTGGGTCTATTTGTTTATTACAATAATAGTTTATTGTCCTTATGTTTTTTGACTCAATTACTTGCATCTTGTTTGCTGATGACATGACTGTTTTCATCTTATCTGTCATTTTGTCAGATACAATTGAAATTGAAATTCCTGGTCAGGGCAATACTCACACCTTCAAAACAACCCACAGTGAAAATGTTCTACTAAAAACAATAAATACTGCATAAAATATATATAAAAATGCTTCAAATAGAACAACTATACAACCATCAGGCTGCTGTAACAATGTGCACCACCATCTTGGAAACCTTGAGGAACTGTTGCTGCAGTGGAGGAAGAGTTACATATTGAACTTTTCAAAATGTTGAATTATGTTTGGGAATTTATGATTTAACAGTTACAGCTCACTTTAGACAAATTCAAACTAGAAAGCTTCAGAAATCACATTCTGTGCCGCTTTTTTTTGAAGATGACTTTATTACAAAAAATTACTTGCTTTATATATAGAACATGTACAAATATCAACATTTTGTTTTTAAATTATTGGTTTTTATTTACATGATAAATAAGATTATGCAGCAAATGTGGCTGATACTAACCTTCAAAATAAAACCAAGTTGTCAAAAAACATTTGTGATACAACTGTCAAGGCAAGTAAACGCACTGTATTTGTTTAGGGGGAAAAAAGATGGGTTTATGAACTAAAATGTATAGGAATAAAGCAAGTTAGTTAAACAAATGTCAATGTTGGAGTATAATTTGAATTTTTGAAAGCTTTTCGAAACACCTGAGTCCAATGTTGATAAACAGGTACCATCTATTCCACTGTAGAAATTATCCCTATGCTCCTTCAAACATGAGCTTTGCACAAATGCATTCAAACTATCTGTTTTTGTTTTGTTTTGAAAATTCACAATGGAAAAAGCCTAAGGAACTTTATTGCATAATAGTATAAATAAATTGGCCTGCCCTTGTTACATCATCACATCACACTGTACGCTAATAACAAAATGTGTTTAACTTTTGTTCTATCTGAACTGTTCTTCTCAAAAACCAGAATTAACAATTGTCTGCAAGCATGGGTCCGTCTTCTTAAAAAAAAAAAAGCACAGGAGTCGAAGCACAAATTGTTCCGTTTTATTTATAGTAAAAATACTTTAGATACATACAACCTGTACAGTAAATGTGTTGAGAAACTCAAAGGTCTCCAAAAGGGAAAAGTAAATTCTAGAAACAAGAGAAACAAAAAAAGTATACCATGTTGCACTGCGTTAAAGTGTGCGTGTGCTAAGCCTTTGCTTTTTCAAAAAATGACAGTATCCAACATGTCAGGGAAAAAAAAGAAAATAATAATTCACACACAGCATATTTTTGCAGCATTAATCACAGTTTCTCAATATTCCAAGAATTGAAAAGGTTTAACCATCAGTCTGCTAATTAACCACTCACTTCAATAACCATTTAAGAAGTAAAACAAAGTTTTCTGAACTTTATTTAAACAACTGGACCTGTGCTGGTTACAAGCACACAAAACCCTGCATTTTTCCAACCCTGCGAGCATCCATGGAAGTCGGATCACTTTGTGAGCTCAACCATAAGATTGTAAGGAGCTAAAGACATCCGCTGCCTGCTGGACGGCTGTGAACTTGTGTCACTGGTGTTGTTACAATGTCTGCACTCGCTGGAGTGACAGCTTGATCCAATTCTTCTGTTTACATAACAAAATCAGGAGACAGCATCTATCAATGGCACTGCTGAGTGGCTCTTTGGCAATCAAGAGCCCTGTGTGTTAAAATCCCTACAGCTGCCTAATTCAGAGATGTTGTTGGGCTGTTTGTTTTATTTTTTTATTCCCAGACAAAACTCAACTCACATGTTGTCCTTCAGGCAGGATGGGTAGAGAATTAAAAAGGAAAAGCCAGTTGAGAAGAACCATAGTTTGTGTCTTCAAAGATGGAGAGAATGAATCAATTTGAAATAAACAGGCTTTTTAAAAAGCCAATAAAGTGAGAACTTCTAAAAGCTTTTTTTCACTACATCTACATAGTGGCCTTTTAAACACGTCAAACCAATTTTTTATTGAAAATGATATACTTTACAATCATTTTTGCCTAATGCTCTGTCTCCATGTTCTTGTCTGCTCTTTCCTCTTTCTATCTGTGTTTGAGACTTTTGTAGATTATCAAGACAGATAAACTGTGGTTTTCCATGGACCCCACTGTCCTGGATGCTGGGGGTATCTTCACTCATTTAGGGATAAGATGATGTCATCCTCCAGATCGGAGTTGTCCGAGCTGTCTGTTGGTGCAGCAGATCAAATGGAGATTTGGGTATTAAACAACCAGCATTTGTGTAGGTCAGAGCATCACACTAGAAGAGCAAACGTAAAGGCTTTCTAATTCGCTTTTTAGTTTCATACAGGTCTTTGGTTTACTTGCGTCTTTATTCTTAAACTTACACTTCTGAAATATTCACATTTTATTTTTAAAAATAGAGGGCAGTCACTCAAAAAGCAAAACCCTTTTTTTGAAGGAAGCTTAAGGTAAGGTTAACATTTATTTATTTTTTCTGACATTGTTCTTAAAATCAGTTAAATAGGCAACAACGACGCTTTACTTTAAAGATTTTGAAACATGTGTTTTTCTGACCGGAAAAAAAAATGATATTACTGAAGGAATATGAAATAACACTGGTTATCTAGATCTTAAATGAATTCTCTTCATTTGGGAAAGTGTCTGACAAATACGAATTGAATTGCAAGTCTTAAAAATTAAACAGCAGAGGCCCTTACCACTTCGAAATCATGTGGCACCATAAGAGGCACCAAACATAAAGGAATGACTCCCAAATGAAAACCTTTTTGAAAGTGCAGCAGAAAACAAATGCACATCCACCTCAGGGAGCTCTATGAAAAACATTCCTGAAGGACTAGATTATTCCCCGCTATCCGCTGTGTAGAAAACACAGAAGCAATCAGGTGGTTGAGTTTGTTCATTCAAACTGTTCTTTTTTATTCTTTTGCTGTAATTAAAATAGCAAAAGAAGACTTGCAGTTCATTTCATTAATGCATTGATGTGCACCACTGATTAGATGAAAGACAGTAGCCCTGATAATATAAGTTATCAAAGATTGTGGTTTACTTTATAGAAAAATATGTAATTCACTCTCAAGTACAGAAAATTCAGTTTGAGTCAGTAAAACTGAGTTCTTCCAGCAACTTGTAGAAATGTGTAGACTGCTCACTTATACTCACCATTGTCACCTTCCAGGTCTGCATCGTCATTGTCAGAGTCATCCTCTTCATTATCATCATCCTCTTCATCCTCATCCTCGTCATCGTCCTCCTCGACGTCTCCATCGTCTTCAAGAAGGCGTGCGACTTCCTCATCGGATGGAGAGAATGCTTCATTGCCGTCGTCATCATCATCCTCTCCTCCATTCTCGTTGTCCAGCTCAGCAATGAGAGGATCCGTGTCAACGTCGTCATCAGAATCGTCATCATCGTCATCGTCTTCGTCCTGGTCATCATCCTCCTGCAACACAAAAAACAAAACTAAAGATTCAGTCATAAAGTGCAGATATAAGATCTGCTTCTCAGTTCAGATTTTAAGAAAAAAAAGGTTAACCTGATCTTCCTCATCCTCCTCCTCTTCTTCTGCAAGTCGCTGCCGGCCGACTTCATAGAGGCGGCAAACAGTGTCAGTGTTGACAGAGTCTTGGTTCTATAGAAAAGACAATAACTTAGCTTCTTTTTGGAAACTTAGGCAAGCCAAAAATATAGATTTTACCTCAATCACAGCCAGATAGCAGTCTTTTGTATCTGTGCAGAGGTCAAATATGTTCCTTTTCACATCTATAGTGGCTGCAAAAACAAATGATGTGTCACTTTCCTGAGAAATTCAAGTAATTTAAATCAAAGTATTTGAAAGTCACATAAACATCATGATCAACTTCTTTAGAAAATCTTACCAATGGGTTTGTAGTCTGTAGCATTAAAGGTCCTAAACGATGAGCCAAATGGACTTTTCATCTGCATTTCCATCATTTCATCTTCATCATCAGCTTGCAGCATTGCTACAAACAGACACAAAGAAAAGCGAGGTTAGAAAACAAAGCAGCTGCAGATTTTCTGTCCCATTTGCTCAAATATTTTTACTATTATTATTGGCAGAAAATCAAACAGAAAAGACTAATGTTTGTTTTCTGACGTGCAGAATTTAATTTACTTTCTAAAGCATTTTTAAAAGAAATTCAACTGGAAAATAGAAGTGACAATCTTTCTTTTTCAAATAACAGCAGAATTCAATAACCTTAACTATTAATTTAAAAAGAAAAACATAATTAAATAGACCATCTGTTTTACAAAATATATGGATTTATAAATTTTAAAACAACTTTGGAACAACTTTTAATTGTCAGTAAGGCAAATCACAAACCAAATGAATTAGGAATGCAAAAACAATATCAAGTCTTTTTCTTTGTGTTGTGGCGTCAGAGTTTCCAGAAGATCTCTTCTCCAGTAAACATGCCTGACAGTTTGTGTTGTGACGTGTTGCGTCGACCCCCCGGTGATTTGTAAACTTGCCTCCATAGATGACAGTCCCGCTGTTGTTGAAAACTATTCTGCACTGGTCCAGAGCAGGAACCGTGTGGAGGAGGTGGAAGGTGCGCAGATCCCACTAAAACTTGCAGTCAAGTACCATAATATATATATATATATATATATATATATATATATATATATATACACACACATATATATATATACACACACACACATATATATATATATATATATATATATATATATATATATATATATATATTTTAGCCTTTGTTGACATTTTAATTTGCAATCCACACATTTACCAGTAATGTTACAGCAGATACTGGTTAAACTGAAACAAAAACAGTTTCATTTACCGCTTAGATTTAGGACTTCTGTGCATATTTGCTGTTAAAAACACATCTCTATTATGTGTAAACTTATTTTGTAAAAATAAAAATGCAATATCATAGTCTTTTATGTTTAAAATTGATAAATATTACTCGTTTATCTTTCCAAAGCCTGAAAATGTCAATATATTTCAAAGTAAAGGATACAATCTCAGTATTTATGATGACCTCCAGGCCATTGGGGTGAAACACGCCGCTGATATTCATGTTGAACTTGTCAAACTTGTGAATGGCCTGAGCTGTGCGCACATCCCAAAGCACTCCGTCGTTAAGCACCAGGTCATCTGTTGGGTTAAAAGTAGCGCAGTTTTTCTTGTAGTTGTTAGCCAGGTCTGGGTTGTTGAGAGTAAGAGTGACCTGTCCGGTCTGGATGTCATAAATCTGGCACAGAAAAGAACAGAAAGAAGAATGTTCACCTTTTTACACTGCAATATTGTCTGCAATTGTATACATTCTTCTAGAAATTAAAAAAAGAAAGAAAAGCTCAATTATACATACACGTGCCACATGTTCCTTTGTTCCAATGACACGATCTTGTGAAAGCTTACTGAACTCCACATAATGGTCCCCAAGGAAGGAATGCCTAAAATAACAAAAAACACACAAACAACATTCCAGTAAGCCTTTTTAAAACATTAAAAAGCAGCAGCCCTGACATTTTCTATGAGTTTTGTTAAGCAAAGTCAATGTATTACTACCAAAGGAGAATCCCACAACCCAAAAATGGTTTTATCTAACTGCCATCCCATTTTTAAATGGAAAACACAAGTATTTCAATTTTAAAAGAGTCACTCTGATGAACTCATAGAGCCATGAACACAAACATGAGAACTGTCACACCGGAACTACTGTTGCATTTTCATTTAGCTATGTTTATTTTTCCTCATATTACTTTTTTTAATATTTATCCTTTTTTGCCTTTACCCCTTTACACTTTCTTATATACCTTCTTGTTTGGTTTACACAAGAGCACAAGACACAGAAGCCAGATTCCTTGTATATGCACTGTACTTGGCCAATAAAGCTGATTCTGATTTAAAGCTGGTTAGTGTGTCAGGTTGATGAAACCATCACTCACTTCATGATGAACACTGATTTCATTCCCCACAGTGCAGACAAAGGATAACTCCAAGAGGCGGATGTCAAGAGGAGAGAACCATCCTAAAAAGAAATAATAATAAAAATGTTAGATACAGAAATCTATTTTAAAATCATTTCGACTTCCCTAAAAGTAAACGTACATAATTTATACTTGGAAAATTTGCAATTTCAATTTATTAGGGAACCTGAAATCATCCAATATGCAAAATGTTTGCTTGTTAAAAATATTATTAGTGGATAAAAGCTGCCTGTTAAAAAGCACATTCTTATTTATGGATATTTGTTTGCACTTCTGCCTCAAAAGCACTATGAAGTAAGTATTATACAGTGTTCCCTCATTTCTGTTCCAGAAATAACCTGCAATAGGTGAAATCCGATTACAGATGTTTTGAAGGCTGTAAAAGCCCTCAATGCACACTTTATACACATTAGTCAGACAGGCATGAAGTTTTTTACACTTTTCTATCATTTAAACTCATAGAGTTCAACCCTTTGTAGAAAAATAGGTCCAGTATTTGAGAAGGACAACAAACATCTGATCACAAAGATTTATTTAACTCTGGCAAGTTGAATAAATTCTGTACAGGAGTGGCAGTACGGAGAAGATTGATTAACAGTGTCAACAGCCAATCAGGAGGCAGATGTTAAGAAAAGGAAAAGGAAGCAAGGTTGTGCTGAAAAAATAAAATTAAAATAAACATCAGTGAGACTGCGAAAGGTGAACCACAATATAGCAGGGGAACCATCCGCCTTGCTTCTGGTACTGACCCGTGACGGCTCCAGGTGCGTGATAGCTGAACTGTGACAGCTGTAGCTGGCTTCCTCCTGGCCTGTAAACACATTGTAGAGCTTGAGCTGCCCTGTACACGTCCCGAGCATCAGAAACCGTTCACGGGCTGAAAAGGCACAACACATGAATCCGCTCTCATCCTCGTCTGCTTCCCTGAACACAGAGATGGGACGGAACCTGGCAAGCAAAGGGAAGAATTCAGAAGGACTTTTAGAGGATGATTATGGAAACATAAACTGACAGCTGCTTTTAAAGCGGCAAACCTGCTAAAAATGAGGTGTCTGTCAAAGCATCCTCCATCTACGCCTCCGTATTTTGGATAAATCACTCTCCGCGTGTGTCTTGAGGTGAAATTGGTGGGGGCTTGGCGTCTCTGCTTGGGCTCGGGACATTGGTGGGGGGTGAAAAGAGAAAAAGGTGGGCAGGTAGCAACTGGGTTTTTACAGCGCGCGTGCTGTTCCCGGAGGTACTCTGTGATAATACTGTCTAAAGCAGGCGGGGAGGGCAGGTGGCGGTCAAACTGCTTCTTCATCGCTGGACTCTGGCTGAAAGCACCATGATCGGACTTCTGCCGCAGCACTCTGGCTTTCTTGCAGCTCATCGTACCGCACGTTGTTTGCCGCTCACGGGAGAAAATGATGCGTCCAATCAGCGGAGAGTTGCTGTTACAGTGTGAGGCAGATGTGGAGGGAAGAACATTAGAAGAGCACACAACTGGCTGGGATGTGGAGGGGCGGCTTTGAGGATGACTGGATGCCTGGATGGGAGTGTGTGAGGGGTGGTTCCCAAGTCTTGCCCCAACACCATTGGCAATCCGTGGGGCACGGGGTATTGTGGCAACAGGTGAAGCGGGCGGCGGAGGGGCCACAGATGGGAAAGCAGAGGCTGAATGAGAAGTATGTGACAGACATGTCATGGGGAGATCTGCTTCTTTGGTGAGTGCGGCTGCTGTGTCATGAAGGCCTTTAGTCAGAAGGTGGTTTCTGATAAGCAGCAGCAGTTCTTTCTCAGGGAAGGTGATTCTGGACTGAGCCACAACGCTGGCTCTCTGCAGCCACGCCAGGGACACGTCTGTTCCGATAAGCAGTGGTTTCCCAGAGATCCTTTCAATCAACTCTGCTGCAAACTTGCAGAACTTGACATGTTCGCTGCGTTTATCCTGCAGCACCGGCTCCTTCATGAGCTGCTGAATGTGTCCGCTGCTGAACAAAGGCAGCTTGCTGATGATCTGTCTCACAGAGGTGGAGCGCGACAGACCCACCAGAGCTTTGCAGGCCAAAGCTCGGATCTGATCAGCATCTGTGATGGGCATCTTCACAGTTAACAGCGAGAGCAAAACCTGGAAAAAGACAAGAGTATCCATATGTAAAAGAAATTACATCAACATGAGAGTATGGACCAAAAGTTCTGATAAAAACTATCAAAGAAGGTCATCTGTTTAATCTTCTAAGGACCGATCATTGTGTGAAATGAACATTTTTAATAAACACTCGAGTCTTAATTTTCCTTGTCTTAATTTGCAATTATTAGTCCTTCTTACACTAAGACATAAAAATAAAAATTACACAGAAAAAAAAAAACTGGAAATTGCTATAACGAGGGAACTCTGTACAACAATCAGCCTCGGATTATCTAAAATGCATCCCTGAAAATGGGTATGCATAATGGTTTCGTTCACTGCATGGATACGTGCGTTTGTGAGGCAATTTAAAGCTAATAATGTTTTTTTTTAAGTGCATCAGGTAAAGAACCTCCAAATCACCACTGCCAGACAAAGTAGAATCTGTCTGTCAGCACAAAAACTAAATGCGGTTGGTGAAAACAATAAGAAATCCGAATCTATAAATAAAAAGTTATAAAGAAGAAATTTCACATGGGTGGTTAAAAGGTAAAGGTCAGGTCTACCTTGATGCCATTGTTGGACTGCACCACATTCCACATCTTAGTGAGCACGTTCTCACTGGATTTGCTCTGCTGTGGGAGGCGACGGCGGGGGGTCCCGGCAATAAACTTGCCGATGCTGCACATGCGTTTGTCCGGCGCGCAAACACAATTGATGATAACTTGCAGGGCGGACTTCTGAATTTCTGCATCATTCACAAAGATCTCTCCCTCTGCTACAGCCAGGACTATACTCATCCCTGACAGAAAAAGAAGACGAGAGAAAGCGTCAAGAATAAAATAGGACTTTTCTGCTTAACAGCGCACAATCTATAGGAAGCACACATGAATAAATCACAATACAAATCTGCTGAATTTTATTATGTTAAAATCCAGATTTTAGTGAGTGACTTCAAAAGCCAACACGACCAAACAACAGGTACAGATGTTTTATGAGATAAAAGAAACCAATTTACCAAATGTATACACAAGCAGAATGAGACTGTAAAAACGTATCAGGATAAGAACATTTCATCTTACCCACTGTGGAAACTGTGGCTCCTCCGTCATCCAGCACAGCAATAGATTCACACAGCAATATTTGGGTTTTTGGAACAACTGTGAGGATGCTCAGGATGTCAAGGGCATAACGAACTGTATCGCTCCTGAGGGAACAAACAGAACATTCAGTGTCATCCCTGCTGAACTACATCTGAACTCACTAAAGTCCACATTTAGAAGGTTTTGAACAGTACAAGAGAAAAACACAAGAAAATGAAGAGATTTTTTTGGCTGCCCTGTTGTTACCTGCCATAATAGGTCCTCCATTCACAAGCAATGGAGATAAGTTGAAGGAGTAGCTGGACACATGAGAGCTTGTGAAAGACCTCTGCTGGTTCCCAGTACAGTCGAAGAGGACCGTACTCTATCAGAAATTCCATCATTTCTACCACCTGCTCACGGCTGTAGCTGACCGCCTGACAGGTAACACAAGAAAGCAAAGTTTAACAACAGGAAAACAAAGAGATTTTGGACCAACTGCAGCTCAAAGTAAGCAGCTACATAAAATAATCTTTATCATAAAAAGCTGAGTGGTTTTAAATCGTTCTCAGTCCTCGGTTTACCTTATAGTACGGCTGTGAGTGAATGGGGGCACCACCCTCGGTGCGCTGCAGCGATTGCTTCACCTGTTCCACCTTTATTGCCAGATGGGCTTCAAAGTACCTGCGCAGAGCCATGCAGGTGTGCTTGGCCGTCTGCCTGCTGGAAAAAATCTCGTCATCGCTCAGGAGCGCTCCCTGGTCCTCAGGGTTCAGGATCTCCAGTGTGCTAATCTGAAAATAGTGGAGTCAAATCAAATATCAAGACGCTAACCATCTGTTAAGTTAGAACCTGCTACTGCATTGACGGTTACGTTTAAGTGCTTAAGAGGGTCTCCAACAGGTGAAACAGATGGTCAGGTTTACAGAGTGGCACAGCAGACTGGCAAGTCTTACCAGATTTACTAGCCGCCGGAGTCCATCCTGTCTGTCAAAAAGCTCCAGAACAGCACGGAAAGAAAATGAGATGGAGAAGAACATGGTTGCGTGGCAGCAGCCGGAAGCGTGTGAGCATTCCAGCAACCAGAGTGTGTAAGCAACCACATCTGACAGGATGGAGTGGGGCAGCATGCACACCTGGACAGGGGGAGACACAGGAAGAAATGAGTTATGCTGAAATTCGTGAAGGAAAGATAGTCTTTTTAAGACCAATTAAAGAAAGGATTTCTTTAAATTGTCTGCAGACATATGAATCTGCAAAAATAAAATCAGCGTGGTAAAAATAACACTTTTATTTTTGTAGGTCTTTGTACCCTTTCCATGGCATCTTGGTTGTAGGCTAGGTAATAAAGGCACAGTGAGACTCCAGTAGCAGCCATTGAAGGCCTGGGAATTTCCAGCAACTTCTGAACTCCACCATTAGCAACAAACTCGGCTGCAAACTTTTTGTGCAAAAGCAGTGAGGCGAGATACTGTAAGACAAGGAAGCAAAAAACACAAACTTTAGCCATTTGCTTTTGCCTCCAACTTCAAATGCAGAAAGGAAAGTTTACCTTGAGAGCTTCAAATGTTAGCTGTACGTCATTGGTCTGCTTTAAATCCATATAGTGCATGAGTAGTTCACAAGCACCCATCTGCATAAACACTGCCAGCAGCTGTTGTTTGAAGAGTGAGAAGGAAAGGCATGTAAAAAAAAATGTTTCAGCACTTCAAAAAAACCTTTAAATGCCCGTCTGTCAAAAGTTGTCTCTATATTCAATGCACAAAATGATTAGCTTTACTTCCTCTAACATATAACCTAAAATGACCTACATCAGTCATTCAAAACAACTTAGGAAAATGTATTCCAAATGGTGCCAGAGTACATTTTAATCAACAGCCTCAATTATTTCTACAATCCCCGTGCAACAGTGACACCTACTGGTAGGTTTGTAAATCTCGGGTTAAGTATTTGGCCACAGCCAAGTACTACTAATTAATTAGCCAGTTTCAAAGCAGTTTGAAGATTTGTACAGACTGATGGAAGGCAACCAACCTCCTGATACTCCCCCAAAGGAGTAAGATATTGCAGGATAAGCCTCTGCTCGATCTCGGGGGTTAAAGGGTACAGATGATAGTTGTTGCCGATCACCCAGGGGCTCATCTCAGACCAGCTGCTGTTTGAAAGCTCACTGAAGCTCCTCTCTGGCTCAGGCAAAGAGAAACTATGCTTCTGCTTTGAGCTCCTTGCAGTCTCCCTTTCTGTCCTTCTTTTCAGGTAACTGCTACCGTCAGGCAAACCTGGGTGCGTCGATGAACCTGAGGCGGACATGGGCTTCATCATGGTTTTAACGGCTGAGTTGACGCGGCTGCTCGTCTTGTGAGGAGAGTTGAGATGGAATGAAAGCTCGTTCTCAGGCTCGTTGGGCGAAAAGGAAATTTCCCGGTCTTCCTCTGGTCCCATCCCCTGCTTCTCAGCTCCATTTCTACTTGGTGTGAAGGGCTTCTCTTCAAAGCTTCGGTCAACAGTTTCCTCGTCTAAAGGTAACAAAGGTGCACTTAGACTCTTCCTTGGGCTAATTCGCTTGATTTCCCTCTTGTTCTCTGCATCCTTATTTTGAAGCTCACGCAAACGATGCAGCATCAAAGGAACCTTTGCGATAAAAAATATTAAGGCAAAAAAAAATATTAGGAATATACAGTCAAATTTGTGACATTTTACACTTTTTTAGGATTTAATACAAGATATGAAAAGTTGAAGTGTCTTTACTGACCAAAACAGAGTTCTCCTCTCTGTAGTTGGCAGCAATGTCCTGGTTCTCCATGGCACCTGCCAACAATCCTGTGGCATAAATTCTGAGAGGCTGCTCGGCCTCTTGAGCCCACTTAAACAGCCGTTCCACTATTCCCTCCTGACAAGACAAATTTGTAAGAGCAGAACACTTCAATTATAAGATTATAAAGACTAATTTAACGGGGGGATATGTTAATTAATTTGATGTTTGACCAAATAAAAACATTTGATACAAAAACATCCCTTTAAAAAGGAAAGAAATGCCACAGTAACACGGATTTACTTTTACATCAAAAAATGGTGCTGCAGGCGAGACAAAAAGCAATACTTGAAGATTTAATCTTTCTTGATTTTAATTTTGAAACTACCTCCAAAGGCAAGAAAAACAACTCATGAAAAATAATTATGAGAAAAAAAACAACAGATACTATACTTGCTTTAGCTAATGACATTTTACAAAGCACAAGATTCACAAGTATAATAGTAGTCTAAGTAGTATAGTTTTAACAATAAATTAAACTGTGTGAAAATGTACTATTACATCACTTCACAAAATATTTAAAGCATTAACCTGCTTTTCTGTATCTGTAAATTAGAATAATGTTGGAATGCATAAAAGCTATACATTATATACATTATTCCAACAATAAGTAGAGTGCATTAACGCTAAACAATGTTCCTGCACCAACTCCAAGGCTATGTCCAAATTTTCTTGACTGCACCCCTAAATACTAAAACTATATAGTGCAGGACTATTTAGTGTACTGGATTTTAAAACCAATGCAGACACCATTCTCACTACTTTTTTTTAAATGCAATTACAGCACTGCTTTCCCCAAAAAAACCTGATAAGTATGAACAATGTCAGTCTGCCCCAGGGCAGCTGTGGCTACATCAGTAGATTACCATCACCAAGTATGAATGAGGAGTGAATGAATAATGGGCACATTGCAAGCACTTTGAGCGTCTGGAAAAGCGCAGATAATTCCAATCCATTACTATTATTATTACTTAAAGACTATTTATTAACCTTTTGGATAGCTTGGATAGCTTTAAAAAAAAAAAAATCATATGAAAAATTGTTCAAACGCAGTACATTGTGGTGTATATTTGACAATCTTGTGAGCCTTGATGCACACTAGATTTTCACAGACTTCTGGGAAATTTCTAGGGGCACTGGATTTGGAAATTGTAGATTCGGACAGCTCTAGAAAATAGCAAACGCACTATATAGTGCACTAAGTAGAGAGTAGTGAAGGAATTCGGACACCGCTCATGTGTTAGCAATTCAGTAATATACTGAGAACAGTCTTTTATCCTGTGCAGGTGTCCTCAGAACTGAAAGTCATTTAATGTAAGTTAAAAAAAAAATAAAGAAACACATTGGCAATGAAGTCAGAGACAACAAACCTTTTCTTGAAAAACCACAGCTGTCTCTAATCCAGGCATGATGTTCTGCAGCAGACGGCAAGCTGCTGCATTGAGGGGGAATTCCCTGCTCGTCATCACATAGTTGTTCACCAACTAAAATACAGACGGTTTAAAATTAGCTTCCGAGTAGACTATAGAATATGCTTTAACTTTTACAAGAAAAAGTAATACAGTTGTTCATCCATTCTTACAGTGTTCATGAAGTCATCATTCTTGAACAGGATCTTCAGTAGATGCCCTAGCATACATTCAGGATCAGCTCTCCCTGGTGGTCAAAAGGGAAAAATACAAAAACATGGACGAAAATTCAAACTTGTTTTTGAGTAATTGTTTGCATTTTTCTCTTCTCCATACCAGGATGCCGATCATCAAATGGGTCGGGGTCTGCTTTGTGGTACTCCTCTGTCTCCTTTTCAACAAGCTCAGATATTCTGAAAGTTACCGCACATCAAGAGATTTAACATCACCTTTAACATCATAAAACACACAAATCAGAGACGCACTTACTTTGTAAGAAGGCTAACCAGCTCTTGTGTGCTGCCGTGCTGTTCCCTTTCCCACTGCTCCAGCAGAGCAGTCAGCTCTGCTTTTGAGTCCACACTGGCGGGTGCTGATGCCATTGTGATGCCTAGAAGGGCCTGCAGAACAAAAAGTGCACCCCTTTATTTAAACTAACAAACGGCTAGGAGCATGACATCAACCAAGTATTGCACTGATGACAGACTTTTTTTTGCGCCCTCCAAGAACTGGTGACAAATATAACTATTTATCTTAACAGGCTGAATAAAGTCCATTAAACATCTAACGAGATGAACATTAAAACAGTAGGCTGAAATTCCCTTCAACACTTATAAACTTTGTGTGACAAACTACATCTGAGGAAATACAGTTAAAGACTCAAAGACCCTCTTCCATCAACTTTCAATCTATTTTAAAAGTGATCCTAGTGGTCTATTAAGACCATAATAATGATAATAATGATAATTATGATGATGCCATGTTTAGCACACAAAAAAATTAAAAAAAAACCTAAGACACTTTTTAGGACAGTTTTAGTTTCATACTCGGAAACATAATTTTAAGCTTATTTGTTTCTTCATGAGAAAAATGCCACATAATGTTAAAAACATCAAAAACTATTTTCATTGGTGTTTAAGTTTACCGATAGTAACCAATGAAAATGAGGGCAAATCTTTAGCTAACCACTGGACTTAAAGTGTCAACTTTGGAGCTTTAAAAAGGGGGTCACATAATACTCCACTAAGGGCAGGTGCACTGAAGACTTTTTTTTAGTGTAAACGACTCACGCAGAAAACAGGAACCGATAAACTAACTCATGTAACCTTTTGGCCTGCTGTTAAATAAACAACCAGGCATGTCCCTGAATGAACTCAACCACCTGGTTTATTTTTTTATTTGCCCATGTAGTACGTTTTGTAATATTTCTTGAACGCATTAATTACAAGAAAATGTGTCCTTTTTTAATTCTCTGCTGGTAGCTTTTTAGAGCTCAGTCTAGTGAATTTTTATAGTGATTTGTTCAGCACTTACTGTTCTCAGCAAGAATTAAACCTATTACTAATTACAGCAGGGCGAAAAGGTTGCTTTTTCTGATCATCGTTTTTAGTACTGCACAGCTTCCAAGCCCATCGTTTTATTTATAAGTGAATCGTTTTGATATTTTATTTCGACAGCTGGAGTTGCCCGGCACTCGCAATAATGTTGTGTTTTTTAATTATCTCCTATATGTTAGATCAAAAATCCACTTAATGTTTGATTTTGTATCACAAAAAAAGCGCCAGAAACAAAGACTTGGGGGAAACAAACATTTCCGCTTCACTGCTTCAAATTCAACCGACTGCACGTGTGTGACGAGTTCCTCAAGGGAATGCAACTGTCAAAGTTGACCCGAAGTTAATTGCTTAATCTATTTAGAATTGTCATTTAGTCAGCATTGAAGTATACGTTATTCATTTAAATGTTGTTAAACACATTACTGTATTTAATTAGCTGTCCTAAACAACATGAAAGTGCCGTGCTTCATGTTACGTTGTTTGCTTTAGCCATACAGTTGCTTCACACGGCAGCTGAGCTACTAGCCTAGTGCGCTAGCTAGAAATTTCATAATTGTCTCTCAAATCTCTACATTTGTAACATACAATTGCTCACAAATTTCAGGAATTGAAATCATCATGACCAGATGTTTTAATTACGTTTATATAAATAAAATAACTCGTATTTCAAAACACAAGCGGGCTTCAGTACAAGTAAAAGCATCACAGATGAACCTAGTAGTGGTTAGCCAGACTAGCGCTAACTTTACCTTGCTCCTCCAAGTTCCTGCTCGATATCCTCGATATAAACAAGAAGTCGACCCAACAAAATAAGTCCCAATTTAGCTGCTGTTCGAAGAATTATAACACATTGATTACAATTTTACCGGCGTCCCTTAATTTGCCTTTTTTGACAGCTTTCAGTTCACGGTTTATTATCATTATGGCGAACACGTTCTTGACGTCATTCAACTGCGACCGTCCATTGTTAATGACGACATCAGTCAAAAAAAAATCCTTTTTTCATTAGCGTTTATTAGCACTTTTTATTAAAAATATAGTCAACATGAAATACAAATGTATTAAATGTGTAATCATTCAAATATATTACTTATTCAAATATAATTATTATTAAAATCATACATTGGAGATTGATTTAGTCAAAAGGTTAAATTGATAAAAGTCTCATTTTTTTCTCCATCTTTCCCATATTTTTCCTTTATGCTTTGATTTACACAGTAATTTCCAACTTATATATGGGTAACTGATTTCAGTCAGTTTTACTGACCCACAAATCCTGTGGCTTTCATTACCAAAACAGAGCTCAGTAATGTAATTGTGGGAGCTGATCTCCCACAATTACATTACTGAGCAACAACAGGTAGCAGGGTAATTATCCGCACTGACTTGGAACTCATTTCCATAAACAAAATAAATGTGGGATTGCCCTTTCCATGTGTAGGTGACTTTTGTGACTGGGATCAGCTCGATGGTTTGGCGCTGAAAAGAAAATAAGGGTATTTAGAATAGATTTAAATGAGGAGATTTTGAATGAATCCAATATACCTAAATAAATAAATACCTGCCGCAAAATGCGAGATGTCTGAAAATATTTTCCCTGGTGTTCGCTGACAAGTCGCTGGGAAGCCTGTACCACAGTGGGATCAGGAAAGCCCATCACAGGGTACACCTGGAACAGTCAGTCACAAGCATAATATAAGCAACAGTCACTTCTTAAAATGTAGATTTACTTAAACAAAAAAAAAAAAAAAACAGAACTGATAAAAACAAAACAAAAATTGCAACTCAAGTAAAAAATTCCTTTAAAAATGTAATTATTGTTTACTTGCATAAAAAACACAATTTATGACCAGATTGTATTCTAAAAAGACAGTTTAAAGGCACTTTTACCATGGGTTGGGAGTCTTTGAAAAGCTCCTTGCCAGACACTTTACGAAGATTTTCCATCTGAAGTCCACTGCACTGTTCAACAACATAATCGTCAGTGTTGTTAGTCCTGCAAGAAAATACAAAAACATAATCAATAATAGAAGGAAAATAAATGTTAACTGATTCAGATTATGATAAGATTTCTCATCTATCTATCTATATATGTATATGTATGTATATATATGTATTGCTGCTTGTAAGCTGTTCCAACCATTTCACAGTGAGGTTGATGAAGACAAGAAGCTGCTGTTTTCCATGGCAAATCTCACACATCTTGGATCCTTGCCCATTACAGTGATTGCAACTGTAAGGAAAAACATTTGGAAACTTAGCAAGTTCAAAATTGTGCACACTGCTGTATTTTAAACTGGTTTCCGTTTTCGCTTTATTATAAACCTAAAGGTGTAGACTGCGTACTTCTCTCTGCCTCTGCCATTGCAGTGGTGACATCTATCATCTCCAATGCGGAATCCAGATCCATTGCACACCCAACAGAGTTTCTGATACAAAGAACAATTCCATTAATTTGCTTCCTGACTGAAGCTGAGCTGAACCTTTTCATCCTCTAGAAAATACTTACGTTACCAGCTCCAGCACAGTCTTTGCAAGGTTTTCTCCCCATTCCCACACAGCTATGGCAGTTCTGATGATCAGTTTTGGGTTTTTTTTGTTAAAAAAAACAAAAAACACTCATGTAAGATGCAAAGATGCAACCATGTTATAGTATTTTCCTGTGGCTTACCTTCACAGATGACGTGTATGGAACTTTGATGCACTGCTTCCCTTCCACAAACAAACTGGGTACGTTTGCAGGAATATCCCAAGGCCCTGGAGGTGGCTGGGCATAGGCATCCACTGTTTGGCCTGGTCCAAATAAAACACCTTGTTAGGCTGCCATTAGGATTGACCCAGTGCTAGTAAACTACTAGAGAAAACATTGTTGTCCTTAACTTTGTGCAAATGTACCAATAAGAATTGATGCTACTTTGAAGACAAAAAGCAGAAACACCAAATGTTAGTTTGATTTAGATTTTTCTTTGTTTGCTGATTTTGAATTTTATAAATTTTAATATTATTGAAATTATAACATTAAATAAAAACAGTTGGCACCAGACTGAAATAAAACAATGTTCTAGTTGAAAAAAACCATGTGACCAAACTGGCACAACTACTACTTAGGAACATTCTAAAGATAAGACTCCATAGGAAGAATTTACTCTGTTTTTGTACATTACGGGTGATGATAGGTTGGCACCAGTGGAAGACAGCGGAGTTGCCATCAGTGTGAATGTGTGTGTGCATGGGTGAATGGAACTGTGACTGCAAAGAGCCTTGGGACTTCAAGGGAAGTAGAAAAGTGCTATATAGGTATACACCATTTGCCTTTTTTTAAGTAAAAGTCTGTCAATACAAATCACATTGTTTTAAGTGTTTTGTATGTTGTTCAGAGCTTGAATAGTGCAGCTCATTCCCTTTTTTTTACCTCTACAGGCTGAATAGTGTTGAAAGAGGAAAAGACAGAGAAAGAGCGCAATGGTGGAAGTTCCAGAAAAAGATTAAAACAGGGGTCTCAGACTCCAAAGGACTGGCCTTTTTTGATAGAGTTTTCAAGAAATCCTGCCTCATCTGCTGCTGATTACCTAGACCAGGTGTTAAACCAATAAGGAGCCCCAATGGCAGGTTAGTTGGAACACACTGGCCCTGGAGACCAGGGGGTATACCAAAAAGCAGGTTATGCTAGTTACCGCGGTAAGTTTGAGGCTAAGGAAGCAGATAACCTCAGCTTCAATCTCATTATACAACAGACAATGACAATAAAACAAATCTATCTCTAATCTTTCGGTTCCAGAAATGGAGGTATGTTTCAGGGTATGTCAAGTTGTCATGGCAACTCATGCTCTGAACATAACCTGGTCTGGAGCAGGTTTAGTTGAAGGTTAGTTTGCTTTCAGAGAGGTGAAGCAGCATGGCGTGTCCATTTGAAGATGATTTAGTGGATGAAGAAGCTCAGATAATACTTTTTCCACCGTGAGAGGGTGATAAGACCACATATGGATGTTGGAAAATTAAACTTTTTTATATTGTTGATCTAACTTAATTATTTGCTTCAGTTAAGATAAATAATTTGAGTTCAGTAAACTTAAAAATAACACGTAGTTAATCAGACAGTTATTTTACTTTCATTCAAATTAATTCAATTAAGTAAGTGTAACTTTGGTGCTGCTGTTAGATCGGCACCGCATGGGATTGTGGGATGCCATTCCCTTTGCCTGTCTGGACGGATTGGGTTTAAGAGTGGGTTTTTGACCAAATGTGTTTAGTTGTTTAGCTGTTTTACTGTGTTTTGCCGAGTTATTCTGTCCTACCATGCTTAAGTCTCTGCACCATGAGTGAGAGGGAGGGAGAGGGTGATGAGTTTATATAGCACCCCTACTGCTTAACAGTGTAATGATATTGTCAGAAAAATCCAAATGGAATGCATTCGCTTTGTTAGTCACGCATTGTCCTTTTTATTGTTATACAAATGAGTATATCTGCCGGCTCAAACTTAGACATGAGAGTTCAAGAATTCATTAAGATGAAAACAATATTAATTGAATTGGAGTAATATTACATTTAGTTAGATAAATATGTACATTTGAGTTGTAAAAATAATTATTGAATTGGATAGACGTAAAAAATTAGGTTGAATAAATTTAACTCAATTACTTGTTAACCAATAGAAGTAATTCATTTAAGTTGGCAAAGTTGGATAATATATATATACATATATATGCTTCACATAAAAATAGAAATAAGATAGAAACTCATGCGTTTACTTTGTCCGTTATTTTTCTCCAAGCAGAAAATTTCTTTTGCTGATGCAGCCGTGTTACTTTTTTGATGGCCGTATAATCTTCATACATCGTCATTAAAATCTCAGACTCCGTCTCACTGAAGTATAGCGCTCTCTTTTTTTCCCCACGCATTTTCATGGTGTCTCCAGAAATCAGGGATCCATTGAGAATGTCTGTATGTACTTGCTGTGCACGCGCATTAACCCAGGGTTACCAAGTCGAGCGTAATTACGCTAACTCATATCCGGTCTTTTGGAACCGACATACCCAGAGTAAGTAAGTTCAGGCGGACTTCAGCCAAAGTTCAGGGTTAAAGTCAGGGCAGTTTAAATGTGCTTTCTGCAATACTCCCCTGTAGTCTATAACAATATGTGTTTCCCAGACAAGCTGGTTTAAATGAAATCTTTTTTAGGGGTTCCACCATAAAATCTACTGAATGGTTTTTTTTCTGAATGAGCATATTTTTTTATGATTGCTATATGTTCTCTATATTTTCCTTGTGAAGTGCAAGACAAATAATTCCAGTTTCAATTTAAGAGTCTGAATGATTTTTGCACACAACCATTTCTTTACCCTGAAACTTCCCATTTCAAAATTGCAAAAACTAACATTGTAAATAGATGATTATGAGCAATAAATGCAGGCAGTAACAGATGCATACCAGAGTATGGTTCATGGCTCCATTCTGTAGATCGTGATTCTGTAAATGTCTCTAGGCGATACTGGAGAGAGAAATAAAATATATATCAGACACAAAAAAGATTTATTCTTGTATTTAACCCAAAAGATGGACATGGCAAAACAATGCAAGAAATAGAATTTTGGTGAAGTTTTCTTTAATCATTGCCCACACTTATAGCCTACATTCTCTTACCCTATATGTATTGAAGGCCTCCATGTTGGTGATCACGCCATCTTTTGCAGGAGCAGAGCTGTAGCAGCATTTGCTAGAGGCAAAAAGCATGAACGCCTCCCTTGCAGTATCTTCAGATATAGATGGGATGCTGAAAGTAGTCAATGTCACATTGAATTATTTGTTTTTTTGATGCTTTATAATTATAATTGGGTATTTGTAATAGCTTAAGAAACAAGCAGAAAGAAAGACATTACTTCCAATATGGCTGTTCTGGTCCAGGTGTCGGCTGAGGACCTGGGTGGGCAGGCATGGGAGGTGGCAAAAATCCCCCTACAACACATGGCAAAGCCCTTCACTCTTATTTATCTATGCACAGCCTCCTTAAGGTTGGGCAGACCTGATCCAGACACAGCTTGGATCAGGTCTGAAATGGCTTAATAATTGATTACAAAAATGTTTTATTTTTCTCTTTTCCATTCATTTTAATATTCTTATATGCTTCACTTACAACAATTAACTTTTTTCATAATATTTTAGTTTAAAACAGCAATAATGTGCCACACAATGACTGTCATGTGCCCAGACTGCATAACAACCTTATATCAACTGTCCTTAAAATGGCTGCAAGGTTTTTTTGGGATGTTTCAAACAGCAGGTGACTTCCTTTGATGTTACCAACTGTCTAAAGTTTTGCAATTTTAAACATCTCAGTTGCTCCTAAATGTTCTTTTTAGACAGCCAAATAAATATCTTAACCATAGAGCACTATCACTGGGTGATTTTCACACAGGCAAAACTATTTAACTGGATTTCAATATGTTGCGTGTCGAGGAGTCTGTGCCTTCACCAGGCCACTCTCTCATGTCCGAAAAATGGGTGGACCAGAGACCAAGTTTCAAGTATCATTTTTATTTTTGGGGATTTCTTTGTTCTCAAATTCCTACTTTTTCAGTAATTTTTTAGCATATTTTTAGGAACTTCCTATGTTTGTCTTTTTCATTTTGTTATACATATCACAGTTGAAAAAAAATAAAATAAAACATTTAATTAATCATGTGTTGTCATGTTTTGATCTATTTTTTGTGACAAGTACTTTTTCTTGGGTAAATTATATCGGGTAAAAATTACCCGGCAAAAGTGATGGCGAAACTTTTTGCAACAAAAGTGGGTTAACCATATCTATTAAACCAATCTTTAAATGTGTTGTAACATGCTTAGTTACTAACTGTTTTTATGAAGGTTTTCTTGAATTTGAATTTTATTTTATTATTGTTAGTTGATCTTCTGACATTAAACCTAAGTGTGCTTTGTGAAGGGCTATAATACACCTGCAGCACGTGTTGAGAAACAACTACTAGCTTCTTTTTCTTAATACACTTGCTTTTGCGTTTCTCCATTCAAATTGTGTGATTATAGGGCTTTTAGACCATTGCGTTTTTGGCCCATGTTACTCATCAATTAATCAGGTGCTGTCAGTTGTTTTTTCCCTGTCTTTGGTCTGATTTTTTTAAGTAAATACAGTGACAAATGTTGTAGAAGATGATAAGAACAGCAGGAAATGATTGTTTCAAGATTGCAACTACTATGAACTGTGACAGCATTAATCTGTTTTTTGTCTGTTTTTTTTTTTTTGTTGTTGTTGTTCTGCTGATTTATGGCAGCATACAAGCAGTTTTTAAGCAACAGCTACAATAAAAAAAATCGAAACCGTTATTAAAGTATTTTAAAACGTCATTTTCCATTTTTTTTAAATTATTATTACTATTATTTGTTGTTGCTGTTGTTCTTCATTGAACCAAACAATATTTTGAGCTTATTTTTATTGCAAGTTTTGGACTGAACTTTGAATTACAAAATGTAGGAAGTTGAGCCATTAGAAATCGTGCAGAATGACTGTACCTCCACCCGCTACTGTTCCTTCATATCCCGGCATGCTGTCAAACATGGTGGCCGGCGGAGCGCTCGGGCCGTAGGATTCAGCGGTGGGTGGGCCCAACATAGCTGGAACAAAAACGAGAACAACAAGTTCAGTGAGATATTTTTAAATGTAGACCTTAAGATTCAACAAGTCTTCTCAAAAGTTTGCGAATAACAAGAACCACAAATCAATTTTGTCGAAACACCCAAAACCTCCACAAACTATCTTACTGAAATTCCATTCATGTTTGATATATGATGTATAATTGATTATATTCCAATAATTCCAAGCGGCGAAGAAGCCACTTACCTTGCCCCTCTGCGTTAAACATTTTGACACCTTCTTCAGTAACACTACAGACTCTGGAAAACCTTCCTCTTCTTTAATGCAATGTTTCTACCCTCCTTACGCTAAGACAATCTGCTGTATGCCCGAAGACGCCCAACGTCACAAACAATCACTACGGCTATGACGTCACTCCACCGGAAGCCTCGCTGCGATAAGCCAGATTCCATCGTTTAAAAAAAAAAAAACAAATATCTGAACAGTGATAAAGGTTTAGTATCGTGTCTTGGGTCATACCTGCAGTCCCTGTCGCTGCTGGGGCATAACATGGGTTCGCCACTCCATACTTATTACTTTGATTGCCACTAAAGGGGAAAAAAAGAAGAAGAAGAAAGTAATACGGAGTAAGAGTTACTAGGGTTGCAAAGAACTATGTTGGTGTACATTTAAGATTCCTACCTCACAATAGGCTGGTGTTCCATTTTTGGAAGCTTTCATCAGTCAAAAAGGAGAATCTAAGCAGTGAAAGCACACGTAGGGGCTTTTGCGGAAATATATCAGATTGAGTACTGACATGTGACAAAAAAAATCATTGACCTTACAACGCCACTCCCCTGTAATATACCACGATTGGTTATTCCGTAAAAAAAAACTATTTCTGTGTGTCTGTGGTTCGTCTATGAAAGAGTACTTAGTTCGCAGCGAACTTCGTTTAGGACGTGTGTTTGCGTTTAAATGTAGAAAAAAAACTGTTTTATGTATTTATTTTCAAGGAATAAATTACGTTAGGCAAATACAATTAAAACATTGTGGCTATACTTTTCTGTGATATATAACTGTAACACCAATTTATCCTTTAATAATTCATGAAAAATCGCATTGCTTCTACGCCGAACCACAGTACCCATAAGCCATTGCTGTCACCACGGAAGTCCTTTTCTTTCCTTCCGCCGTAGTCGAAGTCCCTTTTGGGTTTTCATCGGCGGGTGAGTACAGATAATCTAAAACAATCCTTGTATTTTTGGACCTTTTAAAACTGCATTGGCGTGTCTATGCAACGACTAATATTAATGCTAAATATAAAACGTAACATTTGTCAAACATATCACAAATAGCGCAGTAAAACTGGTTAGTCGTGAGGAAAGGGGCTAATGCTAAAGGAGGCCATTACTGTCATACTCTCTAAAGGCTGTAAACTGCAACAAATGCATTTCAAATTGGCTACTTTGTGGAATCCCAGTCAGCAAAATACTTCATTTCTGAAGTTTAAAAACTAGTTTTATGCCTGACTTTTTGTAAGTAGATTGCTTAAAGCAAGTTACTATGACGCTACACGGGCTACTGTTAACCCGGTGTCGTTTTGCTAGCAGTTGTCCACATGGTTACTATAAAATACAATAATTTTTTTTGCTTAACCGGCAAATGATAGAATAATTGTCTAGCCATAAAATTTGAAATTTAAAGTTAATTGGATTTGCCTAATTCTTATGTCATTGGAAAGGCCTTAAAGAGAGCTTTCCAATGACATAAAGATCATCCAGATAGCTCAAAGAATGACAAAGTTATGCCACTTTAAGTGAGCAAATTTTGTCCGATAATTCTGCTCAGATAAACAGCAAAGTTGTACAATTCGTGTGACCAAAAACAAGGATGAGAGGGTTCAAAGTGTCATAACTTTCTCATTCTTTGTCCGATTCAAGAAAGGGAGGCATCATTACAAAGCTAGTGAAAAGAACTACAAGAAGGAAACAACAAATCTTCTGTGAAATCTATATTTATTTCCAAATGATCGCATAAACATAACTTTTATTCTATTATTTTTACTTGTCCTGTCCAACAGCTGGGCAAACAGATGAGAACTGAAGGCCTCTTGTGTTGGACATATTTTACTTTAACAAGAGGGGTTATTAATCTTCAGACAGACCAGAGGTATGTCTGAATAAACCCCTTTTGTAATCTAGGACTAACGTTTTTCATTTTAATAAAATTTGAAAATCTTGGTGTTGGACCGGACGGAAAATGAAAGGATGAAGAAGAAAGAGAGGGATGTTATTTTCAGCTTGACCTAAATATAGTACAGGCGCACATAATCTGGAATGAAAAAGAACAATACATGAATCGCACTGCACCAAACATCAGCAAAAATTATAAATAAATTACGAAGAAGTAGATACTATACATATTCACCACACGTTCCGCAGCGTCTGGTGAGGGGATTAACCTCAGGGTTCCAGTTAGGTCTGTAAGAGACAAAATAAAAAGGAGAGAGAAAAACAGTGCAGTGTGTGTGTGTGTGTGGGGGGGGGGGGGGGGGGGGTCTGTGGTCTGAGGGTACAGTTGTGGATAGATTGTAGTGTAGTGCAGATGTTGTGGTTTGCATTGGGAGTAACCCCATTGTTTGCTGTAAAATTCCGGTCGAGTCAACTAACAAGCAGCTAACACAGGACTGATGTTTACTCTTTCAAGAGAAGACTAAATCTTCACACAAAAAGTCAGCAGCAAGTGCATGTACTGAAACGTCAAAATCAACAGCATCCTCTGATGTTTCATTTTCTCCCCAATAGCCAATCACATATGTTCCACCAGCCTTCTTTTTTAGTTTATGAATTTTACCAAAGTACACAGTTTTTGATAGGGTTTCTTCATCGTACCAAATATGGCAAATCAATCGATCAACCACCTTTCCTGACAGAATGTCCCTTACACCTTGAAGAATAGCTTCTTCAACATGGGGAAAGTCTTTGGAAAGATCCAATTTCGGATTCTTTAGTAATTTCTCCAGCTTTTTTCTGTCAAAGGTAGCCTTTTTTTGGGTCTTCAAAGAAATCCTCCGCATAATTTCGTCCCTGATTTCGAAGCATTTCTTTCGACTTACAACGCGCTGTTTTCGTGCCATAGAAACTGCAGCTTTAAATAACTTTTTCCTTTTTTCAGTATCAAGGCTGTCAAGATAGTCACAAGTTTTGTTCTTTGTAGCCCTTATCTTTGCTGAAATGAAAGAAAGTGTAGCATTTGGAGCGCGGCTTTTGGCACTAGAGAACATGCCCATCACTGCCTCAGCATCCATATTGTGGCATCGGGCTGTCTCAGTTTCTTTTCTGAGAATGTCAGTAAGGTCCAGACTGAAATAACGACTGTACTGCCTTTCCAGTACTACAACAATCTGTGCCAGACATGCACGCATCATGGTGGCAAAAAGAGACCTATCAGCTGGCTCCATCTGGAGCTTCTGCACCAACAAACCCCGTAGTTCCTCACCGAAGAAGTCCTTTTTCAAAACCAATGTTTCTAAAGGAACCTCCACATAAATCTTGATGGTTTCAATTACTTTTCTGACCGTCTCAATCCCATCAACATGGCTCACAGTTTGAGTACCAGCAGCAGTATAGAATTTTGACATCCAAGGTCCAGACAAGAATATTCCAATTAAACCTAGCACTTGCATTTCTACCTTGCCAGTAGCTGAACCAAAGTCAGACAATATGGCAGACTGCAAACCACCACAGGAAACAGTTCCTGTGGAGAAGAAGTTTAAAAATAAATCATAATGGTACATCAGCTGCTGACAGATGACAAACAAAACATGCAACCTGTTACCCCTGTACCTGGGCAGTAGTCCTTTAGGTAATCCAGACCTTTCTAAAAATGACACAAATCCCCTAGGGTCACCTTTACCATCCTTGTACCTAAATTTGTTGACTGCAAGAACAATGTTTCCAGCAATGCAGTCGTTTCCAAACAGGCTGCCTCTGACTGTCTCAGCATCCTTCAGAGTTGACCTGCATGATCTGGCTATGGTTTCTAATGGGTGCAGATGACAATTCAATTCATTAAATGACACACCCCATGCCTCCTCTAACTGACAAATAGTGGCATGATTAACCGCAACACGATCAGTCAATGTATTTTTTATATTGGCAATCATGGTTTTCCTGATGTTTTCAAAATTACAATCATAGATTTTAGTGTAAACATCTGCCACTCTACTTAGTGACTCCTGAATATGGAGCTGGTAATCTTCTGCAGTGCCACCAGGCAGGAGGTCAAGGGACATAACTAAACAATCACTGGCACTAGTGAAGTGGATTTCATTTACATGAAGTCCTTCCTGGGTCGTAGCATCAAAACCCAATGTGACGTCTTGGTTGCTCAGCAAGAACTCAGCAACCTGAAAATCAGAGACAACACCCAATTCTCTTACCATCTGTTCCACAGTTGATTTACTAGGTACAGCATCAAGTGTAAAACCCGCCCTTTGTGCAAATTTCTCAATCAGAATGGGGACACTTCTCGTAGGCACATTGTTCAAAATATGATCATAAACAACCATTCTAAGATCAAATGGATAGATTCTACCATCTCTTTCAAAGATTTGACACGGTTTATTTGTCAGCGCCTCAATTCTTTCCTGAAGAATAAGGTTCTCAGTTTCTAATTCCCTGATCCGTTGACTCTGTAATTTAACAGTTGCAGCTGCAGTGAAATGCTGTGAATCATCACTTTCACCACGAACCGAAGTTTCAGCAACCCGTTTGCTTTTACGGTATTTCCTTAATTGCAAGTTCTTTTTCTTCTCATAAGATAACTGTTTCCTCAAAGATTCTAATTGTTCCATGTCGGGTCCACTTTTGATCTCCTTTCTCAGCAGACTTATAATGTTATTCTTCTTTGCAATGATTTGTTTTTTACGTTTTACATCCTGGTTAAGGTATTTTACTTGTTGCACACTGCTTGATTTCAATTTCACCTGCAAAGACTTTACAGACTCACAGTATTTTTTTTTCATCTCCGATTTGGTCTTCATTACAAACGCAAGTCTCTTTTTGATTGTTTTGCACCTAGGGGTTAAGGGGGTTCTCTGTGATGTTCTCACAGCAGTTGACGGAGTGGAGCTAGTACATGGCTCTTCCTCAGCAGTTACCTCAGAAACAGTTAGAGGTGATGAAGTCATTACAGCTGGAGATAAGACCTCCTCAAACTGAGATGTAGATGGATGAGACAATTTAAATTCATCAGAAACTGATGGAGCCTCAGGTGAAGGCTGAGCTGAGATGTGGCAAGTAAATTCTTGGTCACACACATCATGAAAATGCTGCTTATCACTTTCACGTGTGAAATGTATGTTTTTTCTTATTGTTTTTTTCAGCAAATAATTAATCTGCCATGGTTTAACTACGATATTTGATCCTAAGATCTTGGATATTTCCTGGATGGTCTGCGTAACTTTACGCTTTTGCTGGAAGAAAATGTGTAACACATGCCCATTCCTCAATGGTGGAGCATCTGGGATGTTGCCATATTTCTCAGCAATGAATTCAACCATTGCCCCAGGCTTCTTTGGAGCCATGCTGAAAAAATCTGAAGGCACAGAAAAGATAAAATATTAATAACAAAGTGGCAGATCCAATTTTACACAGAAATCAAACAAGAAAAAGCATGATGAATTAAGTTTAAAAAAAAACTAAATAAAAAAAATGTTTAGTCTGAAGAAATATAAAAATTATAAAAATAAGTATAAAAATATATAATATTTCTAAAGTTCTTGTTTAGTGTTATTTTAAAAAAAGACTATACAACGTTTTACTGGCATTTACTGAGTTACATTTGCTCCTGTATGATTGTAAACAATGGTAGAAGCAAATCGCCTTGCTAGAACCGACCACGTGACCACGAGGCTCCAATCTAAACCTCTGTGAAAGCCTAAAAACAATCTACTTAAATCTCAGTAATCCAACGTTAAAATAACATTTAACTGTTGTTAATTCGTAGAAAAAAGTCTTAAAAGTCATTTAGAGCTGATTTTACACGACGATTATAGAAAATAACAGAATTACTAAAGAATATTGTGAGCCCTTTAAACAAAGGATTTTCCATCATGGCGGAGGCGGCGGACATTCACAACGCGGACTTGGCGACTTAAAAAAGGCATTTGGCAGTTTGAATTTTGTCATGAAATTTGCAGGAGATGAAGAAAACACATATACAAATATTCTAATGGCAAAACTTTGATTCAACAAACTCACCTTAAAATCTGCGAAGTGGTTTTTGACGACCGAAGTTTTTGCCGAAAAAATTTCGGTGAACAACGCACGGTCAAAAAAAAAATGGGATGGAAGTAAAACGACAAATATGTCGAGTAAGTTTTTAAAAAATTTGCCCAACTTTAGACGACCTCTCGAGAAAGTTATGTTCGTTCGAACAGAGAGTGGTTCTGCAGCTCATGCGTAGTCAAGCCCGCTGTGTTTGGCAGAGAGAGTTCCGCCGGAAGCGCTGCTGAGCTAACCACTCTAAATTGTCTATATTTTACTTTTAACTTTGGAGAATAAATTACTATGTCATTATTAATCGTGTTTTCTTTATTTGTGTGTCTTCAGTCATCATGGCTGCCCTCAGACCCTTAACGAAACCAAGGCTCGTCAAGAAACGAACCAAAAAGTTTATTCGTCACCAGTCTGACAGATACGTTAAGATCAAGGTATGGGCTCTTTACAAGCTACAAATACTTGTCTTTCTATTGTGATTAAATAATATGTTTTAAATTTTGCGTTTTAAATTTCTTTCTGCAGCAAAACTGGCGCAAGCCCAGAGGAATCGACAACAGGGTCCGCAGGAGGTTCAAGGGCCAGATGTTGATGCCCAACATTGGTTATGGTAGTAACAAAAAGACCAAGTTCATTTTGCCAACTGGCTTCAAGAAGTTTTTGGTCCACAATGTCAAAGAGCTGGAAGTCCTGATGATGAGCAACAAGTAAGTTCAGTGGTTGTTTGGGCCATGATGTTTAGATTTAAGATTTCACTACAGCATATATAAGATCCTTTGGCAAAGTTGCTTTACTTAAGGACACAAGGTCACTTTAAATATGCTATAGTCATTGCAGAATAAATATTATATTACATGTTACTAAACCTGATTTATATTTGAAATATAAAAACGTAAGAATTTAGATTGGGTAAATTCGCAAATCATCTAAGTTTGATTAGTTTTTACCTTTTGAGTGTGTGGAAAATAAATATATGGTGTACAATTTATTCAATTTCCTACATAAATGCATACATAGGTGGTTTTAGGCATGTATTATTGCTGCACGATATTAAGAAAACTCGCGATATTAGAGATTAATATTGTGATAATGATATAGTTTCCGGTATATAAACAAAAAGCAAAATAACTAAAAACATCATTCCCATTTCACTGCAACAGTTTAAAAATTAAACTCCAAATGACCCTCGTGGACATAGGTGACAAACTTCTAACATAAAAGGCCTCCATCCGATTGGTCAGCAACATAATTTGCCTCCATCCGATTGGTCAACAACTTGAAGGCGTCCATCCGATTGGTCAAATGCATAAAGAGATTTATTTGATTTGTTAAATGCTTCAGACTGCCATAAGATTGTTTTAACACATTTAAGGTTTGCAATTTATTGCAATTTTCGCCATCTTTTGCGATATGCATATTGCAGAGCTGGATATTGCGATAACGATAAATTTGCGGTATATTGTGCAGGCCTCGCTTGTATTATTGAACTTTAAGCTAGAATAAAATGTTCTTTTAAAGGCTAAGTAGACTTTTGACATCAGGTGATCTGACGATGTCTTGACAATCCAGATTGAAAGTCTGCTCTGCAGAACAAAACAATTTAGCTTATATTCAAAATATGTTTTTGCAGGCTTTTATATTTTCTTTATAGAAACTCTTTAAATTTTTTTTTTTTTAATGTCCACAGACCTTTTCTGAAACTCTTTGTTTTGACAACTTACCTACAAAGGCATTTCAAAGGAAACAAAAATGAGGATGTTTCTTTTAATGAGAGTGACTGTGCTGCTGACAGAGATGGCAGTGAGATGGATGGCTGCCAAGAGGCAGTCTACAAAGTGCAAGCTCTTTGTAGTGATATCAAGTAATGAAAAAAAAACCTGTAATCTCTCCGAAATAACCTAAACTAATAATACATGATTACATTAATATGAGCTAGACCTAAATTCTTACTATCATATTAATGTTACAATAATAATTTTGCAAGACAATTTTCATTTATTTTTTTTAAGAATTTCTAATGAAGATAGGAATTGAATATAATCAAAAATGTTCAAGTCCTGGCTGGGGGTCCTTTCTGTGTGGAGTTTGCATGTTCTCTCCGGGGACTCCGGCTTCCTCCCACCATCCAAAAACATGCTTAATAGGTTACCTGGTAACACTAAATTGTCCATAGGTGTGAATGTGTGTGTGCATGGGTGTGTGATTGTGGCCCTGCGACAGAAAGGTGACCTGTCCAGGATGTCCCCTGCCTGCACCCACAAGTGGCCGGGATAGGCTCCAGCAACCCCGTGACCCCGAAAGGGATAAAACGGATTAGAAAATAAATGAATGAAAACAATATTACTGAGGCTAAAGCTACTGTCACCAAACTTTCATACATGAATATTTATCACCTATTGTATTAACCCTCATATGGTGTTCGGGTCTGTGGGACCCGTTTTCATTTTTTATTAAAACAAAAATGATACAATTAATTAATTTTTCAAACTCAAACTCACTGGCCTTGGCTCATTTTCAGTGAAGAACATATATCAGAAATCATTTTTAATGACCACACATCGTACACCCCCCCAACACATTTCTATTACATATAAGATGTTCGGGTCCACTGGACCCAGGACTAATAAAAGTGTGGAAAATGATGTTTTGTGTACCTACACTCTGTCCTCCAACTGTCTGAGCCTGCTGTGTGTGTGTGGGTGTGTGTGTGTGTGTGTGTGAGGGACCAATGAGAAAGAGAGAGAGTGGCGGAGAGAGAAAGACTGACTGTAAATGTGAGTTCTGTGTTTCTGCACCTGCGGTTCCCGCACACGGCTTCAACATTGTTGCAAAATTCAAGCATCAACTCTATTTGCTCTCGTTCTCCCGGACATTTGACCATTTGACTTTTTTGTGGGAATCTTTAATTTCTCTCTCTTTATCTGCTACAAATTGGAGGCGGGACACTATAAATATAGCTTCGCCAGTGAGGTTTCATATCACAACTGATCAAAATGGCCAAAAGACACTGCGCAGAGGGCCCTGGAATTGATTTTAGAAGAGAGAGCAGTTTTTGATGAAGATGTAGAGGGAGAGGATTCAGAAGAGGAGGTTTCAGAATTAGAGGATCACATTTCTGAAAATTCAGAGTCTGACAGTGACTCTGAAGAAGATGACGAGATTGAGCATCAGCCAGTTCCAAAACAAAGCCGTCAGCACCCAGCCACAGGACCAGAGCAAGACAGTCAACATGGAGCAAGTGAGGAAATATGGAGATAAAAAAATCTTGAAATTGGATGGTCTTCTCGCCCAGGAAAAGAGCCACCCCACAAGGCTGCCAATGTTATAAGAAGGCAACCAGGGCCAACACGGATGGCAGTTACTCACACGCAGGACATCAAGTCTTCTTTTGAGCTTCTCATCACAGATTCCATTCAGAAAATTATTCTTGACTGCTCTAATTTAGAGGGAAGATGTGTTTTTGGAGAGAGGTGGAAGGAAATGGACCAAACCCACTTACATGCCTACTTTGGGGTTCTTATCCTTGCTGGAGTTTTCAGGGCCAAAGGAGAATCTACAGAATCCCTGTGGGATGCAGAAACTGGCAGAGAAATTTTCCGAGCAACAATGTCTCTAGTGGCTAGAAGGCCATGTGTTCAATGGGGCTGATGTGTTGTCTTGACTAATATGTTACTTTATGTGCTCAGCTTGTGTTGTGCACCTGAATAGGTTCAGTTTCTGTGTTCAAATAAATAAAAGTCAGTAGTTTTTAAAACCCTTTCTTCACTTGAAAATTTGTTTCCCCTCATATCTTGATTTTAATTGAGTTACTTTATCACGTTTTAAATAACGAGTTATGAATGTGATCTAACAAAGGTAAAGGGCAAATATTAACCAAATATACTGCTTGTAATTGGATGAGGTAAACATCTGTCGAGTATTTTAACATCAAAGTGTTTGATTGGGAGGCTATAAAAACCACAACATGCAACGGGTCCACCAGACCCACGAACACTGGCTGAGTAACAGCAATATGAACACCACACAAGGGTTAAGTTAATTTCTTTTCTAGTAAATGCACTAATGTTGCTTGATGATTATTTTTTCACATAAGTGCTTTGTTGAAGTGTAAAATGATAAAAGGTCAATAAAAGAAAAGGGAGCAAGCTAGATCAGATTTGTTTTTGTTTTTTTTTGAATGTCACAAAACCACCGTATTGGCAAATTCTGAACATCAAATAAATCAGATTGTGGCCGGAAACATTCCTGCTTCAATGGCCAGTGTCCTGCCTGAAATGAACCAATCATCAGCGCCAATGTTCATTATATTCAGCAGTTAAACTGTGAGTGGTTTTGTGTTGTATGGACAGTGGAAATGGTTCTTTAACAATCTGCCCTGTGCTAACAGAAATAAATAACGCTTCTGTAAATGGATCAAAATAAAACAGAATTTGCTCTTTTTAAACATATTTTAAGTAATGTATATATTTTTCAAAACAAATCATAAATCTTTAATATACTTTACATATTTCAACAGTTAAAAGGATAACAATGTCGTGTGCTTGCTTTCCCCAGCACTTTTTTGAAATATTTGCATATGGCACACTCTTGTATTCAGCTTTTATGTCATGTTGTCTGCTCTTTTGCTGAGACAGGAGGGACAGAAAGATGCTGCTGACTGCTTCAGTGCATATTTGTTAGTGGCTAACAGAGTCTTACTGTTTTCTTTTGCAGGACTCACTGTGCTGAAATCGCCCACAACGTCTCCTCCAAAAACAGGAAGTTGATTGTGGAAAGGGCTGCTCAGCTGGCAATCAAGATCACCAATCCAAATGCCAGGCTCAGGAGTGAAGAAAACGAGTAAACTTGTTATTCAAAATAAAGTCTTTACATCTTATAAAACCTGTTTCTGTCTTATTTGTCATGTAATAACATTGTTCAGTTAAACCACTAAGTTTACCAAGCTTAACATAAATACTGACAATGAATTTATTTGACAAAATTTAGTGGGAAAGAAGAGTTAAGCTGCTGGCACTAGTGAACACTTAGCATTTCTAAGAAACTTCAAGTACAGAAAAAATGTATTCTATTGTCAACTTCTCTGCACTTTGGGGAAACCGTACAAAGATTGTTGTAATTGGTAAGCTTGCTAATTTTCCTTTTCTTGCCATTTTGTTTATTTAAGCAAGAACTTGGTTTCATTAAAAGCAATCAAGCATATAGGTGATGGGCCGTGCAGAATTAAAATGAAATTAAAATTTGTGGGACTAGTGTCAAAACATTTGATTTCAGTTATACTTAAACCGTTACTTCAAATGAGCAGTAATGCTGCACACATGTAGAGTTGTAGGTATTTTCCTTTTCATACAATGATTTGAAAACTGATTTAATTATTGGTTTTTCGTTAGCGTAAATGTTTGTGTGACCACACCTAAAACAATGAAAATGTGGCTGATCTATTCATGCCTTAGACATTGAGGCCTGTAATTAATCAGAGATGGAGGTCTGTATAATAAATACAGAGTGAACACATGAAAGACGGGTTTGCTTGATTTAAAGAAAACATGTCAGCATATGTTTCAGACCAGATAGATTTATTTCAAGAAAGCAGTTTCAAGAACTACTTTTGACTGTAGAATTAGGTCACTTGAGATTATTGGCATTAATTTTAAGCTCTGAGGTGAATATTTCAGCCCTCAACACTTAAAAATGTTAATCTACTGGGATTCCCTTTTGAAATTAGGCACTTTACTGTTGAAATGTCATGACTATAAATCAAGCTATCACTTCTTCATCACAATCCTCCTAAAACAATGTTTTTTTCTGCTAATTTATTGCCTTTTTCTAGCCTTTCCCTTTAGATCAAATTGATCTGATTGTCCCCCAGCATTTAAGATGCGTAAACTGTCAAAAGGATGAAACAGTGAATTAGTTTAAAATACTACATCAAATTGGACTGCCCAGGCTCTGTATTGTTTAGTAAAACCGAGCACCGGTTCCTTGCTGAGTGAGTTTCTGTTGCATTCTGGCAAGCAAGCTGTGCCCCACAGCCCTGAGCCCTCTGCCATCTGCTTCAGTAAATCGGAAATTGCCAGAGAGGCAAAAACCACGGTATTTCTTCAGTCGGTCAGCTTGTGGATGCTTTTGTAACCAAGGAAGTTAGCATCGGGATTATGGAGGTACAGCGTTGGTGCAGAGTCTTTCTATTTTTTTTTTTTTAGATCTAGAGGTTTTTGTGGACTCCTCTGAAGGACTCACCTGGCAGAACTAGATGCCCCTCAAACCATCGCCAAGATGAGAACAGCAAGGCAGCTGGAGATCACAATGTCTGAGCTGTGAAAAGCATCAGGAGGACAGAAACATTTCTTTTTAGCCTTTTCACTGAAAAAATGAACCTGTCAGCAAGGATTATGTTTGGGAGAAAGGGCCTCACTCCCAAACAGCTCTTATTTGCCTTTCCTCAGACAGATTCCCTGAGGAAAGGCAGCCGGTCTGCAGCAGGAAGGAGGAGGATCTTCTCTTTTTCTCTTAGATGTCAACTGGGGATCATCAGAGGAAGAACCAAAGGTAAAACTGCCAGTGATATGAAACCAAGCATTTCTTTTACTTGAAGTTTTCTTAAATTAAACTTCATGGGTTGAGCTTCAGACTTTAACAGGAGCAGACTGTGACTGACATTTCTCCTGCCTCTGGATCCTCCGAGATGTTTTCTTGTAGCTTGATGTGACTGCCATAGGGTGGCACTGTGGTCAGTTTGAAATTTTTAAAGGATGACATTCTGGCTTTTCTGCTTATGTCATGTGAAAAATGTTTCTATTTTTGGCAGAAACAGTCAGAAGGATTTTACAGCCCTGTAGTGTAGTTTGTGTCTGCAGTCATTCATGTAAAAAATGCACTGTTGGTCTTTTGGACAATTCCCAGCCCCTCCAAGCAGGTTCAAGTTAAACATTTGCTTGAAAGGCTTTCCTTAGTCCTGCATGTGTTGGGACTTACAGGCTTATCTTGTTGCCTCTATTCGTCTTTGAAGTGCTTGAAAACAGTTTTTGTTATTAGATCTGAAAGTATCTGTGAAAGTGAAAGAACTGACTTAATCGTTGGGGGATATATATTCCAAAAGATACTGGAAAAATTCCTCAGAGACTTTGGTCTATAGTGACATGATATTATCATGCAGTTGCTGCAGATTTGTTGGCTTCATATCCATGATGCCAATCTCCCGTTCCACCACATCCCAAAGGTGATCTAGTGGATTGAGATTTGGTGACTGTGGAGGCCATTGACTCCAAATAACTTATTGTCATGTTCAAGAAACTAGTCTGAGAGGATTCCAGCTTTATGACATGGGGCGTTATCCTGCTGTTAGTAGCCTTAATAAGATGGTACACTGGTCGTAAAAGGATGGACATGGTCAGTAGCAATACTGGCATTGGAACCAGGCTCAATTGGTACAAAGTGGCCCCAAAATGTTGGCAAGATGGATCCATACTTTTATTTTGTTGATGCCAAATTCTTCAATGGAGACTCATCAGACCAGACATTGCTTTTCCAATCTTCTATTGTCCAGTATTGGTGAGCCTGTGTGAATTGTAGCTTCAGTTTACTGATCTTAGTTGACAGGAGTGGCACCTAGTGGGGTCTTCTGCTGCGGTAGCCCATGTGCTTTAAGGTTGGATGTGTTGTGCGTTCAAAGATGCTCTTCTGCAGACCTTTGATAATTTGAGTTTCTGTTGCCGTTCTATTAGCTTGAACCAGTTTGGCTGGTTATCTTGACCGTGTCTACATGCCTAAATGCATTGACTTGCTGCCATGTGATTGGGTGATTAGAAATTTGCGTTAACAAGCAGTTGGACAGGTGTGCCTAATAAAGGAGGCAGTGTGTGTACAAATTAGTATTTGTTCTCTTTGGATCGGATCGTTCACTCACACAAGATTCCATATTAGCTCCATTCAGATGGTACTTAACCGAAGTTGTTGTTATTACCAGAGGATTTCACTTTAATAGTGCAGATATTCAACCATCTAGTATTTTCATATGAAAAAAAAACCCACTTCCTGTTGAAGGTATAGGTTCTTAGCTAGCAAAAAAAAAAAAGTTTTAGATTCTCATTAAGACCCCTCTACAGAAGAGGCTGCTGGGATCGTCTGGGCTGATCTCTTAACTTCCTCCCCATAAAACTGCACAGATTGTCCATAACCCAGCAGTGTGTCTAGTTTTCAATAAACATGAAAGGTCTGTTGTTACTTCATGATCCATTCACTTTAATTGTCTACTTCTGACCCCCCCCCCCTTTTTTTCCTTTTTTTTTTTTTCTTTTCTTTTTTTAACTACAGAGTGTTTTTTGGATCTGCACTTGTCTGTCTGGACTAGATCCTTCAGGTGTGCACTCTGACTCTCTCATTCCATCTTTCAGAGGAACATGGTCTGGATAAATAGACCATCCCCACTCACACAGTTCAGCATGGACCACTTACCGTACACGTGAAGTACGTGCTGTTGGAACAACCTGCTTTAATCAGAGTGGAAGCATTCATGAATTTATACACGTCTTTAAGACAATCTACCTTCAAATCAACATAACTGGCTACAAACAAGCAAGCATTCTTGGGTCACCTTAAACCTTTAATCCCTAATCTTGCATTCATCATTGCACAGTCCCAATGTGTTTTTATTTGATTTATTTATTTATTTTTAAATCCGTATGGTTCCCACACTGACTTTTCAACCTTTAAGGTGTCATTTTTGTCCATGTTGCTTTTTACAAAGCCATAATAAATTAATAAATGTAAATTTTGAACAGTCTAAACCTCCAGCAATAAATTTAAATAAAAAGAAAATAGCTTAATCAGTATATTACCATTCTAGAGGAAGTGCAAAATGCCTTATGTCTTAAATCATTTGGTAGTTTCCAAGCTATTCTCAGAGGATTTTACTGGTCCAACACACTGCTCCATTTTACAATTCTTTTTATTTCACTTGGAAATTAATTAGTCTCGCTCTGGAAGACTAAACCTGTACATACTGGAAATGGGGTAATAGGGAGAAAAGCCTAAGAGAATATTATCTAAATTTGCTGTGCGCAACAATAGATAGCATGAAAAGTTTCTGTTATCATTCATTTGTACAACTTGGCACCATAAGTGTGCCTGAGCTATCTTTTGATGCTGATTAAAATGTTGAAAGACTTTTGTGAAAATTAAAAAATAGGAAATTGGTTATGCAGCAGTTAAATTATATAATGGAGGTTGATCATTTAAATAAATCAGCAGTTTTTCCATTTGATCCATTTGATGAAATCAAAGAAACAACAGTTGATCATGTTTGGCATTATTTCAACCATGTGGTACTTTGAGCATCGATTAGATTCAGACATTTATCTCTAATGCAGCTCCTTGCTTTATTGTCTGGTGAGGGATGATATTCTGCCAGAACATTTATGGGGACATTATTAGATCAGAAATCTGTGAAGAAAAAGGTGCCACTGGATGATATGGCTCGTCTTAACTCTCCAATGACAGCTTAAATGGCTAACAAACTGATTGAAGAGTTTTTGGTAAAATCCCAGAACTGAGCAAGTAAGAGTTAACAATGGAAAGTTACAAAAAAATCCCTTTATATGGATCATTTAGGAAGAAAACTCCAGGAGAACCACACTCAATTAGGAGGACCAAAAAAGACAGAAAAAATACTGGAATATGCTCTACAAGACAAAGCTGCAGCAATAAAAGAAGAGAACCTGAAACCTTTGTTTTAGAAAAAAAAAAAAAAGAAATTCTGTTAGACCTTGAAGTGTATAGGGGCCAGAAGGTAGACAAGTTCAAAGTCTCTGTTGTTAAACTAAAGCGAGAATTAGTAATTGCAAAAGCAAGAGAACACAATGAACATGGACAAACTAGGAATTTACACTGCATATGAACAACAATCAGACAACTGTGATATTAACTGGAACAACTGCTATAAGACAAAAAGAGATATTATACTAACTACTAAAGCTAGGGATGAAAAAAAAAACAATTGGTAGAAAATTACCAAACTAAATGAAAATTTTTTTTGAGAAATGTTAAACGGTATGTCATGAAATGCTTTCATTTGTGTCTTAAATAAAACTCTCAGTCTTTTATATTTTAAAAAATATGCTTTATTTTGGTACCATTATTCAAATGGGAATCCATGTTTCAGTTGTCAGTTCAATCTGCAATGTACCAATTCAACTTAAAATACACTTTCCAAGTTACAATTTATTCTGAAAAGCTAAACAATGCCCTTTTAGGACTTTAGTAAAAATGCTCCAGTTTAACCAAAAAGTCACCCAAGGTTTTTCCTCTACATGACCTTTATGTAAATGTTTCACCTCTGCTCAGCATAGCATGCATTGGAATTGGGCATATGCATTCTGCATTGTGTGCGTGTATGTTTGTGTGTGAGTGAGCTTATATTTGTGTAGATACAAGCTCCCTAATACGGGTGTGGGTTCTGTTGGAAAAAAAACGATGGTACTGAGCCTGTCAGTGAATGTGCAGGTGGTGTTAATTGTGCCCAGCGTTCTGTTTTGTCACATCTAATCTGGGTGTGTGAGTCGTGCACGTGTGGGTGGGTTTGAGGATGTGTTTGACTTGTTGAGGAACGGGTGAGGACTGTGAGTGTGAGGGGGGGGGGGTAACTATCGTGTGTGCCTGCCTCACTGAGCCCCTCTGGCAGAGAGGAAGAGAGCGGGAGCAAACACGAGAGAGAGAGAGAGAGAGAGAGAGAAAAGGGTTATGTGGGAGCTCATGTGAGTGTAGGGACTGGCTTTGAGACCATCTCTGTTCAGCAGACCAAGGATTTGTGAGAAAAGCTTTAAAACGGGCCACACGGAAATGGCAAAGCAAGGGCAAGGACTTTTCCACCTTCTTTGGAGTTTCTGAAGCCTCTCAGGATAGATGCACTGGTGACGACTGACAGGAATCATCCCTTCAGTTCAGGCAGAAGGACAACATCAGACTTTCTGAGAACCTTCCATTTCCCCTCTGGAGCTCCAGACCGTAGCAAGGTTGAAAAAAAATGTTGGACTCGTAGCACAGGAGTGAAGAAACAGAGATGTTGAGTTCTGGTTGTCTGATTGCCTGAGATAGCTCTTCTTCAGGTGGAATCGCGGCTCTCTGCCCTCCACAAGTCAGCTTTCCAGAGGTTGGCTGCGCTGACGTAACCACAGTCATGCTGTGTGGTTTGAGGAGAGACACCAAAAACAGCATCGGTAAGAACAAACCCCGCTTTGATCTTTGGGAGTAAGAGGAGCAGCACGAGTTCCCCGATCACCTATAAAAAGCCGCTTATCCCCTGAATGGGTCATTCCTCTGAGGGGCAGCTGCTCCCATCTCTTTATCCGGAAAAAATGTGTGGAATCTGCATGCAGAAAATCTGAGCTTGCAACAAACTGAAATGTTAGTGAACCAGCTAAAATGTGGATAAAATATGAAGACAGATTTTAAAAATAAATCTTTGATATCTAAAAATAGCATTATGATTTCATTGAAAGCTCTGCCTCCATATTTAGCCCACATTCTGACTGGATGTGAGAAGGATGAGATAAAGTGCCCTGATTTCAATGTGGAGTTAATTAACTCCTCATATATTTTTTCAGCCACTTTTGCACACCACGCAAATCCCATTATTTTTGCATGAAACTGTGAAAACATCTGATTGCATATTTTCCTGCATTTGTATGTTCATTGTTGGGGCTGCTTGTAATCAGCTTCATCCTGACCCTTCCTGTCAGGGTGAGTGATTATTTTAAGCTGGAGGAGGATGGCTGGCAGACAGCTTGATGGAACAGTCGCGTTCAGTCACGTGCAGAGCACTGGGTATGCGTAACCCAAAGCTAATGTTGCCTTTTGACAGCGATGACAGCTGCTGGACTGTCAGGGCCTACGGGAGCCTGCGTGGATGCGAGGCTTTTGCCCAGTTTAATGTGTTTGGGATGTGTCATTCACTATGTGGGTCTTTGCCTCAAAGTTACCAAACATGCTGTTTGTGCAAACAGGAGTGGAACACACACAAGTTAAATACCATGTGTATCAAGTGTACATCACCATGACATCTGTGTCTGAAGGAGATGAGGCTTTTGGTTGAGAGGTGACTCATGCAGCTGCGTGCATGTGAAGACTAGGTTTGCGTTTTCGTTCCTTGTATCCCAGGGCTGCCTAAAGTTTTCAGGTCAGTGAAGGTATGACGAAGGAGCCGTACCTCTCATCTGTCTGCTGGCTTCATCTTCAGCGGGAGAGATGGGGAGCCTCACTGTGGACAATAAGACTGGGCTTTGTGTCTCAAAAAACATTTGCTTCACCTCTTGGTATCACTAACAGTGCAAGCTGTTTTCCAAATAAATTTTTAGATATTTTTACATATAAATAAAGCATTAAAGTGGTGCATTGTATTTTGTACCCCTAAAACATATTGTCAATGACAGGTTTGCAATTGAAACCTTAAATAAAAATTAATATTAGTATGGGAGGAGCCCAGTGTAACAAGGCCAATTGCAAACATTTTAAGCTTCAGTCATACAATATGAAAAATTATTAAGTTATGAAACACATTTAAGTCACCATCTGCAATGAGAAACTGTCATCAATTGTGAAAAAACCCAAAGGCTACATGTTATGATATTCAGGCTTAAAGTTTATGTCAGAAAACTTTGCAAGAATGAATTTGTGTGGATAGATTTTCAAGAGAGTTTCAGTTCATCATGCAAGTTTGGGTTGGGTTCAAATATCACATCTAGAAAACCAGCTCAGTGACCTAGTGGGAGAGTGTCTGCCCTGAGCCTCCCTGTTTGACACTCAGCGTTAAAGGTTCAATTGATGGGGTTACAACAACCAAATGGTCTCCAAGCTTTTGATGCTCCCCAAAAAGCACGTGTCAAATGTGGAGAAGAAACTTTGCACATCCAGGTGTGTGATAATTGATAGGACTTTATCTTTACAGGAAAAAAAGGAACATGAAAAAACAATGACTGTATAAAGAGAACATGTTCAAGTGACTGTGATGTCACTCATAGATACTAACTTACCTCAAGCTCCAACAAAATGACGTTAATTCAGTCAGTAATTTTTTTTTGCAACACAGATGCCGCCATGCTGGAGTAAGCAGTGGTTGGACCTATTTGGTTTGAGTCATTATTTCTATGGCAACAATTTTTGCTAATCAGCAGTGAACTTGTTGGAAATCTACACCCCTTCCACTTGGAAACAGGCTTGGGAAAATCTGTCAATCAGACTTTTCAAGCATTCAGTGTCAGCTGACCTTTTATTGAGGCATGTGATTGGTCTATTTAAATTGTTAAAGAAAAAGATATGAAAAAAATTAGTATCAGCAATAACATGTTAAAAAGGTAGCAGAGCAAGAATGGTTATTTTGGCAAATAGACTGAGTAATAGCTGTTTATTTCTCAATAGAGGTCTGTAGGATTTTGGCCTCTTGGAGTCAGTGGGTATTTCCTGTTTGGAACGCGAGTGGGGAGGGGTCACTGAGTCCAGTTCTCATATAAAGTCAATGGAAAAGATATTGGAGTAGAAACATCTTTGCATGATTCACTGTGCCACACTTGTTGAAAACCAAACCTAATATCCTCACAATCACCTACTACCAACTCTGGAGTAGTGTGTTGTTGGTGGTGGTGATAATGGGGTGATAAGGGCACTTTTTGCATGAGCTGTAGCTAAGTGGAGTGCAAAGTTGGCCACAAACACTTCTGTTGACTTGCTCATCCATGAAAATAGTGTAGAATCTGAAGGAAAACCTCTAATTCCATCCAACCACAAAGAAACCTCATGCTAATGTTTAGATTAGGGCTTGTTAAACAGTGTCTTCATTGTTGAGCTCGTACACTATTGCATCTGTCAGAGAGGAACTTGATGAAGAATTGGTGACAGGCAGACCCTGGGACCCTGGGGCACCCAGAAAGGTAATCTGCAGTGGACAGGATTAGAGAGGCTTCAAGTCGGCTTCTTAATCACTGCTTTTGCAGATACGGCTGCTTTCACTTTCAGATGGTTTGACAGTGGCTCTGCTAATCTCTGGATGGTGTTAGAGATGGGTCTCGCTGTGGGTGAGAAGTTAAAAAAGAAAATCTTTTTCTCTGCAGGGAAGATTGAATATTTCCCATTGCTCTCCTTAGCAGCTGCTGCACATGACATGAAAATGATGATTTTCTCTCCATGTGAGAACACTCGATTAACCGCATGCTGTTCCACTGACAAAACCGCCATGCTTTGTGAATCAAGTTTGCAGCAAATGCGCTGTAGTTTTTGGGTTAAAAAAGGGTTTTCTAATCATTGCTGATGGGAGAGGTCCTCGCATCAACATGTGACCTTTTGTGTTTGATGTATTAAGTCACTTGAGTGCAATCTGATTGCTCTGTTACACTAAGTGCCCTAGAGATATGGTTTGGGCAACACTGGGGTGCCCAAGCTGGAGCCCAGAGTGCAGGCCGCTGTCACGATCTGCAGTGGGCAGTCAGGTGTATTTAGTGTTGTGCTGGAGTGTTTCCCTACATAACCTTCTTCACTTCGCTGCTGTCTCCTCAGATGAAGGACCATACTCAAAGGGGAGCAAAGAGACAACTGACCAATCACATTCATCCCAGAGGCGCAGCCTTTCAGGTGCAATACAATCAAACCTAATGTCACTTCATTTTGGTTCGTCAACTGACCTATTCTCAATACTCTCAACACATTATACCCAGAGCCTCAACATAAGGACCTGTAAAGGCATTGTTATTTGAGATTTTTGCATGTATGCATGTGAAGTCATGTGCTTGCTGTGTTTTGCTGTGTATTCTTTTGCTTTAAGCGCTTAGATAAGCTGAAAAGATGCTTGCGTGGCATACCTGTCAAAGGTACTAAAGCCCACTCGGCAGACTATATTCAGGGGGATTTCACACCCCATCTTAGCCGCATGACTAAAGGATTCCTTTGATGAATCATCACATCAGTTGTTATCGAATTTAGTTTAATTCTCTAATTTACTTGAAAATGCATCTGTTTTTGAAATGCCTTTTGGCCAAAAATAATTTCATATCATAGCATTGTATTTAAGCGTTGTAGTTCAAGCATGCACAGCGGTGCGGCTGCATCCTTTGTCCCAGTCATAAAGATTTGCTCGCCCTCACATGTTTGACATAACTAGAAAAGGACAACAGGGTGAAAAAAATGTTTTGCATAGCTGTGCGTCACAGAAAATGATTGTAAAAGATTCGGGGGAGAGAAAACAAGAGACTTGCATTGCCTCTCAGACAACACAAGTGTGTCAAGCAGATGCTGAAGCTGACTGTGAGTCTGTGGCTGCGTCTGTGTGTTTGCCAGCAGAGGAGTACCGAGGAGTAACCACGGTGGAGCTGATGAAGAGGGAAGGCAGCAGCCTTGGCCTCACCATCTCTGGAGGCTCAGACAAGGATGGCAAGCCCAGGGTGTCAAATCTACGGCCAGGTGGGCTGGCTGCCAGGTGAGATTTGTGTTCCGTGATTACTGACTTACAGTTTGGCAAGCACGACAGAACGTCCTGACATCTCCTTCCACCCCCGCATATGAGCACGTGATTTCAAGTTACACCAGGCTCAGGGTTAGACCTGCTTGGTGTCAGTTAAAAGTAACACAAGAACAAGTTGTTATAAAGGTTTATGAACTTAAAGGTTAGCAACAACTAGTCCTGATCCTTTATAAAACACATAGGAATAAATGAAACTCCAGCTTTTTTTTCTTCTAATAATGTTCTAATGGCATAGCTGCTCTAAAAATGCATTAGACTCATCTTGTTTTGGATGTGGTGGGTGGGAATTAATGACCATCGCAACACATGATTGAGTGAGAGGTGGTACAGGATGCCAGTGCGTCACAAGGGCCCCAATGAAAGCGTCCTGGCCAAATACGCCTTTTCTTGTCAAGCCGAAAGAGGTTTAAAGACAAACACTGGGCTGATTCTTCCAAGCTGCTTGTCTTCCCACAGCTGAGTTCAGGCTTGTGCGGAAGTGCTACCTAATTTAGCGGGTGGAGACACAGGCGGGGAGACAGAATAGCGGCTGGCAATGTGTGATGAAGCTGGACCATCATGACATTCTGCTCCGGTGCTTTAGATGCCTCTCTGTCTGCTGTCATTGCTGATTGACAATAGCCCAGAGGTGAGATGGGCAAAAGGGGCAGAATATTTATTTAATTAATTAGCTTTCCAGTGGGAGACATGTTGACTCAGAATGTCAAAAGGAAGGCAGTGTGTACAGTCATCCCTGACACTGTCTTTCTGCCATTTTTGTTCAAAATCTGCCCCTTTCGTCTTTTTTTTAATTACATCAAAAGCCTAGGAGAAACCCAGTTTCACCTTTAAATTATGCAAAAAGCTGAATTTCTTTGTCATTGAATTATCTCTCATTTTAGTCACACAAAGGACAGAAGCACAAAAAATGTTTAAAGACCCACTCCGATCATCTTCTGATCTTTTTTAAGGTCCCAGTGGTATTTTAATTAGGACTATGCCAAAATCCAAAATCCTGTGTTGTTGTTTTTTAGGACATGTTGGCACAGAGTAAGCCTGCATTCACTTTCCATCATCTTTTTGTTTACACTGTCTACCGCTAGCTCACAGCCTCTTACAACCCGACATTTCCGGTGCAACAAAAATAGCGAACAATATTGGAGCTGTACAGTTTTGAGCCAGATGCTAGCCCAGATGAGGAAAATGAAGACGTTCATGAATCTATTGGTCTGCAAGTGGATGCATCAAAATGGAGCGGAGCATGGAGCTAGTGGCTTACCGCCTGTAGCACCTATGTCACAGCTAAAGGCTTTTTCCTACAGCTTTTTTTTGTCTGCTCCTGATTTAAAAATAAATTGAATAAAAATATATTCAAAAATTCAATTTTGAGCTTCATTTTCTTTATTTATGTCCTCCATTGTGAGATAAATGCTACAAAACATGTTAAACGCACAAACAACACATTTTTCATTGAAGTGGGTCAAAAAATAATACTGTTAATACGAATAGACACAAACATACTCAACTTTTGGTGGCCCAGGGGATCTTAGGATTTTCTCTGGAGCTCCGATCAGTGATTGGAAATGTTACCTGAAGTTTTGTTCATAACCTTTTTCAGAAGTGACCAGCTGAATGTTGGGGACTACATTAAGTCTGTGAATGGCATCAACCTGTCAAAGCTCCGGCATGATGAGATCATCAGTTTGTTGAAGAACATTGGGGAACGCGTTGTACTGGAAGTGGAGTATGAGCTGCCTTCCTGTGGTAGGTTGAGATCAAACTCCTCAATACCAGATGCTGTTGTCAATTTGTCATAATTCTATCTTAAATATTGTTATTGATCCTCCCCTCAACCAAAGAAAAGTGAATTCATTCCTAAAATGTTTGCTTGGAAGCTGACACAGCAGGTTGTTCTCTTAATGGAGATTTTGTCAGATAAGGAAAAAAATATAGAAATATGTTCACAAAGAAAACTATAAATTTAACAAAGCCAGAAAACAGCTAAAACTTTAAGAACAAAGATTTTTGATGAAAATTTAAAAAGGAAATATGAACACAGAAAAATCAATTTCCACCCAAACCGTAGTTAATTGCATGGAGCCCAGGTAATTTTTAAAAACAAGGTGCTGTTTGGGTTAAGAAATTTTTGTAAAATTAATGTAGAGCAAACTAAATTCTAAATATAAATGTAAATCACAGTTTTGCAGAAGTGGGTTAAACCAGCGGTGAAAGTTTTTCAGTTTTCCTTGTTTGAGTGAACAGAATAAACATTTTGTGCATAAATTGGCCATCAAAGTGAGCCATAAGAAGAACATACCATCATAACTGACAAATTACTAGCAAAGATTATGTTCCCTACATATTTCAAATGAAATTGTTTGTAAGCAGGAATTTGTATAGACGGTATATCAAACTGCCGCTCTGTGTAGATATCAAGAAATTTTAGTTGTAAAAGAAAACCTTTATAAAAGTATTTATACCAGGCCACGGTCAAATGAACTACTAAAACTAATTGGTTCCAGTTTGAAGCTTATCATGTATCATGGGCGGCCGTGGTGCAGCGGTAGGGCGGTCGACTCATGATCGTAAGATTGCAGATTCGATTCTCGCCTTGCATGCCCATGTGTCGAAGTGTCCTTGGGCAAGACACTGAACCCCACCTTGCCTCTGGTGGGAGGTTGTGACTGTAAAGCGCTTTGGGCCTTTGAAAGAAGGTGGAAGGCGCTATATAAGTATACTCCATTTATGTAATTGTATGTAACTTGTGTTTTTTTATTTTGTTTTTCTCTCTTTTGCTGCAGTTTCGCTCACATTTTTTAAATCAGTTTTTCTTACATTTAATTTTTTAATTTTAGCCTTGTTCTGTCATTTCCTCTGTTTACTCTTAGTCCAGACACCTTCTGGAGTCATAACCAAAACCATTGAGGTCTGTTTACACAAGGAGGGGAACAGTTTTGGGTTTGTCATGAGGGGTAGGTCAATAAAACATTACATATTTTTTTGTTTTTCGTACCTTTCCAACTGCTACTTTTCTTGTTTTGGCTGCTATCCATCCATCTATCTATCTATCTATCTATCTATCTATCTATCTATCTATCTATCTATCTATCTATCTATCTATCTATCTATCTATCTATCTATCTATCTATCTATCTATCTATCTATCTATCTATCTATCTATCTATCTATCTATCTATCTATCTATCTATCTATCTATCTATCTATTATAATAATAATAACAATATCCCAAATATAATAGTCAGTGGGTCATTTTTTTAGACTTATTTGAGTTGTCTTGCGGAATTCAGGGGGCTTCCATGAAGACTGGCGAAGGTCACAACCTTTGATAGTTACCAGTGTCAGGCCTGGAGGTCCTGCTGACAGGTATGCACGTGGACACTGGACACAACTGCTGTGTGTAGAACATAGGCAATGTCTTTATTTGCCTATTTCTACTTAGAAAATAAAAAGATAAATATTTCCTAAAAAAGAGGTTGTAGGGGAAAAAGATGTTTACCAAACTCACATTTATGCATTAACTGGTCTTAAGTCTACCTTCCTGCATGTTTTCAGATCTTTTGCTCCTGAGCTGCATGGAATTGCGGCTGCGACACGTATAGACTATCTTTAAAGCAGAAAGGCCACTGCTCACCCAGAGCCTGAAGCAACATTGCGCCTTTCCCGATTAAAACCAAATGCGCCAAAGCACCGAAGCAAACATAATTCAGCATCAGCGACTTTTATTTTGTTTATATTTCATTTCACCTGGAAGGAGATGCTCACTGGTCAGTCATGTACTCTGATGTGTGCTTAAGCGGCTGTGGAAGCATCGTGCACACGTCAAATAGGGCTTATTGTCTGGATCTGTCTCCTCCTGTGTCTTCCCAGAGAGGGGACTTTAAAGGCAGGAGACCGTGTGTTGAGCATAGACGGGATGCCTTTGAACAGAGAGAGGCACGCTGATGCTCTGACCATGCTGATGCAGAGCGGCCAGGAAGCTCTGTTCCTGATCGAGTATGACGTCTCTGTCATGGGTGAGCAAACTCACACACACACTACCACAACCACACACATAGGAAATGTGGGGATGCATGGTACCACAGCATTGCTCTGAGGGTAAATAGTGTGGGCGTTTGGCTGCATTAATGTAAAAGTTGGGGCTGGAGATGCCATGACGGAGTCGCACAAGCCTGAGAGGACATTCATAAAAAGAGTCTGCAGATATTTTATTTGATTAAAGCACTTTTCAAATTCTATAAGGGAGATCCTTTTGTCAGCACAAAAAGAAAAGCACAAATTGTCATGAGGTCCACAATGATCAGCAATCTACATTCTACATTTTGTCACAAGTTCAAGAACACTTTTAGCGTTTAGTGTTCCCCCTGGACTGTCGCTACCCGACACCAGTGCATGTACCTGCAGTTGGAAGAAGACTGGTGCAAAATTCCAAAACAGGGCAAATCTCATTAATCTTGCTCCACCCTTTTTTTTCATAGCTTTATTCCGAAATACGAAGGACTTGGTGTCAAAGAATTTCAGCTGCGCACAAACCGGAATTATTAATTTCTCCTCCATGATCAATTTTCCAACAGTCTGTGAATTTAAAGGGACGCCATCAATGCGTCACTACCAAAGAAAAGTCCCTGATTGGTGAAAGTTCGACCTGGTTTAACTTGCAGCCTGCATTTAATGGCCACGTGTTTAGTATGAAGAGCCCGAAAACGGACCTAAGACTCACATAGCGATGCGTGAATGCAAGAGTTTTGAAAGCACAAGCCCAAGAAGCACATTTACATGGATTTTTTATTGAAAGTGGTCACTTGAACGCACATTGGGGCGATGTGAACGTAGCTTAACACCATTGAGGAAAGTCTTATGAGGTCAGTTTTTGCATATATGGAGTTCACCATTTGAAAGAGTGTCAAGTTTCAATATTCCCAACAGGAAAGGGACCTGCAAAAGAATGAAATGTAATTTTATTTTTTAAGACAGGCTGTAGTCAAAAGCAAACAGCGTTGGGCCCTCCTGGCGCGGCGGGGGGGCTGCTCTTCCTAGTTGGGATGGGGGCGTCTCTCTCCTTCCCCCCATGCCTCCCTGCTCTCTGGCTCTGGGAGCCTCGCAGCGGACCTGCTGGTCCTGCCCCGGGGGGCGGTTGTTCTCTGCCTGCTGCCGTGTGGCGCTGGGGGGTTCTGGCTGCTGCGGCGGTGGTCTTGGTGTGGGGATGGCTGGTCACTCACCCTCCTTCTTTTCACATTCCACCATCCATTTTAGAAAAACATAAACACGCACTTGAGCACAGGTGTTAGCTCACCTTTGCACTAATAGTTTACGTGATTGAATGAAATATCTCGCACTAGTTGGTCTGAATGCATAGGTATGCATGTGTGAACACTATCTGTTTTGGGTACATGTTGACATTAGGACATTTTTGCAGCTAACAGGTGTGTTGATAATCTTTGAGTGTGTGGTGGACAGGCCCCGCCCTTTGAGATTTGTATTACACTTGAACCTAACCGTAATTATAAACATCCAGTAACTTGTTGCCTTATGCCGCTCTATGGTCTAACCCCCCTCCCTTCTTAGATCACCCTCCTACCCCCCCCCTCTCTAATATCCCTCTCTCTTCTTCCCTCCTTTCCTTTTCCGTCCGGTCCAACACCAAAGATTCTTAAATAGGATTCAAATGAATAAAGTTTGGCCTCGATTACAAAAGGGGTTTATTCAGACATTCCTCTGGTTTGTCAGAAGATTCATAACCCCTGTTGTTAAAGTAAAATATGTCCAACACAAGAGGCCTTCAGCTCTCATCTGTCTGCCCAGCTGTTGGACAGGACAATTAAAAAAAAAAAAAAAGCAAACAGGATTAGAAACCACAAGGGTTTATGTTTATAGCATATCCTTCATGGTCTTTAAGCAAAATTTCAACTAAGATCAAGTTTGGAAAGAGCTTGTAGGTCTGATACACAAATTCTTTGCTGCAAGCCAAAGCAGAGCTTCCCAGAGCCCATCAACACAATACACACAGCCACCTTCAGGGAGAATCAGGGCAACAGGAACTTGTTCAGGCAAAATAATGCTCATTAGAGTGGAAATGTTTCAGCTTCTCTACTCCAAGGGAGTGACATAGCCCTGACCATTTGAAGGTTGTTCTGCCATTTAGAAGCAAAGTAGAACCACTAAAGCCACACTTATTTGAAAAAAAAATCTGCAAAAGGATCAGAATGCATCATACATACATTTTAAAAAGCAATGAAATCAAAGAAATGAACATTTTTACTATTTGATAAAAAATTATTGCTGAAAACATTAATAAGACAGGTAGGTTGTAGTAAACAATCATGTAACATAAAGTGTCAGTTATGTTTCATATTTATTAAGGTTGTACACTTAAATCAAATCAAACTTTATTCATAAAAAAGCGCTTCTCATGCATTATGAAGCTCAAAGCGCTTCACATTTAAAAACGAAAACATACAAAAATATTACAGTAAAAGCCCAACCCACCCTTTACCCCCACCACCCCACCACCACCACATTCCCCTCCATCAACATATATGACACATGACCCCACACACAATGAATACTTGTGTAAAAGTAACAACCAAAAGATATTTAAGGCTTGGCTCTGCTGTGGGGAAAGAGTATTTGGGAATCTCTTCATACCAGGAGCCAGCTCAGCCACAGGAGCATCACCACAGTGCCCACCCACACTGGGACAGCAGGGGGTCCACTCCACAGCCGTGAGGCTGGAATGTTAAATTCCTGCCGCCCCAGCAAGGGCAACAACCACCGACTTAGCCTGCTAGACGTGGCAGTGATGCTCCTCACAGGAAACACTGGGGCTAAAATCATAGTAAGGTGTTAAAATTAAATACAAAAAGGTATGTAAAAAAATAAAATGGAAATAAGATTAAATGCATAGAATAAATTTAAGAACAAAGAATAATTGTATAAAACTAATAGAATAAATAAGCAGAATAGATAATTTAAAAGAGAAATTAAAAAGGTGGGTCTTGAGCCTCTTCTTAAAAACCTTTACAGTCTCTTTAAATGTAGATCACTTAAATAAGAAGTCCCAAGACCATTACAACATTTAGAAACCAGTAAAAGAACTTTAAAACCAATCCTAAAACACACAGGGAGTCAATGAAGCGATTTTAAAATGGATGTAAAATGTTCCCAACCTCGTATGTCCTCGTGCCGCCGAGTTCTGTAATAGTTGTAGGTCTGAAAGAGACGTTTTGGGTAAACCAGAGAGCAAGGCATTACGATAATCTAAATGACTAAAAATAAAAGCATGCGTCAGCGCCTCTGTGCTGGCAAGAGAGAGGAATGGCCGGAAGTTGTCTGCCATCCATGACTTTATATCTAATAGACAATTTAAAAGATTAGGTTCAAGATCATCGGGAGATACGGCGAAGTAAAGCTGTGTGTCATCAGTGTAGCTGTGAAAGTCAACACTGTGACTCCTGATGACATCCCCAAGATACAACATATTCAAGTTAAAAAGTATAGGACCTAAAATCGAACCTTGGGGAACCCCACAGCTTATTTCATGGGTTCTTGAATAGCATGTATCCATACTTACATAAAAGTGTTGATCTGTAAGATATGAATAAAACCACTTAAAAACATTTTCAGAGGCCCGCTAGACTCCTAAGTCTGTCTAATAAAATCTGGTGATCTACTGTGTCAAAAGCGGCACTAAAACCCAGCAGCAGCAGCAGAGGAGAACGTTTCTGTGAGTCTAAATTTATTCTTGGATCATTAATGATCTTTAAAAGAACCACCTGTTCTGTGGTTTGTCCTAGATTGATATTTCTTAAGTTTTTTTGGCATTTAAAAACTCATGTAGTTGATAAGTGACACTTTTCTCTATAATTTTACTTAAAAATGATCATTTGGATACAGGTCTATAGTTATCTAGAGTATTTGGATCTAAACGATTCTTCTTCAGAAGGGGTCTCACCACTGATGTTTTATAGGCAGAAGGGAAGACCCCCATCTAAAGAGAGCATTTTACTATATTTAAAAGCTCTGACTCAAAGAATCAATACAATGTTTTAAAAAGTGAAGTGGGAATTGGGTCTAAAAGGCAGGTTGTGGTGTTCACTTGAGATACAGCTCGACCAAGCATCTTTGTATCAGCCAGGACAAAACTCCCCTCTGTTAAAGGAGTATGGCACAGGTGAGATCTTATAGCATTCATTTTCCCCATGAAGTGGTCTGCGAAGTCTTCCATGCAGCATTAGATGATAGCATGAAGGACTTGTTTAAATCTTTATTTATTAAAATATCAATCGTTTTAAAAATACATTTTGGATTGTTTTGATTTTCTGAAATCATGATTAATAATTAGAACGTTTTGGCCCGTTTAACTAAGTTATTGTAGATTTGTTCTTTAAAAATGTCTTTATGAATTGTTAATTTTGTCTTCCTGTATCGCCTCTCTGCCCTCCTGCAGTTCTGTTTCAGACACTTAATGCCATCAGTCTTCCATGGTGTTTTAGAAGTGGTTCTTGACAGTTTCATTTTGATTGGAGCCACTGCATCTATGGAAGACTGTAGTCTGTTAATAAAATCCTCCACAATATGATCACTGGATGCAGGTAAATTCTGACCAGGAGTTTGTTTTTAAAATATCATTAGAACTTGCAGCCACTTCAGGAGTTTATACCGCTTCCTCTCAGTTCTCACTAAGGCTTTCTGCTGGATTTCAATGGTGACATTTAAAAATACACAGTGATGTGTCTGTCTTATACAGTCAGGTCAACAACAGAGGACACTCCAGGCCAGACTGAAACCCATTATAAAATGAGCGTTAAAAGAAAAACTGACTTCTGTGAAGTTTTTTTAACCAAAAGTAAAAACTTTTGCAACTGAGAATAGTGAGACCATATAAAGCAGTTTGAGTTCTTCTTTATGACTGTTTTAGGTGTGGTCTAAGACTGTAAAAGGGGGCATTGGTGGCTTTTGGCTGTGTTCTGTAACCCTGTTGACCTCCATCATCATTACAACGTGTGTGTGCATGTGTGTTGTCTCCCTTAGAAGCAGTGCAGCAGGCCTCAGGCCCTCTGCTGGTGGAAATAGTGAAGGGTTCCTCAGCCAGCCTGGGCATCAGCCTCACTACAGCGACATACAAGAACAAACAAGTTATTGTTATTGACAAGATAAAGCCGGCCAGCGTGGTTGAAAGGTGAAGCAAACCTTTTTTATATTCGTGATTCTGGACAGAGTCCATCCTGACTGAGCAGGTCTCTGTGTGTTGTGGTCAGGTGTGGAGCGCTGCATGGGGGGGACATCCTCCTTTCTATAGACGGGACGGGCACAGAACACTGTTCCCTGATGGAAGCAACACAGTTACTTGCCAATACCTCTGAAGCTGTCAAACTCGAGATCCTTCCTGCCCATAACAGCAGACTTCCCATTAGAGCACAAGAAGCAGGTAAGCCCTGTAGGTTTTGAATTTAAAAAGTGGGGTTTTTTTAAAGAAAGAAATAAAGTTTTCAGATCAGAAAGGGAAAAAATGAATACATTTATGATTTTTGGGGCCTTCTGTGTTTTTTCTTCCTGCAAACTTTAAGAGGTGATCTAGTATTTTTTGTATGTCTTGTTATATACTAAGATGAATTTATTATTGATGCTATCCAAGGTTCAGCTCTTTGCTGTTTGAATGTTCAATGTGACCCTAAAATGAACTTTGTAAAAAAAAAAAAAACATGGCCGCTGTGTTGACTCTTTGCCACCAGAGAAAAAAAGGATGGAGGCCTCGTTGCTTCGAAATGTTCATGTAGCAACAGCTCTTTGCTCCTAAACATTTATTTTGATGTCAAACTCATGGATGATGATATATGCAAAAAGGAGCATCTATTCATTCCTATATTGATGCAATAAAGTACCACTTCTCTGTCATTTTTTAAAGAATTTAAACCTTAGAATAAAATTGGGTGTTTTTTATTTATTTATATTTAGAATTAATACATTGGGTGTGAAACGGAACATGAGAGAGCAAAGAAAAACTTAGAAAGAAAATTATATTACTGGGTGTAAATCTCCCTGAAAATCAAAATAATCAGGGATTTCAACGTCAGATTGTTGACGTTTTGGTTTTAATTTCGTATCAGTGTGTGGTTTCTTTATGGAAATGTTCTCACCATATGTATTGTGTCTGCTGTGTGCGTTTCCTTTACCTACGGTTGTAAAGAGTATTGCTGCCTCCCAGCTGCCTTTCTCTGTGCTCTTCAGATCCACGTTGGTGTGTTCGCAGGTTCACACCACCCCGCCAGCATCCATCCCTCCGGCTTTGAACGCAGGCTCTGTCTCTTATGCATACAAACAAGCTACACACATATGGACACACACCCCAACTCTGTCAGAGATCATGTTCTTACCACTTTTGTAGACTTATTTCTGGGTCAGCAGCTGCAGGAGCACTTTGATGGAAGCTCGGGATGAATCATAACATCAAAAAAGGAAATGAAATCAAGTTGACTCCAAGCTATGTGGAAGATTTTCTTTATTTCCTTTGGTTGTTTTTGCCCATTTGTGTACAATTTAGTGCCTTGTGAAATTGATCAGAGATTTTTTTTTTTTTAATTCAAAGAAAACAAAAGTCTGTGGCTGATTATAAATTAAAATGTGTCTAATCTGCTCTGGGAATTTCAACAAAATAATTTGAAAGAAGAAGGTGATGATTTTCTGCATCTTCAAATAGGATGGAAGGGGCAGAATAACTTTAAATGCCAACTGTCTGCTTTTGGGGTCAGAATTTCTGCTGCAGGTATTCAGACCACGTATGGTTGGTTTAAACATATTCTTTAACTGTGGCAAACATTCCAATATTAAGAATGTCTTTGGATTTAACTATCCTAAAAATTTTTACAATTATGGCTCATTATTTTAATGTTTTTGTGACTTAGTTATTTTTTTACTTGAACAGCAATCTCTAAATTTTAATTTATTTTCATTTAAATTTTATTTTGAAAGGACACATCAGCACAGGCAGTTGGATACAAAGACTGCAATGAAACCAATTAAGCTTTCAGCTGCACCCAATCAAGGACAAACCACAGGCCTCCCAGCAATCTCTATCATGACTGATAATCTGCTTACCCCCACAGTTTTTGCCCCCATTGGCTCTTTTGAAAATGAAATGATAAAAATGGCTTTTAATTTGCGGTCAATGTTTTGGAGGCTTGCTAGTAAAAGTAAGATTTCTTTCTTGTTCATTTCCTGCACCATTCTGTGTGCCTGACTCCCTCTCAGAAGCACATCAACTCATAGGATGTCATTTAACGTACCATGACAAAGACATTAAATATCTATTACTCCACTCTGAGTCTTCCTCCAGGCACTGGGTGGTGTGGTGCCAACTTAGACACAGAAATCAAACTGTGATTTAATGGATATGGCTCAAAAATTGCCTTGCAGAAAAGTTGTGGAATTTTTTTTCTCCCCCCTTTTAACACATTTTCCTCTCTGCTTCTCCAGTAAAAGTGCAAAAAAGCAGCCATCACTGGGACCAAAGCAGCAACTACTGCCATCCCCCACATGCAAGCCACAGCAAGACATGGAGCAGCCCAAGCCACCCACACAACCAGCAGGACCACTGCAAATGTAAGTTATCACTTGTGACAGCGCTGCTGCTGGCGAGACACCAGAGCAGAAGCCTTTGAATCAGCACACTTGCTCCATCAAAAGGTTTACACTAATGCTCGTTACCAAATTTATCCCAGACGTCGGGTGCTGCTCTTCAGTTGATGTCTCTTGCTCTCCCAGTTGCATCCTTCTGAAATGGATGTCTCTCTTCCTCTCAGCTCTGGTGGGTGGTGGTTTCTCCCCTTCCTCCACAGCCACCTCAGGCTTTAGCAGCCAGGGTAGTAACACGCTGCCCTGCCCCATCCCTCCAATCACGCCCACCAGCCCTCGCAGCTCCACTGGCAAGAGGAGGAACAGGAAGAAGGACCACAAAAGCTCATGTACGATAAAACCTCTTCCTGTCAGTTCAAATTACTGAGCAGGCTGTCTTAAACCTGTTTACATTTATAACAGTCTTGCAGGAATCCTACTTTGGACAGTAGATAATTAGATCTTCTGATCATGCTTTCAGTTACTGGGTTTTCTATGAGCCATACTTTATTTTCACTGTGTGAAGAAATTTAACCAGTTGCTGACATAAACGCAGCCATGACTCATTCCTGTGTCAGAGGGCAAAAAACATTCTCCCCTTGCTTCACTACATTTCCTTAAACCTCCATAGTAATAACTTCATCCATGAGCCTTTTCTCCATTTATATCTAATGTGTTGCCTTCTCCCTCCCCCTGATTTGTACTCAGTATCGTTGGCGTCCAGTTCGGTTGGGCCAGGCGGTCAGATTTATCATGTGGAAACAAGCGAGGTGGTCCTGAAGGGGGATCCGCTCACAGGTTTTGGGCTCCAGCTGCAGGGGGGAGTCTTTGCCACAGAAACGCTCTCCGCTCCCCCGGTCATCCGTTTCATTGAACCCGACAGTCCAGCCGAGAGGTAACACAATGACATCTAACAAGCAAACTGAAACGATGCAGGGGGGGGGGAACCCCATGGTGCCACTTTGATCATTTAGCTCTGCAACAAAGCAGGAAGCAGACAAGGCAAACATTGTTTATTTAATCACCTTCAGCACTGCAGTGGATAATAAATACATTTTAGCATTGGGAACATAATGTATTTACTGTTTGCTGAAAGAATTTAATCTTTTATCTACTGTGACTCGAAGTGCAAATCCGTCGACGCAAAAACATTGTAAAGATTGCAATGCAATTACAAAAAACAAAACTAATAATAAAACATATTTTAGAAATTAGAATAAAATTCCTGCAATGAAAACATGAAATAAATGAAAATTTGGAGAAAAAAAAAAATGAAACACGAGCCGGAAAAGCTAAGTACTATGGATCATCATTGGATGATGATGATGTTTGTTCATCATTTTAACAGTAAGTTATTTGACATGAAGTGATACTGGATGTAATCATCCAATCAGTGATGTACCATAGTGCCTACCTTTTCCAGTATCTTAGTGTGTTTGGGTTTTTCAACATTTCATTTTAATTTCTGGAAGTTCATGTTGTATTCCAAAATGGTATGATTTGTTTTCTGGAATTTAGTTTTGATTTTTTTTTAACTGTAATGTTTTTGTATTCTTTCATTTTTTATTTGTTTTGCTTTTTCAATTGCCATTGTGATCTTTTAAAATATGTTTGCGTGACGTGATTTGTTGATGTAATTTGCACTTCAGGGCCAATGTACTTATCAAAGTTGAGGAAAACAAGTTTTGTTTTTTGTTTTTTTCAATGTAATAAATCACAAAGTATTGAAGTTGCATATGAATGAATTAAGCCTGTGCTATGTCAACTTAAAAATAGTGTTTTTAAAAAAAAAAAGCTTTTTTAGAAGAGCTTTGTGCCAAACTCAACTGGCAAGAAAAATGTGGAAGAATGATTTGTGATTAAAAGCCAATAAAAAGCAGATCTACCTCAGAGCCTGTTCTTTGTTATTAACCTCTATGTCACGGCTGTGCTGCTGGTAGATTTCTGTAGGGACAGCATTATCGGTCAGTAAGGCTACCATTTGTCTTTAACACTTGGGACATTCCTTCCGCCTGAAATTTGAGTTACTCTTCTAAATTGGCATCTTGACTGGGCTCGGCTGCGGCCGCAGTAGCACAAGTGTGTTCTAAAAATAACTGTAAGCTGTTGATGCATCTGCGTGCGTTTGCTTCCGCTGGTTACGACTACAGTACGGATTCACACGTGTGTGAATTCATGTTGTCCTGCAAGATTAATGATGTGTGTGTGTGTGTGTGTGCCAGCAGAGCAGGGCGTTTCCCCCGGGTCCTCATGCATTATTAGGTCAGCAGCAGTTTAGACAGGAGTGACTCAAGTACATCAGCGGGCTGTGATGTTGGTGCCTCAGTCCCCACACAAGGTTAATGAGCTGCTTTTGTCACTGAGTTAATATCACTTGACAGTGCCTCAGTGTTTGCGTGGATAGTTAGAAAGCTGTAAAAAAAAGTGGGATTTGTATAAGCAAGTGTCCGCATTTCTCCAATTATGAAGCATAAATAAGAATTTGCAAGATTGAAGCTTTTTCCATGTTTGGGCAGCACTGTTTCACTGATCAGATTCCACTGGTGCAATTCTGAGACTAATACACTTTTGCTAAGGCCAAAGAAGACGATAAAGTCGTTAGTCATTACAAAAAACAAAATGTGGCACAAGTGTCATTCTGTATTTAACCTATTGACACTGGAATTTATTTCCAGCTATGGAAAATAAAATTAAGTCTCTGAAATATTTGACAAATTGCACAACATGCTTCTTAAAATGTGCTTGTTTTGTTAATGTAATATTATTTAAAAAGTCAGAGCACTGCAAAAACTGGATCTGAAGAAAGTAAAAAGACCCATGTTTCTGGAAAAATTGTCTTATTTTCTGTCTTGCAGGAAAGATATACTTATCAATACAATAGGAAAATGCATTTTGTTCAAAGGTGACTAGAATTGTATTTGTAAAATAAGAATTCTTGGGAAGATCATAGTTGTAGCCCCATTGGCTGATGTTTTATTTATCTATTTTTTGTTAATTTAAAGAAAAGTTTTCAAATTTAACAAGTTTTTGTCTTTTATTTTTTAGGCAGCCTGTTTTTGTAGTGAAGTCGCCAATACATTGCTGTAAAAACAGTATCTGATGCTGTATCTTTTATGTAACCCTTAAGCTATCATATCTTGTATTGAATGTGTCCATTGTAATAAAAAATAATATATGCACATAATTAAAATCAAAAGCTATTTAAATGCAGAGATTCAAATCTACATAAGTCATATTAGCTCATTATTGAGCCAGACTGCAGTTTGATCACAACACATGAATCACTTGAAAAAGGCTACTATTCAGATATAATTATTTTTTTTAATAGAAAAAATCCAAATTTGTATCATTGTTGGGAATATTGAATTTTTCCCCCTCAATTAAAAAACAAACTATCTTCTTTTTCACAACATGTAATTCCCACGTGTGTGATTTAATGTCCCGTTTGTTTCTGTGTGAAGATGTGGTCTGTTACAGGTAGGAGACAGAGTGTTGTCCATCAATGGCATCCTGACTGAAGACGGTACTTTGGAAGAAGCTCATCAGCTCCTCAGAGACTCCGCTCTGTCTAATAAGGTCACAGTGGAGGTGGAGTTTGATGTTGCAGGTATCGCCAAAAAGAAATTCTTTCTAATCTAGATTTTACTGTCATCCTGCTCTCAACTGTTACCTTTGGGCCTAAATCTGATTTAGAGTCGGTGGTTCCGAGCAGCGGCACCTTCCATGTTAAACTTCCCAAACGGAGAGGAGTGGAACTGGGCATCACCATCAGCTGTAAGTCCAATCATCTCCAGCAGGGGGCGGTGTTGCTTGATGATGCTGCCGCTGTAAATTTCCTCCCAATCTGTTTAGTGATGCGTTAAACACTGGCTTGTTAAAGCATGAAGGCCCATAGCTCATTACCTCTAAATAATACTGGTCTGTACCAACATTCATCAATAATCTTTCTGCTCCAGCTACTCCTGGAAAAATAATGTTTACAGGAGATTGAGCAGGATAGGTGAAACCTTAGAATGAATGAATGGTGTTTATCGTGCTTCTGTAGGCAAAACTCATTTTGTTTTCTTGTGACAGCGAGTAAGAAACCTGGCAAACCTCTCATCATCTCTGACATCAAAAAGGGAAGCATAGCACACAGGTGAGTGTCGACATGGTGAATGAAATCAATACACAGTACATTTTCCATGCATCTAAATGGATCTAAATACTCTGAAGGCACCTAATATTTTTAAGTGTTTTATTGTGCTTTCAGTGATAATTTCTAAAGAAGAAAGCAGGTCTGCGATGTAACAATAGCCTAATAGGATTGAGCTATCAAAAGTAGATCAGTAGGGCAACTATATTTCAGAAGGGCTCAGTGTTGATAAGGTTTAAGGAAAGGTTACGGTCACCCCCATCATCCCACTGAGAGGTAGGGCTAATAGGATTCTAATGATGAGTCAGGAGAAGCAGCTCTCAGCTCCCAGTTCATAGTTGTGATCCTCTTGCTGTTGTGTCTGGTAGAACAGGCACTCTGGAGCCTGGAGACAGACTGCTGGCCATCGACTCTGTGCGTCTGGAGAACTGCACCATAGATGATGCCATGCATGTCCTGCAGCAGGCCGAAGACATGGTCAAACTGAGGATCCAGAAGGATGAGGACAACATTGGTACACACAACCACAGTAAAAACCAGAGAGGGGAAAAAAAAAAAAAGGAAATTTTTCTTATAAAACAAAGATTCTTTTTGGAGTTCAGATTCTGACAAATCAAACTCTGGCTTGAAATGAGGTCTCTCATTGTTTTAGACATCATAATGTTCATCCTCACGTGCTTACTTGGTGCACAACTGATTTTGATTTTTACTCTTTTTGTTGCTGTTCTACACTTGATAATATAAGTGGTTGCTTAAAAGTTTGTTGGTCTGCAAAAAAGTGCATTTATGGTTAAATGTTGCTTTGGTTTTTTATGAATGTAATCAGTCTATCAGTGGATTTATGACAAGTAATTGAAATAATACAAATTGAAGACACCTCCCATTAGTCGTTGAATCAACTTTTTTGATGTTGGGCATAGAGACCGTCTTAATCCTGTCTCATGGAGATCTTCTGCAAATGTTTCAGGTTTCATGTTAGAAGTTTTCGTTTGATATATTTTAGATGCCTTTCTTGATTTATGAAAGAAAGTAGTGTTTGTCTAGAAAGAGCTCGCCTGTATGAGGGCTGAGCTGTTTAAGATTCAGAGAAGTGACGCTTTTATGGAAATTCCCTACTTTAAGTCCAGGGTTATGTAGAAAATCCCCTGTTTGGATCAGTGTGTTTTACAGCTTCTTTCCCCCCCTGTTTTGTCTTTGTTATATGTTGTAAATGTTCACCTTTTTCTTTTTTTAAGTTTATGCCATCTATCTTTTCTATGTGCGGCAGATGAGCTGGAGATGTCGGGTTCAATCATTTACACCGTTGAGCTGAAGAGATATAACGGACCTCTGGGGATCACAATTTCTGGCACTGAGGAACCTTTTGACCCAATTGTCATTTCTGGCCTCACTAGGAAAGGTCTGGCTGAGAGGTGAGAGAAATTAAAGTTGTGTTAGAAGATGACAAATTGAACCTAAAAAAAAAAAAATGTAAACAATAACTGTCTAGTCTGTTCTACAACAAGCCCAGTCTTTGTTTTGGCCTTGATCAGCGCGCTGGCAGCCTGACAATTTTCCAACCCACAAGTTGGTACTGTCTGGTATAGTCTGGTATCTGTCTTCTCTGCTTTATTCTAACTATGCAGAACTGGGGCCATTCACATAGGGGACAGAGTCCTGGCCATCAATGGGGTCAGCCTGAAAGGAAAGCCGCTGAGCGAGGCCATCCATCTGCTGCAGATGGCTGGAGAGTCCGTCACCCTCAAGATCAAGAAACAGGCTGACCGTAAAAAGTCTTACTCAGACTCCAAACCTGACTTAGGCCGCTGTTTAGGGTTGCAAACTAGTACAACAGCAAAATCAGACCACATTAAAAATGAGATTTTCAAATATGTTTTAATTGTACTTTTTAAAAATGTTACTAATATTTGGACCTAAGATGCATTTTTATTTTTATTTTCAGCCTGGATTTTGTCTTCAATGCAAACTTTTATTTCGCTCCTGAGCTCCTGATTTATTTGAAGCGTAATATTTGAAAACACTAAAAATCCAGATATGGACGAATTATGTTGCAACAAATGGGGTGGCAGTTGATAACTTTTACATAAAACGGTGCTGCTTTATGTTTTGCAAATCCTCAAAATGCATTTCCACCTGACTGAATGCCACCCATTTTTCCTCAGCGACTGAAAGACGGCATCCTCCAGAGAGAGAAGCTGGGTTTTTAAGTGACCCGGATGATGAACTGACAGACTCTCAAAAAACCAGTAAATTCTCAGAGATTTACTCCGCCACTGTGCCCAGTATTGACTCTGCCATGAGTTCCTGGGATAGCTCAGGGTTTGATGCAGGCTACATTAGCCAAGGTGAGTCCCACTGCAGGAAAACGGAGTCTTCTGAAGTCATGGTAGAAATTTACTTTATTATTATTATTGTCTTTTTAATTTTAGGGACGTATCTACACAAAGCTTCAGATTTATTGCTGAATCCGCCTGAGTGGAGGCGCCCAACGCTCAGGAAGCCCACTAGTTCCAGCTCTGCTGGCTTAGTCCACCGCACAACCCTTTACGATGGAAGATTCACTGAAGACGAGTGGGACAAGATACCTGGGTGAGTGCTCGAAGTGTGTTCCAAAGCAGTGTCAAGCAGGCCTTTTTCTGGGTCAAATTTGGCTCATCCATTCATCCACCTGAAGTCTGATCATGCACATTTGCAAAAGTTTTAGTTTCGTAGGGCTCGCCGTTGTAATCTTCCAGATTCTGTATGCACAAAGTGGATTTAAAAAAAAAATGTTTTTCTGCAGTTCAAGGTAAACAAGTAAGTTTATTTGACAGAATCAAAGCTTTATCAAGAGTTAAAATGCCAGTATTTAAAGTAAGTTCTTTAGTGTGTGTGTATTTAGACCTGCTTGTTGGAACACACTTCCAGTTCCTTCCGTCTCGTCCTGATACTTACATTTTTCTTTATTCTTTCTTAATTTCTTCTTGTTTTCTTCAGTTTTACTTTTGTAAAACCAATCAATCATCTCCATTTTAATATCAGTGATAATGTTTTTAATTTTTTTTTTTTATAATTCTGTTAAAACAATACAGTCTTGGTCAGATCAGTGGCACTTCTAAGTTGTAAAAACAGACGTGCCTTAAACTTCCTGGAGATTTAAAAATAAAAAAATCAGTCATGATTGCCAACCAAAGGTCAAAAGTCAGGGTTAACAGCCAGAGTTATGAATGGTTGGTATCTATTACCTAAATTAAAGCTGAAGCAACAGCAATGTAAGTCTGTCTGTGAAAAGTCATCGTCATTTATCTAGTTCAAAGACCTCAAGGCTGATGATAAGATAGTGAAACTCTGTTTCACTATTTTATGTTGTCAAGAAGGTTGGGTCAACAAATTATACGTGGCACCAATTTGATGAGTAATGCAGGGAGAAGCTGGGGGTGGAGCCTAATGCTGAAACAGAGATTTCATCCACTTCCAATGTGGATTTGCTTCTGAAGGTTGAAAAGGTTGAAAAATGATTTTTTTATTTTTTGTTTTTTGTAAATTCATCAAGATTGTGTTTTTTTTTTTATTCTTTTTACAGGAAAAAATGTAAAGACCTTTTGTGTGTTTTTGATGGAGCTACTGCTCATACTACACTGCAGAAACAACAGATTAGTCAAAATGTTTGACCCCATTGGCTGATTTTCTTTGAATAAGTTTAAAATTAATCTGCCAATGGGGTAAAAAAAAAAAAAAACAATTCTAGCCACGAAGACATGTCTTCTCAAACTAAGATTTTTTTTTCTATTAAAGAAGAGTTTTTTTTAACTTTAGGATTCAGATTTTGCGGTGTAGAAGCTCCATGTTTAAATTGAATTATTAAATAAAATATTATTTAGGTATTTTAACCATGCTATCCAGATTTAAATTTTAGTTTCGGGCAATAGTTGTGAGAACACATGAAACCATGCAAAGCAAACAATAAAAGAATAAAAGTATGAGAAAGGCTATCGTCATAACCAAGTCCTGATTCAAAGTTTCCAGATCTTCTGACCATTACTGTATTGGGTGTAATAACAAAGATGGTTCATTTTTCAGTTACATCCTTCTTAGCTTTACATAAAAGCAAACTTCATCTTTGGAATCCTTTCTTTCTGTTGTGTGTTTCTTATTTTTTCCAAACTGTCCTGTGTTTTTTTTTTCCTTTCTCAGGTATTCTATCTCTCATCTGCTTTACTAACTGCCAACCAGCTCTTTGGTGTTTCACATAGATGCATCTTTTTCTGTTCCCCCGTTCCAAAACAAAACCCATTTCACCTGAAAGAGCCCAAACGGCGGATACACCAGACATGTATCTCCTCACACGTCCGTCCATTTTTGTGACCCATGCCCCCAAGTTCCTGTCTTCCTTTTTTTTTTTTTTTTCTGGGGGTGGTGACTCAGTAGTCAACTTTGAAGCCTTGACTTACCATCGGTCTGCTCATTATTGGAGCTGTTTCAAGACAGATTATTAACTGTAAAGCCTCACCCTGAGACATTTTCAAAAGGGACTCTTCAGCCTGGCAGCCCAAAAAGCTCAATTTCCCATGCTGCTTTGAATGCAGCACCACCCTTCAGACTGCTGGGCTGCTCTCATGTTCTGGTTCCTGCATTGTCATAGATTTATCAGCCCACCTCGTAGCCATGGCGCCTTCAACAAGGAAGACAGTTTCTGGTCCCAGACTCTCCAGGACCTCGAGACCTGTGGCCAGTCGGAGATTCTCAGGGAGCTGGAGGTTGGTAGAAAGATGGTTTCCTGTCTTCCTCCATCAGCCTTGTCCACACGAGTCCACAAAGTGGATGCTGTTGGACACGGCAGATGAAGCATTATGTTAATCATCAGTGTGTAATCTGCTTTTAGATCTAAAGAGACAAGCCATGCACCTGCTGTCAAACTCCCCAGTGTCTTTGCTGCTAATCTGTGTATACAGAATTAAATTTGTGTGAGTAATTATTGCTACTTTGGTCCCTTTCAGGCATCAATGACGGGCAGTACATTAAGTCTGTATCTAGAGGAGACAAAGACCTGTGAAGAAGCCATGTTTCATTCTGACATTAGTCCCATAAAGAGGGAGGCAATCCACAATGAGGCTAAAAGCAAAAGCAGCCTGAGCATGTTGACAAGAGCCAGAGAGGTGTCGTCCGGGACCAAAAGGGACCCTCCAGAAATTGTGTCCCCCACCGCTTTGGCACTTCATAAGGTGGTTTTCAACTTATAACTCATTCCCACACTTTGTAAACAGACAGTATGCAGCTTGTGAAGCTCGGAAAAAGTCTATGCTTCTAGGTTAACCCTCATAAATTTAAATTAAACAAGAAAAGCTACATTGATAGATGTTTTTTTATTTACAAGTACAAGTGTCAAGTGGTAAAAAGAGTTAGTAATCATGCTAGTGATTTATTCAAAAATAATGTAGTTAAAACAACAAAAAAAGATCATTTATAAGTCCTCTGTTAATCATATTGATCATTTATGATTCAAGAAATACAGTCTGGTTGGAAAAATTAGCAAAACATTTAAGTGACGAAGGTTTCAATTTAAAAATAGAAGTAATTTACATGACATGAACAGTCTTGCACAACATTTCAGTGTTTTTCCTAACATTTTTTGTCACACATGACAGCACAACAAACAGTATGAATAGCGAAACCTAACCATCTGCTCACAGGGTAGCTCTGAGAACAGGGATGCATGCTGGGAAATTTCCTCAGTGTCATCAGCTGCTTTCATGCTGCTCTGTTTACCTGGCAATAGCTAAGTATGTCACAGCCTTTCAGTGAGGAACAGAGTGATGTTTTGAGCTGACACAGCTTGCTTGATATCATGGAAAGTCTTCCTCAAATGTGTTTAGTTCTGTTACCACCCCCCACCCCCCCCCCCCCGAGGTGAGACATCGCAATCCAATGGGAAAAAAAAACACATGCAGTTACAATGAGTGTTTGGTGTTTAAACACAGTATAGAAGACATAGAAACAGTGCAAGACCTGATTCATTTGATCAACTACAACAGATTTTTAGTACTTTGTTGAAAAGTTTGACAATTTAAGAACATCTCTATGGAAAAGGAGTAACTTTGACTGTGTTTGCAGGTGACTCTAAGGAAAGACCTGGACACTCGAGACTTTGGCTTCAGCGTTTCAGATGGACTTCTGGAAAAAGGGGTTTTTGTCAATATGATCAGGCCAGATGGCCCAGCTGACCAGGCGGGTTTGAAGCCTTTTGACCGCATTCTCCAGGTAGGCTACAAATCTCCAGTGGGGCCCAATGAAATAGTTGTCATCATTCGATGGGCTTTTCTAATGTTGTTTTCCAATATTTTGTAGCTAATACATTTCTCTAAAGAAGGAAATGTTCTGCAGGAAATGCAACATTTAAAGAAAAAAAAAAAAAAAAAACAGGTTGAACGATAGTTTGTACCTCAGTTTGGTTCATCCCTAATAAAAAAAATGTCAGTTTTTACTTAATCGATCTCTTTTAGTCAAATTACAGTGAAAGTTGCATAAGAATTGGTCTCACCAAACTAAGTGTTCTAGTGTTCATAATGAAATAGGATTTAAATTATTGGATCAAAATTGCATTTACAATTTTTTACTTATTTATTAATTTTGTTTATTCGGTCAGTTTAAAAAGGAGAAAAGGTTTAGGGAAACCATAGTTCAATATTACACTTTTAAATGTACTGCTTCCTGGAGCAATGTGCTCCATTTCAATGTGTTAACGATGTGACTTGATTTCTAATTTAATATGTTCTGATTAAACATTGATGTATTTGGCAAGTATCAATTCTAAAGCCTTTTTTTAATTGGATTTTAAAACGGAGAAATTCATTAAATTCCATTTTTTTAGTTTAAATCTTTCCATAGTTGCTAGTTTCTGCTGTTAATGGTTGATTGGACGCCTGCTATGGAAATATATGCCTTGGATTCAAGGCTACCTTCTGTGTGCAACAAAATCAATAGTGCAGTGGTGGAGCTGCTCAAAGCTCCACAAAACTTTAGATTAGCTCTACTGTTCCTTGAAAGTAACTTTACTTTGAAATGTCTTTTGATTCCGTTTCCACATCACTTGGTCTGGGTAGGAATGGAAATATATATCCTGGTACAGTAGAAATTGTCACAAACGATCACATCAAACTATTCATTTACTGAGTAGTATCGCACTCCCTTGGGCTAAGTGCAAGAGCTGCATGTCCTGATGATTTACTGTACTTTGAATTCTGGGCTATGTCGCATAAAGTTTGGATGGAGTGAGTTGCTAGAATTTCTTATCCTGCCTTTTTTTTTTTTAAAGAGTATATAAATACACAAGTGATTTTAAGGTAGTACTTCTAACAGTTTCACTAAAAGGAGGCAATCTCAAAATGACATTTCTCTTGCTTGTGGTATTTCAGGTGAACCGCGTGAGGACCAGGGACTTGGACTGTTGTTTAACGGTGCCCCTAATTATGGAGGCCGGAGACTGCCTGGATCTGGTCATTAGCAGGAATCCACTGGCAGCCGCAGACGTGGAGCTGCCTGGCGACTGTGACGACCCCTCAGACTTACTATTCTGCTTTGCCAACAACAGGACCAACAGCATTGCTCTGTGAAAAAAGCAGCTAGCCATGTTGAACCTCACAGGCTTGCACACTAGTGTTCTACCATAGCACAGAGAGAAACAATCAGCCTGAAGGCGTCCTTTTTTTTTTAATTTAATTTAATTTTTGCCACAGTCACCAGTGCATGTGTTCAGTTGCCCCTTTCTTTTTTTATTCATTTATTTAATAGTCACTAGTGCTCACACAATACTGCCTCCGACACCCCCACTCTCTTATTCCCCCCCCCCCCCCCCCATCAGAGGAAAAAGGGGACACACTGTTCTGTAACAAGCTGTCTGGGGAAGGTACCACTATCTGCACTTGGAGAGCCAAGCTTCATTTTACAACACGAATGAATTCATTTTCTTTCTTTTTGTAAAAAAAAAAAAAAGAAAAAAGAGGCACAGTGTTAAAGGCCCATTTCACCCATACCATTTGTTATTTCCAGTTTAACTTTTTATTTGTCTTTGTGACAGCAAGCCACCGGAAGCAGGAGATGCTTTCTCATGCAAATCAATGGTCACTTTTGAAGCCATATCATATTTCCAGACACGATGATGCCTTTCTGTTTTCTCATTGCTGTCCAAGTTGCTTCAGTGACTGCATTAGACAGAAAACCTTTTATTTTACAAATTTTGGGTTCACGTCGAGTTTGTTACTTTTATCTCTTATTTGGACACTGATTTTTGCCCATCACCTTAAGTTGTTTTACCCCACACAACCTTTTCTTTTTAACATGCACAGAACTCGTCTTTGGTGTTTATTCTATGACATTTCATACTTCAATGATGCAATCCAGTTTAGTTTTTTTTTTTTTTATTACTGCACAATGTTCTCTACAATTTAATTTTTTATTTTTTTATTTTTAATAAATGTGGCTTGCTGATCTGGAAACATTGTGTAATTTGCCATGCTGGTTCATTTAAATATGGTGTGATAGAGACGTTTTCCTGTTTCTGGCAGCCTCTGATGAATTCTGGGAACAGTGGTGTTCTGACTTTAGAATTGTCTTCTGTGATGTAGTAAACAGTGGCCTATTTTTAAGAATTCTTTCATTTATCTTAATTCCTTTTGTTTTACAAATTCATTGTAGTGTGTAATGCTTTATTATTTACAGCAGCTGCACACATGATGAATAGTCGTTATTTAAAATATGTAATAGTGCATATTTTTCATATTTTTTTATGTTTTCAAGTAATTACCCCTGATGTGTATTTAGTTCTGAGAAACATAATTTACTTATTTATTTTGATTACTTCATCATTGTGTAAGATGTTTTTATTACAATAAAGACTTGCGTCACCATTTTTATTGTTCTTTGGAGTTTAATACACCAATGTGGAGATATATTACGATTAAAAAAAATAGTATTATCACACGGTATTATTCTGCCTAAACTCCTGTCATTTAGTGGAATTCAGCTCCAAAGCAATGGTTTGGAGTTCAAAAAATTGCTGCCCGATTAAAAAATGACTCCATCCTCATTCTTAAAATGTCTTTGAAATGCTGCAGAAAATAAAGCTTACATATTTTAGAAAATAGTCCTGATTTATCTGTGAGAATAGAATTTGACATCCTGACCTTTTAGAACTTTATTAAGAAATGATTTGTGTTTCATTTGTTGTACCATATACTGGTTCAGAGTTGTCTTGGTCAACTGCTATTACAATTTTTACACTCCCCATTTTTTATTTTTATGTTTTATTTGTACTTTAAAATCTGATATGAAACTTTACGTATACTAAGGTCTAGTTATAAAAAAACACATTTATTTCATATATTTTTTTCAACTGATCATCTTGTTTTATTTTGAAATCAATATCAAGGTGCAACAGCTTCCAAAGCTCGATTTTTCCAACTGTAAGCTTATTTGGTTGTTTAGATGTGGTCAAGTGAGAAATCTTCCATTTGTTCATGAGGTGGTTCTGACTTTACAGTTATTTACTCAAAAGAAATTTGATAAAATCCTTCAAAGACACAGTTTCCATGTTCATGCTGCTCTGTGTCAGACCAGCATGTTGTGTCTGCTAATTTGTGACGCACAGACCTTGGTTTCAGAGCCTCTTGAGCCACTATAAAGCGCAATAACAAGTTTGATGAGAACAACAAACATAAAAAGTGTTCTCTCTGTTATGTCCTCAGTTTTTCAGCCCATTTATTAACTATCCATTACCTGTTAAGCTTTTTGCTAAACGACTACATATTAATAAAACTGTAAGTTAAGTCTTGCTGAAAATGTGATCCACAAAAGCTTTAGTTTTTTTTTTTTTTTTTTTTTTTTTTTGCAGTGTTAATATTAAGACAAAATATTAAGTTTAATGCAAAAAATTGATTGGGAAAAAATTGGGTTTTCCTGTCCAATTCCTTATTCATAAAACACAATTGTTCTTAAATAAATTATAGGATTATTTGATCCCTTCCACCAAAGAGAAAATGTCAGTGTTTTTCTGATGCATCAGAAGTGAAAAAGATTCACACAAATCCAAGGAAAAACATATTTATTTTTATCTACACAGGAAAGGATGCAGTTTGCATCCTGGAGGGGAAAACTGCGAGACAAAACAACTTTGGTACATTTCAATTTCCAGTAGCACACACAGACAAGTCCTGTGGGAGCTTAGGAAAACAATCTCTTCAGACTTTGTATCTGATCAGGTTAACTGTTGATCAAATCCATATAAAACAGTTAAATTGTGTGTTTGTTTATTTTTTATTAAATGTATTGTTTCAAAATCTGCAAAAAATTACCTCTGTATGATCTGATTATTGCCTAATTATTTAAGCTTACAACTGACATATCGAAAACAGGTGAGCCTTCCACACAAGTGATGGTGTTCAAATCATGTTCCTGTATAAAACTTTTTTACAAAAAGGCATGTGTGATTTACAAACATTCACATTCTACAATAAAAATACAACAGAACTTTACACACTAAAATCCAGTGGTAGTGCTGCAGAGCAATCCTGCTGCACAGAGAAATGAGCACAGAGGAGACAGCTGTCAGGCTTACAGAAAAAAGTAACGCGTTTAGGCGATCTCACAGATTCAGTCTAATTCAGAGAATGTGATATTCTTTAACTCTGGTTCCCGTTTGCTTTTAGCAAAGAGACAAACTACTTCCACCATGTTAAAGTTTACTTTATCAAAAAGAAGCTAAAAATATTTCCTCCCTGTATTTATTGCAAATGTAAGTGCAAATCTAAAAACTATTAGAACAAACACTACAGTAAAGGTGAAATGACATAAAGTGCAAATAGAGGTTTTTTTTTAATAAATGCACAGGGGCGGACTATAGTAGTCACACAGGCAGTGTACAGTTACTCTAAAAATGCCACTTCCCTTTTCTCCTTACATGTCTTTTTTTAGCTGTTTACTGATTTGTCTGATTTGTTTGTCAGGATAGATTTGTTTTGTTTTCGACCAAGGCCTTGTATAACATGTAACTCAAAGGGTGCAGAGCCAGATTAACTCCATACAACGCATTACTGCCACTTATTATAGATATGTGCTCTTAAAGCTACGTACACACCGGGCATGTGACGTGGGTACATTCCAAGGTGTTCATACTGGACAAGCAAGGAGGGGCTTCTTTGTTTTCTTTTGCTACTGTTTACTAGCTCACGTCCGCCACCCACAGCTGGAAGAGGCTTGGTCCGAATTGTCTGAGTCGTGCAAATCTAGCAAATCCTGCTCCAGCCTTTTTCTTTCACAGCTCTATTTCGATATATGAAAGACTGTTTCATATAATTCCAAACTGTGCACAAACCATAGTTATTATTTTCTCCTTCATGATCAATTTTCAAATGGTTGGCCCTTCCAGTGAATTAAAGGGGATGTCATCCATTCATCACCACCAAATCCGAGTCCCCGATTGGTCAAAGTTCAACCTAGTTTCTTTTTCAACATGCGTTCAATGGTCGCGCGTTTTGTACGCAGAGCCTGACAACTGTCGTTAAAAACCTACGTAGCCACGAGTGAACGTCAGAGTTTGGAATGCGGAAACTCAAAACTAACTTTTAATTGGAAGTGGCCGAGGGCGGTGTGAACGTAGCTTGAGGGGGGGCCAATTCTGCTGCTTGCAGATGTAAATTCATTTTTGTTGTTGCACAAAATATAAGAACAAATTAAAAGGTTAGCAGATCGCATGAGAGTGTTTAGATGATTTTCCAAAGAAAACAAAAATGTCACAGTTAGTAATTCAATTAGAAACTCAGTTTTTGAGAGTTTAAAATTTCCTCCTATTACAGCAAAACCCGTCAAATTCCTCATCTTTCTGGAATCAACAGAAACATAGTAAACAATGAGCATGTTTTCTCTCAAAATACTGTCTAAGCTTAGATCAGTGCCAACTACAGCAAAAATTGTAACATGAACAATATCAACAGAGTAAAAAAAACAAAAACAAAAAAAGAATCAAAAATTATAAGAGGAAAAAATTAAAACAATAATATATATCTCTCTCTTAATAAAAATCAATCCAAAGAAAATCTACTATGAATATATTGGACAATGTAAACCTACCCTTATCAAAGTTAGCCAACATGATAACACAGAAAGCACATCATTCGTATTCCTCTCACAGAGAGCGCTCACATCATTGTTTCTACAACGGCGTGGGTGGGCTTGATCAAGCCATTGTTCCCGTTTGGGTCCAGGGGCTGTGTCAGCTCGCTGCACTTCACGTTGTACTCTTTCGGGCGAGAGCTCACGCCTGACTTCGCCGGTGCTGCCACTGCCTTAATCCTCTGAGGGCAGAACATGAAAAATGGTGATCAGAATCATGACCACATTCAGGCATGGGTTATGTATATATATATATATATATTTATATATATATATATATATATATATATATAGATAGATAGATAGATAGATAAACATTTTTTCCTCTCTTCCTGATTCCCCTGATTCACAACAATTTTAATTAAAAATGCTCTTAAATGCTACTTTAATCTTTATTTTCCTTATATATGGTTAGGAACACAAAAAATACAAATTTCATTGGAGTGGGTCTTCAAACTCCTATAAAATCTCCTCTCTTAGGTCACATTTTTTGTCAATATAGATTTTTTCAGTTTTTGCCATAAAGTTTTTCTTACGAAATGACGGTCACCGCTCACCTCAATCAGAGGCCCCTCAGACTGTAGGATCTTGATGACCATCACCATTGGGATGCAGATCATGGAGGTCAGGGCCAAACACCAGCCCAGGCCGATGGCCCAGTCAGGATACTCATACACTTTGTTATAGGTCAAGGGCTTGTACTTCACCAGGGAGAAGATAAAGCAACCCTGTGAAACAATGACATACTCTATTTAGTTCAAGCTGTACATCATCTGTCACCTGGAAAGTTTAACAATCAACATTCGCCACATGCCACTGACAACCGTAATACAAGCCTTCCAAGTTAGTACCACAGATAAACAGAGTTTCCCTAGGTACTCTTATTACAAAATAATCCCTAATCATCTTGTACAACCTTGACACAAATCCATACCTTATCGGTTCATACTTTCATCTAACTTCTTCACCAAAGCAAAACTCTCCCTCATTGCAATTGCTCTTTGGTCCCAATAAAGTTGACTGTTTCTCAGAAGTGCATAGATTATTCCAGAAAAGGTTCCCATGAGGTAAAAGTTACATATAAGGAATTAACAGAGGGATGTCTCACCATGCAGAGTACAGGTGTGATAAAGGTCCAACTCCATTTCATCCATGGGTTCGGTCTGTAGCCAATCATGTCTTCAACCGCGTCATAGAAATTGTCAGCTCCTATTCAGGACAACGTCAAAAAAATATTATGAAGTATGTTTTCACCAAAATATAAATCAGTCAAAGATGTCAACGGACTCTGCTCAACAGTGTCTTATCTACCAACAACCTTGACGTCTATCTGAGGACAGATTTATAAGCCTGGATATGTAGTGTTTACCATAAACTAGGTAATGTTCCATATACTGCAAACAGTCACGCATGTAGGTCATAATTCATATACTGTTCTACTAGCAGGAGCAGATAAAAGGTCAGTTTTTTCTTTATATTTGGATCCAGAGCAAAACTGAAAATCAAAAACTGTCTTTCAAAAATTCAGATTTAAAATACTTTTTAATTGATATGTTCTAATTAGCACGTTTTTATTTCAGTACCAACATTTTAGCGAACTCTCACAACCTAAGAGAGGAACTTTGATGGTAACCTGAAAAGGATTTGCAATTTGCAATTGTTCCTTAATTGACATAACTGAATGTGAATCTCTGTAAATTAAAAAAAAAGGTGCAATAAAGTTTTTTTTTAAAAAGAATTAACTTTATTCCATTTCAGACTCTTCTTCTGATTCAATATATCTTTGCTTTAACAAAGATGCAATAGTTGTTGATTTAAAAAAATACCTGAAAGACCACTTTTCGTCTGCACGCAAACCCATCACAAACCAGAAATCCAACCTATTAGTTACTAATGTGTAAAAACAACTTAAAGAATATTTGTATCAAACTTCAGCAAATTATTACCTAAAATAGCAAATGTACAATTATATTTGCTTACCATAAACCCAGGCTACAGCAATGCACTCAAAGAATGCAACCCATAAAAGGCACACACCGCTGGCCGCATAGTAGTCAAAGAGCTGAAACACGTACATGCCACCCTAAAAAAAAAGACACAAATTCAGATAAACTCACTTTATTAGAATAGACTGAAAGTCACAAGGACCATTAAAGTGGGGTGAGTGGAAAAGGAAGGACATGCATTCTGGCTCTCAACCAACAGAGGTAGAGTTCAACAGGTGCTGAAATGTCATTGATGTAAACATGACTACTATATGGAAAATGGCATTCCATTCCATTCCAATCACACACTACTGGCTCTGACTGGTGAAAGTGGGAGGGGGCCATATTTGGTTGTGGCAATGCAACAGCCAAAAGACATGTGGACAATGTGGGAATTTCAAGGACCTTGAAATTAACCACTGGGAGAGTGATACATAACACGTGTTGCTTTTCTAAACATTTTAATCAGAAACAAAAAGACAGTCAATAACCTTACTTTTGTCACCATAGCGAGTCCCAGGATATAGCTTATAAAACACATCACTGCTATGAAGATCTCTCTGCGGTAACCCTTCCTCAGGACAGACGGATAGAGATCCACAATTGAAGTGATTTGTCCTTCCACCTCAACAAACTGTGGGAACAAAGGCAGCTGTTAAGTTCTGAGCATTATAAAAAAAATCTGTCTCGTTTTGTGTGTAAAGCAGCTTTGTTTTAACTCCAGAGGCTGGTAATTAGGAAAAATAAAGAGTTGTCTTTGTTGGGCAGTAATGAGAATTCAGTGCTCTCTCTGCAACATTGGTTTGTTGCTAGCAGGAAAAAAACTGAAACAAAACAACAGACTCACTGTCTCCTTTTCTGTGCAACTCTTGTGCTCTCATGTCGGCTTACAGCTTTGTGAGTCAAAAAAAGCTCAAATCAAATTGCTCTTTAGTTTAAAATCTTTGTCATATGTCATACTACAACTTCTACTATAACAGTGTTATGCGAGCATACGCAGTGCAACAACATTTGGCATTCAGGTGCACAAGTATGCATAAAATTTATGTTGTCACAACATAAAACCCAAACACACCCTGACCTCACGTCTCCCATGGAAAGAGTTACACTCATAGGAGTGTTTGCATGTACTCAAATTTAAAAGCGCTGGCCGGATCTCGCTCTTGGCGGAGATGGGTAACCAGCCATGTGTAGGACTGACTTAGTACAGGAGTAGAATTACACTCGATGGCAGGAAATCTGATCCTGCAGAAGAATCCTTCAGGCATGCACTCATTTTGTGTCTGTTTAGATTGTCTTGTCTTAATCAAAGCTGGCTGCCTTGCTTGAAAGCTGCCATAACAGTGTTAACTGACCTGGTATTTGGTACGCAGTTTTCTAAAATCTTGTTTAAAGAAATAATAGAGCATTAAAGAGAATCTACAGTGATGTCGATAGTAAAATTCCTTGGTTGGAAGCAGTCGCTGTGCTTGCGTCTTTGTTATCTGATACCTTGGAGCTGCAGTTTTTTCCTTTTTTTTTTCTTTTTCAACAGTGAAATTTAAAGAAGCAAGCTTAACCCCACAGGACTCAAGTGAAGTGTGACTAAAATGAAGGGGCACCACACCAAACAAACTATTCCCCACTTAGCTTCAGTTACTGCAGAACTGACCTGGCTGTCAAGACCCAAAAGAAGCAGCATGATGAAGAAGAGGATGGCCCACAGAGTTGGCATTGGCATCATGGACACTGCTTTGGGGTAAGCGATGAAGGCCAAGCCTGGGCCTAGATGGAAAAAAGAATGGGGAAGGGGAGAAGGGTAGGAGATCATGATTAACACTTTTACTCATTTTCAGGACTGACGAAACTCGAACTAAACAATGTCCATATTTAACTTGAAATTTTACAGAAATACTACATTTACCATGACAGAAATACATTCATCTTGATAAATATAAGAAAATATATTGGAGATGTCTTGGATGTTTACATCCAAGACAAACACAGACAACTAAAGTCTATTTTTAGGAAGATTTTCTCTTTGGTTCTACATTGTACTTCAGCATTCAGCATTATTATGACACAATCAATCAATCAATACTTTTTAAATTCAATTTATGCTACTGTCTACAATATATCATCATGATGATATACAGAGGAATTACAGCTTTATCTGTTTATCCCACATTTTCCTTTTTACAATGGGTCTTCAAGTCTCCAAATAAACGTAGTACCTATAAGGTGAAAGGCGGCACTCTGGTACTTACTGTGCACAGTAATAAAAACAGTCATATCTTGCACAGTCTGAACAAAGCAGACCACTTCAACAAGATATGGTTTAGGAGCATCAGACACAAAGTCAGCAGCTGAACCTCTAATGAGCAGTTCAGCGTAAAGCAGGCAATTTCATTACAAAGAAAAAAAAATCATGTTTGAATTTCAAAATGTTGAGCTTCAAAAAGTGATGTATAATGGATCCTTACATGTCATTCATCACAACATGAATACATCACAATATGTCAGAATCATTTCGAATCAGTTTCAACTGAAGTAAACAAATACATTTTTCTTTAGGAATTGATTTTTCTTAATTAATCCACAAAGGAAAAGCAAAAGAACAAAACAGAACCATGGGGCTCCACTCCATGAGATCCACAGCTTGATAACAGAACTGGGTTCACACAATGCAGTGCTGCTGGGTAGAAAATACCACCTCAGGGGGCAAGTCCACAGTTAAATACATAGAACACAGAGTCAATCTCCGGCAGAAAACCCTCTGGTCAGAAAGATACCCAGCTGCTGAACTTGGATTATCGGATTGTGTTGCTCATAACTGTTCCTTATTTTCATTTTGTTGCCAAAGCACTTGTACTCTCTCCTCAGACAAGGGGGAACATGGTCCACTCTGAAAGAACAACACTGGTTCTTTGAGGCTTTTTTTCAAGGAGTGTGCAATTGCCGATACCTATGCTTTTCCGCTTCGTTGTGTCCGATACTGAGATAGAAGACATTACTGTTCTTATCTCTATAAAATTCTTTTCTACTTTGGTTTTTTTTTTTTTTAGATATCCAATTGTTTCTGATCCTATGGCAGCAGCACCCACCATGACTGCTGCCATCACCTTGGATCCTCGTACCTGACTCTGCCACATCGGCAATGTCCACCCCTTGTTCTTGTGCCATGAAGCCCAGGACGGAAAATATTGCGAAGCCAGACACAAAACTGGTACCGCTGTTGAGGCCTCCAAGCAGCAAACAGTCCCTATGTCACACATATGTCATGGAGGTTGTTAATTAACACAGGTGGAACCGGAGTTCCCATTTTCTTTTCACGCAACCGTCTCTGACACGAGTTGCCGTCACTACTTCAGTCCCACTCCCCCCACCCCGCGAAAACACGACTCACCTGTAGCAGTTGTATTTATACTTGTTGTAGCTCCCCAGGGACGTCATGGCGCCCAGGCAAATGGCGTAGGAAAAGAATATCTGTGTTCCTGCGTCGATCCACACCTAAGTCAACAGAAATGCTCCAGGTCACTACAGTGTATTAATCAGTCATCAGTTCATTGTTTATGGGTGTGATTGGACACAAAAGGACATTTTAAATCCAAACCAGTATAGTTTTATAAATCGAATCTAAGGCCATGAGGGTCAACTGCAATAAAGTCACTTTATTTACTCATTATGTCTTGTACAGCATTGTGTGTGTTTTTTCATTGTATGACTATTTCTTTACAGCAATTTGCTTTGAAAATTATAATCTGCAATAAAAGTAGCATTTCCATGTAAACTACCATAATCCTATTACTAATTCTGGCTTTTCAAAATAAAAGAACAATCAATGGCAGTACATTCCAGGATTAATGCACCCTTAATGTGAAAAAGAATGCAGGAAATCATTAGGGTATTATATGTGCTTCATAGCCATATTAAGGATAAAATGAGTGTAGATTAAGATCAAGGAGTCATAGCTGTTCAAAGACAGGCTTCATTTGTACCCTACCTCTGGATCCTGGAGACGGGTCAAGTTAGGATATAGATAGAATTTGATCCCCTCAGCTGCTCCAGGCAGAGTCACACCACGAACCAGTAGTATGATAAGCATCACAAACGGGAAAGTTGCTGTAATGTACACGACCTGGACAAAGCAAAGATTTGATCAATAAAATAGCTTATACACATATAAAGGCCAAATCAAAGGGAACTGGGTGCAGTTAAACATACACTACATCTTTAATTGCCAATAAAACATGGTTCTTTTCTGTTGAGCCATTTCCCTTTAGATAAATTGTGTGTCACAGTGCGTGTCTGACAAGATGGAATTACACTGGGAAAGCTTTTCCCTTTGGTGACTATTATCTGGTTAAACATTAATTGTTTTACAGGACTGAAGCCAGCATTAGGGGAAATAAGTCATCAATAGTCCCCCAATATGGTTAATCATTTTCCTCAAACAGAGCGTCTGTCGACTCTGACCCACTTTCTGTCCTCCTGACGGCAGATCTGACCAAGAAGTGACTACCAGGAAAACATGTCTCTTAAAAAAAAGCACTTTATCCCTGTTTCCAAGCACTTGGGTTTTCACAGCAAAATCAGGGCTTTGAAACGAGTGGGAATTTTAAAAAAAACACGGAAGGTAAACATAATCCAGGCAATAGAGTAATTACTTGATGTGTCTATGACTTGACACTCACTTTACCAGTTGACTTGACTCCTTTCCAAATGCAGAAGAAACAGATCACCCACACAGCCAGGAGACACACAGCTAAGTCCCACTTCAGGGGTCCTATGTCCTCAATCCCAGTGGATATACTTAGAACGTTGCGTCTGCACAGGAGAGATGCAATAAATTAACAGCATTTTCTAAAATCTGCAACAGAACAATTATTTCCTCTTAATTGCAAAACCAGTCCAAAGTTTATAAGAAAGTGCTAGAAAAGGCAAAGGTTATAAAGGTAAACTGCACCTTATGCGGTCACCATAATGTTGCATATTCTAACAACTTTACACAAGCAAGATAAAGAAGCCTTCCTTTTTTGGTGTATTTGTGTGTGCATGTGAGTGTGCATGTGAGTTGGCCACTCTGTCAGTAAATACTCACTCCCAGAACTCTGTGACAGGGGAGGTAAAGTTGGTGGCATTGGCTGCCAGCCAGAGGGTCTTGTTCCTGCGTACTGTGTCTTCTATACAGTGCTCTGTATTCCAGGGCTGATTGCATTTTGCCCAGGGAAGCTCTGGCTGAAAGCACTGAAAGAGGTAGTAGAGTCCCCAAGCCAAAATCACAATGTAGTAGATGTTCAGCAGAGAAACGATGACGATAGATGCATAGCCTATTCCTGCAGAAGATAAAAGCACACGCTCAGTTGTAAGGTCTTCTCAACTTTAATATGTTTCTGTAAAAAATATATGTAAAAACACACTTTCTATATATATATTTTTTAAATATTTAAAACAACTACAGGACAATTTGTTACTGCATCACACAGGGCAGCATTTGCTCAGCTTTCTGTTTCTTGCCATGTGACTTTAATAGCAGTTTTTGTTTACATCTGCTTTTTAAAATAACTGTCTTCTTATTTTCTATTTGAACATGTCTGAAATTTTGCATCTGGTAATTTTTTACTATTTTCTGTGCATAAAATTTGTCCATTACAGACTCCAAATGTCTACCGAGCAGAAAAAAGCCCCAGATCTATTTTTTTAGGTCAATAAAAAGTCATTGACAAGGGCTACAAAAAAGGGATGACCATTCACATCCAGCTAATCTTCAACTTTTTTTAAGGATATTTGTACATACATCAAATTTATTTTAATGTATGTTAAATGTATATTTATGGTTTTACGCGTTCTCAATTGGACATTGGCTAAATGATAGCCAACAGCCAAGACTGGGTGACTGGGTCAGACTGAAAGTATTTCTTACACCATCAATTAGCTAATGTAATGGTTAATCAGTAATAGCAAGTTAGACATTAACAAACCACATTACACCATCTCGTGTAAAACGCAGCTGCAGCATGGATTTATTAAATTTACAATATATTAAAATGTAGAGCATTCTTGTGTTGTTATTATTGTGTGCAGTGATTGTAACAACACCTCAAAGAGATACTAAATGGGCAGGGATCCACAAAATCTGCACCGGAAAAGGACATAAAACGAACTGGAAATCCTTGAACCTGCCTGGACTTTAAACCGGTTTAATGTCCTTAGTGTATTTACGTTATTTTTAGATGACTTTGCCACAAACGTGAGTGCACAGGAATCCCTGGTACTTTTCCACCACTCCAGAGTATTTTTAAACTCTTCATCTCTGTCACCCCCTCCTCATCATTCCTACATTCCGAATGCAAACTGAGTGACGTTTTATTGCTGTGACAGGTGGGTTTAAACTTGACCTAACATTGAGGACATGTATGTATTCAAAATCGGATTAAAAACGGTGATTTAAAACTTTATGAGTTTGTAGATTTTCTGCAGTGACACGCACAGAGTGATCACTTAGATGCAGAGGAGACCAGCAGCAGCTGTTTCAGATACATGGTGCCACGAAGTTTCTGCTCTTTTCATGTGACTTCCCTCGTGTGAACATGAGTAAAGGCCTCAGAGCAGATGATAAGGGTGAGTTAGCCTGGTGTTGTCTGCAGCTGTCACTCAAGGCAAAAGGAAGCAGTGGGAGGTCCATGTCTGTCTGCTGTCACCGAGGACATTCAGAGTTCATAGTTTCCAATGCAACCAATTAAATTACATGGATTCTCACTGAAACATTATTACATTGAAAAACTGCTGGACCAAATATTTTAAGAATCGTCTGTTTCCATGGTAACCAGGAGTCTGTATTACTCATCAATCCTGAAATCAAAGAGTGAATTGTTTGACCTGGAGAAACCTTGTTGCGTATGTCTGTAGATTTTTCCTTATGTTTGCATAAATTGAAGCTTTTGCGTGTGCGATCTCCCAGAGGGGGACTCTTTATTAACATCAGCAAATCTTATTAATGCTCTCATCCAAGAGCCTGTGTGTTATTTCAACATTCAGCTTCTGCTTTGTGTAGCTGTCCAACATCCCTGCACAAAGGAAACTAATGAGGTTAGACTGCTCCAAGTGAACTGTTTAAAACAAAAGGGGTGGGGGTCCCCTGCAGGACAAAATGTTCAAACAGTGAATGGTGGGCTGAAGAAAGAGGATAATCAGTGCAAAAATAGTATTCAAGTTTGATTTGAATTTGAAATGGTTTATTTCAAGCAATCACGGAATAATGCACAAAACAAAACAATAAGCATTCAGACGTTCATTCAAAGACGTATCAAACTTAGGAAAATTAGATATTAAAATTGAGCTATAAATGTTAAGAATTCCCTGACTTTGTAGCATAAGTTGTCTCTAAGGAGAACTCAATTTGCCTGTAAAGAAGGGGGTGTGGTTTTGGACTGACCAGTGAAGATGGGGCAGAGCTTGGCCCAGCAGGTGATCCCTCCCTCAGATGTGTACTGCCCCAAAGCCACTTCCAGGAAGAAGACGGGCAGGCCACCCCCAAACAGGAAGATGAAGTAAGGGATGAGAAATGCACCTGAGAGGTGCAGAGAGACGGGAATGAATGAGTAATGAATTATTAATGTCCTAGACTTTTTTTTTTGGTTTTTTTTGATCGAACACTGTTGGTTTATCCCACCTACCTCCACCATTTTTATAACATAGATAAGGAAAGCGCCACACATTTCCTAATCCGACAAAACCTCCAGCCACGGACAGGACAAAGTCGAGCTTGCTGGCCCACTTTTCCCTCTGGGGGGCTTTCCCCTCGGCTTCATCTTCTGGCCGGGTACCTGGGCTCTTCCCTGGTGAGGGCTTGAGGATGTCTTTGTGAAAGTCTTTCAGGCATTGGAGCTTCTCTTTTTGTGCCATGCTGCAGACAGCAAAGGTGAAAAAAAGGTCACTCCAAATGATGACACAACAAGGGAGACAGAGGTGAGAGGGATAATGCACAGACAGGAAGACGGAGCATTAGGGAGATAAGACTGTCCCCTGACTGTGTTACAGGTTGCTGCGTGAGCACATGGCTTTCAGTACAACACTGTTAATCTTGCTAATCTGAGCGACTGAGGTATGGAGGTCATTCCAAGTAAAAAAAAAAAACATGTTTAGGGATCTCTTTTGAGTTAAAACTGAGAGTGCAATTTAATTCAAACTTGAAAATGTTTTCAACTTCCTCAGTCCTTCAGTTCCTCAGTGAAAAAGCTCAGGCAGCAAGGCCACGCATCACTGCAGCAACGGTGTGGGAGCAAACAAGCACTCATGCACATTCACACCAGTCCATCCTGTTTTCCAGCAAACCTGAATCTCACTCTGCCTTTGAAGGAGAAGGAAAATGCATCAAGATGCAACTTTAACATGAGGGACAAGCTTTTTTCCTTTATTTCTTCCAACCAAAAAAATGAGTCGGCAGCAACATCCCTCCCACATTCCTAAAACCGTGACTGCTTTCAGGAAACTACAACAGTTCAAGTTCACTTGTGTTAACACTTTTCAACTGCCGCTCTAAGACAAGATCTGTTTTTTCCACAGAGGAGGGTCTGTGGCCACACAGGAGCAAAATGAAAAGAAGGAGAAACCTCACGACGAGAGGAGTGGCTGAGGAAAGCATGTCGACTCGGAAGATAAGGGAAAGCTAACATGTAGACAAAGAATGAATAGGGACAAAGAGATCGCTCTGAGTTGGTGTAATATATAAGGTTAATAAAAAATGCCTGTGAATGGCTTCCTCTTACTTTGCTTTTCTCAAACAATGGAAGAAGTTGGCAAAAAAAAAACTTTTAAACACTTCCCCTTCACTCTTAAAGCCTGCAAGATAAATTTCACTCCGGAAGTTTAGACAAAAGAGTGTGCTCAGAAAAGGAGCAGAGCACTTAAAACATTTTGACAGTACTATAATTAAACTAAAACATGCAGGGTGACACTTGAATAACGGTCAACCCAATACAGATACAAGGAGCATTCCATCTTCTCATTTAATTTGCACTGTCCCTGCCGTCTTATCAACTCTAAGGATTTTTTGTCTTTGCTGTTGTGTGTGTCAAGTCAGCTTTGAGTGCTTTCCATTCTCAAACCTGCTTACATAAGTGGATCAGATCTTGCGCACTCTGTTTCTCATCCTGTTTCTCTTCCTCTTTATCCCTTTCTCTCTTTTTAAACTGATCTGCGTACGTGCCTTTACCTGCTTGCTTGGAATTAGGAGGATGTCAGATAAGAAGACTAAGCGGAAACGCCTCTGTGATTCAAAACTCACATGTTTCACAAACAATAAAAAAAAAAAAAAGCCAAACACCCAGAATAATATTATTAGAGGATGGAAGATATTTAAGACATAGAAAATTAAAATAAGGCAATTGTGCATTTCCTTTCCCGTGAATTTAATCTCATTTTACTCACAAAAGGAATCAGAAACATATTTACTTCATCAATAACTTATCAAACAAAAGTATAATCAAGACAATAAAAATACTTACATTTCCTTCATGGCTGCAACTATGTGTGTCTCTTGGCTGTTACCATTCCTCTGTACCAAATGCCTTTATGCCGACCAGGGTCACAAGAAGTGGAGCTGACAGGAGGCCCCGCCCCCTGGCTAAAGACAATTAAATCCCATGTGGAGATTGGACACAGAGTGTCTGTCAAAGGCAACTCAGGTACCAACTTGGGAGACTGTAAATTTCCACTTTCTACCACTCCCTGCCCACAGACATACGCACAACCCAGCGGTGGGGGAGTGAATAAATGTCCCAAGCTGTACACACACACACATTCATGTTAGACACACAGAGGACATTTAGGAGGAAGAAAGGCTGATGATCCGCAGTAAAGATGTCTTTTTGATTTAAGTTTCTAATACATTTTTAATGCATCTTTACATGTGAGGCATTTCTACTACATGGAGTAGTTTTAAAAAATCCTCTCTTTTAAACTTGTTTTGCTATCTAGCAAATGTAAACCAGCACTGTATCTGATAACAATGCCTTATAAGGTAATGCATCACTACTCCACTCGGTCTTCATAAACTGGTCTGTCCTCCAGGAGCACATAAAGAAAATGCAAAGCTGCTAGCAACGACCAGGTGATAAGGAGTTGAGAGGTTCTGGCCTCCCAGGTGCATGTGTGATGAAAAGTCAGCTCAACCGGCTTTGATACTTCATTTTTAGAAATATATATTCAGTTAGTTTATACTAGAATGTGCTGAGCTCATTATAAAACCCATGAGAAGCACTGACTAAACATGTGCATTAAGTAATGGGGGATGTTCAATTCAATTCAGTTTTATTTACATAGCCCAATATTACAACACAGTGTTCTCAATGGGCTTCTCTAATTGTACAACACATAAAATCAGTTGTAAGAAACAATAGCTGATTGCTAAACCAAACTAAACAGACTAAACTAGGCGTCCCTTTGCTTTAGACCCACCTTCTCGGTAAGGAAAAACTCAAAAAGACAAAAAAAAAAAAACTATTCCAGGTGGGAAAAAAGGAAGAAGCCTCGGGGAAGTCCACATGAAGGAGGGATCCTCTCCCAGAGGGGACAGGCGATGTGCCAGGACTGTTAAGAAAAGTTTTAGCTTATCTAACTCTACAACTACATGCTTGAATAATGTAAAAGATAGGCTTCATCCAAATGGACTTGGCGGACGCTAGACGAACCAGAGGCGAGGTCCACGGCCAAGTACAGGAGCACAGACGAGCCAACTGGAAATCTGGAAACAAACCAAATCACAGCTCTCTTGGTAATAAGAGACCAATACAAATACCTTGTAATGGCTTAGATTTACACTGTGGAAGAATTGCAATCCTAACTTTTATTTTCCAAGTTTTAACCCTATCCGGGAGGCTTTTGTGCAGTTGGACCCCTGTGTTGCGTTTGAAATCAATTCAGTTAGTGCTTCATTTAATAATAAAAGTTCTTGCTGTCTAAATTATGAAATTTGATATGAGATTATATTATGTTTTTATATTTTTGTAATGTTTCAAAAAAAGTGTTTTCAGACTTTGATGTTTGAAATTTTGGTTTGAGTTGCTGTGAATTATTAAAGTCCCTAAGTTTAGAACTTTACTTTGGGCACCTGTATCTTAAAAAGACCCTGTAACCCCCCAGACTTTATCAAACAGGCAAGATTGGAGTGACATGCAAGTGAATCATACTCTAGACACGGTGGACTGGACAATGCAGGAACAGGTAAAGAATGCAAAACCACATAATGATTAGACAATAAAGGTCTTATCGCATCAGTTTCTTTGCAGAACTAATGTCTATTTGGCTTTTTTTTATTTGTGGCTCTTGAAAATAAAGGTGTAAAACAAATCAGTGGGAATTATTAATTGTGTCATGTCTAGAGACAATCCCTTGTTTTTCTTTTACAACACGAATTGCTTAAAACCATAAACTATCATATAGGTGGAAGTTATATTTAATGGCTAAAAATGCATTTGTTTTGTGTCCACAATATTGTGCGATGTCATCCAGATTTCTGGCTTGGTCATTTAAAAAGGGAATGTTAGTCACTGTGATGTCCGAGCATAAGTAAATGTATCACAACAGACGACAAAATGGTCAATAGAAACGAGGCTCTTATCAGAGGAGCCAGGGGCAAAGGTAGACTTTATAGCCAAAACATCGAACGAGGTTGATCTAGACAAGGCTACTGATCCTTTTGATGTTAAAGTGGGCTTTTAGAATGAAACACCAAAACTATGCTGCTTTTGTTAAAGCTCAGGATTCAAGAACACTTTTTTTTACCCCACATCACGTGTTATGAGTCATCTGTTCCTGTTAATAACTCATTGCATGACATATAACTGCCACCTAACCTGACAATTAAATTATGAAACAAATTATACAAATTATAGTTGTGTTTCTTGTAGGATTTTATTACAAACACTCTTTTGAAGTTAAAACCCTCAATTAAAACCTGTATTTAATCTAATCTCTAACTTTTAAGTGCACGCCTTTTCCCTGTGTGAGTGCGTGTTTGACTTTAAATGGAAAATCACCAGCCAGCCCCCCCTCCACTTCTTAAAGCCACAGTTCCTCACAGTCACCTTACTCATGCCACTGACTCATTTATCTGTTTTCTTCCCTTTAAGTATTTCCTTGACAAAAACAGTAAATTAACATTAGCCCTAATGTTCCTGTTTACATTAGGCATGCAGGTCCAGTGGCATTAAAAGGTCAGCAGAAACTACTTTTTAATGTTGGATTTACTGGTGGTGAATAAAAATAATAAGCAAGAAAAACTAGTTGAGTTTATAGCCCAAATATTTTAATTCTGCATAAATTATACATTTAAGATCAAAAGATAAAAAGAGGTGCATCATGAAATACTGTAAAACAACGTCAGATTTACCAGGGGTCTGCAACCTCTAATATTAAAAGAGCCATTTGGGCCTGTTTCTCGCTGATTACTAGTCCCTTTTTCACCCTTTTGAAAAATGTGGTATTCCTTTGAATTCTCAATGTTGTTACTTTTGAAACAATTATAAATTATTTTTCTATTTTTGGCATGAATAGAAACAGAAATGTACAGAGAAAAGCATTTTCTCAAAATGTGAAATTGCTTCTTTACTTCTGTCAGAGGCTCGTATGACTGACTTTTAAAATAAAAGACATCCTCTCCCACATAGGATCATCCCATTGAAGCTAATGTAGTCTCATGAAAAGTTTTGAAGTTTTTTTGGTGTGTTTTTTTTTCTCATGATGGAGGACATATAAAAAAATTAAGCCTAAGATTGCATTTCTGAGTATTTATTTATTCAGATCGTTGGGAATCAGGAGCAGAAGAAAAAATGGTGTTGGCAGCAGTGACGTAGATGCTACAGTCAGCGGCCCACAAGCTCCCTGCTCTGCTTCATTCCTATGTTTCCACTTGTTGACGACTAGATCCATGTAGGTCTTCATTTTCCTCGTCCAAGCTGGCACTTTGCTCAAAACTGTACGGCTGGATAGCTCCAATATTGCTCGCCATTTTTGCCGCACCGCTAATGTTAGGTTGAGGTTGTGATGGTCTGTAAGCTATCGAGAGAGACTGTAAACTTTAGGGGGGTACTCCTCGCCATAAGGACACAGGTTTATTGATTTTGTCTAAAAACAGCATAATCATAATTAAAAGACCACTGGGAATGCATTTAGTGTAGATCAAAAGAGGATGTGAATGGGACTTTTAACAAGTCAAAAATGGCCTTTTCTCTTGTTATTTCTTAGGTGTACTTTGGAGAGCGGTCATCCTTTTCCTTACTTACCAATGCAGTTAACCTAAACATGAACACAACGTTTTTTGTCTTTTGATTCAATAAAAAATAGTACATAAAGAATCTGCAAAATGATTTCTTTCCCTTCTGTGCAGCTAATAAGCATTCTTGCACTTTAAACTGCTATCATAAAAAGAGCAATCAGATCAAACATGTTACTGGAGCTATGATAGTATTTAAATTGTGTGCTAAACCGTTAGAGAATGGTAGCACACTCAAGGCCTCTTAAATTGGTGCAATATTAGCAAAAATGTAAAAAAAAATGTAACTGTTTTAGAAGCAACTATCTATAGACCCAAGTAATCTCTATTAAATCATGTTAACTACCGGTACATTTTTTTTTTTATCTTGAATATCTTTCTTCAGCCAGAGAGTCACTATGAAGGGGTAAAAGAGCTACATGTGGCTCCAGAGCATCAGTTTGCAGAGCCCTGAGATATATTATTTAGGACATTTTATGCTTTCTAACAAGATATTTATGCAAGAGTGACATTGGCCAATGTAAGACAAATATTGTTTTCTTGAAGTATTTGTTATAAGCTTCAGAAAAAGATAACATTTTCTCCCAAAATATAACCAGGAAAGAAGAATGGGCTATCTGTTACAGTTAAAGGTGAGAATATGGAGACAGAACAGTTAAGCATTCCTGCTTATCATTAACAAAATAGCCTTCGGCTTGTTAACAGCTAATGGAGCAAGTAAGTGGCTCACTGTGACATATTTATTTTTAAGAAACATCTTTAACCAGAAAAAATGCATACTGTTTCATCCCATTTTTGTTGTTTAAACATACACTGACGACTTTTTCGACTGAAATGATCAGTCAAGGTTATGCATTCCTTCTCCCTATCATCATATTGTTGTCATTCTGTCATTTGTAATGTTTCTTTTCCCACATGCTTCTGAAACAACATGACACGTCAAAGCCATTGGCTTTTCCGGACAGATACCTTTCTGTTTCGTCAGGGCTTTATGGAACATCATGGGACATCTGTTTCTGGAGGGCAAAAAAGCCGGTTTATGGAAAGTCTCTGTATGAAAGTCTCCATCCTTGAATTTAATATTTTAAATGTGCTAATCCACCATGTCAACTGCTGACACAGTAACAATATTGACATCTTTAAAGCATAACCTGTTTAAACATGAAAGATAAACTTAAAATGTATGTTTTTATTGTTAAAAAATATACATTTTTGTGAGTTAAGGTTGAATTTTTAAAAATCCAGTATATCCATGCTAAACAGAAGGCAACGCCGTTCCTCTCTCAACTTCTTTCCTAATCTGAATTAAATGGAGAGTGGTTAAAAAAAAGTAACATAAAGTCTTACAGGCCATATTTTTTATTTTGTAAAACGTTAATTTGTACGAAAAAACAAAATCAAAAGCTTGAAAGCTTTATGGTGAAAAGTCTTTTCATGATGAACCCAATGAGAGCGATCATCAAACCAGAAGGATCTTACTGTAAACATGAGGAGCATGATGAGCTGTGGCGAGGCTAAACAGCCCACTTGTCCTTGAAAGGAAATAATGTGTTTTTCTTAAACTATAGGGGACTCTAGCTCATTTAAAAAAAAGCAAAAATAAAAATGACAGAGGCGTGAAGGCACCTTGGGACCTATTCAGAAAAATTCAAAAAATATTTTGGGATTGAAATAAACACATCTTACAGCCCAAATTGTGAGTGATCCATCTTTACTTTAAAATGAATCTCCTCCTCAGTTCTCTTTGTAACAAATGTTCCATATTGGTAGCATTCATGGATTACTGCCTCATTGTTTACTTTTGAAGAGTTTGGGGTTAGAGGTTGATGCCGTTGCTAGATTTAGCCTGTCTGCCTTTAGAGGTCTGCCTAAAGGGCAGTACAGTCACATGGTGACTCTGTAATCCTGCCTCACATGCAGGTGCTGCTGGTATCTGTGGAGGTGGTCATGTCCTACACTGGCTACCAGTTTGTTCATCTCCGGCGGGACACGAGTTTGTGTTTTACAGAAAAACAAAGACACAAGCCAAATAATGAGGCATGACCACAGCATGCAGAAAGCAAAAGGCCGATTAGAGAGATGACTCGCTCTGCCCACTGATATGTATGCAGGAGACACCTCCAGAGAGAATAACCTCACTGGGGTCCAGAGTGCATTGCTTCTGTGATGCATTTCCTGGATGTGTTCAACCAGATTTGTCAGGAATTCTTTCGCCGTTGGCAAATGTGACCAAGACGACCACTGTTTGCCGGCTTGTCTGTTTTCTTGCTAATGCTGCAGGAGAGCAAGTAAGACTTAATCCCATCTTACCGTGGCTATGTTAAGTGTAAGCATCTGACTGTCACCCTTCTAAGCAGAGCCGACACGCGGAGAACGGAGATAAACAGAATTCCAGGTGGATAAGCTTAAGATGCAATCATTGTTTTGGAAACTTTATTGGCAATCAAATCCTGGTTCTCATAAAGCCCAGTCATTGGAAGGAAATCTTCAGAGCTCACAATATCAAAAAGCAATAATTCAGAGCATGTGTGGTATACACAGCCGTACATTATGTAATGGCTGGCGAGGTCATCTGTACTCTGGCGCTTTCCATAAATACACATGTTGCAACGAAATTTCAGGTTTTGCATTCTTAGCCATAAACTTATACTGAAACAGCTCTGTTTTTTCAGTCAGAAGAGCCAAAGTTCTTCAAAAAGTCAAACACTGACAGAACTCAGATGCAGTGAAGCCATGGAAGATCCTGAGCTTTTCAGGTCTGTTTCCGCTAAGTATGAGATTACCAATCCTAATCAACTCCTCCTCCCCCATCTCAGTCGGTAATCTCTGGCTAATAGTACATTGAAAACACAACACCAGCGCTGGGTTTTGTGTTGAGTTATGTGGACTAAACAGTGGAATATGAGGGCAAGGCCTAAAACAGCCTCCTCATTATTCTTCTCTACAAACACAATCACAGGAAACTATTTAAATTTGACCTCAACTCATTTTTCTAAAGAAAAAAAAATAGAAAAAACATCATATACATAACGTTACCTGGAACTGTTCCACTCAAACCGAATGTCTGGATATTTCAAACTACACACTGCATCGGCATCCCTGAGAATTTCATGAAAACTTTACTGTGCAGCTGAGTGTCTCTCTCTGTATGTTGCAATTGTTGGGATGTGTGTGAGTGACTGTGTTTGACTCAAATGCACCAAAAACAGGATGCAGAAACCACTATCTTGGCTAACCATACAGATCAACAGAACACACAAGAGGAACAAAAAGATTTAAAAATATTCCCAAAAACCGTCTGGTAAGGACAAAAACATCCGCACATATCACAACAAAACCCTAAGCCATGAAAATACAGACAAAACGGCGAGTAACTAATCTGCTGTTAATAACTGTTTTGGGCCTGAAAAGTATAGCTCATAAAAAAGTCAGTTGCTTTTTCATGTTTTTATGTAAATAGATAAAAAAAAGCATGAATTTGGCTACAGTTCCAGAGTAGTATGCAAGTAACAAATGAAAATGTGCCTTTATATATCTCCTTACAACATTGTTAATCATTTATTAGTTAAGGTATGGAGAAAAATTGAATAATCCTTTGGTTTTTCTCTTCCTTCAAAAACAAAACAGATATTTATGTTGTTTACATGTTAAAAGTGAGGAAGTTGATGAAGTGACATGAAAAAAAATGAGGAGAAAGTACAAAGACACTTCACTGGAATTGTCTGCTACTATTTGGAGTTACCAGCTTTATCCTCCATCTGCTCTGGCATTAAACAAAGACTACATGTAGATCACGTTTAAAGTAACATGTACATGGGCGTGCTGGGAAAAGGAGACCAGATGGTGGGAGTGACATGAGTGTGCATGTTCTGGACACTTCATCTGCGCAGCACCTTACGTGTTTGCAAAACAGCTAAATCAAGATGGACAGTTTCCTGAAATGAAAAAGAGCTAAATAGTTTTTTTGTACCCTAAATAACTGCCTGCCACCCAAATGAACCTTCATCTTTTTATCTTTGCATTTCACTTGCCATTTCCATTATATGGCTTCCAACCGTAAACATGCATTTTTGTTGTAAGAAGCATATAATGCCATCATAGTTATTTTGTGTGTCTCTACCTGCATTTTCTTCGTAGAAATACAGTTGAATTTTTTTGTAAAGATTAACATTTTGATATTTACTCTACAATAAAAGGAAAAGGGAGCTCTTTATTGTCTGCATGGATCTAATCTTAATCTAAAAATCTACTTTCCATGACAGATGTAACAGATAAGAGTGAGTGTTGGTCACACTGTGCCATGAGTCATCCCTCTTTGCCATTCTTAAGGTTTTTTCTTTGACAAAGAAAACACTGTCAACGGCTCCAAAAGTAAATTTACAAAAAGGGAGAAAAAAAACACACTCGGATTAAATTAGAAGAGTTCTTTATGTGTTTATCAAAACACACAAGATTACTTAAAGAACTGATTATTTGGTCTCCATAAAGAAATACCAGGAATGTAATCATAGATTTTGTAAAAAGTTAAACCTAAAACTTGTCTTCACTTGTGTTCAGCGAGCCCTTGGAACACAATTGATTCAAATGTAAAGTGTGTTTGATTGGTGATGTGGTAATGCTGGAGTTTGTCGAGTAAAATATAAAAGAACGTTGTGTAATCACAGTGTACGAGAGACTGAAGACGTCTTGTGCAATAATATTTGTATTAAACATGGAGTTTTAACAGTTTCTATAATCTGCTCAGGCTCTCCACAGAGTTTTGTGATTTTTTTCTTGTGCATTTACTCATTTTAAGTTGTTTTTTTTTTTAAATACATTTGCACATTACATCAACAACCACACAATTCCACACAAGCTTCATCCCAGTTTATCTAAACATAGTGGTTAGGGGAGGCGTAGTTCTGAGTGGGAATTTTTCCTCATGACTAAACACATCATGACTTTATGGTTTCAACTTTCTTCCAATTTTAAAAAAACTCAGAAATCCAACATAAATTATTTTGTTCACTTTTAAATCTGCCTTAACTAAAAGAAAACTTAAATAAATACACGCACACCCATACCATTATTCCTCCTCCCCCTAACTCCACAATGCAGTAAGGCCATACTTTTTTTTGCTCATTCTGTTATCTAACAGGGGACAGCTTTTCTTTGCTTACGTCATCCATTTCCAGAGCCAAAAGCTCTGTTATCAAAATAATCGGTCCAATGTTGGTGTACTTTAAAGAGATAAAAAATTAATGTATAGATTTTAATAAAATATTTCTATACAGTAAAAAGACCTGAGGCTTTTTACAAGATGCTTTAATGTGTGACTGATGGAAACAGAAGTTATATTGACATTCAAACTCACATTTACGTCACAGCGAACATGTTTAGTGACTTTGACGACATAAATGACAATTTGTCAAATGACCTATAAAAACTGATACTAAGTTCAATGAAAAAAATGTTGTTTTTTTTAATTAAACAGTTCAAGAAACAAGCTCAACCAAAGCAGATGCTGCTTGAGAAATGGCGCCATCTTTAGGTGACTTCTGAAAGCTACTGGACAATTTAATAAAAAATGAAGACCACAAAATTAAATGTTTTTTTTTAAGAAAACCTTTATTATCTAAGTAGAGATGAACGAAATAGTTTACCCCACCAACAGCACCATAATAAAAATGTTCTGCTTCATAATAAATGTTTTAGTTTAAATGGCTCTTTTCAAATTCTTTTGTAAGCAAGCTTAATTGAATCTTTTTCCTCCAATTTGCAATCTAGGCATTTCTGAATGAGTATATATATATCAGTGGACTTAATAAGATAACATTTTTTACTTGCTTAATCTAGTTTCTTCTATTTGTAGTCCCAGGATTTGGTCGGAGCCGATCTCAGCTGTTATTGACATGTGACCACAAAAGAGCTTTACATACCTACTGACAAATAATGATTAAATTTTTAACCATCAGGGGAATATAGGCTATATGATATGATGGAATTCTTTATAAAAAAAAAATTAAAAAAGCCTAAACTAGAATGAAAGTGAAAAGTCTACATAATAAACAAACATCTACAAGTCTCCAAATGATGCCCTCTTGAGTCACCATACATTTTCTAGATTCTTTAAAACATCTAGCTGCTTTTTGAGCAAATATGCCGTGTTGTATAGGAAAACTAGGAAACTGTTGCCTAAATCCCGTACAGCTGCACAAAGTTCAATGGATTAAAAAAAATGGGAATACTGGGCATGCGACGAGTCACTTTCCCCACAAATTAGTTCAACGGTGTAACATTTCGGTTTTAAACTGGTGAATGCCAAACATTTATAGGTCCCATGAGACATTAGCGAAGCATTAAAAACAAAATCTAAAAAGTTAAGGTTCATAAATTGAATTCAAAATGTAGAACAATTTTACAGAAAACATCAAATTGGGGCAAACTTTTCAAAATTGCATCTTTAGCAGTCTTTTAAATACAACCAAATCTTACATTTTTAGGCGGGAAAACAATTAGTACATAAGTTAAATGTATTAAAAAAAAACTAGTGTTCTCTTCTTGTTTGTTAGCAAAAGAAAATAAAAGATGGTACATGATCTTAGGACGTGGTTTAGAACACACAAGGCAGGAAAGGATTGGTGGAAAATAATTTAATATTTTTTCTAGTTTACACAAAGTGCACCAGAGTGGAAGACAAGGTTAAGTGCAAGATTTCTAAACCACTGTTATCACATCAATGTCTGAAAACAAACATTTAAGACATCAGAATCAGAATCCGATTTGAACCTAATTTTTTTAGATTTTAGGACACGGTGTGGTTGCAGTTCGTTCTTTTTTAAAACATAATAAGTTTCACTTAGTTGCAAATGATAAATATGAAAAAGAAATTCAGGTTGACCCAAAAAATAAAAGCATGATAGAAATACAAGAAGTAATACCTTGGATTTAAGCGAAACCATGCATCTTTTCGTGCTGACATAATGCGTTAGGGGAGTTTTTCTGTCACAACCTAAAACCAAATAGCATTTCTCTCATTTGGTATGTCTCTTGTGATAGGACGCTCCGCACAGCCAAACTGCCACCCCTGAATAGAACTGGATAACATTAAAGCCAGCTACTTTCATTGCAGTACGCTGCAAACTAAATTAAACAACAAACATATAAACGCATATGTTATTTATATGTCCCCTCTCGTGGTTTTATATAACTGCAGATCTTGAAAAGTCCATCTTAAAATTTCAAAAGCAGGCTAATGTCTTCAGCAGTCGATATTAACGCTGGCAAGCAGCTCCTCCAAGGCCTCCAGTTTCTGGTTGGCCTCTTCGATTGCGCTGTACGTCTGCACGTTGCTGGCGATGTGGAAGCGGATGTCATCCACCAGAGGAACCGAGTCCGTCTCTTGACGCTTCTCCAGCGACGCAGCGTCCTCCTTGATGATCTCTGCAAACTCCGGCTGCTCCACCAGCTGTGGCAGACGGGAAGGTGTGAGTTTCTGATGAGGGTTAACTGAGCATGTGCGGCCGGAGGACTTAGCACGCCAACCTCAGCTGGAAAACTCTGACACTAACAGCTACCAAACCCAACAACTGGAAAAATTTAAACCATTTAGGATTTGTAAATATCTAAATCAATACCAGCTTTTCTTTTAGATTAGAAATAAGAGACAAGTATATTTTTAGAAATTAGATTTTTAAAAATTATAGTCAAATTAATGTCTAAGCATTTTTTAAAGCCAAAGAGCCACAATAGTTGAATAAAAATGCTACTTGCGGCTGAGTTGTTGCTGACCTCTGCTTTAAGAAAAATTGATGGCATATAGTAACATCATATAAAAACTACCTTCAGCTGCAGTATAAACACGTGTGCTGTGACCAGCTCCCAGTGGCCTCATCCCACAGCAATGACGGATCATACAGACATCGGTAGATAAAGACACCAACCCGCTCAATGATCTTGGCCATTAACTCAGTGCACTGGTCTTCTAGGCGAGAGAGGCGGAAGAGCTTGGCGGTTTTCCACATGTGCAGGACGTTGTCCTCGCCAATGCTCTTAGCGAGCGTCTTTCCACAGAGACGCTTCAGCCCCGGCAGCAGATACATGTCAGCCACACACAACACATCCAACACGTTCTCCATCATCAGCTGGACACGAAGGGGAAGCCGATAGGATGAAAGATCATACTGATGAACAGTCAAGATGACAGTGGGAGAGATTTCATAATAGTCGAGAATAAATAAAAACACACATCTTATCATTTAAAACATTAACAGCTGAAATGGGAGAGAGAGATAAAAATTACAGTTAAAAAAAAGACATCCAATTAGATTGTGAGTTCCTAAAAACATACATATGTTCTGTATTTAAAATTGCATTAGATAGATATTATTCAATCATTTAGCTCTTTTTTTGGATTAAATTCCGCTTATTTATAATGCGCCAAATCAGGGAAACAGTTTTTTGGTGACAAATGTCAGGTTGATGATGAAGAAAAAACTGCTGTTCTATCTGTTAAAATTCACTTAAATTTAGAATATTTCAAATTAAACAGATAAATTAGAGCTAACTTTAACCCTGATAGTATATATTTAAAGTTAAAACACAGTAGAACGGGATATTATCTAAAATTATGGTTATTTGCAAATCATTACCTGGGATTTGAAATAAAATGGTAATAGATAAGGAGGCTGACAGTTCTGTATGCAAAACTTTCTTTCTTATAAGGCTTAGGAGGAATCTATTCACTATACATTATCAGGAATCAAATGTTTGCTGTTTCCAGGATCTTTTTAATGTAACTTCAGAAAATATTATCTTAGATGAGCTGTGCCTGTACCTCCGTCTCATCAGTGTAGATGTAATACATGACATGGATGAAGATCTCATGGGTGATGTTGTGTAAAGTTATCACTGGGATGCTGGGCTGGGACTGCAGCAGCTCTCCCTCACTGAAGTGGTCCTCCAGCAATGCTTTGAAATAGTCGCTGCGTCCACAGAAAAATGCCTGTCGAGAAACAAACAGCCAACATTGTTGCATTCAAATATGAGTGTCAGGATCCGGGGCCTTTAAAAAGAAGTATTGGGAGCATTTCAGTACCTTGTGACACAAAAAATCGTAGCCCTCAACTCTGAAGCAGATGTCAGGGTAAGTGGGGAAGCGATCTACTCTGTTAAATGGAAGCTCATCAAATCCAACCTGAGGACAAAAAGAATCATTTTGTATTTTAAAAAATGCAGTAGCAATGAGTTTCTGCTGGCCTGCGATGGAGTCCTCACTCTCAGCTCAGTGGGCAGAGCGCAGTCTGCTAGCTGGGCCATCTCATCCTGGAGTTGACATGTATGAGGCTCCAAGCTCAGAACTTTAACACAAATTCCTGGCTTGTTGGAAACTTCAGGGAAAGAAAAAAAAAATCAAGACAAAATCAGTTTCTCTCATCATGGAAAAAGTGTACCAAAAAAAAATTCTGTCAATAGAAATGTAATTTATGTCTTACCAAATTCATAAACCTGCTTGCATTTATTCTCCAGTTCCTCAATAAGATCAGTCATTTTGCACTGCTTAGCCAGGCGTCTGCTCTCCTCCACCAGACTAATATCAATATCCATTCGTCCTGAGCCATTTGGTCAAAATTTAACCAGTTAGATTAAAAAAAAAAAAAACATCAGTAATCAAATGGTTCTTTTGTGTTAATAAAGTTGGCTAAATGGTATTCACCCCCCCAAAATCCTTTTTGGGAGCCAACCCAGCTACTTTTGGGTAAAGGTGGGATACACCCTGAACAAGTCATCAGTTTGTTACAGAGCCTCACATGCACACCAGGGGGCGTACATGTGAATCTATGAAGCATGTTTTTGGGCTGTGGGAGGATGCATGAGTGCTCAGGGGAAACCCATGCATGTACAGGGAGAACATGCAAACTCCACACAGAAACGTTCCAGATGGGATTCAAACCAGGGCATTCTCGCTGTGAGGTGAGAGCGCTAACCACTACCCCACAGCGCGCACTGTGGCACATGTCTGCTTTTCACGACAGCAGAAAAGTTTCTATTTGAAGCCTCAAACTTATTTTAATTCAGCCAGTTTAAACAAAACCGATTTAAATTAGGATGCTGTTTGGCTCTCCTTTCATAGGAGGAAAGCTTGACTTAAAAAAAATAAAATCATCCCAAATCTGGTTTGACAGCAGATTATAAATGCTTCTAATTAATCTTTCACTTTGTGAAGTTTTTAAAATCAGAATTATGGTGCTGACATTCACTGACCTGTATAAACATATTGCAAGATGGCTCCAAACGCGGCAGGATTAATCTGAAATCAAAACAGCTTTTATCTGTATTGATGCAAGCTGCAATGTATTAGTCAATACAATGGATCGTTTAAAGACACAAGTTAAGAGTGAATACATGCGTTTGTTTACCAGTGGGTGCTTGAGGGTGATGAGGCTCTTTCCTTTCCATTTGGTTTCAAACATTTCAGTGAAGTACTCTGAGCGTGCGCTGAGAACACACCGATGGGCTTGAAATGTTTGACCATGGACCAGAAACTTGACGTCGCTGTGCTGACCCTGCTCTAATAACCTAAAGATAAAGCAGAGGATATATATATATATTTTTTTAGATGAATGCACTTTGATGAAAATAATGTATTACTGTGAACTGTTCGAATTTCAAGGGGGGGATCTGAAGAATCTGGAAAACATGGCTCTTACATGTGCAGAAAGTAGTTGAAATCATTTCGCTGCATGGCACGAACGCTGACGCATTTGTAATCTTTAAGCAGGCGGCGGATGGAGTCATTCAGGGAGCCGTAGACACACCTCTCACCATCAAACGTGTTGGCTTCACACTTGGCACCTGAAAGTCAATCCATTTAAAAATGGAGACGGGTTACAAAATGACTAAACCTGTGATGATCTCACCTCAGTTACAAGTTCATGAGTTGATAGTCAGGCCTACCACTAGCCAACAGGTACTGGACCAGCTCCTCATGACCACAGAGACAGGCATAATACCTAAGGGACAAGAGGAACGTTTGTATTTTGAGAACAAAAAAAAGGTCGTACTGGGAAAACTAACTTACAAAGGAGTACTGTCCCATTTGTCTCTCACATTGAGGTCCACATCTCTTTGTTCAACAAGGTATCTGATGGAAAACCAGAAAAAAGTGATGTGATGAATAGAACTTAAAAGCACTCATCTTAAAGAGGTTCAAACTCAAAGAAGCAACCTTGACATTCATTTCTTTTAGAGATGAGTTTATTAATTATTCTACCTCTTTGATTGAAAAACATCTGCTTTTTACCAGGAGTGTACAGATTCATTTTACAAGGATTTGACTCGTGTCGTAATTTGTGGTTGCTGATACGATTCATAGTCGATATTTGTTCATTTTGAACACTGACCTCAAATCACTCTAGGGCATCTTTAGCCAAAAATTCTACCAGTGACTCAGAGAGAAAAATCTGGGTACTGACCAGGTGGAAGTTTTCCAGATTCCTTGTATTTCTTGCAAGATAATCAAGTGTAAATATGTGCAAAAAACAACTAAAGAATGAATGTCAAATCCTTTCCCATTTTAGTGTCATAAAGTTCAGCCCAATGTTGTTTTTCCACATCAAAATAATAGAAAAGGGACATTATTAGAACATTCTACCTCACTGTATGATCACGTCTTTGCTAAATTCAAAGTGTTCCCACACATTAGACTGTAATGATGGCTTGATCACTTTTGTTGACATGTGTTGTCCACTGTAATGCACTTGGCCGTTTTTATGTTGCAGTAAAATAAACCTACCATACCTCAATCCAAATGGTATTTTCCAATATCCGTATAATCGATTTATTGTATTTTGAAACTATTTATAATGGTATTGGCCGATTTGATTCTATTTGATTAAAAACTTCCCGCAGACAGATCAACCTGGTTGGATTATAGGAATATAAATCAATTCATTGATTAAGCCATAATTGTTACACCCCTTGTATTGCCCTCTTTTTCAAACGAACATCTACGGAGGAAAAACATGATGATCGTCTTATGTGCACTAACTGGTTAGCATTAGGAGAGGCCAACTCATCACTAATTACTTTGACTCTGAAATTAAAATAAATAAGAATGCGTGAAGGTGTCATCCTTTTGGGCAAACTCAGGATCTGATTCTGACCAACAAATAATGTTGGCTGAACTTGCAAGCTTGGACATTTTTCCTCATGTTAGCAACATTAGCTTCTCCTGTTTATTTACAGAGAACTGACTTTGGCATGACCACGCGGATTCTAACCATTTTTTGCTTACGTAAATATTGTAAGATTGAGGAAGATTTTTCTTCCCATGCAAGCGAAACAAACTGATGAGAACAGAGAGCGAATGATTTACCTGACTCTACAAACGTCGCCCTTTCTGCAACTGCTAAACAAATCGCACACGTCCATCGCCTCGGTGTTTTCGGTCCTCTGTAATGCATTGAGACGGCCTGTCTACCAGACAGGTGAGCAGTGCTTGGATATATCTTCGGAGGCCGCTCGGTGGACGCTGGAAAAGCTGCTCGCTTCACACAGTCTCTGGAAGAATTGTTGACAACCTTTCCTTGTGTTTTGGTCGATGGGAAAGTGAGTCACGTGATCAAATACCGCTTCAAGTGTTCTACGGATTTCCGAAGATACTAACAAATAAATGATTCTACAGCCATAACTCGCCACATTGTGTTTAATTTCAATACATTCACATAATAATAAATATGTTAAAAGTTTATTTATTGGATTTCCTTGTGTGTTAGTAGCCTGAAATTGAAAGAAACCGAGATGACGGTGGAGACCTTAACGCATCAGACGCCATAATGCTACGTATTATACGGTTTGTTTTGAAAACCATTTTGAAGAACTCATCACCACCTCCATGAGGGGGCTTCTTGAGCTGTACATGAGGTTGAACCTTTTTTTTTCTAAATAACTCTTCGGAGAAATAGTTCTGTTAAGTTGAGTGCTGGCGCCAATGAGTTATACCGCGAGAGGAGACATCACGTGTTCCTCATGGGAGGAGAGCGTCGCCATCTTGGTGAGGTCAAGCCACTGCTGCAGCGCATGCATGTGAACACATTTTGTGCAAAATACCAGTTCATTGTGGGGGTTTCAACTGCCAAAATCAGAGACATTAGTCCACGAAGCAGGAAGGCCTAACATTTCACAGGTAAGTGCTACAATTTTTTTCTTTCAAGGCTGCAGGCGCTTCATTAATAGCACACATATTGACATGCAAGCTGCTGCAGGGCTATAGTATTATTATCAACAGCAGGCTGCATGATGTACATATAATTAGCTGTGGACATAAATGTAAACTTTATTGTGTTAAACCTATATACAGTATACTATGACTAGGCTATTATAGTAACATAGATTTATAAATTTCTGACTCAGTGACTGAGCTTTACTTGCAGGTTCCCAGTGGATTCAGACTTAAGGAAAAAGTGGGCCTTAGCTATCAAAAGAGCGAACCCAGATGGATCACTAGCAATACAGTCTGGCTATGTTCAAAACATTTTGAGGAAACACATTTTGATAAGATTGGCCAGGCTGTTCGCTTGAAACCCGGCACCATAATATCTCTCACATGAATCAGAGGGGTACATCTAGGATTGTTTTTCTTTCTTTCTTTTTTCTTTCTTTTTTAGGGTAAATCAATTGTTGACTTATTATTGATTTATTATTATTATTATTGACTAACTACTGATTTATTATTATTGTTATTATTCATTGTTATTGACTTGTTAATTATTTATTGTTATTATTTCTCATTATTATTGACTTACTGTTGATTTCTTCTTCTTATTAACTTATTATTGACTTATTTGGGCTTTTCTAAATAATTAAAATTACATGTCAAAGAGCTCTAAAACTTCTAAATATTTAGATTTTTTCTTTTTAATTGTTTGTAATAATTTATTTTCTTTGTCAGAAAGCCTGCAACTATGCATTTTTCATTAAAGATTGAGCTTATAAGGCTGACTATTTCTCTTATTTAACAACAACCAATGATGTCTGTGTGTGTGTTGTGTGTGTATATATATATATATATATATATATATATATATATATAAAAGCTACTTAGATGCCACCAGAGGCATCTAAGTCATGTGGGCGCCGACAACCTCACCAAGAGATGGCGTCGTGCTCCGCCACCGTTGGCCAGGCTTCCCAAGCGGGCGTGTCTCCTCTAGTGATATAACTCATTGGCTGGCACTACTTGCAGGTTCTGTCTTTAGAGAGAATTAAGACAGGGTTGTTCTGTCTCTGTGTACATTTTCTCTTTTGACTGCACAAGTATTATGCAGACATATGAAATCTAGTAATATTGATGGGATTTCTATTACTGGTAAAAACATTCTTATAAGTCAGCTGGCAGATGATACCACGTTATTCTTAAAAAAAACCTCACAGGTTCCCAGGGTTCTTCAAATTATTGAAACATTTTCAAAAGCATCAGGACTTTATCTAAACTTAAAGAAATGTGAGTTATTTCCTCTTAAACAATGTTCTCTAACCTCTATGAATAACAGTAGTCAAACAAAATGTAACATTTGGGATTGTATATAAGTAAAGATCAAAAACAAAGACAACTGATTATCTATAATCTTATGATAGCAAAAGTACAAAATAAGTTTAAGGGTTGGCTACAAAGGGATCTTTCACTAGAAGGTTGCACTCTCTTAGCAAAAGCAGAAAGAATTTCTAGACTGGTCTACATTGCTTCCTCACTATCTCTGGACAGTAAAAATGCAAATAGGATTTAATTTCCTTTGGAGTAATAGAATCCTCTATGTACGAAAATCAGTAGTAATTAATTCATCAAAGGACGGAGGACTTGACCTTCCACTCTAAATAACGTCCTAAGAATTAAATGGTTAAAAAACGTCTTAAAAATTGAAACTTCATTTTGAAATTTCATACCGAAATATGCATTTGATGAGCTTGGATGCCATGTCTTCTATTACATAACTTCAAAATAGACACAATTCCTTTAAAACTGTATAACTTTCATAAAGCAGGTTTTATGGCATGGACTCTGATCCACAAACATAATTTATCTCTCCAGCGATATCTCTGCATCATTCCATATTTGGAATGATGCAGATATTCTGTACAAAAACAAGAGTGGTAATCTGATGTCATATGTCGAGTTTCTGTCCACCTATAGTCTGCATGACTAACTGCAGAGTTTGCATTGGTTATTGGAGCCATCCCAAGTGGTGTTAGACTTCTGTGTAGCCGTTTTCCCTTGAATACTCTTTGTTCTTCCAAAATAACAAAATTGTGGTATGGAAAGATATGTTTTTCAGCTGGCACAAATAATTAAAGCATCCGTTCTTTGTTTTAAAATGAGATTGCCACAAAACCGCATGTTATCTCTGACTGGAACAGGTTTTGTTGTAGAATTCAGTGGGAAAAGGTTTGGTCCCTGCCCCAAAAATATTTCATCACCAATAAAATTAAAGAAATCTTCGTTTTAAAATTCTTCATAAATTGTATCCAGTGAAACACTTTTTTACCTAATTTTAAACAGATCTGGACATAAACTGTTCATTGAGTTATTCCTCACCAGAAACTGTGCCTCATCTTTTTTGGTATTGCTCTTTCATTTAAGCAGTTTTGGAAAGATTTGACACATTTTATAAGAAGCCATCTACTGTATGTGAAGACTATAAATTATTCTATGAACATATTAGTTTTGGATATTTTACACAACGGAGATTTAATGCAGAGAAAATTTAACTTACTTATAATTATGGCTAAATATTTCATAAACAAGTGTAAATATGCCAACAAAAAACAGTTTTTTATGTTTTCCAGAAAAAATGATTCTGCATGTCAAACAAAAAAAACTTTTAGAACAGTTGAAGCATGGTGTCTTTTGAAACTTTAACAGATTATTTTAGCTTTATTATTTTTATTTTTGCTTAACCTATTTTTGATAGCTATTATTGTGGTTTCTTGACATTTTTGTGTATTTAAATGTAAAAAAAACAACCATGGTACCATAACAACATCTTTTATCATGACGTAAAAGAGCTGTGGAGACAACAAATACCCTGAGGTGAACCTGACAAACTTGCTGTTCTTTTTTAACAGTCAAAATCCAGCACGCCCATTTCCTGAGAAAAGACGGCCCCGTCACACTTTGTTTACTCATTCTTGAAACAAACCAGAAACACTGGCGCATAAAATGTGCGAGCAAGTCTGATTTAGACAACTGGGCCTTATTTAGTTGCTGGAAAGTTGTCTTTCAAGACAGCTTGAATACTACTCACCAGCTTTTAGTTAATATCAGAACTTCTCTTGTTCACCTTTGTTTGTTTAACTAGTTTATTTTATTTTATTCATTTATATCTAATAGTTAAGAACTTTCAGTCAAGATGTTATGCTGTAGTAAAATTCTTTGTTTATTCCTTAATTTACACTTAATTGTTTGGTTTTTAGCCTGTACAGTTGTTTTTAATTAGGTTGTTTTTAATTAACTTTATAAATGAACAGATTGATTGATTTATTGATCAAATGCAGTCAATCAGGTCGACCACATTATCCCTAGAATTAATAAAAAAAATACAGAGTTTCAAATCAAAAAGCAATCGGCAAAAGAGATTAAATATATATATAGGTAAGTTGTTTGCAAAACCTGTTTCCCTAAGTTTTTTTTTGTAATGGACTAAGCTGATTTGCCCAAAATATCACCATTCATGGCCCCATTCATCCTTTTCTTAATACTGATCAGACGTTCTGTCCACTTACAAAAACCTGTTTGCCCCGTTGAGATGATAGCATTATGATGAAACAACTCTGCTGTTATCATTTTATACCTCAAATTACTTTAAAGTAACCTAACAATGTGGTATTTATGGCAACTACAGACATGTAAGAAAACAAATCATTCGCTCTCCTTTATTGCCTGAGGCAGATTCAAATTGTAGTCGTCGGTGTCTTTACTGTTATGTCACAAATTCTGTTTTCTCATTAATTCTCTATCATAACTATCAGTCCTAAAAAATATGATAGTTATTCCCCTAAAGTCCAACTTGTGTCTGTTCTTCACACCCATTGACGGTTGCAGACCTAAGTAGGCCAACATACTTTTTAAACTTAAAAAATATTTAATTTGTATACACTCTTAGGTCATGCATGTATTACATTGATGTTGAATGGGGAAAAAAAATCTCCTTTGCTCAAGACTTGTATATGTGAATGTATTGGATAAAAATCTTTTAAAGGAACACAAGCTTTGCCCAAAGAAAAAAAAAAAGAATTCCTCTCACCGTGATGCACATCAGAAGGGTACAGTTTTCGTCATAGAGGATCTTCATGGATTGTACAACAGCTTCATTCATGAACAATGATCATCAATTGGCAACTGTAAGAGTTCAGGGGTGGGAACATAGTGTACCTGCAAAAACCATCAAGAATGTATTTGCATGCGCACTCTTATTTACGCAGAAAGATTTTTTAGAATGTGTGCCTCCTATGCATTCTTCACTAGTAATGCTGTAATGGTCTGGAATTTAACCGGTGTGTTCTGTTAGTTTCCTTGTGTTTAATTATTCAAGCTTGACAGATTCTTGTCAATGCTTTTGGTCTGAGGGCAGAATTGATGTGCTGCCAAAGGGAGCTAGGAAAACTGTTCCTGATCTTAAACTTAAACCTCCTGTGATCTTTCTAATCTGGTTCCCCTAATGTTTCTGCTCACATGAGTGACTATAGAAGCAAACAGGACTTGAAATATGAATTTGTGTACCTGTAATTTTTAAAGAGTCAAAGACAACTGATTTCCCTCTAAAGGTTTGATGACCTTAAAACTAAAAGTGTCTGTGTAACATGAAAGCATCTTAAGACGCTATAAAAGTGAGGCTTTTTCTCTGATAACAACACTGTTGTTTTCAACACGGTCTTTCTTTCTTTACAAGTATTCTTCAAAAATATTTTTGTTTGAAAATCACGTGTTTTGCGGGGGAAAATGCATATTTTTTCCAGACTTCTATTTTCAAAAAATACAAAAAGAAAAGTCTGATTAAGTGTAAGAAAAAAGGTTATTCTTTCTCATCATTAGCCGGTGTCTTCAAAGGGCAAACATATACAGTACATTCAATTTATTTTTAAGTACTAAGATAAACCAGCAAATTAAGTTTACAGAACCAACTTTATGAGGCTTGATTCCATGGTTGGTGCTTCAGTACTTAAAAATGCCAACCATCTGCTTTTCAAACACTTCCAATGAAAAGTCTGAGTAAACACACGTAAACGCGTGCTTCAGGCATCTAAGTTAAAATCTTTTGTTTTGAGGTGTGGCTATGCACATTTTTAAGACAGTTTTTGGGTGCTGCAAGTTAAAGCAGGCTGAACTTTGACCAGTCAGTAACTTTGATTTGGTAGTGACGTATGGAGGGCATCCCTTTTAATTTTAAGAAGTGCCAGCTATTTCTAAATTGATCATGGAGGAGAAATTAATAATTGCAGTTTTTGCCGTGCTGGGAATATACAACTCCAAGTCTATAATCTATCGGAATAGAGTTGTGAAAGAAAAAGCTTGGAGCGAGATTTGCAAGATTTGCACCGCCTCAACAATTTGCACAAAGTCTGTTCCAACTGAATGAGGTGGACATGTGCTAATAAACAGTAGAAAAAGAAAAAGAAGAAGCCCCTCCTTGCTGGTCCAGTTGTGTTTAGTGCATTCTTGATCATGATATCTTAATCTTATCAATAAAATATTTAACATCTGTCCATTGTCTTTACAAACTCCACCCTGACCCAGGCACCAGGGGTCCTGTGTATGTATTGTTAGTACACACACAATTACTTCAACAGTACACAACCAGCTGCTTTAAACTGGACTTTTCATGATGGTCTAATCCAGGTGACTCCAACCCTGTTCCTCGTGAGCTACTGCCCTGTTTGCAGTAATTACTGGTTAGCTGGACAGAGTGAGCCCATTTATGACCTGATCCAGGTGACCAGTAATTACTGAAGCAGCGTTAGCTGCAAAACAAGAAGGGCAGTAGCTCACGAGGAACAGCCTCTTTGCTATCTCCTCAGACAGGTCGTCCATCTGTTGAAAGGCAACATACAAAGACAGTTAACCACACACTTCCAAGAGACATTTTAAGTATCTCTAATCAGCTCACAAATTAATATTTGGAATTTGCAAGGAAGCTTAAGTCCTCAAAGAAAACCTTTTCATGTGCAGGGACACCATAACTCCCAGCAGAAAGACCCAGGCAGAATGCAGATCAGATAGCATCTTAATGTGAGGGGAAAGTGTCGACCACCACACTGCAGCCTGAAGTTAAACACAGAAACCCAAACTAAACCAAAAGCCAACATAAAGGTAAAATACTTTTCTATTAATCCTAGTGAAATTCTCCATATGGGGTAGATTTCCATGTGTTTTCAGAGTTACTGGGAGGTTGTCTAGACTTGTTATTTGCATTGGGGTGTTCTGAAGATCATTTTAAAAAACTCTCTTTATCCTCTTTTCATCTTCCTTACCTCATAAGAAAACTTGTCTTACTTTTTCTGCACAAGGACACATCATTTTCCGTTCTAAACATTTTCACTTGGTACTCTGTTAGCTTTTGAAATCACTTTTCAAAGTTTGTTTGAATGTGCATCCTTTTCAACAACACAACTCTAATTGCAACACACCTCAAGTTGCGGAACAAGATAAAGTAATAACAACTCAGAAAAGAAAAATGCAACTTTGAAGATGGGTAGGTGGGAGAATGTGACATGTGTCAGACTGGTTAAGCTACATTCACATAACTTAATTCCACCACACCCTTCTTCTTTTTATGAAGTAGCAAAAACGGACCAAGCTCACTCAACAAAGCTCCTCCAGCACCTGAGCTCTCCATCTTCTTCTGCAGTGAGATCTCCAGTCAGGAACAGCCATGAGTGTGAGGAAAAGACACAGGAGCACACGTGGAACTCCCATTTACTCTCAGGGATTCAGTAGTAAATCTATGGGATCCCACATCTTAAACAAAACCAGCGCTCCTGTTAGTGTTGTAGCTCCAGTCATGGTTGTTACCACTCATCAAAGCCTCCTTGAATCGCTCAACTTGGAGATTGACCCCAGTGTGAAATCTGCTTACACCCAAGAGAAAGAGCAGATCAGGACTCAAAACAACCGCTTTATTTCATTCATTGATAAGGTAAGAAGAAGCCAAAACGAAACGAGATGTTGGACCATTTTTGTGACCTCTGTGAATTCTGACAGGCGTCTTTACTGGTCTTTGATCTAATGCCTGTAGCTCAGAGATGATTATTTCTAAATAAGGTTTTGTTTTCGTGCTTGTGCTCAGGTTAGAACCCTAGAGCAACAGAACAAAATGCTGCAAACCAAATGGAAACTGTTGAACGGGCAGACTGACTCTCACTCCAACATAGAGGCCAAACTGAAACTGTACATCACCCACCTGGAAAGGAAGCTGGATGATCTGAATACATCCAATAAACACTGCGAGCAGCAGAGGGAGCCTTTACAACACCAGGTGGAAGAATACAGGGAAAGGTGAGAAAAAACAATAATACTTTGGTGATTCAAAGTCTAAATTAACAAATAAAGTGATAATATGAAAGCTGTTAGGATTGCTAACAACATTTTTGGGATGTTTTAGATATGAGCAAGAGTACAACAAGAGGAGTGATGCAGAAAATGACTTTGTCCTGTTGAAAAAGGTAAATAACAACTCCCTTTTTGGTTTGATTGGGCAAGTTGACTCTTTATTCTATTATAACTGAATGATTTTGGAAATAGACACATAATAACAGATACAGCTTTGACAGAAGTTGTGGAACTTTTTGGCCAACAGGAAGTGGATATTACTACTCTGTCAAAGGCAAACCTTCAACAAAAGCTGTCTTTATTAGAAAATGAACAGAAATTCCTCAAGACTCTCCATGACGAGGTACACAATAACCCCAATATTTGCTTTTCTTAAAACTGAATACAAAAAATGAAGTGACAGTATTTTCTTCTGAATTTCACTATTTTCGATGTCGTTCCTCTAAAAGGAGCTGCATGAGCTGCAGGGGAGAATGGCGACCTCATCCGTGGTGGTGGAGATGGACAACTGTCGCAAGCTAAACATGGATGACATTATGTCGGAAGTTAAGGCTCATTATGAAAGCATTGTTGCTCACGGTCGTGAAGAAGTGGAAAACTGGTACAAGACGAAGGTGAATATTTGAAACAGGGGGGTATGACACCTGGCTTTAATTAATGGTGAGGATTTTCCAGAATTGCAGCAACATTTTTGGGTTTCCTCCAACATGCACAATCCACAATACAGGCAGCAGTTTGTTTCACAGTGACAGACCTATACTCTTTTTTTACACTTCCTGCATATTTGAGGGTTTTGATATAGTAAAATGAGTCAAACATATTCTCCTTTTTGTAAGGCAAACACTCATCTGTTTTCACAAGAACTTGTCTTGAAAACGCCTTAATTGTTGGTTTCTCTTTGTCTCTCTCTTTGATTTCAACTTACATCAGTTAAAACACATGACAGTTGAAGCAAGCAGGAATGACACAGAGCTGCATGACAACAAAAACAAAGTAAATGAAATTAAAGAAAACATCCGGCGTATTGAGATGGAAATCCAGGCTGTATCTTCAGAGGTAGAAAACTATGAGTACTTGTTTAACTAAATCTGAACAAAAACCTCCAAAAGAAAGAAAGAAGGATTCTCAGATTTAGTTCTATTTTCACTTCTGTGCAGATCTCTTCCAGCAATAGATGGCTCGCTGAGGTGGCACAGAGAGGGGACAAGGCTGTGATGGAAGCCCAACGCCACATCAAGGATCTGGAGCAAGCTCTGCATGGTGCAAAGCTTAGCATGGCGAACCAAATCAGAGATTACCAGGGCCTCATGGATGCCAAGATGGGTCTGGACATGGAGATATCCACATACATGAAACTACTGGAAGAAGAGGAGAAAAAGTAAGATGTGCCACTTCTTAAGTAGTCTTGTTGTTCTTCACCTTTGGGCATGTTTCTTCAGGGGTCGCCACAGTAAATCAGCTATCACTGATTTGCACAGATGGTTTGGCAGAGATTTTTACACCAGAAGTCTTTCCTGACACAACCGTGTGTTTTATCCGGGCTGGGGACCGGATGCAGGAAGACCCAGACTTGGGTCCCCTTGTGGCTACATAGTTAGGCAGTAGCATGAAGGGACTTGCCCAAGGACCCACACTGAATGAAGCTCATTGCGCCCTCTGAGAATCAAACCCTGGTTTCCCATGTGCCAGTCCTCCACAACCAACTGAGCTATCTGCCCAAATTTAAACTCTTTCATTTTAATCCCTTGATAACCATTTATGACTGAACAGGAGGAAAATGATTACAAGTTTACTAGTTTTATTTACAAGATAAAACATTTGCTTTTAGCATGCTAGTGTTTACGTTTTTTGACTCTCATAAAGTTGCAGTTGTTAGACGGTCAAAAAGTTGCTCCCTGCAGTCTGCCTAAGGTAAATTTCTGCACAGTTCAGCAGTGTTCACACAATCTTTTTCTTTATTTTTTTTCCCAGGATTCAAAATCCATCTTTTCTCAACATCAAAGCAGGGGTTGCCAGAGGTGAGTATTTCACAGGTACCTCAGTGAACTTTGCTGCAAAGCTTAGCCGTGAGTTTTCTTTGACTTTTGTGTTCTTTTCACAGCAGTCAGCTCTGTTCAATCACTAAAGTTGGGACCCCTTCTAATCAAGATAGAAGAGACCCAGGATGTAACATACAGCTGAAGCAGAAATCATTCTTTCACATATATAGATCTGTGATCAACAGACATTTACTTCTTCCTTTAATAACGGCTTTTTAAAGCACCAATGCTGGGAAATTAATGGCGACCACTTTGAAGCCCAATTAATCACGTGTGTTGCAGAGAGATTTTGATGCACATTTGTTGTGGGATATGCTGAATCAGCATGTACACCAGAGTGCATGCTTCTTTAATGGGTTCTGGAAAAACACTGACATCCAAACTAACATCCCTAAAACATCAAACTCCAGTTGTTGGTTGGTATTATCTTTATTGAAATAATGATGGAAATTAATTTAACACAGGAAGCATTAAGTAAATGTGAATATTTTGCTTTGTCCTGAATAAAACTAAGGAAATACTTTACTCATACCCTTAGCAAAAAGTAGTACCTCTGAGGTTTATTTTATAAAGTATACTTGAGTAGTGTAGGAAGTATTCTAACTGCATACATCCTTAGTCTAAAATACGTTTTAGATTTACAATATATAAATAGTATATAAAAAATCAACTTAAAATACTCCCTCACTTTTAGCATAGACTAAGTATACCAGTAGTACACTTAAATAGACTACTTTTGGCTAAGGCTAAACAGGCATTCATCTTTGCTTTGAGAGTAACTCATACTTGATCCATTTGCATGTGTGTGACTGTCAATGCAAAGAGGGTGATAGAAGAAAAGAGAGAAGGAAGAAAAAAGAGCAAGTCAACATTAGGTCCACTCTTGGAAACTGGCACAAGCTGGATTACCCATCTACTTCATTGGCTTTTCAACCAATGTTTACTTAATGTTTTATGGGTTAAGGGGGTGGGAGATATAAGGGGGGTCACAGTCTAATTTTTTGTTTTTGTATTGTATGGCACTTTTTGCAACATTGTTTATATCAATAAAGATCGATTTTATTTGATTTTAAACTGAATGTTTCCTGATTTTTTTTCCTTCATGCAAAAAAAGCAGTTCTTGTTGCATAAAAATATTTCTGTTTGTATTTAAACATGAAGAACATTTTTTCAGATAAATCTAGAAAATAAACTTGGAAGTTTTCATGCATTAAATGTGTTAAAGTATAAATCTAACCCATTGACTTATAGCCTTTGTACTGACACTATGACCATTACTAAATATTTCATATAAATCAGAATTGTGTTTATAGACATTTTTAAAAAAGATTTCAAACCCCGCCCCTAAGGCCTCATTTCCTGCAAGACTAAATTCAGGGTTGTGGTTGTCCACTACACTTCCTGTTTTTTGCATACTTTGGCCTGTAGACGTGGTTTACAGGAACCCCACCGTTGAACTATATAAAAAAAATACTTTTTACATCAGGTTTTGTCTGTTTTCCATCACCAATCAAGGTAACTTTGTATTTTTTAAAATAACTATTTGATGTACAGTACAGGTCTCAGATCACAAACATAGTTGATCTTAGTGTGGTTTTGTTCTGAAAAGATTGTTGTAATTTCTTGTAACTGTGCTTCTCAGTGATTCAAAGCATGGACAAAGCTGCTGTGCTGACTCAAATGCTGCGGACAAAGGAGACATCTCCATTTCTTGGTGGAGAGAGTCACATCACTGTAATTAGGGGCAATAAGTACATACCACTACTCGCCGGTGCAGCTCAGGGTGACAACACTGTTGATTGTGCCATGGAGGCTGCTCTGCTTGGTGAGATCAGAAATGTCATACTCATCGGCCCAGAAGGATCAGGTAAAAGCACCGCCCTGCAGAAGCTTGCTGTGGACTGGGCCCAAGACAAGCGTCTTCAAAGTTTTTCATTTGTCTTGTCACTTCAACTTGAGAGAGTTCAATTCCCTTGAAGGTACACTTTCTCTAAAGGCTCTGTTGCAAAGAGGTCACCCTTCATTGACTGCTGGTTCTGTGGCCGTGGTTCCAAAGAGGTCTGAGGAGGTTTTGTTTGTACTTGACAGTCTTGATCAGTACAGGCACAGTCTGGACCCCTCCATCCATTCCCTTTGCTCTGACCCAAACCAGGAGGCCTCTGTCTCCTGTTTGGTGGCCAGCCTGCTTCACAGGTCCATGTTCAGAGGAGCTGCCTTCATTGTGGCCACCAGGCCAACAGGCAACTTTGAATATCTGAGTGGCACTCGCATAGAGGTGCTGGGTTTTTCAAAACCACAGAGAGAGATCTACTTCACGAATTTCTTTAAGGATGCCAATGCTGACAAAGCCATACTCCACATGGAAAGGACATTAGAATATTACGACTTCTGTTCTTCTCCAAGGTTTTGTTGGACAGTTTGTTCAATTTACCATCTCCTCCTGGATTCAGGTGCTAAACTTCCAGAAACTTTATCTCAGATGTTTGTAGACATTCTGGTCCACCTGATGAAGACGCTGTGTTTGAATGAAGCCAGTGTCAGAGCGCTTGTGTTGGCCCTCGGCAGGATGGCCTCCCTTTGCTTGCTTGACCAACATTCAAACAGCACCAAGGAGTCAATGAAATCCATTGGCTGTCCACAACTCCTTACTGCAGTTGATACTTTCCTGATCGTAGACGGGGACCTGGGGTCGGATAAATGCACCTTTTCCTTCCAATCCCAACTGATGCAGGAGTTCCTCTTGGCTTTAGCCTTCTTCTTGAGTGAGTCAACAGATGAAGGTGTGGAACATTTGCTGAAAAAACACCAAGATAGGGCAAAGTTTCTAGATTTCTTCTTGTCAGGGCTCTCAGAGGAAGTCCAATGTAGACCACTGGAGACCCTACTGGGAAAAGCAAACCCTGATCAGATCAAGGATTTCAGGTACTGGTTGAAAAGCAGCTCTGCAGAGACACTGAGGGGATATGAGAAAGACAAACATTACAGATGTTTCCATCTGCTACACCAAGTACAGAATGAAGCTTTGGTTAAGGAAATCATCAGTCCTTCAGCACAAGACGTTGTTTATCATGAAAACCTTAGTCTCCTGGACGGCATGGCTCTGAACTACGTTGCCATGTCTCTCCACAAAATACCGACTTTCAGTTTGTCCAGCACAAATATTTTCACAGAGATGGCAAAAGTCCTGGCTCCAACTATGAGTCTTTCACACAGTCTAACGTAAGCCTGATTAATAAAAAAAACCCAACACTTTTTAAACTTCAATAATTAATTTAATTTGATGCTTAGTATAATGTGAAAAATGTTCTTTCCACCCCAGCTTTTCACACTGCACCTTTAGCACAGGAGCCATCCCTCACTTGGCCTCAGCTCTCAGCAGTGGAGTCATCAGCGAGCTGAGTCTGTCCAATTCCCACTTCAGTGATGAAATGCTTAACATTCTTAGCACATCACTCCAAATCAGCAAGTTCCAGAAGCTCAGGTAAGAAAAATGATCTTAAAGCGTTTCTGCCCACCCATCCAAGTGTATTTGGGCAAGCCACGGTACCCCACATTGCTCTGTGGTGACAGGTTATCTATTGCCTTGCGTGGTAGTGGAGCTGCAATCAGTGTGTGAATATGGGTGTGTTCATGTTTTGCTTCTAGCCTTCATGGCTGCAACCTGACAGAAGGCTGCTGTGAAGACCTGGTTTCTCTGCTGACCTCTCAGACCTCTCAGCTGTGCACGCTGGTGATCAGGTATAATCAGATCGGAGATGATGGCCTCAGAAAACTGTGCAAAGCACTGTACTGTCCTCGCTGCAGACTACAAGAGATCGAGTATGTAGAAACGCCTGAATATTTTTGCATGAATACATGAGACGTAAGTAAAATGCCCCAAATTGCTTCTTCTTTTAAAGCATGCAGATGTGCAACTTGACTGCCGCATCCATGGAGGCTTTTGCAGAAGCTCTGTGCTCTGGTCAATCCCAGCTGAGAAAAGTGAACCTCACAAACAACAAGATTGGAGACAGTGGAGTGAAAGCTTTGTCTAAATCTCTGCAGCACTCGCTTTGTAAGATGCACAGCCTCATGTAAGTCTTTTCTAAGGTGACAAAATTCCACTCTATGCCTTTTATTTTTTATTTCACAACATCCTCCTGTGAGACAAGTATAAAAGTCGTTCCTGCCTGTCCTGATGTGATTTTTATTTACAGACTGTTTGATAATGAGCTAACAGGCACATGCTGCTCTTACTTGAAAGAAGCCCTGGAGTCAGAGCACTTCTCGCTGTTGGAGCTGGATCTCTCGGTGAATGATTTGGGCCAGGAGGGGGCGCTGCTACTTTGCCAAGGTTTACACCAACCCGGATGTCCCATTGAAAAACTCTTGTAGGTCCCTAACTCTTAACTAGGAATAAGTTTAACTACCAATGTTCATTATTTAACTTAATTTAATATAGCAACTCTTTTTTTTTTACTCCCTTAAAAGGCCAATTCTGTTTGGTTGTGGATAAAAATTGATATAAGTTGTGGTTTAAAGTGTACAAAAGTGAGATAATCTTTAATGGAAACTACATTTAAAACCAACCTAAAACGAGTTTATGCTTGAATATACAATTTATTGCCTTGAAAAGAGACATTTATTAGTGAATTGAATGAATCTGTGTTGTATTTTAGGAGATTTGACCTTTTCAAACCCAGCCTGAGCAGCAGTAGTTTTCCATTGCTTTTTGAAAGTAATTTTGATGAATTTACGTTGGCGTTAATCAATACTCTGCTTTACCCAACAGTCTGAAACGCTGCCAGTTATCTCAGTCAGTTCTCAAGGAGCTAGCCTCACTCCTAAAAAATGGGACGCTTCGATCCCTGAGTGTGGGTATCAATGACGTGGGAGACCAAGGGGCCAAACATCTTTGGGAGGCTATTGCGCACCCAAATTGCTTGTTGGAGGAGCTGGAGTGAGTTGACAGAGAAAGACATTACAAAGCATTTGTTATTTTTGGATAACACCTCTTCTAAGAACCATTTCCTTTGTGTTGCAGTGTTGAAATGACTGGTTTGACGGATGCCTGTGTCATTGACCTGTGTGCTGCTATAAGAGCCACCAAGACTCTGAAGAGCCTGGAGATGAGAAACAACTCCCTGACGGATGTCTCTGTCCCGGCGCTCGTTCAAGTCATGCAGGACAGCGACGTCATGCAGGAGCTAAAGTGCGGATGGTTTATTTGAACCTATTGGCCATTTTAACTAGAAGTTATCAAGATAATGACACTTCTTCTAATCTGAGAACGGTTTCTCTTTCAGCTTGAGGTACAATGACTTCAGTGAGGACGTTCTAGACATGGTAGCGAATGGAAAAATCCAATACTGAAGGAGGCCAACACCTATTTGCCTCAGGAGGCTACAGAAATGACTGATTCATCAAAACCATTGATGGAAGTCTGGAGTGTAAAGATGACTTTGGCCATTTTACCTAAAAACAAACCGGTTCTGTGATTAGCTGTGAACTTTAACTGGGGGGAAATGCACCAGGATAGAGCTGACCCTGGAGGCCATTCCCATTGAGGAATGGGACCCAGAGATGCAATTTGAGCAATGCAGAAGCTGGCAGAACAGAAAAACAGCTTTTAGGAAATTGGCTCCAGTTTCCCTGAAGATACTTTTTTTTTCTCAAAGTAAACTTGAGTCTTTGTCAAACCAGTTTTATCTCTGAAAATGGAAACAATTGAGAATGCAGATGACAATTCAGTCGAAAAAAAATAAAAGATCCAACAACAATAAAGTAGCAGATGTACAAAAACTTTTTTGTTTTCTTCATTACATTTTGAAAGACAGTAGACTCATACACTGATTTGTCATCAAGTAGTCCTTCGGATTTTTGGTATTCGATTTCATAAGTACAAAAGGTGAAGCAGCACATTCAGCATGAATTTCTTGGTATTCTTAAATTAGAATATACACACACAAAAACCTTACATTTACAAACACATTTGATGCAGTGATTTCCTTTTTCTCTGCAGTAATATAAGCATATGTTTCAATGTAGTAAATTCTAAACTCAGAGCATTGCAGTGTGGGATTTTTCTTTTCCCAAACAAACTTTACTTTCTGCTGCCGCTTGCAAACAAGTGTAAACATCGTGCTGGAAAACTCAAAAGTTAGGGTGCCGCACTTTCCTGAAAATCTCAGCACCTCACTTTGGAGAAACAAAAAAATGTCAGCATAGAGAAGTGGGTCTGACAGGCACTTCTGGAAAAAGTTTTTAAAAAATTGGAAAGAAATGATCCCCCGCACACACAAACACCCCATCTCTATTAAAGTTACAGGTGGCTCTGCTGTCCTTTAAGTCTTCTTGTGATTGGGGTTCCCATGACTGTTGGAGTAAACATCTTCGTCTGAGCTGCTCTCTACGTCACTGCGGTCATCTTTAGACACCTGTGGGGGAAAAAAAAAAAAAGAAAAACAGAGGGAGATAAGGACTTCAGGTTGAGACATGACCACTTAGGAGACATCAGCCCGTGCTCTGTAAAACTACAGCCGTCTCAACATACTTAGATATTTTAAGTTTATACCATAATTCCCTGTTACACTAAATCTGCTCCAGTCAGAATTACTTTTGGATGGATGAAAAGGCTAGTTGGCAAAAAAATAAATAGATTGTGGGGGGTTTAGAAAAGAAAGGGCAAAATGCGTGTGGAACAAAACTGACCTAACCTCCTTTGCAGTTACAGATGCTTTTTCTGAAGAAAAGTTTAAACATGTTCTTGTGACACATTTCTGATGATGGAGAACATATATTAAGAAAATTAAGCTCAAAATTGCCTTTCTGAGTATTGCTCAACTCAAATCGTTCAGAATCAGACAAAAAAAATTCAGTTGGCAAAAGCTTGCAAGTGTGACGTAGAAAATACAACAGGCACAAGCTCCCTGCTCTGTTCTATTTGGACGCATCCACTTGCAGACGACTAGATCCACGTAGGTCTTTGTTTTCCTCGTCCGAGCTGGCATCTGGATCAAAACTGTACGGCTGGATAGCTCAGATTTTTTGAAGCACTGGTAATGTTAGGTTGGGCCTGTAAGCTAGCAGGAGAGTGTGTAATAGAGAGTGGTCATAATAAAAAGACCACTGGCAAAACATTACAATGGATTAAAAGATGATTGGCGTGGGACTTCAAGAATTTGATTCCCCGTCTCATACAAAAAACTAGCTAAAAACTCTTTCAGTCTTCTCAAAAAGCTGCGGCATGCGTTCCTCGATTTTTAGCCGAGGTTGCTGTCTCAGATTGCACACAAACATTACAACCAGAAGTTCAGATAATGAAATGCAAATCTGAATGTATTTGACTACATACAAAAAACAATTGTTATATAGCATAATGTCTGCACTTTCAGTTCCTCTCTGACATGATGACACAAGTACACGAGTTCCCCATGAGGAAATCAGAGTGACTAAAAGGTTTTAGTATCGATAGCAAACCAAGGGACAACGGACCGAAACAGAAAATAGCCACAACAAGGTTAGAAGGTGTACTAACCTTTCCCTTGAAAATGGCTTTGATTGCAATACGAGCGATGAGGTAGAACCAAATGACATGAAGACACTGCAGCACAAGCAGCAACCCGTTCAACAGCCACCATGCTCGGTACGGCCCCACGATCTCCCAGCTCTCAAACAGTACGCTGTAGATAACCCTGCAAAACAAGACGCGTATGAGGTCACCCAGCTGGCACAACTTAAGCGTGAAGTGGAATTACGATGCATCGATAGGATCTTACCAGAAAGGAAAGACGACAAGTCGAGTGAGAAAAAAAATCAGCGTGAAAACCACAAACATGCTGTCACACAGCCTTTGGTATTTGGCATAGTTTGCCAGCTTGGCCGCCTTAAGGAAGAACAAGATATTTAATTATTCACAACTGAAACAAATTCCAATATTTCAAGATTATAGTCATTTTAAACTAAAACAGTTGTAAAAAATGCATTCATAAATATACATTCATAAAATGTTTTAGTAAAAAAGGCAGCAGACTGCTATTTTTTTTTATTAAAGAATTAGCAAATTCACATACAGACTTAGTAGACTTAGTTAGATGCATCCCACAAAAAATAACAACACCAACCCATATGTCTTTACCTCCAGAAAAATGTCTGATGCATCATGCAGAGACATGATCATAGTGCCGACCCGTACCATGTTGTTGGTGTAGGAAAAAGTGATAAGCAGTATGGTGGCCAAGTGGTGAACAAACATGATGAAAAAATCCTGTCGTAGGAAAAGAAAAATAAACAAAAAAAAGCAGGGGCATGAGAATGAAAGATGAGTATCTGAATGAGTGTCCATTATTCTGCAAACTGGAAGATCAAATGACATAAAATACTGTCCTGTTGATTTTTATGGATAAAAATAAAAAGATTTTTTGTAAGTGTATTAAAAATGGTTGAAATGGAGAATAATTGAAATTCAGCCTTAAGATGAACATCAAATGCACTAAAAATGTTTGAATCCCTTTTAAAGCCTTTAAATGGCTGTTGTAGTTTGTTAACACATTTCAGATAATATACACACTTACCCTTTATTTAGTAAAAATAAAATCAAAGTTGACTTTCACTTTTTTCCTAGAACAACTGAGAGGAAAGTGGTCTAGGTTTGTGTATGCATCAGCTTCCCGGTGCCGGTAAACACTTGAGTCACTTCACACAAACCCACAACTGCATGCTGTCATTTCTCTTCAAATGTGTTTGTAGATGCATCACAGACATTTGTGTGTCATAATGTGTCAGAGGAGGCGCATTATGCTGACATGAAAACACAAAAAGTATGGCATCCAAGTGTAGTGTGTTCATTCAGATTTGTCCGTTTCTAACATGGGCTTATACCATGGTCCGGGTGATACTCGATTCTGATTGGCTGGTGGGTGTGCATTAAAAAGGAATATACCACGCCTAAAAAGTAGTTTCGGTCACATAGCATAAATGTTTTATATCACTGCGCTGGCTTCTCTAAAATAAACTTTAGCTTCATCATTTGGACAAAAACAACTGGTAAGAGGCGAATTTTCTCTCTGAACTTATGCTTTATTCACCCATCGAGACGATCAGCATTGAGAGAGAAAGATCTATCTATCTATCTATATCTATATATCTATATCTATATCTATATCTATCCCCTTGGTTTACTATCGATATAGATATATAAATATATATCTCGCTTTATATCGCTGAATCTTGACTGCAGCGGTGGCGCAGTGCCTTGTCATGTTACCGTGACAACACATCCCATAACAAATACTCCGCTTTTCGTGAATAAAGTGATCCAAATCGGGGGAAAACAAAACGAGAATTAAGGACTAAAAAATGGTTAATATTTATTTCTTTTGAAAGTGACCATGGTATAGGCACTTCGCGGAAGCATAGTTCAGGCTTTCACGGCGTGCGTTAAGTAAGGGTTAATGGCAGACGAAGTGTGCGGTTACTACTTTTTAACGCACGCCGCGGAAGCCTGAACCGTCCGACGCGTCGCGCAGCACCACTGCTGCAGTCAAGATTCTGCGATTTATATATGCTGATCGTCCCGATGGGTTGAATAAAGCATCAATTCAGAGGGAAAGTTAATCGCTTACCGCTTGTTTTTGCTCAGATGATGAAGCAAAAGGTTGTTTTACAGAAGCCGGCGCAATGATACAAAACATTTAAGCTAGCCGACCGGAACTTCTTTTTTCACCGTGCGGTTATCAGATTTTAATGCATACCCAGCAGCCAATCAGAATCGAGTATTCAACCGGACCATGGTATAAAAAAGTATAATACATACTTCGTCGGCCATAAACCCTTACATAAATTATAACTATAACTGAACTGTCTACTACTAGAGTTGTAGCTTCACATTTCTACACTTTACTTCTCCATCAAACATATTCCCTTTTTTTCTTTTACTTTCAAACTTACTTTTTTTTTAAACAAATAACCAAAAGTATTTAAGGCAGATGCACTGATTTTTCTCTCACTTTGTACAATTTTCTTCCAAAGACTTCAACAGTTTTGTTTAATTAAGTATCTCTAAAACCACTAAAGCCTTGTAGCTACATTATTTTACAATAATAATCCTATAGTAATGGCTACTTTTGGAATGAGTGTGGAAAAGTGTCATTAAAATAATCCCACAAACACACCTACGCTGATCTGACAGTAAATAGACTAATCTGGCTGTGTGCGTCAGGTCTTCGTATTTCAAGTGTAAAAGGGTTTTTAAGGTGGTTGAGTTAAGGAAAAAGAGAAACTTATGTGTATTTGCTTTATTTGTAATGTTGTTTCAACTGTTGACAGGATGCGAGAAGGAAGAAAAATAAATGTACAAATTATTTTTAAGTATTGTGGACACTTTTGAGGAGTCGTGTCACTTTTAAGACCAATTTCAACCTGAACCAAACTCCAACATGTATGTGCAACTATGACAAGGCAGCATGGCTGTTGGCGTTGAGCTGCTATGGTCTCACCTTACGTCGGATGTCTGTAAACTGGGAAAACATCAAAGACGAATAGAAAGCCAGCTCTGCAAGGTAGTAGTAGTACTGCCCAGGACTCCGATGCTTTATAGGGAAGTAAAGACAAAACACACCTCTGACAAATGTGGCTTTTATAATAGCCTGGCAACAAAATACTGCTGAAGGTGTAAGATCATCACAACTGCATTATCTGTAATGCCTTTGGAATTCATTTAAAACATAGATTTATCCACCTGAAAAGGGTAGTTGTGCCAGCACTGTCTGGTGTCCCACATCCAAGGTGACTAAATAAAGGAAAGTTTGTAAATAAATGATTTAGAGAGAAAAGCAAGAATGAAATGTTCCGTTAAAAGACTACAATGTTGTTAAAAGATAAAGCTAAGAACCACTTCATGTCAACAAAAGTCACAGCTGAAAAGTCAATGGAGCGCTAAGTGGAACTTACCACCCACAATTGGAAAAGGCCATAGATAAAAATCACCAGATAGAAGGTGAATCTCCACCTGTGGGCAGACAAAAGCAATGGGCCTAAATGAGGAGGCAGCGTGTTCAGAGGAAACATTAACTAAACTGATAGGAATGCAGAGACGTTTTACAAGCATTCCTCACAACGGCAAAACCTGAAACGCGCCCGTAACAGAAGCGTAAAGTTACAACACATTTGCCTAATTTGTACCTCACGATTAGATGCAGTTTGGATACAAGATCACTGAATTAACTCTGGATCTGCAGATAGGGTAACTTTGTGGAAATCTATAACTGGTTCACTATAAAACGAAAAGGAAAACTGTTGCAACAGCCAAAGTCCAGATCTTAACCTTTCAAATGATGTGGTTGGACCTTAACTTGGCTGTATGCCTGACTTAAATGAGTGTGTTCTCCTTATGAGATTATATTTACTAATTCTAAGAACTTAAGCTAGAAATATGGAACATCCCATTCTTATTTTGTTATTATCTGCTGCCATCTGTTTAATTAAGTCATTGATTACAGATTTGTCAATGATGTCACATGTTTCACTCGTGTGGAGCAGAAGTACGGCGTTTTTAGTGACCTACATGCTCTCACAGAACTTGGTCTGCATGCTGGGTTTGTCCTGGTTCCGACGGACGCGAAACCACCTCTGGATTTTCCGTTCATCCCAGTCCAGCTGCTTGGAGAGTCCCTCCAGGTCCCTCGAGCTCGGAGACTGGGAAGAACACGGATAGATCAGAAAAGGCTTCCCCTGAGAGTAAACACTTGCATAACACAGAACAAGGTCTTCACTGAATGTGTAACTGGGAGACTGGGGCGAGGTGCTGCCCCCGTGCAATAATGTCATCCATGCAGGTAGCGTGTGCAGAAACACAGTGCTTGTGTACCGTGTTGGACTGATACAGCTTCTCCAGAACGGCGTTGGGCTGAGCTCGCCGAGGCACTCCCGCCTGAATCTGAAGTATGTGGGCACAGGGCTTGGCCACTAGCCTGTGTACACACAGAGAGGTGCAAAAAAGAGAGGGTGGGGTCACAGGGATTGCATGTATTACGAGTGAGATTAAGCCAGTCAAAAAGCTATAGTAAACCGACTGACTCCAACTAACCAGGGGTGGAGAAAGAAAGCATGGCTATAGGGCAAATTCAAGAAGTACGAGTTTCCTGGAGAATGTAGATCCAAACAGACCAAGATGACCCGTCATGTGAGAGTACTGCAGGATGGGCCAGACCTAAATACTAATGTGTGTCACAAGACAATCCGGTTGAGCTGACCTCAAGATAGGCAAAAACTTGGAGACATGTCAACATAATCGGAATGTATTGGGGCGAATAGAACTTTAACTACATTTTAATTTACCTGGTTTATTTGCAAGAAAGTTTGGGAAACAGACCTTTAAATAAACAAACAAACAAAAGGTGGAGAAAAAAAAAAAAGCTAAACAGAGATTTGAAGGTAGCATCACCTGACAGCCACGCAGCAGTGACTCCTGCAAAGGTTCAGCTGGATTTTACTTTGAATGCCACGTCACATCGGAAGAAGAAGCCTGTCTCTGTTTTGGATACATGACGCCTGCAGAGACGGGCTCTCCCCCAGAGAATTGTGAAACAGTGACTTTTGTTTCCGTTTTAATTGTCAATGAATGCAGAAAACAGCTGCGAGTTATCAAACAGGCTCACGCGCCGCTCAGGATGGGGGAAAAAAGGTAATGAAAGTGAGTGAACGGTAAACTTCAGACAGACAGGTCTGACTAATGACTTACCTTTCAAACAGTAGTCTCGATAGTAAAATCCCCACCGCCAAAGGCAAAGCGTACACCATGTGACCCAGCTTGGGGTATTCCACGCCGGGTGGTGGATTCTCCAAATCGGCCCAGGACACATTTTCGGGAAGCCAGAATCTCTCGCTCCAAATCCAGTCCGAGATGAAGGAAGTCATCGGGGAGCAGAGGGTAACCGCGGAGTCCGCGGTGGATGACAAGCAAGCTAGTCGTGGGAGCCCTGCCTCGTCACCACAGCGCTGCAGTGAGTTAGCATCACTTCTGCTAATCTCTCCTGAGCAAACTGCGTGGACTTGTAGCTCGACGCGCAAAAGTCACAAGCAACTCCCACAACTTTGCCAGTGTGGATTTACCTTCGATGAATCGCTGCTGAGCGAAGTTGGGCTTTAGCTGTAGCTGGCCAATCACGCGCCATTGTTAAAACCAACCCACAATTCCCTTCATTTGCTTTTCTAAAGTTCATAACCGATCACGTTTTTTTTTTTTAGAAATATACAGATGTATACTTTTTTGTTGTTGCTGGAAATGACTAAAAAAGTTGTCACCCATCGTTTAATTTTTATATAGTCTTCTTATATACAAAAAATGTAAAAACGAGTTTTGTAAAGTTAGTTTTTGAATAAAATAAAACTTTATTGATCACACAACGAGGAAATGACCTTTTTCTGTTTCTATTCTTTTCTGTTTTAGGAAAAATTACCTAGTTACCACAGCTCTATAAAACCAGTAAATAGATAATAAATAAAAATACACATTATAAATTAATAACAACAACAACAATTATTGTCCAGTCCCTATGAGACGTTGTAGAGTTTAGCTGACAGCCCCCCCCCCCCAAAGTTCATTAAATTTTAACAAAAAAGTGACATTTTACAGGAAATAGATTTAGCAGAGTTCTGATTTTTTTTAAATGACATTCTTGTGTCTGCTCCTGATTCATTATTATTTGATCAAAGAAATACTTATAAATACTATTTTTAATCCTAATTTTCTTTATATGTATCCTCCATCATATGAAAAATGCTACAAAAACATGTTAAAACACCAGCAATACAATTTTCTTTGGAGTGAATCTTTAAAAGCATGATTACGTTTTTCTATATGTTAAAAAAAAAAACAATTAAATAAAGTAAATCATTGTTGCTTAAAAGAGGTGTAGGCTATGACCTTTTTAATTTGGGCTATTGATGAACATCTGTCTATATATGTGGTTCTTTTCTTGATAAGTAAAGCTTGTAAGTTCTCATGTCATCCCTTAACTAACTTTACACTATCCTACATTTCATGTGGAAGTTGGTCTAAGATTGACAGTCCTTGTCCTTCCAGATCTTCGTAAGCTGACACTTTTCGGGTATCATGGATCACACAACCTGAACATGCTAAAGGAGAAGTCTCCTCAGTGGAAATCTGGAAAGACCCAAAAATCCCAGAAAGGTATGTTGGTCTTGCAAAAGAGCCGAAGGTATTACAAATATCCTAAAAAAGGTGTTACATTTGACATTGAAAAATGTACTTCCTTGTAAGATACTTTTAAGAGCATCAGGTTCTGTTTGATGAGCAAGATGGCTGAAGTGAAAAGTTTAAAAAAAGCATATTAGTAAATAAAGGAATAGATCATTTGTTAAATAAATCAGAGCTTGTGTATTGTGTAGACGGGTTGTACAAAGCTACAACTCCTCCCCTCCCGTCTAATGTTTCTTCAGTCTTGTCACACACCTTTATTCTACTCGCTAATAAGCATTTTTAGGATCCCAGCCAGCATGAATCTGTTGGTCACTCTGGCTTGAACAGCACATTCAAATCTCTCCTTTCGACTTTCACAATATAGAAATGGTCTCTGAAAAACCCTCCTCCCCCATTTAGGAAATTTCAGTTGGGTAATAGTGTGTTACCAGGCTGTGAGAAAAAGGGATTGCCACTGATTGTTTAGTCTCATCTTTATATCTCTCTCCATGGATGTTACCGCCAACAATGACCTGCTTGATTTCTAAATTACTTGAAATGTTGCCCCACACCATGACACTACCTCCACCAACTTATTATACTCTATCAACGAAGCAATCTGCACAACATTCTCCGGAGTTTATTTCCATGCTGTGACTCTGTGAACCATTTTTTTTTAGAGGGAAGCAAACCCGATTTCCAAAAGTCTGTTTCTTGTCAAGAGACAAAGGAATATTAATCAAGCTTGTAGATGAGTGGAATTATCTACTTTTTATGCTGAGTCATGAAGTGTTTTAAATACTGAAAAATACTAAAGTGACTTAATATGTTATATTTCTTTTTTTTCTTTTTTTTTAAAGAACAGAAAAAAGGTTCAAAGCCCAAGTAGGTGCTCTCTGGAAAGAACTTATGGTTATTACTAGCTAGAAATTATCATTTATAATTATAAATTCCGGTAAGGATTTTTTTCTCAGATTCTTTTTTCTTCTGATAAGTTACATATCATTAGTAAGTTACTAAAATACTAAACATTTTATAATTTCTAACAAAGTATTTTTTTCTGTGAAGTTTATTTCATGAAAAAAAATTATATTTTGGTTTAAAAATAAACCCCTCGCTTGTTTTACAAATGTCAATTCTTTGAAATGATGATGGCATTTGTTGAGTTGTAAAGTAAGGTGCTTATGCAGCAAAATAGTGTTATTAATCTGTCAAAATGTATGTTTTATAACATTTGCACAATACATTTTAAGTTAATATATGCCAGTGTAGAGGCACAACAATTATATTGAGTGTTTTTAACTAAATTTTCGCAAATAATAATGAAGCTTTCAATGAATAACCATGTATTTCTTTAACTCCTGTTTTGTGTGATCTCATTTTTTTAGTCTAAGATATTAATCTCTTGGATTCTTCACTAGAAAAATACATATTTAGGAAAACAGAACCATTTCTATTATTTTTAGTACTAAATCCATTAGTGTTCAATAAAAATTAAAATTTACATTGGGAAATGCATGTTTTAGGTTTGTGACAGTGTGGTTTAACATTTGTAGCATGTTTAACTTTAGTGAAGAAACATAGTTCTAACCCATCGGGCACAAGCTGTCTGCCCAAGATTAGATAACTACTTATTTTGTAGATGTCTACAGGACATCTCAGACAACTCTATTGTGTTACTCTATAAGATGGTCTACCAATGGTGTTCTGAAAGATATCTGCATATAGATATCTTTGCGTTGGACGGTTCTTGCCTCCAATTTATTTCTGACAATGGACACCTCGTCTGGCAATATCCCTTTCATGTACTCCAACGGCTTTGATACAGTTTCATGAGTTTCCTAAGAACAGACAATCTTTGAAATGAACCGTAGCGTGCTTTATTCCAGCAGAACACTGTTTGCATTTTAAGGGACGAATATTTCAGCGAGATAGAGTTACACTGCAACATTCGGATTGCTTCACATCACGAGTTCAAAGGTCAGACGTGGTCAATACCTTAGATTTGAGATAAGCGGAGACAGCTTGCAATTTCAGAGTATTTTCTATTTTTACCGACACCTCGACTCAAAAGTTGTCAACTTTTTTGAAATGTTACATTCACACTTTTTTCAACAACAATCCTTAAAGGAGCCACAATGTCGTGATTAAGGCAAAACATAGATGCCTCAATAGAGGGGTTCTGTGGGTTGTGGGTTCTGAACCACAAAAGCCTAAAATGAGATAAACACACTATCTTACATATTATCTGTGCAACCGAATTACGTACTGGCTGATTGGGCAGGACAAATTAAAGTTTTGTTGAGTCCACCTACCAGTCAATTTAAAGAAATTTCAACTGTAATGATGCACAACTTGTCAATAGAAAATGTGATACATCAAAACAACTGAGGAAAAATAATATAAAAAAAACTTGTGACTGTCAAATGTGCCAGCTTTTAAGTAAAAACTTACTTTTTAACTTGAAAATTAATGGAAAAAATTAACCACCGGCCTCTAGTGGAAAACTGGGGAATGTAGGATGAAAATCATGCAGCTCTAACACGTTGCTGGTTGTGCTCATCAACTCAACTGATGTGGAGGGGAGTCCAAAATGACCATCTCTGTTAAGAAACAACTACATTTGAGACAATTAAGACAACCAATATTAGGTAGGTATAAGGTCAATATTTTGAGCGACTACGGAAATGTTTGATGCTTATAAATATATGTGCAGACTTAGTTTATCTAAGTACAGTGTGATGGGTTCTTTCTAAATCTTTGAACAGAATGACATGCATAATCTTTGCCATAATTAAGCAAAAATTAATAGAAAATAATTAATAAATCTTATCCTCAAATCGTTGTCATTGATATGACACTGTACATGCCCAAATAAGTATAATTACTTAATAAAAATACAAATAGATACTTTTTCTGTCAATGAATTTAGAATAACTCCAAAATTGTTCTTCTAAAAATCTCAGAAACAAAATGTATTAATATAGGAAACCTCACGTCTAGTTCTGTAGGTTTACATTATTTTAAAAGGATCTAAGCTGTGCATGTAATTCATTCCTCTAATAGTTTCAGCACAATTTGAACCTCAGAACGAGATGTCTACTTAAAGATCAGTGTGTTCTAGAGTCTAAGTGATACACAATTGAATGCCAGGGTGAGATTTCTACATCAGTACCATCCAGCTAGAGAGCAGCTCAGCACCCCAAACAAAACCTCTCTGTGTCAGAATGCAGCTGCAGCTTCCGTGATGCCCTACACAAATACATGACCCAGTGTGGAGGGGCTTGGGACTTCAGCCATGAAACAGGGGAAAGGAGGCTCCTACGGCTGAGTTTAGCTTTTTCATTTGCCTCAGTAAATCTTTTATATCATCTTTAGATATTTATCACTTTACCACAACCAGGTTTTTACTTCTGTTTGGCCCAGCACATGATGATGGAGCTCACAGTTCTTGTTTTCCTGCTGTACTCCCCCCTTCAGTGCTTGGACTGTTCCATTTCAGGTCTAAAAAAACCTGACAGTTGGGGAAGAGTTCTTCTCCGTGTCACGGACGACTGTGGCCTCAGCTGAGTACTGTAGCTCCTTCCTTAAGGTAATTTTATTTTATTTTGTGTTTTTCTACATTTATTCTCTTAGGATGTATACTATCTTTTCTTTTAGTGGTGGGGTGCACTTAGATCATTTTTTGGTTTAGTTTTTTTTTTTATAAATAGGAAATCCTTAAAAGTAACACTAACATCACTGATTGTTTTAACATTGCTGCTAAATTTAAATCTGTAAACTTTGTGTGCAGTTTGTTTTAGCAGAGGAGCAAATGGATCAGAAAGAGATGAGTGATCCTCTGAACAATGTGTCACTGATAAAAGGTAAATCACCTCTTGTCATTACTATAAATGTTGGATGTTGGATATTAGCACTTATTTGCTCCTTCTAGAGGTCTTGCTTGATGCAGCATGCCTTACATTATTATACTGGGGGGGAAAAAGAAAGAAAGAAAGAAAGCATGAGTCACTGGGTTTGGACCTACATGCAGTTCAGAAGATGGCCTTGTTTTGGAGGTTAGAGTGTCTTGTGTTTACAGGAGGCATTGATGTGAGTTATCTTTACATTTTGGTGACTCAGAAATCTAGAAATCTGCAGAAAGCAAACGGTCAAGCACAGTGAGCCAATGAATTTTGCATGATGAATGAATTTGTGATGCTGCCGCACAGAGTATTACAGAAAGCACAAAGCAGACAGTGTCCACCGTGTCATCTCTGAAGGATGCTACGATTCACAGAAGCAGCCGGCAACGGGGAAGTTCTAGCTGCTTTCTTGTGTTCAAACAAAAAAATTGTTGATAATTGGAGCGAGAAGTGCAAAAGCCCTTGCTTTGGACCGCCGTCACACTGGGGAGAAAACAAACTGCAGGGAAAAGAGGGGCTGTGATGGCTCCAGCCTACAGCACAGGCGCTAAAAAAAGACGTTATCCTACATTTATTCTGTTGCCACTTGAGGCGATGTGATGTTCAGTCTTCCCTACTAATGTGAAAGGTATTTTTATTCAAGCTAATCCCAGTGCTGCTTTGTCAGGTGTCATTCTGTGGTATAAAAACAGACAGCGGCTGTTATAACCAATGTTTCTAAAGATAACATCATGCACCTTTTTTGGTGAAATGTCCTTTCAAGCTGCCTGCTGTTCCTCAAAGGACGTACTTTTCCAGACAAAGTGAACAGGAACAGTGAGCCCACTCACATTCCGACTCTCACTCATGCATATGCATTCATGGGGGAGCACGCAACCACAAACTGGGCAGAGCTCTGCCCTCTCATCCTTTGTCTGGCACATGGCTGAGGTGGTCATGTGCTTCAGTCAGAGCCACGAGTTCCTAGCCTTTGTGTCATGTCGTTTCATTTTGGGTGAAGCTCCATCAAGGCCGTGGCACCACAAATACACTCAGTGACAGCAATGTTTCCACTACATCTGCTGCATTTTACTGCAGACCAGCTCCTGTGATGTGTCCTTTTATGGCGCACAACTTTGACCCGTCCTGGTTCCTGTTGCAGCCTCCAGCAAATGCCTCTCTGCGATGAGGTCATCTCTTTTTCTGGTCAAGATAGATTAGAGGATCAAGGTTTTAGAAAGTGCAATTATTAGTGGAGCTTGTTGCCGTCTCTGGGAAACAAAACAACAGTACAGGGAAGTTTGGACCTGGAACTCTGAAACATGACTGGAGGATGGGAATTTGAGTTTGATAGCTGCTTAAAAAATGCAGATTATTGTACAGTAGTTGTGTCTATTTCTTGATTTGCAATTAGATTTATTTAATAGGCTTATTTGGATATTTTGGGAAAGCGTTTATATTTTGGACTGCAAAGTTATCATGATCAAATGTTTTTACAGCTGAATTTTTGTGTTAGCTCGTTTTTTAATAACTTTTGGGCTCTCTTCATTCTGGCACAACTCGATTGTTGTTTTTTCTATCTGTGGCCGGCAGATAATCTGACCAGATCAAACATGGAATCCTCTGGTGACTCGGACAAAGTGATTCAACGCTTGAATGACGAACTGCGACAGGCTCAGGAGATTGCCAATACAGAGAAACATAAATGCATGGAACTGCAAGGTGGAGGCACATCAATTACTTCCACACATACATCCATGTCCTGCTATCTTTAAATGAATCAAATGATGCACTTTTCCTTTTTAAGGTGTCTTGGAAGAAGAGAGAAAAGAAAACAAAAAACAAGCAAATGAATCAGCAAAGCAGATAAAGCACCTTCAAGGTAAATTTGCCTAGTTGTGGACTCAGTAAAGTTAAACTAAATGCACGCTGTAAAAGCTTATCTCGCTGATCTTGGTGTTGGCAGGCCAGCTGCAGCAGCTCCAAGAGGAGATGGGTGTTGTCAAGGAGCAGATGGACGTCTCCTCCAGTTCAGCCAATGAGCTGCAAATCGCCCGGGACGAAGTGAAATCCCTGAAGAAGGCCCTGGAGGTTGCCAGTGCTGAGCGCGACCGAGACATTGCTGCTATCCAGTCTAACCTGGCTGCTGCCTCAAATGACCTGGACAAGTGGCGCCAGACTGCTAACAAATATGAACGTGAGATTGACGACCTACAGAGGGATCTGCAGCAGCAGAGCAAGCAGTGGCAGAAAACTGCAGAAATCCAAGGTTTAGTATGTTGCAAATGAAAACTTCATTTAGACAAACACATCTTTCAATAATTTACTATAATAGTTTTGGAAAAAATATCTGCTCAATGACCGAGAAACGAAATGAGCTTCGTGTACATCCCTGAATTTATACATAACAAGTGAATAAGGTTTCAGATTTTGTACTAAAATTAATTCTCAGGAACTGCTTGATGTTAGGCTTTTGTTTTGAAAAATGGATTGAAAACTCCATGGAAGAAAATGCCAAACATGCCAACAGATTTCTTTTTTTTTGTAATTTTATTTATAATTTTGAATCTTTGTTGAAGCTAATTAAGAACAGACCATCTGTTCATATATATGTGTCATTAAATCAAACTTCTTTTCCCCCTTACAGCCAATGAGCTGCAGTCAATTCAGATGGAGTGTAACAGCCTTCAGAAGGAGTGTTCTGTCCTGCGCTCTGAGAAGCAGGACATGGTGAATAAGCACCAGAAGGAGAAGATCAGTCTGCAGAGTGAGTGTGCCTCTCTCCGGGCTGAAAAGGAGGAACTTCTCAAGAGTCACCAGAAAGAGAAGGCCAACCTGCAGAGCGAATGTGCAGCACTGTGCTCGGAGAAAGAGGAAGCGGTGCAGAAACAGCAGCAGCTGCAGAGGGACCTTGTTAGGTCAGTGCAGCGGCTTACATTACCTATAGCTCAGCGTTGCCCATCCTCCCTCCTTTTGTTCCCACTGTCCCGTTCGGTTGACTCAGCTGCAGTGTGAATAAGTGCATTTATTCTTTATTTTTTTGGGGTAGTTGTCGTGACCAGAACGCTGAGCTGAATGGCAGCCTCAGAGCCATTGAGCAGTCTCAGCAGGAGTTACTGAAGAAGCTGGAGGGCCTGCAGCTCCAGCACCAGCAGGATAACAACGAGCTGCAAACGCAGCTGGGAGAGGCAGACAGCCGCTGCAGAGCTCTGCAGAGAGAGGTATGGCCTCCAAACTGAAGACATCTGTGCAATTTTCCAGATCAACATACCTATGATTCTTTCCACTTTTGCAACACTTTAACGTGTATGCATTGTATTCATACTTTCTTTAATATCTCTACTGAGGATACAAAATTAAGACAGGTCCCTTTTTTTAAGAGATCAGGCAAACAGGTCCATCTGTGAATAGAAAGATGAACTATAGATTCAGATGCTGAGCAGGCCACTTTACAGGGCTGACGTTGATGCAGAGGTACAATGTTAATGAAAGAGGAATTTCTGTACTCACAGCAAGGACAGGAAGTTCTGTCTGTGAAAGTCACTCCATACTTTTCTAATGGAGAATTACAAATCGTATCATCTACACTGAGTACATCATCAGTAATTTGATATAAAAAAAAAACAACAATTAAAACTGAACACAGGAAACACATCATTTCCATAACATTAAGAATTATAGTTAAAGACCCACTCCGATTAAAATAGTGTTTTTGGCGTTTTTAACATGTTCTTGTGGCATTTTTCTGACGATGGAGGACACATATAAGGAAAAATTACATTTCTGAGCATGACTTTATCGAAAATTGTTGTGAACCAGGATCATAGGACAAAAACAGCTGGATAGCTCCAATATTGCTCACAATTTTTGTTGTACCGGTAATGTTATGTTGGGGTTGTGAGAATCTGTAAGCTAGCACTCTCAGTTCTGGGTGACATGAAAGGGGAGTGGGGTTGCTCTGCACCAACACTCCCTTCCACAACTCCTGCCGCTCTGCAGAAACTATGTCCTAAAAAACACAAGATATTATTTTTATTTTGGCTAAAAACAGCATAATCGAAATTAAAAGACCACTGGAAACGCTTTTAAAATAGATCAAAAGACTTCATTTTGATTAAAATGTACACTGATGTAGTAAAGCTGCATCAGTTCATCTATATCACATCTAATAGGTATTTTGTAGTATTTTCAAAGTTTCATTTGTGCTTGCAGTTATGATTTTATGTGAGACTGACAGGGAAACTGAGAAACAGCAATTTTGAAGAAGAATTTCCTGTTTGTTTCTAACATGGTGAACAGCAGCAGTTTACGGTTGAGAAATCCTTTCGAAAGTCTAAATAAACTGAGATCATTTTCCCAGTAACTGTCACCAAATTCTTTAAATGATGTTCCTCCCCCAGGTTAACAGCTCTTGGAACTGTAAGCCACTCAAAAGATGTAATGTGATCCTCAAAACCACAGAGGGATGTTTAACTAAGTGTGATGTCTTATGATGCCTACGTTGGACATTATCAACACAATTTCATTTGTGGTTTCTTGGAAAAAACAGAAAATACTTCAATGGCAAATCAAGAATTTAGTACATGTGAATTCTGGGGGGATTTTTTTAGACTTCTGCAAAAACCATAAACCTAAAAAAAAGTGTAATTTTGTGTGAAACTTGTGTGTGTTAAATTCTCCTGGAGTCTTGCATGCTTTTAGTCAGAAGACGCAAGCTTGACAACTGATCCTCTGCTGTTGCTACGCTAAAACAGCAGCGTCATTGTTAACAGGAAAACCAAGATGAAGTTATTCTCAACTGCATTTCATTCCTGTTGCGTTGTTGCTGCCTTTTCAGTCACTGAATAGAAAGGGGACTGTTTTCTGTCATTTTGTCATAATGTTTACTGGGATTTGTTTGGCTTGAAACTCAAAACTCAAAAAAAGATTCTCCTTTTTTTTTGTCTTACAGTTTGAAGATGCTCAGACTGAGTTATCTGACCTGAAGGAAAAGTTGGAGAGCAGCCAGCAGGAAAAGCATTCACTCTTAGATCAGCTGGAGGAATGCAAAGCAAGCCTGAGTGACATGCAGGAGAAGGGATCTAAGGTTAGTGCTGATCTGTCAGAAACTCCTGTAGGAGGTGGACATCTTTTTTGTTGCGTAATCAAGTGGGAGCAAAAAAACAAGCATTCAAGGAGGTGCTTTAACTGTTTCAAATGCTATAAAAGACTTTGAACACAAAGAGGCATTATTAAAATGGTAACACCTTCACCAGTTATGTTGTTATAGGAGCTCAAGCTATGCCTCCAAATCTGCAAGAACATTACCCTGAGCATTTGTTTGCCATGAAATGTGAATCTCTTTGAAGATTCACGATTTCCTATTTTATTTCAGCAACCTGCTCGTCTGTTCTCATCCTGCCGTAGCCTGTGGTGGGCCGTTCACATGTGCGGATTCTGAAAGATGATAAATGCAGCAGCTAAATCCCCCCCCCGTGCAGCCCAGTCGAACATAAGTGACTCTTTAAGTCCACACACAAACACCATGATAGAAAGTTAAGAGGGGAAAATGGCTGTTTATGTGGACATTCTTAGACATGGTGCAAGCTCCACCCTAAAAGGGGCCAAAAAGTAATAACACTGTTTTCCTTTTAGATAGCGGAGCATAATTTTAGCATGGACTACAAAATCATGTGCGCAAACAGATGTTATTTAGATAGGATCTACTTAAGCACCACTTAAACACCAACACTACTGACTGCGTAACTTATTAATACAGCTGTGGCCAACCAGTGTGTCCCTTCCCTTCTGTAGACCTCCCTATTGCTGCCTGTTCAAGCCATAGTCATCGGCCTTATCCTGGCTTTGCTGTATTGGTGTTTCGGCGCATTGTGGTAGTAAAGGTACACATTACTACTGTCAAGTTGGCCTACATCTGTCATTTTCATTATTAGTTTTTGGATCATTGCATGGCCTAGTCAGGTTTTCTTCATTTCCCAGAATGCCTTCCTCATGGGGAGATTTAAAAAAAAAGAATCTAAAAATTGCTGCCTTGAAAATCTAACCTCTTTAATCATTCAGATGCATCGTCTGACATGTTTGTCCTGTCCGAATGGCTAATGATTAACAACTTGTCTGCTCAGCTTGCCTGGTCCTTGTTCACATTTATTATTTTGGCTTTTGGCTTTCTATCATCCGTGCTTTTCCCAGACTCAAAGCTTGTCTTGCTTAAGGGATAGGCTACTTTATGAGGAAGGGTGATGCTGAGCTTTTTCTCTGTTGTGCCTCTCTTTTCCAGAAACCGTGGATGATCTGGGGCCCTATGGTTGCTGTGGCTCTGACAGCTGTGACGGCTGCTGTGATCTTCAAAACCTAAGGGCAACGCTTTCAAACATACACACGCACATTCTGGAAACCCATGTTTGTCACGAGACGTTGAAACTTGCCCCCTTATCATATCTTCACTAATAAGTGGGAGGGCTCCTATTTAATAGTATAATTGTTAAGATGCTCTATCTTCGATGGCGGGGATGCTAACAAACGAATGTTGGTCTTTTTTTTGAGTGAATCAGTAAGTTTGTGTGTCTGTTACTGGAGGGAAGTTTAGCCATCTATGTTTCATGTCATTTATCAATTTGATTCATAGGATCATCCATTAATGAATGTAAAACTGCTTCCCCAAACGTATCTCTCCAAATAGCTATCTAAACGCTTAATGTGTTTGTTGTCATAAAATAATCACCACCACCGGAGGATGATGGGTAACAGTTCACTGATGGGTGTTTGCTTTGTCAATGGATGTCTTGCAAATGTAAAGATGGATAAATGGCAAAGTTTGAAAGAGAATTCTTTGATTTCATTTTTTTTCTCCCACTGGAGCATCATTAAACACAAGTGACACAACTTCCTTTCTGAGCCGTAACTTTGATTTGTAAAACCAGAGTAGCTTTTCATTTGAAAAACAGACGGTAAAATTCATATTTTACTAGCTGCAGTTCACTTAAATGTAAAATGACACATAATGGTTCTACTTTATTTTTTGACCCATTTTCTCCAATGTCTTAAAACGTTTAAAGAAAAAAGGAACGTGAAGTTGATGCCGTGACTCAACTTCACGACAATGTCGCCAGGATAAATGACATTGTTTCAATGAAAATTTAAACACATTTCATTTATTGTATATCAAATATAGCTTCCAATAAAAGAAATTTGCCAACGTACAACAAAATGTAGCACAATCTGATTGCAATAATAAATATTCTTTCTTAAAATCCCACTGTGATCATCTTTTGATCTATTTTAAAACCTTCTCAGAGTTTTTTATTTTTATTATGATTATGCCGTTTTTAGCCCAAATAAAAAACTTGTGACATTTCTAGGACAATCCCTAAAGGCAGTAGGTCATCAGAAATTCCCTTCTGAGTTGTGAACAAAACTGCTGGTGTGGAGTAAGCCTGCCCTCATTTCCCATCATCCCTTTGTTTATATGCAGTACTGTCCTGCTTGCTTACAGCCCCTTACAACCCCAAGCTAACATTAGCAGGGCAACAGAAATAGCAACCAAAATTGGAGCTATCCAGCTGTAATGTTTTGAGCCAGATGGCAGCCAAGATGAGGAAAGCAAAGATGTTAATGGATCTATTTGTCTGCAAGTGAATACATTGGAAGGAAGTACAGCAGGAATTGCCGGTGTAGTTTGTACGTAACAACTACAAGCTTTGTTATACTGCATTTTTTTTGCCTGGTACTGATTCACATCAATATAAATTAAATTAATACTCAGAAAAACAATTTTAATCTTAATTTTATATGTCCTCCATCGTAAAAAAAAATGACACAAGAACATGTTAAAACACCATACAGGGGTGGCTAACCCTGGTCCTCAAGAGGCTCAACCCTGCCTGTTTTCCAGCTCTCCCTCACTAGCTTGCTGTTGATTAGCTGACTTAAGTGATTCCCCATCCTGATTGACTGAACACAACTGGTTTAGGTTATCAGCATCAAGCAGTCCAGGGAGAGCTGGAAAACAGGCAGGGTTGAGGCTCTTGAGGACCAGGGTTAGCCACCCCTGAAGTTAGGAACCTATTGGGTCATGTTCCTGAGACTCACCAATACTGTTATCATCTACAACGCTTCAAACAACCACTGAACCCACACTATGAATAGCTTTCATGTCTCAAAAGTTTAAGTTTTACAATAAAAATCGATTCCACTTAGGATTTGCTTTGGATACAACCTCAGTTAAAAAACTCATGTAAGCGTGTCATTTCTTTTCAAAGTAGTTAAAGCTCACTTGCTGCTGTTTTGCCTTTTTCCTGCTTTGTTTCGAATGACATTTACAACAGTTGCTCTGTGCTGACAGCAAGAGACCCAACGTGTTTGTTCCTAACAAATCAGGTTTGTCCTGTTGGCCAATGTACACATCAACGTATGCTCTTTTTATTTTCCACTTTTTTTGGTTATGCTTTTTGTTTTTACAAAGGCGTAAAATTTAGTTGTGGATTTACAGAAGGACTCTCATGAGAAATAGTAAAGAAACATGTTCTGACATTTTGAAATCTAAACATTAACTCTCGTCACTCTATTTCTGTTGGCCACAGTTTCAGATGACAAAGTATATATATAAGTGTTAGATGAAAATTCTTCATGAGACGGAAACCAGTGATTGTTTGAATGGGAGAAACCCCACATACTTTCTCTTTGACATAACCAAAGAGACTCATATGGCTTCTTGTGTCACTTCCTCAACGTTACAGAAATACAAACAATTCTGGCGCAGCTCTTTAGGGAAATTAAGAAATGAAACAGTTCGACCATGACCTCATAAGAAAACTGCTCTGAATTTTAAAGAGAAAATATTTAAGCACTCCAAATACAAAGTGGCTTATTCTAAGACAAAAAAAAATGTCACATTGCGATGTGTTATGAGGCCCTTTTTTTAATTTCGCAATCCCCATGGTCTGACTTTATCAGTGGCAGACAGTGATGTGGCATTTTCTTTCTATCGGCTCTGCTGTGTCATGATTTCCTTTCTAGATCCACTGTGCTTAAAGCATAATGTGGCGGAAGTCATGTTGGGACAGAAACATGTGAGTAGATTTGAGACAACCCCTCTGTCTTATATAAACTCAAATAGGCGAATTCTTTCAATGTCGGCTAAGCATCTCTGCACAGCTTCCATGTCCATTTTTTCTGCTCTACTTTGTATGTAGGTCATCTTTAGTGGACCAGCATTGCTGCAGGATGACAGTTCAGCACCAACATAGTGTTATCAGGAGCAACTGACTGTTTTACAGCAACTGACTGTAAAAAACCTGTGTCAATGACACCACTAAATAATTCTTTTTTGGTGCTTATAAAACTCATGTGTTCAAGTTTTTCTTAGTATATCTAGTATTTTTTGCAGTCATATTGGAGATACAGGGGCATCATCAGGGGATCCACTGAATCATCGTCGGTTTGAGACTGTAGTCTGGTCAATTCACTGTCAGTGAGCTCCGATTGAGTGTCTGACATGCCTCTAACGTGCCTTTGAATGAAGGAGGATTGGATGTGTCATTTACAGCTGCATCCTAAAGTGCAAAAATTGCTCACAGCTGCTCCTCCAACTGAAGCAGAAGTGGCCTCTCGTTGTCTTTGGATGAGCTAAATCTCTACTGATCTATGCAAAACAGCTAATACCAGAGTGTAGACAGACCAAAGCTTGCCTCTACCATGACACCCAGTGGTAAGTAATGGCCTTCTGGTTGAGCTGGGAAGACAAATTGCAGTGATAACAGTCCAGTTATCATCTTATTTGTATCCTTTGACATGATCTTGTTCTAAATTTGTCACTAAAAACATTTAATGTTTATAAACTAATATCCACTTTAATAAAAGCTAACCATTTTTTTCGGCAGGGGTTAAAAAATACAAGCATTTAAGCAGTTGACTATCACTCCAAATCACAAAACACCCATTTTTGTGAATCTACTATTGCTTGAGTGTATCACACATTTTAATATGAATAATCATTTTCCCTGTCAAACACAATGTCTGATCGCTGCGTTCACTTTAAAAGTTTGACCGAATGAGTGGCCTGGATTTCTTTAATGGTAGATACCAATCAATAAGTTTTAACCAGAGCAACCATACACCGATTGGAGAAACAGAACTCCCACATTTCCTTTTTCAGAATACGATTCTTTTGCTTAAACTTATTTTTGAACAAAAAAAGAAGGAATCTCTGAGAGTCTTTGTCAAACTAATCAACAAAACCTTTGTTCCAATGCCTGCAAGTGGCTGTAAAAAACAAAGAAAGGAAATAATTATCTGAAAGTAAGTTTGGACACTTGTATAAATGCCTGCTGTATAGATTTAAACGGTTGGTACCTTCTCCATGTGGTTTTTAAAGCTTTAGCTTATGTAACTTCTATGTTTTTCTTCTCGTGGTATTGCATGGTAACGGGCATGTTTCATCTATTTCTAGGTCAAATATGGCAGCTGATTTAGACGTGGTTAATCTGTTTGTTATTGCTGGAGGAACACTGGCTATCCCCATTCTGGCTTTTCTGGCCTCCTTCCTTCTTTGGCCATCTGTACTCATAAAAGTGTATTACTGGTAGGTGCAGTAAATGCTCTAGTTGTCGATATACAGGAAATTTCTAAATGTCCTGATGATCTAGTTTTATAAAAAAAAATGCACTAATTAGATGTATAACCAGCAATTGCTCTGCAATATTTTACAATGTGTTTTGCATTGGGAAAAATGATATACTTCAAATATTTTTAGGCACTTTCATTTATGTTGTTTTCCCAGTTTTAAAAGAAAACTCATGACGATGTCTTATAGAGATGCAGAATTTTTTTTTATGAATATCGAGCACCTTGTACATTTTGACAAAGTGGTTTCCTATTTTGAAATCTTTTTCCATTTTACTGTAGGCCCATGTTGGGGTTTTGTTCTATATTAAGTACTTTTGTTTGCTATTGTAGAATCTATTGAATAAATAAAAAAATTATTTTATTCTGAACCATTGAAATGGCCCAAATATATATATATATAATATATATATTTCAAGATAAGTCCTCCTGTTTAACATGAGGTGTACATATTTGTATAGGTACTGGAGGAGAACTTTGGGCCTGCAGGTGCGTTATGCAGATTGTGGGGGTTATCGGTTCTGTTACTCCTACAGAGGAAAGCCTGGATTTAGACCTTCTATCTTAATGCTTCACGGGTTCTCAGCTCACAAAGACACATGGCTGACTGTCGTCAAGGTAACAATAACTCTGATGTGTGAGTAACATATAAATTAGGCCGTCCAAGGAAAAGAAAATGGAGCTAGTATTTGCTTAAACTTCACTGAAAAAGTTAACTCTTTATCTTAAAAGTTATTTTTGGTCATTTTCAGACCAGTTTGTTTTTAAAATGTCTAAAAATGATTTATAAATATTAGTCAACAATTTTTTTTCTCTCTCAAAATAAGTTAAAATGGAAGTTAATTGTACTATACATGTGTTTTCTCACCATTAGGCTTTACTTTATGAACAGTTGTCTGGTAGAAAGTTACTATTCACTAGAAATAATAACATTCAGAATATGTAATTCTTGTATTGATCTAGTATCTACCCAAACATCTGCACATTGTGTGCGTGGACATGCCAGGCCACGAAGGAACAACACGCACCAATACTGATGACTATTCTATTCAGGGCCAAGTCAGGAGGATCCATCAGGTATGTTAACGGAGAATGCTATAAAAAAGAAAAGTTCACATCAGACACTCAAAAGATTCCTTTTCTCTCCCTCAATATTTTCAGTTTGTAGAAACCATTCACTTGAACAGGAAACCATTTCATCTGGTTGGGACCGCCATGGGGGGAAATGTTGGAGGCGTTTATGCAGCCTGTTATCCTTCAGAACTCTGCAGCATGACTCTCATTTGTCCAGACGGTCAGTGACTGCATGCGTTTATTTGTGGCACTTTAGTTAAAGAGACATCCCCAGAGTCTGCTCAGTCACACGATCGGGTCTAAACTTCCAAAAGACAAATATTAAATGTCGCAGTGACTGTTTGTTTTAGGTCAAAACACGTGCTTGGCTTGTGTTGCAAACTAAAAGCTAATATTTATTGGCTGTAATTTACATTCAAAGTATGTATTGTTCTGTTCTACAAACTATTCAAATTAGTTCTCTGACAACAGATAAAATGGTCCAGCACAGAACAGGACACAGTAAATTGGAATTTGAGTCCATCTGACATACCAATAACAGTTGCATGGGTGGCCATAAGCCTATTTTTTATGTTTTTGACTTATTTTAGCAACATACTTTTATTGGAATGAATTTCATTTTAGCATCAAAACTATTTGTTTTTTTAAAGAAAAAGTATTTGCATAGTTTAAAATAAACTTTTTTAACAAGAGAGTGTTGAAAACTCTGGAAAGTTTTTATAACTGAAATTGAGGGCAAATTTTTCTGTGTGGCCTTTTTCCTTTTTTTTTTTTTTTTTTTTTTTGAAACCTGTGACAAATACATTTTGTTTAAATGTTGCAACGACCCAAATTAGATGTGATGTTGCAAACAAAGTCACAGCAGAGGCACTCTGAAAGTAAACCAAGGCACATATTTTCCTGCACGTTTTTTGCACATCACAGATATTTTTAAAGAACCACAATGTTTGAAACTTCAGAAAAATATGTCTTTGGTAAGCAGAAGGACTAGAGCTTGGTTTCGTTTTGAAGTGCTGTGTAAAGAAAGACCACATCTGACAAGTTGAAACAATTTACCTTTAGAGTCTTCCTTTACAACCAATTGCATAAATGCTTTTTTCAGGCTTTATTTAAATCTTAAAAATTGCCAGTGCCCCTTACACGGCAAACTATTTTATTAAGAACATAATTTCATTCCTAATCCATTATTCTTTTGAGATTTATAGTTGTATTTATTTGTCTTTCACTTTTTTTCTTTTCTACCAAACAGCTTCCAGGTTAATTTCTTGAGAGAAAAAATCTGTCCAAGCATCCGTTTATAATAGTTTCTCTGCTGCAGGAATTAGACATCCGTGTGAGACCAAGTTTGACAATCACTTACAGGACCTGGAGCACAGCAATTACTCACTGAGCATCCCACTGATCCCGACCACACCGGAGGAGATGGAGGACATGTTCAGACTCTGCTCCCATGTTCGTTTTAGAATTCCTCAACAGGTCAAGTCCACACTTGTAACACAAGTTTCCCTTTGTGTACTCTTGACAACAAAAATGGACAATCTACGGGGAAATAAAATCACAAAAATGTTTACTACATTTAGTGGATACTTCAACCTTAATTTTTCATTGTTTAGATTCTTCAAGGATTGGTAGATGTCAGACTGCCTCATAACACGTTTTATGAAGAAGGTGGGATATCTTGTAATACAAAAAAAAACCAAAAACATTGATTACTTTTTTACTAAAATAAAATGAAAATAAAAACTTATTTTTTTCTTTTCATTTCTACAGTATTTATGGAGATTGTTAGTGAGAAATCAAGATATGCTTTACAAGAGCACCTGCATCTCATAACTGCCCCTCTACAAGTGATTTGGGGTAAACAAGATCAGGTAAATATCATGTTCCAATAATAACTTTGTTTGGTTCAATTTAGGTGAGTGTTGTGATGACTTATTGATACATTTTCCCACCAAACTCATTATATATTTATTTAGGTGTACCAACATGTAACATAGAAATATCAGTTTAAGACAACAGTTGACTTTATTTTCATGAAATGCCAAAAGAGATTGCATTTTGGTCCAGGTGGTGGATGTCTCCGGGGCAAGCGTTATTGCAGAGCTGTTGCCTGGCTGCAGGGTAGACCTGCTGGATAACTGTGGTCACTCCGTGGTTATGGAGAAGCCTTGTCGGACAGCCAGACTCATCCTGGAATACATTATCTTGCAGCAGAATGCCAGAGGTGGTACCAAGAAATCGTCCTGAACAGAAGATTAAAGGGAACAGATCATATATGTAGCCTATGAGAGGAAGAAACAAAGAAGAAGAGAAAAATATGAAAAAATATTTGTTTTGTGTCTCCAATTTGAAATAAAGTTGGTTTAGATATGATGTCTGATCTTTTGTTTACCAAAACTTGACCAATCTGCGTCTATGCAGACTATTCCAAAGATATTAACTTTGAATCTATAATAGCCTATGCCTACATTTTCATTTTACATTTTATTTTTATATATTTACATTTAGGCATTTGCCGTTTTTTATTCTTTGGTCAATTTACATTTAAAAAATCTGTCCTTTATTGTGTCCCCATGATATGTTGAGGTGTTTCCCCGCGTTGTCTGGTCATTTTGACGCGTAAAGAAGCGCATGGGTCGCTTTGCGCTCCTGGTCCCATGCTTGGTAGGCCTGTGAATGTGGGAAGTGCCCTGTCCATGGATGCGTGGATGAAGCAGAGGAGGTTGTAGCTGCAGCGGGACCTCCTCCCTCCTGCTTTCTCCTCTCGTGTGCGCAGTTCCGCTGCAGCCCGAAGCAGAGTCAGTGCAGCTGCCCGGTGACAGACAGACCGCAGGCAAGTATCATTTCAGTGGTCATTTGATGCACCGTTAGTGGAGAACGGCGGGGGAGTCTTTCTTAGGAGCCATTCAGGGGAAAAAAGGGCGCTAAAGCTGGTGAGTCTTTGCTTTATTGTCTACCTGTTTGGTTGATTTCTAAACCCTGATTTAACCTCAGTAGAGACCGCAGCTAGCGTTCTTGGATTGCTAACTGCTAGCATGCTAGTTATAAGAAAAACCTAGCTGCTAGCTTTCACAGCTACACGTATGTTTGATTTCTCAGCGTTAGTATTCACGTTTTATTTCACTTTTTTTCTACAGAATTGTACTAAATGTTAGCTTACAGAGAAGCACCGTAGTGCTTCTAAAAGCTTTTTTGTGTTATTTCTTCTGCCGGCTTCTCTCATTAATGCCTGCAGTCAATCACACAACACTAACAGTCACTTCGATAATACCAAATCTCACCTGGAGTCAAGATTGGCTTTTTGTTCGAACAGAAAACAAATATTTAACTGTCTGTCACTTTACTCGTGTATTTAATGCTTTGATTTTGGAGGATTCTATCCATTTTATTTTTGAAATGACCAAAACATATGGGAACCTTTATGATCCTATTGTAACAATACACTTTCTTTTTTTTTTTTTTTTTTTTTACTGTGGTTTTGTCCATTTAAGTTAATAGTTTTCCTGTAACTTGATTATCTTGGCTTTTAAAATGCTTTAACCCCCACACACACACTGAGAAAAATCAAGCTCATTGGGACATTATTAAAGACCCACTCCAATGAAAAATGCGCTTTTAACTGTTCTTCTGGCATTTTTCTTATGATGAAGGAGATATTTAAAGAAAACTTGCATTTCTGAGTATTTCTTTATTCAAATTGTTGGGAATTGGGAGCAGAAAAAAACAGGCATTTTGAAAAAGATCATATTTGTGACAATGAAAACACAATCGGCCGGCCATAAGCTCCCTGCTCCGCTCCATTCTGATTCATCCACTTGCAGACAATAGATCCATTTACGTCTTCATTTTCTTCGCCTGAGCTGGCATCTGGCTCAAAACTGCACAGCTGGATCGCTCCAGTATTGCTCACCATTTTTGTTGCAACAGTAATGTTAGGTTTGGGGTGTGTGGGGCTGTAAGCTGGTGGGATAGAGTGTAAACAGAGAGCTCACAGCAACGGGAAAAGGGAAGGCGGGTTGGGGATGCTCCATGCCAATGGTCCCGCCCACTACTCGGTGTCAAATTTGTTATGAACTCCTGCTGCTAGCAGAAAAGTTCATAAAGTTTCCATAAATGACACAGGTTTTTAGGTTTTTATTAGAAGTTTTTTTTATTTAGGCTAAAAGCAGCATAATAATAATCAAAAGACCACTAAGAATGCTTTAAAAAAGATCAAAAGATGATAGGAGTGGAACCTTAATATTATATGATTATGTAAGTACTTATTTGCTACAGAAAGCATTACTTGAGGTTACATTCAAACTTCTCTCCCATTCTGCTGATAAGTTATTTTAGTGCCTTGTATTAATGTAATTATTTTTCTTGTCCTTGTTTTACTGGTCAAATTAAAGGGAGTCCATCCTCATCAAGTTCTCTCTCTACTTTGGTTTCGACCTGGTAGATATTCTGCAAATGGATAATGGAGACTGGGGCCATAAGGTAAGACATAGTTGAAAGTCATAATCATTCTGTCTTTCAGTTCATTTGTTTAACCAGAACCGCGTCACAGAAGAACCAGTCTCAGCGAACACTTCAGGAACTTCTCTTTGTATTGATTTCCTCCGTTGGGCATCAGATTGAAACATTTACATCCTCACCAACTGTTCAGAATATCAGTGTAGTTCTTTTTCATTTTCAGCAGCAGTGGCACATTTTAAAGATAATTATATTGGTCAGAGACATACCGATGGAAGTGAACATATGCTAGGAATGAGTTATTTTAATGGCAATTCCTTATATTCCCCATATAAATATTTATGCTGCAACACTGAAGCAACTCTGCATAAGACCTCACATCAGTACTAATGTGGCTGTTTCTCATTCACCTTCATTTGTTCTTGTGGTGGGATCACCTAGGTTGGTGTTCCACATTGGCAACAAACACCACAATGATAATTTAAGCTGAGTTTTAGACATCTTCCGGACTTTCAAAATCTCTCCCAAATACTTTACATTTATTGAAAGTCAAGTCAGAAATGTTCACAGTTTGTGAAAGACATCATTTGGTGTTAATTTCAACATGATATCAGTTTGTTCTTGGTTTTTGTTGCATCTTAAACTGTGTACTTTTTACCAAGCTAAGATTATTAATTGAATGAAACCATTCTTTCGGTTTGTGTGCCAAAAAGTAGTTGAGCAAACATTAGTTCCTCTCAGATGGAAATAATTTCTAATAAAACGTTTGCTTATACAACGCTTCAGTGTGCGAGCTAACAGAACAAACTCTGCTATCCTCTCTAGATGACCACTCCTGTTACCTTGAATGTGGGAGGCCACCTGTATACCACCAGTCTATCCACCCTGCAGCGTTATCCAGACTCAATGCTGGGAGCCATGTTCCGGGGTGATTTCCCTACAGCTCGGGACTCTCAGGGAAATTATTTTATTGATCGAGATGGGACACTTTTCAGGTACATCCTGAACTTCCTGAGGACATCTGAGCTTACACTGCCAGTGGACTTCACGGAGACGGACTTGCTGCGGAAAGAGGCTGACTTCTACCAGATCGAACCTTTGATTCAGTGCCTTAATGATCCGAAACCCTTATATCCTCCTGATATCTTCGAGCAGGTGGTGGAGCTTTCCAGCACCCGGAAACTGTCCAAATACTCCAACCCGGTCGCTGTTATCATTACACAGCTAACTATAACAACAAAAGTTCACGCCCTGCTAGAGGGGATTTCAAACAACTTCACCAAGTGGAACAAGCACATGATGGACACCAGAGACTGTCAGGTGTCGTTTACATTTGGACCATGTGACTATCATCAAGAGGTTTCACTGCGGGTTCATCTCATGGACTATATAATGAAGCAAGGCTTCACCATCCGGAACACTCGTGTGCACCATATGAGCGAGCGTGCAAATGAGAACACTGTGGAGCATCACTGGACTTTCTGTAGGCCAGCACACAAAGTTGAAGACTGATTTAGTGCATAGTTGTTGTGACATTACTGTTAAATAACTTTGTATTAATAAAGTCATGAAAACAAAAACAATGAAAGGAAAGAGAAAAACTATATTCTGGTGCAGTCAAGTCTGATCTTAATATTCTAATTTTAGAAATGATGGTGCGATACAAAAAGCAATAAAATAAAACAAATAAATGGTTAAACATTGATTTGGCCCCCTAGTTTTAAAACCAGACAACTCAAGTTTTATGCCTCGGCAAACTTAATTCCCAGAAACTAATCTTACGACTAGATGTTCATAATAAAAATGTTTATGAATGATCCATTATTTATTATAAGGAGCCTAGTTGCTTTATGTAGTTTATAGTTCTGTACTCAATTCAAAATAACCCTGATCTTGATTAAAACAGTCACAGTTGTGGATTTGGAGGTGTTAGGAGTGTACTTTTGCTATGGTAAATATTATACCAGGATTATTTCTGTTCCAATAGACTTGTGATGAGTAGGATAGGTAGTTTAGACCTCCTAACCCCTTTGTATGGTACTGATTCTCAATCCCCTAAAAGTTGTTGCATGTGTCTTGTGTATTGTGTGTATCTGCTGTGAACGCTTTATAATGTTATGCTTAGCTGTCATGTCAAAGGGGATGTGTTCCATCCTCCCAGCCAAAATAAATCCAATTGCTGTCTCATTTTATTCATGAAGTTCTTGGTTGTATCTGTCTTTATAAACACAATTTTTGTATTCAAGTTGCAGATTTAACACTTAAAGAGTTTTGCATTTATAAAAAGAGGAAGCAGCTATTATGATCATTTCTCTGAACTGGATGCACTTTTGTAAACCAAAGTTTTTCTTTGTACATAGAAATCCTATTGAATAAATACTTCTCAGAAAATTCAATGTTGTTTACAGATATTGCAGGAAAAAAGTTTTTGTTCATCTTAATTTCAGTGTAGTTAACATATTTGCATTCATTTGACTTAATGATTAAGAAATTAAAAAATTTAAAGCTGGTTTTGGGTTAGTTTGTTTAATGATAAGGCTATTTTACTTATCTTACACACACACAATCATTAAAAAATATATATATGTTTTATGCCTAGACAGTTCCTAATCTTTTGTTTCTGTTTTTATAGGGAGAAAAAGTAATTGCCCAAAAGAATAAATCTCATCTGCTTCCAAATAAATATTTCACTGATCTGTTAACATAGTTACATATGATGCAGTTAGTACTTCTTCACAACTCAGTTACAGTGTTGTTAAAAATAAATGAAAATGATCACTGTTCAAATAAATTTCAACTAATCGTTGAAAAAAGTAAAATTCTGCCAGCCATCTTTTGCGTAAATATTGCTTTTCTGTAAACAGCCAAATTGAGCTTGCGTTAAAACAAACTAAATGTACAGTATACATTTAAATAAATTAACTTTTTAAAATGTATTCATATATTTACATATTTATTTGAACCTATGTATATGTTACATACATTCTTGGGATAGTTCACAAATCGATGTACTAGCTTAAACATTTATGTAGCTCTTCTATACCGGATGTTACGTCACGACATGTGTGCGTTCGTTATATTCACTTTCATGAAGAAATAGTGGATCATCTATTGTTTCTGATCGACTCCGCCCGTCTCATTTAGGCCTTGCTCAAAAACGAGCAAACGCTGTGTCACTTTTCTCGCATAACAAGCAAAGGACACTTAAGAGTCATACGGTGCGGTGAACTGTTAATGCACGGATGTGTATTTTGAAAACAAACTATGTTTTATCGTAGTAAAACCATCAGAGGTTTGCTGGAAATCGTCCCGGGAAAACGGCGCCTGGGAGCGTACAGGTTCCTTCCCATCTTTTTCTGCATCGGAGGAGTCATGGAGTGGATCATGATCAATGTGAGGATAGGAAAGGAGACTTTCTGTAAGTGCAGAAGTTTACATAAACCCAGCCTCTCATACATTGTGTGTTTCAAAACCAACATTGTATGCCGATGTGACATGTCGTCAAATCGCTCATCTTTTTTGTGGGAACGTGTAGTTTGCCTCGTGGTAAATGTTAGTGCAAACCTTCATCTTTGATCATCTGAACTAAACTAAGAAAATGAGATCCCCAGAAAAAAAAAAACAAATATGAAATGATTGAAATATAATGAATAAAAGGAGAAGAGCAACTTTAAATTCATATTTCTTCTCTTGTAAAGAGGAGCTTTTTACATAAAGCCTGGAGTTCCGGTGATCCGCACATTTTCTTCTTCCTAATGACACAATGAGCCCTACAATCCTCTATTTGGGTAAGACAACACAAACATATATTTAACAAAGAAATAATTATTAACAGGTCTATAAGGCTAACCTGGTAGTCATCCATGCTGTTCCTGGTTCGACTAGATTGGTCCAAATCAGATGAACGATAGTTTTACCACAGCAAGAAGCCAGCCAATTGATGGGAAGGAAATGTTCCAAACAGCAGATTTTTAGAACAATACCAGTAATTATAATATCACATTTTGTTTGTATGTACCTTTTTTTTTTTTACTTTTTAATCTTAAAACATCTTAAGAATTGAAAGCCAACCCAAAAAAGGTGAATCTGAAGCCATAATTGAAACACTGGTTGACCGTTTATGGTGCAGAGGTCAGCTCCAGAGGCGAGGAGCAGATCTGCCGAACGCTCTTGATGGTGGAGAGATGAGCAGATGGAGGGCAGAGGAGAGAACCTGAGGAGGATCGTGGGGAGGGAGAGTGTAGATGGAGCTGGAAGAGATCAGAGATAGGAGGGAGCCAGGTGCTGAGACGGACTTCGGTGTAGGACAGGAGAGATGTGATCAGTGGAGGAGGTTTCGGGATTTGATCTGGGATGCAGAGTTTTGAACCATCTGAAGCTTACAGTGGTCAATAAGGGACGTGACCAATGCACGGACCAACAGCTGCGGTGGACGGTGCAAGAAATTGTCAAAATTAATATTGCTTAGGGACAAAAAGAAAAAGCTATTAGTGTGATATTACTAATGTGTGGGGATTGGGTGTAGATGTTTGGGGTCAGAAGACAAGTTCTAGCTTAGCACAGATAGATGCAAACGTCGAGCTTTTCAAAAATCATGTCCCAATATGAAAATCACAAATGACACAAAGAAAAGCAGGAACAATCACACTAAACACATTCTTGACAATCAAACCTAAAAAAACGTCTAACTTGAAGTACAGTCGCGGCCAAAAGCTTTGAGATTGACACAAATGTTAGTATATGCCATTATAAACACTTAAGCAGGAATTTTCCAATTTCCAATACTTATGTAATTCCCAAACCTTTTGGCCAAAACTTCAATAACTTCAATAAATACATTTTTTGATCAAAATTAGAGCCACAAAAAGCCTTTAGGTACGACGGAGTATTAGGGCCACCAAGAAAAAAAAAAAAGTCAATTTACGAGATTTTATCTCGTAAATTTAGGAGATGAAAAGTGGTAGATTTACGAGTTTTTATCTAATAAATTTACGACCTAAAATCTCATAGATTTACGAGAAAATAGCCATAGATAAACAAAGAGAAAACACCGAAGTTGTCTGTTTATCGGAGCCTAGCTTGAAGATGAACTACGTGGAGCCTTTTTTGAAGCTTTATTTCCGGATTACAGGTTTAAAAAACAAAGAGATTTTGAACCTTTAGATGACTTAAAATCAGATTTTTGTCAGTGGAACCGTCTGTCCGGGGTTCAGTGTCAGTAAAGCGGAGTTTAATGCGTAAAATAAGGAGCTCAGAGACACGTTTGGGTGCAGAGGACCGCTGCAGCCTTTATTCTCCTTTTCATTCACACACCATGAAGTTAATGTGTCTCATTACGTCATGAACGTGTCATCTGAACACCAATGCGGAAATAAACAGTGTTCCATACGCCCCCTCCTGCAGATGATACGTCCCGTTTCAGCATAAAAGAATAAAGAGGAATGAAACTAGTCTTTTATATTATTATTAGAACGTTAAAAATGACAAATAAGTGCTCCTCCTCGGACGGAAACGTCGGACAAACGTAGAGATTTGTCTTTGGTGTAGTAGGTAAGGATTGACGTGGACAGCTGCAGGAATACCGACGATGTTTTCATCGGGCTGCAGAGATCCCGCACCACCCATCAATAAATACAACTTTAATAAATGGTAAATCAAACAAATGAGCTTCCAGACATTTGGAACGTTATCAATGAACATTCATCTCACCTGTTCAACAAAGTTTAGTCAGACTGCTCTGCTGCTGCGTGGCGTTCACTTGCTGCTCTGCATGCTCACTTCCACTTTAATCATAAATTTATGACTTAAAATCTTGTACATTTACGAGATAAAATGTCGTAGTTTTACTTTTTTTTTTTTTTGGGGACGTTTTTTGTTGTTGGTGGCCCTAATACTCCGTCGTATTTAGGAGCCACTGCTTACTGTAATTTATAGTAGTTTGCATCACATTTTGAACAATCCTGATGCAAAGGAATGTAAATTAAAATTATTATTATCTGCTGAAGCCTGGAAGTCCCGGTGCTTTAAAAACACGGCTGTAGGACACAACATCACAAAAAAAAAGAAGATTCAAAAAGGGGCAGTGTGCGCCAAAAGGGTTTTATTTCTACTGAAAACCTGTTTGGCATTATCCTAGATGTGCTGCTCTGGGAGAAATAAAAGGACTCTAAATCCTCTTGTGATTTAAAACAAACAAACAAATAAATAAATAATTCAACCAGAGCCTTAATCCTGTTATTGTGTGAGGTTTCTCCTCTGGCACAGATTGTTTGTTTTAGCCCCCCCCCTCAAAAAGGACAACTTTTATTCCTCATTTGATTAACTTGGGTTTGTTTATGAACTAGATTTATCAAAATCTTCTGCACGTTGTTCCCTAAAAGGGTCATCATCATTTACTGCTGCCTAATGAATGCAAGTTTTGTAGAAAGTAAAAAAAAGACGAACAGATTTAAAACAAAAGTGCGTGTACAGAAAAACCACAAAGCCGTTGTGTTACTGAGCCCTGACAATGGAAGTTACATTCAGCTTCTGCTTTTGATTCTTTTCAGTGAAACCTAAAATGTCTGCTGTAAAGCATGCTAACTTTTCTGCTGCTCTGCAGGCTTTGGTTTATGTGGCCAAAGATCATCATCTAGAAACTCCTGATTTCAGCAGCTGTGCTGTGCAAACATTGTAATATGTAAAAATGTTTAGCAAATAACAGAAGAAAATGTTGCTCCTAAAGCATAAAATGACTGTTATGATGATTGTTTAGACTAATATAATTTTAAATTAATTATTTTATTTGGGGGGAAATACTGAAACGGGTTTTTTAGCACTTTTACGTTTTGAATTTGATATTACTTTGTTTAAAGAAATACTACAGTACTGCATCTTTCTAATGGTGAACTCTGCAAAAAAGCTTCAGTGAGGAACAGTTCAAATCAGTTTGAAGATGTATATTTGACAAAAACTGCATTAAAATAATTTTTAAAAATAAGAGCACTAATTTTTTTTAGATAGATAGATAGATAGATATGCATTTAATAATTCATACATACAAAATACAAACAGGTATGTTCATATGGTAATTAAGTAAAACATTTATATTACAGATAAAAAAAAATTAAGAGAATAAAAGCCATTTTGACCATAAGGAGGTAAAAGATAAATACATAAATAAACAAATACATATTTGCATTTATATACATATACACAGAATCTTTTGTAAAACAAAAACACTCATTTGTCGGAGAACTTTTTTTTTAATTGACTTGATATATGACTTTATGAATTGCTCCTCTGCATTTTGGTGTCAGTGTTTACTGAAGGATTCCTCCCAGAAACCACTGTTATCAAAGAGCCTTCCCTGTGCCATCTGCAGACCCCAACAGAAGTAAGCCATGAACATGGTTTAGAAGGGTCAAGGTTGATTATTAAGAAATGGGAATATATGCTATCGTCAGGAAGGGCAAATCGTGGATTCCATGTTCTCCAGGTGAAAGATGAAGTTCTTCTGGTGTGTCACCAGATTTCAGGTCAAGCGTCTGCATCTCTGATGGCATAATGTTAGAGCAAATACTTTTCGTCTCTCTGTGAAAGCCTTGTGTTTTTCTCGAGGAGAATTCAAGAACCTCATAGTACTGTCAGAAAAGTTGCTCAACCGTGGCAGTTATGTCATAAATTAGAGACCCGCATCAGGCAATACGATTGAAATGAGCTTATTTCATGCATTATTTGTTAAAGCTCTCAATTCTGATTGCTCTTAAGGTTGCTTATACTGTTTATATTCTTTATATTGTGTTGTGTTTTTATATATCGATGGAGAATATAGGCATATCAGACAAACAATGTTGTTGTTTTCTTCTAGATGACGTCTACCGCAGAAAACGATCAGAACGGGAGTACCAGCAGAGGATAGCAGATGGTTTGGTAATTCTCGACCGGCCTGCAGCCAAGTGAAGGATCGTGGGACTCCGCAGACGTCTGCTAAGGACGCAGCGTCGAACTTGTCCCCCTTTGGCTGCTTTCAACAACTGTATCACGTGTCTGAACCTGTTTGAAAATTTAATGAGTGAAAGAATGGCTGCTTTGAATAATGATATGGCTGGTTAAAGAAGAACAAGCAGTGCTCCCTGATGAGTTTGCACTGATGCTTCCAATCAGAAATGGTGCATCACACCTGCCATGTCATGTAAAAAATAAAGCCTATATATATATATATATATGTAGATAATTTGTTTTTTTTATTCTGCAAAATTTGAAATTATACAGTTAAAATAGAATAAAATGTGTTTTTCCGCTTTTGTTTAACATATTTTTGTTCATTTTCTCCACCCCTGCTTAAGGTCTACCTGAACTTTTTTCACAGCTTTTATTATTGTGTTGGTTGTTCCATCAAACCAACTCCTGCAGAAACGTCTATCCAGGTGGATACGGAGCTCTGGGTATGGTGGTGAGGTTGTCAGTCAGAGTCTGGAAGAACAGACGGCCACTGTCTAGAACTGAAGACGCGCAGCAACATGATTTCTGTTATTTCTAACATTCCTCATCAGTCAGTGCCCCCCCCCTCACCTGTACAGGATTTGGCTTCCTCTGAGGGTGGTAAGACTCATGGGTCAGCCTGATTTCTGACAGACTAAACTCTTCAGGGTGTGGAGGGGAGGTTGCTAAAGATATGGCCTCTGTGATAGGAATCCCAATACTCACTTCTCTCTTTTTAAATAAAACTTAAACCTTGAAAATAAATAAAAAGCCTAGAAAATTAAATGATTTAATTAGTAAAAGATCTCATTTATCCAGGTGACGTAGTCTTGAAGTTGTGTCACGGCAAGATTTTAAATTCAGATGCTGTGACTCAATGTCAAGATTAGCAATCTTGGCCGAGTCGATTTTGCTTTTTATGATTTTGGTTTGAAAGACAAAAAAAGTGTCGCTTAGTTTTCAACTTTGTAGACTAAATCATAATTGGAGAACCCTACTGCCCTCATTAAATCAAATGTCACGCAAAAACAAACACAAGTCTTTTTCTTCCAATTCCACATAATGTTCTTAATATTGTGCTTTTGCAGCCTAAAATACAAGAAAGTTAACCAAGTTTTTAGAACTAATTTATCCAAATGTGTTCAGATAAAACTGATGACTGTTATCTATTTTTAGCTATTGTTGACTGGTCTTTTAAAGCCTATTTCAATTTTTTAGCTAATTTTGAATTTAGTTTTTATCTCTCTACTAAAATTATCATTACAAATTCCCCTTCTATTTAGGACAGTATTTAAACCTCAGATAATTTATTACTTTTTGTATTGTTTTCTTAATTCAGCTGTATGTATCCATAACTTGTATAGGAATTAAATCATGGCCTCTGTCTGTGAGTTTGATCCAGTAGAATAGAACAAATTACAATGGGTTGTAACATTCATTCACTTTTTGAATGCACAAGGAATTTGTGAACAGTTTGAAGATGGATGGTTTAATAGATAACAGGAACACTTTGACTAAAGATCTGCAAAAACACAAATAAAAAAACCCCAGTAGAGTTGGGATGAATGCTTAATTTACACAAATATTATTTGATCAATTTGAGATAAAGAAAATATCTTTGTTGGCAATTTCTCTTTTTAAAACCATTATCAAATCTTCAACTTTATTTATAAAACATCCCCTAAAATAGTTTTTAAATAGGCATAAATTAAAGGACAGTGTTGATTAGTGTATTTATATTGACATATTTTTGAAAAATATTGAACACAAGTTTATTTTATTTTAATTTCTTAATTTCCAACCCACATTTGACTATTAGCTGTATTTTTATTAAGGAAGCAATAGATAAAAAAGTGTAGTTTTTAGCTGATTAATTTAATATTAGTTATAGTCCTATCCTGGTGTGTAAAGCATCAGTAAAATGGTAAGTGGACTTGCAAATGCAATGATTTTGCAATAACAATCTATTGAGAAAGTTGTACTAATCTTAAGTTAAAGGTCGGAGCCACTACAGTGACCTTGATCTTTGACCTTGGTTTGCAAGATGGAGAACAAAGCTTTTAAAAGCACAAATTAATGAAAATGTGCTTTAAACATTTTTTTAAGTAGTCATGAATGTTTACTGATGGATTTAGATGGTTATCGATGTTAAAAATGTCAAAAACAGCAATGATGATGACCAAAAATGTAGTTTTAAAAAGTAATGTGCATAGAGCTATAGGTCTAATATAGTAAAAATCGATCTTGTGAGTTACAAACAAGGACCAGCACCCATATTTTATGGTAAATGTATGTTGTTGTTGTTGGGTTTTTTTTTTACATTTTAAAAATATAAATGGGTTTTAACATGTAGAAATACATAGAATTGGATCCTTCAAACTGAGAGGCTGACGAAATTCCAGAAAATTATAGCTGACAAAAACATCAGAAGCGGACACATCTACTAGAGTATTTTTGAGTATAAATATTTCAAAAGTTTAAATTGTACTATCTTAGTTACCTTTGCTCACAGGCAGCGGCTGCATTACGTAAGGCAGATGTGCGGTGAGAAAGAAGGAAACAGAAGTGCCAGTGTAGCGGAAGTGGTACTGCCCTGTACGTTGAGCGAGACGGAGGACGGAGGCTGAATCGTCCAGAGAGCGAAAAAAGGCAGGATTAAAAGTCACACATTTTGTAAGTATACCGATCTCAATTGTTCGAATATCGCACGATAATACTGCATTTTCATTGGTAGCTTATCGGATGAAGAGCTGTTGAAATCGTGTCCGGTTAAATTAATTTGAGAAGCCATCACCAGCGAGAGGCTAGCTAGCTGGTTTGTGAAAGGCTCGCTTTAGCGCTCTAGCTAGCTGCAGAGCTAACCGACGATCGGATTCCATGACACTTTGTTCTGACAGGCTCGTCTGCTCGGGCGGGCCCTGGTGTAGCAATTTAAATTGTATTAACTCCCGAAGCAGTACATTAAAATACAGAACGTGAATCACTCACAGTTCAACAAACGATGAATATATTTCGCAAAAAGCCACCATTGGTGTTTTATTTTATTAACGAGTCTCGCGCTGGCCTGCTTACTTCCATTTGGGCAGCGGCAGTCAGGCGACGGTAGCTAACAGATTGTTAGCAGTCTTGTTGTTTTACATTATCAAGATAAATTAGCATCTTTAAACTAACTGAAATCAGTATGTAACACACTTTTACAGCCCAATTTGTAATAATTCCGATGTAGTTTCTTCTCATTTGTCATGTTTAGGGTTAGTGGATAGTGAAATGAATTAGCCCGCTAACGCTGTGTTAGCAACCCTAGGGGAGGGCATTAAAGCCTGACCCACCGAGGCTTCGGTTAGTTGTCGCAAAAGGATATAAAAATCAGAAGTAGATTATACAACGAAACACCCACGAGTGTGTTAAATTTGACATGGTTTCGGTTTTTAGTTTCGGTGAAATTTAGAAAGAAGAAAATGGGCGTAAACGGAATTGATAGTTGAGCATCGCTATTAACTAGCTAGCAGCTAGCTAACCTTAGCAAATGTTGAGAATTGCTGACCCAATTGCCATGAGGCCTAGTGAGAAGTAAAAAAAAAAAAAACAAAGATTAAATTAAGTTTTTTTTTTTTTTCTGGTAATATTTACAACTGATTTACCTTTTAAACAATATACATGGATTGTAGGTGGGCAAACAACCATACATGCTACACATTCTTTAATATCTTAGGATTCTTTGAATGTAATTTGATTTTATTCTGTATTTTCTTTTCTTACAGTCTAGAAAATGGATAAGAACGACCTGGTACAGAAGGCCAAGCTGGCTGAGCAGGCTGAGCGCTATGATGACATGGCTGCAGCTATGAAGTCGGTGACGGAGCAAGGAGCGGAGCTGTCAAATGAAGAGCGCAACCTTCTTTCTGTTGCCTACAAGAATGTGGTTGGAGCACGTCGCTCATCTTGGCGTGTGATTTCCAGCATTGAGCAGAAGACTGAGGGTAATGACAAAAAACAGCAGATGGCACGTGAATATCGGGAGAAGATAGAAACTGAGCTGCAGGACATCTGCCACGATGTGCTTGTAAGAGTTTATTTTATTGTTTTTAGTTTTCCAACTCTTGTACACAAGAAGTGTGAACTTCATGTCTTAACTTTGTATTTCAGGGGCTACTGGACAACTTTCTCATTGCCAACGCATCTTCTGCTGAAAGCAAGGTGTTCTATCTGAAAATGAAAGGTGACTATTATAGATACCTTTCTGAGGTTGCCTCTGGAGACATCAAGAAGGGTAAGTTGGAACATAACTTGTATTTCTGTTGATCTAGAGGGTAATTAGTATATTTAGTGTTTATCTGAATGGAAAATGAGGTGTAGTTTTTTTCCCTCTTATGTAATTTCCAGCAACAGCTGCATAGTCTTGTTAGTTTTTAGGTATTTTGTTAACATTTACACACCTACCAGATTTAAAGCTGGTCATTTTGTGCAGGTATGCTTTACGATTTTGCACTAAGCTGGCAAACCATAAAGAATGTTGCAGCTAAAGAGCTCGTCCTTTTAGTGAGATGCTGAAAGGAAGAAAATAAATTAAAAGAGATTGTGATCTGGGTGTTATTTTAGTCTTCCACGAGTGTTTTTTTTCTAACAAAAAAATTCTTGTTTTGCAGATACCGTGGATAACTCCCAGCAGGCATACCAGCAAGCCTTTGACATTAGCAAAGGAGAGATGCAGCCAACACACCCAATCAGGCTTGGCTTGGCCCTTAACTTCTCGGTGTTCTATTATGAAATCCTCAACAACCCGGACAAGGCCTGCAGCCTGGCTAAGACAGTATGAAATGTTTTCTAAAGTCATAACTTTGAAGATAAGCTTTACATTTTAACTATCGCTAAAGACTTTCCAAGCCGTACCCCCTTTATTTCATGTTTAAAGTTTTTTTTTAGTTTTTTTAAATGCTTACTTTCCTTCAATCTTTCAGGCGTTCGATGAAGCCATTGCTGAACTTGACACTTTGAACGAGGACTCTTACAAAGACAGCACCCTGATCATGCAACTACTAAGGGACAACCTGACTGTGAGCTTTACTCTGCACACTTGACTTTTTGTTTCTGTTTCACAGGAAATTGTAACGTTATCTTCTCTTTTCTTGCCAGCTGTGGACATCAGAAAACCAGGCAGATGAGGGAGAGACCGGAGACGGGGAAAACTAATGGAATTGCACTGTTTATCCACCTACACTCTTATCTTAAACACAGACAGCTTATATACATCCCCCTCCACTCCATCAGCCCCTCCCACTTCTGTATGACAAGCAGCCTGAATTGCTCCTGACAAACTAGTTTACCCCTCTCAGTTCACTGTGAGGTGACAGGGTAATTTTCAGTTGTTAGCAGATTCAGTCACTTTGTGGAAACATGTTGTATTGATTAGTGAGTCCATGTTGCTGTTCTTTTTTTTTTTTTTTTTTTTTTTTTTTTTTTTTTTTTTGTCAGCTTTGTGTGTAGGCCTGTGTGCAGTGTGTGAGCGAGTGTGAATGGATGTGAAAGATTGTATGCATGTTCTGGGGTGGGGTAGGGGTGGGTGGGTGGGTGTTGTGAATTCTAATTGTCCTTCCAAATTCCTTTTGTCCCGGCTAGTTTGTTGTGCATTTTTCAGCCCATCTTTTGTTACTTTCTTATTTTGTGATTCCTCGTATTTGCAGGTTTTATTGTATGGTAATTAAACTGGCAGTTAATTTTCCACCAAACACTGTGATGGTCGGCGTTCCATTTTTACACCCCCCCCCCCCCCCCCCCCAAAAAAAAAAAAAAAAAGGCAGGTCTTGTTTTTCCAGATGTGTACAATCCTATATCTAGCTAAATGCAATTCTGCTGTGGACTCATACAGAAGGAGGCTGGCTGTATTGTGACACTGACAACTTGGTGTAATGCTTCTTAAATCATGTTCACGAATTCACAGAGACAAATTTCTGAGGGACCCCATAAATTGTTATGTTAGATTTGTTCAGACATTAGGACATTCCACATTAAGCTTTTGGAAATGGCAGTGCTCCCTTTTTTGGTTTTGCCTTTATTTTTCTTTATTTTTTTTTTTTTTCCCCCTTTTTGAAACTAAGTATGGATTGTCATTGTAGTTTTACTCACTGTTCAGGTGCTGCTTGATCTAAGTACAATGAAAATTGTATGTGCGTAAAGATGTGGTTCCATGTATTTTTCAAGATTGACTATCATCTGTATGTAAAACTTAAAAGTAACCTTTTATTGATGTTAATTGAAAATGTCTTACCACACTGTATCAACCCTGCTTGCAAAAATATTCCTCTTAAAGCGGTTGTTTTCTCCAAAAAAAAAATTGTGCCTGGCTTTCTCTTACAGCATTTAGTATTTTCTTATTAGGTAGCAGCATCCGCTTGTTTGGAGTCATAGAAAAGCTTAGAGCACACAAGCTAAAGTCTCACCTCAATTTTTATCCAGGTGAATCTGTCTACTTGTGGAAAAATGATGGGAATTTGCCTAAAAAAAAAAGGTCTGGTTTGTTTTAGTGGGTGGAAACAGCCATTTTATTCCTCGGGAAAGACCCTCAGTGTCACAATACCATTTTATCACCACTACATTCCACATTACTGTAGTTCAAGACACCATTCCACTCCATAGGTGGTGGTCTGTTTACACTGACAGTGCTCCATTGAATTGAAACCTGACCTGTTTGGGGGAAAAAAAAATGTCAGTTCATTATCATGCTTGATGAAAATGCAGTTAGTGAATGTGGAACGAAGCCTGTCTGTATATCAGGTATCTATTTGCTTTGTTTTTACTGATAAGTCTTATGGCTAAAAATTTGCTTCTGTAACAGTCTATTACCCAGTGCACACACGTGGTTGTGAAAATTTAGAATAGCTATAAAATGCATTGACGACATGGAGATAAACAATGGTTGGTGTAATTCTAGCTTTGTGTTTATGTACTTAAAACCATTCTAGTTTCACTATACATGTAAGAAATAGGGAAGTGTCAAAGACCATTCAGTGAAATAAAGTTTTGTTTCAGATAAGAGGAAAATTACGTCTTTATTTCTGCTCACGTTAAAACTTTAAAATCAACAAGGTAAAAAAAGTTACATAAAATCTCAAAGTTAATTGATTTTTGTTGTCAAAAAACGTAATGACGTGACTAGTTTTAGGGAACTATTTCTTATCGCGGAAGGTGACGTTCCATCCAGGCCTTTTCACAGCCTAATTAAAATAGTGTTGTGCAGTGCAGGTGTGTTGCGGTTATAATTAAAAAAAAAAAAAAAAAAACTTCACGACTGACGTGATCCCACAAGTTGCTGCTCTAAAAGGTCAGACGTCCACGCTTTGAAAGTAAGTTTTTAAAAGTTAATGTGCATGTCCCGCATTTTGTTTATTGAGTCTTCGCCCTGCTAGAAGAACCAAGCTAGTAGTTTCATGACGTGAAGAAAAAAGCGCTCTAAATTAAAATTTAACACAATATTGTGGTTTGTTTTGAAGCGGGAACTACTCTACTTTAAATTTTGACTTACTTGTCCAAATAGTAATTTCAGTTTTGTAGAAATTAGTACATGTAGCTTCAACAGTCACTCAGTCAGAATGTCCGTCGTTAATACCCCCCCCCCCCCCCCGTTTCCATTTATTTTAGGCTAAAACTGTAACTGCCTACAAATTGACGTGTGCTAAAATAAAATAAAATAAGTATAATATAGACCTATTTTTATTTTTAAATGGGTTTTGATAACACAGCGTTTCAAAGTTTTCAAAGGATTTAGGGGGGTGGGGGGTAAACCTAAATACCGTAGTGGTAGTCTGTACCTGGAACTGCACGCCTAGTTGATATTTACTATAAAGCTGAAGATTTAATTTTATTTTTGACTTTACACAGATTTATTTCAAAGCTATGAACCACCTTCACAATTGAAGCGTGGGCTGAAGCTACCATGAGGTCACAGGTGTGGAAAGTTGACTTAAATTGCAAATTAAAAAGCGGGAGGTGTTCATTTTGTATGCGATCGTGTCCTCACTGAAGAAAACTCTTTAATTAGAATCATGTGGTCAATATCAGTAAACTTAAGACACACAGAAAAAAAATGTGTTGCTTTCACTAAGTCTTTAGCTGTTTCATCATGGTTTTGCTGGATAGGCAAATAAACAATTGTGATAATCCAAGGACTATAAAGAAGTCATGTTTACAGCAATACTAATGTGAATATGTTTTGCAGCTGTCAAACACACGATGAACAGCGGTGGACCAGGGTATCCTCTCGCCTCTCTGTATGTTGGTGACCTGCACCCTGATGTGACGGAGGCCATGCTTTACCAGAAGTTTTCCCCTGCTGGCCCCATTGTATCGATCCGTGTGTGCCGTGACATTATTACTCGCAGATCTCTGGGATATGCCTACATAAACTTCCAGCAACCAGCTGATGGTAAAGCGTTTTTATCTAAGCCACTTATGGGTTAACAAGAAGTGTGTTCTGATTTATGCAAATATGGTTGTTAAGAGCTTTCTCTTCTTTTAATCTATAATGCGAATGATAGAAATAACTAACACATTTTCTTTAGGAAATCCTAAGTCTTGGGTAGATTTAATTAAACTTCAGAAATGACAACCTCTTTGATTTAAATGGCAACTTGCTTGGCGAAAGTCATGAAATGTTTTTTTAAAGGGCATATATCAAGCTTTTCTTAAAGTTCCCCTTTGACTATTTTTTTTTTTTAAATAAAAACGTTCAAAATTGTGTTTTAATTATAATAAAATTTTAACCAAAATCCAAAATGTCTTAAAAAGCCATTTTTCATGTTTTAGTATGAATCCTGTTTCCAGAATCTCCTCTACATGGGCGTGGCCGTTGGTGCTGAGCTGAGTAGCCCCGCCCTTGCCCCCCCCCCTTCTGCAAGCTGCGTTTTGTATGACTAAGGAGGTGGAGGGGGGGGGGGGCACAAATGACACTAACTGACAGTCATATCCTAAAAAGTTTATCTTTAGTGATAAAGAAACGCTGAAAAGGGATAGTCTTTTTTTTAAATGCCATTTGAAAAAGGGCTAATTTCACCTCCTGGCCTGCTCATGCTCAGGTGTGCATGAGTAATAGAAAGATGATGGAAAATAAACACCTATGTACTGTATTGGGATGCAAGTCGTAGAAGACTCCTCCGCTTATTTGCGTTTCAATATTTGCAGTTTCACGTATTCTTTTTTTCAGTGAGGTGACTCCTCTGGTTCACCACAAAAGCTTAGACGTATGTATAAGACTTTTGAGTCTGAAGAAGGTGCTGCAGGAAGTTCTGAGAAAAGGGGGCGGAGATGAAGAGCATGCGGTCCCTCCATATTCGCAAATTCTGCATTCTTGCTGGGATTTCTGTTCTCTAGCCCCCATGAACATGGGGGCGAGTACTGTACAGATGTTGGCATCTGACTCAGAATGTCTTAGAGAAAAAAAACAGGTTTTTAAAATTTTTGTTTAAATGATATACTCCTAATGAAAAGACCACTGGGAAGGCTTTTCTAAAATGGATCAAAAGATGATCGGAGTGGGACTCTGAAGACTTTACAACTTTGATTTGTACTACTTGCACAAATTGTGGGAGTGGTTAAACCCGGTGCAGGACTTTGGTGCCCCGTGACTAACCTCATTATTTTTAAAATAAGGTTTGTTTAGCGTCATTGTTTAAAATCTTGTTTTAGCGGAGTGTGCCCTGGATACCATGAACTATGATGTCATCAAGGGTCGGCCAATTCGTATTATGTGGTCTCAGCGCGACCCGGCTCTCCGGAAGTCTGGTGTGGGTAACATCTTTATCAAGAACATAGATGACTCTATCGACAACAAGGCGCTGTATGATACCTTCTCAGCCTTTGGCAATATTTTGTCCTGTAAGGTAAGTCATAGAACACAGGCCCTGTTGGTTCTGTGAATGGTCGTACTTTGCTAATATATGAAGTGGAAAGTTTCCATGGTTGAGTTTTGATTTGCAGGTTGTCAGTGATGAGAGAGGATCCAAAGGCTATGGCTTTGTTCACTTTGAGACCCAGGAGGCTGCAAACCGAGCCATTGAAACCATGAATGGGATGCTGCTTAATGACAGAAAAGTGTGAGTTTTTATTTTGAACCCTTGCATACAAGGTGTCTGACTGAAAAGCTCGGGCAGTGTAGCGAAGAAAGTGTTTTAAATTTCACATGAAAATCAATGGAAAAAATGCCATAGACTGTTTGCAGATTACTTCTCTGTTTTTGCTCAGTGAAAAGACAGGTAAAAAGGTGGAACATGGTATTATCAACCCAGAACTCCGCTCCCTGTGGAAAAAATGTCAGTTCTTCCAGAGTAGGTCAGTTGTTGGCAGGCCTTGTATCCAGGGTTTGTTTTATTTTGTCTCTTGTAATTTTTTATAGGGATGGACATGGTGATGCTAGAAAGGATGAGACTATTTGAAACCCATTTATCATAAGTTCTGAGATATTTTCTGTTTTTGTTCATTTGTAATAACTATTGTTTTTTTGTAATATAGAATTGACTTGTTAGCAGTAAGTTGGGGACAAATGTCACCCAATTTTTCTCATTCTTTGACTTATAATTTAGATTTTCTTTTGGGGGGGGGGGGTTGTTTCTTGCTCCAGGTTTGTTGGCCACTTTAAGTCTCGTAAAGAAAGGGAGGTAGAATTTGGTACTAAGGTCATGAAGTTTACAAATATCTACATCAAAAACTTTGGAGACAACTTGACGGATGAAAAACTGAAGGAAGCGTTTTCTGCATTTGGTAAGAGAACTTAAAGCTATTTCCTCCAGTGGCAAAGGATCGTTGTTTAATGCCGTCTCGTCTGCTCTCAGGGAAGACCCTGAGTGTTCGAGTCATGAGGGATGAGAAGGGACGCTCCCGAGGATTTGGCTTCGTGAATTATGCTCATCATGAAGATGCTCAGAAAGTAACATCTGTCTAATCGAGTCTGTCAAGCATCATCTAAGAATGTTACTTCATAATTTTCTTTATTTTTTTTTCCACCAGCAAGGAGCATGCTAAAACCCAACATAAATATATTTCATATGCATATTTTCTCCATTGTGCTCTAGATTCATTTTCCCTTTTTATTTATTTTTTTTTAAACCAAAAAACTGCACATGCTTCTTGAATAAACATGAAAAAATACTTTAATTTAAACCCCCCTTATATTGGTAATAGACGGTGACTAAAAAGATTTAGTAGATTTGATACAGCTGAGATCTCATGATGCTGTCTGCTTCTTAGACCATCCCCATTTTATGCAAGTGTAAACTACTAGTGTCTAACCTTTCTGGTGACCTTTTTAACATCAACGTTGCTGTTTTCCCCTAATTGGAATTTGTTTTTGTTTTTTTTAGACATACATTTAATTTATTTCAATATGAATGGGCATTGGTGCTGGAAAGATTAATTTAAGGGGGGGAAAAGCCCTATAATTAAACATTCCAAACTTGATGTCTGGGTAATATTGGATTTTGTGTGACTGCATGGTAATTAAAATAGGAATGTTTTTGTATGTATTTTTTCTGTTTAACTTAACTTTCTACCAAGGCTGTCGATGAGATGAATGGAAAGGAGATGAATGGGAAGATCATCTATGTAGGGCGAGCCCAGAAGCGTCTAGAGCGCCAGGGGGAGCTGAAGCGCAAGTTTGACCAACTGAAACAAGATCGCATACAGAGATATCAGGTCCTGCTCTGTGTGGTGTTTGTAAATATAAGTGGACAGATTTCTTTTAAGGAAATGTACCTATCTTCCATCTCTTTTCTCACTTGAGTTGAATGACAGGCATTTAACCTTTTCTTGTTTCTATTGGCTTCTTTAGATTTGCAAATGTCATGGGCTTTGTCACTAACACTTTGGACTTATAATGTTTGAGTACTTTTGTCCATAAAACTGCAAACCAGTTATGTCTACAGTCAGTTGGAGGTTTGGTGCCTTGCTAAGGGACGAGACCCTTTTAGAATGCTCCAGTGTTTGGCAGAACGTACTTGGTCATGTTAAAATGAAGGTTTCTGTGATTGAAGAATCAGTTTGGAGACTGACCTGCAAATGACTTCTAGTCACTGTTTGTCTTCAGTGTCTTTTTTTTTTTTTTTTCCTCAGTGGATACAGTTAGGAGTAGACATCCTCTTCATTTTTTTAATAAGTGCACTGTGTTTTGAATGTTTATCAATCTTTTAAGAGGTACTGTAGAGCCTGTAACTCTGGGTTTAAGCTAAATATAACAGAACCACTAAACTAAACAAAATTAAATCTGAATCTGAGTTGTTTTTTTCCTCCCTGGTCATCTTTAGTGATGCAAAACACTGAAAAGAAACTTCTCTAAAAAATTTTTAGGGCGTTAATCTGTACGTGAAGAACTTGGATGACAGCATAGACGATGAGAGACTAAGAAAGGAGTTTTCCCCGTATGGAACCATCACAAGTGCTAAGGTGGGATTTACTCATTCATCTAATTTACTTGTAAAAATGACAAGTGCATTGTATTAAATGAATCACTATTTTGATCAAATTGGTTTCTGGGAATATTATCATCTTGCAGGGGTGTCTTACAGCCTCTTATTCATTTGTCTGAACTTTTCTTATTCCACAAAGTTTGTACTTTAAATATGACCGTAACCTTTTCTGAAGTTGATCTCTTGTGCTTTTTACAGGTGATGACTGAGGCCGGTCAAAGCAAAGGCTTTGGCTTTGTGTGTTTCTCCTCTCCAGAGGAAGCAACAAAAGCAGTAACTGAAATGAATGGCAGAATTGTTGCGACCAAGCCGCTGTATGTCGCTCTGGCTCAACGCAGGGAGGAGCGTAAAGCCATTCTTACAAATAAATATATGCAGAGAATGGCTACCCTGAGAACCATGCCCAGCCCAGTCATCGATTCATACCACCAGTCTGGATACTACATGACTGTACCGCAGGTATGGACTTATAAACAAGCAGTGGACAAAAGTACAGCATTCCCTTGTTAAATAACCCGCAATAGGTGAAGTAGGATTACTGATGTTTTCCACTCAAACCATTCACTGAACTCTAAATACACTTTTCTGTGACAGCCATGAACATTTTCTCTTGTTTAAACTCTATGTTCAAACCTTTTATAGAAAAAGAAAAGTCCAGTATTCTAGAAATAAAAACAAAGATCTGCTTCCGATGAAGACTTATGTTGGTCTGGCAAGCTGCATGTGCTGCGTCTCTATACAATAGACTGAAGAGCTTATTATATTATTTAAGAACTATAAGCAAAGGACTCCAAACGGGCAGCTACTAAGCTCATCTGCTCATAAAAACTGTAAGACGAGGTGCAAATGAAAGTTGCAAAGCCACATTGTGTTTGTTTCATAGACATGATCCGTTTTGTTGATGTGCTCGTCACCGTGTCGTCTGTTTTCTTCTTCCTACTTTTATCCTCAAACATTACACTTTAATTATTTTTTAAATTCTTATATATTTGAAGTTGAGAGCAGATAGAACCATGGTTAAGCAAGATCTCATGAGGGCCCAATTTTTTTTTTTTGACCATTTCTGATGTGCATGCCTTGTATTTGAAACCACTTGTCTTGCAGCCTCCCACTCGCTCTTTCTACAACCACAATGCTGTCAGCAATGTGAGGCCCATCCATCGTTGGCCAGGACAACCACAGAGACCACAGGGTGAGGTCTTATGTCTCTTTAATCCTTTATGTAGCTGCAGGTAAGTACATTTCTTTAGTGTGTGCATGTTGTCTTCATGTTTTCAGACCCTTACTCATCCCATATTGTTGGTGGCTCTTTTGCTCGCCGTGGATCAACCACAATTACTACAGTGAAGCAGGCTTCCACTCAGGCTCCACGCATCATAGCATCCACACAAAAGACAAGTACTTTATCTGTGATGGTAACACGTCACCCGTTTCTAATTGTTTCAGTCATGAAGATGGTTTTTGGCATGTTTGATATTCTTCAGACAACATTGGGACTCAGACTGTAGGGGGGCGCGCAGATGTAGCTGGTGTCCTCAGAAGTGGCCAGTACAAGTACTCCTCTGCAGTGAGAAACCCACTGCATGTTGTGACGGTGCCTGCACCTATGACAAGGTCACAGGTAATGTTGGCTTTGCTCTGTAGCTCTGAGCTGCTAGGTCTGACCAACTGATAACACTTTACACTATACTGCCAAATCTGCTGTTCACTATTATGAAGTTAAGTGATGTCCCATTTGTTGTCTGTTGGTATTACATTGGCCCATCCTGCACAGGTCATAGTTTCAGATTGTCTGGGAAGGCCTTCAATAAAGTTCTCATTGTCTGCTGACCTGCTCTACCATCTTATGTGGTCTACCATTTTGTGACGTTCAAGACCTTCCCAATTGTTGGGAAGATGGTTCTATGGTGCTAACATGTCAGAGATGTACTTTGGTGCAAGGCCATGGAGAGACTTGTAAACAAGCAGAGCTGCTTTAAAGTCTATTCTTTGAGCTACAGGAAGTCAATGACTGATGTGATGGTACTTCCTGGTTCTAGTCAGGACTCGAGCAGCAGCGCTCTGGATGTACTGAAGCTGTTTTACAGCTCGTTTAGGGAGACCAGTGAGCAGGCCGTTACAGTAATCTAACCTACTGGAGACAAATGTATGAATAAGTATCTCCAGGGTGGTATTCCAGAAAGCAGGTTATGTGAGTTACCACGGTAAGTTTGAGGCTAAGGAAGTAGATAACCTCAGCTTTCGGTTCCAAAAATTTAGGTATGTTTCAGGGTATGCTTAGTTAGCAACTCATGCTCTGAACATAACCTGGTCTGAAGCAGGTTTAGTTGAAGGTTAGTTTGTTTTCAGAGAGGTGAAGCAGCATTGTGTGTCCATTAGAAGATTATTTAGTGGATGAAGAATACTTTTTTCACCGTGAGAGGGTGATAAGACCACGTATGGATGTTGTAGAGATGAACTTCTGTACATTAACAATTATTTGCTTCAGTTAAGATAAATAATTTGAGTTCAGTCAACTTAAAAATAAAACGTAGTTATCAGACAGTTATTTTACTTTTATTGAAATGAATTCAATTAAGTAGGTGTAACTTTGGTGCTGCTGTTAGATCGGCAGCGCAAGAAATTGTGGGATACCATTCCCTTTGCCTGTCTGGACGGATTTGGGTACACGTGTAGGTTTTTGTCCAAATATGTTTAGTTGTAGCTGTTTTACTGTGTTTTGCCGAGTTATTTTACCCTGTTGTGTTTAATTCTTTTTGCACCATGAGTGAGAGGGAGGGAGAGGATGATGAGGATATTTAGCACCCCTAGTGCATTAATATGGTATAAGAACTGAAGATAAAGTCAGTCATGAGAATTAAATGCATAGTATATTTTGTAAATCCACACTGTATTATTTAATTTTACATAAATGAGAATATCTGCAGGCTCAAATTTAGACATGAGAGTTCAAGAAGTACAATAAATTAAGATGGAAAAACATTTAATTGATTTGGAGTAATATGACATTTAGTTAAATAACTATGTAAATTTGAGTTGTATAAACAGCTGTTGAGTTTTATAGGCATAAAAAATTAGGTTGAACAAATTTAACTCAATTACTTGTTACCAATTGAATCAATTCATTTAAGTTTTATAAGTTGTATTTAAATACATCGCAATGAAAATAGAAATAAGATCAGAAACTCATGCGTTTACTTTGTCCGTAATTCTTTTCCAAGCAGAAACTTTCTTTTGCTGATGCAGCCGTGTTACTTTTTTGATGTGCGTATAGTAATCTTCATACATCGTCATTTAAATCTCCGACTCCATCTCACTGAAGTATGGCGCTCTCTTTTGTTCTACACGCGTTTCCATAGTGACTCAGGATATTGGCGATCCATTGAGAATGTCTTCATGTACTTGGCGTGCACGCGCATTAACCCAGGGTTACCAAGTCAAGCATAATTACGCTAACTCTTATCCAGTCTTTTTGAACCTACCCAGTTCAGGCGGATATCAGCTAGAGTTCAGGGTTACCCCTAGTTTTCTGACTTGATTTGAAACTTTTAGTGAAGGTAACTGCTGACACTTTCTCTTTGTTTCTGTGGATCAAAGACGATGACTTCAGTCTTGTCTGAGTTTAGCTAAAGAAAGTTGTTTTGCATCCAAGCACTGATCTGCTGGATGCAACAACTGAGTGAATCCACTGGCCCATATTCACCTGCTGTCAGTGACACATAGATCTGAGTATCGTCTGCATAGTTGTGATAAGATATGTTATTACTGCTAATTAACTGACCTAGTGGGAGCATGTAAAGGCTGTACAAAAGGGGTCCCAGGATTGATCCCTAGGGCACACCACGGTTCAAGACCATGCAGTCTGAGACACAACCCCCAATTTCAACTGCTATCTTCTAGATGGGACTCTAATCAACTAAGGGCAGAGCCAGAAATTCCAACCCAGTCTTGGAGCCTGTTTAAAAGGATCCCATGATCAATGGTGTCAAAAGCAGCGCTCAGGTCTAGCAGGATTAAGAAAGAGACTTCACCAGCGTCCATGTTTAGGCGGATGTTGTTAGTTACCTTGATAAGAGCAGTTTCTGTGCTATGATGGGTTCTAAAACCTGTCTGGAAAACATCTAATGAATCGTTATTAAAGGAAAGTCAGTGAACTGTTGGTAAACAACTTTTTCAAGGACTTTTCCTAAAAATAGCAAGTTTTACATGGGTCTGTAATTGTTCAATACTGTGACGTCAAGATTGCTCTTCTTCAGGGTAGGTTTAATGACTGCAGTTTTTAAGGCCTCTGGAAATGTTCCAGATTGAAGCGACATTTTAACTATTTGAGTAATTGGTGCTGACAAAATGCTCAGTACAGACGAATACATGAATACACTGCAGGAGGGTCTGAAAAGTTTTCTAACAAAAAAGTTTTCAAAGTATTATTACAGTCTGACTTGATGTGCATAGGTTGTTCCTGTTTCCATGGTGGAACAATCTGTGCATATCCTTGGCCCAGAGCCGCTCACTGCCTCAATGCTGGCTGCAGCTCCACCCATGGACCAGAAACAACTTCTTGGTGTGAATTCCTTACATTATTTTTATTTATTTAGTATACATATTGCAGCAGTTTTTGAATGATTTTCTGTCCCTCTCCCACACAGGGGACCGGCTTTACCCTCTGATCCTTGCTCTACAGCCAAACCTGGCAGGAAAAATTACTGGGATGTTGCTGGAGATCGACAACTCTGAGCTGCTGCATATGCTGGAGTCGCCAGAGTCCCTGAAATCCAAGGTAGTTGGCTTGTCTAGAGCAGTGTTTTTCAACCTTTTCTGAGCCACGGCACACTTTAACCTTAAAAAAAAATCCCGCGGCACACCAGCATCCAAAAACTAAACAAAAAAAGGAGAAACTCATAGTCTGTATTGATCTACAGCCCCTCCACAATCTCACGTGCATTTTGAGATAATTGTGGCAGAAAAAGCAGGAAACTGCAGCTGTTTTTTTTTTCTAAAATATGCAATAAAAGTTAAATTAGAAGATTTAAAAACAGCTTGAGGTGTGTTCGTTGGTTTCAAGACGTTTAACAACAGATCTCCGTGTGCGCTGTCACTCTCACAACCCAATGCATCATGGGAGATGTAGTGCTTAAAACGGCCGGAGATCGCTTTTCGGAGCTTCATGGTTTTGTTCACTTGTTCCACGGTCTGATACCGGATTCTGTGGAAAGCTACACCGCTAAAGACGAGCTTTAGCTGGTACTTTTGTTAGAACTGAGCGACTTTACGAGCTAAATCGGGACAAGGAAGTGAAGACTTTTACACACGTCTGATTGGTCAGACTGATTACATGTGATTAAGCCCCCCAAGAATGATTGGTGGAGACAGTTAAAGGGGCGGGGCTTTTCCAAAATACAGTCGAAGCTGCAGCTAAATCGCGGTAGCATCATTCTTATCAAAATGTCTTTAATAAAATAAAATAAACGCAAAGAAAAAAGTATTTTACGATCTTTAATATTCCTAACTCCTCAGTGTTATATCAGGGCCTGTTTGGATGAACAAAGAGCTGAAATCCTGGAGATGGGAAATGTTTTTACATCAGTTAATGAGGGTAATTTCCCACGGCACACTTGACCATCTCCCACGGCACACTAGTGTGCCGCGGCACACTGGTTGAAAAACACTGGTCTAGAGCACTTTATGTTGTTATATATACAATGTTTGTTTGTTAAGATCTGGTTTGTGTTAAGAATTGGTTTTTGTTGAGTATTTGTAAAGAAATTATCTTGAAATTCACTATCAGAAACATGCAAAAGAGTAGACTTGATTCATTTAAAAGATGTCCTGCCTGTGTTTCATAACCTGGCATATTGCTACAATGGGATTGACTTCTGTTTCACTCAAAGTGATTTGAATGTGTCCACTTTGCACTAAGTTAAAATTGTATTTCTTGGGTCCACATTCACTAGCTTTGAGCTTTATGGTGTTTAATCTGGTAAATACCAAAAGGGAGAACGTTGTGTAATGACTGTATTCTTTGTGTCTGGTAAGGTGGATGAGGCCATTGCTGTCCTGCAGGCTCATCAAGCAAAGGACTGTTCTCCAAAGAAGTGAAGCCCTTTCAGGTCTGCAAAAGCTTAATTCAATAGTTTGTTCTGTTTTGTATCCATTCATCCATTTTCTTAACCCGCTACAGTATTCCCCCCGTACTCGCAGGAGTTAGGGACCAGAGACACCTGCGAATCCGGAGAACCACACTCAACCACCCCGCGCTCAAAGAATGTCACTGATCCTTATCAAAAACTCTTCAGAAACCTTTCTGATGCTTAGTAAAACATGTATTAAATAACATTAGAATATTACTCAACATAGAGGGTTTTTTTTTCCATTCAGAGCAAAAGACTGTACCATAACATACTTTATAACACACATTAGTGCCTGTGCTCCCTCCATCAGTTAAGTGTGAGAGGTCCTGCCTCATGATGAGTGTTGGGCATGGCGCGTCAGTCCGGCGGGGAAACATCTTGGCACAACACTGGTTCCATCCATTATTCATTCATTCAGATGAAAATATTCTCACTGATTGTATCTTTAGCATTTCAGGATAAATAGGGGAAACTGTAGGGAAACCAAAGCAACCAAAAGCATGCTTTTGGATTGTGGGAGGCAGCTGATGTACCCAGAGAAAGACCACGCATGCACGAGCAGATCATGTAAACTCCTCACAGAAAGGGCCCTGCAAGAATTGAAACCACGGCCTTCTCGCTGTGAGGCGAGAGCACTCACCACTGCGCCACCATACAGTCTGCTCTGTATCCAGCAAACACAGGATGGAAATGAGACGAGAATGTTTAGGGTGTCTAGTTTTAATTTAGATCAATAGTAAAACTCTAAAGAGCTCCACCAGTTGTTCCCCTGTGAGTCAACCAAGCTGTTTGGTTACAGTTTGTCTTCAGTTTACTTTATTTTTTTTTTTGTAAAAATTTATTTGGTTTTGAAGACATTTAGGATGACGATTTTATGGATTCTGCCTTTTATTGAATCAATAAGTGCTTTGTTCCTATTTCTTTCCCACATCAGAAACCAAAAAAAAAAAAGCCAACAAACGAAAGATTTTTTTTTCCTTTGTAAGAAAAGATGTAAACAGGTCACGGAGAAACGTGAAAGAAACGAGTAACTTTTTAAAAATGTTTTGCATTATTCATGTGAAAAAACGTTTTGTTTATATAATTCAGTTAACGATTTTCCAAGAAATGCCTAAACATTTTCTTTCTTTTCAGGTGTTGGCGAGTTTCTGGTGGAAGTTAAAAAAGTTAATATTTTGGGATGAAAAAAAATCCAACTTCATGTGAACGTTGAGGTTTTCTGAAGTCAAATCTGTTTTGTTGTTCAAAAACTTTTGTTAGAAGATAAAGTTTGCAGGGCATGCATTAAACCTGTCTGGTGTCATTTGTTAGACAAAGTGTTTTTGCATCATTATAAAGTTTGATCTCGATTACTTAATATTTTATCTCAATTACTTTATTGCCATAAGCAGAAGTTTCAGTACAATGTGCTTACAACTAGTTTCTTGCACCATACTTTTTACTTTACTTTTAATTTAAAGGTTATTGGTACTCAAATAAGTTGGGCTCCAGTATAATTACATTGGTTTTGTTTGTAACCAACATTCATTTTAAACGTTTCTTGAAGCCATTTTGTTGTGAAAAAAAAAAAAACCCTTCAAAAGAACTTCCATTAAATATTCTTAGTAAGGGTGTTTTTATTTTTCATTTTTTTCAATGTTTCTAACTACTAACTTCATGTTATTTCGCCAAAACCAAATAAACTACAGTTCCCGGTAAAATTTCTAAAATAGCCGCGGTAAATCTCGCGATAGCACAGATCTCGTTGCCACACCATTATGTTTGCTAAATATAGCTGGTGCACGGGCGCCATCTTCTTTACAGCGTTGAAGCTCAGCGCTGGCTGATTAACCTGTTTTGACGTTTATATTGTGATGGTAGTCCTTTTAAAGAAAATAAACGACTTTAATGACATTCGCAGAAAGAAATTTACTGCAGGACAATTCGCCATTTAACGTCTATTGACTTGAAACGTTCAATTTGGCCAATTACAGACCTGAATACTTCAACGAGTTGCAGGATTTTTATTTTGTCAGTGAACGATGCGACACAGACTACGTGGTCCCCAAAACGTAATTACATGAAGTTCCAGAACTTCGTTTTTACCAACTTATGCATGGCAAATCTTATGGAATAAAAAAATAGAAATGAGTCCAGCTATAGGATCAAATGCTGTAAAGACTTTAATCACAGAAGCATTTCAATTCAACCTGGACAGACGAGCTTCCCCTAATGTGGTCAAACAAAACTGACAGGGAGCAGTCTCTAGGAAAAAAAAAAAAAAAAGTATAAAATTACAACCAAGTGTTGACATTTATACACTTTTTTTTGGCATTTTAAGCCTATAAACCCAAAACATTGAACTAGTTGCAATGTATGAAACTGTTTTAAACAAGCAGGCTAATATTTAAAAACACAGACCAATAGATGCCTGCTGATTATTTATAGGTGGAAACTTACAATACAAAAAGCAAAAACAGCTAAGAAAAAAAAGGGAAAATAAACATGTATGGTGAATATGATGCCAATTTATTACACAAAGCCATCTAGTTTGAAGCATTTGCTTCAAGGACATTTCCATGACCTCGTACAAATCTATTTACACAAACTGAAAGGTGTCAAACTATCGGCGAGAAGGCATTAGAAGCTGTTTTGCCGTTACAGAGTCTGGGAAAAGGTTGTGGTAGGTTGGTAAAGGAACATAGGCAGCAGTTATCATCTTGCCTGAAAGGGGAAAAAAAATAATTTTTACACAAGTTCACTTTATTGCATAATTTAAAAGCAAAAATAAATGTTACATACGTGCAAACCAACGTCCGTGAAGTGCGTTTACTGTTGCCATTGCTGCAGGTATTGAGGGACACTTGACATATACATTGCCCTGTATCGAAAAATATTGATATTTAAGATAAAAGACATTTCATCATTCCTTTCACATACACTTAATTATTTTATGATCCCAAAAATAAAGACCCCCATTACTGACTGAATGCTTCCACCTACCTGGGGTGAGTTCTTGTCAACATAGATGTGAACCACTCCTCCATGCTTGTTGCACTCCTCAATTACATCATCTTGAATTTCTGAGGCCCAGCCAGGATCATTCTCACTGGGAGGAAGGAAAAAAAAGGGTGTTTTTTCCCCCTTCAACTTATTCAGAAAAACAGAGCTAACAGGTTCGTAATTCATCTGATCTTATATTGCATTAACTTGCTTCGATGACTGATTCATAGAACAATAAAGGTTGATTTCTAAGTAAAAAGAGATTTAGAGTGTAAGCCTCTTTTTTTTTTTTTACATTTTTGCAGAAGTTCAAGATTGACCAACCACAAATTTACACTTGGTAAAGTGAAATTCCTTACGCTTGTGGGTCAAACAAGTTGGACAACTGAAGGCAGTGAGTGGCCAGTGGCTGTGATGGGAGGTTCAAGGCTTGACTTGGAGCCGGAGTTGGAACTGCAAAAATACACAAGGTTTTACTGTTATTTCCTCTCTCTCTCGCAGAAATACAAAACTTTCTGTTGCCTTGACTCACTGGCTGGAGCAGCCATGTTCCCAAAGGGTATGGACCCGGTCATCTGGAGAGCCTGCTGGGCTGCAGGGGGTATCTTCAGGCCAGTTCCTGGAGAGCAAAGCAACATCAACAGTGATTACAGATCAACAATTCCCTTGTGGCATAACAAATAAAAAAATCCTAAAAAATAATATCCTGGCTTGACAAATGTACTGTCTATCAAATTAGCCCTAAAAGTGATAGCTACATACCTTCTGCTAGTCGAGCCATCAGCTGTAAACGGCCTGTTGTTCCAAGGTCGATCCCAGTCCTCTCTAGTTCATCGTTATCCAGGAATGAGCTAGCCGTTGAGGAGTCGGAGCGCTCTGTAACGTGCCCCACCTTCATGGGACGGCCAGCCAGCTCAAAGCCATTCAGCTGCTCCAGAGCCTTTTTTGCACATTCAGCATCTGCAAACTTCACGGCAAAAATATGAGGTGCTTGACTGGCAGCAAACAACTGTGCAAAATATAGAAATAGTTGTTACCGATATGAAGCCATAGCCTTTAGATCTTCCTGTTTCGCTGTCCATCATGAGCTGGATTCCTTCAATCTTTAATGGAAAAACAAAACCAACTTTAGATGGAAAAATGTAAATCTACAGATGTAACAAGTTGAGACTTTTGGAGTGTGCAGACCTTTCCAAAAGGCTCAAAGATTCCTCGCAGCATTTCTTCAGTGATGTTAAAGTGCAGTGATCCAACGTACAGTCGCATTGGACCTGCACTGCCCTTCTGCAGATTGTTGGCTGCAGCTGCAGCTCTGTTTTTCTCTGCCTGTAAAGTCAGGTAAAACATTTAACTGTGATAAGAATTCAAAAATTACATGTACTTCACATAGAATATTTATATAAAGTCACTATATTTACAGGTTAACTAGACAACAGAATAAATGAGTGTTTAAAACATTTGGTAGCAGTTTTTTTGGTGGCGAATTTGGTGGCACAACTGAACAGCAGTGAATTCAAACAGTTTCAGGAAGCAGACCTGAGATGCCTGGACAATGATGGGAACTCCCAGCAGCCTCTGACCCGTCAGCCCGATTGCCAGCGGTACAGACGACGTCTCCACAAATTCTATGTATGCAATGCCCTTTGATCTCCGGGAGTTTCTGTCAGAGATTATTCTCACATCTCTTACCTACAAAGGAAATGATTAACAGTTTAATTAATAATCCCAGAAGGGAAAGTTCTACGATTTTTGTAGAAAATTCTGGGAAAAACAACTGACTTTGCCAACAGCGGAGAAAAAATCTTCCAGATCTCGAGCTCTGATTCTCGCCGCCAGCTGCATGCAGAAGACTGTGCGAGCATCCCTCTCCTCGGGTGTTAAATTGTCAATGGGTTGCCTTTAAAGAACAAGAAAGCTTTAGTGCAACATTCAAAAATTCACAATATATTCCTGAAAAGGCAGTGAAACCAGTTTTAGTAAAGAGAAAACTTGAATACGGACATGGAAAGTATTCAAAGAGTATATCTGATTTTTTTTAAATCATTAAATATCTTCCTTAAATGTACATTTTCTGATTACCATCACAGCTCAATTATAATGACGTGTTAAAACTAAGCAGAAATAATTCTGAGAGAGGAAACAGCATCTCATACCTGACAGGACTTCTCTCTTTTTTAGGAGGGCTTCGACTTTTGGTCCGTTTCCGGCTAAAACAACAAACAAAACATTGTTCAGTAAAGTCAAAAACCAAAAAAAGACCACTTTTCAATTATAGCCCATATTCACAGCATCAAAGAAAAAACTACCTGGACAGCATTATATTGTAAAGAAGTGTACGCAGTATTAACACTGAAGGGGGGCTTACACAGGGCTCTTCCGTGCTTTGTAACGTCCAGTACGATCTTTGCTCCGGGATCGGCTGCGATGGCGCTCCTTGCTGCGACTTTGCTTTCTTTCTCGACTTCGGCTTCTCTTCTTACTCTTTTTTCTGTCTTTGCTTCTGCTTCTACTTTTCTTCTTCCTTGAGCCTGGGCTCCGACTCCTGCTGCGACTTTTCCTCTTCCTGTAGGAAATCGCAACCCAGAGAAAAGTCAGCAAAATGTAAGAACCAATAAATAATAATAATAATAATAACCAATAACTTACTTCTTGTTGTGATCATCATGGCCATTTGCATGAGAGGACTTGTTCTCGTCCTAAGCAAGGTTTATAGAAGAACATCATGAAGACGTAGAGGCAACATTTCAAGTCGTCAAGGTAAAGGGGGTGGGGTGGGACAAGAGAAAATGTAGAATACATTTAATTAATATAATACTGCAAACTTTCAAGTCTGGACAGTGAGCTTCCATCACCCCAATAGCTTTCCATCCCACTTTTTTTTTCTTTACATAGCTGCTTAGTACTTAATGCAACAATGCAAAGGTAAGGGAGAGTGTCCAACATATTAGCACAAATCAGGAAGCTTTGACAACAGTCATTTCCATCATTTCCCCTCTAGCAGGTCGTACCAATGCCACTATTTGTGCCTAATCATGTGACCACTCATTGCCCATGGACACTAAAAGAGATCCTGTGTGGTTGGTGTCAGTCCAGTGATCTTCACCCATTTTCGTTCTTGGACTGTAAGAGCTCGATGCCACCTCTGTCACACATCTTGCCCTGAAGCAAACAGGGATTCACACTTCTTAGTAATATTGATGCCCAAGAAAAATAAAAAAAATTAAATCAGCCACCTGTTACATTACCAACATCAGTAGTTTGCTTTATTAATACTTACAATCGTTTGTCTTCAGAAGGAAAAATTACTGATATTATATCATTTTAAAACATCTGGTATGTAAACATCTAATTTTACTCATTCTAATAATGTATTTAAAAAAAAAAAGCCTTTTGTGTAGCATGCAATAAAATAAAAATGCTGACTTAAATGTACAGTTTTCTTGTGCAAAGAGGCAGTATTCACATTTACAGATAAAAAAGGGCTTTAACTAGTTGTCCTTCAAAACCATTATGGGATTTTCACAGTCTGTCAGTAAAGTCTTAACATCTCTTCTTAGCAGGAAAATGGAAGACTTGAGAAATATCTCACAAGTTCTAAAAGGTTTTGAAAGCATCAGTGACACATTCTATCTGGAGAAGCTAAAGTCACTTAATTTTTTTCTAACAGCATTTTTAGATTGTTGTTTACATTAAACAGTGGATCTGGGGCCAGCATCAAGATGTAGATTGTAAATCTGAATACCACCTCCTTTGCGGGAAAGGCAAATATGGGCTTTTCCATTGGTATTCACCTTGTAGCAACCAAATAGATTAGATGATCTAGCTTGGATCTCTTTTGTTTTTCCTAGAGTGAACCACAGTACATCAGTATATGCACAATAACTACCTTCCTTTTTTTTCACAGTTCACAGTGGAATCAAAGATGAATTCATGGGAGTAGAGGTGAGATATCATTAGGGAAGTCTACAAAGAGAGATAGATGTGGATTTATTTATAATTCCGTACTGTCTTGTTTACACTCACACCACAACATTCAAAGAAAATTGTTTTTCACGATAGCAAGTCTAAAGTTCTAATATAGAAGTATAACAGTGATAAACGAAAGCCTCGGGAGAATACATTTTAATCCCACCTTTCTATATGGAGCTTCCAGCATGGCCTCAACGTCAAAGTCGTCAGCCATAATGACCCTGCAAAACACAAACAATCGAGAGAGAAAAATGTTATAATCATGTGCATGAACCACGCAGAAGCGAACCACGAGTTCGACGGTAAACGACATGGGGCTAGCTCATTCTCACAACATTTTTTTCCTTGTTTTGTATTTATATAACTGAAACGCAAGCCACAAACCCTCAAGTCAAAAAATAAAGAGTTACTTTATAGTATTGATGGCATTATAGTAGCACAAGATTAACAAAATGTTGGAATCTGCAGTTTTGGTAATTTGCACGCGCTCATTAAAGCTAATGCTAACAGGCCCGAAAATCTGGTCTACGCGGCCGTAATGCTCGCAAACTACAAAGCCTGTTATAAAAAGAACGTTTGGAGACAACACCTAAAAATGAAACCGACACGTTAAAAACATGAAAATGGGGAGCATTTTGAAGGTTATATTACTTCAAAAACGACGAAAGAACCGAAGATTCTAGTTTTTGACGAAAAAAAGGCGATCGCAGCTCGAGGCAAAAATGGCCGCCAGCAGCATTTCCGCGACAGCGCGCAAGCTGAATAAGCAAACAATGCATTTACCGTCAAAAGCTGATCAAACGACGTCACAAATCCAAAATATCACGGCGACCGTGTAGTTAGAGGTATTCGGAGTGCTGCGTGCCTCTGAAGAAAACACAAAGCTTGGGAAAAGTAAGTTTTTGATGTTATGCAACCCTTTGATACACTCCACCAGTAAGACGCGGGCCAGTGTTCTTCTTCCGCTCTGATCTGCGTCTTCCTCTGCAGTTTTTCTCTGCGTGCTGCAGCCGAGACCGCCACCTGCTGGACAAACAGTGTCGAGCGTTTGACCTGCACCGACGACAGTGAAGCCGAAAAACTTGCTGTAATTTGCTATGTGCCATGTTGAATGCACTTTATTATAAGCATGTTTGAAACAAATTTAAATTAAATATTTGCCGTGCATGAAAAGTTAAAAAAAAAAACAGTTTATTACAATAAACACATTTTTACAATTCAAAATAAACATTTCTGAATTTGAATATTGTGCTCAAGAATGAAGTACAGGATTGAGCCCATCATCATATGTCATACTGTGTAAGTGGTTTTACAAGACAGAACAAAAAAACCTGAACTCAAGAATTCTGGATTATTGATAAAATAGATTTTGGCTTCCAAGTTCTACTTGAAAAGTAATAATGAACATGTTCTGTAAATACGTGTATTTAATTAATAAACTAGTTGGTAAAATTGGTTTTATTGATATGACTATATGGGAAAAGTGGAACATTTTTGTTTTTATCAAAGTGCATTACTTTAACCCTTTTATTTTTTACGATGCACTTGAGATACATTATTACTTTCCTCAACCAGTCTCAGTTTACCATAGTTTACCATAGTTTACCTTACCTTACCTATTTTCAAACTCTTCTTATAACAATTGTACACCAAGTTTTAAAAAATAATTAGAATCACTAAAAATAAATTCAAGTTATAATTAGCCTGCTCTTTGGTATTCACTGGGCTTTGGATGTCCATTTGTTTGTGTAATTTATTTTAAATACTTAGTCCGCTGTTCTGCATGTAGAGTCTATGACAAGATCCCAAACCTATTTAGTTAATCATTATTTTCCTGCAGTCCTGACGATACACTATTTTGATAGCTCTTTCCTGCCATCTTGTGAACAATTTTTATAATTGGAGCTTGATTCATTTGTGGGTTAGCAAATTAGAGCAGTGGTGCAACATGGACTTTAGGCTGGAGTGTACCTGGTTCCAGTCCTGGGACCAACAGGATTAAACCTGAATGCAACAGATTTCTATCAGAGTTTGCTTCATCTTTGTCACCCTGCTGTGGTGTCCTTGGGCAAGGCTCCTTAGCCTTATGGAGCTATTCAGTGGCTTACATGTGACTCTATAGAAGCTGAGTGTAAAACCATGTAGTTGTGAGTAAGATGTTAAATATAATTAGATATTATTAAATATCAAATGGAGGTAAAAACAAACAAATGAATATTACCTGTTTATATGTTACGTTTCACCTTTATTCAAAATAAGATTTAATCATTTTTTATTAATCATATACGAATCTTTTCGCTACTTCTTTTCCTGAAGATGCTTTTGAATTGTTTGATTTAAAATATTACTTTCCTTAAGTCATCCCCTTATTTACTGCCTCCACAAAGCATTATACTTTTGATAAATTGCAAAACAATTAAGTATACACATTTTTACAACACACTGCAATACAAAAACATTATCAGTTGTGCAATGAAACACACATAGATAACAACATACATTTTTTTGGCAGTAAGTAAAATCTCAAAGATTACAAACTCTCTTGTCTTTGTGTTGGTAATGCACATCATGCAGAAGTCTCTTCCATCATTATGTTATCAATTCGAAGGGGTGAGTCATAATCCCAAGGGACCTCAAAAAATAGTCTGTCATCAAAGCAAAGGTCATCAGAGGGGGATGCAAAATACGGCAACCTCAACACGAAGCCTGTGAGGAGGCCTCCCAGTGCTGCCAGTCCTATTGTGGAGAAAACAGCTGCGACCTGGAAGAGAGCCTGTTCTTGGGCAGTCCTGCCCAAACCTGGCTGCAACCCTGGAATCAACATCTGGAGTTTTACAAGTTGAGGGTCGCCTTCCACAGGGGCTCTGTGGGCAAAGATTTCATACAAGCTGGGGCCATAAACCTCCTCATCAGCCACCAATATGGCCCAGATCCCTGCAGCGCATGATATGAGTCCTGTTAGTCCATGCAAGTTATGTATGCCACACTGGTCCTGGATTCTGCAGTGCTTTGCCAAGAAGGGGCTCAGATACTTGTAACCCAACATACATGCAGTGCAGCCTATCATACCCAAAACATATGCAGCTGCAGGTGAAATCATCATATCCACTGATGCCCCGACTGTCACACCCCCAGCTAGAGTCACATTCTGAACATCAGCCATGGTGAGTTTTCCATTTTTGTTCAGCAAAGTTGAGAGAGCAAAGGCTGTGATCGTAGATGCGCTGAGGCCGATAAAAGTGTGGAGGATGGCTCTGTGCTGGTCGTCTCCTTTGAAGGCCAAAGCTGAGTTGAAGGAGGGCCAGAAGACCCAGAGAAACAAGGTTCCCATGACAGACAGGATGTCAGACTGGTAACTGGTGTTTTCCTTTGCATGTCCTTCATTTAGACTCGGTCTGTGTAGCACAAACGTCACACCCAAACCAAAATAACAGGCGAAAAGATGAATGAGAATAGAACCTCCTGCATCATTGATCTTCAGATAGTTCAGGACAGCCCACTCTGTGACTGCAAACGCCGGCACCTCCAGCAGAGCCATGACGAGCAGCTGCAATGGGCTGGTCTTTCCCAGTACAGCCCCGAATGATATGAGAACCACGGCACAGGCAAACTCTGCATTTATAAGATTAATTACTCCGAGGTGGATCTTACCATCATGGTAAAACTGAAAGTAGCCCTGCACCAGGATTGCCCACTGGATTGCAAAAGTTGCTGTCAGGAAATTGAAAACCATCCCTCCAAAGCCATAGAGTCGAAAAAAGGCCAGCAGACATCCAAATCCAAGGAATATCATGACCTGTATGTCAGCAAAGATGGGATAGTCCCTGTAGACTGCATTGTACATTGGAATTGTCTGGTTGGTCTGAAAACTGGCATCAGCCTGCTCATCATAGGTGACAAAAGCAGCGTAAAGGGCAACAATAATGACCTCAGAAACAAACACAAATAAAGGTAACCTCACTCGAAGGTTGGCCGCCCGTGTCTTCATCTCAACAGCTCTTTGGATCTAATGAAAGTCCCTCGTTTCGAGCCTCTGATTATCTGTGTCTAGATAAAAAAGGTCAAAGACACCGGCCTAAGCTGCAGTCACTGACAGAGCTGTATGTGCTCTGACATAGGGAAGTTTGACTGTCTGGACTTTGTCCATTGTAAACAGTTGTGAAATATCAGCATTTCTGCAGCGGATTTTAAAGCACAATATGGACATCTGAAAAAATTCAAATGTGCATCTGACAGCCATGTGGATTAACATCCAAGTTAGTATTGCCAATCTTTTAAAACTCAAAAAAATAAAAAACACAGTTTTGCTGCAAAGCTAATGTTGTTCACGTTTGTACAAAAAATAAAAGAAATTAAAGTGATTACAAAACCCATGACTTTGATATAATTTGGACTTAATCATGAATTGTTTTATTTCCGACTTGATCACATAACAAAAAGTTGTACTTTTAGGGCAGGGGTGGCCAACCCTGTTCTAGGGCATTCCTAAATTTCTTACGTATTAGCACATGGATTGTAATTACCGAGCCTGCAAAGCATAACATAATTTTTCACCCTTTTTTTAAATCTATTTATGCGGCAACAGAATGCAAGAAAATCCTGTGGTCTTTATTCAATTTATGATGTTAGACTTAGACAAATGAGACATCACTGAAGTAAAAGTAACTCAAGGTTTTAAATTTTGGAGGTGTAGCTTTTTTTACTGCTGAGATCTGCAATCATCTTGATGCTTGTGCCAAGATTTTTCCCTTGGATTGTTAATTTTAAGTCACTGCCAGTTCGGCAGGGCAGGGACAATAGTGAAATAAAAACTAAAAATAAGTCACTGGTTTTGTCAATGTGACTAAAGATTTTAGGATGCTGTTTTTATAAAAACCCAGGTTTAAATTATATAATATTGACCATTTTTGTCTGTTGTAGTCAGTCTGAGTGTAGAATGTAGATCTTATGCTAAGCAGCCCTTGTAATATTTCAAATGTTATAAATAAAGTTGTGTTCAATCCTTTGAGAACTGGTGGCAAAAAAATATTCCTTAAGTTTAGATAATGATGCGATTAATCTAATTCAATAAAATTAAAAATTTTTGCTCAAGATTTATTTAATCAATTTAAAAAAGATCCTAAATGTTAGTATTATCTGTCAAAATGTATGGTTAGCAATTACAGGTACTAATAAATCATGGAATGTAAATGGAAGATTTTGAGATTGTGAAAAAGAATATTTATATTAATCGTACTAAAATAGCTTACAGTCCCTTAATGAAATCCTTAGTTATTCTAAATTTAACCAATTTTCATTAAAAACAAAACAGCAAGGAGTGTGATATGAGCTTTGACAGGAAGCTCAAAGTAATGTCCTATAATCTGAGGCTTCTCTCATTATAGGTAATAGTGTAAACAAAAAAAACTTTATGAACTCACAAAGTTGCACCAAAAAATATCTTTTTTTTCTGCAGGAGAGTCAAAATTCTAGAACTAAAGTTAATAAAAATGAAGCTTAAGGCTAAAAAAATCCCATAGCTAATGTGCAGGATTGATCTGCACATCATTTATGTCTGCAAACACATTCACAGCAGATCCTCGTGATGGGTAAAAGAGGAGTTTTAACAGAAATCACCACAAGCCTTTCGTCAGAGAAAGAAAACACAGCATAGTGCCAGATAAAACATTTGTTTTATTATGATTTTGTACAATACATCCTTTATAAATGCTACCTGAAGGTACTTTCATGTATATGAAGCTATCGGCAAACGAACAGATACAACTACGTATGTTGTATGTGGAAGTATGGAAGAAAAGTTGCAATGGCACCATTGTTCTCTTATCACCCTGTGCAGTTTTTCAGACTGTGCAGGTTTCATTTAGTTCAGAAAACCTCAATTTAATCCAATCAAAGAGGACACAAAAACACCTTCGTTTAACACATGCAGCTATTTTCTGCAGCAAACTTCCAGCATTACTTCCAAGCATACATGGAAAGACAAAAAAAAGACAAATGACGATCAGAATTACAAATAGAATTAATTATTAAAGAATAGAAAAGCAACGGTCAAACGTGAAGATAAGAAGACGTCTCTTAAACAGGAATAAAATCAAGGAAAAATCTAATACAGAAGGGACTTGAAACTACAAGGACATCAAGATTTTTCTTGGCCTAAATTCTTTCTGTTTTTTGAATTGCCCAAAAATGTGTTTAACTGGTAGCTAATGTAGAAGGACCTACATGAGTATATGACACCTGGAAACTCCGCTGTCTGAGCACAACATGAAGCGTCAGGTGAGAGGAGAGGGATATTTTGGGGGACATTTGAAAACCCCTCAGGAGTAAATGGTGATGACCTCACGTCCACCTCCACGCACTAGCAGAACTCGATTGAGACCTTCAGTGAGGACCTCAAGAAATTCCATGTCTGAGAGAAATTCAGAGTAAAGGACTACAATTTTGCTTTTTCTCGCCAGATTTGTTTTCTCTTGTGAATTGAAGGATACAGTTTTCATCGCCCACTCGGTTTTTTGGTGGTCCGGGCATGTTCAGCAGGACAAGCTTAGCCTCCTTGGATTTTTTGGTGATGACCTCATTGAGCCTTACGGCTGTGTGCATGCGCCTCAAGTCAATCTGATTCCTGATTGAAGAAGCGTTACAATAAAGTAGATTTTGTTTCACACTTCACTAAAACATGCTGATACTTACAAGTTTTCCCATTCCCTGCAGCATGATTGGAAGAAAAATGTTATCAAAGGGGATGTCAAGACACACAGCGAACTGAAGCTATTGGTTATTTATTTATGAGAATTTTTACATGTATCAGCGTTTTTCTTTTCTTGGAAAATCTATGAATCCAGCCTCAGATACATAGATAAGGGATGTCAATTGACAAAGCTCCAGTACTCAGCTAACACAGGTAAAATTACTGGAAACAATTAACCTTTGTTCAGTTTTGACTGACTTTAAAGATAAGAGCTGAGGATCTGACAGAAAGGCAAAAGTTCATGCCCCTTTTTGATGTGCTTTCTTGCAAAAGCTACATCTAAGAAATAAGTGCAAAGTCTAAAGGGAGAATTGATTAGATTTTAGATTTGATACAGATTTGGATGACTTCAGTAAAAAACTGTGGACAGCAGAAATGAATTACATGGCAAACTTATACTCGCCTTGTTTTTTAACTCAGATTTGTAACATAATTAGCTTATGGATTAGAATTTTTATTGGCTGAGAAACATAAAGTCAGAGCGTGTGTGGTTCAGTGGAGAAATGCACTGAATGAATTGTAATGTGTAACTCGACTTGCTGTTTTTAGATGTACATTGTCACAGGATTTTTCACACTGAGACTTGATGCCATATCACATGTTGGGTGTCACCTATAAGTTTTTAATATTCCCACTTTTTCTTTAACTGACACTCTCTACTTTATAGACAATTTGGATTCAGGAGTTTCTGATGTAATCAATCTTGTTTTTACTTTGTGCAAATATTTTATTAATATATGTTAATTGAAAAACACGTCCTTTGCTTGCCGTATTTTGAAATTACTTTTTGATTATTTCAAGTCACTTAAATGTATTTCAAACATGAACACGAAAACAACAATTTATTAAAGTATTGCAAAGTTATTTTAAGTTTTCTCTTGTCTTGCCTCTGCCAAATTTGTATTTTTTTTTACTCCTCCGTTTTGTTATTGTATGCTCATTTCTGATGAATGTTTTACCCCAACTTGGTCTGTTCACAAAAAGCTAATTAATTTTAAAGAAGTTTCAAAAACCTCATGATCTAATTATCTAAGGACTTTTTAAAGTGATTTTCTAGAATCTATTTGTCTTTAGTTTAATTACACAGCTTTTTACCACCTGTGGTGCAGAGTTTGAGTACAATCGAGTTCCATGTCACTCACGGTCTCATGCTGAAGAGGTCTTTGCCCGCCTCTGCAGGTGCTGCAGGTGAAAGGGTCCTTCCTTTGTCTGCGCCCTTACTGTCTGTCCAGGCTGCAGCGCCTCCTGCAGGGGGCTCAGCAGGTGGCGTGGGGCTTGTAGGGCTGGTGGGTGTGGAGGCATTCTTGTTGTGGATCAGCTGGACCTGTTTTTGGTTGGAGACAGCTTCAGACTAAGACATGACAGTGTGACAGAGTGAAAGGGTAAGACTCTCCTGTCAGTAAAGAGAGTCCTCTGAAAGTGCAAAGACAAACCTCTGTGCGGTCATTTGTGTAAAAGAGACAAAAGAACATGTAAGGCAGTTTTTAATCTTCCACAGAATCACCTTTTCCTCTGGTTTTTCTGCCACAGCTTCTCCGCCCTCGGCCTTGTGCTGGGACTGCAAAGTAGCTGGATTTTTACGCCTTATGGATCCACGAGATGAATCTGTGATGCTTTGTATCTATAACAAGTAAAAAGAAGTTTTGATCTGTATTGCAAAACATGTTACCCGGCTCAAAGATTTCCAAAAAAGATCGTTTTATTTGACCTCTCTCTCCATCTCATTCTTTGTCAGATGCATTTGCTTGAGGATCTGCGACCGTTGCTCCATTACCAGCGTCTTCTCATATGTATACGCTGATATGTCATTGTCAAGCTATAAGATACATAAAACAATTAAACTAAGTTGTAGAAATGGTTTATCTCATAAATGTAAAGAATTTGAAATTGACAATAATTTAACAGATTGTCTCACCATCTCCACCACTTCCACAACAGCATCGAGTCGCAGGTGATAAAGGAACATAATGAGGTCTTTCTTCATCTGGATGCTGTTGTCATCCAGTTGAGCCACGGTGAATATGCGCATCTTGCACTTCCTCCACACCTGTGGCACAAAAAGAAAAGGCTCATGTTTTATGATTTATGGTGCAATATTCTGTCAGCAGTCGCATCAAACCATGTTTCAGATTCTGACCTTATGCTGACGCAGCAGGAAGGGCAGAAGCATCAACATGCCTCCATCATGGACGATCCACCACACATCTATGTGGCCTTCAGTGAAGCGCTCTCCATTGGATGGATAGCTGGAGATATTTTTGGGGACCAGTAATGCCAAACTTGCTAGAGTTGTCTCTCTGACCACCTCTGCAGAAGAACAGTGGAAATGTAAACTGTGGGAATTTTTAAAAGGCTCATGTAAGTTTTTTACTGTTCAGGTTTATTCATAGAAAAAACATAAAGTTAAGAGTCCAACAAATGCTGATTTGCTGACTTTTATAAAGAGCAATACAAATTGAACTGTACAGTTTGATGCATGTTTTTATGTAAGCCTTCTTTGCAGAGTCCTTTACAACTAATCTGGTGATTTTAAATCATGATAATCAATCATAATATAGCCATTAAACTTCACAATTTACAAACATATTTATTCAAAGTAGTTAATAAATAAAAATTTCACATAGCATATATTTATATATTTTTTTGAATAATTGCATTTCCTTTATAGTTGTCTAATAATCTATCACGTAATCTATAGATTCACCATCCGCACACAGTGATGGAATAATGATAAAGAGTCAGGCACAATTGCAGTCCACCATTATACGTGTCTGTCTATGCTCTCTCCAGCAGTTGTTAATCTATTTCAGATTATGATCACAGCACAAGATTTGATCAACTTGTGTGCTCCTCCCTCCACTCATATAGGTCAACCTATGCTCCTATCCGTTCTGGAAAAATGTATTTATCACTGTTATTTCCATTCAAGTCCACCACCCTCCTTGCGTCTGCACTCCTTTCGTACACTGAGTGCATCCATAATTTCCTTATCACTTCTGTTCCCCTCACCCACATGTCTACTAAAAACTGCCCCAATCTTTTCCACTCTAGGGATTTTCTGGATCCCTCACCCCTCATCCATCTCCCTCCAGAGTTTCGTCTCCTCTAGCTCGCATCCAACCTGGGATGCAGAACCACTTAGCATCTTTAACTTCCAGCTTCAGACTCATCACTCAGACTCCAATTCTCGCATCACTTCCAGAATATTTTTTTGTTACAAACTCCTCCTTCTGGATTGCCCCTCCCTCAGTCTTCTTACAATGATAACTCTGCTTCAATTCTGCTCTATTATAAACCCAGCTCCCTTTCCATCTATAGATTGAACACACAAGTCTTTCATGTCAAACCCCCTACATACAAAGTTCCTCATCTTTCCATTTCTTCAGAAAATGCTTCTATGGTCAGAGAAAAACAAGCAGGTAGTCCCATTGGAGCTGTCTACAAAACAGATGAGACAGTTAAAAAGAGGAATTAACTTGAGATGCTAAATACTTCATTCTATCCAAGGGTTTCATTGGATTACAAAACAAGAGACCCGCTAAGAATGAATGCAGATTAAAAAAGTAGAAGAAAGATGCTGAGAAAATCATTCCTCTTTTTACTTCTTTACATCTATATATTTCTCTGCCTGAACTCAGTCTGTATGTATTTTTCTGCCCTTTTTTTAAATGGAAGTCTTAGTTTTCTTCTATTAGTATCTTAATTTTGCGTATTTTTAAGATTCCCTACATCTGAAAGAAACTTTCAAAATTGTCATATTTATGACTGTAAGTCATTCAAAGTTTAGATGTCACAAAATGTATCCTAAACTATAGATTTTCTAATTCCTCATTAAAGACAAAACTCACTGACTCTGTTTTGAGGAGACTAACCTGAAAAGATTTCCTCAATGTCTTTGACTAACTCCCACATTGAAGTCAAAGTTAGTATCTGCCACTGTTCTGAAAGCCTTTAAATATTTTGTTTTAATTTGCGTTTTTATAGTTTCCTCACATATTCACACAAATGCAATTCCCCATTAAATCCAAATCTGAATTTTTGCCACAAAAGCTCAGCGATGATCGATGATTTTTAGAAGCTATGTCTCAAAATAGGATGCCTTACCGATGAAGTTTCTGAATTGCTGGTAGTATTCTGGCTGTTTCCAGTTACAGGGCCAGCTGACCATAACCGTGTTGTGTTTTAGACCTCCAAGTCCTCCAACTTGTATCAGGTGGGAGGTTCCATCTCTTAGGTTGGAGGAAATGACGACCTGAGAGAAGCCTTTAACTTTCTCTGTCTCCATCAGCTTTCGCAGTGACTACACCAGGAGAAAAATGTCTGTTTTCCTTCACAAATTTTAACAAGGAATGATGATTTGAATCACTGTATATAAAAGAAGTGAAGGACCTGATCAGCCCTCTGAGCATCAGTATAATTGCTTAGGAAGGTTCCTTGAACGGTGGTACCAACGATTGTAAGACCTTTGCCTGCTTTCAGCTGATTGGTCAGTGAGAGCAGACGAGGCTGTTCCACATTCTGCGTTGCATCCATGCTCACCAGAACCAGAATCTGAGGTCTTACAGACAAAAGGAAGATAAAAAAAGGAACAGATCTCTTAAATATGTGTTACAACAAAAAACATCCTTAAACTCTAATGGTTAGACTTGCTAACCTCCAGTTCTTTGTGTGTGGAGGTCCCTCCTCCAGCCTCATCAGAGCAAACCGTGCAGCACTGAGTGAAATGCCACGAATGCCATCACCCCACTCCTTCTCAGCTCTGTTTCACAGAATATTGTCAGTGAGATCTGGATTCAAGGAGACTGAATCTAAAAAAATATGCCATAAATAAAATAGCAAGCTGCTCATGTCACAGCATTAAAGACATGAAGTGTTTCAACTAATACTTACCCACAAAACTCAATGTATTTATAGATGCAGGTGGCAATGCCCATGGCAAGAATGGCATAATACCAAGAGCAAATGAACATGAGCGACAGGCACAGGCTCATGCCCAGGAATGACAGAGCCCTGTGGGTGAGGACATTGTTTGTAAATTTACACAACACCAGGACAGTCAAAAATCAAGAACAAATAACATAGAATATGTGTTTTAACTATTTGGATAAATTTTTCATCACCTCCTAACATTTCCTGTTCGTCTTATAAATCATCTGTTTTAATCTTATAAAATGGACGCCTCCAGCAAAAAGCTTTGCCCCCTCTCGCCCCCCAATTTTTGAGTCAATGTTAATATAATTGTTGATAAAGATTAGGAAATCATCAATACAAGCTTCTTTAAGAACTGCAAAGTGAACAAACACAGTTTTTAACATAAAATATTAAGGCTATTTGCTTTCGGGAAACTTTAGAACTATTCAGCCCATCAGAGCCATCAGCACCCAGGCTTTAGCCAAAATTTGTGCCTTTTTTCATGCTAGGGCAAGAGGAAATTCTTATTTTAAAACTTAAAAATCATATTTTAAGAAACTAATCATGACAGATTTTACAAAATGCCATGGATTGGATTTATTTGTTGGGTATGAAGTAATCAGTTTGTTTGTACAGTTTGTTGAACAATCCTTTGAGCTGAGATGAGTAATGGTTGTCATTTGCCGCCCCTCCAAAGTTTTCTGCTCCCCTCCTGGACCCCCGCTAAGTTACTAAACTTACCAGTGATAGAATTTAAATCGTGGTCTCCAGTTTGGCGTCCTCAACAGAGTCTGCAGGGCACATGCAAGATTGACGAACATGTAGCACATCAAGAAAAACCTGGACAGGAGGCAGTACAGGGAAATCTAAAGTGAAGACATTATGTTGTAGCAGTTGGGTTCAGTGGAACTTTGTAGTCCTTACATGGAGAGGATGGGGGCAACAGAATCCAAGGATGCAATGATGATGCCAATCTCACAGATGCTGGCTGTAAGCAGGAGGGCCCAAGTTGGCTCCCCGTTGGCTTTTCCATGTCCAAAAACCTGTAATATTGTAAATATTCCATGGAGGAACAACTTATGCATTTTTCAAAACATTTCACAAAGTCGACCCTGTCTTGTTGTTGACGATGCTACGGGATGCTTGGTTCAACCCAAAAGGCCAAACTCAATTCACGTTCACTGCTGAGAACTGTAGTGGGTTGTGGCTGGTAGACTGTGTGCTGATTGGACTTTCCGCATCATGAAAGGGCATTTGAAGGTTACTGTACTCATGTACTCACTCTAAGAAATGGGATGATGCCGTCTCTTGAAATTGCCTGAAGCAGTCGAGGAGCTCCAGTCAGACTCTGCAGTCCTGCTCCACAGGTGGAGAAGAAGGAGCCAAACACAATGACCCACGGAGATGGCCAAGCCAGCGTTCCGATCACCAGATTACCATTGACTCCTTCACCAAATCTGGAAGTAGAAGTGGTGTGGACCTTTTTTTTGTTAAAATTTATATTTTTTATCTTGCATGGTGAGAGTTATTTTGTGGTGTGAGAGTTGACACAGAAACTTCAGAAACAAACATTCTAGATCTATTAGACTATTAGGTCAAGGACGATAAGTCATTTTTTTTGACAATTTTTTGACTATTCTTAATAGAAAGAGGTGTCTTTTTAAGGAGTTAAGCTTTTAAAATACATTTTGTGAAAGTTTAAAAATCTTCTGCATTCTGAACTATGGAAAATCCCATCAGTAGGTTTCTGGGGTGGCCGTGGTGCAGCGGTAGGGCAGTCGACCCATAATCGTAAGATTGCAGGTTCGATTCCACGCCCATGCGTCGAAGTGTCTTTGGGCAAGACACTTGCCCCTGGTGGGAGGCTGGCACCATTGTTTGACAGCAGAGCCGCCATCACTGTGTGAATGTGTGTGTGCATGGGGTCTGTGACTGTAAAGCGCTTTGGGCCTTCAAAAGAGGGTAGAAAGAACTATATAAGTATACGCCATTTACCATTTAGGCCTGTTTTCAATTTCAAAAATTCTTTAAGAATATTTATACTGTGTTTTGTTTTTAATGGATATGATGAGTCAGCAATCTCTAACGTCCATGTTTATTACATTGACAGCAAGTTCCTTAATGGCAATTTCAATTGTAAAGACGATTTATCAAAATAGTCAAGACTTTTGAGAAATACATGAATAAAAGGACATGGAAAGTGGAGTTGGCTTTTTTTGGTTGAGTTTAGGAAGGCTTTTATTGACATTTTTTTTTATGAATTAGCATTGTAATATGAACAGAGTGAGATAAGTATTTTCAAAGGTTCTTTGTGGTTTTACTGCCGATAGAAGATAATCTTGATTCACTGTCTATTCACAGTCAGATGGGGTCAATGATGTGTCTTAATGGTCTTCTGCTGTCGTGTAGATTCCTGTTTTGAGAAAGACCTTTAAGCTCAGAACAGTAAGGTAGAACGTGGTAAAAAATAATTTTTTCAAACCTTTGTTAGAAAGTCACAACATTACCCTTCAACATTATCCTAACAAAATCTAACACTTTTCTTTTTTGTTCTTCTTGTGTTTTGGTCTGAAAAAAAAAGCAGGAATCTAGAGTTGTAGTGAAGATGATATTTGAGTAAGCAGCATAATGAATGTATGCATTTGTTCAAAGCAGTAGTAACCTAAACCCTAACTTTAGCCACAAACACAATGATGTTCAAATATAAAAGAGCTTGGAAAGATAAACAAAGCAGAAGATATCTAAATGTAGCAGTAATGAAAATGTATAGAAACAGGATAAAGAATCCTAGCAAAATTTGCTTAATCAGACTTACTTGTCTCGTAATACTACTCCTTCAATACAAGCACCAAACAGTATGACACACGACATATCTGAGGAAAAATGCTCGTTAAGGTATGCAAGTGTCAGTATGTTTGGCCCACAAAAAAAACACATATCAGACAATAATTCCAGTTACATCTCTATTTTATCATCTTATCCATTAACAGGGAAGCAGTGAAGGATACACACAGTTGAAGTGGTGGTTATAGCAGCAATGGTGCCAATAGGGATCGACTTCTGAGCATCACGCAGGTCACCAGAGCGGTTGGATCCAGCCATGATACCTGGGATAGATGAGATTTCATGATTTGACCCCAGAGTGAGAATTATGACCATTTCATTATTTTTGACATATCGGTAGTTTGAATCCATGTTCTAAATGTGACAGTGAAATGTTTAGCTCATGAAAGTCTCTTTTGCACAGTTATTCTCAGCTGAATTTGCACAACAGCTGATTTGTATATAGGTTTGGTCATTTACTGATGCACAGTTATATTTTATATTTGGTGTGAATGTTTCAGATATCCTGTAAACATGCTACCCTATCTTTATTTATTTAACCTTTATTCTTATGGCATTCAGAGCAGACAGCAAAGTAAACATCTCATTGTCTAGGAAAATCAGTTTATTTACTGAACATTTAATAATAAACCCCTTGGAATCCTTTACTCCTTTGAAAAATAGTTTTTACTTAGCACAGTATTGGTTAAGGTAGGAAGCTCACCCTAATTGTTCAGGCTAAGGGGTTAACATTTTCAAATCCAAAATGCATAAACTGAACACCAACATTTATCATTAAAATCAAAGTAAAAGGGAGTTTTACAGCATGGAATTGGTCAAAAATGAGATAGAATTGTTTTTTGTTTTAAATAAAGACTTGTTCTGTTGCTTTCCCAACTCTTTTAAAAAAAGGTTTTTGTTTTTTGCAAATCAGTTACAAAACTCTCATGTGGAACTTGTTTACTTCAGTTCTTCTGAAAGTTAAACCAGCAGAGTTTTTGTCCACTTGGTGGCAGCAAATACAACTGTAAATGCAGAAATTCTGACTATTAAAAAAAGGAGACATTCCTTTTTTCACATGTTGTCTGACAATGGCACAACTCTTGCTCATTTCCTTGGAGGAAGTGGACCACTTATCAGACATATTAACTCCAGTCCTGCCCCCGACTGGTAGAGGTTAATCACAAAGGAACTGATCAACTTGATAGTGATTCATTAGAAAAGTTTAAGCGTCATCTCTACATGTCTTAAAACAAAAAACTTTTCACCCCCCACCCGCCCCTCCCAAAATCTGGAAAACTAGTTGGTAAGAAACTTGACTTAGACCCTAATGATCTTTCTATTCATTACTGTGTTTCTTTTGTTTATGTACTCCAGTCACCTGGCTTTCTCGTGAGCTGAACTTATGGGTTTTCCATCATTTCTTTGGAGAGAATAAAACCTTGAACAGAAAAGCAGATGTGCATGCGATCTGATCTTGATAAGCATTACATTTCTGTGATTCAAATAGCGCTGGAAACGATCACATGAAGCAAGCAGTTTCACAGTAGGGGCGAGTAAGTGTAGATACTTTTGAATCTTTTGGGGTGTTTTTTTTTCCATAAACGAAGAATAAAAAATCAACAAAACGTAATGCCATTGGAATTGTGTTTTCAGTTCTGACCTGTGACGGAGGGGAAGTATATCCCAACCAACAGGGTGAAAAAGCTGGTGATGTCTGCCAGGACATAACGGTTACTGTTGGTTGTGGGACTGTCAGGATCCACATTGGAGAGGAGTCCACGCTTCTCCAGGAACATGCCCTTCTCCAGATAGTAACCAAACAGGTTCTCTGGAATGACAAGGGATAACCATGGTGATTGACTGACAATGATCAGATCCCAAGGTTCTGTTAGTTCACAGAGCCAACAGCTAACAGTTGAAATCTACCTGCCAGAATACCACTGGTGACTCCTGGAATTCCCTGGATCTCTGTGACGTTGTTGTTGGTGAAGTATTCATCGCAGGTGGCGTTAAGGGAATCAGAATCGCAGAAGGAACTCCACAGTTTGGTGGTAACAGTTTCATTGTCTATTTCTATCACCTTTGCACAGACATCATATCCTTTAGAGATGAGTGTTCTGTTTCCAAGCAGACAAACACTGAAATAAAAGACAAAAAAATTCACTTCACACACCTAGTATCACAACAGATCAAGGGTCCCTAAAAAAGATGCTTACGGGAAGGTTGGGGGCTCGAGGGCCGTCTTGATGACTCCTGCGTAAACAGCCAGAATAGAGAAGATAACACAAGCCAAGAAGACCAGTGCCAGTTTGTTGACATATTTGACTCCCACAAACACCACCAGTGCCATTAAGCTCAGCACGATGGTGCCATACACTCGCATGTTGTTAAGCAGAGCAATCTCTGCCTCTGCTCCCTCCAGGCCCTCCAGTTTAAAGATGGCAGCCTGAGGAAAAATATAAATCTGGAAGAGCAAACAAAGAGATATAATGTAGATAGGACTTAATAAGTGCAAATAAATCTTTAAATTGTGACAAGTGAAGGTGTCAGGAATGTTTAGTTTTTATTTTTATCTTGGGGTAAAGGGCCTTTATTTTGTACTAAGGAGGGTTGTTGGATCTCTACCAGGGGTCACCAACCTTTTAGAAACTGAGAGCTACAGTACTTCATGGGTAGTAAGTCATATGAAGGGTTACCAGTTTGTATAACAAATTTGCTTAGTTTGCCTTTAATTATTTATTGATAATAATTAATGATACTCTTATCATTAATATATGAGTATATGAGCTCCAGGTCATTTTGCAATGTTATGATTTCAATCTCCACTTGTCCAGCATCAAAGTTCCCCGTATTCACAGGTGTTAAGGACCAGAGACTCCCACGACTATGGAGAGTCTGCCAATACGGAGAACCACCCCTCAACCCCCACGGCTAAAGAATGTCCGTCACCTACTCTTACTTATCAAAAACCCTCCTCTGCTATTATCTTCTTCAGCGTATCAGGATATTTTCCGTCTGCTTCTGAGTCAGCTGATGGCATTTCTCCATCCAGGGACACAAACTTTGGTTATAGCGATTCAGGAACTGCTGGAAATATCTGTTGGAAGCCGACAGGCCGGCATGCTCTTCACCTCCTCCCCCTTCCTCAGAAATTCGCGCAGTATCTCCATCAGTGCATGTGAAACCAGGAACATCGAAACGCGAATAAGCGGGGGAACACTGTATAAAGAACATATTTTTAAGATATTGTTGTTTTTAAATCTATATAAATGCAAGTGTGATTAAAAAGATTAGCAACACAATAAAAGTAAACTTTAGATGCAGTTCACTGGTGAGTTGTGCTATTTTTAGAACAGGCTTGCTGGCGTTGTGGCCCCCTGGGGGCGACCTGTTGCCCGTGGGCACCGTGTTGGTGACCCCTGCTCTACATTACGGCAGCATTAAATGAGGAAAGTTTCTGAACAGGAACAGTAGAAGTCTTTCAGAATCTAAATGCCTTTTATATAATGTGACTTTATGTAGCTATGTGGACAGGAATATTGTACATTTCTAATGTCTTTGTGACAAAAAAGAAAAAAAAAGAAGAAAAACTAGGCTCTGACCTACAGCCAAGTAAGGATTCATTCTTTATTGTTCATTTATTCTTAATAAATATTAGTTATGATTAATACATAAATGAATAAAATTGAATTGAAAATTGAATTGAATCTAGATGAGCACTGTAATAAAAAAAAGGCCAATGAGGGTTTTTCCAGTATTAAATAGAAATAGTTAGTAATGATACATTTAAATCTTTTACAATATTTAATAGAATGTAGTATTTGACTAATCAAACTTTGGCTTCCCATGTGTCAGTCCCCAGTGCCTATATTCCTATAATCAGGGATATCATGCAGAAAGGTAAAACTCTCAAAGGTCAATCCACCCTGCATGCAATTTTAATAGAAAAGTCTGAATTATAAGAGTTGTAAATGTTTATAAGTTCCAAATAAAATGGTGTTTTGTTGAGAATAAATACGTTTATTTGCACTCAGCAGGAATACTATCAAACAGTGAGAAAAAAAATCTCCCTGTAATGAAAGGCCTTGTCTGATATAAAACCCAAAACAAAAGTTTACAAGTTAATAAATCTGAGATGAAGTCAAGATATAAGATGAGTAAAAAGAGCCTGTTACATGGTTCACGTTTTAATATGGTTTATTTGGAAGGTCACAGGTGTAGCTAATGAATCTGAATCTAAACCCCATGTTGCCATTTTACTGCAAATGGGACCAGCTCTAATATAAAAATACTGATGTATCAAGTGTTCTCAATAAAAATCACAACTGTGGAAAACAAGCACAGACAAAAAAACAAAAAACAAAGAAAAACTGTGGAGCGAGTCTACTTACGAGAAGAATTTCAATGCAGCCTAGGATGTACATGGCTCCAGCAAATGTTGTGCCCAGGTAGAAGCAAATCCCAACAGCCCCACCAAACTCGGGCCCCAGTGAGCGAGAGATCATGTAGTATGAGCCTCCGGCTGTAAGTCACAAACAGAGACAGGACTACTTGAGCTGACCTGTTGTAAGGTATTGAACGCGCCCTGGGATGTCCATTCACCTGGTACAACCCCATTAGTTGCAATAGCACTCATGGAGATGGCAGTGAGCATGGTCTGTAAAACAGCAGCAAAGAGCAGGTAAGAAAACATACTCTACATTTCTGGTGAAATAATTGAATTTATGCTAAATTGAGAAGAAACATCTGCCAACTGAAAAAGACTGAGATGTTTGTCTTGTTACAACACTTTAAGGATGATAGCATCCCTGTGACTCTTCTTGCTTTTGCATCTAGATTTGTCCAATATCATCTATTTTTGGACTTTATGTGCTTCTATATAATACAAAGAATTAGAAAAAAAGAACTATAACACTGCTTTAGCCTAAATTACAAATTTAATATATTTTTAACACTTTCTGATAGTTTATGGCTTAAACTGTTGAAACAAATAACAACTGCTGCATATTTATACCGGTACATTTAATTTTTTTTGTGCATTTAATTAATAAATACAATTATAGACAAATCATTTGCCTGCATGTCTTCTGCTTCTTTTTTTTTTCCAGAATTATCATCATTTTATTTTAAAAGTATTTTGCATAGACTTGAAGCATCAGAAGAAGTAGTGTGCGATTTTCTATGGGCAATGCATTGCGGTTGGAGCTTCTGCAGGTTAACACACCGTGGAGCAACACATGAAAACGATTATAAAGGAGCCAAAGACTCCTCCAATCCCAACCATCCACGTCATCCTCAGGAAAAGAATAACCCCAAAAATATTCTGGATACATGGCAAGTAGACTCCCATCAGAGTGCCCAGCTGTGGTGCCTGAAAGAACAAACAAAAGAACAGACACACAAGATTGATTTTAATTTTTGTTTAAAAAAAACTGTCAGACTCTCGCCTTTTAGAAACAAAGGAATTTCAGTGTTGCTCCTCTGTGCAGGAGCCAGACTGTAGAATCTGTGGACTGTTCTGTGATTCTGAGGTAAACTCATATTTATTTGTCCTCTTAATTGTCAGCTTTTGGCATGAACTTGGATTTCTTCTCCACATGCTCGTTTTAAACGCCAGTATGACATCAGATTCTGAAGTATTCCTCCTCCAACAGAACCAACAGTGCCTCTTTCAGGTGGTCCAAGATAATGAGGCTGCATACAAAAAGCAACCTTATCCCTTCCTATTTGAGGCCAATTTGAAAATGAAAATAAGTGAAACAAGGTCAGTCCACCAGCTAATCGCTGTGAAAGAGTGCTCAGTCACATGCAAAACAGGCCTGTGTTGGAAACAGGAATATACATACACTTCTGAAGACACGTTTGTTTTTTTCTCTCCGTTTCTTGAAATATTATGATCCACATTTTTATTCTCTCTGATTGACAGTTGACTGTTTAAACTTAACTCCTGACTGGTTTTACTGGTTAAACAGCTGAGAGGCCTGTTTGACCCATGCTATCCGCAGTAAATGTGATGCGTCATTGCGTTATTACATTATTACATCGAATGCATGTGCGTGCTGGTTTGTCAGTGCTATTTTCAAAGCACCAATAGATTTATAGCATCTTAAGCCCTCTGCTGGGATGTGGATTCTGTTTGATATACCAAATAATTATATTCGTCCCTATTGAAAACATCTGAAAAGATGTAAGGCAAAAAACAGTTAAGTGTTGACAACTTAGTTCACATGCAGACACACCACACAAACCACTCAACACTCTAATACATCAATATAGTTACACAATCCAATCTTTTCTGCATCAAGCATTCATAATTTATGTTTACATTAGTTCTCAAACATCTGTAGCTAGAACAACCACATAGGTAACCAATTGAAAAATGAAACGGGAAAAGTTATTATTTGTCTAAATGTATAATATATATATATATACTCGTATTTTGTAGTTTTCTGGCTAAAAATACAGTAAATCAGATCTTTGGATTTATTTAAAAATATCCTCTTATTTACTCCTATTGTAATGGACAAGAAACATATTGAATTTTCTATCACATTTAGAAAAATTGCTTAAAAACTGAAAACATTTCATGCTTTCTGAAAATGTATATTTTTTAACTCTCTCAATTTAAATATGTGTGCACTGAGTAGCAAGAAGATAAACAAAACTCTATTATTTACTGGTCTACCTTGACAGTTTTTTTTGATGGGCGTGGGCCTTCCTCATTGTTCTCAGCCTCCTCATGTTCTTTGCTGCCAGTTGGCAGGTTGGAGTAGTTGGCCAGAGTGCTGAGCAGAGAGGAAACCATTGGACTGGTGTCCATCTCCTCCTGTAACATAAACACATTCTTTGCGTTCCTCAAGTTAACCTGTGACAGCATCCGAGCATCTGCATCACGCCCGACTTGAGAACTTATTCCTCATGGTGCATGCTGGCGTCAGACCACACCTCAAATAGAGCCATACTCTTGCTGTCATACTGCTGGCTCTTCTCCACATCGGTGGCTGCAGTGCTGTTGATGAAAGGGCTACTCTCTTTAGGGTTTGCATCACCTGAAACACAAAGAAAACAAGCAGAGCATGGGTCTTCCCTTTTCCTGATGTAGAAATGCACAACAGGGATTTGATTCTTCTCTACTTGATGTAAAAATAACTGCTTGGACTTAAATGTGTCAAAAACCAAAGAAATGACCATCTGTTTCCATCACTGTTTCCATTAACACTGTCTGTTAATAATGAAATAATTGAACAAGTCCACTCATACAAATATCTTAATTGACCACAATTGCCCATCATCATTGGTAAATGCCAACAAAGCCTCTTGGCGGAAACTTCAAAAAGTCTAAATCCATCTATCCAGCCTTGTAGCTTTTTAAGAATGCTTCATTGAATCCATCCTGTCATTCAATATTTGAGTTTGGTTTGGCTCACTCAGTCTCAATAATCCTAACACAATTAACAGAATCATTAAAATCAGTAGCAAAATTGTTCGCCAGGAACAGGAGTCACTCACCACACACATTCTTCTCAACCACTGCAGTTTGTTGCCCCCAGGGGGGAGATGCCGATTATTACCATTCAGGACAAAGAAGACTACATCAAGGTTTGTACCAACCTTAATTTGACCGCTAAGCATTTTAGGCTTTTAATTGTTATTTCGTTCAACACATTATTTTTCTCGGTTGCTTCAGCAGGCCTGACTTTATATTGTTAGTGTCATTCTGAGTGCATTTGTGTTGTATTAATTCTATTGATTTTATTGCTTCGATTTTATTGATGATTGTTTGTTTCTGCTCTGTGTTTCCACCAGCAAAGGAAGTTCCTACCGTCTGTCTGTCTGTCTGTCTGTCTGTCTATCTAAAACAAATACATTCATGGATCTAGTCATCTACAGGTAGGTTCATCAGAATGGAGTGGAACAGGAAGCTCCTGACCTGCCCAGCGTATTTTCTACCTTTAAAATACGCTCTTTTTCAAACAGCATTTTTTCGTCTGCTTCGGATTCATAATGATTTGAATAAAGAAATATTAAAAAGTACAATTTTAACCTTAATTTTCTTTATATATGTCCTAAATCATGAGAAAAATGCAACAAGAACATTTTCATTAGAGTGGGTCTTTAACTGTTCTTAACAAATCAAGTTCCACATCTGAAAACAAAGACACATTTTAGTTTTTTGGCATTATCAGCAGTGACTTGATACATTTGAGAACATACATGACATATTCTTGCCAGAACAAAGTATTGAAACCATCAACGACAGGTTGAGAGTGATTTACTCCTTTCAGAATGGTCTGTGTAAAAGCATGGGCCTGTGCACAGAAATAGGAATTCTTGGCCCAAAATCCTAGAAATATATTTTCTTTTTTGTCTCAAGAGACATGGTCACAAATGGGTTCCAAGGCTGTTGCTTGTGGGAAACAAAAGTTTCAGGTTCTCATTTATATGCTGGCAACACAGATGGATCAAAAACTTTAAGTGAGAAAACAGTCATGTGGAACAAATTTGTGAAAAAAGAAATTTGAAGGATAATTACAGAAGAAACTAATAGTGTGATAAAGAAACAACAAAGAAAAATAATTACCAAAAGACAAAAAAAAACAAAATTAAGAATGATCCGGATAATCTTCTGGAGAAATTACACTCAAGAAAGAACAAGTTAAGCACAACTCCCTCCATATTTATTGAGATCTATGAGCTTTTAAAGGCTGAGGCTGAGACAGATGTCCGAGATGCAGATGTTAATGACAATATTTTTAGAAATCAGTAACAAAAGCCATCTTCTCATACAGCTGGTCATGTTAAACTGAACACAGCTCTGCAGTTTCTCACAGAGGGTCTCCAGACACACAAATGTTTGTTTCAGTGTTTTGACGAAAGCACCATGAGGTTACAGAACAGGAAAATGTCTGCTACTTTTATTCATTTATTTGTTTTTTTAACCTTTCAAAAGCAATGTATTGTTTTTCTTTTTCTGGGAAAGCAGTTTTTTTAAAGAACATTTTTTTTATTTTGGAGCTGGCTCAGACAAGAGTCAGAATCAGGACAAAAATGTTGTGGGTAGATAGGAGCTAAAAGTTCTCTATGTATGCTTCTTTTTTGACATTTTGAGAGAACAAAACAGATAAAAGTAGGTATAATATCCTATTTTATATACTATTATACATCACATGAGTTTAGTTCCAGGGGAAACTTTTTAACAAGACAGCAACCAAGAAGTTAAGTTTAACAAAGGTCCATCTGTTAGCTATGCTCACATAAGAAAACAAAACAAAACAAAACAAAACATTTCTTTCTACCATTTTAGAGTCACGAGAGAAATCATTCGCAATAACATTTACATAAAATCATTTTTTTGCTATTGAAAGAATAACTTGAGACCTAGCATTAGCATCTGCAAAGCAATCAAGAACTCAGTTCAACTCCCAAAGCCAGAGTAGTGTTATTCGCTAATCTTTAAAGCAAAGAGAATCAAATGCCTGCCAAAATACTTGCCCACATCTGATAATCCACTGAAGGACAGACTAAGCCTGAAAAGACACATTTCATTGCACACTAGATTAGAAACATTTCGATTCCATGTTGTTCAGATTTTGTGAACGGCTGAACTCAGTATGCCATCTTTCTGTGTCACAGAGATCTTTTTAGGACCTATCCAGTCTATAAATTCACGTAAAAGAAACCGAATTATTAGGCATGTTAACACACCAGAACATGTCAAATATATTTTTCCTGGTTGACTGGAAGTGAAAACACCTCTTTTACTTTTAGATCTACAAATATTCCTTTTTAAATTTGTTTTATTTCATTGTTTGTTTTTACTTGTTTTGTCAGATGTCAGAAATGTTGACTTCATATGTTTGTACGCGATAGTAAATGGCATTTTAAAAGTTTAACCTAACAATATTAACCAAGGTTATCAAATTTAACAAGTTTTAAAAATCAGTAGCTTGTCTTGAAAGGGCACCAAGTAGGAAGGACAGTCGCCCATTGATTACAATTTTTCAATCTGACCTCATAATGATGATTGTACAGAGTAATCACATTTATCAAAGAAAACAAGATGTTCACAAAATTGTGACTAAACAAAATAATACTCCGAAACATGCATGGCACAAGGCTTAGTTATCTAATGTAGGAAGATGAAAGAAGCAGGCAAAGTTCTAACTTTATAGGTCTAGGGAAAGAACGGGAAGGCAGGAATTATTACAAAAGCAGACTGAGCATTTATCAGACAGTGGAAACTGGCAGAGAGATGAAAAATGTGTTTCGTCTTTGTTAAATTTGTTTGGATAAACCAATTTAAAGCTTTAAAGCAGAGAAGAAGAGTTTATACTTTTACTCAGAAACACCTTAAACCTCTGTAATACAGGAACTCACAAAGAAGTAGTTGTCAGCAAAGCTTATCAATTTGTTAAACAGAGTTGCACGCATTCATTTTGCAAGTTATTTTAAAATACATTTTATATAAACAATACATTTCCTCAACTATTATAATATAATTCATGGTTTCAGATTTCAATTCAGAAACATGACAGGACATTTGTCTCAACGTACATACAAAGACTGAAAAATTGATTAGTGGACAAAACTACTAATTTATCAATTTAAAGCTAGTAAAGAGAAAATGTGATTTGTGTCTACAGGGAACCATTTCAGGTAACAACAAATCTTGTTAGCCAGGCATTTATTGGCCTGATTAGAAGTGGGGCACAGGCCAATGAGCAGGGCAGTGGTTTTAACAGCAATGTCAATAGCCATTTTTCTGAACAGGCCCTCTTTAGAGAGGCTCTTCAGTGTTTACCTTTTGCTTTGACCTGGAATGACCTAAATTGCTCTAGGATTAGGTGATTTTTTTGGGTAATTTTTTTAGCCTCTTTTAAGCTCCAAAGACATCTAGAGTTTTTATTTTTAGAAGACGAGGGGGCATTTATTCATCCAGTAAAATAAAAAAAAAATCTATTTCACAAATACTGGTACTGTTACTACTTAAAGCCTCTCTTCAAATGCCAAGAAAATGTATGTGTGAATATTGAAGATTTCTTCCCTCAACGTCATTGTGGGTGGGCTTTAATCCCAGCTCTGATTGTGCACAGGGGTGGGCAGAAACTTTAGTAGAGTATAAAGCAACAGATAATGAACTGGAAAATCTATTTGTTCATCTATGTACACTTATGCAAAATGAAGATGTATTATTAAACCCACAGTCCTGTCTACTTTCCTGTCTATGGGAAGTAGGATATGAGCTATGGAGCTCAGGATAATAATAAGACCTGAAAGAAAACAAAGATGTTTGGAATGAAGACAAACAACTCTGTGTCCAGTTAAAAGATTTATCAATATGAAGTAACCTGTCATAACCTGTCACAACCTGTCATAGTTTAGATTAATTTTCTACATATGTGTTAAGAAATGAATCAAATACATCTCTTTGACTGTAATTTTATGTTTTTTTCTCAAAAGAAGACCTTACAAAGCTGTGCTATATTTCCAGACCCAATTCTATTTTTGCTAAAGGCTATAAAGTGATCCATATTATAACTTTTCTGCACAATATATTAGGATTAAGGGTCTTGAGAAGTTTAAGCAGTCTGTCTGGTGAGTAATCCTTGAAAATTTCTTTTACCCTTCTTCAGAAATCTATATACCCTGAAAGAAAGTGTCTTTCCTTCAGGACTAAAACAGAAAAATCTAGTTCTCCAAAAACAAAGTCAAAGCCCACTGGGCAGCAAAATATTTTCCTTCTCTAAACATCCAGTTTAATAGTAAAAAAAGTTGTTTACGTAGTTTTACAACAAAAGCTATAAAATGTCAAAGTTTTTTTTTTTATTTCATTAATTCAATTTTCTTTTGTGCAGCTTTCGTGTGATAAAACCCAACATTTTTGCAAAGTGGTCCAAAGCATGTCAGAAAATACAATTTTTATTGTTGCTTTTGTCTACCACCAGATTTGCTCTTAGGCCTCCATCCATCCATCCATCCATCCATCCATCCATCCATCCATCCATCCAGTAGTAAGGGTAGGCTCAGTTCACTTGTTCTTACCTTTTGGGTTAGCTCTCTTCTAACTGAATTGGACAAGTATGGAGTCTGAATCACTGGAGACACATCATAGATTTGATATGTCCTCCCCTCTCATTGATCTCCAGTTTGTAAAAGAAACCACTTCACATGAGACAGTAACTTTTTACCAGCCCACATCTTTCTGATTCTGATTCCAGCAGCACTGCATTCAATTGAAACAAGCAGCATATTCAGCCCCAGTTCAAGGAAGTGAACAACAGTACATCATCTGCAACGAGCAGAGAGGAGATTCTGAGCCCCTGGGCTGGAACCCTTTTATCCTTTGGCTGCACTGAGACATTTTGTCAATAAATATTCTAAACAGATTTGGGTGTTGGACATGCATCCAAATGTCTCCTTTGTGTACAAGTCAGTGTTTTTAACTCATCTTTTGCCAGTTTGTAATCCTCTCTTGCAACAGACATTCCTGCATTCTGTCAGGCAAGGTTGCTTCTGGTTTTGATTCAGCTTGGAGATATTTGACCATGCTGTATACTGGTTTGTATAAACCTCGGATTGTTGAGCTGATCATCTGGCAAATGACTAAAAAAAACACTACTGAAAAAACATGCATGTTTGGAGCTATGCATTTGACTCCAGACTTTAAAGCTACTTGTTTAACATAACATCATTTCCATCTTAATTAAGCTAAATAGGATGACCATCATAAACACAGACCCATCCCTGGAGACCTTCATTTGGCTCTATCTTGTTGCAGTGTAACATTACACTTTATGTGAGAGCCAGCTTCATCACAGCTGCGCCAAAACTCATCTAGAGGAAAGGATTTTAGGAACCAACCCCACCATTTAGAATTTTGAATACCCAATCCAGTCTGCTGCTTAAATTTTCTCCTAAATATTACCGCTATTTTGGGAGTATGGTAGTGGATTAAAGTTTTTTTTTGCCAATCAGAGCTGGAGATAATCTATTCAGAGATATGGGGCCACGGTTAATGTGTTGCTTGTATCGCTTGCATTGCTATCTCTGTTCCAGTGATAGCAATGCAAGAGCAACTTTCATCTCTTGCAAAATCTGAAGACATATGCAATGGTAGTACAGCTTTTTTTGGAGGGGTGGCAGTTTATTGAGTGAAGTATTCAACATTGTTGGGGTTTTGTCAGCAATAGAATTGGAAATTTTCAAGCCATCTGGACCAGGAAAAATAAAAGTGCAAGGAATAAAGGTAAAATTAAGTTAAAACACCAGTTCCAGATATTTTGCAAAAGATAAACCATAAAAAAAGAAAAGAAAAAAGGAAAAACAGAGGCTCTGGGAAGCTCCTTGTCTTTCATGCTCTTGGGGTGGGGGACGCATCCTTGAGTGGGTCCTATTGGTAAACCTGTAATCACCTCATCAGACTGTTTCAGCTCATGAGATCTGCCCACTTAGATTATCTTGAGTTGCTAAAATAATATTCTGGCAACTTTCAGATTTTGGCTGCTTTAAAGCTTTGACATCTTTGTTTACAGGTCTGAATAAAGTCAACATCAAAATCCACAAGAGAATTTGATATCACCGCCCTAGCTTTTTTACACAGTTCTTTAAAAAGAACCATCCCACAGTTTCTGGCGAGGCAGAGGTGAGTTTTTATTATGTTATCAGTCTGAGAGAGAACAGAGTGTTTTCTCTCATAATGCCTATAAATCCCCTGTCATATTTCATTATAACGACTTTTCCCAAATCCTTGATTTGTTTTCCACATAGCTTTTTTTACTTCAGGTCTAGCTTTGGTTGTCACTTTCCTCATTTGTTTCTCTGTGGTTGTGCTGAGCTTAAAATTTGTTCCAGCTTACTGTCCTTTGTTTGTTTTTTAGGTTCACAATGTTCAAAATATTGTTAAAAATTGAGATACTCATGGCTACTTATCATCCGTATATACAAATATGATCATGTTTTAAAGTGCTGCAACCGACCAGACCTATCTAGTTACTTATCTGGATCTATTCATTTAAACAAATTATGAACCACTGGACATGACATTAAAAAAACAAAACAAACAAGCATGTTGTTGCCTCAAATAGTATTTTGTGGGCAAAAATGAGCATTTTGTGTGGACAAAGTAGTATTGTGTGCACTAAAATTAGCATTTTGTCTACACAAATTAATATTTTGTGCGCTCAAAATAGGTTTTTGTGTAATAGTAATAGCATTTTGTGTGTTAGAAATTGGTGTTACATGGGGGCAAACTAGTATTCAGAGCACACAAATTAATATTTTGTGGCAACAAAATAGCAGTAGGAATTGAATATACTGAATGACTCATTTTTACTTTTAAAATGCTACTTAATGCCCACAAAATGCCAGTTTACATGCACAAAACGCTAATTTGTGCAGACAAAATACTAATTAGTAGGCACAATTTATTAATTTGAGGGAACAATTCTTTATGTCCAGGGCTCGGTAAAAAATGAAAAGTCACAGCAAAATAATTTGTGAAAAAAATTAGGTATTTTGAAAACTTTCGTCATTGACTTGATTTGACCTGAGAAGACTGGATTAATCTCAGGCTCCTGCTTGATCACAAACTAAAGCAAGTGTACAAGACTGGAGTAAAATTATTGTGAAAGCAATCTTCTCAATGATTGCAAAAAATATAATGAGGAGAAATTTCATCTTTGAGTTAAAGAAAAAGGTTAGACAAGCCAGGCAGGTGTTTTTCCATCATCGCTACTAAAACCATTCAAAAAATGCCCTGAATCCTTCCATGTTTGACAAGTTTGATCCTCATTTTATTGGAAGAGTGATTGAAAAAGCTGTTTTGATCCAGCTGAACTATCTATTGAACCCAACAGCCTTTTAGACAGATTTTCGTCAGACTTTGGAAAGCACCACATCACTGACATTTGTCCAGTTGGCTGTATAAGAAAAAAAATCTTTATTGAGCTGTTGCTTTGTCTGTTTTTCCATTGGAGACTCAGAAATACAAAACTTTTTTCATGACTTTTTCTACAACTGTTGTGTATGAGGAAACATAATTCATTTCTGACCCAGCTGTCCAGTTTACCAGGCCAAATGACAGTAGTGTTATCTGAAAATGTAACACACCTATTTGAAGAGTGAACTCAGTCATAGACGTATGGTGGGTAAATCAGGTGGAGCATCTCTTTCATAGGGTATAACGGACAACATTGTTTAAAATTTTGATCCACTTTCAAATATCATCAGGCTTTTGGAACTTGGAAAACTAGACTAATAAAGGATTAAACTCCATGTGCATGAAGTTTGGGAAACGCTATTGTTGATAAAACATGAATGAACCCAATAAAGCATGACTTTGCTGGTAGAAGAGTGTTTGCACTGATGTCGTGACGGCAGCTTTACCATGCTGTGCTGTAAAAAAAGCCATGGCTGCATGGGGGGGAGATTTGTACCCTTGATGTGACATGGTTATTAAAAATGAACTGTTCATACCAGCTTTTTAAAGCTTAATAGGACACAAGCTCAAGAGGATTATCTAGCAGCTGCTGAGGTCCAGAGAGAAAGGCAAAAAAAAATTAACCTTTAGATTGGAGATGAATGCTTTGGTTAGCCGCAGCACAGCCGCAACAGCAGCACAGCCTAACCATCATTCATTTCACATTGCCTGCTGTAAACTGGGAATTAAGGCTCATTTAATTAAGTAATTTGTTTGATTGACTGTTTCATTCAAGGACGTTCAGCTCTCTGCGAAATGCTAAATAATATTGACTAATTTTTAGCAAGTTAAGGGCAAAAGTGACTGGATTGGTCCATGCTAGTCTCATCAAACAGAAACTGACAGAATATTTCTAACAGGAATGACAGAACATTTTGTAGCATCAAACTATAACTTTGTTTTTTTTAGCTTTTATTTGTGATGTTGATTATAAATGTAAACATTTGTAGTACATTTCCACAGACCCAGACAATTTCCATTTCTTAAATTGATTTTAAATTTAGAGTCCTTTTATGAATCTTCTCTGAAGCTGTTGGGGGTCCTTTGGGGCGAGGAAACAAACTCACATGCTTGACAACTGGAATCCATGTCCACGTGTTGTTTGGCTTTGGCTGTTTTAATTCAAATTTGGTCTGTCTACTGGCTATTACTCTGAAAGTCTTTTAAAATTGCTCCTTTTAGGGTTGCTGCCACTAAACTACCATATTAAGATTACTACAGCATCTAAACACATCATGACCTTTTGATAAACATGTCATGATGTCTCCTCTGCAATTCTGGAAACTAATTTGATCGCTTATCCTCTAGGACATTTGTAATGCAGACTGAGTGAATAAACATTTCAATCAATTTACCCATCTCAGGTTGATAGGCTGGAAATTGCTTCCCCAGCATCATTGTAACTTAATTTGGGAGAGGCTGCGCCTCTCTGGAATAAATGGTTCATTAAGTGTGTTATATTATCTGATGCAGTTATTTTCCAATACTTTACAAACTTTAGTCTTCCCTCAAAGAAGTGTAAGTATTGTAGTACAATGCACTGAAGAACATGATATCAAAGCAAACAAGCAAATGTAATTTACAAAGCCTTTTGGATAAAAGGTGAACCGTCTTCCAACTTTAAAAACTAAGTCCAGATGATAACCCCTAAACTTACTACTATGATGGAATCAACCTGGATGAATGAGAGTCTTCATCGAAAAACAAATGTAATGGTAAAAAATAAGTAATGCAGTGAAACAGTAAAACAGATTTCTGTTATTCTAGTTTTTGAATTGATTTTAGGAGTCAGTCAGAGAATGATGCCAAACAGAAAATCCTTTCTCAGATTTTGCAAAAATCTTGTGCGGTTTTGTTGTTGTGACCTGTGCACTGTGCATTTAAATCTTCACCGTTTGCAGAGTCAGCAGGGGATCTGGAGTCTGTCCCCACTGTCATCATGCAAAGAACGAAACAAACAACCACAAACAAATAAACCCTTTACTGGATCCAGATTAGAATAATCTGCATAAACAACAAACCCCTATGCAGTGTGGAGCGACTATTGTGCTTCACCCAGGCTACGGACCCCAGTCCAGTGCATTTTTTGAATAAAAGGTATGGGCTGTGGCATAGGGTTATAGTGCTTTTAATAAAGACAAAGCAATAAAAGACTATCTAGTACGGACCTGTCATGCATCAATGTCTATGCACTATCAAGCAAGGACACCCAAAAATCTATTCCCTGCAAAAACAGGAATATTATGTATTTAGAGAAAGCTGTAGTATGTATGTACATAAAATAACAGAAGGTGTGAGGAAGCATGAGAATTCAATAAAATTATTATTTAGTTATTTATTTCTACAATAACAGAATGACGGTTGGGACCATGACGCCCCATGAGCTCTCCTCAGGTAGAGGTAAGCAAGAAATAAACTACTCCAAACACCTTTACTAACAACTTTACCAACACTTACCTGACATGGGGTTTTTAAATCAAATCTACCTGTTTAAGCGGTTCTCATGAGCTAAACAAAGGCATTTAAAAAAACAAATGTTGTCAGAAAAGAATCATTAAAAAGAGCTCCAAAATGAAGTAAGTAGTGTTTATATTTTGGAGATACATTTGTATTTGCTAGTTGTTTTTGTAGCAAGTCTGTCTTTTGAGTAAAATTGTTAAAAAGCAGCTTTCACCTTTTTTTTTAGCTAATTTAATTATCCATTATAGTTTTAGCCTGCTAAACTGAGTGAAATTTCTCAACATTTAACAACATGCTAAAATATTGAAAGAAAAAAAAACTAAAAAAAAAACTTGCGTATTTTAAAACACATCTGGTAGTTTTGGTATCCGCTAAAAGAAAATTTGATTTATTAACTGAAAATACGTACTTTTTGACAGATGGCTGATCATGTAAACGTTTTTTTGAGGTTTTTGATGTTATTTGTACGTATTTAGGTGTGACCAGCACAAAAGCTGATGGAAAATCATGTTGGCCATGTGTAATAAGTGCAGCCAAGATGCACATGGCTGCATTGCCCGCATGCATTTTAAGTGGGTCCAAGGTTGCATGTTGTTGTTGGTCGCACGTATTTAAAATGAAACTTAAAGTCAAGGTTCCATTATATGTCACCTAGGTGTGTGAAGTGTGTTCTCTACATTTGATCCATCCCCTGGAGGAGCGGTGAGCTGCAGAAACAGCCGCTCTTAGGAACTATTTGGTGGTTTACGCCTAACCGCAACAATGATCCTAACCTTAGCCTTTCCTCTGGGTCTGTGCAACCAAGAAAAGAAAATCAGGGCTGGCCACGCATATTTAGAAACTTACGTGCAAACAGCAATTGTTGATTTATTACGAGTCAGTCTAAATAACACATCTCAGTAGAAACATTGAAATCATTTAAATGGTATTATGAGAAGAGCTTTAGATAGATTAGCTTTAGATAGAATCAAACCCTATGCCTTTTTGCTGCCATAGCTACCTAAACCTTAAAAAAAGAAAGATGGAGCTTGTTCTTCTTTTCCTTTCGGCTTTTCCCTTCAGGGGTCGACAGCAAATCAGCTTCCTCCATCTAACCCTGTCTTTTGCATCCTGTACTCTAACACCAGCTACCTTCATGTCTTCATTCACTGCATCTTAAACCTCCTCTTTGGTCTTCCTCAGACCTCTTGAAGAGGAGCTTAAACTGTCTTCATGTCATGTCAGACACGAGCTCTACATTCCTCTAGGCAACATTGTTCCATGATGATGGACTGAGTACGATCTGAAGATGACACATTCTGATTAACTCTTAAAAAACTACTGTTTACCAGGTCAAATACCTGACAGCATAAATCTGATGACACTTTTCAACAGTGAAGCAACAAACAGAAAATCAATGTTGACAGCTTTCACTCTGCATAACTAGATTAACGTATGGGCAATAAATCAGATTGATTCAGATTTATGCATCATGTGGCTGAGCTATCAACATCTGGCAAGCAGATTAAACCACTGACTGCTCTGTGGTTGTAATAGTGAAGGACACAAACTCCATGATTGCTCAACATTTACTTATTTACTCATGCGTGTTTAACACATTTACCCGTCCTATAAGATAACTAATTATCCCTGTAATTAGGAAAAAGCCATCTCATGATCATCAGAAGTAATCAGCACATTATTACAGATTAAATATAGTTAGTTAATGCATTTACACTGGGAAAGACTTGCTTATAAATGTAATTGTTTTACGTTTTATGTTAAGCTGATGTGTAAAACACACTCCTATAATGGTGTCTTGAGAAAGCCAGTGCTTCATGTGGTCTGTAATTTTACCTCACCTATTTTTTTCTCAAAAAAAAAAATAAAAAAGAAATTAGAGATCATTTCAAAAGGGTTGTATTTTCTAGCATTTATACACCTGCAGGGACAAAGGTTTCACTCAATTTACACAATTGACTGTACTAAAATTTTGCATGGGTGGTCAGCATGATTCTCATGTCAAAACCCTCTTGAAGGTCAAAATACAAACCTTTAATAATAATAGTACAGTTTGTTTACGAATAATTTATAGTAAAATATATTTTTTTCATTTAGCTGCACACTGGGGGAGCTGAAACAGAACACCAATAGGGAACCTTTCCGTGTGGAGTTTGCATGTTCTCCCTGTGCATGCATGGTTTTCTCCTCTCACCATCCAAAAACATGCTTCATAGGTTCAATGGTTACTCTAATTTGTCCATAGGTTTCAATGTGAGTGTGTATGGGTGTGTGATTGTGGCCCTGCTACAAACTGCCCTCCTGTCCAGGATGTACCCTGCCTTCGTCCATGAGTAGCCAGGATAGGCTCTGGCAGCCCCGTGACCCAAAAAGGGATAAAACAGAAAATAAATGATGAAGGAATCATATATTCTTATTCTTTTTACACTTTCTACAGATTTGTATCAGACCTGCTAGTCATTTTCATGTAAAGCAACAAAGTGCCATTTTTCTTTCTCTCCCACATTGTCTACTACAATATTTCTAGACCTATCTGTGACAACTTTATTACATTACAGCATATTCAGATCATCATCTTTGACCCTTCATCATTCACACATCATGTCATTACACTTTTAGTGCCGTCAAAGTTTCGGCATGGACATGACCGATGCTTTTATGTTGCTCTGGTCCACATGATCAAAACCGTCAATCTATCTATCTATCTGTCTGTCTGTCTGTCTGTCTGTCTGTCTGTCTGAGCAGAAACTTTGGTCATGCTTTCAAACTGCAGACTTGTTTCATAATAAAAGGCAGACGTCCTCAGGCGGATGTTCTTAATGGGCAAAGACAAAGAATGGGCCAAACAATAAAAAGCTTGTTCATTCAGAACTCAACACACTTGGAATTGTTTTGCTTTCATTTTGACCTCTGGTTAACTAAAATTCAAATTTTGTCATTTGTTAAATCAATATTTACTTTTTACTAATCTCAACCAAAAAACAAATAAAACAAAAATACTGTTAATTGACCGCAAAATAAAAATAATTTGAGGGGTTAGAAAGTTTCTAAACATGTCCTCTTAAAGGAGAGTGAATTCTGATGGCTACAGTTTAAAGTATGTTTTTGCAGCCTAAACCACTTATTTGTAAAAATCTTTTTAATGTTTCTTTACATAAAGATCATGAGATTAAAAGAAATGGCTTAAAATGATCTACATAATCTCTTCTTAATTCTTCCATAAATGTGATCTTTTCCAACACCCACACTGAGACTGAATCACACTTTAAGTGATGCATCCACATGGACACACTCACAGACACATGCTGCTCCCTCATTAGTCTGTGAATGGACTTATCACTCACCCTGGCTGTTGGGTCCTCCTTCTCCCTCCTCACTGTCTGTCACGTTGTTCATCATCCTCTTTCTGCCTCAACAGAATGTGCACATTGAACAGGTTGTTAAATTTCCCAGTAAAAAAAAAAAATTCTGGACTGGACGGAGCTTTACTTCATCTGACTGTTTTTCCTCCTGCTTTTATTTCACTAAGCAGCAACTGAGAGCTGCTGCAGGGGCAAAGTGGATGCTGGTGCACAGTGTCACTCAGATGCACGCTCTCTACATGCCACTTGCCCCCCAGTCAGTTTAAGCCTGATGACTACTTTCATCATGTATTCAGAAGGTATTATCCTCCTCCTCCCTCCCTTTTTTGCTTCTCTCATGCACTGTCACCGTCATCCATCTCATCATGAGAGATGGATGGAAGAGGATTGAGAGATCCACGTCACGTATCAAAGTAGTGCCTACTCACACAAAGCGTCTCTTTTGATGTTCTCTTTGGACAGAAAACAAGGTTACATTTCATAACTATTTGTTCATCCTCTCTTTGTTGTAAAACCCCCCCTCACACACACACACATGCACGCACACACACATGCACACAACACACTACATTTGTCTTTTATACTTTTAATATGGTCAAACTCCTTCATGGAGAAAAGTTGGAAACTGCATTTTCATAATTTTGTGTGCTTTAGAAGCAAATTGTTTTAAACGATAAATGGTTTATTCTTTAGAAACTGTGGCGCTTCACAAATTACTGTCCTGCCAACAAACATTCATGCAATGATGATGGAAAAACTGCCAAGAGCAAGGCATTATTTTCACAATGTATTAACCAGGAGGAAGAAAAAAGTGTCTCATAAAATCTCATGCTGAGGATAATTTTGCACATTTTTAATGGTGGGACTGTTTAAAGCTTACGTCAGTATCTTATCCAAAAGGTTTATAATTAGTTTATTAATTCCATCAACTAAAGAATATAATGATTTTTTTTTAATTCAAACATCTGTTGTTTTTATTCCAAAAATCTAAGTCCTATTTCTGTATGGAAGATGCTCATAGACTCCCACAACTTTATGCATCTTTCAATAATAATGAAGTCGGGCATTTGTAAAGGAATTACCATCCTATTATGCTTTTATTTAAACAAAGATTTACTGTAGTAATTTCCCTCTTAAAGTAAAGTAGGCTACCCCCCCACCACAAGTAAATTGTAAAAGTTATGTTCTGCTTGTAAAAAACTTGGATTAAGATTGAAAACCTTTTAAATAAGGTTATCATCTTTGATATGAAAATGTTAAGTGAGTTTTAAAAAATATATGTCATATTATTGCATTTTTTTTCCTCCAAATTCAATCAAAGAAAACTTTTAAATATAATAATCTGATAATAAAACTTCATTTTTATTTTGAGCTTTTTTTTTAGGTATTTTACTTCAGTATATCACTTCAGTGGTGTGCAGTTATTGTGCCCTGGAGGACGTTAAGATGAATAGAAGTTTCAGTCTCTTTCTTTTTTTCAATATGAGAGGAATGTGGCGTCCCTTCATTGGAGAAACAATGAACAGGCACTATGAAAAAGAACTATGCAAAAACAAAGAAAAGGGGGATGTTATTAAGCTGATGGTCCAAAGTAGAGTATAAAAAAGTCAAAAGAGGGTTATTCAGGAGTAAAAGCTGCAGCCCTGGATTAACATCTTTGTATGAGGAACATTACTAATCCACAGCACCTGTTTCACAAAGCATAATACAATAACCTAAAACACAACATGCAAAAAAAAGGCTTTTTAGAACATTAGTGTAGTTAGGTTTTGCATACTAACCAAAGTAAATCTGGACTTTACCTAATAACAATTTTTAAATATTACTTCCTCTAATTTGACTTTTGTTGATATTCAAATAAGAAAAACAATCCTCATGTTATCCCAATCTGAGGAAATTGCTCTGGTAAGATTAATAAATGAATATGCTAAAAGCCCCGTCAGTAAAAAAGAAGGAGTTTTGTCAATAGTAACACAGTAATTTGTTAGATTTCTTGCTAACTGAAGAAGTAGTTGTGTTAGTATTACCATCTATTAATTTTCTTATTTCGCTATATCCCTTTTGGGATCACTGGTTGCCAGAGCCTCTCCTAGCTACTGTTTGGCAAAGGCAGGATACACCCTGGATTCTGGACAAGTTGCCAGTCTGTCACAGGGCACACAATCACTCTGACATGCACACCTACAGACTATTTACAGTAACCAGTTTAACTATGAAACATGTTTTGGGTTGTAGGAGGAAGGTGGAGTGCCCAGAGAAAGCCCACGCATGCATGGGAAAAACATGCAAACTCCACACAGAAAGGGCCCAGCGGGGATACAAACATGAACCTTCTCACTGTGAGGTGAGAGCGCCAACCACTACACCACTGTGCAGTCCTTGTATTGTCATGTGTTCATAATTCTCTTATATACATATGTTCTTGTGTCTCATGGTTCTCCCTCTGGCTATATTTAAGGCATCTGTAGCTGCATGGATTGCCCCTACAAAAACAACACATGAGTTTGAATGTGTAACACAACTCCATGAGGCCTTACTGTGGCTTTGAAAACAGAAACATCACAACTACCATACTAATTTCACAAAATCTAAATAAAGAAGGAATTGATTTGAAGGGGTTTATTGGCAGTTCATGCTGGCTGACACTCCATAATAGCAGTCTTATTTTTAGATGAGAACTGTGAGTACTTCTCTGATACAACATCCGGTAAAATATACTATTTCCGAAACAAGAAGGTCTGTGGTCTCACAGGCAAAATGTAATTTTGACAATGGAATTAAATGCAAATGCCTGGAAAAGCACAAGAGTATTGTCATAAGTTGTGTTTCTGTCTGAGGGGGTAATTTTGTGAGACAATGTGAGACCCATGCTTGACAGGGGATCAGAAAAAGGAATGTGGGAGGTCAGAAGGGAATGATGGGATGTCTTGCTGGATAACTGCTAAAGGAAGTTGTTGGAGAGCCAGGGTCTTAAACAAAATAAAAGTAAGGTGGACTGCTGAATTGGAAATGGAAAAATGCAGGAAGTGAATCACAAAAAATATTTGCCAATGTTTATTCTAGTTCATAAAGCATTTTTGGCTTTTTTTTTTACAACGTTTTCAGGGACTGTAATTCTGATGTATGATGAATCACTTCAACCAGAAATTGTCAGAATATAAAGAAGCATCAAAACGAATAAAAAGCTCCTCAGGTTTTCCTGTTATTGCCATAAATCCAGTTCCGGTTCCGGTTCCGGGTTACAGCAGCACGCGTGTGTGGCTCTCTGCGGCTCTCTGCGGCTATACAACTATCTTCAAATGACTTAAAAAGTAGATTTTCTCCAAAAGAGAGAGCTGACCATGGCCCCCAAGAAAAGCCAGGACTATGAAGACCTTAAATAAAGCTGTATTAATAACATTTATTCTAATTTCCATGGCCATTTTTTTATTAAAGCTACTTTAAAAAATAATAAATATACTCCAAACTGAATTGTGAGTTTCTGAATATGACAATCTAAATAAAAAGAACGTTTATTCAAACATTTATGTTAAATGAAAAGAAACCCAATCAGCAAAGGATCAAGCTTGCAGTTACTGAGATGTATTCAATTTTGCATGTGTAAGTAACCACAAACTTTAATTCTTAAATCTCAAACAATTTTTTTTTTTTTTTACATTCCATGATCTTTGAGTGGGCTTCTTAAGAATCTTGTGTAATCCTTTGCTCTATCCTATGGGGTCAAGATGACCATTGCATGTTCTCCCTACCATGACAAAGGTGGATAAAGGTGGAGAGGATTTCATGTAATCCATGGAAACCAGTGAAGATCACAAATCGTTGAAAAAAAAAGTTCAGCGCACTGTCTGGTGGGTCTAGATGACCCAACTCCCAATGTTAAAGTGCCTAGGATAGCACAAGGGTTAAAATTCCCTCAAAATATCTACAGCCTATTGCAAATGCAGATCGTAGCTCACATCTTTATCTTCACATACAGACTCCATATTCAACCACTAAGCCAGATTTTAATACAGAAAAAGCTCTGCACTGAGCTCATGTGTGCTTACGTCAACAGGCTTCCTCAGCTGTGAGCCAAGAACACAGATTTTAATTTGAAAATATAAACGATGACCTAGCAGGAACTGCTAGATCCAAGTATTTTTAAATCAACTAAGATCAGTTCTGCATCACTTTCTGTTGAGCTAATTTTTGTGGAATTTGTCAAATAAGGATGCAGAACAAGTTTTTTGATTTTTGAAATCTAACATTAAGCATCTTGAGTAGTGAATTCACCAGACTTCTAGATATTTTTGAAATAAATAAACAAGTTCTTGCGGGTTTAAGATGACTGAATAGTCAAGCAAACACTTGACTATGGTTGTCTAATTAAACCGTAAGCACAATCCTCCTTTTTTCTAGCCATGCTTGTTGCTTAAATGACTCTTTTTTCCTGTCTGTCAGTGAGGCTGTTGGCTGAACTCCAACAAGCAGAAAGCCAAAGAGCCATCTTCCTCCGTGCCAAGCAGCTTTTCCTCCTAACTCCTCATCACTTAGCTACTATACATGTGGCATTTCATAGAAATAATACATATCCTACCTTTGCTAGTATGCAATGCAAATACAAACAATCTTTATGTACTTGTTTATTTTTTTTTTGATAATCTTATTTTAAATGCACACAAAAACACCTAGAGTGCCTTTCTGACAGCCCAATCTGGCAGATTAAGGCAGCAGAGTGATCAGATGAGATGATGGATGATATTTTTAACCATGGCTGTTTGTGTCCTTAACTGATTCATTTGTTATTAGCAGTTATGAGCTGTGTAGTTGGGGATTCAAATCCTAGGATTGACCATCATTCAATCCTAGTCCCCAATTTCTAATCTGAAATTTGACACAAACCAGGAAACACCAGATGTTGCAATTCCACCGAAAAACCACTGGAGGTGGATTTTTTAATTGAGCTATTTTTCTACACCCAAAATAAACAGTCTTTTCCATGCATATCCCTATATTTTGTAATTAATAATAGCTGAGTGTATGTGTGTGTGTGTGTGTGTGGAGGGGAAGGGGTAAATCAAATCCAAACTTTATTTATAAACCATTTTTCATACAGCAGCAACACAACCTTACAGGTTTCAATTAATTAAAAACTAAGTTATAGAACACACAGAAGGCCTTCAACCCTCACAACCCTTCGTACCCAACAAAATGTGATAAATAAATATATAATAAATAGATAAAATGGCTCCTGAATGAATGTGTATACTGAAATAGAAACTGAGGTAGAAATCAGTAAATTTTTTGTGTTTTTTTGACCGAGCTTGAAACTTTGCTTTGTCCCACCCACATGCCTTTATTAAGTTTGGTGGTAAAAACTCTAGCCAACATAGTGACGTCAAAAATCCATTTCATATGTCTGTTGTCCTTGAGAAAGACACTCAGTCCCACTTGTCCTTCATTTAATGACGCTGCTCCTCTGTTATAACCATAAGACCTATCATTTCTTTCTTTTCCTTGTGTATATTCAGCAGCTGATGTAAGTTCAGTGTCTGCATTTATAGTTGCTGACGTACACAGTCTTTCTCTAGTATTTGTTAATTTAAAAAACACCACTCGTTGATTCCCCTTCCCACAGTTTGCCAAAACCGTTTTCATTGAAAGTAAATTAATGATCATGCTGCTTGAGTTACACCCCAGTCAAGGCAATAAAACTCTTTTATTCTCCTGTTAAAAAAAATGTATACTTGTAAGTTTGATGTTTTCCTCCACAACTTACCTATTATTTCAACACCCAAGATTTGGATCCTTCAAGTATCTGAAGAATCATGCTAATAAAATCTTTGTGGGACACACATCTTTGGCCAAAGCTCTTTTTTTCAATTGATAAACTAGTGTAAAACAATCCCACCCACACCTTATTAGCCACATTCACTTCTTCAAAAAAATGAACAAAAAAAACAAAAGAAAAAAATTGAGGACAAATTTTAAACTAAAGTAAGATCCTTCCATCAAAAGAAAATGTTAACACAATTCAAACCTTATTTTCTGCATGTTGCCAATACCAGTGCCTCTCCTCCTGAAAGCTCCCTAGCCAGGCTTTTAAATTCCAAGTTTTTAATCAGATAAAATATTAGCTTTGATCTGAGGCACAAAAGTCACAAAAGATAAGATTAAAACAAAAATTGCAGGTACAGATGCCCTCTTTAGGCCACCAAACCATTTAATATCACGCCTTGTTATAAGTTTGTGAAATGTTTAGGTTTTTTGCAATAATCATCACTCCTGTCCATCTTTACAGTTCTTCAGTTCATGTGTTTTGCTTTTTTGCATAAATAATACTACGAAAAGAATCAAAGATATGTCGCAATTACACCTTTGTATGCTTTCTGTTTGAGAGCAAATACTGATGCACTCAGAAATGATGCAGGGAAAGTTATGAAGTTGACTCACGTGCACTTAATGTCTTCTCTTCTTGATGCCATGACTTGACTTCAAACAATGAAGGAGAATCTTCTTCAACATGATGCAGACAAAGGTAAATTCAGAAGAGTCAGAATCAAGGCCTAGAGGGCGTCACTTCTGTTTTTCTACCATGCTGCCGTTGAAGCTCCTTATTGGCTAAACACACCTGGCACAGGTAATCAGCAGCAGATGGGGCAAGATTTCTGGAAAACCAGCAGGAGGCCGGCCCTCAAGGCCTGGAGTTTGACACCCATGGATTAATTATTTTAACCCATTACCACCAGAGATTTCGACAGCCACACCTAAATAAAATACACGCTCTTTGACATATCCTAAATTTTTGACCCTTTACATGATCACCGTGAATTAGCTGATTCTGATGTGGAGAAAATCAGCTTTGCAGCGAAATGCAACACCTCATAAAGTGTTGCAAAAACAGTTTTCTCAGAATCAGCGGATTTACGTTGATTGTGTAAATGCTTCACTTCTAAAAAGGGTTGCTTGTCAGTGCAAGGTAGCTTTTATCCAAACCACAATCTGATGAAATTACATCAACGGCATCAACGATTGATGAGTCACGACAGTACAAAGAATGTCAACACTGGAGCTAAAGCTACCTTTCTTTCTTTTTTAGTTATTTTTACACTTTGTGAGACATGGTAAAAACAGATCACGGTGCCCATGGTTAATAGTATGAATCAAACATATTTTGAATGTGCGCACTTTCTTTGTGTTTCCCAGATCACATCTGCAGATGGTTCAATATATGTTCCATTCTTTACAATAAATGAATGGTTCACATCTGTTTATTTAAAATGTACTTAGAAGGATCAATGTAAAGTTGTTTCATCAGTGTGGCTGAGTATATTTATGTCAACTCTTCTGATGATATTTCTAAGTGGCAGCATGTAAAGATTAAATGGATCTAACACTTGCTTTATGGGTTTGGCAGTTCATAAATCCGTGTCTGTGTGCACGTTCTTTGAATGCTGTAGTGCAGGTTTAATGATCCAGTCTCCCTATCAATTACCTGGAATTTCTAAGGGCTTGTGACACCCCACCACATGGAGGTCCTAAAGAAAATGAGAACTAAACCAATCAAAAGTAAAAAATGAAACTCAAAAACCTGCAACCAATTCCAGACATTCATATATATGGGGAAACATGATGGAAGATTTCAGGAGCGGCTAGATTAGTGAAAGCTGCTTCGCTGTGGCGACCCCTGAATGGATAAGCCGAAAGGTGAACAACAATGATGGAAGCTTTCAGCTGCAAAGCCAAGCTGGCGGTCTAAAATGGAATCAAATTGAAAAACACCTAACCCAAACTAAAAACATAAAAGACCATAAGATATTCTTACTGAAATATGTTTACAAATCAATGTCACCAAAAATACTTCAAAACAAACAGAAATTGCGACAGAAGCATCTGATACAAATTCTAAGTGTTTATTGGTTGAAAGAGCCCTGGTAAAAACCAGCCAGTAAAACACAACAATTAGACAACAATAGGAAAAGAGCAAGACCTAGGATAAATAAAACACATACCAATATTCAGACATGCTCCAAAAGAGATTTTAACACAAGCACCTTTTTTATGAGCACACATTGTTGCTTTTCCCATGACTTACTGCAGATTTGTTGTAATCATGGGAACCACAAGGTTGCAGAAAGACAACAAACCGGTATTTCCTGTATTTTGCAAAAATTGGAGAAATGTTGAAAAAAGTGCATCTCATAATTTACTGAACTAAACAAAATATTATGGTAACCTCTTGGAGGCTGCAACACAAAATAATAAGATTCATAGTGAAATTTGATTCAAGCTTTTTGTAATTTTGGGGCAGTACTATGAATTTTATCGCACAAGGGTTTCAAATTAACACTTGAAATTAAAAGCTATAATGATTCCTGATGATCAGTATTTATGTCAGGATTTATCACTCGAAGAACAATTGTCATCTTTGTTTTTTAAAATGCTGTGGAACATGTGTTGTATGTTATTTTTTATATTGTTAATATTCTTGGTGCATGCCCAATATATTAGATATTAGGTTCAAATCATCTTCGTATGATAAAAAAAATTATAATCCACTTTAGAGTTTTGTTTCATCAAACATGTTTTAACATCACAGTAACAAAGACTGTTGCAGTGCAAGATTTGGGTTTGTGCAGTAAATTCAGTACATATTCAGTTCTCCTCTGTATTTTCCCACAATCAGTTTTATAAGCAGTTTTTTAGGAAACACGTCAAATAGTGTGATCTTTTTTAGCCATACAATCCTCTTATGAGAACATGAAGCTCAAGAGGGATTGGTACTGCAGGGAAACATTTTAGTGATGCAAGTCAGGTAATGTCAGGATGTGACGCATCCAAATTTCAAAATTTTTGATTTTTATTGCTGAATAATAAAAATAAAACATTAACTATCACTCTTTGACTTCTATCTAAGCATGTTTAAATAATGAGAAATCTTATGTGAGTTTAGACTTGTTTGTGATATATTAAGATGTGAATAAAATAAATCTATAATCCTTGGCAGGTAGAGTTTTGGATCAATGACATCTTGTGTGCTTGGAATCAGCTTGGACCATAAACCGCAGAGTCTTGACCCTGAAGGTGGTTCAGGGCCAGACCACACCAAAGCATCACTTCTAGTGTAAAACAGGGTGGAGGAAAGCCAATAAAACCTTCTCCAATGCAGAGAAAAAAAACATCCATGAATTTAAAGGCAAAATAGGATTGAGATTTGTCGAGAAAAATGGCAGTAGATTTAGCTATTGGTTCAGAGTAAAGCCTAACTGATCAGTAGCATTTACAGTGATGTAACATAATCTTTCTTACTGAAATTGTGCCAAAGCTTCTTTTAGTAAAGTGTCTCGTTGACATTTGTCATTTTAGCCTTCTTGATTTTCAAATTTTTTCTTATATTAACGCACTTTATATTTTGTCTTTGTTATTATTAGCTTAAAGACCCACTCCAACATATTTTGATCTATTTTAAAGCCTTCCTAGTAGTTTTTTTAATTATGATTATACCGTTTTCAGCCCAAACCTAACAACCTGTGTCATTTTCTAAGACATAGTTTCTGCAGAGCAGCAATAGCTCATTAGAAATTCGCTTCTGATTTGTGGGCAGGACTATTGGCACGAAGCAAGTGCCCCCACTTCACGTCACCCATCTGTTTACACGCTCTCCCACTAGCTCGCAGCCCCTTTTACCCCCAACCGAAAATGACTGGTGCAACAAAAATGGCAAGGAATATCAGAGGTAGCTGCATGGTGGCGCAGTGGTTAGCGCTCTTGCAAGAAGACCCCAGATTAAAGTCCCGGCTGGGGGACCTGAAACAGAACATCAATAGGGGACCTTTCTGTGTGCAATTTGCATGTTCTCCCTGTGCACGAGTGGATTTTATCTGGCAACTCTGGCTTCCTCCCTCCGTCCAAAAACATGCTTCGTAGGTTAATTTGTTACTCTAAGATTGTCCCTAGGTGTGACTGTGAGTGTGCATGGGTGTGTGATTGTGGCCCTGCGACAGACTGGCAACTTGTATGGTCCCTTTGCCCACAAGGATTAGGCTCTGGCAGCCCCGTGACCCCGAAAGGAACAAAACGGGTTTAGAAGATGAATGAATGAATGAATATCAGAGCTATCCAGCCAATTTTATCCAGATACCAGCTCAAACGAGGAAAATAAAGATGTACATGGATAGCAGAGCAGGGAGCTTGTGGCTTGCTGTATCAGCTTCTAGATCACAGCTACAAGCTTTTTCAAACAGCATTTTATGTCTGCTCCTGAATCACAATGATCTGAATAAATAAATACTCAGAAATGCAATTTGAGCTTAGTTTTCTTTATATACGTCCTCCATTGGGAGAAAAAACACTAAAAACACAGCTTTCAAGGGAGTGAGTCTTTAACAACCAGATAAATGATGAAGCCAGACTCCACTTTTCAGTTTAAGTCAGCGTGCAGACTGGTCTGAGGTTTCTTTGTTTTTTGTCATTTCAGTGGCAGAAGAAGCAACACAAAACAAACCCTGCAAAAAGCACAATTCCTGTGCCTCAAAGAAACTTTCTGCTGATTACCACAGATGTTTTTCATTGGGACTCCTATAACAGGTGACCAACCCGTCATGCTTTCAGTCAGTCTGGTGCTGGCCTCGTGGACAGGATTCAGTTACACTGTTCTGGTTTGTTAGATGTGTCCAAGTTTGTTCCTCTTCTTCCCTTTGATGAGTTGAACTGTGGAGGAATCATGTTGTTTTCTCTAATAACCAACAGATGGTGACATTGAGTGGGTTAGCTTGCTCCTTGTCTGTTCTTGGTTACATGTCTTTTCTCAGAGAATCATTTTGTATTGTGCTTCGCCCACTGTGTTAGTGTACTGCATACATAACCCAAACCATTCTGATATTTTTGAATTTGTTTTTAAGCACATCTGCTTTTTTGTGCATGCCTGTCCTGAGTTTTTTACTGTTTTGTTTTGTAACACCCTGCTGGAATTTAAATTTTCAGCATCCAACTGGGTAGGGCAGTTATAATCTGAGTTTCCACCAAAACTGTGAGAAAGGTTTCTGAGAAATATTTTAATCTGTGTCCTGCAGTGGCATGACACGTCTAAAAGGTATGGAAAATATGCCAGGAGACATCACTTCCTCACAACAGGGGGGACAATGGAAATGTTGAGAACTAAACAGATTTACGAGCTCAGTATGCTCTTTTGCCGTTAGCATCATGGACCACATTAAAAGCTCACAACATTGTGGATTACCATCCAAATCCCTGTTTTTCCCCTTCTTCTAATCATCTAAGCTGTAAATCATATACCAGACCAGAATGGGTCCAGTTGGCTAAGAAAAAAAAGCTTCACTTCTCTCACTAAGCTTACACAGTTAGAAAATTGTTATCCAAACAGACACTGACGCACAGATGTCCGTTCGCACACACTACCTTTGTTAAGGCCTTTTAGCAACAAATATGAAAGAGCTCTTGAGCTCTTCTTGATAAAAAAAACAACAACAACAAGACTTTATTCCCTCTGGTGCTAAAAAAGAATGCAAACCAATGAGGAAACTTCTACAAATCCAACTGAAAAATACATTTTTTCCCCACAGAAACTGACAGGAAGTGACAATACTTGCATCAACGTGTAAAAGACATGTTTGCAAAATGAAAAAAAAAAATCTTCCATAACGACTGGCCTGCAAGCTTGTGTAAGTGCGCAGTATGTTTTTGGCAGAGCATTCATAAACTCAGATTCTCCTCAGTGGGTTGCTGCAAGGAGCATGGACCCCTGCTGCACACTGAACTAACCAGAGCCAGATTGCTGTGTGCAGCCTGGGAAGACAGTATGTGTGAATTATTAGATGACCCTCTATGCAGTGAAAGACATTAAATCCTCTCCAGATGGGTCCTCTCACTCAGCAGAAAGCAGATCATAGAACTTCGTATCCACAGCAACAAAGCAATATGGATGACATAGCAACAGAGTATGTGCTTGAAGGTGTTTTTCTCTCTTTTCTTTCAGTCTTTTTTGTTGTAATATTTAATCCAGACTCACGCTTCTGATGTGAAGATTTGCAACATGACGGAAGACTTCAACAAACTGTTATCCATCAGCTGGTTTGTAGAGCAGTTGGAAAGATGAGAAATTAAAGACAGCATTAGGAACTCTGGGGCACACTAAGCCAGACACTTTATCTTCTTCAACTTTAGAGCAAGGTTAAAGTGCTCTTTCCCTTGAGAAGCAGTTTAAAACTTCTGTGCTTTCTGGACGTTTTTTCCTTAACTGCACTAGAATTTCAGAAAAGGAAATAGTAATCAAATAAAAATTAAATTGGGGTTAAACTACGGTAAACACATTTGTCTGACTTAGGAGATGAAATATCCAACATTTAAATGTTGAAAGCAGTGGATTAACAGATCTTTCATGATAAAATAAGGGATTGTTTGACAGATTAAAAAAATGCAACAAACAAAATCTATATTCTGCTTATGGTGCGTCACTTATATCACACATTTCTTGTTAATTGTCAAAGATCTCTCTGTGTTGTTATTATGAAATAGGTGTGTTAACATGCTTTTTGAGCAAACTCTGTTGGCACTTTCACCTCACATCAAGAAGGCCCCGGTTCAAATCCCGGCTGGGACATTTCTGTGTGGAGAGATCTATTGTAAAAGCGTTCCCAGTGGTCTTTAAATTAAGATTTTGTAGTTTTTAGCCCTAATCAAATTAACCTGCGTTGTTTTCTGCGGCAGTTATTCACCAGAAATGTGGTTGTGGGTGGGAGAGGGACTGTTGTAGGCCTGTGCTCATTAATATTTTATCAGACATCAGAAATTATCCATTGGTCTATAATGGGGATGCATCAGAATGTGGGTATTGTGACCTGCTGATTGTAGTTTGTTCATAACAACTACAGGCTTTTTCAAACAGCATTCACTGTTGATTTGATTCTTCATTTAAATAAATACTCATAAATGCAATTTTGTTCTTAATCTTTATATATATGTCCTCCATCTAAGAAAAAATTCTTCTAGAACCTTTTAAAAAAACACCAAAAAGACATTTTTTTTCAGAGTGGGTATTTCAAGGATTAATTCTAGTCTAAACTGTTCCTCAGTTGTTTGTCTCTGTGCTCCCCCACAATGGTCTGGGTGTACCCCATCTTTGCCCTTGAGCAGTTTGGTGGTTTCCGTTATTCCCTGGAACCTAAGGAGGACCAAAACAGGTTCAGAAAATGAAAGAATACACTTTTTTTTAGGCACACTGGTGCCTCTTCTGTTTGGTCTCAGTTTCTTCTTTTTCCAAGTTTTCCCTACATTTTTCAAATTTTCATAAACTAAACTGTCTTAAGCTGACAGTTGAGGCATTTTCACGTCATTATTACGCCATTTTGCCCCTCATATTAATGAAAATTTGTTGGTGTTGGTGGAAAAAATGAGTGATTCACTTGTCACTTCAGATTTCTTATGATGAAAGTAAGCTTTAAATGAAACAAGACTCATGTGTCAACAGAGTCATTTGTTAGGGTAAGATATTACTTTTGAACAACAATAACAAGTTATCTGTTATGTATTATAGCTTGAAAATCAAAACTTGAAAATCACTGCAAACCAATTTTAATATTTTTAATCCCAGGGTTCTGAAATGTCAGTCAAATCATAGTCACTCCAGATGTGTCTTAATGATGACCTTTAATAAAATTTGCTTTTACTTTCAAAACCTGGGTGGTTAGGGCTTGAAATTTCAATCCACAATTTTGGGAGCTTCAGGTCAGGGATAAATTAAAAATCTGTATGTTTAGCATTAAGCAAATTTACATTAAATGAATAAATTATTTTTCTGTTCTCCAAGAAGTGACATGATCCAAATAGTATTTCAAAACATACTTATACGAGGCGATTATTGAAATTTCTCTGGATGAATTGATAAGGTTTTATAAGCTTTCTTAGTCAGTCTTTGGCAAACTAGAAAAATAAATAAATAGCAAGCTAGACATGACACTTTAACTACTGCGCCAAAAATAGAAACCCTTTGAGCAATTTATCACAGACAAGAGCCAAAAGCAAAGTAAAAAAAAAAGGTAACATTTAACTAACCTGTCTGATAAGCTAGAAAATGTCAGATATTCATCAAGTTTTTGAAATGCAAGGAAACAACCTTGACCGGCCCTTAATACTTAATGGGCTTTTGGGACAGAGTGACAGTGTTGTCTAGTTTTAATACCTTAAAGACTTTTATAGAAGAAAGATGTAGAAGAAATTCAAATGCCTGAGATCTGATGGAAACCCATCTTGGAAGAGCTTTACAGACCTTTGCATGCGGAGGACGAATAATCCACCAATTTATTTGGACATTAAGTCAAATTTCTCTCATTAAAAAGCTACTTCCAAACTAAAGACGCATGATTAATATTTATATCCTTTGTGTGGCTGTAATAGAAATTGTTGGTGTAAGAAGCAAAGCTCAGTTTGAATGCTGGAATCGACAACAAAGCTCCTCAGATTTATGGCTCCTAAACCTCGTATTCCTAACTTTGTAAATGAAATCACTCATTAGACCTTTTTGCATACCACAACAGCAAACTGACTTTTCCTACAATGAAGGGATCTCAACAAACACTGCAAATGTAATTTGCTGGCCAAGATGTCAAAAACAAGAACAAAGAGCAACAGTAACTAAAGAATAAATAAAAAGTTACTACCAGGAATAATAAACAAACTTAACTTCGGTTAAATAGGCAACTTTTTTCTCAGAAAGAACAATCTTGATGGTTTTTTTCTCAATCAAAAGACTAAAAATGACAAATTTTAGAACAAGTGTCATAATTCGAGCATAGATTTTCCATTATTTAACAATTGTATAAATGCATCTATCTACTTTCTACTCCTGCCTTTTCCTAAATAGGTTTGTGGGACCAACAGTTCTTTGAGTTTACATGTAGAGCACACAAATATCAGCCACACAAACGTTTATCTACAAGAACTTCCTCAGAATCCCCAATCAACCTTCTACGTGTTTTTGAACTGTGGAAAGAAGTCAAAGGATTCATTAAAATGCTCCACAATAATGCTTGCTGTAAATTTTATATCACATTTCTGCAGCTCCTGTATCAACTTCCATATGTTTGAATTCCAGCGAAAATTGTTGGGTATTGAACATCAAACAGTGTTGAGGGTGGGTTCATTAAGACATCCTAATGAGTTTCTGTTTTATTTTCTAAGTTTGCTGTAAAACCTTTTTTTTTTTATCTGAAACCTACTAGAACTTTAGTGGTTTGCTTCAGGAATTCTATTAGTTCATTTCCACAGTTCATAAACAAATACTTAACACTGCAAGTTCAAGAACACTTTTTTAACCTATTCCATAACATTTCATATTTAAGTTAACAGACATAAATTGTGACACTGACCACATGACGCACAGGACGTTTATTAGGCCCATGTTTCTTTAATGGCGTTGCACTTTACAGCTTCATCCATGGTGGTAATCATTATAAACTTTTCATAGAAGCCCTCGATGGTGATGCTGCAAGTCATTTTCCAACCGCACTCTTGTAGGTATTCACCAAAAAACTATTTTTTTTGCCAGATGGTAGTGAAACTACGAAGTCTGTTTGAATGTGAGAACAAAGATGCTTCAATTGTTTGTTTTTCTCAGCCATCAAGAGTCATTGTGGCGTTACCAGCTGTGCAGCAGCCTGAGGGGCGTGTTTTTTACTTTGGAGCTTTTGGAGTTCACAGTGAAATGTTTTACAAGCAAGACATGGAAAGTGAAAACTAGTATCTGCATTCCTGCATGTGTTACATGCACCATAGCAATTTCTCTGTTTGGCAGTCTGTCAGCTTTCAACCAACAGATCTTCTGCTTGTTTAAACAGGAAGTCCCCAACAAATGTATTTGCTATTTTGAAACCTGGACCATTCTGTGTTTGATTGGTTTAATATATTTGCTTATTTGCAAGTATAATAATTCTTAACTTACAATAAATAAATACAAATGGCCTTAATGGGGTTAACCGAGTTTAGTTCTTGTAAGTTTTAGAACTTACACTATTATAAAGCAATAGTGTTGTATGTGCAGATAATTTTACAATTTTTACAAAATGAAAAAAATAAAAATCATTAAGGTCCAAAGCAGCTGGTGCGTTTTTTTTAAAGGACAACAATAAAACTGGTTCGGGATATGGAGACAAATGAAAACAAAAAAAAAACCTCTGAAGGTGGTTAAAGGTAAACTCCAAGGTCAAGATCTGCATAATTCTGTAGCTGTCTGAGTTAAGGAGGATTTTATCATAGATGACCAAGAAGGACATCACTGCTGAAGGCAAAACATAGAACAAGCAACATTGGAATATTTCCCAATCATGTCAATAAGTAACAATGCCTTTGGAAGAGCCGATGAGACTAAACTGGAGCTTTTTGGTGAAATCAGATCCATGATCACAGAAACAAAAAAAGAAACATGCCAAGGTATCCTGCTGGTTCCAGGGTGGTCTGACGGTTTTCTTAGGACTCAGCACAGAACCCCAGGCATGATGGCAGGAACTAGATCTTTAATGAATAAGCATAAACATCATCAATTAAAGAAGAACAAAACCTGCTAAAAGTGAGGAAGACAAAACAGTCTGCATGTGAAAAACAGGAAACTATGAACCAAGGATGAGGAGTAATAAACATGAAAAGCTGAGTAATTGAAGGGTCAGAAAACTGAACACAAAACATAGCGTATGATAAAAAACACACAAATATTTAGTTCATACATTACCTTTAAAGGATTACAAAATTAGTTTTTTTTTTTTTTTAATTAACTTATTGTTAAAAATTTGGAGCGCTCTTGCCTCACAGCCAGAAGGCCCTGGTTCGAACCCTGGCTGGGATCTTTCTGTGTGGAGATACATGTTCTCGTTATGCATCTGTGGGTTTTCTCTGGGCACTCCGGCTTCCTCCCACAGTCCAAAGACATCTTTCATACGTTACTCAGTGTCTCTTACTTGCCCCAGGTGTGCCTGTGAGTCTGTGGCCCTGCAACAGACTGGTAAATTGTTTAGGGTGTGTTCCGCCTATGCCCGACAGTAGCCGGGACAGGCTTTGTGACTCTGAAAGGGAGTCAGTGGGTTCTGAAGATGGACGGAAGAAAAATTTGGAGATGTTTCATTAGAAATTTGCCTCTGAGTTGTGGGCGGGACTGTTGATGCCGTGTAAGGCTGACCCACTTTCCATCACCTATCTGTTTATATGCGCTCCCGCTATCTTACAGCCCCTCATAACCTCAACCAACAACAAAAATAAGGAACAATACTGAAACTGTCCAGCAGTACAGTTTTGAGCCAGACGCCAGCTCAGACAAGGAAAAGGAAGACGTACATGGATGCATCAGTATGGAGCTGAGCAGGGAGCTTGTGGCCAGCCATCTAAAGAGGGCAATTCCTTGTTGTTCTGATTCACATCAATTTGAATAGAGAAATACTCAGAAACACAACTTTAAGCTTGTTTTTCTTCATACATGTCCTCCATCATGAGAAAAATGCATGTTCAGAAAAAAAAAAAAAATTAATGGATGGTTTTATAAAAAAAACATATCTTCTTTTGAAAGCCCGATAAAACCTTCGTGCATTTCATATATTTTAAAAAATGAAACTCATTCATCTTCTAAACCCGTTGGGTCCCTTACTGGGTCATGTGGCTGCTGGAGCCTATCCTGGCCACTTGTGGGTGAAGGCAGGGTACATCCTGGACAAGGCTCCAGTCTGTCACAGGGCCACAAATCACACATCCATACACACCTGGACTATTTAGAGTAACCAATTAAGCTATGAAGTATGTTTTTGGACGGTGGGAGTAAGCCGGAGTCCCCGGAGAAAACCCATGCATGCACGGGGAGACCATGCAAACTCCACACAGAAAGGTCCCCAGCTGGGACTTGAAACTTGAAATGAAACTCATTCAAAATAATTGTTGTTTCAGAGGCCAGTTTTGCAGGACATGTGAAGCTCCTGTCTGGCACAGTTTGATCTCCAGTTCATATTTTTAGTTTTACTACTATCATCTTGTCTAACTGTTGGACAGGAAAACCCTAAAGCTCGGCTGCCAAGCTGCATGTTTCCTTTTATTTACTGCCGCTTAGAAGAAATGAAGGCAACACAGTCGTAAATGTCGCTCATGGTTTAATAACTTGCAATTGTTTGGACATAGAATAATTGAAACAATTTTAATCACAATGGCATGGTCGGGTCTGCTTCAACAACTGTTAAGGGGACAGTCTTTCATCAGCCTTACTTAACCTGTTTTTCCGCTGTTGCACATGACTTCTGATTTTAACCGAAGAGCTTCGACAGACGAAATGAAACACGGATGTGGCTTAGCATGTTTCACATGAAGATGCCGTTCAAAAATTCTGTCCAAAAGCATATTCTTCACCGGTGAGGACAATTTAATGCTGACTGCCAGCTGCGTAAAGCTTCAGTAAAGATCCAGCTGAGCACATTTGGTAGATATCATCCGCTGTCTTTATGAGATGTTTTTATAGCTGAGAAGCTCTATTTTCATCCAGTGTCTTCAGTTACAAACTGCCATGTATAAAATACATCAAGCTGGTGGGGTTTGTTCATTTGTGTGTGCTTTAAACACGGACAACATGGCGGCATTGTGGGAAAAAATAGTAGAAAATGAAGTAAAGTGACACACTGGTTTATTTTAGCCGAGTTCTTAAAAAAACCAAACCCCTTTATTCTGAAATGTATTTATTTATCTACCTGCAATATGAACTAGCATTAGCTCAATGAAATGGCTGATCAAAAACATGGTTTTCTAGGACAGACCATTATTAAAGTTGGTGATAAAGTCTTGAATTGTCACTTCTTCTTGCCACTTTTAGAAGCTTTGTCGAGTCCTTGGATGTACTTGCGGGCAATATGATAATGATCTGAAAGAAAAATAGAGTAAAACAGATCACAACCTAATTTGGTAAAAAAAAAAAAGTGAAATTGGTAAAAAAAAAAAAAAAAAGTTTTTTTCCTTTGTATGAAATCTGTTTTTACAGTATTGTTTTAATAATTTAAGGTTTCCGGGGATTCTTCCTTAAGGTCTTAACTTTCCCATTTTTATGGAGTACTGTGTTTCAGTTAGGTTAAGGCCTTGACTGGTCCCATTTTATGGCCAAAATGAATAATCGCTTTAGTTTTAGTACATCATTACCATATGAGTGATTAAAATAATTAAGAATAAAGTGGCAGAACTGAAACTTGATATGTGATTCTCCATCAAGCACTCAAACATCTACAGTTTGCTTAAAAATGTACACTTAAACAAGCAAAATGTCTGTTATTTTTTTAATGTCATAACATTCAACAGGTTTTTCTGAAATCCTCAATGATTTAATCTTACATTTGAGAAAGTGAAGCTTTATCAGATAAAGCTTAGTTATTTTGTTGGTTTTGTATAATCTCAGAAAACGTTATTTTTTATGACTTTTTTATGATCATTTTAGTCAAATAATCCTGGTTCATACCAAGTAGCAAGTTTCCAACTTGATGAACCTGGTTGCCTTGGATCTGGACCAGGACTCTGTCTTTGGCTCCGGGTACAGGTTGCAGCACCGTGCTGGCCTGGACTCTGTGCTGCAAGGTGGAGGCAATGACTCCGGGATTCAAACCATACACTTCCAAGTTCTTTATTAGAGTCACCTACAGGAAACAAAAACAACAAGACGAGCTGTCAGAAACAGACACAAAATAAAAACCAAACAAACATAATTTAAATGAATAAAAGTAACTACAATATTTGGGATTTAACTGCAAGATAACCTTGTTGAACAAATGTATGGAGGCTAATGCCAGATGTTTTATGAAATACAATTTTATAGAAGTTTGGGTGGGATGGCTTTCCTCACCTTAACATTAATGTAGTTTATTTTTTATCTCCATATTTTTGTAGCTTCATTTTCAAAGAGACACAAACAAAAGGTCACAGTTTGTTTGTGGAGGGGTAGGAAGGTGAAGAGGTGTCGTTTGACCAAATGTGGATGTTTTATACTCCTAACTGAGGTTGAATATTCAAAAAAGGCTTTTATTCTGCTAAACATTGTTGTTCAGCTTCTTAAAATCGAATTGATTTAACAAATGCAGACCTCTGTTATCTGCGGTTCTTTCAGGTTTCTGTGTGTTCTGTACTTGACTTATTCCACTCATGGGTTCAGCTGACTTAGTGATTATATTTGAGATGGCCATAGAGGAGTTTCTTTTTAAAATGTGTTTTAATTATCCTGATGTGATGAGATTCCTGCACTGAGCTCAAATAAACCTAAATTCAGGAAAAGGCATTTAAACATCAGAAGTGTGACAAGTCTTTATATTTTAAGCAGCTTTAGTGAACAAATTCACCTTCTTATTTGAGCCTCGAGACGCCACAGAAATGTCTATAGGCTCCACATGACCCTTCTTTATTACAGGCGCTCGTCCAGGAAAGACCAGCTGATAGCATTCATTCATTCGTCCCAGAGTCCTGCAAAACAAAAACCTTTCGGTAAAATCCGTGCCTATAATGACATGGACATATCACTTCTGTCCTCCGTTCTAAATGCAAATTGTGTTTACCATAGAGTGTTCAAAGTTCTTCTAGACACAGGCCTGTTTTCTCAGCCAAATGCCAAAAAAAAGAAAACTCAGGCTCAAAAAGACGATAAAGTTCTTTCTAAGAAACAGAAGAAAACTGCTTGGTAGTGAAACTTGGACCTGCTTTGAAATGCAATTACAGCCTAAATCTGTTTCTCACTAGACACTGAGCACCTAAAATTCTGATAAACAAGGCATAGAGTTTAACGTAATTATAGATCACAGACTTCCTGCTGCACAAAAAGCACCTCATCAATTCAGGGTTTTGTGATTTGTGTAACATTTTAAACTTCCATGTAGTCGTTGTAAATAAGAATTAGTTCTCAATTGCCTTTCTTGGTTAAATAAACGTTGAACTTCAATTTTATGAAAAAGGAAACACTAGTATTCTAGTGTTTAAATACACATGTACACAAATGTAAAGTTGTCACAACTTTTGCAGGCCACTTCTAGACTTGTAGGCATTTGTGCGCACACGCTCACTTCATGTTTTCTGCCAAACAAACCCATGCCGACAGGAAAATCCCTCAGATGATAGATGTAATCATTACAGGTTTTATTTTATAAAACATAAGTGAAAAGATTTGCCCACCAAACTAAACATGAAAAAGAAAAAAAAAACATACGGTAAGTGAAAACAACCATAAAATCATGTAGATTAAAGGATGCGTGTGCGGTTCTTGGGTTTGTTTACATGTTTTAAGTATTGCTTCTAGTTTTTATGACTGCTGTGTAGGGTAGCAATGCTTTCTGCAGCTTTTTAGGACTTTCCTCTCTTTTTTATAGCCTTGAGAACCTGCATTAAATTCTACAAAAATACTAGCAAGTAGAATAGGTGTACAAATAAGGGCTAAAAAAGATTCTAGAGCTCTAGTGAGGGAAAAAGGAAAAAAAAACAACAAAAAAAGCTTTTACCTGCTAAAAACGTCATCCCATTTCAGAAACTCCACTTCTTGGTATTCCATTTTCTCTAGTAAACAGTCACACAGAGTTGGGTTTATAGTCACGTAACTGTTGAAGCAAAGAAAGGACTTTGGTTAGGAAGGAAAATTTAGCTGGAAACTAGCTTCAAAGCACTAATGGCTCCTTCACAGATTTAAAGTAATTCAATTTAAACACTTGTTTAAAATTGGTTTCGCACCAGACTCGTCGTTTCATGGTACAAAGAAGAACTTAAGATTGTCTCAGCAGTGCAGTCACATTTAAACATTTAGGATGATTGTTATTATATTACATGGCTTAGAAGCGATCACTTAACATGGCCCCAGAAAACAACTGAGACATGAGAGCGTTTGGTTATGTTAGAGTAACTCCTGCCTTTACGTCAGCTGACAAGCTGAAAGAATGCAATAGTGAAATGAATTCAATTATTTTCCAACAGTAACATATGTAAAACATCCAAAGTGGGTCTCCTATTGGGCGTTTTTGTAGATCATGCACTTACTTCTTATTATTTTTGTCCACCAGTTCATTGTTCTTTACATAATCTGTGATAATACTTCTTACTTCAGCAGGATGCAGTGTTGCTCCTTTCCTGCAGAGGCACCAAAACACAGCATATCATAAAAGATTTTATAGTTTAAACATCTTACAGATAATGTTTAAGATCGTTTCTCTGCACAGGAAAACTTTATAAATCCAAATTCCACAATCAAAACAAAACATTTAAATCTTAAAAAATTGTCTTTAAACGTTTTTTTTTCTTATTTTTTCTTATTTTTTGATCGTCACCTCATTTGTGCAAAGTGAACTAAAGCAGTGATTTTTACTTTTCAAAGTTGTTCTTTATAAGTCAAATAAACCAAAGAATACAGTAATTTATGCTAACATTGTCATCCTTTCTTTCCAAATATTTTGTTTAAAAAAATATATTAAAAATGACTTCTGTTGTTGGAGGGATAAATACATCAACAAACTTAATAACTTGTCCCACCTCAGGATGGGCTGGCTTGAAGAACAACAATGAATCGAAATTAAATCTTCCTTAAAAAATGGACCATTACTTTACTCAATTATTCATTTTCCTTTAAAGCAATTATTTTGCACTCATTTTTCAGACAAAAAAGCAGCTTCTTGTTAGTTACTTTTGTAACAATTTGTAATTATATTATCAAAACGACTCCTTTGTTCAGCTTATGTGAACAATGTTTTTAAAACCCTCAAAATGTGGTTTTAAAGGCAAATTTGTAAAAAAAAAAAAGACATTTAGGTAATCAATTAACATAGAATCGTCAACTTGTGAATTTAAAAAATATATATATAATCAATATTTTGGCATTAATTTCCAGCCATGATTAAACTTTTAACTGAAACATTCTGAAAATAAAAAGAGAAGAATAAACTGAACTTGATGAAGAAAACAGGTAAAGTTTTTATCCCAGCACTAAAATAAACATCTCTTAACAAAAATTTGCTTTGGGGATGTATCTCCTCATAGTTTATAATTTGGTTTTTAGGCGTACTAAAGATTTCTCATACAAATACGCATGTAGGCTGCTTGTTGTAGTTCGGTTTTCCTTTTTTTCAATGTCATGGCAGCAGGGCAATTTGCATGCATGGCAGAATATTTCTGCACATCTCTGTTATGCTTTTAAGCCAGTCTAAGAGTTAAGTACCAGAAGCAAATTGAGCATCATAGGAACTGAGTGAGTCAGACCAGCCTTAAACAATAAAATGATTCTCACTAAACTGACAAGGCTGTGGCTCCCTGCTGTGTTTAAGTGCACACAAATGTTGGTGGTCTCTTTGCTTGAATTGCTAACAGAGGACAGCTGTGCTTTTACCAGGACTGGTTTTTTTTAGCTGCATGCCATGATCGCCTTGTGAAAATGATCCCACATAAAAAGTTAAAGTGAGGAAAACGACGAACAAACAAACCTCTTATTTGCACCAATAAAGAGAGGCTCCACCCGAGCAGACACAGAGTACAAAGTTGTGATCTCTGGAGGGTGATACGATTCTTCTTCCACTTCTTCCTGAACAGGAGTTGTCTCCACACTCGTCTCCTCTGGAACGCTAAAGGAACGCAAGCTATACAATTAAGAGACAACACAAAGGGGGAAAATGAGGTTAAATTACAATTCAGAGTTTGAATGAAGCATTTCTTGAAGTTGAGGCTAGGTTCAGCTTACTCTGGGTTTTTCCAGTCCACTTCCACGATGCTTTCCACTCCTTTGGAGAGTTCTTTCACTCGCACAAAATGATACTGCTGCTGCATGACCTGCAGAAACTTAGACAGCTGTTGAAAACACAAACACAAAAAGATCTTAATAATTCAAAATTAAATATGTCATGCATCTATCTCTCACTCTGCAAACTTTGTATACCTTCTTATAGCTGGATTTTTTTATATCAAGTTGCTTTCCACTTGGGCTGGAATATAAAACAGTGTCAGACATCTTTCAAATCCACCAGAATAATTTCAAAAGGATAGAGCATCATTTACCAGCAGGAGAACATGTGGTTCCGAAGAAATGTGCTGGTCAACAGAGGGAGCTCCGACTTCCTCACTTTGCTCTTGAGGGAATGAAAGAAGCACTGCAACAGCAGGGCATCCATTTCCTCTGGCAGAGCAAGGAGAGCATTGTTTTATTGAATTATTATTTTTTGCAGAGAAACAAAATCTTTTTCTCATGGTTATGGAAAACATGAATTAAAAAAGTTCTAAAGAACTGGACAATATTTCAGTATCAAAATGGATCGAATTTAAATTTATAACCACACATTTAATTGGACCTAAAGAAAAAATATGTTTTGGTTACTTTTATTAAATATTAGGAGTAGTCCAAATAAACTTTTAGCATTTTTATATCTGATGATGAAAAGGCAGGTGTGCATTTAACAGGTACCTTGGGGTGTTTTCTTTTCTTCCTGGTGCTCCTCTTCGAGTTCACTGGAAGGTTCACCTTCATCTTCCTCCGTTTGAGTTAGTATCAGTTTCTCCAGACCACAGCATGCTGGATCAGAGACAGTTTCACCAGAACTCTGGCGCTCCTCACACTTCTCAACTTCCGTCTCTGCTTCCTGCTCACTGGTCTCACATTCCTCGCTGTTCTCTTGATCTTCACTTTCTGTATCTGACAGTGAAGGTGGGCTCGACTTATCCCCAAATGCCCTTAAAAATAAAGACATATGAAAAGGTTAGCCCAGTGTTGGACCCTCTGCATGACTGGAATTGAGATGTTGTGACCCGCCTGATGCACTAACAGTGGTATGAGAAAGTTTGGGCACCCCTGATAATTTCCAAGATTTTTCTTCATAAATCATTGGTTGTTTAAATCATCAATTTCAGTGAAATATATCAAATAGTAGATGAACACAGTGATATTTGAGAAGTTAAATGAAGTTTATTGGATTTAAAGAAACTGTGCAATAATCACTTAAACAAAAATAGGCAGGTGCGTAAATTTGGGCACCCCTGTTGTTTTATTGATGTGACTACCTTTAGCAATAATTATTGAAACACAAAATTTGTTTTACAAGCTCATTGACCCTTGACCTACATAAACATGTGAAGCCAATCATGAGAAGAGGTATTTAAGGTGGTCAAGAGCAAGTTTTTCTCCTCTTTGCATCTTCTCTGAACAATGTCAACATGGGAACCTCAAAATAGCTGTCAGATGACCTGAAAACAAAGATTGTTCAACATCATAGTTTAGGTGAAGGACACAAAAAGCTAAGAGATTTCAGCTGTCAGTTTCCACTGTGAGGAATATATGGAAGACCACAGGCACAGTTCAAGCAAAGGCCCGGAGTGGCCGGCCCAGAAAAATCTCAGATAGGCAGACACGAAGGATGATGAGAACAATCAAACTCAACCCACAGACCAGCTTCAAAGACCTACAACGTGATCTGACTGCAGATGGTGTCACTGTGCATCGTTCAGCCATTCAGCACACTATGCACAAGGAGATGCTATATGGAAGAGTAATGCGGAGGAAGCCTCTTCTGGGCACATGCCACAAACAGAGTGGCTTGAGGTATGCTGAAGCACATTTGGATAAGCCAGCTTCATTTTGGAATAAGGTGCTGTGGACTGATGAAACTAAAATGGAGTTATTTGGACATAACAAGGGGCGGTATGCTTGGCGAACAAAGAACACAGCATTCCAAGACAAACACTTACTACCCACAGTCAAATTTGGTGGCGGTTCCATCATGCTTTGGGGCTGTGTGGCCAGTGCAGGTACTGATAATCTTGTCAAAGTTGAATGTCACATGGATTCCAGTCAGTATCAGCAGATTCTTACAAACAATGTTCAAGAATCAGTGACAAAGTTGAAGTTGCGCCGGGGCTGGATACTTACACAAGACAATGACCCTAAACACTGCTCTGATTCTACAAAGGCATTCATGTAGAGGAACAAGTACAATGTTCTGGAATGGCCATCTCAGTCCCAAGACCTGGATATTATTGAACATCTGTGGTGTGATTTAAAGTGGGCTGTCCATGCTCGGAAGCCATCAAATCTGACTGAACTGGAGATGTTTTGCAAAGAGGAATGGTCCAAAATACCTTCAGCCAGAATCCAGTTCCTTATTGGAAGCTATAGGAAGCCATTGGAGGCTGTCATTTCGGCAAAAGGAGGATCTACTAAATATTGATGGCATGTTTCTGTTGGGGTGCCCAAATTTACGCACCAGCCTATTTTTGTTTAAGTGATTATTGCACAGTTTCTTTAAATCCAATAAACTTCATTTCACTTCACAAATATCACTGTGTTCATCTGCTATATGATATATTTCACTGAAATGGATGATCCGAACAACCAATGATTTATGAAGAAAAATCTTGGAACTTATCAGGGGTGCCCAAACTTTCTCATACCACTGTATGGGGTCTTTTCTCAGGAAACCACCAGAAGAAGAACTGTGACTTTTCTAGAGCGTTGACACCACCAAGGCCTCAACCTTTTTAGAATTTCATTACATGGCGTGAAGTCATAAAAGTCATAAAACCACAAAGATGTATCTAACACACTGCAAAAACTAAATCTCAAGAAATCTGTCTTGCAAGAAAAAAATTTTGATTGAGAAAGTATTTCCAATAACTAAAATTTCTTAGTTTAAAAAATCTACTACATAAAACCTGAGCTGGATGGCCAAGACAAAACCCAAAGTATTTATGATGTAGAATAGACCTGCACGATATGAGGAAAACTCGCGATATGCAATATCAGAGATTAAAATTGCGATAACGATATAATTTGCGGTATATAAACAAACAGCAAAATAACCAAATAACCATTCCCATTTCACTGCAACAGTTTAAAATTATACTCCAAATGACCCTCGTTGACATAGGTGACAAACATCTAACATAATAGGCCTCCATCCGATTGGTCAACAATGTGAAGGCGTCCATCCGATTGGTCAAATGTATAAAGAGATTTATTTGATTCGTTAAATGGTTCAAGCTGCCATTAGATTGTTTGAACACATTTAAGGTTTACGATTTATTGCGATATTTGCCGTCTTTTGCGATATGCATATTGCAGAGCTGGATTTTGCGATAACGATAAATTTGCGGTATATTGTGCAGGCCTAATGTAGAACAACGTTTTATGCATAAAGAACAACTCAACTATGTATAAGGAGTTGCAGCAACAGGAAAAATTGTCGAAACAACCAACCAACCTAAAAAAGTCTGGGGAACCCTCAGTTGAATGTTCTGCTCTGAACTATCAAGTGTGTCACTCTGCTGTAAATATCAGCTCAGTTTGGGTTTGTGGCATCAAAAACTGAGAGACAACTCAAACATTTCAGTTTGTTTTACAAAAAGTTGTTTATGGTCCATTTTCAATTGAAATTATTCATCGTATTTTACACTTTTTACTGCTTTAGCATGTAATATATTTGATTCAGATCTGTTGTTTATTACTGTACAAATGTGTCTGGTTAAGGTCTAATGCGATTACAAACCCAAAGTTGTCACACTTCAAAATCAACATAATGAAATGACAAAGCAGTAGTAAATGAATTACTGCTGCAGACTTAACATTGTGGACTACTACAAAAAGTTTTTGCTTTATTTATTTTTATTTAGAGATAACATTTTTTGTCTTTAAGATTATAATTCTGAACATCATTTTTTTGTTATTTTTTATGAGAATTATAATAGCTCATTTTTGTCAAGACAAATCATTAAAGTAAAAATGATACATGACATTTTCTTATCATCCTTACCATTTTCCATTAGTTGTTTCTAATATTTACTGATCTATGGAGTGTTGCAAACGTCCTTGGCTTAACACTGTGCTGATCATTTCAAATAAAAAAAAGAGCAAAAATTTAACAGGAACAAAATAGTTGGATTCTTGAGCAAAAGCAGATTCAAGCCTTTAAAATAGATCCTTTTCTTTGAAGACGTGAAACTGAACCTTTAGAAAAGTCTGATTATTTTCTCAGGTTAACCTGTCCTGAAAAAGTCTGACGATGTGACCCAATACCAGGTTTGCACACATGATTATGTCGCCAATATTTAAATAAACAAATAAATAAATAAAACAAAATATAATAAATGCAAATAAAAAGATGTATACCACTAACCAGAGGTAATCCATGTATGTATGGAGAACAAAAAGGCCTCTCCCTTTCATTTCCAAACTGGTCATCTCTGACGTGGACACCGCTGCTTTGCCAACTGCGACCGGAGCCCTGAAAGCAGTCACGATCAGTGCAGCATGGCCACTTCAGGGCTAAAGTGGGATGCTTCAAAACAAAACAAAAAAAAAAAAAGAAACCCTATTTTTCCAACATACCTGTTGTTTACTAGGGTAACGGAACAGCAGTCTCCCTGGTTCACCTCTGGAAGACCCCGTGACGGCACCACCACTCCAGGCAGCATGAGATCTTTGGAAACACACGGCTTCATTACTACAAACACAGCAAAAGTTAGCTAAATATGTTATCTTAAAGAGAGATCTACCAGCGCCGCCGATTAACTTCTGAAGCACAGGGGGCCATGTTTGAAAAACTGGAAGGAGGGCAGGGTAGCGCCAAAGCAGATACACTGTAAATAAAATAAAACAAATGGATAACAAAGAAAATGACAAATTAGTCTTAATAAGTACCATGGCTTCATTGCACATGTATGACCTGTGGGATAAAGACGCTTGTCCAGTTCAAAGAGCAATGGATTTTTCTGCAGGACAAAAAGAGTCACAGCTTCTCCCTTGTGTGCATAGATCTTCACAACGTTTAGCTCTTCTTTGTTGGGTAGCAGCTCAGAAATGTCATCAGGAGACAAAGGCGGAAACGCTGAGAGAAGGTCTGCTTTAAGTTTTCTCCTAAAGAAAACAACAGTTCAAAATATAAATTAAAAATAAAGATCACTGCTTCGGCTTCGTATTGATGATGAAAATAACAAAAATCTAAGGTCACAACATGTTTTTTCATTCAAGACTACAGCTACATTTGTCATCTTAACAAGACTGGCTACCAGAAATGAAAGCTAACGCTTGGGACACTAACAGATTAAGAGATTTCACAAATTCACAACTTCAATGTTTCTGCGGACTCACCTGTCGGATCCTTTGATGACAGTGTTAGATTTAACCCGAAATGGTTTAGAGAACATCTTCTCTTCGTAAAAAAAAAAAACAAAACAAAAAACTAAAAAGTCAGCAAATACATTTGCATGTTCGTCTCGTAAATAACGTCAATGCCTCTGGACATATGAGCACACAGTTTTAATTTTGTTATGCTCTTCACACGGATAGTTGTTACTGAATTTACAATCAATTTAAATTTGCACAAGAAAATATCCCCAGTCCTCGCCGGACTCGGCAGTCCGACACATATTTACTTCCTCCGTGAATCTGAACCACATTACGTGGAAACATTCGTTCCGCAAGATTACCTGTCTCGCGTTCTTTGATTTCATTTGGTTTCATTTGGTTTATTTCAAGCAAGCAAGCAAACAAACAATAAGTCAAATAAATGGATACATACATTAATAAATTGGAGGGGGGGGCTAACAAAAACATTCATCCACCCGTCCGTTCCGTCCGTCTGTCACTGCGAGATGGAACAGAAACAAACTGTCTGTATGATGGGCGTCCTGAGGCCAGTTCAGGGATGCTTGCTCTACAGGGCAGAGTTGGATGTTTTGCCCTATTAGTTTAGCAGGGGAGTTAACCACATCTTTGGTTTTTGCAAAACAGAAATGTGTGGAGTGGTGCAACACACAAAGGAACACAAGATTCAATTGTTAAGCTACTTGCAGAAAAAAACAAAACACAAGTGCCAAACACTTGCACCATTAATGCATTAAATTACAGTTGTTGTCAATTGCTTTGGTGCATTTCTCACAATAGAAAATTGAACTGCTCACAACAGTTAGTACAACCTTCACAACTTTTAGTCATTTTGACTAAACCTAGTGACAGTTTCGTGTTAATTTCATGCAATAGGATATATTTTTGGACACAAAGCAATTAATTAAGTAAAAATCTTTACAAAAGGATCACATTTGACTTACTTTTGATCATTATTAATTTGTTTTTATCATGCTTGTCAAAATTATCTAAATTTGTCCAGGATGATTAGTCATTGTTTATATAACTAATAATCTTAATTTCATTGCACAAAAACTGTTGAACATATTGTCAAACATTCGGTACATCCAACTTAAAATATAGTTGTTATTGTGTTTCCATGACAATGCCCATAAACTTTTTAATGAGAACCTCATTATACACAAAAGAAAAGAAGTGTGCGCACTATTAGTTGCAACTGATGGTAAGCCAGTCACTCACAGCTGAATCACGTGAATCCCTACTTTACAAGTATATATAAACCAGGAAACAGACTTTTCACGAAGTGCTTCCATTTATCAACAAAATTGGGACATATGAAGGGTCAGCTTCATGGAAGAGGGGTGAGAATGAGGAAAAAGGGAACAAAGCCGGGGAAAAAGAGGTCAACTGTACACACAGATTACTGATAAAATCGGAGCAACACTTTTATATCGTGTTTTAAATCATGGCCTCACAGTGGCTGAGGCTGGTCGAAGAGTGCAGCCAAACGTTGGGAGAACCACTGTCAGTTCCATTATTTAGACATTTTGTTGGGAGAACAGGTGAGAAAACTGTAATTCACAAAGAAATATTAAAGAAAAGAGAATTACAGTACTGTAAAAATGTAGCAAAAATTTACTTTTTTTCCTGCACGTCAAAGGACTGCAAGACAACCCAGAAAAGGTGGAAGAGGTCCCCTTTTGACTCCACGGCAAGAGGAAAGCATTTGTGCAATGGTAGTTGCAAACACTGCTATAAGACTGCGAGAGATACAAAGAGCTGTTCTGGAAAATGACAACATCTTTGAAAATATTCAATCAATAATCACACACGTTACCATAACTATGTTTACAGTGCATTTTGTGCAATTTTATTTTTTTGTCTTATTTATTATGGGGGGGAGTCATCTTTTACTCTGATAGTTTTTATTTTCATCTCACCCTTTGTATAGCGAATGCTGGATTTGGAGGCTAGGGAACCACTGCTCACATCCATATATCTTGACGAGGAGGGATTCAATCTGGCAGATAGCAGATGACGCGGAAGAGATTACATTGGACAGAGAGCCATTATTGTTGTACCAATAACCTGTTGACTTTTTTTTAGATGTCCTTTACAGGGACAAAATCATCCCTGAGAATGAAAGTATTGAGCCTGGTGACAACCTGACCAAGAATGTGGCAGTTTGGGATAAGCTTCCACCACACTCCTGCAGTCAGGCAGTGGTTTGCTGAACATAACTGGATGCTTGTGGAGTATCTTCCTCCCTAACACACTTTCCTCTGTGCATGATATTCGCTGTGATGTAGATGAAAATATGTTGCTGGACAAACAGGAGTGTATAGTTGTCCATGATTGATTTGCAGCACTCTCGTTTTTACGGTATTTTCAGTTTCAAAACTATTTCAGTAAGGTTTGGGAGTTTATTTTTGTTCTTTTTTTTCTTTCAATTGGCACATTGCTGTGAACAGTGAAAAATAAACAGTGTAAAGTGCATATTCAGTGTCTTTTTTTTAAATTGAAACCTATTTTTCAAAATGCCACACATAGTACATACTGCTGTCTTCACTTATCATGACATTGGGAAGCACTCCCAGAGTAATCGGTCGCAATGAAAACATGTTGAAATCTCTTGATTTAATCGTTCAAATACGCTGAAGTCATCACTTGTCATTTTTGACAGCACTGTCATTTTAATTGACATAAAAACTTGCCTTTGAAGATATAATTATCCATTTTAATGAAGCGATTTGCTTTTGAAGCAGAAACTATCCATCTTTAGCTTTGTTTAGTTGACTTTACATTTTGATTAAGTGGCTCGCTTTTGCAGGTTATCTACCCAGTTTTGTGTTTTGAGCATTAGCAGTGGTGCAAACATTAATGCTGTTGTAAGAAATGTACAAAAGCGACCGAAAATGGTGTTAACACAGCAGACATCCAGTATTAGCATGGCTCCAATTAAAAACAGGAGATCTCTACTCCAACAGTCCCTATAGTTGTTTCATGTTTCTTTGATGTAAGAAGAGGTAAAAAAACAGGGTTTTCTTTTTTTAAGATTAAGATGGTACTCCTTACTTTTATACATTCACACATGTGCTCAATTTCCTTTGTTTTTATGTATTTGTTGTACTTCAGGATTTTGACTTAATTAAAAAAAAAAAACAATAGTTGACACTTTACTTCCAACAAAAAGCAAACCACAGCTTCCTAAACATCTGGCCATGTTTACCGTGTTTTTATTTTTTTTTTTGTTCTTTGACAAAAGCCTTCAAATTTTCATACAAAGTCGTCTCATCTGTATGTCTTCAGGCTTCTTTCCTTCTGTGATTCATGAGTTAAGAAGATCTATTACACATAGAGCAAAGTTCATTGCAGACAAATATGTTGTGTTTTGCTTTTCGCAAAGGAACACAGAGGCTTGACTGAGAGGGATAAATCATGATCTTTTAAGGCCAGTTTTCCCCTCTGTAGAAGAACACATTAGTGGCCAGGCATGTTCAGATGACTATCGACAGATTGATCATGTTTTATTTTTTCGTGCAGGCAGGCATCAGAACAGCTGTTAGCTTTCTACTTAACTTCAAAACTATAATTTTAAAAAGTAATATTTAAAGTATGCAAAGAAAGCAAAGAAAAACGAGGTGAGAAAGGTATGTTTTCCTATTTGTTGAAATGTGTTGTGTGCTCTAGACTTTAAGCATTAAGATACTGGAGGTTTAAAAATATCTAAGATATGAAAAGTTTCCTGTTTTGATCCCTAAATGCTCAACACTTCACAGGCTTTCCTTTGAAACTCCCCAAAACAACCTAAAAGGCATGCAGACTTGCAGTGAATGCAATGTTAATGATAGGGTATGAAACAAAGTTATAAAAACCAGATGTGCTCATTCTATAACAGGTGGTATTCATACGTACATAGCTGAAGGGGATATCTTGCAGTGTAGGTTACACAGAAAAGGAAAAATGTATGTGCTCTAACAACACAGAGTGCTTTGTGGTACAGTTGCTGGGAGGGGACCATCTTCACTCTGTACCAACTTATTTTGCTCTTTCCGACAGAAGCACAGCCAAGGTGAAGAAGAGAGGAAGCTTCATCTTAGATCAGCCCACTGGTAGGTACTTTTAACTTTAAGCAGATTTAATCATTGATTCATGCACTGCTTTAGCGTGCACGCCTCCTTCCTTTTAAGAAAAAAAAAATTCACATTTGTTTTCCCGCAGCGATCATGTCAAGAGTGGTACTCCTCCTTGTAGTGGGAATATTGGATGTGTGCTTCGGCCAACACTACAGCTCATTCCAGTGGCTCTCACATCTACGAGGGCGGCGGCAGCATGCCGGCTGGCAGGCAGAGGACAGTAATTGCCCCCTGGAATGTGACTGCCCGATGATGTACCCAACCGCCATGTATTGTAACAATCGCAACCTTCAGCATGTCCCGTATGTCCCATCGCAAATAAAGTATGTCTACTTGCAGCGTAACAGGATTGCAGGCATCCAAGATGGGGTGTTTGACAATGCTACTAATCTGCTGTGGATAGTCATGTCTCACAACCAGCTCAACTCAGACAAGATAAGCAAGAATGTCTTCAGCAAGTTGAAAAACCTAAAGCGGCTTCACCTGGATAACAATGAGTTGAGTCGTTTTCCTGAGAACTTGCCCAGATCTCTCACAGACCTACAACTAGGTCACAATAAGATCTCAAAAATCACCCCCAGCTCTTTGGAAGGAATGGCCCACCTCACCACTCTATACCTGCAAGCAAATCTCATAGAGGAAACAGGAAGCGAGTTCAAGGGGCTCAACTCTCTAACCATGCTGGATATGAGCAAAAACAAACTAAAGAAAATCCCAGACAATCTCCCTGAGCTGCTGCAGCAGCTTTACCTTCAGTCCAATAACATAGAGAGTGTCCCAGAACGTCTTCTCTCTTTGAATCCCAAACTGCAGTTTCTACGCTTGGCTCATAACATGCTCACAGACAAAGGACTTCCATCCAATGTTTTCAATTCTAGCACCCTTGCTGAGCTTGACCTGTCCTTCAATAGACTGGAGAAGATTCCTGTTGTCAGTAGGAACCTGGAGAACCTTTACTTGCATGCCAATAAAATCAAAGGTATGAACTCTCTTTAAATCCTTGAATATCTTTTACATCACAATTTTGAAAAAGTACTTTGAAGTTTTTAACATGGGCTAATGGCATTTTATATGCAAATAAAAACATAAATTACTAATTTCAGGAAGCAGATAATCATGCCCTTTACATCCGTCTAATGTTCCCTTTGAATCTCACTACCTTCATTAGAAACACCATGTGTTTCAAATGTTGCTATTAATGAGTGAAAAAAAAGAAACTTTAATACATAGTTTTCTCAAAAATTCAATACAAATTCAGAACAGAAAAAAGGTTTTGTTTGATGAAAATAATCTTTATTTGTTTTGGGAGTTACATAGATCCAATTAAAACATTGCTAGGGACAACAGATACATTACATCCCTCATTTGCATGACTCTTTCTTTCTTTCATAACCCTTGTGCTATCTTAGATGACCCCACCCTTACATTGACGTGTTCTCCCTACCATGACAAAGGTGGATAAAGGTGGAAAGAATTAATGTAATCCACCAGTGGAGATCACAAATCATTGAAGAAAAAAGGGTCAGTGCACTGTCTTGTAGATGACCTCACTCCCAACGTTACAGTGCCTAGGACAGCACAAGGGTTAAAACTATGTGATGACCTCCAACAAATATTTCCTTATCTCATCATTTAGGGCCTTTGGAAGCATTTGTTTACAAAGAAGTACAAAAAAAAGCATTTTCTCAGAATAATTGAGCAGTGTGGATTAGTGTTTCTGCTTTTATGAGCCTTAAACCTAAAGTATCACTGTATACCACCTCAATAGCTTTAAATAGAGATGAGAAGAGGTCAAAGGTTGAACTCCCTGACCAATTTCCATGGCAATACACAAAAACAGCAAGTCAAACACGAGGTCTAGCCTCCTCCCACACATGATAGAGTGAACAAGAAATAGTTTCAGGGGAGGCAATAACATCCTTATGCAGTTGATAGAGACTATTTAAGGTTATTTTAGGTGCACAATGATTGTGGTGTCATGACAACAAGACAAAGTTAGTTTTCCTGTTGTATACCAATGTCTTTTTGTGCTCTGACAACATTAGCCTTCTTTTCCACATCATTTTACTTCTGTAATAACTGGTTTAAATGCTTGGCTGGACAATAAAAAGCTTTTAAAAAGTAACTTTTTCCAATTTGACATCAAATCTGTAACTTTCCTGATTTTGCAGCAGCAGTTTAAACCCACACATTCATGGATAAATCACTTTTTCTAATCACTAGGAAATGTTTGAAATCCATGGCAGACTTTCACAGACAGCAATGTCAAGTTTGATTTAAAGTTGCCATAGAATTTTGAATTTAAGTGTATCCCACCTTTTTTCATTTCCTTCTTTTTCAGAGTTCACCTTGAGCAGCTTCTGCGACACAGTTGACATGACAAACTTCTCCAGGCTAAAAGTGCTGCGTTTGGATGCCAATGAGATTAATGCCAGAGACATTCCTGCTGAGGCTGCCTACTGTTTGCGGCGTGTTGCCTTTATTGATGTGTAGAGATTCCTGCTCTCTTTTTTTCAGTGTCTTGCCTCCTCTAAGAAAAACATTTATTCATTACAATTTATTGCCTTTACACTGATGCAATTTAAAACAGTACCATTTTTTTTTTAAACATTAAAAGTACAAATATTGAAAATGATGATCGTAATCTAGCTTTTCCAGCTTTTTTTTTTTGTTAAAACCAACCTTGTGTAATCTCATGTCCAGATGGTATGCACATGGCTGTCAGAATAATGAAAAATGTCCAGACAACTGGCAATTATTAGAAGAGAATATGTGCTTTATTTTACACTCTCTAACTCCTCTTATCAGTTTAACTACTGTCCTTTATCCAGTTTTTTTTAATAAAATATTTTTATCTATACATAAATATATGTCTTTAATTTGAATAGAACTGATCTTTGTCTCCATCATGTGCAGGAGATGGACCTCCATGAGAGCACACACTGTTATTCTATTACTACTGGCATCATGTATTTCAGCTACAGTGTGATTTTTCTTTTTTAAATTGTGGAATACTATACTGAAAACCTAGTATTTTGCTTTGTCTATCCAGCATTTAATTTTATATACTCATAAATTAATAGTATTCCTTTTCAAATGAGCCTCTGCATCACTAGTAACTGTATATTTCCTAGTCAGATAACAACTAAAGGCCTGTCTGGATGCATTTTAATATAATCTTTGCAAGAACAGCATGGGATTAACATGCATTTGTATCAATAATATTTTAAAATTTGTTCCCAAAGCCATTTATCTCTTGCGATGCTACCAAATGTTTATGATTGCTTCATAGTTGAACTGGTGTAGCTAGCAATAAATAAAAGTTAAGAGGAACATTAGACAATAAACTTGAATCAATACATCTGTTTTGAGCACATTGTAATAAATCTGTTTGTTTATTTTCTAATAAATCAAAGGTAAAAAGTAATTAGATGAAGGCAATCTGCTGAGAATAACAACAATGATCATGAGTGGACCATCAGAAATCAGTAATGTAACAGCAAAAAACTGGCCTCAGCCTGGAGTCTGGCAGAAAAAGATAGTTGCAGGGGAAGCAGACAGAAAAAAAACACATTCATCCTACTATCAAATCCTACTATCAAATTAAAGGATCAGATTGATTTTGGTAAAAACTTCTGTTTTTGTAAATGTAATAAGTCAAATGCTTTAAATGTTTAACAAGTTAAAAATTAAACATTTCTGAGTTAATTTCTTCAAAGGTGGTGACAACAAAAAGCATGTAAACATTTTTTGTGTCATGCTTTTGAAAGACATGCAGGTTCGCAGAGAAAAAAAAAGGCAGAAGCCTTTCCACAGATCTGACTCTTAAGCAGTTCATACGTATTCAGTATTGAAAGCAACATGTCTTTTCATCTCTCTATCTATCACACCACAGCTGCCTTTAATCCTCAGAGGAAAGGCACCACATTGAATGAAATACATACTTTCCCTGTTTCGTAATGGAGAAGTATCTGGGGATGGAGAATGGGCCGCTGCCACCGCAACAAAGGCTTTCACACTTCTACGTATTAGCTTAGTTGGTTAAGTCCAGCACAAATCCCTGTGTTTTGCTTTCTACAAAGTTCTGCAGAAGCTGTGGGGGCATGGTTGGGCCTTTTTCCTCCTCCCCCTCCTTTTCTGCTTCTTACACAGATTCTTCAAAAACAAAGGGAGACCAAACCGCATGCACATGGTCACATGAGGGAATCTTTTGACACGATTTACTGATGTTGTCCTTTGAGACACAAAAAGTTTCGTTTTAAGTGTAATTGCTCTTTTCTCCTCCAACAATGTGCATTTTGTAATAATAGAATTTGAGGTGCAGCCATTGCTCTGTCAATATTAATTTAAGTCATAACAGCATTTCTCAGCTTACTGTTGCAAAACTCATGTTTTTTGTCATTCAGCAGTGATTAAAAGCTCCTGAGAACCCTTCTATTCGTGTGTGTCCTCTGTGGTCAATGTTATTTTTCTGGAGCTACTCTAAAAAACTCCTGTTGGGCTTCTGGCCGTGTCAAGGACATCTTGTGTGTTTTGGTGAAAAAGGAGGAACGTTGTTTTCTAGATGAGACAGGATCAAGACCGCATAAAGTTTTTTTCCCCTGTTTTGGTTCTGAGGAGGGAAAAAAAGAAAGCTAGGAATTCTCTCCGTGGTCTTGAATCCTCAGTTGAGGTATACCAAGCACACTAAGCATTGAACCCAAAACCACTCTGCCTGATAATCAGTGGGTAGGGGTTTAGATTGTTGGAGTTCAACTGCCAAAACTAATCTTGACAAATATTGTGGGAAGACGTCATGCAGCGAAGTTCACAGTGTCTGTAGTTACCAACTGACTTCTTGGTTCTTTTGTTATCAGACAGGAGTTAAGGTTAAAAATACCTGACATGTTTCGACAGATGCGTTCTGTCTTTGTCAGAGTTGTCATCAGGTGGTTGTGTGTGACGTACATAAAAACAGTCACGGAGGTGGAGTCACCTGTCAGACTTGAACAGGTGGCTTCTCCTCTTGCTGTCAGTTTGATGCGATGTCAGAAAACAGACATCGCAGGTGGATCATAGAGGTGGTGTAGATCCGAAGGCGAGCCCACACAGCCATCAACCAGGATGAGGGGGCCTTCCTGCTTTCCCGTACTTGGAGCAACATCCTCCAGCAGCGTACGGTCAGCAAGGGGCGGAGTCAGACTTTGACAGGTGACAATCCACTGTTTTTTTGAATGTCATGCACAACCACTTGATGATGACTCTGACGAAGATGAAACACGTGCGTTGAAACATGGCAGATTTAAACGCAACTCATGTCTGATAAAAAAAGAACCAAGAAGTCTTTAGAAAATATATCACTTTTTTTTCAAAATTAATGTAGGGTTTTTGTTATCCACCTTTAGGTGTATCCCCTCAGGGGTAACCAAGGTAGTTTGGCAGAGATTTTGGTAAATGGTAATTGGCGTATACTTGTATAGCGCTTTTAAGGACAAAGCGTTTTTACAGTCACAGACCCATTCAGCCATTCACACACATTCACACACTGGTGGCCGCTCCGCTGCCAAACACAGGCGCCTGCTTGCCACCAGGTACAATCTTGTATTTTGTCCATGCTGGACACCGGCACGGGAAGCCTGTGGAGCCCACACTGGATAAGGCTTATTGTGCCCATTGGGAATTGAACCCTGATTTTCTATGCGCTGAGGTCTGCACTTAACAAAATCTGCTATGCAGCTGCCTTCTTAGCAAGGTAAGCAGTTCCATTTTAAAGACCCACTCAATGAAAATTTTGTTTTTAACATGTTCTTGTAGCATCTTTCTCACAAAGTAGGACATATATTAAGAAAATAAATATTAAAAATATATTTCTGAGAATTTCTTTATTCAAAGTGTTGTGAATCAGGAGCAGATGAAAAAATGCCATTGGAAAAAGATCGTAAGTGTGACGTCCAGGTTACTAAGGCAGGCCACAAGCTCCCTGCTCCGCTCCATTCTGATGCATTCACTTGTAGACAAATAAACCCATGTATGGTTTCATTTTTGTTGTCTAATCTGGAATCTGGCTCAAAACCGTACGGCTGGAGAGAGTGAGAGAGCACCTAAACAGATGGATGACTGGAAGGGGGCAGGTTTACTCCACGCCAAAAAGTCCCGCCCACAACTCTGATAAAATACTACTGCTGCTCTGCAGAAACTGTCCTAGAAGTCCTCAGGGTTCTTGACAATAGATCAAAAGCTGAATGGAGTGGGAACTTAAAACATAAAGGTCTATGCACATGCGTGTAATAATTGGTCACTAAGGAACTGTGTAATGATAAGTAGTGAATTTATTAACCAAGCTTTTCCAGACAGATAGTAGTCTTGTAGTGATGAGATGGAGATCTTTTTATAATTTCATTTTCTGCTATTTATAAGTGCTTTAATATTGTTTACATTCTCTTCTGAATAGACTTGTAGCTAAGAGCTAAACTGCATAGTGCATTTGTCTGGTGTCAAAGGTTAGCTTTTATTATCAATAGAAAGATTGAACAGAGTTAAAGTAATAAATAACTTATAGAAATGATGATTTAAAAAGGAGTTGGCTAAGTAGTGGTAGACAACACAACAAACATGACTACTGTAAAAAATAACATACATTTTTCAAAAGAAAATTAAAAAATATATCTGCAATCAATACTGCATTATATACACAGCACATTTTTCAACATAGGATTCATTTGTTCTCGGTCATAGCAAAGCTTTAGATTAAATAGTTTTGGAGGATACATTGCACATATAAAGCCTTCAGAAATCTTGTTTAAAGTAGATCAAATGTTCTGCTTTCCATGGGTTGTACTGCTGGAAGGGTTTGCTGTTGATTGCCTGTGAGGAGAAAAGCAGATTCATAACATTACATGGGATGTTTTTGCTCTGCATTTGCTGTGGGGAATGTGTCACTTCAATCCATGCCAGCTCCAGATGTTTGACATTTTGTTATAACATAGGAGAATACTCACAATATTATTGGTCCATCTCAATGTCCTGCAGGTCTCTTATATAAACAAAAGTACCAATATAAATTAGAGTGACTTAAGACATTTACTTTAAATTTATTCACCTAATTTAATTGAATGAGCTCTATAAATTCTCACCTTGAGTTTGTGTGTATTCTTGATCCAAAGAAGACATGTGTTTTCTAATTTGGAAAGAAAGAAGTAAAGAATAAATAGATGCACATTATGTTTTTGTTAAGAAATCACAAAGCAATGCTAGTGTATAAGTAACAAGGGATTAAAGGAGCAACAAACTGTTATATCATCTTCTGCATTTTGTTAAGAAAGAATTTAGAAAGGTGGGCGGTTGAAAGCTGTGAAAACAATTCTGAAGTTGGCCCAGGGTTTTTATTCAACTGGAATTTCTATAATGTTTGAAAGTCTTGATGCTTCGAGTTGGAACTTTTGCAACTATTGTTCCAGTACTGCTAAAGAGCATCTTGATAAGAGACATATATTGGAGGGAACATCTCTGTCATGCTTTGTTTTGTCTCACCCACGAAATCAAAAATAGGTCATGATTCCAGAACAGATGGGAAAACCCAAGATGATTTTTTTTTTAAAGAAAAACATCCTCCAGTACAGGGGTTAGCAACCTGCACAGTTGGCACGCAGAGGGAAGGACAGTGGCCCGTGGGGGGTGTGACAACAATAAGCACTTGATCTGTCATCTGTATCGCTTATGTCTTTAAAAAAAAAAAAGGCTTTGAGTGACAATATCTTCTAACAATGTGACTGTGATCCCGCCCATCATTGCAAATACTGACACGTCCGCGTCAGCCTGCCTGAACAGGCGATTTAAATTGATGTGCACTGTAGGAAAAAAAAAAAAAACTAAGTTTGAAAACATAATGTGACCTGCTGCACAAGTTTATGACTGCTCAGCGGGCTTTTTGAGTCATGTTTTTGGTGTCGCAGAGGCTGTGATGTATGATGCTATAAGTTGAGTTTTTTTTAAAATAACCAAGCAAGGTCAGATTAAGCCCAGAATTTCTTTCCGTTCTACCAAATGTCAATATAAAATGTGAACATGTTTTAAAATGAATATTACAGCTGATTAACACTCCATGTACTGGGGGTGAAACAAATTTATAATGACTCTGTCCAATTGTAGAAAATGTATACTGCTATAATTTGCACACTTACGTAAAAGTGAAAGCATTTAATTTTATATGAAATAAAAACGCCATCACAGAATGAATTTACGTTCAGTTACTCAGGCCCTGCCTCGTGATTTAACAAAATATGAATAATCCAAAATTCGCTTATTTTTTATGTTAATGGTTGTGAAGTTTTTAAGTATTGATGGTATTTTGTTTTGACGTATCCAATCCTATTGCTGTTAGTATGGCATACCACAAAGTAATAGCCTACTGTTTTTGTTTCCGAGTTGCAACACTATTTCAAGTTTGGCTTACAGTATTTGTGCAATATTGTTAAAAGAACTTCCAATATATTGAAAATGTTCTTGTGTTTCTTTGTATTAGAGTTCACAGTATAGTTGGTGATGGCACAGTTGTTAAGGAGAACATTTTGAATTGGCACCTCATGTCATAAACACTGCTGACTCCTGCTCTAATATAACTGTGTTTCCGGAGGCCAACATGACTCTTTGTGAACACTGGACGTGTTTAGTGATGATAAATCCAAGTCTTTTGAAGGCAGCCCAATTTGTTTTATTTGCAAAGAAGATTTCCTTGTTTTTTTACGCTGGTTTCATTTGAATTAAGCCACGTGTAAATGTCCAAATGACCACTTTTGACCACTGTTATTCAAAAACTCACCCAGAATAATGCTGGTATTACTTATGATGGGCACTTGTTTACAGTATTTGGATAGCAATACATGATTTGAAAATATGAGTACCTAAACAAAAATTATAGTTTTCCATTACAGTTACAATATAAATAAAGAGCATTTGTAACACTTTTTTTTTCTTTTTTTAACTTTTTTGGTTACAGTAATATGGTTTGTTTCTAAACCAATTAGAAATTTCTTCAGAAGATTAAGTTAAAGTCCAGTGTGAGAACCCAGAGTCACATTTCCTATGTCTGCATACACTTCCAGGCATTTGTATTTGTATTTATTTATTTAAGGGACAATGCATACAACAAACAGTGTAGAGTGCTCTAAAAGTAATGAGACTCTGTAAATATGCAGGATTGTAGCCTAGGCTAATTCCCATCCTCTGTCCTGTTCTAACCATGGCCAGCCATTTAGAGACTATAGATAAAATAAAATAAGTAAAACTTGTATATAAATCTGGGTAGAAGCTGATGCAAGGTTTAAATTTAGAGATATTGTAGCCTTTCAAATGCTAAAAGAATACTCAGAAACTAACCAAATGCAGCATTATTGTTTTCAGAATCTCATTGTTTGAAAACGGAAACAGCGGAGGCTAATAGCCATATTCACTGGAACAGATGGATTCATGAGGACATGAGGAATTTTCTTTACTTCATTGTAACAAAAACTCCGTTTTCTCTCAGTTTCTTCATTATAAAGGCAGGTAGGTGTCACATCACCTGCTACATGGATCCTTTTCTCCAAAGCGGTGCACATAAAAAACGTAATCTTTTTGTGTGATTTCATTTTTACTTTTTAACTAGGCCTACCTTTTTTTTTAATTAATCCATAAGAACCCAGACCCATTTTCCTGAAAAATTAAGCAATGTAGAATACACCACAAACCAGTTGGATCACTTAACACATTTTGGATATTTTTCTGTGAAACTGATGTCTCCATGGGTTCCTACGGGTTAATTAGAACACTGGCACCCAAGGGCATCTGTGCCACAAGGAAACTCACAAATACTTCTACACAGTATTTGATCAAAATAAAAAGTGTGAAAATTAAAATACTTTTTTCCCCTCCAGTTCTCAATATGGCACATAGGCTAAATCAAAAAGCTAAAACTATTCCTTTTAAACACCATCTCTTTAAAAAAATACAAGTGTCTTTTTAAACTCTGAAGCTTTTTGATCCTCAAGTGAATCAAGAGGAACTGACTGAATAGCCTGGGAGTTTTGTGCCAATAATTTATACAAAATACACTGAAACATGTGGTGTAAACTGGTTTAAAAGTTTTATTCTGCATTATTTCCTATTTATATTTGAAACAGTGTGCTTTGACTTTTTTGGGGGAAAAAAGTTGGATTTTTACCTTTTGTTGATTGAATTCCAGTTTTATTGATGAATTACAACTCCTGGAATGTAATGTATATGCAGCAAGAATTTTCCAGAAGCAACTTGTTTTATTTTTAGTTTACGGTGACTGAAAAAGCTGAACCCTGTAACTGACCATTCCAAAATTGGTTCTCACAGCATATGGTAACTACTATGTATGTATTCATTTGAAACACAGAATAATGGCTAACCCAAGTACCCGTTCTATATAAAATTCGGTTATTTTTAGAGAACTAACTCAATGCTAATACATTCCTCCATACATTTACATCAGCAGTAAAATAAACAGCATGACTATCAGCTGTTTGTGCTAATACTAATCTACGTAAAAGAACATAAAATAGAAGAGGCCATTGAATGAATTAAGAAAACAATAGAAGCACTCAGCTGATAAAGAGTTAAAGTTTTATTGTAGGTAGGAGAAAGCATGTTTTCTTCTCATGTAAACAGTTTATTTCAGTTGTGTGAACATATTTTGAGTTTCACAATTACTGTACTAGTGTGTGAAAGTTCTGAACTGACACTTCTGTTAAGCAGAATGTGAAGCTACAGGCTAACTGATTAGTCACAAACAATTTCCTAATCTAATAATGACTTTAAGAATAGCTTTTTTGCTACTTAAGCCAAGAGCATGCATCCTATTTTTCCACTGCTGAAGCTGGAAGTGACAATGGTTATGTTGAAAGGGCACTATTCAATGGCAGCACCTATTGGAGTGCAACAAAATAAAATAAATAAAGCTCCTAGAAATAATTTTTACTAGTAACTTTGATGAAAATTCTTAGATTTTGCCTACTTAAATTCAAATTCAAATGAAACTTTAGTCATAAAGCATATTTCCTGCTAAAAGCATCTTAAAGTGCTAAATGCTTTACATGGTAAAATAAAAAAGATAAAAAACAGTCGTTAAATAGCAATCGTATTACACAACACTCTTACACATCCCGCAAATACAATCAAAATAATCAAATTAATTTTTAATAGCTTTAAAAAAATTTAAATTAGAACATGCGGACATGTAAAACTACATAAAAGCTATACTAAAAAGATTAGTCATCATTTTTTTCTTAAAAATCTGGATAAAAATTAACACACCTTCCAGTGTGAATTTGAATGGAAATATGTACCTCTATATTAGCTTTCTAGCAGTTAGGCTGCTGTTGGACCACTGGAGTAGAAAACAAGCTGAGCCAGTCAGGAATCCAGGCAAAACTTTGTATATTGTAGCATGTTAACATTGTGGCTTTCTTAGTAGGAGGTCATCTGAGTCAAACAACTCCTGATCATTATCATGATGTACCAAACATTGTTTTGAAAAAAATGTTTTTGATTCTCTCTGAAATAATCATGAAACAAACTATTTGTTTCTGGATGCAACTGTGTTGTTTGAAACATTGTGGGTTTGCATTTTCCTATGTGAGTGTAAAAATGGTGCAAATAGCATGTTTTTTTTTCTTTTATAACACCCACTCTGATCATATTTTGATCCACTTTAAAAGCGTTCCCAGTGGTCTTTTAATTATGATTGTGCCGGTTTAAGCCAAAATAAAAAAAAGCCATTTTCTAGGATATGTTTGTGCATAGCAGCAGAGGTTGATTAGAGTTTGCCTCAGAGTTGTGAGCGCATGCCCCATATCCCATCATTCCTTTGTTTAAAATCTCTTCCGCTGGTTTATATCCTTTTACACACCCAACTTAACATAAGCAGTACAACAAACATGTTGAGCAATATTGGAGCTAATCAGTCGTACAGTTTAAAGCCAGATTCTAGCTCTGATAAGGAAAACAAAGACGGACATGGATCTATTTGTCTGCAAGTTGATGCATCAGAATGGAGGGAGCAGGGAGCTCACAACCTGCCGTAGTGACTTGTGCATCACACTTACCAGCTTTTTTCAAAACAAATTTTCATCTTTTCCTGATTCACAACAATTTGAATAAAGAAATTCTCAGAAATGCAGTTTTAATATTTATTTTATTTATATATTTCCTACATCACAAGAAAAATGCCACAAAAACATGTTAAAAACACTGTTTTCATTTCCTACATTCTACATTTAGGAAAAGATGCGGTGTCCAACATTTTCTATGATTAATCTGTACTCCATGAAGCATGCCATCATTCCAAAGCAGGTGTCCCAAAAACCTTTACCCTTAAAGGATTGATGACCAAAAAATTTGGTCATTTAGAGTCTTTGCCATTTTATTATAGTTCATAGACTGCAAATCTTGCTGCCACACACATGTATTTCCAGGGAATTTTCAAAAGATAGCTCACATATAACTATTAAACAATGCTACACATATGCAGACATAAACCCGAGCTGCTATTAATCTTTGATTTCTAAAGCTAATTGTGACCTTCATGTAAGCATGTGATTATCAGCACCAAGAATGTGCGCTGTCTATGCTTTCATCCGTTTCACAGGCAATGTCAAACACTGAAAAAGCAACATGATATTTGGAGGAAGACAAGAAGATCTAAACCCAGTCAGCAGGGCCCCTCTGTGGTCCTCCCTTGTCTAAAGGCTGGATGCACCCTACAGAGTCTGTGGATTCTCAGTCAGGTCATATTATCACAGGATTCTGTTTTTGAAGGAAACCGGACTTTTAAGTTGATCTATGGATATGTTTTGCCACTCAGCCAAGCGGCTTCTTTAGTTCTAACTGCTGTGGGGAATTCTGGTTATTTACGTCCAAACTAGCTCAGGGGAGAGGCAAGAAGTTATATTTTTCAAAATAGAAAGACTATATTTTTATGCACTGGTCTGAACAAATAGAAAATGGCATATATAGACCCTTTCTAAAAAAAATTTAATATCATGGAAAAGTGTATTCATTTCCTTAATCAAACTTTCCTAGAATATACATTTAGAGCCCACTGTTTAATCGATTTCAGTTATTTATGTTTTTGTTCATAAATTGGGGTTCTAACTCATAAACCCCAACCCCAATAAACAGTGAAAATCACACTTTACTTCTCAGTTGTTGCACACACAAAAAAAATCCATCGAAAGAAACTATTTTCAAAAGGATTAGTCCATCTTCAACACTTCAATAGTATGGACAAGGGCTGGGTCTTGTTGGAAGATGAAATCTGCATCTCCATCCAGATCCTCAGCAGAAGGAATCCTGAAGTCCTCTAGAATATTCGGGTAGACTGTTGTGGTGATTTTGAGTTGAAGAAAGCAGAGTTTACCATCACCAGTGCTGGTCATTGCACCCCAAACCATGACAGACTATGGAAATTGCGCACTGGACCTCAAGCAGCTCGGGTTCTGCTCTTCACCAGTCTTCCTCCAAACCCTTGGACCTTGATTCCCAAATGTAGAGAGGACCTTGGACAAATGACCAACAGTCCAGTCCTTCCTCTCCTTGGTCCGGTTGAGATGTTTCTTCCGTTGGCCCAGGTTCAGAAGTGGCTTGACCCAAGGAACCCAACAGTTGTAGCCCATCCCCTGAATGTATCTGAATGTGGTGTTTTTTTAAGCTGTTCCTCCACCTCATTCCACTATTTCTCATTGTCTGCATGTTCTTGAGCCTTGTCCTTTTGATGATCTGCTGAAGCCCATGGTTGTCTCTGTTGCTGGTGCATTTTCTCCTGCCGCATGTTGCCCCACCGTTAGACTTTTTGTTGATCTGCTGGGACACAGCTCTCTTTTTATTTACTTAAATTCATAGCCTCCTTGGCTATGAATTTTTGTGGCTTACAAATACTATGGAAGGGATCAATGATGGTCTTCTGGCTAGTTGTCAAGTCTGAAGTCTTCCCAATATTAAACCGAACTGAGAGAATTGAACCAAACTGAACCAACTAAATAAAATCTGGAGATGTGCAGGTGCTGTGAGTTTAGTAGATGATTAGGAGGTGAAACTTCGTTTAAAACAATAATGCTCTGCTAAATTTAGGCAGATTTCTCCACAGAATTCACATTTTTTCAAATCCTGTTTCTGTGGGTTTTATGAGCTGGAAACCTAAATTTACATAAAAGAAAGAAGAAAAAAAACCTGAAATCGATTAAGCAGCGAACCCTGAATCAAAATTTTATGAAAGTTAAATTTTTTGAATGGAATTAGGGAAATGAATACAGAATTCTATGATATATTTTTTAAAGGGTCTGTACTTATGTATTGCTTCTCTGCCTTTATGATCACCAGGATCACTGTGGGGTTCAGTGTCTTGTCCAAGGACACTTTGACACATGGGCAATCAGGTAGGAACTAAACTTGCAACCTATTTCCCCACAATTACTATGACTAAAACTGAGGGTTAGTCCTCCAATTCTTCCCTTTTTAATTTTTCCCAAAACAAACCATGTTGTTGTTGTTCACGTTTTCGGCATATTCCGTCAGGGGTCGCCACAGCAGTCGGGTTTTACTGAGTCACACAGGTGGTTTGGCAGGAAAATGTATGTTGGATGCCCTTCCTGATACAACCATCAGGCTGGGGACATGCACAGGGGGAAGCAGACTTGGGCATGTCCCCAGCCTGGACATGCACAGGGGGAAGCAGACTTGGCTCTCTTGTGGCTACATAGTTAGGCACAAGCGCAAAGGGTTTTTCCCAATGACCACACTGGATGAAGCTCATTATCCATTCTGGGAATCAAACCCTGGTTTCCCATGCGCCAGTTCTTCACTCAAGCAAATATGCTACCCAGCCGCCTAAAAAAAAAAAAAAAAAAAATCTCCCCTCATCTAAATGTGAAATGTTCCACAATATTTCAGTCACTTTAGATTTTGTGTTCTACTTCAGAAGGTTTTGCAAAGAAAATAACTTAAAAATAATAAAGGAATTATGTTACTCATTACAATTCTGGGACAATAATATTGAAAAGTCGGGCATTACTTATAAGTTACAATAGCAAATAGTCTGTCATTTGTACCTCATTTATTGCAGGTGTGAATTGGACCCTAAGCAATGATGCCAAAACACAGTTGTGCTTGGAATGTGTCAAACCCCCACCTCTGTTGAGAGCAGTCTCCATCACTTTGGTACATTTATGAAAATGTAAAAAAAAAACGTTTCAAGCTTTTTCAGACAAGAAAGGATTAGGCATTTGCAGAAAAATAGTGTACACAGAAGCAGGGAACATATTTTCCTACATAAAAAAAATAAAATCACTGGAATTTTGGACAAGCTTCCTACATTTGTATGGTAACATTGCAAACCATCATAACACTGCATTAACTTTTGGGGGTTGATGTTATAAACGGGTACAGAAAATGTCAGACAACTTTACATAACCCTGCGTTGTTATGTCTCCATCATAGGCAAAACACACACCCTTCAAACTCCTGGACATGTTCAGTGTTCTCATGCAGCTTTACACGTGGATTCAGCAGTTTAAAGTTCAGCCAAGAAGAAAATCACATCATCACACTGATGTTGCTTTCTTTACTTTTCATTTAAATTCAATCAGCAGTGGGTTTTTTTTGCTTTATCATGAGCTGAAAAAAAATGGAGCTGTGTGCCGTCTGTCGACTAACTGCAATGTTTTCCCCACCAATTACTGGTTAGCTTTCCTAATCATTCCAAACTGAAGAAAAGTTAATAGTCAATTAAAACCTGACTAAGCCTGCAATTTAACTTGGCTTCAAGAACTACGATTATGTACAGCAAAATTGTAATAGTTCCTGGAATCAGTCTGTAAACAATGCACTGAAAAAACCTTTCCTCACACCACAAAAAGTAACTTTATTTGAAACATTAAAAAAGGGCATTATGTGTCTATTAGAGTATCTGCCAATGCATGACAACAGGAGTAGTCTAAGTCTCCATCAAGTTTTAGATTGCACAAAATTACTGTGTAATTTATAAAATCCAAAAAGGACCACAGAACTGTTTAACACAAGGTAATAGCATTTGTACAGAATGTTACCTACACAGAAGCAGTTCTAAGTTCAAATGTGAAAGTGAGTACATTCTTACACTCAAACATTAACAGGCTTAGGCATACATTTAAACATATAAGCAGATATTTATGGACATATTTTAAACACCTACTCCAATGAAAATCCTGTTTTTGGTGCTTTTAACCTTTTCTTTTAGAAATTTTCTCATGATGGAGGACATACATATATATATATTTTTATTTTGTTCTGGCTAAAAACAGCATCATCTTAATTAGTAGACAACTTGGAACGCTTTTACAATAGATTTAAAAAGTTATTGGAGTAGGACCTTTTAAAAAAGAGCAAATCAAACATTTATACTGTCACGGCTAATCCTGTGTTAAGACAAGCACGAGTCCTAACCAAATCTTTAAACTTACCAAAAATCACAAAAATGCTGTTTATCTGTAAATATTGTTGGACAGTTTATTTAAACGTTACATCTTACCAAACTGACCAACTAAAAAGGCCATACAATCCCATCCTCTGTGTATCTATGGTCCATGGACATCAATTTTGAACAAGTAGATTACCGGGATGGTGAACTCCACAATCTGCTGGTTGTTTTATTTTGTACCCTTTGCTAAATTTACAATATATAACCAAAACAAAAAAAGTTGCAATGTTTTCTGTTTGCCAGTGTAGATTATACAGTGGGGCAAAAAAAGCATTTAGTCCGCCACCAAATTGTACAAGCTCTTTCACTTGAAAAGATGAGAGAAGCGTTTTCTTTATAGGTATACCTCAACTGAGAAAGACTAAATGAGAAAAAACAAATCCAGAAAATCACATTGTCTGATTTTTAAAGAATCTATTTGTAAAATATGGTGGAAAATAATTATTTGGTAAATAAAAAAAAGTTCAACTTCATAATTTTATACTGTATATACCCTTTTATGGCAATGACAGCAGTCAAACATTTTTAATAAGTCTTCACAAGTATTCACAAACTGTTGCTGGTATTTTGGCCCATCCCTCCATGCAGATCTCCTCTAGAGCAGTGATGTTTTGGGGCTGTTACTGGGCAACACAGACTTTCAACTCTCTTCAAAGATTTTCTATGGGTTGAGATCTGGAGACTGGCTAGGCCACTCCAGGACCATGAAATCAAATGCTTCTTACAAAGCCACTCCTTCCTTACCCAGGCAGTATGTTTGGGATCGTTGTTATAATGAAAGATCCATCCACTTTCATCTTCAATGGCCTTGTTGATGAAAGGATGTTTTCACTCAAAAGCTGACTATACATGGCCCCATCCATTCTTTCCTTTCATTTCCTATTTAAATAGCCCAATATTACAATTACTAAACTAAACAGACTAAACTAAACTGGACATCCCTGCCTGAGACCTTCCTTCTCAGTAAGGTAGGTGTGGTGTTCTTTGGATGGACTTAGCATTCCTTCTCCTCCAAACACAGGTGTAGTTCTTATCAAAAAGTTCTATTTTTTGGGTCATCTGACCATAGGACATTCTCCCAAATCCTCGTCTGGATCATCCAAATGCTCTCTAGCTAACTTTAGACGGACTTAAACATGTACTGCCATTAGCAGGTGAGCACATCTAGCACTGCATGATTTGAATCCCTGGTGGCGTAGTGTGTTACTGATGGTAGCCTTTGTTACAGTTCTTTGGAGATCTTGCAGGGAGCCCAAGATCGAGGGAGATCAGCAGTGGTTCACATCTCCAGTCAACAGGCTTGTTTGTCTTCTATTTTCTAATAATTGCTCTTTGAGGTAGTGAAGCGGTGTCTTTTATGTACTTAACAAGTTCAAACAGATGCCAGTAATACAGGTGACAAGTGAAGGACAGAGGATTCTCTTACAGAAGTAGTTACAAGTCTGTTTGAGTCTGAATCATAATCAGCTGCCACAATTAAAGTATGTGGTCTCATAATAATAATAAATAATAATAACTGATACTTCATTTATCCCACAATGGGGAAATTCTTCTCCACATTTGACCCATCCCCTGAAGAGCGGTGAGCTGCAGCCAAACCATGCTCGGGAGGCAGTAGCATTAAGGGGTCTTGCCCAAGGGCCCCCACTGGGTGATGTAAATTGCTCGCCATTGTCCCATTACCATTGCTCATTCCCTCTCTGGAAATCGAACCCTGGATTCCTACGTGGCAGCCTTCCACCTTACCACCAACCGAGCTACCCAGTCGCACTGTCATAGGTATGATTGACAGATTCTCCAGAGACTGTTTTAAGTATCTTGTTGTATACCTAATAAGTAATTGCCATAAAAATGATGACTCAGACAAATCACTGCTTACTGATGATTTCTAGTTACAACATGGCAACATCCGTAAAAATGGGGACTGACTTAACTTAATTTCATTTGAAACAAAAACAAGTAAATTATGGGTAACATCCCACCCACTCTGTCCAGTTCTCATATGGAGATGATGAACAAAAGTGAAGGACCTACTTAAAACACAAAACACAAACAGAAGAAACCAGGTGCGACATAAATACTAACATTATAATAAACTTAATACTTGTAAAACAACTAAAAAAACAAATTCTGGAGACTAAAAAATTCCTCCTTGAGAGATCATAGAGGACATGAGTATTTATCCTAGTACAGAAAATAAACCCAGTTTATACTACCAGAGAAAAAAAAAAACAAACTCAATGGTACACAGCAAGATATTATATTCTGAAATACCAAGGCTTCCTCCAACTCCACCTCACCCACTGTCTCTGCATTTTAAGGCAGTTTTACCGCTACTGCGACACTCCAGGTTCTCCAGTGTCAGGCCTGTCTAAAAAACTAAAAAGGATTTTCAGACAACATAACATCATCTCAAACCAATTAATACTCTCAGACAAAAACTGGTTTATTTAAAGGACAAAATTCCCAGCTACAAACAGAGTAATTTTGTGTACTCTATCCACTGCAAAGAGAACTGCAATGACCAGTACATAGGAGAAACCAAACAACCTCCACACAAGCGGCTTTACCAACATCGCAGAGCCAACCCAAGTGGACCTGAGTCTGCAGTGCACCTCCACCTGAAGGCCATAAACCACTCATTAAAGGACAGTGAAGTCCGAATTCTAGCCAGAGAGAAAGGATGGTTTGAGTGGGGAGTAAAAGAAGACATCTTTGTCAAGAAGGATAAACCTCTTAATAAGAACGGTGGTCTCAAGTTTATTCTGCCATCCATCTGTGGCAGTGTTCTGAAACCAAAACGAACCGAACCAGTTTCACCTGGGTCGTTAACAGCTGAAAGAGATGACCAGTTTGGGGAGGTAGTCACTGGCTCCCCAACCCCCAACTGAGGACAAAGGACTCTCAACGACCCGAAACCATGTAGGCTAAGTGGACAAAAGCATCCAGTTTCAGATCTGACTCCTCCTCCATGAGCGCATACATACCAGCTCTTCTACCAGCTAATTCAGAATTGACAAAGCCTCTTGGATAAGAGGTGAAACGTTCTAACTTTAAACACTACGTCCAGATGACAGCCCCTAAACCTTCTACTATGATGGAATCAACCTGGATGAATGAGTCTTCAGGGATGGGTACTAACCTCGGGGCCACATTCTTCAAGACCGCAGTATCGTTAAGATCTGACCTGAACGGTTCTGCTATCGGTACTTTTTTTTGTGTCCCACAAGATATAAACGTCATCTGCCATATTTAACTCACCAAGTCAGTCAATTTTCTGTTAATTAATGATGATATTAATTTCAGTATTCTCGTTGAAGAGGAGAGCTCTGTCTGTCTATTTGTGTGCAAGGGGGGCAGGGCTGTTGTTCAGACAGCACGTGCTGCGTGCACACACACAAGACAAGGCAGCGCACACACAGTCAGTGGTGATCTCGTAGGGGACACGTGAGCACCCTAGACTAAGAACTAACGTTTTTTGCGTTAAATTAATTAAGTGTCAAGGAGCCGCTACCATCCCGTCACCTTGCTACTGCGATGACCGTATGTTGCGCTGTTTGTGTAGAACACGCTGGGGCGGCGGCGGCGGGGGGGGGGGGGGGGGGTGGGGGGTTGTTGCACGCGGAACAAACAACAAGCAGGTAGAGGGGCGGGCCTTAGACTCACCGCTTAAGATTCCAGACACGCGAAAAAGAATCAGCTGCTTCCTAATACTTAATTACAATTAATAACTAATGATAGTTGTCATCCGTAAAATTAATATCATTTATTGGTTTTACTGGATTTAAAGAAAAATAAATGAATAGAAAGGAGTCTGCATCAAAGTGAATTTGTTTCCATCATTTCACTTAACCTAACTTAACTTAACTAAATTTAACTTAACTTAACTTTGGTGTTTGACAGACAGAAAAGTCTATTCAAGGTTGCGAAAAATGGACAAAAGATCAAAGGAAACGTCACCCTCATAAAGAATAAAAATAATTAGATTAAATAATGAAATAAACATCCTGTCTGGAACATTCTCATGTTTAACGTAGAATGTTTTGTTAAAAAAAAAACAATGTTGTTGCATAATGAGGAAATAAAACACTTTATTTTCTTAATTTGTTATTTATTTATTTATTTTTCGTCCTTAAGCAGTATCAATAAGTGTAGTAGTACCGTTAAAACCTTAACGATACCCATCCCTAGTCTTCATAGACATAAAACTCCAGGTTGTTAAAACAAGTTGATCGGATCCCAAAAGGAACCACCCAGCAAGTAGAACATAATGTTTCATTACATCTATTTAACAAAGAGGGAAAAGAGGCCATATAATGGACAGATTTTGCTAAAATATGTTGGTATGTAAAGACTTAAATATATCCAAAAAAAAACTTTAAATCCGGAGGACAGCCACTATCAGGTGGGGTTTTAATGTGATTAGATAAATATTTGTGAAAAGTGTCATAAAATCTATAATATTTTATCAGAATTATTAATAATTTGATAAAATCTGTTATTTGGAGCCTTATTGTGCAGCTTGTTTTGCAGTATTTCTGACCAATTGTCCCACATTACTGTAAGTAATTTTTAGTGAGGAAATGAAGAATTTCCAGTTAAGAAAAAAAAGTAATATTTAATTAAGCGCATTAAATTATTATTTCTATTTATGGTATGACCATTTTAGTTTTGTTCTTGTATTTTAAAAGTTGAAAATAGCTTATATAAAAAAGGTCCACCTCTTTGTTTGTTTTGCTTAGGAGCTGCTGTTGTATAGACTGTTTAGCACTTAAAAATGTAATGGTGTGTGGATTTCCAAGAGGATTTCCAACCCTTACCTACACCGTGCTGGTCTAAATGATATACGAAAGCTGTTTGGCTGGCCTGGCTAGCCTGACGCCAACATTATCGGCACAAATACATATTCTGGGTAATTAATATCAAAAACAGCAAGACAGTCCTAAAAACAGGACTGGAGGAAAAATCACACAAACACATGCACATTATAAAAAAGTTATAAAATGCACAGCTAAAATTCTTTAGTTATTGTAAATCAAACATCTAAATGTCAATTTTATGGTTTGAGTTTTATTGAAAATTATAGGCTAATTTGAGTAGAATGTCAGAAACCATGTTTGACTCATTAGAAGAGAAGTGCATGGATGTAATTAAAAAAAAACTAAAAACAGAACTTAGCTGCCAGGAGACAAAGAAGTGGTAAAAACTCTGAAATAACAGCTTTTGGAGGTAATGAAAGTTTGATCTATTAGGCTTATTACCTCAAGCATATGAGATTAATCCACTGTTTGACAAACATTTTTCAAACAACAGCACTTATTGTGTAAATGATAAACAATGCAGATTAAGTTTAAAATAAGATGCATTTGTTGCAAATTCTGGCAGAAACATAACGCAGGAGTGTAAGGCAATGAAAATTTATATCATACACTGCTAGTTTATGAGTAGGCTGTAACATTCTAGCTGACGCTTTATATCCTAACTTAACTGTAAAGCTTTTTAATGTTTTCTGATGGTGTTCCTGCTCTTACTATAGTAAAAAAGAGAAAGAAAAAAAACTAATGAAAAATCAAAGTAGGATTCTAAACCACATTCTGTCAAAAACCTCAATTATTTTGTCTATATAGTCCAATAAAAAATTGTGTGTAGGGGGTCAAGTCCAAACTATACATTTTTCTACAGGGAATAATAAAAAGCCAGCTCAGCTTAAAGCATTTATCAGTTGTCATTCATCCAAAGCTGCTCTAAAAGGCTTATATGTTCCCAAACACTTCAATACCTATAATCATTTTAGGATTTTTTTTGTATTGCTCAAACACAGCAAAGCATTGGAGGGTAAAAGGATCCAATGAATCCTGAAGCTCTAACTGTAATTTAAGAAATGTTTTGATTTTTTTGTTTGTTTTTCTGGCTCATCTACTCTGGAATTCACCTTCATGCAGTTCCTTTTTGTTTTTACTTATAAAGACGTTGGAGTCAAAGTAGGTTTTAAAGACAACTTATAGGCATTGGTGAAACCAGGACTGAACTGCTGGTCGGCATTATGAATGTACATATGAACCACAAGATCAATGTTTTCCATTGTTTTTGAAGGGTTCAACACAGTGGTTGAATAAAACAAATGATGACAATACTATTAAATAACTACTTATACGTGTATAACTTTAACCTAATAAAATGTAGGTCATGTTTGAATAAAAAAAGCTTTGGAGAGAAAAGAAACAGCAAATACATTATTTGCATTTTGAGCTGTCATGCAAATACTTTGCAAAACTGCACATCCATACCATCATAAAACAACATGTTTTGTCTTGACTAGAAAAAGCCCAGAGAAAAAGCCTTGCTGAAGCATCATTCACAACAATACAGATGGAAAGTAAAGCCAAACCTTTTACAGCACATTTACAGAATGTGTATTTGCCCGTACCTTGTGTATGATGAGACAGTAGAGAATTACAATGAAAAGCAGCCCTCCAGAGATTGATGCGATGATGAAGCCAAGCTTGAAAAAATCTCTGACCGGTCTTCTGTGAGAGGCTCTGACAAAGTTCCTACTGTAACTCTCTGAAAATATGGGACATATCATCTGTGATCAAAGAGGAAATTTGCTGAATTTGTTGCAATTTATTGAGTTTCCCACCTGTAAAATAATGTGAAGATGACTCAAAGGGCGTGTCTGTGGTAGATCCAAAACTTTCTGTGTATTCCTGTTCACATCTCCAGTCAACAGGCGAGTCGCTGGTCGTAACCAGTTCCCAGTATATGGCCAACACCTCTGAAGCTTTCTGAAGTGCTTCTGAAGGAGACCCTTTGTGGAGGACCTCAAAACTCTCTGGCTTACTCTGCAGGACATCCCAGTAAAATAGGCATTAAAATGTTTATGAAAAAAGCAAATCTGGCAAATGACATCTCCGTCAATTAAAAAAACTAACCTCAACCTCTTCATTAATCTGTGGCACACATTTCTGAGAATAAATGTTGAGGATGAGAGCTCTTAAAGACTGCACATAGCCATCATTTACAGAACCTCGTTTATACTTGAAGTTGGTTGTTAGCAGCTCCAAGATCCAGGGCAAGGCAGCCTTCACAAAACAACATTTGCTCTGTAGATAAAACACAGTAAGGCACTGATAGACAATTTCACTTTAATTGAAAACATACTAGGTAAACCTGCTTTAACCTTACCAAACTTCTCCTCTCTGTGAATGTGTAGGTTATTGAGCAACCACTGCTCAACTGGTTATCCATCTGCAGAAATGACAACAGAAGTAATCTCAGCTGGAGGAATGGAGATCTGATCAGTCTGATGTTGTTTTTACACCTACCAACTGCTTGACTGTCAGCAGGTGCTCCCTAGTGATTGAGTGTCTGCATGGACCAGGCACCTCAGCCATTACCAGCGGGAAGCTCAGGAATATAAGCATATACAGACACTTCACCTGCAACTGACACCGCATGAAAAGACATTATTTTCATACCAGCTAAGTCCATGCAACCAATGCGCTCTCGGCTCAAACGACACGCTGGCAGCCCACAAACTGATTTTTCATACCATTTAATTCAGTTAGGCAAATAAAAATTACCTTACTTGTCGCAAACAAATTAAGACTGATGTTATCTTCAGACCATTTGTCAACCCAGATTCTGTCACTACTGCCCTTGTCCAGCATTAAAAATCACAAAAACGTTCACTAATAATGCTGTTAAAAATAGTTTCACACAAGAAAAACTGAATTTGCCAACTTTAGACACATTTCCAATCAGTTTTGATTAAGCCAAAGGGAAAAGTCAAAAAGGAAAAAAGAAAAAGCTTCTATCCTGCACTGCTCAGGCGAATCTGTGTTGTAAGAGCAAAAGTCCAGCACTGCACATGGTTGTGAGAAACACACCAGCTTTTTTCCTTTAGTCCTAGGTTTCAGTCACAGTCAAATAGTGCCCTCTGGCATTTATAGAAAGTAACATGCACACTCCTCCTAAAACTCACAATAGCTGCTTCCAAGCACCCTTTGACAACCATAAAATCCACAGAAACTTATTGTTAACAAATGGTCATAGCAATTTGTTCTTTCGGCATTTGAGGGTAGATAAGGTACATGTCACATTTATTTGTTGCACGAAGCGAGAGCCTCATGCAAAGTAGACAAAAAGACAAAAGTCAAAGCAAACAAAAAACCTTATTTATGCACCAAAACAAGATGTCTTGGGTTTTGTTTAACTTACGTTATGTATTTAGAAGAGGGATAAGTGAAAGCGGATGGCACAAGAACAACTATCTCATATCATATTGTGTGTTTCTGTTTCTTTGCTGCATGGTTTTACTCGTCCGTGAAAATGATATAAAACCAAAATCCATTTTGTGAACGATGACTGCAAAAGAACCAGAAAAAAAAAAGAATTCCGATGCCTTCAAAGATTTTGCATGAACATAAACGCACAATTTTATTCTGCGTGCTTTCAAAGAGACACACTAAAGTACATTTTTCCAAAGAAAGACAAGCCGCTACAGACGACCATTACTGGGAACCCACTTATTATTAAATCAATGTAATCTAATAAAACTATTGATTGAACTGGTATCTGACAAATGGTGGCGCACATGATGCAAATATCACATGAGCTGTTTTTGCCATGCTTTCAATATCTGTATTTAGGTCATCCAACTGCAAAATCAAGAAGAAAACTTGCTAGAACAACCAGGCTGCCGTCCTTTCTCAAACGCATTCAGTGCTGCAGTGTTGAATATCTCTTTTGGTCATTCTTCTACAAAGACGCTCACCTACCTTAGCTTTGCTGTGACTCAGGTTTGACACAAGGATGGTCATCTGGTAAGTGTTTGATGATGGAAAACACCAACTTCCTCTGTCACACACATTGAAGCAAAGAAATCTTTTATATATATATCCACTTCCACTCCACAGAAAGGAATTTGTTGTTAAGTAAGTTTGACACTTTGTCATGTGGCGTGTTCTTCGATGCACTGCTTCATGTGCTCCTCCTTCTTTCAGTGAGTTCAAACTGAGACTGAGGGAGTTCAATCTGTTTCAGCTGACATGCAATCCTTTTAAAGACCTCCCATCTCTCTAGGTTTGACAAGAAATACTATCTTGGTCTCTAGAGATCTTTTCAACAGTTTAGGGGTTTTACACATATATTGATGGCTTTCACATGGATCATCTATAAGAATTACCAAAAACAGGACTAAAAGACCCTGCATAAACTTCAAGTGATTGCTCACATCTGCTTTTGCTTTTGAACCCCTATGCCTAAAAAAACATTAAAAAGCTAACATGCCCTTTGTTACTAAACATAGGTAAAAAAAATCTATCAATGCAGTGGGTTTTTATGATACAGTAGCTAGTTGTATGAAAAGAACAAAACAATTGAAAAGAAAAAGTACAATTTCAGTTGCATTGTGGTTACACAGCTTTTTGCCAAGACTTTCTTACTTTTTTTTTTTTTTTTTCCAAAATGAACACGAACAGTCAGCATGTGTTTTGGATGAACTGTTAGCAGCTTATCCTTTCTTGACCGCAGAGTTTTATTTTGTGTTGAAAGATTAAAATAAGGCATTAAATTAGGACTTCATTGTCACGCTACACTGACATGGGTCAATTATCATGTAAAGTAGCTTCATGCTTAATTGCACAAAGAACTGACATTTTTTGTGGGTTCAAGGGTAAATCATGCTTATTTGCAGCTGTAATCTATTGTATTCTTTCAGCTATTTCAACCATGATGGTATTAAAACATTCAGCTTTCTCAGATGGGTGCTTTTACTTTGTTTTGCTCGCTTTTAATGACTTCCATCTATTAAAAACAAATTCCTCAAATCAAATCAACACATATTTACAATGAATGGTGATTCAGGTTTTTAAAAATATGGGGGGGGGGGACTTTTCCCTATCGCTCAGTTTAATAGTTTTTGCATGTAGTTGCCTTATGACAACACTTAAGACCCCCAATGTATGTCACTTGTCTTAAATACAAAATATTTTAGCCCTCAGTTTTTCCTTTTACTTTTACATTCATCTTTGTTAAAAACAAAATATTTAACTAATTCATTTACTAATACTAATTAACTAGACTGATTATTTAACTAATCACTAATTCCTTTAACAATTTTAAGAACGTTTTAGATATAGAAAATCGGAAATTTACAGTAATCAAACAAGAGCTGACAACAGCAGAGTTTTGTGATTAAAAGCTGTGATAAAAAAAGCTCTGTAACACAATCAATCTAAAGAAGCAACAAGCACCACTGATACAGAGAACCCATTTTGCATGGATATTGTTTCTCCATACTGACTTTATTTTGTTTTACTAATTATCTTGTGTCTTGTAATTATGAATTATACACAACCTGGTTGAATAATAGAATATTTGAACTGTTTGCATTTTAAATGATCAACAGTTCTATTTAATTGTATTTAGGTCCTCCCCCCCCCCCCCGTTCATGGGTATTTTTATTTCCCCCAAGAATTACCTCCTGTGTCTAGTCTGTTGATTGGATTTCTTTCTCATCTATTCTTTGGCTGCAAAAAAGGGTTATTAATCATTTTAGGTTTAGAAAAACATTTCATCAGATCATATATTTTCGTTTTTTAGCATTTTTCTATGTGATCTTGAACTAAAATTGAGCCAACTATGATATTTATGATCAACAGAGTTAAATATGATGTAGCTGCAGACAGAGCTAAAGTCATGTGTGAAATGAACAACATGAGACCCAGAGCTCAGCACTGTGGGGTGCCAGAAAAGACTTTTAAACTGCCACTTTGTTCCCTCTCTGATGCATCTTTATTCCGCCACATGTGCTGTGTAAAATACCCCATTTTGGAATGGTGTGGGGTTTTGTAACATTTCTGTGGTTCTCCCAGTTGCTGCAATATTTGATTCATGCAGTAGGACTAGTTTTTTTATGTGCGTATCACTGGCAATCAAGAACTAGGATTTTATTTAATAATTTCTTTGTCTTGCTGTGTTTGTAGCCAAAAATAAAAGAATCTTGGAAGCGTCATCAAATAAAACAGTTTAAAAACTGAATGTTCTTTGGTTTGGGATTCACATTAATTTCAATTGTTTCAAAGCTGATAAACACCCTAATAAACTATTTAAAAGAAAAATAGATAGAATCATTTGGACCAAACATGATCTCATCTGTTTCACCCGTTTGGTTTGAATATGTTGTCTTCGAGGTCACTGTGTAAATTGACTTTAGAAGAGAGGAAGTGAATTTAAAGTCCTCAGTCAAGTGTAAATTATACAACAGATACTATGTGTGTATGGCTGGTGTCCACACACTTGGAAAGTACCGGTATGTATATGTCAGCACGATCATGCTTTTGTATGTCCTGCAGACAGAAAATGTCAAACGTCTGTTCTAATGTTTGTCCTACAAGGTAAAATGTACTGTATACATTTTACACAAAAGAATATCCATTAAATACCAATTTACTTGATGTCATCAAGCAAAACTCCCACAAGAATATTAAAAACTTTGTCTGTGCTCGTACATTGTGTGAGCTTTGAATGTTGTTTCTGTGCAGCAGTTTGTACAGTTGCATGGTGCTTGTTCATTTAAAGGTGACAGTGTTTCTATTTCAAATTTCTCCAAACATCATTTTTAGAAGTTGGTAGCACATGCAAAAACTTGTCTGGTAAAAAAACAACAACGGGAGGTTGTCTTTAACACCAGAGATGTTGCAGTGGATACCCTAAAGTATTTTGATGGTGGGAAAAGAATATCATATTGGCTTTACACATTATAAACGTACAGTGTTGAATAAAGACACATAGCCAAATATACCTGCAACAGAATCAGCCGATTTACATTGATTGTGTATAAGAAAGCACTCCACTGCAATGCAGAGTTTCATATAAGGGTAAGGCTTTTCTCTGGTTTAGAATCCTCTGGAATCACATCAACATGGTTGAAGAGTTAGGATAGTTGAAAGAATGTCAACACTGCACCTTAAGCTTAATTGTTAAACAATTAAATAACAAGGAGCGAATATTTTAAGGTCCCCGACATAAGTCTTGAATATTTTGGTGAAAAGCAAATGTTTGCTCTTGCATTTCAAGCCCTTAGTCAGGGTATTTTCCATTGGATTAGATTGACTGTGTAGATTGTTATAATCTACTTCTACAAAATGTCACAGCATGAAGCTACGGACAGAGCATGTGATGCTTGTTTAAGAATGTGCTAAACACGGATTATTAAACACGCTTTTAGCCCAAGGTCTTCACACTGGACAAGCAGTGTGAACACTTCTTTTTCTTTTTCTACCGTTTACCAACAGGTCTGTCACCTGCAGTTGCAACAGGCTTGGTGCAAAATGTCAAAGCGATACAAATCTTTCTTCAAGCTTTTTTTTCCTCACAGCTGTATTCCGATATATGAAAGACTTGGTGTCGTATACGGTAATTCCAGTTGGGCACAAACCACAATTACTTATTTCTCCTCCGTGGTCAATTTTCAAACAGTTGGCACTCCTGTGAGTTCTTGGGGACGTCATCCATTGACTATGCAATTTGAACATAGAGCCTGAAAACATATGGCAACATCTTAGAAACTTACAAAATGTATGTTTACATAGGCTTTTCATTGGAGGTGGGTGCTTGAACGCGCAATGCAGAGAGTGGTGTGAACGTAACTTCACTGTAATATCTCTGGAGAGCAGAGAACATCACCAATCTTATGACTGCCAACTTTTAAAGGCAGAGATCTACCTGGTCTCAACCCACAGTTGTTGTGCATACTAAGCACTGATCTCCAGCGAGACAATCCAGGACTTTGTTTTCATAGAATCTAGTCCGAGGAAAAAAAGAAAGGTCATTTTTAAACATATGGTCCAAGGAATAAGTGGGCCATAACATACCATTGAACACCAAATAAGCAAAGTTGCATTTCTTTGTATGTTTTTGACAGTTTTATAAATGTGACTGAAATTTTAGATTACAACAATGTAAACTGAGTTAATTGTTGTTTATTGAGTTCTATTTTAACTAAAGGGTCGTCTTATTTGACATCTGAAAATGAGATTTGCTTCCAGCTATTACCAATCACTATTACTTTTTTCATCAACAGCACAGCTCACAACCATTGACTGTACAAGATAACTGGACTGAGTGACCTCTCCCCTCTGGGGTTCCAAATGGTAAGTACTCGCCGTTTCCAAGAAGTCAAAATCCCATAGACTTCTATTGAGAAATAAACAGCTACTACGCATATGTATGCGTGTGTGAACATTAGTTGTGTTGTGTACATGTTAACATGTTTATGTCTGAGCCTTTTTAGGGCCATGTATGTTTGTGGCATTTGGATGTGTGTGTGGACAGGCCCCCGCCCCCTCTGAATTTGTATTACTTCTAGACATCCAGCAACTTGTGGACATCCCCACTCCGATAATCACCCTTTCTTCTTGCTAATCTTGATTTTTTTTTAACGTTATACAGATTCTCCCGATCCCACTTTCAACTTGTAGGGGTGTGGGCTTCCAACAAGCTTACTTCTGACTGGGAAGAGTGGTTGTCATAAAAAATCTCGACTCAGACCGATTCTGACTAATCACTGCTTAGATACGGTTTCATCATCGATGTCCATATTGCAAAAAATTGTGACTAAATTTACTTAATTTTATTGTAGCTGGATGTACCACTGAGGCATTTCCTCTGCTGTCATATTCACTCGGTCCAGTTGTCTTATACAGTCAATGCTCATAACCAATGAAGCAGTGTTGCAGCTGTTTAATAACTAACATAGCATTTAACTGCTGCCTTGGCTTCGATAAGAAAGATTGTCTTCCCCTTGAGCCCAGTCCCACCAGCCAAACAAACCAACATCCTTCGCAACTTGAAATACCATCTTATGTCTCACTTTTTCATTTTCACACCCAAATAAATTATGCTCCAATCCAAGAAAACGATGCAATCCTAATCTAAAGTCTCTGGGTTTGACAAAATAATTTTTTTTAGAATTATAAATTGTGATGTCAATATAAATAAGCTTGATTTATACATTTATCTTTAGCTAGAGGTCAGTGTTGATGATCCCTTTGTTTTTCATATATACTTAAAGGAATATTAACACTATTCAATCTATTGAAAAAACAACAACAAAACAAAACCCAGGACAAAAGCTGTCAGTACGCCCTTCCATTTGTTCTTCAAGACCTCCTTGTGCCTCACTGCGCTTGCAAAAAATTAATTTAGTGAGTGCCTTATATTTCATTCCTTCATTCGCTCTAGAGGGAGAACGAGTGCTGTTTGATAGGGCAAAGTGGATCAGCAGCACAGCATCTGTGTGACTGCAGAGACAATGTGCACTGCAGTGGGCTTGTCATCACTTGAGATGTAAGTATAGAAAAATTAAATAATAATTTTGTGGCATTTTTCTGATGATGGAAGAGGACATTTATAAAGATAATCAAAATTAAATGTGTGAATTAGGAGCAGAAACTTAGTTCTAGAAAATAACAGGGTTTTTGATGTTTTGTGGCTAAAAACGGCATAATCATAATAAAAGACCACTAGGAATTCTTTCAAAATAGTTCCAAAAAAGGTGCTTGGAGTGGGTCATGTGTAAAAAAAGAAGAAAAAGAAATAAAAAGGGTAAAAAATAATGGATTACTTTCTAAATCACTTTCCTGTGGTGACCTTCTGTGAACAGCTCCTAAACAGCACCATGAAGAAGCGCCAGTTTGAGAGAACCATTACAATGTTAACTGTGAACAAATTGAGCTTCACTGGTTTTGTCAAAGTGGTAAATGGAATGTTGTGGTAGGCCTACAGCAGGTTAACTACATCATTCAAAGAGCAAAACAAACTTTGTCTAAATGCATGTCATAATTACGTCAAAATCTGTTTTCTCTTTACTGCTTATATGATTCATGTTAAATTAAATGAAAGCTAAGGACTTTAACAATAATGCAGAATGTTGTTTGATCTCCAGAACCTTTTTTTTTTCCAAACCAAAGTCTTCACAGTAAGGGGGGCTGTTCTGGGATGAATTATTTCATTCTTCCACTATGTTATGTGTCTTGAACAGCAGGGAAAAAAATAAAAATCAAATCAAGGCAAAAAAAAAAAAAAAAGAATAATGTTGAGAAAGAATAATCAGCTAATGAGATTTTCTAACCACAAACTTGTTTTTGAAGTCAAATTTACATAAATATCCTAAAACAAAAATAAAGAAAAAACTGCTACACATGAAATGTAGCAGCCCACTTAAAATCAAAGTTTGCAGCATTTTCTTACAGATTCTGCTGACCTTCAAACGCTTCTCTTTTGAGTTTGGATGTCATAAATGACTGATTTACTAAAATGTTGGAGGTGTGATTAACCCTTCTTACATTGCTTAAAAAAACAAAACAAAAAAAACCCCAATCATTTTATATGTTCACCAATACAAGTAATCATCTTCTCAAATGAATAAACATATCTGCATCTGACCCAAAAATCAAATAAAAACTTCATATGTTTCAAAAAAGACTGAGATAGTACATTCCATGCACAGAACATTTTTTTGTATAAACATTTATTATTTTAAAATGTTCCCTGTGTCCACTACCATGTTCATAAATGAAGTGACATATGCACAAAAGAAGAAAAAGGCATGAAGGGTTAAGGAGGGTTAAGGTAACAGTGGGGGATCTTCAGTCAAAGATGACCTAAAGAGTGAGTTAGAGAAAGGCCACGTCTCAGGAGGTTCAGGTTCCTGTTCCTAAAAAAAGTGATTACAGAACATTTGGAAATGGGTTCTTCGCATAACTCATGTCTTGTTTCACACAAACAACAGGAGTAGGATTGAGATGACATCATGGAGACATGTACAAAATTTTAAAGTTGAGTGTCTATAGATCCGTGTGCCTTCCTTTGAGTTTGAATACAAGGTAAAGTAAAGGTATAAAAGAGATTGTAAATGCAGAATATAAAACATGAGTTAAAATAACATGGTAACTGAATAAAAATTAGCAATGAAACAATGAAACCATCTTACCTGTCTCTAATTGGGATGTCATTTAGTTCTGCATATTCAAAAATTGCTAGGCTTATGTGTACAAATTCCCAAGTAGTTCTTTTGGACTAAAACTAAAGGTGCTTTTTTTTCTTATTTTAAAGAATTTTGTTTTAGGTCTACCATAAAAAGAAGAAAACGTTTCAAGCCTAGTCTTCATTTCTAGGAATTCATGAATGCTTCAAATTAAAAGGGTCATTTAAATGTTTGAATGGGTTTGGAATGAGTACAACAAAGTTAAAGCACATTAGATACATAAAAAGGGCAGTATACATAAATACCTTGAAGATGAAGCAAGAACTGGAAGGGGAAACAGCATGACTATAATCTGTTAAAAACGTAAAAATGAATAAAAAAAGATGCACCTTATTAGCTAAAATTAGTTCAAGGAAAAACCTGGGAGGGAAGAATAAAATGCACCTAATTAAAGATGTGGAGCCAAGTCTTGTTGAATGAAATTCTTGTTGTTAGGTGGTGGTGGTGGGGTTGTTTGTGGCCAGAAGAGGGAGATTAAGCACAACAAAACAAATAGCACAACAGGGCCCGTTGTGTTAGTATTAACAGCTACACCAAAATTTTAATAGACGATAAATTTCTGTGGTGCTTAACAACCTGCCGTGCGGCTTTGAAAGAAATTTAGGAAGACAGAGGGTTCAAATCAGGTAAACAGAGAATAACAGGAAAAAGCTCAGGTTGGGATACTGACAATGGCATGCAACTGCTTGTCTCCAAAGCAAAATTACTTTAACTATGAGATGAGTAAGGGGGCTAATACGTGACCTTTCAGAAGTAGGATGGGAAAATATTAGAAGTTGAGCAAATCAGGGAAAACACATGGAAAATTAAATTCTATTAGATTTGATGTTTGCCTTAGAGTCATAATAAAGTTATTAAGAAAAAAGCCCAAAATGAACATAACATAATGCAATAAACAAAACAGCAAGTTAAAAATAGCTGATCACGCGGCTGCACATACCTCCCTTGTTAAAAAGTAACCTATTTAGCCGTTTTGATGATCTGTCTTTCCCGCTTTTGGGGTATTATTAAGAACTTTTTCATTGTTTCGTGTGATTTCTTTTTTTAAACCTGTGTTGACAAAGAGCCTTTTTTTCTATCAATGTTGATCATGCGCCAATGTCCACCTTCACCTCACTGCGCTGTCATCAGATAAAAATCCAAAGAAAACAATTCATGGAAATGAGAGTGAGGAAGCTTCAGAACAGCATGACATGACTTCCTGAGAAGTTTAGAGAAAATGAGACAAAAAGATCTGACAAGAGTATCTGATGAATTTGGCCACTTTTGTTGTTTCATTGTTTTAGAGTGTCTTCTGTTTGCTTGATAAGCAGAAACAGCTGTAACAGCCGCTCTTGATTTAACCTGAAAAAACACATCTTTTTTTCAAAAACAGCAGTTCTCTGATTTTTTTTTTTTTGGAAGAGTTTATGTTTGATTTAAAAATGTGAAAAATCGAGGAATCACTGAGTGTCAGTACCAGGGAAAAGCTTTGGGATTTAAAACCAGTTGTGTCTTGGGCCTTGTGTCCCTCCCTGGGAACTCAAGAGTTGTTATTATTCCAGAAAATTATAGCACATGAACCTGTGGTGCATCTCTGCATCCTCTCTGTTTCCTAATGTTATTTTACTCTAATGTCAAAACACTCTGCGGTAAGTACAAAGGGAGGAATGAATCTACCCCGATGGAAAACTTTGCAAAGTCAAAGAAAGCGTGAAAAAAAAAGAGGGAGGCACGATTTTCTATGACTCTTATGACATAACTTATGAAATCTGTTGCTTCCACCCTCAGCAGGGAAGACATTCAGCAGACCTGGACAGCAACTAAAGTGAAAAATCAAAAGCAAAACTGAAATGAAACTCAATGGCTTTATTCTTTATTCTTTACATCATTACATAAATAGAATACAAATTCTATGTTGTTATCATGCAAAGCAGATCCTAACTGAAAAAAGTATTTTCTAATTGAGGTGTGAAAATATAAAACATACTTAGCATATATTTTGGTGCAAAACAATAGGAAAGAAATGTTAAAGAAAAAATATGCAGTCCTCTTTGTCACAGTTGATTAAAAAACCTGTTCATTTTGGCATAAGTTGACTGTGATTCTACATTTGGCTGCCACGCAGCTATTCACAGACAACTAACATTTTGTTTTCATGCTTGGCATATTTACCATTGTCTATCCCCATCAGTTAGGGGTGGGAGTTGGGAAAGGGTTGAGGAGTTATGTGTAGGTTTGGGGAGGGGATTCAATGTGAATTTTTGTGCTTGTTTTTACATTATTTATTTTGTTTTGTATTAACATAAAGCACTTTGTGTTGTGTTTTTATAGGAAAAGTGCTATATAAATGAAGTTTGATTTGATATAAATACTCAACAAAGGAGAAAGGTGAGCTGAGAACAGCAAGAAATAATTCAGAAATAGAATCAAAAATTGTAAAGTAGGATCACAGAAAAGCACTCGATATGTTTCACTTCCTGTCAGACCGCTGCAGCAAATCCTATCCTGTTGTGCCGGCGATCAAACTCTGTGTAGTATCGGGCGATGAAATTGGCTCCAAGAATCCAGAGGGGCCCTGTGGGCGGGGGCACATCCAGACCCCTGAAAGTGACTGCGCAGACCTCCCCCTCAATCTGAGATTGCTGCAGTCGGACAAAACAAACAACAAAACTTTGTTAATATTAACAAAAAAAAAAAAAGCAGTCAAAATATGAAGTGCTTAAAGAAGTACCTCAGCTCCAAATGTTAAAAAAGTCACAGCAAATTTTGTAAGAAAAAGATGACAAAAAATTTACATTACTAGTTTTACATCCCTGCAGAACTGTGAACCAAATGTATACAATTATTCTAATTAAAAGAATGATGTGGGACTCTGCCATGCAGTGGTTAGAATAGGAAGAGCAATCATTGTTTCTGTTGTGTTTGTCCGACTTCCAATCATACTTGATTTGCAGATGCTGAAGCCTCAGGAGCCAGCACATCGCAAGTAGTCTAATTCCTGTAACACAACCCTCTTCCACATGGTGCAAAATCTAATCAAAAGATTACTATAGTGCCTGCTTAGAATATATATATATATATATATATATATATATATAATATAATATATAAAATAATATAATATAATATATATAAAATTATATATATATATATATATATATATATATATATATATATATATATATATATATATATATACATACATATATTTATATATATATTTGTATTTATACATATATTTATTTATATTTATATATGGTAAATGGTGTATACTTGTATAGCACTTTTCTACCTACGAGGACAAAGCACTTTTACAGTCACAGACCCATTCATCCATGCACACACACATTCACACACTGTGTTAATATATATGTGTGTGTATATATATATATATATATATATATATATATATATATATATATATATATATATATATATATATATACACATAGAGAGAGAGAGAGAGAGACAGAGAGAGAGAGAGGAAGAGAGAGACAGAGAGAGAGCGAGAGAGACAGAGAGATATTACTTTGAAATGTTAATGCAATGCAGACACCCCCAAAACAGTTTCTATGAGTTTCTATAATTAGTTCAAACTTTTGCCTTTTCTAGGTCTTTCTGCAACCTTGTTACAGTTTTTAATATTTTGGTGTCAGACAGCACTGTTGCCACTTCAGTTCCTTTTTAGCTTCTTGGGGGTGATGCAACCACTAGGGGGCACAATCCAGTGGTTTTGCATGCCAGTCCTAAGTCCAGGTAAATGCAGAAGATCTTGTGATGGGCACCTGATTCAAAAGCAAAGTCAAACCAAAATACAAATAATTCTTTTTACACCATGGTTAATCACCACCACCACCACCCATGTTGTTGACCTACAGGGTGCATACATACATACAATTGGACTGCTGTTAGACAAAGGGGAGGAGGAAGGGGAGGAGGAAGGCGTGTTCGTAAGCACAGAAAGAAAAAGAAAGGCAGGAGTGTCGGCCGACATAAAGGAAAGATGGAAGCTGGATATCCTGGGTGTTCAAGAGACCAGATGGAAATGGAACCTTTAAGACAGAGAGCAGGATGCTGAGGTTGGAGCTACCAGAAAAGAGGGATAGAGGAAGACCCAAGAGGAGGTGAAGGAGGACATGATGGTGTTTTGTATGACCAAGGAGGATGTGAAGGACTGGTTGGGGGTGGATGATTTGTTGTGGCAACCCTTAAATGAAGTAGTCAAAAGGAAAAGAAGAAAAACCTCTTGTGTAGCGCAACATTCATAGCCCAATTTAAACCATTTCATTAAGAAAAACATTCCTTATCAAAACTCTATTAAGCATTTCCTGCAGTTATCTGGACATATTGGAGTGAAGAGTCACACAGAGAAGGTTTTATTGTGGTGAGATAAAACTGTTATCCTGTTTGGAGAAAATAAAAACCATGTGCCCTCAATTAATTTTTAAATTATTCACTCTTTAATTATCATGAAGAACAAAATCCAGAGACTGCATCAGCATGAGGTTGTTTTAGTGCCCCTAACTCTATGTGTTGACAGGATATGACTCGTTCTCAGTAGAGAAGAATTTGGAGCAAATGCTCTGATTCTGTGCTTTTGAGCGTCATTATGCATTTCCAGGAAAACAAAAATAAATCTGGGATGATTCATTATTGATCATAGTACCCACATCTGTGTCTTATGAGAAGAAACTGCAAACGTATTTTTTGTTAAATGGTTTAGTTCTAAGATTTTAAAATATTACTAAAGAAATTAATAACTAATAGGATGCGGACATGTCAAAATATTTCAATGTCCTAGCATCTGACAATCATTAATGGAATATTATTAGCAGAAATAATCCTTGTTGATCACAATTATTATTGAGGATGATTGTTTTTTTGTCTGATCTGATAATGTTAGAATATTTTATTTTAAAATACTTAAATATATTGGAAACTTTGTGGCAAATAAAAATACATTCATGAGAGTCTCTTTCTTACCCATAAGATGTAATCCTCATGTGTAAGTGAATACTGCTGGCCCCCCAGGTGGAAGGACACACTGGGCAACAACTTCACTGTGTCACAGTTGACTTTGTACTGGTGAGCAGAAATGTGTGACAGATCGTGAAATGTGAAAAGAATGGGGTTTTTACGGGTAATTAAATTTCAAAGAACACGTAAGACTCACTCCACTTTCATCCAACTCAGCCCCGATGGTTTCCATCAGCACGGACACAGAAGAAGCCGGCCCTGTGATGTAGGAAGAACCTGTGTCGACCACAGCTGTGCAGCCCTCTGCACAAAACATTGTATGTGTCCCCACAGAAACCCTGAAACAACAAGTGAAGTGTAGCAGCACACACAAAAAACACAGTCTCCCAATGACACTAGATATAAGAGGGCTACACAAAGATCTTACCCTTTCATTAGAACCTCCCACTTTCCTGTGTCTTTTGTTTTGACATAATTGAAGCTCCCAGTGTAGTAGTTTGGGTCAGTTCCTCCAAGAACAAGCTCCCCACCAGGAGAATGTTTTGGATCTCTGGGGAGAATAAAACAATGACTCAAAGATGAATGATCACAGCCACTGTGTGCAGGTCAAAGACCCCGAAAGGTCATGACAGCTTCAACCTGTTACTGATACATTTACCAATAAAATAGACAGTTGTTTCTAAAACTAAAATAAAAGGCATCTTTAACCCTTTGAGAACTATTTTAAACTTACTTAAATGTAAAAACTAAAAAACAAAAAAAAAGTGTGTAAATTGTCCAACTATCCATACAAAAAAAGAAAATGCCTCTTATAATTTATCAAATATAAAAACTATATGAATAAGAAAATGGATGCCAGATACGTAACATGAATCTACTGCTAGTCTAGTTTTTCTGATTTGTCACAAAATGACAGTTTTCAGATGATTTTTTTAAGGTCACCTGCTGTAATAGACAGAGAACACTTCTTCTTTGAGGACATGCTGAGACATGATGCGGTCAAACACCGGAGTGATCCCATCAATGGCCACGTCAGGGTAACCCATCCCAAGAACTCCATCAAATTTGGCAAAGATGAAAGGCATGGCAGACAGAGAGGTGGCTTCTGCAAATACTTGCACCACAGGAATCCCACCAACCTGCCAGGATCAAACAAGGTAAAGATCAAATGTCTCACTCGGTGGAGGGAGTGTAAATCATTTTAATTCGATGGTTTTTAACTTACCACAACCACATCCTCACTAAGAAATCCCCTGACATTTCCAGAGGCATACTGGATGGAAAATCCTGTGCCGTTCTCAACATAAGTGTGAGAATGGGATGCATCGTACCTGTTGTGAGTAACTGGAAGAAAAATTAATCAAAGCAGTATCGATCTTGATTTTTGTTTTAAAGTCAAATTAAATATTTCATTTTTAAATGTCTACCTCAGATCTCCCTGAAACCATCTTACATCCATCAATTCACTGAGGTTCTCTGTTTAGGTTAAGTATTTAGTGAGGAGTCAGTATTTAAAGACGTGTAAGTGATGCAAGACAGAACAAATGTCTGCTCCAGCAGCTATTAAAATGGGGAAAATCAATATATGGGCTTTAAAGTTCAATTTTATTTGTACAACCATCTAAATTTCACCCTCTAAATTTTTATAGCGTCAAGCAATAAAACATTATGTTTTACAAGACAGCACATATTCACAAGAAATAATCCTAAAAATTTAATTGAAACAACAGCTAAGTGAGAGGTGATTACAACTGACAAAATAAAGACACAAAAAGCTAAATAAGTCACCATGAAACTAAACTAACTAATAAATCATGTTTTAGAATGCAAACCCTACAATCTGATGGAAACATCTCAAATACATAAAAATCATAGAATAGACTATAATTTATTGAATTTATAGTAAAATTTAATTTTACAGGAGTTCAGAGAAATTTGAAAAAAGCATTACTCGTTAAAAAAATTAATGAGTGTATTTTATCACAGCAAAACTAAACAAGTTGCATTTAAATTTCACAGGAAACGTATTTTTATGACTGTCAGAACTTCCAAAACAAGCAAGACATTTCATGGAGAAAGGTTTGATTAATAGGGCTCTAATAACAGTCTTTTAACCAAAACAATACAAAAACCTTGGAACTTTAAGAATCAAGAAAACAAATGAAATTCATATTTTGACAATGTTATATAGATCATTGATGAAACCTTTTATACCTGTTGAAGCAAATATGCATCAAACCACTTCGGTTTCCGAATAACCTTACTTTAGCATCTGCGTATATAAGCAAAGTACAGTTTGTTTATAGCTGGAAATAAATTCAGAAATCAAGGGGTAATTTTTTGATGGAGAAGAAAAAAATGAATTTCCACCAAGTTCTTGATCAAAGTGCAGTTTATATTCATAACTCTAGAAACAGAAAGTTGCTTTTTATCTGGCAAACTTGATAGAAATGGCTATTAATAGGTTTATTTGTATGAAAACCCATTTAAAAAAAGGTTATGATTTTTTCTAATTCTAATCCCAAAATTCATAAAGTTTTTAGCGAAGTTTTTAACCCTTTTAAAATGCAAGAAGAGTAATGTATTGTTGGGTTTGAAGATAAGTAGGTTTTTGTATAATTTTGGACATGAATGGAAAACTTAAGGTTCATAAATTTTAAATAAAAGAAACTTTATCAATTGTTAACCTTCAGGCAAATAGTCAGCATATAAATGCAGCTTAATCTGGTAAAAAAAAAATTAAAAAGAATAGACTGCATTGTCTAGTTTTAATTCAACATTTGTGTGCATTCTCAGATATGCATGGTTCACATCAATTTTAGGATTAAAGGCATGCATGTCAGCACTTACAACAGGCAGTGGAAAAGGGTGAGCAGCTTTGGGAGGGCACCCACAGGTTAGCTGAACCAGTGTCAAACACCACATTGAACATCTGGGCTGGAGAGCCAATGCTGATTTCTCCAAAGTACTGAGTCTGTTAGGAACAAAAAAGCATACTTTTTGTCACTACATGTAAAAAAAAAAAAAAAAAAGATTCCCATGTGCAATTATTTCAAAATGCAGTTTGAAGGTATGGAACTCGACTTTAAAAGAATGACATATAAACTGATTACGTTTAAAAGCAAATGCATGGAGTTTTTTACTCAAGCTGACATTTCAACACCAGGGTGAAGGGTCTTGAATTTGTGAGGCCCTTTAACCCACTAGATGAAAGTCTGTTTCTTTTTTTTTTAAAGCAAGTCCAGGTGCCTTTAATTTACCACATCTTGGTTTCCAAACACCTGTGGAACTTTCACACTAAATAACAAAGATATTTCTGTTGAGTTTCAGAAAATGTTCCTTATAAAAAGGCTCACAAAAAAAAAAATCTTATCTCACATCCAAATAGTTTGTTAGAGGAGTAGGTGCAGTCCCATTGTTGTCAGCTGGTTTCATCTGAGCCAACTCGGTTAACACATGCTCTACAGACACTCCCATCTCCTGCAGAGTCTCTCTGATGCTTGGCATCTTCTTCAGTGCAATTCTGAAAAAACAAAAAGAAAAAAAAGACACTGCCTTTAACACCATCTAGTTGAGGTTTTTGCCTATTTTTCTGCCACATATTTTCTCTTGCTTAAAAATGTGTTTTATATTTAGAAGGATTAGTTTGTTACCTTCTTAGAGCGTGGCTTGTAGATGCTGTTAGTGACACAGCAACCAAAGTTGTCCAGTAATTCACCAGTAGGGTCATGATGGCTTTTTCTACAGCAGACCAAGCCAGTGATGTTAAATGTATTTGTTAGTTTTTCTATTTTTTCTTGAATCCTAGTTTGTGAAAGCTTCTCCTCTCAGCGTGGTCTCTTGTGTCTTAGTTTGGTTTTATACCCTGACCCCCCCCCCCTAACTTATAGGCCACTGGTTGTGGATCTTTCTTAGATGTGACCACTTGAAAGCAGTGAAGGTCCCCTCCCCCAGCATCTATCCTCTGAATCAGTCACATAACCTCTAATGTGATAAACAGGTCCCAGAAGGAGATCTGACCTCTGACCTGTTGAAAAACATACTGGCCCTGAAGCTTCAGCGCAGAGCTTCACACACTGCTGACGTTAGTAAGCTGGACACTCTCTCCTTAGAGGTATTAGAAGCTTCAGAGGAAATGAAGGAAATGAAAGATGGAGTGAGCTGTCACGGCAGATTAGCTGGATGCTGTTTCCAGAACTTAAACACTGGTAACAGTATAATTGTTATAGGTAATTATGTTAGACACCTGATAATGAAGAGCACTGAGCATCCTCACCCTCAAACAATGAAAAAAAAAAAAAAACATTAAAGAATTCTTTGCCTGGAACAAGACATAACAACCCTCTTTGAATTTGCTTTAATGACAGAGCTAGACTTTTACTTTGTAATGATTTAATCTTTGAGGCTTAATAAATGGTAAATAAAACACAAAAATAAAAAAAAAACATGACGCAAAAATTAAAAACAGGTGGATCGTTCATCAAAGGCATCATGGGATGAAAGACACAAACACCAGACAAAGTTAAGAAGCGTTCAACCCGGAAGTTTAGTCGCTCAACAGGTGACGGGGTCATGTTGGGTAATCGTGGTGGACCCCAGCACAGGAAACATAACTAAAATGTGACAAAACCAAAACTTGAGAAGGCTAAATCAGTACTGCAGGAAGCAAACATTGACAAGAGGACTTGACAGAGCCATGAAAACTGAGGATGATTAAGTAACAAGAAGCAGGTGAGATAACTTAAAATGAAGATAACCATAAACTCAGAAATACTTGAGGTTAGAAATCAGTTGAGGTGATCTTGACATCAACAAAGGGGAGGATTAAATTCGTTTGACATGAGCCTTACTACCAATTTATAACTTTGAACCTGTTTTTGCTTTTGGTTTATCAAAGCGTGTTGCAGCATCATTAGATAAAAATGACGACCATGTTTAATACAAAATACTGCAGGATATCTAAAACATATTGAACACTGTGTACCTTCAGCTGAAGTCATCTCTTTCTAATACAATAAACACCATTTCCACAACTGATTTCCTTTTTATAGTGAAATGATTAAACACTAGGGGTTCTATTAGATATTATTGATTAAATAAACATCAAACAAAGTAATACAGACAACATGACTATAAAACTGAAAAAAATATCAAAGCTGTGAAGGATGAAAACAAAGTGAATAATCAGGTCAATCTGACACAACATAATGTTTTTAACAGGTTTCTACAGATGTGCTTAGTCTGTGGTTCTATATTGTCAAATAAAATACACTCAGATTTTCCATGTGTCAGTGATAAATGACTAAAAGATGAGCCCTCATCATTTTGTATGTGCCTTTCTGTAGTTCTTGCACCCTCAACTCCTCTTAAACCCCAGCCGTAAGAAAAACAACAAAAACAAAATAAAACAGTGAGTGATAGAGACAGGGTAATGAAAATTTGCAAATCATTGTGTTAATGCGCTCACTGTCTGATTTTGAATTCGAAGTAAAACCTGAATTTTCTCAAATGACCCCCGGAGGCTGATTTCAAAATGAAGCAGAAGTGGTGCAGAGGTAGATGGGCAATTTCTTATCACAAGGTTGCAGGTTGCCTGCCCATATCATGAGTGCCCCACACTGGCCTTTTTATTGGCTAGAGCCTTTGCATGCCAGCAACACTACCATCAAAGAGTGTGAACCGAGACTCTAAATTACCTTGGACCTTAGTCAAAGTAGAAAAGAGCTGTACAAGTTTGCGTCATTTCCAGTCTGTAGTGTTAAATCCAAAATTTCCCTAAATAAATTAATTTACAGTTTAGTTTCAATGTTGATTGCTTTTTATTCTGTTTAAAAAAACTGCAAGTATTTAGATTTTTTTTATGTGAGCATAGGGCTTACATTTTTACATTATAACGTTGTGTTTTTTCATTTTCTTCGATCGACAGATGAACTAAGTAGAATCAACATAGATCATACTGTACTTTGTCCCACCCAATTGGCTGTATTCAGAGCTTTGTTAGTTTAGCTGCCTGTCCAATTTAACTATTTTCTTTTTCACAATGCTTTGAGTGACACCAGACTATTGGTTCAGCAAATATATACCTGCAAGTTAGACCTTTAAACGTTATCTGTAATCTGTTTTATCAAAGTAATTTTTGCTAAAGCAATAGCTGGATATTTAAAACAACATATGTATATATATATATATATATATATATATATATATATATATATATATATATATATATATATATATATATATATATATTGTATATTTTACTGTATATATATACAGTAAAATAAATTACGGCATAAAATAATATATGGTGTCATCAGCATACATTGAGAATTTGCAGAAAACATTTGCTCTGACTTTTCCCAGAGTTTGAAAATCATGGCTGCTGAACTCGTATTTAACCTTTAGTGAAGAAGAAAAAATTGAACAACAACTTGCATGTTAAAAGGCTGCCCTCACTGCTCGAAGGTATATTTGATTCCTTTATAAGTTTCTTTATTTCATACATTTCTGTGGTTAGTTTGATTAAGACTACGACCATGTTTTAGGGGCATGAAAGAAGAGCCCTGCGTGAGCTCCTGCGTTGAAAGGAGGAACACTGTGTACCCTCAGCATAATAAAAGGCTTAACTAACAAAGACCCCCTGCCTAACGCATTAAACACAACTACTCTGTAAAATAATTTTATAGCCAACTTTTTATTGTGTGATTATTTAACCTTTGGGATTCAAGGAAGTAAAATCATAAAACAATCAAGAGGAGTAAAAAAAAAACAGTTAATAAAAACAACAATATGGAGTTAAAAACATGCTTTTATTTTTTAACAAGGTAACAAGAAGTTAAAAAATGGCAATATCAACCTGAGAGGGTACCAATTAGAGATCTTAAACCCTACAAGGCAGAGTTTTAAATTTCTAACAATTTTAACATATTTTTTGTATCGTTTAGGAAAAATAGAAAGATGGTTCTACTTTATTTATGCATAAGTACCTCTTTTGACGAGCCTACAAAGAGAATTTCAGTAGTACTGGTATAATGATGGGAATGAATTACATGAGTAAAATCTTTCTAACCCCATGAAATGGGTAATGAAGTTCACATGTGCAAGAAGAACACAGATGTGTCACAGTCTGCGGTGATGTGTCATCATATGGCACATATGGCAATGCCACACTTTCCCTTTTCTCAAGTCATTGTTAAAGTCCACATGATTTCTCTTTTCCAAGTAGGAAGAGAAAAACTGTAGCCCTTTCAGTTTATGTTGTAGTCTATGATCCATCTTAATTATAACCTAAACTACATTTAGGTGTTAAATCACTTTTTATTATTTTTTTAATTAATCTTGTCACTTTTGATGAAATGGATACAGTTCAAATTTAAGACATTGTCATGTAAAAAAACATCTATCCAGAAAATGACATTTACCCTTTTGTAGTTTATTCTTTAACACATGCAAAAAATGCTTATAATTTGAGGTAGTTGTCTTCAGATTGAAACAAAGTATTACATAACACTGACAGAAAGCAAAGCACATGCTGACTTCATCCTCTAGAGTCTAGAGCCTAGTTTATTGTATTAACAGACTCAACTTGTAGCTTTAGAGTTTTCACAAGTCTTTTTGCTTTGTGAAAAATAGATTTTTTTATTTTGTTCAAAATTAATTTAAAATGACATGACCTCCTCTTGGAAACAGGATGTGAGCAGTCAATGAAAGGTACTGTTGATAGAAAAAAAAGATTTGCTTAGTAATTGTATAGTAATGTAGTTTTAAAACACGTTTGCCTTTAAAAGAAAGAGAACACCTGCCAAATGTGTCATAAAATTATGTACAAACAAGTTGAGTTACACATCACAGACATTTGACTCTTCCTGACCAGCCATGATTATTTAGTTTTTTTTTTCAATTTCTTTCCCACACTGGTCAGAAACTCCTGCGTCACTCCTTTATGGCCTCCCACCTCTCCTCTTAGCCTAATGTGCTGATGGGCATGGGAAAACCCTAGAAAAAAAAATAGCTAAAGATAGTTTAAGTTCATATGTCAGAAAGGTTTCTTTCGTTGCTCAAAAATTCCTGGAAGTTTGTTGATTAATGTATTATTCCATTAATTTAATTCATGGGTTACGTCGCATGCTCTACTAGCTGTCCTTGGATGAAGGCAGGGTAGATCCTGGACAGGTCACACAGTCTATTTAAGAACACTAAAGGTCAATTTAGAGTCTTCCATTATATTTGACATGTTCTTTGACTGTGGAAGCAAATATACTTGGATAAAATCCCTGCAAGCTTCAAAGGCTCCGGTCAGAACTCAAAACATGCAATTAGACAATGATTCTCGACATCTCATCGCTGCACGAAAAGAAAAAAAAAGAGAAAAGAAACAGAATTCAGGAGAACATGTGGTAAAAAACAAATTGAAGCCTCAACAGGAGGTGCACATAACAAACACTTGAATGAAGCCAACACTACAACATGCAGTTAGCACTTCAAATTTTTAGGATAAGAAGCAGAGCTGTGGCTCCTTATAGGAAATACTGATTTTACTCATGTGCATAAGCCACAAAGAATAGAAGCAGTCAAACATCAAACTCTGAACGAATGGATGGCATTTGAAAAACAAAATATCTGCAAAACTTTGGCAGTTTTTTTTGGAGTTAAATTATCCAATTAAGTTATCCAATGCAGCACACAGAAACCAACCATGTCAATGGGGTTCCGTTGATTTTCTGTTCAGTTATGTTGTAAAAAGAACTTCAATAAGGCTGTGATCCCATCTGGAGTCAATATGTATGAAAATGTGTAGGCCAGTCATAGCAACAGGGGGTAAAAAATTTTGAAGTTGCAAATAAAAGAGGCGGTAAAGCTGATTTCATGCACAGCAGCATATCCATTTCAAAGAGACGTCATATTGCTTGAATTTTGTTTTTCCAGGATGCCAAATACTTCTCAATTGGTGTTTGAATTTCAGCAAATTTTTTTTGCTCTAAACCTCATTAGGTCTGAGAAATGTCATAATTCCTCTGCCAGCAGAGGGCAGTATGAGACCTAATGATAAATCTGAACACCCTGATTCAAGTGATATTTAGCTTTTCTTTCTTTTTTTGTTCCCCAATGGTCACAGCAGTTGTATGTGCGGATAAAAAATCCTGTAAGTGGAAGAGTAAACAGTTTACAAGTTTTACAGAAAGCACAATGACTTAGTGAAACCGGACAGGAAATAACAAACCTACAGTTGAACTCTCTAAATGTGGAAAACTAAATCAAACAAAGATTTCTAGAACAACAAAAAAACTAAACAAAAGTAAAACAAGGCAATGAACATAGAGCCACTGACTGTTACAAAATAAAAGTGAAAGCATGTGTTGGCCAGCCAAATTACCCTTCGCCTCTAAACAAAAGAAGACTTCCGCCTAAAGGTAATGGAGAAAAGTAGTTCCTGCAGTATTTACAACATGATCAAAAGAACTGATAATTCAAATTAAATATGAACAGAATGAGAAAATCCTGGCAATGCATTTGATAACTGATCAAATATTTTAAATCAATGCAGTCATAAGAAAATGTCTAAATTAGGAACAAAAACAGATGGGTAAAAAGGGTTTACAGCAAACTAATAATTCTCCAAGTTATACTTTTCAAATGTTTTTTTGTGTGTGTTATGTATAATTTCCTGTGTTATTTTTTCCTTTTACAAGTCAAGTACGTAAGAAAAGCAAGATCTTTGGTTTTGCAAAACATTCATTTCAAAACAAATCTGATACAAGCATATTTTCTGCAGGCTAAAATGAGAAAAATCCTCAATGGTTAGCTTCATTGTTTACTTTGGTTTTTAATCTACAAACCTGTGTGTTAAGATAATCATTCTGATAAAATGGGACCAACCTCCATAGTTTATTATTTTATTTGTTCATGTCTTTTATATTTTCAAACTATAGTTCATTTCTTTATTTTGTATTTTGAGGACAACTTACTTTATTTAATTAATTAAAAAAGACAGGATTTTTTTTAAGTGTAACATTTACTAGTTATGCGTTTAAAATATTTAAAAAAATGCATTAAAATGCACAACAAAAAGAAAGTATTACATCTACACAAGTAAAATACAAGAATAAAATAAAAACCAGGTCTGTGTGACTTCTGGGTTTCCAATATTCGAGTTTCAGTGAGTTTACTGGTAGAAAAGAGGGTCATGTGTTCAGCACATTGTTTTAAAGATGCAAATTAAAGCTTTGGCAGCAGTGATGCCAAACTGATTTCATGCATGACAGATAGAAAGCTTCAAAAAGCCAACTGCCCTGCACTTCAAAGTCTGCACAGCAGGTACTGGTACTTAGAAATCTTTGCAAGGGTAATCGAAACTACAGCATTCTGAGAGAGTTTTACTTTTGTTGAATTTCTTCCAAATGCTTCAACAGCCAAAAAAAGTACTAATGATCATTTAAAAAACATTTATTCTTCCTCCTCTTCATTTTTTTAATCTGCAACGGCCCTGTCAGTAAAAAAAAGAGGATGAAAGAGATTCTCAACGCAGAAATTGATTTCTTTTTCTTTGACTTTGACCGATATGTCTGTACACAATCTTCTAAAACAACAATTAAAAAAAAAATGGAATGTACAGAAATAATTAATATTTTTGTTGTTCTTTTTCTTTATAAAAAAGTTTAGAATTTTTATTTTTTTTCAATCACAAATGAAATTTTAAAATTTTCTTCACCTTCCTTTTCCTGAAATTCGACTGAAAACCTGTTATGGAGCATCAGTATTGCCTCCATGATCAGAAAAGCAAAAACAGCAAACTGCAAAAACTGACGCATGTTTATTTGTCAAACAAATTCCACAGCTGCATCATAGAGCATGCCATCCTATTGTCCAACTGCATGAAACATAAACTAAGATAATTGGCACTTTCTGCAGTGGGTGATGACAACCTGAACAACACATCTTCTCCATTTGCATAATAAATAAAAAAATACTTTAAGTTACTAAAAATGTTTTTTAAAATGCTAATTAGCTTCATCCCACAATCAAATCACCATTTAATCTTTTATTATTTTTATCTGTAGTGGTCCTTTATTCTGTAATTTCACTTTTATCCTTTGTATGTTCTAAAGGAACTTTATGTTGTAATGATGTTGTTTCTTTAGGAGAAGAAAAAAATAAGCATATGTAAGAAAGCAAAACTGGCACCAAGAAAAATCCTTCTTAAATGCCAAAACTGAGGCTTTAATGTTAAGTGATAAACAACATGTTCTTCTTGTGTTGCTGTTTTACCCTTGTAGGTATGACAAAAGAAGTGTGTGTTAAAGAATAAACTGTTGACAAAGAAATTCCAGAGTGTTGACTGTTTTTTTTCTTGTTCAATATAATTAATTTAGAAGTAATCATTTCACATTTAAATAACAGCAATAAAAACTTTTACTGCATAAAAGAAAATTGTTATGAAAGTTGGTCAAAATACATTTTCGCCTGTGATTTTTTTTTAAATAAAAACATGACAAAGAATAAATTAAATTGAGTTAAATTCACGAGTAAAGGGTTGTTTAGTCATGAACAATAGATTCTAGATTTAAAATTAAAATGTTTTCAGGTAATTTTTGACCAGTAGGACAAGGGAAGTTAACATAGATTGCCCAAGCAACTTGGCAAGCATTGAGTCTGCGAGGAAAAGCCTCATTTATGTCCAGGGATGTGCTCCATCACATCCTTGCGTGGACTGTGTGCACAGGACATCCTCTCAAGAATAAAAAAGGCACATCCTTCTCTAATTGCTGAGTTTTGTGACTTCCTGGACTACATGTGTCCACACCAGCCACACACCCTCTGTGCATTGCTCCCTGTAACAGACACTCACCACCAAGGCAGAAGAGGAATCCTCTCAAGACACATTGCATTGTTCTCATTTTTTTAATCTACAATATGATTTCATAGTACTTTGAAGTAGTTTAAAAGAAAAAAAACATCAGGTCTCTGAGGTGAAGCAGACAGGATCCTGTGAGTCAGCTTGGAACAGTAGACAATATAAACACATCAAGTTACAGGAAGAAGAAAAGAAAATCAGATCATTGTGAATGTTGTCAAGCAACACTAATTTATAGTCATATTGTAGAACAATAACTTAGTTTCACTTTGTTGGCTTTAGCCACTTTGATGGGCTTTTTTGTGCAATAATTAGAAAGATTAAAAAAAGTCTACAGTCCAGTTTGATAAAGTCGTGCTATAAATGCCGGGCCTCTGTAATATGGTCTCATGTTTATGAGACTGAATGGCTAGAATTGATGTGAAGCCATAAAAGGAGTAAAAGTCAAGGTGGACTCAAGTCTAAATGTAAGTATTTGGCAGTCCGGTCCAGTTTTAGAACCAAGAAAAACCATCTTGATGTGCATTGCAGATTAAATGAGAGAAAGGTTGGAAGTTTTGTTGGTAAACTGTGGTTGCCATGATAGATAGAAACTAATATTTTCTTATTTATTACTTGTGGCATTTCTATGCAACTACAGATGCATGTTATTTGTACAGGCGCCAAACCCAGTATTTCAAAAAAACTGGAAGATTCAAGAAGACATTCTAAAGATAAAATAATTTAGTTGCAACTTTCTTTGATTCAGAAACTGTAGACTAAAAGTTAGTCGTTTAAATTCTTTTGGTCTTAGTTTATTCCTGGATGAACTGAAGGGAACTTCCATGAACACAAATAAAGTTATTGCATACCCCTTGATGGAATCTGAGATACAGCTGTGTAAGGTTGCCAAACAGCTGTGGCCAATATGTAAAATACAAACAATGTCTTTAATAAAATGGTTTTCTATGTTGCAGTAGTTGGACATGGGATTTTATTTGCATATTCTGAGGCTGTCATAACTTAAAAAAATATATAAAATCCACTGTGATTCTACCTTTTTTTACCATAGGAATTTGTTAAAAAATAAATAAATAGAAACAAAGGCTTTTGATTTTACTTTATCATTTTTATTCATACCTTTTTGAATACAATTTAGATGTAGTCTTTGACCTAGCAGAGAGCCTTCAGAACTTCATAGGTAGAACATTGCATATAATAGAAGTGTTTTATTTCAGCATTTCAGTACATTTTCTTGGCTTCCAAAGATCCCTGATCTCGGTTTGATTGATTATCTGTGGTGTAAAAAAATATCCAAACACACTTCATGAAAGTAGAGTTTGCAGGATCTGAAGGATCAGCTGAGTGTTTTGGCAGCTGACAAACTGCAACAAAATCTTCTGATAATTCATCTCCTCAAAGGTGTTTAAAATTCTATATTATTTCAAATCATAGACAGAAAAAAGTCACATGCTGAACTGAATACTGGATTTCAGTGACCCTGCTGTAATTTTGTCTACTTAAATTGTAAGATTTCTCAGAGTGGAAGTTAAAAAGATTCTTCACTTATGTCATTAATTAAAAGAAATATGTTTTAAAGTCCTTTTGCCTTTTTAATCACTAAGGGTAATAAAGGTAGATGCTTCATGTTTCTCTACTGAATAATTCAATGTTGCTCACTGCCTGCTCTTGCTACGTACTGCATGGTTGAAATGCAATGAAGGGGAAGGCTCAATGCATTGGGACAGGCCTTGTTTTCTGCGCCTGCAGCAGAGCGTGTGTTTGTCTCTTATGTAAGGGAGGAGGTTGGATGGCTAGAGTACAGCATCCATACTCTTCTCTCTGTCATCTTTGAGTTGTCATTTTCTCTATTGAAGTTTGATAACATTTTGAATTTAATGATCATATTTTATGGAGGTTAATGGTTATTTCTCACTTGTTTTGTGCATCAACCCCCTTTCCTTAGGAGAATCAAAATGTTAAAAACAACACAAATTTAAGGATTATCTGAAACAACTGGAATACACTTATTTAACTTGTACTGAATGAATACTGTGCTTTACCGCAGTTTTCTTGTCTTGTTAAATCCCAAAGAGATAAAGTTGAATTTTTCTATTTGCTTGATTTGTTTCTTTTCGTTAGTCATACCAGATATGGCTTGACACAGATGAAGAGCATTTTGTTTACTTTAAAAAGTAAGGACACACATTATTTTAGATTTACAGAAATAAATCTTACTAAAGTAGATAGACCAACTGCTCAACCGAGCTGCGCTAATCTCCATCACATGCACAAAGAAGCACCGTGCTTCCCTCCTGACACACTCATGGACTCTACAGAAACATCAGCAGCTTTAACTGATGCTCCTACTGTAGCTGATTCATGTGACTGACAGATAAACCTTAACTTGTGTTAAGTTTGGACCACTGAGTCAAAACAGGAGACCTGTTCAAAAGTGGAGGAGAATGATAGCTCAAAGATCTTGTGGACTTTAGACTCCAGCAAAAAAAAATATTGTGAGTATAGCAGTCAGATGCCGTGGAGGTTTGTAAACTTGTAAAGAATCCAGCGGTGAGAGATGTAGCAATCACAACTGACACCAATTTCAAGAATGTTAGAAATTTTGAAAATCACTTTGAGCTAAATGAAAGGAAGATAACTAAAGTAAAAAACAAAACAAAAAAACAACATTATAGCCCTGCACTGTTCAAGTCAGAGCGTTATGACCTAAAAAATGCAAACAAGCAGATTCCAGAAACAAGACCTGACACATCACTTTAGAAAGACCTATTCCTGAAAACAGCTGAGAGACTGAAGACTCCAACGAACTGCTTTCATGACAAATAATATTTATGTCAGATCATCCAAAAGACTAAGGTCTAACTCGAGCTAGTGGTTTTCCCCTATTTTGGCTTTGGAAATTGTTTACTACAAGCAATCAAAACAAAAAAAAACAAAAAATGCTGAAGCAGACAAAAAATAAAAACACATGCATCTTTACATAGATATCTCAAACTCTGGTTGATTAATTGGGACTTGATTGGAAAATGTAAAAATTAAAAGTAAAAGTAAAAGAGATGCACATCCATACACATGTAAATGATGCCATCATAATTACTCTCATTCATAAGTATACATATTTGCACTGATGCATACACATGACACATTGAAATCTTTAAATGTGAAGTAAAAAAAAAAGTGTTTAATTCAACACTTAAAAAGGAGTGGGAAAAAGGGAAATTACATAATTCCCATTTTTATTATACTTTACTTGACGTCCCACTTAAAAGTTGTCAAAAATAAATATGCCATTTTTAGCCAAAATCTAAAAACCTGTGTTGTTTTCTTGGACATTTTTTCAGAGCGGCAGTAGATGATTAGACATTAATCTTGAACAAATGCGCTGAACAAGTCCACCGATACTTCCCATCATTCATCTGTTTCCACTCTCTCCCACTAGCTTACAGCCCCTTCACACCCCCAACCTAACATGCATTTTGAGCCACATGCCAGCTCAGAGGAGGAAAACAGAAACAAGTGGATATTTGTCTGGAGGTGGGTGCATCAGAATGGAGCGGAGCAGAGAGCTTGTAGCTTGCTGCACCTCACACCTACAAGCTTTTTCCAACAGAATTTTGTGTTAAATCTATTATTAATGTCTTTCTGACTAGGTTTCAGAAGTCTGTACTCATTCAGGCATGCTGGTTGTGCTCATACTTTTCTAATTAGCATTTTCCCAAAACAGTGTCCCTGTTGCTCCTTGCTTTGCTTTTTTGTTTAGTTGTGTTGCTTTTTTTATTTGCAGGTTGTTGCTGTTCACCTTTTAGCATATCCCTTCATGGGTCGCCACAGGGATTTCACTGAGTCACACAGATAGTTTGTCAGAATCTTTCACGCGGATGCCCAGCCCCTCTAGATATTCATAGAATGTTAAAATTATGAAAGATGAAGAAAAGAAGAGAGACATGAGAATAAAGAACTATCAAACTCATGAATAGTGTGGAGTTCTGTTTGACAAAGTACAAAAAGTCTTTCAAATTTGACTATCATTGGAGTTTTGCCATCAACAAGAAAGTGTTCTTGCTGTAACTAAAATTTAATGCAAGCATTTCTGCTAAGATGCCAGTGTTAGAAAATGTTGGAAACTTCCTGTCAGGTTAACATCACTTGATTTTGTAAAGAGATTGGAACAATTCAGTTTCAGAGGAAAATGTGTGCATTTTTAAAATGGAGCACCACTTCCAAATATATACAAAAATATATTAAAAAAAAGAATAATGGATTGAGACAAACAAAAACCTGAATTATTTTTTTTCAGAAATGTTCAGATAAGTTTGCTTTTTCTTTGTTTTCTCTTTCAATGGCAAAGTTTTACTGTCAACAGTTTGTGTACTGAACAAGCATGTTGAAAGAAGTAATGAATAAAATATCAAACAAAGGAGTGTGTTCAACAGTATGACCATAAGAGTTGAATACAACTTCTCAAACAAGGTTGGTTTCTTTGTGATCATCCCTGAAAGCTTTTTGCAGTTTTTCTTTATCCTCTCCAACAAACAACGTTTATTTGCTGGTTAATGTATTACTGTTGTGTACTGACTGCGGCCTGATGACATCAATCCATCTCAGTCATGGCTTTAAGAAAGACTGACGAAAAATAAAAGGCTTTAAATTATTACTTCACTTGTTGATTTAAAAAAAAAAATCAACTGTCTGCAGTAGTCAGAGGGAGCACAGCCATAAAGAAGCATAAAAACCCTAAATGCCACGAGATCAGTACATTTTTAAAACATTCTTTCTAGAAAGAAAAATATGTTATTGTAATGACGATTCATAATCGTATTTCGGGCAGATGACTCGTAGCAGTGTTTACAGCTTACCCTAGGGCGGTTCAGTCAATTAATGCACCTGCTCAGCGTCCTATTTAAGCCCAGGTGCGCAGGCGCTCATTCTCTTTCTTACCTTCAGCGCTCATTCTTCGCCCCACCCTCCTCCCCGGCTTCCACCTGTGGGCTCCGTAAGGGGGGTTTTTGTTACCCGAAAAGTTTTATGGAAATCTCTCATGGAATTGAACGGAGCCTTATGCCAAATCAAAAGATGTGAATGCCAACTAAAGTATGTGGAAAATGTCAAATAAATATTTCTTACTGCAAGAGTTGTCTGACTGAAAGGGAATGATGATTGCAACAGGACTTTACAAAATATGATTTGCTTATAATTGTCATGATCCGAAAACGCAACAGACCCAGATGCTGTAACCCGGAAGGAGGAGACAGATAAGTGGTTAGGTGGGTAATAAAAATGTATTATTTGATCCGATGAGGTTTGGGAGGTGGCGTGGCTGACGGTTCTGACAAGGTTTTTCCCGAGCCGAAGCCGGAGGTCCAGAGTTCGTGGCGTAACGTGAGGTCTTGGTAAGTGGCGAGCCTGGAGTTCTTGGTGAGTTGGGTGGCTGTAGATCTTGAGGGAGTGAATTCTTCAAGGGATTCAGGAGGATAGCTGCTGCTCGGGAGTAGTGTCAGACTCAGGAGATTCGTGACATGAAGTTCCTGAGGCAACAACAAAAACAAGTTTAGCGCGAGACCAACGCAAGGGGCCAGCCGTGAGTCTTTGAGAGACTAGACACCATCAGGGTAAACAAACTGGCGAAGAATGCTGGAGCTGGGTCTCCTTAAGTAGAGCAGGTGGTTGATGAGATGAGTAGTCACAGCTGGTGAGCCAGGAGCAGAGCGGGGAGGAGAACTGGGGGGTATTCCAGGAAGCATGATTAAACTAGCCTGACTTTAACCCTGAACTCTGGCTGAAATCCGCCTGAACTTACTTACACTGAGTATGTCGGTTCCAGAGGACCGGATATGAGTTAGCGTAATTACGCCCCACTTGGTAACTCTGGGTTAATGCACGTACACGACAGGTACATCAAGACATTCTCAATGGATCGCCGATTTCCGGAGTCACCATGGAAACGCGTGGTGAAAAAAAGAGAGCGCTATACTTCATTGAGACGGAGTCTGAGATTTTAATGACGATGTATGAAGATTATAAGACCATCAAAATCTTCTATTGGTAACAAGTAATTGAGTTAAATTTATATAACCTAATTTCTTACGTCTATAAAACTTAGTTAGTGTTCATACAACTCAAATTTACATATTTATCTAACTAAATGTCATGTTACTCCAATTCAATTAATATTTTTTCCATCTTAATTAATTATAATTCTTGAACTCTCATATGTCTAAGTTTGAGCCGGCAGATGTACTAATTTTTATAACAATAAAAAAGAACCAAACATTATGCCTACGTGGCATATAATCAATTAAGAATTTCCCAGCATTATGTTTTAAGTAGTAGAGGTGCTATATAAACCTATCATCCTCTCCTTCCCTCTCACTCATGGTGCACAGACTTAAGCATAGTAGGACAAACTAACTTTGTAACCGTGGTTTCCTGCGTGACAGTCCTGCATCTTACCAACTGAGCTACCCAGGCGGGCCTTTCCATGCAGCTCAATTTGTGAACATTCTTGCCAATTAAGGTTGCAAAGCAAACTGCATCATAGGACCTGAAGCATGCTCACTTGCAGAGTTTTCAGATGGCCACTTGTTTTGTGAGGATCTGTTTTGTGGCAGCGGCCTACATTCCAGCATCTAAAGCACTTGAGTGCCTTGCATTTGTGTCGTGTTCACTGGCCTGCAGCAGTTAGTTTTGCCCACTGAGAGTGCGGAGCCCACTTTACAGCAAAGCTTACCTACTATATGTGCACCGTTTTATCAAAATTATCAACACATCAAAACACAACAGTTAGGCTAAGGTTTATTGTAAAGCACCCAAACATAATGATCAATGATCATATTCAGATTTTTTAGATAAAAAAAAAAAATTGGGGGACGAATGGAGCATGCAGAAGACATGATAGCTGATTCAGATGGAAAATGCTGGAATGGAAAGCTGCCTGTCATGTGCGGCTATGCAGGCCACTGGCTTCAGTACAAGAGTGCCAGCCACTGTACTGTACAGACCGGAAATACAGACGGCCTGCTTTCCTTTGCTGTGGCATGTGCCTCTCACCTGACCTCTCCTTGTTCTGCCCAAACTGCTGAAAACCTCGGCTCTTAAATAATTGCTCACTTTGTCAGCCATTGACACGAACTTCCTTTCTCTTGTTAAACTCAAATGTGGAAACTTTTATCTTGAAAAAATACGTTGGGAATTAAAGGATAAAAAAAGCAAATGGCTGAGTGAGAAACATGGTTTTCTGCAATGCTGTGATGATGATGGGACACTATTAAGTGAGGGTCAATTTGACCTTTTTCTTAAATCTTAACAATCAAAAAAAGGGTTCATCATAAAGCAATAGTTCTAAGTATGGTGCTGCAAAATTTCATAATGAAGTTACATAAGTACATGCAATTGACAGCTGTTGACAGCAGTCAAGGTGGTATTACGAAGCAAAGTTACAATTTTACACAAAAAGAACTTTGTTTAGAAAAGCAGCTTTCACATGGAAGAACTTTCCAGGAAAGTGACAGGGTTTAGGTCTTCTTTTATCGAGAAATACTCATCCACTCACTTATTTTGGTCATTTATTTTTCTTTTCTAAGTCAACTAAGACTCTGCACACCTTTCCAAGCTTTTCCCCAACATCAGCAGTTGAGATTTTTTTTGTCTTGTAAGAGTTAGCATCTAGAAATAAGGAAATTGTTCTTGACAACAGAAAAACTTGGTTTAAGATTTTAAAAACTGCATTTGCACTGTAATTTTTGGTTTGATTTTTTTCAATAACTGGTGACTAGCATTCACTGTCATTATTTTGGAAACAAAACATTAGATTTATTTCCTAAGAGTAAGAACTGGTTTTAGATTTTCTGAGTATTTCATAAGATGGGCCAACTTGTACAAAGTTGATATTTTCGTTTTGTTCACATTCTGTTTTAAAATGACCCATTTCCCCCAAATACACTTGTGTCACTGTAATCAAAACAAACAACAAAAACTAACCATTTGCTAATACTAGCAAAAAAATATGCATTAGTGGGCTACAGAACATTTCATTTGAGGTAATTCTAACAGCTTTTTTTTTTGGCTTATTTGTTTCCCTTTTTAATGCTTGTGTGCAACTCTGCTTTATAAACTTTAATATCTTATTCTAAGTTTTGTTGTTAAGTAAAAATGACTTTCTAGTTATTTTCTTCTCAAGAATAGTGCTCTTTTCCTAGTTTTAGGCCATCTCTGTTTGTAAGATTCATTTAATTTTTGCACAAAAAATCTTCAACGGAAAGAGAGAAAATACGAGGAAAAAAACAACTTTTCTATGTTTCTCTTCACTTCTCAAAAGGGAAGACCATAGAAATTTGGATCCGTTTACTGGATTTATATATAAAAAATAGTATTTTAGGACACAAATGATGTTTAGGAAACTTGCTCATCTGAGCATTTATATAGGAAAAAGAAAAGAAGCTTCAGGTTCCCATTATTTGGAGAAAAAAAACAGGATGCTCGAGTACCCGAAGGATTACACGCAGAGATCGCAGTAATCCATCTGGAAACACAGGCGGCTGAGGAGCTTTAGGACCCGGTAAGTACGGGTTGGATTTTTTTCCCCTTTAACTATCCCAGCGGAGATATGGACGCCAATGCTACCATAAACACAGACCTTGGCGCATGCGCAAACTCCGCTTTTACTGCATCCCAAGTGGATGAGTGAACTCGCAGCTTTACCTCCTTAAAGGCGCCGCGGGGTGACAGGAGAGCGTCAGGGAAACGCGCGACTTCCTTTCTTTGTCTTTTCTCTTTTAGGGAAAGTTTTAGAAAAAGACAAGGCACTCATATTTTGGAAGTTTGAAGCCGATATTTCTCTTTATGGATTGTGTGAGCTCCTCAAGGAGCGGGAATCTCATTTTTAAAGATGCGGAAACCAGAGCAGAAGAGCCGCCGTCTGGACTGTGATCCACCGATGCGCGTCCGTTCCTGGGCATTCCTCGGCTCAGGAGAGGTGTGATGATGATCCAGCCTGAAGTTTCCTGCGCGGGACAGTGCCTGTTCTATGAGTGAGGGGATCTGGACACCACTCCTCGCAGTTAAGCAGTGCTCGAACCTCGACCATTATGTCAAAAGTCATTCAAAGGAAGAACCACTGGATCACCAAAGTGAACGAGTGCGCGGTCAGCCGGGACGCGAGTGGGGAGCTGAACGTGGATCTGCGTGGGGGCGCGGAGAATGGAGAATTTCCATACATCGGGCACATCAGGGAGGATGCTGTGGTTTATCAGGACGGTAAAGTGTGTGAGGGAGAGCTGCTGCTGGAGGTCAACGGGCTGGCTGTGGCTGGATTACCGCTTTATGACATCTTTGGCCTTATCAACTTCTCCAAAGGTCCCGTCAGGTTAAAAACTGTTCGTCAAGGTAAGGAACTGTGGGGAAAAGCGATTCTGTGACACAATAAGTCATAAAGCATTTTCAGAAATCCAGGCAACGTTTTTTCTTCCATTGTGGCAAAAAAGGCCAAGTCTGAAGTAGGACAGAGAAGTGCTGCTCGTTTCTCTCCATGCATGGCAGCCTGGAGTCTTCATAAGGTTTGACATGAAGCTGCCCCGACAGTCTTCCTGCCCTCATTTGTCCAACATTGCTGAAGCCACAGTGGGTCAGAGTTGCAGTCACAAAGATTAGGCCACTTATACAAACTACCCCAAAAAAAAAAATCTCATCCGCTTCTACTGCTGGGTAAATATAATCCCACTTTTTTTTTTGTAAAGCCTAGTATTAACATATTTTAATAAAATACGAATTTGTGTAAATACAGAGTTTTAGACTTCCATAACAATATGAAAAGTCATGCACAAAGCAACATAAATCAATTTCTGAACAGGGCAAATAGGGAGCTATCATTTATGTTTATAATCCTTGCTCTTTTTTTTCCCCCACAAAACTTCTCTGTGTAAGTTAATCATGTGTTTATGTGAAGTGATAGGAGCTCTTACAGTGAGACAATAGTTGGGTTCCATTTGTGGAAATGTTGCCTTATTAGGTGAGACTGACCCATTGCCCACAGCCAGCTGCATGCACATCTGCCTTTAAAATACTTGGGGAGGAGAGAGGCAGTTTCTGTTGTAGAACTGTCATGGCCAAATCAGCATGCTTTTCCATCAGAGGGAAAATAAAGATTTAACTTTATTTTTCTAGCAAAAACATGCTTTTTATTCTCAATTTTTTCATTTTGCACCTGCTGTTTCTTCCTGGTTGCAGTTGTATTTCACAATCTCTGATAAAGCTTGCAGTCCTCTTAGGGAAATCATTAACTTTGTTATATCTCAGTTGTCCAGTGAAACTTCTCAGCCTTTGTACTTGCTGTCAAAATGACTACAGTAAATGTTTAACCCTTGAGTCTGAATGACCCAGTGGTTGGGCAAGACAATTTAAAGCCCCTTTTTTGTAGAACTGCTACGTTTTTCCCTGTGGACAAACGTAGCAACTACACGTTTTGGGATGGTTGGGTTGGGACATTCAGACTTCTGAATGTTCTGTTGTTAGTTTTGTTTGAAAAATAACATTGAGATAATTTTCTTTAAAGACCCACTCAGATAAAAAAGATGTCTTTAACATGTTCTTGTAATGCTTTCATGATGATGGAGGACATATACAAGAAAATGAAGCTTATAATTGCCTTCTGAGTATTTCTTTATTCAAATTGTTGTGAATCAAGAGCAGACGATAAAATGTTGTTTGAAAAAGATCGTATATTCATTCCTCTTCTAAACCCGTTCTGTCCCGTTCGGGGTCACAGGGTTGCCAGAGCTTATCCCGGCCACTTGTGGGCGAAGTTGGGGGACACCCTGAAGACGTCTCCAGTCTGTCAATACTGCTGCTCTTCTAGAACTGTGTCCTAGAAACGACATAGGTTTAGCCTAAAAATGGTACTATCATAATTATAAGAATACTTTTAAAATAACCCAAAAGACGGTTGGAGTGGGTCTTCAATATTCCTTGACAGTTTCTAATCGAGATTTACCTTTGCTGCAACATTTTTTCTAAACAAAGCCTCAGTGCCCAGAGCTCTGGATGCCCTGCTTCATGTGTGATTAGTTTCTGGCCTGAGTCAGCAGATTCTCCGTCTTTAATTAAGGGAGGGGGATATTCTTTGATTATCCGAGTGGCTCACAAGACCCGCATTGTGCTAGGCAGTCTGTAGGGCTCCCATGCACAACTGGTAAGAGGTTAGCCATCCAAGCTGTCCCAAGCCAGATGACAGACTGTGGGGAGACGGATCAGGTCTCCATTATTCTCCCCGACAGCCTGTGAGCCCATATAACTGCAGTATTGTTAGGGCTGTGTACATCCTGAGAGATTGGGTAGTTGTGTCCATAGGTGTGTTACTTCCACAGAATAATGTATAAAATAACTCATTCAGTTTTGCTTTTGTTTAAAAAACACTAGAATACTACACAATGTTGATTTCCTCTTGTATTCTTTCAGACCAAGGAAACTCGACCTACTAATTAATAAACTGTTTTTGATGGGAGCCATTGACCATATCTAAAGATTGTTGCTACTTTGCTGCCACTCACTGGTTTGTGAATGACTGTGTCAAAGACCCACTCCAATGAAAATTGTTCTTGTGACATTTTTCTCATGAGGGAGGACATATTAAAAAAAAATTAAGCTTAAAATTACATTTCTGAGTTTTTTGGTTTGTTCACTGGTAATGTTAGGTTGGGGTTGTGAGGGGCTACAAGCTAATGGGAGAGAGTGTAGTAAACAGAAGGATGTCGGGAAGCAGGAGCAGGCTTACTCCACGGCAACAGTCCCGCCCACAACTCAGAGGTAAATTTCTGATGAACTACTGTCGCTCTGCGGAAACTATGTCCTATTAAACAACAGAGTGTTTTTTTTGGAATCAAAAAATCTGATTAACAGTGGAACTGTAAAGCCTTGTTGGATGGATGCATGTAGAACATTATCTATAGGTTATTCCTGAAGTTTTTGGAATTACGGCTGGGTTTACAAAATATTTTAAATCAATATTCACTCACAAGATGCACTATCAATTTAAAAATCAAAGGATTAATTTCAGTTAGACACATTTTTGTCTCTTGTCTAAGGCAAGATTTATCCTTTAGTTGTTAATATCCAAATTCCAAGTCTTTATAAAAGTTCCAGCTTTGCTTATTTTAAGCCTTTAGATATGCTGAAAACAGTTGTTACTAATAAAAAAATTTAGTTTAGAATGGAGATTCAAAACATGAATCAATTTTAAACCAAATTGTACTGAACGGTCTGTTTAACTAAATCACGATTTTTAAATCTGAAAAGAAATATTTGAGGAATTTGATATTCAGCTTTTTTTATAATTCAAATGTATGGATTAATAACTGGCATTAATTTGTTTTTTTTTTTTAAGCCATATATGCTTGCCTCTGTCAGATTATGGACTTGTTGGCTCAGTTGGCTGGGTGTAAGACTGGCGTGCAGGAAACCTGGAAACAAGGAGCTAAAAATCCAGTGTGGGTCCTTAGGCAAGAACATTCGTGCCAGTGCCTGTCTGGGTCTCCCTGTGCCTTAAGAATTTAGGGTTGTGTCAGGAAGGGCATCCGGCATAAAAACGCTCTGCCTAAACCACATGTGCGAATTTGTGACCGCTGATTTGCTGTGGTGACCGCTAATGGGATGTGCTGAAAGGTGAACAACAGAGCCTCAGGCAAAAAAAAGCCCAACTTTCACAATAAATATAAAATGCCTTCAAACATGTAACATGTTATCTTTTGATCTTTATTGGCTGACTTTTGGTATTTCAAGTGCAATGGTTTCTTGTATTGACGTAAGTAGAGTGAAAGCATTCACAGCTTTACAATGACATGAAATTCTGAGGTTAAAGTCTAATTAAGGAATATGGTCCAACAGGTTAAGACTATGACCCGGATGATTGACTCTCCTCTGCAAATATCCAGGATATGGGTGATGGGTGTGTCAATATCTTGTATTCCAACTGGATTTTATTGATAGATAATTAGGCCATATACCATCCTGTCAGTTGTTATCTTAGGAACTTGGCATTTCTGTGAGACTGTAATACACAAACTCAAGATAGAGAGCAAAGAGACTGTTAGTGTGAAAAAAATCCTTTTTTCCTATTCCAAAAAATGTTTTTTTATTGCACATTTTTCATCCATCCATTTTTATAACTCCTTTCAAGATCACTGGCTGCCAGACCTTAGCCTACTGTTGGGTGATGGCAGAGTACACCCTGCACAGGTCGCCAACCTTTCACAGGGCCACACAATCACACACCCAATACACACTCACACTTAGATCAATCAACCTATGAAGCATGCCTTTAGACTGTGGAAGGAAACTGCAGTGCCCAGAGAAAACCTAGGAGGGGTCACACAGTTGCAGGGGCCTGTCCCGGCTATATACTGTTTGGCGATGACGGGGTAGACCCTGGACAGGTCGCCAGCCTGTTGCAGGGCCACACAATCAATCACCCATACACACTCACACATAGGCGCAATTTAAAGTCACCAGTTAATCCATGAAGCATGTTTTTGGACTGTGGGAGGAAACAGGTGCTGAATGTTTCACCTTTATTGTAACCCCCAAAAAGGCATGTTACCTCATATTTTTAACATAAATTGTCACATATTCAGAATGCCAAAAAGTACAACAATTGTTCTTGCAAACTAATCAATACCGTTCCTGTTCATAGGGTGCACTTTGCAGTAAATGCCAAAACTATATTTAAAAAAGTGTTAAAATATATTTCTTTGCAAGGAAATACTAAATATTTATTAAAGAAACTTCGGTTAAAAATACTATAAATGTAAGATTCCTATAAGTAAATTTAACAATAATTTTAGTTTTATTTAATATGTATCTATCAAAACAATTCTAAATTTAATCTGAGTTACTTAAAAGGCATCTCTGTGGGTTTAAACTTTGTGTGTTTGATGCATGCATGATTTAGAAAGTAGAGATGTGGAGCCAAAAGATCTCACACAGGTGATTTCCTATTTCCATCATCCAAATCATTTACAGTGTTTTTATGATATTTTGTAGCTAGGGATGAATGGAAATGTTTAAACTGCACACGAAACAAGAACGATGAGACCTGTCCACACAACTATTCTTTGTGGCAGTGATGCAGCAAGAAGTGAAGTACAAACAAAAGCATCCCCATAGCCCCATGGACTCTAAATATTTACTTTAAAGTAATTAAAAGGACTATTTAATGTAAAATATAAGTCATTATTAACATGTTTTATTTGCATTAGAAATCAGACTTTACAAAGGATTCCTTTCAGAATGTCATCGTTTCAAAGGACTCATGAGTTTTTTTCCTCTTCTGGTTCATCTGGAACTGCTCAGAAGAAGTATCCCGGGGTAGAGTTTCAGGAGATGGCATTTGCTAATCTCATATGCTGGATAATGTAATTTAAATCAGAGCTTGTTCACTGCCAGAGGAGTTCATGTGGTGGACATAAACTAACATATGCTGACATTCAAAGCTTTGCTTCTTCTGCAATCACACACATCCTGATGGGGTGAAAGAACAGTACACATCCTTCTTCACATTTTTTTTTAAATCAACAAATGTGGGGGTGTTAAGTTTAAAAGCCACACTTTTGCAAAAAATAAAACCACATTTTGATATTTAAAGGGGTTTTGCTTGTATTGGTTCACAAGCTGAACCAGAGAAAAAACGTTTTTTTCCCTATCCCTATTGAAGGATGATCAAATAAACTTGCTACACTAATTACTTTAGACTATAGTTTATCTGAGAAGGAAGTGAATTTCACCAAACAGATCCTTAAAGGCTCTCTCCTCTATCCCTTGTCCTCTGGATGTAAGACTCTAATGACTGAGGTTGCTCTTAAGCTTTTGAGCTGCACACTTGACCCAGTGCTTTCAAATTAAATAACTATGTCAATGCTGAAGTTGACATTGTTACCTAATTTCAAAGCCTATGTACAACAATGCAATTATATCTTGCAGCTCAACGTAACAGCATCAATTAGTGTCTGTTAAAGCAGAAAAAAATGGCTTGGTAAGTCAGTCAAAAAGGAAGGGTTAGTTTTAGGATTAGGGTTGTTCTTGCACCACAGCAATGACTGCAACCCTGTTACTAAAAGTATACATGTTAGTGAAAGCTTTCCATTGTCAGAAGATGGCTTGTTAAATTTTAATCAGTCACAAGGTTGGTGGTGCGCTGAGATGGGTGGCTAATTTGTTCAGACTGCTAGAGCCGAAAGTCTACATCACTTGCATGATCTCTGCCTGCTTTACTGTAACAACAGAACAGGGAGGCAGAGGATGAAAAGAAAGTTAAGGATTACAAGGACAGTTGCTGATAAAAAGACATCACGTTGGAATTTGAATTTCTAGGTAAGACAGGATCTGTTTTGACAGAAGGCACTTTTCCTGGAACGTCCTCAGAGAGCACAGTTCGTCATATCTGCTTAAGCACACAAAGTCCAGACTTTTGTTTGGCTTAGCAAATTGCCATGATAGACATACAGTCTTTCAGGGGGATGAAAAGAAATTAGGACTCAAATATGGAAAGATCTTTTTCATTTGATCTTTTGGGCAGTGAAATGTCTCTGCTCATCTTCTTAGCATGCAGATGACATCTTCATCATTTAGGTCATCAAGACATTAGCAAACTTAAAGTTCCCACAAATGTTAGTTTGGGACTGGAAAATACATTGACATTTGGCTTTAACACGAAGAAGATCACTGGCTTTATGACATGGTGTTTTTAACGTTGTGTATAGGAAAAACTGTTTATTAAAACCCACTCATATAAAAAATGTGTTTTTAACATATTCTAGTGGGATTTTTCTCATGATGGAGGACATCTATAAACAAAATTAGGTTTAATACTGCATTTCTCAGTATTAATTTATTAAAATCATTGTGAATCAGAAGCAAACGAAATAATGTTGTTGGAAAAGCTTGTTGGTGTGACATAGAACCTATATTAGCATGTCTCTAGTCAGTGGTGGAGCTGGAACAAAAGTCTTTGAAAGAGTGGCAAATGAGAACAGCAGAGCAGAAGGCCATTACAAATGAAAGGATCAAAAGCATGTTTTTCATACAGTTTAATTATTGATATTAATAAGAAAACAGCAGTTCTTTTAGATGAGGTGCTATTAAAGACGCTGCTTGTATGGATGATTTCTTAACTCCACGACACCTGAATTTTTTTCTCTATCTATGAAAAATATGTTTTTTTATGCAGGTAAATGCCAAATAAAGTAGACTACGATTTCATTGTGGACCTTTAAATGGTTGTAATTGCACTTGTTTTTCTAACTTATCCTTTGGTAGTGCTGTTGACATGAATTTTAAAAAGAATTTCTCTCTGAAGTATGTCCAATGCGCCAAAGGAAATTTAGGACAGTCACCCCAGGTGATCTCACTTCCTGAAATTTCACCTTAAAAGAAGTGAAAGAGCAAATTCCTAAGGAGACACTGACAAATCTGAACAGGTGAAGAAAAAGGGTCAACCACTCTAATAAATGGGTTTGTGTCCATGTGACCACATTCTACTTTCCATTCTTTGACATATCACTGCAGCCTGTGTCATAAAGCTGCACACCTTATTAAGATCAAAGCCGCTTTGCCAAAGCTGACCTCCTGATGTTCTCCTCCCTGCTCTGACTTGACTCCGGGATGGTCTGCATTAGCCACAGTGTGTAAGGGAAGAAGGACACAATTTCTACGCCTTAATGATGTGAAAATGTTCACGGCTCAAAGGCTTTCTGTACGTCTAGAACAAAAACACACCAAGTAAAACTATGACGAAGTGCACACAATAGTGCAACAGTTTTAGAAAAACTAATGTGAATTTCATTTGTATAATGTTGAATTAATACTCTTTAATTTCATTTTCACTTGCAATTGTTCCAGAATTGCTACATCCTTTAGTTACAGTCATGTTCATGTGTTCCTGTTGTAGAACATTCCTAAAGAATGCTGTCATCAGTCTTTGGGAATGTAATTAACAGAAACTTTCTTATACATCAGTGAGTGTTTGGTCCAAATATTTGATTATATGTCTCAGTAAAACTTAGTCAGTTTGTGTAGAAAAACATTTTTTGTTAGGCGCAGAATTACAGAATTTGATTTAGCAGATTTAGCAGAAACTGTAAATACAATCTAAATTTAGAATTTTACTGCTGATAATACATTAAAGAACATAATCTGCTCCCTCTTAGCAATTGAAGACCCCTTTTAGGACCAAACTGCCTCCATTTACAGTAATTATTGAAATTTCTGCATGCTAATTTCTTTCATATCTCAAGTAAAATATCTATTTTAACAATGAACAGAACAGGAGAGGTTCAGTGCATGGAACCAGGCTGGAACCGTTTCTGGAAAAGGGAGGGAGTGACCTTGAGTTTCTGTTGTCTGAAGTTGCATCATCTGGTTGTACACAGGATTGAACAGTGTTGGTGGTGGGAAACTCATTAAAAAAGAACACTTTTGTCTGAACAAGTTACTCATAGGACCAGACTGTGTTCTGAAGAAAAAGAGTTACTGATTCAAAGAAGAAAATTGCACATGAATAAATACAGGAACAGCTATTTTTGTTTAATTTACTATTGACAGTGTTTAAAGACCTCTGCCAGACAGGCAGGATCGAGACCAGCAAAGCAAAACAGAAAGATTTGCATAATTCTTATGTAAAAATAGAACTTTTGCCTTTGCCAAGCTTTGATTTATGTGATAAAAGCTCCCTTTCACTTTGGAGATTGAAAAAAAGAGTTCAGTTGAGTTTTCTGAGAGGAAGATATCTTTATACTAAAAATGGGCATTAAGACAAAACTAAAATCAAATAGAGAGAATTAAAGAGAGAAACCTTTTTAACAAAAACTTTTTTGCAAAAATTAGACCTAGAGGAATTTATATTTTTAGAGGGATCTCTCCACCCTTTTGTGGTTATTTTGTTTGCTGCTTTGTGCTATTCAGAAATTATTTTAAAGCTTTTAAATTAATCAGAGTTTTGAAAAACAAGTCCTGTTGTTATGCTCCCCTCTAGCTCTGGGAATTCTTTTCAAATATCTAAATAGTTGGAGTAGAATGGATTTTTTTAGGTTTAATATTCAAAATTGTAGAAATTAAATTATTGTCTATAGGGAAAAACTGTACAACCTATTTATTACAGGCTGCAGGGATTGTTTCAGGGTGGGGATAGTTGATTTATGCCGTAAAAGGTACATGGTCCTTCACAAAAACAGAAAAAAAAAGTAAATGGTTAAGCCAATCTGAAAAAATAGTCCAGTTAAAAAACAACAACCAAGCCATTGGTTTCTCTTAATAATTACAGTCCTGTTTTCGTGTCTGTATCACTGACTGTATATGAGAACTGGACCTAGCGTTACGACGCCTATAAAATACAGATGACTTCCAGCTCCAATAGAATGAAACCAATTCAATTACCATTTTCTATTGATAAGAACACTGCCATGAGCCAGAAATCGTCAGAAAGCAGTGACTGGTCCAATCAGGAGTGAGGTTGTTGGAAGAACACAACCCTTCCACTTGAAAGGGGGCTCGGGGTAATCTGTCAATCAAATGTCTCAAACGGTCGAACCAAAGGGCTAGCAGGCGCCACATTATATTTTGGCAAATATGACTTAATAATTGTTGTTTATTTTTCAATAGAAATCTATGGAATTTTGACTTAATGGAGCTTGCAGATACTTCCTGTTCAGAACCGAAGGGGTACTCAGTCCAGTTATCACAGTCAATGGTAACAACACAATTGACTAATATGATATTAAAACACTATAATAAGATTTTTTTTCTGTTTTATTTGTATTTTTTCTAGGCTTGATTCTTTAAAGATAAAAGGTTTATAAAAAGCAGTGCTGAAATGCTTTGATGCTTAACTAAAATAGCCTTTTGTTATACTTCTTTCCTAGCTTGTCCTTCCTTTTTGATGTGTCTCCTTTTTAGAAGTTATGGAATGAGGTATGTGCTGCTCTGTAAGTGAATCACTCTTCAATTTTTCATCTATGTCTATAATCCGATTTCTTTTTTTTTATTTTAATTTACTAAGCCCTAAAACTTTTATTTAGTTTAGGTTTCAGGCAAACACATCCACTTGGTGTTTCAAAAATAATTCTTCCCATAAAAAGTCAGCTGCCGCCTCTGTTTGCTAACAGACTGAGGACCTTCACATGACACAATAATTGAATGAATCTTGAAGACTCTCGTTTCTCAGGGTAAACGCAGCCTTTCAAATCTACTTTATGGCTTCTTTGGCTCTGTGTGGAAAAGGTGTGTTGTGGTATTTATTAATAAGTACGCAGTGAAGTACAAAAGAAACCACTCACACACAATATCTATGTCACTTGTCTTCCTTTAACTCCGCCGCTTTGCTTTTTGGCAGCATCAACATAACAAGAAGTCCCTTCAATTATAACCCTCAAGGTACAAATTACTGGTTAGGCTGTGCCTCTTTGTGGAAAAACTTCCCCTTTTCCACTCTCTTATTAACATGCACTCAAACCCCACATCAGGCCATTATTTTTCTTCTCCTTTTATCCAGGTAAAGGTGGAACATGGTGTCTAAACCGGCTCACACCACAACGGCAGGGAATAATTCCTCATCTTTTTTTCATTTGAATATTTTACTATAGCACTCGGCTTGTGATGACACACTCATCCTCATAGGGATGTTTTCCTAATAAAAAGGAAGTTGGTGAGGAGTGAGTATTCTGTTTTTCTCTCTTACAGCCCGTGGATATCAGCTTCTAAAGAGTGGGCTTTAATGACACAGGCGCCTTTTGTGTGTAGCAGCCAGGCAAGGCAGTGGCATTTACAAAAAGCAGCCGGTCAGAACTGATGCTCACTCACCAACTTTAGCTTAATGCCTTCTATCAGTGACAGGAAGGATTCTGTTTCCTTGAAGCTTCAGTTTCTCCATGTTGCCTTCGGGAGGAAAAACAATACAATGGACATGTTAAAAATAGCATCTTTGTTTGCATGTCACAAAAAAGGTGTTTTTCCTTCTCTTTCCAAGTCAATTTAAGATTAGAATGAGGAGATCCTGCCATCTGGTATGCAATAAATGTGGGATTCCTATATCTTTCCAACTTTATTATAGTTTGAGATGTTTCTGAGAATTAGCTCAATGTATATGTCCATGGTATATCAATGAAAAGAGTTAACATTTTCATTTATTTTAAAATTGTCTTTATTCCTTACTGCTAGCTTTTCCTGCTCTCCTTTATCCTTTAGGCCTGCTCAGCTAGTTACATAGAGAAGGGAGTGGTAAGCCTGGGTTCCTCTGGATATATTTAGTAATGAACAGATGTAGCGCACTGGAGCGGAACACACCGCTTGTGCTCGCCTTGGTGTGTGGCTCTGTGTGTTTGCGCGTCTCTTTGTCTGTGACTCTTCATTCCAAAGCAGTTGTACCATTATGCACTGCTGAGTCTGAGTCAGCAGCATATCGCTAGAGAACTAGGTCAGAACTGACCTGCACATGCCTGCTCACCAAAAAAGACCCCTGCAGATCTGCATAGAAATACTTCTCACAAAAGCATCCTCTACCATTTTAAAATGGGTGTGTCTGTAGCATCACAACCCAAATAAAAGAACTATACAAGCAAAACCAACAAGAAATCACTAAATATTTAAGGATTTAACATATTTTTCCATTACATGCATATCAAATTTATTAAAAAAAGCATCCTCTCGCTACGAAAAAACAATTGGCTTCAGTTACAAGTAAATATATACAGTACCTGCTAACAATCTAGCAACTTTAGCAAGTATTTTTTTTTTATAAAACTACGAGAACAGAAAACAAGTTTTAGGCAAAATTTCTGTGGTTGGTTATTTTCATAAACAGCTGCTTTTATTGAGCTTTGTTCGTCTGATTAGATAGGATGAAGCCCACAAAAAGTATATGTGTAAACTTAAAATAGTATTAAGAACACTAAAAATAAAGGTATACCCAAATCTTTTGGACATTTTACTGACTATTCCTAAATATAGAAAAAATATATCTTTTAGTAGTTGCATAAAATATGTGCAATCTCAGAATTAAAATCAGGTTTAACATTTTTAAGGGCAAAAACACTTGTACAAAACAAGAGGGTGTCAGTTGGGCTTTTGTCTGTGTTCTTCACGTACCCATCCAGATAAATGACAGCTTACTGTGAGAATAACATGAAAGGAGCTCTGGGTGTGGCTGCTTATAGAGGTAATTATATAAAGAGGACTGGTCTGGAGCTTTATGGCAGACCCCTTTGTTTTTTCCTTTCCTCCTCTGCAACTCTGATTAACAGCAACACTTGCTGCCATGGAGACATGTGGAAAATGCAAAAAAAAAAAACAAAAAAACTTCTTTATATGGATTTCTGGATATTCTGGATAATCCAGAAATTTCTTTTTGGATTTCTGCAATTGCAAATGTTGTATATTTCATATTTAAAATGAGCAAATTATATATTGATGTTATGCTAAAGTTTGTTTGCAACTTTTCTTACATTTTTCAGCTTTGGACAACAACTCAGTTCAATAATACATTAAAAAGGAGACAACATCATCTGTAATGAGAGACTCTTTAGTCCGGATGTCCCGAAACTTCCCGGAAACCAGTGCAACAAAGGAAATTTGTGTTAAAAAAACAGCATTTCCAGTTTCTAGTTTGCAGCCATTATATAACATGAACTTGACGAAGCATAATATTATTTGTTCTATATAGTGAAAATTCCAAATATTCTTAGTTGGTTTTAGGTTACAGTAGAAAACAATTTAAAAGGTTTAAAGAATAGATTTAAAAAAAACTGCACACATCTACATGTCTGATTCTACTTGGATTCTGCTCACTCAACAGATATAATAATGCAGACACAGAAGAGCCTTTTTAATCCAAACGTAATAACGAATTCATTTGGGAATTTTGCAGATGAAAATTGTGTTGGATATGGTTTGTTCACACCAATTCAATTTTTTCCATTCAGTAACTTTATTGTCAATTTGGGAACAATAAAAATAAAAGCAATTCTCTGCATGCCAACACACAATCACACTCTCTTTGAGCTGTTTAGTGCCATGAATTTAATAAAAATACAAAAAATGGATAAAAATAAAAATAAAACCCAAGTTAAAACTTCATTAAAAAAGAGTAGCAAAATATTTATTAAAAATGTGAGTTCTTTTTGATTCTTCTACCTGTTATGTAGGTTCCAAAGATTGTACCACCACTAACAGTGCAATGACATTGACATAAAGCTTTCACCATGGAAAATGAGAAAATCTACTTGTGGAATTAACTTGTGTATTCACTGAATAATGTTACAACAAGCAGCAGAGCCAAGTATAGTTTACAAAAGGTTCAAAGACATGAGGCTAAACCCCTGTATTAAAAATGGCATAAAAATGCCTCTGATCTTGCTGCAGATCAGGATTAGAAAGCTCTCTTGCCTTGAAGCACAGTTCTTGCTCTTGACTCTACAGTTAGAGAGAGCAAATCCATGTGCATGTGTGCTCCCCAATCACATCAGGACCGCCTCTTCCCCTCCTTTAAACTAAAGACAACAGGCTTCTCATTTAGAATTTGATTTGTGTTCTACGCAGTATTAATGGGAGAAAGAAATGTCTGACACACTGGAGCAGAGCTCTTTTTAACTTGCATCAACACGCATTACCCCATCACCACCACCACCACCACCACCACCGCAACACACACCCAAATACATGCAGGCCTCTTTGAAGTTTCTAAGGTTACATCAAGATGACGATATTAGTTCACTTTTGTGCAATTTGTGTTCATTTATTTAAATGTTGTTAATATGATAGAAAAAACACAATATATGATCTACAGAGCTACTGTTTTGGTGTTATCGTGGAATCCATATTTTTCTTTGAATAATTATCCACTCTGCCTGCATAGTATTGACTGCGGATTATACTTCCAGGCAGCAGCTGTGATTTAGAGATTTATCTGGCTGTGGTCAGGATCAAACCTACATCTGTGGATATTGCTATTTCTTCAAGTCATATAGTTTTTACTGTTCTCAATTACTTTACTTGAATTGCCAAGATATTTTATGTTATATATATATTTTTTATTTTAACACAATTTATAGAAACATAATGGGAAACGTTTTCTCTGATTTTAACCCTTGTGCTATCCTAGGCACTTTAACATTGGGAGTTGGGTCATCTAGACCCCGCTAGACACTGAACCTTTTTTTCTTCAATGATTTTTGATCTTCACTGGTGTCCATGGATTACATGAAATCCTCTCCACCTTTATCCACCTTTGTCATGGCAGGGATAACACGTCAATGTAAGGGTGGGGTCATAGGATAGCACAAGGGTTAAATTGTACATAGATGCAATATTTAAGATTTTTTTCATATTTTAGATAATTTTTTATATGTAATTTTGGGAAAATGTAAAGTGAAAGAAATAGCAAATGAAAATTAATAAAGGATATAGCATGACCGGCCAACTGATGAATATGATAATAAGCCTGAAGGATGTTTTTCCATTTAGATCCCACATATTTAGAAGTAGGCAGGTATTGCTGGATAGGTGAATAGTTAGGATTAACCACTGGGCGGCAGCATGTTCAAATGGCAGCATGGAGCTCAACTTAATCTGGTTGGCTCTGGGTTGCCATGGATACATGTCTGTGTGTAGCAGGAGAGACACAGAGGGCAGTGTTGAGCTGGAAGATGGTATGCGAATCCTAATGAGCAGCTGAACAGAGCCTCTCACACAGAACAAACACATTGATGATTTTTTTAAATCTATTTTTTGTGTTGTTTTAGGGCATTTCCCTCTTTTTCTTATCTAGCTATACACACACACCACTGCAGCTGACTGAAGGTTATGACTCTGCTTTGAATGGTTAACGGAGGCCGGTGTATTTCTGTAGACAAGATTGATAGGCGGTAGTATGGACAGCTGTTACATGGTACTACAGACTGCAGCTGTTTGGCCCAATCTTCTGCTGATATTTCAGGCAGCTGCTGCCATATGCTTGTATTTTCATGTTACAGGACCAGCATGCTTTGTAAATGATTTCAAAATCTTGAAAAGCTGTTATAAAGATTTGGATTTGCGTTTGGAGTCAGTACATTGATGTTAACATGCTCAAAGAAAAAAGGCAGTGAAATGAAATAATTGACATATTGTATATCTTCTGATGTTTGATTGCACTAACCCCCACCCCCACTTCAAAAATGAAGCAGGATGCATAACTAGATTTAAGGTTATGTAATACTGGCTGCAGGCATGGAAGATGTGTATAATCCACTCTTATTTGAGTTAAATCTCTCTCTCTCTCTCTGCCTGTCTCCTCTAAGAAGACTGAGGCCTCTACATAAGTTTTCTGTCTCATCAGACAGGAAAACTCATCTCTGCTCACAACAGTCTTTTACAGATCGACTCTGCATTCATCTTTGATCCTATACCATATTTTACTGTGGTACTATCTCTGGTTTTTAAGATGTCTCCTGATGCATAAGGACACACATTACTCTTAAGACAATGAAGGATTTCCTCTTTGAGCTATGACTAGATCTATTTTATTTGAGCTAATGTTAATGGCTAGAGAGCCTGTTATTTCTTTAGATCTAAAAAAAATCTTTTATGAACTGCATTGTATATTTGTATTATGAAGTGTTTGTATTATATAAGAAAGGTTCGATTTGTTGGTTAAGATGGTTTTGCATAACACAAGACTTTAAACTTCACAGGGGATTTTGTGTTGCTTTTTCTTTAAAATGTTTGTCCTTTATGTTTTTTTCTTCTGCAGCAGGTTAGGTTAGTTTTGGCTATCTAGATATAGAAAGAAAATTATCTCTGTCAGAACCTAGTATAAATGTTAGCTGACACAATCTACAGTATGCTACTGTTACTATGTGGAGAGCATATTGAATCAGCTTTTCTTCCTTTTTGAGATAATAATCTTCTTTTGAAGGCAGGAGAGTTTGCTGCAAATTTACTTTCATGTTTATTTTAAACATAAAGGAACTTTTAATGCAATCTGACACGCATGGGAATTGTATACATGTTGTAATCAAGGCTATAAATAGCAATGCTGGGACTGGATTTACATGAATATTTCATTTAAATGTGCATCTCATAGGGAGAGTTTTCTTTTTTTGGAGCGATAAAATAGTTTTGTCCTAAAGACATGCATCAAAGAATTGCATAGTACTCTTTTGTGTGAATGACCCCATAGTCAATGATCTAATACAGTTATTGATCGTTTCTTAAATATTACACCAATAATGTGTAATTTATATTGGGAATGCAGAGAACTGTGTGTTTTTTTTTTAGTTAATGGCTGGTAGATTTTTCAGCCTAATTGTAAACCAACACTTCACTTTTAATATGTGCAGTACAGACATTGCACGAGCACTATGCAATGCTCTGTAAATCAGATCTCCGTTTTGAAGTATAGAAGCTCTGTAGTGAGCTGAGATGGTGTCTGCAGTTTCATAGGTTTTAACCCTCTGGATTGTTTTATGGTGTGTGCTGTTGGAATATTGTTTCAGACTGGTTCAGAAAAAAGGTTTTATTCTTGAAGCAAAAATATATCTTGGAATACTTTGCAGATGCATTTATTTCAAACATGCTGATCAAAATTTGAGTCACCATTTATTTCATTGCAGTAATACATATAACTACCATACTCCACACATGCTTTTTTATTCTTTTTATGGACCAGCATGAGCCAAAGAAACACACACTGTGAGTGCCACAGTAGAGTGATTGTAATCTCTAGCTCACGCAGCTTTAATCTTCATAAATAATGAATATTTGATGACTTTCTCATTGATAGAGCATGACACCTGGGCAGCCCACCCAGGCATATACTCACTTTAGGGAATTGTTCCTGGTATAAGTCTTTATCTCAGATGAAAGCATCTGATCCAGCAGTACTAACAAGAAGATATGCAAAAACACCAACATATGTTTTACTTTAAATTTGCAGTTCTTCTTTTGAAAATAAAAAGGTTCACTAGTTGAAACATTGCTTTTTAGTTGTATGTTTGTGTATGTGCTGCTGTATGTCTTCCTTTTACAATCTGACTTCTGCTTGCCTAGCAGGGACCATAATAATGGTTGTCAGCACTAGATGGTTGCTAGGTAACAATTACCTGACTGTGCTTTGCTTGCACTGAATTACACAGTGGACTATGTGCATGTGAGTGTGTAGAAGGACGGAAAAATACAGCAAAGTACACCAACCTGTGTCTATGCTACTGCACAGCAAATAGCACAAGCAGATTACTGGCTACAATGTGACTAGCTTATTAGGTGAGTTAGCAGTGAATGCCCTCTGTTTGAGTCTTTCATTATGGATTGTGTTTATGTTAATTAATTATGTTACAAATGTTACTATTTTGGATGTGTAAGTAATTCCTGGGAATCTTACCCTTTTGGTCATTTTTATTGGTTGGTAGTTTTGTTTCCTGAAGTGATTCAATCCAATAAAAATCTTGTTTTTGGTGTTTTTAAAATAAATGTTACTGTGGCATTTTTTTCATGATGGCTGACATACATAAAGTAAAATTAAAATTAATATCGTATTTCTGACTATTTCTTAATTCAAATCATTATGAATCAGGAGCAGGCGAAAAATTCCGTTTGAAAAAGCTGTAGCTTTGATGGAGCCGCTACAGTTGAAAGGCCACAACCTCCATGTTCTGCTCCATTATGATGCATCCATTTGTAGAAAAATAGATCCATGTACTGAATTCTCTCTGTATTCGCGGGGTTTAGGGATCAGACACATCCACGAATATGCAGAATCCGCGAATATGGAAAACCCCACCCCCGCGGCTGAAGAATGTCCGTCACTGATCTTTACTCATCAAAAACCCTTCTGAGACATTTCTGATGCTTTGTCTGTGCCCTAAACCCAGGAGCCTGTGCTTCCTCCTTCATCAGTTAAGTGTGAGAGGTCACCTTCTTCCAGATAGGCCAGTTTCATTCATCATTCATTCATCCAAATTATATTATCCACTGCGATTATCTTCCTCAGCGTATCAGGATATTTTCCGGCCACTTCTGAGTCAGCTGATGCCATCTCCTCATGCAGGGGCACAAACTTTGGTTGCTAGCGATTCAGGAACTGGTGGAACCAGCTCTTGCTTGCTGTGAAATATTCTTTCACAGCCGACAAGGAAGCCGATGGGCTGGCGTGATCACAGTGGGATTTTAAAACATTCTCTTCCTTATGACATACTTTGATATTTATATCAGCGTGGATTTGGCACTAAGAATATGTAGGACCTCAATTTATGACACCTCTTCACTGACCAACAGTTCTCTTTTCATTCTTTTCCATTTATGCAACTTCCTTCAGCATCCACAAATTTGCTTGCTTGTGATTATAGAAAATTTAAGTGACAAACTCAATTCTGGATTAAGATTCTTGATTAGCCTATTTTTTTTAAGACCTGACCTGAGATTTAGGGTTTGCCACTAAACCAGTGAAGATTCTGTACTCTGCCAACGTAGTTTACCCTAAAAAATTTTAAGAGTCACCACAGCTGTTCACATAAAAAAAAAAAAAAAGTTTTTTAAATTTCAACATTTTCATAATATTAAACTCACAGTTCTTTCTAAATCAACTCCATGTTGTGTCAGGAACTGCTAGAAAAAAGCCCAAAGAAGACCAGATTTGATGGAAAAACCTAAAACATTCATAAATAAACTCAAACAATACAGACAAAGGGAGAAACAAAAAAGAGCAACATAGTAGATGACCTGTCAATGAAGACCTGAAAACCACGCCTAAATAAACTGACATCATTAAGTTAAATGAAGACAGATGTGTATAAATTACTTAAACTTGGTGTAAAAGGAAAACACACAAAATGAAAGCAGAAATATGACTGAAAAAACCCAAAAAAGTGCAACTAAAAGAAACATCCTTACAGTTTGATTGCGCTGTACAGTGAAGTACTAAAGCTGTTCAGAGAAATTAAGGAATAAGTATTTACCGGTAACTGATTATTAAACAACCATTTTTGACGAAGCATGAAAGACAAAAATGTAGCAAATAATTTTTATAAAACATGTGCAACAAGGAAGGCATCATGAAAACATTTACCAAATCTCTTTCTGTATTTACCTGTTAGCTGATGACTGTTACCAGCTGTCCAAAGCTGCACACTCTGGCCTAAATTAAGGTCTTTATTTGCCCTAAAACTTCAGTAGAGACACGGTAATGGCACTGTGACTGCACTGGAGTGAATATTGTTGAGAATATAATTAAAAATACCTTCTGTGGATCACATGATTGATACCAAGGCAGCCAACAGGCTAGAGATCTAATCAATTCCACTCAGCCTTATCTTGTTTTTTTTTCAAGATTTCTAAGATCTTAAATACTGGATTATAACATTTAAAAATATAATTCTATATTGGGCTATTTCCAAAATGTTAGAAATTCGAAAGTTCCAACTGTATGCAAGTATTGTACAGTAAAATCTAGGATGCACAATTTGTAACGATGCTCTTCAAAAGCTGATATAATTCAATTGGTTCTTTACAGCAAAGACCTGAGGCCAGTAGGAGGCCATGGCACTTCCCCCCAGAACTGCTTGCCAACTATTTCAGACTTGGATGATACATTTGGAGATCATTAAATGGTCCTAAATGAGACCCTGGCGTGAGAGTGCAGTCTAACCATCTGGCTCTATTGTGCGCCTGAGCTGTGTTCAAATTCAGCCAGCAGCTTTAGTACACCTGATTGGATGAATGCTGGGTGTGCCTTACAATTTCAGCCAATCGGGGAGCCCTTTAATCACACACTGAAAACCTGCCCCGGTCACTCTTTTTCTCTTTGAATGGACCATCGGGTTAGATGCTCTCTGTATTGTTCAAGCTGTTGATGTGCTTTCTTACATTGGTGGCCTCTAATAAAACGGGATGACTACTTTTATGTGTCTTTGCTTGGTAAATGTGTAAATATATGTAACTAAACAGAAGACAAACTTGAACTCTAAGCAGATTTCAAAGTTGTATTCTGTTCTTCAAAGGCCTAATACCCTAAGACCTACACAGCTCTTTGTAATGAGTTTTTAAATAGTAAAAATACTTCAACTTTTTCAGCTGGCCAATTAATTTTTTTAAACATGTTAGTTTACTTGAGATGTTTTTGTTTCTCTGCATTTTACAGGTCACAAGTTAAGCAAGGACCTGAAGCACTTCCTGAGCTTGAGGTTTCAGAAGTCGTCACCTGACCATGAGCTGCAGAAAACTATCCGAGCCAATCTTTATCGTCACGCAGTGCCTTGTGAGTAAAACGTTTTACATTGTTTTTCCTGCTTTCCCCTTTTTTTTCTTCCTTATTCTGGCTTGTTTGTAATTTTTTCAACCTTTTTTATTTCTGCTTTATCATTTAAGAGATTCAGGAGCCCCTGTTCTGATGAGTTGAAGAAGACTATGTTCATTATATTGTTTATTATTGCTTTCCACTAAAAGCACTTTAGTCTTAAGCGGCCTCTAGCAGAATTTTTACAGTTGTATCACATGGCTGTGTAAGGGAAAGCGTGGGGTCGAGCCAAACTTTTCACGCTGTGTCAAACGCCACATCTTGGCTCGCTTATATCACATCTAGTCAGGGCACATTGACATAGTTTAGTTCTCTTCACAATAAAATATTAAGGATTTCGACAAAACTCAGAGTGGTAAACATTAAAGACCTAGTTTAGATCACCACTCAAATGCACACAAGTGACTAATCAAAACAGCGCTGTCTCCTCCTTCAGTGTCCGTGTTTTTGAATGCACGTGTTTGTGATGGGCTACACCTTAAGAAAATGCGGCTTCTAGGCAAATCTGTTTTTTGCTCTCTTTTTGCTCTTGGCATTTTCTCGCTCTATCTGAGCTTCTCTTGCACTCAGCCATGTGACTAGTAAATCCGCCTCTCTGAGCCTCTCACAGTGCCCTGTCTAGGATTATGATGTCCTGATATATTGAAAATAGATTCCTGCCTGATTATGTGATAAACATGGCAGGCTCTTGCAAAGGTCACGACATGATGCAGATGCTCTGGTGTGCAGAAGGCAAAGTGTGATCCAGATGTAAATATTAACATTCAATTTAACATTTTGATATATTTCAAAACAATTATATAAATGTTGGTCGAGGACATTAAGATAATTCTTTTGAATAAAAATGTCTTAAATGTTATTGCTTTAATAAAAAATGTGACTTATCCTTTTGTACAAAGATACAACAAAACACAGTGCATGATTTATTTTTTTATGCATGATGTTTCACATTTTTAGGTGACTAAACCAAATGTTCATCCATTTTTTACTCCATATTTGTGATAAACCAACAGATACTTGCATGAATAGATAAAGTGAAAAGAAATAACATTTAATATCTAACTGCAATAGACTTGATGAGAAAGCATTTTAGTCTGTCAAAAGGTCAGAGGTCAAATAGAATTGCTCAAAAGACACCAACCAACCCTTAAAGCTGCTTATTTAAAATGCAATTGAGGGGTTAAAAATATATTTAGAAAATCTAATGTTTTTGGTACATTAGACCAGTGTTTTTCAACCAGTGTGCCGCGGCACACTAGTGTGCCGTGGGAGATGGTCAAGTGTGCCGTGGGGAATTGCCCTCATTAACTGATCTAAAAACATTTTCCATCTCCAGGATTTCAGCTCTCTGTTCATCCAAACAGGACTTGATAAAACACTGAGGAGTTAGGAATATAAAAGATCGTAAAATACTTTTTCTTTGCGTTTATTTTATTTTATTAAAGACATTTTGATAAGAATGACGTACCGCGATTCAGCTGCAGCTCCGGCTGTATTTTGTAAAAGTCCCGCCCCTTTAATTGTCTCCACCAATCATTCTTGAAGGCTTAATCACATGTCATCAGTCTGACCAATCAGAAGTGGTTAAAGTCTTCACTTCCTTGTCTCGATTTAGCTCGTAAAATCGCTCAGTTCTAACAAAAATACCAGCTAAAGCTCGTCTTTAGCGGTGTTTTTTTTTTTTAATTTTTGGATCCTGGTGTGCCGCGGGATTTTTTTTAAGGTTAAAGTGTGCCGTGGCTCAGAAAAGGTTGAAAAACACTGCATTAGACCACCACAAGTTTGTCAATACTCAAAAAATGGACATGGTTATCTTGAAGGTAAATGAGGTCATGGGATATTTATAAAGTGTCCACAAGGCAATCCCAGCAAAAGACTGGAAATTCTGTCCTGAGGACTTCAAATAAACATGTGTAAATCACCTCAGACATCTGAGGGGGTTTCTGAGCATGCCATTAAAAGAAAGTACTCTGTTAAGATTAAAACAATCCCACAACTTTATGTCCATCAGTAAAAACATTGCATTCTACGCAAAGCTTAAGACAGCACACACCACAGTAAAACACGGCAGTGGCAGCATCATCATACTGCTAAGGCTTGCTTTTCCTTTTTTTTACTTGTATATTCTTTTCCCACTTACAATAATAATGACATAAATCTTTGATAAAGACTAGCTGATTTGGTAAAATTAATGTTTGAAATGATGCAGCAACAATATTTCAGCCAGCTGTGAAGATTTTACACTCTGGTAACTTAAAGCTGAAATGGCCAGTAGGTACAGTAAACAGGAGAACTACACATAACAATGGATCATTTATCATGTGGCCACAGAGTGGGGTCTGTAAATCCTTTAAGACATAATGTTGACTAATATTATTGGACCACTGTTTTAAATGAAACGTCAAAGTGAAAGCTCATCTCTCAATACTGTTTGACCTTCCATGTCTATCTGTAACACAAAATCACACATTGTTCTAATCAGTAGATTGGGTGGTAAGTCATTGCATTAGATAAATATTTGTATAAGTTTTTTTTACAATATAAATATATATTATACAGTAATATTAAGTGATACATACAAATATTATTCAATAATGTATGTAATATATACTATACATAACTATATTAATTTTATAGATTTAAATATTAATAATATTTACAAATAATATTAAATATAATAATATATTTAATTTTTTATTTGGATGGTTTATCTTTTTTTATTAGAAGTGATAAAGCAAAACACGTAACTATGAGTCTCAGGGCATATTCGTATCAGGAAAATCTGTTTGTTTAATTGTTTCCATGGTCCAGACCAAGTGAGGATTTTGTTACGTTGGGTTCAGTTTGTATATACCTTACACTTTTTGCAAGTGATTAGAATTTGTAAACAGAAGCATGTGTGTGTGTGTGTGTGACAATTGCTGCATCTAATGGCCAGAAATCATGACAGCAAAGCATAGCAAAAATAGTTTAGAAAAATTGTTATTGAGGTCTTGCCTTTTACAGTAGAATCCGTTTTAAAGTCTGTTTCAATATGCTGTGTTTGCTGGATGCTCTATTTATTTCCCTTAATGTCCAGCTAAAGAAGTTTGTTATTTCCAAAAAGGCTTGATGGCGGTTTCAGTTGGGGCAGATTGGGGTTGGTTAATATTCACACCCTAAGTAAACTAGAGATGCCACAATTATCGGTTTAAAACATGTGTTCCACCTTTGAATCTAATCATAAGAAAAGTAAAGTGTTGCATCCCTATTGTTTACATTAAAAGCATTAAACATGGAGGAACATTAGGAGGAATTTATTATTTATCGTTACATTTCACACTAAATGGTTTTTGTTGTTGCTAATTGCATATTAGTATGCAATTGAGGTTTGAGCTGAATCTTTGGGAAATTGAATCAATGCTTCCCTAAAGTGAACTGTGCTTGAGTCCAGTTGGAAGGAGACCAATAGCATCTCTTTTTCAAGCTCTCTTTTTGGTCCTGGTCTGCTTGTTTGGTGCTGGATCAGATTTCACTTGAGTAAATACACACCAGTAAACTTGTTTGAGACTAATGTGTGAATCGATATCTGGTTCATTATATCCAAACCAAGTAACAGAAGGGGGATACATTGTAAAATATGAAGGAATGTAAATCACTCAAAATGGTCCAAACTCTATGTTAGCATTTTTTTTTATGGCTGGAGTTTCATGATTCCTTACTTATCTTTGTTTTTACTTCTGTGTTGAAGACCCACTCCAATAAAAATTGCTATTTTTATTTTTTACCATGTTCTTGTGGCATTTCCTGGTGATAGGTGGACATATATAAAGAACATTAAGCTTAAAATTGCTGTTCAGAGTATTGATTCCCACTGTTGTGAGTTTGCCGACACAGTTTGAAAAAGCTTTTAGGTGTGAAGCTACTATGGCAAGCTACAAGCTCCCTGCTCCGCTCTATTCCGATGCATCCGCCGCTTGCAGACGGTAAGATCCACTTTTGTCATCATTTTCCCCATTTGAGCTGGAATGCGGTTCAAAACTGGATAGTTTAGATATTGCTGGCCATTTTTGTTGCACCGCTATTTTTAGGCTGGGGGTGTGAGGGGCTGTAAGCTAGTAGGAAAGAGTGTAAACCAAGGGATGATGGGAAGTGGGGGCAGGCTTATTCTGTGTAAACGGACCGTTGTGTCGCTCTGCTCAAACTATGTCCTAGAAGTTGATACAGGTTTTTTGATTTGGGCAAAAAACAGCATAATCATAATTAAAAGACCACTGGGAACACTTTGAATAGAGATCAAAAGATGATTGGAGTGGATCTTTAACTATTTTTTATGTCTGTCTAGACAAGAAGAGGCGGTTGTGGCGACCTACAACTGCTGCCATCCTTTTTTATTGTCCCTTCCTCTCTTGCAAACAAATATTTTCCTAACATGACGAGGCAGAACAACAAAAGCAGTCAAATAAAGCCACACTTCTCAGCCGTGTGTTTTCTTTTGTCATTGTTTGTTGTGCGCCCTCCCGCTCCCTCCAGACTGTTCTCTTCTCCCCATGCTTGACTCGAACAGGTGGGTTTCCCTCTGCCTGAGGTGTTTTTTTCCTTTCATGTTTCTTTTTGTGTGTGTGTGTATGTGTGCTTGGGGACATGTGTTCATGTGTTTTGGAAAAAGCGCCCACCCTCCTGTCCGTCCTTCTTCCCTTGCTTTGCTGCCACAGATGGCCATTGTTGTTGTGCGCCGCAAATGTCACAGTTGATAGAGAAGTTCTCCCAATCTCTCGTGGGATTCGTTTCCCCTCTCTTGTCTGCAGCTGCTGCTTGCGGATGAGGGTTATCTCCGCGTTATCCCATCGTTTGAGCCACAGAGTGAACCAATCATCCCTCCCCCACCTGATCTCTCCCCTCCCTCCGTCTCTCTGTTGCTCTTCTCTCTTCTTCACTTCAAATCCTCCAGTGAGTGTCAGCGTCCCTGTGGCTCGGCGGTGGCTTCTGCCTTCTTCTGTCTCTCTCTGTCATACTCTAGCTGCTCCTGCTGCCTCCCTGCCTCTGCTGCTCTCACCCTCCATCTCCTCCCTTCTCTATCTCTCTTTCTCCCTCCCCTACTCTCTGTCTTTCATTCCCTCGCTTCCTTGTTTTCCACCCCATTGCCGATCTCGGGGAAATCATTGTGAGAGACAAATTTCTCTGTTTGCCGCTCACACAAAGAAACGGATTACTGGTTGATTTGCTGGCTCCGGGCTTATTCTGCATCCAGGCAAGTGTCATCTCCTCACTGTCCTCTACTGCACTTAATCGTTATTTTTTTCATGCTCTCAACATCATCGCCATTCAGAGTCTGTTATGTATGCTTGGCAGAGAGTGTGGTTGATGCTGTGTATATAGGCTAAGGGAATCAGGGAAGGTGGGGGTAGGGGTGGGAATTATGTGAGGGAAAGAGGAGGGCAGGCACACTTGGATCAGGCACGTCCAACCCAGAGGGACAGATGGCCAGTAGCCCTGGTGCTTTTACCTCTTTGCTTTTCTGATTTACCCTGCAGGCTTTGTGTAAGGCCCACTAATACACAGACCTTCTTTTCAAGAAGCAAGACATGGCTGCTCTCCTTAGAAGAGGGAGGGGGGGGGGGTTCAGTGTGTAGAATGGACAGGGTACAGGAAAGGATAGGAGCTGAAGATGGAGGACAGGGGTAGAAGGAGAGCAGGTTTCCAAGAGGAGGCTGGGATAGAGGGGAAGAAGGGAAGAAATGAGGAGCTGGGAGCAAACTGGAAGGGGGGGTCATTGGCTTTGAATGCAAGGAGGTCAGGTCCAGATGCTGCTCAAACAAAAGGGCTTCTCTGGGGGAACGGCAGGGGGAAGCGTGGCACTCGCCATTGTGTATGTCGCTGCATTGCAGGGTGCTGCCGGGGAGCCTCATGCTAATGATGGCCATTCATTCTCGTAATGGATGAGTGGGCCCCAGTTTCTGTTTGTCTGCCTTTCACATACGCACGGTTCATATTTTGTTCGTTTACCCAGACATCCGTTGTGTTAACACACAGTTCTCTCTAGAAATGGCAAGGGATGAGAAAATGATGGCAAACTTAACGAGGAGGCTTTGCAAATATGGCTTTTTGCATGGTAATGATGTAAAAAGGCAGGTGCAAGGTTTCTGTATGTGCAAGAGTGTGTTTAGAAGCTTTGTACTTCATGCTTGATGCATTTGCTTTTTTTAAAATGTATTTTACAGAGGCAATGACAAACAAGTGTCATATGTCAACAAAAAAGAATCTGAATTTAAATTCAGATCAAAATAATAAGAAAATCCTTCTATTTAATAATCAGAAAGATAAAAATATGCATTGAAGTTTTTTTCAAGGTTTCTTAGGTTATTTTTGGTATTTAAAAAAATCCCTCCATTATTAATATGAAATGCTTTCGACACCACAATCTCCTCCTCTGTTTGTACAGCCTCCTGGAGCTGCTAATCAACTTAATCAAGCCTGTGATCGCGAATATAAAGTGCCTCACAATAATATTTATGTAACACAGCATCCTTATTCACAGAGCCATGTCAAGCTAATGTCAGATAGTTTCTTTTTGATCTTGTTAATACTCAGGTTAGTGTAGATTGTTGAGAGGATCACTTCAGTTACTTAGGGCAAATTGAAGCCATAAGACTGCAGCGTCTGCACGCTCGGTCCAGACTGATGTTTCAGCCAAAGAGGGGCTCCAGTCGGCTCTAAAGTATAATTGTTTATTCAGACAGGTTCAAACCAAGCTCACTCTTCAGTTTAGTCACTGCGATAAAATGCTGCCGATGAGAATCCTCTTGATCAGGTTGAGAATATGAAGTGTTTCTGTTTACTGACTGAACAGAGGTTCTCTGTTAAGGCCATGAAAACTCATCTGTGTGTGAGAGTCTTGTGATGATTAGGAGGAAATTCCGCTGTGATAATCAGTTAGCTTTCATAATGTGGCCTCGCAGCAATGCAGTGGACATGCAATTGATGTATTTCCCTGCGATTTTAAGTTTAAATTCCAGTTTTCTTTATATTGCCAAGTCCATTTAATTAATTGAGGTAACATTTGAACTAAAAGAGTGCTAAGCATGCTGTCGAAAATGTCTGGTTATGCCATCAAAACTATTCATGTATTTATTTACTGTTATAATTTGGTGATCAGTGATTTGTATTGTCACTCGTTTTGTATTATGACTGGCTTTTTCCTTTGAGTTGCCATGACTGGTGACTTTTTCCTCTGGGAGATGAATAAAGTTCAATTTAATGAGCAGTTCACCCCAAAGTATATTAACATTATGTCTATTTTGGTTGTCCCACACTTTTAAGGAGTACAAATACTTGTGTTTTTATACTAAATCTAAGATAATATCAGTGCTACTTATTGTAAAAAACAGATACCCTGAAGGGTTTGGGTGATGCCTTTACACATGCTTTGTCATCGTAGAATGTGTAACTACAAAAGGTTTGAGTATAATAATATTTTTTATTAACTAATGGGAAAATCTTCTCAAACACAAAGCAAATCCCTTCAAAGTCTGTCATTTTATATGTGTGTGACTTGCAGTGTGGGTCATAGTCGAGGTTTTTGTGTACAATTAAGATTATGGTGATACTTTGACAAACTTTGCTTATGACACAACGTTGGGATGCATTTGGACGTCTACTATCAAGTGTGCAAGTAGAGAAGTTAAAGTTTGAGCCTTTCTTTTAAAAACCTTTTAGGCTTTTTTAAATAGGATTTTTTCAAATTTCATGACAATTTAGTTTTTAATTTTTCTGATTATTTTTTTAATAAACAGCCATTTAACATGAATTTACACCTTTGCACCTTTATTATTTGCTGTTTTATTTACCGTTTATAAACTAAATGCTTGTAAAAAACATTGTTGTTTTTTTTGCTTTTAGGTTGAAGCGCAGTGTGGGCACTATGGGCCATATGCAAACTTTAGTCTGATGCAGCATTTGCATGTAATAAAAGCTTTCTAACCAATGTATTTGCTCTCCTAGCTTGGCTGTGTAAAGCTTTTTTGTGTAATTTCATTTGATCTTACCTCTTCATGATCATTCACAAACAATAGTAAATTCCTTGCTATTGAATAAAAAATAAAATGAAGAAAAAAAACAGCGTGTGAGAGAAGGAGTGGGCAGGAGTAGGCAGGGGGACGTGTGGTGGCAGCCATTGCTCTCAGATATAAACTGGTGTGTGAGTGGCTCACATTGGCTTAGCCTCCAAGCTGGGCTGGACATCTAATTTGCTTTGCTCATGGAGCTTTGAAGAAAAAACTGCAACTGCTTACTAGCTGCCTGCCTGAATGAGCTTGCAGACTAGGAGCTACTGCTCGCTCACAGACAGCTGGATAATTCATGGATGGCTTGGACAGAAAGGGGAGAACAGAATTCCGCCTGCCCACATTTATCTTTTTAAAGATTTGTATGGAATAACATGCAAAGAGTGCAAAACAGTGCAGAACAAAAGGAGTAGCATAGGCAGTGGAGAGGTAATTCTGTGACATTTACCGTACTTCCCCCCTTGGGAATGATATACCCAGCTTCCTGGATTTGACTGAAAAAGATGTGGGTGGGGATAAAGGCAGGTGGGGTAACTCAGAATACACCTATGGAGAGCTATGATGTGATATTAATAAACTGTTGTCTGTTGTTCACCCCTATGACAGTTGTGTGCATGCATGTATACACACTTGTCTGTGTAAGATTGGCTTTGTTTAAGAATCTTTATGTAACAGTGGCATTTTCTCACCACTGGCTCTTGCAGCAATTACTCCAATGTCATTTTTTATCTTACTTTAATGTTTTTTTTTTGTTGTTGTTGGCTCCTTCCAATATTATTCTCCTTGCAGGAAAAATATATATTTTAAACGTGGTTCCATTTTAAAATATATTCAGCAAAAAATGCTTCAAATGGTGCCATTTTTTATTTCTAGTGCACAAACCCACCTCCCCATTCTTATCCACCATATTGAAAAGGGAGAAATAGGGAGGGAGCAAGCGAAACAGCAGGAGAATAGCAACTGGACTCAGCTGCGAGGAGTGCTGTGACGCGAGCTGAAAGAATAGCTTGTTGTGTCGGGCAGCAGCAGTATTGTGTGTCAGGCTTTTCCCTCCCTGTGCCCTCTCCTCTTTAATGGGGGACTCAATCAACCTTTTATTTGTACAACAGTAGATTAACTCTATTGTGCAAAAAAACTACAATAACTGAAGCTTTTAAGAAGAATGCAAACCTAAACACATTGCTGGGTATTGTTCAAAATCGTTGAATTTGAATGGTTGTTTGCTAAAGCTCTTAACACCCAAGTCGCTGCAAAAAAAAGAAATTGTGTTTAATTTTATGCCAACTGTTAAATCAGAAAAGTTCAACTAAAATAGTGTGGATGTGCACATGTAAAAAATCAATATTCTGTTTTTTCACATTTTTTAAATTTCTTTTACAAACGGTTGCTTTTTTGTTCTGTATGACTAACAATAAGCAAAACAATGTTAGTTAGAAGAAGAGTTTAGTCATATTTTTAAAAGTCTAGAATTTAGTATGAAAGGGAATTCAATGCAATTCTCCTAAAACACCTACAAATAAGTTACACCATCATTTAAATGATCGTGTTGAGCAAGAGTTTGTAAATATTATTTTATTTATAATTGCTCTATTCTTATTATTATTCTTATTCTTATTATGGGAGTAGTAGCAGTAAAGATAAGATACCTTCCTGAAAATAGAAAAATCAATAAATATTTGTAATAGTTAATTATTATCTTTAAAGTACTGGAACTGATAATAATAATAATACATTTTATTTAGAATGTGTTTTACATTTTGAGGAAAAATCTCAAAGCGCTAGGAAGTTTTACCTTTTTAAAAAACTTTTATTTTAGTCCTTTTTATTCAAAGAACGTCACGTTACCCACAACTGAGAGCAATTTCAGGAAAGCTGCTTTGGCCAAATGTACATGGACTATCTTCCAAAGCAGACCATTTCCTGCAGAAAAATGTCAACAAGGTAAAGGGACTGCAATTTCATAAGGAACAGCTCATTTTGTAAAACTCTTATTAAAGGTCTAACATATCCCCAAATCTCAATAGCTGCTAAAAGGTAGCGGGGCAAACTGCTTCTTTTTTAAATATTTTCAATGAGCTGCTAAATTACTATCTGCTGAAATAGCAGTTTGTTAAACCAGACCAATCAAAACAAAAGAGGAATTTTCAAAATTCCTTTTCTAACCAAACTGAGCATTTTGGAAAGTATAGTGTGAAAGACGAAAGTTTCCTCCCGGATTCTTTTTGGAATCATCAACCTCCTAAGACCTGCCATCCACATGCATGGCCTTTGCATTTTGTGTTTTGTTACTACAGTAGTTATTCCCTGAAACTTGAACTCTAAGAAACCTTAAAGACTCCGTGATGTTAGAGCTTTATGGTTGTGCATGAACTTTATTGCATAGTACTAAGCTTTAAAGACAGCTGGTCAACAAAAGAAGTGGCTTCTTAATTAGCAACAGATCAAAACGTTAGTTAGTTGTAAGCTTACATTAAAATGATGATAAAACAATATCAAGAAATAAAGAAATGGAAAATAATATCACAACTAATGCAACTTTTACTGTACTTATTGCACTCATTTTATTAGAAAATGCACAGTTGATTTTAAACTGACAGTTTTACCTCTGTTATTGATGTTTTAACCAGAAAAGTAAAAAGTATTACTCTAAGCATGGAAGATTATATGCCATCTAAGAAGAAATGTCAGGAAAAAAATGTGACTGTATCTTTAAGTCTTAAAAAATCTTACGTTTTGTTTGCATTCATCACATAATTCCCCTGTGATTTTTAAACTGGAAGTCTATGCAATCAGAAATCACAGACACTGACAGATTCCTGATGAAGCTTCCTGTAACCCATGTTGGTCATCATTTGAGATAAATACAGTTTGATTCTCTTTTTTGGGCTGCACAATGACGCAGTGGTTAGCTCTCTTGCCTCACAGCAAGAAGGCCCGGTTCAATTCCCAGCTGGGGGACCTGAAACAGAACACCAACGGGGGACCTTTCTGCATGTTCTCCCCGTGCATGCGTGGGTTTTCTGCGGGGACTCCGGCTTCCTCCTATCCTCCAAAAACATACTTCATAGGTTAATTGGTTACTCTAATGAGAGTGCACGGTTGTGTGATATTGGCCTTGCGACAGACTGGCCACCTGTCCAGGATGTACCCTGCCTTCATCTATGAGTATCCAGGATAGGCTCAGGCAGCCCAGTGACCCCAAAAGAGTTGGGTTTAGAATCATTAATCTGATGGCCTTCAATATTGATACTGTTCTCTTCCATAAATCACCCATGTTTTATGGAAATGTTATCTAAAAAGAAGCTTATTCCTCATATATAGTTTTTTGTCTAAAACAAATATTTGTAAAAGTTAAAATTATTTCAGAAAGATAGACTGTTTTTTAAATGTAAAGGGATTTTTTGTAAAGGCCTAGTGAATTACTGGAAAAAAAATCAATTTTGGAAATCAATTTCTTTATCATTCCTATGAGCATGCCTAAAGAGTTTATCCCATGTAAAGTGAAAATATATGATATCTCTGAACGTGTTTGAATTTATGTTAATTACCTATGTGTGTAGCTAAAGCCTTATGTCTTCAATCTATGCATCTCTAATGAATCCTTTAGATAGCAGTTTAACTGCAACTCCCTCTGTAACTGTCAGTCCCCCTTCTAATTCTTTCTGCAAGTTAATTTCTTATTGCTTAACCTTTATACCTATGTTTCCATAACATACACCATTAGGATGAGACATGTTTATTCTGGAAACAAGCCGTATTTTTGGATGTCGTATAGAAAATACAGGTTTTTTTTTTGAAGATTGTTGAATTCGTTGGTTGTTCACAGTTCATTTAATAAGTGTGTTTAGATGCTGTTCCTACAATTTCAACCTGCTTTAAGTTAGTTCTTGTGTGCACTCCCCTAGCAAAAACTCACACCAACAGCCAGTCGGTTGTAAAAGCGGCAGATGTTAGGCTGAACTGCTGTGTGTTGGTAACTTTGTGTGTCTATAAGCGCGTGTCTGTGTGTATGTCTTTACTTGACAATGAGAGGAGGCCTCCCCCCGCCAACAACAGCAGGAAGACGATAGAGGGTATCGGATGTCGTGGAAGTGCTGTCAGACCTCTACCTATTGTTAAAACACAGCGATTTGTGTTTTTCACCTGGATTTGTGTGTGTGTGTGCACGTGATTGTTGCTGTTTGAAGCCAGTTAGACAGGTATAGAGTTAGCCTTTACAGCTAACTGGCAGTTTATTGTCGCTGACCTTGGTGGGAGGGAATATCCTCACAGGTGAATGGAGCTGTGTGTTTTAGAGGAATTAAAAGTATCTTGGCCTGAGGTGATGATAAGCAAAAATAATCCAGGTCAGACCAGGACAGCAGCATGGAAGCTGCAGAGGTAGAGACATACTTTTTCTAATGGTAATTTTGTTTGAATACCATATAAAAAAGTTGGTGTAATATTTGGACCCTTTTTGCTTGACAGGAGTTTTTAAGGAGAACTGGCTGTTTGGGTTGACGAATCTGTAAAAAACATTGTAATTAAGTACTTCTGGATTGGAAATTTTATATCATGGTGTCACTTGTTAAGAGAGAACGTATTCAAAAAATAAAAGAAACGGAAGACCAAAGTTCTCTTTCCTGTTTTAAAGGATCACATTTAAACTTGACGGTTACCTTTTATGCTAACGAGGCCTATAATGGTTGACTCCTTTATTCAGGTAGAACAATAAGGGTTTTAGTCATGTCATGGAAGTCAGGGAAGGCTGGAGGGGTCTCTAGATTTGCCCCTTTTCAGTTTGTGAATGAAATACTACTTCGGTATTTCATTCACAAACTGAAACATGTCTGTGTAGTCTCTCATTCACCTTGGTGGATTTCATCCAGTAGATGAAAAATGATAAACCAAGTTCTGTTTTTATACACTATTCAATGCTTCAGATAAAATGAAAGACTAAATCTGCATTGTCATAAAGTAAGCTTAAACTGTTTAAATATCTTTAAACACCCTATCCGGTCATCTTTTGATTTATTTTAAAAGCTATCCCAGTGGTCTTTTAATCCCAATTATGCAATTTTTGGCCAAAATAAAAAAAAAATCTGTGTTGTTTTCCAGAGGATAGTTTATGGACAGTGGCAGGAGTTCATTAAAAATGTGGTTCTAAGTTGTTGGTGGGACTGTTGATGCAGAGCTACCCTGCTCCCCCTTCCCGTCCCTGTTGCAGAGCTGAAAGGAGCAAGGAACTTGTGGACCGCCCAGTGTATTTTTTTTGCATAAAAGAAAAAAAAGCTCTTTTTTCAAAGTCATTTTTTATCTGCTCCTGATTCGCATTGATTTAAATAAAAAATACTCAGAAATGCTTACTTTTCTTTATATATGTCCGATTTCATTGGAGTGGGTCTTAAAAAAATAGGCAACATAAAAAGAAAAGAGCAAAAGAGTTTGTTACATGAAATCTGTCCGTTATAACTAACCTGTTTACCTCTATTTTGTTTTGGATGAACGTGCCAGCTTACTGATACTTTATCCATTGTGGAAATATACAAACAGAGTTACTCCCAACTACATGACTTTGAAAACAACTGAACTGTAAGATTATAGTTTAGAATCTTTATTATTAGATTAAACACAGCAGAGTAACAAGTTGTCACTGGCAGAGCTTTCATTTAGTGCATCTACAGTACAACCAATGAGTATGAGCTCACTGAAATGAATACAAACATACAGCAAATACAAGTGACTGAAATTAGTATCATTTTTTGTTTTTCTGAGTAAAGACTTTAGTTATGAAGATACAAGATCAGATTTGAGACTCCTCCACATTGATTAGAGACAGCAGGGATGACATAATCTTGAGGTCAGGAGACCTTTCAGACGCCTCTCAGAGGAGGCGTGACACACATGTTCCAATCGGAAGGGGCATCTGGGAAGCCTCAGGACTCCTTGGAGAGAGCTCCCAGCTGGCCTGGGAATGCTTTGGGATTACCACAGATGAGCCAGTAAAGGGTGTCTGGTTATAGGGAGGTCAAGAGACTTCTTCTTAAACAAATAAGTTGCTTTAAAAGAATGAACATGATTTGGAACAAACTGAACTAACAGACATGTTACCATATAAAAATCTTTTAGCTTTTTTTGTTTTTTTTCCCCAAATTTTGCAAATTAAAATTTGAGTTTAGTAGTGCAACTTAATGACTGAAACCTTGAATTAAATTACAAATATTCAAACTATCTGCAAATTCGGACTTGATTTTCAAAAAAGGTTTCAGTGGTGATCACCTAAATATTATTTATTGTTAAATATAAGTCTACTACTCAGAAGATCGTAGCAGCTACATTTTCAACCTCAATGGGTGAAAAATGTAAAGACTATTTAACTTAAAAGCGTTCCCTTAAAGTCCTGCTTTGACCATCTTCTGATTAATTTTCGAAGTGTTCCCAGTGGTCTTTTAATTATAATGACTCAGACTTAAGCCAATATCAAAAAGAAGGTGTCGATTTCTAGGACACCGTTTCTGCAGAGCAGCAGTAGTTCATTAGAAATTTGTCTCTGAGTTGCGGTCAGAACTATTGACAGGAAGTAAGCCTGCACTCCTTTCCCATCATTCCTTTGTTTACCCTTGCTATATCCAAATTCCCACCCTAATTCCTATATAGTTCGCTATATAGTGCGTTACAATCTACAATTCCAAAATCTAGTTTCTGCGAAAAACCAGTGTGTATTGATGCTCACTAGATCAGCGAATATAGACCACAATGTATTGTGTTGGAACAATTTTTGCCCCAAAAAATTTATCTAAATGCTTTTTTTAATAAACCATCAGTGTTTTTATCTTTAGAAGACAGTGGACCCATAAATCGCAAAAAGCTCACATCGATTTGATTTTAACTTTATGAAATATGATATCCCCCATTTAAAAAAAAAAAGAGTAGTGAGCATGGTGTCCGAATTGCTTTTAAAATTCAGGGCACTACATAGTGCCACACTATATAATTTTTTGTAGTTAGGGGTTGGTTAGGAATTCGAATATAGCCACTCTCTCTTGGTAGCTAACAGCCCCTTACAATCCCACACTAACATAAGAGGTGCGACAAAAATGGTGATCAATGTTGGAGCTTTCCAGCCGCACAGCTTTGAGTCAGATAGCAGCTCAGATGAGGAAAATGAAGACGCACATGGATATATTTGTCTGCAAGTGGATGCATCAGAATAGAGCGCAGCAGAGAGCTTGTAGCCTGCTGATTGTAATTTTTAAATAACAATAAACTTTTTCCAACGTCATTGTTTTTGCCTGCTACTGATTCACCATGACTTGAATAAAGGAATACTCAATTTTCTTTATCTATGTTCTCCATTATGAGGAAAATACTACAAGAACATATTAAAAACACCAAAGACACAATTTTCATTGGAGTGAGTCTCTCATCTTGTGTATCATCGCTTACAACAAGGGTTAGTGACACACTAAATCAAATAAATATTAATTGCAGAATAATTAAAGAGCAAAGTTTATACGAGACAGCTATAGGCTAAAAACAACGTCTGTTTATGAAATGTTCTTGCTACACTACCTCAGTTAGTTGAGGTTAGTTCAAAATGACAGTTTTTTTAAAAAGAAAACATGGTTCTATTTATGTTTAGTGCCTGCTCACTTAACATTTTTCTCTTCCTGTGCATTTGTTTCTTCTCCTCTGATCTTAGCTGGAGATAGGGGGACACGACAGGAAGTGGTGAGGGGAAAAATCAATGGCGCTGAGAAAACAGAAAATAGGACACAAGAAATTTCAGAGAAAATTGATGCTGACTTACTTCTGTCAATAGTACCAATGTAAACAACCAATCAAAAATAAAAATGGCGGTGGGAAGTAGAGGTACTTAATTGTTGGGAACTTATTGGAAACACCAGATATCAGAGTTAGTTTAGAGGTGTCAGGGCTTTAGGAATCATATACGCTCATCCAAAAAACTTCAGTAATTTTTCAGGAGCACAACCTGACAGGCTCTAAACCTCTTTTCTGCAAACAGCATCTAAAATCCATCTAGATTTGCCTAAAGAACTTATATTTTCTAAAACTGACTGATTTTCTGATGCAGTGCAGTGTGCAAAACTAGTTATTATTCATAAACCTTTCAACCTTTGCAAATTTTCTTCAACATATTGATTTAGGCATTTTATTATTTAAATGCCAAATGATGTGAAGCAACATGAAGCAAATAAATATTTGGGGGGGATTGTAAAAGATTCAGTGGCCAGATGGTCACATAATCTGCAGCTCTCTGAAGCTGAGCAAAGTGGCCTCTTTTTTTTTTTTTCTTCTAATAATCTCATGCATGTAAACCTTGTGGTTGCAGAACCCATGAAAAGAAGCAAACTTGTGTAAAAAAGAAACAAAAGCATTTACCTTGCACCTTAAGAAGTATTTTTATTGTAAAAAATGGATAAAGTGACTTTACAGCCTCATTTAGCTGCTTTATGTTGTGGTTTGATATATAGAAAGGATTTAAATAGCTCACATTTGTTTTTAATGTCTTGTATTTAGGCTTAAGAGCATATTGTGCAAATGTGTACTAAAAAGGTTCCCCAGGCCTACAGTTAGATTTTATTTTGAGATGCTGCTCTACAGTGTAAACCATGTTAATCCTCAATTAATCATAATAAATGAATTAATCTGTTCATTCACCATTTTTGATAGCAGTTTCAAGACCAGTGGAAACATTTTTTTTATTCCATAATCATTTTTGCTTTGAGAATAACAACCACAAAACCATAATGACCACTTCATTATATTGAACTAAAGATGTTTAAAGAATTAAACCCATCTTTGAGGTCCGAAAATTCTAAATCAACCATTTGTTTCATAGGTCAGCTCTGATCCTCTTGCAGTTTATGGTGCATGTTCAGTAGCAACAAGTGACTGGCCCAGTATTGTGAGATTGGATGTGGGTCATAGCATGCGCTCAAACAGGCCACTTCAGGGACACATGTCCCCTGCTCTAGAGCTTTTTATGAACTGCCAGTAAGGACATAAGCCATCTCCACTAACCTAATATTTATAGTCCTCACTCCCAACCGACTGTGCAGTAAACTGAACGTGTGTTTACACACTTCATCTCGTCTTTATCTATGTTTCTGTCTTTGCTGACTGTGAGGCAGTGAGCATACTAAACCATGGCTCTGCTTGCTGTAAGTCTTATGCTATGTTCACACTGGGCATGTGATGTGCGTTCTTGAATGCGCAATCTTGAATGTGCTTTTTAGCCCACTCTGGACAAGGAGGGAGGGGCTTCTTCTTCTTTTTCTATTGCCACTGTTGGTGCGAAGCGGTTCAAATCTCACAAATTTGGCTCCAGGCTTTTTTTTTTCCACAGCTCTATTTCGATATGTTAAAGACTGGGTGTCATATAATCCCAACCTGGCACAAACCAGAAGTATTAATGTCTCCTTCATGAACAATTTTCAAATATTTGGGACTTCCGTCAGTTAAAAAGGATGCCATCCATACATCACTACCAAATCTGAGTCCCTGACTGATCAAAGTTCCACCTGGTTTAACTTGCAACACGCATTCAATGGCAGCGTGTTTTGTATATTGAGTCTAAAAAAGGTCGTAAAAACATATGTGGCAGCGCGTGAATGCAAGAGTTTTGAACGCAGAAGGCTAAAATGTGCATTCACGCGCGTTTACATAGACTTTACTTTGGAAGGGGTGGTTTCTTAGCACATTGCAGAGGGCGGTCTGCATGTAACTTTACACCCTGTATAAACAGTAGCTACTTATAGAAAATATTTTGATTAGCAACAATAAGCACATCAGAAATTCCTGTATTTTCATTATTTTAAAGTTTGTGCTATTTTTTGTGTGGTTGCTTTCAATATAAGCACCTAACAGTATCTTTAAGTGATTTTCTGTTATACATTGAAAACATTCATATTTAGACTTAACCTGACAAGTAAGGATTATGGCATTCCTCATTCAAACTGCATGAATCTGTTTTAGAAGAAGAATTATCAGACTTAGCTGAGTTACCAAGCAAAGTTTACATGGCTAAGGGCTCCTGAAACTACACACTGTAAAAGCCTGGGGGTTGTCTTCATTGACTGGTCACCTCCATCAGACGGTGTAATTTTTACTCATCACCAGTTGGACAACCTTGTCATCTCTTCATCTGTGCTTCTCTGTTTTATGATTGAACAATATCTTATCAGTATGAACTTGTGTGTCAAGCTTTTATGTACTTAAGAAACATAAACTGTAGCTTAAACAGTAAAACATCACAGTTGCTTTCCATACCACTTTAAAATCCCAAAGTTCCTTGATCTAGTCTATCATTTTGTTTAACGTTTTATTTATTTGCTTTTATAGAGCAGTTATATAAAAGAGTTGATACAGAAACAAGTCTGAGAATTTAAAAACTGGAAGCAGTGAACATGGATGTTTGGATCGATAAAGACACTTCTCTACTAAAACTGTAACAAATGAATTGGCTAAGCTGTTAATTAGCCCTTGTTAAATCTATATTGTGTTTTGTGTAGCTCATATAGAGTCCTATATACAGTGTAGCAGCACACTGAGACAGACGTACTGTAGTGGCATACTGACAGAGACGAGGCCACGCTAGCAAAGATTCCTTTATCCTTTTAGCAGTGCTTAGATCAGTACCACTCACACGTCTTTAGACTCACGCAAACATGCTCATATGCAGCCTCTTGCATTAAGAAAAAGACAGATGCCCTAGAAAAAGACGCTGCCAGCTTAGAATGAAGGATAGTGCCCTGCACAAACCACAGATCCCATTCGCTGTGGTTTTCTCGCCTGTGTTTGTTTTGTTGTCAAATAGTGAGAAGGGAGAATGAAGACAGTATGAGTTGAAGGCAGAGGCAGGGATTTCACACGCCCATTAGGTGATTGTTTTTCCTGTTGTGCAGGTCATGTGTCTGCACCGTAGTCATCCTCTTTCACTCTCTTCCTCTTTTCTCTGTGAGGTTCCTCCATTTGGCTGATGCTCCCTGTCACAGCAGTCTGGTGCATCCTCTCTCCTTGTCCCTCAGAGAACACAGTGAATGTTAATGCTGGTACTGATTAGACCTTGTGCATTTTTATATTTAAAACTTTGCATTTTTAGAAGTGCTGAAAACAGCTTTGTTTGTGATTTAAAAATATGTGTTTGGGCCTCTTTATAAGTAAACATTTGCAGATTGAAGTGCATCAAAGAACTGAGCCACATAAAAAATGGAGAAGGGTTTATAGGTGCTTTAACAATGCTGACAAGACAGGGAAGATTTACTATATTCATCCCACATTAAATTACAGAGAACCAATTGGAGGGTACTGTGCTGCCGATTTATTCATTCTCTTAAAAAATCTGTATTATTCTGCACTTCGTGTCGCACAATTAGACAGATTTCTTTCAACAGCCCAATGTTATTTCAGCAAAAATAGTACAGGAAAACCTAACGCCTCATGTATCTGGTGTTTGACACATAACTAGATTATTATTGAGTGCAGTGCCCATTTTGTGGATTTGCAAATGTCTATATAGGTCCATCATAGTATTTCAATGTATGAATGTGATGTTAACATCCTGCACAAAAACTGACATTAAATTTAGCAGACACTCTGGACCTGCAATAAATCAATTGTAAGTTAAAAATCCAAGTTTTCAATCCATGCCCTCTTTGGCTTAGCAGAACTTTATGAGAGCCAGAGGTAGCAGCTTTACCCATTGTTTTTTGAAAAATATATTGCAAATAGATCCAAAGTAATAGAGATTTTTGTTGAATGGCTGCACTACAGTCATGCAGCCCAGAAAGAAGTGAACGAGCTTGAAATAATGCTAACTGTTTATAGTTTTGTGCAATAAACAACCAAAGAAAACAGGTGGTTAAAAAACTTGAAGGCTACAGAATCATTTGATCTTCTCAAAATCTACAGTACTTGCAATACTTTTAAATACATCAGATGTTACATTTCGTGTTTAACTTATACATTCAAATAATAATTTAATTGTTTTTGTAGCAATTTGATGATTAAAAGTAAATATATATGTAAAAAGAATTCTGCAAAAAAATGTATGAACTACAAGTCTTGAACAACAAAAAGGGAGACTGCTTTTCCAAATTTCAGTTTGACAATATGACAATTGGTGGATGTTTGTGCATCTCAGTCTTTGCGTAAAAATTCAGTCCAAAAAGAAGATAAAATAGTAAAACTTTATGAAATAATGTTAGATGTCCTTATAAGGTGCACAGTGTAAATCCTTATAGATCAGACCAAAATTAAAAATATTAAAAAAGCAAAACAAACCACAGCAAAGTAACACAAAAATGATCAACAAAAAAAAAAAAAAGATTACGTATGCAAACAGAAGTTTAATGTATAGGTTGCTGGTTAATTTATAATAGACTAAGTAGACATCTAATTTGAATATCTCTATTTGTTTGTTAAATGTTCTTATATTTTTCCCCGTCATCACATCAGCAGACTCAGACAGCAGTAGCTTGCAGCTAAACTGCTCACTGACTCACCAGGGCAGCTGAAGCTGTCTGTGTCCCACAGCTTTCACTGTAGTGAAAGGTTTTCTATTTATGTATTTAAAAAAAATCAAAATTTAGATAGACCCAACTTTATTGGTAGCAAAATCTGCGTTTTGTTTTCAGATGCAGCATGGCAGACTATTTCTAAATGTTGTTTTGCAAGAGAAAAGCTTGAATAATTTGAACCCACTTTCTAGAGAAACCCCAATTAATTGGCCTCTGCTATAAACAAGCTGCACTTTTAAACAATATTCTTTTTTCTTTTTTTTTAAATTATTTTTTATCGAACTTTTATAAAAAATAGTTGGAGCGTTTAGGAATGTTTATAACAGATCTTTTAACATGTGTTGAAGTAATGTTTTTTAAAACCCTTTACCTAGATTGACAGGCAGTGCCATTTCTGCAAGAATTTTGCCAATACTTATAATTGGCACTGTGTCACACCCATAGACATATATGTAAGGTGACACCTCAATTCTCATGCTGACAAAATCTTTATTACTGTAATGGAGGAGTACAGTATTATCAATTTATATGAATGTTTATTAGGACTTTTCAATAGTAGCACCTGAATGACACTTAATCTCTTAAACCTTGCAAAAAATGTACCTAATAATTTACAAATTTCGCCAAAAGCTGCTTATATTTTTGTGACTTAAATATACAACTTTTTATCAGAAGTCGTATCAACATATCATAGACAAAATTTCCATTTTAAGAAGATTAGAAAGAGAATCTGAGCATTAGTTCATACCTGCCATTGTTTCCCTTATTCCCACACAAAGTTCTAACCTTTGTTGGATTTAAAAACAAATGCTCAAACCAGTGACATGTATGTTGTGAGCAAAGTCTCTGCTGGCTTCAGGAGGACTTGTATGTTTGATAGCTGAAGGAGATCCTGTGCAGGCTTAGAACTCGGTATTAAGTATCAGTCTCTGAAACAGAGATGTCAAAAGCAGACAAAAAAACAACACAAAAGAAAGATTGAGCCTCTCAGTCTTTCTGGCTTTTCTAACGCTTACTAGTAGCAGTATTATGAATGGAGAAGCATATTTTCTGTATCGTTTTGCTGCTGATGTTGTAAATGTAAAAGAATTACAGCACATTAAGTTACATGGAAAATCTCAACATCTGCAAACTACTTGTGAAAAGCTTTTCGGTCAGGCTGAAAATATGCCTTTTTTTGCTTCTAATTTGATGCAACATATATCTTCCATTTATTTGCTTGAATTTCAGTTTACAACAGTGGCTCTTTGGGGTAATTTAATGCATTCAGTAGCAAGCACGACTAAATCTAAGTAAGTATTAAAAAATGGTTTCAAACTATAAGAAGTTGATACATTATTGGCTTGAAAGAATATTGGTTATTATCTTTTTTATTGTTATTTTATTTAATTTTACTTGCATATCAGTTTACCTTTAGAAATTAACAAATAATTTAAGAGTATTTCTTTACATGATGATTTAGGAGCAGATAAAAGCTGAAAAAGCTCTCTTTTGCGGCGCAGTAAGTGAAATGGGTGGGTCAGTGTCTCAGCTGCTGCGCTCTATTCTGATGCATCCAATTGCAGACAAATAGATCCATCTACGTTTTCATTGTCCTTATTCAAACTGGCATCTGACTCCAAACTGAACGGCTGGAAAGCTCCAATATTGCTCAGCGGAAGATTCCTTACACACCAACAGTCCTGCCCACAACTCAGAGGTGAATTTCTCAGGAGCTTCTCCTGCTCTTCATAAACTATAACCTTAAAAACGACACAGGTTGTTTGAGTTTGGCTAAAAATGGCATAATCATAATTAGAAGACCATTGGGAATGCTTTTAAAATACATAAAAGTACAGTTGGAGTGAGACTTAAAGCTCAAAACTCAAACCCCCTTTTTTTAGTGCTCCGGTTTTTCCTGCTGTGGTCATATTTACTTTAGGAAACGTAAAATATTTTATATTCCCAGATCTTTTATTAACACTACTGTTACCAAGGTACTTTATAGCTTCCAAAGCAAAGTTCTCAGACTTATTACCAGTGTCAGCAAGCGATATAGAATTATTGTTTTTTTGTAGTCACTTCCATAGAGTAGCAGTTATATTGTGTATAACACAACCTCTTTTTGTTCCTTGTTCTGGTTTGTATTAATAGTGTGAGGGACAGCAGAAAAGTTTGAAAGTTAAGAGTGACTGAAGGCCAGCCAAACAAAACAAAAAAACAGTGTTTCCAAAAGCAAAATGCTTTTAAGTTTTGACAATGTGGAAGTTTCAATGAGCTCGGCCTCGTTTTGTGAGAGTAAAAAGCCAAGATGAAGTAAGAGAAACTTAGGTTGTGTTTTTGTTCAATGTCGCCATGGAGTTCCCACCTCAAATCTTGACCTGAAGGAAAGAGAACAAGGCAGCACACACAAAACGGAAGAACCATAGCAGCTCCAAATGCCCTCAGGGAGATAGTGTGTAGGTTATCAAGGAAGCTACAGACTGCTGCATGTCAAGTTTGACTTAGATCTGTCAATAAACAGCTTTCTCTCTTGAGCATTTTAGAATAAGGGTTACCTTCTCAGAGATACTTAAGCTCAAAAAACTGCATTTGTTGTTTACTAATCATGGAAAGGAGCTGAGCAAACAGTTTCTGTCAGACCCTGAAAACTGAGGATTTCTCTTAAACTGTTGGAAGTTAAACCTGAGGTCATTTTTTTGTTTGACAAATTAATCATGGTCTGTTTTATTGTTCTAAAAGAAATCTTTTAAAATGATTCAATTAGTCATCTTGCAGTAAGAAAGCAAAGATTTTTTTCAGCTCAAATTCTTATAGATGGTAATAAAAAATATTACCCTGTGTACGTTTTTTTTAACCCTTGTGCTATCCTAGGCACTTTACCGTTGGGAGTTGGGTCATATAGATTCACTAGACAGAGCTCTGAACCTTTTATTTTTTAATTTTTTGTGATCTTCACTGGTTCAATGGATTACATGAAACTTTTCCACCTTTATCCACCTTTGTCATGGTAGGGAGAACATGTCAAAGTAAGGGTGGGGTCATCCAAGATAGCACAAGGGTTACAGTCAAGTTGCAAAGAAGAATGTGATACTTAATAAAACATGATAAATAATGTTAGATATCAATCTATTAAAGGATTTAATTAGTCTCTAAAAAGATAATTTAAATGGCTTCTGTCTGACCTGTTTATTATATGTCTCCTAAAACAAAATTAGAAAATGTTGTTTCATTATAAAAGCATAATATGGCCAAGGCAAGTTGAGCATAACAAAAAAATGAAGCGATTAAGTCTTGGCATGACCTTTAATTATTTTGTATAGTACAGTTTCAAATAACGCAACCCTTCATTTTGACTTTATTTCAACGCATCACAGTTTGGTGGAATTTGGAGGACTGGCTAGAGTTATCTAACAGAATCATTAAACCTCCATCTGTCTGATTTAAAATAACATTTCAATGTATCACTTAAGTTGAAAACATTACAAATCATCATGGTATTTACTTAAATACCGATTCTTTAACTGATTCTTTAAAAAAAAAAACGGCTGAGAAAGTGCTTGATTTGTTTATCCTGATGTCTGTTGGTTGGGTATTTGTTAAACTCCGATGTATACAAAGTAGGAGTGTAATAACATACTTTAACATTAAAGCATCTAAGACAATCAAATACCCAACACCTTAATAAATAGTCAGTATAAGGAAAATACTTAAGAAAATCTTACATGACAATGACAACACAGAACAATGATTGATTTTATGCTTTTTTGCTTTGTAAAGAACTTTAAGATAACCCTGGATGTGGATAAAAAAATGTTCAATAAATGTTATTGATACAAAAGGCCACATTTGCAATCAGTAGCAAGAATGACAAAAGCTAAGTAAGTATTCACAGTGACATTCAAATATTGTTTCAAACTTCCGTCTCAAAATTCTGTGAGGTGTTACCACTGACTGAAGACGGAATTGATCATTTGTGATTTCTGATGTCAGTGCATTATGATTCCAATTGGAAGCTGTTATTTATTATTTTCTTTCTTTCTTTCTGATTTAATTTGGCATTTTCTTTTAATGTGCCTTTATTTTAATTTGATTTATTAAAGTTTTTGTAAATGTCAAATCTCTTTCTTTCTTTCTTTCTTTTTACTTTCTTTTTTTTTTCTTTTTTTATTCATTCATTCATTCATTCATTCATTCATTCATTCATTCATCACCGTCACCCGTCTGGCACTTCTGCTCATTCAAGTCTTGGTTTTTACTGAGTCAAAACTGCACTAAAGCTTCAGCCATCGTTGTCTGCTATTAGTTTGATAATTAATTTACTTTTCAAAATGAAAAAAAAAAAAACACATCAGACTAATAATCACTGGCCTCAACAATAGATTGCATGAGGTCCGAGGGGAAAAATGAATGAATTTAGATTAACTTAAATTCAAATATTGACTTTGTCTTATCAGCTTTCCTGGTTGTGGTTTCCTCTTTCCAAATTATGTCAAAAATGTTCTTTTTTTGCATTTCAGTCCACAAATGAGTAGCCTTAATTAACTTTAAGCTAAAGAGACTTTTGCTGTACAGCGTAAGAACAGACAGCATTAAATTCAATAACTGTTGCTGTTCATCAATGCAGTCGAATAAGACAGAACAGCTTTACCAGGCAATAACAGAATGCATCTGAATTTCCAGCTGCATACTTTACACAAAAAACTGCATGAAGAAAATAGGAGTTTTGTGTGGCTAAAGGTGAAAGCAATGACTTTGCAAAATTCAGTAAGACACATGTTCTTCTACCCCTTGATTTCATTTCCTGATATAATATGTCCAGACACTATGTACAGACTTCTAGTTTTGACAGAGAAACATAATGAGCATGTCCTTCCTGAAAGATACCTCTGTCTTCCTTTTTGGTCATAAAAACTCTCTTCTAATGTATTCTTTTTCATTTTTACAGGTACAACTCGCCCCCCTCGAGACGGGGAGGTCCCAGGAGTGGATTACAACTTCCTGTCAGTAGAAGACTTTCTACAATTGGAGGACAGTGGCACACTACTAGAAGTAGGAACTTATGAAGGTGAGGATGATGATGACGGTTCATGTGACCCATGGTAACACGGGTACTTCCGTTCTTCACGGATGCAGTAAGAAGTGCAACATCAGGTTGCATTTTATTGTACATGCAGTTATCCAGGAGACAGCAAATCCCTTCATATCAGCTTCCCTCACACACGCAAAAAGTATAGTGTGCAGAGCTAAGTCTCTGCTCTGTGTGTGTGTAAACACGCATTTGTTTGTGAGGCTGAGCGTGCAATTGTTTGTTGGACCGTGTCACGCACGATAAGTCTGACTTGTCTGTGTGTTTGCGTGTGTGTGTGTGTCAGATTGTGCACAGAAGCTGGGAGAGAATGTTAGGACATTAATCTGCTTGGCACTGGCTTTGCTGTGTGTTGGCACGTTCCTCCCTTTCACACAGACAATGTCAAATACCTGTCAACGGGAGTCTGTGGGCAGCCAGAAACAGGAGGGAGACTAAAACACAGCATCCGAGTTTACCCTTAAATGACTGTTGGAAGACTTTAAATGAAAACTTTAATGAGTCGACAATTGTCTTCATTGTTTTGATTTAAAAAATGTTTGTAGTGTAAATAAGAGAAAATTATGCCTTGTTTTATAACTGAATTGAAGCTACATTTTAACAAGAATCTCCACAGTCATAAGGCAGTCTCCCATTCTTTGTTTTACCTTTTATGTACAGTATGAGGTCATTCTTTTAATACTTACATTTTAATGCCTGATATATATTCATTTTCCTAATCAAGCCTGGTCCAAGAAATGTTTTGAATAGATTTTAAACATAAAAAGTTACTAGAATTATTTTAGTCAGATTTGATCTACTGTCTTGCTCTAAGGTTGAACTGGTCAGATATTACATGTCTGCCTTCTCAAATTGAAAAGAGAATGCTTTTAATACCCCAGCAGCTGCTTGTCTGGTATTGTACATTTTTTCTTACCATAAAACTAGGAGTGGCTCCTCGGTCTTTCATTTCTCTGTACTGATGTTTTTATCCCTGACTCCCCCTCTCTGTCTCATTCCTCCTCTTTCTCTGCCCGTCTCAAGCATGCTAATGTCCTTGTTGTTGCCTAGGTAACTATTATGGGACCCCCAAGCCGCCAAGGCAGCCCATCATTGGGACTGTGACTCTCAATGATGCAGGCTCCTATCGGTCCACCCCGAAACGCACAAAGTCCTACAATGACATGCAAAGTGCCCGCGTAGTGCCTGCTGATGAGGATGATGACGATCAGGCCACGGAAATGAACAACAGTTTTACAGGTGAGGGCATCACTGCTTTTTTGCTCTGTTTGATGAAGTTTTTTCGGCTCTGGTGCTTGCATGTTCAGTTTTCGCCATCTGTGCTGCCTTTGTTCTGCACTGCTTGCCTCTTTTGGAGAGGGTGTATGTATGAGTGCATGATGAGGAGGGGAGAAGGAGTGAGACGGTGCGTGTATGTTTGTAATTCTCTCCTCTGCTGAACACTGATGAGTGTCTGTCAGTTACATCATGTCTTACTAAGGAAGATTTTTTTGGTAAGCCTCATAACACTGCCATCTACCTGTCAGGAGGTGCATGGCATAGAAATATTAGAATTGCTGTTTGGTCTTCCACTGCATTTATATTTACTCTCTCTAAGTAACCACTCTCAACTCTTTTTGTGCCTCTATTTTGATTTAATTTGGCATTTTTCTAATGCATGAATGTCTGCTGTATCCTCCAGTGCTATATACCTCTTAACTAAATGCTAGAGAATTTGAGATCATATTCAAAGTGCCAGTTTCAGAACAAGAGTTTTCTTTGCTTCTTGGAGCTCCAGCCTGTTTGGGGGCAATAGATGGCATTTCTTTTCTCCCTGCACCCCCTTCCAGTGTTAAAGTTGCTTTTGATCAGCCCTGAAAGGCCCACAGAGGTGGTAGAAAATATCTGGGCACAAGTGGGGAGCTGAATAATAATGGGGGTTGGGTTAGCTTTGGAAAAAGAGGCTTATGGGCGCAGAGGTAAAATGCATAGGGGTCAAATTGAATTAGGGAAAGACTGTTGCTGAAAGAATTAGCTTTTATTTTGGTTATCTTTAGGTTACATGCAAAGAAAAGCAGAAGTTTGGGCTTTCTAAGAGGAGCTGGAGTTGCATGATGTGTCCTGGGAGTTTGCAGAGGGAGCATGACTCTCTTTTCCGGGTTTTGCATGCCTACAACCTAAACAGAGTTTGTTCCTTCGTGTTGTTTTTTCTGTGTGTTACCCAGGATCCTTAGTGCGTAGCCTCTTTCCCTCTCCTTTGCTGTGCACAGGAAACCCTAACGACCAGGACGAGAGCCGTGGCGGCATCTTACGGCCATACCCTGCACGTGACAATGTTTTATCCTGTGGTCTGAACAATGCAGCCGCCTCCACAGCAGAAAGTGGTCAGCAGACACTTGCAGAACCACAGGTCTCTCCAGAGGACCCACTGGGACTGCTGCCTGAAAATTGGGAGATGGCCTACACAGAAAATGGAGAACTTTATTTCATAGAGTATGTATTCACAACATGTACAGTTAAAATGTATAATGAGCTTGTTTTCTTTTTGTCCAAAACTGTCACAGTGATTTGTTTTTCACTGTGATTTGGGCCTCACCTGTTAGCCTACCCAGCCCTTTAGAGTGTCAGTCCTTTCCTTCTAATCCCCACATATCCCGATCTCAAAAGGAGATCACATCCTGATCAGCTGATCATCTCCACCTCTCTGTCCTTCCTGCAGCACAGCAACTGCACGCCACCACGACATGGCCATGTATTTTTACAGCTTGTATGTTCAGTTCTGGTAGCACTAATTTACAGTATGCTCTTTATTAACAGTACAGGAAAAGACAGGTGGTTTATTTCAATGTAAACAATGTCGGTGTGTTCTTTGTAAAAATTGCTGACTTGTTTGGTTTTTGCTTCACTTTTTTTTATTTCAAGTTCTAATGTGTTTATGCACCCCGCATGGTGCTGTGATATGCCAGTGATTGTGGGCGCTGAATTATTTTGTTGTCTTGTTTGTTTCCTTTCAGCCACAACACAAAAACCACATCATGGCTGGATCCCCGCTGTAGAGACAAAGCCTCCAGGCCTTTGGAGGAGTGTGAGGATGATGGTAAGCCTCTTTAAATCATTTCAGATAGAAATGTACAATCGCACATCTGTTCAGTGGTTCAGGAACAGTAGGAGCTCTTTTTTTTTGATTGAATGATGGCATTAAAAATTTCTGGCTAAGTTTTACTGCTTGTAATTGGTTTGATTAGTCTCTTCAATTTGGAATGTGATATATTTACTGCTCTGTCAGGCTGTAATGATCAACAAATAGCAAAACAGCACCATCAAGTGGTATAACAAAAATATAGCTTGTTTTGTTTCTCAAAGTTTCTGATTCACTGATCAGTTTTTGCATGTTTGTATATCATACATTCACTTGTATATAAGAGCTGTTTATTTTTCTTTCTCTGGATTTTCAATTCATTTCTCATTTGCTCTTTCTTTTCTCATTCTGATCCAACACTTCATCTGTTTTTTGTTTATTTTTGTCTTTTTGTTTCATCTTGCTTTCTAATTGGAGAAGAAGGGATACATACAGAAGACCTGGAGAGTGATTTAGGTAAGGGTTATTTAGATTCTGCTGTAGAATAATGTACAGATTAAAGATATTAACCGATTCCTTATAAAATACCCTGAGAAAGTGCTTGATGTGGGTACAAAGTTGGAGTGTAACAGTAACACACTTTACCATTAAAGCATCTAAGCTAATCAAAGTATCAGATGTAACATCTTCTTATAATTCCTAATGATCATAAATGATCATTTGAACATTTCAATGATGTTTAAATGATCATTTAAATGATCAAATGATTGATCATTGATCATTTAATTGATGAAATGATCAAATAATCACAAATTCTAGGCTAGAGATGATTCTTGGAAATGTTATAATATAAATGCTATACTTTTCTATCTTTTTAATTAAAAAGAAACAAAAACAATAGAAAAAAAGAACCATACATTAACAAGGAAATATTTTTATCTAGATTTGAAAAACAAATTATTCAATTGTAAGCAAGAAAGGAATAAGAAGAGTGGAGGAATTCAAGGAAACTGTCTGTTGAAAAATTGGAATTGTGTAGAAAAATAAGTGGATTATAATAGGCAGGTGGGTTGATTGTTTTTTGTGTAATATACAGCATGCATATATTCACAGCATTCAGAATGAACATGATGGAATAGGAAATGGACTATGAATTGTTTAAGAGGCAGGCTGCTTAGAAAAAGAAACAGTTTTTGTGGCATGAGGTTCTGATCCTGATGGAACGGGCCTCATGGCAGTGGGGGCTGCTGTGAAAGCTCTGTCTTTGACTGAGAGGATTCAGTGTAAATCAGATGATGATTTTTTTATGTTCCATGTTCTGCTCCTCAAATCTGATCTTTGTGAATGTTTGGTTGTGATGGAACTCCACATCCCTTTTAGACTAGCATGTGGTTTAAGAAAATATTATTTGTTCCCAACATCCATCCATGTTTATTTGCTTTTTCAGACTGATTTTGGAAAAGGTCAGTCTCAAAAGTTACTCTATTGATAAATGGGTACTTTTTAGGTAAATAAAAGCAGGATTTCAAAATTTGCCATGCTGCTTTTTCTATGAGGTTTCTATGAAAATGACACTAAACAACTTTTAAGTTATTGGAGCAAAGAAGAGGTAAAGTGTTACACACCTTAACGAATAATACCAAGTACAAAACCACCTACTAATAAACAGGAAGACAGAGGAATCTATGTATAGATAGAGTTTGACTTTAAAAATGATCCCCGAATAGGATAATTCTGCTTCTAAAAATCATTTTAAAATACTTATCATCAACCGTTTCTGCAAAAAAAAAAAGAACTGTTCAATGCAATGAAAGATTTCACCTAATAGACTTTAAGTGTCAGCTGTCGCTGCACAAGCAGTAAACAAAATCTAGTGTCTGGTTTTTGGAAAGCAGCAGAAACACAACACCCTAAACAGTTTGGAAGTCAAAAACAGCAAAGAAGAAGCCGAACCTGTTCAAAATAATGCCGTCTGTTTTGTGCTATCATTTGTCAGCAGTTCCCATGCAGCCTTTATAACCCTTTTCTTTATAACTTTAATAGGTTAATAGAGGCAATAAGTCTGTTATGTATGTGTGATCATAATGATGACAGTAAAAGGGATTGAAGGTAGAAGGGACAGTACAAACATTTTGTTATTTACATCTTATTTTTCATTCTTGTCAGCTGATCAAAGTTGAAGAAAGAGGCTGCTTATTCATGGCTTATAAAGTACTAAAAGAATAAAAAAAATAATAATAAAAAGAGGTAACTCAATCTATAAATGTCCTGGCATGCAGCAACTCTACTCAGATCTTAAAATTTATTACGAAGACTACTTAAAATGTTATTCTTCTTTTTGTTGTAAATTCCTAACATGGATAACTTTTATGTGATTTGTGTGGAAAACCTTAATATTAAACGTGTCGTCCCGATGCCTCGACCCTGCTTATTATCAAAATCAGAGTTGTTTTTTAAATGGCTGCTTACCTTTTGCTTTTCAGAGTTGCCTCCGGGATGGGAGAGAATAGATGACCCAGTGTACGGGGTATATTATGTAGAGTAAGTAAATTACTCTATTGACACATCTCTGCAGAAATATTCTCTTTAAAGCTCTTCATTAATCTTTTCCCATAGCATTTTAAACGTGTTTTTTTTTTTAAACCACCTTTAATGAACCTGTATGCTTTATAACTGTGATTTCTGCCATTTTCATTTGCCAAATCTCTCTTTGACTGTGTGTCTCAGTCATATAAACAGGAAGACCCAGTATGAAAACCCAGTGGTGGAGGCGCGGCGCCAAAAATTGCTGGAGCAACACCAACAGCCGCAGCCTCCAGAAGGTGAGCGGTACATTCGAGGTTCGTTTCCTGCCCTGGCACGGCACCATTTCTTTCTTTTCTTCATGTCTGTCAGTGTCATGTCCTTCCTGTCTGTCTATTATTTTCCAGGGCTCAGGCCAGGTTTGAGAGATATAAAATTTTTAAATTTGACTTTCTGTCTTCCAACAGTAAACCTGACCTAAGTCCTGATGTTGTCTTTGATGTTTAGGCTTTAATTTTGTGGGTGCTTTTCAATAATCATGAATACTTTCTGCCATTTGTTTTTAATCATTTACTTTGCAATCATTGTTAAAATAAGCAGTGGTGTTTTGTTTAGCATTGAAGTCCTAAATCCCTGCATAACTTCTCTTTCAAGGGAATAAAAAATATAATAAATGATGTAACACATAGTAAATATTACATTTTTGATTAAATCAGCTCGCAAAAAAAATTTGAAGTGAGCATAGTTATTTATCTATAACAAAAGTATTTTGAAATGCATACAATAAGTAAAGTCTGTTGAAGAAAGAGCTGAGTAGTGGCATTTTTTTTGTCAAGCTAGTTCTGAATGTGTGTTTCTGTCACGTTTTTGTCTGTGCGCATATATGCGGCATGTAAATACACATTTGGTGTGAGTCTGAATGAATTAACACGTAGGACTGTGTTTGCTCAGAGTGGATAGAGGAGCACTCCTCTGCCGCAGCTCCATTAGCAAACTATGCTCCAAACCACCTGGAGACTTACAGGGACCCACAAATCCCTCCGGCTCTTCCACCCGGCCCTGCAGGAGTCAAAAGTAAAGCATTTCAAATTCAACTTGTGATAGTTTTATGAGATACTCTGGTTACTGTTAATGTTGTCCTGCTTGCTATGATGGCTAAGAGTAAGATGAGGTGACCATCCACCCATTTTTGATTTAAGTGACATAAACTACCACCATATTTTAAGTATGCGCTCCTTAATTGCCATTGTGAATACTTTTTTTTGCTCTTTAGGAGGAAAACCTTTCTTCACAAGAAATCCTGCAGAGCTTAAAGGAACCTTCATAAACACAAAACTGAAGAAAAGCCGCAGAGGATTTGGCTTCACTGTGGTTGGAGGTGATGAGCCGGATGAGTTTCTGCAGATCAAAAGTCTGGTGCTGGACGGGCCTGCAGCTGCGGATGGCAAGATGGAGACAGGTGTAGTACACAACCGCTGTCAACAGGGTGCACTGTTTCATTCATAACAAACTGCTCTGAATACATGCTCTATCTCTGAAGAGTTACACTGTTACAGGATGTGGATCTGAAATAGGATAAAAGTTTTTTAAAAGTGTGAATGACGCACTGAGGTTGTTGTGTTTTCTATCCCAGGTGACGTGATAGTTAGTGTAAATGACACCATTGTCCTGGGCTACACTCATGCTCAGGTTGTGAAGATCTTCCAGTCCATCCCTATCGGATCCATGGTGGACCTAACTTTATGCCGGGGGTACCCGCTGCCCTTTGACCCGGATGACCCTAACACCAGCCTTGTGACCTCAGTGGCAATCTTGGATAAGGAACCAATTATTGTCAATGGACAGGAGACATTTGACTCTTCGGCCAACCAGGCTGGACCCCTCAATGGTTTGCGTGAGCCACGGTCGCAAAGCCCCTCGGCTGATGTAGCATCCGACGGCTTGCACGGCTTTTCCACTGATGTAGTCACGCTGGCCTCCGCCATAGCCACCCAGCCTGAGCTGATCACCATCCACATGGAGAAAGGAGACAAAGGTTTTGGCTTCACCATTGCAGACAGCCTAACAGGAGGAGGGCAGAGGGTGAAACAGATCGTGGACTATCCCAGATGCCGCGGCCTGAAAGAGGGGGACATTTTGATGGAAGTGAACAAAAGAAATGTGCAAAACATGAGTCACAACCAGGTCGTGGATCTACTGAGCAAATGCCCTAGAGGCAGCGAGGTCACCATGCTGGTTCAAAGAGGTACGTCCTGCATCTTAATGTGAGATATTTCTCAGCCAAGGTTTGCAGGAAATGAAGACTCAATATGGCTACTATGAGGTTGCAGGGAAAAAAAAGTACTTTAGTTTGTACAACAGACAATAGCTTGAATTTGGGACACAGAGAGTAATATTCTGAAATTGCAGAAGAGAACAGTGAGGGTGAAAGTGGGTGGCAGGCTGGAAATGCTCAGGCTAGATGGGATGAGAGGTGCAGGGATGACAGGTTGAGTTACAGTGGAAGTGGGTGAGCAGATGAGTGTGGGAACAAGTGGGAGGAAGGGTGAAGAGCGAAGGAAGATGAATGAGAGAGCAGGAGAAGAGAAGAACATTAGGTCAGAGACTCACATGTCAGCTGTTAAGTATAATGTTCGAAGTTACCCATGTGATGAGTTAAGTATGGTGTTTTCTGGCCTAAAGAACGTGTCTATGGAATAGTCATTTACTTTTTAATAATTTCAATATTTCCTAAGTATGTGCTTGAATGATTTCTACATTTGAACATTAATTATGCCATTTCTATTTATTATGGGGTTTCCTTATTTCTTTTCTTGTTCTTGTTCCCACATAATGATAACAAGTGGTTGACAGTGTGTGAATGTGTGTGTGTGAATGGGTGAATTGGACTGTGACTGTAATGGGACTGCGGCTTACTTTCAGACCTGGCTACATCTATTGCTTTGCTCCCAGATGACATTACAACAATTTGTTTTTTTAGAGATACAAAAAATATTCAGGATCCATCAATTTTGTGTCCATCCGTCACTGCTGCTTAATGTTTATTCATGCTTCTTGACTTAGATCCTAGCAGGACTGGATATATTGTACACCCAACATCGGTTTCATCCTTTAATAAGGGCGACCTAGTGCACTGCTTATGGAATCAGGCCACACCGCAGAGTTAAAAGTCATCATCATTATAGGCTTGTGAGCGTCTGTGTGTGAGACAGATAAGGGTGAATATTACAGTTGCAGAACAGCAGTCCTGCCAGTGGAGAACTGAGGGAAACACACAGAGAGAGAGAGCATAAATGAGAGGATAATTGTGTAGGAAGCAGTCACTGGGGCTGGCAGAGAGACTGACAGCTACATGTACTTTAGCTTTAACTCAGGCTTGTCGTAACTGTGAGCTCAGCTGAAGGACCAGATGATAAGAATCAGAAAACTCTTTTCCCAGAATTGTTCTGTGAGCTCACACTAAGAGGAATGAAGCTGTCATTGTGACAACTTATATGGATGTGAATATGTAAAATTGAGAAATTCGAATGCATCTATTATCATTATAAGTCACAAAACAAGATTCAGAAGCAAAGCCTATTTAGCAACAATGGCAGAATAAATGGAATTACTTTGCTAGTTTAATTAATCAATTATTTATGTAAGTTTATTATCAAACTATAAGAAAAGTTTGTACAAGCTTTCATGCTGTTTGATTGTTGTAATGTAATATCTGTAGCAAGTCAATGGAAAATGCTGCTATTTACTTAGAAGACTACTTTATGAAATTGACAACTTTTTGGGTCCATAATTAGGCAAATATGCAAAAAAATCTTTCAAACATTGACTTGACAAAGCAAGCAATTTTGGTGTTAACCCCTACAAGACATATGTATTTAACTCAAATTGTACCATTTAATCCAGGAATCCACTTAATTTAGCATCACCTTTAAAGGAACAAACACGGAAGAATAGTTTTCATATAATTGGAAAAGACGTCAGGCATTAAGAGGTGAACGGCTAATTTAAACCCCATATAGAGATTATTAAAATAGAAAACTCAAAAATTAAAAACGACCTTCAAATAACTCTGAATTGCTGTCAAAAATATATACCTTTTGTATTTCTGTTCATTTTTTTTTTAAATTACGATGCTGTTACCATGCTGTTACCAGGTGGGGCATAACTGCTTGGGCAAAATGTTCTGCAAGCAGCTGTGAAGAAGGGTTGAGATAAAAGAGAGGGATGAGCAATAAGAGAGCCTGGATTCCTGTGAGCTGAGAAGGTCAGCAGAGGAGGGTATGTGAGGGGGTTGTTGTTGGAGATGATCAGGCAAAGCAGATGAAGTAGAACTTCATCTGAAAGAGAAGACGCCTTATTCTGTTACAACTTTGCATTGTCTGACTCACAGTGTTTTGCTGAAAGGGGGGTGAAAAAGGGGGGATGAAAAGTGGACGGCGTTACCCAAATTGTGTTTGCTACTCATTTTAATTGTCACTTTAGACACCACACACTACATGTTGGCACCACATAACACACCCACACCACAATACATACCTGGGATCGGGGAGGGGCGGTCGGTCTTCACCCGCCTGGGTCCTCTCAGGGCGGCCTCGCTTTTGGGGATCCCTTTGCCAAGGCAGTGGCCGGGCATGCGGTGCTGGTGGGGGGACGGTCGGCCGGCGGGGTTCATCGTGTGTTGATAGGGGGCAGGGGCAACCAGAAGAATGTGTGTGAGAGTGCATGGATGGGGACAGGCCTGGGGTCTACCTCCGCAAGGCCAGCTGGGGCTTTCCCTCCCCTCTGCAGTGTGGGGAGGGAACTTGGGGCGGATACGGGAGGAGGGGTTGAGGGAGGTGTAGGGTAAGGGGGGTTGTAGAGGATGTCTAGTGTGTGGGGGGGTAGGGGTGGAGCTGTGGCTGCGTTGTGATCTTTGGACCGCCCGGTTCGGGCACCTTGCCTGCTCTGGCCTGTGGCGGCTCCTGGGTCCTGGCTCCATCTTTGGCCCGGTGGCCCCAATGGCTGCCGCACGATACTGCTGAGCGTGCCTGCCCTGTGGCCTTGGCGCCCCGATGCTGGGGTTACCCGTGCTCCACGGTGCCGGAGGGGCCTAATCTGCACGGCCTGCGTGGGTCCTTATGCCGGGGGTGCTCTGGGATCTCCTGGTCTGGCCGCTCGGGCTGGGGAGGTTCTGGTCCCCATAATGAATACATGGTACACTTCGGCAGCGTGCTTGCGTCTCCACCCTCACTTGCACATGCACACTGTCTGCTTTATCCCTCACGCCTAACCCACAGCGTATTGATGGACAGATATCTGCCGCTTTTCTTAGTGTCAGAATTTCCCTCTTGGATGTAAAATTTGTCTTTCCAGCAGATCCAGGATAAACGTTGTGAAGCTTAAATTCATAACCTACTCAAATTAGCAGCTTGGCACTCGTATCCCCTTACTTTCTCCCACTCACTTTTTTTTCTTCTACTCCCCCCATTTTATTTCTTTCTTTCTTCACACTTTTCCGCTCTCTCTTCCCTCTGTAATCTGTGTATTTATAAAACATAAAATGTAATAAATTGATTAAAACAACAAATAAACTAAAAGGGTTTATACAAACATACACATTGGCTATCAGAAGATGCACAATCCCTTATTGTGATAGTAAAACCTTTCCAACACAAAAGACATTCAGCCCTCATCTGTTTGCTCAGTTGTTGATCAGGATGAGTTAAAAAATGTGTATTTGTTACTTTTCTTTATTTTGTTTTGCAAATTTGACATTCAAGCAATGCTTGAATCTCAAGCAAAGCTTGAATGGTAGAAAGAGTGATTTGTTACAAAATGGAAAGATTAGAAAGATACCTGACATATTTTTAGCTTTTTTTTTTCTAGATATTAGATATAATGGAGATATTTCTGGAATCCAGGCTGATTTGTCTGCCAAAAGACCTAAATAATAGTTGCTCTTTTGTCTTGTCCGTTCACAAAACCTTCCAGCAGTCTTGTGGGTGGCCCATATGATGTCAAGCAGACAACAGATGGACAATGATGTTCTTTTTGAGTGGGAGTGTCTTCCTTTGTGGAGGCTAGTTGTTCTATCTTCCCCTGATCATAAATTAAGATATTAGCCACTCTTTGAACGAAATTGAAACCTTAAATAACTAACATTTGCATATCTGCAACCTAATCCTACTCTTCTGCTGCCCAGAAAGATAGTCATTATTCAAATCAAACTTAAGTGGGCCTTCAACTGCAAAGCATTGCCTCAAGGCAACAAACCATATTTTCATGTCTCACCATTGGCCATTTAAATAAAAATAACCTTTTCTTCTTCAAAAATGCAACAAGTCATAATACTGTCCAATAGAATGATGATTTGTAAGTGGTGTGACTTTAATTATGGATGGAGGGGTCATTTTCTGTAAGCTGTGCTACAAGAGAGACGTCCTCCTTGAAGCAACAAGCCAATGAAGCCATGGTTGGGGAGGTGAGGGTTGACCAATTTTAGGGTTGATATTATATTAGCTACCCAAAGCTACTCAAAAACAGGGTGAATTGTTTTTTCTCAAAAAAATTAAAAGGTCATGGTGTATAGGGTTAAAATTTAAACATGTATGATTTCAATAACATGTATTATGTATAAAAAGGGAAAATGAAGGTTGTGTAGACATATGAGGAATGCAAGATACTCGCCCACTCATAGCTGCCATTTTAATCTTTAGTGAAAAGAGAGCACTGTTATAACGTTATTGCTGTTGTTTAAGCTCCTCATACTACAGCAATAAAAATGTAAGTATAATTATAATATTATATATAATTATAATCAGCTTTAGCAAATAAAACATTGCTTAGATTATTAGCTTTAAAACCTTAGATACAAACTAATTAGTCCAATTGAAATATTTAGGTAGTTCTAAACTTCTTCTTTAATTATTGTTTAAAACTAGAGGTACATTTATTTTCCACTAAAATAGTTGCAATCTAAGTCACAAGAAGTGTACTGAACTAGATTGTTTTAAATGAACAGGAGCTACAAAAGAAATGACCATTTGTTTCTGGCAGACTGTGGCATATAGATGGGGCTGTAGATCTAGATAGGGGTGTACAGGTATGGAGGGGAGTGTAAGGTCTTCACATCTGCAGTTGACAGCCAGAGGAAGGCAGGGCAGGGATCTGAACGTCGCTGTGACATGTGTCATTTTTAGCTGATTAAAATTGGGGCACACAGCAGGACATTGGATCATCTGTAAGGGCTTAGTTCATCAGGCTGGTAAACAAATGAATGAGATGGCATATGCCAACCAGAAGTCTGGTTGGGCAAACTGAAGGAAAGGGTTATATTTTCCTGAGGTTTTAGGGAAATCATCTGCATGGCCAGGAAGTAGAATTAGGATTTGATGCTTGTATTGGATAACAGAGTGATTTTTTTTTCCTTTTAGGACTTGTTATGTCTTTAATGATTCACAATTCTTCAGCTTGCTTGCATCATTAGAAATATTTTCTTTTATATAATTTATATGTGAGAGGGTTAATTGTTTAGGGCAAAACTAGCTAGAGGGTAATTGTTAATCGCCCAACAAAAAAAGTTGTATTCCTGCCACAAAAAATGGCATTTGGTGTTTTCACCCGGAGGATTCTCTCTGTAAAAGAGGCCAGGCGAGCTATGACTCCTCCATCTTGTCTTTCCTTCCTTGTTGCCATGACAATCATGCAGAGTGCTTCTGTCCCTTGAGAGATGGAGAAAAAGAGGAGTGAAAATGAAGAGAGGGAAACAGAATGAGAGAGAAATTAATGTGCAAAAAGGAAACACCACTAAAGGCTAATGTGGAGCAAGAAAGGATGAAGTAAAGCAGGTTAGCACTCTCCAAAAAGTTGGAATGCTCTTATTTATAGGAATAAAGGTCTAAAATTGTCAGAGTTGACGCAACACAAGGGTGCAATAACTATGTTCTAGGTTTAATTAAATAACAGTCCATCCATCTATCCATATTTTTTCGCAGTTAGCCTTGTGCAGCTTGGGCCATTGGAATAGCTAAATCCTATCAAAATAATATTTATCAGCATATATTTGTTAGATGAGACCTGAACAAAGTAGTTCCATTCAAAACCACTAACGCCACACCCTCAGCAGCATGTTAAAACAGTCAATTAAAGTGCATTAAATTAAGTAATAGACAATGCTTGAGTATTTGGTCAGTTATAATTATTGGTCAACTCTGCGAGAAATAGATGTATTTATAGATTTTTGTGCACATCTTTGATGGAATTTAGAAATTCCAGCGGAACATAGACAGAACTTTAGAGCCTAATGTAAAAATGTTATGTCCTCGAGCACATTTGTCAGCATTTGTCTTCCCTTCTCAATGCAGTGCTTACCTGGATGATAACCGTGGCATACAGATGTTACATAGAGCGTGCACGTATCTGTGGTTGCTCTTTAGTGTTGTGTTGGCAGAAACATGCAATTCTACTGCTTCTTTTAATGAGTTTCAGCTCCTCATAAATTTTACATTCAAGCAGATTCAGGCGCCTTTGATTTATATTTGTCAGCTGCACAATGCTATTGAAAGTTAAGCAGATTTGGAGATGTAGTCGGGTGTAAAGAAGACTTGTTATGCAAATCAGTCATTCTAACTTACACTTGTGACATGAGATGTAGTCAGATTACATTTGTTTCTTAAGTATTTTATCAATTTTAGCATGCACTAATTCAATAAACATCTTACCATGGTTACATAGGGCTTAATATTTCTAGCTGTAGATAAGTTTACTTTATTATAAGTTGGAAGGTTTTTAGGTTTTTAATTAAAAAAAAAAATCTGCTGATCTTGCACATTATTTTCTTATCCCAATGACCTTGCAAGTGCTGCATGTGTCAGCCACACCCATACATGTATGTACTGTCATTCAGAACCTCCCCTCAAAAAAATCCTCAAGCAGCATGTTACCATCTGAGATGGTCCAGTAACGAGTACTGGATAATCTGAGAGACGGAAAGAGAGCTCACACGTCAGAAAATGGGGATAAATTATGAATCGTGTAGAGAGTGGCTTTGCAGCAACAGAGAGTTTTAACATTTAATGAAATTGCTTTTCAATGCAGCAGAAAGAGTATGAGCTAGATGTTGTGTGGTAAAGTCATAGAGAGATTTCACTGATACTCGTTGCACACGTTCACCATCGTATGATGATGTCTTATTTTGTCTTAAGAAAAAAACAAAAACATTAAACCAAAATCAATTTTCTTGCAAAACAGAAAAAAAAATCACCATTAAATAATAATCTAAAACAAAATGTAATATTTTTAAACAATAAACAACAGAAATTCATTCATACTTACCTCCACAGGTAGTCATATATAGTTAAATGTGGGAAGCTTCTGGCACAGAATGCTTAACAAGGCAGAATGTTGCCTTTGTATACAGAACTACTTGATTGCCTTGGCAACAGCAAGCGCATGTCCTGATCCTGCCCCATGTCATTTACACATTTATTTATGTATTTTTCTCATATCATATTCTGCCATTGTGGCTGGAAAATAATTTTCAGGAAGTGAATTGAGATGTCTCGACAGCAGTGAGAAGTTTGCCCATTTTACAGAACAATTTGCTGTTATTTAAACATCACAATGAATGTTAATAGCTGATAAGATAGAAGGGGTGGTTAAGAGAGACAATAAATTATTCTATTCACTAATCTCCCCTGTCATCTGGGTCTAAGTTTGAATATTTCATCAGCACAAATGAGATTGATCTCCTCTGCTCTACTGTACAGTATGTTGAACATGGGAGATGGATAGATAGAGAGGGATAAAAGCACAGCAAGTCGTGGAGCAAAAAAAAAAAGGAGAAGAGGGAGGGAACAAGGAAAAAAAGGGGGCAGAGAGAGAAGATCAGCTTCTAAATGTAAGCTTGAGCAAAGCGCTGGAACTGAGAGGGGAGGAAGCATAGCAGGGCAGAAACGGGGGCTCCCCTTTGATGTGACGCTCTCTCTGTGGGATAACAGTGGGAGAGCTCACATTTGAGACAGGTGTTGTGCAGCCTGAGTGGAGGGGGAGGACCTGTAGCCTGGACCAGAAGTCCAGATCTGCAGCAGCATCACATTCGTCAGCCTGTCTAATGCAGACAAATCAGCAGGTCCTCCTTTAAAAGCACGAGGGAGAACATAGAGTGGAGCAGGAGAGCACAGAGGGAGGAGATCAGTGAGGCTGATTCGTGCAGCGCCTTGCTCAGAAAGAGAAAAGCAATCGAGTTGGGCCAGTTGTGCTCTGCTCAGCGGCAGAAATAAAGTATTCATCCATTTGTCCTAAGGAGGTTTTGACAAGACAAGACAGAGGAAGAGCACTGCAGGTCATTAATGCTCTCTCTGTCTCTCTGCCGATGTTTTGCAGGAGTGGTGCCAGCTAAGCGGAGCCCAAAGCTGGTGGTGAGTACTGTGTTTTCAACTCTTTTGCATGCGTGTTCATATCTTCTGACTAGAAGGAGTGCTATTTAAAGAACAAAGGGCACATGTGATACAGAACTCTTGCTGTGCTGTTGTGCATCCTAAGCCTTTGAAAGGTTTTCCTTTCTTTTACTGTTTTTGTTCCTTCTCTGACATTTTTTTAACCCACATTTTTTTAGTTTTGTCTTTGTTTTGTCACGTTTTCCTCTCCTTCATTTGGGTTTTGCTCTACAACCCTCCTCTCTGGCCATGCTGCCGTCTTAGGACTGATTAAGCGTAGCCTGGGCAGGGCAGTGTGACAGTGACCAGCTGTGGCAGGACAGACTGCCACAGCATAGACAGGTGGGAGAAGGGAGGATGGAGAAATGATAGGATGGAAAGGATTAGACCAACGTGGAAACACAGCAGTGAATCCCAACATGCTGACAGGAAAGGGGGACAGTGACGACATTGTGCGATTGCAACAGACTGCAATGTGACCCACAGATGTAATTGATAAAACAGGCGGAGGAAGAGGGGAGAAGCTGCCAGGAAGCTCTGTGAGCGGTGCAAGGGTTTCTCTTGGGACAGTTCAGTTATACTGGAGCTTAAAGAGGAAACGTCTCCTGGTTTTTACATTTCATCTCAACCTGATAACAAAAATCAATATGAGCTCTGAAGATATGCCAGTGCCGTTTTGATTTACTGTCAACCATTTTTACCCCTGGAGAGCCACCATGACACAGCGAAGGGGCGTTTCTTTCACGCCACCTCAAAGAAGGTCAGTGACAGGTTCAATTCACACCATTGAGGAGGCAGAAAACCTTGTCCCATATCTCTGAATGCACATTAAAAGTCCTCCTGTGAGCTGACTGGATATTCGGATTAGGATTAGTTTAGTATCCATCAGGGATGAGGGTCTTACCTATCCAGGTCACACAGTGTGGAAGTTGGAGGAGGGGTTGGATGCTGTGAGGGGTTCAAGTGGAACCAATAGTGTCTCTGCCTAACTGTCTTTCTAGATTAGCCTTTCAATGAGGCAAAGCTAGTTTCTCTCTCTGTTATGTCAGTGAAATGACATGCCGAATAAGACTGGATGTCAGTTCAGAACAACCGTTTTCCCTCCAGTTCAGAGTCTAAACCAATACTGATGGTAGCCTTTCATGCAGTGAGGACCATGCTGTCCCATTTCATTTAGCAAGTCGTCTTTGATTTAAGGAAAAGTCTATTTTTTTACGTTTGTTTTCCTCATTAAGAAGCAAAACTGGCCTCATTTCACAGCGTTTGAGTGAGACCCTTAAACGCATATCCATTCATGACTTCCTTTTTTGATTGTGAACCTTTATTTGTTATAAACTTGGATACAAAAAAATTGTTCAGCTGCCATCTTTGCCTCTTATCAGTATAATCTATCGTATTTATAAATGTAAGAATTTTTGCGGCGTATGGCTCAAAGATTTTTTGGCTTAATGGCTTTTAACAACCAGTAGTTTCTTGTTACAAATCTTAAGTTTATTCAAAATTCAGGTTTAATTAAGTTTTTTTCATTGAAAAAGTTCTGTGTCCTTGACCTACTGGATTTTAGTCTTAAAGTCCCACTCCGATTATCTTTTGATCTCTTTTCAAAGCATTCCCAGTGGTCTTTTAATTACTACTAGGCTGTTTTTAGCAAAAATCTAAAAACCTGTGTTGTTTTCTTGGACATAGTTCTGCAGACCGGGAGCTGTTCATCAGAAATTTGCCTTTGAATTGTGGATGGGACTGTGGGTGTGGAGAAAGCCCACCCTACTTCTCGTCATCCATCTGTTTACACTCTCTCCAGTTAGCTTACACCCCCTCACAACCCTTGGTGTAACAAAAATGGCAAGCAAAATGAGCGCTACCCAGCCATACAGTTTTGAGCCAGATGCATCAGAATGGAGCAGAGCAGGGAGCTTGTGACTTGTCACTGTAGCTTCTATGTCACAGCTACAAGCTTTCATAAATGGCACTTTTGTGTCTATTTCAAGTCATTACAATTTGAATTGAAAAATACAATTTTAAGCTTAATTTTCTTTTAAAACTCCTCAAGAACAAGTTAAAAACACTAAAAAACACAATTTTCATCGGAGTGGGTCTTTAAATGCTTTAGAAATAAAGTTTGATTGATCAGCAAATCAGAACATGATTCATTTTTCTCTGAGAACTACAATACTATTGTGCAATTTTTGAGAAAAAATGGATAAGATTTTCCTAAAAAAAAAAAAGATGAGCAGTCTTATTGTGAAAAGGATGCCTCATGCTCTCTGTGTCATGAGAAAAAGAAAAAAAGTTTCAATTAAATAATCTGCTCAGTTAGTTCACTATGTCAACTGACACAACATACTGAAACAAATCAATCTATGTAGTAATCTCCTAATATGACTCCTTTATTTACTCATTTTGCTTTGACTTTTTTTGCATTTACTCAAGCTGAGTATGTTAAACCTGCTTTTTCCTGCAACCATGGAAACCAAGGAATTTCTTTTTATCCTCCTCACAGGTTTTAGTGGAAAATGTTTCTTTTCAAAAATCTAAAAAAGATGACCTTGGATGCTTTTTCTCACTTTTCAGCCACTATCTCCCTCTTGGCTGTGACTCACTTGTAACTTTTTTTTCCTCCTCTCCCTGTCTTCTGTCTCATTTTCTAACTATACATTTACACCCACCCCCATCCTTCACACACATCTACCTCTGTCTGCTTGCTGTCCACCCAGCACCAGTTAGAGAGAAAAGACAGCCAGAACAGCTCCCAGCACAGTGTGTGCAGCCATCGCAGCACCCACACTGATTCTCCCAGCCACGCGCCCTCTGCCATGCCCAGTGAGGCTGTTGTGCCCACTCCTGCTGCCCCCACCCAGCCTCTTCCAGGTCTGCCCCCCCAGGAACCTGTGGATGGCACGCTCACCCTACAGAAGAAGCCAGATCCTTTTAAAATCTGGGCACAGTCCAGGAGCATGTACGAGAGTCGATGTAAGTAGATTTCTTTCTTCTAATGATTCAAACCTTTAAAACATAACTTGTTAAAATATATATCTATATCTATCTATCTATCTATCTATCTATCTATCTATCTATCTATCTATCTATCTATCTATCTATCTATCTATCTATCTATCTATCTATCTATCTAGATAGATAGATAGATAGATAGATAGATAGATAGATAGATAGATAGATAGATAGATAGATAGATAGATAGATAGATAGATAGATAGATAGATAGATAGATAGATAGATAGATAGATAGATAGATAGATAGATAGATAGATAGATAGATAGATAGATAGATAGATAGATAGATAGATAGATATAGATAGATACACATTTAGGCTTTTATTCTTTGTATCTTTGTGAATCCTTCCTGAGATCTGGGTGACCGAGAGAGAAAAAAAGCTTTTTAAACATATGAGTCTAATCACATATGTGCATATTGATGACATGTTTGCTTCACACTGCTGTTTTAAGTAGAAAAGGAAGCTGCAAACACAGTTCAGTGTTTTTGAAAGCAATCACGTGAAAAGATGACCTGCAACACACTACACAAAACTAAAAACATAGGCAGCTGCAAAACTCATCAATATCTTTTCCAGTAATGATCTGTTTCTGCAATATTAATAGAGAAACACTTTAAGTCAGTGGACATTTCTGCTGTAGCCAAATTGTAATTTTTAAAGTCTAGTTGCTGCAATATCAGAGGAAGTCACAGTTCAATCTGCTCTGAAGCAGAGTCAGAGTTGTGTATGAATGTGTAACATAAGATTGGTATTTGATGTTTGGCAAGTTTGTTGTGCTAGTTTGTCAGGCATTTAGAACAGAACTCTTTCCAGATGTGTTGTTTGTGCACACCATGCAGTGTGTTCCAACTCTGGTTAATAATAATGGCAGGGTGTAGAATCTAGGTCTGCTGCTGATTAAATATTAACAGGTCCATGAAAGGGCTGCTTTAAGCTGCAGATGATTTTGAACAACCTCTAGCAAAAAAAAAAAAAATGCTGCAGAAATTGTGACGTAGGGGGGAAAAAATACAATTTTATATTTGTAAAATATGTTTTAATGTTTCAAAAATTGGGGCAATAATTTAATTTTTGCTATTATTATTGATTTCATTTTTTTTGTTTGAGTTTTGATGGTAATATGTACAGACCTGTGTAAGCTGCATAACACTCAATAATAGGAAAACAGAAGCCACTTATATAATCAGGATACATTTTGTATTTTAAAAGATCGTTATTAAAGCTAAATTAACAGTTAGTTAAATGTTAATCCGCATGATCCTAAACTGTTAATGGATAAAACTCCAGAAAACTCATCGACAACACAGTTTGGCAAAGCAGCAGTCAAATAGAGAAGGGACATAAACTGAAAAGTTTCAGAAATACTTTATCTTTAGGACAGAGTACTCAGTTATGGTTCCTACTGACAGGAAATTGTTCAAAGTTTAACAGTATGATTACGAGTGGAACATAAAGCAAGTGTATGTTGAGCAACTCCATATAAAATGTCTTAAAAAAAAGATGGAAATCTCTCCGGTTCACTGTGACAATTCTAAACCTTCAGTATTGTAGCAATCCAATCAGATTTTTCAAAGATGAATATCCCTCTTAAAGACCCACTTTGATGAAAAACCAAGTTCTTGGGGTTTTTAACATGTTCTAGTGGCATTTCTCTGATGATAGCGGAATTATATAAAGAAATTTAAGATCATTTCTGAGTGTTGCTTTTTTCAAATCTTTGTGATACAAAAGCAGACGTAAAAATGCTGTTTGGAAAAAGTCTGTTGTGGTGAAATAAAAGCTACAACTGGCGTTCCTTAAACCGCCCACAACTCAGAGGCGAATTTCTACTTCAAAGATCAGAGTGGAACTTTAGGCAATTTTTATAGTGATATCTGGTATTAGGTAAATGGCTTATGGAAAAGGGTTACATTGAAATGCTTAAAAATATTCGATAACAATGTTGTTTTTAATCCTCCACAAAACAAAAGAAACGTTAAACTTTCTTCTTCATATCATTTTTTAAACAGCTGCAGAGACGGGACTCCATCATTTAGAGAAAAGTTGTCAGCTATATTTAAACAAAACAGTGATACAAGTAAACTACTTTAGTACAGTACAGTAAATGTTCAAAATAAAACTGTAAAAAGCACAACAGATATAGCTAAAAGGATAGCTATTTCTAAAGCCAGGTTTCTCAATAAAATTGGCTTTTGTCATACATTCATTTTGACACTTTTCTAGAAAATGTGTCATAGAAAAACAACTCTGTTTTTTTCATGAGTTGTACAAAGGAGCCACGGCCCCTTTTTCGATGCCTATTTTAAGCCTCGTGAGTAAAGGAAGTAATGGAATAAGAGAAAACACAGATCTAGGTTCTCTGCTTCTATTTTTGTTTCTACTCATGTTGTCACATGACAGCTCACACTGCTCAAATGTGGGAAGTGATGCATTCATGCATCCACTGTGTGCACTTGAAGAGCACTGTTCCAAAGGGAGGACAGTAGGAAAAATAATTCCTCAGTGCCTAAACAGGAGGCAGATGGACATCCTCTTCGTTCTTTCACCCAAGTGGCCATTTCAGTTCTTTCTGAGTGATGTTATTACCTGGCAGTTGTCTGGGTAAGCCGATATCCTGCATCCTCTGCACAATGCTCAGATGACCCTTCATATTTCCAGCTGTGAGGCCATATTTCCAGCACAAAGTCCCCCGCTGTGAAGTGCTTGTGTGCACTGCAAAAGTAGAGGAAACCACAAAATAATTAGAAATAGTTAAGGAAAAAAATCAAGTGTTTATTTCTTTAAAAAAAGATTTTGTTAGTGTTTTATTAAGCTTAAAAGGAGACATCTTAGTTTGATGGTGTAGGGCAGGGGTTCTCAAAGTGCGGCCTGGGGGCCAATGGCGGCCCGCAGGAAGATTTTTGTGGCCCTCAATAAAAGAGAGCCAGAGCAGGTTCCTTTGAGGAAATACGTGTTGGTGAGGAGAAAAGGCGCTTTCAAGCTAAGTGGACAAATGCTTACCAAGTCGTACCTCATGGGTTGGATAAAGTCATGTGCCTGATTTACAAGCAGGTAAATGCAATGCTTAAAGAATTCAATATAAATTGTCACTTTGTTACAAATCATAAAAACTATAACAAGTTTACAGATGAGGAGCGCAGCAATATGCTCCAACAGCTACAACAAAGCTATGCTGCACACCAGATGTTTACAAAAATGGCTAAATCCAGTGAAGCTGTGACTAAGCTTCACTGGAGCTTTGGAAATGGCCCTGCAAAGCAAACCCTTAAGTGACGGGGAGTTTGTAAAAAGAATGAATGCTGAAAGTAGCTGACAATGTTTGTCCAGAGCAAAAGAGAAAGTTTGAAGAAATAAGTGTGTCAAATGATACAATTACTAGACTAGTAGAAGCAGCAACCTCCGACAGCAACTGGGAAAACATCTGGAGGGCCTGGTTAAGTGAACAAATGACACTTGGCCATTTAGTTGACCAAAATTGGCCCCCAGTCTAATGTCGAGTTCCTGATTTGGCCCTCCGCTACAAAAACTTTGAAATACCCCTGATCTAGGGTTTAAATTTGATTTGTGTAATAGATAGTGCCACTTAAGGAAACTATTGATGAACCCCCCAAAAAATGTATTATCCTCTCCTCTGCTCTAGATACAGTGCTGCCTATCAGATTTAAACAGTTTAAGAATATTGTTTGCATGGTTAGGGGTTTTGATGTCGTGAGGTGGGCGCTCCTTGGGTGGGTTGTGTTGAGGGTGCACGCCACAAGTGGGGTTGCTCTGGACCAAGAGTCCCACCCACAACTCAGAGTTGAGTTTCTAATAAACTACTGCCGTTCTGCAGAAACTATGTCCTAGAAAACGACAGCTTTTTTTATGTTTTTATTTTGTCTAAAAATGGCATGATCATAATTAAAAGACCACCTGGAAGCCAAAATAGGTCAAAGATGATAGGAGTGTGTCTTTGAGGTGCTTAGCTTTGATCAACACTCTTTACAGACTTGTGCTGATTAAAAGTACCAGAGCAGTTCAGTTTAAAGTTCAAGCACACTTGGTCTAAAGAGCTGAAGCTAATGGTTGCACTATTGGGCTGGCATGGCAGCCTTGTTGACAGAAGGTTGTGCAAAAAAAAAAAAAGATTGAGCCTTCTGCAGGGTGAACAGATTGACTCCAAAATGCCGTTGAACTCTTTCAAAGTCTGCTTGTTCTGTGACAAGATGCACATTTGTGGACATATTAGCATGCGTTTGATTAAAATCAAATCCAAAAGAGAGACACAGGAAAGAAAAGCTTGTGATTTCTGGTGCAAAAGAGAACTATCTACACTGTTCTGCATCAGGTAATGTTGAAAATCCGTCAGGAGGAAGCAATAACGGCAGATTTGTGTGGGATGTGCAGTTAGAACACAATTAAGTAAATTAAGATGTTTTCTTCAATTACTAAAAAGAAATATGGGAGAATTGAACATTTAGATCACATGTGTCAAACTAAAGGCCCAAATGTGTCCCACCATGTCATTTTATGTGGCATAAAGAGAGCATAAAAGTTTTTAATTTCTTTAAATAAAAAATAAAAATTGGTGTTTATTTATTCATATCTAGGGGGGATTGGACTTGAAATATCAGATTGGGCAATCATACATTACGACTTAAACACTGTCCACATAACCTAACCTGACAGATTCAAATTTAAAAGGATCTATGCTAAAGTAACAAGCAAACATATGTTTTCTATGCAACTGTAGTTGTCACTTTAAAAAGTTATAATAAATAAATGAGTTATTTAACATTAAAGAGTAGTTACGTTTATTTTTCAGTACATTTAGTTACATGTATGAGCTATATCTGGCCCTTTGAGGACAGCCACTATGCTGATGTGGCCCTCGGTGAAAATGAGTTTGACACCCCTGATTTAGATGTATGACAGCAATAATGTGTGAAAAATAGAACCTTCAGTGCTAACTGTTTGAATGCAACGGTTCTCTTACAGTACCAGATTGCCAGGAACAAGACATTTTTCTCTGGCGGAAGGATACAGGATTTGGTTTTCGCATTTTAGGGGGAAATGAGCCCGGAGAACCTGTGAGTAACCTTTCACCTTCAAAGCTGCTAATATTTTTTGTGACAAATTACGAGTGCTGACGCTCACTAACTTAAAATGACCACAAAGCTTTGAATGCTTTTAAATGTGATGTTTTTTTGTTCCTATTCATTTCTTTGGTGGTTTCTTTTTCTTTCTGCCTCTCTGTTCAATCTGCCTGTAAACCAGAATAGCACATCACTCCCCCCTCTAACTGGAGCTGCTGCTCTCTGGAGGATCATATAGACAGCTTGTTAGGAGAAGCAAAGGCCTTATCCGTGAATCTTTGCTGTTGTGTCTCATATATTTGTCTTAAAAAACCAAGCAAGGGGGAGAGTGAAAGACAGAAACTGGAGAATGTGGTGAAATAAAATGGTTGAAGGTTTCAGGTCCACCCCACAAGATTTAATGTTTGTTCGTGCAAAAAGATGCTTTGCCATATGTGTATGTTTTTTCTTTTTTTTTTTTTGTGCGCACCCACACAACGCCTAAAGTGAGCAGGCTTCTTACTGGCCCCAATGGGCTACAGTGACCCTTTTGGTTTTCTTTCCGCAGCCACAAAGGACTTGAGATGATTTACCAGCAGAAAAGCTGCTGCCTCTGACACATGACTTACAGCTCTCTGTTTTGCTGCAGTAGCAGCAGATTAACAACTAAAAACTCGGTTTTAGAAAGATGCATAATACGGTATCATAAAACCTATGGTTTTATAAATGTATGTATTTGTTTGTTTTTTCAGATATACATAGGGCATATAGTGAAATACGGGGCTGCAGATGAAGATGGGCGCCTTCGGTCGGGTGATGAGCTCATCTGTGTGGACGGCACAGCAGTCGTAGGCAAGTCACACCAGCTGGTGGTACAGCTGATGCAGCAGGCCGCCAAGCAGGGCCATGTCAACCTCACAGTCAGGCGCAAGACCCCTGGATACGGAGGTGATGAGCATTTTTTTATGCATATGTCACGCACTGCAACATGCTTATTATGTAAACAAATCTCCCTGCTTGCCCCCACAGTGTCAAAAGGAGAAGGTGACGTCCCCCCTTCTCCAGCATCCTCCCACCACAGCAGCACCCAGGCGCCCAGTCTGACGGAGGGCAAGCGGACCCCTCAGGGGAGTCAGAACTCCTTAAACACCGTCAGCTCTGGGAGCGGTTCCACTAGCGGCATAGGCAGTGGCGGTGGAGGGGGGAGTGGAAGTGCAGTAGTGCCCGCCTCGCTGCAACCATATGATGTAGAGATCCAAAGAGGAGAGAACGAGGGATTTGGATTTGTCATTGTTTCATCGGTTTCCAGGCCGGATGCAGGAACCACCTTCGGTAAGTCAGGTGGCTCCAGATGGATTCAGCCAAGACTGAATCAGTTAAGATCCCAACATGAAGTTGAATGATCACTTGCTCATGATTTAATCTGATTCAGCAGTGACCTTATTTACACACACACATTACATTTCAAATTAAAAGCAAATTCTATTAGAGCATTCGGAAAAATGATAATATTGAGTGTAACATAAAAAAGCCCTAATCATCTCACTATTTTCACACAACTACACTTACTCCGTTCATAGCTTTTACAACAAAGTTTAGTAAGGATTTTTTTAGAAACTCCTAGTCTTCCAAACTGGAAAATAATATTTTTTCTGTTTTTCTTATTTTCACAAGAATATTTTTTTTATTCTAAAAGTTTAAAATTAGTCTAAAAAAGTTAAAATAGTTTAAAAAAAGCACATTTTAATCATTTCGAATACAGTTATGCATTTTGTCAGCTCGCCCTTCATGCTTGTTTTTCCTTAAAACTTTAGACAAACGTTAATAGAATTAAAAAATACAGATGTTCAAGAGTCTTTTAAAATAAATAAACTGCGGATTGATAGAGCTATATCACTATATACTATACAAATACTTATATTTGTTATTACATGCTAGAATATTTACATGTTTTCATACGTGTTGCACATTTCATACTGTTAAGCTTTTCCTGAATAGAAATTAATGCTTAATGCTATGATGGTGTAATAATATTTGTGTTTGTGTAAATATGGTCAGTGTAGTAGCTGCACTTTTACCGTAATTCTCTCCTAACACTTAAATGTGTTGCACTGATTTTAGTGATTCTTTTCTTTTCCTTTCTGGGATCAGTTAATGCTATTTTGTTGTGAACAGCACATACAGATTCCTTCTAACAGCAGTAAAAATCAGCACTATCATTAAACTTAAACCAAGAGCTTTTGGGGGGAAAAAACAAATAAATCTATTAATAAGGGTTGCTTCCAAAACAGTATTTTAGTTTTTAAACTAAACAATTTAACATTGTTTTGGTCTGATTGAGGCGTGTTCGTCCCCCCTGCCAAAGTGAGGTTATGGACCTTCCAGTGTCCGTGTGAAGAGGCTGCAGACCTCCTGAGGATCAGGAGGTCTGCATCTTAATCACAAATGCCACCACCACTGATTCCTGCCTTATACCAGCCTGGCCAGTTTATTAAGCATGTAATTGAAGTCTGCATAGCACTGCTCCATAGCTGTCTACATCATTTGGCTTTCACAGAGAAACACGTGCTGACTGAAGCTGCTCAGGCGTTGCGGAGGGATTGCAGACACCGTCCTTGAACAAATTCAGTAATAACCTCTGAGAAATGAACACAAATCAAGGACCTTTGTGTGCTTAGCCGTTATGATGATGTACTGTGTTGTGTCATAGGCGAAACACAAGAGTGAATGATGATGTAGCCATGCTAACTGCACAGGAGTCATTTTACTGATCCAGTGGGGGAATAGGGTTGTTTTGCAAAACACACCGCAAGAGAGAAAGAGTTATTAATAATAACATTTGTGACCATGCTGGAAAATGATCTTGTCTGAGCTTCCATAAGACCTAAAGGATTCCAGTTTCTTCTTTGCTACCTGTTGTGTTCTCGTCCCCCACATCAGCCCTATTCCTTGTGCATGAGGACTACTAATGGATTCTAACCATGTGAGAGAGTGAGATCTAACGGAGGACTGGGTCTTAATAGAAAAAGTCCACCACATCCATCTCACTTGTGCTCCACACTGGGCTTAACATTGTGTGTGTAAAGGCATGCAGTGTCCCACCACTCAAAGTTTGGGTGAAGTGACATCATGTTCAATCAAGAAGAGCAACTGTCTGTGCGATGATGTACGGCAATAAATTTGGATTCAGCCTGGCAGACTGTGAGGGAAGGATCAAGAATGAAGGAGTAAGTGGCAGAGAGGGGGAAAGAATAACTGCAGATCCGCAGCCTTTGACAGAACTGAACATTGTCACTCGGCTGTGCCGTCTTCCTATTTTTCCTTTGATTAGATGGCAGGTGTCTCATGAAGTACATTGTTTTCCGGGGTGGTGAAAATGCCACAAATCCCTTTTTCTACCTGAAGAAAAGTAGTCTTAGGAACAACCTCTTTCACACACGGTTGCTTTACTTGTTAAACATATTTTAAAATTAGTAAAGAAATTGATTTTGTGAAATATTTTCCTCTGTTAGGTAATTTGGTATGCATTGCAGTCTAGTTAATTGGCTTTCTTTTGGTGAACTGGAATGATTTAGATAATTAATCTTTTCCCTTCTGTCTTTCTCTATTTCTTCATCAATCAACACACTCAATGAAAACAAATCTTATCACACACTGTTTATGTCATGCAAAATATACACACATACCATCATGGAAACAACACCAAAGCTGGAAATGCTTGTGTGGCAATGCCCCACAAAATAGGCCGCATCATCGAGGGAAGCCCAGCAGACCGCTGCGGGAAGCTGAAGGTCGGGGACAGAATACTGGCTGTTAATGGCTGCTCCATCACCAACAAGTCACACTCGGACATTGTCAACCTCATCAAAGAAGCTGGAAACACAGTCTCGCTAAGGATCATCCCTGGCGATGGTAAGGCTCTTGCATCCGGCCTTGGATAGCTATTTCATAATGCATCATGATGTGACTTATTCATGGTTCTGGTGGCAAGCAAAGGGCAGTGATGTTCTTCTCAGGCATGAGCGATGCTCACCAGGGTGTGAACCCTTTTGTCAAAAACTGAGTCACTGAGTAGGAGTAACGTGAAGTTCCTACAGTTGTTACAGCAGCATCCCCATGTTTCTCTTATGGCACCCTGCTTTTTTTCTTAACTTTTCTGGACGTGCCGTTTGCTTGGATTAAAAAAAACATTTCATCAAGTTCTTCCTATTCGAGTTAATCTCTTGCTTTTACGAATGAAAGTATGACAGGAAAGTCTATGACATAAATCCTTACTTTTTGTGTGAATCCAGTAAAGTGAACCGTGTACCTTATTAGTAAGTGAGTCACTGGCCAAATAAAATGCATTCAAAACAGCGATTATGCAGCTGCAGCATTATAATATACCATTGGATAGGATACAACGTTTAGACAAAACTGGAATAGAAATAGTTGAGCGACAACACACACACACACACACACGAGTTTATTTAAAAAAGTTGCATATTTGACAGGATGCCGCTCTTTATCATTAAATGGTGAAACATTGATCAAAGAGCAAAGAGAAAAAATGAGTTCTTGAACACAAACCGAGCTGTAATCCTGTCAGCAGTGCAGCTAGTATGGGATTCTGAGCTCTTACTGCTGCTGAGATTGATGTCAAGAAGAGAAAAAAAACAGACAGTTGTCCTTGCTTTTTCCTCTTTTGGAATAAAAGAGGAAACAAATTGTGCATTCCATCAGTATTTTCCTACTTTTGGATTTGTTGTTGTTGTTTGCAGAGGAGGTGGTGTTGTCCATGAGTAAATGTCAGATTACTAAATCACACCCCCTGCGTCAGGTTGCTACACGCAGGCAGTTTAAGACTGAAGATTGTCAGCAAGAAATCCAGCAGCACTTCACTGCACTTTTTTCGAATCCTTTTTTCCAGAATCCTCCAATGCTTCACTGCTGACGAATGCAGAAAAGATTGCTACCATCACCACCACACACACACCCCAGACCACAGAGTCCAGGTACGAGAAGATTTTTTTATTTCAAATGAAAGAAATTCTAATTCTTTTTGCTTGATAACGTAAAAAACTAATATTTTTACATAGTTTTTTATTTGCTATTTTTTCTTTTAAAGAAATAATCCAAAGTTAAAAGGGGCTCCTCCTCCACCACCATCACAAATTCAGAGCACGCAGGTAAGCAGCAAAGGTCGTGATTCTTAGGGATTTCTTTTGATGTATTTTCACCAAACAAGAGGAATACTGAATGAACTAGAGGTGATCAGGACTTTCTAAATACATTTTAAAAAAAAGACAAAAAAAACACAATGCACTTCGGTCCTTTTCCGTCTTTTATGTCCACTTTATATATTCTATGAAAGAAATTAAATTAAGAGAAATATTACTATTTATTTTTGCTTTTTTTGTGCAGTTTTTTTTTTGTGCAGACTTTGGGAGTATTATTTAGCGCAGTCTAGATTTCACATCAAGCACACTGAACTTAAATGTCTTTTTCAATGCTTTTTTTGGTATAATCATCACATTCCAACTTTACCTGTATATCCATCACAGGCAAAAATCCCAATGTTAAACCAAAAAATTCTGCCCTTAACTATGCCACTGTCAAATTATAATGGGATTTTCTTGAAAAGTCATTGTTAATATGCTCTTAAACATTTGTAAACATTCGTGAATAATTATTAATTCATGATTATGATTGGTTATTAATTTGTTTGATGAGATAAAAATTGAAGGCTGGACTCTGTGATCTGACAAAAAGACTTCAGGAAGCTGTCCAAGCAATGAGCAAGGAGCACAAACAACAAACTGTTGTAGTGTCATATGTATTTCATGCAACAGAAAGAAAGCATATAAAAAAAAATCAAAACATCAACGCTTTTTAAATAAGATAATTCAAAAACTAGTTAAAGTTAAGGTATATTTTATTTGGGTAAACGTATTAGTTTATTCTGTGAAAACAGGTGAACTATCTTTGGGGCACACAGCTGCTGGGGTGGAGCTTTTGATGAGCTTGGAAGTTTCTGGGGTCCAGCCTTTGCAGTGCCCTTCTTTTGTGATCTGTATCCCTCTCGCATGCACTCACAGCATTAATTATGCATACAGTCCAAAGTATTGTCCTGCCATTGACATTTTGGTGGGATTTTTTTGGGGACAATGCCTGATTAGTCCTGAGGTCGAAACTCACCTTTTGACTCTTTTGTACACTACAGATTAGTCATTGTCTATCATGTTTGTGTGGCTTCACTTTTCTGTCCGTTTGTCTCACAGGATGCAGAGTTCTACTCTGTGGATCTTGAGAGGGATAATAAAGGCTTTGGCTTCAGCTTAAGAGGAGGGTGGGAGTATAATATGGACCTTTATGTGCTAAGACTTGCAGAGGATGGGGCTGCTGTCAGAAATGGCAAGATGAGGGTATGGAACTTGAAAATGTCTTCTTCTTTGAATTTTGCACATCAGTGAAACAGCCAGCTGTTCCATTTACAAGGCTTCTGTATTTTAGGTGGGAGATGAAATCTTGGAGATTAATGGTGAGAGCACAAAGAACATGAAGCATTCACGAGCCATTGAACTGATAAAGAATGGAGGTCGGAGGGCACGGCTTGTGCTCAAACGGGGTGATGGATCTGTACCTGAATATGGTAGGTACACAAGTTAAGTGTTTGTTTAGTTTTCCTTTAAAAACCACAATTATATATCTGTACATCAATTACTCTAGAAAAACTCTATTTAACCAGCCAGGAGACTATATTAAAAATTAGGACAACATATGTTTTTGTTGTTTTTTTTCCAAATGTAGTGCACAAAACTTGAAGAGAAGAAACAAGACGAATTGGAATCTGCAGATTGAGTGCAGTTTCTATAAATGTAATGTTAGCGAACACATTTGACTATTGAAACATTATCACTGGTATTAACAAGAAAAATCTTGTAGTTATGCAAAGGAAAAGAACCTAACTAAATGTTTACAATGGTAAACTGTAAATGGTAAAGATCTTTAATAGAATGCAGTGAAATTTGGGGGATTTTAAACTCCTAAACTTTTATGTTACAGTGGAATTTTCTTGTCCTTCACAACAAACTCCTTCTTCTCTCTATTGACATACTGTAAAAACCACCTCTTGTCTATTTTATTTGTTTTTTCTTCTCTACTCGTCCTTTTTCTCTGATCCTTTCTTGTTGCTGGGCTCTTCCTCGTCTTTCCAGCGATGATGGCTCCTCATCTCGCTGTTGGTACATTGAGGAATGACAAGATGGGAGAGCCCTGTTTCTACCTAATGGGCCAAAATCAGACAACGGTTTGTAGTCAAAAGTCTGTCCCACTTCCCTCTCCCTGTGATCTTTTTTCTTTCAATTTCACACTCCCTTTGTTCAGCTTATTCCTGTGTGCATCCCATTTGCGTGCTTACGTGGTAAACATGCTTTGTGTCTTGTTGTGCTTGACCTAAACTTTACTTTTAATTTCTGTGAGTCCATGCACTTTCCCCTTTGCCAGCCTCAGATCAGATGTTTTTGATGGAACTAATTTTATGCCACTGCTCATCACACTGCTGCCGCAATGGCAACCTGTCTGACTTAACAGATTTCAACAACTTTTCGTTTCCGATTGTTCTTCCAGTTGATTTACATTCACCATCTTGTTCTGAATGGTTTTTCAGGTGCCTGCTGTGCCATTAATAACCCGTGCCCTACACTTGCTGATGTGTTGTTCCTGCTGTTGTTGCTGACATCACCTTGTGTTTCAACCCACAGCCCCATAGAGAAAAAAAAAAGCCTAATGGATTCATAACTTAATGAGGCTTTTTTGTGTTTATGTCTTTTAGATTATTCAGATTATTTGTGGGAATATTTGCAACACATGATGCATAATTTCCATAAATATCTGCATTGACTTTGTGTCATGTCAATGCAAGAGCTCACCACAAGTCATGTGTGATGTTGATGGCATGTTTTCTGCAATTAGCTTCGTTCCTCTGAGATGTGGTTCTGTTTAATATACTTTTCTGTCTTCATCCTCCCCTGCAGACAGCAGCAGTGACGGGTACCCTTCCACATCCAGGGCACAAAACACTCCGGAAGTGAGAATGCTGCCACCCAACAGCCGATATTACACCTCATTGGAGTCCAGCTATCAACCAGATCTTCACAAACATTCACGTCTGGAGGAGTCTTCACGTGGCAGAGATTTGGACAGAAACAGGGACAGGGTTGGGTCAGAAGAGATGGACTACCAAGACCGACAATTTAACCTTCATCCTCATCACACCTGGAATAACAGTCACTGTCAAAGTATCCCCAGACAGCAGTCTCCCAACAGTAATGGTAGTAGTAACGATGACAAGAAGAGCAGAGGCCGCAAAGTCAAGAAGTCGGAGTCCGAGAGCGGCATCTCCAAACTCCTCAAGACTCTGAGGAAAGACAGTTCGGGAAAAAAGGCTGCAGCTGCCGAGAGGCTCAGAGGGAAAGAGCTCTCAAGTTCTACCTTTGACGGGAGTTTTCATTCACAGCGTCGCGGCTCCCTCGATCGCTCACCTACCAGGAAGCGCACCTCGTCTCCAGATCGACGACGGGCAAAATCTATGGATCGCAGGGCTGACCGATCCCATCATGACCACACACCTGAGAGGGAGCAAGATGATGGTGGGTTCCTCTCTGTCACACCTGAACGGAAGTTCTACGAACGGAGGCTCCTCAAGGACTCTCAGATGCCTCAGCGACTCAGCAAGGCTACACCCCCCGAGCGCACCAACAACGGGGATTCCTCGTCTCTTAACAGGGGCCGAACGTATGATAGAGCCAGGAAGAACGAAAATCTTCTCAGAGACTCCTCCCCAGAGAGGCATCAGATGAATGGAACGATGGAGAGACGATACAAAGCGGAGCGGGACTCTTCCCCTGACAGCAACTACAGCCGCGATGAGCTGAACTATGCAGCAGCACCAAGACTGAACGACTACTACAGCATGATGAAGAACAATGCTGCACACAACCATGCTGCTGGTAACAACACAAGATATAAGAATAATGCAGTGGGTCACAGCTCAAACCACATCCCAGAGCCTAAAAGAAAGTTGTACAAAGAAAGCCCAAAAGACCTCAGCATCTAGAGCAGAGATTCCCCTCACCGCTCTGTCCTCTGTCAGTGCAAGCTGTGTACCATACACTGGTTTATTAGTTTACTTAACTACTTTGATCCCGTTCTGAGATTCTTAAAACAGCAGAAGTACAATCCTTCTATCAGTTTATACTGGTTGTTTTGTCATTGTTCTAGTTATTTTGAACATAAAAATTGTTTTTTTGTTTTTTTGTAATATAGTAAAGGTATTGTATGTGCCTGCATATGAAATCAGTGATTTTGCTTTTGGAAGGCGTTGCAGACATTAAATATGTGTTCCCTCAGAGGTCTGAGCCATGCATCAGTTTGTCAGTAATTCTAACCTTTGAAACTTGTTTTTAGCTTATTTGAAGATAGCTTCATTACCCCTCAGTTGCGTTACTGAACAAGCTATAGCACAAGACACCAACAGAAGCTGCGGAAATCACAAGGATGTTGAAGTAAAAATCCCAAACACACTTCACAAAACTATGTTGTGTTTGCTCATTATTTATTTGTTTAATTTGGCACATTATTTGAGCAAGCAAGGTTAAAACTAAAGATGAGTAGAACTGTAAGCACTGTCTGTTTCCCTTGCGTATATGTTTGACAGCATACCTGCCCTTTACCCAGAAACCATTGGTATAAGTTTAATTTGGAAGACAAGAATGAAAAAAGTAATGTGAATGGCAATGGTGTATTGTTCTTTTTTATTTATTATTTTTCGCTTTCATTGTGGTCTCTTAAAAAATTACCCCTATACACTTCTGTGTAGTGATGGATGCTTGTCTCCCCTTCTGGCAGAAGTTTTCTCTGATAAGGGAAAAGGAGTTATCCAAAGTTGCCAATCATCCAAACCCCAACTCATTTATTTCAACAAGTGTGCATTATGACATAATACCAGCTGAAGCTGCCATAGTGGATGACTTTTTAAAACATCCAATAAATGAATGAAATAAAATTAAATAAAAAATGTAAACTATCCCAAGATGCATGTGTAAAATATTCAGTGTAGTGTAACCACTTTATCTGGCAGGTCTGAGTGAGAATAATCAGCAAGGAACACACATAGTAATGCCCCAGAAACGAATCCCTAAAATTTATTATACTTCGATTCATTGACTGATCACCTCCTGGGTCCTGTTCAAAGAGCTGATGTGGTTTGTTGCAGTGGTCCCCTATGAAGAGTTCTGGTACAGGTGGACAATTAATCTGCTGTGCTGAGCCATGCTGTTATGCCACTGGAGTCTGACTGCTGCTTTTTAGTGTAATGTGTGTGTGTGTGTATTTTTTATTGTATTTTTTTTCATTAAGAACTACAAATATAATGGAGAATCCACACCAAACACACTGGTTCATCACTTTTGCCACTGTACTACTGTAGTTATTAAAAACTGGAAAAAAAATTGTATGAAAAAGTTGGCGATCACCTGTAAAGAATATCCCCAATATAACTGCTAGAAAGCTGTCGAGGAATGAAGTGTTGCCTTTTTCTTGTACAAAAGAGAAATTTATGAAAAAAAAACCTCGTTGGTGAGGAATGTGATATTGTGTTTATTTTCAGAAATGGACCTGATGATTTATGAGAAATATGTTGATTTACTCTGGATCAGGTATGCAAAGACATTTTAAAATGAGACTTTATTTGGTCAGTCAGAAACTGTTGGTTTGACTCTGTCAGTGGTTAGCCTGCCTTTGTATTATAAAGCACTTGTATGCAGTCTGTGTTCTTCAAGCATTATTTCTTGCTATGTGCTCTAGACATAATGCCGTCTCTGTGTTGATAAAAGCAGTACATGTATATGGGCCAATCTTTTTTATATAACTATGCATATATAAATACTACATTGTTCATAGCTTTATTTGACCCATGAAGCTACACATAACATTAGTCAAAGTACAAGTAGATGTGGACTTATCCAGCTTCTTTCCTTGAGATGGATTACAATGTATATGTAGCTATCAAAAAAAAGTCTGTGAATGCTATTTTTATTATCAAATAAAGTTTTCCATACAAAACTCAGAAAGATTTCATTTGTTTTTATATCTGGATGTCTCTAAATAGTTTTTCATCTTTAAAGTGTAACAAACTATCATCTTAACTACATATATATCCCTGCTTAAAGCATGTCAAAATATGCTCTCTGTTGATCATTTTGTTTTGATTATTAAATGCTTTAGAATTTTTTTTTTTTTTTACATATATTAGATCATATATTTTTGGGACACTTTTTCAACAGTTGTGACTTTAAGCTTTTTTGATTTTGGGGTTATTTTTTTCCAGGTTTATCTGAACTTTTAGGCAGAAGAACTCGATTTCAACAGAAGATTCAATCAGAATGATATTAAAATTGGGAATGTAATCAGCTATGTTGTCAACTATATTGATGCAGGGTTGTACAGTTATTTCGTTTAAGGGAAACAATACACTAAAAAAAAAAATAATCTGTAGATTTACTTAAAAGCCTTGCAAGTGGTTGCACACACCCACACTGTGTAATTGTAAATCATGCTTTTGTAGTATGAGCTACGGAATCCCACGAGGATAAATATTCTAGTATTCTACTCATGAGTGCTGCTTAATCCCTTGTCTAAATCAATGAGTAATGCAAATTATCAAATGTAGTTAGTAATATTTACACAAGCATTTTTAAATAATGTAAAAAATCAAGAGTTAAAGAAAAATAACAAAATGCACTTTAGCAAAAGTAAAAACAGCCATAGTTCATTTTTTTGAGTTTAAGTTTGTGATAGTCTACAAAAAAAGCATACTAGAAAGTCTATTTTGATACTGTTTAAATCAGCTAAAAACATTTTTATAATCCACAATAAAGATTATAAAAAACAGGAAAGCATTTTAAAATGACAAAAAAAGTATAAAGGAAAAGCAGCAACTCATCTCTTATTTTCGTCCTTTGTGTTCAAAAGTTGTGAGTTCAAATTCCTTAAACCTTGGAATTAATTTCTACATCAAAAAATGAATTTTCATGCTTTAATGTACTAACTACTTCTTATCTTGAGCATTTTTGCACTAAAGTTACATCAAATACATGTGGCATTGTCTTTGGCTATAGGCACACATACACAAACATGATAAGCAGTTGTATAAGACCTTTATAGAAACATAGTCCAGCAACTGTTTTTTTTTTATTACTTTGGGCCAAAAATGAAAAAACTGGGGAAATCCACCCAGTTAGATGTGCATAAAGAGAAATGTTTTTATGTCCATCAAAGTCCCACAGCGGGGTAAAATATTGAAACAAATTTCTTTATAAAAAAAAAAAAAATTAACAGGACAAACCATAATTTTAGTTCTGTTTAGAAAGTTCTGTACTAAAGAAGCCTAAATTCAGGCAAATACTTAAGGGTTGCCAAAATAGTCTCCAGTTTTGTGTTAAAATGTTGTTACACAATTTAACTAATGCTTGGATTTTTTTTTTTGCCAATCTGTATCTTATGAGAATGTTGTTTTATTGCATTCTTATTTTCATATTATAAATTAACTTCCATCTTTATAGGTGTCCATGATAAGAAATGTTCTCATTTATAAGATACAAGATAAGATTCACTTCAGAGTTTGTGTTTGTACAGTTTGCATCAAGGTTAGTAATATCCATTACCAGTCAGTTTTGTGGAGCTGCTCAACAGTGGGATGGTTAGCACCCTCATTCCACAGCATTAAGGGCCTGGTTCAAATCCCAGCTGGGTCCTTTTTTTGTTTAGGGTTCTCATTGTGCTGAGGTTGCAACCCAGTGACTCAGCAAGGACTAAGCAGGAATAAAGGATGAAAGGATGGATACATCGTTATTAACCTTCTATTTTCGTCCCAAGTATTTATCATCAGATAAAGTTGTTGAGGAATGTATGTCCATCCCGGATTGTTAAATTTATAATCCCTTTTAATAAGTTAAGAAACAAATATAAGGTGACCCATGACTGAGCTGAGATTAATGGAGCTTTGCATGTCCTACTTAAGAGTCAACAAACACTTCTGATGGCACCGTTATTTTAGATTACTGCTATAGTATTAGAAGTGTAAAAACTGACTCAAGACGTTAATGCATTCTGAATAGATCATTCACATTTATTTATTTGATTAAATATTCTACAGTCACATTAACTTTGCCACCCAAGTTGTAATTAAAACATAAACAGAATGAATCATTTGCAAAGTGCGATTTATTTATTTTTTACATTGCCTTGGTTACATGCCTCTACATTCAAAAATAAGCCAGTATCATATAGGATCCAACTGTGAAAGATTAACATTATTTCTTTTCTTCTCAGGAAAAAAATAATCACAGATTATTAAATTGGATATTCTGTACATACAGGAACAACTCTGTAATGGGCTGACCTTTCCTGCAACTGTCTTTTAGTTGAACCAACTCATTTGTAAAAATACAAAAAGGAAGTTATTTCTGTAGACATTAGCCTGCAGTCGTTTCCCTGGGGGAGCAGAAGTCTTCTTCTTGGATAGTGGATCATGAAACCTTTGCTTGATGTTGCTTTTATGCAGGGGACACAGAGCTTGAGGAGACAGATGAGGCCTCGGTCTTGGAAGCAGTAGTGGAGGCTCCTTCCTCCTCTTCAAAGGGATTCTTCCCACAGCACAGGGTGGTGATCATGCAGTGGCGGAACTGCTTGTTCATGCAGATGTAGATTGCTGGGTTGTAGATGGAAGAACTCTTGGCAAAGAAGGCTGGGATGGTCATGAAGAGTGGCCCGAATTCAGAGCCCTGGTTTGTGAAGATGTACCAGGCCACACTGGCATAGGGAAGCCAACATACCAGGAAGCCGATGACCATGATGACAACCATACGGGTGACTTCCCTCTCAGCTCTCTGGGTGGTCTCAGACTCCTGCTGGGCAGCAGCAGCCTCCTTGACAGCGCAGAGCAGACGGCCGTAGCAGAAGAACACAACAAACAGTGGAATTAGGAAGTGGCAGATGAACATGTAGACAACAAAGGACTCGTTGTTGAAGCCCTCTGCACGGGTGTAGTAGTCGACTCCACATGAGCACTGCATGCCCTCTGGGATGTAACGAGACCAGCCGACGAGAGGGGGCACGGCACAGGCGGCAGCCATGATCCAGGTGAAGACCAAACCCATAATAGCATGGTTCTCACCAAAGCGGAAGTTGCTGATGGGCTTGCAGACAACCACCCATCTCTCAATAGCCAGAACAACCAGTGACCAGAGACCAATTTCACCACCAAGGGTAGCAAAGAATCCTTCCAGATTGCAGCCGAGACGTCCAAGAACAAAGTAGCCGTGCATGGAGGTGTACATCGTTGTAGTGAATCCTCCGAACACCATGAAGAGGTCAGCCACCGCGAGGTTTAGCAGGATGTAGTTTAGAGGGGTTCGCAGCTTCTTGTGTTCGAGGGTGACGTAGAGAGTGAGGAAGTTGATGGGGAAGCCAACCAGGATGAGAAAAAACATGTAGGCACCCAGAGCAGCATAGGCTGCTGGGTTGACAAGGTAATACTGAGGATATTCATAAGGACTCCGGACAATGCCGGTGGTGTTCACCATAGGGACATAAAAATATGGTCCCTCTGTGCCATTCATGGTTGCGGCTTGCGGTTGCTATCAGCCCTTCGGTGGTGTTTCTTCTGGCTGTTCGGGAGCGAGATGGAGATGGACCTTGCTACAAATGGATTCCGTGGCAACTGTCGGGCTTTTAAAAAGGCACACCTTGGATTATCACTTTCCAAATCCGTCAGCACAAATTGATTTAGGCCACAGTTAATATCTAATCCAGCCGTCACTGCAAACATAACTGAACACTCATCAAGATATTAAGGTTAAACCTGTCATGAACCTATTGATTGAAACCTATCTCAAGAATTACATGCAACTGTTTAAAAAAGAGGTTATTTTTACAACCAAATTAGAAGTCATAATTAAGGGTTATATTTGAATAATCAATCTTTAACTTGAACATTTGATTTTGATTTGATTTGAAATGGTTTATTTCAAGCAATCAAACAAGAATAATACACAAAAACATTACATTTTTCAGTTATACACTCATACAACGACGAATCAAACTTAGGATCATTAGACATATTAATAAATATTGCTTGAAAGGGAGTGGAAGGAAGCGAACTTTTATAATCCCACCCCTATTCTACCGTAACCATTTTATTACATCTACAGGTTTCCTTAAGATGCAACTAATACATTTCACACTTTGAACAACCATTGCAAGTGAGATAACCCACATTCTCCTTTGTGACCATGCAGAACCTTTAACAGGTTGCATCTATATCTAGTCAGAGTTGCAAGGTAATGGCGTTGATTTTCCTTTTGTGGAAAGAAGCAATTAAACAGATCAACCGATTAACCAATATTTTTTTGTTATAATCAGAACATAACACAGTTTAAACACAAAAACTATGTTTAAAAAAAGAACAAGAAGAATACATCTGTAAACAAACCCAAGCCATGCATATTTTCATTAGGCAGATGCATAAACAGGCTTATGAGCTTATACTATCAGTCAAAGGGAGGCTGTGGCTCTGCAGAAAAGGTGGTAAGGAAGTCGTTTTCAAGTAAACATTACTTTAAAAGGGAGTGGGCTGTACACACGGAGCACATAGTGTTGGTGAAGTAGAGGTTTGTGGTTAAAAATACAAACATGAGCCCAAACACTCCCAAAATAAAAGAGCACATTTAAAAAAAAAAATAGCTGTATATTTAGCTCTAACAGTGAAGCTTGTTTATGATTTAACTTTCGCTAAATGTTTTCTGAGAGACACTGGTAAAACATTAACACCAGTGTCCTGACCTTTATAATATCACCAGAACAGTGGTTGAAAGTTTCTAAAAATATGTGAAAGTCTGGATTAGTAATGTGTCAAGCAGTCATTTAGTGTATTATACCGAAGGTAGAGCAGAGGCCTTGGTGTTGCTGAGTGGCAGACTATCTCAGCTGTTGGTAAAGAGCTCAGCACTTTCCTAATGGGTATTGTATTAAAGAGATTTGGAGCTTATAGCTGTGTCCCTCTCACAAGCCTGGGATGGATTTATTTCTGCAGAGGGTCACTCTCACTCAGTCTGCAGTAAACTCACGTATAATTATTTTAACTTAGTTTTTTTCTCTCTCCTTTTAGAATAAAAATGTCTTATATCTCACCCACCTTTTTCACTATTTGCATTTGGTTTGGTATGAGATGATTGATATGGTATTCTAATTTAACAGAAATTACTTTTATTATTTGGTCAATAGTTAAATATTCTAAAGGTTTTCCATTGAGACCCACTTTTTAGCCATGATTTAAATATAAAACTTTCTGTGGATTTACAAGTTTTTTTCAACAGATGGGTCCTAAATTGCCTAGTGGTTTTCATGTAAAATCTTGTGTAAAATGTAAATATAAATGTAAAAAGAGTGTGAAAACTTTGCAGGATAAACAACAGCTTATAAGGGAACGCATTGCATTTAGACTGCACCACTTATTTCAATCTAAAAGTACAAATAGTTACTGCAGATTTTTATTGCAATGCAGTTCTGCTTTGTCTCAATTTGTCGTCTGGATTTGATCCTTTTAATCCCAAATAACTGAGGCTTTTTAAGTTTAGTCGTTCTTTTCCATGTGTTTTTAGCATTCCTCAGTCACAAAATGGTTGGATAGTATAACTAAGATAAGATCTGTGAAGTTTCACAAATTTTAAAAGATTATAATAAAAAATCATTTTTAAATGTATTTTAACTTGCAAAAATATGCATTTTCTTTAATTCAGTGTTAGTAGTCTATCTATTGATTAATTAATAATGCTTAAAAATTAGCGGTGTAACAATTAATCAATGAATCGACCCTTAAGTTTTTAATGGAATCGACCTGTACCATTATAAAATGAAATAAATCGATTATGATTGATATTGGAAAATACCATTTGGATTGAGATACAGTATGTTTATTTTGCGAGAACGTAGAAATGACCAAGTGCATCACAGCGGACAACAACAACACACGTGGTGGCAGCTAAAATGATCAAGTTGTCATTACAGTCCAATGTGAGGAAACACAGAATGATGCAAAGATGTGACCATACAGTGTGGTGGAATGTTCAAATAATGTTCTGTTTGTATTTTAACATGGAAAAACGACAGTGCGCTGAACTCTATGAAACTAAAGGGTGAAGGGATTTGCCATTTATGCTTGTTTACTTGTTTGTACACATATTTATTTAACACTGAATAATATTTCAATACAAGGAATCTGAAAACTTCCCCTGCACTGTTTAGCACCCAGGTATTTATCTCTTAGTCACACTCGTTGAAGTTTTGGGTAAACATTTCCTGGATTTATTGTAGGTCTGTGAATTGGATCATTCAAAATGAACCAATATCTACATTGAAGTGTATTAGCAACCGCTGAACATGATATGAATTGAATTGTTGTTAAAATGAATCAGTACACCCCAAGAGAAAACTGTTAGCTGTTTATGTCTGAACCCTGTATGAAAAAACAGTTGAAGCATGTTAGTATTGAACTTTAACTGTCATTGCAACAAATACAGCAAAATTGTCAAGTACAACAAAATTGTAACATGATCTGTTTGTTGTATTGCTTATTTCACTGCTCTAGTTCTTTCTTTTTTATTTTTCTGCTAAAGGTTGTCAGGTAAACTGGCCTTTCTTGGGACTGGAAGAGCACGGCATGTGTGGCCCTTGGTTTCCAAAGCCCTGGATGTGACAGCATTGCATAAACCTTTCAGACTTCATATGCAGCACACAAGACCAATGCCTCAACAGTGACATCAAGTGATGAAGTTATGAAACCACACATATTGAGCAGGATTCTAAAATAAAAATCAGACTAAAAACAGAAGAGAATACATTTAAATAGTCCAAAATCACGGAAGCTCTGAGCTGCCACCGCGACAAATATTTTTTGGAACAGCTTAATTTTCTGTTCTCCCCACACATAGACACATTAGAAACTAACATAAAGTTATTTTTTTGTCCTGAATACTTTTTTTTTCAACACTAACTTGATCACATAGTGTCAATGGACAACAATTTTGTATTAAAAGTGAAATTTAAAAATTATTGCAAGATTTTAGGTAAGGAATGTAAAAAAAAAACAGGCAGTCTGTTCTTTTTATGGACTTTGGTGAAAGAAATAAAAAAGCTTTTTTAATGTTTGGTTTGGATTTTGGTTGTTCTGTTTTGCCAGTCTCTCCATGCCTGCTGTGGAATGAGCCAGGCATTCCCCTGAGCTTTTCCTGCTTCTCCTGACAAGCTGCTGCTTTTCGAAAACAGCATGTTTAGTCCACACTGGGTTGCTGCTGTTGTGCTTCCCCCAGGAAAAACAGACTTCAAAAAAAGAAAGAGGAAGATTTTTTTTAAGTAAGTACAAAATAAGCAAACAAATTGGCAATCTGTGTTGCCATTTAAAGAAATGTAGTATGTTACTTTAACATATTTGGTAGAGAACCCCAATGTAAAGGGACTCAGACCACTCACAGGGGAATTGGGGAGCTTTTATTAGTATCTATTTATTGTAGAGTGAGGGCAAAGAATTTAGCATTCTCCAAGTTGTACAGGATGAGATCTGTAATATTCATTGTAGCTACACTTCACCTGTAAGAGGCAAAATGGAAAAAAAATGCTGTTGATCCCCTGTCAGCATATCCTGTCAGGGGTCCCCACAGTGATACACCTTTCACTGATTCACACATATGGTTTGGCAGAGAGTGTTAATGCCAGATGCCCTTTCTGACACAACCTGGGCTGGGAACTGGCACAGGGAGACTCAGACTGGGGCCCCCTTTTGGCAACATAGTTAGGTTGTAGTGCAAAGAGTTTTGACCAGGGACCAACACTGAATAAAGCTCATCACGCCCCCTGGGAAGCGAACCGTGGTTTCCCGTAAGCCAGTCATACACCTAGCGAACTGAGCCGTCCAGCTCAATGGACAATGGACAACAATGTAATTTTGAAAATTACATTGTTGGATTTTTAAACAGTTCATTTATATAATGGTGCAAAACATAAGTATTTCGTTTCATAGAGACCTTCCAGATAATCTGAGAAAATGTCATGTGGTCAGATAAGACAAAAATTGAACTCTTTACCCTGCTTGTCATGTGTGGACTGGGAAGAATGCCGCGTTGCAAAAACCTCCTTACAAGAGGATGAAACTTGGCTGGATCTTCCAGCGTAATAATGCTAAACAAATCGACCAGGTAAGAAAGGACTAGCTACATAAAAAAGCATTTCAAGTTTTCCGAGTGACCAAGCAATTCTCCACACCTCAATCCAATAAAATGAATAAATCGAAATAGTAGCTACAATGTGTGCAAACCTACTGAAGACCTACAAGAAATGTTTGACCTTTAGCAGAGGCCTCGGAGCTTCAGGGCTCTGCACAGTTTCTTAGCGTTTTCCAGTACTGTGCTTTTCAGGGTAGGGATCTCAATTTTTGTTCCTGGAATCTGCTGAGCTATTCTTCCAGTTTTGGGGTCACAGCTCTGAGTGTTCCAATTACTAAGGTGACCACTGTTGTTTTTACCTTCCACATTTTTTCTAGCTCTTTTTGTTTTTTAGCCCTTTGTATTTCTCAATCTTCCGACCTTCTTTTTCCCAGTGATGTAATCATTTCCAGTTGCTACTTCTATCACTACAGCCTTTTTAACCTTCTTTTCCAGCGCTACCATGTCTGGTCTGTTACCCATACTATTTTGTTTGTCTGTATCTGGATATCATCAACTTCTTCCATTTGCCAGTGGTATAGACGCAGAGTTTGTGCATCCATCCACGATGGTTCCTGTTCTTCCCTCTTCCTTCCTCTTCGGGTTTCTGCCTCCTGAGGTATTCATTAAGCTCACCATCACTTGTACCCATCTTCCTGATATTTTCCTGGATATTTTTTGTTTCATCTTGGATAATGGCTCTGGTGCTTATTTATTGAAAATCTCCCTCTTTCTGCTTGAGACGTACCGTCCTTCATGCACTGTAAAGTACACATGTATATAAATAACATTTGTATTCTATCACATATTGCTAAAAGCCTTTACTTTGGTTTATTTTAATCTGAAACTTCTATATTCACAGCATAAGTGTAAACATGAAAACATGTGCATCTGTTTCTGTTTTGAGATAAAAGCTAGCATTTTAGGACTGAATTTCAAAAACTTTAAAGCTTTACTTTAATTTAAATGACCTTTAGGATAAAACTATTAATTAAAGTTTAATTATTAAGTTTAATATTATTAATTACAATAATATACACAATTCCTTATACTAGTATTGTTATTATTGTTGGTTTTCATGCTCCTAAAAAGGTAAAGCAGTCATGTCAGTTTTTAAATTGTGTTTTAGTACTAAACTACAATTATATATACATGATGTATAAAAGATTAGAAAACTAGTCACAGGAAATTACATTTATTAATAACTTACGTTGATATTTTATTTATTTCACTATTCAGACACTCTTAAAGCTTAATGAATCCATCTATGACTTTGATAATTGAAGTTAGAAAAAAAAACTAAGCAAAGAAAAACGCTTTTTTTTTTTAGGATAGCTAAAATAAACTCTAACAACAGAATCATTTACTTATGTTTTCCAGAGTTAATTTCTACAAAGAATTTTTCAAGTAACTTCTTAAAGATAACTTAATGAAAATTTGAGCAGTATGTGTTTAAAATGTAAGCCCACTGAAATTCACATGATGCTTCTTAGAAAAACAACTTTTAGTTGATTATTACAGGAAAACGTTTCAGGAAATTGCAAAGCAGGGAGTTTAGGGAGTAATTTGAAATATATCGGACAACAGTTTATGTAGAAAACCAAGTCCTTAATGTATGTTTAAACTGTATGCTATTCCTAAAACGTTTGTTTTCATCCATTACCCAGACATCTTCTAAGACTTGACTAAACTTTTAAATATCAGGATCTCAAAGTTTCCACCTATCAATGTAGCAAGCCTAATTAAGAGTTATGTTTCAGATAAACTGGTTTTGTAAATGTAATATTGACTAATGGCGACGCAACCTTCTTGAGGATGAATGTTGATTTTTAAAAGGACAAATGAGTGGGCTGAGCGTGATGCTCTCTCACTCTGCCCACAGGAACTCTCTTGCTGAGTGACCGGTGGAGAAGAGGGAACACTGTGACCAGGACATGGCACATTCCACACCTCCAGCTCCCACATAAATTTCACACTGCAGAATTATACATCATCAGGCCCGTAAAATACGAAAATAACCCAGACTAGTCTCTCGTCTGCTTAGATTCATTTAAGATTCCATAAGAAATAACTCATACCTATGTAATCTGATCTATTAAACACGTTTGATATAAACAAACCTCAAATTCTTTGTGAGTGCACATTATTTGGATGAACTTAAATTGGATGTTTTTAAATATATTTCAGTAGTTTTAGCACCAGTAACAGCATTGTTTTGAAAATTACATAAGCAAACTTGCCTTTTTTAGGTTTGCTGACTGACACATTAGTCTGTTACTGCTGTCAAACTTCATTTTTCTCCACCCCCTGAGTTAATTCAAAATTAAATTAACTCAAATCCAAAGCCGAAGAGAGAGAAGCTGGTGTGGGCTGCAATGCAAGCTTCTTGTTAACCAGCAGTGGGAGCTGTTTACCTTTAGAAAGCAGAAGTTGTTCACAGTCTGCATCCTTATTGATTCCACCGAAATTGACTGAGGCAATATTTGCATTTTGTTGCCGAATTATACAACCACCATCATAGGCATTTTGTCCAGCTGTCCTTTTTAAATCCATTATTCACAATAGATGCTGTTGCAGAGCTTTTCTTGAATCCTAGTAATTTGCTCCTGTTGAATGTTTGTATTTTTAAATGTTGTAACACACTTCTATTTTTGTTACCTCTTTACCACAGATGGAAATTGTCTATTACATGGGTTTCTTGAGCCTCTTGTCATGAGGGCTGCTTTATTTGTCCAGAGGAGCATTCAGGTTTTTTCACTCATTTGAAGTGCCGAGATAAGGAGCGAGGTGTTGTTGCAGCTTCCTTGAACGCTGCCTGCAGGAAATCAAATCATGCTGAATCAACAACATCTGCTCTGTGCTGGGATGTGTGCAAAGCTTCTGATTATGTGCTATTAACTGTTCACAGGTTGGGAATTCTTTCAAAGAATTGTTTTCACGAAAAGCCGTCTTTAGTGTGAGAGAAGCAAACTGCAAGATTATGGAGTACATAGCTTTTTGGATTTCCTGACATATGAACTACAAACAAAATAAACCACTCTCTTTCTTTCTCCAGATTCTTTAAGAAATATATATATTTTTTACAGCAGTTCTTTTAGTTGACATACATGTATTCTGAAATGACGTGTCTGTGGCTACCTTATACCGCCCATTGTTCATGTTTGACAACTGAAAAGAAATTAGCAGTCTTTGGTATGATTCATCATCTTTCAGTCGACTGGTTGCTAAGGTGATGAATCCACAGTGCATGTGCAGAGAGCTGAAATCCCGTGGAGTGTGTGGAGAGTAATGCCCTCAGTTTAAAAACACAGGCACACGTATGCTGCGAAAGGGGACCCAGCTGCCAGACTGGTCCTGAGTGCTTACACCCTTGGCTCAATGCTTTAGGGTTTTCACGAAAACTTCAAAAAAAAAAAAAATTAAAGATCCCAGATGCTGGAGGGTGAACCTCTCACTGTGTGCACAAATGTCAGTGTCAACAACAAACACAGACATACACACGTCCACGCACAAAACACCTCCCACGCTCTCTTCTGTGCACAATCACACAACAACCGCTTCAAAGTCACACATATTCATCAGCCCTTTCCAAGCTACTTTAATGACGGCACATCATTCATATGGAAAGAAGCTCCACAGATTTTTGTGAGGCAAAGGGAAACTGTTATACAGCAAGCCTGGACTCTACTTTTGTGCTGGGTTTTTCTATTCAGCTGGTTTTTATTGTTATTTGTTGTTTGTTTTGTTGTTGGAGCTTTAAAATTGGCTCAAAAATACTTTGTACATAAACCTTTTCAACATGATTTTACAGATTACACCACACATCCATCTGTTAGGCTGACCATAATGGTACATGTTACGTTTTTTGTTTTGGTCAAATAATTTGTCTAGCTTTGTCTTTTTTCTTTTGCATTTATTGTTCACACATGGTCTGCTTATGAGCACTGCAGCTAATCCCTCAAGATTGTTTATTGTATTCAGCATGGAGCTATTCATATACTGCCCATTTCTCTCATTTACAAATTCATTTTTTATGATATTTTAGTTTTATCTTTTAAGTTTTGGGAGGTGGGGTTTGGAAACCAACTCAACATAATTGAACAAAGATTTAAAAAAAAAAGCTACATTTAGTTAGGATCTCTTGCGTGGTTAACATATTACATGTCATGACACCGCCATGGGCCAGCAGTTCCTTTAGAGTTTTGAATTTAAGTGTGAAGGGGTCAAACCAAATAATATCCAAACAAGAAAGCTTTTAATCAAGATAATTCATGTGTTCAACTCTCCAAATAAACATTTTACATCAACAACAAAAATATTAATTATTTTTCACCAGGTGCTTTTCTAATTTCTGCCGTATGTACTACGCCTCCCCTACAATAAAAATAATAATCCTCATTTACAATTAAGATTGTCCAGCTGTTATTTATTTTCTATTATAATCAGTTGTTTCTGTTCTGTTGCTTTTTTTTTGCTATGGTAACAAAGCAATTTACCAGTCGTGGGATCAATTAAAGTTCCATCTTCTATCATATCTAGCTCTGGCTTTTTTGCTACGTTATTGTTCACAAATGGTTGTTACGCCCCCTTGTTACGCCCCCAGCTGATCCCCCAAGAATGTTTATTTCAGTTAGTATAAACTTATTTATGAACTGCCCAATTCCCCTTATTTTACAAATTCAACTTTTTAATGATATTTTAGATTTATCCTTTGAATTTCAGAAAGTGGGGGTCAAAAGGAATTCAAACATTTAAAATACATGTGTTTATTAGGGGGTGATACATTATTTGCGGTCGACCAATGATCAAAAGATTGCAGGTTTGATTCCCGCCGTGCATACCCATGAGTCACTGCGTCCTTGGGCAAGACATTGAATCCCACCTTGCCTCTGGTGCGGCGGCGGGTGCCTGTGTTCGGCAGCGGAGCCGCCACCAGCATGTGAATGTCTGTGTGACTAGGTGAATGGGTCTGTGACTGTAAAGCTCTTTGGGCCTTGTAGGTAGAAAACCGCTATATAAGTATACGCCATTCACGCCATTTTGTATGCATGTGTTGATGTGTAGTTTTTACAAGCAACAGTATCTTAAACATTTATGTTGTGTTTATAAAAAGCACAAACAGAAGTGTTTTAGAAGACCAGGTATGCTTACTTAATTTTTACCATCAAATATAATGAATTCTATTGGCTGACAAATAGATGGCCATGAAAATATTTGCTTCCCAAACAGGATCTTTATTTGCAACATTCTGTGATATTTTAGTGAGTCCATGTCCTTGTCCATCAAACAAAGTTCTAAATGTACACCTGATGAATGAACGTGCAACTGTTTGTTCCAGCTTTATAGTAAATGTGTTTATTTAGCCCATCAGACATGTAAACATTAAAGTAATAAATAGCTGGGGACATTCTTGTACCAGTGGAGGAGGAAAAACTGTCTCTTAAACAGATTAAAGGAAACAAAGATTGTTTGAGCAAGTTTTTTTAATTTTTATCATGGGATGAAGGGACCTGGACAAAGTCTCAAGAGAAAGCAGAATATCTTGATCAGGGCTTTGAATTTTCAGTGCATTCATGTAAACAAGACAATAAAGGATCAAACATAACAATACTAATATTAATGAATTGTATTTATATGGTGCCTTTCTGCTGCACGGTGGAGCAGTGGTTAACTCTCTTGCCTCACTGCAAGAAGGCCCCCAGTTCAAGTCCCGGCTGCGGGACATGAAAAACACAACATCAGTGGGGGACCTTTCTGTGTGGAGTTTGCATGTTCTCCCCGTGTATGCGTGGGTTCTCTCCGGGATCTCCGGCTTCCTCCCACCATCCAAAAACATGCTTCATAGGTTAATTGGCAACTCTAAACTGTCCATAGGTGTGAGTGTGAGAGTGAATGGTTGTGTTATTGTGGACACTCTACCCTGCGACAGACTAGCGACCTGTCCAGGGCGTCCCCTGCCTTCGCCCACAAGTGGCCGGGATAGGCTCCAGCAGTCCCGTGACCCCGAAAGGGATAAACGGAATAGAAAATGAATGAATGGTGCCTTTCTGGGCACCCAAGGTTGCCTTACAAAACAATTATAAAACACAGTTACAAGAACAAAACAGTATTAAAAGTTTAAAGTTAAAAAAAAATACATATTCGTTGTATAATGTTCAGGCTTGCTGGCTTATTATGAAACACTGTGAAAAATTAAAAAGAGCTACAAAGTGGGAAAACTGTTTGAAGATATCTAAGGGTTGACTTGAGAAAAGCAGACAGATTTCTCCACAGAAGCATCAGGACCCCGCAGCTCCACTATTGTATTCTCGGGGCTGTGTGATGATTGACATGGCACTTGGCCAGCAGGGAAAATGATAGCTATGCCGACGCAAAAACTAGAAAGCTGTTGCCAGTTTGTGGAAGAAAGACAGCACTCTCAAGATTACACAAGTTGTATTTCTTACCATCTTAGGGGACTGGAAAAGCATGGAAAGTTACAAAAAGACAGGACAGGAAAAAAAAATGTTTTGCCAGAATTAAGATTCATTCATAATTTAACAAAACCGCATCTCAGGATCTAGAGATAACATTGGAATAGTGCATTTTTCTTGTGTGCTTTTTTTCTTTCCTCTTCTTCCTTTTAAATTAAAATATTTATAAATCCCTGTTTTTCAGATAGCAGGATCCATGTTCATGCTAATAGAGACTATTTTTCTGTCTCTTCCTGACTGACAAACTGACCAAAAAATGTTTGTGACCACTTTCAGTAATTTGGGACTACCATCTAGGGCAGGGGTCGGCAACCCATGGCGCCGGAGCCACATGTGGCTCTTTCATCCTTCTGTTGTGGCTCAGTGTGACTTTGGAAAATAATTAGTATTTTATAAAAATTCAATTTTATCTTAGTTTGTACATTTTTCATGGCATTTCAAAGGCGCTGCTGGCTCCATACGAAGCGCGTGTAACGTAAAAAACAGCAACTTAATGAATGAGCTCGTATTTATCTGGCTAGAACTGCAGAGCTGATAGCAGTTGTTTTATAAACACTCCGGGTCCGGAGTGGTTTTCTGCCGGGAACTCGACGTGCCGCGGGGCAGAGAGCAACTCTCTGATGACAGAGAATTTGCACTTCGTGTTTTTAAACATGCATGTGCAGTGATGTATGTTTCTTCAAGGACATGAGTGTAGATCCCAGGACAGAGAAGATTAAAAAAAAAAGTACTTCTCAAAAATCCACCAGCCAATCAAAATCCTCACTGAAAAGTATGGGGCTTGATTGACATGCAGAATGGCCTATCGGACATCCTCTGACACATACGTCACTGCAGATTTTTTTAAATTCACTCAGCGCAATCTGTCATCAGAACGGCTTTTTCTGCCCCGCGGCACATCATGTCCCCGGTAGAAGACCGAAGTGTTTATTGAAGCCGCAGCGCATGTCTCCTCCTGCTATCAGCTCTGCAGTTCTCGCCCGATAAATACGAGCTCATCAAGGAAGCTGCGAGGCACGTGCTTCATACGGAGCCAGCAGCGCTAAATGCCTCATAATATGCCATGCTCCCCGCATTGGACCGTTTACAGGAGAGCATGAATATGATGGTTGCTGCTTTCTGTCTTTGTAATAAATCATTTGTTAATACAAAATATCTTTATGTAAACTCACTGTGTAATTTTTAATCATCAATACATAAACAATAATGTTCAAATAAACATGTAACTAATAAACATGACGATGGAAAGAAAGAAGTACTTTTTTTTAATCTTTTCTGGACTCTACACTCATGTCCTTGAAGATCGATCACGATCGACGTAATGAGCACCCTTGATATAATATATACATGCATAATATATATAATGATGTCAAAACGGGTTGTGGCTCCGGGTGCTTTTTTTTTCATTAGGGGCGGTCCCAAATGGCTCTTTGAGTAAAAAAGGTTGCCGACCCCTGATCTAGGGCTTGGTAACACCACCAAATTGACAAAACACTTAACTAAATTACAAGCTACAGTTTAGGTTCACTTTAGTTTTAACATCTACAAAAGACATGACAGTATGTAAAACTACTAATTAATTTACAATTACAAAAGTAATGGATTACTACATATACCTGTTTGTGCTGTGATTAGATGTGTATGTTAAATTCTAAAGTTCTGCTGAACAACACAAATTAAAGGTCTGCGTTAAAGTCGGTACTTGTGAACACTTTTTTAACTATACTACCGCAGAAACTGTGTTGTGTAATAAAATGACTAAATAAAAATCTTATACCTCACAGGGATAACAGCCAGGGGTTGGTATAAAAATTCACTTAAGTTGTCAACAAATGATCATGTATTTAAAAAAGAGTTTAAGCATTTAAATATGAATTTTGGAGACCTTAAAACAATTCGTTGTCTCATCTGGACGTATCTCACTGAAGAGACAGACTTGGGGACTCAGACTTGAGCTGCAGTTAAGTTTCACAAGCAGTTAAGACTTGACTTGAACATAAAGGATTTGAACTGTAAATAAAGTTAAGTTAAACAACTTTCCCATTTTAATGATAATTTGTGACAGCAAAATACAAATTTTTACTATAAATTTGAAGAATTTAGCCTTGATTTGAAGACTTTCCATGGGCTTGCAAAAAGAGACTTTCGAGCATTTCTGTTTCACTGGGACTCAAACCTTTAAGCCAGGCCTGAATTGGGCTTGCAGGCGAGTGCCTGGTGGCTTAGCATTGTCCCAATAGACCCGATCGAGTTCAAGGGATTGAACTCAGCCCAACTCCCACAGGACAACTCGCAAGGGCCACTGAACTGGGGAATTTATTGTTCTACTAAAAGACTTCAACACACATGAGAGCAATGACCTTAATACCTGGTATTATGATCCACACCAATGACTTCTCTGACTTGAAGGTGATTTTTTTTTTCTGTGCCAGTAACAATTTTCCCACAACAAACACCAGCAAAGATGTGTCCATCTGTGCACAAGGAACTACGTACCCTTGGCAGGAGGTCAATGATTGACTTTATAGCTGTGCCATCTGACCTTCAGCAGTATGTCTTGGACACTTGGATGAAGAGAGAGGTGGAGCTTTCAACCTGTCATGCATGGTGGTGAGTTAGATTCACTTGCAAAAGAGGAGGCTGGAAAGATTCAGCAGATCAAAATATCTTGTTAGAGTCTGCTGGGAAAGGCGTGGTTGAGCCAACTGTCAAAGGGGTCTTTTTTGGTATTCCAGCCACTGTATCAAACAAAAGGCAAAGCTCTTGAATTACTGGTCAAGCTATGTTACTACATTCTTAATGGTCATGAGCTTTGGGTAGTGACTGTCACTACCAGACACTAGCACATGTACTCACAGCTGGAAGAGGCTTGGTGCTGTGTACTTCCAGCTGGGCATAAACCGCTAGAATTAAGTTTTTCCTCACGATCAATTTTTAAACGGTTGGCACTTCCTTGAATTAAAAGGATTGTCATCCAAACGTCACTACCAAATCGGAGTCCCTGATTAGTCAAAGTTTAATTGGTTTAACTTTCAGCACACTTTTAATGGCCATGTGTTGTGTATATAGACACCAAAAATAAACATATCAACACATGAATGCAAGAATTTGAACTGGGAAGCCAGAAGTGTGCAAATACGCATATCTACATAGACATTTCATTAGAAGTGGTCGTTTAAGTTTCAGAGCCCAGGGTGAAGGTAGAGATAAGGTGAGGAGCTTGTAGTGGAGTTGCTGCTTCTCCATATTGAGAGAATCCAGTTGAGGTGGTTTGAGCATCTACTTTCTTTTATTTACCTACTTGTACTCTTGTGCTAACAGGTTTTTATGGATTCAATCTTCTGAAACGTGCACACATCCCACGGGCTGCTACTACATTGGTTATGTATTTTGCTTTTGTGCTACAAGCTGCTTCCAGTGTTGACGCCTCCTCTCATCCAGTTTGCCTGTAGTCCTGAAGTTGAGTCATGGCATCTGGACTTACATTGTTCTCAGTTTCAAGATAACATCATCTGGATGAATGAGCGTTTTTATCAACAATCTGTCCATACATTAAGTTTTTGGGCTGTGATTTGTTGTTATTTACTGAATACCATTAGACTGGACATCCAAATAAGAAATTAAAGACACAATATAGCAAAATAAGGGAAGCATATGTTCACAAGTAAGTCATTTTAAATCAGTGCGGGGAAAGGAAAAAGTAGATTCTGCATTTTCTTGCATTTTCACAACAGGGGTTAGAAGGGTGACCACATGCACACTATCAATTTTTCACTTTCATTTTGTCTGGGTTTCTGCCTTTGGAGGATACTGTCATCTCGTTCAACAACTCCTTTTGCCTGTTCACAAAAGCCAGACAGGCTTTGAAGACATTCATGAATGACAGATGGTTAAAACAGACTCAGATGTACATTTATGTTTTCTCCCCGTTTGGATGTATTTGTTAGTGAGAAACAAAGCCCCATTTTCTTAGTCATTACTAGAAGTCGATGATAGGATCCTCCGCTCAGTAACTAACAGTATTCATTCATTGGGATCATTAAAACGTTTTACTTTGCACTCGATTCATGAAGAGCACAGAATTTTATTGTCCTCACTTCTTCACAAACAACGAGCACAAACCATTGCTTCTTTTAATTCTTTCCCCTCGCACTCCTAAAAGCTAATTTTAGACCAGTCCTTTTAAAGGGAAAAAACAAAAATATGATAATACAACAATCCCTGGAAGGCTCAGAAAAGAACTAAATAGCCAAATATGATCATCCAGAACTTAGCTGCATACATGTTGATGCTGACACAGACAAGAATCAGTCCACTGTCTTTCACCCTTGCTCATAGTACTTATGAATCTGACAGTTTTATCTGTGTATTCTGTTTATTGCACAACACTCCTCTAAATCTCCGAGCTCATCCAGGAGCTCCTCACTGCCTGCTACAGTGTGTCACAGATCATGCAGAAACAGGGTGCTCATGTTCTTAACAGAGTGCAGAATCAGTCTGTGCAGTTTAAGCCACCACACGAGCTCCTGCCAGAAACACTGGCTTTATTTGAGTCTTGTTCTGGCTTTGAACTGGATTGCAGCAACAAACAGAGGGTTTATCTGCTCTGTTTAGTGAGAAAAGTCTCTGCATTAATGCACCAAAATTATGAAAAGAAACATAGAGAAAATAATCCAGTGGTTAAAAATATTACTGTAATGAAACAAACTCTAAAATACAAGAATAATTTGAGTTAAATGAAAAAATTAAATCAGAAATTCCATTAGTTTAGTTGAGACACTTCTAAAACAGTTTTTTTTATAAGTGGATGATGATAAACACAACTTTTATACTTTTGACGATACAAATAAAATTACAAAAAATAAAAATGTTCCAAAGTTCCAAAATTCTAACTGTTGATGCTAAGTTCCTATATCGGTTTGTTATATGTTGTTTGCTCAGACTTTCACCAGGCTTTGAGTGTCTGAATCATCACATCAGCACATCCTTAGATGTGCAGAAGGAGCTGTGCTAAGGTCTATTTGTGCCTCTAATGCCAGCAAGCATTCAAGTGAGCTTATGAGGCCTTGATATTTGGCTCTTGGCTGCAGAAATAACATTTTTCCATCAGCTAAATGATACCAGAAAAAAATCCAAATTTTACCAAGGTTTCATTAGCCCTGAATAACAGAAGCTAAAAAACGTTCCTGTTCTATCTTGCCATAATCATCATACAAAAAGAATAACATGAAGGCATTCAAAACATACTTGCAAGTAAAGGTAGTTGAAACTACTTTGACAAAATGCAAAAAAGTTGCCTCAATCAGCTTTTTCCTTCGTTGGATGGCCAACATATTGGTTCATTTGGTTTGGGTTCAGAGACAACTTCACTGCCATCCTGCTATTAAAACTTTTTTAGCATGTCAGTGTTCTGCAAAAAAATGAAAAACAACAAAATACAGGCAACCAGTGAGTTGCTTATTCAAATTGCAATGACTTTAAATACATTTTACCTATCTGTACAGTTGAGTTCAATTATTACACAGTTCTGAAGTCATGAAAACATATTTCTGATTGCTCAGTTGTTGTTAATTTTGCTCATATATCTCAGTTGGTATCAAACTACAACTTTTCTTCATTATTTTCCTACATATGTGCTACATATCTTACCTATGTATGTATTTGTTTTTTGTTTGTCCTCTTTTATCTTGCCTACAATATTACTGCAAAAACCAGAACTGATACTCCTTGAAAGAATATTATTCTTTTCCAGTGTTATTTCTACAAGGCAGGGTGCAAGCTACTACCTCCTTCTTGATGATTTTAATGGCTTTCCCAGGTGATCATGTAGCATTAATCTTCTGTCATTAGCTTCTCCACCCCGGACTATTCGAGGATGCAGTTGATTCCGCTTATATGAACTGCAGCAATGTGCACTATTCCAAAAATAGCAAGTATAGCTACAAGAGAGCTGCGATGAGATAGCCTGTTTGGCAGAAGATGGGATGAAGCCTTTTCCCAAAATATGATCCCTCTGCTGTTGATCTAACAATGTTAGGGTCCTCTGCTCCTCTGGTTGTTGAGGCAATATTTTACTGAAGCTGGCAATCTGTGACAATCATACCGACATGGTAAAAAAAAAAAAATGTAAATGCAAATACAGCTTTGTCAATTCTTGTTAAGAAATCTGTCCCCAGGTCTCTTTACTTGCTACCTTCTTTTGTACAGTAAAGTTCGTAATTTTAATAAAACTGCAAAAGAAGTTAGGACTTTAAAGTTGCTTTTGCAGTCTGTGTCACCCCACGAGAGGGTTAAAAGGTTTTGGGTTGCAGTTGCTAAATCAGTTTTTTAGGAGACTCAAGCAGCTGTGATTTACTGCTCACACCACCAGACAAATTACATTGAAATAAGTCAGCTGTTCTTTAAATGCAGCACTTTTCGTCGCTGCTGCTGTGGCGGGGGTCTTGGTGTGGGGATGGCTGGGCACTCTCCCTCCTTCTTTTTACATTTCACCATCCATTTTAGAAGAACATAAACACTCACCTGAGCACAGGTGCTAGCTTACCTTTGCACTAATAGTTTGTGTGAATGAATGAATGAAACATTTCACACTAGTTGGTTTGAAGGCATAAGTATGCGTGTGTGAACACTATCTGTATTGTGCACATGTTGACATGTGGACATTTCTGCAGCTAGCAGGTGTGTTGATAACATTTGAGTGTGTGTGGACAGGCCCCGCCCTTTGAGATTTGTACTACATTTGAACCTTACCGTAATGATAAACATCCAGTAAACTTGTTGCTTTATGCTGCTTCATAGTTTTATCCCCCCCCCCTCCTATTATCACCCTCCTATCCCCCGCCTCTCTCTAACATCCCTCTCTCTTCTTCCCTCCTCTTCTTTTCTGTCCGGTCCAACACCAAAGATTTTCAAATATGATTGAAATTAATAAAGTTTGGCCTCAATTACAAAAGGGGTTTATTCAGATATACCTCTGGTTTGTCTGAAGATTCATAACCTCTGTTGTTAAAGTTAAACATGTCCAACACAAGACGCCTTCAGTTCTCATCTGTCTGCTCAGCTGTTGGACAGGACAAGTTAAAAAATAAATAAATAAATAAATAAAAATAAATAAATAAATGCAGCACTTTTCAGTCCAGCACTTCACTATATTGTGAATTTATTTAGCATCAAATGAAGGAGGGCTTAGGAGAAGGAGAGTTGTTTTGTTGGACTAATTTGTGAAACAGATAATAAAATACATTGTGTGTTACTAACATTTTTACTGTATATGTCTACATTGGCCAAGAGGCCAATGACAAAAAATATTTTTTGGCTGTTAGTCAAGCAAAAAACTGCTTTTGCTTTTTCACCCCTTTATACATTAGATGTGTTTAATCAGAGGATAGCTCATTAATATAAGTAACATAATATATAATATTGTGCAAGGCAGCCATGTTGCTGAGGTAGAGTGGTCAACCATGGTTGGAATATCACAGATTCAATTCCCATTGTCTTTGGGCGAGACATTGAACTCCTCATTGCTCCTGGGGGTTAAAGGTTGTTGCCAGTGTTGGACACCAAAGCCGCCAATCAGTGTGTGAATGTGTGTGCGTGTGTGAATGGGACTGTGACTATGAAGTGCCTTGGGCCTTAAGATAATAAAGTGCTAAATAAGTATACACCATTTACCATTTATGAAAGCAAGTTATTATTAATTCACCTATTTTACAGGGTTTTTATTTTATGGGAAGGAAATATATTTGGTATTTTAGAATGTTTGTGTATTCTATTTTAATTTATTTAGTGTGTGAATTTTTTTTATTTTTATTTTTTATTTAACTTAATCTTGACCTAGAAACCCAATCTAAACGCACATATGTTTATAAGATCCTGGGGGATTGAACTAAACAAAGAAATCTAATCAAAACTGAACTGATTGATTCTCTGTTGGGGTCGGGAAGGGAGCTCAAGCATGGATGAGAGCCAACTAAGACATTTTGGACATCTGGTTTGGCTGTGGGAATGGGAGCCCTGGATGTACGACTCTGACTGCCGTCTGCCCGACTAGAAAAATTGAAGGTAGAATAGAATAAAATGAAAAAGAATGGCAAAAATGTTAAATGCTGACATGAACTCAAAGTATGACTTAAAAAAAAAGGTTTTTGTTTTACATTACAAAGCAAAGTGTCACTGCACACTTTGCCTTACACAAAAGTTAGTGAATCCTATCTAAGCTATTCTTACCTGAAACAAGTAACGTACCTGTAGATAAAATCTGATGTAGAACCTGAGGAAGTTTGACTTAGGACTTCACGGCAAAACTCCAACCTCTCAATCTCTTTTTAGCCCACTTTTTAAGTTCATGTCATGAATTTGAAATGTACATTTTTGAGTCATGCAACTCTTTGAAAGTTTCAGAATTCTGTTTTATTGTGGCAGGGCGTGTGCATATTGTGTTTGCCTTTTAGGCTATTTTTTTTGAGGCCATAGAGTTATCAAGCATTTTACCACATAATCTTTTTTAGCTTTATTGCACTGAGCACATTGAGCACATTATAACTGTAAAGAATGTTTATTTTCTTGCTTGGGCTAATACAAGTTAAACATGTAAAACATGGTTGTACATATGTAGGTTGATTGATAACTGGCAGGAAATGTTAGAGTCACGCTGTGTAGAAAAGAGAGGGTATTTTAGAATTTTTCCTTCCTAAAAACATGTTTTGACTTACAGCAGTGCATTGTACACCTTCTATTGTATAATAAGCTCGCATATAATTCAACCTAAAAAAAAAATGTGATTCGAATTTCTTGATTTGGATCATTTCTTTGACTCATCAAGTGGATTATCTTTTCCAGTTTTTTCTCCGCCTCCCCTTTTGTAGCTGTGCAGTTGTGCACTGAGTCACCAGGGAATTGATGGCTCATCTTCTAAAAGCTCTTAGAGGTTTAAACATGGGTAGTTTCACAGATTATAAACCCCATGAGAACCTCAAAATTTGACATGATATTTACTGGTTTTAAAATTAACACCAGCTGTAAACAAGCAAGTATTTTTACTCTCTCAATTTTTTTAAACAAGTACCCAGTTATTGTACAGCATCTTTACATGAAGTGTTTAAATTGCCTCGATATCAAACAATGTTCGAACATGAATCTCAGTGAAAAATAAAATCGCTCGTAAAATGAGTGTATTGGGAGGAAACGTTTGTTTGTCTGCATTGTAATTTGTGGGGTACCGCATCCCTCAGTCTTCTGCATTAATTGGATTGGTGAAATGACTTTCACTTAGAAAGTCATTGTAATATTCCAACCAAAAGTGTCTTCAAAGAAGACGTTCCTGCATCCAAAAAAACAAATGCAGACACAGACTGTTCAGGTCTGCTAATTAGAAAAGGGATGCTGGGACCTCATCACTCCCTCACAGTTGTGGTATGGCTTGTAAATATTCACACTCTGGTGCCACAACATAGCGTCAACTGGAAGTAATGATGTTTTGTTTAGATGCTAGGGGTCATCTATAAAAAGCAGAAATGAGCACAGCATGTGTCTCAGGCCACACTTTCACAGCAAAATGTGTCTTCACCCAGAGGAAATTCTTCATGTTGATATTTTTACGTATTGTATTTACAGCTTTTTCAGGGAAACAGTCTTTCACCCATTCAACACTGTGAATTGTGCGGGATCTCAGCTGAATGGTGGCAGCTTTGGTTAGCCGTTTTTTTGTTGTCGTGTGTTGGATTCACAGTTTTAGAATACTGGTTGCTACAAAGTCTCATTGTGTATTTTTTTATATTTAAAGTCAACCTGCTTTTACTTTTCCTGAATGTTTTAGAATGATTATAACAATTCATGTTAATTTAATTGTTTTAAAGTAATAATAAACGTAGATAGGAACATTTAAAATAAAAGCTGAAAAGGGCTAATATATATATTTGCTTTTATGGCAGTTTAAATAACTAAGATTTTTTTGGAGGAGTAGTTGTCTGATATCTTTAGAGAATTCTGACATGACAAAAAGACAGCAGCTAAGCTATTCTGCTGGGTATATCTGTGAGAGAAAACATTTTATTAATTATGTTCCTTAAGATGGCAACATATAAGTTGCCTTTTTAGGAGAACTAGCTCATAATGAAAAAAGACATGGAGAGTGTTGCATAACATTGCCATCTCTCATATAAATGGGTATGTGTTTTACGTCCTAAACCTTTATCACAAGCCCTAGGTCTCATCTGTAATGTGATAATAGAAATTCAATTCCGCTCATTTATAAAGCAGTCATTTACAGGTGAGAAAGCATTGAGGAAGAGATAAAAACATCAAACAGAGCTTTGCAATTGTTATGCTTCTTTTCAATCCAAATCCATTTCACTCCAGAATATTCTGAAAAGGTCAGACTGTCTTAGCTGTCTAATAAAAGTTTAAACAGCAGCTCATCTGATAAGTTGCATTTAGTGTAATCCCTGAATTTTGAAAACAAATGGGACAGTGAGAAATCCATATGAAGCACAACACACTTTCCACAAAAATTCAAAGTTAGATGCAACCTCCAAAATGGCTCCTCATGCAATATTTCTGACATAACTGTACAGGTCCCAGTTTACCAGACAAAAAATACAGTAGCATTGCATTAGTAACCAGCATACCAGAAACCTGTTTCTTGTATACATATTGTAGGATGTTTTAGGTACAGTCTGGGAATTGTTGCTTGCCAACAATGTAAATTCAGAAAGGTCTCATATTCTTATTGTGCTTGAATGTAATGTAGAGAAATTCTAAATTTAGTCTATGAGTTACCTCACGACAGACTGGCTAAAGGGATATTGCCGGTTAAGAAAATGGATGGATGGAGTTTACGAGTATAAACTGACAATTTTGGTCAACTAAACTTTGACTCTGCATTTAACTGAATGGTTGTTGCCATAACATTGTACTGTGTAAAGCAGTTAAAAAAGGTCATTCCAGGTACACAACCCTGAATGGACAGATGTTACACAAAGCAGTGTGTGGGTGTATTTTGACATTTTTACTGTAGATACAGTAATTAAAACAAAGAATTCTCTCTGAGTGGGTTTCTCAGAAATAGGTTTTTAAGAAAAAAAAAAAGTTTGCTGTCAAAATAAATAGATGGCAATCTTTGTTTTACAGTGAAATTCGGAGACAATTGATAGATTTTTTTGAATAAAATCAAAATCATTGATCCTAAACAAGGGAAATCTCACAAATTACTTACAAGAGAGAGGTTTAACCTCAAGGAGTTTTGTTAAAAATTCTTTCCCAGTATACTTGTGCATTTGTTAGCAAATCAATGCTTTTTATGTCCTGTTAAGCCCTTGTGATTATTTGTATAATCGAACTGAAGGGCATGCAGCATGACAGAAACTCCAGCAGATGAAGCATATCATTGTCATTCTCTTTATCTTCCTGTGTTTCTTCACCCCCTCTGTCACACTTCTCAGACAATGCAAGAGATTACTAAATCGGAAATGTGGAATTGAATAATGCAGCCAAGTGGAAACCTACTGTATACTGCCCATGTAAATGGTAAAAGGAATATACTTGTATAAAAAAAAACAAAAAAACAAAAGAAACTGTTAAGTGATTCACACTGAAAAAATGTCTATGCTCTTTTTTTAAATTACAAAATATTAGATTATCTGACATTTTCTAAAACATTTACTTTAAAAAGTTTCATCAAAAGAAAAAAAAAAAAACCTTAGAAGCAACACTCAATTAAAACTTAGCAATCCAGAGAGATGAGTAATGTCTTTACTTCATGGCTGATATTTTCAAGCCTGGATTGTAAATGTCAAGCAAAGTTCTACTGGATTTGGCTGCCTAACCATCTCTCACTCTCAGTTGGATGTTTTTACATCATCTTTTGTTGCATGGAGAGGAGGAAAAAAGCTCTTCAATTTGAACAAAATGTTGTGTAGGATGGACAATCCAGCAAGATTCTGACTTGAGAGTGTGAGATTCAAGTTCTTCATAAAAAGCATAGTTTAACAGTGGCGCATAGCAGCAATCCAGGCTACGCTGACATGAGACAAGAGACTCCCTCTTTTGGTGAGTGCAGAACCTGCAGGAGGATCAGTCCTGGCTAAATTCTGGTTGACCTAAAACTTGTGATTCTTGGTGGTGAGGATTTGTTGGGGGCGTGGGGATGGAAAAAGTGAAAATTAAAAAGCTAACAGTTCAAAGAAAGACCAATAGAGTAATCTGTAAGGCGACTCAGATTCAATAACAAAAATGCAATGAATGTGAACGATAGCAGAGACTTGGTCAAGGACAGAAAATGAGGTCTTGATAAGAGGAACCGACTGGAATGTGCTGACAATTCAATATAGACAACTAGAATAGAAGACAGCATTAAATAATGCAACACACATGTGAACTGGCTGTGTGGATGGGAGACCAGAAGGACCACAACAAATGCAAGGAGCAGAAAAACCTGACAAATAAATATTAAAGATTTGTTGATTGTTTTATTTATCTCCTTTATCTGTTACATTTTTCACACGTTTTTAAACTCTAAACCATGAAATTTATGGTTTGATAACTCATTTGGATTTTCCTGTTCAACGCAGGTGTGGGCTAAGACAGGGGACAGCTTGTAGATTATGTTTACTGTTTAACCCAATACATTTTAATAAGAGTTAAAATAAGCTAATAATTATGCACAACATTTTACAGCAACTTTCACTGAAACAATCATTTGACTCTCAGTTTTGGAAAACCTAACTCTTACCATGGGTCAGTTAATCACAACTTAAATCTAACCCCTTCATTTTGGTTTTACTAGATTTATTTGGTCAGGAAATTAACTTCCGTCATTTTGATTGACTAGGAAGTGTGGGCTTCCATTGATTATTTTGTATACTTACCAGTGAAAATGTGTTGAGATTTTGAGTTATGACTAGACGATGAGATGTTATGACTAGAAACATGCATCCAGAGGCTGCAGCTCTGCTCTCTTTCAAATGCAGAGGCCAGGACTTCTTTAGGCTTTTGTGACTTTTATACATCTCATTAATGTAAACATGCGTATAACTGCAGATGGGAATCTAAAATCCTTAACAGTGTAGGTTACTTGAACCATCACCAAACTCTTGGGTAAACTGAACCTGCCCAGCTTTCTGTTTGCTGCAGTAACCAGAACATTTCTAGCTTACAACCTTCTTTCTGTGAGTAGAAAGACATACATTTTATTGGCAAATAATTTACTTGTTTCACAACTGAAAAGAATTTCATGCACACCTCTATAGCAGGGCTTCTACTTATTTTGCAAAGCACACCAGTGACATCAAAGATCCTCCATGAGTTTTATTAGCACTGCAAGTCATTAACTAATTGAGCATAATTACTAAAAATAGGTCAAAGCTTTATTCTCATCACTAGCTTGACATTTAATTTGGTTACTAAGTGCAGGAGAACCAATGGTGGGCTTGTCGAAAACCCATCTATTCATTTTCTGAACCCGCCTAATTCATACTACATACACACCAGATGTGTGGTGCGTCCAGGTTTTGAACAAGCTTTTAGCATATGATGCTCACACAGGTCTGTTGCGACCCAGTTCAAGCGTACGTACACACAGTTGGAAGAGGTTTGGTGCAAAATGTCGAAGCGGTGAAAATTTTGCAAATCTTGCTCCAGACTGTTTCTTTCACAGATCTATTCCAGTTTATGAAAGCTTTTGTGTCATAGAATTCCTTCTGGGCACAAACCGTTAATTTTTCAAACAGTTGACACTTCTGTGTTATGGAAAAAAAATGTTACCCATATGTCACTCGATATCCGAGTCCCTGATTGGTCAAAGTTCAACTGGTTTAACTTTTAACAACAAGTGTTCAATTGCCTTGTCTTGATTACATAGAACCCGCAAACATACTTAAAACTTTCACATAGAAGCCCAAAACATGCATATAGGTGAGTTTACATAGAATTTTCATTGAAAGCGATTGTTCAACACACATGTCCAAGCCTGGTGTGAACATAGATAGCATCAGAGTCATGGGGTTGCTGGAGTCTGTCCCAGATACTGAGCTGGACAAAGGTAAGGTACACCCTGGACAGGTTGCCACTCCGTTGAAGAGCCACACAATCAAACACACTCACACACATTCACCCCTTAGGATCCAGCAATTAACCTATGAAGCATGTCTTTGGAGTGACTATGGAAGCCCAGGTGCCTGGAGAAAACCCATACATGAACATGGGAGAAAATACAAACTCCACACAGAAGGGTCCCAGCAGGGATTCAAACCAAAGCCTTGTAATTGTGAGGTGAGCACGCTAACAACTACACCATCCTGCAGTCTAGTGGAAAACCATACAAATGTAAATTGAATCAAAGAAAACATTACATTAAGCATAACCAAACTTCAACTCTGAATTAACTGAAAGACAACAGAGGATACAAGAAAGACTGACCACCTCAAACTACAGATCCAAATAAACGAAGACCCAATCATTAAATGGCTGGCAGCTGTGGTGATTACTTACAGAAACCAGGTATGATGGGGAAAACCAAGAGTAGACATGCTACCCCGGGGGTGTGGAAACCAAAGCAACATGGTGATTTTGTTTCTGTTGAGTGCAGCTCCTTTTCATAATCACACCTGTTTTGCATTCTCATCATCACAGCTGTTTCTTGTATCCTAATTACTCGCTCTATCAATGAAAAATCTTCAATTTTTTTCTTTTCAGATAATTTCTTTTTTTTTATTACAATTGGTTTCTCCAGGTTTTCTGCTTGTCACATGTAGTTCTGTTCTCTAGTTTTTTCATCATGCTTTAGTTTGTTCAATAAATAATAATAGGGTTGTTAGGTAATAGTGTACCACCAATAAAATTGGTGTCCTTGTCACTAGACCCTATCCCTAAATCTAATCCAAATCTAATCTTAACGCTAAACACAAGCGTTTAGAAAAGTTTCTATATCCTACCACAGGACATTCTGCAATATTGCCATCAAAACATGACATGCTCTGCCTGCACTTTAAATGTATGTGCAACAATCATTCATTTTACTGTACAGTCTTGCTTAAATGTATAGGTATTTATTGAAAAGAGCTGCTGGAAATAATTTCGTTATGCACTGCATAATGATAATAAATATCTTGATTCTGATACTGATTCTGAAATGACAAATTCCGACAAATTATGACAAAACGTGAGCTGAGACATATTTCTTATCTAACTGAATGGGAATTGTCTGGTTAAATAAAATGTGACCTGAAGGCCACAGTATTTAAATATTTACATTCCTTTGTCTTTTTGTTGTCTTTTACCCATAATCTCATTTGTGTTCATTCACACTTTCATACATTTTTTGCTTTGCCATTAAAAAAATTCTTTAGTAGGTGATAAGTTGATCAAGTATAATGAGTGTTTTCAATATTTTAGATTAATGCTGAATACTGAGAAAAATGTATGGGAAGTTTATTTGCACAGCTTTATGTTTTTCTGTTTTAGGGCTAGTGAGGGATCTATCTAGTTGTCAAATATGTGGCACCTTTTTCAAAGAAGGCACACTCAACGAAAAGAGGTGACATGGACAAAAGGGATGATTTTTCTACTTTGTAAATCAGTTGCATTTTAAAAAAGGTACATTCAGATGCATGGACATTTCAGGAATATTTGGGCTTTAAAAGGCTCTATTATCTCTTTAAAGTGGTTAATGGGTAGCATTTATATCTTCTAGTCTACTCGAACACTTAATGTATTTTAACACTAAAAGGCATAGTGATCTTGGATCAACTACATTTTCCTGTACACTGTCCAACCTTTTTCCATTAGTCTATAAGTGCTAATTTATCACACTCCCACAAATGCAACCGTAGAAGGTTAAGTATTTTACCAAAAGACACCATTGACTCTTGGTCATGAATCAAACCAATGCCAATTGGATCAGTACATGACTCCACTTCCTCCTAAACTACAGACATTTCTCAGCATCTTCCTCGTTCATACTTTTCATGTAGACCAGTGGAAAGTTAAAGTCCCATTAGTTGTTGCACATTTCGGGGTGTAAGATTTCTTCTCCGCAGTTAACCTATCCCCTGGGGAGCAGTGAGCTGCTGTCACAGCCGCATTTGGTTTGGTGGTTTAACCCTCCAACCCCAAATCCAACAACCCGATACTGTAAATGTCAAGAAAGGAGGAATTGAGTCCTGTTTCATTAGCTTTGGAATGAACTGACCGTGGATTAGAACCCACAATCTACCAGTCTCGGGGTGGACACTCCTCCACTAGGCCAGTAGGTGGGCATAAACTGTATGTATTTCTTTTAAAAAGGGCAGTAGGTAACAGACCAAGCAGCTTAGTTAAATAATTAAATGTTTTTTCACATATTTAAATATTATAAAAGCTCCCTTGTGAATAAGTGTTAAACCATATTGGTGTTATTTATAGTTTAATAAGTACATTTTCTTAGCTGTTTTTCCCAGCATCCGTCTTTAAATTTTGAAATACATCCTGAAGAACTCAGTATATGAATACTTCTTTTGGAATTTAGTTTCAGAGTCATATGCTACTTGACTGGATTTTTTCATAGAATAGATAATTCTACATAAATAAACTGTACATGTGTTTTTCTTTAGATTTACCCTGAAATACATATAAGTAGCTGGATGACTCAGTTGGCTACATGTAGAACTGGCTCCTGGGAAACCAGGCTTTGTTTCCCAGGGGGGCGCAATGAACTTCATCCAGTGTGACTCCTTGGGGAAGACCCTTCACACTACTGCCTAACAATGTAGTCACAACCCCCTTGTGGCCAAGTCTGGGTCTCCCTGTGCCGGTCCCCAGCCCGGATTAAATACAGGATTGTGTCAGGAAAGACACCCGGCATAAACATCTCTACCAAACCACCTCTGCAGATCAGTGAAAGCTGATTCATTGTGGTGACCCCTGAAGGGATATGCCAAAAAGTGAACAACAACAAGGAAATATGTTAGTAACACACTCCCTAGCAAACAGTTATAATTCAATTTATTTTTCTTCAACTGAACCTCATTTTAGTCATAAATGTATAAAAGGACAGCTAGAAAAAATATAAATCTCAATTGTAGAGCATGAGTTTCTAAAATAAAATACATTCATTTTTACTTCTGGACTCCCGAAATAGCTCCTCCCACTTAATTACACCCTTGAGTCTTTGTTGGTCAGTGCGTAGGTACAGATTGCACAAGCAGTCATAAATGGTTTAATCTTTTTTTAGTCATTTTATCTTACGTTTTTCAAGGTCAAATCTAGTCATTACTGAGTGAATCATGTTCCCTTCAGCCACATCTTTAGATGAGCTTTGATCAACACAAAACTATTTTCATACATAAAGAACAAAACTCTTTCGGCAGAATGAAAGCCTCCTTGATAACAACTCATACTTTCTTAATCCCACAAAAAAATCTGTTATTTTAAAATAAAATGCAAAGTTTTCCTAAAACATTCTACTCACACTACAAATTAAATGTCATGCTGCTACACAGTTTTCCATACAATTTTAAATTCCTAATCTACTCTAGTTATTTTACTCTGTAGCTGTGTGCGTTCACATGATTGGCTAATGGCTGATGACTCATTTCAACAGGCTGGTGTGGGGCTGACAGGATGCAGGGAGGGTAGGTGGTTGTGAAAAAGGGGGAGAAGGAGGTGGGAGTGAAGCTCTTCTTCTAATGCCCACATGCTTGTATGCAGCATTGTTTTCAGAGCACACTGTCACACCTCAACACACAACATAAGTACTTGTAAAGAGGATCAACAAATCTGCATAGTCCTCGCCATTTCCATCTTTATTTCCTGAGCCGTGGCTGTCTGAAGCCACACTTGAGGAGAGTCGGAAAGCCTGGAGGAGAGGCAGAAAGAAGAAGAGGCTGGTGCTAATCACAGACTCCGCAGCCCCCAGCCTTCCCTCTCTTGCTGCTACAGTACGTGTGAGAGGCAGGGAGGGAGAAGCGACGGAGGAAGAGCTGCTGTTTGCCTCTGACACTTGCAGGGAAGAGAAGCGATCTGAGCAGAGGAGAGCACAGCAGAGCCAGTCAGGCTTTTTTTTCTCCAGTTTGGCAACTCATCCCAGCATCTGCACACCTCTGCTGCTGTCTGCATCGCTCACCAGGTTTCAACCACACAAACAGGTGAGTCGCAGCAGCCTGGCGATGAAGGGCTCAACAGTGCAGGGCTGGTCTGAGTTGTTGTTGTTTTGATAACTCATCCATGAGCACTGATTATGTAAAAACGATATTTGTTATATGTTGATGTATGATACTATATGTTACTATATTTGCTTTTGAATTTACAGTAAAAAAAATCCAACATGGATGAAAGTTAAGATTGGAGGTTTATCAACTTCTTATTTTATTGACAGGGTGTGACTGTTTTTTGTTTTTTTATGCGTCCTCCTGTGTCTCAGAAGAAAAAAAGACAGCGTCTTGAGGGGAAAGTGTTCATATAAAATTTATTTGATTTCTACCTGGTTTCTCTGGACAAAAATCCATGAGTTGTTCGCATTAAATATTGAGTGGTGAGTGGATTGCTTCTTCTTTTTTTGGCATTATTTTTGCTCTTGATTTTGTTCACATTATAAACAGCACCAGTCAATGTGATGTGCACTAATAGTATTTCATTAGATTCCAGACTACACATATGTGTTAGCCCGTAGAGTGTCTGCGAGGAGTTTTCCGGCGCTGTTGGGAATATCTGCAGGTGTTTACATCTTTCTTGAGCCTATTGTGAGCTTATGATCTCAGCTGCGCAAAGGAATGGAGGAAGAAAAAACTGCTGCATTCATTCCTAACTGTTGTGGCACTGACACAGTGAGAAGACTGCAGTACAAGCCTGTAGCCAGTTTATTACATAATAATTATCAGCATATCTAGAATCAGAGTAAAGCTGCTTTTTTAATTGTTTGTTTTTAATTTTATATAAAATCCTTTGCACAGATCATTTGTTAAGAGTGGATGTAGCCAACGATCCATTTTACTACACGAACACATTATTTTAAACTGCAACTGGTGACAGTTTTGATTTATTAATGTTAATGCAGTTTGGTTTTTATTATTCAATCAGCTACAACTGAATGCACATGAGCATGCTTTGACTTTGCATCTTCTCTTTCGTGTCAGTATTTATCACTTGAAATGCTTAACGGCAGCTCCGGGCTATTTGTGACGAGGAATTAACATTTTCTTTTCTGTTCCACCACTTGTTGATTCCGTTTCATTAAGTTTATCTCTGACATAAGTCTGCATTTACTTCTTTAAACCCTGTATGACTTGTGTGAGAACAGAACAGATGTTTGAAGAGAGGCATAGAACGGAACAAAGTTTCATAGTTGGTCATTGTCAGAGTCTGGATGCTTTAACCTCCTGAACCACGACTGCTGTCTCAGCTGCTGCCGACAGTGAAAAATGCCCTCAGTGTTTGGGTCTTTAACTGGCTGCTGTTGTTGTTCGCCTCTGGCTGTCAGTCTGTCACTGGCTGGGATGTTGAAGGATCAGCCTCAGTTCCCCATTGACTCCCTGCCAAATCCCTTTATCACCCACCCTTCAATATAGCTGTGCCCCCATCAGTCTCCATCCACCCCACCCCCCACCCCCCCATGTTTCCACCACCAGGTTTTGAAATGTTTGTCTCTCCACTTTTAGCGAGCACCTCCCTCCACCCCTCTCCGCTCTGGTCGCCACAGAAACGGCTGATTCAGGAAAGGTGGGCGGGTGTCTCTGAGCTCTTTCTGATCTGCCCCATGCAGTGCTTTCACAGTACATTGCTGCTTCTGTGCTGCTTTTACGGCTCTGACGTGCTGACAGTTCAGGTGGCTCAGTCAGACGTTACACAATTTTATTAAATACACAATGCATGTTTGTTTCCCCAAAGGACATGCGTTGGGATTCATTTGTGCTTTGATTTCCTTTGTCGAGGACTACCAGGTTCCTCTCTACTGACCGAAAGTGAAACTATTTTTTATCATAGCTGAATTTATTAAAGCAGGAATAATTTGTGCAACCTCCATTTCTGTCTCCTTCAAATCTTCCAAAGCGATTTAAGACTTAATAAAGACTTATTTTTACTTAAACATACATGACACCATTTTTAGTCAGTTTTCTTTGAAGTTGTGGTAGGCTAATCAATAATGTAATATACTGGCACTAAGATATTCAATAATAGATAGTCTATGACCTTTCTCTTACATAAGGTTGATGAAACAGAGGAAGAGTGATGAACTGCAGGACTGTAAGGACTACTTAGTCCAGAGAACAATTTCATCTTGTGTAAACTCATTTTAAAATCATCACCATCATCAAACAGAAACGACCAGATATAATTTTAGATTTACACAACAATTCTTGTTAAATGGTTATATGTTTTGGGTTGTTGTTTTACGTGTTTTGGTGGTTGTTTTTATTCTGATCTATCTGGTTGTCATGGAAATAGTTTGTACAGTAGCTTTAAGCCCTGTTTTTAGAAAAGCCTCTTGGATAGGAAATTAAACCTGCATTGCTCTGCAGTCAATTCCAAACAGGACACTATGAGTTTGCCTGCAGTGCCTGATTAAATTAAAGTGGGAGCTGTATCCATGGCCGCGATAACAGCTTCTGTTTATGTTTTCATACTTTGTGGAAATCAAGGTTTGATGTTACAAACAGGTTATTGATCCAGGCTTTTCATGTCATATTTATGGCAAATTACCAGTGTAAATCCTTCCTTTCATTTGATTCTGCCCTTTCAAATTCAAGCAGAATCTATGTAGTGTGCTTCCCAAACTATTTCGTTGTTGTCCTGTTTCCTTAAAAGCCTTACATCCACGAAAAACATGTTTCATCTTGAGAACAACCTGTAAAGGTGCAAGTTGCAGTAATATTTCTACTCTGCATTGTTCAGCCATTACAGTCAGTGGTGACGCAGATGGAGACTCACACTGCAGACTCGTCACAAGACACAGACAGAACAAAGAGAGCTGGCTGTCATGCAAGTGAAGAACTCCATGCAGAGACAACCTTCACGCAACAACAAAAAGAAAAAAAAACATGGCCATGGGAAAAACAAAAGGTCTGACACACAATTGTGACACTATGCGCTTAAACCTCTACTTTCTCTATGCCATGGGACTCAGCACCTTAAGTAGAACATTCTTAGAACACATCGGAAACATTGACTCATGTATAAAAAGTACTAAGGTTGTTTAAGGACATCAATAATTGTAAAATGGAGCTTTTTTTAAAAAAAAATTATGCAACACCATAATTTGAAATGTGAACTAAAGCAAAAGGCAAAAGGATTGTCTGAAAAAAAACAAAGCTTCTTGCTCAATAAAGAAATCCAGAGGGTAAGCAGCTGCCATGGCCCGAAAAAAGTCTTTGATTAGTTGATCAACAGGAGGGCTTTAAAGTACATTTTGGCTGCTCATCGGCTTAGAACAAAAATATGTGTGTCAACAAAATGCCAAGGGGACTTCTGCCAGTGATGATGTTAGAGAAGCAATTGTACCGCCTACCTATGTAGGAGAGGTTATAAAATTGTTTCAGTAGTTGCACACTGATTAGTTAGGCTTTTTTGTACAGAAAAAAAGATAAACTTGATTCTTAAGGATCTTCTCAAGGTCACCACAAGGTTACATCATGGAGTGTTCTTTAAAGTCCTACTCCAACCATCTATTGATCTATATTTAAAGTGTTTCCAGTGGTCTTTAATTATGATGAAGGTGTTTTGAGCTGAAATCAAAAAGCATTTCTCATTTTCCTATAGGAAATAGTTTCTGCAGAGTGGCAGGAGTTCATCAGAAATTTGCTTCTGAGTACATGGATCTATTTGTCCTCAAGTAGATGCATCAGAATGGAGCAAAGCAGGGAACTTGCTGTTTGCCGAGTGTATTTTCTACATGACAAACAAGCTCTTTTTCAAACATGTTTTCATCTGCTCCTGATTCACAACAATTTAAATGAAGAAATACTCAGACAGAAACACAATTTTAGGGTTAATTTTCTGTATATATGTCCTCCATGATGAGAACATGTTAAAAACAACAAAATTACAATTTTCATTGGATTAGGTCTTTAACTTGTTTCAATCAGAGAGCAGCTGGCAATAACGATTTACTATGAAATCCTTTAAGGCCATCATTTTTACAGTTGTGTTTTTTTTTTTTTTTTTTGTCGTTTCGTAGGGTAACTAACCCAAACAGAGTATTTTAAATTAAACTCTTGAAGTAAAAATAACAATGTAAGAGACTTATAAAGTAAAAACAGGACAATAAATGACATTGTAGTTATCATACATACTATAATATTTGAAATCTTTTTTATTTGCACCTCACATAAAGCGAAACACCATATAAAATGCCCAAACCAAAAACAACAAGGCAAAAACTTTAATAGGCTCTCTTAACGTGTCCATACCTGCCTGGAGAAGTTGCTTGATGTCGTTTTGATCTTATTTTAATTGAATAGTAGGAATTCAGCATCACAAAACCTGGGTTTTGTTTTTGGGGAAACTGGCCTGGCAGTTGTGATAAAACAAGATGCAGAAACTATTCCAGGAAAACTTATGGACCATAAGTAAAATTGAAACAAAAAAAATCATCAAAATGATCAGTGGAATAGTTGAAATATTGTCTAAGTATTGCATGTAGTTTTTGTACTTTAATAAAAAAATCCTAACAACTTTGATGTTAGGACTTCAATACTGATGACCAAAAGAACAAATGTTGTTTCAATCGTAGAATTGAGTTTTTGTGTGTGTTTGAAAATGCAGTGCTACAGAGAAACAGATCTAGATCTAATCATCGTCAGTGTTTTGAAACTTAAGCAGTGAATGAACTGTTTTGTGTTTGGTATCTGAGGTGCTTGTAGAGGACTTCTCATGTCTCTATAGAATAAAAGGTAACAATTCACCCAACAATGGCTCTTCTAACATTCAAGCACCAAATAAAATGGACCCTGGATGAGTTCCTGTGTCTCATATTTGACTGATGTTCTATCAAACGTTACTTTTGTGAAAAATCCCTAGTTTTCTCATGAAATTTTGATTCCAGTGTGGAGGCTCTGTGCTGTGGTTGAATTGTTTTCATCCTGTATATTTTTCTGATTTAGCTGAGTGTTCTGGCCAAAGAATCTGCTCTCCAACCTGCGGCTTCTCTACTGATCGGTTAGATTATATGAACTTTTATTCTAATATAACTTCCTTTGTTGAAAAAAGTTACTAATCTGTAATAATAGAATATAATCAAACTGATAAATGTGAGTTTGACTTAATTACTATTTAATTGGGATATCTTTTTGGCTTGCTGTGTCTTGACTTTTCTATTGTTTCCCAAAAAGTGCTGACTCATTTATAATTTGGATGACCGTAATAACAAGTCACTCTCAGTCACAAAAGAGTATTTCCCTTAAATTAAAAGCTACAGCGAGAATACGTCCAAATGAAAGAGTATGGATTGTTGCCAGCGGACAGGGGCAGCAGTGTTTCTGCTCAGGGATTGATTATGATTCTGCTTTGGCCTCACTCTTTGATATGAGAAAAGTGAACTTCAGGGGTAATAAACTACAGTGCCGCTGAGCCCTGGGGTTTATTACTCTTTCTGCGCACAAATGACTTTTCTGAAGTCATTTTTGTACGCATGGAAGTTCACAGAACATCTGAGGAATGGACAAAGAATGCCCTAAAATACAAACTACATTAGTCATGCTAGAAGTTCCTGATTTGGTTTTCTTCTTATTATTTTTATAAGTATAACAATTTTAAGGAGAACCCTGGTTTTTCTGTTGAAATACCATAGCCACAAAATAATAATGTTGGGAACTTGGAAATAATACTTTATTACTCTGCAGTAGTATGTTTAATATGAGCTCAAACACAGTGAAAAACAATAAAATGGCTGTCCATTGAACCCATCATAACTCACACATTTTTTTTGAGTTTTACATTGAATTTGAAGGAGCTAAATTACATAGAGCCAAGAACACCTAATGTTTGGCTCAATCACTAAACTACAAGGGGATATATGCTGACTACGATCAAAAACATTTCTGAGACAAAATCAAATTTTTCACTCTTCAAGCTTAGTGATATCCCTAAACTCATTCAAGTCTGTAAAAATTGGGGAGAAAACTTAACATATTGACATTTTTATGCACCTACTATATTCTTATGTTAGTATTCTCTTTTTTTATTTTATATTGTTTGTGTTTGTAAATTAACATGACCTTTAATGTCTCTTTGTCGGTCTTGGAATTTAGTCTAACACAACCTTAGACAAACATTAACAATTTCAAATTTAATGTAAACATTAAGGAAAATAATAAAGATGTTAAATTAATTCTATTTTGTCAATCCTTCATAAACAGATCTTTCCACTTGTGTGCAGAGGTCTGTGAAAGCAAAATATGTATTGGTCTGGTACGTTCAGGTGTGTGTTCACACAATGCCAAGAGGCAAAGACATGATCAGTGCTCTCAGAGGAGAAAATTGTTGCTGCACAACAATGTGAAAAGGGTTTTTTTCTGAACCTTTTGGAGTCTTGGAGATTTGTCAGAAGTGGAATTGATTCAAAGGCAAGGGACAATCTTGTAAGCACCAAACATTCAAGCAAATTAACCCCAATGCCAACATGAGAGTTTGAAAGAAAAAAAACTAGAAAAACATCATTTTATAACAACTTGACCAAACAACTGAAAGAACATAAATTTGTTTGTTTAGGGATAATTTCTTGTAGAAAGTCTCTGAGCTGAACTAACGTTTTTAGCACAACTGCATCTGAACACAATTACTTTGAAACAATGTCTTACAAACAAAAAATGTTCAATAATTGAAACAATTCTTCAGAACCCAAACCTGAATTATCCAAATCATTTATGTGGTTAAGTTAGTATGTTATTAATTGAAAATGGTCAAATATAGTTCACAGCCATGTGAGGGAGGAATAAACCCATAATAGAAACCACTGCTAAGCTTGTCTATATGGGTTTTCTCAACTTGTTCTCAACATGTTTTTTGATTGAATGAATATATTGTCAGTGCTGCAAAGTACAGTTATAACGAAATCTTTTTTCTTTTTTTAACTTGTCCTGTCCAACAGCTGGGCAAACAGATGAGAGCTGAAGGCCTCTTGTGTTGGACATATTTTACTTTAACAACAGGGGTTATGAATCTTCTGACAAACCAGAGGTATATCTGAAAAAACCCCTTATGGAATCAAAGCCAAACTTTATTCATTTTAATCATACTTGAAAATCTTTTGTGTTGGACCGGACGGAAAAGGAAAGGAGGGAAGAAAAGAGAAGGATGTTAGAGAGGGGGGGGATAGGAGAGTGAATATAGAAGGCAGGGGGGCATAAAGCAGCATAAAGCAACAAGTTGCTGGATGGTAATAATCGGTTATAATCATTACAGTGAGGTTCAGATGTAATACAAATCTATAAGGGCGGGGCCTGTCCACACACACACACACACACACACACTCAAATGTTATAAATATACCTGTTGTCTCCAAAAATGTTCACATGTCAACATGTACACAATGCAGATATTGTTCACACACACATACCTATGCATTCAAACCAATTAGTGTGAAATATTTCATTCAATCACGCAAAGTATTTGTGCAAAGGTGAGCTAACACCTGTGCTCAAGTGAGTGTTTATGTTCTTCTGAATGGATGGTGGAATGTGAAAAGAAGGAGGGAGAGTGCCTAGTCATCCCCACACCAAGACCCCCGCCACAGCAGCCAGAACCCCCCAACACCCACACGGTAGCTGATAGAGAACAACCGCCCCACAGGCAATCACATCCGCCACCCAGGCCAGGGCCAGTAGGACTGCCCACGGGGGCCCCCAGAGCCAGAGAACAGGGAGGCATGGGGGGACAGAAAGTGCACGCTCCAGCCCAACCAGGAGAGCAGCCCCCCCCACCGCACCGAAAGGGCCCAACGTGGGGCCCTGCCCAAGAGGAGCGTCCACAGCCCCAGACAAGCACGTCACCACCACCCAGGAGTTCTGGGCATCCCCCCACCCCAACCCCAAGTACGAGCCAGGACCCCTCAAGGGAGACCCGCCCAACGCTCCAGGCAGCTACCCACCCGGCCCATGGTTGGTCCAGGAAGGAGCAAGGCAGGGGCCAGCCATCTCCGCCTAGGAGGAGGATAGCCAGAGGAAGAGGGGGTCCACAAGAAGTGTTGGAAACATGATCGACCAGGCTCGCCCACAGTTGGAAATTTGGCAAGGCCCAGCGCTCAGGGGCAAGGACCAGAACCCACACCACAGGGACACGGACACCCCCCGGCTCAGGTGTGATATAATCCCCGGCTCTTAGTCTTTCCAGAGAACTCAGGGATCCCTCTCCCTGCGGGAGAGAGGGTAAGTCGGGGCCAGCTGGCAGACTGTCCCCCGGTGGTCAAACAGCCCCCCCCCCCAGCATAGGGTATGACGAAATCTCAATTGTCATTTATGGGGAGCAGGGTTAAAATTTTGCTTACATAAGTTTCACTGTGGAAAAGTTAGATTTGTCTAAAGTTGTATTTTTTCATCAGAAACCTCAAAACAAGCAGATTACAAAACATTATTAGACTACACAGACACTGCCCATGGCACTGTGCGTTAAAGCAGCCAATTTCAATGAAAAATTCAACGTAAGCAATGCAAGTTTCCTCAATGTTCAAAACATTCACGTTCACACAACGCAAGCACATATAAAATGTGTGGCCATTGAACGTGCAAAGCCAGCTAAACCAGATTGAACTTTGACCAATCAGGGACTCGGATTTGGTTGTGACGAGGTTAAACTCACCAAACTCAGAGCCTAGCTTGTTTATATGTTAAATCCAGACACAGCAAACGAGCCTGACAACAACTGTGTTTGTGTTTCAAAACTAAAGCCATGCTCCTTACATAAAAGTAATCCATACCCACCTTTCCAAGGACACGAGCAATGAGCCAAGCCATGTCATGCTCTTAAAAATTTCCACCAACCATTTTCCAACTGTATGTGCTAGACATGTGCTAGGAAACAGTAGAAAAAGAAAAAAAGGAGGTGACCCTCCCTGTCCAATGTGAACACCATCGGCTAAACACATGTTCAAGAACATGCACCACATATCCTGCCTACGTAGAGAAGGAATAACTTTTGAATCTGTACTGTATGTTGTGCACCACAGAACTGAATATGTGACATTAACCTCATGGGGTTAAGCCGCAGATGTGCAGAGCCATTATTTAAAAGGTTTGTGAGCTCCCATGGAGACAAACGGCTGCCTTTCACTTCTTAGCAAAAATAATAGCAGAAGATAAAGAATGTGCAGTTTTTTGTTTGGGGACTTTTTTCAATGAGGGCTAGCAAGGATGACCTGATGTCGAAAACAACTGTGGATCGAGTACATTTTTAAATTGACAAATAATTTAATCTGTTTTTTATGCTTAGGCTCATTTCTCATAATACCCCTTGTGCTATCCTAGGCACTTTACCATTGGGAGTTGGGTCATCTAGATTCACTAGACAGAGCTCTGAACCTTTTTTTTTTTTTCAATTTTTTGTGATCTTCACTGGTTCAATGGATTACATGAAATTTTTCCACCTTTATCCACCTTTGTCATGGTAGGGAGAACATGTCAAAGTAAGGGTGGGGTCATCCAAGATAGCACAAGGGTTACAGAAGAGCTTTCATGATTTGCAATTATGCAAAAACTTGGCTCTTGAGTCCCAGCTTTTGTAAAAAAAAATTTTCTTCTATTTTTTCTTTTCTTTTTAAAATTTAATGTAATAAATCATTTTCCATTTACTTCCATTTTTACCATCTCACTTTTAATTATTTTAGTTTTGTCAGGGAGAATGCTGAATGAATGTTACATAGCAGTAGTTGTATCCCTTCATTTCATAGCCTTTTCACTCCTCCAAGAAAAGATGAAGCATCTTCAATAATAAAAGACAAACCAAGTTCGCTAACTGCTTTTCTACCTATTACTTTGATGGAATAACTCTGCATGAATAAAAAGCTACACAGACAATATCATCAATTAAACGGGGCATGCCATTTAAAGTCAATACATGAAATGAATTTGACCGCCTTTAAGGAAGAGTTGTCATGGTGGAAATATATATCTCTTAGCAGCTTGAATATTAAAAAATTCTGGGGCTTTTTTCAAGGAGCCAAAAGATTAATTCTGTTCAGAGTCTTTAACAGCTCCACAAAGGTCTAATTTGCAAAGTAGATTAGACAAATTAACCCCACTGAAGTGTGCCACTCCTTTCCAACAGCCTTTGCAGGAGTGTGTGAGCTGCCATGCTGGAGGAACAGCTGTGTGCAAAGCAGTTAAGGAAAAATATTCCTGTGGCAAAAACACCAGCTAATGTCAAACACCCTCATCTGTTTTTTTTCTCCTTTTTTTTTTTATTTGCTGTTTGAAGAGCAGTTGTACTGCTGTGATTCCATCCCAATGTTCAATCGCAGCTTTGGTCCGAAACAACACAGAGAGTCCAGAAAACAGCTGTTTTTAGGTGAATTGGGTATGCTTTTTGCAGTCTTCATTTTAACTACGATCCAGGGAAAGAGGGCTATTTTATTACTGATACATAACTCAAAGTTCCATTGGCCATTAAAATAGTATTGGCCTTCCCAGATAACAAATGCAGCATGAATAGCAGAGTTAGAATTTTGCATTACAGTACTTTCACTAAGTCCACGGGGAAAATTAGTTTGCAGAAACATTTACACCAGTTCTATGCCAGCTGAGAAGCTGGAATACGATGATGCGGTGACAAGGCTAACAATTTAATCTCCTTTGTCAAAATTACACATATATTCACTCTGCAGAACGTCTCAGCAGAACGCGATACATGTTAATCCTTTTGGCTGATCCCATGGTGTAACAACAACACTGCCGGGCTAAGCTCTTCTCTAAATGCTACCCAGAGGCCATGACTACAAAGAGGGACTCTCTGTCTGCACACTGATTTTATGTCTCTCTGTCCAACCTAAAGTTTCTATTTGTTTTTAAGTCCAACCTAGCTCTTTCCTTTACTCCATTTAGTTTTTTGTCAGCCATGGGATTGATGGAGATGTCAGGTCCTTGCAAAATACTTGTCTTTATGGGAACATATTCACATCTCAAAAATGTTTGACAAATTAAATAAATATACTGGATGTTAAATATATCAAATCTATTTTTTTTTACCTAAGAAAGGATATGGATTATTCAAAAGAAATAAGAAAAATTTGTCAAAAGTAAAAACATATTCTAAATACATTAAGATTTACATAAAGATTTCTTGATATCTTGTTAAGCATTGCAGCCCTTAACCCTCAGTAGTTTTAGGGCCTTATGAATGTTTTCTATACTTTACAATTTGTTCTAATAATTTACCTTTAAAACTGCTTTTTGTGGCACTACTTGACACCCATATTTTTTTTTCATACAACCCTAGCCTCTTTTTTTACTGATATTTTTTGCACAATAATTCCAGAATTAACCTGAACCTGTACAAAAACCTAAATTCCGCATGGCAAAAATGATAAAAGTTGAGTTTAAACTACCGTTATGTTTTATAACAAAGATCTAAAGTGTACAGATAAAAAAAACATTAAAAAAAAGAAAAGAAAAGAAACCAATGGTAAACTGTTTTTGAAAACAAAAAAGGCTCCAAAGATTTATTCCGAGAGGTATTACATAGATAATATAATTCGTGTTATGTTTATTTTATTCCTAAATTTCAAAGCCAAAGCTAGTATCTTTTTTGAACCCTACACGTTAAATTTTGAATGAAAACTATCCTACTAGTGATTCAGTTCTACATCATTGCAAACAGCCTGTAGCCTTTGCAAATGCACCAGTGAATGCAAAGACTAAGATGACATAAAATGTGTTAGTAAAGTAGATATTTTACCTCAAAATACTTTATATGAAAGAGGTATTTTTCTCCCACCTGGATTCCGTTGCAAACTCCCGAATGCGTGGCTTTATTGATGAAGGCCCCTGATTCCTGCTGACATCTGTGTCACACAAGGAAGGGGGGTTTTGAGAGTTATTTTGGCCATCAGGGTCATCAGTGAGTATCAGGACCAAACAAATATTGAACCTGTGTTTACAGCTAATGATTTTCCCAGCACCGTGACTCTGTGGAGTCTGTCTCATGAGAGCCCTGTAACATTCAGTGAAACTTTAGGGAAACTAAGCCCCCCTCTGTATTTTAACAGGCATAAAGTTGTTAAATCTTGAGCGCCATCCCAATTCAAACAAATTCTTTAGGTATAGGAGCAGAACAATACATGTTAGATCACTCTTTTAGTAAAACATTATACTGCAAGTTTATTGCTTTCTATAATTGTAAGCTCCGTACGACCTGCATTTTCCTTAGAGTGACAGATTTGTTTTCATATTACCTTCAACATTGATTTATTTAAACTTGTAACTTCTCAGCTCTAAAATGGAGAGGCCTCTCCCTCAGGCACCTTGTCTCCTTGCCTCCTTTGTTAGCCTTTCATCATTTTCATGTTGCGCCTCATAATCTCAGTTTCACTTTCTGTCTTCACTTTCACTAATTCCCAGTCTGTTATCTTCCCTCTATTAAAATGTCTTATATATTTATTTTCCTTTTCCAGCTCAGGAGAAGCTCTTATCACAAAATGTCTTAGTATCATATTTGTTCCTGTTCGCCTCAGTTTCAGCCCACAATTTTAATACACACACACTCAACACACACACATAGCCAGCCCTGCTGTTCCGTAACCCATTTAGGTGCGACATCTTGTCGAAGCCTCTCAACTGCAGAGACTCGGCTCTAATGGCCACCAAGCTTTTCTCATTAGCTAATTATGCTGTGAGATAAAGTGCATAGCTTTAGCCCATTGCCTTAATTTGCTTCTGGGCTTTTTTGTAACTTATCACCTCTGCACACAGACTAAACCGTGTCCTTTTCTCACCTCTGTTTGGCTTTTTTTAAGCCCATCGTCTGTGTCTGACATTCCCCATTCAGCCGTACAAATAAGCATCTGCATTGGCACGAAGCCATGCGACTGAAGTTAGAAAACACACAGAATATTAAAGATTCGTGTAGACAGTAATGACAGCCGCTGATCTGGATGCTAGAAGTGACATTATGTAATTTCTAATGGATTCAGATGGAAAACTAATGAAGGTTCTGCAGTCAGTGAAGCACTTATAGCTCATGGCGGCAGCACTTATGTGTTACTCAACCCAGCCATGTTAATCTTCACAACTTTGATATTGTTAAAAACGGTTTGTCCTTGTTTAACAAAATTCCCCTCTAGTTCTTACAACAGTTTGGAAAGGTTCTACTTTAAATGGAAACTTTATGCAGGTGAGATCTATCGCTTCTAAGTCAGTTCCTTTGTTATTCTCTAGCAATTTCCACCATTTTAACAAATGAGTTTACAAAAATATAACACAAAAACTTAAAGCCCCACTCCAGTCATCTTTTTATCTATTCTGAAAGCATTCCCTGTGGTCTTTTAATTGTGAATACGCCATTTTATTGTTTGAATTTTTTTTTTTTTTTTTTTTTACTTGTTCTGTCTAGCAACTGAGCAAACAGATTAGAGCTGAAGGCCTTTTGTGTTGGACAGGTTTTACTATCACAAAAAGAGGTTATATAACTTCGAAAAACCAGAGTGTAAATTTATATAAACCTCTTTTTATTTATTTATTTATTTATTTATTTATTTATTTGTTACATTTAGTGTGTGTGGGGAGGGAGAAGGGGAAGAATGTGAGGTGTGGGGGGGTCGGAATATGCAGTTTTAAGGAAAAAAATGTAAAAGCTGTCATTTTCTAGGACATAGTTTCTGCAGTGCAGCAGTGGTTCATCAGAAATTTGCATCGGAGTTGTGGGCAGGACTGTTGGAGCAAACCAGGTGTGGTCAGCCAACTGTAGCAACTCATTGCTGCTCGAAGGTTTTCTAACTGCATTGCTTGGTCTACTCCTGGTTCACGACTTAGAGAAATTCCCAGTAATGCAATTTTAAGTTGAATTTTCTTCATTTATGTCTTGTCCATGCAATTAAATGCCATGTTAAAAACACCAAAAACATTATTTTCATGGAGAGGGTTTTTAAACTATAGCTCACTGCAACCAATAACACATATCATAGCAAACGATCAAAGCAAAATCCTTTCAAGGAACCTCTTTAGGATTTCTTACCAAACAATCACAACATGCTGAACAAGACCATATTTAAACTTAAAATAGATGCTAGAGAGTTTAAAGAAGCTGGTATTATTTTTTCCCTCCAGTTTCAAACATTCCACTAGATTGCATTTGACCAATTAAAAAAAAATAAGAATCTGTCTTTGTATTTCTTTGGTGGAAGCAACAGGAACACCGAATCCCCAAATGACTTCCGTTTTGTTAACACTGACCTGAGTATTAATCAGTTTAATGCCTTTGAAGCTGGGAGCTCTGTGTCCTCATAATTAGCTAAGCCGCTAATATTCAAGCTTTTTCTGAGCACCGTTTTTCTGAGCCACAAAAAAACAGTTCAAGTAGCCTTGTGAGTGCTCTGCTTCTGCTTGCATTTGCATTTTTAATAAAGCAGCATAAACATTATTTTTACCATTTCATTTTTTACCAATAGTTAACCTGGAGTCCTGAGTTTTTTTAAGTGCAACCATTGAATCAGGTCTCTGATAAAATATATTTTGAAAAGTTAATTGCTTTGAATTTATAACTGGGGTTTTTTAATGGAAGATGGCAAAACATTTAAACCATATTCACTAGCCTGCTGGTATTTCAATAAATAGCAGCTGATTTTACCAGGACACAATGTGTTCACCTCAACACATTTGATTGGTCCACTTTCCGGCCACAATTGAGTGCAAACACCTGCAACGGCCTAACAATTTAAAAAGCATGCTTTTTCCCCCCCCAAAACCTTTGTCTGGCTGCAACTAATTTACTGAGATCTGATCGATTTGTCCCATCTCATAGTCTGCCCATTTTGCGCTGTCAAAGTCAATTTATATGTCTCTGTTTGCCTTTGAATGACTGTCATGAGTCATCATTGGCCCATTGTTGACTTTGTTGCTTCACAAAGGAGCTGTTTTTTGGTGACAGCGGGTGTCAAATTAATCATGCCTTCAGTGGCAGCTCTCTGTGTTACTTTAAACCTGGGTTGATACCTCCTCAACACAGAGAGTTCTGGCTTTCTGGAGTCAGTGTGCACTCTAAATCCTGTGCATATCTTTAACCCCACAGATAAACTGGGATTCATGAATGCACAAATGTCATCAAACCCTCCAGACTCATAAGTTTGATATGGTGAAATGGAAAAAGGAGACGGTGACTGAAATGAAACCAAGCTAAAATGATGAAATCAAAAAGTGAGACTGGGATTTTTCTGTTTTACTTTTTGTATTGTACTACGGTCAAAATATGGATATTGTGAATGCGAGACATAAGAAAAAAGTCTGTCTTAAGACGGTGTGCAAAGTGTTTTGTAATGTGGCTTTAGGAGGAGAAAACATTTTGAGATCCTTCTCAGTTTCTGGCAGCAGATGACAGTTGGCCCGTTGAGAATTCACAGGACAATCCAAGTACAGCCAACAGTACTTCGGACATCTGTGCCTTTCTCTTAATCATAACACTGTTTGATCCAACATAGAGGTGATGTGTTTATCAGCCGAAAAGTGAGCACGAGTCTTCTTCCATCTCAGTTGTTTTGAACTGACGCAATTTTCCACCTATTTTGGTATAATCTTACATTTTATTTGTTAGTTTCATGGTTTAGCTTTATGCTGTTTGCTGAAAGAACTGAACAGTTCTGCTTTTACTCTCCTTTTTCCTTTGTTTGTTTTGCTGCTGATTGTACAAATCCAAAATATAAGAAAACATTTTTAAGTTCATTTCTATATAAACAAAGGCCCAGATTAAGGTTTTTAAAAGAATCCAATAATTGTAACAGATTAATTTTTGCCATACATCATTTTATAGATACAATAATGGACATTTATTTTTCCTTTCCCTAGGTTACTAGTTTACTTGCTAGCTCTAAATCCTCTAAAAGGCATACTTTCAAAACTGCTGGTTATTCTACTTTGTCCTCTGAGCACACTTAAAAGTTTCAGATAAAAGCGTGGCGCTCCCATAGACTGAACATCAAAAAGGCCCATATGTCTGTCAGATCAACAACACCTCACTCATGCAATGACAGGAGAAAATGTCCCTTAAAGCTGGATCCACTTCATTCCCTCCTTTCTGTTGGTAAAAAAAAATAAAAAATAAATTAAAGCAACTCTACTGTTGTCAGAGAGAGATTATGGAAATCTATTTAAATAATGACTATAGTTCCAAAGAGAATATGGGAAATGTGGAAGTCAGATAGTTCTCCCAAAAGTATTGAGGTCAGAGGAGGAGAAGGAACGTTTGTACTTGAAATAAATGAATCTCTTTATAGTTTATGCCACCACTTTTATAATATTAATTCCTTGTTGTGTGAAAGTCACTGTAATTGTGAGAATATATTAGAATTGCAACCTTTTTTATTATAAATTACAGATGGAGCACAGAACAAAATAAAATTATTATTCAAAATAAAAATGACATTGTTTTGTAAAATTCTTTAAAAATTATGCATAATATTAGAATATATAGGATTTTGTCTTTAGGCTAAAATCAGTGCAAATGGCATTGTCATCTATAGCATTTCTTCAGTTTTAAACATGTTGTAACAAAATTAGGAGGGTTATTTGCCAAAGAAAAAATAATTTCCTAGCTCTAACAACTTCATAATCTAATGTGAAAAGGAACACACAAAAAAGGTAATCTAATTTTTGTAAAACAAACCGAAGGAAATCTATGAAAAAAACAGAGATGGAAGTTTGAAACCAGAAAAAGAAGGCTTTAGCTTTTGACTGGTAAGACTAAATAATGTTCATACTCTGGCGAAAGGTTGCTCATTTACTTCCACCAAAAGAATTATTTATACCTTTAATGTTCATCCTTAACAAGGGGAGATTAAACAGCCTCAGGTTAGTTTAGGAAGGCGCAAAGTTTAGATAGAAGGGAGATTTGGTTTTAATTTAAGCAGTTAAAATTAGAATTTAAAGGAAAATCCTCAGAGATGCAATCACAGAGAGCTAACAATAAAACACAATACACAGTTTCTTTAAATGGCAGTGATGTAGCAGACATTTTTATCTGAAGACACTGATCAAATCTGGTACACTTTAACAAATAAGTGTTGCTTTGGTCATTGACCTATTGCTACTTCCTAACTTGCATAATTACACAATTTACCTCCATGACACGAGTCTTCACTACGTTAAGCTGCAGAAAAACGCAGAGAATTGATCTGACAATAAACCTCTGAAATCCTTCCTTTTGTTCCAAACTTGGAGTCCATCAAATTAATGGAGGGATCTAAAAGAAACAACAACAAGCAATAAAGGGGTTCAAGCCCTTATTCCTCAGAGCATCAAAATGGCTCAGAAAATGCTTTGATTGCTCACATGTTGGTGCATCGCAGCGAATCGGCCCTGCTATGTGTTTTCAACTCTTCTCTGCCATGATGTTTCATGTGAAGAGACCAGTGGGAGGATGTGTAAAAATGCATAGCAACAGACTCTTTCTCTTCTGTTCCTTCTCTACCTCTCACATTCTCACACAGGCACATTAACACACACACACATTCACAGCCGAATAAATGCATGCCTCTCCGGATTTAGCACACATCTACCCTGCACCCCACCAGCGACACAAGGCTCTGAGGAATCATGATGGCCTCATATTGAAGGGTAAACCCCCGGGTCAAATGATGTAAATGGTATCACACAATAGGAATTAGCCTCAGTTTATAAATCAACAGCAGTCATCGAGTGAAATTGTGTGCTGCTGGCTGCCAGGCTACACTGCACACAGGTCACAGTGTGGACACCGATCCAAGTGTGTATAGATGTTTTTGTTTTGCCATTTCGGAAAGCTTCTCTCTCCTGTGGCAGCCCGCTGCTCTTCATCCTCGCCTGTCATCATACCTGATCGCGCTTGTCTGTCAGATCATTTGGCACATTTCCCACAAAAATGGCCGGCTTTCAAACAGAGAGTATCCATTTCCCTTGGCTGAGCTGCAGGATGGTGCCTGCATGTGCAGTGTTGTGGAGTGTGGTTTGCCAGTTAAAACCCTGCATTTCTATTTCAGGCCATCCCACACACAGTGGGAGAGGAAAAGAAACGTGGCACCCTTTAATTACTGCAGTTCAGGTCTTTGTGAAGGTTTGAGCTTTTGTAGGTAAATGAGTCCTATGTTGGATTTAAGGAACACACCTCCACCAAATAGCACATTAGAGACATGAAAGGTGATGTGTGTGTTTGCGCTTTAATTGGTTTCTTTTAAGCTTTTGTATTTACAATTCAAATCCGATGCTTCTGAACGTTTCTTTATGGCGCTGTGATGTGTTTGAAATGATCTCAACAGTAGATTCTTGCTGAGCTTTTCGCACTCTGTTCTGTCAGCTGAACTCATTTAATTCCTATAGATTCAGCCTCTTTCAATTAGTTTCTTGTTAGTCCTTCTCCAAATAAGCTGCAGTAAGAATTTAATCCTCATAACTGGATTATGAGATGATCAAGAATGCTGTTTGTTAATGAAATGAGGGGTTGTATAATTTTGGATGGTTTATTGACAGCCTATCAGAATGGATCAGTTCATCAGCAGTTGCGCGGTTAAAATAATTGGCTTTTGCTTTACATATACTGTCTGCTTACATGAGTGTCCTTGAAAAACAGACTCTGAAAGGTGTACACACAAACCCACACAGAAACACGCACAAACACCTCCCTTTTCAGTGCGTTTAGGAACAAGATGGAGGAATGAAGGACATGAAACATACATGAAAGATTCCATTTTTAAATGTGAGTCCAATGCAGAAACCTTTTTGATTCATCTTGTATTCTTGACAAAGAACACACACACACACACAATGTGCAAACTCTTTTATATGAAGGAGGTTTAGAGCCACGTCGCAAACAATTTTTTTAAGTCTTAAATCACAAGAATAAAGTTGTCTATGACTTTCTATTGAATTTTTACCAAAAAAAATTAATAAAGTAACAAGGAAAAACACCAAAGTTGTCTGTTTAACTGAGGTTTGCTCGAAGACGAAAGAAGTGCACCATTTTGTGAAGGTTTATTTCCAGAAAAGTTTCAAAAACAAAGAAATTCGGAACCTTTTGCTGACTCAAAACCAAATTATTGTTAGGTTAGACGGCTTTCCGGGGTTTGGTGTTGGTAAAGTAGAGTTTTGTATATAAATTAAAGAGCTCAGAGACTTGTTTGAGTGTCGAGAACTGCTACTTTATTCTGCCCTTTTCATTCACATACCCAGAAGTCCATTTGTCACCTTACACCATGCAACTCTCATGCACACAAGAAAATAAATTCAATTTTAATAGCTCAAAATCACAACAACAGTCGTCTCATTTTTTTGTGGCCCTTAAAGTCAGTACTTTTACACCCCCACCCCCCACCCCCATCTTTATAGACCAACATTTACTATATGTCTATTCTCCTACCAAGTTGCCACATTATCACAGAAATTTTACTTCATATACCTCAGAAAGTCTCAGACATGTATTTGTTCAACCTGTTTGATTCCATGGCGACCAGTTCTCATGCCATCATCCACCACAGAAGGTTACTGTGCTCCGACACATTCGCTCCCTGCCATGCAAGACGATTCCTCCATCACAGGGGGAGATGGGAAAGGAAAGCCTTTAAATTGTGTCAGTTATTAATAGCGTTTGGATAGGTGTGTTAGTTTCTATGCTTTATTATTAATCAGGAATAACTGTGAGGTCGGCAGGGGAGGGAAAAGAGGCCAAGGGTTGACATTTTGGGCTGCTGTTAGTCCAGCAGGGAGGCTCCCACAGCAGCGTCAGTGAAGCAGTGGGTTACAGTTTATGTCCTTCAACACTGCTTTGTTCTGTCCCTGCAGATGCTGTGAATGCTCTATTTTGGTCCTAGGTCATAACATATTGGCTGACATCAACGACCACATTACCCAGCAGTAAACTTTGAGATTTGTCACAGTCCAAAAGCATTGATTAATACTTGAGCTGCTAAAAAGGAAAAGTATAACAGGAAACTGATGGAGAGGAGGAGGACGGTGGATTCAATCAGTATGTGGTCATGTTAAATTGACCATATCAGGTGATTATCTAGGACGAAGGAGACATTTCTACACTTGTTTTAGTCTATACCACATTGCATGCATGAAGGGTATAAATGTCAGTGAATGAAGCTGATATTAATAAACTCCACAACAGAAAGAGTCAGTTCAAACCCCTTTTATACTTTATAAGAGCTACATTATAATCCGAAATCAACTCCCTCTGCTGCACTATGACTCCAAGCTTCCTGCAAATGTGCTCTTAGCCCTGATGACCTTTAGAAGTGCTTTGCAGTAACACAAGTCAGGTGCACCATGTCTGAATGTTTTCCTCATAAATGAGCTGAAAGAAGCACAACTGACTTGGAGCTGTTCACTTGTGTACTGAAGACAAATGAGCAAAACCAATAAACAAATAGCTTGAGATGTAAGCAGTGTTTGATCATTTTTTTCTGATTTTTCTCATGTTTACAGTTTAGAATTTTGATTTAAGACTTTCTAACATGTTTTAGTTTTGTCATGAAGGCTGAGGAGATGCACACACAGGTGGCATTGTTGTTCTACTTTGTAGGCCGCTTTGTCAGACTCATTCCAGTTGGAAGGCACACAGAGGAAGAATATCCTTTCTTTTTTTTCACAAATCATTGCACATTTGGTCATTTTTTCAGTCTCTGGACATGCTTTCAGAAACCGTTAATTGAAAATTGTCAAGTTGATATCTAAATTAGGAAGATTTAGGTAGCTCAAAAACAAAACTTTAACCTTTTTGCTATTTTCTCAACACTCCATCTAGCACACTAAGCCTTTACAAAGTGAACTAAATATGCAGCATCCGAGTGTAGCCATTTTGTCCAACACAGTAAAGAGTCAACACTGTTCATCAATGTTTACCTAAGTCTCTCTGCTGTGTCTGTAACAGGCAAAGGGTGATTAATTATTGCATGTTGCACTAACGATCCCCCTCATTGTTTGTTTTATGTGACATAATTGCCTACATGCAGCACTGACAGTAGCTGAAAAACTAGAACCTGCTGGGACAATTAGCATCCTCTTTTGTTCTGCCTGTGTGTCGGGGAAATCAATCTACGATTCTGCCAGTTTTTTGTTTGCCTTTTTTGTCAGAAATGTACTTGAAATAATAATGTGCTCATTTGTTAGCTTAATGATGTAAACACAAAACACCATGAACATGTGAGTTACCAAATAGATATGAAAAGTCCACTTTGGATTCATTTTTTTTTTACATACAGAGGCTGGACACTGGATCAGTACCGACTATAAAGGGTGAACAAAGCCTCAGTCCAACTTCATCCAAGCACCTTCTCTCATGTCAGCTTTTACATAAATAAGAGCTTATTCTCTCCATCACTCTTCTCCTTCTCTTTCTCTCATGCACACCCACACAGAGCCTGTCAGCGGCACATGAGTATGGGTGGAGGAAGGAGGGAGGTGGGTGAAGCCTGACACGTGAGGAGGAACAGCGTTCCTCTCAACGCTGCATGTACAGCCTTTTATTTGTTTGTTTTTTCTCATTTTTTTTTCTTTCGCTAAATGCGCTCAAAATAATTTCGCTGAATAGCTATTAGCTGTTCCAAGCCTAACCGCAAAGCCTTTTCTCTGAGTTATCGGAGAGGAAAAACACATTTTAAATGATCCTCTCTTTTCTGCGAAAGAGGTGTTGATTGGTCTCAGTTAATTTAGTTAGTAGACTCTTGACAATTTGATTTACCTGATGGAGAGGGCAATGATAAGGACAGACTTATACAGGTGATGAGAAGGATACATAATGTGGTTTACATACAAATTCCTCCTTTTTTTTAATTCATTAAAACTGTAAAAAAAAATGTATTAACTTTCCAACGGACAGTTTTCAGGACAAATATTTTTTTTAAAACTTATTACTTGTCTGTTTCTGTGATAGTACTTGTGTTTTATCTAATAGTACTTGTATTTTATCTAATCTGAAAAATCATACAATTTTACAGACCTTACTTGTTCAAGACTTTGAAAGCCAGTGGGTTGCTGTAGCAACCAGCAGATTTTCCTTTCAGCAGGACTGCAGTTAGCTGACTGATGCCTCACACGGTACACTTCAGATGAGTTGTGTGTACTTCTGTGTAAAAGTCATTGCACTTGGCTACAGAATTGCTTCCATCTGTATCCCATATTAGTAAGATATATACCTACAGGTATCATCTAAAGTTCTTCGAAAGCAGCTAAAGTTGGTGCAAACATATTTTATTATATTTTTTTTAATATTTTCTTGTGAATTCAAGAATGGGAAATAAAACAGAAAAAGTCCCACTGTAATCATCTTTTGATCTATTTTAAAAGCGTCCCCGATTGTCCTTTAATAATGACTATGCATTTTTTTTGCAAAATAAAAAAAATATTGGCTATTTTTCCAGGACATAGTTTCTGCAGAGTGGCAGGAGTTCATTAGAAATTCGCCTCTGAGTTGTGGGCAGATCTGTTGGCGCGTAGTGAATATGACCTCATTACCCATTATCCCTTTTTTCACACTCTCCAGCCTCTCACAACCCCAACCTCACATGAGCAGTGCAACAAAAATGGCGAGCAATATTAGAACTATCCAGCTGCACAGTTTTGAGCCAGATGCCAGCTCAGAGAAGGAAAACGAAGAGACATATATGGATTTATTTGTCTGCAACTGAATGCATCGATTTGGAGCAAGCTTGTAGTCTGCAGACTGTAGGGCTGTTGCTATGGACTTTTTCCAACGGCATTTTTTTCATCTGCTTTTGATTCACACCGATTTCAAGAAAGAAATACACCGAAATGCAATTTTAATCTTAATTTTCTTGATATATATCCTCTATCATTAGAAAAAGGCCACAAGAACACGTTAAAAACACCAAAAACACGATTTTTCATCGGAGTGGGTCTTTAAATAATTCATCAGAGAATTGGTTTTTTGTTAAATATCCATAGAAATCTACTAGAACACATATGTCAAACTCAAGGCCCGGGGTCCAAATGTGGTCCTCCATGTCATTTCATGTGGCCCGCGAGAGCATAAAAGTTTGTAATTTCTAAAAAATTAAAATTGGTGTGTATTTATTCATATCTAGGGGGAATCAGACTTGAAATATCGGGTTGAGCAACTATACATTAGGACTTAAACACTGTCCATAAAACCTAATCTGTCAGAATTAAATGTACAAGGATTTATGCTAGAATAACAAGCCAAAATATGCTTTCTATACAACTGTAATTGTCACTTTAAAAAGTTACAATAAATAATGAGTTATTTAACATTAAGGAGTAGTTACATTTATATTTCATTACATTTAGTTCCATGAATAAGTTATATCTGGCCCTTTGAGGACAGCCGCTATGCCAATGTGGCCCTCAGTGAAAATGACTTTGACACTCCTGTACTAGAAGATAAAGGTTTTGTCATCCACTGATGGTCAAATCTATCGTTTACTCTAAACGATGAGTTGGCAAAGTCTGGAAATAGACACCTAAAAACACAGCTACAAGGACTGTTTCCAGTTCACTGGGCACCCCCTATGTCCAGTCAACTAAATTATTCATAAACAGAAAAAGCATCTAAATAAAGATTTCCATTAAAATCGAAACAAAAAAAGAACTGTGATGGAGAATTTTTATTTAGTAACTTTGATGCTCACTGTTGCTCAAAAACAGATTTATCTTTGTGCTTCATCATCTCTTCTAGTTTCCATTTCCTTGCCTGTGGCCTGGAACTTAACATCCTAGAGCAGAGATGCATGTGTCTAGTCTTTGCAGAAGATTTCTTGGCTGCCATGAAGCATGAAAAGGAAGTGACATATTATTTCACGCTGCTCTCAGAATTAGATGTAGATAAATAAGATGTCCTCAACAGTGTGACTGTACACTTTACAGCAGTGGGATAGGACAAAACATTATGCTGACGATATAGCCATGCCACATGTCAAATATATTTATTGTGCTATTAAAAAGACGGCTGTGTGATGGCTCATTTACCTCATCAGCCTGGATTTCAAATAGGAACAACTTAGATGTTGGAGAAGGAGGGGTACGATGTGATACGCGATGAGAGGATTGACACTGAGAAGTCATCTTCTTTCCATTACCATTTTCAATATCAAGATAAATAATGTAATTTATCTTGAAAGGCAGTAAAGACTCAATGAGCTCTGCTTATATTTGAACTTGAACAACTTGGATAAATGTTGTCACATCTGTCCATATGGTTTATGGGCAGATGATGATTGGTCAACCTTGTGTTAAACTGCCTGGCACTGGTAAATTTGTCACAATTAGCTCTTAATAATCAGTTTTATGTTGTCAGTGGCTACTGGGATGTGTCAAACTTTAGTCCTGGAGGGCCGTTGTGTTGCTGGTATTTGGATTTCTCTGGTCTGACTGCTGCTGATCGCCTGGATCTGATGTGTTTTTTGCCAATAAGATGCTAGGACACACAGCCTGCAGGGACTAAAGGTTTACCTGTGTATGAGGACTGGGTGCCTTACTGAGAAGGCTTTCCATTTTGATGTGATTACCACACTGCATGCTGCTGATATGTAACAGAACAAACTAAAAGAACACAAGGATCAGCAATATTTACATTTTTCATCAATAGAAAAAAAATGGCTTAGCGAAACATTTTTTCTATGACAAATTGACCAAAGAGGCAACCTGTCACAGATTATGTAAGGGAAGATTGAGTTTTTTTTGTGTTTATCCACAGCTTTGTCTCAGGTTATCACACCCAATATTTACTGTTTTGTATTTGTCTGAAAAACTATCAGAAAACCTAGGGTTCTCACTCATTTTTTGCAAGTTTACCTGGTTACAGCACAAATTTCTGCATTACCTTTGATTATACAATCATATGACAACACAACAAAGCCTAGTGCTAATAAAATGAATACGTGTTAAATTTAGTGTTTATCCATGCAAGAAAGATGAAGAGTATGTTATTTTTAGTGGAAGAAAAAGTTCAACTTTGTGTTAAATGGATTGGAAAGGTTTTTATATTCTTACACCCAAGCATTTCACTTTTTTTAGTATGTTCAGGTTAAAATTGTCCTGTTTTCAAGTGTGAAAATGGGTCAATTTTGAGCCAAACACACTATAATGGTTAAGAAAATAAACAAACTTTTTTCCATCAGGTGAAGTCTTCGGTTGTATTTGATTGTCTAATCAAGTTGATGGATCAATATTTGAAAACTATACAGCAAAAAGTGGAATTACATGAAATTGAAAGCTATCACTACAAAGAAAAAAAAGCATGACCATTCCAACCTGAACATAAAGTATATCCTTAATGTATTGGATATTTAGAATCCATCAACCACAACATTTCACAGCTGTCCCAATAACCACTATTTACTATAACTGACAGGTGATTATTAACACTACAGACAAGTAACATTTTCTATAACAAAAGCACTTAAGTTAAATTATAAATGGGCTCAAAAAAGGAAGAGAAGGAAAGAAATTAGAACTTGTGATCAAAAATGTAATTATTGTACTTTTTACCTTCAAGTCAGAAGTTGATCATGTACATGAAGATAAACCTGTACTAGCTGGAGATCAAGACTGTAACGGTTTAGCATTGTACCCCTTTGCTTACAAACCCAAAATGTCAACTAAAAAAGGCTGTTCAAATGTGGCTAAATAAACAAATGTTTTTTGACTGAGTTTAATTTAAAGCCCATCCAGCAAGACTATGATTTCAATTTCTTTTTTAACGTTGCATCCATTCTAAAACTCACAAAGATGTGGCTCGTAATCAGTTAAACACAATATCATCTATTGAACCATGAAGGTGTTTTGGGGTCAGGCATTTAATGAAAACCTGGGGGAAATCAAGAAACATTGTTAGATGCCTGTAAGCAGTTGGTTTTAGTGAAGGACAACGTCTAATTTCACTGATTAATTCTGTGTAGCAAGCTTGAATTGTGTTGATTGGATGGGCAATCACTTGGCACCTTGCTAATTAAAAAAAACACGAATCCTTTCTCACTCCCCCCCCCCCCCAAAAAAAAAAAAAAAGCTGAAGTTGAATACCTTATTTGAGCTTCACAATACATTTTTTATATTTTCAAAATGACTTTTTCCAAACATAAAAAATGTGTCATGGCATTAAATTAAATGGCTTCATAAATGTCACAAAAATTTCTTCAGCTTTTTTGGGATGTTCTCAATTTAATAAAATTTTCAGACACTGTTAAAAATTGAATAACGCAGATTGATTTAAAATGCATTTGTCAAAAGCAGTCACCTCCAGGAAACAACACTTCTCGATGTGTCTCTGTTCTGTCCCTGTGTTGCCGGGGAAGAAAAGAAAAGAGTGTGATGACTAACCAGTCGGCCTCCAAGTGTTTATTACGTCAAAAAGTCACACAGTCATCAGTAGCCTTCTGTACAGTCCGAATGTGTATTCAGTCAAAAAGTTTGGGTGCAAAGATGACACATTTCTTTGAAACCGTTGGACATGAAAGCTGTGTGTAACAATGTGCAGCAGTACATCTACTGGAACAAGCACTAAAGCTCTTGGATTCTTCAGGATTTCTTTTGTTTTTTACAAATCCTTGCAAGAGAAAGAAAGGGCTACATTGCGAAACACAACAAAGGCTTTAACAGGTTTACAGTCTCTAACTTTAAAGAGCAAAAAGGCATCTGAAATACATTTCTGAACAAGAATTGCTCTCGTCTCCTGTTTGTGCCACACTTGTGGTTTTCATATATAAACACTTACCCACACAATTAATTTAAAATGTAATATTTATTATGTCCCTTTTATTTACCAAACTTTATATATTTAGAGGTTCTTTTCTGAGAAATACTCAGTGTAAAGCTGCCTGCAGTGTAAATTTATTGTAACTTTATTCCATTAAAATTACACTGAAATGGCAGCATTTAAAGACATGTGTTACCCTTTTATATCTTATTTAGAAAAGCTTTTTTACTTGACTTGTACAGATTTTTCCTTTTGACACAATTTGTGCCTCCCTTATTGACACAAGGGGGGCACAAATGACACCAAATGAGTCTCTATTCTCAAATGTTTGCATTTAGTCATAAAGAAACACTGAAAAATGACATTTTTGCTTCCAAATCGACACATGACAAAACATATTAGCATACCAGACCCTGCCTTTAAAATAATTATACTCAAAAAAGAAAACTTTGATAAGCCCATAAAAAATGCTTTGAATGACATTATAATTTAGGATACATTGCACCAGCAAGCGCTCAGAACTGATTAGATGCTAGTACATGCAGATTGAGGTATTCACTTGCACAGCAAGTAAAATGAAATGCCAGAAAGAAAGCGACTATTTGCACGTAATTTTAGGAATACGTGTGATCAGTGCTGAACTTTTTTCTTGGCCACACGGACCAGGACGGGTTAGGGTTTAATTTCATTGAGGCAATAATGAAAAAGGTCCCCTGATTTTATTATTGTTTTTATTTTTACCCTCTCTGGTTGATGTGGGACTGCAAGCCTTCAAACTTGGTCAGAGAGAGAACATAAATGAGGAGAACACATCTGGGACTTTAAGTTTAATTTTAAATACGTGCGGCCAACAACAAAATCCAGCCTTGGAGGCACTTAAAATCCGTGCGGGAAATGCAGCAATGTGCCATCTTGTTTTCTCTTGCACCCAAGCTTGTGCACTCCAAACGGGGCAGATCCGGGAGCTTGCACAATGTGCATGCACTCCTGGGCCGTTATGACATTACAACGGCTCATTAATTCAAACAGAGCATCTTTGCGTCAGTTTAATTGACAACGATTTAAAAGGAGATATACTCAGAAATACAAATATAAAATGATTTTTTATTACATTTGTCACAGAAAAAAATATGTAACATTACACCTGTGCTCCTCTTACGATGTGGCCACTTCTCTAAACAACTCTCTACAGTCCCCGGGCAACCCAAAAACCCACAACACCCGTACAGCCCCCCCTATATGGGTGCATGTGACTAAGGCTTAAGGCAACCATCTCCACTTTGTTCTGCTGTTACCTGCTACAAAACAACGAGCCTAAACAGCACATCATTTTTTTGATTTATTGTAGTGCATAGAATTCATCACTTGATAAATATCAGCCCGTCCAAAATGGCTGATATCAGCCATCGTTAGCATATCGTAATGAAAACCATGAATGCCATTTTTCATCTGAAGTGGCTGACGCCAGAGTGCGGTGATTATTGTCAGGCTGTTCAGCTCTGAACCTCTCATCTGGCTTCATGGTGCCAGTAGAAGTCCTGTTTGAACTGATGGCAGTGAGGCTGTAGGTTACCCAGCGGGAACATTTGCCCAGTTTCTATAGACTAATGATGGAAAGCCAGAGGCCAGGCTTGGTACTCAAGGTTACATACCAGCAATTGTTTTTCACAAAGAGCTCAGCAGCACCCATCTTAGAGAGATAAACCGTACTCATCTCTGCTTGGATGGAGGCTGACTCACAGGCTCAGTCTTTGGAAATGTCTGCTCCTCTACCAAATCACAGCAGTTCCAGTAATATCTCATCTGTGGGAAATGATTTCCCTGTATCAAATGTCCAGAGGGCTCCTATTTTGTGGGTTTGAGAGAAATCCTTTTTAAATCACAGATGTCAGGACCTTTCTGCACTTTTCATCCAGCGATGTTTCAGTCTCTGAACTGTTAATACCCTGATACGTGACCTGCAGACAATAAACAAACACCTCATCTGTTGTCATAAAGTCCCCACTAACATGTCAGATAGCACTCTGAAATGGCAGCCTCAAGGTATACAGTCACCTTTAGTTATTTTCTCCTTTTAAAAAATGAATGAAAGAATTTTGGCAATTCTCGATCCACTGAATGAAAAATTCTGAAATGTCAAATTATTGTAATCCAAATCTCACTACAGGCGGATATTTCTTGCTGTAAAATCTATCAGTTTTTTACATTGATGGTGGGGGGATACCTGTCATGTTCTTTTTTCACATGTCGGGAGTGTTTGCAGTTACGCTTCAATCAAACCAAATTGAGAAAAAGACCAAATTGATCTTTAGTGAACATGTTGAAAAAAAAGCAACTGGAGATTCCATGATATTTGCAGTAATGGTGTTCTGTGGCAGCTTTATATCGCTTTTATTAGTAATGGAAATCTTTCAGTTGGCCCATTTTCTCTGGGTCTAAATGAAAAATATTTGGAGACAACTTGATGCAGTCTGTTTTTGAGATGCTATAGGCCTTTTTGCTTTTCATCACATCCCCCTTTTCTTTGATTCTCTGAGATCCCCGCTATGCTGGAAGCAGAGTCTGTGCCAAAGAAGTAGGGACTGCACTGGTTTTCCTGGGCAGGCAGAAGAACTAAATCTAATGGGCAAGCTCCCTGCATCTATTACTGTTGAACTGTGATCAGTTGTCACTAAAACCCTCTTCTAGTATTCCACCTCAAACAAAAGTAAGTCATGTGTAGTTTGAAGTGACATTTCCAAATACCTGAAGTTGAGAAGCAAAAAGGAAACAACTGTTGTTGTTTGTGTCTAAATAAATCGTTGTTTCCTTTCCAATGCCTGTCTAGGTGAGATCTTTAGTTACCACATCCAAGTATTTAGTGGTTGTTCTGAAATTTTTGGACCATAAAGTATGTGTACCGCTGTTCTGCTTCCTTTTGAGGCAAATCGGTCACCTCTTTCTGAACTGAACTATCTGTGTCTGCCATTGTACTGAGCAGTCTTTTCTTATTACATCCTCAGCAGTATTCGTCTTCTTGCTGTGGATCACTGGACAGCATGTTAGCCAGAACCAGTACTTTTGTGATGTGTCACAGCCTTCAACTTAAATCCCATCAGCCCCATGAGGAGCCTCTGTTGCCAATTTCTCTGGAGTTCATTGATGCAACAAGAGGTTTATAGTCTGTGAATACTTTGACTCCTTGTTGGAACTCAAAGGGTTTTTTTGTTTTTTTTGCCTCCACACTGCTGCTAGACATTTGTATTTTATCCAAGTGCACCTTTTTTTCAGCTTTGGTCCCTCTCCATGAACAAAAAGACTCACCTCTTTATTCCTCTCTGTGAAGCTGCAACAAAAAACATCTCCATTCTGATAGCTGTGTGGATCATCTGAAACCACTCTGTTCCTGTGTGTAATAACCAGGATGGGCGAACTTGTGAACTTGTCAACAGCTGCCCTTTGTGGAACGCCTCACATCTATCTTTGAGCTCAACAGTTTCTCATGGTTGTTAACCCAGTGTGTCGTGAACATATTTACTCCAGTAGTTGCTCCAGGCTGTTCTCAGCTCTCGTACGTTGTCTAAAGGGTTTCAGATTGTAAATTGCTGACACTTCAGCTGAGTCCAGTAGGATGACAACTTTGTTGATGACCGGGAAAGAATAGCTCTTTATTTTGTTGAGATGCACATGTCTATTTTAGGTTTCCGGCCAACTGACTCAAGTCACTCCAATATCTTGTCCCTCCTCTGATAAGCTATATCAGATCCTCTCAATAATGCACAGCAATGTCCTACATATGAAGAAAACCAAAACCGTAGACTTCCATGTAGACTTTCTAGAGTCTCCAGCATAGTTTTAAAAAATATTAACTTATTATCACTTAGCAATACACTGACACTGATCAAAGATGGAAATAAATGAATGAGTATTTTAGAAAGCTTTATACCTCTTGGAAAAATACAACAGCAAGGGTGTCTGTTCCTAAATGAAAGAGGTGCTGACTATAACTAAGACTAAACAAGCCCTAAAAGACAAAAACTACAATGTTTATATTTTTTAGATACAAAAAAACCTTTTAATATTTTTAAAACCATTTTTTTCCTCCATCCTTTCCTTATGCTTCATACTTAGTGTCCGGTCTGTTCTGTCAACAGGAACACCTGTCTCTACTGAAGCAGTCTGTGGAGCGGAGCATGTTGTGACAGCCATGTCTCTGGAGATGGAGAAGACCATCACCAAGCTGATGTACGACTTCCAGAGGAACTCCACCTCTGATGACGACTCTGGATGTGCACTTGAGGAGTACGTCTGGGTTCCTCCAGGCCTCAGCCCTGAGCAGGTACATGGCCTCACTGCTGTTCCAATTTACATTTGTCATTTTTTTACAGACTGAGACTATTTATTGCTTCTTCTTTTTTAGCATTTCAAGACTATTTCTAATCAAACCAAAGTTTTTGGTAGAAAAGTTTATCAGGGCTTCATGCATCATTTTCCTGATAGCATATGATTTTTTTATACAAGCAATAAATCATGATTGTTGTATGTCAGCTGTATTTTAGACTGTTTGGACTCAAAATAGGGGAGAAAGCACAAGTACAAATCAAGGCTGTCAGGCATTTTATAGACAAGTAATTGAAAGGACATTATTCAGCTGTCAAAGTTGTTGTGTAGGAACTAAAATCAGAGTTAGACAGGATGACAGCCATAACTGAAATCATGAAAAGAAACCACACAATGAATAATTAATGACATGTTCTGGGAAATGATTTTTAAGGTAAAATGCTTGATTCCCTCTGATTAAGATTTCATCCAGTAAAGGTTTACAGTTTCTGAAGACAGCCAGCAAAGTATGATTACCTTTTTAGTAATTAGATATTTAATTGAAGGTTTTATGACTTTTTGCATTTTTTCCCCCTTTCACTGCTTTTTTCTTTCTTCAAAGCATACGTTTGCAAACTTAAACCCAGTGGAAACTAATTAGAGTTGGTAAATGTTTGCCTAAATCTAATTGAATTTTTGTTAGTGTGCAGGTCTCATCTGCAGTTTAAATTAACTTTAATTGCATGCTAAATGAATCGCAGGAAAATATTTCCACATAGAATTTTTTTTTTAATTGTCCTTTTTTTCACCCCTTCCGCCATAAGAAACACATTATGTATTAACTATTCCCATTCACGGCTCATTCAGTAAGAGAAACCCGATAATGCAACAGACCTCCTGTAGGGCTGTGTTAAGAGATGACAGGATGCGCTGATAACAGTCATTTTCTCCCGTCAGCCATCTCGATGGGATGCTGAAAAAGGCTGCAGCCTTTGTCTTCCAGCAGGAGGTGCAGGAAATTGTAGCTGTCTGGTTTTTATTTTCAACTCACTTGAACTGTTTCAGCCTATTCACTTGCATGTTCTGTCTTTTCATTGTCATTAAAAAGGAAGTCACAATAACATTTTTTCAAGTGCAGCAGCTCATTGAGCTGTCAGAGGTCAAAAGTGACTACATTTACTTTGTCTCCAATCTGCAGCGATGTTGAGTCCTTATGGATATGTTTTGTTTCTTTATTGACTTGTTACTTCTTCCTTTGTTGAAATAAAATATTCAATAAATGTTCAACATCGTGTCAAGAACATTTAAATTAAAGAATCTCTCCCCTGATTTTCAAGAGACACTTTTCTTAGTGTCTCTTCCACATTTTTTAGTGACATCCTAAATGCCTTTTTTATGCCTTTTTTGTGTAATAAATGGACACACTAAATCTTACAATTTCGATTCCTTTTGATCAAATTTCACTTATCAGAACATCCATTTCAGCAGACCTAGTGTGCCAGATAATAGAACAAGTCCAACTCTGCATAAATTAAAACATTTGAAAAAAACATAATATGTAAATTTCATTTATTGTCTGCAGATCTTATAACCCCTTTTGTCTTCTATGAAAACACTGGGAGAGGTCTCACTATAGGAAAAAAGGCTTTCTAGAAGCGACATGCAAAAGAAACCACGCTCTGAGGGAAACATGACCAAATAATGGATCCATGCACCATGGATGTTACAATTCATTTCAATTGTTGTGCTCATTCTGCAAAACCTTTAACTGTTTACTTAGTTTAATGTGTTAGTCGTGCTGCACAGCCTTTAATAAAGAGTACATTAAAGGGCAGAAATGTTATTTACTTTTCCCCACTGCACCTTGCGTATTATGCAGACAAAATCAAGGAAACCTGGCTGAACACAAACAGATTTGCATCAAAATTTAAAAAAATCTCTGAAGCAGCAGATCTACATTCCGTCCATTTTACATTTCTGCTGGTGCCTCACCTGCAAATATGCAAGGTAAAAACTGGGAAACCAGGGAAATCATGCTCTGGATGTGCCGATTAACTATTCATTGTGATGAGAATGGATCGCTGTCATTTTTCTTTAAGTAATGTGTACATGTGAAGCTAAAAGTAAATATTTTAAACTCTTTGAGATTTGTTTTATATGAGACACAGAGCCCAATATGCTGCCTTACTTTCTATTTTCCAAAGACAGACATGTCAGGCCAACAATCGAAGCATGGACTAAAGATAAAATGTGGCGTTGTTTTATTCAAAACAATATTCAAATTCACACCTATGGCTCTAATACTTTGTGCAAATAAGTATGTTTAAAAATTAGCCCATCTTTATCTTGTTTTTCCCACATGCACTGACACCATTGTGCAAGCCTCCTCATTTTTTTCTGGCACTGGCTCACATAACAGAGTGAACAGTAACAGGGTTGCGTATAATACTCTGAGCTGAAAGAATACATTCTCTGCAGAACAGTGGTTCTGATTGCTTCCCTGTGTCCTGCTGCTTCACTGTCTCAGCGCGATCAGAGAGATGAGGTTATTCACATGTTCAGTGGAGCATTTAGTTCCAAAAAAAGCTTTTTTATATCTGGTGGTTGGAAGACACAAACATTCAGATGAAAGAGTGTTTGTGTTTAAGCTGCCCCTTTGAATTTTCCTTGACAAGCTTGTAATGACAGATAAAATGAGTTCATAAAAGCAGGTTGCTTAAAGAAGCTTCAGTAAATGATGATGTAAACGATGTATACGTTTAAAAAAAATGTTTTTAAAAACCTGAATCCTCTAACTGTCAAAATAAAGGATTCTTTTTTAACAAATGTGTAATACGTTGTGTATTTTTCAGGTGCATCAGTATTATAATTCCCTTCCAGAAGAGAAGGTCCCCTACATTAACAGTCCTGGAGAAAAATATCGCATTAAGCAGCTGCTGCACCAGTTACCACCACATGACAACGAGGTAAGACATTCTTAATGCTAAATGCCTTATGAAAACATGTCTGACTTGCAGTCAAGCACATTTTTCTGCTGCTTGATGGTGGGTCATAATGTTCCAGGTACGTTACTGTAATGCCCTGGATGAAGAGGAGAAACGAGAGCTTATACTGTTCAGTAACCAGCGAAAGAAGGATAACTTAGGTAGAGGAAATGTGCGGCCCTTTCCCCATAACATCAGTGGAGCGGTCTGCGACAAGGTAGACTTAGATTACTTTTATTTTCTTTGCGTAGTCAGAAAAACTATGCATTTTGGTTAATTATTTTCTACTGCTTTGTGTTTTTTTGTTCATTCCATTTATAACAGTGTGGCACTCAGATAAACGGAGGGGACATTGTAGTTTTTGCTGCCAGGGCAGGGCACGGAAAATGCTGGCATCCCCATTGCTTTGTCTGCTGCACATGTGAGGAACTGTTGGTGGACCTTATATACTTCCACCAGGATGGCAAGATCTATTGTGGCCGGCATCATGCTGAAAAGCTGAAACCCCGCTGCTGCGCCTGTGATGAGGTAAGTCTGCCCAGCCCTGCCTGGAGCTCTTCATGGTCGGACGTGGCTGGGTAGTTCCAAGCTCGCAGACTTTTATGGGGTGTTAAAGAAAATATGTATCGGAATTCACAGTCTGCCTCTGAAATAAATTATTGTTTTAAAAATGGTGTAGTTACTCTATCACAGTGGCCTTGTGATAGAGTATCCACCCTGAGACTGGAGAGTTGTGAGTTCAAATCCACGGCCGAGTCAAAAAGACTCTAAAAATGGGACCCAATGCCTATCTGCTTGACACTCAGCATTAAGGGGTAGGGTCAGGGGGGGGGTCAAACAACAAATGGTTGCCGAGCGCGGCTGTGTCTGCAGCTCACTGCTTCCCCAGGGTATGGGTCGAATGCGGAGAACAACTTTCACACACCTAGTGCCAGTCTTTAACTTAACTTAACCTTAACTTTAACTTAACTTAACTTAACTTTAACTTAGATTCATTATAAATCAGTCTATGGACTACCATATTAGCTTGCAAACAGTAAAGGTCTTCTTTGTACCTCATTTTCCATGAGTCAGACACCTGAATGCATTTAGTATTGACTCAAATTAATCCCACACTTTCAAAATAACAGCATGAAGTTCTTCTCAAAAGTTTTTAATGTCTTTGTTTCTGGGATTGAACAGAATTGGATTATCCCCGCAAGGGGACTTGATCACTTGTTCACCGACATGCCTCATCATGAACACTAAAACTGAAACACCTTCTACCAATTCATCCCCTCCCCTTCATTAAATGTGTTAATTAAATAAACCAAGTGATCAATTTACACAGTTTAGTTTAATTTCTTTTCCCCTTTGGAAAAAAATCTATTTTAGGAACATCATTTGAAACTGTCACATGCTCTATGTCCACTGACGGTTTTAATGTCTGGATCCAACAGATTATCTTTGCTGATGAATGCACCGAGGCTGAAGGAAGGCACTGGCACATGAAGCACTTCTGCTGCTATGAGTGTGAAACCACTCTCGGCGGCCAGCGTTACATCATGAAGGATGGACGTCCTCACTGCTGCAACTGCTTCGAGTCTCTTTACGCAGAGTACTGTGATGCATGTGGAGAACACATAGGTATAACCCTGTTTGTGAGTTTTTCTTCATAGCAGAAGTGGCCCAACAAACTCTACATGTTACCAAACACTTTATTTTCCATTAACCTTGTATAAGACCTCAAACAGCCGCTTCATGTTAGTATGGTTGTGACCAGCTTTGAGACTTGTATGCCACAGCTGCAGGGAGGCGGCGCAGTGTAGTGAGAAGTGGATGATTATTATCATCTCAAGCTCCAGTAGCAGTGGATGAATGTGTTTCAGAGAGTTCTCCCAGATGGGAGCTGTGTAAGAGCTCGAGAACAGAGCTGATTAAATGAATTTGTGTTGTTTTAGAATGATGTGACCGCATATGGGCATTTTTTTGCATTTATTTTATTTTGTTAAACTCAAAAAAAGAAAAGCAGAAGGGTTAGCTTAATTACAAAGGACATAACTTTTGTACATAGTTTTCTATAGATTTTAATGTGGGAATTTCTACTTATGCCTTGTATGATGAATGATAGAAAACAACTCTCTCTGTATCCCAAAGGTATTGACCAAGGCCAGATGACATATGATGGGCAACACTGGCATGCAACTGAGGAATGTTTTTGCTGTGTCCGTTGCAAACGCTCTCTGCTGGGCCGTCCCTTCCTGCCAAAGCAGGGGCAGATCTTCTGCTCACGCTCCTGCAGTGCCGGACAGGTAAGGGAAACAAAAAAGGACTTCAAACTTCATCAGACTGCTTTAATAACTGGTTATGTCTGTTGAACTAGACATTTGACCTTTAAATTCTTATGTCTTTGTAATCAATTAGGATCCAGAGGAGTCAGACTCCTCAGATTCTGCTTTCCAAAGTGCTCGGTCCCGTGAGTCTCGCCACAGTACAAAGGTTGGAAAGAAAGAACGTAAAAATGCTGAGCAGGAGCGGCGAAACGGCGAAGCTCGCCAAAATGCGCCTCCGCCTTTGCCAGACCGTCTTTCTGCTGAAATCGATCCTCTTTCTGTTCAAATGGATCGACTGAGCCTCTCTTCTAGCCAGACTCCAAGCAGGACACCCAATCGTACTCCAAGTCGCACTCCCAGTCATGCCCCAAGCCTTAACCAGGTATGGATGAGCAGGGATGAACCCTACATCCCTCCCAACTATGAAGGCCCACAGAGGGATCCCTCCCCCACTTCAGCACCTATACATCTCTTGGGTCAGTGTAATGCCAGGCAAGGATACAATCTCAACACAAATGCCACTGGTCAAAATCCTGCCAACCAAGGGAAGAGGCCTGATTCTTGGGGTAAAGAGCAGGGCAATGCTAAGAGGACCCCTATGGCTGCCCTAAGAGGGCACTCATTTAACGAAAACTGGATCCAACACAGCCAAGATGACTTCCGCCCCAAAAAGCTCCGCACCCAGATGAGTTTCAATGAAATGTCTAACCAGAATCAAGGCTTCTCTGACAAGAGGAGCATCAGTCTGCATGGATTCCAGAGGAATGGCAGACCCCCACTGACCAGGAGGAATCACATCACTGCCATGAGCTTTAATGAGCCCCTGACTCCTTTAGAGCAGACCCCTCGCGGATCCATGGACTCACTCACAATGTCCAATGCTACAGGTAGGAGCTTTTCCAACATTTTTTAAACCAAAGTGACTTATCAAAAGATATAAAACATTTCACTTCTTGTTGCAGGAAACTCTCTGGATGGAGTAACTAAGCGGCAGGAACATCTGTCGAGGTTCTCCATGCCTGACCTGAGCAAGGACTCTGGTGTTAATGTGTCAGAAAAAAGCAACATGGGGACCCTTAGTTCCTCAGTTCAGTTCCACAGCACCGAGTCCCTGTCCTCCTCTCGTCCATATAACAACAACAACATGTACACTCCACAAAGAGTTGGCTACCCTCAGCAGTACTGGGACGGCCCACAGCAGCTCAGCTTTGATGGAAAAGGGCGTGTTGGAGTGATGGGCAGCAGTGGTAATCTACGAATGACCCCCATGAGTGACAGAATGCCCCGCCGCCGCATAAACGGTCAAGAACCTGCATCACAGCCACAGCAGCCACAACCGAGGCACCGTAAACACCATCGTGGAAGCAATGGTAATGGGCAGCACCGCAGCGGCCGCCACCACAAACGCTCTCGCCGTTCCCGCTCTGACAATGCTTTGCATCTGGTGGCAGACCGTCCCACTCAAATGGTGGAGCTTCCCTACAGACGCATCCAAGAGGATTATGATCGTTTCCCCTCTGGTCATGCTGCTCGAGAGTTTTTTGGTCTGGAGCCTGGAGGTTACAGGCAGCAGTCCCATCGGCCTTGCCCACGCACCACCTCTGATCTTACCTTACAAAATGCTGGCTGGCAGCCTGTGGGACTGGGTGGGCCTTGTTGGGGTGATGGGTATATGGAGGCTCCTGATCCTTGGTGCTCGAGCTGCTCCTCGTCCTCCGAATCTGAGGCAGATGAGAGTTATTTCATGGGTGAACCAATTCCTCGGCCAGTTCAGTTGTGTTACATCAACAACGACGAGCTGCGTCATCGCTACAGCCCCTCTGGGATGGCTAGCCATCATGGACCTTTGCACGGACCAGTTCATGGCCAACTGCACACCCGCCAGAGGAGGAAGAGCAAAAACTGCATAATTTCCTAGTTTTAAAACAAGAAAATGGGGAAAGGCAAGAAGGAAACTGAAAGAGATTAGAGAAAAACAAAATGGTAGAGGAAAGCAGCAGAGAAGGAGCGCAGGGAAAAAGGTGAGATTGAGATAGTTGAAAGTGAGAGTGATCAGTGTGTATATGTGTGTGTGTGCATTTGTGCCTGTGTGGTAGGGTTTAAAAGGAAAAAAAAGAGACACATTTATTCTGCTTGTAAGCTTACACAACTCTACACTGGATAGTGTTTGTGTACACCTACACAGGATGATCTAATAACAAGCGGAAGCTCAGCTGGCTTACACAACCCGAATGTTTACAAGAATGGAGATCATCTCCAATGATGGAACCAGAAAGCACTGATGGATTTGACCACTGACCATAATGTGGTAAAGGTGTATAACATGATGTATGTCTGTTTGTGAGTTTAATCGTTTCACGGAGAGATTCTTTTCGGTCTGAAAAGGAAAGCAAATCTGGTAAAACTGCAGTGTTTCTGCAGCTCAGAGCTACAGGTCCTGAGCAGTCAACTTATTTAATGTAGACAAAATGAGAAATTGTGTTGGGATAGTAAAAGCTATGTGCTAGATTCCAGGCTCTGTCATTGTTTACCTCAGTGGAATCCAATTGCTGCTGGAATATAGTGTTGGCTTGCTAGCCCTCCTATCACCTTGTACAAAACTAAAAAAAAAGTCTGTTGAACTTTGTGCTCTACATAGCCAGCTCTCCATGCTTTACCAAGGACAGAGCGCTCGACGGCCTCTGCTCCTTGACCATTCAGGCGCAGTAACGTCAGGTATGGTCCCGTTTTCTCTTCTGCAACATGCTTTGTTTTTGGAAGTTACCTATGGATTGCTACCTATACCAGTATTAACAATAATAATAATCATATTAACAGTAATGATAATAATGAAAAATTAAATATGAAATATTAAAGAAAAATACCTGTTAAATGTATATTTAGAATGAAATAATAATAGATGTAATGCTGTAAATGTTTTGTAAATATAGTCTTAAATATTTATATATTTTGTAACTAAAGAATCATTTGTATAACATGGTAGACATAGGGAAGTTTGCATGGTAATTTGTTGTTGTTCTCTCATACTGAAGAATAAAGTGTACTTCAAACAAAAAGAAAATCATTTCTGTAAGCTGTGCTGGGGCCTCTTCAAAAATGAAAAATCACTTCTAGTTATTGAAGGAATGTGTTCGTGCAACAGAAATCACCATTTCTCTGCAGGTTGAACGATTATGAGTCAGAGAATTACACCCTAATCAAAACAGAAATGCAAACACTTACAGGAGTTTTCCACACAGGGCTATTATTATGAAGGTTTTGTCACTTTTTTTCTTCATTTGATTGATCTTCTATAATTTGGTATGGACCAACAACCTGTCCAGAGTGCACTGTGCCCCTTGCCTGATGACAGATGGCTACAACTGTCACGTCAATTAAAAAGTCTTATCCAATGGAAGTCTGGATGACTGCAGGCCAAATGAGCTCAATCATTTTTGTACTAAAGATTAACAAATCAACTTTAAAGGAGACTACGTAATATTTCAAGGGATTTTAACGACCCATTACAATTAAAATGGTTTTTATCATGTTCTTTGGCAATTTTCTCATGATGGAGGACAAGAAAATTAAGTTAGAAATTGCATTTCTGAATACTTCTTTGTTCAAACTGGAAATCAGGAGCAGACCAAAAAACGCTGTTTGATAAAGTTTCTAGTTCTAACGTACAATCTACAATCGGCAGGCCACAAGCTCCCTGCTCTTTCCATTCTGATAAATCCTCTTTCAGACGAATAGATGTACGTCTTAGTTTTCCTCATCCAAGCGGACATCTGGCTCAAAACTATTCAACTGGATAACTACGGTATTGCTCGCCATTTTTGTTTGCACCGGTAATGTTCGGTTGGGGTTGTGAGGGGCTGTGCGCAAGCCACTCTGCCACTCTGTAGAAACTAGGTCCTAGAAAATGACAGATTTTTTTTAATTGTCTAAAATGGCATAATTGTAATTAAAAGACACTAGGACCATTTTAAAAAAAAACGATGGGAGTGGAACTTTAAAATATTTCACTAAGTCACTGCAAACAAATGTTTTATATAAAGTTTATTTATCAAACATAGGTAACAGAAAGAATAAATTACGAAAGATATAAAAAAATTTCCAATATATTGATTATGACATTTTTAACCATACAAATGTAGATTTGCTTAGACTGCTGCCCCCGCGACCCGGTCTCGGATGAAGTGGAGGAAGATGGATGGATGGACAAATGTAGATTTCAACCTGATAAATCTCTGAAGTCTCTTTTTAGTTTTCCACTTGTATTGCTTAATGGTAATCTTAAAAGAAAAATGTATAAGAAGATCCACTATACAAAAACGTCACATATAGGGAAATAAAACAAAAAGTTCTTTCACATGAAATTACATACAACGTCTCACAAAAAAGGAAAACAAGGCTAACAGCTGTTTAGTTCAGCAGATCCCTGGAGTCATAGTCCTCAATAAATTTCTGCATGGCCACCACACAGCGCTTGCCAATATCCCGCAGGTTTTCCTGCAGGGAGGACTGAATGGGACCTTCCAGGGATGGATCTTTGGCGATCAGCATCTTCACCACCAGGCTGAACATTTCACACTCCTGATAGTACACCTAAGAGACAAATATAATTGTGGATTAGGATGGAAAAGGATGAAGGAGAAGAGGAGGCACAAAAGTGGACAGAAGCAGAAGTGAGATTGTTGAAGGAAAAAGACTAACAAGTGAGGTATGTGAGGAGTCTCATCATGTATTACCACTGAATGGATTACTGATCCAGAGAAACGCACATGCATGCAAGTGTCAAGAGTGTGGAAGTTAGGGTCTTTTTTTGCATTTATGCAATGAAAAAGACATCTTCACTATTAAGTGGGTAGAGACAGAGGAACAAACACAGGAAGCTCTAAAATGATGTCTGTAACACTGATGACAGATAAAAGCATTTGTCAAAAGCTTATGGGATGCAAGTGACTTTGTGTCACTGTCTGGTTTAATGAGCAATTCAGAAGAATAACATCAACAGCCATGTCAAACAACATCTTCTCAACCAGACTAAATAATGTAAAACCAATAATGACATCTAAAAGTTGCCTCAAGTTCAGCACTTCGAAATAAATGCTTTAGACTATAGAAAACAAACGTTGCTTTCAATGTTTTATTGATTCTCAGAGCTGTCTAAAGGCCGGTTATTCACACTTCCTTTAATCTCAGTTTGTACGGTTTTTCTTCTTCCTTAAGCTGTGTATAATCATCCCTTCTCTCAAAATGTGTGTGTGCATGTGTATGTGTAATTACACTTCCCCCACCTCATCTATCTCCCTCCTCTTCTGCTGGATGGCTCTGTCTCTTGCTGCTGTCTGGCTTGCAGTTAAAGGAAGCTCCATATCTTTGCTCCATTCTCTGTCTTTACTTTTGGATGCTCTGTGATCTCTTTCGCTGCTTTGGTGTCTGTCACTCATAGAAACCTGTAAGACAACAGGGTAAAAATCAAAATAGATGTATGGATTTTAGCCATTTGGAATATCTCAGCGAAATATATGAAGTAGAGCTTTCAGCTTTAGAGGGTTATGACATAACGCTCTGCTGTTTGCAGGATTCTTCCACCACCTGCAAACGAACAAAACAATCCACTAATCCAGAGATAATGAGTCACTGACTTCCTCACCTCTAATTAACTTTAGGTCAGCAGTTTATGACCAAGAGGAAGCAATAATGAAAAAAAAGGTATGCAAATGGTAATAAGTTTTTTCATGTTTACTGATGACATGAATAAAATAGAATTAAAAGAGAATTATACGAGAAGAAATGCTGCAGAAATATCCCAACTCAACCTACCAAGTCATTTCTAATACCTTACCTGTCTAAATACAAGCATGTTTTGCAATTATATGTTAATGAGGGCAGGTATGACTCATTAGTGCTCGACATGGAAATAATTTTTGACACATAATGCCTCTAAATTACCAAAATCTAACACAAAATTGAACACAAATATCATACTGTAAGCAAGACATGATAGGTTCCTTGCATGTCTTTCTATGAGTTTGTAATGGCAATGAAAAATTATTCTCCCATTGGAACCTCTTTGCCCTTAAATTTGAATTGCTTTCATTTGTTTTAAGCTTGTTAGGTTTGTCTGTGTCTGTACAAATTTAATGAATCTGCTACACTTAACAGTCTCAGCAGGCTATATTGTTCTTCTGAGAACAGAAAATGTACCCTGTTGCTCATTTTAGCAGCAGTGACATCAACAGCTAACAGCAACGAAGACACGTTTGACCTTGTTCAGCTGGCCTTCGCCGTGTTTGACAGTTGATGTGGTACACTTTGGATCATTCCCACCTTCTCTTTTTTCTTTCCATCTTGGATACCCTCCCATCATTTCGCTCCATCTGTCTAAAAAAGCTGGGTGCAGGACTGCTCGGTAGAAATCAGGAAGGAACACTTGGATTGCATGCTTAAAAAAAAGATTTTGTCTGCAGGGATCAATACTTCTGCCTCGTTGAGACAATAGCATATTTATAACCAAAAGAATTCCACAATCTTTTGCTTTGGTTGCCTTATAAACTCAGTTTACTAATGAATGTTTCCTAATTTTTTAACCTTTTCAGAGCTCATTACCCAAAATGACTAAACTTAGCAAAAATGTATCCTTGGTATGAAAATATTCACATCTGTAGAACCATAACTAACATTTATTTATTTTAAAAGCTAATACAATCAGTTAAAAGCACTAAATATAATCTATTCTTGCTCATCTGTTAGAACTTTAACATTCCATTTTTACATTAATTATTTACTCTGCTCCCAGTAAAAAGAAAAAGAAAAAAAAACTTTTGAAAATTTTCTGTAAATGTATTAAACAATGTAATCAGAATACATAAAATCTGACTTTTTTCTTATAGCTTTAAACTTTTTTAATAAATATATCTCAAGGACTGAAGTAAGCCACTCAACTCCTCTTTTTTCTGTGAAGTATGCCTCATTTTGCATCTGTCCTGTGGCTTCAAATGACAAACCTAAACCTGGATACATATTACTTTCAAGAACCCTTCAGGTTTTTTGTGTCACATTAGGGAACAGACAATACATTGCTAGAGAGCTCCTATTAGCACAGAGAACACCAGTACCACACCCCAGAATGACAGAAAATAACTGATCATGTTATTCCCAAGTACCTGCAATTCTTTCATCTTTAGAAACAGACTAACTTCAGTTCAATTCTGGTGTACATAAGTGTACATCGACCTTGTTATTTAGCTTTTGATCAAACAAACCAAACTATTGCAGAGCTAAAGGAAAAATTAAATAAACTAACAGCAGAGCTAAAACTAAAGGAAACACTCCAAGCAAGCGCTTTTGGAGAAGCTTCCAATCGAGAGTGATCCTTCAGCTGTAAGCTGCCTGGGACACTCTTCCCATGGACTCTGCAGAATGTGCTCGGCCTTTTTCCTGCTCCACATCAAAGAACCATCCATCCTCAAGTGGTTGTTAGGGGCACAGGGAGAGCCCAGATGAGGCAGACATCGCCTCCCCAGCTTGCACTGTCCAACCAGTTTGCTGTTCTGGCGGACAACAAGGTGGCCATCTCTACTCCTGGGGGCCTTGGTGTGCAGCATAATCCATTTCCCACCACGTCGGTACTGACGTACAGCCTCCCTACTGGTGCAGGGAGCAGTGACATTGGAGGTCCAAAGACAGCTGATGCTGCTGCTCCAACCTCCTCCTCCAGGTCCAGGATAAGAGAACGATCTACTAAAACATCCTAGATGGTACGTGGTGACACTGCCCTTGCCCACCGGAGGATCAAGCTCCTCCAGGATGCAGTCTGTCGGCCTCCAGTACCAGCCACCATTGGTTTAACCCGGACCCCCCCCCCTCCCAGCCCCAGGAGCAACAACAGAGGAATGGAAGGGAGCGACTGCTCCGGTTGAGGTTTGATTCTCTCACCCCCAACCACTTCCCTCCCAACCACCCTGATTGTTGGCGACTCCATAACCAGAAATATAAGGTACATCAACACCATTACCAGATGCTTCCCTGGGGCTAAAGTGAAGGATCTTCTTCAAAAGCTCCTTGATTTTTTACTCTCCCTCCAAACCAGTGTCATTCAGATTGTAGTTCACAGTAGAACCAATGACATAACACTTCAGCAATCCGAAGTCTCAAAAAGGGAATTTAGGGAACTCTTACTCTTTTATCTGACACTGGAAAAATAGCTTTTATCTCTGGACCTATTCCTTTATGTAGTATTTACTTGTCTACATGTTTTTAGGATAGAATAGAATGCCTTTATTGTCACTGTGCTAATGTACAATTTGCATCATACACATATACAATGACATTTTTATTTGATTTTATACATTTCATTAACAATTAATTCGATTTATTTTGATTGTACTTGTGGGATGTGTATGTATTGTTTTTTATGTGTTTTTATTTATTTATTTTATTTTAGTATTATTATTATTTTTTTATATATATGTCTGCTATTTTCACTATTTTATATCTTACTATTATCTATTTTATTATGAGAGGCACTTTAAGATGCTTTGTAGCAGGAAAAGTGCTATGCAAATAAAATTGAATTTGAATTTGAAATTCGAATCAATAAATGGTCCCTGCAAAGAGTGGTGACCTGTCCAGGGTTTACCACGCCTTTGCCCTACGGTAGCTGGGTGGGCTCCAGCATCCCCATGACCCTGAACGGGATTCAGTAAGTCAAAAAGATAGGCTGATAGATGGATCAATAAATGATGAGAAACTTTGTTTTGTGGTCTACTGTTTCATTGTTTGCAATGGTGACTTTCTATCATGCCAACTCAATACAAGTTTCATGGAAGTGCCATCACATGACAACAAGTAAAACATATAACAAAGTACATTTTCTTCATTTAAGCTGGTGTTTTGTAAGCCCTTATTGATACTTTATGGATTGGAAGTATTATACAAAAAAGCTGTCAAAGAGGAATCAAAGAAAACATAAAGGAAATAATCGTAATCGTTTAGTGATATTCATATTTCCTCTATAGTGATTTACTGGTCATTAAAACATTAAGAAAGTTCCATATTACCAAGATGCAGATGTTTGATACAATTTTGACCTGTCAAAGACTTCAAAATTACCAGATTTCTTTTTTTTTTTTTTGCAAGACCATGACAACCACAAAATATTTCAAACACATAGCTTGTAACGATTATGCATCAACATGGCTTAAAGAAATAGGAATGACAAAAAAGTGTCGAGAAAAAGATGATTTTTAAGAATTTTCTTTATGGAATTACCTGTGACAAACACAAAATTAAAAGATAAATAAATAAATACAAATGTTTAAAAACTTCTCAGGGAATGTAAAAGTCAAATTGTATCTGTTTAGTGTGAATAGAATTCCATTGAAAAGGAGGAGCCCTGTCTGTTTTAACTGCACAAGTTTGGAGTTAGAGAACTGCTCCCGTTTGTAAACTTACTGTAAACTGCACGTCCTTGTCTCTGCTGGAAGTGGCTCTGGTGAAGACAGGTCTAGGAGCTGGAAGACAAGCAAACCACAAGGTCAGCAGCACAGCAAGTGTTCATGTGTAACGTAAGCCAAGTCACTGACTCGTTTATTTGCTTTTTTTAATTTCATATAAAACAAAGCTTACAGGTATTTTGTTGTTTCTGTCACATATAATATTATACTATAGACTTCAGATGGTTTGTCGAGTGAAGTCAGTTTGAGTTTTGTGTGAATCCGTCAATATTCTGTCAATCTGCCATCAGTATTCCCATTAAAAGCCATATCTTTGTTATGGTTCATTATAGGCTGCAATAAGTCGCTCCTTCTCGTCTTCTCTCGCACTCTCATATACCCACAAGTCGGCGATGAGTCACCATCATCGCACCATCACTCAGGCACACACAAAAAAACCTGTTCCACTCTCACACATACACAAACACACTCCTCCACAGTGCTGCAGTATGTGCACAAATAAAGCGGCTGTGTGCAGAAAGAAGATAAAAGATGCTCAATAGCAGCAGCAGCATACTTCATACTAGCAACAATCTGCTATGTGGACTTAACAATTAGTCTTACAACCATGGAAGCACAATGAATCTTTCCTGTTTACTTCCTTCCAACAGACTAATGATAGAGGGGGTTTCTTGCGTACTTCATAAACCTACCTCCCACTAAATGACACCTTTGAACTGAGGTTGCATGCACAACACAAGCAAATCAGTGGTGACATAATGCATTTCTGGAGGAGGGACTGAAATAATCAAAAACACTGGTTTGATGTTACCCGATTGTAAAGATAAATCAACCAACCACTGGACGTCTCAAAAAAAAATAAAATAAAAAAAACCTGCCTTTCAATTATTTGTGATGGAAAGTGCTTGGAAACAGTAGTGCCTCTGCTTGGTTATACTGCCGCCCAGTGGTTCATGCTTACATTTAAATGCTACGTAATGCATAAGCATATTAGGTGGAGGTGGGGGTGTTTCACAAAGAACACTTGGATTTAAGCATGCTGACATGCATTGGAGCACTTCCTCTTCCAGCAAAATCCCTCCCCATTTTGGTATTTCTTCCCATTCAATCACAATATTTTTTAAACAGGTTTTATAAAATGGATTTCATCTTCTTTGGTTCCTAGTTTGGTCTTTCCATGACTACAAATTCTCCAGTTTAATATTCTACTTGCTTTTTTCTCACCTTCTTCTTTTCCTTTTCCTTTTGGCTTTTCCCTTAAGGGGTCGCCACAGCGAATCAGCTTTCTGATTCACATATTTGGCTTGGTAAAGATTTTTACGTCAGATGCCCTTCCTGGCACAAACCTCTGTATTTATCTGAGCTTGGGAGCAATGAAACCCTGGCATGGACCTCCTTGCTTTTACTATCCTTTTACATCCAGCCCCCTGGGCTGGCTCTCTTTCTGATTTACATCTCAATGCCTTTTGCTCAGATTTGGTTTTTCATACAGGTTATTTTAAATGTTTATCTACATGTTTTCAGCCCAGTTTCTGCTTTATGATCAGCAAACACACGAGTATAATATACTCCTTAAGCTGAAGGCACATCTACGTTTTTATTTTTGGTACTAAAACAGTAGAATAACTCTAAAAAAGACCAAAATTGCTTTCTTTTTTTTATATCTTGCTTGTCTAATTTGTCTGATTTTGAATAAAGAAAATGCATGAAGTTGGAGATTTTCTTTGGGCCTTTACTCACTGAGAGCATTCCATCCCTTTCGGCAAAATCATTTCATTTTGTTGAGAGACCGTGCCTCATGGAGAGCCGTGTGTACAGCTTCACACCCATGATCTATGAGCAATGCCGTGTTCAAACACAGAGCTGTTCATAGTAACAATAGATGTGAAAACGTGGTTCCATAAGTGAGATTACACTTAACTGGAGATAATGCTGAGTCAACATCTTAAGTGCAGCAAGTAGTTTGCATATGGGAGCAAAATATTCTGCTTTAACTCTGTGGTGTGCGTTTCCATTTCGTCAATAAAAATTTTATTTAAAAAGTAGGACATGGTAAATACCTTTACTTTTGTCACTTTTTACTCCAATTACTGCAGTAGATTGCAGTATTTTGATTTGAGACCGTTTGAGAATTTTGTTTCTATGGAGAAAATGTTAAGTTCTGTAGTTTTTTTCACCAAAACTATAAAATATCCTGAATGCTGGGCTTATGTGCCACTCTATTTTGATTTTTTTGATTCATTTACAAAAGTGGCAACATCTACGGTGGCCCCTAAGGGCAATTCACATCAACAAATCACTTGACACCAAAACATATTAAAGATCACAATGACAATTAAAAAAGCAAAACAAACAATAAAAAAACAACATTACATTTTAGAAAATCGAAACAAAATTCCAGAACCCAAATAAACACAATTCCTAAAAAAAAACCTTAAAATGAAAAAAGAAAGTAATGTTTCAAAAAACACATGTAATTTCCAGAAAATCGCAATATAATGTTAAAAAAAAAACCAATAAGAAATCTGAAATCTGCAGACATTGAAGACGCATTTGAAAAATCTCAAAATTTAAGCATCGTCATCAAATCATGTCCCATCGTATCAATCATTTACACTTTTTTATTTAATTTTTTAACATTTCATTTTGGTTCCTAGAAAATACTTGAGTTTACTGAAACGTTTCATTTTTATTTCGGTTCATTTTTGTAAAATTGGGTTTTTGGGCCCTGGAATTTTGTTTTGATTTCTAATATGTAATGTTTTTTTAATCATTTTTTTAAACAATTTAATTTGTCATTGTGATCTTTATTATGTTTTTGTGTTGATAGATTTGTTGATGTCATTTGCATTTTAGGGCCACCAAACATCCCTATTTGTACTTCCATTTTTTTCCAACATTTCCATGCAGTTGAAAACATTATTCTGAACTGAAAAAAGATCTGATTTTTAACAATTGAAATAAGCAAAACAAAAGCTTTTTTTGGTTCCACTCTAGTTTTGACTTCTGATTCAGAACTTCTTAACATTAAATTACTTTCAGAACATTTTCACAGTTGTCCCTTATTTGATATTATTTAGGTCCTCCACCTGCAAACTGTTGGACCACCTTATCAATATACACAGTAAAAATCATTATTTTAGTTGCCTCAACTGTTTTAATGTGAAGTATACGAGTCACCAACTATTTTATTTTAAAATATCTTATATTAGGCTATAAACATAATAAAAGACACATTGAATTTTATAGATGTGCTCTGATGGGCCACAGTACTGTTGTCTTCCAGTGTTACAGTTTGTTATAAATGAGAACAAAATAGTTTTAGTGAAAAACATTATTAAATCAACATTTTTTAATCAAAGAGGATAAATAGTTCTTAAAGTTTTACAGTTTTGCATTTTAGACTTTATTTTTCAGTATTTGATCAACTCTGATATTTTCATCTAATGTGTGTGCACAGATTTCCAGTCCAGTCATTGGTGGATATTCAAGTAAGAATTTGGATAAAAATGCAAACAGAGTATATTACCAACCCTGAAGTTGCAAATGTGTCAATAAGCTTTAAATCAGAGCAGTTTTGTGTGGGCCCTGAAAGAAAAATCAATGCAATAACAGTGTAAACATACAAAAAAAAAAAAAAAGCTACAGTGAGGTCAGTAAGTATTTGATCACCCTGTGATTTAGCAAGTTCTCCCACTACGAAAACATGGAGGGGTCTAAAGTTTTCATCATAGATGCATTTCCACAGTGAGAGACAGAATCTGAAGAAACATTCAGAAATCACGTTGTGCGTTTTTTTTAAACAATTTATTTGTATATTACTGTGACAAATAAGTATTTGATCACTTGATTATCAGATAGATTTCTGACCAGCAAAGACCTGCTGTTCTGCTTTTAAATAGTCCAACTCCACTCTGCTCATGATTCTAAATTAGTGGTACCTGTTTGAGGGCGTTAGCTTGCATAAAGGCACCTGTGCACCCCACAATCAGTCAGAAGTCTAACTACCAACATGGGCAAAACCAAAGAGCTGTCAAAAAACACAGGAGACAAAATTGTAGACCTTCACAAAGCTGGAAGTGGCTGCGGGACAATTGCCAAGCAGCTTGGTGAGAAAACAACTGTTGGAGCAATTGTAAGAAAATGGAAGAGGCTAATGATGACTGTCAATGTCCCTCGGACTGGGGCCCCTGGCAAGACCTCACCACGTGGGGTATTGATGATGCTAAGGAAGGTGAAGAATCAGCCCAGGACTACACGGGAGGAGCTGGTCAATGACCTGAAGAGACCTGGGACCACCGTTTCCAAGGCTACTATAAGTAATACATTAAAATGTAATGGTTTAAAATCATGTATCGCACGGAAGGCTCCCCTGCTGAAGTCAGCCCATGTCAAGGCCCGTCTAAAGTTTGCCAATGACCATCTTGATGATGCAGAGGAGTCATGGGAGAAAGTCTTGTGGTCTGATGAGACCAAAATAGAACCTTTTGGTCTTAACTCCATTCGCCATGTTTGGAGGAGGAAGAAGGAGGAGCATCATCCCAAGAACACCATACCTACAGTGAAGCACGGGGGTGGAAGAATCATGCTCTGGGGGGGGGTTTCTGCACAGGGGACAGGACGACTGCACTGTATTAAGGAGAGGATGAACGGGGCTCTGTATTGTGAGATATTGAGCAAAAACCTCCTTACCTCAGTCAGAGCGTTGAAGATGGGTCGTGGCTGGGTCTGTCAGCATGACAATGACCCGAAGCACACAGCCAAGAAAACCAAGGAGTGGCTCCATAAGAAGCATATCAAGGTTCTGGAGTGGCCTAGCCAGTCCAGTTTTCTAAGTGGGAGAACTTGCTAAATCACAGGGTGATCAAATACTTATTGACCTCACTGTATGTCTTTTCCAGGGATGCGTACTATAGCTTTTATGTGCTGTATTCATCCACTTACTGCAGCTTTGTCTTGTAGGTGAATTTCTGTCGATAGTTTCTCTCAAATCAAAATGCTCCTTCCCCCTTTCATCCTTTGGTTTCTCTTTCTCTTTCCGTCTCTCCATGTCCGCCCTCCCGTCGTGCTTCTCCCTCACAGGGATTCGGTAAGGTTTAGGGGGGAGGTAATCTTTGCGAGAAATGCCTAACCGGGGTTTAAAGTAGTTGTACTTATAAACTCCTTTGTAGAAGGAATGGTCATCTCTTGGAAAGCTGAATGTCACAAGAAAAAAATACATGTGAGCCAAATCATTGAAAGGTAAATATAGGGAAAAAACTTCTAACTTACTGAGGTTTGTAAAATCCTCTTCCAATTCTTGGTTTGTGAAAATTTGGCGGATGCCATGCCCGTGGCCTGGATGGACTCCGCACTCTCCTGATTGGTCTCTTTTCCTCCTGATTTAATAGAATCAAAATAATTACACTGTGACATATCTGTAGGAGCCCTATTGAGAAATATGTCCTGTCAGTGTCGCTGTTTTCATATTTTTCTGTCCATTATAAATTGATTTATCACCTGACCACACACAGGTGTGCATGAGCCAGATGGAGAAATGGTTTTTGACCGCTTGTGCGGGAAATGAAGTAAAAGAGTAGTCCAATCCGCTCAGTAATGTAAATAATAAAAGAGACAAAGTAATGCAAAGTTGATCGGAGTGAAAGACTCATTTTTCTTCGTCGTATAGGGAAACGACAGCCCGCTTGGCGCGTCAATCAATTCTGGCGTCGCACATCTCAGTGGATTAAGGAGCTAGAACTTAGCTAAATAGTTTCTAGGTTTTTAGCTCCTACATTTATTAGTCAAAAACCTCTCCTTTCTTTGGATGGATTGATGGAATTCTCGGGATTCGGATGCCAGTTCGGAGCGTCGGTGGATTGTTTGAGTGATCGAATCAGCTGGACCCACTGACAGCGCGAAGAGCCGCAAGACCCAGCGCAGCCTTCGATTCTGTTGGAATCCGATCGGGATATTGGAGCAGACATTTGGAATATTTCGTGGATTTGGACAAGGAAGAGCCGACAACTGAAGCGGCCCGTGAAGTTCAGCTCTGCTTTCGGCGCCCAACACGTCTAAAACCCAGAGGTATGAGTAGCGCTACACCTTTAATGGCCATTTAAAAGGTGTGCACACATAACTGAACATAAAATCCAATGCATTGGTTGACTGATTGACAGACTGCTCAATAAGCGCTTTAAAACTTGTTGAATAAAAGAGGACGTTGGCATGGAGACGCGCGACGCAACGTCAGACGTAATAATCGGAACTGCAGCGTGCACCAGGAGCAGAGCTCATAGTTTGACTGGCGGTGAAATACAAGCTGAAAAACGGGTGGTTAGACTGACTGCAAAAGCTCTAGCTGATAAACTGGACAGGCTACAAAATAACAGAAAACTGAAATTAAATAAAGCAAGCGATATTAGGAAATCACTGCAAAGTTTAATGGTTCAAGGTGATAAAACAAAGGTTCAAATAGCGCTTGATAAACTTGTTGAGATTTGTAATGATGCCACATGTATGCATGAATCTTTGTTGGGTTTATTGCCATCTGATGAATGTGAAAAACATGAAACATGGTTTAAAGCCAAAATGTTGTTCAATAATGAATGTATTTCTGAGGGTAAAACATGGATTTCTATGAATGAGGAGAATGTGTTTAAAAATGAGAATGCTGAAGATGACATTGGTCCAAAGGACAGTATTTCTAATGTTGAAAGTAAGCCTAGTCTAAGAAGTAAATCCAGTGGAACATCATCTTCAAGAATTAAAGCTCAAGCAGACAAAGCTGCATTGATTGCTCGTATGGCTGCACTAAAACAAAGACATGCTCTGGAGGAACAAGAACTGCAAATCAAGAGGAAAAAGGAAGAACTGGACTTGGAAGCTGAACTAGCAGCTTACACAGCTAAGCTTGCTGTACTGCGAGCTGCAGATGAAGAGTATGACATTGAAAATGGAGCCGATGGAATGAATTCTTACTTTGAGAAGCAAAGGCATCAAATGAAGACTAAAACACTCTTAAATCCCTCAGCGGAGGAATACAAACCAGAAACATGGAAATTAGCCTATCAAAATACTTCAAAGGGACAACAACCGATTCTGCCTATGGATGCAATACCAAAGGAAACCAAACAAATGGAGTCAGCTGACAAGTATCAACACAGCATGAGTCTACAACCGGAGCACAACAAGCAGAAAACGGTTCAACAATCTCATTCATCACTTCTAGTTTTAAGTGATCACACAAGGCAATTACCTAACTACCATCATTCCAGCAATAACCAACAAGAACAGACTGGAAACTCACCAAATGAACGCATAATTAACATAATGGAGAAGCAAAATGAAATAACATCAGCACTTGTGCAACAGCAGCTTTCAACATCACTACCACCACGAACTATTCCCATATTCGAAGGGGATCCTCTGGAATATAGAAGTTTTATCAAGGCTTTTGAGCAAGGAGTGGAAGCAAAAACATGAAAAGCCAATTGCTTATACTATTTGGAACAGTTTACAAGGGGACAACCACAAGAACTGGTGCGTAGCTGTCAACACATGACTCCTGAACATGGCTATGCAGTGGCCAAGGATCTTCTTCAGTACCATTTTGGAAATCCTTAATAAAATAGCAACAGCTTACAATGAAAGGGCGTTGGCTTGGCAAACAATGAAAGCTGAAGATGTTAAAGCTCTAAAAGTACATTCTTTATTCCTGCGTTCCTGTTGTAATGTTATGACGGAGCTTCAGCACATGCAAGAACTTGACATGCCTGCAAACATGAGAGCTATAATCTCAAAGTTGCCATATAAAATGAGAGAACATTGGAGAGTCACGGCACATGAAATTATGGAAAGAACCAACAACAGAGCTCATTTCATTGATCTTGTCGCTTTCATTGAACGACATGTAAAAATTCTTTCTGATCCTCTATTTGGCAACATACAAGATCCTTTATCAAACATTACTCATGCAAAATCCTTTATAAGACCCAAGTCACTTCCTAAGTTTGGATTTAAAGGAAACACTGTGGCCACTACAGTAACATCAGATGTATTTAAAAAACCCAGCAACAACAAAGAGTTTCCTAACTGTGTTTTTTGTGCAAAAGGCCATCTATTGGAAAACTGCAAAGGCTTTACAATAATGAAACATAAAGACAAGATTCAGTGGCTTAAAGAAAGACAATTATGTTTTGCATGTTTAAGCACTGGTCACGTGAGTCGCATCTGCGAGCAGCGGCTAAAATGTGAGGCCTGTAGTCAAATGCACCCTACTGTGCTCCACATTAAAAGACAGCCCCTTGCTGCAGAGCAGTCAAAGGAGTCCATAGAGAATAAACCAACTTTACAGACAACATGTGGACATACAGGGGCCGGAATGGATTACTGTGCCCTATCTATACTTCCTGTGAAGATAAAAGCAAAAAAGGGAAATTGTGTAATCGAAACACATGCATTTTTGGACCCTGGGAGTTCAGCAACTTTTTGCTCAGAACATCTTATGCAAAAGCTGAATGTTACTGGTAGAAGAACTTCATTTCTCTTGCGTACAATGGGGCAGGAGACTGTTGTTCCAGCTTACTCTTTGATTGGTTTGGAAGTATCTGGTGTAGAAGACCATAATTTTTATCCTCTGCCAGAAGTATTGACACAAAGGAAAATGCCAGTTTCAACTGAGAGCATGGCAACATCTGAACATCTGAAGAAACATCCTCACTTGTCTAAAATTCACATGCCAAAAATAAATGCAGAAGTCGACCTATTAATAGGTACCAACGCCCCCCAGCTACTGGAGCCTTGGGAAGTTATTAACAGCAATGGAAATGGACCATATGCCGTTAAGACAGTGTTGGGATGGGTCGTCAATGGTCCACTGAATGGAAACAGTGGTGTTTTGGAGGAGTGCCCACGCTCTGCTACAGTGAACAGGATCTCTGTGAATAAACTTGAGGAATTGCTTTCCAGTCAGTACAACTATGAGTTTAATGAAAAGGTTTCAAAAGAGAAAGAGATGTCAAGAGAAGATGTAAAGTTTCTAAATACATTGGAAAAATCAGTAATGTTGATTGGCGGGCAGTACTGCATGAATTTGCCCTTTAGAAATCCTGAGGTTCATTTTCCAAACAACTACAGTGTGGCTAAGCAACGACTTCAAAGTTTAAAGAAGAGATTTATTCATGATAAAGCTTGGCAAGAGGAGTATTCAAGATACATGAATGAACTTTTCAAGAAATCTTATGCTGAAAGGGTCCCTAAACAGCAGATAAAGGGCAGGGAAGGAAAGGTCTGGTATATCCCTCATCATGGTGTTCAACATCCAAGAAAAAAATCCCTGCGAGTTGTTTTCGATTGTGGAGCCACCTTCAAAGGAGTGTCATTAAATGGAGAGCTCATGCAAGGCCCCAACCTCACCAGTTCATTGCTGGGAGTTCTTACAAGATTCAGACAAGAACCTGTGGCTTTCATGGGTGATATCCAGGCAATGTTCCACCAAGTGAAGGTAATGGAAGAAGATAGAGACTTCCTGCGATTTCTATGGTGGCCAGGTGGAGATACTGCCAAAGAGCCTGAGGAGTATAGGATGACTGTGCATCTGTTTGGTGCTGTTTCATCACCAAGCTGTGCAAGCTTTGCTCTCCAGAAAACAGCAGATGACAACAAATCTAAAATCAAATCAGAGGTTTGTCAAACAGTCAAGAAAAACTTCTATGTTGATGACTGCTTGAAGAGCTCGCCCACTGAGGAGATGGCAGTAAAAATGATGAAAGATCTCATTTTTCTGTGCGCCAAAGGAGGGTTCATTTTGGAGAAGTGGATCAGTAACAGTCGTGCCGTTTTGGAAGCTATCACTTCTAGTCAAAGAGCCAAGGACCTGAAGAACCTGGATTTAGATCGTGATAAACTTCCAGTAGAAAGGGCTTTGGGACTGCAATGGTGTGCAGAGACTGATGTGTTCATGTTTAAAATGGAGATAAAAGAGAAGCCCCTCACCAGACGTGGTGTTTTGTCAGTCACCTGCTCGATCTACGACCCTTTAGGTTTTCTTGCACCAGTCACATTGGGTGCCAAGATGATTCAACAGGAGTTATGCAGAAGAAAATGTGGATGGGATGACACTTTACCACAAGACCTTCGGTCCCAGTGGAAAAAATGGCTTGAAGAATTAGCTCTACTGTCCACATTTGAAGTGAGAAGGTGCATCAAGCCAGTGGGATTTGGAAAAATCAAATGTGCACAATTGCACCATTTTGCAGACGCCAGTGAATGTGGATATGGGACAGTAACCTACATCAGACTGGTAAACCAGAATGATCACATTCACGTAGCCGTTTTGCTTGGCAAAGCCAGAGTAACACCTTTAAAACCCATAACAATTCCCAGATTAGAACTAACGGCAGCTGTTCTTGCTGTTAGACTGGATGCAATGCTAAGAACAGAACTAGAGATCTCACTGGAAAGTTCTGTATTTTGGACTGACAGTACTTCCGTGTTGAAGTACATTCACAATGAAAACAAGCGCTTTCACACATTCGTAGCCAACAGAATATCTGCTATAAGAGAAGCATCTGAACCCTCACAATGGAGACATGTTTGCTCCAAAGATAATCCTGCTGACAAAGCCTCAAGAGGAATGAAGGCTTCAAGCTTCCTAAAGGACAGTGTATGGCTTAAAGGACCTGAATTTCTTTGGACACATGAATGTGAAGAGCCAACATCATTCATGGAGTTTTCAGTTGATCCCGATGACAAAGAGGTCAGAAAAGAAGAAATTGTAAATGCAATCAGTGGCTGTGATGCTTCTAACCCTACAGAGAAGTTGATTGCATATTTTTCAGACTGGAGCAAGTTAACGACTGCAGTTGCCTGGATCCTTAGACTGAAATCCACACTGTTGGAAAAGGGTCGACAGAGAAAGCAGTTGAAAACTGTACAGGATGAAACCACAAGGACAAAGCAGAAAAATGTCACACCTGCAACAGACACAACATCTGGCAAGGTTGACTACTTAACACTAAGTGACGTGAAGGAAGCTGAATTAGCCATCATACGCTATTGTCAGCAGCAGCGATTCATGAAAGAAATTCATGCATTGATGTCAAACTCAAGTGTGAGTAAACAAAGTTCAATCTACAAATTGGATCCCATAATGGATGATGGACTTCTGAGAGTAGGTGGAAGACTGTGCAAAGGAGCAATGCCCGAAGAAAGCAAGCATCCTCTTATCCTTTCTAAGGACCAGCATATCTCTATGCTCATTCTGAAACACACACATCAACGTCTTGGTCATGGCGGTCGGGCTTATACACTCTCCAAAGTAAGACAAAGATTTTGGATAACAAATGCCAACTCTGCAGTGAGGCGAGTAATTTCAGAGTGTACATTTTGTCGACGGTTTCATGGGAGATCAGTAACACAAAAAATGGCTGATCTTCCAAAAGAACGAATCCTTCCTGATCTGCCTCCATTCACCAACACAGGTGTTGATTACTTTGGTCCAGTGGCAGTGAAAAGAGGAAGAGGAACCTGTAAACGCTATGGTGTCATCTTCACTTGTATGGCTAGCCGAGCTGTGCATTTGGAGGTTGCAACGTCTCTGGATACAGATGCATGCATTAATGCTTTACGTCGCTTCATTAGCAGAAGAGGACAAGTGAAGCAACTAAGATCGGATAATGGCACAAATTTCATCGGTGCCAATAAAGAACTAAAAAGAGCGTTGTCTGCATTAAACCAAGACAAAATTGCAAAATTTATGACACAAGCCGGAATACAGTGGAGTTTTAATCCACCAGGAGCTTCACATTTTGGAGGCGTATGGGAGCGTTTAATCCGCCTGATTCGTAAGGTTCTTTGTTCCGTTCTACAGCAGCAGCAACTGGATGATGATGGACTGTCCACAGTACTCTGTGAAATAGAAGCAATTCTAAATGATCGTCCACTCACGAAGATGTCTGATGATCCAAATGACTTGGAACCTCTTACACCAAACCATCTTCTTCTTCTCATGAGGAAACCTGCTCTACCCCCTGGAATATTTGATTCGCAGGACCAGTATGTTAGAAAACGGTGGAAGCAAGTACAATATCTAGCTGATCTATTCTGGAAAAGGTGGATACGGGAATATTTGCCTTTACTCCAAGAGAGACAGAAATGGAATCAAAGGAAGAGGAGTTTGTTAGTCGGGGATATAGTTGTAATCATGGACTCATCAGCTCCCCGTGGTTCCTGGTTACTTGGCAAAGTCTTAGATGTTTACTCTGACAAAAGGGGACTTGTACGATCTGTGAAACTACAAACTAAATCTAATGTAATCGAAAGGCCCATATCAAAACTTTGTTTGTTACAAGAAGTGTAAATTATGTTTGGCTCCTTTTTGTGAGGTATTTGTAAATTGTTATTCAATTGTATAACAATTTAGGGGCCGGTGTGTAGGAGCCCTATTGAGAAATATGTCCTGTGGGTGTCGCTGTTTTCATATTTTGCTGTCCATTATAAATTGATTTATCACCTGACCACACACAGGTGTGCATGAGCCAGATGGAGAAATGGTTTTTGACCGCTTGTGCGGGAAATGAAGCAAAAGAGTAGTCCAATCCGCTCAGTAATGTAAATAATAAAAGAGACAAAGTAATGCAAAGTTGATCGGAGTGAAAGACTCATTTTTCTTCGTCGTATAGGGAAACGACAGCCCGCTTGGCGCGTCAATCAATTCTGGCGTCGCACATCTCAGTGGATTAAGGAGCTAGAACTTAGCTAAATAGTTTCTAGGTTTTTAGCTCCTACAATATCCATTTTTATTTACTAACAATTTTCATATCTAATAGGGGTGAAGCAATCAATTGACTTTATCGATGGATTGATTTATATTCCTACAATCCAACCTGATCGATCTGCCTGAGCCAAGTCGTTAATTAAATCGACCTATACAAACATGAAATCGTTTCAAATAAAATACAAGGATTTTAAATGATACTGGAAAATATCATTTGGATCGCTCAAAATGAGTGAGTTAAAATGCACCATAACAGCCCTAAAATCTAATCTAGAATGCGCAAAAGGTGTTCCAGAGGTTACAGGCACTTAAAAGATGTTTCGATAAAACAATGTTTATGTTGTTAGCATTTGTTCCTTTTTTAATCCTACAGCACATAATCAACGTGGAATATTAGTGCAGATGAAGAAGACTTTAAGAAGTCTCCAGCTTGTTCAGAACGCAGCAGCTAGATTGTTAGCAGGAACTAACAGAAGAGATCACATCACTCCTGTGTTAGTTTCGCTCCTTTGTCTCCCAGTTGATTCTAGAATTAAGTTCAAGATCCTTCTGTTAACTTATAAGGCCTTACATGGAATGGCCCCATCCTATATTAATGACCTCATAGTCCCTTACCATCCAATCAGAACACTTCGCTCGCAAAATGCAGGACTGCTTGTGGTTCCTAGAATTAGTAAAAGTACAGTTGGAGGTAGAGCGTTTAGCCACCAAGCTCCTGTCTTATGGAATAAGCTCCCAGCTCATGTAAGAGAGGCCGACTCAGTTTCTACATTCATAGTTTGGTGTAAAACATTTCTCTTTGGACAGGCTTATTGTCAGACTAGTTAGTATTCAGAAATTATTTAGCTTAATGTTAATTGTTAAAATTAAACTTAATAACAATAACTATTTGTTTTAAAAGGCTGCTAGAAGTTGAAGCTGGGGTAACTATGGTGCACTGGGGCTCTGTCCTCTTTTCTCATCTACCTCTACCCTTCCTCTCTTCTCTATTTCTTGATCATCATTTATCCTTTAGTTCTCCATGCCTCTGTTTGGTGCAGTACGATTCATGTATTGTCCCTCTTTCCCTCTCCCCTCCTGGGGAGTGGGAGTGCTTCCAGACTCCAGTTGGCCCATCCGTGCTCCTGTTCCTGACCATGTACCTCGTCTCTGCTCCTGTTCCTAAACCTGGCTGTGGTTCCTGTCTCCGGCTCGACTCACGCCCCTGACTGTCCCCAACCCCGGCTGGATGAAGCTCGTCTGCTGGACTTTAAATATGTAGTTGTAGAGTTAGATAAGTTAATTCTTCTCTATGAGTTCTGGTAAATCGCCTGTCCGTCCTGGGGGAGGATCCCTCCTTCATGTGGGCACCCCTGAGGTTTCTTCATTTTTTCCGGAATCCGGTTTTTTAGGAGTTTTTCCTTACCGCGAAGGGGGGTCTAAGGGCAGGGATGCCAGTATAGCTTAGTCAGTTTGTTAGTTTATTTTAGTATTTTCCTATTGACTCTTTGTATTCATGATCCTTTTGAGTTCATGTTTCACTTCAAAGCCCATCGAGACGACTTTTGTTGTGATTTTGGGCTATACAAATAAAACTGAATTGAATTGATGACTTTACAAAACAATTTCCAAGGAAAACAGACCCCCAACACATCTACCAGCTGAATATTTCTACGCTATTAAAAGACTAAATGTATAACAGCTCTAACACACTGTGTTTTGTTGTTTTGCAAACACAAGTGCAGTGACTGTAGCTAATCTAAACCGGCACAATGTAACCAACCCAATGCAAATAATGCTGACATGCGCACATTTGATCAAACTTGAACTGGACTAGACCAGTTATTGTTTAAAACAAACCTGCCCCTAGACGTTCTTTGGTATTCAACTGAGGAATCCTTGATTTAAATCATATAAATCACTAACACCTTTGATGCCCCCCCCCCCCCCCCCCCACACACACACACACACACGCACAACAGAAAAGAATGAATGAAAAAAAAAGAAAAACAAGCTTTCTGCACATTCTCTGGGATCAAAGTCTAAAAAATATTCCAACAGGAGTCCAGGCTGTGTTTATGACACTCATAACAGGCCAAAGGGTCTTTTTTAAATCCTGGTCGTGTCTTTTTCATTTCAATCTGTGAAGAACATGCAGCTTTGGGGGTCCTGCTAGTGCTATGGCTGTCATCTCACAGTTTATGTGGTTATAACCAAAGATCAAACCCAATATTTCTTCATTCCGACACAAATGCAGATTTATTTGTGACCATTTTTTATGTTTATTATTACCTCATCGTCCTTCATGTTTTGCGCTCGTGGATAATCCATGTCGATCTTTGAATGAACCGCAGGTTGTTTATTCTTGTTATTGTGTCGCGCTCACCTGGAGGAGCGTGCTCTGACTGCTGCGACCTCTCAACTGCTCCCGTCCGTCCACATGGACGAGGAAGCGGTTGTTGTCAAAACGACCAGCAGTCACTCACAATGGTGCAAATTAAAGTGTGCAGCTCAGACTCTGACGAACTCAGCAAAAAACGTCTAAACGATCTTTTTTTTTCCTGGTTTATTGAACAAAAACACATACCGCCGCACACTTCCTTATTCTGCGAGCAGCCAATCAGGACGCAGCTGCGCTGCTTCGCGTTCACGCTACTGTCAAAGCGAAAGAAAAGACATGATTGGCAGTGAAAGAAGCGCTTGTAATGCGGTTGTACCTGATAGTGACAGAATAGATAAATAAGTATCGCCTTTGGGTGTAGATGATGCACTTCAAGGTTGTCAGACCTGTTTCCATAGATCTGTGTTTTTTTTTAAGTTATTTTATTTTGAAAATCTTTTTTAAGCATTTATTGTATTACGTTTTATTTAAAAAAATTAAAGTAAGCTTTTTATATAAATAAATGTAATTTAAAATAATTTTAAAATGCATTCCTTTTTTTGACCATATATTAATCTTCTACAAGTTTCGTGTTCATTTTAGTTTGGGTGTATTTTGTGTTAAAAAATCGAGTATTGATCTTTTTAATCCCTTATGCCTGCAGGGACACAAAAAACCGGATTTTTGTCTCCTTTTTTTCATTAGTCTACAAGGTAATCACGTGCCTCTGCAATACATTCAAACAGAAAGAAAGAAAACCTAAAGAGATTGGGGACAAAATTAGCATGATTATCAAATTAAAGTAGTTATCAATGTTTGTACTTCTGACTGCTCAAATGTAATTTCAAAGAAATCACCTCACAATCACAGCTTTTAGGTCAGAAAAAAAGCAAAATCCCATGATAATTGTTGGGAATTGTTGGCAGTGCAATTTAAAAAAAGTGTCATACCACCAATAAATGTTTTTAATCTTTAATCTAAAAGAGGTGTTTGTGTTTTCATCCAAACTGCCTGCAAAGTTAAAACCAAGAATGCTGATCACCTCGTATTTTTTAGCATGTGTAGAAGCAGGGAGATTTTTTTAAGGTGGAAGACATTAGGGAGGAAAAACAATACCTGTTACCATCTTGAATACTCACATCCCTCCCCTGATGTTTAGTGTTCCTGTCTCCACCCATTGTCTCCACCCACCATCACATTCCTGTTCCTGCCTGAAGACAGACTCAGAATCATAACCTGACCACTTTGGCATGACTTGGATTGGGACAATTGTCTGTCTTTGCTCTTCATCGTCCTGTATGGGACCTAATTCATCTACCTGGCTTCGAAAAGGAAAGATAAGAGTAGAACTTTGTACGACTCTGAAGCTGTTTTGTCTCACTGTTGCTGCTTGGGTTTCAAAGCTTGTTCAAACAGGTTTTTTTTTCTGCCCAGGTGAGTAAAATAGTTATTGTGTTCTGTGAATGTGGAGCTTAGCTTCTTAGTCTCTCATAGTCTAAGCCTTCTTTTTCTTTAATGTAAGGTTTTTGGTTAACTTTTTTTAAAAGAGAAAAATAGTTGAAGTATAGATAGATAAATGTTGCATATTCATTACTGCTTTGAAGGAGGAAAGGAGGCTCAAATGTCGTTTCTGACTTTTCAATTTGACTTTTTTTTTTTTCTCACAGAGCTTTTCCCATGATCGTCTCTAAAATTCCTCCAACTTCCTTCCTTTTCAAGTTCTAAGATTTTCTTGAGGTAAAATTGACGAAGTTATGGAATGTTGTCTTCGGGCCTTCTTGGCCTTCAACTGTAAACCCAGGTTAAATTATACAGTTTGTGTTATGCACATTTATTTACAACATGCGTATCCATGTCTGCTTTTAAAATGTGCTGTTCTTGAAGCAAAAATAGAATAATAAAATCAGTGTTTAAGTAAAAGAAAAAGAAAAAAAAATGTTAGCACAGGCTAATTTTCCTTCTTGCTTTTCAGGATGGAAACATTCTCCAGGTCAGAAATTTTGCAGAAGTTGAAATCAAGATGTGTCTCGCTTGCTGCTAACAACAACCGAGGCTTTAAACAGGAGTTCAGGGTAACTAAGACAAGCAGAAATACAACTTGCATCAGATCCATGGTTTGTGAGGTCTTCACACGTGCCCCCGTCTTTGGCTTTCTGCAGGAGCTCAGTGAAGTTGGCAAAGACCTCCCCACCAAAGCAGGCGTAGCAGACGGCAACAAACAGAAGAATAGATACCCTTTAATTTTGCCATGTGAGTATGAAGCCTCTGATGTTTGAAATCTTTTCGGGAAGTGTTCCTGACCAAATGTGACACTTATGTCTGTCCGCTCTCCACATTTGATTGTAGATGATCACAGTCGGGTGAGGCTGTCCATTCAAAATCAAGATCCAGGCTCTGATTACATTAATGCAAATTTTGTCCCTGTAAGATCTCTCACTTCCAGACTCTTTATTATGGGGTGTTGGTTTTACTACTCTTGTGTCTCGCTTGAGGTCATTACCAGTCTGTGTTTGTGTGTCTGGAATCAGGGCGGAGGGTCAGAAAGAGACTTCATCTGCACCCAGGGTCCTTTACCAAACACCTTGCCAGACTTCTGGAGGATGGTGTGGGAGCAGAACGTCAGGATAATTGTCATGGTGACATCACTGAAACAAAAACACACTGTAAGACCCCTGTTTAAAACGCTACACTCAAAAGATGAAATATTAACTGCAAACTTAGTTGTTTTTTTTTTAAATCAATTGATTAAAAAAACTTGGATTCATCACACCTTCAATTTAAAATGACAAATACCTTTTTAAAAAGACGTTTCCAATCTATAAGGAGCAAGAGGATATGTAATTACTCTAAATATTGTGACATAACTTTAAACAATTACTTTTGTCTGCTCTGACCAAACAATACACTCTGGAAAAATCTTTAAAGCTCACCGCAGACTCATCGGTTAAGAATGGGACTGCAATTTCAGGATTATGAACTAGACTGTATTTCAACTCTGAAGTGGCAAAACAAGTAGTAAGGAATCCCTGCACCCAGACAAAGAAAAAATACAGTAAAAATAGATTTATGCACGTACACATTTTAAGTTCTTTTTGTTTTGGCATAGAAAAAGTTTTATTTAATGTATATCTGTAATGCATTTTGCTTAAGATGTTCAACTCGAGTCATCTTTAATTAATGAATATATCACAGGCATGTTTTGTTTTCAAATACAAATTTGTTGAATTTGCATCTCAGTTACATTTATATCTGATTTACAAGAGTCTAGCACTGTCTTGTAAAAACAAATGATCATGGTATTCAAAGAGCTTGACTGATTTTTTTTTTTTTTTTTACTTTTTCATCTCTAAAATGACACTTTTGTTTTCAGATTATGTGTGAAAAGTACTGGCCTCTGGAATCTGGGACCATGTATTATGGATCAATTCAAGTGACAACTGTGACTCGCAAACAGGGTGCAGATTTTTTCATAACAACCATAAACCTGCAGCAGGTGAGTCAGCTGCCTCCTGGATGTCTTCTGAAGCCTCCCGACTTCTGTGCTCGTCAGCTGTGCATTCAACGTGTGCGCTTACCTTTCAGAGAGGGAATCCAAATGATAGAATAATTACACATTACTACTATCCCACCTGGCCAGATCAGGATGTCCCACTCCCTTCGTCTCTGTGTGCGTTCACTGAGCATGTGCGGCAGCATTTGGAGGCCACTCCTAGTCTGGGGCCGGCCGTGGTCCACTGCAGGTGGGAGTTTGACCTCTGGAGTCTAAAAGTTAGCCCTCATATTTGTCTGGGGTCGATATTTTACTGTAAATGTTTGACTGTTTTTTTTTTTTTACAATACAGTGCAGGCGTTGGGCGGTCGGGGACATTTGTGACCTTGTTATGGCTAATGCAGCTGTGTATGCGAGGGATCCAGCCGAACATCAAAGCTGCTGTGGAGGACCTGCGGCTCCATCGAATGTACATGGTTCAGACTCCTGTGGGTCAATGCTCTCATCATCCGCTCTGGTGGAATCTAGCCACATTTCTAAATGAATGAGTTTTCCATGACTCGCTGTATCTTGTTGAGGGATTGTTTTTTGATCACCTGCTCAACTCTGTGTTCTCAGGATCAATATATACTCATTTATCACTGTCTAATACAATGGCTCAGTGGAGGAGCGACAGGAAGGTGAGAAAGCAGAAGGGTATACCCAAAGGGCTCCAACAGGGAAGGCAGCATTGGTTACTGCAACATGTAAACCACATCTCCACTTTCTATATCAGCAGGCCTCAGAGTCAAGGATCCAATCTGAATGCCAACCCACAAACTAAAGTCAGCTCTCAGAGCTCTTCAGGACAAGGAGACAAAGCAGGAAAGAGGAGACAATCCTCCCAACGCCCACCTGAACAATCACAGAACACAGTGCAGCAGATTTTAAAGCCCGGTAACCTGCTGAGGAGGCTACTGCCCTCTGTATCGAGTATGAAGACGTCAAACAGCTCCTGATGGGATTCCAGAGGATGGCCAGGCAGGATTCTGGCCCGCATGAAGCACCTCCAGTGGGGGCAGCAAAGATGAAAAAAAAAGTGCTTTGTATACAATACAAGGACATTTCCTGCAGGCAGAAAACTGCCCTAACATTTATGTTTAAATGATTTGTACGTAAAGACATTAAATGACGAGCGCCATCACACAACCATGTCAGAACAATGAAAGTCTAAAAACTGTTTTCAGAAATGATGGCAAGGTCTTCACTGTTTTTAAGAAACTTTTTTTTGGTAAACTGTCCTGCACAATTGTTTATTTTATACGTTTCTGGGCATGGCTGTTTTCAATTGTGACCATAGCATTTTTAAACATAGCGAGGTCAAGAGGTCTCTCTAAAGGAACATTTACATTTTTTTAATAATCGGTACAGATTTGCTACTTACAGTGTACTTGTTTCTTTACGATCCAAGTGCAAATTTGAAGGTTTCTTTTGTTAATCTGATGTTGCAGTTCTGTCTTGAATGTACTTTTGTGTCTGTGATACATTCATTTTTATGTAAAGGACAGATGAAATAGCTTTGCACTTCTAGTCAGACCTGTTATTCTGCTCATCACTTGAGTTTCACAAGAAGTCAAGGTTGCTACATTTGCACAAAGACAAAAAAAAAACTGCTGGCAGAGCAACTTTTAGGCCATGAAGAAAGCCTTAAACAAGATCTGCATTGTGCTGCAAAAACAACTTGCTTTATTAAAAGTCTACCCCAAACTGCTTTAAATGCTGTTCTTATTTTTTATTAAGTTCTTGTATTGAAAACTCATTGTGCATGAATTCATGTCACACAAATGGTTATCAGCACTTCAGGATGCACATGACACTAAAAACAGACACGAACAACGGCTGTACAAAAAAAAAAAAAAACATCCATGTTCAAAAACATACAGGCACTGTCATTCCTTTCAGATGATTAAAATCCATCACAGTTTATGAAGGCGCTATGATTAATATACATTGTGGAACATGTTAAGGGCCAACAAATGATCATCTTTCTCCTGTTTTGCAGAGAAAATCAGAAAAGAAGTTCCTTTTCAGGAAAAAGAATGTTGGAACTGGTAGCCTCCTGAGAAGAGAAATGAGGATCAAGCAGAGTTCAGCACCCTTCCCCTTCCCTGGGTCCCGCCTCCAACATACAGCAAGTGCTACACACTGCAGGATGACAGGTGGTGGTGGTGGGTTTCGCCTAAAAACACAAAATCCAAGGCGGATTTTTGTCCTGATGTGATTTACTGCCCGAGCTTAGAGGAGAAACACCTTGAGCAGCATTTCCAGAGTCCAACAGGTACAAATGAGAGGTCAGTTCAGCAAAGACAGGAATATATCCATAAAAAAACGATTTTACACAACTGTACGAGTTTTTAGGCCAAAGCTTGGCTGCTCAAAGCAGTTTTAATACCACAAAGGTATTCACTGGGACTCGTGCTGTGATCAAAGCAGGAAGAGGAGTAAAGAAACAAGAAGAACATGAATAGCAGCATAGCACAGGCCAGCCCAAGTGAGGATATATGCAAAAATATATTACAGATTAAAATAAAGAAAATACTTATTACAGACTATTGGTGACAGCAACCAACTGTTAAAATAACACTTAAATTAGAGTTCAGGTCCAATAAAATTGTTAGACACTACATCCTTTGGCCAAAATAAAAAGTAAAAGGTAACTGAGTGACTGTCTGAAGGAAGCAAATCATAATCTATGAGTTGTATGCCTATGTACACTTTGTGTGTAGAAGGTAAGGTAACACACGGTGAATATAAACATATACATGCCACCCCTTAGCACAACAGTGTGGCGGGGAGGGGGGGAATAGAAAACTACTCTTGATGAGTAATTGAAGGCTAGGTGAAGAAAAGAAGAAAGTCTCTTCATTTTTTTTTTATTCCCTTCTGGTCCCACTAATGCACATTTTCCGACATATTAATGGCTTCCTGGATTTCACGAACGAAAAGGATGCGAGCCAGCATCTGTTCCAGCTGCTCTTTCGGGATTGACTGGGTCGAGTACCAGATGGGGCTGTTTGGAGCCACCACGGGCTCCGGAGTCAGATAGAAGGTATCGTTGCGACCTTTGGCGCTCTGCGGACTGACAGAAAACAGAAACGTGTAAGAAGATTTCCGGAATGCCCAGATGTTTTTTTCTTAAAATTTCTTTAGTGACAAACGGGAAAAACTTAGAGAAAGCATATCAAATGACTGGGGGTGGGGGTGGGGTGGGGGGGGTCTGTCACCAACTGTGAGCTTTGTAGTAAAACAAACTTAAGTATAATGCTTCATCGACGTGGATTGATCTTGACTTAAAAAAAAAAAAAAAAAATCAAAGGAACAGCAACAACCAAAGATGCTCTAAAGTGCTAATAATTATGCTGAAAGTGAAAATACAATTACTGACCTTCTGGAGAATAACAAGGAAAGATTTCTTAGGCATCCATGTTTTTCAGTTGCTTAGCAACAACATTTCTCACATTTAGATTTTTAGCACACAGTACGAGGTTTACTGCACCCACCATGCCAATTACACAAACTCAATGTTTTATTTAAAAAGCAGCAGCTCTTCTTCAAATAAACTAGTAAACAAACCCTGACAGAGTAAAAGGTAAGAAATGGTAGAGGTGTTCTGCACTCAGGCCTCTGAATTTACATTTGTATCTTGTGATTTAGAAGCTAAATTGAATTATGTTAAATTATGCATCAGAATAAAGTGGGGCAGGGAGCTTGTGGCAAGATTTTTTTTTTAAATGCACTCCATATTCACAATATGTAAAACATATTGGGTGGGCCACAAGCCCACTGCCTCATTTTGTGATGCATCAACTTGTAGACGATCCACGTACGTCTTTGGTTTCCTCCTCTGAGCTGAAATCTGGCTCAAAACTGTACAACTGGATGGCTCTATATTGCTTTTTTTTGTACCAGTAATGTTAGGTTGGGGTTGTGAGGGGGCTTTAAGCTAGCGAGAGTGCATTACGGGAAGCTCTGAGCAACGGGAAAGGGTAGGGGGACGGGGTTGCTTTGCCCCAATAGTCCCGCCCACAACTCAGAGGTTAACTTTCTGATGATGTCCTCCATATCAGAAAAATACCACAAGAATATGTTAAAAACACCACAAACATGATTTTCATCTGACTGGGTCTTCAAGGCATGTTAAAATCTGTGCTTAAGAAATGTGCATGGTTAAATTAGCTAAAAAGCAACATTAAATTACACCATCAGACTTTTTCATCTTTTTTTTCCCCATGGATTCCTCATCATCTTCTTCACTGCTTCATATTTACCACTTGAAGAGGTAGAAATCATAGAGCTTGATGGGGCATCGTAGTGGATTCTCTGGGTCTTCCAGCTGTTCTGCATACATGTCGTCTGTTACTGTACAGAAAGGACGACATTGTAAATCAAAGCTTTTGTTAAAATGTGTTTTTTCTCTTAAACATTTGATCCTCTGATGCTTTTACCTTTCTGCCCAATGAACCTCTCTGTTGACTTGAGGTATCGAATGCTCGTGTTTTTATCTTTAGGGTTGTTGGGACTCTTTCTGGTGTGTCTCAGCACTTTTGAAAAGGCCACTTTCAAATGCTGATCCACTGTTTTCAGATGAAAATACCTAGAAATGCATACATATTAGTTTATAAGGCACATATGTAAAGTGTAAGGGTAAACAAACAGCCCGTCTGGTCTCTGTCATAAGTAAATGACAGCAGTGACCCTCTAAAACTCACTTTGTGTTGAAGAACATGAGAGTGGTAAGCAGTGTGGAGGGAGAATGAGCTCCCAGCTGTTTACATTCCCACAGCATTTCCTCCGTCACATGACTGGGGATAACGTAGCCTGTTATGGAAACGCAAGGGCAGGTGATAAAGAACTGCAGTGCGATACTAAGCCCCCACCCACTTTCAAATAGGCGAACGTGGCCATTAGCTACCTCAGACCTAACAAAAAAGTAAGATGTTAACAACAAATTATGTATAACTACATCTATCAAATATAAATATATTCCCTGTTAATTAACAAAATAAGTTACTAACTGAACTGTAAAAGTATTAAAGAGTTGGGTTTTGTTTTACATTTACCATCCAGTTAGATGAAAGAACACTGTGTTTTTATGAGAAAAAACATTGTAACAAATACACTGGCTTTAAAAAAACTAAAACATTTGGTGGTACCTAAAGGATGAACAGACGGCCTCCAAGGTTCCAGGATTTGGTGAAGACTGTGTGCAAAACGAGTGTAGTATTGATCTGAGAAGATGTCATCCACTCGACCATTATCGAACAGATACTGCAGGGGGAAAAAGAAACATGTTCCATTACTTTGATTACATCACAGCAGTCAGCAATTGAGGATTTTAGTGTGGTGGATGTAATGACAGCCATCACAAATGAAGTCGCTGACTCCAACCAAAATCCTGCAACAATTACACAAAACCCCCTCCCCATTTTACATTAATGCTTGGAATGCCCTTCTGCTTTACCTTAACATGACAGAGAGAAACAAGTGACCCCTTGTTTTGTATAAAAAAAAAAAAAAAGAAACAATTCAATAAAAACATCACAGTAAATATTGTTTTTTACCGTATCCAGGACTATTCAGTGTTTGTTAAGGGATTTTTTTCTTGTAAAATATACATTACAATTACAGAAATGTTATAATGAACAGTGTGTTTTTGTGTGCCTTTGAGGAGCTCACTTTTTGTATACACAAAAAGATATAGTAAAGGACATCAGCCTCATAAGACTCCCCCTCCAGTCCCCGAGCCTCTGTTGTCATCAAAGACAGACCCATACAGAGCTCAGCCACCGCACAAGAAACCAAGTCTTCCTGAAAGCGCAGTGCCTGCCGTCCTAACAGAAAGACAAAAACACCGTCCATCATTATCATAGAAAGGGTGGAGGTGATGACAATAAGCAGCCAAGTGAATACAGATATATTTCATCTCTAATTTATCTGGAAAATAAGCAACTAATTAGCCATTTCAGCAGCAATTTGTGGGGAAAAAACACGTTCTATGTGGCGTTTTAATGGCATAACTACAACAGTGTGGACCTGACTCCATCGTCTCCACTCCACTTCTGGAACACATGAATGAACAAAAACAACACAAACTGAAACCAGTCAATCACTAAGCTTGAGGAATTCATAAATCCTCGTAATGTAGGCTCTTTGTACTGGTTGGTTGGTGTGGCTGTGATGAAAAAACCTTATTTTTGCCTAACTCGAACTAAAACCATCCATTTTGCACATTTAATAGTTGTAGCACATTTCTTTAAATTCTGTCACATTTACATCAAGTCTAACTGTTGATGTGTTGATCAATTTGGATTGACCTTATGAAACAGACAATTAAAAATGGTATATAGGTAGCTTTTGTTAGTCAACAACACTGGTAAATTTTGTGTTGTTTACCAGAGAAATTAATGATAAAATTCTTGTAAATAAAAGGGGTGTACTATATCCTGACGTTAAAAAAAAAAACACTTGCATAAAGTTAGATTTGCACCAATAGCATCTTTTTTTCTTTTAATCTTTAACTTACGGCCAATAGGGGCAAGTTTGTTCTTGTCCGACTTGTCTAATTCAGCGTTCTTGCGCTGCGCCCAAAGCCGCCATACATCCAACCCTTCCTCTGGCTTCAGTGTAGCAGGCAAAAGCAGCTCTTGGACCTGCACTTGCTGTTGGCCTTGACCGTCTACTTCTGCCACCACCGTCTGACCCTGTTCAGACATATCAACTGTTCACTGTGCTGTCAGCATAAACACATTTAACTGATGGTAGATACATACCTGTGCTATTACTTGCAGCTGCTGGGCTTCCTGTCCTGACAGACCCTGTGTGTGCAGTACCTGCTGCTGGGGGTCCCAAATAAGTGACTGTGTGGTGTTTGAGTAGCCCTGCACAGCCACAGGGATGTGGATGTTCCCATTCATCAGCTGGGCAGGAAACAGGGTGTTTGCGGACAGTGTGTGCACCACCTCCTCCTGGCTCCCCATCCCACCGGAGCTTGTTATGCTGGAAACAGCCTGTGCTGTCTGACTTTGACTAGTCACATTTTTAAGCTTGTCGTTCTCAATCGTGACCTGTGTAGGCATCGTTGTCATGGTCGTAGTGTTTGCTCCAGCAACCTGCACTGTTCCATAGGCCTCTTGGGGAATGGCAATGTGTGTGACCTGCTCACGACCCCCAGATCCAGCAGGAGCAGAATAAACAGGGATGGTCCAGGTCTCCCCTGTAGGACTGGTGATAGTCCCAGTGGCACTGTAAAGGTGTGAACTGTCCACAGTTAGGAGATCTGGTCGAAGGGACACATAACTCTGCTGCTGTCCCTGACCCTGAGGAATAGCCAGGACTGTGGCTACCTGCTGGCCGGGAAGAGCATAAGACACCGTGATGGGCATGTCCACCTTGCGTTTCTTGGCTGGCTGGAGAACACCTGCTCCCTGAGGTGCAGCTATTGTGGTCCCCATTACTCTTCTCTCAGTACCATCCTGTTGCTGAGTGGGAGAGAGGGCCCCTACAGTCTGGATCTGGATTTGCTGACCTCCTGCAACAGCTGCCACCAGCTGTGCTTGTAGCTACAACATAAAGTGTTAGTTAAGCATTTAATTTTTTTTGTAATCAAAACATTGTGCTGCTGTTTGTGTGCAAACCTGTTGGTGCTGCTCTTCTGTTAGCTCCCCTGGCTGAATCAGCTGTGCCGTGGTTACACCTTGTAGCTGCTGATGTGAGCTTGAGGGCACTTGGAGAACCTGGCCCAGCATCTGGCCTTGCTGCTGACCTTGAATCTGCACCTAAAAAAAAAGCATTAGACGTGTGATTTAATATCCCAAATTAGGAAATACATCTCCTGATATACAGAAATACAAACCTGCACTATCTGTTGTTCTGTATTCTGCTGCACAGACTGCTGGGATGCAGACTCTTGTATCTGCTGTTGCTGCTGAGGCTGAACCTGCACCTGAACCTGTATCAGAAGATACTACATGTCAAAATTCTTATATTCAGAGGAAGAACTTCTCATAGGATTGTTGGCGACTATTAGGACGGCAGTTTATTCAATAAAAAAGGGGGGGAAAAATCAGTCTAAACTAAAATTAAGGTTTGTTAAAACTTTGTGAAGAGTTGTAACAATTGCCAGATGCTAGAGAATTACAAAGTATATACATTTTTCCCCCAAAATTTAAACTGTTTATGTCCTAAAAATGTGGAGATGTTCTGTCTAAAATAAGATTCAATTCAGGTGAAATATCTGTTAGCTGTTTTGCACCAAAAACAAAACAAAACAAAACACTTTATACTTGTGAGCATTACGCTAACATTTATGGACATGTTAACTCTCCACTGAGCCAAAAAAAAAGAAAAAGTGTTGTTGAACTTTGTAAAACAAAAAATTTAATTCCTAAATATTTCCAATTTCTTCTTGACTATAAACTCAAGTCATTTTTCTTTTTTTGCAGCAAAAAAGTAAGCATAATTAATAATGCAATACAGCTCTATCTGTAATCCTAATGTGGGGTGATGTGTTTTAAATGTAAAATTTTTTTAAATAAATGTTATTCTAGTTGCAAATAAGAGGTATATTTTTACAACAGTGTCAACTATAAGCCAAAGTACTCTTGACTATGTGGAACTATTATGTTTCCATGTCATCAACTAGGTCTTATTTTTTATAATAGATTCGGATAATGAAGGGGAAACCAATGTATAATCTCTTTGCCAAAGCAAATGCCTAAATAGTCTTAACATTTACATTAAAGTGTTACAGAGCTTAAAAAGTTGTTGCAAGAGGTAAACTGACTGAAAACAAGGTCCCACAAAGAGACATGTTTGAGACATTGCACAGCTGCAACAAGAAGGCAGTTCCTTTCAACCAAGGCTAAACAGAAACCTTGAAAAACAAAGACAACCCCACAGTGAAACTAGCAAATCAAGAGTCAAATGAAGTCACTAGACGTATACCAGTCAACGCTTACAACCAAAGATCAAAAGTCTTTAAATCATTGTTGCATCTGATTCAATATTGTAACACTTATTTACCGGACATGCCAACTCCAACAGTGATCCTGCCACCTCTGTGCTGTCTGTGTAGATGCAGTTGGTCTCCTGTTGGTATACCATGGTGGAAGTGGTAGTTGTAGTGTCTCCACTTTGTTGGCTAAACTCCTGTAATGCATCTGGACCTTTGCTGGCCAAAGACTCCAGGAACTCCTTCATGCGATGCTGGGGGATGCTCCGAGCTTTCTGTCTCATTAGCTCTTCATAGGAGCCTGTACTATCCATAGAGTTGTTCATTGCTGCTGATAGTGTCCTCTGATGTGAAATCCAACCTGTGAAGTAAATGTGTGCTTCAGCAAACTTAGAAACTATTAAATATGACACGTATAAATTACAAAATACTTTCTTTCTGTAATTAAAAAAAAATTCGGACATATTATAAAACAATGACAAGAAATATATTTAGAGATGTGACATGAACCTGAACTACAGTTACTGAGCTAGTGTGCCGGTACTGAAACAGAGTAACACGAAAGGGTTAACCCTGCAAGTGTAAACGAGCTGGGACAAAAGCGCGGTCACTTTCCAAATCTGACGCAGCGAGTAAGTCGGAGTAAAAACAACTGGCTAAAACACACCAGTTCAATGCAGCATCTACGTAATTTTTATCTGTATGGAAGGTAACCTAGCATAACAACGTCTAATAAATACAGGTGATTACACAACATGCTAGGTTAGCCACAGAAAAAAGTGCTAACTAGCAACGTGTTGTTTCCAAATTAAATAGCAGAACATTTTGTCAACGAGTCTACGGATGGCAATCTGTTTGCTTCGTGGTTTTAAGGCACCCGTAACAGTACACAATAGCATCAACCCTTCTTATTAAAACGTTACGTTGACATAATGTTATTGTTTTAACGCTAACAAGCTAGCATTAGCAACGAAGCGCTTAGACTACCTCTTTCCTCTACAAGCTGAGGTTTGAACCTCCAAAAACCGTTATCTGCCTCCGAAATTGCCCTCCTCCTCAAACGATAGAGAGAAAAAAAAGGTATTATTGTTTTCCTAGTCTTTTTTATGCTGTACTGTTTTCTCCCGAAGGTTAACTGTAGTTTTTTCTTTCTTCACACCACTAATATTTCTCAGGGCGCCATCTTACAACAAAGATCACAAACCAATCAGAAATCGAGATGCAGTTTGACAGTGCTCTCGCGATGCTTACGACAGGTGTTATCGCGACATCTCGAGCTTTATCCACAGTAATTTAAAGGCAGCTCACTCGGGGAAAGTAACTTGAGCAATAGCATAGATACCAGTCCACCTTAAAACGAGTTGTTGCCAGAGAGAGACTCGGAGTGGCTCGCTTTCTTAATAATCTTTTAAGGTGGCCTCAAGAAGATGCATTACATTTTTCGCTGACTTTACTTTAAATGAATGAGTTTCTACGGCCTCGGGTAGTTGAGGGTTAATTCCCACGCATTGAACCAGTGTAAACCCGCATGTTATTAGAAAGTGCATGCTTCGTTAATTTAAACTATGCTTTTAACCTTATCCCTTCTCAGGAAAAGATCATTTATGATCATTTATTTTTTTTATTATCCATTGAATGCATTCATTTCTAAAGCACTAACATTGTATTGAAAAGCTAACTTTTGTGACCAAATATTTTAAGGATTGGCCACTTGAAAAACGTGAAGTAGTATGATAATAATGTTGTTCACCTTTCAGCATATCCCTTCAGGGCTCACCACAATAAATCAGCTTCCACCAAGTCTGTCTGGGGGTTTGGCAGTCTTACGCTGGATGCCCTTCCTGACACAACCCTGCATGTTATCCGGGCTGGGAACCGGGACAGGGAGACTCAGTCTTAGGTCCCCTTGTACGACATAGTAAGGCAGTTGCACGAAGGGCCTTGCCAAAGGACCCACACTAGATGAAGCTCATTGTGCCCCCTGAGAATCAAACCCTGGTTTTCCACGTGCAAGTTCTATGCTTAACCAATGGTGATTTTATTATATAAATGATAATATTATATTAAAATGTAAAGATTTTAAATGTATAAATACAATTAGGGGTATTAAATAAAGTTTTGAAAAAAAAGTCACATCATACAAGTCCAACTCTGGATCAATTAATAATTTCTTCCTATATTTAAATATTTCTTTTAAAGAAATAAATATAAATCAGAAACTTTCTTTTTAAACAGATTCATTTATTGTTCTTTGTTATCAAAGGACCCCGAGTCTACAAATGGTATGGTGGCCCACACCCTTTGCAAGAAATCTAATGGCATTTGAAAGCATCTTCTTTTGTAACACCAGCTGAGTCAATATAAAATTTATGAAAGATTGGCTGAAATGTGGAAAACAGTGGAAAGCACTTATTAATAAAGACAGCACTGATTGATTGTACAGAACTGAGATAAATAAAGTTCTTGCAGTTAAGTTCTTCTATTGTTCTGCTTTGAAGAAATCACAACCAGACTAAACTGCTGTCATAGGAGCTTTAGAAATTTTGTAGTGGCAGGCTTAAACGAAAAAAAATAATAGCAACATCAAATGAAGCTTACTGTCAGCTAGATTAAGTTTCTAGCTAACACTAAACAGGCTGGGATTACAAAATAGGTGATGCTAAAAAATTGCATATGTCTAAGGACTCATGGGAAGTAAGAAGAGCAGCTTGAACTTCAATTAATTAGATCTTTCCAGGGTCTTCTTTGAGAGTGACTGTTCTGTTGAAGATGAGCTGTAGTGAAACAAAAAAGATTGATAACGTTAGCTCTCATCACGTATAAGTATTTTAATATTGACCTAAATAAACAACTATTTTTTAAAAGCTTAAACTTTTTCCTTCAGTATAAAAAAGTGACCCTTTATTACCTTGTTTGCAGTGCTGTCAGGATCCAAAGAGAAGTATCCAACTCTCTCAAATTGGAATTTGTCAAAAACTTTAGCTGTCTTGACTGATGTGTCCACCAAGGCATTGCGGATCACTTCAAGGGAATGCTGAATTAAAAGAAAAAAAAAAATTTGAAAATTAGAACAATTTTAAATGGTAGCAGTTGACCAGAGGCAATCCAAACAAGCCCTTTCATGCTACAGGCACTCACAGGGTTGATGTCACTCAAGAAACCATTCGGTACTTCAGATGGATCCTCTGGGTGTTTGTGCAGGAAGCTACAAAACATGACATTTTTAGATTCAGTGAATATTCCGAATGTAGAGCCATATGCCAGTAACTCTGATTGGTAGAGACTTACAGCTTTTCATACAGACGCACTTCGCACGTCAGTGGTTTGCTGACCCAGTGGATAAAGGCCTTTGGTTTTTCTGCAGTCTCAGAACTGCAGCAGGTCACCTCTAGTTCCACCACTTTACCCTCAGAGTCCTGAATAAATAAAAAGGAAAAATTATTTAAAAAAAAAATAAAATAAAACAGTAATGCTGATAAATCATATGAATATTTAGGTTATTTAAATGTACAAAAAAGAAATCATTAGAAAAATTCTCAACATTGGTGTAAAATTAAAGCTGAGATTCAGCTCCAAGTCTCACCTTAATGATCTTTTGGACAGAAATGACGTACCCAGCATGCCTCAACCCAACGGGCTGCTCTGGAGTCAGGCGCTTGTAGCCCTTCTCCATCACCTGGTAATAGGGCGGGGGGGGGTGCAATTAGGCTTTTTCCCAATTCAGTGATTTCACAAAAAACTTGTAGGCAACAAATTGTATTATTATTTTCTAACCTCTCTGAAGTCACTCTGTTCAATGAAAATAGTGCGTGTGAACGGAACTGTGTGGCTTCCTTTGGCCTCATTGGCAGGAAAGTCTGGTACTCGAACATCTGACTAAGGGATCATAAAACAGGACTGGGATGATGCAGTAAAATCAGGCGTTGGGTAAAGGACATTTTATTAAAAGCTCAAAGAACTCCTGTTACTCGTCTTCTGTGAGTTTGAGTGCAATCAAGTTATTGTACAAAACCTTGGCGTTTTCAGGAAGGTTGGTTATGGTGACTTTGAGAGGCTCCAGCACTGCCATGGCTCGAGGAGCAGATTCATTCAGCACGTCCCTCACACATGCCTCCAGCAGGTGGGGCTCTGTGGTTGTCTGGGAAACTGTGACTCCCACCTTAAGCAGAGAGTGAAAAGCTCAACAACAGCATTGTGTTTCAAAGTTTAAGGTGCGTCTTCACCTTCAAGAACCTTATCATCCCATCTATTCAACGTACTCGTGCACAAAAGTTGTTGATAGCCTCTGGAGGGAAACCTCTTCTTCTCAGTGCGGTTAAAGTGAAGAGTCTAGGATCATCCCAGTCCCTGTTTCAAAGAAATGTGACACTACAGAAAACAGCAAACCGGGCAACAAAGCATTACATAAGGACTCGTGATCAAAATGACTCCAATTAGGAGTTTGGTAAAATGATCTGATTCAATGTTTTAGATCCTTCTGGACCAATGCATATAAAAGATGAAGTGCATAAAAAATGTAGAGTAGCTTACATAAAGGTTGTTAAAGTGTTTTTTTTTTCATATTAAAGAGTTATTCTTCTTCAAGAAATGAAAATAGTGAGATGGTTTACATATCTGGAGCCCCGAGATGCATTTCAGAAAATGTTAATGCCTCCAGAATAAGATAAAAATCCTAGTTTCACCTTTTCTCATCTCGTCCGGCTCACATGTTGACCAAACCAGGATTATAAAGATGCAGTTGAATTAAGCCAGATGCTCATAAAAGTAATACATTAATCAACTTTAAGACTACAGAAGTTCACGTTTGGATTATGCATGAAAAATGGATTATAAAGAAAAAAAACTAACAGCTTGTTATAAAGAAATATGAAAAAGTAAGATAAACTGTGCTCATCTGGGTTACTTACAGTCAGTCACAAAAAAAAGAAAAAGAGTTGTCACCGACAGTAAATTAACTCAACATTTAAAACACAAAGTACACAGCTGTGCAATTTATATATAAATAATAATAATCCTTAAGAAATCCTGGATGAAACTTTTCTCACTGTCAATTTTCTCCAAGAAAATACAAAATATTTTATCATTCTAGCTGAAGTCATCCTACTTTAATCTAGGCCAGTCTGTAAGAAAGCTGAGTTTAGTTTGTAACAACAGCATAAACCTCCAGGATAAGTAGACTTCTAGACTTTGTGCTATAAAATAAAGGATCAGTTTGTCTGGAAAGTTCCGGCAAAATCACTTATCTTGGTTTTGTGCTCGACTTCTCTGGACTTATAAAATATATACATATATATTTCTTGTTTTTACCTGACAACACCGGTCTCAACCAGCTTGATGATTTTCCTCTTTGACACAACAGTGTAGGTGCAGGTTAAGGCGTCCATATTCCCACTGAACAGGGCAGTACAGATCCAGCGCATTACACAGCCAGTAATATGATGAACGTCTGATGGATGAAAACCAAGAAATGGTAAGAACAATATCATACATTTTACCAAGAGGAAGATCTGTCATAAAAATAATCTACACATACCTTGCTTGAAACTCTTTGGTACACAGAGAATGTGTGATGTTTTCTATGGAGTCACACAGGCAGTGGGTGTAGTCATAGGTGGGATAGATGCACCTTCAGGAAATTCAATTCAATTATTTATGCAGCCCAATATTACAACACAGTTGTCTGAACAGGCTTCACCAATTGTATAAAACATAAAATCAGTTATAAAATACAATAGGTAATGGCTCAACTAAACTGGGCATCACTGCACTTAAACCCTCATTCTCAGTAGGAAAAAAAGTAAGTGAAGAAAGTCTTTTATAAATATTTTGGTTTAAAAAAGAAAAAGGTTTTATACCATTCATCTCCTGTCCGATGATGAGGTGTATACTTGATCCGGTAAGCCACAGGATCCATCTTTCCATCCTCCATTACCATCTTCATCCTGAGGGTGGCTTCTCCCTCAGCAAACAGACCTTTCTTCATCCTCTCAAACAGGACTAGCGACTCTTCAATGGGGCGGTCTCTCCACGGTGAGGGAGGGACATTATGGCCTTTCAGCTCCTCGCCTTTCTGATGGCACACATAGGCATGTCCTCTGTTGAAAAGCCAAAAAGCAGAACTCAGTGTTGCAACTGTTGGGCAACCATGCACACAAACTGCACAGGTTTACCCCCACCTGCGGATAAGATCCACAGCAAGGTCGTAAAGTTTCTGGAAGTGGTCCGACGCGTGCGTCACATCGTAAGGAGTGTAGCCTGCATAGCAGCAACACTGGTAAGACATTGCTAAATGTCGTGATAGCTAACAAATGTACATCAAACAAATTAAACTCACCGAGCCACTCCACCATGTCCTTGATTGCAGTGAAGTACTTTTCCTCCTCCTTCTCGGGATTTGTGTCATCGTATCTCAGAAAACAAATTCCATTGTTTGCCTGAAAAGAATTTAGAAGAAGTTGAGGGGAAAATTGGGCTCAAGTGATTGAAAAAGCTTTTCTGACTGTTGCCTGACATGATGGCCCTTACTTTAGCGTAGCCAAAATTGAAGTTAATGGCTTTAGCATGCCCAATGTGAAGGATGCCGTTGGGTTCAGGAGGAAAGCGGGTACGGATCTGAAGAAAGTCGCACAAAAAGATCAGATTGTTTAAGGATAATATTCTTGATGATATGTTAAAGTAACACTTAAAAAACAGTTTCTACCTGCCCACCGGTGAACTCCAAGTGCTTTTTCAGCAGGTTCATTGTGTTTGGCGTGACCACATAACCCTCAGTTGTGTAATTTTCTCCTGCCAAAGTGAAATATTAGGACCAGGAATACATCAACATGCTTTTTAATGCTACAAAATGTCACATTTTTTAAGGTTTTCTATTTGTACCTGGTCTATGGAACTTGAGCGCCTCTCCTCTGAGCTGCTCCATTAGAGACTTCGTCTCTCCAAACCCTACATCACCTTGAAGAACAGTAAACACGATGAAAGCTGCTTCAACAGAACTAACGGCGTGACTGACTTTATTTACTTCTTACCGTTCACCGACATCTCCTGGTTCTTCACGTCATTCTCCGCAACTTTAGCTTTCTGTGGCTGATAGATTTTAAAAAGTCAGAGTGCAATACTGTATGTGAAACATGCATGAAAAAGAAAACAAAAATTAACAATCAGTTCAAAAGAAAAAATATATGGTGACAACTAGATAAAAAAAAACATTTTTTTTTAAAGTTATTGAATTCAATTCAACTGTAAGCCAATTTGTCAGATCAGTTAGAAGAGGCCAAATCTTTTCTTGGCTGCACACAGAAAAGTGCAAATTGACCCACAAACATGACCACACCTTGTCTCCTTAAATTAAGTACGCTTAATTTACCTTGGGCTTTTTCTCCAGGTCTGCCTCCGTTTTAGGTCCCAGGAGATGCAGAACCTTCAAAACAAGAACCATAGTTTGTTGCAAAACAACAGACATTTGCTTTCAGTCATGTAAAAATAAATAAATAAATGAAAAAATACCTGCATGTCCACTTCGTTTTTGATCACTTTTCCATCCGCCCACTTGAGAGCTGAACGCGCTTCACCTGCAACATACAGACATTTAGAAACACAGCTGGTCTGTAAGGGTTCAATGGAAGTGATGACTTGGAACCAAAGAAATGTAAGACTATACCCATGATCAACCCCATGTTGAATCGGTACCTCTCCTTTAGCAGCTGTTCCTTGTGTTTCTTGATCACAGACTCGACCTGCACATCATTTTGTTGTCACTGAACACACGATGACTCAGATAATTTGAGAAAATGTATAATTTTGGTCAGTGAGGAATCCTGCACTTACAGCATCCTCAATCTGCTCTGGCGTAATGACTATTCCCACGCCACATGCCTCATCAAACTCTGACTGGCTGATCGGATCTTGGGGGTGTGACTTCAGAAACTCCAAAGCAGCTTAAAAAAAAGGGAAAAGCCAACAAATAACTTGCTTTATTGTGTAAAGTACTGCTAAGGACAGTTAAGAAAATCTTTATGCATGTTTATGACCACAAGAGAAGATGCAGTATATAAAAAAAAATATACCTGCGAGCTGCAGCTCTGAGCTGATTTTTCGTTGAGCTATATTGATACTGAGAAACTCGAGGCGTTTGGTGTCTTTGAGTCGAGATGCCATACTGTACAACAATGTCCCAATGGTTTTGTCCACCCCTGATGTACCAAGGACATTTTGAGCCTACAAATTATAAACCACAACAATTGTTAGTTCTCTTCCTTAGAATCCTAGTACTTTTCCTTTCAGTTGCTTCCGTCAGTGGTCGCTACAAAGAATCAGCCATCACACTCTAACCCCGTGCTCTGCTTCCTCATTGACTATATCCAAACCTCCTCTTTGGTCTTCTTCCAGGCCTCTTTTAGTAGACCTACATTTATCTCAAAAATATCTAGCATGAGCTGTTCCTCTCATGATCCTATCCATCCTCATCATTTACAAAGAGAACCTCAACATCTTCAGCTCTGCCTCATGTCTCTATTCTCATAGCCACAGTCTCTAAGCCAACAACATGGCTTCTCTGTTTTGCTTTCATTTTTCTGTCCTTCACCCATTTCAACCTCCTTGCCCACGCCTCACAAACTCTTTCCTTTCTGTTCTGTTGCTAGACTGTTGACCTCAAGTACTAAAAGTCCTCCACTTTTTTTACTTTTGCTCCTTGTTACCTCACCGTTCCACTTGAACCCCTCATTCACACACAGGTACTTTGTCTAGCTGTGGCTGATCTTCATTCCTCTTCTTTTCAGCGCAAACCTCCACCTTTTTAATGTTCGTCTACCTGCCCCCTGCTCTCACTTCACATCACAATGTCATCTGCAAACATCGTGATCCACAAAGATTCTTGTCTAACCTCCTCTGTCAGTCAGTCCACCCATCACCACAGCAAACAAAAAGGAGCTCAAAGCTGATCCTTGGTGAACTCCGCTGTCACATCTATACACCACATCTCACCACTGTCTCTAAAACATGTCAACCCCAACACAATTCTCTTCCCCTCCAGACCTTCGTATACAAACCACACATCCTCTCTCTGTATCCTGTCAGACTTTCTCTAGGTCTACAGAGAAACAATCCAGCTCCTTCTGACCTTCTGGAACCATTCAACAAAATATACTTCAATTAAAATGCTAAAGTCAAGATCTTTATTTTTAGTGAGAAAAGTCCAGTTTATGTGACAGAAAACAAAACAAAAGAGAAAATACGAAACTTTGTGTTGCCATACTGCGCGTATTACTAAAAATAGTGTAAATATAGCAAGTGAGCTGTCTACAGTGAGTATCATCAGTCTTATTCCACAGCTGACATGATCTGTGAGGCTCAGTCATACCTGAACTATTGCGTCCCTTAAGGTGGAGCTAAGCGCTCCATTTTTTAGCGTTTCTTTGGCTTTCTGCTCGCTGAGCCCAATCGAAGTGAAAAGTTCCAACGTATCCGCCATTGCTTCGCCAAATATATCAGCACCGCACAACCACGCCGCTACTTTATGTGACCCGTCTACTCCGAGAAAGAGCAAAGAGCGACTTCCTGTGTGATGCGAAGCAATAAAAAACTGTCAGCAAATAGGAGACTTCAGAGCACGTGTCATTGACCAATTGGAAATCAGCTTTAAATATCATCCCGCCTACTTTGAAAAATACAGCCAATCAGCTATTTGTTGATATAATTGAAGGAGGGGCCAGTAAAATTGTGGTAATGTTGCGTCAGATTTAATTTCCCTTTTTTATTTAGAACAGTGAAATTCCGATTTTGGGTGTACAGTTTATAATTTAAATAAATGTATGCTAAAAAAAAAATAATCATTTAGAAATACTAAAATGTGCTGTCTCTTAAAATTGTGTGCTTTTAACGTTTTCGTCTTTTGAACCCTCCAAAACTTTTTTGTTGTCCATCCAAATTAGTCACCTCAACTCCGCAAACTTCTTCCTGCTTGGCAGTTTCTACTTTACAATGATCTGTTTGTTTGTTTTACGCTTCGTAGATTAATATCCACTACTCGTTTGTCTGTGGGCTCATACTTTTGAGCAGACAGCTGGGATATCAAAACTAACATGGCTAGTCACGTGGTTTTAACATCGGGGGCCAAACTATGGAGATCTTTGCCTTGCCTTACTTCAGAGCTACGTCTGGATCTCACTCTTGCCTGTGGACAATCTTTCCGGTGGGTATGCCGGACATCTGACTGACATTGCATCAAAATGCACCTTTTTCTTACTTGTTGCGTCTCATCCCGCAGCTGGAGGGAAACCGCAGAGAGACACTGGACTGGAGTGATGGGAGGGCGGGTGTGGACTCTGACTCAAACCGATGACCGACTGTGGTATCATGTCTACACAAACCAAAAGAAACAGGGAGGGAGGGCAAACAGAGGTGAGGAGCAATCTAAAGGTGTTCCGAATGTGGACGAGGAGGCACCAGCTGTCACGGATGAACAGCAAAGCACCATGGAAGCAGAGATGCTGAGAGACTACTTCCAGCTGCATGTGAAGATGGAGGATTTATGCAGGCAATGGGGAGCAGCAGACCGTCACTTCAAAAACACCGCAGATGTTTTCACTGGTCAGTACATGTTTCGCAGAGCTGGAAAAGTATTTTAAGAATGTTTACTTTATTTTAGATAGAAGTGAAGAGTTTTTTCTTTACATACAGAGTGATAGTTTGAAGAAATATGATTTACTATCCTAAATTAATAGAATCTTGCATGTAAACATGTAAAAAAAAAACACATGGGCGATATCTGCTATTTCTTGATGCTAAAATAAAAATGTGAAACAACTTAATGAAAAAGGAATTTTCCCATGTCAGAATTCTTTTAGGGCTATCATGTGTAGACTAAAAATTATTTTCCCAAAAGCTGACACAATTGAAACGTTCTCTTAAATATAGCACAATCTCTCCTGTTTTGAGGTGATGATGTTTTTTTTTTAAATAAATACATATTTTTTTATCTTCCATATCAATACTGTTTTACAAGCATGCAGAGCAGCAAACTTTACCATCCCAAACACGTTCAGGTTTGTTGCAGATGTGGTGATCATGGTTGCTAATGAGACAAATGAGATCTATTGAGAAAATGTACTTATGTCACTTTAATCCCACCTTCCAATATGATATTGTTCCAATGTTATCATTCAGCCCTAGAATAAATGGTATGGATACTTTAAAAATATAAAACATGAAGAATGCAAGCTATTGCCGTTGAGTCAGAGTGATGGTTTAAACTCTACTCAAATAAAAGTATGGTGCAGTAAAATGTACTCCTACTCTTGCTTATTACTTATACCATATGTAATTTAAGTAAATACTACTAAGTGAGTTGATACTATCCACCCTGATGTTTGATGCTAAATGCAAAAGGACATTACTTTACAGCAGAATGCAGGAAAAGTTAGGGTTTCCTGTATACTGTTTTTGCTTCCAGGAGTCAGAATGCTGCGCCAGGATCCCATCGAGTGTCTGTTCTCCTTCATCTGCACCTCCAACAACCACATCTCTCGTATTCAGGGCATGGTGGAGAGACTGTGCCAGGCTCTGGGTGCTCCACTCTGCCAGCTTGATCAAACTCCTTACCACGATTTTCCAACATTGGCAGCTCTTGCAGGTACTTCGTGCATTGCATCTTCAGAGATCTCACAAATATTTCTGTCCCATTTGTGTCAGTAGTTAATGTTTTTCTAAATTATACAACACAGAGGATTTAAATAATGACAGCTCAACCAAAAACACAATATTTCCTAAAATGAAGATTTTAGAAGACATAAAAAATTCACAAAAGCGTAACATTTAAAGATCATTTGTAAACTACACATTGTGGGGTTTCGACCTTCCTGTTTATTTGTCCTTAAATAATACATAGAAAATATAGTTTCTACAAAGAATAATATAGATAATATATAGAAAATACATGTATAGGCATAGTTTTAATGCCGTCACAGTATTCTGTGCCTTTTCAGTTTTATATAAGGCAAATTACCTGTTTGAATTTCTTTCCACGCTGGAAATTTTCTTGCTTTATTTCAGTTGTTTTCCCTTTTCTAATTTACAGACAGCAGTGTAGAGGCTCGTCTTAGGGATCTTGGTTTTGGATACAGGGCACGATACCTCCAGCAGAGTGCTAAAATGATTTTAGACACCCACGGGTCCCAATGGATCGAAGGTTTACGCAGAGTGCCCTATCTGGAGGCTCGTGAGGCTCTCCGGACACTCCCTGGGGTTGGAGCAAAGGTACAGCTGGCCAGGAGGTTATTAGACTTTGTTTATGTAGCGATTCATTTACGCCTAAGACTTAATATCTCATGATAGGTGGCCGATTGCGTGTGTTTGATGTCCCTGGATAAGCCAGAAGCTGTGCCCGTTGACACACATGTGTGGCAGATTGCCAAGCGGGACTATAAATATGCTGCTGATAATGGACAAAAGAGCTTGACAGATAAACTTTACAAAGATATTGGTCAGTGTTCACACTCTTTATCAATATTATACTTCAAATGTTGTACTTGTTTATTAACACAACCCCAAATTATCGATTTACATATACACAGGAGATTTCTTTAGAAAGCTGTGGGGGCCGTATGCTGGTTGGGGCCAGTCGGTGAGGACTCAATCCAGCGACCTTTAATCTCTGACATTTTGTTTCGCTTTTGCTGAAAGGTTTTTTTCTGTTCTTTTTTAGGTGTTGTTCTGTGCAGATCTCAAGAAGTTCCAAAACCTCAAAGAAATGGGACGCATGAAGCAGCCAAAGAAGGAAAAAGAAACACATGAAAGGTGTAAAAAAACAAAGAAGGATTTTGATGGACATAAAATCAAAACGGAGTCAAAATATCGGAAAAAGGCAAAAATTTCTGTAAAAAAAGAAAGTACTCTATAGAGTAAACCAAGTTTGTGTCAGAAAAACACTAAACTGAATTAGGGTTTTGTTTTTCTACTCACCTTAACCCTTTATGAAATGACTTATTACATCTTACAACAAGTACCGATACTACTGCTTTTTTACAACATGGGTATATTACATGTGCTGTGAATTCCTATAATGCAACATATTTTAGATATATTGTTTTTTTTTACCAAAAAATAAATGTTTAAGCACAACTTTGTTTGCTTTGGTTGAAAATGTTATTGAGGAAATATGAAGACATCACCACTGCTGTGCTTTGCTCATAGGTCTGGTGGATGTTTCCAATGCTGGCCTCTGAGTGGCAGCAAATATCAGGAACATTTTATCTCTTCAGATACTTGTGTGCTAATTGCTTTAGCCGGCTCCCCCTCTTAAAGGAATACATTTCAATGTTTTTTAATTTGTATTCAGCCTCCCAGTCCCTACTTCGTGACATTTGCCTGCACATGGGAAAGAAAAGGTCCAAGCATTTCAAAATGACGTTTTTTTTTTTTCTTTTTAACATGATCAAAATCAAAGGGATTCTTTTTTATTGATTCTTTGATCTCAGCAAACAGTTTGGACAGTCATGAAGTGTCAAAGCAAGTGCCTGTATGTTTATCTATAGGCACTGGTTGACTGTGTTAGCTGGTCTTTTTTTAGCAGCCACTGCAGTTATCTGCTGTCAGTGCTTTGGGCTCCTTTGAATCTCTCTGGTGATAGCAGGGTCACGTCTCTCAGGGCGTTTAACTCATTAATACGTGTTCAAAGCAGAGATTTTCTTGGAGAACATAATTCTTTAGAAATGGCAGCAGCGTGCCGCATCACAAGGACGTCATTTGAGAAATGTTTTCTGACGCGTGCTCAGCCAAACGAACACATTGCGCGCGTGGTTGTTGGGTCTGTGCATGTGCGTGCTTTACATCCATAGGAGGGTTTTATTTGTGGACCAGAGTGCAGCCATGTGAGCTGATGAATATGTGAGTCAGCTTTCATCCTCATTCCAGTTGAGCGGGGTGAAAGCTGGGGCCTGTGGCCTTTAGGCACAGTAAAGATGTGGAAAAAGAAGGCAGAATGAAAATAGAGAAAGAGCAAAAACAGGAATGAATAAAAGGTTGGCGTTGGTGAATGTTCTGCAGGAGGAAGCAATGATGAAGGCAGTGGAAATAGGCAGAACATTAGCTTTTGTGCGCCTTTAGGATTATTCATCCTGACAGCACTGTTTTGAACAAAAGGCTGTCATTACTTTTTATAAGCACCAGAAGGCGCTATTTTTTGGCATTTTGGCTGAAGTAAAAAGTCTCCACTGATTTCCAGAAAGTGACAGCTTTGAAGAGGCTGCTCTGCAGGCGACACAAACATGAATAGCAGCTGTAACTCTACGTTCCCTTTAAAGTGGGTCACAAGCATTACATCATCTTGTATGATTTGCAGTCAAACATGATCATAGGATCTCCATTATAAGCTCAATTCTGTAAACGCATCAAAAACGTATACATTTTAAATAGCATAGAGTATGGAAGCCGTGTGACTTCATAAAAGCTGGAAACGTTTTTGCATACCACTGTGTGGCAACCACTCTTTTGGCTTGGCTGCATATTTCCTCTTGTCTCCATAGCAATCCAAATCATAAAATAATAAAACCTTTGCCAAGCTTTACACCAGATACTCTCCAAGTGCTGGGTTGTAGCCACAATTTTATTTAAATCACCTATTTTGTGTTTTTGCAATTTATTAAGCAATAAAGACTGAATAACCCTCATTAAGGGATTTAAAACAAAAAGACTTTTATACAGTAGTTTGGAACAAAGCTATATGTCAAATGTGGCCTTTATGTGGCAACTTTAATTCAGCCTGTATGATTTCCGTAAAGATTTTGTTTTAAAAAATTTTTTTCATCAATGCACATCTCTGAAGAGCTCTAAGTACCCTTGACACTTGTGATCATGTCCAGAAAAGACAGCACAGAATCAGTTTTAAATGTGTGTTCGCCTTATCTTTGGCACAGAAATTAAGTCACTCTCACTAGTGATTATTATGTAAGATGAAGAATTAATCCAAATCAAGCCCATTTTGAGATTTGCTGCAAGTTTTGTGTTTAGTTTAATACTAAAGACAGGTTACTGGCCAAAAAATTGACATATTATTTGTGCATAAGCATTGATCTTTTCGTATTTGGAGTTGCCAACCTTCTGTATTTCATTCTATAGTAATTTAAGCTTCATTTGTGTTAGATCAAAGTTTGTGTCCAGGTTGAAAAAGCAGCATTCCAAGCTTTTACAACTTCAATACAACTTTATTCATGCAGGGAAGGATGGTGTTTCACATTAATCGTAACACAGATCATTTTAAAGGAAAATGATGTGACATATGGGAAAAGCTAAAATAGTTATTTTTGAATTGTGTTTGATGTGGGGACATTTTGAGTCTGCTGAAATAGATCCTAATGGAGAAGGCAGTTCTCACATGGAAGTCTGTTTTGGGGCCCAGGCACAAGTGGTGGGGTGTACGTGGTTTTTTTATTTTATTTTTATTTTTTTTAATGGGTGGAGAAGCTTAAAGTACAGCCTTGGAAGAGGTGCTTTTTCCACTTTGACACAGTCTGGACAGACACAAGCATATGTGAAAGAGGGGTTTTTGTGAAGGAAGACAAACAGTTTCTAACGTCATACAGGGTTCCCTGCTTTTTCAACCCATGATTACCATCCACAGCTTCAATCCAGTGATTGTGGGGGGAGATCCAGTTCCATCTGTTAAAATCCAGAGCTTCTGCTGAGATAAAGTCAAATGACAAAGTGGAGTGAATTTAAAAAATTCTTTGAAAAAAATGGAACAAAAAGTGCTGCCAACTGTGAATGCTGGTGAGGGGGTAGTATGTGCAACACATGTGTTATATGAAAAGGCTTGCATCCTTGTCAAAAAGCATTACTACTGCAAACTTGCTCACATAATTTAAATCTTCCTTTAATTTATAAACCAAACCTGACAAACACACTGCATGTCTGACTCACTTCATTAGATGTAACACTTTGAGTTACATCAGTAGGAAAAGGGCTCTACAAAAGTTAGATTTGATTAGTTGAATTTTGGTATATGAAATGATAACAAATTGTCTCAAAGAAAGCCCAAATTTTCTTCAAAAAAAAAAAAAAACGTTCAAAATCCTATAAAAACAACTGTAAGGCATAAAATAACACATTTCATTACAAAACAAATACATTCAAAAACATCATACATACTTAAAGTGTGGGTGACATGGCCTATTTTAATCAGCCAATATATAGTAAATAGTCTCTATTTCATGTTGCGATTGTTTTTAATATTTTTCGAAAAAGAATAAATAACGAAAAACACGATATAAACAACGAGGACGGCCGCCGGCTTCATGCATTCCGCCGAATTCGCGCCGCCCTGTTTGTGACGTAACGAAAGGCAGACAACATGGCTAGCACCGATAGCGAAGCACAGAGTGATGCTACCGTCTTCCAGCCAAGACCACTTAAATTTGTTTTTGTTATCGTCTTCTCACAACTGAGGTCGTGACCACGCTCAATAATGACGATGCCCGCATTATTGATCGCAAACTCTTCAGATTTGTTTGTGAAAGTTTAGCGTGTGTCCCCAGTTTTGGTCTCTAGGGATCCGTCACGCTGACCACGTGGTACAGACAGAGCCAATCAGAGCCGTCGACGCATCCGAAAGCAACTAAAACGTCCCGTCATTGGTCAATTAGGCCGGGTAGACGAGAGATAGCCGCGACCATAGAGGAAGTGATCCGCAGAGAAATATAGAAAATAAAGCTAAAATTCGCCGATTTCAGACAATTTTTTCATCCGGAAAGCGATTTGTCCATAGAGATCAGGTCTTTATTTCCAGGAAAGTACGTTCGGTTTGCTCAAAAACCCGGATTTCCGGGAATTCCCGGAAGACTTTCATCACTGAACGTTAAACTCACTCTCTTTTGTAATAAATACATTATGTAATAAACGTTAAACTCACTCTGTTTTGTGCGGTCACAGATTTTCTCTTTTTGTACTGGCTCCTGCCAGTGCTGGTACTGGGCGTTTCTGTTTTTCGGACGTGCGCTGAACTTGTTTTGTCCATTGTTTCAGCAGCGTTTCTTGGTTTGGGAATTTATACACAGATACACTTTCACTAGATGTATTGCTACATCCAGCTGCCACACAACGACTTGGCATGTTGATGATTAACAGAGAATTAACGAGAATTAACGATGATTAACGAGAGAAACGAAGACTACCTGCTTTGTTTACATGCTGTCCGAAGCGGAACTACGGAAGTCAATGCCTTTCGTGACGTCACAGGTCATATCTGGGTCACTTCCAGCCTGCGCTCTTAGCGGCAAATTCAAATCTCTGATTCCTTCGAAAGATGTCTATTATTCATATGCTTCGGATTTTTTTCGACGCGAACTATTGGTATCAATAGAATCAGCGTTTAAAGGGCTTTTTTATTTGACAAAGTTGTTCAAAGCATGGCATCCACACTTTAAAGATTAAACAAATAAGAGTAGAAAAAAAATATTCATTAAGTATAATTAAGAAAAGAAACCTAAAAAAAATACAACAACAGGTTAGTGAGTAACCTCACAGCTGATGTTACATTAAAAAGTAACTAAATAAGTCATCTATAAAACTGGTTAAACAGAAGGAATCCACACGTAAAAAGACAGTTTGCAGTTGGCTCATTTAATGCCTTTGCTGGAACAATATAAAAATAAAACTAGCAATAAACAGGCTATATTTTCCTATAAAAAGTTATACAGAAAGCCATAAAGCTAAGATATAAAATATTCCAGGAAAAGTTAAGCACAAGAAGACAGCTTCTAAATGTCACATTGTGTTATTTAATTTTAAACACATTTATTTTAGTTTAGTTATTTTTGGGCTATATGAAAATTTCGATTTTAAAGCAAAGTTAAGCCTTGAAAGTAGAAATGAAAGAGGATCAGCAAAAGACTATATGTAACTCATTTAATTGTGGCATATATACGGCTACATTTACACTAAATCTAATGTACACTGGAGGGACAGGACACCAAAATGCCAGCTCTGCTAAGTATATAAATTACAGGAAATCTCTTGCATAACCATATGTTGTTCTCATTGCTTAGGTGCTTTAAAGTGGATGTTTAATACTCTCCCTACATCATATTAGTCATTATCCGTAAATAATTATGTGATTACCAATAAAGTATCTAAGCACCGAAAGTCCTAAGCTGGCTGTGTGCTCTGCTGTCTCAGTATTAAATTAATTGCCTTAGGACAATCCTCTGAGCAGCACAGGTTATTTTAGAATGGGGGATGCAGAGTTCAGGACGCAGTAGTGACAAACAGCCTGCAACTGGGTTTTTGGAACTGTTTGCAGTCATATGGAAGATTTTTGACAAACGTGTTTTGGTAAAACCCGTGAAAAGAAGTGCAGCAAGTTGAAACAAGCCAATGTTTGTAAAAGGGACATTGTGGCGGGACACAGAGGTGCAGCAGCATGAGGGGGGATGCAGCATGAGGGGGATGCATTGACTCTCCTCATACCATGGAAAGGAGCAGGCCGCCCACCTTACTGTCCTTGCATCAGCTGCACCATTTTTCTATACGCATGGGCTGCAACCTCCTATCACCTCATGTCCATATTGCATTGTGTATATATATTAAAATTAATAAATAAAAATAAATAAAAAACAGAACCTGGATGGTTGCGCTTCAAGCAACGTGATGATGTCAGCAGCCGTGCCGTGTTTTTTTTTTTTTTTTCCGGGCTGCACAGGTAGATGAAGCGATACGTTGCTCAAAGAGAAACTGCGCGTGTTGCGTAACAAGCGCTCCCCGCGGGGAGGTTGATAGGAAGACGATTGTGTGTGAGAGGAGGGGAGAAAACTAAGGAGGGAGAGAGGAGTGAAAGGATGGGACGGTGGGAGGGAGGTGGGTGACGTAGATCTGATTAACTCCTGACTGTACGAGGCGGCGGAAGCTCCGTGCATGACCACAGAAAACCGGTGTATTTCATCTTTCCTGCTGCCAGTTGCCTCTCCTAAGGTGAAAAGCGCTCGTGCCCCGGGATAGCTGCCTTCTATCTCCTCATATTCCAGTCCGCGTGATCTACTGAAGCGGACGCCATTGAAGAGGAGGCGCTCAGTCCTTCAGGTACGTCTTTTTTTTATTTTTTATTTTGGGGGGGGGGGGGGGGGCGTCTCGTTGCGAGGAGACTGCTATGCGGCGGTGCTTTGCGCAGTGATACTCGCGTGTGACGCGGTGCTGTCACGCCGACCCTTGGCTGCGTTTCTCCCACGATACGCGGAAAGATTTCGGTTCGTCGTCCACTCACCTTAGGACTTACCTGGTTTTCCGCTGAACTTTGTATGAACGGTGGACTATTTTAATTCGCAAAGAGGCAAAGCCTCAACGTGTTACAAGTTTTATTTTAACATTTTTTTTATCAAGAAAAAAAAAATACGTTTTTACCGGATAATATTAAATGGCACAATCCAATCGCTTTATTCGCTTACTTACAGCTAGCCGTCTTCCTCATTAAATTACCATCCAAGAACTCGGATTTTGTATTAAAATATTTACAAATATTATTGAACAAAAAGTGCACGTTTGGGCGCAACAAGTGGACCCTTATTGAGGGTGAGTGGGCTCAAATGTTTACATCATGACTTAGCTAAGCTAAACCAGAGAACAGCAGGGAATGATGCAGAGCTGCATAATTTGGGGTTTCATATGTTCACCTGAACATTATATAGCAGAAGGAGATAAAGTGGTGAAACTGCGTCATGCATCTCTCAGAGTTCAGCTGCAGCTGATGCAGCAGGACACAAGTTCAGATGACTGCAGCTCTGGAGTAAACCAACTCACCTGGGTTGCTAATAAAATAAGTAAGTCAAATCTATCTTTAAATCTGTTTGGATCTCATCTAAGCTGTATTTTTCTGAAGTTAAAGTAGTTGAGAAAATGAAGAAGTATTTTCAAATATAGACAGGAAAGATCCACAAATCCATCTGCTGGTTTGAAAAAAACAAAACTTTTGATGAGGTTTTGTCACAAAAAGAGATCAATAATGTTTCAAATGTTTGGGCTACAGGTCTCGATTCCATCAGAAGAGTCTAAGGAAAAACAAGTTTTTTTTTTGCTGGCAGGAGACCTGACATACCTTGACAAACCTCCCAAAAACAGAAGATCCTAAATAGATGGTGGAAAATAAGGCATAACTCAAAACATTGCTGTTGGAATGTGTTCAGACCAAACTGATCTGAAATAAGTATAAACTCGTTTATAAGTGTGAATTTAGTTGTAGTAAATATTCCATATGGACTTTCATTTACAGCTGAATATCTCATTAATATTCAGTTTTCTGGATTACTAAACTCAACATAGTTTTTTTTTGCATTTAACAGTAAAAGTAGGTTTGGTGGAATTCAAGTCCAGTTTATGGCTTAACTCTTTAGACGCACAACGATGAAGATTGAGTTTTGGGTATTTTAAACATATTTTTGTGACATTTTTCTCATGATGGAAGACATAGATAAAGAAAATTAAGCTTTAAATTGCATTTCTGAGTATTTCTTTATTCAGATCTTTGTGAATCAGGAGCAGATGGAAAATGTTGTTGGAAAAAGCTTGTAGGTGTGACGTAGAGCCTGCAAGAGGAAGCTGCAATCTGCCTGATGGATCACATTGTGGACGTCTGGATCCGTGTACGCCTTTGTTTTCCTTGTCTGAGCTGGCATCTGGTTCAAAAGTTACGGCTGGATAGCTTCAATATTGCTCGCCATTTTTTGTTGCACCGCTAATGTTAGGTTGGGGGTTGTGAGGGGCTGTAGGAGAATGGGTAAACAGATGGGTGATGGGAAGTGGGGGCGGGCTTACTCCGCACCAGCACTCCGGCCTACAACTCAGGCGTGAATTTCCAATGAACCACTGCTGCTCTGCAGAAACTGTCCTAGAAAATTACACAGACTTTTTAAATTTTGGCTAAAAATGATATAATGATAATTAAAAGAAGAATTTTACAATAGATTAAAAGATGACCAGAGTGGGACTTTATTTGGTTCTCGTGAAAGTGCTGTACATTGATATTTCACATCAGTCTCGATCAGGCATGTAGGTTTCCTGGAAGCTACGTTTACTGTGGAATATTTCTCACGTACCCTCTTACTGTGGTTTCCTATGTCAACATCGTCTTTGTTTGCTCTCCTCGGCGGGTCTCGTCTTGTATTTGTGTGCAGTCATAGTCCGGTCAGAGGGCCCTTTGCTGACCTTCAGTCTTTGATCTCCAGTTATCTTGTAGACTGTCAGAATTGTTGCAGGGGCTCTGCACTTTTAAAGTTGTACATCTGCTTAAACTAGAAAATCGAAAGGATTGCTGCTTGCCTCCAGAATGTCGTACATGCCTGGAGCGAAATATGGTGTCAGTTGTGAAGCTGTTGTTTCAAACAACCGTTTCTCACACACACACTGCAGAGCTTCACTATTTAACTAGCTGTCTTTGTCTTCTGAGCTAAATGGAAACATTTAATCATAGACATGTTTTAATGTGGGATAGTTGACCTCACTTGGAAAACCTTTTAGAGATTCCATCATGCACCTCTAAAGCCCGTGAATGTGGAATCATATGTACATTTTTGTAAATAACATGTTTTATTATAGAAAAGGATTATTATTGGAATTGCTGGCTACCAAGCTTGTTATTTCAAGGTGTGGAATTTGTTAACGGTTAAAGCAGACCTCTGCCATCACTCACATACCAGCATAACCACACATTACCCCTTCTCTGTTTCACATTCCCACATACATTCACCTCCTCACCAACCCTCCTCTCCCCATCCAAAGGGCAGTACAAACAAGCTTTACATGTGTACAACCAGCACTATTAATGCATGGACTTCTATGTCTTTCACAAGTATTTTGCAGTTCTAAAATTATGTCTGGACATGTAAAATAACTCTTGTTTCTGCAATTAAAATGTGTGTAAATATATTAGAAAAAGTGCAAGTGCTAAATAATTTGTGCTTTTGCACTACCAAATTGTCTTTGTGTAAAAAAAAAAAATAGATTGCAAAAAAAATATTTGGGCATGTTTTAACACGATTTACGCCTGGGAAAATGGTTTGAACTCTTGCAAAACAAACATTTTCTGTTTTCAGAAATATTTTCCAGGTCGGCAAAACAGCACATTTACAAGCTCAGGTGCTTTGTCTCCAAGTTCTCACACAGGCGCATCTACAGTCACAAACTGAAGTGACAAGCTCAGACTTCTAACTATTCTGTCTAAACTGGTCAGCCAACCAGCATCCTCCTCCTATCATTTGACTCTCATGAGCAAATCAGCTTGCAAAAAGTTTTTCTGAGTAATTTAAAGGATCTTTTCTTCTATGTGCCTAAATTTTGTGGTTCTTCTGAAAATCAGATACTGGTTAGTCATTAACATTCAATAAATAATGCAAGGTAAATGATCTTTTAAAAATGTGTGGCTTGATGGTCCCTTTTTCTGTTCAAGAGAATTGTTGATCAGTTTATATTGGACATTTGTTTCCAAAGTATGAGGTTGGAACTCGATTTTGAGACAGTAGATCTATTTGAGCACTCAAAGAAAAAGCAATTGTGCTTGTTAAGGTGCTATTTTCAGAACCTGAAAATATTTCTGAACACAAAAAAAGTCATTTTTTGCAAGTGTGCAAATACTTTACCAGCCACAAATCTCTTTTTGTTTGTTTGTTTGTTTGTTTACAACAAGACAAATTGGTTTTACAGAGTACAGATTTATTCTGAAGGTGCTAGTTTGTTTTTGTTTTCACAAACGTTCACATTTTATTGCTGGTGCAAATTTTATTTACATGTGATGACATAATTTTACAACCACTAAATATCCATGAAAGAAGACAGTCTAAATCCATATTAATGTTCATCAGTACAAAGGATTTACACAAGTTTATGCAAAATATTTTCATGTGTAATACCTATACTTTTCACCTTTTCTGTGACTTTGTCTTTCTTACTGTTCATACACACTGTTTCTGTCTGAACAGCTACATCTGTCATAACCTGACAGTCATGGTCAGCCTCATGCTATTTTCCCAATATTCTTCTCTAATTCATCAACTCATCACCTGACTGCCATTCTGATCACAAGTCATTTAGACTATTTTTTAATTCAGGTAGCTTAATGCTTAACTGCCAAAGACTGCACACCTGGAATAGTCAAACAGGCTTATTTTATTTGCATTGAGGTTTTTCTCACAAGTCAGTTCATGTATTTGTGACTCGCTCTGTGATTGGGCGACCTTAGGTTCTTGTGACAGTATTACTTCCTTATAAATATTCTCACATACCAGTGAAGATGAAAGGCTGTTATTTGAAGCTATTTATTTATTTATTTTTTTTAATATAGAATTGCACTTTGTTCCACAGACGAAGCTAAAAAAAAAAAAGAAGAAGACAGAGCCAGATTTACCATTTTTGCTGCTATTATTCGCTCTTTCAAAATAGTGTTCAATGTTATTTAGTTTGTATGAAATTTAAGATATACAGTATTTTTATGCAAACATCAAGTCATATTTAGCCATTATGACATTCATTTTTCATAAGGGGCTTTATTTGGTTTTAATTCAAATATAAACAGAATGGCAAAAATGTTAGTTTAGCAAAGGTGAACTAGTAGATATGACTAAACTAATGCGATTTCTTCAAAAGGCAGACCCTATTTAAGGTAGTAATTATGAGTGTGTTTTGGTTTGCCATTCTTCCACAAAGAAAAAATAATAAACTATTGTCAGTTTAGTGACAGATAATGCTGAGAGTTCAAAGTCAAGCGGTCCATTCCAGAGAGTTTCAACAATGGAAACTAAACTCATCAGACTGAAATATGGAAAATAACAAAGCAGAGAAGGACCGCACTTGCAACTGCAGTAAGCATAGCGGAGAAAAAGACAAAGGATGGATGAAGGCAACGCAGGAATGTAAACACACTGGGGGACTGACGGGACACAGGTATTAACAATTGAGACAAACCGAATAATCTCAGCAGCACACAAACAATGAAGCCAAGGTGCAGCAACAGTATGAATAAATACACTTTCATAATAAAACAAGGATCTACACTTATTTTATCACAACACTTTTTAACATTTTCAACCTATGATCCAAATTAAGAGAAAAATAGGAAGAAAGAAAATGTAATGATTATGGAACATCTGTTAAAAGCACATGACTGTAGTACATTTACAAGGATTGCACATCTTCAAATAGATGCAATAGTTATGGCAGCTGGATAACTTTTTTATAAAATGTAACTTTTCCATTCCCAACTGACAGTTTGTTGGGTAGAGTTTCTTTGGGCAAGATACCAAACATCTCTTTTTTATTATATGTCATTGTTTATTAAACCATACTAATGAGTTGAATGTATGAACTTTAGTAAAATGACAGTGCTACCAATTTAACTGCACTGTAAGCACAGACCGAAGTAAAAAAAAAACAACAATGGTTTCAAAGCTAAAGCAGCTGTGCAAGACATTTGCTCAAGTAAACTCTTGCCTGAAATGAACCAAATTGTGATTTCATCAGAAACTGTTGGATGTATCACTGTGTAAACATGACTACAGCGCTGACCAGACTTAAACTACCCCTCGTTAGTTCACATTTTTCTCTGGCTTAAGCAAACCTTGAAAACATTTCCCACAAATCTTAGAGTGAAAACAAAAATTAAGCCTTAAGAGTGCTATTAAAAAGGCAAGTATCTTCTCTTTGTGCAGACAGAAATATTCCCTCAGATCAATGGAGGCCATGCATTGCCAGACTGTCTGGAATCTGCTCAAAAGAGAAGGAAAGTTTGCTCCAAGAAGTGGAGAGTTATCACAAACTTTAGTGCATAGCCGATAACTCCCCTGCTGGCTTCCCTGTGGAAAGTTCAAACCTTAGCTTATTTTTCTAATGCCGAAGTGTAGACATGACATCAGTACCTGAGTGATTAACTGCTTATCCACAGCTGCTGTAGTACTGAGTCATGTGGTTGTGTAACCAGCATGTCTATACTGCAAGGAAAGGAGTTTATAATAATCTCCAGATTGTTGCTAGCTGCTGTAGTACTAGACATTACCCGTGGATGTTTCCTGTTCTGGACAAAGCCTATATTGTGCCTAATAGAGGAGCAGCATCCGAACGACATCCATAGCACAGTGCAAACAGAATACGCAGTAGTGTCCCTTTGCTCCTGAGGGCTGAAGATGATAAAAATAGTCTGACTGTGCACACATCTGCCTCCTCCTCAGGGACGGTCACAGAGGGACGACCGGCTGTTTGTTTCTGACGTGTTTATTTTTCATTTTCCTTTTTTGTTTTTTTTTTTAATATAATTTGGTAGAAAGTCATTTTCTATTATATCAAGCCATTATCAGAGCAGCTGTTAATACAGGTTTCTGTGATATTTGGCAGGTGTTTATGGGGTCTTTACTCAGCCTCCATTTAGTTTTTTGTGTTACATTGTTGTAGACCACACCCGATCCAAAACACTTTTACGCAACAATATTAAAACAGACTATATTCCAAAAATAGCCCCACAGTTTTCTGTCCTCTCACTTAATCTTGTTTCTTTTTTAAACGTATTCATCTTTTCAAGCCGTGTGGCACTTTGTATTAAGATACATTATTTCAACAAAAGACTTCATTTCAAATCAGGTAGTTTAATGCTCGACTGCCAAAAACTTCACAACTGCAATAGTCAAACAGGCTTTTTTTTATTTGTATTGCTTCCTAGAGATTGATTCCATCTGCTTTAAGATCTTACACAAATTCAATAAACATAATCATCGTTTTTTCACGACTCCTCCCTTTGGCTTCTGTCACTTTGGATCAAACTTAGCGCTTCTATTCCACACGTCACTCGAGATTTACCGCCCTCTTTTCCTCACTCCGTCTTAATTTTGTCACTGGTCCTGTCGTTTTTTATACCCTTGCCTCATCATGCGCTCCGCTGTCAGCATCATCACGCCATTTGTCCTTCACTTCCTCTTCCTCCTCATCAGCCCTCCCTCATGATATCTAATCTGTTATTCGCCTCTGCATCTCAATAATCATACTCTTTTTCTTTATCCAGCCCTCATGCAGCTGTGTGTCTTTTATTTTAGAAACTGAAGGAAAAGGGGGTGCAAAAAGAAAGAGGGAAAGGGGGCAAATGGGAGTTGGTAAGTGAGAAGCTGAGACAGAAATGAAAATAAACAGAATAGCTACTAGGAGCGTCTGGAGCATTAGACAAAAATTGCCTATTACATTTGTCCACATTGAAGGCTATTTTCCTCAGACTTCTGTCTGTCTTCTACCAATGTGTCCTGTTTTTTTTTTTTTTTTTTACTTTTTGGCAATTATTGTTCTATTCAAACACACAGACACACACATTCTAAAAAACATTTTCCATAGCCTCAGACAAATTGCTCACACCTTACCATGAGCAGAAATGCACATGGCAGCCCTGGTGTGCAGCTGCAGTAATTTCTCTGAGACTTAATCATCACGACTGTGAAAGGTCCCAGGCTGAGTCATATGCAGCAGAGTGAGTTCTCCCAAAGGCACTGTTTTCCATACATTTTGCTGCCTCCTTGTTGTGGAAATTTAAAACATTTCTTCAGTTGAGTCAAAGGTAGACTTTAGTAGGAACAATAAAGGTTTGTGATCATTCCAGAAAAAAAAAGATGGGTGCTAAAAGACATTTCTGACAGTTGCTCAGTGGAATTATTTCTAGGATTGTGCAACTCCTAAAGGGTTTGGGGGTTTCCGCATGTTACCTGGTTCTCTGAGCTGCAGCACGCTCAAGTTACAGCTGTCAACTGGAAGCATGTTTGGCTCCTTTCAGTTGTGTACTGTTTTATGTTCATCTACTGAACCATAGGAAAACAAACCGGTTCTCTACGATCATCTCTCAGAAAAGATTTAAATGACAAGGTACAAAAATGTCAGCCATTTTCCTTTTATTTTATTGTTTAATACATTTAGATCTTGCTGTTTTGTTCATATTATGGGGCATTTATAGCAGGTTTGAAACCCTACACCTGACTACTCTGCTGGTTACATACTGGGGAAGCTGGGAAATTCTGTGACCTAAAAAGCATTTATATTGTTATTTTATGCCAGGTCAAATTTAAACAGTTTTTAACTGTGTAAATGAACAGACATAACAAGGTCATCTATCCATCAATTTTTTAAACCCACCATATCCCTTTCAGGGTCAGAGGGTTACCAGAGCCTATCCTGAAAACTGTTGGGTGAAGGCAGGGTACACCCTGGACAGGTCGCCAGTCTATCAATTTACAGAAATGAAGTTCTCTTTTTGAAATTGTAACTAAAAGAATTGTATTTAACTTAAAAAAAAGTGGAGTCACTATTATTTTGGCTGGTGATGTAGTCTCTGCGTTATGTTCTGCCTGCCAATATGAATGGTCTGTGATGTTGACATGTTTGCCATTCTGTTTCCTTGTGTCTTTGAACAGGATTTGAAAGGATGTTGTGATAAACAGACTGAGGTTTCCAGCTGGATTGTTGTTGCTTACCACTCTGAGGCTGAACATGGGTCTTACTACGCTCCAATTCCTGGGATTTCTCCTCCTCTTCCTTCATGTTTTGGATGCCCAAACTGTTATTGGCTATTCTTCTTCATTCTCTTCCATGGATCTGCCAAGGAGTTCTTCCCCAACCAAACAGACCTTTCGGTTCTGGCCTTCTTTGCCTCCCAGAGGGCGCAGCGATGTGCCGATCAGAGTCACCGCACAGGACAGATTAACAACTATGAATGCAGTGGAACAAGGACAAAGAATAACCTCTGAGACAACACATTTCAGTCCCTCTTTCACAATGACCTCTTCTGCTGAGAATCCCATCAGTGAGACAGTTGTAACTGAACCTACTTCCTCCAGGCCCAGGACGGACACAGCTAGATTAGCTTTCAAACAGGCTTTGAGAAGGGGAGAGGCTGCTACAAAAAACCCATATCAGCCTTTAAATGTGAGGTCTTCTACCACTGTTGGGGATGATGTACTGGGAACAGCTGGAAATTCAGACAAAGGATCAGTCGGAGACTCTGAAGATGGGGATACACAAGGCTTGGGGTCAGGAACAGTAGCATTGAAAAAGGATGATTTACTTCCTCCTCTGCCGACACGGGGTAACGAAATGGCTCAATATCGGCTACAGGCACAGACCATGATGTCCAAAGTTTCTGATGTAAAACCTCTGACATCAGAGTCACACATGTCTGTTCTGACCACAGCCCTTACATCCAGCACAGTCTCGACAGGGCAACCTCCCGGAAAAAGAATCCCACAGCCTCTGAATGCAACGCAGCGAATACCCCAAACTGTTGGATTACCAGGTAAAAAACGAGTTCTAATAAAAGCAGTTTAATGATCCACTCTGATGAAAATGAGGTTTTTAACATGTTCTTGTGGCATTTTTCTGATATTGGAGGACATAGATCAGGAAAATTAAGTTAAAAAATGTATTTCTTAACTGAAATCGGAGCTGGCATCTGGCTCAACTGTATTACTGGATAGATCCAATATTGATCGCCATTTTTGTTGCACCGCTACTGTTACAATAGATTAAAAGATGATCGGAGTGGGTCTTTAACAGTAGGTAGTTGTAAAATGTCACATCGACTTACAAATGAATGGGCTTTGTTTCATTGTCAGATAAAGTGGCATCCAACGATCCTTCTGCCGAAGGAGTTGGGCCAAACCAGGGTGTAGCTGCTTTGACCTCTCCGCAGCCCACGTCGCCCAGTGCCAACCAGCATCCGCAGACTGCAGGACAGCTTTTGTTAGCCAAAAACTCAAGCAGTTTGAAAACACTATCAGCCGACGTCAGGGCTACACAGGAGCCTGTCGGGACATCCACCCAAAACGGCAAAACAGTCCAACTAGGAAGGCATGCAGCAGGCACTACTGTGCAGTCCTCAAGGACAGGTAAGGAAAAAGGATCTTGTGTTCTGTGGTGGAACTGGTTGTAAGGTTTCCTTTATCCTCTGATAATTTAGAGCAGATTTATTTGTACAGCTGGCACTTTTTTACTGAAGGAATTTTAAAGAAAGAAGCTTCAAAGGAGGGGAAAAGGCGGAGATGCTTTTCCCCTGGAAAAATGGGGCCGCACTTGTGTGCGGGTGGACACTACAAGCGACAAAAATATGAACAGGAGGTGAGAGGGAGGAACAAAAAAAAGAGGGGGCACAGTATTTCACCCAAGCAAAGAGATAGGGGGGCCAAGGGAGGGGGGGAAAAAAAGGGTCTGAAAAGGAGACGGCTGGGAAAGCAGATGAAAGAGTAAAGGGCACGGGGGAAAGTATGGCAGAAGAAAGGTGCAGACATAGACTGGAGATGGTAATGAGAACCAGATGCAGAGAGAAATGGATGAAGGGAGAGGAGACAAAATGAAGTTGGAAAAGCATGACACTTTCAGCTGTCTTCTACTGAATATAAAAACCAATCCAGTAAAAAAACACACTTGATTTTTATGTATTTCAAAGGCGGCTCTTAACAGGCTCTAAATCAGATTTTCAGGTTCAGCCAGAGTCAATGACCCCACTTTGAAAGGGTGACCCAAAGGGACAGGACTTTTACATCCATTTTATTCTCTGACTCATAAAACTAGCATAGTAGCAGCTGCAGTTAGTGAAAAATCTCAGCTTTAGTCAAGATGCTCCGCAAAGATAGTGAATAAATGTATGATTTGTTTCCTTTCAGATCCAACCAAAACACAAAAGCAGAAGAACGCTGGTTGTGATTGCAAACAGCAAACTTAACTGCTATAAAAGGCAACATTCAGCTGTGTTCATGAATGCAGTATTGGGAGGCTTTCATGAGTTATGGCTGCAAAAGAGTCCTCACCGCATTTCTTGTGTCAGATCTATTACTACTGACTCCCACCCACCTTTTAAAATCTCAAGTTGTTTTCCAGTGGATCTGGTTTGAGTCTGCATGTCCAAAATACAGCATCACATGTCCTAATCTAAAGCTATTTTTCTTTCTAAATGTAAATGCAATCAAATACCCTTCTTATGATAAAAAGTCATTCTTGTTAGCTGGATTTGTGTTAAGGAAGATTACCTTTTCAGAGTATTTTGGCTTATGTGTGACACACTAAGTCAAACCCACACTAAATGTGTATTACATTATAGACATGTGTGTGTCCACATTTATATTTGGCTCATTTACAGTTGCTCACATTCAAAAACAAATTAGAGCAACTATTTTTGTGAGGCAGTCGATACGTCAGGAACGTCTCTGGATCGTGTTTCTGTCAGGAAGAGTCATTGGGGAGAAAATAAAAGTTAATGTAAATACAGTCCAGCTTCTCTGTGGAGCCCACCTGCTTTTGTGTCTAAATGTGAATGTGTGTGGTTGAAGCATTAAGACTGAGGAAGACTGGGGGAATACAACAAATAGTGAAGTAAGCCATTGATCAGTGGGACAGCTTTATGAGTGTGCTTTGCTGAATGAAGATAGGCCTTAAAGCCTTCTGACTCACATTTGGTTTGAGTGTATATATATATTTGAGTGTTATATATTTTAATATAACAAAAAAATGCACCTTTGGTGTGAAACAGATATTTTAGGGTTATAAATGATCAAAGCTGTTCATATCAGTAGGGGATGTCATTTGCTCCTAAGGTGGACATCATTTTGTGGGTGTTTGTGAATCATAAACAGCAACAGTCTGCAAAGCCTCTGAACAATGCATCTCAGCAGATTTGGTTATTATAAGCAGCTGAGAGAGTCAGAGGGTGGATTTGTGACATTGATGTAGAGCTACACCCCTCTAGTGGCTCTCTGTGGTACAACATGTATTTCATCATTTTACTGAGCAGAATAATTCTGGGATTTGAAGGGTTGAAAACCAACACTGTGCCTCTTTTTTTCCAGGAAATTCATCCATCCTGACTCCCAGTGATGTTCCTGTCACAAGATCAAGATTTTCTCCTACATATCAGGCCAGTGTCGTTCAGAGGAACCACTCTGTCCAACTGAGACATCCTTACCAAGCTCCCCATTCCACTTACAATCCAGCCCCATCTCCTAGTGCCCATCCTTACCCTAATGGCACGTTTCTTTACTGGGGGGATATGAGCCAGACGCTGGCTTTTGCGTGGGAACTTCACGTCTACGGGTCTGCTAGCCTCTTTCTGCTGCTGTTTGCTGGCGCTGCTCTTGGTCTCACACTGTCCCCTGGAACCAACTGTCCTCACCGCGGTGCTCTTGCTCTTGCTAATGCTCTACTGTTTCTGGCTGGAGGTCTCAGGGCAGCTCTGTTTTTCATTGACCCGTATGGCACACGCAACGTCCTTCCTCACTCTGCAGTTGCAGCCCTCTACAACCTGCCTCTGCATCTGCTGGTCTGGACACAGGCTTGCTTGGTGCTGTTGGCATTAAGGGCAACAGGAATCAGTGTCTTCCCTGTAACTATGGAGCATCCTCCTCTGGTTGGTGTTTTAGCTGTATTGCATTGTACCCTGATGTTAGGTGTGGATCTTTTGTCTGCTGCCTTGTCTCCTGTGGTACCTGTTACCCTGCAGGTCATGTCCCTTTGTTGGGGTCTCGCTATATGTTTAGGTTTTCTCTGCTTTGTTTTCCCACGCATACGCTGCCCTCCTAATCTCAGCCATGGAGTACCAGTTGAAGTCAGGAGGAAGACTTGGACAGGAAACCAGAAAATAGGAGTCATTTTGGGGAAAGTGCTGGCAGTCTGTGCAGTTCTTGGGGCATTATGCTGTGGGTTGCATGTCCATGCTACCTTGTGGCTCTATGGGTTTTTAGGAAACTGGACAAGCTTCAACTGGGGGTGGTGGCTTGTACACTTTTGGGCCAGACTGCTTGAACTGGGATGGGGGTTTGCCCTTTTGCTCCTGAGTTCCTGGGTGTTCTGGAGGCCTGCAGGAACTCGGAGAGGGGAGGAAGGAGGACAGGAGGGCAGACCGGCAGGAGACCTGCCGACCCCTGGCCAGTCTGCAGGGTCCCCTCAAAGGCACACATGCTGGTCCAAAATTGTGCAAAGCTTGAGGGGAAAACCCTGCAGAAAATCTGACAGCAATGGTGTAGGGGGAGGAACTGGTGATGTTCCGAACAACTGGGCTGGCCAGGAGTGTGCTGGAGCTGATATCAGCAAGAGCCTAATTAGGAATCAGAACCATGAGCAGAGCACCGTCCAGCCTGACTGTGTGAAGGACAGCAACCGCGGCCACAACCATAGAGAGCACGCTACGGAGCAAGGCGTGTCAGGTGGTTCCGTTGGCTCTGGGATGGTCCTGCAGCCACTGGGACAACCCCTGCAGCGCTCAGTGAGTGGCGGTCTTGATCACGACAGGGATACTTCCCTGTCTTTCTGTGAGTTTGACCTGCGACCCCCATCCCCCATTGACTTAACTCGAAGCATTGACGAGGCTCTTCACAGAGAACACCTGCTTGAAGGAGAGAGTCTCTTTCATCCTCTGAACCCACAGTCACGCTCACCTTCCCCACGCTCAGCTGTCAGTCAGGGTCCCTGGCTCCGCAGGAACAGTGACCCACAGCTGCTATCTGAGAGCAGCGACGCTCCAACGGAGTCCTCCATGCCACTGGGGGGCAGCATTCTCAGCAGTGTACCCAGCAGGCAAGTGACTGCTCCCCCAACACCTTCCCACCCAGATAACAGGTGGGTGGATAACAGAGTCTTAAGTGTACCATCATCTGTGTCCTGCCCTGTGTCACTTCGACCAACCAGAACGTCGACAGGGCATCTGTGCGAGGATGACACTCGACCCTTTATTACTCCAGACTCTGAAAGGGCGCGAGGGAAATCTGGGAGGTCAGTGGGTTCCCGGAGTTACCTGGAAGTCAGTCGACACGACGATTCTGTCAGTGCCAGCAGTGAAATTATTGACCTCTGAAAACAAACCGTGGACTGCAGTGACTATGACTGCAAATCAAACACACTTACTTATTTAACACGGCTTTTCCACATGGAACTCCTTTAAACACTGGGTGGTTAGGAAAAGTCCTAAGATTCTTTTCCAAAGAAGTATATAAAGTTAAACAAAAGAAAAAAAAACTGCCTTTTGCCTTGTTATGAAATAAAAGACGTGGGGTTGTAGAAAAGACTATATTTTACTGCTGGAGCAAAGCACCAGCAGATATAGCACAAATTCACACAACTCATTCTTTCTTTAGCAAGAATCCTCTTTCTTTTAAGTCTTAACATTAAATACACTGGGACCACACACAAATAATACATTTGGAAGTCTCAGTAGCACATAATTTGTTTAAATGTCCTTAGAATTTCTAAAAGAGATTGGTTTTGTTCTTTCCACACTGTCCAAATACAACATTTTTAAAATGTTTGTGTCCCTGAAGGACAAATATCACTGCAGGCATCTTCAAGTCACCTTTTAATCTCAGTAGAAGAACCAATCTGCATTTAAATGCTTTTAAGGTTAATTTCTTCATTTAATTTGCTTTTATGAGAAAACTTGTGCCAAACATAATCCCAACTGCTCTTCTTTCCCCCGTATCAGCATCTGCTTCACAGTGACTCAACTGCAGATTACAGTCGATATAAGCTGTTCTCGCTGGGCTTCAGGTGTGCCTGTCAGATCTGTCCTGTAGTTTAAAACCGCTTATGTAAAGACCTAGGCAACAACAGTGAAAGGGAGTGCACATACGAACACTTCTAAAGATATTAGGAGCCGATAAAAGTACCGTTTAACGATCGCCTGTGAGGTAAAAGCATTTTGTCAAGTTAAACTGCTACCATAAAAAGCTTTTTCTATTAATAGCCCTGCAAAATTGATGCCTCTGACTACATTCTATCCAGTTTGAATTCAAATAGTAAATGCATCAGCTCTTTTAATTAATTTAAGTTTTTCTGGAATTGTACTGCATGCTCCACCGCTTTGCAGGGCCGCAGTACACAAGAGTGGCTTAGCACAGACCTCCAAACTCACTTACTCAAACCAACTCTATAAAGGCAGCACTTAGCCGCACTCTAAAGTATTTTACAGCTTTAAAAGCGAACATTTCTGTTGAAGATATGACTATAAGAAGTAATGTAAATACTGTTATTTTTGTTGTACATGAACAAAGGTGTAGTTGAAATGTAGTCATAGCTGTTACTGTGAAAGACAATCGAAAGTGGTGTTGCTCATAGAACCGCACTGCGCGGTTGTGCTATTTTTTGATGTCGGATTGTGGCCTATTTAGGACACAGAAGAGCTGTGACAGTTGATATTTCTGGGCTGTGCTCCGGACTGTGATAATGATCCAGGCTTTGCAAATTGTTTATTCAAGATCTGAAGAAGTTTGGAATTCTGTTTTTATGTTTTCTGTAATGAGATTATATGTTTTTTTGTTTTTTGTTTTTTTTTTTTTAAAGAAAAACCATTTCTGTGGAATCATAGTTAGTTTATTAATTTTGCTGCAAATTATTCCTGATCCTGAAAAAAAAAAAAACGTTGTGACACCCATCCAAGTTGTTGCATTACAAGCCACCTCTGGGTGATTTGCGTAACTCTTTGGTCTAGTGATATGATGAAGTTCAGTCTATATCAGAGCCTTTTACAGTCTTTTGTTGTTGTTAACATTCCAATTGAACCTTAGCTGTACTTCCAATCTCTGTTTTTCAACATTGCCTCTGTGATTCCATTTGCACGGGTAGATTTGTTCCACAAAGCATCCTATGCCCTAAAACATGCAGTCATCATGTCCTCAACAATCAGTAATCATTTAATGAAAGTACAGTGTTAGTTTTGTGTTTACTTTTCCCATTGAACTGTTGGTCATGTATTTCTGCGCATTTCATGACTGGATTCAAATAAACCAAATAAAAGAAAAAGTATGTTGGGTCATGTTTATTCGTTTACCGAAAGTCAAACGCAAAATTACAGAACTGTCCGAAACTGAAGATCAGTGTCCTTCATCTTCTTGTCATAGTCTTCTGAAAACTGTTCGTTCTGTTGCACAGTAAAATGATTCTTCCAGTCACCAACTTTTCCTAGAGGGAAAAAAATAAAATAAAAATCTTGTATAAACATTTACAACCATAACTTTCAGACACTTAGCTTTTTAAAATTTTTGGGTTGTATTTTACTCTATATTTATTCTTGTATCTTCACTGAGCAACTTGTTTGAATTTAGAAAATATGATTCCAGTAGCGTGCACCCAAACATGTAGTAAAATTTTCTAAAATGTGAATTCTGTTGGGAAAGTTCTGCAATCAGTATCTCCAGGGAGATGACAGAATTGGGCATAGAGGGGACTAAATAAAGGATGTCATTTTTTCAAGCAATGAAACACTCACAAATTTCTGTTAAGTGCTGTCATAATCTCCAATAATAAATTAAAAAATAAAACACAGTACATAATATTGTGACTGTTCGTGTCCAAGCAAATCTATGTGTAAATTATAGACTATTATTTATTACATTAAAAGAACTGTAATAGAGAAGTACTCCTTTAAAAAAAAGCCATTGGATTTAAATGAGTTAAAACCAATTATTCTAGCATAATTAGCAAATGCTCATTATTTTTGTTAATGGCACTGTGGATATGGAGGCAGAGATCAGAATTTTAGAAGGTAGGTTTCTAAAATTCCTTTTCTAGTGATCCTATTTCTTTAGATCACATCAAGCCCTAAACTAGACTTTCTGCTTTAAGGATAAATGGCTGCTTGCAGTCAACATCTGTCTTTACATGTGGGGAATCTCAAAGATCATCATTTTTTTCTTTTTTAGCAAGAATAAACAACACTGCAGCAATTCGTATCCTCTGTTTTTAAACAAAATGCCCAAAACGGGAAGATGATGATGATAACCCAGATCCCAGATTGTCCACGTCCTGTAATGTGTGGTGCAGTTGCAGCATGTAAGATAAGCCGAGCATTTTTGCTTAATTGGTAGAAAACAAGTTCATTTTATGGCAAACTCAAAGGGCTATAACTGCTGTAACACAAGAAAAGCATTAGTTTGACGGTCAAAAATTGCTGCTATGAAAAGTCAAAGGGGTTCTTTCTCTGAGATAGTCTTTTGTTTAAGAATTTGAGCAGCTTCTCTAAATATTTGTGGAACTCCTCCTGTCTGCTCGCCATGGTTCAGCAGCAACAGCAGAAAACAACATCTATCGCTGGTGCTTTTGTGACTGGTCTGAAAGTGCGATTCTGCATTCCATCTGGTGGAAAAATATTCATTAATTCAGTAGTGCTTTAGCTTTCTCATACGCTCAGTCTGGCTGAGCCTTTAACATCTTACTGGCATAACATTTTTGACTTAAATTTTTAATCAATAGGCGATGAACATCGTAAAATTTTGGCTCGAAAAAAAATCACTAGAACTTTTGTAAACAAAAACTAAGACAAAGTATGGCAAACCTTTGCGCATGAAAGGAGATATCTTAAAATCTAGGACTGCGTCAGCTGAACCATTGGCCATCTTGTTGTTTTTCATGTTGTCAAATAGTGCTTTTTCCATGACTTGTTTCTTTGACTCTGAGGAGGGAGAAAGTCCCAAGAAGGAGCAAAGTTTGTCGAGTTCCTCCTCAGTATTCTGTAAGAGAAGGAAATCATTGGGCAGGACTGCTCTTATCGTTGCAATAATAACTCAAAACGACTATACTGACCTCAATGAGATCCTCATAAAACAGATACAAGATGTTTGGATGGGACTTTTTCTTCTCCCACCAGCCTTTCACATGTTCATACCAGGAACCAAAAACCACTGACAGAAATCAAAGTGTCAGATCACTAGGTATAAATTATATTTCTTTTTATTTTTTATTTTTTTTAGCTTCTTTGTCATGTTACTCACTTTTTCCATCTATGAACCTCTTGAGGTAACTGCTCCAGTCGCCAGGCTCTGGCTGGGCCTTGTTCATGCGATCGAAGTGGAAAAAGGAAACCGCACTGTCCTTGGCATTGCGAGCCACATAGACTATCTGCAAGTCAGACAAAATTAGAAATCCAACATGGAAATAAACATCTCCACAAACAAATATGCAGTCAGACCTTGGAGTTCTGCTCCCAGAAGGATTTGGAAAGAAATTGAACTGGCAGGTGTGTCTTTATAATGCGTGGGACAGTCGTTGACTGATTTAACTCATCCACTCCTAGCATTGGAGAGCACTGCATTACCACAATACTGCAATGACAGTGACTGATGCGTAACATAGAAATTGGGTTGTTTAAAAAAAAAACGTACCAGAAGGAAATCCCGGCATGTAAAACTCCAGAAATGGCACTCTTTCATGTAGTGGGACAACCTCTTGTCGATCAGGTGATACATGGCTAAAATACAAAAGATCCAGGATGTAAGACACCCATGTGTTTCCTAAAAAAAAAAAAAAAAACATGGCTGTCATTCAGTGATCTTCATAGATATACTTCAAACAGACAAACTAGCTACATTATAAAAGCAAATATGACCAAAACAAAACAGCAAATGCAAAAATGTACCTGCTTTAGGATAAGATGCTATTAGAATATCATCTGGTCTTGCTTTGAAATCCTGGATATTGTCCCAGTTTTCAGTGAAGTATTTTGTCATGGAAACTCCATGGAAGTCAAACAGTGCAGGCCGAGGTGGAATCTCCATCTGCAATACCAAAATATTCATGCATGATGCTTTTCTTAAGGTTACTAACATTTTAAGTCTCATCAGGTACTACTCTACATCTGTTTTGTAAAAACTGCACAAATGCAGAAGCACTCGAGTCATGAACATTCTGCAGTGTAAGGTGAAAAAGTTTGATTTTAGCAGTTTGTCAAAAGACTCATGCATGTTAATGTACAGGATATTCTTGTAAAAGGAAGACACTACCTCTGAGCTAAATAATGACCAAAACCAGTAGTTTTACTCACCTCTGAGTTTTCTGAATCTGCGAGTGTGTCTCACAAACGGTTCAAAGTCAGCTTCTTATCTGACTGTCCTCACAAGAAATGTAAGAAAGGTCACGAAAATGAAGAAAAGAAAACAAATAGATGCACAGAGATCAGTCCATTTCCAACAGCGAGCACACATACACAAAAACCCACAAAGAAAACACACTTTTAAGTTGTTCTGAGATCAAGTTTCTGATTAAGAAGGTATTTTAAAACTCCTGTTCTCTTCATCCGCACACAAGAAAAGGACAAATTTGCATTACAGTGAGTGCAGAAGGTACCACCCATTGGTAGGCTGGGCTTTCAGATGGGCAGAGCCTTTCCTTTTTGCAGAGACTTTGCATAAACTGGGACATTCCTACTCTGTACTGAAGTTGTCAAGCTCTTTAGCTGAACTTCTGCACACAGCTGTTCTCTGCAGCGTTTCTTTTGGAACTGTTTGTTTAAGTCTTACCACTTGGCAATCTGAAGGGCCTCTTTCTGGCACACAGCCATCAAAAACATCACATTTCAACTTTCTCTGCAAACCTGGGGGTGTCTCTGTACAGTCTGTTTGTACTAATCGCTCTTTAAATGAGCTGCAAAAATGAGGATGAAACTTTTCCTGTGATACAAAAGAACCATCTCTTATTGTGAAGTCAAATATCCCACCAGCTAAAGATTTATTTATTGCTATTTAGTTTATGATACTGTCCTGTGGTTTTGAATTAATAATTTTCCAAATTAGGAGGTCTACATGGTGTGGCGGTCAGCACTGTTGTCTCACAGGAAGGATGCACTGCTATAAACTCCAGTGGACTTTTTCTTTGGAGTTTGCGGGATCTCTTCATCAATTTGTTTTTTTTTTCGTGTGATTATCCTTATGGTACCAAATTCAACCTTTTTATTTCCCTCTATTATCAAGATGACGTTCTGGTATTGAAACAGCAAAGAAAATCCTTTCAATTATCTAATAAAAATAACGATCTTTGTGAATAATTTGATGGCATGCCAGTTTTGATGAACAGATACTAAGATTGAGATTTTATGCTAAATTGACATTTTGGGATTATAAATAGTTATTTTTCTAGTGTTAGGAAAGTACTGACTGTGTCAGGATAACATAACCAGACTCTATGTGTCCAATGCATTTGAGTGATGGGCTGTGAGCAGACCTGCCAAAATAACTAACACTAATGAGCTGTTTGCCCCGGAGAACTCCAATGTGTGATTGCAATGACTTTACAGTTTTTTTTGTCTCATGAGAATAAAATGTAAAAAAAAAATAAAAGCAGACACTCTAAATCAATCTGATAAAAAAAATGCAATTCTTTAAAAAGTATGAAATCATTTATTTCCGGTTTAAAGTGTATATGACATGTCTTGACAAAAACAAAACTAAAAAGCCTTGTCTGACATATTGACAAAAGCAGTGACTATTACTAGAAACTAAAACATTTCATGTATGACATTAAATTATAGTAAACCTTTTGATAAAGAAACCTGTGTCGCTGCAGAACTGGACACATCTTGGAACACACAGTGAGTTCTTCAGACTTCTGTGCGGAACTGCAGCGTGGGATCCGTCATCTTTTTCTTGTAATCTTTATCAAATGCTTCATTCTGAGCCACGGTAAAGTGGTTCTTCCAGTCACCAACCTTTCCTGCAGAGTAACAGACAACCAGCCCAGTCAGTTTAGTGAATATGGACAGTTTAAAGTCACACGAAAGCTCAAGAACACTTGAGGATAAAAGTTCAAATTTTGGTCTCCTTGTGGAGCAAAACCTTAAAGTGTATACAGGTAACCCAAATGGAAATAGTTCTGCCTGCAGTAATGACAAGAAGGACTGTTCCACAGCAACAATGCTGGGTTTACTCAAAACAATTGAGCTTTGAATGACTTGAAACTGTTTTTCAAGTTTTTGTATGTCATGATGGGGACTGTGCCTTCAGTGTCATTTGTAAAGTCATGTTACAGTATAATTAAAAAGATTATGTGTTTTTTTCATACGAACAGTAAATGTATTTTTTGCAACCTTGTTTAGGTTGCAGTTCTAGTTTTAAAGGGCTCTGAAATATTTTTTTGCATTTTTAACTTATAGAATGGTTAATCAGGCTGCACGGTGGAGCAGTGGTTAGCGCTCACAGCAAGAAGGCCCCTGGTTCAAGTCCCGGTTGGGGGACCTGAACCAAAACATCAATGGGGGTCCTTTCTGTGTGGAGTTTGCATGTTCTCCCCGTGCATGCTTGGGTTTTCTCCGGGGTCTCTGGCTTCCTCCCACCGTCTAAAAGCATGCTTCATAGGTTAATTGGTTAATCTAAATTTTCCCTAGGTGTGAATGTGAGCGTGCGTGTGTGTGTGTGATTGTGGACATTCTACTCTGCGACAGCCTGGCGACCTGTCCAGGGTGCCCCCTGCCTTCTCCCACAAGGGGCCGGGATAGGCTCTGGCAGCCCCTTGACCTCGAAAGGGATAAAACAGAAGAAGATGGATGGATGGAGAATGTTTAATCAAAACTTATATTATTAAGGTACATCAAACAAGCAGGACCTTTTTGTTTTTTTTATTCTGACCTGTCTCCAAGCCCGGAACAGCAAATTCTAAAAATGGCACCCTCTCATAGATGGGAGTGGATGTCTTCCAGGCCGTAGATGTCTGACCAAAGTACAGCAGATCAAGGATGTAGGACACCCATGTAGTTCCTGAAGACAATCACAGAGGTTGAACAAGAATCTTTTCTCTGAAATTAGATGAAAATGTGCCATAGATTATAAACAAACCTAACCTGCTTTTGGGTATGTGGCGATTAATATATCATCTGGTCTTGCTTGAAAGTTTTGATAATTATTCCAGTTATCAGTGAAATAATGAGTCATCATGACTCCGTGAAAGTCAAAGAGCTCTGGCCGAAGGGTTGAATCCATCTGTACAAAAAAACAAGAAAGAAGGACTTTCAGCATTGTTATTCCTGCTCATAGACTGCAGGAGTTTACATGTTAATGAGTGTAAAAGCTGTCCTGTATATTTATTGGATGCATCAAACAAATATTACTGAATAAACCATAAAAATACTTGAGAATGTTTTAAAATGAATCAGTGATCAAAAAGAGATGGTTTCTAGAGTTACCTTGTTGGAACCAGAAGAGAATCTGTTGCTGGTGTTTGTCTTGCTTGGCTTCCTGTCACTTCCTCTTTGACCAGCAAACCCTTTTCTTATCTAGCCATTACATAACCTTTGAGTTTTCACACATGTTGTACCACCAAGCCCCTCCCCACATTTCCTGGCCTCTTTACTGCCCAATCCAGAGAGGATGAGAGTTCTAGTGTAATCCAACTCCTCTCCCTGCAGGGCCCTTCATCTCCTTTCTTCAGTTCTTGTCTGTCTTTGTTTTGTTTGGTTTTGTTTTTTTCTCTAAGTGACCCTAACCCACGCCTTCAGATTAACATCTACAGGCTTAGAATGCTGGGAGTTTTTTTAAGACTACACACATATATTGTATATTTGTATTCCTGTCCATCAGTGTAGAGGTCGATATTACAATTTATGACCCTTTCTGTCTTATCAAAAACGTTCCAGTGATTCTGTCTGTTTCTATGCTTTCCAACCCCAGTCGGTAATGGCAGGTGGTTTTTGAAATGGTTTTCCTCACCGCTGTCACTCTTTGATTCCTCAGAACAGGAATCAAACAAAGAAAACAACTCTAAATTTAACATGTTGGTCTCTGTTGTTAGCTCAATATCAACATACAAATAAAACAGTCTGGCCTTCTTGGAATGATGTGGACTGAACTCATCAATAATGATCTGGAATGTTAGGAATGATTTTTATTAGAAAAATCACTTAGGTTGATGTTTTCATTTTAGTTAGTGGCACCTTAGGGCAGATTGGCCATAAATTGGTATTGTACTGTAAAAATATATTTAAATGGCATTGAAGTACATAAAATAAACATTTCCTCTGAGAGATACAGTTGCACAGAATTTTCAACAAATGCATCAACAACTCTAAAAGTAATCATCTAAAAGTTATGGTCACACTAAAAAGTATAAGGAGACTTTAAATAGTCTCAAATTATTTTGGTTTTTTTTTTTCAAGCAAGGTTTGCAAGCAGACATTGCATTATCAATCTGTGTAGTTGTCTCATTACTAAATTGCAAATTCCTTTTGAATTTATACCAATTTATTATTGATTTAGAAGTGAAATACACACATCTGAAACGTTTGTTCTGCATAACTACATTATTCACAGTTTTAATCACAAACTAAAAAGCAATAATACAGTCTACATTCTTTAGTACACAATGAGTCAAAAAAGAAATACTACATTATCAATTGTTAGATAAAGGTATATTATGTTTTTGAATACCAGTGCCATTTTCTGTTCAGAAACAGTATAAGTTCTTCAGACTTTTGTGCGAAACTGCAGCGTGGGATCCGTCATCTTCTTCTTGTAATCTTCATCGAATGCTTCATTCTGAGCCACAGTGAAGTGGTTCTTCCAGTCACCAACCTTTCCTGCAGAGTAACAACAATTCAGACTTTTACATTTGAATTGAAGGTTCAAGTCTTTTTTTTGTATCAAACGATTGTTCAGCAAACCTTTTCTCATGAAAGGAGATATCTTAAAATCCATGACCGGGGTCGTAGAATAGTTGGCCATCTTGTCCTTTTTCATGTTATCAAACTGCACTGAACTTGAGAGTGTTTCTATCTCTTCAGCTGAAGGAGATAAGCCAAGAAAAGAGCAAAGTTTCTCTATTTCCTGTCCAGTGTTCTGGTAAAAAAACAAAAACGACTCAGATATTATCTTTGCCATGAAAGGAGAGTTTAAGAAAAGTTCTGATCCAAAACATCTCAACAACAACCCCTTACCTCAACCAAATCCTCAAAGAACATGTAGTGGAGATTGGAATAAGTCTCTTTCTTCTTCCACCAGTTGTTCACATGGTCGTACCAAGAGCCAAACACCACTGAGGAAATCAACTAGTGTGACCACAAATGTGTTCAAAAATGCTGAAGGTTACAACAATCCCAATTTAAACATACTTTTTCCGTCCAAAAATCTTTGGAAGAAGGAGCTCCACTCCCCAGGCTCTGGTTCAACCTTGTTCATGCGATCAAAGTGGAAAAAGGACACCATATTGTCCTTTGCATTGCGAGCAACATAAACAATCTGCAAAATAAAAACAAGATCCCAACATTTTGTTTAAACCCTAATGGGATCTTACAGCTTTCTTATTAATTGTATTTCATTACTCTTGACATAGGATTTTAACCTCTCATGACCATGCACTCAGATACAGACTAAATAAGTGGAAGGTGCTTTACCCGACAATTTTGCTCCCAGAAAGATTTTGGAACAAACTGGACCGGAAGATGAGTTTTTATGAGCCTTGGGGATGTGGTGAGATTATCTACCAGGTCCTTGCCTGTATGTACAACACAAAGAAAACAAGTAAAAACACCTAACAATTGTTTACAAAAATGATGTGAAAGTATGAGACAAATGATCTTTAGAAACATAAAACAATACAAAACAAGAATTTTACAAGTTCATACTAATTAAAAAAATGAAAAGAAAACAAAATAGAATGTGGATAATATAAAGAGGATCAGGTCATTAAAACCTTTATAGAGAAAAGTGACTGAAGAGACCCAAAGACCGGAACACTGTTCATCTGTGTTCTCACTTACTTGGTTTGAAGTGGCTAATGTTTCATCAGCAAACACTTATGACATAATGTATTAAAGTCCCTCTCCAATAATCTTTGGAAGTACGAGGATCTAGTAGTTTGCAAGTAAATACATCACAATGGAGCTGAGCAGGGAGCATGTAGCACGCTGCTTGTAGCACCTACGTCACTGCTACAGGCTTTTTCATACAGCATTTTTTCGTCTGCTCCTGATTCACAATGATTTCAGTAAAAAATGAACCAGAAAGCGTAATTTTCTTTATCTTTGTCCTTCAATATCAGGAACACCTTTCAAGCAATTTATATTGGAGTATTCCTTTAAATTACTGTTTTTACATCAGAAAGTTCCTAAATTTAGACTAGAAGGTGGTGTAACTTGACATTCGGAGATTCTGGTTTTGGTTGATTACCTGAAAACCAACCCGGGATGTAGATTTCCAGAAAAGGCACTCTTTCATAGATTGGGACGGTGGTCAGACGATCCTCAAGTGACTCGCGAAAGTAGAGCAAATCGAGAATGTATGAGACCCATGTGGTCCCTAGAGCCAGAGAAGGATATGAATTACATCTATTCTGTACACCTGTTAATATTGACTGAAAATATCCAGAACACTAACCTGCCTTTGGATATGTTGCAATGAGTATGTCATCAGGTCTTGCCTGAAAATTCTGATAGTTATCCCAGTTGTCTGTAAAACAAGGAATCATTGAGACTCCGTGGAAGTCAAACAGCTCTGGCCGAGGAAGTAAATCCATCTACAGAAAAAATTAAAGAGAAAAAGAAATCAAAGCATCCTATATAAACCTAACTGCAAGATTTGGCTGACATACACGTAAATAAAAATCAAAAGCACTCAGTTCTGACCTTTAAAATCATTAATATCTAGGTAGATTTTTTAAGTAAATTTATCCCCAAAAAATCGAATCTTCCTTTTCCTGCATTCAAAGAGGAAGTGAAAGGCCTCTTTCAAGAGGCAACGCCATTGCTCAAAGAGTAAAGGGGGGAACTGCCAACCCCATGTGTTTGCAAGAGCTATTGAAAGCTTGCAACAAGCTCTTGCATGCATAAGTTACCTTAACCCAGCATTATTTGTTTATGCTAAAATACATTAAAAGCCAAACTTTGAGACTGAAGAAGAAAGCTGTTTCTTATTTTTCCTGACATTCCAACATACCTTCTCGAGATTGAGAGACATTCTGCTGCTTTTTGTTCCTCTGGCTTCTCTTCCTGTTGTGTTTCCAAACTCCCCTCCTCTCTTCTTGTTGCGTAACTTTATTGTCAGCATAGGTTCCTTCCCAGATGTCAAATTCCAGCCCTCATAGGCCACTCTAAATATTTCCTGTGTTATCAGATCACAGAGTAGGAGAAGCGTTTTATGCATTTTTGAGCGCAACATTCTTTGAATGAGAAGGTGTGCCAAACTTTTGGTCTGTATTATATTTCACAGGCGGCTCTTAACAGGCTCTAAATCAGATTTTCAGATTCAGCCAGAGTCAATGACCCCACTTTGAAAGGGTGACCCAAAGGGACAGGACTTTTACATCCATTTTATTCTCTGACTCATAAAACTAGCATAGTAGCAGCTGCAGTTAGTGGAAAATCTCAACTTGAGTCAAGATGCTCCGCAAAGATAGTAAATAAATGTATGATTTGTTTCTTTTCAGATCCAACCAAAACACAAAAGCAGAAGAACGCTGGTTGTGATTGCAAACAGCAAACTTAACTGCTATAAAAGGCAACATTCAGCTGTGTTCATGAATGCAGTATTGGGAGGCTTTCATGAGTTATGGCTGCAAAAGAGTCCTCACCGCATTTCTTGTGTCAGATCTATTACTACTGACTCCCACCCACCTTTTAAAATCTCAAGTTGTTTTCCAGTGGATCTGGTTTGAGTCTGCATGTCCAAAATACAGCATCACATGTCCTAATCTAAAGCTATTTTTCTTTCTAAATGTAAATGCAAACAAATACCCTTCTTAATAGGGCTGCACGATATGAGGAAAACTTGCGAAATGCGATATGAGTGATAAGTATTGCATTGACGATATAACTTGCGATATATGAGCAAATAGCAAAACAACCAAAAACATAATTTCCATTTTATTGCAACAGTTTAAAAATTCTACTCCAAATGACCCTCGTTGACATAGGAGATGAACATCTAAGATAAAAGAGCTCCATCTGATTGGTCAAATGCATAAATAGATTTATTTGATTCGTTAAATGTTTCAAGCTGCCAAAAGATCATTTTAGCACATTTAAGATAACCATTTATTGCAATTTTCAACATCTTTTGCGATATGCATATTGCACAGCTTGATGTCGTGATAGCGATAAATTTACAATATATACTTCTTATGATGAAAAGTCATTCTTGTTAGCTGGATTTGTGTTAAGAAAGATTACCTTTTCAGAGTATTTTGGATTATGTGTGACACACTAAGTTAAACCCACACTAAATGTGTATTACATTATAGACATGTGTGTGTCCACATTTGGCTCATTTACAGTTGTTCACATTCAAAAACAAATTAGAGCAACTATTTTTGTGAGGCAGTCGATACGTCAGGAACGTCTCTGGATCGTGTTCCTGTAAGGAAGAGTCATTGGGGAGAAAATAAAAGTTAATGTAAATACAGTCCAGCTTTTCTGTGGAGCCCACCTGCTTTTGTGTGTAAATGTGAATGTGTGTGGTTGAAGCATTAAGACTGAGGAAGACTGGGGGAAAACAACAAATAGTGAAGTAAGCCATTGATCAGTGGGACAACTTTATGAGTGTGCTTTGCTGAATGAAAATGGGCCTTAAAGCTTTTGACTCACTTATGGTTCGAGTGTTTTGCCACTAATTGTGTCCATCTTCCATCCAGCAAATATAAACGGTTTTTAACACCTTTTGGGAAAATTCTCCTACAAATATTGCATCAGAACCACAGCTACTTTTGAATTTACTCTGATTTATTTCCTTATTTGTATTATTTAAACTTTTATTACTTAAGTCTCTTTTTTAAATATATTTTAATATAACAAAAAAATGCACCTTTGGTGTGAAACAGATATTTTAGGGTTATAAATGATCAAAGCTGTTCATATCAGTAGGGGATGTCATTTGCTCTTAAGGTGGACATCATTTTGTGGGTGTTTGTGAATCATAAACAGCAACAGTCTGCAAAGCCTCTGAACAATGCATCTCAGCAGATTTGGTTATTATAAGCAGCTGAGAGGGTCAGAGGGGGGATTTGTGACATTGATGTAGAGCCACACCCCTCTAGTGGCTCTCTGTGGTACAACATGTATTCATCATTTTACTTTGCAGAAGAATTCTGGGATTTGAAGGGTTGAAAACCAACACTGTGCCTCTTTTTTTCCAGGAAATTCATCCATCCTGACTCCCAGTGATGTTCCTGTCACAAGATCAAGATTTTCTCCTACATATCAGGCCAGTGTCGTTCAGAGGAACCACTCTGTCCAACTGAGACATCCTTACCAAGCTCCCCATTCCACTTACAATCCAGCCCCATCTCCTAGTGCCCATCCTTACCCTAATGGCACGTTTCTTTACTGGGGGGATATGAGCCAGACGCTGGCTTTTGCGTGGGAACTTCACGTCTACGGGTCTGCTAGCCTCTTTCTGCTGCTGTTTGCTGGCGCTGCTCTTGGTCTCACACTGTCCCCTGGAACCAACTGTCCTCACCGCGGTGCTCTTGCTCTTGCTAATGCTCTACTGTTTCTGGCTGGAGGTCTCAGGGCAGCTCTGTTTTTCATTGACCCATATGGCACACGCAACGTCCTTCCTCACTCTGCAGTTGCAGCCCTCTACAACCTGCCTCTGCATCTGCTGGTCTGGACACAGGCTTGCTTGGTGCTGTTGGCATTAAGGGCAACAGGAATCAGTGTCTTCCCTGTAACTATGGAGCATCCTCCTCTGGTTGGCGTTTTAGCTGTAGTTGCATTGTACCCTGATGTTAGGTGTGGATCTTTTGTCTGCTGCCTTGTCTCCTGTGGTACCTGTTACCCTGCAGGTCATGTCCCTTTGTTGGGGTCTCGCTATATGTTTAGGTTTTCTCTGCTTTGTTTTCCCACGCATACGCTGCCCTTCACCGAGAACACCTGCTTGAAGGAGGGAGTCTCTTTCACCCTTTGAATCCACGCTCACCTTCCCCACGTTCAGCTGTCAGTCAGGGTCCCTGGCTCCGCAGGAACAGTGACCCACAGCTGCTATCTGAGAGCAGCGACGCTCCAACGGAGTACTCCATGCCACTGGGGGGCAGCATTCTCAGCAGTGTACCCAGCAGGCAAGTGACTGCTCCCCCAACACCTTCCCACCCAGATAACAGGTGGGTGGATAACAGAGTCTTAAGTGTACCATCATCTGTGTCCTGCTCTGTGTCACTTCGACCAACCAGAACGTCAACAGGGCATCTGTGCGAGGATGACACTCGACCCTTTATTACTCCAGACTCTGAAAGGGCGCGAGGGAAATCTGGGAGGTCAGTGGGTTCCCGGAGTTACCTGGAAGTCAGTCGACACGACGATTCTGTCAGTGCCAGCAGTGAAATTATTGACCTCTGAAAACATACCGTGGACTGCAGTAACTATGACTGCAAATCAAACACTTACTTATTTAACACGGCTTTTCCACATGGAACTCCTTTAAACACTGGGTGGTTAGGAAAAGTCCTAAGATTTTTTTCCAAAGAAGTATATCAAGTTAAACAAAAGAAAAAAAACTGCCTTTTGCCTCGTTATGAAATAAAAGACGTGGGGTTGTAGAAAAGACTATATTTTACTGCTGGAGCAAAGCACCAGCAGATTTAGCACAAATTCACACAACTCATTCTTTCGCAAAAGTCCTCTTTCTTTTAATTCTTAACCTTAAATACACCCGGGGCGAAAGCCATGAGGGGTCGCTCCAGGTTCCCCCTCAGATCCTCAGCTGGCTGTGAGGACACTACATTATTCTGCTAATAACATCAAACAACATTCCAAATACATTTGGAAGTCTCATTAACACATGACTTTTTTAAAGTCATTTGTTACAGTCACTTGAACTTTTGTAAACAAAAACTAAGACAAAGTATGGCAAAACTTTACGCATGGGAGAAATCTTCAGATCTAGAACTGCGTCAGCTGAACCATTGGCCATCTTGTTGTTTTACATGTTGTCAAATAGAGCTTTTTCCATGACTTGTTTCTTTGACTCTGAGGAGTGAGAAAGTCCCAGGAAGGAGAAAAGTCCTGTTTCTGCACAGCTCATCTAATAAAGATTTTTGTCTAATGGGAATAAAATGTAATAAAATACACTCAGACAATTTACTCAATCTGATAAAATTGCAACAACAACAAAAAATAAATTCTTTAAAAGTATGAAATCATTTATTTCCGGTTTAAAATTTATATGACATGTCTTGACAAAAACAAAACTAAAAAGCCTTGTCTGACATATTGACAAAAGCAGTGACTATTACTAGAAACTAAAACATTTCATGTATGACATTAAATTATAGTAAACCTTTTGATAAGGACACCCGTGTCGCTGCAGAACTGGACACATCTTGGAACACAGTGAGTTCTTCAGACTTCTGTGCGGAACTGCAGCGTGGGATCCGTCATCTTTTTCTTGTAATCTTCATCAAATGCTTCATTCTGAGCCACGGTAAAGTGGTTCTTCCAGTCACCAACCTTTCCTGCAGAGTAACAGACACCCAGCCCAGTCAGTTTAGTGAATATGGACAGTTTAAAGTTATGTGATTCTTCAATTCTGTCAACAGACCTTTTCTCATAAAAGGGGAAATCTTCTGGTCCATAACTGGGAGAGTGGAATAGTTGGCCATCTTGTCCTTTTTCATGTTATTAAACTGCACTGAACTTGAGAGTGTTTCTACCTCCTCAGTTGAAGGAGATAAACTAAGAAAGGAGCAAAGTTTGGCTATTTCCCCTTCAGTATCCTAAAAAATATAAAATACAGACAATAAAAAACTGATTCAGATGTTATCCTTGCGCTACTCTAAACCAGCAGAAGAGCTTCAGAGATGTCTTAGTAACAGAAAAAGCTAATTATGAACTCATTACCTTAACCAGATTTTCAAAGAACATGTAATGGAGTTTAGAATAAGTCTCTTTCTTCTTCCACCAGCCGTTCACATGGTCGTACCAAGAGCCAAACACCACTGAGGACACCCATTAATACGAGTTAGTCAGGGTTGAACATGCTTATATATCCATATTTTTGTTAAATTTCATTCTTACTTTTTCCCTCTAGGAATCTTTGGAAGAAGGAGCTCCACTCCCCAGACTCTGGTTGAATATTGTTCATGCGATCAAAGTGGAAAAAGGACACCATGTTGTCCTTTGCATTGCGAGCCACATAAACAATCTGCAAAGACATACAGTAATACCAGAAACAACCACTGTCTTAAATAGAAATGTCTCTTTACACATCGAGCCCTCTCAAAATAATTGCCTACGTCATTTTTTCAGATTTTTCAGGAAACGCAAAAAACGAAACAGTTTGTTGAATATATGATAGTTACTCACAATTTTCATCAAAATAGCATGTCAACAGATGCCTATTGACATACAAATGACAAAGTTACCCAAACATGGAACATGGGAGAATTACATGACTCAGGCAAATTTTTTAACATGCCTGTGTGATTCAGGCAATTTTCAGCCTTCTATTCTATTAGGAATAAAACATTACAAACAAACTAAGTGAACAAAATGCTTAGGAGGAATGTGCATTTCTTCACTTCTCTATCCAGCTCTTCTTTGTTGGGTTCTTGTCGAATGCTTATTAATATGGGAAATTCAATTGTAAAAGAAGTGATCGGTTTCATTGTCTGAAGGTTCTGGAACTTTCTTCTTGATTGTCATTGCACAACAATCTTTCCATACCACTGGCCCATTTGACATCTGCACCCTTTGTGGCAGTTCTTCCATACAGAGGCTTCTGAGAAGGACAGTCTGAATGGACCTTGCCATCACTGATAAACTGAAGAGCCCGCAAGTAATGCACAGTTAGATATCAAGCTTTTTTGCCTGTGGCCTTTTTTGCTTGGAGCCTGAATAAAGATCTATTAAGTTTCAGGAACCCATTGTGCTTAAGCACTTTCACATGTAAAGGGGATAGCCTTATACTTGCAATCTATTTCCTTGCAAGCTCAGAGTTTACATTCGCCACACAGCATAGGGATTCTGATAATGGCAACCATCACATCACACTACGATCTCCTTGAGTTCTGGATAGCCTTTGATCAAACCTTCAAAATGACAACACTAAAGATGAGCAAATACCTCACTACACATGTCACCTTCTGATTTGTCAAATGTAGCAGTAGCTTTCTTTGAACCCAAGTTGAAAAGGGTAAAGGTATGGACCTGCAGTTTTGATTTGCATTATAGACTGCTGGCTTGGGTTGTTGGACACAGTAACACAGCTTGCAAGTTGTCCAAACAGACTTCTCTTCATTGGCAGAATCCTTGTCCTGAGACTTCTCTTGCCCCGCTTCATCTTCTTGGAGACACATGAGTCAAATACTTCCCTACTAATATTCCTGTGTTTGAATAAAATACAAGTCCCACACAAAGTCCCTCTGATCTTTTCTCGAAATAAATACATAATAGTTCTCATGGAAAACATTGGAAAATATTGGACTCCAACAGCCCTCACCCCAGAGGTTGTAGCCTTCTGTTGGTGTTTACCTGGGTAAAGGAACTTCTAGTCTTTGTAGCTAGCTCTGCTTCTGCAGTATGTGAATCAACACTGGGCAGTTTCCTCAACCCTGAGATCCTTAACTTCAGGTTCAACCTTTATCGGCTTGTCTCTCAGGTCCAGATTTAGATGGGGCCGGTGCATGTTTTTCACAGTCAATGGGATTGTTCAACCATTTTTTAAATGCTTTTTTCAGGAAGACCAAGGGAAGAGGAAAAAAGTGCCTTGCACACTTTAACACTTTTTTTCCATCTTTAAGCTTCGGTTAATGGAAAAATGCTGAATTTCACCAGAATCTCTCTGGAACTTTTTTTGTTTTATGTTAATTTTTGTGACCTAAGTCGGTGACGTACGACTCTTCAAAAATGTATGATTAATCTGAGAAACATTATTTTGCGATCTATTTTATTAAGCCACATTTAGGATTGCCATAATGGTTTGAAAGTTGCCTTTAGATATAGCAGAACAGCATACAATACACCAGCTCAAATCAGTGTTATGATAACTGACTAAAAAAGCACAAAAGTGCAGAGGGTCCTTTGGGATTCTTTTTAGATTGTAGATTGGAATACAGTATAAAAATGTTAATTGGATTATGGACTGTTGAGAAAATTAGACATCAATATCCTACTGTTCATTCAAACATTGTTCGATAAGACATATAGTATCACTTCTAAAAACCATTAAAAGCCATTTTACTTATTTCGTTTTATAGCTGACCTCCTAAACAGAAACTTTAACTAAAAATATTGATCAAAAGATGAAATCTTACTGAATATTTTTAGCCTAGTGTATAGCATGGTAAACATTTTTACCTACTAATATGGGAGGAGCCCTGAATTATGGAAATAACCTTAAACTCTGAAAAAAACCCACTTCTATTTCTTGAATCAGCTGCCATCATGAAATGCTTATAAAATTGCCTAAATCCCATTGAATCATGACTTAGGCAAAATAAAACTGTATAAATCAGACTCTTGATGTAGGCAAATATACTAAAGGAGTAGAAAGACATGTTCTGTTTAACTGAGCATGTAGGCGATTTTACCAGAGGTGGCCAGCACCATGAGGAGAGAATTTAGGCAAAAAAGTCATTTTTGTCAAAAAATGACTTAGGCAATTATGTTAAGAAGGTGATCAAAGTGATCATACATCAAGAAGGTTTCCTAACCAAGAATCTATTGGACTAGACTAAGGAGTTTGAACCTTTTACATGCACATTTAGGCTCCAAAAGAAAGAGCTTTCTTACCCGACAATTTTGCTCCCAGAAAGATTTTGGGATGAACTGCACTGGAAGATGAGTTTTTATGAGTCGTGGGGATGTAGACAGCCCATCAGCCAAGTCTTTGCCTGTAAAAATGTATTTTAAAAAAATATACAATTCCCATGAGTTTATGGTTAAAAGATAATAACAAAGGTTCACACAAACTAAAATTTGGTGGAAAATAAAAATTTAACTTTTAGACTTTATTAAAGGGTTCATTAAAAGTGGTCTTAATGCTTTGGAAAACAAAATTATTCAAGATCAGGCACAGCACTCTTCATTAGTCTCCCGTTTGGAGGAACTGGTATGAATGCCTTTCTAAGCCCTTAATTATATAGTTAGTTATTTATTTGAGGTTTTTACATTTTTAAGCTCTCAAGCTTTTAAGAGTTAAGTTTCCATGCTATGTTTTACTTGTATTTTAATACTGCTTTATGACTTATGTATTGTTCATTGACATTTGGACCTTGAGTCAGTTATAAAAAATTCTATTCTATTTTGTTTTGTCAACTTTTTTTTAAAACTAACAAATGTGATAGTCAGAAGTTAAACATGGCTTTGATCCTGTTCACCTGTGCTGCCAGACCTCCAGCAGTTGTTGCCAGTCATGTCATTATGACACTTCCTTCCCTCCTCATCAGCTTCAGGACCCTCACCTGTTCTGTTGTTGAAACTTGTCCCCCATAAGCCCAGAACTCCAATGTGCTGCTGCTGCTTCTCTTTTGCTGATGTTTATACAGTTTTTGGACCTGGATTTGCCTTTGGATTTATCAAGTTTTCTGACCTTTGTTTATGGATCTGGATTGCCCTTTGGATTATTTGCTGGATTTGCCTCACTACCACTGTTCCTCCTCTTGCCCAGTATTTACTGAACATTCTCCTAAACCTCTTGAGAGCTCTAGAGACTTTCATCTTCAGCTCGTTTCTGCTCTTGGATCTCTGCCTTTTTGGGTTGTCCATCCTAAATCATCACAACTTTAAGCAAACTTTCCCACAAAAGCTCAAGAACACTTGAGGATAAAAGTCCAAATTCTGGTCTCCTTGTGGAACAAAACGTTAAAGTATACACAGGTAACCCAAATGGGAATAGTTCTGCCTGCAGTAATGACAAGAAGGACTGTTCCACAGCAACAATGCTGGATTTACTCAAAACAATTGAGCTTTGAATGACTTGAATCTGTTTTTCAAGATTTTGTACGTCATGACTGTGTCTTCAGTATCATTTGCAAAGTCATGTTACAGTAAAATTAAAAAGATGATGTTTTTTTTTTATATGAACAGTAAATGTATTTTTTGCAACCTAAAACAGGTTCTCATTTTTTGCAACCTGTTTTAGGTTGCAATTCTACTTTGAAAGTGCTCTGAATTTTTTATTTATTTATTTATTTATTTTTTACTTATAGAATGGTTAATCAAATCTGACCTGTCTCCAAGCCCGGAACAGCAAATTCTAAAAATGGCACCCTCTCATAGATGGGAGTGGATGTCTTCCGGGCTGTAGATGTCTGACCAAAGTACAGCAGATCAAGGATGTAGGACACCCATGTAGTTCCTGAAGACAATCACAGAGGTTGAACAAGAATCTTTTCTCTGAAATCAGATGAAAACGTGCCATAGATTATAAACAAACCTAACCTGCTTTTGGGTATGTGGCGATTAATATATCATCTGGTCTGGCTTGAAAGTTTTGATAATTATTCCAGTTATCAGTGAAATAATGAGTCATCATGACTCCGTGAAAGTCAAAGAGCTCTGGCCGAAGGGTTGAATCCATCTATACAAAAAAACAAGAAAGAAGGACTTTCAGCATTGTTATTCCTGCACATAGACTGCAGGAGTTTACATGTTAATGAGTGTAAAAGCTGTCCTGTATATTTATTGGATGCATCAAACAAATATTACTGAATAAACCATAAAAATACTTGAGAATGTTTTAAAATGAATCAGTGATCAAAAAGAGATGGTTTCTAGAGTTACCTTGTTGGAACCAGAAGAGAATCTGTTGCTGGTGTTTGTCTTGCTTGGCTTCCTGTCACTTCCTCTTTGACCAGCAAACCCCTTTCTTATCTAGCCATTACATAACCTTTGAGTTTTCACACATGTTTTACCACCAAGCCCCTCCCCACATTTCCTGGCCTGTTTAATGCCCAATCCAGAGAGGATGAGAGTTCTAGTGTAATCCAACTCCTCTCCCTGCAGGGCCCTTCATCTCCTTTCTTCAGTTCTTGTGTGTCTTTGTTTTGTTTGGTTTTGTTTTTTTCTCTAAGTGACCCTAACCCACGCCTTCAGATTTACATCTATAGGCTTAGAATGCTGGGAGTTTTTTTTAGGACTATGGGGGCATTTGCCATCAGTGTAGAGGTCAATATTACAATTTACAACCCTTTCCGTCTTATCAAAAACGTTCCAGTGATTCTGTCTGTCTCTATGCTTTCCAACCCCAGTCGGTCATGGCAGGTGGTTTTTGAAATGGTTTTCCTCACCGCTGTCACTCTTTGATTCCACAGTACAGGAATCAAACAAAAAAAAAACAAACTCTGAACTGATTAGTAATGATCTGGAATGTTAGGAATGACTTTTATTAGAAAAATCACTTAGGTTGATGTTTTCATTTTAGTTAGTGGCACCTTAGGGCAGATTGGCCATAAATTGGTATTGTATTATAAAAATATATTAAAATGGCATTGAAGTACATAAAATAAGCATTTCCTATGAGAGATACAGTTGCACAGAATTTTCAACAAATGCATCAACAACTCTAAAAGTAATCATCTTAAAAGTTATGGTCACACTAAAGTATAAGGAAACTTTAAATAGTCTCATTATTTTAGGGTTTTTTCAAGCAAGTTATGAAAGCAGACATTGCATTATCAATTTATGTAGTTGTGTCATTACTAAATTGCAAATTCCTTTTTCATTTAGGCAAAGCAAGTTTATTTGTATAGCACAATTCGTACACAAAGTAATTCAAGGTGCTTCACAAAACAGAAAAATGCATTAAAATCACAATACATCATAAAAATAATCAACGTAAAATGTACTTTAAAAGAAAAGAAAAAAAAATAGAAAATTGATTTAAAAAGAAATGAAGGAAAGAAAAGTGCAGATAGGACCTTTCAGTCATATACACGGCTAAACAGAAATATTGTAAGTCTAGATTTGAACATGAACACAGAAGAGGCCTGTCTTACGACTTCAGGGAGGCTGTTCCAGATTTTAGCTGCAGAAAATTGAAACACTGATTCCCCTTGTTTAGTTCTGACTCTGGGAATCAACAGGAGGCCGGACCCTGAGGTCCTCAGAGTGCGAGATGGTTCATATGGCACTAACATGTCAGAGATGTACTTTGGTGCGCGGCCATTGAGAGATTTGTACACAAGCAGAGCTGCTTAGAAGTCTATTCTTTGAGGTACAGGGAACCAGTGCAGAGACCTGAGCACAGGACTAATGTGATCATACTTCCTGGTTTTGGTCAGGATTCGAGCAGCAGCATTCTGGATGTACGGAAGCTGTTTTACAGCTCGTTTGGAGAGGCCGGTGAGCAGGCCGTTACAGTAGTCTAACCTACTGGAGACAAATGCATGAATAAGTATCTCCAGGTCTCGCTTTGACATTATGTTTTTGATTTTGGCAATGTTTTTCAGATGGTAAAATGCAGCTGATGTTACTGACTTGATATGGCTGTTAAAGTTGAGGTCAGAGTCCATGATTACCCCTAAATTTCTGACTTGATTTGAAGGTTTAAAAGACAGAGAATGAAGGTAGCTGCTGACACTTTCTCTTTGTTTCTGTGGGCCAAAAACAATAACTTCGGTCTTGTCTGAGTTTAGCTGGAGAAAGTTGATCGCACTGATCTGTTGGAGGCAGTGGCTGAGTGAATCCACCGGCCCATATTCACCTGTTGTCAGTGACACATAGATCTGAGTATCATCTGCATAGTCGTGAAAAGATATGTTGTCTGTTTGTTTTTCTTCCTCTTCCGGACATGTCGCTGGCTTGTCAAACGTATAGAACTGTAAAAATATTGATTTGTATAGGTGGAAGTCACAAAAAAGGATGACCAGTCTGATATTCCAGGATGTGTGGATGAAGTAAAATGATTAAAAATGATTAATTAAATGATTAAAAAGCAAATAAAGCAGGAAGCAGCAGGAGCACTGAAAAAAGCGTTTGCACTCTTTTGCAGGGGAGGAGCAAAATCTATACCAATTTATTATTGATTTAAAAGTGAAACAAATGAAATACATCTGAAATGTTTGTTCTGCATAACTACTAGTTCAAATGTTTAATTCGATCACAATCTATGCAGTCATAAAGAATACAGTCTCCATTCCTCAGTACACACTGAGTCAAAAAAGAAATAGCGGTACTCGTACATTCAAAATTTTTAAATAAAATATAATGTTTTTTAAAAGCAGTACCATTTTCTGTTCAGAAACAGTATGAGTTCTTCAGACTTCTGTGCGAAACTGCAGCGTGGGATCCATCATCTTCTTCTTGTAATCTTCATCGAATGCTTCATTCTGAGCCACAGTGAAGTGGTTCTTCCAGTCACCAACCTTTCCTGCAGAGTAACAACAATTCAGACTTTTACATTTGAATTGAAGGTTCAAGTCTTCTTTTTGTATCAAACGATTGTTCAGCAAACCTTTTCTCATGAAAGGAGAAATCCTAAAATCCATGTCTGGGTCGGTGGAATAGTTGGCCATCTTGTCCTTTTTCATGTTATCAAACTGCACTGAACTTGAGAGTGTTTCTACCTCCTCAGTTGAAGGAGATAAGCCAAGAAAAGAGCAAAGTTTCTCTATTTCCTGTCCAGTGTTCTGGTAAAAAAACAAAAACGACTCAGATATTATCTTTGCCATGAAAGGAGAGTTTAAGAAAAGTTCTGATCCAAAACATCTCAACAACAACCCCTTACCTCAACCAAATCCTCAAAGAACATGTAGTGGAGATTGGAATAAGTCTCTTTCTTCTTCCACCAGTTGTTCACATGGTCGTACCAAGAGCCAAACAACACTGAGGAAATCAACTAGTGTGACCACAAATGTGTTCAAAAATGCTGAAGGTTACAACAATCCCAATTTAAACATACTTTTTCCGTCCAAAAATCTTTGGAAGAAGGAGCTCCACTCCCCAGGCTCTGGTTCAGCCTTGTTCATGCGATCAAAGTGGAAAAAGGACACCATGTTGTCCTTTGCATTGCGAGCAACATAAACAATCTGCAAAATAAAAACAAGATCCCAACATTTTGTTTAAACCCTAATGGGATCTTACAGCTTTCTTATTAATTGTATTTCATTACTCTTGACATAGGATTTTAACCTCTTATGACCATGCACTCAGATACAGACTAAATAAGTGGAAGGTGCTTTACCCGACAATTTTGCTCCCAGAAAGATTTTGGAACAAACTGGACCGGAAGATGAGTTTTTATGAGCCTTGGGGATGTGGTGAGATTATCTACCAGGTCCTTGCCTGTATGTACAACACAAAGAAAACAAGTAAAAACACCTAACAATTGTTTACAAAAATGATGTGAAAGTATGAGACAAATGATCTTTAGAAACTTAAAATAATACAAAACAAGGATTTTACAAGTTCATACTAATTAAAAAAAAATGAAAAGAAAACAAAATAGAATGTGGACAATATAAAGAGGATCAGGTCATTAAAACCTTTATAGAGAAAAGTAACTGAAGAGACCCAAAGACCGGAACACTGTTCATCTCTGTTCTCACTTACTTGGTTTGAAGTGGCTAATGTTTCATCAGCAAACACTTATGACATAATGTATTAAAGTCCCTCTCCAATAATCTTTTTATCTATTGTAAAAGTATTCCCCCAGTGTGTTTTAATTATAATTACGCCATTTAGGCCTGATTTCAAAAGCCTGTGTTATTTTCTAAGATAGAGTTTCTGCAGAGCGGCAGTAGTTCATCAGAAATTCGCCTCTGATTTGTTGGTGGAACTGTTGGTGTGGAGTAAGCCTTCCTCCATTTCCCGTCATCCACTTGTTTAAATGTTCTACTGCTAGCTCACAGCCCCTCACAACCCCAACCTAATATGACCGGTGCAAAAAAATGCAAAATTGAAGCCATCCAGCTGTACAGTTTTGAGTCAGATACCAGTTCAGACAAGAAAAACAAAGACGTACATGGATCTGTTGTTGTGTCCTTGGGGCAAGACACTTCATCCTCCCTGCCTCCAGTGTGGCTCCACTGGTGTGTGAATGTGCATGATGGTGATGGTCAGAGACGCAAACTGGCAGCTACGCCTCTGTCATCACCAAGTAAGAATGAGGAGTGAATGAATAATGGACACATTTTAAGCGCTATGAGCGTCTTAAAAATTGAATCCATTTTTATTGTTATTTTTCCAACAGCATTTTTTTTGTCTGCTTCTGATTTACAATGATTTCAGTAAAAAATTGCCACAATACACTCCTTTGCCACAATAAAATGCCAAAATAACATTTTCTTAGTACATAAAACACAATTTTCATTGGAGTAGGTCTTTAAATTTTGTTTTTACATGTTCCTAAACTTAGACTAGAAGGAGGTGTAATTTCACATTCAGACATTCTGGTTTTGCTTGATTACCTGAAAACCAACCCGGGATGCAGATTTCCAGAAAAGGCACTCTTTCATAGATTGGGATGGTGGTCAGACGATCCTCAAGTGACTCGCGAAAGTAGAGCAAATCGAGAATGTATGAGACCCATGTAGTCCCTAGAGCCAGAGAAGGATATGAATTACATCTATTCTGTACACCTGTTAATATTGACTGAAAATATCCAGAACACTAACCTGCCTTTGGATATGTTGCAATGAGTATGTCATCAGGTCTTGCCTGAAAATTCTGATAGTTATCCCAGTTGTCTGTAAAACACGGAATCATTGAGACTCCGTGGAAGTCAAACAGCTCTGGCCGAGGAGGTAAATCCATCTACAGAAAAAATGAAAGAGAAAAAGAAATCAAAACATCCTAAATAAACCTAACTGCAAGATTTGGCTGACATACAAGTAAATAAAAATCAAAAGCACTCAGTTCTGACCTTTAAAATCATTAATATCTAGGTAGATTTTTTAAGGCAATTTATCCCAAAGAAAATCGCATTTTCCTTTTCCTGCATTCAAAGAGGAAGTGAAAGGCCTCTTTCAAGAGGCAACGCCATTCCTCAAAGAGTAAAGGGGGGAACTGCCAACCCCATCTGTTTGCAAGAGCTATTGAAAGCTTGCAACAAGTTCTTGCATGCATATTAAGTTACCTTAACCCAGCATTATTTGTTTATGCTAAAATACATTAAAAGCCAAACTTTGAGACTGAAGAAGAAAGCTGTTTCTTATTTTTCCTGACATTCCAACATACCTTCTCGAGATTAAGAGACATTCTGCTGCTTTTTGTTCCTCTGGCTTCTCTTCCTGTTGTGTTTCCAAACTCCCCTCCTCTCTTCTTGTTTCATAACTTTACTGTCAGCATAGGCTCCCTCCCAGATGTTAAATTCCAGCCCTCATAGGCCACTCTAAATATTTCCTGTGTTATGAGGTCACAGAGTAGGAGGAACGTTTTATGCATTTTTTATTGAAAATTACATTTTGGATTCCTGATTTCTGTCATGCAAAGTAAGCAGAACCTTTCAAACGTATGAATCAACCTAATATCATCATGCATGAAAACAATTTTGAGGTTGAATTAAAAAAAAGTAACACAAACACTAAGAAATTCCAGAAACGGCTTGGAAATGTGGTTCAGATTAAACTGTGTTGGTCTCCTGGGAATAGAAGTGTGCTTGGTTCAAGTTCTTGGATGTTCAGTTATTTTTCTTTCCACTCTTCTCTCAAGTTACACTTGAACTGTAATAATAATTCCCACTTGTTTGATGACCAGTTTTTTCTGAATACGTGTAAATCCAAAAAACTGCTTGAAGACAATAGTTTTAAAATTTCTCTGAACTACTTTGACATAATAAATCAAGATATTACAATTGAGGAAGTTCTAAAAGTCATTGAAAAAACTAAACTTCATAAAGCTGCTGGTGTGGATGAACTATCAAATGAGGTTCTTAAATACTTTACATTGTCTCTTTAGATTCGGTTTTAAGAATGGCTTTATACCATCTATTTGATATAAATCGATCATCAAGCCGATTCCAAAATCCCCTCAAGCAGACCCAAGAGTCCCTCTGAATTATAGAGGCATTAGCCTTCTGAGTACCGTGTATAAAGTGCTTTCTAGTGTTTTAAATAATCGGTTATCTGAACATCTAGAAACAAACAAAGTCCTTGTAGAGGAGCAGAATGGATTCAGGAGAAATAGAGCGTGTATTGACAATATTTATGTTTTGTCCTCGGTGGTGAGAGCTAGACTGCAAGAAAGTAAAAGTACCTTTGTTTGTTTTGTGGATTTAAAAAAAAAGCATTTAACTCGATATATAGAGATCTTCTTGAATATAAATTACTTATGTATGGTATTGATTGTACATCTGCAGGAACAGAGCAAATGCATCTGACAACATTGCTCCAGGGGGTACATTCAGGCACTCAAACCACGACGAAAAGAATTGCCACCACGATAAGGTGGCAATTCAGGGAGGGGAACATTTTGTGACGTCAGCACTAGTCCCAGGACCCTGAACGGAAGTTCCAGGCCGAACGGTTATGGCATCTACACCGGCCCACTTGAGATCAGACGGGTTGGATGTGGCCCCCAAACCAAAATGAGTTTGACACCCCTGGGTTATAGCTTTATTTGTTTTTCGGATTCTTTACATCTTTTTTTTTTAATTTAGTCATTCGTATTTAAAAAACGATCTTTGTCTTTTAAAATGATTTTAAAATTCAGTCAAACACCAAAATGAATCTTCACATAGAAGGACTGGAAAGACTAGAAGCGGGAGGTGGAAACGGAAGTGATGTCATCACGACACAAGGACCATCAAACGTACACAACAAAGATGGCGTCTCCCGACGAAGGTACAGTGAGTGTTTCACACGTGGGGAAGAAGAAAAAGGTAATTTAAATTAAATATAATGGCATTTAACTTATATTAAAAAAAATTTAGTATTAAGTATTTAGCTATGATATATGTACTTCAAGCATTTTAAATAAACCTGTCTTAACTTACCTTTAGCCTCCTAGCATAAAGTGCACGTCTTTAGTTTTTCTCCTGAAGTACCAAGCAGGGTACCATTAAAAGTATTGATGACGTTCTTTGTATCTGCATTAGTGACAACACTGTTAACTCTCTCTGAACAGGCGGCCCCTCGTTACTGGCAGGAGCTGCAGAAAGATGACGCTAAAGATGGGGCTGGCGAAGGAAAGACAGACTCAGAGCCGATCACCACGGAGGAGGCAGCGCCATCAAAGACACCGAAACAGAAGAAGAGAAAACTTAGAGAAAAACAGGATCAAAATCAGGACAAGAAATGTATATCAGGGGTAAGTAAACGAGTGTTTTTACTCGAGGCCTTCTGCAGAATAAAAGCCATTGTCAATTGTCAAATTACTGGTATGATTAACTTATTTGATATAGAGGCCTATCTGTATACTTTATTTTCATAGATTTGGTAATTGGTTTGAAATGGCATTTTCTTGTCTTCTCCTGATTGTCAATGTTACTTTTAATTTTCTTTGAAAGTCCTCCATCATCAGAAAATTGACAAGAACATGAAACACAATTTTCATTGGAGTGGGTCTTTAATAATTAATGAACCTCTGACCATATCCTTCTTCTTAAAGAAGTATATTGACTCCATAACGTCAGCTCTGATATAAATCAACTTTTATGAACACACAGCTCTTAGATCACATTTCAATTTACTTGTGCTTTAGCCTGCTCCTGACTTCCACCTAACATGAGTTTTTGCTAATGTCCAGGTCCAGCAGCTCAGATTCAAAGGCAGAGCATGTCTGCTCAGATCTGCTTTCTTGACACTCAGTACTGTTCTAGTTTTTTAGCCGGCCACATTTTGGTGGATATTTGACCATTTTCTAAAAGATGAGGAAAAGTTGCTTGTCTAATGAAAATGTAAAGGGTGTATTTAACCTTTGCTTTTTTGTTGTTGTTTTCAGAAATCTGACCCCTTTCCTGGCAAAGCACGTATTCCAGAAGATAGGTTGCAAAAATTCAAAAGGAAAGACAAAATTAAAAAGGTGAGAAGTGTTTCAGATGAATTCAACTACATTTTTTCTACTAATCTGCATCTTAATTTCTTTATTCTCCTTGTTCCAGCCGCCACATCAGCATTACAAACTCAGAACAATGATAGCTCGCTCTGAAGAAGCTTCAGAAATGGCCCAGAAACAAGCGGCTCGTTTTGACCTCCTGCTCCCAGAAGAAGCAGGGTATAGCCCTCCTAAATAAACCATCTTCTCATGAATTGGAACAATCTTGATGAAATGTCATTTTACGCCACTTCCTTCTCTTAGTTTTCTAGAAGGCGAGGAAGGTGAGGACACATGTTTGGTCTCACAGGAGGATATTGCAAATGCAGTGGATATAACATCTGGAGCCAAGGTACAGATGTGTTTTTTTTATATCAAATTTAGAAATGTTGTCAGTGGTCATAATTTTCACAAAATCCTGACTTTTCTTTCACCTTTATCAAAGTACAGTACATTTATATGTAAGTGAAGCAAAATAGCTGAATTAGTTGGCGTGCAACAGAATTTTTTTTTAGAAACGTTAAAAAATGAAAGCAGTGGAGGTTTATAAAAGTTAAATGTAAAAACCTGATTTGGAAACTATTAAATCTGTCTGTTATCTGCATTTTAGGCCAAAAAATGATTGAGCAAATCTGTGGAGCTCTGTATTTGGTGTTAGATTTTGATGTTTACTTGCTCTATCTCTGAATTATCTTGTTACAGACTTGTTGTGAAACCACAGCAAGTGAGGAAAGCTTAATTTCAATGGGTTGAAAGAATAAACAAGACTTCTCAATGGAGCTAGGAGATACTGCAAAAAAAAAGAAAAAATAAAGTTTACTGAAGCAAATTTAAACCTCAATTTTAAATCAGTTTTCTTAAAAAAGAAAACAAAAATCCATCCCTCCATGTGACCCTACAGTATTGATTATTTGGTTGCGATTGCTCTGGTTTGTTTTCTGGCTCAGACCACTCATCTGGCCTGCAGAGGCGCTCCAAGGCACCGTTCTCTAGACATGATGCTACAGTATTCATGTGCTTGGAGTGCAACAGAGACAGTCATTAATTGGCTAAACATATTATGAAGCCTTTCCAGTTACAATACATACTTTACAAATACAACAACAAAAGGGATCTAGATGGTCTGTTGTGAAAGTTAAATCCAGGAACTGCTTGACAAAACCCAATAAAGTTGGAGATTTACTCCAAACTTTACTGCGGATTCACCTGGAGTTATTTTGACATCTGAACATAGTGGGAACAAAGTAAATAAAAAATAAAAACCTAAACTCATTGATATAGAAAAGCATGGATGATAAAAGTTGTTTTGTAGTGGAGACAAAGACTGGAAGCTGTCAATCCCCATTCGTGTTACAAGCAAAGACAGATTAAATGCATTATTTTGCATGCCATGCTGAACTTAAATCTGTATTTAATTTTTCTACTTAAAATTTGAATTATTCGATAAAGACGAAGCAACTCCCAGATCTACTATTTTCTGTTAAAAAAAATGTTCCCCCTTTTTTTAAAGATATTTTTGGTTGTAATTATTTGTAAATTGCTTTTGTCAGACATGCAGTGATTTTTGTTTTATTTGTGTGATTTTTGTTTATTTGTCTGACATTTAAAATTAAACATGATAAACACTTTGGATATCAAACAGTCATTTTTTAATGTTATGTGTTCAAATGATGTTCAACGTTTTAGCTTTTTGTTAAATGTGAATTAACTTTTTTTTTTTCAACAGCATTTTAATCTCAAATTGTCTCAGTTTGGACCGTATAGAATAGACTACAGCAAGACTGGACGGTCAGTATTACACATATTCATGCTTATTTTTGCTGATAGCAATCTTATAATTAGTTGTATACAGTAGAAACATAATAGACATATTTGGGATTAAATATTTAATCTCTGCATTTACTGCCAATCTAAAGGAGCATTTTACTTTAAAGGAACTTTTCGAGCAAATCTGCAAACTCTTCTTATTTGATCGTTGAGGCTGCTGAACCTTCAGTACAGCAAACAAGCATACAAAATTTGATAAAAGGGAACATGTTTTAAAACAACCTTTCATAAAAATTAAAGTTTAATTAAAGCATTTTCTTACTTTAAAACAGGTTACCACAGCAAGGCACTTTATTTGTTTATTAATGACTTTACGTTGTTTGATTTACTGATAATTGGTAATTATTTTCGCTTTTTTTTTTCTCAGACATTTGCTTATAGGAGGGAGAAAAGGCCATGTGGCTTGTATAGATTGGCAATCCAAACATCTTATGTGTGAGATAAATGTCATGGAGTCTGTCAATGATGTCAAGTAAGTTGAATTTATGTTGTACAGCGTCACACGATTTGAGAATTTTCCAGTCCCTTGTAATGAATTCCTTCATCAGTTACATTTTGACAGACCTTTCCGTTTGTGTGTAGGTGGCTGCACAGTGAGAGCATGTATGCCGTGGCCCAGAAGAAGTGGCTCTACGTTTACGACTCCAATGGAATTGAACTTCACTGCATTCGCAAGTTCAATGATGTCCTTCGGATGCAGTTTCTCCCATATCATTTTTTGCTTGCCACGGCGGTGGGTTTCATATCACAAACACGATTGATGTTTAAAATCGAAGATAAAAATTGCCATCGGTGAATTATTTGAAAGCACAGCGCTTCGAAAAGTACTGCACTATACTAAAAAATAGCAGTTTTACACATATACATCTCACACGAGAGATACTGCTCAATATAAAAATAAAAAAAGCCACAACATCTGCAGGGTTATTCAATTCTTATATTTGTGTAAAAGAAAAGTTGTGAAATTATAAAAGCAACCCAAATGGATTTCCCTGGCAGTGACCTGGTCTCTGTCTTGTCAACAGAGCGCTACGAGTTTCTTGCAGTACTTGGATGTGTCGGTGGGAAAGGAGGTGGTGGCCATCAACACCAAAACTGGACGACTTGATGTGATGTGTCAGAACCCCCAGAATGCCATAATCCACCTCGGTCACCCTAACGGCACAGTCACCCTCTGGTCACCCAATCAGAAAGAAGCTCTTGTAAAGATGCTGTGCCACCAAGGGGCGGTGCGCTCCGTCGCCGTGGATAAGAATGGAACGTGAGTGATGAATAGAAGATTTCAAAGGTGTTCCATTTGTTTGTTCTGTCAGACAGCTAAGAAATCTAACATCTGTAAGTGTTTTGTCTTTTATTTGCTAGTAATGGAAATTCCAACACAACTCCTTAAAAATAAGAATTTCCTAATTGTTCAAAACTGTTATAGATAGAAATAAATAAATGAATAAACGTTTTAGAATTTGGGAAGTTTAAAAATCTCTAGTTTTGCAGTGTCCTGCAATTCTCTTTACATCCAGCAGAGAGCAGCCCTTTTATATGTATATATGTTTTTTTTTTTTTAATTTGGCAGGTACATGGTAACATCTGGAATGGATAAAAAGCTAAAAGTCTACGACATTAGAGCCTTCAAGCCCCTCAAATCTTACTTCCTCCCAGCTGGAGCTTCGTGTTTGTCCCTAAGTCAGAGGGGACTCCTGTCTGCGGCCACAGGTGACATTGTGCAGGTCAGTCTGACAAAGAAAAACAATGTCAATCAACTCATTCTTAATTTCATGTGTTGTATTTATAGAAAAAATTCCTGATTAGGTTGGGAATAAATGGCATTCTTACACGTGTCCTCCCTGCTGGGTTTAATTGTAGAGACTTTCTTTTTCCAGTTATTTGTTTTGTTGCTGTTTTGGGGGAGTTCAGGTGGTTTTAGACCCCTGAACATTTTTCTATTATTATAAAACTATTCATTTCCCTTTTAAAAACATTAACCCCTTGCTGACTATTGATGCACATTTCCATCAGACCACTTTGGCTCTAACCCTTGTGCTATCCTAGGCACTTTACCGTTGGGAGTTGGGTCATCTAGACCCACTAGAGAGTGCGCTGAACCTTTTTTTTTTCAATGATTTGTGATCTTCACTGGTTCAATGGATTACATGAAATTTTTCCACCTTTATCCACCTTTGTCATGGTAGGGAGAACATGTCAAAGTAAGGGTGGGGTCATCTAAGATAGCACAAGGGTTAAAATCACCTTAATTTAACATTTACTTGAAAGCAAAAACATAATTTGTTTTTATTCATACCTGAATGTAAATTCTGGCGTCAAGGGTTTAAAATCTAAGTTACCCTTTAAAATGTTCTCTGCATTTCTGCCAAAGATGGCTAATCTTGTTGAGAAACAATAATGTTACTTTTAGCTTTGACCTGCTGAGTGATCACCACACCACCCCTAATAATAAGCAGCTGCTTCTGGGATGTCCATTTTTTCCACATTCTGTATTGTGAGATTTGTTGCTTTTGACGCATTGTGGAAAATAAAATTGAAATTGAAAAAAAAAAAAATTGACCACAGAACCAAGCGTTGCTATACCGGCGGCTCTAAAGTGGAACATTCTGAAGTGTCGTACAATTCACTTTTACCACATCCTGGCCATATAATCTCTATATTTGTCTTTGGCCAGCAGAAAAGTTGTTGTGAGGGTAAAAATAGGACATGTGATGTGTGAAGATGTAGTAAATTTTGTTTTGCTCATAGAAACAATGTGTCAATCATAGGGCTGGGCGATAAAACGATAATTATCGTTATTGCGATATTACCTTTTTTCGATAGTGAAATGAGTCTATTGCGATAAACTTTCGTTTTAAATGAACACGGGAGAAACCCCCGGAAGACCCGCCCTCTTGTCCAATCAGAATTAAGTATCACAGGGCTAGACCAATCACTGAATAAACTGCGCCACGTCTAGTTAGAGTGAACGTTATTTACAAGCTAGGATGCAAGCTAGTATCTGCATGCGTTGCAAATCCTAACACTTGCAGAAAATGAATGTTCCGTCTGAAGAGAAGTTAACAAACTTGAGCCAAGCGGGCGCTCCAGACAGTGAAATGGACCCACTACAGTGGTGGAAAATCCACGAGAAAAGTTTCCTGAGGATTAGCTGCCTGGCAAAGCGCTATTTGTGTATCCCTGCGACCAGCACCCCATCTGAGAGGGTATTTAGTACAGGGGGTAATATTGTAACCTGTCAAAGGGCAGCTTTAAAACCTGAAATGGTTGATACACTTGTCTTCCTTGCCCGCAATCTGTAGGCTTTTGTTCATTCAGCAGAAATCACACTGACCATGGTGCCTATTTGTTGCCTCACAGAATAGGAGGCCATTTAAGTTGATATGTTGTTCTTTTTTGACTTGTCTTTGAAAGCTATTCGAAGTTGCACAAAGTATTTAAATAAGAACATTTTTGTTTTAAGCTTTCTTTAATTTCTTGAAGAGCATTTTAAAGAAACTGAGGAGTTTCTTGGGAGTTTTTTTTAGTTTATTGCACTTTTTTATATTGACATAATTGTGTGTCAATTTTTTGTCTATTTTTCTGTTAAAGTTGAAAGTTCAAACATTTGAATATATTTGTGGTCTTTTAAAACTGTGTGCAATAAAGATTACTTTGAAAAATATAGTTATTTGATATCGTTTTTAATATCGTTATCGCACAATATGAAAAAAACAATATCGTGATATGAAAAATCCAATATCGCCCAGCCCTAGTCAATCAACACTGAGGGCTTGAAGAGGAAATGTTGTAAAGTTTAATCTGAGTTTAAAGTTAGCATTAGCAATATGCTGGTTAATTATATAGCTTAAAAAACCCACAACAGTAAAAATAAAAAGTCCCCTTTGATCCTTCATATTAAGTTTAAAGTTTAGTGGGTTTTTTGGGCCATGCAGTAACCAATTTAAACTTTCATTTGGAACAGCACATACACTACTCACAATAACTTAGGGATACTGTCATTTACATGAGTGCTTTTCCTATTTTGGTCTGATTTGAATGAATTACGTAAAAGTCCCCTTTGATATGACTAATGAATGAGAAGAAACACTGTTTGCATGAGTTTGATTTTATTACCCCAAAACTAACACAATAATAAAGATAGCCCCTAATAACAATAACTCTCCACACCAATAGCGGGTATGTCCACTATTTGCTGCTACGTCAGCGACGTCTCCTGCTCCTCACTAGCCTTATAGTTTTCTGAGGCATGTGTGTGCTACATACAGTTCTGCCAGGTCACTCGGGGGCGTGGACATGATCTTCCAGTCTGTGCATCAGCTGGTCCCAAATGTGCTCTAAGGGGCTCAGTTGATTTAGAAGTTTTTGGTTTTGTCAAAGTGAGTCCATTATGAGTCCATATAAAAATCTGTGAAGTGAATCAAACGTTCTTTATTACATCCACAGAGTTTTTCACAATATCCCTCCCTCACTTATTGTCAGTGGTGTATTTAAAACTAGTGAAGCCAAAAAACTTCACATGTTAAATTTGCATGAGGTTTTGTCACCCAGTTTTTATTAGATAAATATTTACTTAATTCTAACTGAGGCGTCAGTATTCCATTGTAAATGTAAATAATTAGATTCAAATAATTACACTTTGACTTAACAATTGAATCCTTTAATAATCACTAGCTATTTCATGGTCTACCTTTTCTATTCCAATCTGGAGACATTTCTTGCTTTTTTAATATAGTAAAATATTGAATTGAAGTTGTTATTTCAATCGTTTATGTAATGTTTGGTGGTAATTGTGTGAAAATGCTCTCTTTGCAGGTGTACAGGGATGTGTGGAGCACGCCAGTCACTAAACCCTACATGGCTCACAGAGTTCGAGGGACAGTGTGGGGGCTACACTTCTGTCCCTTTGAGGACGTCCTTGGTGTTGGACATCAAGACGGCTTCACCAGCATGTTGGTGCCAGGTCAGACTAAGTTTAGCCTGGAATGTTATAAAAGTATTTTCATACTTTTACTGTTGGAATAGTTTAGATAAACGTATAAAAAGCATTTTCAGCTGTTGAAAAGCTTGATGATTAGTTTTTTATGTGCACAGTGGTTAAAACAAAATAAAAATGTCACAGATTTACAGAAACACACCAGAAACACAAAACAACAGAGAGCAAAAACAATCACTCTTTAAAAGATTACAGAGGAACTATTAGCGTCTGGAAATATGTTGCAAAGAAATGAAGGTGGCCTGGTTTCAGGGTTATGTTAGGGGAACTGGCTGGGTGGAAGCAGGAAGGGTGAAGTGTCTTGGCCAAGGACACAACAACAGCTGGGATCGCACCACCGACCCTTCGGTCATTGGACAACCTGCTCTACTGCCTGAGCCCTAAAATAAAGTTTAAGTTTGGTTTGATAAAGACATTCACAGAAGACAGAATGAAGGTTGTTGGTTATAGTGTAAGGTCTGTAGCATTGTTGTGCTCAGAAACTGTGGGTCCTGTCATGTGATTTTACCATTCAACCCCCACTGTGGCAGACGGTGTTCACTTCAAGACCTACTGTCCTGTTTCTTTACAGATATTGATGCTCTGCTCACTGCTAGTATTACAAATCAGTCATGTCGTAGAATGATCTGATTTAACTCAATTGAGTGAGTCAGGGATATTTCTAGTTTTTCCTCACACCAAATAATCGGTCCTCCTCTATTTTCTGATCCTCCTCCCTCACATCAACAATCCTCATGTCCTTCTTGACTGCATCTGTAATCCTCCTCATTGGTCTTACTTTTAGGCTTCTTTCCTGTTGGCTCCAACCTCAGCATCCTTTTATCATCATCATCATCACTATCCATCCTTCATCACTCTCTAAAAGAACCTTAACATCTTCAGTTTTTGTACCTCCAGCTCAGCCTACCGTTTCTCTAAACCAGGACTTCTATTACGTTGAAGGATGTGATGGTAGACCGCAGTCCGTCAAAATTAAATAAACAAAAATGTATTTTAACTTTTTAAAAATGCCATCAGGGAAAAATCATACTCACCATCAAGTATGTCACTTGATTGACATGCAGAACAGTCAATCAAACATCTTCTGAGACATACGTCACTGCACGTGTGTATTTAACTACATTCTGGGTTCTCTGTCGGCCCGCTATGAGCCGAGCCCCCAGCAGAGGACTACTCTGGCCCGCAGAAGAGTTTATTGGGTCCTGGGCCGGCCCGCGTGCCTCCTTAATCGGAAGCGAGACAGAGACCCAGCCGTTCCTGCCATGGCGCCTGCTGCTCCGTGGTTCCCTACTGAGGGATCTACGCCCAGTTAGGCAGCAGTGTTCTCCTGAAGCACGGCTTCTCAACGCTGCCCCCACACCTGCCAGGCCCGCCACCATAGACCGTATGACCGTCATGTTCTCCACGTCCAGCAAACAATAAGGGGCTCAAAGCGGATATTTTGCACAGTTCCACCGCCACCATGAACTCCACTGCCACACCCACTCATACGTGTCCTCCACAACTCTAATGCACTTCTCTGTTGCAGATCTAACTCTTCCTCCTTTATGGCCGACCTATCGTGACCTTTGCCACGTCCACATCTGCTCTCCTCTCAAGTGTCATACTTTTTCTTAGTTAACCATTTCCTGATAGCACACTCCTTAACATCTTCATTCCACCACCAAGACTCCTAATCGGTTCTCCACATTTCAAATGACAGCAACTACTGGTACCTTACATTCACTCTCACTGATCATTTTAGCTGTAGCTATTCAGTCATTTTGGAGAACCTCCCAGTATCTGTTTCGATTACACAGCACTCTTTAACCACTTGGTTTTCTGCTCTGCCCTTGACCTCTTCCTCTTTCTCGCCTCCAGAATTATCCTCACACCACAATCCTATGCCGTCTGGCCACACGCCCCTAGCCACTACTTTGCTTTTGCTGATCTCTTTCAGATTAAACCCCTGCACAAAATGAAATCAGCTTGTGTGCTCCTCCTTCCACTCTTAGCTGAGCAGGCTGAGCAGGTGTACCTGCTTTGATGAAAAAAACAACAACCCAGAAACAGTTCAGGAAGGAATTGAAAAGCAATTCCCCAGATCCCAGTCCAGTCCAGTTTCTGAGAAATTTGTTGGATAAACGAGTCTGATCTTGGATGGTAATTCAGTGTGGACTCATTGTAATTTTTTTATATTTCTTCCTTTTTTATTTTTTTATTTACATCCACAGGGGCAGGAGAGCCGAACTTTGATGCTTTGGATGCAAATCCATTCCGTAGTGCCAAGCAGAGACAGGAGTGGGAGGTTAAAGCCCTGCTGGAGAAGATTCAGCCGGAGCTCATCAGCCTGGACCCAACAGAGCTGGGACATGTTGACCGAGCTACCTTTGAACAAAAACATGAAGACCGAGTCAAAGCTCTGGTCAGTGTTGAGCACAATTCCTACAGCCCTTTGAACTTTTTCAAATCTTGAAAGGTCGGTTTGATAAACACTTTGTTAAGAATGTGTCTCTTTCAGGGCTTTGATCCACTTGCAAAAGTAAAATTCATTCCCAAGTTTAAGAAAAAAGGCCGTAGTTCTGCTGGCCGTGTGGAAAAACGCAAAAAGCAGGTGGCTCATGAGGACCAGAGGGTAAGTGATCCAGAACAAGAGATTAAAGGATGGCTTGGTTTGTAGTTCTTTCCTTTTGTAATTCACTGATTCTTGAGAGTCAGGATAAAACATATCCCCCATCCCCAATAAAAATTTTACGGATAAAAATCAGTCCTTTCAAATTGAATGAATAACTATGTTAGATCTACAGGAATAGTGAATACTCGGGTTATGTTTTAGCCTAGATCACTGCTTCTCAGTTATTTTTTATCATTGTCATGCTGGAAGTTTCCGCCACATTTATCCCCAATTCTCCTACTTAAGGAAGGAGGTTTTTGCCCCAAATCTCTCCATACATGGCTCCCTTCATCCCTTTTTAAACACATCCCCTTAGCAGAAAAGCAGGTCCAAATCATAATGCTTCCACTCCTATGCTTCACGTGGGTGTGGTATTCTTGGAATGCAATTTAGCATTCTTTCTCCAAACAGAGCAGTGTTCATACCAAAAAGTTCCATTTTGGCTTCAATCCCAGTATTGAAAGCACCCTAATTTAGGAAATGACAAATGGTTTCTGTTGTTTATGTTTAGTAAAGTTGTCTTCTTCATTGACAATAAAGACGACTACATTATGGAAGGAAGACGATTTATTGTCATTTTCTTCACTCCTTGATGCTGACATAAATAAAGCTTTTTACGTTAATTCCTTTATCTGTCACTGAAACACAATGTTTTTGGTAATTATCTGATTTGGTTTTTTTTTTCACGACTTATCTACGCTGCAGGACATCATCAGAAAAGCCATGGAGGACAAAAGGAAAACTGAGGAAGAACGAAAGAACAAGGAGCAAAAGAAGACGCTGCTGTTGAGCCAGAAGTCTGCACTGGATAGATTCAAAAAGTAGAAAAGTCCCTTTGTTGTTGCATGACATTCAGTGGGGACTGACCTTTGAACTTCACATAAAGCATCAATGTTTTACTGCTGCAGCCAACACAGCAACTACAGAGAAACCAGATGTAGGAGACGAGTAAGATCTTTTATCCTGACAGGAAATAGCTCACAGAAAAACAAGTGGAGAAGGGAGTCTCTATCTTTTTACATTCACAGTTAATGAAAACAGAAAATGGTCTAGATATGTTTTGTCATGGAAACATTGTGCTGTGACATTGTTTATATTGGTTGTCCATGGATACTAATAAACACATTTTTCAGTATTTTTTGTCAGATTTAAGTTTTGGTTTTTTCATATTCGTCTTTTTTTTTAAATATCTATAATAAAATTTAAATTATTTGAGAATGTAAGGAAGAAAAGTATGTCATAGAAATGTGCGTGTGATAAGGGTTTGAAAATACCTTTTTTCTTTTTATGAGTAAAGTTAACTAAGGTAGTAAAACAAAGTCACATCACAATAAGTTTTCTTTAACAACAATTTCAGGAGCAAATGCTTCTTGCAGTTTGTTGCAGAGAGAGGTGCGTCAAATCATAACATCAAAGGGACTCTCAGAAGCGAACCTATTTGGATCGGTACCGGGTGCAGGGGAGGAGTAGAGGATAATTGTGGTTGGACGGCGAAGGTGCAACAGTATCAACTTGTTGCTAGAGGCAGCTGCAAACCGCGTCAGAAAGCAGGTTGTGAGTAAACGGTAGCTTCATGTAAGGCTGCAGTTTCGCGGAAAATTCCAAACCAGTAACACTTGCTTTAACCGCTGTGCTGAAAAATGTTTTTATGCTCTGTATCAAATGAAGCTTTTTCAAAAGAGACACAGCAGTTTGTACAAATAAAAAACTATAGCATCAAATAACAAATTTAGATCTAGAGTCTATATTAATTTTAAATCCTGTATTTTGTTCTGAGGTTGAATTAAAAAATAAAATGAAACAGACTGGTGAACTGTGCAAAGGTTCACCAACAATTATACCTAAACTTTCCATCTACATTTATGAGCAGCATGCTGTACAAAGGTTCACCAACAATTATACCTAAACTTTCCATCTACATTTATGAGCAGCATGCTGTACAAAGGTTCACCAACAATTACACCTAAACTTTCCATCTACATTTATGAGCAGCATGCTGTACAAAGGTTCACCAACAATTACACCTAAACTTTCCATCTACATTTATGAGCAGCATGCTGTACAAAGGTTCACCAACAATTACACCTAAACTTTGCATCTACATTTATGAGCAGCATGCTGTACAAAGGTTTATGACCTCTGGATGTGTTTATTTTCTATTTTGTTATGCCTTTTGGTTGCCTAGGGTATGTTGGTGGAGTATAAAAAAAAGCTTCATCTCATACAGATCAGCAACACAAGTGTGTGTCATAGCAGTCTTGTAGATGCACACGAATAAAAACTTCTTCCCTTTACTTTTCAACATCTTTTTCAGTGAAGTACTGTTAGAAGTCTGGTTAATGCACTCCAAATGAACATTAGTGGACTAAAATCCTTGCTAAATATAAAGATCTGATTGTGCCCAGTCGAGTGGACGACATGAATTGCCAAGTATATTTTCAAAGAAAAGTCGTGTGATGTAAAAGCTTGTCACTACAGAATTTCTAAGGCCAGGGATCAAAGGACTAGATAATAATATTCCTAAACTGGAAAAAAAAATCCTACTCCGCCCAGTAATCTAAATGATAAATTTGACATAATGATCTTTAACAAATGGCTACTGTTATCGAAATTCTAAAATCAGATGACTACTCACACAAAGTCAAATATTGTCCAATCACGGTGATTTTCAAAGTTATAAAAAATTGGTTTTAGAGTTTGCAGAGACTGTTTATGGGATCGATTTACACTACCATTACACTAATGGTTACATGGCTGCCAATTTTCCAGATTTGTTAAAGGTATCTTAATTTGGGTTGCGTTGCCATGTCATATTGTGATTTCAGACTTTATTTTGGATTTTATTATCTTAAGGATCTTTATCTGTCTAGGGATAGCAAATGCAAACTACCAATATTGCTATTTTTGTTCCTCCCTTCATGGGCTTCCACGGTGAACCTCCTCCCAATTCGAGCATGGGATTTGGCTTCAATTCTGTGGCAGATGGTCCTCATCATAACTCTCTCCAGATATCTCCCAGGCCAACCGGGATTGGATGAAACCAGACTCTACTTAGATGAAATCAGACGTGTCCAGGAAGACACAGCTGCACTATTACACATCTGTTACTATGCACAGTCTCTACTAAAACAAAAGAAATAGTTAAGTTATTAAAAAAAAAACTTCTTGTTGTGATGGATTTCTTCATAAGGCTCAAGTTTCCAGTATTTAAAGGTGATTGTATCACGCAACTAATACTATTTTGTTTTTATTCGTTTAGCAAAAAAATAATAAACAATTTCAGACATTTTCCTCAGAGTTCAGAACATAGGAACAAGCTCTGAGCTTGATGGAGCTTTGGAGGAAGCAGAGTCATCCTAACTAGGCTGCATGTAAATTGTGTTCTGGATTTCTGACTCATTTGAATCCATCAGATGTTTAGATATTTCAAAACAATTAAATCAAACGTTATTTTATCTCATACCTTGCACAACTCAAAGTGCTTTAACATTTCTCACTCCTCTCCATTAACACATATGACACATTATCCAATTGTCCTAAGTTTGATACATCTTTGTATGAATGTATAACTGCCGATTGTATTGTTTTATCGATTATTCTTATTTGATTGCTTGAAATAAACCATTCTAAATCAAATCAAAAAATCAAATGACCCCCCACACAATGAATACTTATATAAAAGTATCTACTAAAAGATATTTACGGCTTGGCTTTTCTGTGAGGAAACAGTATTTGGGAATCTCTTCATACCAGGAGCCAGCTCCGTCACTACAAACATCGCCACAGTCCCCACCCACACTGGAACAGCAACAGGGTCCAATCCACAGCTGTGAGGCTGCAGTGTCAAACTCCAGCCGCCCCAGCAAGGGCGACAACTGCAGCAACAACCACTGACCAAAACGGCAAGCCATGGCAGAAAAGGTCTCCACAAAAAAAAAAACGGGCTAAAATCATAATCAGACGCTAAAATTAAATACAAAAGATTTATGTAAAAACATAAAATGGAAATAAGATTAAATGCATTAAATACAATTAAATACATAAAATGACATCATAAAACTTATAGAATAAATAAGCACATAAGATCAACTAAAAGCGAAATTAAAAGGTGGGTGCCTTTTCTTTAAAACCTCTACGGTCTCTGTGGCCATAAGGACCATAATGGCAGAACAAAGCCTCACTATAAGTTTTGATCCTCATCTTAGGGTCAACTAAAAGTCCAGGCCCGGGCGACCTCAGGGTTAAACAAGAAGGCCCAAGACCATTAAAACATTTATAAACTATTCAAAGAATCTTGAAAATCAATTCTGAAATGCACAGGGAGCCAACACAGCGATTTTAAAAAGGGTGTTAAATGTTCCCAACCTCTGGTCCTCGTCAGAACTTAGAAACAATGACTTAGCTGTCTCTAAGGCAAACTTTGAGGTCACCAATGTCAGCTAATATTGGTGAAATGAAAACGTCACATGTAGATCCAAACACTTTGCCTATTTTAAATTATGAAATATGTTTACGTTTTTTAAAGCATTAAAAGTTATGCCTGTCAAAGAGCCCATTATATCACAACATAATAAAATGTACTCTATATTAGGCTAATATTGTTATAGGCACTGCAGCACATGGAGTGGACATGTGTATAACAATTAAAATGTGATTTAGTTTTGTTAATAATACTTGAATTTTTTTTACATCCTGAGAAGAAGAAAAAAGAAAACAAAGAATATCATCTTTACTCCTGCTTTTACAATAATCCATGGTTGAAGTGTAAAAGCAGAGATATAGGTTCAATTAAAGCCATAAGCATTCAGAAATATTTGCTGAAAGAGTTGTATAAATACTCGAATAACAATATATTTTTAAAACGTGTCTTTCCAACACACGATGTCATGAAAAGACAAATAAGTTGCAAATACCTTTATTTAGTGAAAACAAAGTTCAAGTGAACAAACTATTGTGAGGCATCATAAGATAAATAATTAAAGCTCATTTTTCCAGTGCACATGATAGTTTTACATCCTTGTGCAGTCAAAAAAAAGATTTGAGGCATAATCCTTGATCCACAGTAGCACTCACTGTCCTTGCTTCAGCCTCAGGGCTGAGCTCAGCATTGCTTTCACTTTGCACATTCCCAGAGAGGCCCTCAGCCTGAGCCAGGAGCAGGGGGGTGACAAATGGACTTCTGTCCAGTACCGTAGCATCTCTTTGGGTGAGATGTGGTGTATGGACACCATGGCCTGATAGCAGCAACGCCCGTATGGCACACCTGGACCACCAGAGAAGAGCGGGCAGTGCGAGGGCAGCACTCCTGCCGTCCGGGCACAAAGACCCACAAACACATCCTCAGGGGGCAGAGGTGTGGACAGGGGGGACGCAGAAGCTGCCAGGGAGATTTTTAGCAGTGCGGAGCGGGACAGGACATAAGCTGTTCCACTGCAATAGTCTGGGAAGACTGACAGAGGGTAGGCCCCCGAAGGGAGGTAGTGTTTGCTGTCCGGGTTACGGTCAGGAGCAACATGGAGATGCACCCTACCCAGATACAAGTCTTCCTGTTCGTAGGGGTGACGGCTTCTGTTCAGAAAGTGTAAGAGGGTGCTGGGGTTGAACAACACATCGTCGTCCACTTTGGCCATGAAGTGAGCCTGTGGGCAGAACCTGCGGGTCCAGCTCAGCATGGACAGGGTCTTCAGAGTGAGGTTGGAGTAGTTGTCCAAAAAAAGCCCTTGAATTAGATCTCCTCTCTCCCGGGCTTCTTCTATTAGGACTTTACCCAGCCCAGGGTCGGATGTCACACCTACCACGAAGAAGGTCATGACACGGAGACCCCTCATCCCAACCTCCCCTCCCCAGGTGTCCCTGATCGCTTGACGGGCTCGCTGATGGCCAGGAGCGGAGGTAACCATGTTGATGAGGTATGGCTTGGCACGCTGGCACACCAGCGGGCTGGGCATCAGCAGGAACTCCTCGGGACGGGTGGGGGGCATGCTTTGAGCATAAATCATACCTGCACGCGTCTCCGCAGCGGGGTTCATGCCTAAAGAGGTGATCCATAATTCAATAGAGTCCAAAAAGAGCAGGGCGAGGAGGGATGCGCAGGCGACGATCGCGCAAAGATAAGAAAAAATCCCAAGTCTGTTTCCACGCTTAAAGATCCCCAGCTTGCACGTTCTCCGTCCAACCACAATCATCCTCTGCTCCTCCCCTGCACCGATACCAATCCAAATAGGTTCGCTTCCGAGAGTCCCTTTGATGTTACGGTTTGACGCGCCTCTCTATCGCCGCATTGAAGGTGGATCCTCTGCACCGTAACATTTCTACGTGCCGTTAGTCAGCAGAAGCAGAGAGCGCGGCTCACAAGCAGCCCCATGCTGGTGCCTCCCACTCGCAGTTGGAGAAGTGGGCCGTGCAGCTGCGCATTTGGGGCAGTCAATTGGGCACATGGCATGCCTGGAGCCACGCGTGCCCCGCTTTTTTAGGTCAAGCGGGAGCCGCTGATGAGCCATTGTGCGAGACAAATGACCAAATGAGGATGAGCGTTTACACGCACCTGCAGGAAATTGCGGTATAGGTGCAGAAAATGCAGGACGACCAGCTTCTGATTTGACAATCGAACAGACAGGACCGCAACCCACCCCCACCATCCGACGCCATTGTTCATGGGGCGACTGATCCAATGCTTTTATTACCATTATTTACTATTTAATTTATGTATGTTGAAACAGTCAAATTGTTGACCCATCGTACCAGCTGTTTAAAAATATATGCCAGTTGACTTCCCTTTTTGAGATTAATTTAATTAATGAAATTACTAATATTTATTTATTAAGAAAAACATATTTGGTGTAAACTGATGGGATCAGTCTCATCATAAGGACATGTATTTTTCCACATACACACTTCATGTTGATGCTAGTGACATAACAATGAGAATATTGATCAGGAATGCTGGGAAACACACGTTCCTCTCTTGCAAAGTCAGGTGTCAGGACAGACCTAGGATCTTTACAGAGTTTCATATCATGTATTTTCACTCGTTTGTACGTTAATGTTAATTGAAGCCTGATGATCGAGTAATTAAAAATGCAGGAAAATCAATAGGATGTCTCGTTTTATGTTGTGGCCAACACAAAGACTTGTGTTACTCTGTTTACAATTACAGTACTTGGTATTTTGGCAAAGCTGCAGTATTGTGAATGCTCAAGAAGACGCCTCTTTTTGCTGCACAATTTGGACTATGAGGGAGTTGAATTGAAAAAGTAAAAAGGAAATGTGGTTAGTTTCAACTTTAAAATGCTTAAAATAATCTATAAGATGTTTTAAAAAAACACACTTAATGTAACAAAGACATGGAAACCCTTTGACTTATTGTCCTTAACCCTTGTGCTATCCTATGGGGTCAAGATGTATGGAGTGATATTTCTGCCACCACGTTTAACACAAACCTTTCGTAATTGTACACAGAACTTTCTAAGTTGCGAATGAAAATGTTAATTATTTGCTTTTCAATTTTGCTTTCATTTTTTTTTTTCAAATTTTTTTTTGCTTTCGAAAACTTTTTTTGCTTTCAAAAACTTTTTTTGCATTTGCAAAACACATGTTTTCGCATGCGTTATGTCAAATCTTGCTTTTTTCTTATCTGTGATTTTGCTGACTACTGTGAGCGCGGCTTAGCGTGATATGACTGCCACTGTTGCCACCGCCAAAAAGGTTTTCGCATGCGTTGCGTCTTCTCATCTTTATCTATCTTTGATTTTGCTGAGTTAAGTTTCACCCTGTGTCCGAATTACCGCCCTAACAGTGCACTATATAGTGCGGTCGCCATTTTGTAGGGGTGTCCGAATCTACAGTTCAAAAATCGCGTAGCACTAGAAATTTCCCAGAATTCTCTACGAAAAACCAGTGTGGATCGATGTTCACTTGATCGGCGAATATTGTCCTGAATGCATTGCGTTCATACCAAAATGCATTGCGTATGACCCACAATGCAGTTTGATGTGAAAAAGCTGCCATCAAACAGCCTGCTGATTGGTCCATAATCTAACCAATCAGGTGTCTCTGTCTGATATTGACGGTGCTTGGAGGCAGACATGGACTTTGGACTTTGTGTCGGGTCTGTTCATACGGGATTCTGACGTTTTCAACCATTCTGGCCCGTTTCTCATGGATTATGGAGTGATATTGGTGTACCTTGCCCTCGCCCACAAGTGGCTGGGATCGGCTCCGGCAGCCCCTGTGACCCCGAAAGAGAAAAACGGAGTAGAAAAATGAATGAAAAGCAAATATTTAACATTTTCATTTGCAACTTAGAAAGTTTTGTGTGCAATTTAGAAAGTTTTGTGTGCAACGTGGTGGCAGAAATATCACTCCATAAAGATGACCATTGACGTGTTATCCCTTCCATGATAAAGGTGGATAAAGTTGAAGAGGATTTCATGTAATCTATGGACACCAGTGAAGATCACAAATCATTGAAGAAAAAAGGTTCAGCGCACTGTCTAGTGGGGTCTAGATGACCCGAATGTTAAAGTGCCTGATAGCACAAGAGTTAAGGGACACTCATTAACTTTTACCTATTGTAGGGCGACATCTAGTGGTCGTGTTGTGTTTATTTAGAAATATGAGAGCCCTAAATTATTTAGTGAATAAAGCAAAAAGTTCTGACACTTAAGATCTACCGAATTATTAGCACTGAGCTGGGAATTCACTACTCATCTAAAAGGGCCTTAATCTCAGTGTACCCAGGGCCCACTGGAGGAGTCAGGGATTCAAAGGAATACTTTTTGATATCCTTAAAATAATTTTGGTTTGTTTTTAACAAGAAGCGTCATAAACATGAATGGAACATTAAAAGAAAATCCTGAACAGCTCTTCTTAACGTGGCTTTTCTAGCTGCCAGAGACTTGCCAGTACTTCTTTTCACATGTGTGAGCCACATTTGGCTTGAGAGAAGAAGCAGTTGAGACTTTTTATGTTTGCTATTTACTGCTCAAAATTGAACATGTAAGTCTGGACCTAATTTTGAAGTCACTGAAGTTCAAGACAGAGAAAAACTTTTTGACAAATGTGTGCTCTTAAAAAGGCACTCGACTATTTAGGAAAGTGCTGATAAACTGGGATGTAATTCTCTCAAAAATTACAACAGCTTGTCTACATTGCGTTCTCCTCTCTGAGCTTGTCTTTGAGGTCAGAGTTGCATCGTATGCAGGGCTGCCAACTTTTCATAAAATCTTGGGGTGAGACTTGGTGCGGGGAGGGGGGGGGGTGACTTTATACAGAGCCAAGCCATAAGCCCAGTCAAGTGAAATTGTGAAATAAAGCACCTCAAGGTAAAAAACTGATGACTTAAAAAGTAATAAAAACACACTCCCTCTAGTTTGTAGCACCACACAAACCCAAACTAACAATAGCGTAGCAAAAGAAAACAATGAGCAATAATGGAGCTATCCAGCCATACAGTTCAGACCCAGACTCCAGCTCAGACGAGGAAAATGAAGATGTTATTAGATTTATTTGTCTGCAAGTGGATGCCCCCAGATCAGCAGAGTGCAGTAGTTGAGGCTGACAGAGTGGCGGCTGTAAAGGAGATCTGGAGGCACAGTGGTGGTGGGTTGGAGCCAGGACAGAATAAGGGACTGTGGCTGGTGCTATTGGAGTATAAGGACAGCTTTGCAATTTCTGAGGATCAGGTAGGTCCAACATGAGATTGACACTGGACGTGCCATCAAATCATGCCCCCGCTGCCTTCCCCTAGGTTGCTGACAGTGCAATTGAGAAAATGCTGTGTGCTGGCATCACTGAGCCTTCCGACAGCCCCTGGGCTTCAGGGGTTGTAATGGTCAACAAGAAGAAGAGTCAGAAAATGTGGTTCTCTGTGGAATACAGGCCACTGAACAGTGTGACAGGAATGACTCGTATCCGCTGCCTCGCATTGATGAGCCTCTGGATTTGGTGTCTGGCTCCTGCTGCATCAGAAGGATCTTTTTTGACAGAATTTTATTTAGAAAGGAACTTGTATGTGCTGCTGTCAGAGTAAAATAAATCAAGATTGTTGTATAGTCTATTGAAAAATATAAAACTGTTATTCATTTATTGTAAATATTTGAAAGCTATTACAAACATCTATCTTAATGGTCACAAAAAATATAAATACAGTGCATTTTTATGTACGCTGTAGTGTGATTTTGCAGCTTGCTCTCAGTTTTGTGAGTAAAAAACAGGACAAAATGGTTCTTAGCGTTAAAGGTTGCACACCCCTGAAGATAAAAGACTGTGATTGCTAGTTAAGCATCGGATTCAGAGAAAGCTTTGATTTTGAAAGGGTAGCGGAAGTTTATTTTGATTATTTAAGATGATTTCCTGCTTGGTTGTAGCTCGTGATCTTTATTATGAAAATGTCCATATGACTCGGGCAGTGTGATTTATATATTTTATCAATACACAAAGCATTTACTCGGGTGTGACACGACGCCGCAGTTACTTTACGCTGCTGCTTGGTGTGAATTAAAGGTTAGCCAGTAAGCCTAGTTCGTCCTGTCAGCACCCTATGGTCAGCCCCCTGAGGGATGGAATATTATATTCTCATATAAACTATTAGTCTGGCCACGTAATATTTGTGAGGCTATAAAAGAATGTACTGTTCCACGAGACGCATGTTTTTTTTTTGTTTTGTTTTTTTTTACCATTGATTTATTTAAAAGCATTTTTACATTAAAAAAAAGTTTATTTACATTTTTTTCTCTAACATTTTTCTGACTTTAATTTTTTATCAAAATTTTAATGTGTGTTACAATGTAAAGAGTAAAACAAAATTTCTGTGTATTTTTTTAAATCTAATTTCAAAATCTAAATAGATATTTGCATATACAACTCTAGAATAATTTTCTATTTTTAAAGTAAGTGTAATTCAAAATCAGAGATTATGACGTCACTCCTGTTTGGCTCGAGGAGACAGTTGGGGAGGGGGAATGAGGGTGGAGGAGGCACGCGGGGACGCGAGCGTCAGGAAAGAGGGGAAAAAAACATCACAAGTACGCTGGCGGAGAGGGGTCACGAACTATGACCTTTAACAGAGGAAAAAAACACAACAAATATATATATTTTTAAAAGGCCAACCGCCCTTATTGATGAGCGGCTTTCCACAGAGGTAAGTGTCAGCTAAAACAATGAAACGCTTTGAGGAATCTTTACAGAGATTAGCTAATATTCGCATTAGCTTGTTAGCTTGCGGATGCAGAGCTCCTTCCTGTCTGTCTCCAGCTGCCTTACATTTAGAGAAGAAGCGCATAAGCTAAGGAGACTCATTGGGTTTGTACCCTGTACTAGGAGACAATATTTAATGTTCGCGAAGACTGTCATCTAAAATAAATCACCTTATAAAATGACTATACAGTGAGACTCAAGGATACTGTCCATTGTGATGCAGCTGTAACCTGTGTTTAGCTAGCAGCGTACATCGATGAACTCGACCCTTTTACCTTTGCCATCTAAAGACAATTAGATAAAATATATGAACATAATATTATTTGTGTCAGTTACATTTTCATTTTTAATACCATCTTAGCCATAACACGTCTACTGTCTCTAGAAAGAAAAACGCTTTACTTAAGTTTAGTATAATGTCTTAACATATCGTCTGCAGTGTTACTGGCTGACTTCCAGAGTCTCCATTTTGTTCTGTGTTGTGATCTCTTCAGAGCAAAGTCATTGATTGACCTAATATAGGGCCAATCGGTATACAATATGAAGCCGCATACTCCTCCTTGGGCGGTTAGCCGGTGTAGTATTTCAGACATTTATCAGTCTTTGCTGACACAGCCCAATTCATACTTTACACTAGGTCACCTCTTTGTTTGAACTGGTGAACTTATTCTAAAAGATTAAAAACACGTGTTTTTGAATTTTCTTTGTCATGGATTATAATCGAAAATTCAGGGCTGATTTAATCTACAGCCATTAGCTGACAATACATATAGAAATCACGCTTTACAAGTATTCAGCTGACAAATAATCTTCAAAGTAGTAGTTGGAACAAATAAGCACACACACAGCTTCCCATGCTGTGTTTGTCGATCAAGTCGATTAGACTCAAGAGGGCCCTGAAAGTACAAATCAGGTTTTCAACATTTTTGAGCCCGCACACTTTACCTTGACAAAATCCACGGCACAAAAAAAAAAAAAAAAGAGAGAGAGATAAATATGATCTCTACAGTCCTCCGCAACTCACATGCATTTTTGTAATTGTAGCAGAAAAAGTGAAGTTTTCTTTGCAGGGTTGACACCAAAATTTGCACGCCCAAGGCCATAGTTTTGAAAGTACGCCTGCTGAAGTTACACGCACGGCCACAGCGCGACCGCCGCTCCTCAGGTGCTTGCACTTTAGGGGTGGTGGGGCATACCCCCCACACACAAAATTTGGGGTCATTATCTCTCTTCAATACTGTCCTACTAAATCTGAGTCCAGGAACCCAGTAGGGCCCGGGAACAGTATCCTTAGGATCAGTGTTTGTTCATTTTACAACATGTTTGTGAGCCACCTTTGACACTGTTAATTTAATAAACCATTGTTTACAAAAATACCGCGCGGCAAAACAACCAGTCATTCGCTTAAAAGGCATAAAAATCATTAAAAGAGAGAAACTACTAATATCTTGTCTACAGCTCCACATCCGCAATCTCACGATGCATTTATTGGGATAGCTTGGGTGGCAGGAAAAAGCTGGAAGTTTGCAAGCTGTTATTTTTGCGAAAAGATGTCATAAAAGTTAAGTTAGAAGATTTAAAAACTGTTTGATATGTGTTTGTTGTGGTTTCAAAACTTTTAATTACAAAGACTTATTCTGCGCAGAGACGCTGTCACTTTAACCCAATGCATCATGGGAGATGAATTTCCCACGGCACACCTGACCATCTCTAGTGTGCCGCGGCACGCTGGTTGAAAAACACTGCCTTAGATGTTCGCAGGCCTGTGTTCTTAAGGACAGAATTCTTTGATGTTGTTGCTACAATCTGCAGGAATCCTTCTTCCAGTTCAGGGTCACAGCTCTGTCTGTTCCAGGAACCACATGATCTTAGCTTGTTCATTCTTAGCTTGCATCTGAGATCTTTCCCATCTAAACCTAGACACCTCCAGCCTATACTTGGCACAGGTGTTTTGTAAACCATACCAGCCACTTGGCGATGGTGTCCCATGTACACCTTTCCTACCAAAGCGTTGTACACCCTGATGTTATGTGTTCACAGTGGTGTCTTTGCACAGCCAGAACCTGGAGTCTTGTCTGGTAGATCCTGGTCTCTACTGATTTGTATTTAGAGCCTGCAGCTGTACTGCCATAATCAGCGCCTCTGTGCTGTCTTTCAATCCACATTTGTCCACATACTCGTAGGATTTTTTTTTATATCAGCCACTGCTCCTTTTTGCCTGTGGTACACACATGGAGGAGTTTGTCCTTCCATGCCTACTTTCTCCTTGGCTTTCTGCTGCCTGAAGTGTTCACTAAGCTCATCATCACTTGCCATCATCTTTCTGATGTCTTCCTGTATCTTTGCTGTTTCATCTGGAATAAAAACTTTGGCACTTGCTAGCCCTCACCCTTAAGTCTAATTAGTCCAAACGTCCCCTTCTGATATTTATCAAAGGAACATTTTTGTTACTAATTACTATTATTTTGAAATATTTATGTTAGTATTTAATGTGTTGCTTTCATAAATTAGATGAAATAATTGTGTTTTTGAATAGAAGGAAAGGAAAGTTAATTAAAAAAAATCACAAAAGTAGAAAAATGTTTTATTATATATGATCAGTTTTGGTCTGTATATGACTTCTTTCCACAGTATTATCTGAAGGAATGCAGGTTTAAAGTACACAGATATGGCCTATTTTTTCATTTAGAGGTTTACAAACTATTTGTTGAACAGAAAAAAGAAACGTATACAAAAAAATAATAGTTATAGGAATCCTGAGTAGCATTGAGTTTACATACAAACATGTTGTAATTAATGCCTGTGGTATCTCTCCAAACAGACTTCACTAATGACTTCCTGTCACCATGACGAGCAGCCTGGATCTGCTTTCTCAGCAGAGAGCAGACTCTGAACACGAGGCAGAGGTGAGTGTAGAGAGGCGGAGTGTGATGGTCTGATTGGAATTAGGATAAAAATGTAGTAACTGCAGTTCCATGCCCGACACGTGATCTTCGTTTATCTGGATAATTTATTGAAATCCTGTGTCAAACGTGTGTAGGGGGAATCCTCACCATCAGAGTCTGTGATGAGTGAGTCTCCACAGCGGTTTCAGCTCATCTCCACTGATCCTGCCTCAACACCACAGCAAATACACGTAACCACTGTCCTTCCTAATGTCAGAGAATGTCACAATGCTACTTCAAGTTAATGTCATTCCCTTTACGAAAATACATAAAAATTACTGGAGGTGACTTGATTCCTCTTTACACTTCTAGATTCTAACTGATCAGCAGACCGGCCAGAAGATCCAGATTGTGACAGCCATGAACCCGTCCAGCGTTCCTAAACAGCAATTCATTCTGACTACGGCTGACAGTTCAGGGGCGAGCAAGGTCATCCTTGCATCACCAGAGAGTCACAACCCAAAGCAACTCATTCTTACCGCAGCAGACAGTTTAATGCCTGGAAGAATACAGGTACATTTTAAGAACAATGGCATTTCTTTTATTTGCAACAATATTTTCAAATATTAGAGAAAGCAACGCAGAAACTCTGTTAAAAGGAAGTACAAGATTATTGGCTAAAGTTTCCATGTGTTTCTCAGATTGTTACAGATCCACTATCAATGGAGCGGTTGTTAAACCAGTCAGGTGATTTGAGTAGGCCACAGCCAGTGGAATACTGCGTGGTGTGTGGGGACAAAGCTTCAGGTACTCCTTGAAGTTGCTGTGACTGAACACGTGATGCTCTGCATGTGCTCTGATGATTTGATCCTGATATCAAAGTGCAGCTCTCACTATTGGCCAAGTGAGTCCGATTTCGAGTTTTTCTTTTTTCTTTTTCAGGCCGTCACTATGGAGCCGTCAGCTGTGAGGGGTGTAAAGGTTTTTTTAAGCGCAGTGTGAGAAAGAATCTGACCTACAGCTGTCGCAGTAAGCAGGACTGCGTCATCAACAAACATCATCGTAACCGCTGCCAGTTCTGCCGTCTGAGGAAATGCCTTAAAATGGGAATGAAGACTGAATGTAAGTTTGGCTGGATTGCAAAATAATAGTCTATAAACCAAACACTTTTTATTGAGACCAGGGTATGTGCCTTTAAAATACACGAGCATCTTTTACTCATTCTCACTTCCTTGCAAGCTTTCTAATTAAATAGATGCAATTATTTTGATAGTTAATAATAATTAGGATGTTTCCTGCTCAGTAGAATGGTTTACTTAAAAAATGAAACAGAATTATTCATGAAAACTTGAATTTAATGAATAAAGATCAAGATTGTTTTTTAATTCAAGCATTAAGCCAGTTAATAATTTGCTTTTTTGAGGTTAATGAAATGTATCTTTGTAACAAGAGTTTCTTAGACTTGTTTATAGAAAGGGATATCAAAAAGTGATGAAGAGATTAGGGTTTGGGATTTAAGGTTCTAATTTTTTGTTATGTTTTTACTAGGTTTGTGTTGTTTCAAAATAAAATGCAAGATAAAGCAACTTAAATTTTCGTAGTAGGAGTTTTTTAGGTAAAATAGAGCAGTGTTTTTCAACCTTTTTTGAGCCACCGCACACTTTAACCTTGACAAAAATCCCGCGGCTCACCAGCATCCAAAAAAAAAAAAAAAAGAGAGAAACTCATAGTCTGTATTGATCTACAGCCCCTCCGCAATCTCACATGCATTTTTGTGATAATTGTGGCAGGAAAAGCTGGAAGTTGCAGCTGTTTTTTTCTAAAAGACCTAGCAAAAGTAAAGTTAGAAGATTTAAAAACTGTTTGATGTGTGTTTGTTGTGGTTTTAAGATGTTTAACAAGGAAGACTCGTGCGCAGAGACAATGTTACTTTAACCCAATGCATCATGGGAGATGTAGTGCGATACTGCCGCAGATCGCAGACTCACTTTTCTGAGCTTCATTGTTTTGTTCATATGTTCTACGGTCTGATACCGGATTCTATGGAAAGCTACTCCGCTAAAGACGAGCTTTAGCTGGTATTTTTGTTGGAACTAAGCAACTTTATGAGCAGAATCGGAACAAGGAAGTGAAGACTTTAACCACTTCTGATTGGTCAGACTGATGAAGTAAGATTAAGCCTCCAAGAGTGATTGGCAGAGACAGTTGAAGGGGCGGGACTTTTCCAAAAACAGAGCTGAAGCTACGGCTAAATCGGGATAATGTCATTCTTATCAAAATGTCTTTAATAGAATCAAATTAACACAAAAAGAAAAAAGTATTTTATGATCTTTGATATTCCTAACCACTCAGTGTTTTATCAGGGCCTGTTTGGATGAACACAGAGCTGAAATCCTGGAGATGGGAAATGTTTTTAGATCAGTGAATGGGTCATTTCCCCACGGCACACCTGACCATCTCCCACAGCACACACTGGTTGAAAAACACTGATGTAGAGATTCCAACGACATAAGTAAATGGACCAAACATAGGTTGCTAAATAAAAAAAGTAGTAGTTCATTTAAAATGGCTGCTTAATAATCTAAGTATGGTATAGGCATTTTTATGATGTTGGATTATCAAAATTACAGCAGCTCACATCTTTTCGTTTTTAAAAGAGGTAAAAAAGACAATTCTATTGGAATGTGTACAAAAATATGCTAAAATACACACCTTTAAGAAAATAAGTAAATTATTTTTTACAAAATAAGTATGATCTTGCTTTTTTTTTTAACTTTGATTTTCATCTTGTGATTGGCTACTTTTTCAATGTTTTTGTCAGATTTAGACTGTTCTCAGCATTTGTTCATAACAGTCTCCTTGCTGGTCATCTTCAGCTGTCCAGAGTGAAAGGAAGCCTATTGAAGTTGTTCCCAGAGAGAGGCATGCTAACTGTGCGGCTTCCACCCAGAAAATCTACATTCGCAAGGACCTAAACAGCCCGCTCATTGCTACGCCAACCTTCATCTCTGACACTGACACAGACTGCTCCAGGTCAGTCCATATCGGAGCTCCCTCTTGTGGTTGTCTTTAAAATCTGATGAGTGGTTAAATGTTTTGATGATGCTCTGTTCTTTGTGCAGATCCAGCCTGCTGGACCAGGGGATGCTGGTTAACATCCAGCAGCCTGTCATTCAAGCTGATGGAACTTTGCTTTTGGCAACTGACTCCAAGGTAGAGTACATGTGATTGTCTGACAGGTAAAAGGGGGAGACTCGAATCTTTCATCATTGTTCTGTAGCTGATTAAAAATGAGTCTCTATTGTCTGATTGATGTCTAGATGGATTCAGGGCAGGGAGACCTAGGTACACTAGCCAATGTTGTGACATCATTGGCCAACCTGAGTGACTCACTAAAGGAAAGCCTTAACGATGGCGATACGTCAGACAGCCAGCAGGAGGCCCAGTCTGCCAGGGAAATTACACGGTCAGTAACCGGGGCTCAAAGTGGAGCGAGGAGTTAAATCCCCCAAATACTGGCTGTGCTTGATTGGCCTTATTTTATGTTTATTTGTGGATTTTGAAAATGTTGGTTTGGAAAACCTTTATTTATTAAAAAAAAAAGATATATTCAAAGTCATGTCATAAAACATATTTTCCACTTTGTTAAAGTCAGTTGTGTGATGTGTGTGTTTTCCATAAAGTGCCTTTGACACTCTGGCCAAAGTTTTCAGCCCACCTGAAGAAGGGCTGGAACAAAATCTGGCTGAGAAATCCCAGTGTGTCAGTGGAACCACAATCCAGCTGATTAGACGAGACCAGGAGACGCCCATCATTGAGGTGGAAGGACCATTACTCACAGATAGCCATGTCAGTTTCAAGGTGGGTCCAGGTCTTTTTCCAACTCCGGAATTTGGCAGTTTTAGAATAAAAATCAGAGCAATATGTAACTTCCTTCTGAAAGAGAATGGGTATTTTTCCTCCTCCATTTGTTTTTTGCTTTAGCTGACCATGCCAAGCCCCATGCCAGAGTATCTGAATGTACATTACATCTGTGAGTCGGCATCCAGACTTCTGTTCCTCTCCATGCACTGGGCACGCTCCATCCCTGCCTTCTCTGCTCTTGGGTTTGAAAAGATCTCATACATCCAAGACATTCCGTTCTGTAACGGCACTGAAATGTTTGTGCTTATATAATAGTTCTTCATATGTTTGTGTTTTTCAGTCAGGAGGCAAACACCAGTTTAGTGAGAGCTTGTTGGAATGAGCTTTTTACTCTGGGACTGGCTCAGTGTGCTCATGTGATGAACCTGTCAACTATCCTGGCAGCCATTATCAGTCATCTGCAAAGCAGCATTCAGGACGGTATGGATAGCATTATTTCAAAATAAAATTAAAAAAAAGAACTAAAGTCAAACTTTAAGTTGTTTCTAAAAGATTACATTTATGGTTAAAAGTCATAGGTGCCACGTGAAGGCACCTATGACAGTTCTGTTTTTTTGTTTTGAAGACAACAGCTTTAAAAAAGGATTAAAAAAAAATAGAGAAAAAAAAGGAAAAAGGTTTTATAATTGTGTCACACAACAGTGGAACTCTTCAAAGTCTATTGCTTGTTGGATTGCCTTCAATAACATTGAATTCATTTGTGAACAGAACATCAAACTCAATTAGATTTACAAATTCAGTTTTTACTGAATTTTCAGTATATATATATATATATATATATATATATATATATATATATATATATATATATATATATATATATATATATATATATTATTGACCTTGGGTAGCAAGGAACTACTGAGCATTGACTCACCAATTCCTTTTCTTTTTCAGAAAAACTGTCTGGGGAGAGAGTGAAGCAGGTGATGGAGCACATCTGGAAGTTCCAAGAGTTCTGTAACAGCCTGACGAAGCTGGAGACCGACAGTTATGAATATGCCTACCTGAAGGCCATTGTGTTGTTCAGCCCCGGTGAGATTTAGCAGAATTACTAGCGGTGTTACTATTGACAAAAGGAAAATATTTAACAACCCTCATTTGGATTTTTTGTAGTCATTATTTCTGTTGCTGTTTTGATGAGTTAGATCACCCCGGTGTGGACAGCAGTGGGCAGATTGAGAAGCTGCAGGAAAAAGCTCTGATGGAGCTGCAGGACTATGTGCAGAAAACCTACCCTGATGACACATACAGGTATGTGAGTTCTAGATATTTATATTGTGATATTTCCAAATGTTGTTTTCCTGCAGACTGAAGCATTAAAAAAAATAGAGATGTGCATGTTACTGAATTAATGCTGATAACTAGAATGACATTTTTACGTTTTTAAATATAATATTAAACTTTCTGAATAATGAAGCAGAGTGTTGGGATCCTACAGGCCGACTGGATCTTTATTCTGTTGCAGCTGAGGCTTTAGCTTTCATGTTTAACAGGATTGTTGACCCAATAAAACAAAGTGCACGCCATCGCAAACGCATGACTGTAAAATGAAAGCAATGTGTTTCATGTATAGAAACCAAACGTTTTTGTGAAATAATAAAAGACTTTAAATACACAAAGTCATGAAGGCAATAAGGCTCCAGTATTAAGGACAACTGGATTTAAACACAATCACACTGTTTGTTCAAATGTTCAGCAGCAATGACAAACATTAGTTTGGTTCAACTTGGATAAGAAACGGGATACATTTAACAAAAATGAACATGGAAATATTTGCCAGAAGATGACTAAAATGCATAATAATAGATTATTTAGCAGAATATCCCCGTACAACCATGGTTTCCATAAAGAAGAAGCTTTTACTCTCATTCCTGTTAAAGATGCTATAGAATAAAAAATGTAAATTCCAGTCTGATAGCAAATGTTGCTATAAGAAACACACTAAAGAGAACTGTTTATAATAATATTTATTGAAATATGTGGATATTTATTTGAATTAAACATGGACAGTCTTAAAAGTTTGATGTCAAGAAAATCCCTGCTGTGATTTGTATTGATTTTTAGTCAATCTGTCTTTCCTTAATCTCTAACAGATACTCGTAGCACTGAACATGGTTTTCTCTGCTGTTCTCTGACACAACAAAAAAACATTTTTTGTTCTAGTCATTGACTGAACACAAATGTTGTTGCTCAGACTCTGGTTCTGATTCTGGTTTGGATACTGAAACAAATGTCTTTTTTTTCAAGCAAACTCCTTTTCAAATAAAAATCTTTCAATCAAATATGTTTAATTATATTTTGCAGTCTCCAATGCAGTTAATGACAGAAAATTATGCAATTAATTGTAATAAAAAAATTTAATTTGGCTGCCCGACCCTACATAAAAACTAGCATAGGTTACATGTACAAAAAATTCTATTATTAGAAACAGAAATGTTCTCGGCTCAGCAGATGCTGATAAACGAATACATACAGTAGATGTGTTAACTGGATGTGTCTCCTCAGACTGACACGCATCCTGACCCGTCTCCCTGCACTGCGCCTCATGAACTCCAGCATCACAGAGGAGCTCTTCTTCACTGGCTTAATAGGCAACGTCTCCATAGACAGCATCATCCCTTACATCCTCAAGATGGAGACGGCCGAGTACAACAGCCAAGACTCCGACCCCGCAGAATGACCACATTCACTGCTCCACAACATTGCCATTGAAACTTTATTGATCACCTTTGCAGGTTCACTCCATGTCTCTGAAGGTGTGTTGTGTCGAGCTACATCCAAAAATCCTGCTGCAGTCCTTGGTTTTTTTTTTTTAAATGCATCATTCAGTTTAAACCAGATTATTTGGTAAAATCCGATAATCTGATGAAAATTTGAATGAATGAGAACATCTTTGCAGCTGATGCTGTCAAAAGTACTTAAAAAAGAAATGTAATCACCTGCAGTTAAGTGTGCATATCTCTTTAAATGTATTCATTGCACTTCAGCCTCATTGCATTAACACCGGATTCATGCCTTTTAAACATTATAGTAAAGCAAACCATAAGATTAAGATGGTTTCATAGATGTTAAAAAGCTTCCCTTTGATGCTAATTTATCAGATAAAATAGAACATCATCATCATGGAAGGAAACATACTTTTAATGCTTATGGTTCAAAGAAAGCATTTGGCCTTTTTAACGTGAGACCAAAGTCAGTTCAGTGTAATTAAAAGCTGCAACGTTTTGTTTACAGTGGCTTTTTGCTTCTAAAGACTGTTTGAATAGAACCTGTAGAAAAAATTTCTACTGAAGTCATGCTATGAATTAACAAATGATTCCTAATGCTGTAAAAAACAAATGAATGGAACTGTGAGTCTGACATTTTGATGTGAGATCACCCTCACTTTAGGGTGGGAGGAGAAACACTTAGGATGTTTGCTCCTGGTTGATGATTAAAGGAGGAAAGTCAATCCCTGCCTGTTAAAACATATGTGGGCTAAGTAAGATATTTGATTCTAATGCTTTTAATGAACTATAAAAGTATTAAATTAGCTAGCACTTTCATGGTATTGTTTTTCAGTTTTGGCCTATTTTCAAAGACTGAAAACGAGATTTTTGTTTTTTTATGCTCATGTGTTTGATGCGGTACCTGCTTTTATTTTTGTATCATGCTCTTAAGTTGGCTGTGCAATCACCGTATCAATTTTTCCCCTATTGACAATCATTTGTTGTTTTCCTCTGTCATATAAGTATCATGAATGTGTTAGCATTTTCTAATTCAAAGGCAAATATTTCTATTAAGAAACATTCTAAAGATTTCTGCTCGGAAGCCTTTTTTTTCTGTATGTAGCCCCGCTACTGTTTGCATTCTAGTGCACAATAATCAGCTTGAGCATTCAGGCTGACTAAACCTTTGTTTTGTTTATGTTTTGTGCTGTCATTAGCTTTTTGCATACAAAGTGTACTTAAAGTACTTTAGGGCAGGATTCCCTGGTTATTAGTTTGAAGAAAAGAGGAAAAGTAAGGCCTTGGGGAAAGCCAGCCTTGACTGTATTGATGTCTTGAAGACAGTATAGAGATATGCATCGGCTTTTCCTCAGGAGTAATGATTAAGAATTCATTGCAAAAAACAACAAAAAAAGAAACATCTAAAATGGATGTACATAAGTAAACCAGAATCTTGTTTAGTGAAATTAATGTGAGTTGTATTATTAGGGTTTAAAACCTTAACAGAACGTTTGTTAAAGCACTATTGTGGAATGACATTTGTTTGTGTAACTTTGTTGAACGGAGTGCATGTTTTTAAGCAGGGTTTTTACAGTTCGTCAGCCCTTATAAAGATCATTGTTATTGTTTTTTTAGTGCATTGCAATGCATGAAAGAGTTGCTTAAGTACATTAAATGCAGTATGAAACATGTCTGTTTAAATGTTATGGCTTAAATCTATTTACAATGAGCCGCTCTGACATTAGGATCTTGGAGCATTTTTACTCCTTTTCTTTTGTATTGAAAACCTTACTAACATTTTATACTGAGCAGTTATTCCCTGTTTTTGCAGAAATGTTTGTGTTCCAATTTTTAGACTCAGAATTTCCAACAGCATTCTCAGCTGACCCAAGTTGGTTACAACCCTACATTCTACCTCAGATAGAAATCTAATGTATTAATAATGAATGAGCTCCTCTGTCAGCATTCCCTGATGCCAGCTTCTCTGAAGCCACAACAAAATAAACAGTTCTTCATTAAATATACCATGACTCACCTTCTTTATGGAGCATATTATTTATTTTCATCATCAGTTAACAATGATGCAGTCATAATAATTACATTTGCATGTAATTATTTAATGTATGTCCAGGATGCAACATACAGTATCTTGTAGTCTGTTAAAGGTGTTGACTCCAGGCCCCATGATTAGGATTTCGCTAAAGCTATATTTTATTTTTGTAGGTTTTACTTTTCATTTCCTTTTTAATTGAACTGTCAGGCCTAATTTTAAATAATACTTATTATTTGGGTTAACGTATTCAAATAGACTTTTTTAATTAATTAAAATTTTACTTTCACAAAGAGAAGTTAATTTTAAATTAGATGTTTTTAGAAAGCAATAAAAATGTCTAATTTAGTATTATAGATAAAAGTTGATTGTTTAGCTCTGAATAAAGTTTAGTCAGAGCTAGTTTAATCATTAAACCCTAGCTACCAACGGCGCATAGGTGTGACGTAATCAAAGCGCGCCATAATACAGTGTGCCTTCCTGGCTCACGCATACAAGTATTGACCGTATTTTGTAAAAGCTAAACGACTATACAGAAATGCCTATGAAAGGAAGGTTTCCGATCAGGAGGACCCTTGATTACCTCCAGAAAGGTGATATTATTTTCAAAAACAGAGTGAAGATTATGACGGTGAATTATAACACACAAGGAGAGCTCAGCGAAGGAGCAAGGTCAGTGCTACAAGCTAACGGCTCCACTTTACTTCCTAAAACTGACAGAGGATCAATGCAAGATTTGTCCATCATGTGGAAAAAATGCTGCTGCAATGCAATGGCGTATATTAGGTGTAGGTTGTATCATTATCATGTTATCATGTCATGCTATTGGTGAGTTAATAATGTATTGCTAAATTCAACACAGTCCTTTACTTTAATTGATGGGAGAGTCAATTAACTCAGACATCAGTAGAATGTTAGTATCATTAGTTTTTCTTAGTCTTGGTTGTATTAGTTCAAAATGATATAATTAAGGAAACGTGCAGGTATAAATTCCACTCATAAATCATTTAAATAAGTTCGTTTATGCTTTGTTTTGCAGAAAGTTTGTGTTCTTCAATGTCCCTCAGATTCAGTACAAAAACCCTTGGGTCCAAATAATGATGTTCAAAAACATGACGCCCTCGCCTTTTTTGAAGTTCTACCTGGGTGTGTATTCCTGACCTGTGAGATGTTAGTAATGGTATACCTGGTATTATAATAAAATTTTATTAACCTCTTTTGCAATTCTGTACAGATGATGGGGAGCAGGTGCTGGTGGATGTGGAGGGGAAGGATCACAAGCAAATTTCACAGCATGTTAGGAAGATTTTGGGTAAATCAGAGTAAGTGTTGCTCACAGAATCAACATACTGTACTTTTTTATTGTTTGTGACAGGGAAAAAAAACTTTTTAACATCAAGGATTGCTCCTTTCTTTTGATGTTCTTCCTGGACCTCATCAGACCTTCCCTACTTGTTAAGTGTAAGAAACAGGGGTGTAACAATTCATTTTAACCACGATTCAATGTATTAATCCATTAACAGCAGTTTTTCCACATCAAAAATGATGTTATTTGGTCACCATAAGGGTAAAAATATTAACATTGACACACACATAAATGGGGTGAAACTTGAAAGAATTTATGAAAATAAATTTCTTGGGGTCATAATTGTTGACAAACTTACCTGGAAAGCGCATATTAGCTACATACAAGCTAAACTATTCAGAAGTATTTCTGTCTTAAATAAAGCTAAACTGGTTCTGGACCACAAATCACTCCACATGTTATACTGTACATTAGTTTTACCATATTTTTCTTATTGTGTAGAGGTTTGGGGGAACAACTATAAAACAACGTTACATTTACTTTCAATACTTCAGAAGAGAGCAATAAGAACCATACACAAAGTCAGTTACCTTGAGCACACAAATAAATTATTCATAGAATCAAAATTACTCAAATTTTACGATTTAGTAGAGTATTGTACCGCTCAAATAATATTCAAGGCCAAAAACAATCTATTACCGACGAATATCCAAAGGTTATTTATTAAAAGAGAGGAAAAATACAATTTTAGGGAAAAAGATAAATTTGTCATACATAAAGCACGTACAAATAAAAAGAGATTCTGTGTTTCAATTTGTGGAGTGAAGTTGTGGAACAAAACCAGTAAATGCTTGAAACAATGTCCAAACATAAAAGAATTTAAATATAGATACAGAAAGATGATCATGGATAAATATGTGCAAATACAAAAAAATACAGAATGTCAGCATTTATAAATCTGCATACTTTGACAATATGTTTTGTTATTCATTTGCATGTTGTTTTGAAATGGAAATTACATGTATATATGTACATATACACTTGGGTAGGGCACTGGACTCTGATGGTGGGAAAGTAAGGACTTAAGGTAAAGGGGGTGAGAGTTTATAAGATTTTTCTTCTTCTCACTCCCTTTTGGACTTGTGTTTATATAATTTTGTTTTGTTTTATATAATTTACTTTTGTTTTTTTTTTTTTTTTTTTTTTGCGAGTTTTGTCTCGTTTTTGTCTTATTTTGTTATTTTACACTTGTTTCACTAATCCAAAATAAAAAAGACCACTACTACTAAAATAATACAAATGGAACATCATTAGAACATTCTACTACACTGTATAATCACATGTCTTTGCTAAATACAAAGTGTTTCCACACATTAGACTGTGATCATTTTTTGCTACCACTTGGTTGTTTTTACATCATGGATAGATAAATAGAGCGGGGAAAATAAGTATTGAACACGTCAACATTTCTCTCAAAAAACATATTTCTAATCGAGCTATTGACACGAAATTTTCACCAGATGTCGGCATCAACCCAAGTAATGCACACATAGAAAGAAATCCAAACATTTATGTCCATAAATGAAGTTATGTGTAATAAAGTGAAATGGCACAGGGAATAAGTACTGAACATGCTTACTGAAATTTAATACTTAGTGCAAAAACCTTTGTTGGTGATTACAGCCTCAAGACGCCTCCTGTATGGAGAAACCAGTCGAAAACATTGCTCAGGTGTGATTTTGGTCCATTCATCCACACAAACTGCCTTCAAATCTTCAAGGTTCCGGGGGTCTCTTCTGTGAACCCGGATCTTCAGTTCTTTCCAAAGATTTTCAATTGGATTCAAGTCTGGCGATTGACTGGGCCATTCTAGCATCTTTATTTTCTTTTTCTTCAACCAGTTGAGTGTTACCTTGGCTGTGTGCTTGTGATCGTTGTCTTGCTGAAAGATCCACCCTCTTTTCATCTTGAGCAGCCTGGCAGATGACAGCAGATTCTGGTCAAGAATGTCTCCATACTTTTCTCCAGTCATTATTCCTTCAATGATATGAAGTCTACCAGTACCACATGCTGAAAAACAGCCCCACGCCATGATGCTCCTACCCCCAAACTTGACTGTTGGTATGGTGTTTTGGGGGTGATGTGCAGTGCCATTTTTCCTCCAAACATGTTGTGTCTTATGACATCCGAAGATTTCAATTTTGGTCTCATCTGACCAGAGTATCTTCTCCCAGAATGTCATGGGTTTATCCAAATGTTGTGTCGCAAACTCCAAACGAGCTTCAACATGCTTCTTCTTCAAAAATGCGCCTTGTGTGGTGTGCGTGCATGGAGGCCATGGCGGTTGAGTGCATTACTTATTGTTTTCTTTGAAACAACGGTACCTGCTGATTCCAGGTCTTTCTGAGGCTCTCCACGAGTGGTCCTGGGCTGTTGGAGAACCCTTCTGATGATTGTTCTGACTCCTCTGTCTGAAATCTTGCGAGGAGCACCTGGCCGTGGCTGGTTTATGGTAATGCCGTGTTGTTTCCACTTCCGGATGATGGTCCCAATGGTACTCACTGGAACTTTAAGAAGTTTAGAAATGCGCCTGTAACCAATGCCTTCAGTGTGTTTTGCAACAATAAGGTTGCGTAGGTCTTTGGACAGCTCTTTGCTTTTACCCATCATGCAATGCTTCTTGTCTAACACCTTGGTGGTGAGAAACCTTTTTAAAAGGCATCAATCAGGACTATACCAGCTGATATTACTTTGCACTAATAGGGGGCAGGTTAACCTTCTGAATACTGACAAACTCCAGCTGCTTTCTTGGCTTGCCAGACCTTTTTACCCCTCCTTTTCTTCATGTGTTCAATACTTATTCCCTGTGCCATTTCACTTTATTACACATAACTTCATTTATGGACATAAATGTTTGGATTTCTTTCTATGTGTGCATTACTTGGGTTGACGCCGACATCTGGTGAAAATTTCGTAGCTTCGTAGATTAAAAATATGTTTTTTGAGAGAAATGTTGACATGCTCAATACTTATTTTCCCCGCTGTAGATAGATAGATAGATAGATAGATAGATAGATAGATAGATAGATAGATAGATAATCTTGCTTGCAGGAGCCACTGATACTGACCACTCAAAATGTAGATTTGGTGAAGCTACCATTTAAGGCAGAAGAGACCATGGGGGGCTTCTTTCGTCCTGCCAGGCATTGGCCTGAAGCCACATAAGGCACACCCATGGGGATATATCTGTTGGGTCCATTCTACTAGGCGTTGTCTGGTGACGATCTAACTTTTTGTTAAAAGGATTACATTCCAATTAAAGTTCCATTAAAGTTAGTGGCTGCAACCTCACAGATCTAATCAATTTATTTCATTTTGAAAGAATTTTGTCATGCGATAGGTCGATTTGATCAACAAATTACCTCAGACAGATTGATCTGGTTGGATCGTAGGAATATGAATCGATGCACCCCTGTCAACTGCTAACAAGAGTGGATAACCCAGTGTGTGTTTGTGGTTTTTTTCTTCAACAGAGATGTGTTATACGCTGAGGCTCAAGCCAGGATGCAGGCCTCCAACCCAGCAAACTTTGGCCCGAAGAAGTACTGTCTAAGGGAGTGCATCTGTGAGGTGGAGGGCCAGGTGCCGTGTCCTGGCACAACACCCCTACCCAAAGAGATGACTGGCAAATATCGTGCTAAGATGGCAGAGTCACAAGAATAAGAGACGGAAAAGGACGACAGACTCTTTTTTTTTTTTAACGTTGGACTATATTCTGGTGTTGATGGCAAAGATTGAATTTTTTTTATTTTAAAAGCTTTGGAATCGTCTCCAGTCTAGAGCTGCAGGACTCTGCAAACAAAGAACACCGTTCTTTTTACTCTATTTATCCATCCATCCATCCATCCTGTAGTTTTACACCAAACTGCTCTGACTCAGAGCTGGATTCTGAATAAACGGAGATTACTTTTAAATAAAAGTTACACTTTTTTTTTGCTTTGTTGAAAATATTCATAAAAAATATTTATAGCCCAATTAATATCTACATAAAAGAAAGATGAACCTAGAAGGTTCAAAACCACTAAATGTGAAAGAAATAAAAACAAATTCAATGGGAAATCTGATATCAATTAAGGTGAACATTTTCCTGAATTCATGATTTACAAGATAAAGGTACACGTAATGGTTCCTTTCACTCTAACAAAAAAAGTAGAAAGGTGTCCAAGAAGAAAGCCTGATTTACCAAACTAAACCTAACCTGCAGCTTAGTGAGCCAAAAGTGGGAAAAGTCCTAAAACTAAAAAACTGTTTGTTTGGGCTGCATTGGGGGTGGGACCTCAGTTTTAATATGACCTCTAATCACCACATATTTTATAAAGTTATATAGAAAAAGACACAATAATGGAAGAAAAGAGGTTCTTATACCATTGACAATATTCTTTTTATTAGTGCCAGGATGACAATTTCTAAAGATGAACATCAGATAGTTATTGTGTAGACAACCTTGCCATTTCCATAACTAAGATAAACTAACAAATACTGAAAAAGCTTGCAGAGAAACTCACTAAATCATATCAAATGCCACTTCATTTGCGTGTGGCAGATGCCATGAAAGAGCAGAGCAGGAAGATGCCATCATCTCGGTTTCTTAACACCGGTGGACTGAGCTGACAGAAAACAAAAATGAAAAAAATTCAAGTTCGGTTAGAGTGATCCAAAATACTTGCTGGCATTTATGTTGTGTTCGTATTTGTCAGCTGGAACAGTTTGAACAGTTAGACTCAAATATGAATGGGTTCTTCTTGAATTGAGCTCGTCGATGTTTACCAAGTAACTGAGCTGCTCTTTGAATGTATTCCATTAACCATTGAACAGATGCATCACAAAAACATCAGAACTGACAACACACAGCCAGAATGACATTTAACAGATGTGTTCAACCTGTACATTAAAAAAAAAAAAACAACCAAGGGGACTAGTTTAAGACACTTAAAACGTGACACCATTGTGTGCTTGCACAAACACCAACAGTTTCTTGGCTCTCTGTGGAATCACATGCATTTTTATGCTAACAAATGAGGCTTTAAATGATGGAAACAAATCCAAACTGAATCGATTTAAACCTTTTAGAGTCTTCATGTTACCCATCAAGGTTTTGAAGTTTCTAAACTTAGTTGTATTTATTCAAATAAAATAATTAAAGTTGCAGATTTTGGCGACGTGAAGCCAAAGTTACATTCATTGGAATTTCCCTTAAGTGTTGGAATCAAGTATCTGAATCCGCTTTGAACATGATCACCTACATTTTGATCAGAGCTTTATTCAAAAACAAAACTTTGTTCACGTATTTATTACTTAGTTTTAGCACATAGTTTGTTCTAGTTATAATCACATCGTAGTGTAAATAGTTATGGAAGTTGCAGTTGGTTAACATTGTGGAATTGTTTTTTAGTACTTACTAAAACTTCAAAAGTGTTCATCATCTTTGATCCAAAAGTGTTTTCCAAAGTGCAATTAATCCTTCAACTGGAGGAAAGCTCTTATAAAAATAAAAAAATGCTTAGCTAAAGTTTCTATAGTTAAAGTATTTTTTTTTTGCTAAAGATTTAAATCAAACCTTAACATTTCTTGAGGAGAACACAGACTAAACTCAGACTGGCTTCTGTATTTGACCTTAATTCAGATGTTTGTGTTCTTAGCATGCCTGTACAGATGAGCGTTACCTTTCAGTGCTAAACCATGTGCATGCTGGAGCAGATTCCAGCTCAGGACGCCATTTGTACATTGAATGTCATCGAATTAAGAGAATTTCTGTGTGTAATTGATAAACCTAATCCAAAGTAACGTTAGTGGGTTAATGAATCATCTATAGTGACTTGGTTTGAAGCAGGTGTTTAAGAGTCAGTGCTTCTTTCTCTTCTGCTCCTGCAGGGTGCGCTGCAGCTCTCTCAGGTTTTCTGACAGGAGCTCGACTTCGTCCAGACGGCCGTTGAGCTTTGCGTCGAAGATGTAGGCCCTAATATTGTCGATCTGCTGCAGCAGCAGCTCTTCTTCTATCATGTCCACGTCAGGCAAGTCTTCGTCGTCCTCCCCGTCAAAAGGGTTGGTGGAGACGTCGGGTGAATTCCCAGGAGCCTCCATGAAAGGATTACTCCCATCTGCGTTGTCCTCCTCAAAAGGGTTCCCCAGAGCAGCGTCGGGCTGTTTCGCCTCCTCTGAATCTACCTCCTCTTCAAACGGGTTGTATTCGTTCTTGCCATTTGTTACCTCACTGCGCTCCCTCTTGATGTCCTCAAAGAAGGGGTTGGAAGAGTCCTCCTCAGTGGGAGTAAGCTCCTCTTCTTCAAAAGGGTTTAGAGGGCTGCTGCTTTTGGTTTCACCACCGGGGGGAGTTATATGACCTCCCAGGCTCCTCAGTCTGGGTGGGGAGTCCTCTTGGGATGTTAGGGTTAGCAGCTCTGTGACAGCAAGGGCACTTGTTTCAGCTTTAGGAGTTAAGACATCGTCTGCCGTGCCCTCTTCCTCCTTCCAGCCTCCCGCCTGGCTGATATCCAAAGAGGGCTCCCAGTTGACGGAGGGCTGGGTGGAGCTGACGGTGGAACCCCAATGCCTCCTATCTTCCATTTCCTGGGCCTCAAGGCGCTGGAGCTCCCCTTGCTGCAAGCTTTCCTCTTTAGCCAGCTTCTCTGAGAGCGCGATGGCAATGCAGGTCTGCTGCTGGTCGTATTCGTCTTGCAGCTGCCGCAGGTTCTCCTCCAACATGGCTACCTCGTCGGCTTTCTGGGCCTCGCGTGCCTGACGAAGGAACGACTGAATGTTCTGGATCTGTTGCAGAAGGGGGTCTTCCAGCTCGCTCCGTGAATGGACGGACTCTGCGGAGGGCAACCAACCGCCGGCTTTGGTCATGCGTTGGCCTCTCTGGGCCTGAGGCAGCTCCCCATTAGCAGGAGAACAGATTTTTTCAGACTCCTGCCTTCTCTTCAGAGCCTCCTGGGTAGCCTGTTCAGCACATGAGAGATTTTAAGGAGCTTCATTCAGCAGCAGGAAACATGCATAAGCTGTTACTGGATCTCACCAGTCTCTCTTGCTGGAGTCTCCGCTCCTGTTCTTCTTTCCTCTTTCTTTTCAGCTCTTCATATTTCTCCTTAGTGGGTAAAGACATCAGTCCCAACAGTTTCTCCTAAAAGAGGAAACACAAAACAGCCAAGTCAAGACTGCAGGAGGTTTATTCTGCCAAATGTCGTTCTAAAGCAACTGGTTTGTGTAATATCCTAAAAGACTTTTTGGTCAAATTTTGTGTCTCACTAGGTTTTGCTCAAACATATAATCACCTGGACAAACAGTGTAGCAGAGTAGCGGATCATCTTCTGCAGCTGTAGCGCCTTTGGGTGGGGTGGGGGTTCATCTTTAAGCCCAAGTGTTAAAATCTTCTTACTGACAACAAAAAGAGCTCAAATAAACACACACACAGAAAATACAAACTTTTGTGCTCCACAATGGAGAAATCCTTCCAGACTGACACTTACCTCAGAGCATCGATTAGTTCGTAGTATTTCTGCACCTCCAGTCTTAGTCCACCAGCAGTGTCCAGGTTGTACGTAGTTTCTCCAGCGCTTTAATAGTTAAAAAGTCAGAATATGTGTTAGATGCAAAGTAACGTACATGTACACAAATCTGTAGTTTTTCTTTTTTTTTATTCAAAACATCTAAACAACGATTTTTGATTGTGGTTTAGTTTGTTTAAAGCCCCACTCCTATAAAATGTGTGCTTTTACTGCGTTCCTGTAGCATTTTCCTTATGAAAATTCTGCTTAAAATATTATTTCTGAGTATTCTTTTAATCAAATTATTGTGAATCTGTATCAAACAAGACAAATGCAGTTTAAAAAAAAAAAAGGCCATATTTGTGACAGAAAATACTCTGGGCGGGTCACAAGCTGCCTGCTCTGCTCCATTCTGATGCACCTGTAGACGACTAGACCCATCTTTGTTTTCCTCCTCTGAGCTGGCATCCGGCTCAAAACTGTACGGCTGGATAGCTCTAATAATGCTCGCCATTTTTTTTGCGGCTGTGATGGGTTGTAAGTTAGCGGGAGAGTGTGTCAATACCGAACTCTCAGTTATGGGTGGGGTGTAGTGGGTGTGGGGTTGCTCCATACCAACAGTCTTGCCCAAAACTCAGAGGTAAATTTCTAATGGACTACTACCGCTCTGCAGAAATTAAGACCTAGAAAACGATAGTTTTTTTTTTTTTTTTTTTAAAGAAACTTCAGCTTTTGGGAATCTGCAAACAGCAAATGCTGCGGTGGACTCTGACAGAGCCAAACACAAGTTTTCCATCCTCTGGGATGAAGATTTACTGTTGTGCTTCACTTCAATTGACAACTGCATGACTTTGAAAATGTTATTTGCTGTCAGAGAGTTCACATTTGTGTGAACGTACTTGGGAATACAGAATTTAATGACTTCAAGGTTCCAGACTTCTGCATTTAAAATCTTTCCTTCACTGGTCTTGAGAGAGGGAGCTGGGATGCTAACAACTCTAAGAGCAGAGACCTGGCAGAACTAGGCAACTTTGTCTGGGTTCATAATTTTAATGCAAACTCCAAAATAGTTATTGCTGATCTTTATCTGAGGTTGCACTAACTAATTACAAGTACCTAGTATGGTATTATGAATGTTTCTACATTCTACAAGAAAAAAAACTTGTGCACAAGACTGCAGGAAGTTTTGAATCTTGCTTACTTTAGAGATTCAGCCATTCGAATATAGTCAGGAGCTTTTTCATCCACCTTCACCATGCACATCCTCAACCTCTGTCAGAAAAAAAATGTTTTATTACAAGCAACTCAGACCACATGACAAAAGATGAAAGAAAGATAAAAACAAAATGGTTTTAACCCATAATAATCAAACTAACCTCATAAAGTTTCACTATGTCTGGGATGTGGTCCTTCTCGTCTAACTTTTGCTGTTTCTTCAGCAGCGTGTCCATACAGTGGTGACAGCAGCGGATCTTCTCGTCGTCCTTTTCCTCCAGCATTGAGGTTACACTGCTCAAGCTGCTAATACTGCCTCTACGCGAGCCCATACCACTGCTGCCACCTCCTGCAGGGAGAGTCTGGGACTGGCTGGGACTTCCAGGGACAAACAGAGCCTCCCGAGTCCCGTAAATGAGCTTCTCTGTAACAAGAGGAAAGAAATCTGGAAATGAGACACCTATGATCCCACCTGAGTGCAGAAGTCAGTACTTCAGAGGCGTTTTGATGCATACGGGCCAAAGGTAGGGGGACGAACTCCATGCATCTTCGGCACATGATGGAGCCACAGAGGCGACAGTGGTGCCGCCTGTTGCGGATGTTGAACTTGTTTCCGCAGTCGGGGCAGAACGGGACATCAGAGTCATTTACCCACGACACCACGGACTTCTCGATCGCTACAGAGAAGAACAAAAACTCAGAACTCAAGAAGATTTCCTTCTTAATGTTTAGACCAAAGAATACTAACACACCTCTGATCTTAGCCGAGTCGGAGTTGACTCTGTCAAATGACGTCAACTGAAACATCAAATCTGAAAGTTAGATCAAAAGTTCCAGCCATAAGGAGGAGAAAGATGCTGCTTTTGAAGGCGTACCTTCTCCAGTCTAATGATGAGCTTGTTGACTTCAATGACATAGTGATCTATTCTGGCAGCGCGATGTTTCTTAAAGTTATCCAGGTGACTTCTTGTTGCTCCTTTTAGAGTAAACAAAACTAATTGCAATAAATACAAAATACAAAAAAATACATGTGCTGCTCTGATATCAATACTTTCTTACCCAGTTCCTGAGGCTCCCACATATAAGGATCCACTCCACCATAGTAGAAAGACTCATAACTACCCGTGTCGGGCCTGTCCTCGCCATCTCGCTTTAAAAGTTTATCTTTGGCTTTTTTTGCCTTCTGAACCAAACCTGAATCACACAGAAAGGTAACAAAATATTCTAAATTCACATAAGATATCTATTTTTTTTTTTAAGTATGAAAATTGTTAATGAAAGCAGGATTTTTAACTAACTCCAAACAGCTACATTTAAGCTTATTAGCTGGATTGTCGTATTGCAAAAATGGGAATTTTATTATGTTTTTATTTTTTTATTTTTCTCAAGCTGCATTCTGACTCGACCCTTACTTTTGAGCTGGCCTCGGACATGCCGGTCATCCCCTGAGTGCTCCTCCTCATAGTGGCCTTGGAGTTGGTAGAAAGACTGCAGGTCCTTCAGGCACAACGGGCAAAGGAAGCCCTCTTTTACTTCACCTGTGCCCTCGAAGGGGGGTGGGTAGCTGGAGGCCATGATGAGAGTTGGAAGCCTTGTTTACCAGAAAGTGCAGGGCGGCATAATGAAGCTTCAACCCGCTGGTCACAAAGTGTCCAATGTCAGCCTCCTTAGCTTCATGATTCCTAAAAAAATGTTAAGAGTGAACAGAAGGACAAAGCAGACTGAGGTTACACATAACTTCAGGCTTAGTTGTGAAATCTCAGATATTTACAGTTAGGACTGCAAGTGGCTTTAGCTTAATCAAAAACCAAAACTTAATGCAAAAAAGCGTTTAATCGCAATACCGTAAAAAGTCATTGTAATAACAGTCACACTTATCCAACTGAAATGAAAAACTGCAAAAAAGATCCCAACTGAGCAGTTTCTTGAATTTTAATTTGTGTTAACAAAACATGTTTCAGGTAGTTTTATGATATATAAATTCCTAATTTGACTAATAAAATGTAAAGTTCACCTTTTTTCATTTAAATTGCCAAATATGCTGTTGGTTAAATAAATAAATTGCAATACAAAACTGATTTGACATTTAATTAGTTAATTAGAGTCATATATAACAAATATAATTGTTGACTTGTGAATCTAAATAAAATTGTTTTTGTACTTTGGCTGCGATGTCCAGCCGCCCTGCAGTGTTTTTTAATAATCTACAGCACTAACTTTAGTATTAGATAAATACAATTTTTCATGAAATCTCTAGTCTAGAGATAGGATTTTTTTCTCTCCAAATCTTTATCAATAAACAACATATGCAACAAAAATGTGAATGCCTAGTGGAAAGAAAGAAAGAAAGAAAGAAAGAAAGAAAGAAAGAAAGAAAGAAAGAAAGAAAGGAAAAAATACAAATTCGCAGAATTTATGTAGAGTTATAGTGCATCACATGACAAAACAAAAATTAACAAAGAGCCACAGAAGTTTTTTTAAGTACCTGTTTAAAAATGACATGAGTCGAAATAGCCAGTTTTGTTTTCATTTGATTGATGTTACCATATTGCATTGGTTTAAGCAAAGTGTATTAGGTTTGGAGTTTGACCATTTCTTTATGAATATGAAATACCCCCGATAATAAAGTTAGTTGTGTTATACAAAAAAGATTCCGGTCTATTTCGTCATTATAACAGCCCAGATTATGCTCTGATAATAATTCATGTTTGTAATGGACGCTCTTTGATAACGTTTATTTAAGGGACTTCATGAGTTGAGCCTAAAACCCCGTCGGTCCATTTCTAACATTTATAACCAGAATATTTTTTTTTTAAATTAAATCCTGCAACTTTGAAAAAAAGACTTTTTAAAAAAAAAATTACTAGAACAAAGCATTTTATCATCAGCATAAATAATCTCAAATTAAAATCTTGCTACATACGGAAAGTTACAGCTGTGCTAGCAAGCATTCCTGTTTTACATTTCATATTTAGGTTTGCTTTAGTCTAAGGCGCAAAACAGTGGGAACTAACAGAAGGAAAAGATCAGTGCTTTCAAATAAAATACGTAAAGTTAAAAGCAAAATTTTATACCGTTATTCCAAGCAACGAAGGAACGGTTTAGCCGTAAATCATGCTAGCATTATGAGGGTTCGCAATCTTTACCGCTTTTCCCCACTCTATTCCGCAGGCAGATCAAATAAAAACTTCATAACTAGGTAAACATGTAATCATATACCTTTCCATCCAGACGAAGAAGAGTTCATATGCAGAAGTGTATCCGACAATAAGTCTGCTGTTGACAATTTTTGACAGCTCCAAAGCAGCAGATGCAGTGGCTCTGCCTTGTCATGTGATTAGTTGAACATCTAAGGGATGATGAGAGGGACAAAAAGCACAGAAAAAACGCGAATTTACCTTTGGCAGCAGTGCAATTTCGGTTTAATGAATTCACTCAAGAACACATGACAAAAAGTACTTTTTTTTATTTATTTAAACACTCCTATCAGAAATAATATACATCTATAGTGAGTCCGAAATTATAGTTGTGGAAGAAAATGAAAATGGTTAAACTAAGTTAATTAATGTATGGACTAATATATTAGCTAATCTTCATTATGGAGATTTAGCAAGCTGATAAAAAATGCACTGTATTAAACGGGAAATATAGTTATTCATAATATTTTTCATAGTAGTTTTTTTTAGAAATAAAGTTTTGACATATACTCTTAATGTAATGCCCATTGACAGTAAGTAAATGATAACTCCCCAAGGCTTTTTATTTGGGTTTGCAACCATTTGTAATTATGTAAAATGTCGCCACCTATAGGTCACCCTCTGTAAGCTCTGTGATTAATTAGCATATTGATTATTAGAGACAGCTCGTGCCGATCTTCGGGTGGAATGGAGCTGATTAAATGGCGCAGTGGACACCTGACACTGCCCATCAGCGGCCTTACCTCATAATCATACTCGAAAATTTTCAATTAGGAAAGTTATTTACAGGCATAAATATAAAATCCAAAGATTAATGCTTTCAACCATTTTTATTTTTCCATTAAGTCATGACGTAATGCAGACAATTATTGAGCAAGACATGTTATTTGCTGTGGTAGTCTTTATAATTAACTTGGATACAAAAGAATAAAACACACAAAAAAGTCAATGAAGGGATTTTCTGGCTTGAAACGAAATCAATTTTACTTTATTTCTTCCTCACAGTGTGCCACACCGACGAGCCTGTCGCCTCACAGAGGGAACAGTAATGCTTTAAAACTTATTGCAAGCATAAACAATCTAAAGAACAGAGTAGCCTACATATTTAGTAGATCTATTAATGATAAATAACTAATATATCTAAATATGGCAAAAACCTTTCGGAAAACTGTACAGAAAAGTTTAGAGAATTACGCACAAGCGCCGTAAAGAGCATTTCAGAAAAATACTTTGCGTCGAAGAAACAATATCTGTCTGCCAACGATAATGGCACCAAAATAAAATAATAAGGCTATCATTTTTTGTTTTATTTTTGTAACTTATTATAGTGGCTTTATTTTTTTTTTACATGTATTTGTTTACAGGGAAGCAGTGCGCGCAGACCCTAACAGCATATACTATTCGCTTTCCACTGCATCCTCCTCATTCTCTTTCAGTGCAAACCTTTTACCCGGGTGCTGTCTCTTCTCCTCCTCATGACCCTCCTTAATGTTGTCTAAAAAATCAAGCAGCAAATTTGTTTTACTGCAATTATCAGGTTCCAACGCGTCACACGGGTTGCCCAATTCCGGATTGGAGTTATCCCAAAACCGTTTTCCGGGATGCTGACGCTTTTCCAACTCAGGTAGGTCAACCTCCTCAGCTGCTTCCCAGTCTCCATCGCTGTCCTCATCATCTTGGTAGCGTTTACCTGGATGCTGGCGCTTACTATGGAGCACCAGGTAACGCTTTCCAGGGTGTTGGCGTTTGGAAAGTTCACCAAGCATAATGATGGGGTTGTCAGAAATGTGTCCCGTCAAGAAGCGCTTTCCCGGATGCTGTCTTTTTTGGAGTCCAATGCTAGACTGGATTTCATCTTCGCGCTTGCCTGGGTGCTGTCTTTTCTGCGCGTTCAAGTACTCCTCGTCCTCGTCTTCCTCTCTCCTGCCCGGATGCTGCCGCTTCTCTAGGTCCTCCCTGTATCTTTTACCTGGATGTTGTCGTTTCGCTATCCAATCCTGCTGTGCGAAAACCCCATCTAGACAGAGACAATCACACATTCACGCACAACAAAACTTTATTAGGAGCCAAGTTCATTTCAAGAATCCCTCATCTGCAAGACTGCGTTCTATAGCCTGGTATCGGTGTGCGTAATTACGCACGAACAGTTCATTTGTGATCCGGAATTAAACTGGTAAATTACAATTCCCAGTTAAAGTTCCATCACAGCATCTTTAAAAAGGGAACAACTTTGATCTTTAATGTCGATTAATGGAATTTTTAATTCCATAAAGCACAGATATGCACCATGCAATAAATCAACCCATAAACAGAAACTATGTCCATATTAAATACACAAAAAGAGAACACTGATTTTAAACATTTGGAACTAATATTTTTCTCTCTCTGCATTTTGAAGACTTAAAGTACATTTTACGCACCATTTATGTCGTCTTCATCTTGCATCTTTTTGAGAAGGGATCTTAGGAGTAGACTTTCTGCTCTCCTCAGGATGATGTCGTCAATGGTGGTGGTTCGGTCCGTCTCATCTTCTGCAGAGATGCTCTGCGCATCGGACACTGTGAAGTTGCAGATCGCAAGACTGGCCAAAACGAGGAGGCATACCGACTTCATTATAATTGTTGTCCGTCTGTTGAAACAATTGGAATACAGTTTACAATAAAATGAACATAAATAGCGCATACGTGTACAACAATTCTCTACCGTGGGGTTTATTTTTAAAAAGTTGTGTAATGCGGTTTTTTTTTATACAAAAGCACTCAGGATTGTCTCGGAGAGAAGTACAAGGACAAGCTGTATTCAAAAGTGTTAAAAGAGCAACTATCCTCCTTAAAGTCTTCAATATAAACAAGAAGGGTTCTTTTGACACTTTCAGATACAACAAATTGAAATGCTAATTCAAATACAAAAAGAACTTTTTTCTCTGAAACGCGCCACACTCACCTTGGAAGTATCCGAATTCTCCGCGCCCCCAGCTTCTCACACCACCAGCAGATATTTTATTTTCTCAGATTCTCACAGCAGTTTGTGACCCAGAAGGCCAGGTCTTGAGGTATGAACGAACAACTTCTCAGCCCTCCATTTATACTTCCCGGTTACTGTCGTCATACTAACGCTAGAGTAATCTTTCAGGATCCCTCGTCCCCATTGATGTCACCAAATCGTGCGCAACTGGATACGGTGAAGGATTGTTTTTGTCTTGTCATTTCACAAACAAAGTGAGGCAGACATCACTTTCCTGCTTGTCACAAACTTATAAAAACATTAAAGTTTCTACTAAATAGTTATATTTGCATAAGAATGTGTGTGTTTAGTGTAATGTGCTGTTTTATTTGTAAATTTTTCATGCGTTAAGGAAAGGCTGCACTCATCTGGTTGCTAATCATGCTTGATGTACTTTCTAGTCACGATGCCACCCTGCTGAAAGTGTCAGAGGCAGGTCTGAAGTTATACATGAGTGACTGGAGGCAAGCGATGCTCCAAGCAACCAGAACAGACTAAACATGATGAGGCAGTGTTAAGGCGTGATGGCCTTTTGCATATCCTTCACTCTTCATTGGCTTCAAGATTTTCAGTATCATTGTAAAGCAAAAAGTTCTTGCCTCCCAAAATGATTTTAAAATACTCACTGAAGCAGTGGGATATTTCCATTGGCTTGCAAAAAATAAATAAATAAATAAATAAATAAAAAATAAAAATCAAAGTTAAATGAATATGAGTCCTTACATTTTTTGCACATTATGTTTCTATTAAAATGTCAATTAAAATCTCAAAACCTGTGAATTTTCAACAAAATTACATAATACATAATAAAAAATACATAATAAAAAAAGTATACACAAACTGTGGGTTTACAGCTCAGACATTTTTTAGGGGCTAAAATCACTTTGGGCCCCTAAAAAAGAAAGACAATTTTCTGCATGGAAAAGAAATCATTATTGAAATTCTGTATGTCTGTACACTGTGTATATTTTATAATATACACAATATAATATATATATTTTTAATTTTGTGTCAAAATGTGCACATTGAAATGGTCAGTCATAACTGAAATAATCAGTTCAAATAGGTCAGCTTTCCATATGTGAAATTCAATAAATTAAAAGCCCCCCCAAATAAACAAACAAACAAACAAACAAAAAAAGACCAAAAGAATATTGACAAAGTTAGTGTATATAGGAAATCTTTACAGCAGAGCTGGAGCTGTTTTACAAACCAATGTAACTAAAAGGACTCGACTGCACTCACAAAATCAGATTATGGTTAAATAACAGAGATAATGGATAGCATTGATCACAAACATATTTTTATTGTTCAAAAAGTCATTGTCAGAAAAAGCTTATTGAAATGGCAACAAGAAGGATAGACTGAGACATCCCATCTTTTAGTTTAATAAAAAGAACTAAAACTCATTCTATATTTGACAACAGCACTCCTGTAAGGGTCCTGATGGCTGATATGCTCTCATCTAGGGATATATGTCATACTTTATCAGCTGATAAACTATGACATTTATGAGCTCCAGTGTTGTTGAGAGGACATCATTTCTGATGGAATGAAAAATAAAAGATCTGAAAGTAGCTCAATGACAAACAAATAAATAACGGAAGGGAGGGAAGGGGAGGGGGGGCAGAGAGGGATATATCTGTTGATCATAATCAAGCAAAAACAGATTCCTGCAAGAAGGTTTCGTTGATTTAATTATTATATATCTTCAACGCTGACTAGGTGACGGCAGATGGTGAAGTTTAGATGGGAAGAGGGCCACTCTCTGCATACACACACTCATACAAACACACACACACACATGCAAAAGGCAAGAGTCCTGACATAGATTCTGTTCAGCTGTTTTTTCAAAGTGCTGGGGAAAAGGCTCAGTGATTTGCTGTGCCATTCATGGTTCATAAAGATAAGGAGGTTTGTGTGGTGCTAAACACAGCATTATATATTCATTCAAGAATGTGTTTTTTCTTTAATAAATTGTATTAGCTCCTACCTATAACCAGTGCAGTCTCTCATTATGAAATGTTTATTCAGTTTTCACATGCAACCAAAATATTAAAATGTTTTAACAACACTTTACAAAATTGGCAAAATTTTGTGTTTGAGTAATTATTCTCATTAACATATTATTGAATCCCTCTGTTTTCCTCATTTCCTCCAGCTGACAGTATGAGGTAAACAAGTCTAAAGTGAGAAAGACATGAAAGACCCAATAGTAAATGTAAATGCATTTAACAGAATCGTTTTTATTCACACAGCTATTGTCAGCATCAAGAAAACATGCGTGGGTGTTTTATTTCCTTTTCTGTGCAGAAGGAAGGATGACAGAATCCGTTTGGAAAGAAGCACGATCACTTAGATGTGGATGTAAAAACACGCCGCTGTTTATGTGAAACCATCAGTACAGGAAGTAAAAATACACAGCAGCAAAACAACAAAGAAACAAACTGCCACAAATGATGCTAGACTTTGATTTTGACTGCTGCCTGATCTTCTAACAGATGTCCAAGCAACAGAACTTTTTTTCTTTTTTTTTAACTTGATCCTTTTTCCTTGAAGTTTAAACGAGTGTAACAATTAGGCTCATTTCTACTTTGAAAATCTAAAAGAACAACTTCTTTTTATGAAGATTGGTGCCTTTCAGGTTGAGTTGACATTTTCTGTTTCAGTCCCCTGTCACTGCACACCTGTTTCAAGTTTTTGATGACTCAGCCATCTCTTTTCAGGTTGATTACTGTCAGTCTATTTAAGTTCCTAGTTTTTAAATTTGTCCTAAAATAAATTGTGCTTCATTTTGTTTCCTCCTGTTATTCACAGGGCTTTTCCTGTTCAAGTTCAAGTACTTTGTCAAGTTCGGCTTTTCATAAAAAGTTTTAAATTCTTGCCAATAATCCCAGTTTCTTGCAATCTAGGTTCAACACCACCAATTCTGGACACTTGAATTGGTCATCCTTATCACAATATCACATTAATATCTCACATAAATGGAGGAAAGTGCAAATCAAAGCATTTAATTCTTATGGAAACAATAATTTTTTTCAACCTGGCACCTAAAATCTCCTCGTTCTTAGAAGACGGTATGCGTAACCTGAACCAGGCATGTCCGAAGTCCGTCCCGTGAGCCATATGTGGCCTGCGTTGAAATTTCCCCCGGCCCGCAGGCTCCTTTCAAAAAGTAAATAATATGAAGCCGCCAGCACTTTATTAAAACTCTGTGTACATTTCTTGATTGTGGTTGGCTAAATTTTCATATTCACCATGAAGAGGCACTACCAGAAGAGACATGCTGTCTACGACAAGCTAACTGGGAAGGAACGGTGTGAAAACTTGACAAATTGACAATCATTTTGGTAAAAACATGTTAAGATGTATCAGAAGAAATTAAAAGTATGCTGTTGCAATAAAGTGCTCATTAAATAGTTTAGGTCAGGCTAAATGATTGGCCCTCACACATTTTCACCACACCAAATCTGGCCCTCTTTGTAAAAAGTTTGGACACCCCTGCCTTTAAGCAGAACACGCCTAGATGTACATTTTAGTCATTAAAATTGTAGGACATTAAACAAAAAAAGCAAGCAGGTGGATCGATTACTGCAGGTGTGGCAGCAATTAAGCTGCTTCTTCTCATCCCTATAAGGTTCTGATTAAAATGCTTTTCTTTTGATTCTTTAACTCCCACTCCTACTGCCCAAAGAAAGTGTGGTATTATAGCCTTTCAGTGCGGGAAAATCGTAACAATTGGTATTCTGGTCAGGATATAATGAGGAAAAGGGAAGGTTAAGTGTGTACTGTGTGGTGTGAGAGAGAAGGCTCAGAATCGTTAGCCTCTGATCTCTGTTTGTTCTTGACAGAGTCGAAATATATTCACAGTCATGGTGGACGTCTTGGGTGTGGGAAGAAACTTTTTTGCTAAGCATACATGCTGTGCTACATGTGGATAACGCCGCGTTGATCAGAAGCATTTACCACGAAGGAAGATTAGTGGGTTAGCAGCTATCACCATGGCTACCGGCTCTGCAAGAAACTTCCTATTAAGTATTTGCAGCACAAGGCAGTGCAAATGACTTTTGAAGAAGAGCCCCTCCTTTTTTAATTCCAATAAAAATAGGACTTTTCTAGGATGAAAGCTCATCTACAATATTATTCTGCATCAACAGTCGCTCATTAGATGCATTTAAAGACACAACTGTCCTTTCGATTTGATTTGATTCCTGGTCCTTTCAACTATTTTTTTGGGAAAACCTAAAACACGTTTTTAAAATACTTCAGCAAAAAAAACCAAAAAACATCTGCTAGATGTAACCTATTGACATAAACAACCATCATTCAGCTGCAACATAAGCACAGTTCATGCATCTTTGTCTAATTTATCCTTTTTGTGCAAAATAAGTAAGATAATGAATTAAAGAAAAGTCACTGTCTTGGAAAAAACAGGATACACTTTTTACTGAATTTTTAGCACACACAAACCCAAGTCATGCAAAACCAAAATATTGACTCTCTTGAAAATCATTTATGCTTTAAAATCTACCAATGTGGTTAGAAATCTACATTCCTCATTACATTTTCTTTACTTGATACATTTTCATCCCGCCAGTGCAAAAGCTCCATGTTGATGTGACCGCTTCTGTTGTTTAACACCATCATGATCTTTTGGTTTTGTGTACGACTATAGCTCACATTCAGAAGCTTTCTCTATTTGCCTCCTTCATTCACCTTCCACACCCTAAACATGGTGACTAAAAAGAAACAGAGAGAAAAAAAATGCAGTAGATCATGTAATGCTCCCAAGTGAACCAATTAAAATTGCTGTGCAGTCCACGATGACCCATTCAAGCTCTGGAAAGTGCTTTTCAAAGGCTTTGATGTGGACTCCCCAGTTATGACGTGTGACACAGGAGCGTCAACTACCAATTTACAAACAATATTTAAGCAATAAAAAATACCTGGTTGACTCTGAAAAAGTAGCATAGCTTGCATTAAAACAAACACAGTTTTTGTGTTGGCAGTAACTCAGCTAAATACACGACAACAGTTTTTGCCATTTCTGCTCAAAAATGTTACCAATGTTACAGCATAGCACAAGTCAGCACAATTCTGCAGTTTTCCCTCCATTTTCTTCTGCATGGACTGAAATGAGAGGTGTGGAATGTGGAAACCTGTCCCAGGAGTCATGAAGAATAACAGATAAAAGAGCTGATAAAAAATGTAGCTACAACAGTTTGTTTTCACAAACTTTCACATATTTAATATTTCACATTTAAATGGTAAAAGTCCGCTTCAATATTTTCTAAAACTGAGATTTTCGTGTTTGTTTATTTACCACGCACATTTGAAACCACATGAAAGGAAAAAAAGGGTGATAAATGACATGTTTGTTGCTTTGCTGGATCACCTCTTCCTTTAAATGCACTGTACATTTTTTGGGAACTGGTGAAAAACAAACCTGCTTTATTTTTGAAGCAAAAGGCTTTTTCTGCTTGGTTCAGGCTTTCAGCTGCTCAACAGGTCCGTTTTTTCAATCCCACTTTTCATTTTTAAAAACGCTCATGTGTTTTTTTTTTTTTTTTTTTAGCTAATAGCAGCTTTGAACTACAAGTTGGCCAATTTTTTCCCACACTTTTACAAATTGCAGCTTTCATGATTGCTGTCTTGTGAAGTGTAATTTTAGTTGGTTTTAGTTCAGATTAAAAATTCAGGCCAAAAATTATTCAAATAGTCTGTACTTTGCTTCAAGAGATTTTTTTTAGACCTTCATTTTAGCTTGCAAATAGGAATCTCAGGCTGCAGTTTGGGTCCTGCTCTTGAGGTTTTTTTTTCTGTGTGCAAAAACTAAATCTTTTGTGAAACTGAATTACTGCTTTTCATTTTTATCCATTATGCTGCGCTCATGGCAACTCAACTCATTCCATTCTATTTTTTCATACGTATTTAACATTCAGTTGTTTCTGTACATATTGTACATTTTTGTTTAGACATGTGAATTACAGTTTTTTCAATCTTTTATTTTATTCTATTTTATTTTATTTTCTTCACCACTCCAAGGCTGCTGCAATTTCATTGTATCACCATATACAATGACAATAAAAGGATTCTGATAACGGTACTTAAAAATGTTCAGTTTTGTTTACAAATCAGTGCTGGATAATGCAGTTGCCAGCTTTAGTTGGGGATTGGCCCATATGGTAACTCTATTAGTAGTCCTTCTGAATGCTGTTTGCACTCATAACTGAACTCAGAACCAGCAGTCAGATGAAATTAAAGTGTGACTGAAGTTTAACCTAATTGAAACATTGATTTTTTTTCTTATAATTCCTATAAGCAGGGCACGAAATGCATAACATTTCTGCTGAGAAAAAGACGAACTAACCAATTTCAAACAGCATTCATGACATAGTCTTAAAGGTATTTTAAAAATATTTAGGTGGATTGTCAGTTTTCTTTCAGATGTTCTTTGCCTTTCTTATGATGCTCCTCGTTTAACCCCTTGACTTCTGGATTGAATTCCTGCTATGAAAAAAACATCATTTGTTTTTTTAGTCAATGCTAAGTTAAGATAAGTTTGGAGCAGAAATGGTTTAATGCATATTTTCATCAATAGGCATCAAGGGGTTAAATACGTTAAAAGAACTTTGCATGAAAACCATATTTTGAAAATGTACTAAAAATACATCATTCTTGACAGCTTTTTTTGCCAGTCTTAGTTCTGTTTCATTGAATAAAAAAGAGTTCAAAATGAGTGAGACTCGCTAAAGAAACAATATGAAACTCTGAAAGTGTCCCCTATCGTTTTGAAATATGTGATTTCATATTAAAATTGTTGCCTTTTTGAGGTATTTTCTGTCAAATCCACCAGCAAGTCAAGACCCACTGACATGCCAGCCTTTAATGCAAGGTCAAACTTCTGTGTTTGATGAACTATGAAGACACTTATTGGGCTGATGACTCTCTGGTATCAGTAGTGCAGTGGTTAGCACTCTCATCTCAAAGCAAGGCTACTCTGGTTCAACTCCCTGCTGGGTCTCTTCTTTGTGGCGATTGCTTGGTTTTCCTTGAATTGCATGGGTTTTCTCCCGGTAGTCCGGCTTTTTCCCACAGTCCAAAAATATGTATCGTGGGTTAATTGATGATTCTAAATTATACTAAAGCTGGTATTTATGTGTATGCAGTGTCATGTCTCTGTGTGGCTCTGTAATAGACTTACAGACTGACCATCCAGGGTGTACCCCATCTCTACCCAACAGTGGCTCCAACAACTCTGGGACCCCAAAAGGGATTCAGTGGATTTGAAAAAAAAAAGATGGAGTCATCATAGTGTAATCTGAGAACATTTTATGTGTTTCTATCAGAGTTCTAGAAAATAAAGTTCTTTTAAAAAATTATCTCAGGTAACTCAAATAGGGATTGTTTTCGTAAAGAGATTACATATTTTAGCTGAACATTTGACCACAGAAGAACCAAATGGAAATGACCAAATTATAAAAAATAATAAAAATGGGTCAGAGCTTTTTATAGAAAAAGAAAATCAGAAATCCAGATTTTTTTATTTTTCAATTCCTTTTTTTTTTTTTTTTCTTTTTACCTCTGGTGTTGTTAGATATAAAATAGGCTGACATACTTTTGTTGCTCCAAATGTATTTACTTTTGACAAGCATTAATATCTCAAAAAAGGGATGGAAGACTCAATAAAGTTCAGGGAAAGTGACTAAAAGTCGAAAAGGAATTTAAAGACAGGTGAAACCTCCCATCTATATGTTCATGAAAAAAAAGAAGCTAGGAGTGGCAAGTTAACAGACAAGACATCTGAATGCGACAGCAGGGGTGCGTTAGGAGCGCCATGCAGAGGAAGACGACTAGACGAAGGCTGACACTGGAAAACAAAGTGACACAAAAAATAAATAAACAAATGAAATAGCCAGTGTGCGTGGATGCTACAGAAACCCTTTCCCCCAAAAGTGACACCAGCCTGACAGAGGTCACTGCAGCAGGGAATGAGTGACAGCTTACAGGGGGTGCTGGTGGAGATGGCCGACTGAAAGTGAATGTGTGTCGAGAGGAGCGTGTCACACAGCAGCAATGCAGATTCCGTTTTTCCAGATTCAAATTCTGTCTAGTTAGAATCTATATCTTGTTATGACTCAAGACTTTATTTACATGCTAATGAGAGATTTGTCTTATCATGACACTTTTACATTTAATGATGCATCATTTTTTCTTGTTTTGTTAGCTTTATGATGAAATAGTGACCTGATTTGACCTATCCTTCACTAAAGAAAAGATAGGATTGTTTGAAAAGCAAATAAGTAACTTATCTACTACTTGAGTTTTATTCATTTAAGGAGCATTGGATCACTTTTCATAAAATACAAACTCTCAGGAGTAATCCCCTAAAGGCCAAGACTCCTGCTGGTTGTAGTGAGTTCTTATAAAAAGGACATGATGTGGGGCAGAATGAGGGGAGTATAAAGCTAAGGAAAGGGGCTTTACTTGGCTTAGTGCATTTGCTGGGTTGAAAAAATGAAGGATGTTTGGCTGTTTACTTAATAAAATGCTTTTTAAGCTGGGCTGCTTCTTGCTAACAGGCAGGACTGGCCTTCCTGAGGTTAGTTTATTATAATGTGCTTAAAAGCAATTTGTTTTTTACTTTGTTGCATCTTTTGTCATTACTTTTAGGGTTTCTGTGGTTCATCAAACTTTGTTTTCCCTGATAGGTGTTGAGGATGTCCATGGTGAATGCAGATGAAAAAGCTCCTGATTGCATTTGAATGACTGAAACTCTGAAGTAAGGAAGATTCAAAAGTTCTTACAGTCAAGTAAGTCTTCAAAGCTTTGATTTCTGGTCTGTAAGCTGTGAGAAAAGTCATGTTATTAGAGTGGGTAATAGTAATTAGTTAGTGCAATTAAAGTAAAGAATGTCAATACATATTTTTAATTTTGCACTATTTTACAAATATGTCATTTTGGAAAAACTGTCTATTGTTATTTTCAACAATAATAGAGAAGTAAGAGATTTTTTTTTAAATTAGAAAATGATTTTGCTTCAAGATTTCACTGAAGCGGTATTGCTTTGCATGGAAGATGCTGAAGCTCCCACTGACACGTCTAACATAGACGTTTCAATATAAGTAAATTTGTTTACTATGAGAGATTGGTGGCCCATGGAGGGTATGGCCTTCCTTTGCACAAGGACATATAAATAAAGGACTGCACTATGATGTAGTAGTTAGAATTCTCACGTTATAGCAGGAAGATCCTGGTTCAGAAAAAGGATTTAGAAAATGGATAAATAAACAAATATAACTTTTTTTTTTACATGTAATTTGCAGCTGAACATACTGGACCTTTCACTAAAAATTAGAAACAAGTGCAGTCTGCATTTCATTTTTTTTTTTTTTTAATAATTGTAAGTTTGCATTATGAGTGAGAAAATGCACACTCATGAACAACCTCTGGCATTGGTGGAAGAAAAGATATGGATTTGCAATGTTTACCTTCAAATTTCACTTCTATCTGTTGCTGAGGGTCTATTGCCCTTAGAAACCCATTATCTCTCAATGAGCTGCACGGCACCTGTGTATTTTTTTCTGCAGGAGAATATGATTAGAGCACGATATGCTTCAGCTCATTCACCGCTGTGCTCTCAGTGTCTCTTTGTGAGTCTGTTCCTTTCCCATCTTTACACCACTCTATCACAGTCAGGTGGTGTCTGGGACCAGCCCTAATCATCCAAAAGGTACAGATCTTATCTTCACACATCTATCTAAAATGGTGGATGACAATTTTTGAGTATACCACCTTCAAGACTGATGGCAAGGAAAATATTTGGGGATTTACATCACCCTCTTAACTTAGACAGGAAAATCTACCTTTTTAGAAATATCCAAAGATTATTTAAAAGATTCTTAAATACTAAAATAGATTAATTATTTTATTTATAGAACATTTACAAAATGCAAATACATGTAAACAAAAAATGGGAGAAACTACTATCTGAACCTCATCGATGTGTGACACAATTACATTGTTCACTTAGTGCGGCTTTGTTAGCACTTCAAGTCCCCTGCAGTTGCATGCTGTTGCACTGTCATGCACAAACCATCAATCCTCTGAAGAGGATTGTGGGAAAGTGACTGAGTCCGTCTTTTGGAATATCGTTTCCAACATCCTTCATTGTAGTTCGTCTATTTAGAGAAAATGGCAGGAAGAAGCAAAGCATTTTATAAGTATGAACAGCATAAAAGAGGAATGCCACAACATGCAAATTATGCAGTGGTGTCAAATCTATTGCTCTGAGGAAAATGCTTAGAAACCATGTTATCATGTGGTGAATGAAAATTTTAAGCATAGAAGAGGTAGGAAAAAAACAGTTGTCATCAAAATTTTACTTTTTTGAAGTTTTTTTCAGACTTAATTTATTGTGTAGTGTAGAAAGTTTAAAAATGGGGCTGTAGCAAGAAACAAATTTAAAAAATGTGTTTTTTCAACCTCTTAGGTTTCGTTCATTATAGCAACTTCTTTCCCTTTAGCTCATTTGTACTTCAGCTTTTTTAAAGACAAACGTGTCATGGTTGGATGAAACAACAATACATATTGCTAGTCATATTAAAAAAAGGAAAGAACTGTTGTATTCTTCTATATGAATAGACCCCAAAACTGATATTTGATGGTTTGGGGAAATATTAACTTTTTGTATACACGTTTTGTACAAAAAAAGAAAAAAACATTTTCTTGAACAGAAATGTTTTTCCCTGCATTGGATTTTAAACAAACAAGAGTCAATTTCTTGTTTTATTATTATTTCTTCAAAGATAGTGGGTCTTGGCTTTTGGCTACAGAGGAATGTGTGTAATATGTGATATAATGGATCAGAGAAAAGTGCAATGGTTCACGGGCAGAACAGCACTGGGCATGTTGAAGATCATTGGCAGGCTTCACATGAACCAGCTGAAAAAGTACTGCAGACCACTTCCTGAAATTACAAAAGAAAACCCCTTTTTGGGGGAAATCTAAACATGTTTTTTGTGCTCTAAAAATTAATTACAAAAAAAAACACAATACCAATATAAGAAGAAAAAAACTTTATCTACATATGTTTGCCAATAAAAAGGTAAATTAGGTCAGAGTATCATTGCCAACAGATTCATTTTTCACAGTTTAATTTGATTTACAACTTACATACGGTCAAATATGGTCAAACTTCCAATTAAATTATTTGGTTATGAAAAATAATTTTAACACAACTGATGACAGAAACTGAGTATATATAGATTTTTCAATGATACATGTTTAATTTTTGCTTTAAGAACTAAACGAAGTTTTTTTGCCATGAAGAAACAAAACATTACTTAAAGAAATACTTGAGTCAAAGGTTTATTAAATCAATATAGCCTTTTCAGAGATCATTTTTATTGTTTAATACATTTTAACCCAACCCTAATATGTGATTTTTAGGAATAAAGAAAAACTGATAAAACTAACAGTTGTCTTTATTTCTGCTTGGGGGATTAAACAAACAAAAAAGCCATTTGGAGCTTTATAACATTTTTATCAGTGGAGGCTAAAACATGGCTAAAAAAGATAACCTGGGAAATGTGATTAAGAAAAAAGGTTTACTAAATTTGTACAATTTGGAATGGAAAGAGACCTACAGATAGTGTGGAACAAAAGTATTTTTCCTTGTTTTTTCATTTAGTTTTTCCTGCTTAACATAGGCTGCAATGATGACTAACCCCCAAGAAAAGGATGACAAATAAGGTGTTTAGTAGGATTCTATTTTAGCAAGACATCGATTTATTCTTTTCTTGCTGCCTTTCTTCTTATTGCACACATTCACACTACTTTCATCTGTTTTTGTGGCTTTTTTTGGCTCCTTCTCATACGCTGGACTTTAGGGGTCTGTGTATGCCGCAGAGACTGTGAAAGAGGCTGTGCGCCGCATAATGACAGAGTAATAGAATCCTCAACCTGGTGTCTGACCCGCAGTCATTTTTTTCATCCCTCTGTATAAATAAGTTTTAAAAAAGTTTGACAGATTTAACAAATTAATCTGAAGTGAGGACTTATCGAAGGCCCGGAATAAGGACTTATCCTGGGTGAGCTGGGGGATGACAGAAAGAAAATGATACTGTCCTTCAGTGCAACTGGACTTTAAAGACTGACCTATAAAGATGTTCACCACTCATCTGAATTCTTCTGTTCTTTAATTATTCTAATGTCTCAGGTTTGCCTTTTAAAGTCTAGCTGCCCTGAAGAACAGAATCCTGTGATAACACGGCCTGGATGACTGAGAATCTTCACAAAGATTTGGATCCTCAGAACTGCCAGAGAATCAATCCAAGGTTTTGTTTATTCCCAAAGTTCACTATTCTGACTTTGCGTCATTGATGACTATAGGTTTGAGCTTCAACAGAAACGAATTAGTGTTATCCTCTTGTTTTAGAGGGCCACCCAGTTAGTCCTAAATGTGGGGGAGAGCAGCAGCAGGTGATTGTTGTCTCTATTGATCTGTCCCCAGGAGACAGGAAAAGATGTTGTCCTCTCTTCTCTCTCTGTTGTGTTGCAGCCTGAAAACATAACTTTCAAATCTTCCTTTTCCTGTCAATGCTAAGAGAGATGCACCTGCTTCAGCACTAATAACATTCTTTCATTACCTCAGAGTAGAAAAAAATAAAATTACAGTCAACCTAAGGTTGCAACTTTTGTTCTCTAGCTTCATCTTTTCTAAAGAGGTTAAGTTAGACTAAGTGCCGCTTAGACCAGCTTTGTCATTTTATCTGAATTTGGGCAGAATTGTGTCCCGTCTCCAGAGATAGCAATACAGCCATTGTTTACTGTAAAGAGCAGGTCTGACAGCCTTGTCTGCCCCACCAGCTTGATCCTCTGCAAGTATAGAGCAGATGAAGATGCACTGTCTATTTATGTGGTTTGAGGAGTTTGTAAAGGTCAGACTGCAAAAGTTGATTTAGAAGCAGATATTGTTTTGCCATGATTGAACTCCTGTCAGAGTCCTATAAAGATGCTGATGGAAACATTTAGCCTTTAGAGGTAAGACTCAGATGTACACAACTATTTTTCAAAAACTTGTGTTTCTTTTATCATTTTTATCTTTTTACCACCAAAATAAAGCGACATGCTCCAAATTTAAAGAAAAATCTTTACATTGAAGCTACTGAACAACGGATTGGAGTTTTTCTGTTTTTCGCAAGTTGGCAATTAGCTTTGTTTTTGTTTTTAATTGAAACAGATAATAGCGTCTTCATTCTGTTTGCTCCGAGCTACACAAAAAATGTCTGGTTTTATTTCTGGAAAATGTTCAATCATCGTGAAACTGAACACTCTGGCTTAAAAATGGCTTCCTCTCTGTTTTTAGAAGTTTGAATTTTAAAGAATAGGCTACAAAATGTCTAAAAATCTGTCAAAAGGGATTTAACTAAAACTAGCATTTTGTTCTGACAAGTGGATAACACTAATTAGTTTCCGTTGAAGTGCAAACCTCTAGTCATCAGTTCATCAGCTTTTTCCCTCCGTCTCTGCTCACAATTCGGAGGCAAATTTCCACTGAACTCCTGTCACTCTACAGAAACTATAACACACAGGTTGGTTTTTTTTTTGGCTAAAATTGGCATAGTGAAAAGACCCCTAGGAACACTTTTGAAATAGATCAAAAGAAAAATGTATTAGAAAAATATTGCTCTTTTCCCAGCTATGATGACTGACAGCAAAAACTGCAGACACATTTGTTTGTCATGATTGATCACTTTTGCAGTCAGCAGTCTGAAGAAAGAGTGTGAGCGTGTACATGCAACTCTGTTTTGTCCTCACCTTTTTAATCAAATAACCCTTAATTATTCGAGTTACCTCTTTGATTGATTGATTTAACATTATTAGTAAAAATATTCTATAAGTAAAATCTTCTTTTGGCCCTTCCAGTTTGCAACCGTTAGATGGCGCTAAGCGGAAAAATGTTCACCTTTTGCTCAGAAGAAGAAGCCTCATGAAGCCTTCATTAAGTTTAGACTCCATGCGTTGCACAGTAACGCTTACTTTACAGTGAAAAGGCTCTGGTTCAAATCCTTCCTGGGACCTTTCTGCATAAGGTCTGAATGTTCATTCCACCTGTGTTTCCCCCCACACTCTAAATACATGCTTCATACGCTGATTGATTCATATAAATTGCCTGTAGATTTGTGTGTGTGATTCTGTGGCCCTGCAACAAACTTGCAACCTGTCCGGGGTTGAACCCTGCCATCACCCATGGCCAAGTTAGGCTCAGGCAGCCTTGAAAGGGATGCAGCAGGTCAAGAAAATGGATGAATAGGTGGAGGAATCTTGGTGTTCAACTACTGTAGTAATACTTTTTTATTCTTTTATAGTCTTCTTTAGGTCTAGTTAAAAAATATGTGAGTATGAACTTAATTTGATTGAAACACCTTGCTTAAGTTTTGAAATGAGTTGAGAAAAATATTTAAGAAGTTTACATGACTGTCACTTTTACATCAGAATAAAACACCAGTACTTTGGTTTAAACAAAACATTTTAATTTCATACATCAAAAGGTTGTTAACACAACAAATTAAGATTTTTATCTTGACGTAAAATTTTAAGGGAGTCCTTTAACTTTTTATGTTGAAACTTTACGTTTTGTTTCTCAGTGTTGAATTTAACCAAGAAGAATTGGGCAAAGGTGGGGTTCACCCGGGACAGTTCATCAGTGCTCAGAGAAAACAGCACACACTATTGATAGTAAAGTAAGAACTGGAGTGAACAATCCGTCCCCCCTTGTGTTCCATATAAGTACCCGCTGGTCTCAATAAGCTTTTATAGAGAAATAAACAGCTATTACTCAGTCTTCATGTTTCTCAGAACAACCATTCTTGCACGTCTACCTTTTATTAACATGTTCTTGCTAATTCTAATTTTCTTTCATGGATTTTTGCTGTGGCGCAAGTTATTCAAGTTATAAACTGATCATTCAGATGCCCCCAAAAAAGTAGGTGACCTCACATTGAATGTTCAAAGTGTTTGATTGACAGATTCTCCTGAGCCTGCTTTCAGTGGTAGGGGTGTGGCCTTCTAACAAGCTCTGACTGGAGGGAGTGGTTGGCATAGAAATGTAGACGAGCCAATCAAGCTTGCTGAGGATGTCTGGTTCCAACATGGCGAAGGACATATGGTGGAAAAATGGTGACTGAATTGACTCCATTTCATCCAGTTCTTGTCAGTACCAAGTGCCAAGTGATGGAAACATCAGGAAGAAAGAACATGAGAAACTGGAGAAATACCAGGGACTCAGAGATGAACTGGAAGAAGCATGGAACGTGAAGGTAGAGGACCCGAGCTTGAGGCATCAAACACCCGCAGAGGGTGAGAGGGGCTTTTTTTTTAATAAATATAAATGTCAGTATTTCCATATACCAGACATACATTCCCATAATTTCAGACTTTTTATGTTGGTGGAAAGGGCAGGGCAGGTGATGGGAGATTCTTTATTTTTTTTTTTTTAAAGAAAATACGTAACCATGTCCCTAAGAAATATATTACTGTCTTTTGTGCTCTTTGAAGTTTTACAGCAGATGAATGAGTCAATCTTCACAGCATTCATGATTCTCAATAGACTCACAGATGACTGCTTATAATATAGACACTCTCACTGAAAACTTTTTTTTTAAATTTGATGAGGATGTTTTTTGTTTGGGACAGGAAACAAAAAGAGAAAAAAAAGCCTGACAAAGATGGGACAGGTGGTGTTTTATTTATGTGAGTTAAGTTAATTATGAGATCACTTTAGTTAGGCTTTTTTGTTTCTCCTGACTTTCCATTGAGCTGGACAGAAAGTAAACTGATTTCACTGAAAATGGCTATGAAAGGGAGGAAAACATAATGGAATAGTGATTGTGGTGCTGGTCGCCTCCTTATTGTCCAGTGTGTGTTTTTGCTATCTGTTATGTCACTTACAAACATGCACACACACACTCACACACACTCACACACACACACACACAAACACTCACAAACACAGACACACAGGTTTGTGAAATTGAAGTTTGAAGGATTTGTGTCTTTAGTGTCTTATTTACCTGCTGCTGACTTATTCCTCTGTCTGCATGTGATGCAGTTATTCCCAAAGAGGAAAATGGATTTTAAAAAATGGATCCTGATCCTTTGACTCAGACGCCTTCTTTGTCATCATTCTCTCTTTCCTGTTTTGTGTTTGTGGAAAAAAACCTGTTTTTTTTCTTAGTTCCACAGTCTGGTGAAGAAGGCTTTTGCGTGTGTCGTTACCTACACACATGTAACCTTAGTTGGCTTAAATGACTCTATGTGGCTTTATGTTTTTAAAGAAAATAGCTTTGTGATCAGGTCGAGTGCAAAGTTGATAGAATACAAAGTTGTCCAGTCTTCAACCACACTCATACTGAAATAGTTTTTTGTTCTAATATCAAAACTTTACTGGGCTCTGATTAAGAGCTGCTGGACTGCAGAGAGAACAGAATTGTTCTCAAAACACTGCCAGGTTGGTTTTTGTGTAACTGGGTTCAAAGACAAAAAAAAAAGACTGGAAAGGAAATTGTATCTATTTTATTCATGACCAAAAGCAGCTCTTTTGACTTACTTTCATTGTCTGACTTTATTATAAAGATATTTTGGGAAAAGTGTAGTGGATACTTACCCGGTAACATTTGTGCACATAGTAGAATGATAGTGTTTGTTGTTCTAACACAGAGGAAAGGTCTAGATTCTGTGGTGGTGTTTGACCAGTCTCATGCACCATCCTCTGCATCCCCGACCTCCTGTCTTTGCTCTCCATCAGACACCCCATAACTGTCCTGCTGCTTTGCCATCCTGCCAACAGACGCCTGCCTCCTGCCTCACCGAGGAAGCCAAGAAGCAGAGAGGCTGACAGTCTGGATGACTCACCACCCCCAAAGGAGTCCTCTGCAGCAACCCTTAACCTCGGAAACTACAGTACCTATAGTCTGGCTTTGAGAATGGAAGTATGTGAAAAGCTGATATCAAGGCATTTTTAGATAGAGGAATATGTATTCTTTCTGCAGTTATAATGACTTCCTGAAAGTGCAAGTCACCCACTTTGTGTGTGCTAATGCACCCTCATAGTATCACTTGTGCTGGTTTTTAATGAATTCCTTGTCAACAAGCATTGTGGCTCCTCTTAGCCTTTAGCACAGAGTGTCCGTAAATCTCAAGTGTCTCTGAGCTCACATGCACTGATGCCTACAGCTGTGTCTCTTCTATTGCTTTAAATACAATCCTTGGTATTTTCTTTGGCACTTTGAAATTCTTATATTGGCCTTGTAAACTTTGGCATGTAAACTTTACTTTGTATTATTTTTATCTTGTTATTACATTCTAATTGTTTACATTATTATCTGCACTATTAGGACGCACTAGATAATAACATTCCAATGATTTCACACAATCTGTTATATCGCAAATGGAAACCCTCAGAGATGTTATTTTTCCAATCACGTGACTTGACTGCTGTAAAAATGTGCTTTCTGTTTGTTTAGAAATGATTCAACAAAAAGTAACTCTTTGTTTAATAATTTATTTTAGGGCTATTGTTAGGAAATTGTTTTATTCTTGTAAAAAAATAAATAGTATGATGGTTTGCAATATCTACCAATCAGATCACTCAATTTTTGAACACAGTGTCAATGTTATTATTAAAAGTATTAAAATACATCCGAGCATGATCATTTATGTCATCCTTTTGGATGTGATGCTGCTGTTCAGTGAGATTAATCTAGTGATCTTGGGCTTAATCTCTTCAATTGTGCTTTGAGGCGGCTTCCCTCGACAAAACAGTGAGCAGTAATTGAGGGTTTGGTAACCAATTATTAAAAGGATTTCTTGGCAGCAACTGCCACCTAGATATTACCTATTGTAAACCGCTGTGAGAAAAGAAACACTGAGCAGGAGCTCATAGCATTTGGAGACGAAAAAATTATATCTGCAAGAGATGGCAAGATAGCAAAAGGTTGTTATTGAGTCGGCGTGCGTGTGCGGTTGTGTGTGGTCATATGTGACAACGATGGCGCTGTGTGCTGTAATGGAGAGGAAAGAGCATTAGGCACACTCAACACTGAGGCAGCAGGAACTTGCAGCAGAACTCCACAGAGCCCTCTCCAGCTGTAATCAGCCGAGTGAGAGGGGAGTCACACCTTCTTCTACCTCCATACAAACAAGCTTTGTTTCTTTGCCACCTGTCTCCCTCTCTATCACTTGCTTTATATTACAATCAACCATATTAATTTATGCTTCCATCTTGATAGTACTCCTGTCGTTTAACCAAGAGCTGTATAAGTCTAAAAAAACGGTCTTCCGATGGTTCTCTTTAATTATAAGAAAGCTCATCTTTCTCATCATCCTTTGCTCTCCACCGTCTACTAGTCTCTGTTGAGTTTTCTGTTTTAGAAAGATCCTCTCTGTGCCAGCGGTGACTCCCTGGCTCCCTTAAGGGGGGAATTCATGAATAAATGAACAGAACCGGCATATTATAATAAGATTGCTCATTTTGTTGCATAGCATCCTATGTGTGTGTGTCTATGTGTCAAGGTGAGACTCCAATTATCTGAAACCCTTCTTATAGATTTTACAGCTCTGAGTCAAACTCAAAATTTCGTACCAGAACTTTAATCAACTTATCTGAATGTCTTTGTGCTTAACACTTAAACTTTCATTTTTTGGTTGCCATGTCTTTTTGAATTTCCAAGTATATTTGTTGTTTTCATATATTTAATCCTTATAAATTTTTACAAATGTCAGTTAAAAGTTAAGAAAACACTGGTTATTTTTTTTCTCAGATAATACGACTGTTTAATTTTTATTTATTTAAAAGTACCTTTGTGTACGCACTTTGTGATGACTGGAAGAATGCAAGCACAAGAAAAACATGCCGTTTCCCTACAAATGGCTTCCTGTTGTTTGAGCAGGCCAAACCTTGCAGCTTTGGTCAGTCTTTTGGTATTGACTTCATATTTCAGTTTGTGTTTTATGCATAAAAGGTTTACTGTTATGTGAATATGGCAGGATTTGAAAATGTGTTGGCTCAAGGAAGTCATGAGTGGAGTAAACAAGATTTTAATTCAGCGTACATCTTCTTTTTTCAGGCGAAAGCCAATTTAGAGGTGCTGCTCTGGAAGCAAATGTGCCGCCTCTGCTCTGTGATGGATGGATTCACGCAGATGTCGCACTGCAGGTGTTCTTTCACTCTTACATGGTGATATTTTACTTGGTTTTAGGCTGTAAACATTTTAAGTTTAACCAAATATTTCCCTGCTGCCACATTCTTCTGTGTTTTATCTCTCCTGCTCTGAGATGCCAAATGCTAAGTTGTGCAGGTAATTTGGTATAAAGAAATTAAAAGAATTTCCCCATCGTGGGATAAATAAAGTCTTATCTTATCTATCTATAATCTTTTAAGAACTGTTATATTAGAAATTATTAACATTAATTTATCTTTGACAATGTTGTAAATAAAAACAAAACAAAAATAAAACCAAGAAACTAAACAGATGAAGCTCATGCAAACGTCACCTATATCAAGGCTAAGATGTTAAACACATTTTCTCTTCAGCGCAAACATGTTTTGAAAAATTACAATTTTTCACTGTTCTGGAGCATTTACTGTTTTTTTTTTTCTTTTTTCAAGTGAGCGTATTGTTGACCCTTTGACATTGAGGGCCCCTGGACATTTGTCCAGATTGCCATCATGGTAGATCTGAACCAGAGTCCAACTCTGCAGAACTGCAACAACACAGACATTTCTTTCATGTTGTTATTTGTTGAGTTAGCAGAGCCAATAAGTTATAAATGGAATCATTTAACAAAAGTAGAATCATTGCATGTAAAGCAGCAAAATACAGTGCAAAAAATTTGTAAAATGTTGGAGGAAAAATTGTAGATTGTCTGTAAGAGATGCTTCAGCTAAATTGAAATACACTGGATTTTTTCTAATACAACAAGAGGAGTCTTTTGTTACTTTCTCTTTCAGCAAGAAAATGCTCACCTTTTTTTTTAAACAAGGTAGGGTTATAAAAAGTGACTATGTATAAATATATCACAGTTTTGTACTTTTACTAATGTTTACTATGTCATCTTGATCTTTTTGTTTGCATCTTTGCAAGGAAACAGACATAAACTATTAATTTACTCTGCTGAATGTGAAAACACAGAGCTTTAATAAAAAAATTGACAATAAGCCCAAAGGTAAGCTTGTCACAATATCCCATTCTGATTAAAATCAAGTAGCTAAAACAGACAATAAAAAAGTCATAAGTTGCAAAGAAACAAGTGTTACTTCTCTTCAAAACGCCACTTTTGATCCTTGGTAATGCTGTAAAGGAGCTTAATCCCTGCAAAATCCACAGTTCAGTGAGCGTTGCCCCAAAACACTGTTAAGCACATAATCCCAATCAAATCTGGATCCGTCATGTTATAATGAGGAGCTACCAACTGTCCCCAAGAAGAACCTTTATGTATAACCCATAGAATTGTTAATTGAGTTCAATCTGTTTTTGTCTTCAAATGCCTGAATCTTGAACTGCGTGCAGTGCAGCTGAGAAAACCAAAAATCTCGTTGTGTGATATATAATGTCTATTTTGTTGCGTTAACTAAAGTGGTTTAATGAAAATATATCTTTGAGCGTCACTCTCCTTTAAACTGCCCTCTTGTCCCTTCTCTCTCTCTTTTTTAATTCATTATCTCAGATCAATTAGACACACACTTGCTCTTTGTGTTATACAAAGGTGGTCCTTGTGTTATAGAAAGGTTCTTGTGAGGTTACGGACACACCAAGCATGTGACACGCCTAAAAGCGGGTTCTTGAACGCTAATTTAGCCCATGGTGTTCACACAAGCAGGGATACTAGCGCATGTACATACAGTTGGAAGAGGCTCGGTGCAAAATGTTGAAGGGGTGCAAACTTTGCGAATCTTACTCCAGGCTTTTTCTTTCACGTCTCTATTTTGATAAATGAAAGCCATGGTGTGGTCCTGCGACAGACTGGCAACAGGTCCAGGATGACCCCTGCCTTCGCCCACAAGGGACAAAGCGGGTTTAGAAGATGAATGAATGTATGAATGAAAGACCTGGTGTCATATAAATCCACCCAGACACAAACTTCAATTGTTAATCTCTCCTCATGATCGATTTTCAAATCTTTGGCACTTCCATGCTCGTTCAATGGCGAAGCGTTTTGTACGTGTAAGCTTGAAGCACGCGTTTATGCTTGTTTATGCAGGGCTACATCTGCCCTGACAGCATTTTGGCTTCATGCAGCAGTTTTGTCTCAAATCCTGAATTAAAATGAGCCATTAAGGTTTACTTTGGCTGTCGGAAGTGGATCTCTAACTCCTCAAAGAACATCATTTTTAAGCTTCTGTGTTTTTTCGCTCTGAATTTGTCTTCTGTTACACAATGCAGACATTTTTATTCTGCTGTTTGTGTTGTAAATGTATTTCTTATTTTTTCGTCTGTTTTTTGTAAAATCTTGTTTATTCAGCTTCTTAAGATCAGATACTTGACTTTTCCAACTTCTACTAAATATTTGGAATTCACTCTAAGCATTACATCACAAACGCCTGAAAACTCAATTTCCATTGTTTCTTGTTCAATGAAGCCTCTTGTGGTTTTAATATTTTGCCTCCTTTAGCATGCTGTGAAAATTTCAATTTAGATATACTTTTTAAATCTAGAAGTAAATACCAGCCATTATCTGGTTGCAGTTTTAAGCTATACTGTGGAGCTTTGAAACTTTATTCTTGAAAATTATGTCTATTGCAAGTGAAATCTCCCTTCAAACATTGCTAATCTTTGGCCAAATCCAAATTGCTTCCCTACCTCTACGGCTTCTCCCAATTTATACCTCCAAGTGGAGAGATATGGGAAAAATAAGACGTTATGGACGTTACTACGATGATGTCATCAAAAGTCGCTGGTCATCTACGTTAGTGTGTAGGTGCCAGCACTTGGAAAATATATAACAATGTCGGTTTTATAACTTTAAAAAGTCATGCAAAAACAAAAGCTCAATATTCACATTTAAGTGTAATGTCTGTGCTTCAGAACCACGTAAAGAAATGTGTTTTCCTTTGTGCCACAAGTGTGATGCGGATCACCCTATACAGGCGGAGGGATAGCATGCCTTAAAAAAAACACTTTCGGATTCCTTTAAAGCTTCAAATGCCCCTACATCTGGAATGATAGGGAGGAGCCAAAGGGGTAGGGAAGTAATTTGGATTCGGCCTTAGCCTATCTACCGTGAACTTTAGTGTGAAAATGTTTGCCTCCATGACAGAAGTTGAATGGGTTTGATTTATAACTCCACAAAAATTAGTTAAACAATCACACCCCATAAGGTAAAAAAAAAAGCAAAAGGTTCCCCAAACTAGGGTTTAGGGGATGAGTTGCATCTGTGTTGCGATCACTGCATTCTGCAGATACATACACTCTGGTCCATGGGCATACATAGCTAGTTTAAGGGTTTATTCTTTTGGAAGATAATGACGTTAGAAAAACAGAACTTGTAGGTTAACTTGAAATAATGCTGAAGTCTCCATACTGAAACTTCACTGAACTGGTTTATGATAAAGTGGAGAGAAGAGTAAAAGAAAATCAAGTCTACAGAACCCCTGTAATAGGGTTAAGAAAAACTTTCTGAACAACAATAGATTGTTTTTTCTTTTGTATCATGACTACTACACGTGGGTTAAGATGTTCTATCTCAGGTGTATTTTGTAGAGATGAATACTTAAACAATATTTTGGTTTATGAATAAATTTCCCTTATTTCTTCTATGCCTTCATTTGAAAGGAGTATAACACAATGAGCTGTGTAATTTTCCAGGAAAATGAGTGTGTCAGAGTCGCTGTTGTATTCTCAAACAGAGCAGTAGACATTCAGTAAATAGTTGCTTAGCAAACTCTAACGGATCAGAGAGGATTTGACAGCATGAAGTGAAGTAGCATCACTTAGAAAATTTTAAAATTATACAGAAATGTTAACAAGTATTGGAAATAAACACAAAAACTGAATGTATTTGCTTTTATACTGAGTGAACAACATTCTCACATATACTGTCAACTACAGTTAGTTTATTTCTGTTTTTGCCTTTTGAATTGATAAACTTCTCCTTTGGCACAGTCGTGTGTCTGCAAGATGCAAAAACCATGAATGAAACATAAAAATTAGCAATTAAGTAAAGGAAAATGACACCAAACATGGGGGATTTTTAGTTCCCAGAACAAATCAGTAAAAGCCATGGAAAAGCAGAAACCAAATCTTCCTACCCAACTTCCCACAGAAAAGCGAAAAAAAAAAAAAAAGGGAAACTTTAACAGAATCACAAAAACACAAGAATACTGAAACTAAATAACCAGACACCTGAATACTAATCTCCAAACACAAATGGCAATTAGCTGTATTTGCATTCTGTGTGAAGATGCAGAAACACTAAGGAAGGATGTAGAGGGGTCCTGACCTTATCAAAGACTGAGCAGCTGTGGGCATGGTCAGAATGCAGAGTAAACATGTATTTATTTATTTATATTAGCAAAAGCTGAACTCTGTTTTCCAAATTTCTTTTCTCTGTTTTACCAAAAGGTGAAGACGATCGACCCTCTACTAAATGGTTTCTTGCAGAGTTTTAGTAGCTGTTGAACAAATTAATGGGCATTTTCATATCAATACCTTGTCTGTTCATAGTTCTTTCTGAGTGTCACGAGCTTTGAATTGTGAGGAACATCAGCATCCACATCAGGTTTTGCAGCGGTGACGCACGTCATTAACACACATTTGTTGGCGAAGAAGAAGAACAATTCACAAGATGAGGAAAGGTGTGTGTTATGATGCTGAAGGAGATCAGATGAAGGAGGGATCACATTTTCCAGTTGATGATATGTGTCCCAGACGAGGAAGACAGAGCTTTTCAGTCCCCAGGCTTTGCCATGTCTGCCCCCTCCCACTGTGCCCTGACTAGGCTGGGGATCAATCTTTGGCTGCCCGTCTCCACTCCTTTATTCCGGCCTCTTCATTAGGCCCAGCCTGTGAGATTGCATGCTCTAATTGACGAGGGCCACTGAGAGCCAGCATCCTCGTCTGCCACTCTCTCTGTGAAAGGGTCGCCAGGTAGCAGCCGCTCACACTAATCTTTCCCATTATCCTTTGCTCTACTGTGGGATCAGGAAAAAAAAAAAACAGCCTGCCTTGCTGGTGCGTATGAAACATTTATGCATGCCTCTGTTTGTGAGTGACTGTAAGCTTTGCTTGAGTTCTTCGTAGGAACAAAAAAATGTTGGTAAAAACAGCTTCTAGAGACACTAATTCACCATAAACCGGCTCCACCAAACTTTCTGTTCTGCAAAAGAAGAAAAAAAAATAGAAGAAAACCTCTGACATAATCACAGAAGTTTGCTGGGGTAAATATTCAGCCCATCTGTCACATCCGTCTCACCACCGAACTCTCATGTGAGAGTGCAGCCTTCGTCTCATTCAGTGCCTGTGATGATTCACACCACTCATATGTCCAATTTCACTTTCTAATCACTATGATTGAACTTTTAATCTATAAGTTAAAATCAATTTGCAGCATGACGGTGTTCATTTGCAGGGCCAGTTAAAGTCATCAACTTCCTATAAGAGAAATCCCATCCCGTCGCCAAGACAACAAATGTTCTGAGAGGGAGTCGGAGGTTTGAGAGGATCGTAAAAACCAAAGACGAAATAATGAGAAAATTAAAAAAACGTATTTTGCCAAATGTTTGTTTGTTTTCAGTGTGTTTGTTTAACCTTTTCATTTAACTTAAATTCTAACATTTTGAGGTCAGAGGCATGTCATAAACCAAAACACTTGTGAACCACAAAAATTAAACCAAACAGTTAGTACCACTGAAGGATAATAATTCATAACTACAAAACATTTTTCTTTAAATGAGAATTTTTGGATGTGTATAAATTAAATTGTGCCGTTACCTGTGTCTTTGATGTGGAGCCAAGTTTGTAATGTAAAACAAGCACTTTCATGAAGGCAGTGAGTTGAGTCTTACTCATGGTTTTCTACGTAATGGGATTTTTGACAGTTTTCATTCACAGCAATTCGAGAGTGAAAATCAAAAATTCAACAAAATCTTCATAGAGTTCACAGTAACTCATAGTTTCAAAATTGGAAAGACGGGCATTTGTACAAGTATGTGGACAAAGTTGTAAGGAAAAGTGTAATACCAAAGACAGAAGAAGGTTAAATATATACTTTAAAAAAACACATTTTCATAGTGAATATTAAAGACAAAGTGTGTTTTTGTCTACTGTTTTTTATGTACTGGAGAAGATCATGTATTTTGGAAACAAAGTTTAATAGCAATTGTAAATTAAATTTTAAGACAATCTAAACAAATTCCCCTGAAACAACTAAATTCAGTCTCTTTTTTTTACTTTAACACAAAAATTAAATGTTGTTCAACAAAGCCCTGATCATGGCTTGTGTGTCAGAAAATGTCTTACATACAAGAAAATGTAGAAAATGATCTAAAAGAGCTAAACAACACTGTTTAATTAAATAAATGATTAGTTATTAGTTATTGTTAAAGCATATCCTTCTGTCACTTTTGGGGGGTTCCTGTCTAAAACTTGTCAAATACAGCAATAGAGCCTAAAATTTAAAGTCCTGATGTGTCTGTCTCCAGGTACAAACATGGATTTTCTTCCTCTCTTATTTAGGAAACTCACATTTTAATATCAATAGATGCCTATAAATGTCTGATATGTTTGTTGTTTTTAAACTAAATAAGAAGGGCACAAAAGAGGCATAACTTTAAGTGCCTTGTGACAAAAAATGTCATTGCTCCTACTTTCTCCTATGCAACAGTGCCACCTGCTGGTTCAGCTTTGCAGCACAAAAGAATGACTTCTTTTCAAAGTAACATTGGAATAGAAGTTTGTGTATTTCTTTTTATCATTATTGTTATTGTTGTAATACTTCTACTACTACTACTACTAATAATAATAGAGAATCTTTATGAATAAAAGATGACTAACAGTTGAAAGGTCGGACTTTGATTTCATATAGGAAAAAATATCATGTTAATGTTCATAATGTGGAAACGGAACAATCCTTTAGAATCATTTTAATATACAAAACAATCTAAAATCCCAGTTTGTTTATTTTTGCAACACTTTTTAAAAATGTATAATCTTAACTATTTCATTTTGAGTGTTTTTGACTGACACTTGGACTTTACAAGAAAAATGTCTCACTTTATCATCAAAGTTTATCCTTACTACTCACTCAAACATCATTAGAAACGACTGGAAATGTGTCAACCTATAGCTTACAGAAAGTGTAAGAGTGAGTCATCTTATACTAACACAATCTTTGATTCCCCTTTCACTTTTACGCCATGACGTCAGAAGGGTGCTGTGAAGCGTGAACAGAGAGGGCGGCCCGTGGTGTTGACGGCACCCGGAGGCTCAGAGGAGGTTTGTCGCTCGCTGGACGGCTGTGTCGACTCCAACAGTTTGCTATCACCCGTGTAAGTGTTAACGTGTTTTTGAGCGCCATATATGGAATTATTTTGTGTTTTTCAAACATGCGTGCTGAGTTTCTTTCTCATGGGTTTGACTAAAATGTTAACCGTTAGCGGCATATATATTTTAAATGACACACTAACACATTGACTGTCTCTGTCAACTTGAGTCCGCTAACACATTGCTGCCAATGAAAAACAAAAGGCTGGCAATAAACATTTTTAATTTTTTCTTTGTAACATTTCTAGGAAGTCTTTAAACATATACGAAAGTCCTTCTGCTCATTTTTCGGTGGAGCGTAAAGTACGTTTTGTGTTACCCAGCAGGCAATTGTCAGGCTCATCTTTCGTAACGGTCCTTATACTTCTCCCCTGCAGTGTCAAGTGCAGTTTTTATTTATTGGCATTTGATGCTGGATGCTTTTGTGCTAACATTATTGAAATGCTGGACATTAGCTGCAGCTTTAGTTTCAATAACAATCTAATTTATAATGTCATTGGCAGCCGGCGCTTTCCAGACCCATGTGTCAGCAGGACCTATGTTTAGTCGTGAGTCTTAAAGTTTCCCAGTTCGGTCGTGGAAGTTGATGTTTTTCTATAAAGTTTCAAGAAGGATGGATAATTTAGTATGAAATTTTGCTGTGTTGCCATATTTTAAGCCAATTGATCTTTATAAAGTACGCCCCCCCCCCCCTTATTATCAGGGTTCTAGGGGTAAGCCAGTCATGCTACGTCTGGGATGTTTACATAATTATTTACAGTGTCTTTTTTTTCCCTTCATTATTTTGTTGGTTTGTGTGGCATGTTGTTACTTTCCCTTGCTGTGAATCGCTGTGACTAAACCGACAGGTTTGCTTTGATCCACTTGCATCCGCCTCTGATAACTGCTGCCATCTGTGCAGGGATGTGCAAGGTTGGAACGGTCTGGTATGTCACAATGTATCCCACTATCTGTTCAGCTTACCCTGCTGAGTGGCTGAGAGCTTGGCTGCCCCTTCAGGGTGCTGCGCACACAGCCATTCACATCTCACTCTGATGGTCAGACCACCATGATGACGCTGCTGCCCTCCTCCTCCTCCTTCTTCTTCGCATGCTGCACTTGCATTTTTGTCCTTCCTTTTTTATATTAAAGGTGGACTTAGATTTGACCATCTTTGTAAAGATGTAGTATTTGTTTGTGTGCGTTTGTGGTTGCATGCATGATGCATACATGGTCACACGTGGTTTTGAATGATGTCAATGCCCATCTGCTGAAATTTAGTTCTGTACTTATGTAACTCCTCTGTACTGGAAGGGCTGACGATGTGCTTATAGATAGCAGATATCTTGATACACTGCTAAAAAGGTTTAAATCACCCTTTATTTTACTCAGATTCTCAATCAGATGACATGGATCAGTTTAGTGGAAGAATGATGCTAACTTTTATTACCTTGTTTTGTTTATGGCAACTGTTTTTTTTTTTTTTTTTTTTTTTTTGGTGGGATGATTTCACATCTTTAAAAAAGTTGCCGTGTTATAGAAATTGTCATAAAGAGGCAGAGTATCCATTTTGTCGACTGTGAACAATACCACACCTCCACTTGACTGACTGGCTGTAATCGTTTGATTGTTCATATTTGATCGACTATAACTTGCATTGAAATAATTTTAAAAATTCATGGGAAAAAGAAATGGAAACAAAATGAATGCAGAAATTTCAGAAAATGGAAACATCTCTTACTCACAAACAGCATGTGTTGCAATACGCATTATAGGAACCCATGCTATAAAAAAAGATGAGTTGCAACATTTAAGCCTCTGAAAGGTACATATAAAAAACCATTGTTGCAACATCATGGTCTTCCTGAATGCTATTTTTACATTTGCCTTCTGTATCTGGCTACAGTTTCTAAAACTCCTTATGAATGTTTAAAGGGGATGACAAAGAGAATGAGGTGACCACCTGACCTCCAGCTCCATCTGATAAAATATGGTGAAAAAGAATCCACAAAACCTCCATCCTACAATCGGCAAAACACGGAGGACTTTATCGTACAAGACTGGTCAGATGTTTATAGTCCATAGTCAGGTTTTTCTTTTTTTATCAGACCATGGTCAGAATGTTTTAGCTGACTGATATATACTTCCTGCAACATAGATGAGTAATTATAGGGAAGCATTTGTCTTTTCCACCAGTTTGACACCAAATTTCAATCTGTATGAACCATAGATTTAATTACTCAACGGATAACTTGTGATGTCACCTTTCTGCATGGTGAAAATGAAACCTGACCAGAGTTTTCACTGCCCAAAACAACGTTTTAAAAAAAGATGTTTGGGCTGGACAAAGTAAAGTTAGTTAGTTCTATCTAAGGCTCCACCCAGCCGCCAATTCAAAAACATGAAACAAAATCTGTTCACATCTAAACTTTAGTTAAAATCAAAGCCATTGATTCTAAACTGCAATGGAGTGATTTCAATAGAGCCAGAGTTGAGGTGGTTGATTGACATGGTTTTACAGATCAGACAATAAGAGCATTTATTTAAGTAAAATTAAAGAAATTCAATCAAAAACCACCAACATGTATTGTTAAGTTTTATTATTTCATTTGACAGTTTTAAACTGCTTCTATTGACAGAGTTTAGAAAAGTTATTAAATGTTAAAAGTCACCACCTGAGCAGAGCACTCAAATTAGTTCTTACAAAATTAGAAATAGTGTATACTAATAGAAACAACTTAATGTCCTGCACAAATATTCAAGCTTTTTACTTGGCAATAAAAAAAACTGGAATAACAAGATAAACAAGAAGCATTTTTTTTCTGAAACTATATGAAACTTTTAATTGTTTGTGATCATTCATTGTTGTTGGTACTGTGTGAAATGCTCTCATGTGTTGTGACCCAGCCCTTTATTATTCCACCCTGATGAACCTCAGCATTGTCATTCTGAAATGTGCTTATGTCATCAGGGGAGATGGAATTGTACCCCTGGTCAGTCAGTAAGTTCAGGTAATTGGATGACTTATTGTTTGCTGTAATGTATGAATCATAGTTTGTTTCAGTCAGAGAACCTTGACTCCTTGCTCACTTCAGTTCAAGTGATTTCTGTTTTTTTGTTTATTATGCTGTACATTTTTTACTTTTAATAATCAAACGGGAGTTGCAAAACTCTTTTAACTTCCTCTTTTCGTTTTTTGCAATACATTTTGCACGAACTTGAGAAAAAGTCAAAAGAAATCTATTTAATGCAGATTTATAATACTTTAATGAAAAACTGTTTGGCTTCAATAACAAGAAATGCACAGAGTTTCGACATTTTGAAATAACTTTTGTTAAAGATCTCTAATATACCTGCATTCTCTGAGCTACAAGTCTAGAAAAGATTAAAGTACACACACAGTACTTGTACAGCGCACACTTTTCTATAATGTTAGTGCACTTCAACAATGATCTTAAACTACCTGTACATAAAACACGATTATTTGATTAAACAAAAAATGTTTTAATGTAGCGGTATTCAGTGGTACCAGACATTTCTATAAATGCAACAACTTTGAACTCAGTGGCTTTATGTTTGTTATTTTTTTGCCAGTTCTAACTCCCACACTACCAGAGTGAAGGTGAGATTCCTTTATAAAGGCTTCGGTATCTCATGGCAACAAGCTGCCTGCTTCTCTCTGATCCCTTCCTGCAGAAAAGAGCTTCAAGCTGCACAAGTTTACACTTTCAAACATGTCTGTTTTGTTGTGAAAGTTCTCAGAGACTAGTATGGGAATTTGCAAATAACTATTTTCAGCAAATTGATCTTTTTTTTTTTATAGTTTTCATTGAATCTACTTATAGACTATGATCAAATGTCTTGTGATGACAGTTTAGCTTTTCCCTTTCCAAAAATGAATACATCTCTGCTCTTGCTTCCTGAATCACAACTTTCCGTTCTTGTGCAAGCACATTTTCAACAGCATTTACATTCAATGGCCGTTAAAATATGCTATGTCATATATTCTACTGCAGGCACAGGGCAAACTAAAAGAAAATAACATTCATTCTCAAACATATTTTATCTACTTTTGGCCTGCATCAGTCAGTGGCTTTGACAGCCATACATTGTACATAAAGGAATAAAACTGGTTAAGAGCAACAGCAAATATGAATGTAGTCCCTGTTGGTGGATTTCCCTCACTTATGCTTCTTTTTCTTCATCCATTAATGTAGATAATAGTCAGTGAGCAGAACAGATGAAGTCATTCGAAAGAGTACGGAGAAACTTTGCCAACAGTTTTAAGATGTTGGTGGTCAAAAAGAGAAAACTGGATTTGTACTTTTTACAAAGGCTATGTGTTACAAAGAGTGACACACATCATGTGCATTTTATACTGAACATTATGTAATATACTAATCTCATTACTTTTATTCACTCAATAGCTTCTTTCCCCATTGGTTGTGTTGTGTGTCTTCTTCTGGTTGGACATCTCTGTATTATCTCAACATTGCTGTCAGTCTGTATTGTCTGGTTTCTCATAGTTAATGAGCACAATGTCACATAACTTTTTCCATAGTCATTTATAGCCCAGTTAAACATTTTGGATTGTTTTTTTTTGTAACGTGGTTGTGTTTCTGAACAGTGGAATGGGGTTGAAAACATTTTAGGTGGTTGTTTTCTCCAGCTTTACTGTTGAATGCCATAATGTTCTACATCATGTTTGCTCAGCAAATTTGCAGTGCAGATGTGGTTGATATTGTGTCATGGAACTGAGATGGAAAAAGATCAGTCAAACTTGAAACTGTAATCTGTCCGTAACTCTCTTAAAAAACTAAAACCAAAACTTCTAACTGATAGGAACCAACAGTCTCTTACAAACAAATTTATATGGAGCAGAGTTATCAAGAGTTTGATATAAAACAGTTATCAAGTAGAAAACTTCTCCATTGAAAATTTTATGTTTTGTTAAAGGTTTTAACCTTACATCTTTAGATCAAAGAAAATATTATCATACAAATAAAAATGATTGTCTCAGATTGTGGACCTAATGTTGATCCAGCTTGTGTTTTGAGCCAAGTGTCACAGATGGAGTTGGCGTCAAGAGTAAAGCCTGGTCCTCCAGATCTCCATGCATTAACCTCTGAGGGGAAATAGAGGAGTCTTGTGTTACCTGAGCCTGGAGAATTAGTTGAAAAGTTATTTATATAGGTGTTGCTGCTTAAAAATAAAACAATCCCACTAGGTGTAACCTAAAGCACTAAATATCTCTTGTTCTGAGAATCTGGTGGATTTTTGCCATCTGTTGTGCAAAGTCAGCACAAACCCCATATGCGATGCCTTGCTCTTTTTGTCTTGGCTGTGTGACCCTAATACAATCTCTGGTATGGGGTTTCGCTTGGTATGTAGGTGGTTTCCCGCCTGATGACATTTGATGATGCTTCTCCATAGCTGTTGAAATATGAACGGTATGAACACTGTTAAACACTCATCAACTTTCTAAGTAGGAGCTCTTTGAAGAGTTTGAATTAGATTACATACTCTGATAAATTAATTTACTGTCTACCTACTAGCCTCTAATGAAAGAGTCATACAAAAAGTGACATGAGAATAAAACCTCTAGTACTTTTACTGGTTAGAAACCCTTCTTAATCCGGTGTTGTTGGGGTTAATTGGGGCCAGTATCTCAGTTGATCATGTTGTAAAACAAATCATTGTTGCACTTGGTGTAATGCTGAGCACAAACAAAGCCCGTGCAGTAAACATAAAGCCTTCCAGAATGCCCCACATGCATGAGATGAGTATCACTGCCAGATCTTGTCACTGTCATGCTTTTAGCTGAATTTAATTATAGAGCCTATAACATGCAATTCTTGTGCTTTTACAGTGAAAAATATCCATGTATATAATATATTACCTTTGGCACACACAGAATGATTTTTTAAATGAAATATATATGAGTTATTTTCACAGTTCATTTTCCTACCCGGAAGGAATACAACACGATCTCTGAGGTTGCGCCTTTCGCTCCGTGTGGGTGCCACCCATTTCATGACGTCAGCCTAGAGCTGGCCACGGTGGTGTGTCTGCGTTTCCCGCTGATTAGAAAAATAACGACAAGTAGTATGTTAGAAGTTTGGATATATTGTATGATTAGCAAAGCAGGAATGCTGGTTATAGGAAACATAATGACAAAAGATCAATTTATCACTGTCTTTTTTGAACACTTTTATACTACCCAAATTTTCTGTTGGTGTAAATGCAGGTTCGTATCAACACCCGGAATTGGTAAAACTATTATTAAAAAAGTTCTGTTTTTTTATTTCTCATTTTATTGTCCTTCAATGTTGTTGGTCCCAAACTAAAGGATCTGAATAATCATGGAAATGCTCATTTATTGGGTTACCTTATTATCATATCTAGACTAAGAGTGTTAAGTTTAAAAAATATCAATACACCACCAAGTATTTTAATCTAAAGTTTTTTTAATGTCTACTCACATTAATATGGTCACTTTCCATTAACCTTTGGCATCAGTAAAGCACTTTCAGACTAACATGCTTAGTGGTAGATTGATTTTTTTTTTTTTTTTTAACAAACTAGATAATTAGATAACTGCATCATTGCAAAGGCCTAACATTTTCTGTTCCAACAAGCATCACATAAATTACAAATAGTTTGATTCTTCAGTAGGTAATTTGGATCTCATCTGAATGTTTAAATGCACTGAGGTTCAGCCCCTTTTGTTTATTTTTTTTGTTTATTATTTTCTTATATGTGCACGTGGAGACTAAATGATCGTATGTGTCCCTCCTGGAAAGTTCAGCAGAACTTTGCCGTCAGGGCCTCCCTCTGGGCTTGATTCATCACAACAGCACACTGTCCCTGCCTTTTATATAGGTGTACACCTATACACCTCCTCATGCAGACACACTATGAGCTAAACCTGAACAGGCTAAAACAGGCACTATGATTGTTTTTTTTTTTTTTCAGAGTGTTTTCTTTTTCGTCTTGTGGAACATTCTTATCCTTTTTTTCTCATTTTGTATCAGATGGGAAAACTTGCTTCTTATAACACTTTGTGTGGTCCACTGAAGTCATCATTGTGCCAATTTGAACAACTCTGCTATTATCTGCCTCCAGCCACGCACACACAAATGCACGCACCGAACTACAATAACGATTGTTCCTGTTTCCTGGCTTTGCCGTCATTATGCAGCTGCTGAATGAGATATAGTCCTGTTTCTATGGGTTAATGGCAGCACAAACATACATACATAAGTAGGTGTTGCCACACCATATCATTTTTTTGTATGACCCCCTTTTATTCTTGTATTTTTAGTCAGTCTGACAGAAAAAGACCCATATTTTGTTCATGCACTCAAACACAGACCTAACGGACTGAACTCTCTGGCCTAATTCCGCTCTTATTGATGTGTGCCTGTCAGTGAAAGAGGCAGAGCACAAAGAACAGTGATGGGTCTGCATGTGGCTCACAGGAAACAAAGAGCGATCTATTCCATGCCAGCTTGCAGACTCTTCTGGAAACACAGCATTGGCTTGTTGAAGCTGTGACTGTGTTTTGAACTAACCAACTGTTTGTTCAAAAAGGAAAAAAAACTAAAGATGGTGGGTTCAGGGCCGTGTTTTATCTACATCTCCCGTTAAATGTACATTTAAAGTGAGCTAACATGAAGATAAGATTAAGCTAGAGAGCAGGATTGTTTAATATAACAATTTAATGACAAATATACAGAAATATCTCCTTTGCCTAGCACTTTAGCACTTGATTCATCCTCTTTTTTAAAATAAATAATCACCTAAATTTGTTTGTTTTTAAGCATTGTATGAATATTTTTACAAACATTTTTATTAATTTTTTGTGTAATTTACTGTCTTTTATTGTAGTTTTTGTGCCAAAACTCTGTATATTTATTCATTTTTTCTGTTGTCAGTCATTGCACAATATAATATCTTAGGATGGATATAGTTGCTAAAATTCTGAATTGATTACTTTTTTTTCGAAGGTTACAGTTGGATTTTTAACTTTTACAATTTTTTAATTGCAAACCAATTTTAATTGGTTGTGAAAAACTTCAGATAACTGACCATATCAAATGAAAACAAGTGGAGCTGTCATTGATATGTTATTCTTACATTTTAAAACTGAGGGCAGTTTTGTTCTAAAAGAAAAAATACAAATTTGAGGATTGGGTCTTATGAATTTATGTTAATTTTGTTGTTAAAATAAAAATAGATATATTTTTACCAGCTCACTAATACATAGTAGATGAAAAAAAATCTTTGCAAATAGATGCATTATAATAGTAATGACAATGACACAAAAAACAACAATAATAATACTTTTATCGTGTTGCAATCACAGGATGCTATTCTGTTTTTTATTTTGCAGCATTAAAGCAGTGGTGCCATCGCTCCACTAAGGTCATTGTCCAGGTGGCCGTTTGTCCTGTACCTTTGACAGTATTGCGTAATTTCTGATAAACGTGCCAACTTACAGAATTTTTTAACCCTGTTCCTCTTAGCATTTAACAACAGTCCGTCTTTTTCTCTGTGATTTTTTGTTTTGTTTTGTTTGTTAAGAAAGCGACCTTTTCTAACATGACTTTAAAATTGTGTTTCAAACTGAAACATGTCCCATTGCCAGCTGTGCCGTGTTTCACGTTTGTAGATTCCTGGAAGTCTAACAACATGTCATGAAAATTAAAGAGCATGACATTTGTCATTTATGATCCATCTGCCCTGGTTACATCATCACTTCATCTAGGTGGATCATCAAGACTTGTCTAAAATAAGCACAGATACAAGCATGCACACTAAGTGTGACAATGAAGCATTGTCCTCTAAAGGCTTCAAAAAGAGGATTTGGTCTCACTATAAAACTACAGGCAATCAAGAAAGCATCCAATCCGGGGTTAGGATCAGCTCAGGGATGAGGGAGGGGATTTATGGACACGGAGGATTGGGCACATGAGCCAGGACAAGACCTAAGGTTCAGAGCCAGCTTCTTGACAAGATTAACTCAAGTTTTATCTCCTTCACCAACCAGCTCCCAGGTAGCAGCCTATAGTGGTTAATCATACCAGACCTTGTAGCTTAGTCAGGTGTTGTGTGATGGTTGCCTGATCAAATGGTAATTTGCATTAAAATTCAATTAAGTTATTTGCTTACCCGGAGGACTTGTATAACATTATCACAATCAAGTTTTACTTACTGTAGTGCTGAAAAATATAAGGAAAGATTTTGTTGATTATACAACCACTCAAGTCTAAAAAAATATCTCCATTTATTTATGGTTATAAATAAGCATTTTGCTTCTGCCCTGGTGAATGCTATATATTTTATGGTTAGGTGGGTGTATGTAACTGTGTATGCTGCAGAACTCTCCTCTTTGCTCTGCGTGCACTTTACTTGGTGAAACGACAACCTGCCAAATAAATCCAGGAACAATTTGTTGCACACTCAAAACTTTTGTATTTGGTATGAAGTAGGGATGAGCGATACATCGGTGCCAGTATCAGTATCGGCCGATATTTGCATAATTTAAGTTTATCTGTATAGGTCTGATGCTAAAAAAGGTACCGATATTCTTCTGTTTTCAGAAACACTTAATTTTTGAAATATATACTTGTTCATAATAGATAGAGAAGCTAATGTTTACAGTCATAGTCGGTAATTGACTGTTATCAGGTAAATTTAAAATTTTTATTGGAATACATGTTGTTCATAATAGATCCCTGGCAATGGGGAGCTTGTGATTTACAGTTATGTCCAATATTCAATAAATATATCTGAATGCTTTCAGATATATTTATATGAAAGTTTTAAAGTGATACTGTCACGGGGAGCGGATGAGGGAGTACCCAGGTGCAGAGAAGGAGAGGAGGCAGGAGGTTGCAGGGGAACAGGGGGCTTTAATAAACAAAACTAAAGACACAAAACCAAAAACCACTGCATACGGCAGGCTAGAAACTCGAAAGACTAAACACTCGAAAGACTTGACACACGAAACAGGGAGAGCAGACTTACATACTATGGACCAGCACAGGAGGAAGGGAATGACAAGACTTAAATACATGCAGACAAACGAGACACAGGTGGAAACACTCAGGAAGGATGGGGACCAAAGTAAAACTCAAAACTACAACAAACCAGGAAACACTACAAAATAAAACAGGAAGTTAAACTCAAAACATCACAGAACAAAAAGGAAACAAGGCACAAGGGCAAAGAAACAGAAACCGTAACATTACCCCCCCTCAAGGAACCGCACCGAGGTTCCTTAACTAAGTCCATGAGGAGGGGGTCCAGAGAACAAACTGCCACATGCAGTAGAGTCCGGGGGACGACCGGGAGGCCGTTCAGTCTGGCGAGGCGGGTCCGGGGGACGACCGGGAGGCCGTTCAGTCCGTCGAAGCTGGTCCGGGGGACGACCGGGAGGCCGTTCAGTCCGTCGAGGCGGGTCCGGGGGACGACCGGGAGGCCGTTCAGTACGGCGAGGCCGGTCCGACCAGCAAACGGCTGGTGACTCGAGTTCACAGTCAGGAGCTGGTGGCTCGGACTCAGCAGTGGAGGGCTCTGGGTCCACGGCAGGCGACTCGGGCTCTGGGTCCGCGGCAGGCGGCTCGGGCCAGACGACTGGTGCTGGGGGCTCGGGCCAGACGACTGGTGCTGGGGGCTCGGGCCAGACGACTGGTGCTGGGGGCTCGGGCCAGACGACTGGTGCTGGGGGCTCGGGCCAGACGACTGGTGCTGGGGGCTCGGGCCAGACGACTGGTGCTGGGGGCTCGGGCCAGACGACTGGTGCGGGGGGCTCGGGCCAGACGACTGGTGCGGGGGGCTCGGGCCAGACGACTGCTGCGGGGGGCTCGGGCCAGACGACTGGTGCAGGGAAGGGTTGGGGTGCTTGCAGCACCTTCCTGTCCGCCACCCCCCTGTCCAGGACCTTCCTGGGAGCAGGGACAGGTCTGGGTTCGTCCGGCACCCTCCAGGCAGCAGATATGGGTCGAGGTGCGTCTGGCTCCTTCCTCGGAGCAGGGACGGGATGAGGTGCGTCCGGCACCCTCCTCGGAATAGGAACGGGTGGTGGTGCGTCCGGGACCCTCCTGGGAGCAGTGACGGGTTGGGGTTTATCGGAGACCACCTCCGGAGCCAAGATGGGATGTTGATTAGGACGGCGGCGGCGATGGCGTCCCCCTCTCACAGCCAGTCGACTCCCGTTGAAGATGGAGGCAGGGAGCTGGGGACAGTCCAAGGCCCACAGGATCACGGCCCCCTCCTCCTCCAGAAATAAGTCCTCCCACAGCCATAGGTCCTGGTCCAGAGGGTCCAGGAAAGACCTATGCCGGAAGAACGTCCTGCTCCATCCAGGAAACAGGGGAGGACTTACAATTAGGGCGGCGGTGATGACGACGACCCCCTCTCACGGCTAGGCGACTCCCCCTAAAGTCCGAGTAGACCTGGGAGGAGTCAGGGGTCCACCAAAGACAGGTCCCCTCTGCTGGGTACTGGAATGGCTGGTCCATAATGTCACGGGGAGCGGATGAGGGAGTACCCAGGTGCAGAGAAGGAGAGGAGGCAGGAGGTTGCAGGGGAACGGGGGCTTTAATAAACAAAACTAAAGACACAAAACCAAAAACCACTGCATACGGCAGGCTAGAAACTCGAAAGACTAAACACTCGAAAGACTTGACACACGAAACAGGGAGAGCAGACTTACATACTATGGACCAGCACAGGAGGAAGGGAATGACAAGACTTAAATACATGCAGACAAACGAGACACAGGTGGAAACACTCAGGAAGGATGGGGACCAAAGTAAAACTCAAAACTACAACAAACCAGGAAACACTACAAAATAAAACAGGAAGTTAAACTCAAAACATCACAGAACAAAAAGGAAACAAGGCACAAGGGCAAAGAAACAGAAACCGTAACAGATACTTGTTCCCATGAGGTCCTTTGCTGTATGTTAAAAAGGTTATCACAATGTGAATGTTTTGTCATTGTTTATGAACAAAAGGGGTCATAGTAGAGCCTACCATTGACAGGAATTTAATTGAAACTTGTTTTCAGAGATAACCAAATAAAAGGGAGAAATTCTCCATACAAACAGGTGGAGACTAAACAGAAAAAGTTTGGTACTAAACATTTACTTGTCCTTGACAAGTAAATGGAATAACGGATACAAAACGGATAATAGTAAGGCTTGGATTTCCTTTCCGTGTATATATGCAGAGATTAATGGCTGGATTTTGTAACTAAGAATTTATATTTTGGTCAGCTAATAATCTAATAACTAAAAGCACTAAACCGATTCAAAAACCTGTTTGGGCTTTTGTTTGGCAGCATATTTCTGTCAAATATCAAACTTTAAAGTCGTGTAATATTACAGTTGTTGTAATCTGTGCAAAGTAAACAACAAACAAATATTGTATTCTCTTTAAATTGGGATTAGTTTTGTATTGGCAGATTTTTATCAGTCTGTCATAATTTGGGAAAACCAGGGAGCAGTAGTGTCAATCATTTCATAGCTAAATTAGTCTTCAATGTTAGTGCATAATACCAGCCCGTTCATCTACACCTTCTGACTGACTTCTCCCTACAAAAACCAGTGACCGTGTAGGGCACATGTCAAACTCAAGGCCGGGGGCCAAATGTGGCCCGCCATGTTATTTTATGTGGTCAACGAGAGCTTAAAAGTTTTTAATTTCTTAAAATAACATTTTTTTTTAGTCGATTACATATTATTGATGTTTAGCTGCTTTTGTAATTATTCAATGTGTGCAGGTCTTATGTGTGTATGCAGACAAATTCTTGTCATCAAACCATCAGTTGGATGCAAGGCTGTGTGCAGCCTTTTTTTGTAAAATTTTACACGTGTAATACATGTTCTTTCTAGCTCAGTTTTATGTTATTTTTTATGTGAGCTTTAATAAGTGGACACTAGGGCTGCACGATATGGGCAAAACTTGCTATATGCGATATGAGTGATCAATGTTGCGATAACGATATAATTTGCGGTATATACACAAATAGCAAAACAACCAAAAACATAATTACCGTTTCATTGCAACAATTTAAAAATTATACTCTAAATGACCACAATGTGAATGTCCAGTAAAAGAAAAGTTATGCATTTCTACTAACAAAACAAAAAGGAAATCTAAACTTTGTGTTACTGTAGACACTTAAGTATCGCCAAATATCGGCTATCGGCCACAGTTGCTGGGGAAATATGCGTTATCATATCGGACAGAAAAAAAACTATATCGGCCCATCACTAGAGTGAAGCACGTCAAGGCTTTTGCACTGCTCTACCAACAGACGGGTTTCCTCCATACATCATGAAAATTATGAGAAACATTCTATATTTGCACATTAGCCTTGTTAAAATTTCAAAGGGCACGAAAACTCAGGAGCATGAGAGATCTGTGTCACTTTTATTTTAAAATGTGCAGATAGCACAGCAGTTTACCTAAAACAGGTGCGAGCTGATGGAAGAGAAGCTGTTAAAACTTACTATAGTCCTTATTTGGCAGCAGTCACATTTACTGCTTTGTAAACACACAGGCTGAATTAAACATGCCACTATCTCCCAGCCAGAGGATTTGAGTTAAGTGGAAAAGGTTTTTAAGGATTACCTTCCGCAAACAATAAATACTACTGTTTTATGTGCACAAATGCAGCTTTTCCTGGAATGGATTATGACATTTTTGTTGCTCTGCCTGTTGTGACAGTTGTAAACCTTAAAGAGAGACCGGGTTGAACTGATGCTTTTTAAGGCTCTGAATGGTGCTGTTTCTCTCATTGCTATCATGAATTGTTGAAGCCACTGATGCCCCGGGACAGCTTTGGCTGCATGCCCGACTGTCTGTCTAAAGTAACTGTGCTGGCTCTGGTCACAAACTCATCATCAGCCATGCAGTTTGCCAGACTGCAGGAGGTGATTATGCGCTTTTTGTTAGTGACACTACCATGTTGGATTTCTTTTGCAGAAAAGAGACTCTTTAAATTCCTACAGAATGTTCACAAAGGACATATTTGGGAGTAGTAAAATGGCTCCTTTGGAACGGAGTGTGACTGAAATTCATATACTACCGCTCTCTTTTACCGTAACCATTCTGACACACAAGTGTTTGGTCACGGAATGACTTAGTGGTGTCTTTCAAGGCATGTAGACAAGTATGTTGAATAAGGACTTTGACTTATTTATTTTTTCCTGCCTTTAAAGACCCACTCCGATATAGTGTTTTTGGTACTTTTAACATGTTCTTGTATCATTTTCTTATGATAGAAGACATTTATAAAGAAAATTAAGCTTAAAACTCTATTTCTTAGTATATCATTATTTTAATCGTAAATCAGGAGCAGACGCTAAAATGTTGTTTCAAAAAAGAGCTTATTTGTGATGTCGAAACTACCATCAGAGGGCCACATGCTCCGAGCCCCACTCCATTCTGATGCATCCACTTGCAGAAAAATAGATATAAATAAATGTACGTCTTCATTTTTCTCGTCTAAGCTGACATCTGGCTCAAAACCCCCTATAACTTGCCACTTTTGTTGGACCTGAATTTGTTAGGTCAAGGTGTGAGGGGCTGTAAGTGGGATGAAGTTTAAGTAGATTGATGATGGGAAGTGTGGGGAGGATTTCTCTGTGCCAAAAGTCCCATCCACAACACAGAGGTGAATTTTTGATGAACTCCTGCTGCTCTGCAGAAACTATGTCCTAGAAAACCCACACAGTTTTTAAAAAAATTGACTACAAACAGCACAATCACAAAAGACCACTGAGAACACTTACAATAGATCAAAAGATGATCAGAGTTGGACTTTAAATGTTTACACCTTGAATGTTTCTCATGTGATGAAACTGAGTTTCTGCTGAAGATAGCCATTTCAAGTTGTTGTTCACCTTTCAGCTTATCCCTAAGCGAGATTTTTACACCAGATGTCCTTCCTGACAGAACTCTGCTGGGGACCAGCACGTGGGGACCCAGACTTGGGCCCCCTTGTGGCTGCATAGTTGGGCAGTAGCGTGAAGGGTCTTGCCTAAGAACCCACTGGATGAAGCTCATCGCACCCCTTGATAAACGAACCATAGTTTTCCATGCACAGTCCTACACACAGCCATGATATCCATTCAAGTGAAATCCATAAACTAGTGTATCTAAAACAAGTCAATTGACTGATCATTATCTAATAACAAGAAAATCGTTTCTATTTGACTCAGATGTCGGTGTACACAAGGTTTGCTTTTGTGAAGTAGTTTTGGGGAAATGTCTTGTAGAGGACACCAGCATAAATGCTCTGTGCTAGGTTTGTCAGGAATTGTTCTCTTAAATTTATAGTTGATGGATGTAAAATCAGAACCTGGAACAGCTGAAGACGCTGACAATGAAAGGATCTAAAACACACATCAATATTTTCGGGGGACTCATCCTGGTGTTTAGTTGACCAGAAAACTTTACAAATAAATTAACTGTTGTTGCTAAATAAGAATACAAATTCATTAGAAGTCTTTGGACTCTTAATGCATGGTTTAGATATTAACATTAATATTTTGCATCACTTTCATTGTGTTCACTTACATTTTTAAGTGACATTGTTGAATTAAAGTGGCAATTACTTTCTTTTTCAGCACTAGACAAAAATGTAAATTTTATTTAAAAAATTCAGTTCACTGTTCATTCTGATGAACAAAAATTGACCATCACAAGGTTACATAATACAATCGTCATCTATGATTTTAATTGAAAAATGATCTGAGTTTCTTACTTTTTTCTTTTTTTTAGGTATTCTACAAGAATAAGATGCATTAGGATTACTAATGGGCCAATGGTGAGTGAGATTATTTCTCCCAGATGGGGATTATTATGATAATTTATTGTTTTTTTGCTGTTTATTTTGTCTTTCTTTGTGATTTCATTCCTCTTCAGCTTTCCTACACAAAGCTATCTACTTCAGAAATAATGCACAACATGTTTTTTTTCCATACACTATTAGACTAACATATCCATCCCTCTGTTTTGGTCATTTTATATGAAACCTTGTCACAATTTGTAGCAAAATTAATCAGGTTTAGCGAGTCTAGACAGATCTCTGTCATATAATAGATTTTCTTTTTTTGTGTCAGATCAGCAAGGCTACTTGTTCCTGAGTGAAAAAGATGCATGCTCCCAGTTTGGATCCCCCCCCCCCTGACTGCAAATGACCCGACCTCCATCAGAAAGTCTCATCTCCACTTCCGCTGTTGTCTTCCGTACCCTGTTATTCTGTGTTCTTCTTTCTTGTCATCATCTTTTTTGCCTGACCTTGTACATTCCTGACATATACAGAGGGAGGCTTAAGCAGACTGTTTAATTGGACAACTCATCCCTGCTGTTTCTGTGGTGTCAGCAAGGCCATATGCATCAGAAGGACAGTTGTCAAAGGGTGCCAAAGGGATTTGGCCCTTGTTCAGATTCTGAAGCTAAAGTAATGGCAGGGGGTTCACAACAAATGGGGTTAGAGAATGCTTCAACTCACTCAGAACACCATTCTTTCATTAAGTCGAGCCAAAACACCAAAGAGAGTATGGGGTTTCTTGGCCAGGGCTTGAAACAGCTGTTCCAGCTACAGCGTAAACGCCTCTCCTTCTCTCGTTCCACCATCCACTCATCATCTTCCTCATCGTCATCCTCTGTGGTGTCCACAGGTGGCACTTCCCCCTCTGCCCCAAGGGTCAACTTTGAGTCTAGCTGCTGTGACTCTGACCACCTCTCTGCTCCTGTGGTTCACTCCACAGCTGGCCGGGGCTCAGCCGCTGCAGGCATGATAAGGCGTGGGACTAGCCTGCAAAGCCGGCGCAGTAAAGGATCCGGGTCTGCGAGTGGGGACCGGGATCCTCTTCTGAGAGGCAGCCCCCAAGCGCCACAGCGCCGCTACACTCACGATCCGCAGCAGCATACCAGCCGCCGACGGTCCTCCTCCACCACAGAGACCACTCCCTGCAGCCCTGTCCCTGGATACAGCTCTGGAGATGTGGGGCTGTCGTCAGGGTACCAGTCTACAGAGGAGGCAGACAGGGTAAGTGCCAGCAGTCATTAATCATTATCCCTACACGGGAGGTGTCAAACGTATTTTCACCGAGGGCCACATCAGCAATAAACATAACTACTCCTTGATGTTAAAAAACTCATTATTGTAACTTTTTAAAGTGACAATTACAGTTGCATAGAAAACATATGTTTGCTTGTTACTCTAGCATAAATTCTTTGGAATTGTGTCCACTTGGCCTGCACAATATACCGCAAATTTATCGTTATCGCAATATCAAGCAGTGCAATATCCATATCGCAAAAGTCAGCAAAAATCGCAATAAATGGTTACCTTAAATGTGCTAAAACAATCTTATGGCAGCTTGAAGTATTTAACTAATCAAATAAATCCATGTATGCATTTGACCAATTGGATGGTCCCTTTCACGTTGTTAACCAATCAGATGGAGCTCTTTTATGTTAGATGTTTGCCTCCTACGTCAACAAGGGTCATTTAGAGTATAATTTTTAAATTGTTGCAATGAAACGGTAATTATGTTTTTGGTTGTTTTGCTATTTGTGTATATACCGCAAATTATATCGTTATCGCAACATTGATCACTCATATCGCATATAGCAAGTTTTGCCCATATCGTGCAGCCCTAGTGTCCACTTATTAAAGCTCACATAAAAAATAACATAAAACTGAGCTAGAAAGAACATGTATTACACGTGTAAAATTTTACAAAAAAAGGCTGCACACAGCCTTGCATCCAACTGATGGTTTGATGACAAGAATTTGTCTGCATACACACATAAGACCTGCACACATTGAATAATTACAAAAGCAGCTAAACATCAATAATATGTAATCGACTAAAAAAAATGTTATTTTAAGAAATTAAAAACTTTTAAGCTCTCGTTGACCACATAAAATAACATGGCGGGCCACATTTGGCCCCCGGCCTTGAGTTTGACATGTGCCCTACACGGTCACTGGTTTTTGTAGGGAGAAGTCAGTCAGAAGGTGTAGATGAACGGGCTGGTATTATGCACTAACATTGAAGACTAATTTAGCTATGAAATGATTGATACTACTGCTCCCTGGTTTTCCCAAATTATGACAGACTGATAAAAATCTGCCAATACAAAACTAATCCCAATTTAAAGAGAATACAATATTTGTTTGTTGTTTACTTTGCACAGATTACAACAACTGTAATATTACACGACTTTAAAGTTTGATATTTGACAGAAATATGCTGCCAAACAAAAGCCCAAACAGGTTTTTGAATCGGTTTAGTGCTTTTAGTTATTAGATTATTAGCTGACCAAAATATAAATTCTTAGTTACAAAATCCAGCCATTAATCTCTGCATATATACACGGAAAGGAAATCCAAGCCTTACTATTATCCGTTTTGTATCCGTTATTCCATTTACTTGTCAAGGACAAGTAAATGTTTAGTACCAAACTTTTTCTGTTTAGTCTCCACCTGTTTGTATGGAGAATTTCTCCCTTTTATTTGGTTATCTCTGAAAACAAGTTTCAATTAAATTCCTGTCAATGGTAGGCTCTACTATGACCCCTTTTGTTCATAAAAGGACCTCTTCACCTAAAAAAATAGTTTGTTGTTACGTTACTACCTCTGAAAAAAAGACCACCAGTTGGTACTGCAGAAAGTTTTTCATACACATTTTTTCCCCACATTCGTGGTTTTTACTAAGCCACTAGAGGTCGCTGTCATCTCAGCTTTCATTCAAAAATAGGTTGAAGGGGATGTGATGTTTACATTTTATTAGGTTTTCTTCCTGGGTGACTTATTAAATAATCGGTATCAAGGAGTTTCAGTGTTTCAGAGAAAGAATTATGTCTGTCAATCTAAGCAGCAGCACGGATCACCAATGTAATTGTAAGAACTATAGTTGCTCAAATGTGGAAATGCATACCCATACTTAGCCCTTTCTGCATGCTTACACATTGTTTACAGACATTTGTGTTCCATTAGTCTGGCTTCTGTCTAAGCTGAGCATCAACCTTTTGTTGGTCGGCTGAAAGTCTGGCAGCTATCAGAATGCAGTTCACTCATCACTTACTAACTTCCTCACCCTGTTTTATATTATAACTGAGCAAAGTCATTAAGGTGATCCAAATGGTCGCTGTGGATACTCTGAAACTTACGTCAAGCTATGTAGATATATGCCCTGCTTTTGTTGCCATAGTAACAGCATGGCTGACCTTGGAGGCGCGACATCCTGTTGTTGAGGGGTTGTAAGCTTGTTTGAAGCTGAAATGATCCAGGATGCTTTTTGTAATGTTTAGTGAATTCTCCTCCTTCTTTCCTGTCCTCCCCTGTTCTCCCATAGTTCTGGGGTTTTTCCTCCCTTTTTTCCCTCCCCGTCCGTCTCTCCTCCTCTGTCCCTGGAGGGAGTTAATATGGGCAGTCAGCTGGTCTCTCCTCTTTCTCAGTCTCTAACAGCACCTCATTCTCCTCACCCCACCCACTGACAGGAAGCAGGAGGCAATCTTGCCTTGCCCTAGATGGGTGAGAGCTGAGCTGTGTCTGTTCTGGGCTCTATCTATGTGTCAGTGTGTTGAGAGTTCTGCCTTCAGTGGAGGATGTGGTGAGGTGTGCACATGTGTGAATGTAAGCTTTTATTCTTATCTGCAGCCTTAACACTTTTGGGTTTAGTCTGGCTTTCATAGAAAATTAACAACCATTGGGACTTTTGATTATACCTGTATAAATATTAGACCCCCCCTCCTCTCATTTTGAATATGAGTGGGGGGACAGCCCATCTAAGCTGTCTTTATCTCCACCGACTCCCCACCCCCCGCTCTCTTCTCCACCCTCCCCTGTGTTTGCACAGTAGAAAGCGGTGTGGACCTGAAATGTGTATGCACATGGTTGTTTGGAGAGGTTAGCGTGCCTTTAGCCAGCGTGTGTGTGTGTGTGAATGTAGAGTGCACTATGTGAGGCATGAGGCAGTGTGTGTTTTGGAGGGGTATCAGGAGAGAGGAGTAAATCAGGGGCTCCAGCTGTGGATCAGTCAGTAAGGGAGGATGGTGCAGCGCTTTAGCCTTCGTAGACAATATTCCAAGGTAAGCTTTAACACACGTGCATCTTTGCCTATTGAGATAATCTCTGTGTTTTAACATGCTTGCGTTTTTAAACCAGTTGTAGCAAAAAATGTAGCTTTCTGGAAATTTTAGCTGCAAGCAAAACCACTTCAGATATTCTATTATCTGGGCGAGGCATTGCACTGGTATGTAAGTATATTTTTGTTTCTATCTTTATAAGTCACCAGTTTAATACAATGCTTGGCAACATTGCTGTTGATAGCTTAATTGGTGTTTTGGTTCTTTTGTTTAAAACAGCAGTCAGAATGATGAAACTTGGCTCTCTGCTGTGTAAAGTTACTGTATGCATAAAAGCCAGCTCACCTCTGGTGGTGAATGACATTTCCTCAGGCTGACATGCTTTTTTGATGGAATAAACGGAGGCTTTTTTATGGGTGCAGTGGTTAAGTGGTTTTTCTTCTCGGGTCTGCAGTTTCCTGTTAAACAGCATCTCACGCTACCAAAGAGCAGCTCATAAAATCATTGAAATAATTGTTGTAAACATTTTCAGTGATTATTGCTGATAACAGGGATGACTCACTTTCAATGGCTGCCTGCTTGTCTTTAAACTGTCCCTTGGTGGCAATGTGGGTGAAGGGCTGTGTAAAAACCACTCAGAGCCTGCTGTTGTGCAGCTGGTGCTCAGCCTGTGGCATTAATCACGATTAGCTACTGATTAATTGATAGACCAACTCCACCTTCACCTTTTGTATTTTGGGTATTTGCTGTGGCAGATGCAGACACACACTCCCACTTCTTAAAGTAAGGCAAAAGTCCAAGTCTGGATGCAGAGATGCAGTGGGATTAAAAGCAAACGGTGTCTGATATGCGCCGAAGTACAAATACTTTATTATTGTGGTGTAAAAACTAGATATAGTGATGTTTTGGGGAGCAGGCTGCTCAAGTAAAATGTTAGCCAAGCCTTCTGGCTAATCTTCTCATGTCTTGAGACTGCAGTTCCTGAGGGAGACTGTAGTGTATCTTTAGTATTAGTCTCCTTGAGGGTCTGGCTACGACTTCTATCCATCCCCAGTGGCTGATGGGATTTATTGGAAAAGAAGGGGGTTGGGTTGATGACCTCTCCATAGATTCACCTCTCTTGTCATTGATTTTTGGTCAGCTTTTGTTCCAGATCATTGATACTATTCTAAGTCTTCTGATGAATCTTACAAGACCATAAGAATAAAAACCGGTATTTGTTAACAATAGGACAACAAAATGAAATGTATGTGTATTGAATGAAATAAAAATAGAAAAATGTCAATCAAAATGAGCTTTTTTATTTTATCTTTTTTTTGCAAAAGCTCAGATTTTAAATTGTAAGCCTAAAGTGTGAGTCGGATACCCTGAAGCTACATTCACTCGCTGTCGGTTTAAACAACCACTTTTGATTAAATGTACATGTAAACGTGCGTTTTGGGCTTCCATGTTCAAAACTCTTGTGTTCAAGTTTCTACGACCAACTTGTGCTCTATGTACAAAACACACGCCTTCACATTGAAAGTTAAACTAGGTTAAATTTTGACCAGTTTGGGACTCTGATTTAGTTGTGATGCATGGATGATGTCCACTTTAATTCACAAAAGGGCCAACCGTTGATCATGGTGGAGAAATGAATCATTCCCGGCCGGAATTGCAGGGCACCGAGTGTTTTTTTATATTGGAATAGAGCTGTGAAAAAAAAAGCCTGGAGCAAGATTTACGAGATTTGGACCACTTTGACATTTCCTATCAATACACTTCCAACTCTAGGTGACAGACATGAGCTAGTAAACAATAGAAAAAAAGAAAAAAGAAGAAGCCCCTCCCTGCTTGTCTTGTGCGAACGACATGGGCTAAATGCATATTCTAGAATCTGAGTTTAACGCGTTACCGAATGGCCGGAGTGTTTGTAGCTTTAGAAAAAAGTTCACAACAAAGTTCACATTCCCTTAAAGATTAGTTTGATTTTTGATTTCAATGTTTGTACCTGTGCCACTGAGTAAAGTCTTTAGTGAAATGTACTCTAGATTAGCCCCTTTTAAAGTCCAGTTGCTCTGAAAAATATAACAAAATCCTCCGAGAATATCTACGTGGCTGAGAATCTATAGAGACGGATATTGAAGAGAAATTGATTGATTAGATCTCTCTGTGCTGTTACCGTGTGACAGAGCAGTAGGGAAGAGTATCAGTGGCATGGAGGATCTGAGCAGCACCTGATCCCTGAGGCTTGTTCTGTCCTTGTTAGTTTGACATCCTCATCCTGCTCTCATCATCAGTGAGTTTGAGGAGGAGAGAGTTTATGACCTTTGAAGAAAAACAGTCTGGTTTGTCCTGAATTCAGTTTGGCGATTTAATGTTTCCTGAAAAGCTCCAAAAGAGGAAGACCAGGTGCTGTTTTGCCGCTCTTATGTGTCGTGAGGCAGACAGATTTATACCTGCTAACTTTGAATTCTTTTGAAACTGAAGCTACAGCAGATTTTTCTTTAGATCTAGGAAGGGCAGATACAGATGCTTGCTGTTCATTTTTGTTTACATCTGTGTTTAGATGGGCTTAGAACAGAGAAATGTCCTGTGGTTAACACCGGAGATGATATCAGTGTTTTGCAGAGTGCAGTTCTTGCAACGTTAGCTGTGTTTCAGGCGTTTGTTCTGTTCTCAGTGCTGTTGAGAGTTCGACAGGATAAGCTTTTTTTTCTCTTTCCAGACATTCCGTAAAAGACAGAAAACCTATCTATTTAAATCTTGTCCCATTCTTACATCCCAATATATCTTTTAGATCAGGGGTCTGCAACCTGCAGTTACCGTTCCATAGAGGCTCTCTGGTTAAAGAAAAGTAAAAAGTTTTTCATTTTAAAAGGTAACTGGTAAGTAATAAGTAGTCTAAGTAGTAGAGTAAAAAAGAGAAAGTAGTCTTACTCAAACTTCATTCAATTCATTCACAAACTGTTGGACAGTACATACAAAAGCCTAAATTGCCTAAAGGTTAAAACATTTTAACGCATTTTTGTGTGACGTGTTCCGCAAAAAATCTGTTAGAGGTCAGAAAACACAACCAGAGTTAAGGCAGTTAAGGCAGATTTTGTATTTTTTTTAACAAATGCAAGGATTTTAAGTGTGCTATATGGTTTGAAAAAAAGGTTAAGGGTCACCGAATTAGCTGTCGTTTCTTTTTCTTTTTTTTTTTTAAATTGGAGCCTTTCATATCAATGTCTCCAAAGGCATGTGCTTTATTTGTGTTCAACAAGAATGGCCTAAAATTAAATTAAAGCTTTGAAAGCTAATTTAACTTAAAGAAGCATCTCTAAAATGCCTAATTGTATTACTTTTTTCTTAGCAGTGGAGGTCAGAGTTATGGCCTGTAGGGGTGGAGATGAGTCAGAGTACTGCAGGAACTATAAGAGGTACCTGACTTTTGCACAGTACTGTGCACAAATATTGTTATTGTTTTGTTGCTGCCAAACCTTTTTCATTTTTATGAGACCAGATTGACGCACATTTACACGCATACATATATGTGTGTGTGTTTGTGTATTTATATATCTTTACACTTACTGTAGGGACACTTCAGCTGAGAAACAGACTATGAAAAATGAATTCAGGAAATTGTTATATGATTCATATAGAAACCATGCATTTCCTTTTTATCATATGTATCTATAGTTTGTTTGAAAACTTAGAGTTTTAAAGTCTCTTCAATGTTATTTTGAATTTTAATGTGTAATTTTTTTTTAAATAATTGTTTCCAGGAAAGTTATTTCATACCTCAAGGAAAATGTAAAAAAAGAAGCAAAAGTAATGTTATTTAATGTATTTATTTTTTACATCTGTAATGCCAGCGTCTGGAATTTAAACAATCATTCAAAACCAGAGCAAACTCTGGTATTGATTGCCACTTGCATACAATGCATGTTCTGTTCCTGTGTTTTGTCTTTTTGCTCTCTGGTGTGACTTAAAAATGCATTTTTGTGTTGTTTTTTTAATGCATGTATGCGAGAGAAAAAAAGCAAGATTACACAGGTATCTTTATTAAAATAACCCATTTAGACAAATAAAGAAAGCCTAATCGGGTTAGTCCTTTTTCTGTGTTTGAGCGTTTTCTTTGCTTTGTTGTGGATCTTTGTGTTCACATTTCCTCTGTTGTGCTCTTCGTACAGCCTGTTTATAATATATATACAAATGGGTGTTTTGTGTCCACATCAAGCACATCATCTGCTAGTTAGCCCTTTGTCTGCATTTTTTCTTCAGCAGCTTTCTTTCAGCATTCACAGTCTTTACCTTTTTTTAACGTCTTGAGGACAGTCCTTTTTTTAGCTTTCACCTCCTCGTCACCACACTCCCTCTCATCTGTATCCAGGCCTCAGACAGTGGAGCTCATCTCCATGGAAACGAGTAATGTTCAAAGGGGGCCAAAGTGGCTTTGCCCAGCTGAATGCTTGCAGGTTGCCCAACTCATCTCATGGCCAACTCCTCAGCCTGTTTGTTGCATTAATGAGCAGTTGAGTGGAGAAAGGAGTCTTGCCTAAAATTAGACTCTTAAGCAATGCTTGATGTGTTTCAAGTAGGTTTTGTTCTAAATGTTTATGTAAGGATTTTCCTTTTGTCAAGTATTTAAAATGTGTGGAGTTCTTTTTTATTAGACTTTGATTCTCAGTTTACATAGAAGCATCCATTGCTTTTCAGATCAGATAGTGTCACTAAGTTCACAAATGTTTTAAAGAAAAGAAACCTTTCTTGGTGCTGTCCCATCACAATGGAAAGAGAAAGAAGGTAGTCATTCCAGACAGAGAAACTGCCACTTTCAAGGCTTCCTTGTTTCTTCATAATTTGCTTTTCCAAATCCCTTTTGTTTCTCTTGTGTCAACGTCATGCTGGGAAATGTGCATTTCATATACTAGAAAGAATACAATCTTGACAAATGTCAAGGACAATATTTTGAATGGACAGTCATCTAATCTGTTTTGTAAAATCTTTAAATATGCTCGGTTAAAAAACTCATCCTTACATGTCATTACATGTCACCCATGTCATGGGTATGTGTTTGCTGGAAGTCTTCACCATATTGTGTTTATTTTTATGTCTTCCCTCCAATCCTGTTTAATTAGGGTGTTAAATATTCATTCATATTTGCCCAAACCCTTATCTGCTGCTTAGCATTCATAAAAACACAAAAACACTCAGGTTTTATGGTTTTAATGGATGACAAAGAAACACATTTGTGTGAGATTTCAGTGAAAGTGGTTCTGCAAGTGTGCATAAACAGGAGTAGAGGTGATATATTTTACACGTGCATAATATGTGCATGACTCTAAGTGTTGGTCAGTGAATCAGATGGAGTAATGTGAAAAGAAGTTCTATTGAGGTTTGCAATACTTACAGGCAGCTTAGTGGTTGACTGTTGTGGTTCTAAATAAGAAAGGCAGTCCTTTTTTGTATACTGTTATTAATAGATCTGATAAAAGGCTGCTTAAGTTTACTTCTCAGTGGAGTACAGAAGTATTCATATTAAGTCTGTTCAAAGAATATAAGTTCTGTTGGATTTTTTTTTATTTCTATATAGATGTTTTCAATCCACATTAGTTAGTCATGTATTAACAGACAACAGTGTATTGGATCTCTTAATATTTCTCTACTTAGACATTCATCTTAACTTCCTTTTCTCCCTGTTTTTTTGCCTGTGCATGCAGTTTTGTTCAGAAATGTGAACATGTCGGTAATGAGTCAGTGTGGATCATTCTTTGTGTGTTTATTTTTGGCCTGCAGCTGGTCCTTCCTTTTCAGGCCCGTGTGTGTATTTGTGGCCTTAGTGTGTGCAAGCACATTTATCTCTGTTGTTTTCTCGATCTTTTCGATAGCCGTCCCCATTTCTAAAACAGTTGTTCTCGTCTAAAACAATAAGGAGATTGCAAGAAAGTTAGATCAATGAATTACAGTGATTATTGCACAGCATTAATGTCATTGCAGGTCATATAAACATAAAGAACATCATGATTTGGTTATGGGCTGAAAAGGCAGTGAGCACTTACTGCTGATAACAACTGGATTTGTTATCAGCAGGTTTGGGCCTGGGTTTGATCACAGTTGGATGATACCAGAAAAAGCATCCGGCTTTAAAAAGGCTGACAATTTTATCCATTCTATAAAAATCCACTCAATGAGGAGCAGAAGAAGATACTTCATTGCATTTCAGTCATTACAATATCCCCTCAAAAGGGTTGGAATAAATATATTTCCCTCTTATGCACAGTTTTGGTTCATTTTATTTTGCAAGCACTAAGAACCTTTTTGCTCGATTTGACCTACTTGTCTGTTTGTTGCAGACACTCCTGTCATGCATCTCTGTGATTGTGCTTCTGATTTGGTTTTACTCTGTTTTTCAATGAAATTCTTTATTCCTGAGTCGGGAAGCAGAAGGACAGCCTCTGCAGCATCCCCGCCTGTCTCGGCTCAGTCTATCATTTGTGTTATACTGATCAAATATGGATGAGGCCATAGATCGCTGAGCTCAGCTCTGCTCCTCTGCACTGACCCATTTATAACACCCATGGACATGCACTTCAAATCTGATCACACCCTGTTTGAAAATGTCACATTTCCCCCTTTAATAACCATTTCTATTCCTTCTGTAGATTCTTACAACCTTATTGATTTTTGGGGTCTTTGTTTTGTCACACTTTACCATTTCTGCCTCAATAAAAATCATACAGAATGAATTACAGATTTTATTTGTCAACCTGTCTTCTTTTTGTCTTTTGTTCTTCACAAACCTACATTTTTATTGTGAAAGTCACCTCTATGAGGATGATGTATAGTCCAGGTATGTTAGATCTATGCTCCCTTTACTCTTATCTCCTATTGTCTTGTAAGCATACATGTTCTTCTTTTCAGCACGTTCATGGTATTAGCCCTTGATCCCCATGATGACACTCTGTGACGTGAGGCATTAAGGCCAATTCCTGCTAAAAGAAAAACGTGTAATTATACAGTGCAGTGAAAACAAATACTGACAGGAATCCTGCTGGAAATAGGAGACCAGACAGAACTTTAATTACCATTGTGTTAAGGCTTATTCTTTAGCTCCCCCTGGTGGATTTTTGTTGCAAATGGTTTTCTCCTGTTGGGATATCAGATTGTCGAAATTTATTTCTACTGCAGTCATTTTACTTGTGAATTTTCTTATTATAACCTTATTGCTTTTTCATTTTGACAAGTGAAATACTAAACAAAGACTAAAACTAAACAAAAAATAATTAGTGCAATTTAGATATTTTTCATCTATCCACTATTATTTGGAAGGTCATGGTAATTATAGTAAAAGGTAAACCCATAGGTGTTCTTGGTCTCAATATAAACAGAACAAGTGTACAAGGGTTATGTAAACATTAGGATACAAATGTTCCTATTATCCTCCATATGACGTTATATATTTTAAAAAGCAGACAAAAAAAAGACAAATCATTGCAAGAGGCTAAATTGAACTTTGAAAAAATTTGCTAAGAATTTGGATTTGCTTTCTTTGTTCTCGTGACTGAACCTGCAGATTTTCTCAATCCGCTAATTAGGATAACATCCCAAAAATCTTGTTTGGATTAAAGCAGACACATAATGATAAGAACTTCCTTTAAACTAAACACCACTCCTAATTACACGCATTCCTATTATGAAATCTACTGCTTCCCATTTGCTTCATTCATACATTGTGGTAGTTCTCAGAAGCCAAACCAGCTATTAAATATCTTTTCAAAGTGGGCAGTAAAGTCAGCACTGGGTCACGATGTGTGGCTAGACCAAATAATCTCCCACGGCCAAAGAGCTGGGACTGTTTGTTCCAGATGTTTTGTTCTCTTGTTATTGAATAGTGTGGCATGGTTTTTTGCCTCGCATAGTGGCGCAGGAATGTTGTCCAGTATAAAGCAGGGTCAGCTCTGCATTTTAGCCGTTGCCCTCTCTGTTTTAATGTTGCATAATCAGGTTAGGGTAAATTCAGACAGAAACCGTTCAAATCAAATGCCAGCCAAAGGTATACTCCAAATTTTATTTCTATGCACATTTGATTTCCCTGAAAGTGCATATTTCTTTTTATGCTAATTTATAGCAATGATTGCACATATACTTTTTAATATCTTGAAATGATCAGAAGACCAAAAACATTTATAAATACAGTTTATAACTAACTCTTGGAGGCTTCCATTTTTTTTTACTTTGCTTTCTAAGATCTTTTAAAGACTGTCAGCTCTGACTTTGTACTGTCACTTTAACAAATAGTTGCACCTTTTGCAGTTAACTGCATGTGGATATTTGTGGTCAGTGGATTTGGATGAAAGTCATTTTAAACAAATTAAATTTACTATAGGTTTTATGACAAAGAACTGTTTTAACAAAAGACATGAAGGATTTTAATTGGTGTTTTATATACCTATATAGCCAAATCAACCTGTGTATAATATGTCTAGTGGTTTATGGCATCGTAGCTTAGACTGCTGCTCCCAGATGAGTCAAAAAAGATTGGTGGATGTATATAAGTTGGGAAGAGCAGTGTTTTTTATCAAAGGGTTACTGTGCAAACACCTCAAAGACGATTCTCCCATCAGTCCATGCAGACAGTTCTCAGTCTTCTGCCTTTATTTAACTTCTCACACTTGTAGACCACAGCACAGTAAAATCAGTCACCGTTAACAATCATGGTGGGGAGGCAGTAATGTTGCTGCATCATAATATATAATTTTGTATAGGTTTTTAGTCCAAAAATGTAGCCCAATTATAAAGTTCCCAAAAGCCCAGACCTCTCATTTCTTTTTAGTGAATCTCTCTTGGTTACACTTCATTTCACCCTTTGTCTCGACTCTACAATTGTTACATCATAACCAGCCTCTTGTTTGCCTCTAATGGATTTTTCCAGACCAGTTTTTCTGTCCAACAGAACGCTGGGATGAAAACAAGAGTAGGTCTTTCCTCTGAATGACAAGATTCCTTTTCTGGAATGCTCCTCACGGCTAGTTGCAGGGGAATTGAAAACTGCGTCAGTGAGCGCAACAGGTTGAATATTTACCAAAGGTGCAATATTGATGTAATTTTTGGTAAAGATGTTCTCTTTTAAAGACGAAGCTGAGCCTGGCTCACATGTTTTTGTATCATCGGGGCTTTCAACACGATTTTAACATCATATATAGTCTTACTGGTTTTATTAATTACCTTTTTTACCCTTTTTTTCTTTAAAATATTTTATAAACATAAAAGCAGTTTCCCCTATTTGTTGCAGCTGGATGTTTCTAAATTTAATCACAATTGTGTTTTATGTTTTTACCTGTTAGTGTGGCTAAAAGCCTTATACTGGTCTCCAGCAAAAGCTCTATTATGACTACAACACTCAGAAAATGCAGTTTAAGAACAAAAAAAGTTTGTTTTGGTTTGACACGTCTATATTTAATCATTGTTTTGCCGAAAGTATGAATTTGTCTAGAACCGTGGGATTTATTACCTTAAAGAATGTACCCTGTGATTTACTGAAGAGGTAATAATTACCACTCTTTCCTTCACTGGATCCAGTTGTACATGATTATTTAATGGAAACGTTAGATTTTTGTGTGTGTGTGGGGGGGGGTTTACTCTATTACTTTTTGGAGCTTGTTCTATTCAAACACTTTAGTCTTACCATTTTTGCTAAACTTAAATCAAAAGGTCTTTGAACTTCCTTTATCTTTGCGTCTTTTGAACTTGCTTTTACCTGCTGTTTGATTTGGGAATTCTCCAAAAAGTTTACCACAGTAGTGCTTGGCAGAGTAAACAGTTAGGGTTATAGCATTTATGTCATTACCCCTTAACTGTCTTGAGTTGGACCGCAAACCGAACTTTTCCAATTCTTTTTTTTAACCTAAAACCAACATCTATTTTGTGTATCTTTGTCTTCTGTCAGTAATTTGTGAACTTGAGTTCCCCTCCCTCCACTATTATGTCACTCCATTTAGTGCTATTTAGGAATGCAAATGACGCTGTAAAGGAAGGTGTTGTGTTGAGTCATCCTGAAGGCTTACATGTTTTAGTTTTCAGGAGGTGTTGCTGGAAGACATATTCAGATTATGTGGAATTTAAAAAAAAATTCCCCTGAAATGTTTTTTCCTGTTTTGTTTGTTTGTTCAGATTTCCACTTAAATGTCACAAACTTCAAAACAAATATGTTCAGTCGAAATCTAACTCAGACTAGTTGACTTATTTGATTTAGAACATCTTTTAAACAATTTTGGCAGATTCCTTCATATTATAAAGCATACCAAGATGGTGAAAAAACAACAACTCCACTGTATCAAGCAGTGACACACAAAATCTAGAAATCCCTAGCAATAATTCCAGGATGTTGGCATGCTGGAGCAGCAGTACACACAGGTTACAGTCCTTCTTAAACATCATAACCTCAAGCTGTCATACCAAGCATAATCCCATTTAAAAGTGTGACAGCTGTGGGCATAACAAAAAGACAACATTCCACAGATCCCAAATATGCCAGTATACTATGGCCTGTATAATTTGTGTGATGTTTATTTATGTAAAAGAAACTGCTGATAAAGTCTAATGGGGTCCCCTCATGAACATTTTGTGTCATCAAACTGCAGCTAACATGCTCTCTGATTAAAAAGCTCAATACAGCTCGCGGTCCACGGCCTGGAGTTTGGGGACCAGTGCCTTAGAGGATTTTACATTAGTGCAGCTAATGAAAATTATCTGTCCAAATGACTTCTTTTGTTAATCTTTTTACCAAGATCTACACCGAGCAACAATGTGTCTATAAATGTTACTGTTTACTACAAAAACTTCATTCTAAAGTTTTCAGGAGCACCATAAAATTACAGTCCTCCTGTCTGTGATGTGTCTGGGGTAGAGCATTACATTGCACATCTATAGAGCATCACTCTGTAGATGTGCACAAAGCTTTTCTTACAAAGTGAGTTTTAATTTTATTTTTTAGTCATTGTCGGTATTCATACATGTAAATTGACAATGTATGATTAATATTCTGACTTCTTTTCTGAAATAAATTAACAAAACAGTATTGTGTTAAAATATGCTGTAGTGTTTCATCTGTTCCCAAATAACAACAAATTAACCTTTTTTTCTTTAAAAAAAACCTGATTATCCTGTGTTGTGTATAGTTTGAGGGTAGCAAAAGCTTAAATAATATCTGAAACATCCAATCTTTTAAACTAACTGGCTCAGTAATTGAAACATAATTGAGAGGTTTACTCTTTATTTGTCTTGTGGCTGAGCTAACCAAAATCTTTAGGGTTGAGTCGGTTTAGAACCAAAGCTCCCCCTCCTTCAAGAGCCTTTCTCACAACCCCTTACTCCTTGCTTCTTCTCTTGGCTTTTCTTTTTCAATGACAGCTCCTGGTGGGCTCTTTTTTTCCCGTCTGCTCTCTTCCTCCGCTCACATCCGTTCTTTGCTTCACTTCTTCCTCTGAGGATTTAAAGTTCGACGGACTTTTTGAAGCCTCAAGTTCACAGTAAACTCTTTATTCCTTTGTTTCTGCCTACATCTGACCTGGTGAGACTCCAAGTGATTAACTGCTTCTGTTCTGACATCCCAAACCCACATCGGGGTGCTTTGTTCCAGCTGAGTCCCTCCTCTTTCTCTAATGCATGCTGGCATTGACAGTACTGCCTGTCAAAACCCATATTTTATCTCCACAGTCCTGGTACTTCGTTAAGCACGTGTTTGCTCTGAAGCACATCAATGGCCTTTGAACAACGGCTGCTCTGTTAACTGGCAGCATGATTCTGTCTGCAGCTATCCATGGGACTGATTTATTGAAGGCTATCTTCAGCACTTTGTGGATTCTGGATGTTCAGTCAAGTCAAAGAGTTTTGACTTTTAGTTGTCACGACAGATGTCGGTCAAGTGGACTTCTAAGTGGACCTTTTCTAAAGATTGCCCTGACAGATAACATCCCTTCAAGGGCTTCACTTTTTTGCTTTCACAGGTTTCTATTAAGAAACACTTTTGCAAAAAAAAAAAGATAAAATTGACATCCTGTCCAAGCTGTGCTTCTTTTCTATGGAGATCATCCATAGCCTGGTAATGTCTGACGCTTGTCATTAGCTTCTTCCACCATGTGGGATTTAATTTGGATGTGCTTTGTTTTGGATGCCTTATTTCTTCTTCTTCGTTTGTAGATTATTTTATTTATATTTTTTAGCTTAAGGAAAGTGATATTGTATTAGTAAGGTTAACTTCCTGTTGCCAAGTGGATCTTTTGGTTCATCTTAGAGGGTCCTCTTTTTTTCCACACTCTACTGCAGGTAAAATGCACATCTTCCTTTACACGTGAATGTGAAAACAAGACTGTGTGCTGAAAGAATTCAGACTTTTTTTCTTTTTCTTTACCAGTACACAAAATACTTTATATGGAATGTATGTGAAGAGTGAACTGGGCTTTAGCCAGCATGATACAGATTTATTCGATGTTTGATTTCTATTAAACACTTTATTGTTACCTCAGTCAGTAGAAGGAAACGGAAACTGGATTTTTGGTTTTGTTCATTTAATGCTGAAAGCATCATAATTTAAATTTAAAAAAGTAGATTGGCATGGTAAAAAGCAAACCAACTAAATGATAAAGTGTAGCCAAGCAAGGTAAACTGCAGTGTGCTGCTAAACACACAGTCACTTCAAATATTATCACACATAAACATGGGCAAGCTCTCGTAGCTACATTTTATATGTTCTTTATTTCTGTCATATTAGTAGATAAACAACTACTCTGTTATCTAAGTGACATCAAATGGAATGATGCTGCTCTAGTATACAAAAATGCCTATCATATATTTATATTAATCATTATTTATGTTTAACTCTGCTGATAAGAAAAGTTGAGAGCAGCTTGTCCAGCCTAAAACCACTACTGGACATGCCCAGACAGCTCTCCTATCACATCATCAGATGTAACAGAAGAGCTGTGGATCATTGTAGAGTTCTGACAAAAGAACCTGATCTGGTATCGTTTTCATCTTTACACATGAAAGTATTTTTTAACTGAAACACAAACTGACACCCGAGGGTTTTTAAAAACTACTCAGTAGTGATGGGAGGAGCTGGATCTTTTTTGTCCTCCCTGACAAATAACTTTGACCCTGAATGAAGTGACACAAAAAGAGGCCTAAGATAACAGAGGTGTTTCAAGCCCAAATGTTTTACGCAAAACAATCACAGAACAAACCCATGCTGTGATTTGATTCTTTTGTTTATACAATGTTTTTTATTGAAGCCAGTTGTGTCATTAATTATTTGAAAACGATGTTAGGTTTTCCTGAATAAACTTTTTTGTCTGTAAGATATTCTAGCACTAGGCCACTTTGTGAAAATGACTTTAGATTGGCTCTGTTTGTGCTCCAACCTTTAGAACATTTTGAAGAGCTGTAATACTGAGACATTAGTTAAAACATTTTATATGAGGGAGCTTGAAGATGGAATTTGGTTGACATCAGAAGATAGTATTTTGTATTTTTGCTCACATTTTTGACAATCACTGTAAAAACTAAAATGCTTCCTAACTCTGAAATCATGCCTCTCTCCAACGTTGATTTGGTGTTCATATTTATTCAGGTGAATGATAAAGATGAAGCAAACAAATAGTATTGTATGCTTTATATGTAAATTTGACCCTAAACAATTTTTTTAAATGCCTTATCACTTATTGAATAATTAATAATTGTGTTAGATCCAAGTAAAACAGATTGCCTTTCCACGGGTCTAACCAGCTTTGCTTGGATCAAAGGCATTAACACAACCTGAGTCTAGCAGCAGGCTGACCCAGTTTAGAAGCATAGACAGAGTCTGAGCACAAGTGTGTGAGTGTTTGTGTGTAAGAGGGAGAGGACCGCAGAACAGGGCAGGTCCAAGCAGACCTTTTGTTTTTTACTGATAAATTCTAATTAGGGTGGGATCAAGTGCCTTATTCAATTGCAAACATGCACAAGCATGAAGCTACACACAGCCCAGAGGTTCAGTACTTTTGGTTTTGACTAAGCTGAACATTAACATGTTTGGTTTCATTAATTCTTTAACTACAATAAATAACATGTTTCATTTACAACATTAAAACTCAATTTTTGCAAACTACACTGATCAAAGAGATGCTTTCAGTTTGTGTAATTCTTTGTTTGCCTTAGCTATGACTGCTAACAGTGACAGTATTGTTTTTATAATAAAATAGTGTATTTTTAAGCACTTTTTAAGCTCACTAAGGAGACTGCAGTTAAAATCATGATTCAAGTACATGAAAAAAACTAATCTAAACAAAAATGATAGTGATGGTGATAGTGTCAAAGACTGCATACAGACTAAGGTGGATGACGAGTGACTCACTATGCTAGATAATTGGGGGTTTTGATGAGAACAGTGTCAGTAAAAAGACATAAACCAGACCAAAATAGTTCTGGGTTGGATAGCAATGAAACTTGAGGCATTGATAACGTTTTTTTGTGATCAGAACCATCTTTTTTTTATTATTAGGGGCATAGTTGCAATTTTAAAGACCGAAGGAACATTTTCAATAGAAAGAAAAGAATGCATAATGCCACAGATAAGGGTAGCAGAGATGGGAGGCATGATTTAACCAGTGCTGTAGGGAGGCAATGGGCCAGTCGTCTGCAAGTGAATGCATTAGAATGGAGTGGAGCAGAGAGCTTGATGCCTGCTAGCGGAGCTGGTTAGGTTGGTATTTCAGGCAAATCGTATTGTGGAAAAAGCACCAAATTTGGCAAGAATGTACCTTAGAATACAAAAAAGGCACGTTAGCCAAGAAAAAAATCCAAAATAGTGACCCTTTGTAAAGATGGTGGCCATACAGTCAATTATTACGAAAATATTCAATGTCTATTTGCTCCATTCTCAAAAATGTGGGTTGTTCATACACATATTGCAGTCTTTAAATTTGAGGGGTACCTACAGAATTCTATTAAATGTCTTATATATATATACTATATATTTTAACATTTTTGATTTTCTCATGGCTAACATGCTTTTTTGAAAAAGGGGGTTCTAAAGTACAGTACATCAATGCCAAATTTGGTGCTTGTACTTAATAACCGCCTCCACTTAATTTCCTTTATATACGTCTTCCATCATGAGAACAAATGCCACAAGAACATATTAAAAACACCAAAAACACTATTTTCATTGGAGTCAGTCTTTAGACATCTCTGCACTGGAGCAACAAAAGCTAGAGTTGGAAAACAAATGACCAACTGCTTCTTATACTTTTGATTTATAACTTGCACCTCTGATGACAAGGAGCTTTCGTGGTGAACGAAAGGGCGTTGGTTCAACGCTAGTGTGTGCAGGTGTACAGACCTTCTTATCACAGTATCTTAACCATGCACTGTTACTGTGAACTCCAGTTCAGAGAGACTATCTGGCTTGTCCTTTGTCCTCTTTATCTTTTAGTAAGGAGAAATGTAGTTGCTAATGAAGAGATGTTGATAGTTCTGTTCATTTAATACAACAGGAATGTCTATAGCTCTTAATGTTTACCGGTGCTTCTATCACCCTGTTGCTGTGCTCTAATTTATTTATTTATTGACATGATAACTCTGCTGACAATAATCTTGAATAGATAAAATAATTTTTCAGTTGCCGATTATACTGATTTGTTTGGTATTTTCACACACAAAATTGATTTTAAGCAAAGAAAAATACTGTCAATCAGTTGAAAGGTTTTGGATTCAGACAGAGTACTCTTCCACTTCTTAGAGGAACTTTTCTTTGAAAACATTTCCATTTGTGTGTTTATGTGGTGAAAGAAGATGTCCAACAGGTTTTTCTTGCCCTGTCCTTTTTGTGGCAGTAAAGTGGAAACAGGCTGAGAGTTGATACGCTGGTATGGCAGCTCAGACAGACTCGCCTTGAGCCCTGAAGTTAGACAGCTTTGTGAGAAAGCAGGAAGTGAGGCCCTTGACTGACTTGTGTTGATTTCTTTCTCTTTTTTTCTGTAACTACTTAATATGCTGCTATCTGACTGATTGTTTTTTTTAATAACGCAGGATTTTTGTGCTGCTTTAGTACAGATAAGTAAACTGTGTTAATTAACTGGGTATAAATTAATGGGAAACAAAGGTAAAAATAGAATAAACTAAAGAAAATGTGATCAAAAATGGAAACCGTTTTATTTTGAACACTGTCTGTACCGTATTGACATTTTAGACGTTTATTTTTGGACAGGTAATCCTCCTTTCGAAAAATAGAGTGACTGCTTGATCTTTGTTTGACGATGAGTTGCTGCCGCGCCGCGCGGGGTTGCAGCTGACGCGATGATGTCATGCCTCTTTTCTGGAAGGCGGGGCGGTGATAGCAGTGGGCGGAGCTTTGTGCATCGAAGTTTAGGTGCTTTTCAACTTTTCACAACACGCCGGGTCAGTGGGAGCGCGTAGGGATTTAAAGACAGTCGACGCTGCCAGGTTATTGATATTTACGAACCAACACTTGAGCCGAAGTGAGAAGACAGATGAGAGTACAGGACGCGCCGCCACCGCGGGGAAAATGCACTGGGAACAGTTTCTTCGTTTTACCAATGGAAAGGTTAAGGTGAGCGCTGGCTTTCCTGATCATTAAGGTGAACCTTTTATTGGACTGTTTCTGTTAGCGTTTAAAAGCAAAACATATAGTCACACATGGATATATTCGGTGTTTGTAGTTGGCTTTGAGTTTCTATTAACGGGGGGATTCGTCATCTCTTAGTCACGGCGCTCTGAATCAATGCAGGTGTTGTTCTTGAACAAATAAGGTGCATATTGCATATTATTCACCTCTTACTTTGACTGCTGAGCCCCTACGGTGTCCGGGCAGGCTCAGCTCTGATCTCTGCCCTAAGGTGAGGTAATGAATCACCCCCCTCCACTTTTCTTTTGAAATAATTGTGTGAGCGCGCCAGTCGCGGTTCCGAGAATTTGTATTAATTGAAGTTTCTAGGAAATTTTAAGGGCAAATTAACAGTCAAGCTGGTGTTCACAACAGTAAAAACAAATAAACATGTACAACTCAAAATCTAATACAAATAACAAGATTAAAATAAAATAAAAATTATTACTACAGTAATAACAACAAAATAAATTCTTATGTTTTTCTGTTTAAATCAGCTCAACTTTTACATTAAGTTTCAAGAAGTGCTTACACGTGCTGAAAAAGTCTTTCTTAACTTTCTTTTCTTTGTTAAGGCTAAAAGGGAAGTTAAGACTTTAGTGAAACTGACCAGTAATGGCCTTTCAAAGCTGACTCCCTTTACCCTCCTGCCAGACAACTGGCAAAAGGAAAGCAGAAGTTTGAAATGTAACACAGATGTCAGCAAAATGACAAAAAAGGGACCATGTGCAACTCATGGTTTCTTACCTCACTGTCCTATTTTTCTGGTTTGCTTAATTCCTTTTATTTTGAAATGACAAGCTCCCTCTGTTTACCTATGTCTGTGCCTCAGATCGACCGGCTGGAGGTGACTGGACTTGGCCAAACACCTCTGAATGTCTCTTGTGGGACAGACGGCTCGTTTTCCGCAGCAGAGGATGGCACCCCAGACCCTCAGCGGACCAAGCAGGCCATCGCCCAGCTGCAGCAGAAGATCCTCAAGCTCACGGAGCAGATCAAAATCGAGCAGACAGCTCGGGATGACAACGTTGCTGAGTATCTCAAACTGGCCAACAATGCTGATAAGCTGCAAAGCACACGGATTAAACAGGTGCAGTGCTTGGCCTGCGTTGTAGTTTTACACAACATAGTCATCCTAGCTAAATCTTTTCATTCATGAAATTCAAATACAATGTTTCTTTTTTGCTGGGTTTGCAGGTATTTGAGAAAAAGAACCAGAAGTCGGCACAGACCATCCAGCAACTGCAAAGGAAACTGGAGCACTACCATCGGAAGCTGCGTGAAGTGGAGCACAACGGCATCCCGCGACATTCCAAGGATGTTCTGCGGGACATGCAGCAGGGCCTGAAAGACGTCGGGGCAAAAGTAACTGGCTTCAGTGAAGGGGTGGTGGACAGCGTCAAAGGAGGCCTCTCCAGCTTCTCACAGGCTACCCACACAGCTGCCGGAGCTGTCGTCTCTAAGCCGTGGGTGATCGCTACTCGTATTCGCAACAAATTTGGCAGCGCCGACAACATCCCTTCCCTCAAGGACTCGTTGGATGACCCATCAATAGATGAAGCTGTGACAGGGGCTGGAGGACGATCTCTGGGCAACACTGGCCACCACCTCCTGTCCAGCCCAAAGTATGGTAGCGAAGACGACTGCTCCAGTGCTACATCTGGTTCAGCCGGGGCCAACAGCACCACAGGGGCCCCCGGAGGTCCACCAAGTTCCAAGGGCAACACTTTGGAAAGGAGCCAGAGCTCCAGTTTGGACATGCTGCTGCAAGAGCTGCAGGAGTTGAGGGAGGGCCAGGCGAGGCTAGAGGAGAGCTTGGACGGTTTGAAGACCCACTATCAGAGGGATTACACAGTTGTTATGCAAGCATTGCAGGAAGAGCGCTTCAGGTAAAAAGAAAATATGTAACACAACACATTCTATGCATTCACATCCTCTTAAAGTGCCTTACATGAATATTTTTCTCATGACAAGAGGGATATTCTTTGATCTTTTAACCCTGTGTCATCAGGAAGCACAGATTTGAAAGAAGTATGCTTGAGAAAAATGATGGATCTAGATTTACAAGTAATATATCCATGGAATGTCATTTGCTCTGCATTTGTGGTCTGTACTTTCATAAATGCAGCATACAAAGTAAAAACTCTATTAATTGTTACACCTATATACCATTTTCAAATAAATGTAGTTAATTTGATTTAGCAGGGTTTGTTTCCAAAAGCTACATCAAAAAGAATAATGATGTCGTTCTGTGAAAGTAAGGTTAATGTTTTAACTGGCAGATCCATGAAGGTGGAGGTATCAGCGTCCCAGCATGAGGTTCAAGGTCAGCCCGTCAAAAATATTTAGAACAGGAGCACAAAATAAAGAGCCAAACTTGGAATAGAACATTTTTCTCCCTTAAATGTCTACATCCAGAGCAGTCTATTTTTGTCTTTAAAAACCCAAATGATCTCCATGAGGGAGGAATTACCAACAAGCTCTTTCCCATCTTTTCATGGGAGAATGATTGTCCCTAAACCTCACATATCTCCTTGTCTAGCTGCTTAACCAAATTTGTCCCTGTTGGTCAAATGTCCACAGATTGTTTTAAAGAAAACCAGATGCAGGAATTGAAGTGAGGGAGTCGAATGAGAATGTTATTTTAATCATTAAAAGTAAGTTCTGTTTTATGTATGTGTCCTGGTGGAACTCTTTAAATATGAAATTCATTTGTTGTGTTTTGACTTTAGCGACTTGAAATGTTTGGGTTTGGTAACTCCACCGGAATTTTTGTTTTTTAATGGGAAAGGAATGTTGTTGGTGGAATTTTTGTCATGGTAGTCACCTAACTCTCTTCAAACGGTAACAGGTCAGGCGCCTTGCCATTAAGCCGTCCATCCAGTTATGTGTGCTTGCCAAAATAAACCAGTTTAGATCCTTCTCCAGGGCCCTACAGGGCTCGCCCCACTGGTCAGGCATGCTGTCAATTCTCTGATTGGCTAGTTCAGTCAGCAGATGAATGAGCACGTCCTAATCTTGTCAGGGCAAATCACCAGTCCGCTCAGGTGATTATTCCTCCAGGGACTGTTTCTTCTAATTGAAACACGTGCTCCTTTACTCGGGACAATTATGGCAGAGGCTTTCACGTGTTTTTACTTTGATACTCAGGTGTGAACGTTTGGAGGAGCAGCTCAACGACTTGACGGAACTTCACCAGAACGAGATCCTCAACCTCAAACAGGAGCTGGCCAGCATGGAGGAGAAGATTGCCTACCAGTCCTATGAGAGAGCCAGAGACATCCAGGTTCGTCTGTCAACCCTGCATCCACAAGCAAAGCATGCACAAAATATTCAAAAAATGAAAAAGAAGTGTTGGTACAGCAATATTTTCTCAACTTAACACTTGGGTTGTTGTTTACACATTAGTTATATTTGCCTCCAAGCAGCTTTTGTTTACAGGAAGTAAATAATCCTGGACCTTCTGCTTGGCCCGTTCCTAAGGAACTGTTTCTTTTATCAGTTATGTGATACTGATATATACCAGTCAACCACTATGTTTAAACTTAAGAGATGAAGTACTATTGGAAATGGCAAAGACACAAAAAACTACTCAACCAGGTTTCAATTCTCAGAAGAAGATTTCAGTACTTTATGCACCATGTGGCGCACCAGATTATAAAGCGCACCATCAATGAATGATTTTATTCTCGAACTTTTGTCATATATAGGGCGCACCAAACTGTAGCACAATTGTGACTACGCTAACTCCCAACCTTGTTAGTAACATGTAAAAATAAAAAAACACACACAGTCCAACGCTGCTGTATGTTATCCATGTTAGCATATTTACAATAACACCAACTCACCCAGGTCAGTAAACACAACCAGAATGAATCCACATACAGGGCACTCTGGATTGTTAAAAAAAAGAAGGCTTTTAAATGCGCCTCATAGTGGGGATAATACTTTTGTTACACAAAGTCCCTCAAAAAGATTTTTTATCGTTTGCTATTGTCCTTTTCACTTAGTGAATTAATCTCTTAGCCTGCTGGCTTTCATTAAATTATCTGTTAGGTTTTTGTGACTGTAGTAAAACCAATACTTGGTCACAATTTAGAATAAACAACTTTTCAAATGGCGTCATCTGCTTCATTTAAGCCTTTTTGACCTCCGTACGAGGCCTGCAGAACTTCAGCAGCCCAACGTTACAGTAATAGAAACTTAGAAAGCCTCTGTAAGTAAGTTAACGCCGCCTGTAATGGTAGATGCGATTGTGGCAGGCTCAAGTTAACTCCCAGAGTCAGGCATTATCTCATTGTGCATGTTGTTTTGTGTAAACAGGAAGACTAGTCTAAGAAATCCAGGCTGTCCATCAGCTTCTGTTTGTCCAAAACAAAAGCATTTCCTTGTGAACGTCTCATCTGATTCCTGGCTCTTCCTGTCGTCTGTGAGGGCTTGGCATTTTCTGTTTTGACTGCATTTCCTTCCTGTGACAGCAGGGGGAGATAGAGGTCTTTAAATTGTACAAATACACTGGAGGCTGCTCTGTCCAACAGTTACAGTAATTTACATTCCTAAAAATTAAAAAAAGTTATCGTTAAAAAAGGAAATGTTTGCTTAGTCCGCCCTCTGCATCCTAGTGTAGCTTATTGCTGTGAAGCTGCTACAAACTATAGAGGAAGTTGCTTTTAATGGTGTTAGAAAATGGTGACTTTATCCTTTTTTTCTCTCCGCGTGTCCTTCTGTGCAGGAAGCATTGGAAGCATGTCAGACCAGGATTTCTAAGATGGAGCTTCAGCAGCAGCAGCAGCAGGTCGTCCAGTTAGAGGGGCTGGAAAACGCCACAGCACGAACTCTCCTAGGAAAACTTATCAATGTGCTGCTGGCCCTAATGGCTGTCCTTCTGGTGTTTGTCTCAACGGTGGCCAACTGCGTGGTCCCCCTCATGAAGACGCGCTCACGCTCCCTGTCCACCCTTCTTCTCGTTCTCCTGCTAGCTTTCCTGTGGAGAAACTGGGACGCTCTATCTGGGTACACGCATCGTGCTCTACAGCCCCCAGGGTGACCAGATTGAAACCAGCGTGTTGTTGGTTGTTGTCCCACAGGAGGCTTGAAGAATGTGACTGCTCTGAGATGACGCTATGCACGCTGAGCACATTTTAAACAAAAGCCGAGGATCAAGAGAAAAAAAGCTGAAGAAAAGGAGTCGACGTCACATTTAGAAAAGAAAAAAACTGTTTACAAATGAACTGAAATGAACTGATGTGTTGTTTTTCTCTCACAGGATGCAGCACTGTACTGTTTTTATCTTTTTAGAGTTTTATCAATTATAAGTTTATTTCTAATAATGTTATTTTTTAAAGTAATTTTATTCAGTACCATGTAGCATTTTGCTCTTCTCATTCTATATGAAGGGGACTTTCAGTCAGGTAAACGGCTGGTGGATCGTCCTGAAGCTCCAGCTTGATTGCTGAGGCTTGGGTTGATTGCCTTTAGGAAGAGAATTTCTCTGATTGGTGGATTTGAGCCAGTGTTGAAAACCTTTCAAAGGTTGCTCCTTTCTTGCTGTGATGAATTTACAGAACCTGTTGAAGGACTGACCATGACTTTAGTGTGTCGAAATGATTATAGAGACACTGGGCTTCCTTAGCATTTCTATTAGCAAAGATTTCCCGTTTTAATTATTTTGTTTTTATAAAACATAAAAAAAAGTTGATTGGGACAATTATGAATGTTACATGAAGACTAAACAAAGCTATGACATTCTGCTTTAAAAAAAAAAAAAAGAAAAAACAAAGTCATAAACCTGCACAGAAAACATTGCTTATTGTCTAGCATCTGCCATACTTGAACATGTGTACAGAGCTTTGTGTCATCATTAAGAAAATGGCATACAATCTTTGTTTTATTGTTTCAAAATCTCATCCATTTCCTCCCAGTCATAATGTTTGATGCGATCAGGTTGGAGATGAGAAAGCACTGGTGTTTATCCGGCTCTTCCTGTTGGGTCTGGAAGGATGCCGTCATCTCCACTGCCATTCAAGCTCTCACTGTCTCTAACATATATTCCCCTGCATAACAGTCTTGAAAGCACTGAAAATGTTTTAATCACCCAGTGCCAAATTTTAGTTTCAAACGCCGATGTTTAATCAAAACCATGAGGGCAAAATGAAGATGCCCAGGGGATCTAGTTTCTTTCCACATTCAAAATGAATGTATGTTACAGGGACAGATGTGTCTTAGTAGTAAATGAAGCGTTTGCAGTTGCTTTCTTTCCTTGTAAATCTTAACCCGTCCTTGACTTTAGTTCTTCGGTTGTGTTTCTGCACCCCAACTCACTGAGTCAAGTTTTTTTGGTTCCCTTTTCTTATGCGCACAACTAGTCCCACTCAAGTCAAAGAGAGTATAAGAAAAGTTGGTACACTGAATCGCCCTGCGTGAATTTAATGCTGAAAGGCTGAACTGTAGAGCCGCACTTTAGCACAGCACCTGATAGTCTATAGATTCAGCTGAAAACCGTTTCTATACAGACTTCAGAAGTTGTCACTCTTAAGGCAGATGCCCTCTTTGGAACAGAAGGAGTTTGAAGGTAAAGGCAACACAAAGGGATTTTAGCATGTTTTCTTGTTAAACTGAGAGTAAACTTGACTTCCCTCAGGATTGACCTGTAGTTAAAGTGGTCTTGGATTTATTGATTTATTGATATCTCTGAAGGAAAAGACAGGCGGAGCTGAGGGTAAGCCGACGTCTGACCTTGCATGTCACCTCAGTGAAGCCTGTGATGGTCGGTTGTGTGCTAAACCACTTCAGTGCCTTCTGATGTTCTTTTCTAAGTGTGGAATAAATAACTTGCATTAATGACCTCGCTGTGTTAGCAGTTTTTCTTTAAAGCAGCCTTTTATTTAAATTTCCTGGACATTTTATAAGCTGTATATGAGCACAAAGTAGCATTTTTTAACTCATAAAATTACTAGTTTAGTATGTTCAATTCCTACTACTTTGTGTCCATAAAATACTAATTTGTGGCCACAAAAAAGGGCCTACTAATTTAAGTGCAGAAGATGCTCATTTGTTCCCACAAAATACCAACTTATGCACACAAAATGCAGATTTTTTGGCATAGAAAATACTGTTTTGTAATCACAAATTATCATTTTGTTTTCACAAAATATGAATTTGTAGCAACAAAATGCAAATTTTTGCCAACAAAATGATCAATTAAGCCAACAAAATACTAATTTGTGGCCACAAATGCTAATTCTTTGCACAGAAAAAATGCTAAATTGTGTGAAGGCAGTGCTAATTTGTAGTCACAAGTTAGCATTTTGTGTGCATAAAATGCTCATTTGTGGCCAACAAAAGGCTAATTTTTTTCACAACAATGCTAATTTGTGCATAGAAGAGGGGTTTTTTTTTAATATTTTTTTAAAAATTGTTCCCAGAAATGGCTAAAATGTGGCCACAAAATGCTAAGTTGTGCGCACACTACTAAATAGTGGTTACACATAATTTATTTATTTATGTATGTATTTGGTTGGTTGGTTGGTTGTTTATCTCGTGTCCTGGGCTCTGCACTTTTGACCCTGAAAAAAGGCAGATTTGTTGTGTGACCGCTAGATGGGGCTGTTTAGCCTGTTAACAGGGGGAAGGCGCGGCTGCGCCTCGTGTTTGTAGGAGGGCTGCCCAGATCCCAGCGCACGTTAAGTGGCACTCCTTATCAGCACGGATGCAGGTTGGCTGCAAAGCTCCTCAATGCTAAAAGTTATAGAAAGGAGCAGCAGGAGCAGCATTTTCTCCACTGTTCTCGCTGCCTCCTTCCTTGCGTCTATTACATGAGGCTGACCGACCTGACCCTCTCGGAGCCTCATGAAGACCTAATGGGGAAGGCTGGTGATTATGTTGCACTTTATCAGAGCGCCTGATTTGATGCGCATGGCTGTGCGCCCTATCAAAATAACGCCTAACGCAATTAGCTGCCCGTCTGAAAGCTGCAAGTGGTGGCCACAGGGAGGCTGCGAGAGCACAGGCTGCAAGGCTGTCCCCAGAGGAGTCCACGGCATACATAGGCGCTTCCATGCGCTTTAGCATCAACTTTAATTATTTGCATCCAAGATAACACTTCTCTGCCTCGCCTGTGTGAGCCGATTTTATGCAGTGTCTGACAAACTGCACGTCATCCCTCACTAATCATTACTTTCTATTCAGGGATGTGGGAGCATATGCATTCCATCCAGAGTCCCAAAAAAAAAATGTCAGCGGCGTTCGTGCATTCATGAGTGGGGGCGCATGTGTTGAGTTTGAATATTTATGACCTGCGAGAAAGCTGTGTTGGATGCGAATGTCAAGGCCCGGAAAGGTGCGCTTCTGCGTCCATCTGGTAGCACTTTCACGCTTCCTACCATCATGCCGCATGTGCTTAGAAAGAGGAACCTCCAAGATCTGCAGAACTAATCAAAGGGCCACAAGACAGGACAGCTCAGAGAGTGGCACCGTGACCCACCATTAACCTTTAGATAGGCGTAACCACAGCGCCTGGATAGAGACTCGCCAAAGGCTTTAGGGGCAAAAAAAAAAGGAAGAAAGAAAGTCATAGTCTCTCATATTAAGCCATTCTTGCATTTGTTATAACCTGAGCCGAAATGTTTGACTAAAATGTTTAAAGAAAAAAAAAAGAATAAGGCTGTGATCATTTATCACAGCAGACTGAGCGCCCTCGTGGGACATGCAGTATGTCACAACAGAGAGGCAGCTCCATTCGTCAGCGCTAATGAGATGACACCCCTACTACCATTAAAGTCCAGTTTTTCTTACATTTGTCATTTATTAGTCGGGCTGTTCAAATAATCGATGTCTGACTGAACCATAAGTGCGAACAAGTTTCCAGCTTGCCTTTTCCCTTCTGGTGCGCAGATTTTACGCACGAAGAAAAACACGCTCCGTGTCTCTATTTTAAGAATTACTTTATTTTGAGTGGGAGAAAAAATCTCCAGCCATTATTGTGGCTCAGCATGTCTCACGAGACAGGCTGCTGAGCTGCGCGGCAGGCAGGGGGACAGAGGCAGAGGAGGCATGCAGCCTGAAGAGGAAGCACGACTCGCTTATCGCGTCATTCTGGGTTCAGGCGTGAAGCAGGAAACAGCCTTTCCTCTCCCATTGTCGCTGTAGGAACAAACAGGCAATTTTTGTCTTTGCTCAATGCACCTCTCGGCACAGAACACGCGGAACCCGGTCAGAAGGAAGAATGCCTCCTTCGATGGAGATAGCCGTTCTGCTTCTGGGCGTCCTGGCTTTGGAGACGCGCAGGAGCGCCAGCGCGCTGCACATCCAACAGGCGTTCGCGTCTCCAAACCTGACCAATAATTTCGTGGTAGACCCGATTTCCAGAAAGGTCTACCTGGCCGCCGTTAACACAGTTTACCAACTGAATAGGACCTTGATACTGGAGGCGCAGAAGAGAACGGGACCGGTGGAGGACAACCTGTTGTGCCATGCGCCACAGCTGCCCCAGGCTCCGTGTGAGCACCCCAAATCCCTCACAGACAACTACAACAAGCTCCTAAAGCTGGACCGGGAGCAAGGGGTCGTGGTGGTGTGTGGATCTGTGTATCAGGGCTTCTGTGAGCTGAGAAAAATGGAAAATATCTCAGAGATAGCGGTGGAGTTTCCACCCCAGGGGGAAAAGACTGTCTTCCCCAGCATGCTCAACATCGCTGCCAATCACCCGAACGCATCGACTGTGGGGCTCATCTTCAGGAGCCACGGGGGTAATTCAAGGTTACTAGTTGGGGCGACATATACGGGGGCTGGAACCCAGTTTTTCCCCAAGAACCACAGCAAGGAGGACCTGCGTTTTGAAAACACCCCGGAGATCGCCATCCGCTCCTTAAACATCAAGGATTTATCCAGACTTTTCACCTATGATATCAGCCCCTCAGATGAAAACGTGTTCAAGATCAAACAAGAGGTTAAGACCAAAAACAAACTCAACTTTGTCCACGCCTTCATCCAAAAGACTTATTCATATATTGCCTTTAACAATGACGCGAAAATTGGGCACAAGGAGAGCCAGCCCAACAGCATCCTCGCCAGGATATGTCTCGATACCGACAACCCCCGACAACTTGCGGGGCTGGAGAGCAGGAAACTCACAGAGTCCTACATCCAGATGCCGCTTCAGTGTGGATCTAACAGGAACATCTACAACCGCCTGCTGTCTGTGTACTCCGCGGAGATCAACGCAGAGGATGCGAGCGGCCCGCAGCCCTACCTGTTCGGAGTGTTTTCCAAAGCGGACAGAAAGTCTGCTCTGTGCGCCTTCAGGTTTGGAGACGTCGAGGAGGAGATCAGACAGAGCCGCATGAACTGCTCCAGCTCCCCCAGCAGTGATGTTCATGTGCTGGACAGTGTCAACCAGGGTTCAGGGTCAGCCTGCATTCAGAAGAAAAACTTGCAGGTAAGGAAAGTGAATAAAAAACAAACAAACATGTATCAGTCTTTCAGGATAAAAAGTTCCAAAAAGTTAATCAAACTTTTCCTTATTTGCTTAAAATTCCAAATAAAATGGAATCAATGATTCTTTGCAACGGTTTTTGTTAACAGTTCTGCTTTCAAAATGCTGTTATGAGTGAAATTCCTTTAAACATGTCTGGATGGTCTTCTTGTTTTTGAGACAAAAGGCCCGACAACAATAATGGCTGCTGCTTTTCACTTGTTTCCAAGAGCCTTCCCTCTTTAACCCCGAGGCTCATGACTCAGAGACAGGATCTCTCATGTTAGGAGGGAAAGGTCATCAGAGATGCTCCACTCTAAAGGCTGTGGGAATGGGAAGATTCCTCTTCGCATCCGATAATGATGAAAAGGAGTTCAATAAAAAGTGTTTCATTAATTACTTCCTAGCTCGTTTTTATCGACTTTGCTTCGCTTGTTGTAATTCTACAAATCTGGAGCAATGTTAGGGGGCAAGCAGTTGCTTTGTTTCTGAACACGTGGTCCGATACTATCATGTATTTTCTACTCACATACCAGCCTGCGTATTCGCCCGTGGGGAAACTTTACTACTGCATATTATTTCTGTCTTCTGTTTGTCTGAGTTGGTGAAAGTTCTTCCTTTTACAATCTGAGTGACAGGCTGAAAGTCATATGATGCTGTTTCGACAGCACTGTGCCATTAGGTCAGGCACTTGCCCTCTTTACTATTACATCCTTGTTGTCTGTGGCCCCAGGGCCACTCTTCTCATGAAAAGTTTTGTGAACACCATCCCAAATGGTCCTACAGGCCCTTAAAAAGATTACAGATGTCTTCTCTTTTCAAAGAGATTCTGTGCTGATATTTCTTCTCTTGATGTCCTACAACCCACTTACTGTATCACTCGTAAAAAGAAAAAAAGGAGAAAAAAAAAGTTGCCTCTTTGGTTTTGCATTTATCTGCAGTGGATGCCTGATGCTTTTTGTTGTTGACAGTCTGAAGGCCAGCACTGACGGAAAGTCACACACAATTTATGATAAGAGAGACGAGCTGCTAGCAGAAAAGCCCGTGGGAAAAAAACTCTACAAACATCCACTGTGCCTAATTCTTTCAGTGTTTTGCCGTCTCCTTTTTTGTTTGGCCCGTGCAAACTCAGAAAAATTCAAAGTATTCCCAGCAGACTGGAGAACAACCAATCGTGGTACGGATGTTTTATCATTGCTTGCTGAAGACTTGACAAAAGCAAAGCCTCATGACTGTTGAATGGCCATGTGAGCCCACGTCCAATACTTACACAGGTCTGAAAAGTCATTTGGAACAATGAGCAGCTTTATGGTGATCGCTAGTTTCACAGCATTTCTCTTATTGCATTGTGCCCTTTTTTTGTTGTATTTCAGTTGACACCCAATCAGCTGGACTGTGGCGCAGCCCACCTGCAGCACCCTCTGGCTCTACGGAGGCCCCTGAGGGCCCTTCCTCTGTTTGAATACTCAGGCCTCAGTTCAGTCTCAGTGGACAATGTGCACAACCACACTGTGGTTTTTTTGGGAACAAGTAAAGGACGACTTCGCAAGGTGAGTCTGACAATCTGACAGCACCGCTGAGGCTGAAACCTTCCAAACTTGCGTAATCCCACGACGTCACAAAGTTGCAGTGCAAAGTGAGCACGCTGAAACTGAGTTAATGTGCTTAATGTGATCAGGCCCCCGAGCACAGAACACCAGGAACAGTCAGAATTGCATGCAGCTGCTCTGATGTGGCTGCCGACTGTCGAGAAAGCAAACATATTGTAGGTGTGTGATGAAGCATTTAGAGCCACTTTAGGACAAGCTGGAATTTTTGCTTTTATCTTGTAGCTTCTCAGTTCTGTCAGCACTCAACCAACATGCCCCCCCCCCCCCCATGCTTATTTTGAACCTTAAGTACTCCTAATCATCTACTTAATGACCCTCAGAGATGGTTATTGTCTAGGAGATCAACAGAAAGCCGTAACAACGTGTGACTCAGCCCTGCCATGTGTTGAGCCCCAACCTCAGCTTTAAAACATCTGCAGACGGCGCAGCTTGTGAAAACCGTTCCTGTGCAATTAACAGCATACCTTGATTCTTGTGTCAGCCACATTCCTTGTTGCCCCTCACTGAGCTCCCTGCTGGTGCAACAGGCTGCCCCTCAGACACTCGAGGAAATAAAATGAGCCCACTCTGACTGCTTTCTTGTCTCCATTGTTTTGAATTAGCTTTCTGCTTTTGACGACATTAAAATCCTGCTGCAGTAGAGTTTTTAAGGCCCTTGTTTTCTTTGGCTTTGAGCATGCGTGCCGTAACTGTCCTTTTGGATCACTTACTGTTTACCTGATGCACCACACTGGTTGGGATGCTGTAAGCAGTGGTGTGCATGAGTGTGTTTGCATGTGTCTCTTAGCTAATTGCAGGTCTGACTGTGTCTTTAGGTGTTGAACTTTGTTTGCAGGCCTGCACGAGTGGTTTAGTGATTCCATGTGTTTACTCAGATGGACACATACCCTGCAATTAGGTGCTACGGGTGTACTTGTCAGCCCAGTCATACACAAAATGTGGTATACATGTGACCCTAAACAGTTTTTTTGGGTGTTTTTTAGTAGCATGGTCGTCTCTGTGTTTGTCTGTGGATCTGGTGTGTGGTAGTAGTTGTGTGTGCCCTGAGGATAGAGCCGTTACAGAGGTTAATGGTGCTGTGAGTGTGCGTAATGTGATTCCAACTGTGAGTTTGGCTGAGACTAAACATGAACACGCAGTGGCCGAGATTAAGTTAGATCTCTTTTACTGTCTTTGAGAGAGACCTGACTGAAGTAATTTATAATTACATGCATTTTTTAATGAACGTTTCCACCTCCCTCCATTATGTGTAACTTCAGTTTCCTGCGTCCTTATCTCACTCACTTTTTTTCCAGTTCGGCTCTGTTCATCCGTCAGCTCCTCTTTTCTTCATCTCTGCTATTAAAGAGCTTTGATTCGTTGTGAAAAAAGAGTCCATCTCTTTCTTGCCGCCAAACTTTCACCCGAGTTCAATCTTTCCTTTTTTATTTTAGACCCAAACACACACAAAACACACACAAGATTGCAGCACAGCTGAGCACTCCCTGGTTGAATGGGGGCCTTTCATCTGCATGAAAACAGGCGCAGAATGGAGACAGAGCGACCTGCAGTACAGCAGGTGTTTTGTTGACTGACCGGGTGGCGTTTTGTGCCACAGCTCACCTCAGTACTCCTCCTCTCTGCTTCCATTCTTTTCCCTCTCCAGGTGTGTGGGCTGCTGTTTACTTGCATCTCGCAGTGTCATTTTTTTTTTTTTTTTGCGTGTGCATTTTTAGTCGCTGGGGTGCAGGGTGAAGGCAAAAGCCCAGCTGCTTACCAGCGCCGATGTGTGTGCAGATTGGTGGGTGGTGTTAAAACAGGCACTGATGTTTGGAGATTAAGACAATGCTTTTCATCACAGGTTTACTAAGCCTCTGTCTGCTCCGGTTTAACATTAATCAGTATGTCTCAGTGGGTGGTGACGTTTTTGCCTTCTGTGCATGTGTGACTGCATGTTTGTGTGCCCAGCGGATGGAGACGCGACAGAGCCAGCACTTGTCTCCAGATGCTGACCAGTTTGCCAATTCCTCAGGATGCTGGGACATCTTCACGTCTCAACCGAAATTGCGGAAACAAGAGATTTTACTGTATGCATGACAGGAAATGTGCATGCTTATGTGCATGCACATGTGTGCACATATATGTTCGTGCATACGTGAGAATCTGTCACCCTTTTATTTTCTTTGGGTGCAGGAAAACTACTGTGTCAACATATCCCTCCTTGGCAGAGTAAGATTAGGCACAGTGGCTGAACAAAGAGCGTCCCAAACTGTTTAAGAAGCTGCAGATAAAAATATTTAGCAATAGGAAAAAAAGGAGAGCAAACTGACTTTCCTAAACCTTTCAGCTATTGTTTTTTCTTTTAAACACAGAAGACTTACTGTCTGATCAGCCCATAAATGAGTCAGAAAGCTCAAACAAAGATAGAGTTCTCCTTTTTTATATTGTTTTCCTAAAAACATTGCTGAGTAATAAGCTTTGGCATATATATCAGCAGGGAAAATCAAACTTTTTTTCAAGTCCTCTTTAAAAAATCAACAAACAGTGATGTGTCTTTGTAGCTGCATCCTGTTTTGTTTGTCTAGAGTTTCAAAGCACACACAGACTGCTGATGGGAAAATATATTCAAGCTTGGAAATTCTTTGAATAAAACTGTTTTTTTTTTAATCCTCTTCACAGTTGACCCTCTTGTCGAACATGACCGTGGCCAGCCAGTCCACGCTGAAGCTGCCATCCAGCGAAGCAGTCCATCCCATCATGACCTTTGACCCCAATGACAGGAACTTTCTCTATGTCATGACCTCTCACCATGTAAGAGCACCACAAAGGAGCAAAGCGTCTAAACGTTGCTTAAGTTGCACTCATTTGTTCAGGCTGTCAGAGAACCACAAAGAAAAAAGTGCAGATTTGCTTTCATCCGTCAAATTTGTCCAACTTCCTTTTAGCAGAAGACTGCCACATTTGTGGTAAATCTCAAACCTTCTGAATAGCTTTCAGGGCTGCATTTCAAAACCAATTGGTTTCATAACGGTGGTGCTGAAGATAACATGTGGCTGCACCTCCAGCTATTATGTTACACTGCACAAATGCACCTTATTGTCAGTCGACTCTACTGAGATTAAATCACTGTGCTTCCTGCTGCAGAGGCAAGGTTTGATATGCACGCTGATAAGCTTCAGTTGCTTTTAGATATTGCATTAGATCCGTTGTGTAGCATTTTGATGAGCAACATAAAGTATGATGCAAAAAAACTTTTACTATCAATCATTACATTTCTGCTGAAAAAACAAGTGACTGTTTTTTGTTCAAACTGGTTAACGTTGAGCAACAACTCTTCAGCCTGTTTAAATGGATGGGTTGTTTTGTGCTGTAACAGTAAAAAAAAGAATGCATTTTGCAATTATTACTGTTAGAAATGAGTCAGTCAGTTGTTATCAGCACTTTTGCACAGATAATAGACTTACAGCCTTCGCTGCATTCTGCCCATGGAAATATGTAGGTCGCCTGAGTGATATCAGTAGTATGCATAGTGGACATCAGTGATTATGATGCTACATAAGAAGTAAAAGTAAAAAAAAATAATTCTACAGTAATTTCAAATCTTACGTTTTCCAGCTCTTTCTCATGTCAAAATTACAGTGAGCTGAGGTGACGTCAATAAGTTGCATGTTTTGTTTACACATCAGTGCAAATCCCATAGATGACCCAATTACGTAAATCTGAGGAAAGCAGCATAATCTAACATCTGAGAAGGTGCAAATGCAGATTTTTTAAGTGTCTTGCCAAAACCCATTTTGCCATTTTGTCTCTGGAGCAAACCTTTGTGCTTTGTTGTAACACTGGTTCTGTCAGCACAACCCTCCTGCGTCTTGGCAAAATTACTTGCTTTCATCTTTCAAAGAAAATGCAGTGTGTTTTCTGTTTTCTGAAAGATGCTGAGAATCAGAGTGGCAGAATGTGACCAGTGGAAGAGCTGCAGCAGCTGTTTGGGGGCAGCTGACGCCTACTGTGGCTGGTGCACTTTAGAAAACAGGTAAGAAACACCTCCTTGAATGAAGTCTTTTTTTTTTCTTTGACTTACTATCTGCACTCCTATCCTCGCCTTCCCTTTAAAGTCCCACTCTAGTCATCTTTAATCTATTGTAAAAGGATTCACAGTGGTCTTTTTAATTATATTTATGACATTTTCTAGGACATGGTTTCAGCAGAGCGGCAGGAGATCATTTAAAATTTGCCTCTGAGTTGTGAGTGGGACTATTAATGCGGCGTAAGCCTGACCCTGCTTACCATTATCCATCTGTTTACACTTTCTCCTGCTAGCTTATAGCTTATAACCTAACATTATTGTTGCAATTTGCAATCTTGGAGCTACCCAGCCATACAGTTTTTAGCAAGATGCCAGCTTGGAGGAGAAAAAAGGAAGACATACATGGATCTAGTGGTTAACAAGTGGATGCGTCAGAATGGAGCCAGGCAGGGAGCTTGTGGCTTGCAGTAGTAGCTTCTACGTCATACCTACAAGCTTTTTCTAACAGTATTTTTCCATCTGCTCCTAATTCACACTGATTTGAATAAAAAATACTCAGAAATGCTATTTTAAGCTTAATTTTCTCTATATATGTCTTCCATCACCAGAAAAATGCCACAATAATATGTTAAAAACAACAAAAACACCATTTAAATCAAAGTGGGTCTTTAAACATAACTTCCATCATAACTTAATCAAATATTCTTGAGGTCTGGGCCCACTCCCGCCACGTGCTTTTTGAACATCATTAAAAAGCAAGGAAACGGCAGTTCTCTGCTCTGCCGTGTCCAGCTGCACCAAATTGAGCCATTGAGTCAATGTGAAGTTATTGTGAAACAAAACATGACTGATATCATAAACTAACTCAAGTTGACTGTTTAAACATTGCCTCAGTAAAACCACTGACTGTTTTCCAGATTTCACCATCATTTTCCAAACTTATCATTAAATCTTGGCAGCCCCAGAGTGTGTTTGCTTACTCAGACTTTTGTTGAACCACAATTAATTTGTCTTTTCTTCAAACATCGACATGGGAGTAACATCATTGTTTGGAGCTGTCCCCCGATTCCCTGGCAGTTTTCTGTTGGGAGCGCCTCTGCAAGAAGTGACTTGGCTAAAGTTGAGCTATGAGCAAATGAGGGAACGCTGTGATTAATGTGGCTCTGTCAGGACGGGTTGTCTGGCCCTGTCATTGCTGGCTTTTAGGGAGAATATGCACGCTATCGAGCTGTGTTTGTTCGTCAGCGTGTGTGAGCCGGTTGGTTGCTTGGTGATTAAAGCAGATTAGATGAGATAGTGAGTTTTGTGATGAGCTGCTCTGTAGCTCTGGAGGCTCTGTTGCTGCCTGAGGCCATTGGAAGCTGGAGGAGTGTAACTGACGAGTGAATGTGTGCATGCGGTCAAACCGCCTCACTGTCATCTGCCTGTTTCTCTCTCCTTATTTATCGAACTGTCGTCTCTTTATCCCAGGCTCCTTTCCCGCTTCAGTGCATTGGTTTACCCTTGTGATTCGCCCTGTCTCCAGCTTCCCTTGCCCTTACATTCTCCTGCAGCTTTCAGAATCCAGTCGTCCGTCTCTCGGCCGGGCTCTTTGTCTCCCTAGTCCTCGTCTTCTCTTCCTCCATTGCCCTTGTCCTCTTCTCTTCCTCTACAAAAGGAGTGTTGATTGTGGTGATGGCGGTGGGGGAGAGCACACTGGTTCTTTTTACAAGGAAATGTCAAAGTGTGGAAGGCTGCGTGCAAGTGTCAGCACGAGTGTGCGTCGCTCTCAGGGCTCCCAGACATCTCAGAGCTGCTGTCATGAGTGTGTTTGGTGTTTGTTCAGTCCTGCTGGTTGGGCAGGCGCTGTGGCCTCAGAGCCTGGGGGATCAGGAGGTTGAAGTGTGGGGGTGGATGGTCACCTCCATCACCTCACTGTCTTACACCACTACAGTCACTGTGGACAGAGAATAAAAGGACCGCTAGATTTTAATCTGTTAAGCCCAGTCTCTGGGTGCCTGCTTTGATTAAATGCACGATTCTGACGTCTCTCAGACTGTTTGCGTGTATAGAGTGAGCATGAAAACATGTCTCTTTGCTTGTTGGAGGCTGCATTGTTGTCAGAAAGATAGCTAGTTCTTTGGCACAGATAAATCTCAGGCCTTGATCACTCTTTTCATGCTGGTGCTGGTTTAATCTGCCACATGTCACAAGAAAGCACTTAAATATCTTTATTTGAATCAAATTATGCATGACGCGCCGTCTTTGCTATTCACAAATTATCGTGCTTATCTCAGTGTGTGTGTGTGTGTGTGTGTGTTTGTGTGTCTGTGCACTTCAGGAGCTCATATGTTCTGCTGCCGGATAACAGTCTCACTGACTTCCCACCTTATCAGACACTTAGGAGGTGATGAGTTTTCACAGGTCATACTTCAGCTGCAAATTTTGACTGTTTATTTTTAGGAGCAATTTAAAAAGCTTTTACAGTCGGCACTGTGCAGAGAGGAATGGCAAGAGTAATCGTGTGGATGTGTGCACAGACTTTTTTTTTTTTTAAATCTTTTGATTAACGGTTTTGTGTGACATACATCAATTATTTTGGAGAATTTTCCTCTTGGAGAAGGATTTGACCAAATTGTTTGAATTAGCAGGCAGAATGTAAATACATCTTAGGAAAGAATTCGAGACACACAGAGAAAGGAAAGATGAAATGATCCGCGTGACTTATCATTAAAGCAGCTTGTTGATGTTGCAGTGAGTTCTTCACATCTTCCGCTTTTGAGATGTAAGACGAAGCTTCCTGTTTGCTTACTTTACAGTTGACACCAACTGTGAGTAATCCACTAAGAAAAGCATCAAACGTTCAAATCTTGAGTTTGCTGAATAAAAAAAAAAAAAATCTTCTTCCAAACTGACTAAAAGATAATATGTCAGAAGGATGTTTTTGGGAGAAGGGTTTAGGTTTAGATTTGCTCTAAAACTGGTTTTTCTATTGAAACAGTGTTTGTTCTTGTTTGGCTTGCTTAGGTTTTCCGTTTCACTCTTAACTGCCAAAACAACACTTCATGAGCCTAACTGTCTCCTAAATCATATGTACTTAATAAGGTGAATGAACCTGTTAGTCTACTTTTGAAATCCTCTTTCATTTATTTCAGACGCTCCATGCCTGTGCATGTTTTCTCTGTAACTTTTCCTTTAGTCTTTCACTTATGTCAACACACTGTCCTTGCAGAGTTTTACACTATAAATTGCATTTATTTCCACAAAAATTAAAATAAAAAGCAGAAGTGACATTCTACTGGGGACTTTTTAAGAGGTTCTGCAACAAACTACTGTTTTTTTTAAGTTAGTGATTAAAAAGTACATTTATGTGTTTAATGCATTGTCCTTTTTGACATGTTGATCCTCATAAACAACCGTTAAAAAAGTGAAAGTTTGAATCTGTTGTAGTAAAGACGTTCTTATTAGTTTATTAATTCCTAAGTATATTTCATATTTATGAAGATATCATATTCAGAGTTGTTAATTTTGAAGACTTTTTTTTTAAATCAATGTTTTTGTAACCGCTCTCTGAAAATCAAGTTATAGTAAATCCCCAGTGATGCTTCCAGTCAGACTTTCATTATGAAAAAGAAAACAAAAGCTAAGCACGCACTTGCTATCAGGCTGTCTATCTCTGATTCCATTTTGGCGTGACAGTTAAGCGTGTGTCCAGACTTTATGAGTTTGTTTGTGTCTGGGCTTGGTTTCCATTGCTTGTGGAGCCATTATTCCTATTTTTAGCTCATAAACTGACCTCCTGGCCCTTTTGCATCCCTGAGAGCCCGTGGGACTGAGAATGTAGAATTTGACTTTCCCCAAACACCAACACTCACACTTGCAGGCATGCAGGCACACGTGCGCATACTTTATTTTAAAACAGCAGCTAAAGTGTGAGAGGAGAGTGGGATGTGCCAAATTCATTATGTGGTGTGTGAGAGCTTGGCTAAATGGGGCCCTATTTGGTTCCCTTTACTCTGGGGTCACTTTGTCCTTGGAGTCTGGTTGCAGATAAACTGTCCTCAGAGCCAACAGTGAAGTTCATAAACGAATCGGAAGTCGGAGTGTGAGGCCACCACGCTTGTTGAATGCCCTTTTATAATCCCTCTGTCCTAGACATTCATTATACTCACAGATTGCCACGAATGCACGCTTTATACTCTGTGAGTGTCCGAGCAAACAAACACACATTCATGGATGCTCTGTTGGTCCATGTGGATTAAAAATCAGACCTGTAGTTTTGTTATTCTGATTTTTTGGAACCAGCCCCTGTTCTTGACGCTTGCGGGATGGGTTGCCATAGCAATGTGTGTGACCTGGAGTCAAGTTGTACGTTGTGTCCAGCTAGGCAACCTGTCAGCTAAAGTCTGAAATGTGACATTAGGAGACCAGAGCACCTCATAAATCTGCAGCAAGCAGACCGTAAAACCCAACAGTGAGAATTTGTCAAGTCTTGGAGTGAAGCAGACAGAAAAAAGTTTGTGTTTTCTCCACAAAGAATGTTGACCTTTCAGCTCTGCTTTTTGGACCACCAGTCCTAATTATTAACTGTATCCCAAACAAAACTATTATGATCTGAATGCTCTATGGGACTAAATAGGGGTTCTGTACAGACAAAAAAAGCGTCCAAATCCAAACCTCTTTGTGGAGTAATTTGATCTGAAAGGAAAACAGGACAAACGTAATCTGATTAAAATGTGGCCCCATGTGCTTTATCTTTGTCACTATCTGTGCAGATGTAGCATCCAGAAGGAGTGCGCTCAGGGGCTGTTGGCACGTTCCTGGATCAGCATGGGTGAAGGCCCCCAGCAGTGTCCATCCATTACTCTGACTCCTCCAGAAATCAGCATCTCGGCAGACATAAAGGTACAGTAACCCTCCTCGTGCTGGTATCGCTCCCACATCATAAAGGTTGATATTCATAAAGGCGCAGCTGCAATGAGGCTGGTGTATTTACAGCTGATGAGTCCTGCAGATTTATAACTGCATCTCTCGGTATCTCCCACACCTGTTATTTTTGCTCTGCTGATAAATTCATGACCATGCCGTTTGATGCTGTGGCCAACACAGCCTCTTCTGTGCCGAATGGCTCTGTTTCTCATGAAGCTGACATTCAGCTGACATTCAGCTGCTTGTTTTGTTGCCTCATTGTCGCCATTCTCCCAGCCCCGCAGTTTAAACGCCAACTTTCAGCTCGGAGCCACATGTGTGCTCCTTTGTGCAAAACATTGCTGCAGTAGAAACAGTGAGCAGCCAGATGTCTGACGGCTTTTCAACCTTTGAAATTTGATCACTGTATGTCATAAAGGGCTATTCCGCCCACATGGTTATTTCAATAGTTTCTGTAATTAAAGTTGACCTGCCTTCGATTCTCTGAAATAGTGTGAGCTGCAGGAAACATGTTAGTGGTCAGCTTCTTCTGGGAAACTTGGAGATTTTTTGTTAGTTTTCTTTTTATCAAACATTTTTTTAGCTTAATTTTCAATTAATTCTCTCAGTTTTTCTTGGTTTCTAAGATCAGCTGTGATGATTGTGCTTATTTTATTTTTAATTAAAGATTGTTGATTTTATGTTATTTGCTGCGGCAGCTGATCCATCAAGATACATTTTAAATTCCAAAGTTGTCACTAAAGTTTTCCAAACTTTCAGGTATAGAAACCATTTTTAAAAATATGACGACATTTTTAAAAACCATTGTTTTCCGGAAGCAAAGCTATGATCTCAGATACAGTTTAACTGTTTGACTTCTGAAATGGGTAATTACACCACTAAAAAAAAAGATGAATTCATCAATTCTCTATAACTGCTTCCTTTTTTGTTTTCCTTTTTCCTTTTTTCACTTCCACAAATCAACAAAAACAAAAAATCTTGCACGAGCTCTAATGAGGAAATGAATGGAACAGAAAGAAAAAAAAACCTGTTTATCTCCCCTTTTTACATTGTTTGGAAGTTGATTTGTGATTTTGTTGCTTTAACTGGTTGTTTTATATCGGCAGTGTGCCAATTGTTCCGTGTCTTAACTCCTTGAATTCAAACACATTTTTCTTTTGTTTTTGTTCTAAATTTCGGCAAAGAGAAAATCTTACATTCTTTTAAACTATAAGTACTAAGTCTTTTTTTAAACCTCCTATGCGTATTGTGTTGCAGCCAATTCCGATGTGCTTTATACATTCATTTTAAAATACTTTGATGAACTAAATCTTTGAATTTCAGTGTTTTCCGCTTGACTAGAAAAACAATAGGCATCAGCAGTCTGATTGTTGTGTGTGGTTTATTTATTGTTGTATAATTTGCAAACATTTCATTCAAAGCATGTCATGTAGCTGAAAACCAGGAAATTCCATTAGTTTCCCCTCAGTTTTAATCCACTCATGAAAAATGCATTTTAATGCACAGAGTGACTTTTCTGTTCCACCTCAACGTTCCTCTGGGGAAGCTGCCTTGTGGCATTCATGTTGGTGTTACTTTGACACTTTTTAACCACGTTTGCAGACCCTGCTTCCTTTGTAATAACAGTATTCCTTCACTGTAGTAACCTCCATCAGCAGGACTCACTCAACCCCACATAAACTACCTAAGAAAGTTGACGATAGTGATCTTTCCCTGTGTGGGATGCTCTCTGTGGCAATCAATGCAATCAGCACCTTCAGATGTTATTTACTCTTACCTGGACTGGTCAGAGCTGTTTTGTCACTATGAAGTGGATCAAATCGATACTCGCCTTGTTGCTATAATTTTATGGCTGACTTGTGTTGAAAGAGTGCCAGCTTTGTAAATCCTGTCCTAACATGCAAACTGCTGTTTCAGACACCTCTCTGCAGTCAGTGAATCATGTAACAGAGTGAAAACAAAGCCATAATTAGATCCCTGATCTCTGACGCTTGGAATATGTTTGACCTTTAATTACAGATGATAATTTGATGGAAGCCAGAGACGACAGGCCATTAATTGGTTCATTAATTGTGGATATTTGCTGATTGTGAAGGTCATTCCACAGAGGACTCTGATTACTGACTGATCTGCAAACAGGAAGCTCGTCTCTCCCCCAAACAGGAAGCAGTGGGCAGGAAGTGGCCAGTTCTGTAGCCAGGAAATGATCAATCCGTCAAAACAATCGGGACGATGTTGAAGACATGTCAGCACATGCTGCTGGCCATTTCAGCTCCTACCTGCTGAGAGACAGAATATGCTGTCTCTCTGCTCCACCCTCCTTCCCAGCCCCACCACCTCCTTTCCTTCTCACACTGAAATCATTTAGCTGAAACTCAGACATGTCAGAGAGGTGTTATGTTTCTCATTATACATCTGTCAAACTTCTGCTCAAACCAGATTTAGATGTGAATGTAGCACTGCACCATCTGTTTCTTCATTACACACTAGATTCTCTGTTTCTGCGACCGAATTTCTGATCATCCTTGAAGCAAAGCCAACAAACTTCACTCTTGATCACAATCTAACTTATCACCCATCAGTTTCATCAAAGCTTTAGGTGACTGTTCATATTATGTTTGTTTTGTTTTTCTCACAGGATGTTGGCATATTGATTAATGGCACGGTTCCCGATCTGATCGGCTCCCGCGTGGAGTGTGAGTATTGGCCAGGGGTTTCCACTGCTGCCACGCTCCACCTGAACCACGGTCCCGCTCAGATCCAGACCTGCCCCCTGCCTCCTCGTGAAAACTACCAGCCAATCCTCCCTGGCACAGGTGAGACATTCGGGCAGGCTTCAGTTTGTCAGCCTTTAAAGTCATTTTATTGAGATTTATACCAGTCCAGTTCATCCTACTTTATCTCCAAATGCTCATATGATTGGCATGTAGAGGAAGTCCTGTTTAAATCTTTGTTTACACAGATCACCGGAGCATTTCTGTGGTGATAAAAGTGAATGGCACATCCGTGGTGTCTGGGAGCTTCATCGTCTATGACTGTGAGAGGACTGGAGCGATACACCCCACAAAATCGTAAGTTTTATGTTTGAGATAACTGGACGTGTGGTGCATTTTGATCAAACCACACAACCATAATCTGTCATGTGCTTCATACTGCTTTGAAATACAAATGTTCCTTCATTCTCCAAATGAAGAATACATTTATACTAGTTAAAATGTCTTTCCACATAAAGACATTGTATGATTTGAGGTGGCTTTCCAAATCACTTCAGATGGTTGACATTCTTCTTGGACACAAAACCAAGATTTTGGTAAACTTGTTAATATTCTGTCAATCTCTTCTCTGATAGAATATTAAATCTGCGTGGATTTTCAAAGTCATGTCTTGCTCAAACATGGGGAGGTGAAGTCAAAATGTTGATACTGTATATCATAATTTTTACACTGCTGCATTGTTTGCACTTCTGTTTGGTGGCCCTGAAGTGCAAATCACATCAACAAATCAGTGCAAAAACATATTAAAGTTCACAATGATAATTAAAAAAGCGAAACAAATAATGAAAAACAACATTGCATTTTAGAAATCAAAATAAAATGCTTGAAAACAAAACAGTTACAAAAAAATGAAACAAAAGGAAAGTTAAATGTCTTCCAAAATGTTTTTTTTGTGTTTTTCTCTTTTACAGACACTGTAAATGGTAGGTACTATGGGACATCACTGACTCAATGATGACGTTTCTCCATCATTTCAACCAAAAGTAATTTGGCATAAAGCGATACTGGATATGCTCTGTACTAATCACAAACTTTTATAAGTATGTGGACATTTGAAAAAACGCAACATCAAAAATCAAATGTCATCAGTAACATCCCATTAGTACCTACCATTTCCTTTTTTTTTTTTTTTTTTTTTTACAGTCTGTGGTGTTTGGCATCTTAGCTCCAGACCTCTGGCTACTCCTAAAAAACGTTCTCAAAACAAACATTCCTAAATGAGACTAAATACAAACAGACTGCACTTGCTGTATTCCTAAAACAATGAGACCTAGCCAAAATATCACCCAGCACACATTACAGAATTTCAAACACCCACCTCCATGAGTGTCCTCTCTGCTTAGTCTCCTAAACAAATGCTTTCCCCTGCTTTCTATTTAGGCCTGGTTGGGTAAACACAGCCAGCGTGTCCTGTTGGAAAGCTTATTGTGTGTTTGGCTTGCTCAAGGCTTCTCAGCGCAGGATCAAATGTGGTATTAATATGCTGTAAACGTTAAGCCAAGGGAAATTAGAAATGTAGAGCATATGTGGCTGATCATGCCTATGTTTGTCACTGACTTGTATTGCCTGGTCAAAATGGTGGTTTTTCTCCCGTCTGGAGGCAATCCAGCTGCATGCTGAACTGCATTAGAGAATCTATTTCATCCTGTGGGTTGATCCCTCAGTTTAACTGATTCAATGAGATGAAAGAGGTTTCTCCCTTTTGTTCACTTTTGAAAGCATTTTCGAGGTGTGAACACAGCAGTTGCAGGTACACGTGCGCATGGCTCTTCCTGCTGGGCGAGGTCCAAGAGTGTGAAATTAGATGGAGGTTTGTCGAAGGTGATAATGAGCAAAGTGCCATCCTCCAAGAAGAGCACCGGGCTGTGAAGTGTGGAACTGCTATACTCTATCTGATCTTAATTACTCCATGCTGGGGTTTTTTAACACGGTCCTATGATCCACTTTTCCTCAATGACAACTGTGAGTGGATTGTTTGTTTTGTTCTTGGAGTAAAAAGCCATCACTCAGCTATATGCCGCTCTCAGAAAAAGGATGTCTGAACACCTGTGGGAATTATCAAAGTTATCTGATTTTTTTTTCATCAACAAGTATTTCCTCACCTTCCATAACAAATTTTCAGTGCAGACACAGACGTGCAACAGAATATTAGGGCCACTATAAAAATAAAAATAAAAATAAAAATAAAAATAAAAATAAAAATAAAAATAAAAATAAAAATAAAAATAAAAATATTTACAAGAATAAAGCAGTAAATCTATGAGAAAAAGTCATAATTTGCATGCATGTATCCTCACCCCCACATGCACGTGCACACTGCCACACTGCTCCTTCATCCCTCCTCTTAATCCACAGTGTATTGATGGACAGATATTTTCCACTCATCTTCGTGTCAGATTTTTACCCATGATGGAATATTTGTCTTTCCAGCAGATCTGGTATAATTGTTATAGCTTAAAAGAATAACTTATCCAAATCAGTGCTTGTATCCCCCCCTTTTTTCACCTTTCTTCCTTTTACTCTCTTCCACCACCCCAAGTGGGGTGTGTTAAAAAAAAGAAAAGAAAAGAAAAAGTCATAATTTTATGCAAATAAAGTAGAAAAAGAAAAATAGTGATAATTTTACAAGAACAAACTTGTATAGTAATCAGTAAAACAGTCAACATTTTATTAAAATAAAGTTATAATTTAATAAGTTATACATTGAAAATTAATTAGATTAAAGTAATAAATTTACAAGGCAAATGTCTGTTTAAGGAAAATAGAAACAACAACAAAAAAGAACCACTCTTGTGTTTCAGATGTAGAGCTCATTGTAAGTGGCTACCTCCCCATTGGTTTCACAAATGTAGGTGATATTTGCACATAATTAGGGCAGGGTTAGGGTCAGTATACGTACATGTGTCTTCAGATTACGTGTGGCCAACATGAATTTAAAACAGTTTTTAAACTTGATCACATGTAATTAGGTGCCAATAACCTCCACCTAAGGCAATACTAAGTCCTTTAGTGAGTCAACATATTTGATTATAAGTATAAGGACATTAAATATATTTTGCAGGACATATCACTTCAGATGAAGATTCTTAACCTACGAGCCGTTTATGTCGTTGGCCGTATGGTTGCAAAGGTCTAAATGCATTAATGTAATGTAGATTGAGGCTCACATAACCAACTTTCTGAAAAGCGTGTTTTTTTTCCTGTGTAGAATTACAACTTTTTTCTTATAATTTTTAGACTGTATTCTTGTAAGATATTAATTTATTTATTTTTATGGTGGCCATAATACTTTATCATGTAGATGAGCAAGGACGGTAGAGAAAAGTCAAAAGAAGCTATTTGACAGCTCCCAGCAGAAATGGCTTCCACAATCAGACACACTCCAAATAAAAGGCCCAGTTAAAGCAGCTGGCACATTTTCAAAAGATTTTTTTTTCTTTGTTTAGCTACAGTTAATTATCTTAGAGTAAAGTAAGTAAGCCGGGAGGATTACACTAATCATACACACAAAATGTACTCACACAGGAAGCCACGTCTCCCCTGCTTTGGTGCAGCACTGTCAATCGTGCCCACATGGAGGAGATACTCTACATATTAGCGGTAAACCACCTTCAAGTGGAGGTTGCTCCTGTATTCACACTACACCACAGCCATAGTTATAACACAAACCTTGTTCCCCTTTCTGCCCAGAAAACTCATCCAATCAGACCCAGGAAGCACAGGCAGCAAAGCTTGTAAATCATACTTTAGCCTATGTATGAGGAGTGCACGGTTCTTTACCGTCGCTCTTTACACTGCTCTCAATGCATAAACAGTTGTAAATCAACTGATGCTGACAACATCCACTCTGCACCAGATGAAAAGACTGACAAGATGAATTTCCTCTGCAGACTTTCTGTGAAATTTAGGTACAGATTAGATTTTTATATTTCACGTAGAAAGATCTTTAATTCAGTTTACAGTAACAATTATTTTCATTAACTTTGGCTATTGGAACATAGACTCCATTTGGGCTCAAAATGTAAGAATTTTCATCGTTAGCTGCAACTGATTATAAAACATGTAAACATTTTTATTAGCTATGCTGAGTGGAACTGGTGGGAGACTGAGGGAAATGTTTATTTTTTTTTCCGAAGTAATTTGTTTTTATGACCAATAATTTTCTAGGAAACACTAAGCTGGAAAAAAACCACAGGATTTAGGAAGTTGGCCAAAACAAAGTTAAACATGTCCCACATTTCACCACAAATAGTGAGTACAGGACGTGAATGTTATGTTGAACCCGCTGCACAAATGACTGGTTTAAAATATCAATTATGTCATCAATGGGATGTCCAGATTAGATTACAGATTATTATTTCCATGGTAAACTTTCAATCTTTGTGTTGTGAAAGCTAATTTCGGGCTGCATGGTGGCGCGGTAGTTAGTGCTTTCATCTTACAGTGAGAAGGCTCTGATTCAAATCCCTTTCTGTGTGGAGTTTGCATGTTCTCTCCGTGCATGCGTGTGTTTTCTCCAGGCACTCTGTCTTCCTCCCATCATCCAAAGACATGCCTCAAAGGCTGATTAATTAGTCTAAATTGCCTGTAGGTGTGACTTTGAGTGTGTGTGATTGTATGGCCCTGCAACAGACTGGTGGTGACCTGTCCGGGATGTACCCCTCTTTGACCCAACAGTGGCCATGTTAGGGTGTGGCAGCCCTATGACCCTGAAAGGGATACAGCAGGTTAATAGTCTGAAAGACTTAAAAAAAAAACCTCCATGGACTTGTAAAAATGGCTTTAATATGAAAGAAAACATGGCTCCCTGCTCTCCATGGTATATATTTTTATGACATGTTTTTTGGAGTGAAATCAGTTTGCATGTATAAAAGTTAATGCATGTTTTTGTACTCGCTACCTTGCTAGGACGTTTTTTGTCCTTGTCGGGACCCATTGGCTTTTTTTAAATAAGAAAATCCCCCTGTTGATGCATCATGGGGTGGTCACTGAACTAAGTGTTAATGACAGCTAGAGAATTGTCCTGCAGCCTCAGCCGTCAACAGAGCCGCCCTCTAATTATTGGTTCTCCCACTGTCTCCAATGTGCTCTCCTATTGTTGGGGCTTTTCTGGTTTTAGCTCAAGTGTTTCATCTTTTTTCACTCTCCCTTTTCTCATCTCTTGCCGTCTTTTTGCTAGACTCCCCCCCTCCTTCCAACTCTTTCTGAAAATGATCCCTCCTCCTGAACGCATTTCTCCCTGACAGAGATGTGATTGAGGATGTGTATTTAACCGCTCTGTCCACTGAGAGGCCCTGAGAGTGCAAATCTGCCTGTGTATTTAATGTTAGTGGTCATTTGACTCGGGGTGGGCACTTTCACAGGGTATTTGCTGTCAGTGTTTGGTCAAGCAGAGAGCGTATGCTAACAGTGTGTGTGTGTGGAGGGGGGCTTAGGTGTTTCCTTTGACAGAAAGGGAGTCAGAAAAAACAGTAAAGTTGCAGCTGATAAGAGGCTTAAGGGTTCTGCTTTTAATCAGAACACACGTTTTAATTACAAGCCTGCATCCTCTCACACCCACCTCACTCCTTCTAATCCAGAGACCCCCTCGGAGTGCTGCAATCATGGGAGGCACTATCATTTCCAGTGTGGGACATCAGTCTCCTCCCGGAGGCAATTCTGTGATGCCCACTCTGCTCACACGCTCACAGCGCTTTCTATTTTGGTACGTTATCTAGAAGACAGACGCTTTTTGGTATAAATATCTCTAAATGCTGGCCTGTATAGTCTCCCATCTTCTCCCATTGTTTGAATTGGAAACAAGGACACTCAACAAACAGTAGTTCAAAACCACCAGATAGTTTCCTGCATAAATATGGGTGTAGAACTGAAGGTTGATCTCGCTGAGACAGAAGAGACAGCATGCATACTCATGCATCATCATTTAGCAGTCAGAGTTTGATCTCAGCAGATTTGGCCCAGTTTGACCTCTGCTGGCTGTGCTGTTACTGTGGAATTAATGTGTCTGCTGCTGTGACTAATCATTACTTTCCTTTATTAAAGCCTGTCAGGGATGTCTGCGATCGGTTCTTTCTCTCTGTTTGTGCGCCACTAAAAATGAGTTAGCGGGCCACACAAGAAATGTTTGCGCGAGACCATGGGACTTTGGGGAAGTCAACTAAGATGGGGCAATATTTGATTATTGGTTCTGGTAGCAAGTAGTCCATGAGTGTGTCCATCTCTTTTAGATGTGGGAGCTGCCTCTCCACCCAGTGGAAGTGTTACTGGGACCTGGAGAATCACCTCTGCGTCTCCAGTAAGGATGAGTCAAAACACAACCTATTGGAGGTGAGTAATATGCTTTCCAATCTATCAACCAGACAGATTCCAGGAGGACCTCATTATATTGATGTTGTTTTAGACAAAGCCTGAGAGATAATCCAGACTGCTGTCCAAAAACGGTCTGTAATGATCTGAGCTCAGACTTTTGGGCAATAGTAATCGTGGGGCAATCTGCTGTGAGGTTCTGCTACGAGTGTCTCAACAACAGTACATAAAAATGTTGAAACAGCTATAAAATCTCAGGAGGTTCTACTTAACAGACTCATAATGGGGCAGTGTGCCATTTTAAAGCTCCTCTGACCTTCTCTAAAGTCGTACTCCAACTGGTAACAGGGTAACAAAGTAAAAAAATAAATAGAATCAGTTTGAGCCCTATTTACACATAAGTTAAGACTGGATTTACTTTTTTTAATGGAGTATGTGCCTGGAATAATAGATTGTGTGGATATATTTTCCGCAATTAAAACCCAGCAAGATTAAAAGTTCTCTATAAAACAATCAAATCAACGGTTTTATACGCAAAGCATGTGAAAAATGACACTGCATTTAAGAGTCCCACTGCATCATTAAAGACCATACTTTTGACACTTTCATGATGACATCATGGTCAGCCACTGAATCATTTGTGTTCCTTTTGGACTTTTACTGCAGAGCTAGATCTCATGGCCCCTGTGGCCCTACAGATGCTTCACCCTCAGGGTCTGATTCCCATTAGATGCTTGTTCACAGTCCTGTTCTTGTACTGTTTTTTTAAGCTTTTCATTGCCATGCCTGTTTGTTGATTGACTTTAGATCCCATTAGAATTGATTTAACAGCTGCTGCTATAAAACTATAACTGCATCTTTACAGCAAAAGCAGTAAATCACAGCAACTCTTGTCATTTTAATGTTTAAGACCAAGAAAAGCAAACAAGTGAGGGCATGAAAAGTTTTTAAATTGTTCTTGGTATTTCAATTAGCTCTTTTTTTTTTAAAAAGAGGATTTTTACAACACAAGGACATCATGAAGTGAGTGCTTCCTGCTCTGCTGAGCCCATCACAGTGCTCAGCGGCTCTGTTTTTCTAATCTCTTAACGTCATTCTATTTGAAGCCATTGTTTTCCCCCCTCAAAGCGGGACTTCACCCTCTCATATCCTCTTTCTTCAGATAAACAGGACAGGTATTCTGGGTTGCGGATGTGTGGAGGGGAGCCATTGTTTTCTTAAACTCCTGCATGTCATTTCCTGCCCCTAAACGCCTCTTCTCATCGCAGAGTGCAGCTTCCTGTCCCAGACTGGATCCTTCAAAGGTTCCTCCATCACCATCAGGAATGGCCCAAGACTTCACCCTGTCCCTCATCAACATCCAGGAGGTACGACAGATAGCCTGCGGCTACACGGCTGAGGCTGGACTGTTTCCAAAATGCATGTTGTGAAAATGATTTGAATAAAACAGAAGCATATGGTGTGTTTGCTTCTAGCTGAGCTCAAAACAGATGGATTTAGCGTGTGCTGTGATTTGGGTCAGTGAAGGAGTAAAACTTGACTCATGGTGTGCTCTGACATGAGATTAAAAAAAAGAGAAAGTACCTTTATGCCTATTTTGCTCTCTACTCATCTAACTGTGCATGTTTTTCCTGCGACCGCCCGGTTGTATCTTTGTCAGCACAGTGTATAAATTACAGTCGGTCTGAGGCAGCAGACATGGCATCCCTCCCTTTTTTTTGTGTGCTCATTTTCATTCCTAATTCAGCAAGTCCCACATCAGTTATTGCAACTTCCATTCTCAAACTTAATCCACAGTGTGAGCCAGAACCTCATCCTGTGCCACTGATAAGGAGGCAACAGTGGTCTCCTGAAAATTCCAGTGCTGAGTAGTTGCCAGGCGTGGTCAGTCACACGCCTAACCCTGGCCGGCTTCTCAAGCCCTTTTCTGGTGTGTTACTATGGTGACAGACAATGAGTCACACACACGCACACTTCCTCCGGTTAGCCTGGATGTGATCGTCCATTCAACCTAGCCCTTAATGTGAAAGTTTATTCAAGCTGACATCGTTTCAGTAATGTCTTCTGCATGTCCACCTGTCAGTTAGACAGGAACTGGGCTGTCAGTCATGTTTGGCACCTTCGAAGTGCATCACTGTCATCGAGATTCTTCTGATCTTTATGAAAGTTGAAGAAAATATGAAAGAAAATTGGTAAAACAATATAATAAAATCTTCAAAAATAAACAAATACTATTGCCAAATTAATACACACCCAAATTGTTTCAAATTAAAAGCCTCTTGGAAAAGAGTGGTCCTGTTTAAGGTGGACTGACTTCCTCCACTTTACCTTTATATCCTTTACTGCTCTTACTTTTGTTCCTATAGTTTTCACCTCGCACATGTTGGCTGAGAAAAACTGAGCACTCATTTTGGGAGGAATAAATTCACACTCATTATTCTGACTCCCAGTTGAATTCCTGAGGTGTGGGAGTCCAGATGTTTATGAATATAAATTTTGAACGTCTTTTCCTGGCAGGCAGAATTATTATGGGTTATATCCCTTTCATGGTGCCATTTCAGAGTTGACAATTGTTACCAGACCTGTTTTGAACAAGCATCTCTTTGCGCATGTTAATTCCGTGAGCTCAAGTTCTCAGTACTATTGCAGTTTATTTTTCTAACTCAGAGAACAGCGTAGTATCACATTTTCCTGGCTGTCATAGTGTAAAAGGCATAAATTGCTTAAAAATAAGTGTTTTGCATAACAGAAGGAGAAGTTGGAGTGTGACTTTGGAACAGAGCAGCAATACGAAGCCACATGGCTGGACAACTCAACCGTCAAGTGCAGCGGGGTGACAGTAAGTGTAGACAATGACTAAACAGAAGAACAAGAGTGTCAATTTAGTCTGGGATTCAGTCCTTACTGTTAATATTTATTGCATGCAATATTGCATGTTGATCCTTATTTGTAAGCTGTCTGAAATTGTATTTTCGCACTATTTGTGATTTAAAGACCCACTCCGATCGTCTTTTGATCTCTCGTAAAAATGTTCTGTGTTTTTAAAAAAAAAATATGATCATGCCGTTTTTAGCCAAAATTAAAAACCCTGTGTCGTATTCTAGGACATATTTTCCCCAGAGTGGCAGCAGTTCATTCGAAATTTGCCTCTGAGTTGTGGCCAGGTCTGGTGGCGCGTAGTATGCCGCCCCCACTTCCCATCACCCATCTGTTTACATGCTCTCCTGCTATTTTACATGACCCCTTACATGACCCCATTCTAACATTACTGGTGCAACACGAATCTATTTGTCTATAAGTAGATGCATCAGGATAAAGTGGAGCCGGGAGCTTATGCTCAGTCGATTGTAGCTTTTATGTCACAACTACAAGCTTTCTCAAACTGCATTTTTTTATCTCCTCCTGATTCATGACGATTTGAAAAAGTAATACTCATAAATTGGGAATATTTCAGGCAGGTAGCTCGAGCAGTGCATTTACTTGGTTACTCCGTCAGCCTAATTAACTCATCTGTTCAGTGTCCTACTCCAATCCCTTTTTATCCATATCGCGAGCTCTGCGTTCATCGCCCCACCCTCCTCCCCGGCTTCCACCTGTGAGCTCCGTTAGGGGTAGATTAATACCCAAAGTTTTCTATGGAGATCTTTGTTTTATGTATCTGAACAGAGCGTTATGCCAAACTAAAAGAAATATGGAAATACATCTTTCTCTACTGCATGAGTTCTCTGACTGAAATGACATTTTGAGCTTAACTTTTTCCTCCATCATCAGAAAAATGCAACAAGAACATGTTATAGACACAAAAACACGATTTTTATCAGAGTGGGTCTTTAACATACGATTATTATTATTATTATTATAGTATTGATGAATTAGCACAGCCTATTTTACTCATCCCTTGTACTTTTTTTTCTATACTTAGCTGTTCACTAATCAGAGGAGTCAAGTTTTCTTCCTTAATCTGAGGAGAAAAGGAGACTTCAGTGCTCAGACAGGGGACAAATTCATTGACAGCCCTCATCTAATCAAAGGTAAGACATAAAACCCATCATTAAGGCGGTGCACCAAACAGGAAAAGAAAAATATAGCTCTCAGTCATGCTGCAATCTCTTTCTCAGCTCCCCTCCATTTGCATTGTAATTAGCCCACCACCACAACAGGAGAAATAACCTGACACCGTTTGCCCTGAGAATGCGTTTCACCTGAGAACAGATGTTTTTTGATGAGATGGGTGGATGTGGAAAATAAAGCATCACTTGAACGGATAGACAGTGGTATAGCCACTTTCACTTGTGATGAGAGCAGTTTGTGTAATACAATACATAATTTGCCACCAACCAGTAATTTAGCATAATGTTATGGTCTGCTGACGCCTAATTACACACAATAATTACAGAAATAGGCGCTTCGGTATAAGGTGGTATCGCTGCCTCTTAGAGACGATGCCCAAATCTACTGCGAGGACAGTCTGAGCTCCATGACAACAGGGATGATGAGATGTGGCGTGTGCAGTTGAACTTGGCGTGTGGTTTAGTGGCGCGGCTACAAGCCAAGCCTCTGCTTGTCCCGGTCCCAGATGTGCTGTTCCCAGTCCATGTGTCTCGCAGGTGTACAACAGCCCTGGGCCACTTGCCACACTCTGTTTAACAGCAACGACTGGTGTTTCGCAACGTGCAGCGTCATCAAATTTTAAAGTGACACGCACTTTATTATAGACACGCAGACCCACGCAATGCTGCAATGTGGACACAATTGCTTACACAGATGCATGTGCAACAACACAAATGGGACATCTCACTGGGAGGTATTTTGGAACATGAGCACAATCATCTGTTTTCTCTGGCTTTGTTCTCATCTTCCTGTCACCTCTTTTGTTTTTTTCCCTACTTATTTTTTGTTGCCATGAATTTGTCATCCTTCAAATGGTTATGCTGGGTATTCAAACCAAGCAGACCACATGGTTCATGCATGAAAAGCAGAATAACTGAAGGACAGAAGAAGCATGCTTGAGTGGTGTTTTGTCATTGCGGAAAGTAAAAGTGCATGCAGACAAATTATATGTAGAATACATCACACGCATAGGTGATGGTGCCAGAATAAACTAAATGAGCGTAAGAAGAAGAGTCTGTTAGAAAATAAGTTATTAGTAAGTAGTTAGTGGATAAGTGGATTTGTCCTTACAAATGACATTATCAGGTCATATGACGCTCTTTGGGAAACTTTAAAATCCAGGAAACTTTAGCACCAAGAGCATGAAACTGTAAATGATCTAAAAAGCAGCAAAGTGATGCTTGCATCCATGTAATTTTCTTCAATTTATTGCCTTCTCTGTTTATATTAAGAAGGAGGTTTTAGTTTAGAGGTATTTTTTTGCGATGCATTAATCTCTCTTCAGTTATTTTTTTCCTGATAAATAGAGGCATTATTTGGATATTTTTCTGTTTTATACTTGTTCTTGTGTGGATTTAGTTTTCGCTAATTAATCCAAACATTGATTAAGTCATCACCATCAGTATGCATGTTCATCACTGACCCATTTCCCAGCAGTCAGGGGGTGAGGTCAGTACCAACCATAGACAGGTCAGTGCTCCATACACATCCTTACAGAGACAGACAACCAAAAACACTTTCACTCATTTAGAGAGTACAATATGGAGCCACTAATAAAACAAAAAGACAAAAAAAACATGTTTTTGGACTGCATGAGGACTGATGAACTCCACACAGAAAGACTCCAGTGGGTTTTCCCAACCAGGATGACTCTGCTTTCATTTGAACTACAAATATAATATTTCATCTGAAAAAAAAGTGTTCTATAATCCTCCTCAACTCTGATGCAGTTGGGAACTGCAATTGATTTTTTTAATTAGTGAGGTATCAGTTTAAGATCAGTCTGGTTGCATCAGGAAGGGCTTTAAACTTCACAATGAAATAGATTTCACTTTGACAAACCCTGTTAAGGGGGGCAGCCAAGACAGACGTCTTTTAAGGAAGGAATTCCTTTTTTCTGGGGAAATTCTTGGGTTTTTATCCTCGTACCACTCATTACATTCATAATAGTTGTCATGCTATTAAATATATTTGATATGCAGTCTTTTTATAGAAATATGTGTATGACATGCATCATTTGTTTTCTATCAGTTTCATACTAGAGTAAAAGTATTTAGTTAATCTCATTCTTTGTTTTTTTTTTCAACACCTGCCCACTTCTCTTCTGTCTCCCATCTCCCTCTAGTGGAGGTGTACAACTGTGGAGTGGGAAGCTCGGACTGCTCCCAGTGTTGGGGCCGCGAGGCGCAGGGGCACCTCTGCGGCTGGTGTGAAAACAGCTGCAGGCCGAGAGATGACTGCCAACCAAACGAGGACCAGTGTCCTGCTCCTGAGATTCACAGGGTAAGAGGACTTTGGGCCAGAAACACTTACACCTCTTCTCCCACATCTCCACCCCCTTTCCGCACTAATTTTTAAATGTTGAGTCATGGGTGCAGTCTCATGGTGAGACTCCCTCAAGGCCTGTCCAACGCCATCTGAGATGGTTTGAAAAGTCAGCAGTAACATTAACACTGGCTTCACCGCAGTCCTCGGGGGATACAGCTCCGAGGATCTGCCTTTTCTTGGCACATGAAAGCCTCTCGCTCTGTGTAATAACAATATATCTGTGCGAACTGTGTGGATTGGGGTTTGAGAGCTATATTTGTCGACTCTTTCATAAAGAAAACCACAAATCTCTAAAAAGAAGCCATGAGAGATTTTCCATTTTGAACCACAACAAGAACAAAGCCACTCTGGTTGGAGGAATTAACGAGTTTATCTGACTTGGGATCTGTTTGTGGTCATGTCATCTTCACCACAGTTGAAAGCTTCCGTTCAACAGTTTGTGGATCTCATTTGGATGATCATATTTGCTTTTTCTTGTCACTCTAATAAGAGTGTGTTTAGACACGACCTCCAGACCTTTTTTTGCAGCTTTTAACAGCACAGTCAAAGTAGGCGGTCATGGGAAGCATGGCTCACATGAGACCCAGTGGGCCTGAACTTCCTGTAGATAAAACCTGCTCGGCTTGGGAGAATAAGCAAGCAGAACAAAGCAAGTAGACACTCGCACAATCTGTGTCGCTCACACACACACACACGTAAGCCCACAATCTGTCACACAAACTGGCCATATTGAAGCATTCTCGATTATCCTTCATTCTTTGTAGCTGTCAGCAGACTGTGACTAACAGGATGCTCTGTGAGAGTCTAACTGCGGCGGACTTCTGATGTGACTTAAGTTAGGTGGGCAGAGACGCCGTATGCGAATGTATTGTTGCAGTGCTCTCACACACACCCCTCTGCCGCTTGCAGGAGAGCTGGTTGGCGTCAGAGAAGACTGGGGCTGTGGTTCAGTGGGGTGCATGATGCAATACTTTGGCAGCATGTTTTCCCAGTGAATCCACAGGGGTTAGAGCCAGAGCACTCCAGCTTACTGGCAAAAAAAAGAGATCTTCTCTCCCTAAAAATTCACACACACTCCCACTGTAGCAGCTCTTTGTTGCACAGCCCTGGTTAAGGAGAGCTGCTAAAATAATGAGACATGTTTATCTTCAGACTGTCGTGTCACATACAATATATTCCACATGTTAATAGCGCCAAAATATCAATATAAAATGGAAGATTTGATTATTCACTGAATTGTTCCACATGTGACCTAATTGTGACAAATGCTCTCCGTTGACTGCATTGACAAAGACAAAGGAGACATTTATTATCTGAGCAAGTTCTTTGTTCTCATGCGATGTGGAGGTTAGTCCGCCGCTGCACAAGCTAACTCACATCCAAAACAGGAACTCCTAAAGATGGTTCATCCTGGAAATAAAGACAAAAACAGCAGAGCGACTCGGCTCAGACCTGAACAATTCGGAAGTGAGAATGGGGGGTTTGTTTGACAGAGAATGGGTGGAGAAGGGTGCAGCACAGTGAGGAGTGTTTTCCTGTTTTTGTCCACTCATCCTCCTTGATTAGGAGTTAGGATGCGGAAGAGCTGGACTGACAAGGAGATGAAATGATCAGAAGAACATCTAAATTGTGGCAATAAATTAGGACAAAGCATATTTATTTCAGCCGTTTAATTGGGCAGATTGAAAAAAAGTACCTCGGTGCACTCTGCATTTGCCACATCTTTGATGTGCACTTCCTGTGTGATTAATCACTTCAACATTTTGTCTGGAGGTTTTTTGCAGAGACACTCACACCTTGCAATCTCCCTGGAGGGCTGGCAGAGTTTGTGCTGTAAATCAAGACTGGCAGACTTGTAAGAGGTGTAAATGAACAGCATGCAAGCTGCTGTTAATGTCAGTGCCCAATGGCACTACAGAGACACACCAGGTGCCATAAAGCACATTGGTATAATAAATAACCACATTTTTCTGATATTCTTTCATGAATGTGAAAACATGCTTATTCTTGCTGTTATTTGTTGCTGTTAAGTATACAGTAAGTCCACTGAATGAGGTCTTTTTGTATGTGCACCAAGAGGACAAAACTTTATTGTAAGCAGTGCAGAAACAGAGTGGTTTCTGTATTTGACTCAATGCTTTTAAACATTATGAAGCCATTATATATTATTTCTTTTTTTAACCACCTCCTCTTTTAAAAGGGAAATGTTGGGCTTATTTATCTGGGCTGCCATTCTCATGGGTTTCATACCATTTGAATTCCTAGCCGAACCTTGTCCCCTCCACTAGACCAAACAGAAGTAATGTTTTCACTTTCAGCTTGGTTTCTGATAGAGTTGGAGCCAGATTAATAACGCAGAGGGGGTCACTGTGACCTCGACACAGCCTGGAGGTTATTTGAGAAGCACACGTGCTGTTGGACTACAGTGGCAAGAAGATGGCAGATCACCTCTGTCTTGACTTCAGAGATGCTATCTTTAAAGTTCTTTTCTACTAACCCAAAGGGGTGATGGTCTTCCCTCCCTGCAAATGTGAAATTAAAAGACCAAAAGGGAGGGCTGAAATGGCACGTGAGAGTATGCCTCTGAACAACGGCAGAAATAGGACTGAGGAATTTGACGGAGCAGACGCAGGAAAACAGATGAAAGGGAAAAGCGCTGTGCATTAATTCCCCTGTTGAGGCTTTGCTCTCTCCCCACCATCATCAGCATTCACTCTCCTCTCGACACTCGGTTCTCTAAATTGCCTCCCCACTCATCCACCTTTCTGTTGTGCTCTCCACCTCGCCTCTCCAGGCCTCCCTTTCTCACTCTGTCTGTCTCTTGTGGGACGTGAAGGGGGCTCTTAGCCTGCTCTTTATTTGCATCTGCTATGGAGGATTAGAGGCTGAAGAGTCTCAGACTGGCACAGTTAAAAGTCTTCTTTATGTGTGTCTAAACCTAAACCGTGTGTCTATTAATTAGATCCTTGCGTCTTTGTGCGAAACACTCCATGTCAAAGCCAGAGGTGGCATCTCCTAAATCTCACATTGTATTAATTAACATATAATATTTGTAATAATGTAGTTAAAAGAACTCTTTTAATGTGCATGGAACAGCATTACTCTTCTTTCTCTTTGTTCATTATTTCACTCTGTCTTTGTCAGATCTCGCCCCTGAGGGGTCCTGTTGATGGAGGCACACTGCTGACGGTACAGGGCAGAAACCTTGGTCGCAAGGCAGAAGGAGTGAAGGTCTCTATAGGGGATGTGCCTTGTTATCTGCTGCCTGAGCGCTACACCGTCTCTGTTGAGTAAGTAAAACAACATTGGAGTATTTACACTGAATTTTGCAATGTTTGCCATTCCCCTATTTCTTACTCCGCCACAGCGGTGCTTTGGAACGCATTCCAAAACCTTGCTCCTTTTTTTTTTTTTTTCAAATAAAATGATGTTCATTGGCAAACAATGGAAGAAATAAGCTTTTATTTTGTACTTCAGCACGATTTTTATTTAAAGCTCCGTTAAAATATGCAGTATTGTCGGAGCTAGGACTTGTGATGATAGGTGACAATTACTCGTGGTCATGGCAACCAGACATACTCTCAAGCAGGCAAGTGTTCAGGTGGAAGGTGAGGAGAAATACATGCACAAACTTATACACAAGAACACACTTACTGGAAAAATACTTCAGACATATGAATCTTACCACTTTGAGACTTTATTGTCTGAAACACATTTCTAGTGGAATGACGGTGAACCACAGGGCAGAAAACATGGACCAAGTTATGAACAATGTTTTTTAAGGAAGGTTTTGATCATGCTAATGAGATAGGGGTGTCAGAAATGTGTGTATAAAATAATGATACAAGTGGTTATACTGGGTTAATGAAACCACAACATTCTGAAAAATGTTACGTTGTTTCAGAACATCTTATTCTAAAACGGTGTATTATGTAACAGGATCAAGTTTCCAGAGTATTGTTAGTCACAAGTACAAATCATATGTTTGTTGTGATTAAAAAAACAAGTTTAATGCTGATACAGAAATTCAACAACTGTCATTATGAGACAGATTTTAGACTTAAGCGTGATTTGAACATTCCACCTATTTTCCGACATCCACTGTTGTGCAGCTACAACACTTTTTAAAAATATGAATACAATTACAGCAAATCAATGCTCTGAATACACATAAAGAGACAACAAGATATTGCTGTTGTGATTTCTTTTTACATCTACATCAAACCAAAAATCCATAAATGAACCAAGAATTCTGACCCTAGTCTCCTCCCAGATTTATATTCACATCTTATTTGAGGGTAGAAGTTACCACAAAGCAAACAGAAATTTGTATAGCAAAAAGCATAATATGTTTCTTCTAAATCAGACATTTAAGTCAAAGTTGTAACCTTTATTAAAAAATAGGACCCAAACTCACACTGAAATGTATTTTCTAATCTTTTTTTGTGCAATGCAGACCAGCCAATCAGGCATCAAATGTATTGGATTTCTGCATTAACTTGACAGAGTAGCCCTTGTAGTTTGAGAAAAGCAGTGTAGACGTTTCAACTGTGGCACTAAAAACATTTCAAAACTCAGCTTGGGAGGTTTCTTATCTGCACGATCCCTGGAGAGCAAAGGAATTAATTGACTGAAGCAATGAGTAGAAAGTAAAATCTATTTGAAGAAGACAGTGGGAGCAAGGGTTAGGTAGAATTTTAAGTTTTTCATAACTCAGAGATTATGTTGTTTCTAACTTTATTTCTTGAAGATAAAATTCAGTGATTTCATGCCACAGAAGTTGCTTTTATCCTCCTTGGATAGGCTCCTTCTTTTAAGCATTGTGCCTTTCAGTTTCCTGATACTTTGCCGGAGCACTCGCAGCGAAAAAACTTTTTCTAGTGGAAAACAAAAGCTGCAGTCCATGGGACTCTGTGAGATTTTGTTTGAGATAAATGATTCAGTTATTAATCTTCCTTTCACATATGTCAGCCTTGTTCGAGTCTCACAATGACAGCGATCCCAAGTGTGTTGACTTTTGACATATTCATGTGGCTAATTTTCTCTACTATTATTATGCGGCAGATGTCTAATTTTGGATGATTCTGTCGCTATCACCCCATAGCTCAGCGACCATCGCACTGTTACCACGGAGACAGCGGGCCCCCCTCTTTGACAATGACATTATAGAACTCAGTAACTCTACAATTACATTCAAACTTCCAGTTGGTATCTGCAGCGCTCCTCGAATGAAGCTGTTTATCTGGTCTTGCTCCACTGAAGCCAATCATCGTTTTAGAAGCAGTTCCAGGATGACCCATGGGTCTGACCTGTCACTCCAGCACCCCGACACGTTCCCCCAAGTGCAGCGTGTCAAAAAACTGCGACTCGCATTTAAGTCTGGGCTTGATTGAAGCTCATGTCGTCATCACTCATTGGCTGCTATGACAGCAGAGCACTTCCTCTTTGCTGGCGGTACCGAGGCTGTGACCAGTTATAACACCTCACTGCATCTGACCCTGTCAGCATATTTGACTTGCTCACACATGCACGAGTGCGCCTACATGCTTCTGTCTTGTGACATTCTGGGACTGATCAAAGTTGAGTTTTCTATTTAAACTGGACTCATTTTTAACCTCTGAGTGTTTTTTTAAACTTAAACACAAAGACTTTATAAATCTATATCTGTATCTATATCGATATAGATATAGATATCTTTGATGTCTGGAAACTCTTAAAGACTTCTTATATTTCTAATAATATCTTAGTTTCAATGTTTTTTGATCTACAGCTAAATTACTTGCTGAAATGTAGGGCACAAACTCAGGAGCAGGTGTGTTTGACCCCATTTAGCACAGCTATTGAGACAGGTTCCTGCTCTTCTTCTAAAAGGTGAAAGTTCACATCTGTGTGCCAAAATTAAATTGTGCCGCTCTTCAGAAGTTGTGCTTCCCTCAGCCGACGTTGACATGTTAATTAATGGCTTTGTCAGTCTGGGCAAACCTCATTTATTGGAGGGCTGCTATGGATATTTGGCTACAAAATTCTCCACTGCCCTCGCTATCATTTTTGCCTTTTAAACAACATTCAGAGTATTTGTAACCAGATAGGTGCAAACCTGATTGGTGAGGATCCTCGTCAGCCAACTGACATGAGGGCACTTCAGAACATGCCCAAATATTACCTTTTGATACTCATAATACCTGTAGCACAACAGTGTCAGAATATGGAGCAAGGGTCACTGTAGTCTCTGTTTGCTCGTGCTGTCAATCAACTTATCCTTTTCTTGGGATCATGCTATATCAACAGCTCTGAGACAACTGCCAGAATTACACTATTTTGGGTAATTCCACAATGTTGGATGAAGTCATGCATGCTTTAATGTGGGTGCTTTGCATCATGGGAAATGCCATCTAGACGTATTCATGTGAACCTCAGGTTCAGCAGAAATGACTCGGCATCTGTTTTGATAATTACTTTAAAGAAAGTAATTCTTTTCCAGATGTTTTCCCTTTGAAAATGCTTCAGATTTGCATTCTGTAATCATTTTTTGTATCTTCTAATTGTCAGAAAACCTTAAGGACCACAATGTTTTTCAAAATATTTCAACCAACCTATAATTGTTTGTCATCGTGTGCCAACAGTTCTTCAGGTGTGATCATAAAACTCATTCATCCATCAGATTATATTTGTGAAAATGTTCTCAAAAAGGCTGAATTTTGCATCGGACAACTTTAAATCCCTGTTAAAGCGCTGCTGGTGGACTCCATCACAGCTCCTGTCTGCTGATAGCCTTTTCTCTGTTTCTACTCTTCCAAAAATAATGACTTCATATTTGTCATATATGCTCTGAATAATCCAAGACATTATGATTCAGCAGCAGACATCATATAATGTGATGTGTTTTGATAAGACTTTGAGGTTGAGGAAGCCTCACGTGTTCAGACTTCATTCATGCTTCACTGCCTCTTATTTCCCTCAGGCTTGAACCTGTGAATAGTCATGTTTCATTTAAATTGCCCCCTTTTATCATTTTTTCTCTTAATTAAAGCGTGTTAAATTATGCGTTTTCCTCCAGAAGAGTGCCCTTATGCCAGGTAATTGGAATGAGTTTAATATGAGGGTAATGACTTTTTCTTTTAACCTGATGTTCTTGTTATTAAGAAGCAATACAATGGAGCTCGCTATCAACAGATCGTAAGCATTTTCAACAGCTGCTTAGGTGTGTGAACAAAGTTCATGGATTAATTGAGCTCATTAAAGGTTGCATCGGTCCAGGCTTAGATACAGTTAACAGCACATATTCAGTTTCAGATGGATAATGCCTAATATTTAAAAACTCACTTAAACACAGCCCTGACACTGTGACCCCTCCACTCCCCACCCCAACCAAACACGGATTTGTCCGGTCTTTTATTACCACACACAAGTCTTCTGCATGAGTTGCTCCACTTGTGAACATTCCTCACGAGTCTGCTGTCAATCATCCAATCACTGGCGGAGAATTTCTAACCACTGTAGCAGCAGGCACCTAACTAAATAAACTGACAAGCTGTCGAGCTGGAGGGGGATCATGTGAGGGGATAAAGGTTGCATCCCACCTTCAGAATGTATATCCCACTGAGATCCCAGCGCATTAGGTCCCGGGGCCTCGCTACCCCACCATGTCATTAATATGAGACGTCTCCGTAGAGCACACGCCGGTGGCACACAGTTTAATCACAGCCAGGAGGCGAGGGAACAAGCCTCAGCTTCTCCCTCTGTGGTTAGACACATCTGGTCAATGGAGCTTTGAACTTTACATCTGTTAATATCTGATATCTCTGGGCTTTATTTGATTCCATATGTAAATGATGAATTTTGTTCATAACTAGCCTTCTCAGAGATTAATTATGGGGCTGTGTTTAGCAGCCGTGATCAGATTTCCTTCACTTGCAATTTGAGAAAAGAAAAATCTTTTGTTTTTTATATTAAATCAGTATTGTGCACCATATTTCTTTTTATGTGTGTTTATCCATATTGTGTGGTTTATTAAAAGGTCTCCCATTGTGGTGTGATGTCCCCAGGCTTGTGTGTCGCACTGGGAAGTCTGTGCATGACAGGACGGATGTTGTCCAAGTGGAAGTTGATCAGAGTGGGAATGGCGTGTCAAAGGAGAGCTTCTCATATTTAGTGAGTAAAATTCAGCCTTCAACCTTCCTGCAGATTATTTGCTCTCTGTCTCTTCCTCCACACTCCTCTTCTATGCTTTTTTCTCCCATTTTCCATTGGGAAAGCCTTCCCGGGAGTGTCGGTTGAGTGTTAACAGATGCGTTTTTATGAGTCAAAGGAATGCTGATGTGTAGGAATCTTCAAACATCCGTCTGACTCCCAGCCAAGCACTATTGTCATTTCGTTTTCTGTTCCAACCTAAACAAATATGATGATTATTAGAAAGGCCTTTTGCACTGAATTTATCACTGGTCAGAGAGAACTTGCCAGCAGAGTGTTAATTTATCTCGACCCATGTGGAAAAAGGGCACTCAGCTCATGGAAATACCCTTTAAGTCCCTTTGTTTCTCTTTGTTCATAGACAAAGGGTGTTTCACAATTCAGTGCTGGAACAGTCCATCATTTCAACAGCTTCTGTCTGTGAGGCATCCCACAGAGAAGAAAAACCCAATCTACAGAGTCTATTTTGATGTTTGAAGATGAAGAAAGTCTAAAACAACAAACAATAAAAATGGACTTTTGTGGGAACTCCGCCCGAGCTTCCTTGTGTAAGAGTCTCCGTGTGAAAGGGGGCAGAGGAGGACCTGCGGGAGAAAAGAAAATTTGTTTCAGAGACAGGACATGTGTCTCTACCACATCTCCTTCCTCAAACTTTCTGACGGAAACATCTGCCTCCTTACGCCGGCTGCAACACACTGACTCACAAAGGTCCGCCACATCCCCGTGCACAGAGGAAGTGAATCCTGTCAGCCTGGATAAGAGGCTTTCCTGGAGGGGGGGTTCATGGTGGGGATAGAAAGTTTGAAAAGATCAGGAGTGCTGACGCTGGTAGCTGCAGAGCTGGACGGGGATATTCATCTCTGCCCTAGGAGCTTTCTTTGTTTTGCATGTTTCACTGTGCAAGTTTTCATGTCGTAAGCATGAACATCATTGTTTTTTTTTTTACCTGCAGTAAAAGCTCTACTCTTGCGAGTTTAAGCCCCAAGGCCTGCAGTACTTTAACATCATGCAGAGTGGGCTGTCTTCAATTTCCTTCACTCATTTACTGTTATAGTCAGCAGCTGTCTCAGGCAATCTGTACTGACCGAACGGATGAACCTCACTGAAAGAGAGGAAGATTTTATTTTGAGTCAAGCACACAATTATAATGCAGGTGGAGTAAGCCTGTCTTTTCTGATGACAGGAACTGTCAGAGATATATCTGATTCATAACATTCCCCCCAATCCAGACCCCAAAGGTGGTGTCCCTCGATCCGAAGAGAGGCTCCCGTTCCGGGGGAACCCAGGTGACCATCAGAGGAGAACATCTGGATATTGGCTCTCAAGTTAGAGTCACTGTCAACAACACACTGGAGTGCTCCATCACAGAGTGAGTGCACGTTTTTCTCATCAATTTATCAGTTTTTACAGATTTTCTCTGTTTTGTATTTAAAATATACTGATTTTTTTTATATATAAAGAAACCAAATAAGTCTGCATCAAATACTCAGAGGCACCAAAATAGCTCTATGATTTATGAGTGAATCTGCCAACTGCAGTAAACATGAGTTAATCTGTAATTAGAAACACTTTTGGGATTAAACATTCTTAGACATCATGACTTGGTGAGTTAAACAGTTTACCTCTCCATTTATTTGTTTATCACACTCTGTTTTCAGGAAAACTGATCAAACGATCAAGTGCATTATGCCCAAAGCTGAGCACGCACATGCTGAGTTGCTGGAAGTGTGCGTGGAGTTTGAAGACCAACCCTGTCAGGAGGAATACCTCAGTCAGACTTACAGCTATGAGAAGAACCCCTACATCACCTCCATCCACCCAGAAAGAAGCTTCCTTAGGTGGGTAGGCTGCACCACTAGCAGCAAAGTCACAAAGTTAAGGACCTTGAGTACCGAATTTGTGTTGTTCCTGTCTTGAAATAGCAGCCAATGGGACCAACCAGTGTTTTTAATCTCATTCTTTATGTCTGAGCCAAGAGCTAATGTTCCTTTTTGTATTGCAGTGGTGGCAGGACCATCACTATTGCAGGCCAAGGCTTTGATCTGGTACAGACTGTCTTCATGCAAGTGCTGGAAATTGGAGGAGTGGTGAGGGATCTGTCTTTTAATCACGTGGAAAATTACTAAGTGATTTAATTTAACTTTTTTGATCTCTTTGGGTTCCCCTCTTAGGAATGCTCAGTGCTGTCCACCTTTACAATCCTCTGCAAGTCCCCTCCATCCAGCCAGCCCCAGGAGACATCAGTGCAATTCTTCCTGAATGGAATACTCTATGTTAGGAACAACCCTTCTTCCTCTGAAGATAAACTAGAGGAAGAGGAAGGAGACCCCCTCACCAGCCACTTCATGTTGGAATATGTGGAAGACCCTCAGTTCTTTACTGCAAACAGAGAGAAGCTGATAAAACACCATTCAGGAGAGCCCCTGACGCTCATCATCAATGTAAGTCACAGTCATCACTGCTGGCTAATTTGCTCCGCCTTGAACCTTTTAGTAACAGACATTTTTTCATGTTATTTTGTTTCAATTTCACACCTTTCCTGCCTGAAAAAACTTCTTACACAGAACTTTCATTTGGTTGAACACTAATTTTCAGAGTTTGTAAAGCTGAGATCAAGTATTGCAAAAACTGAAATTCACCATTGGGCTCATCAGTTTTTGAGCAGGCGCCAGAAACAATATTTTAGCACTGCACTGCCAAAACAGGGCCCTTAGAAATAAATCAAACCCTAACCCTAAATACGCACCAAAAAAAAAATCTACCTGTGGGGTAAGAAAAATTCTCATTTTAATAAAAAAATTAAAGTCATATGAAACATATTTCTTGAAACAAGATTATTTTGCTATTGAAAAACTTTCTTGATTAGATAAGTTTTCTTGCAAGACATTTTTTATTGAAAAAATGGTCTTCTTACTCTCTTAAGTTTCAGTTTTTGCAGTGTGACAAAACACAGTCAAGAAAAATCTAGACTCAAATATGCAACACTTTGGTGATTGAGGCTCTTTGTGAGGTAAACGAAACAAAACTGTTGTGTTTGTGTAGATATGTGTGGGGATATTATTTTAGATTGTAAATCTAAATAATAAAGTATTTAGTAATAATTGGATTAATTTTTTCCCCCTTTCAATATATATTAAATCTTCCTGGTTTGTGGTTGTGAACCATAATTTATGACAGATTAATTTGATTTGATGAAGGGACAGTTTGAGGTATATCAGAAATCCGAAAAAATTCAAATTTTTTGTAAATAAGGAATATACTGTTTTATTGTGACCACTTTTCTGTTGTAGTTTTGTTCCCCTACAAAGTAAAGGATATTAACCTCATGTACTGCACACACACACACACACACACACACCTACACACACATACAAAAAACCTGTGTAAGATTTAAATCCTGTACAAAATCTGCACAAAGAGACAATCTACTTACTGTAATTTCTGGAGTATTAGTCGCACTGAAGTATAAGTCGCTCCGAACTCTATGTTGCACCAGGGTATCAGTCACAGGAACAAAAAAAAAAGCTGAATAAGGAGGGAAAAAAAAGTGATAAGTCACTCCAGAGTATAAGTCACACTTTTGGGAGAGAAGTGCAACGCTTCTGAACAAATCTGCCAAGCTCGGCATACTGCTGCATTTACACCAAACGGGATTCAAAAGTAAATTCCCATCCACTGCCTCTTTTGTCGCGCGCGTCATATTTGATGCTCAATGCTAGTCCAAAAACGTGCTCATAAACAAGATGCTTCTTCTTCTGCGTTGCTGTCAGTACCAAATATTGATACACATATCTACAGTGCCCTCTAGTGAATGTTTCCCACTAACAAGTAGTTGTTAGTGGTAAAATAATGAATATATGAGCCAATATGTATTTTCCCCATATAGCCCCGTATAAGCTGCTCCTGAGTATAGGTCGCACTAAGCTAAAAAGCAACTTTAGATCCAAAATTTATGGTACCATAGTTCAAAGAGATTGTAATGTTGGTAAAATTATCCATACAATGATATCCAGTGATCAGACTCTAATTATAAATGCTATAAAGCGACACTCAACTGTTGATATTTTCAGCCCACAACTATCTGAATCACTCCAGGCTTTGAACAGCTGATTCTATTTGGAGCTGTTCTTTCCTTTAGCCTGACAACCCAGACAGTGAACGGCAGACAAAGCAGACTGTCTTTAGACAAGTTCACACAAACCAGCAACGCATAAAACAAATCAAAAGCCTTGTCCTCGTGATCTAACTGATTCCTTCTGGGGTGTTAGGAGATGGATGCAGTCATGGCTCGGTGGGAGGTCTCACTTTGCCGGCTGATCTGAGCACCTGTCTGCTTGAATCCATCACCCCAAAGGGTTGCCAGCTGTGACACTGAGCAACGCACATATACAAACAGCACACAGGGACACACAAGTCTGAACATGATGCCACTTCCTCTTTGGGTTTTTGTGAGCTGGGAGGCAGCCACTGCGAGAACTGCTGCCTCAGCCTCCACACAGGCAACTGTTATTTCCTTGTGGTGAAGCTGGAAAGACGGAAGAGGACAGAGAGCACATTTGTTTGTCTAACAGGGGTCTTGACAGCTAGTCACAACCTATATTAAGGACCTGGACTGGAATGGGTTTAGTTTCCTGTTATCCTTATTTAATCTGTTTTTCAAATCTGGGTCAGATTTGTGTGTGGAAAAAATGTACATTTGATTTGGATAAATGTGTAGATTTTTCACTCAAATGTTTGCTGAACAGTTTGTTATGTTCTGCGTGTGGTAAGGAAGCACTTGTTGACAAAAAACCCAGGAGGCTGCATTCTGCAGCAGAGGCCCTAAGGGTGCAATCAGGGCAAGGACACACACTGGGTATAAAGACACACACTCCTTGTTTGACCTTTTTATACTGGAGGGAAACCACTGTTTCATAGAAAAAGCTGTGCATGTGTTTGTCTTTCCATCATTCCAATTATAAATGATAACCGATTTGCTGCAGAAACCAAAGAAGGTCTAATGTGTATAAGTATGTGAATAAAGAATGTGGGGTGATTAAAAAAAAGATCTCTAAAAAGAAAATAAGGCACAAAATATACAAACAGCCAACAAAACAAAATAGTCTGACAAGAAATATGTAAAGTCTAGAAGATGAGATAGTAATTAACAATAGAAGTGCGTGAAGCAATTAATTAAAATATAAACAGGAAGTGAAACAAAATAGAACAAAGCAGCACATTCGATGGGAATAAAAAACAAAGATAAGGGTTTGGGTATGCAAACCCAAAACAAAAATGATCAGACAAAATCAGGAAAATCTCAATTAAACAGCATGAGAAGTCACCAAACCAAATTCCGTTTTTTAAATGATGTGTATTGCCAAAAAAGGCAAAAAGCATTCTGTGACTTTTATTTTGAAGTTCTCCCATCCAGATTGACCAAAGAGTGACATAATTTTCTGAACCCTAATTCTAAATCGTCAGTTGATCCTTAATGTACAGATGTGTTTGTTTAGAGTTTCTGCCCTGAAAAACACCCTTTAAGAATTTAGGAAATGCAATATTATATCATCTGTATCTAGAACATACAGAAGACTTAAAGCTTTTTTTTTCTTTTTTTAAAAGGTCAAAAGGATTTCCCAGCAGTTTAATCTCAGGTCTTCTTCCCTGAAACTATGCCATGAAATTAAAAGGACATTGTTTCTTCTTAAACCCTGCAGGCTCAAAAGCAGGTTTTCTAGTGCAGATAAGTGGAATGACTTCACCAGCTTTGGGGATATTTTTCAGACTATAAAAAGCTCCTTGTGGAGCCTCAGAAGATCCAGTGCAACTATTTCAACAGCCTGAACACAGCAACTTCACATGACTCAAAGTCACACATGAAATGCAAAATTGAAGGAATGTCCTCTTAATTAATAGAGCTTTCAGCAGTGAGAGGCGGGACTTGAATAGAAGTAGGACAGAGTTGGAGTTATTGCAGCAGACTACTGTAAAGACCCTGGGAATGTTATTTTGAGATCATGCAGAGACGGCCGTTTGTCAAAGCTGTTTTGTCCCTGTGTGAGACCAGGGAAGTTTGCTGCTTCCAACTAAATTCCAGCTGTATCAGAGGCCGGCCACTTCGGATGTGTGTGCATAAGCACATGTCTGTGGGTTGATGATGCTCTTTGTGATTGTTTTCTGTGCTCATATAAAAATGTCCAAATTGGTGTCTTCCTGCTAACCAGCTCGTGTCTGCTTTCATTCACTTCTGCTGCAGAAAGTACCCAGCAATCTGGAGTTGCAGCCAGAGGAATACTCTGTGATGATTGGCTCGTATCCCTGTAACATCAGCTTCCATAATGACCAGCTGTTCCACTGCACCATCAACGGACTACCGAGCTCCAGCGAAAGGGAGCTGCCTGTCACTGTAAGTAAGAAAACATGTAAAACACCACAATATTACTAAAAGACACATCCAGGCTCCTCTTGAAAATATTGCTTGATAGACCCTGATAATTTAAGCTTATCCTCCATCTGTCATCATTCAAGCCAAATATTTAGTCAGAATCAGGACCATCTGTGTTGTTTGCAGAAACAGATTTGATGCACTCCAGCTTGTGCACTGTAAGTGAGATGTCTGTGCCACTTTCAATGCATTATGAGAGCTTCTCATTTCAAGCATAAAACCATGAATCAGGACTTTGTCTGGGTTGTGAACCACGAAACTGTAACAAAGCTGTATTTATCAGTTGCTCTTTGTGTCTTTTCTTTTCACTGTTTTACTGAAAACAATATTTATTCCCACTGATATGCTGCAATGACTTCCCTCCCAAATAGTTTTTCTTTAACCCAGACTTAGTGCAGACTAAATTCCATAGTTCTGATAAATCCAGACACTCTTCATCCTCCGCTTGACTTTATTTTCCGTGGTTGTTGCCCATTTTAGTCTGTTTTGATAGCATTTTATTCAGGATAAAAAAAAGAAAACTCATCTATATTTCAGTATGGCCCAAGCAGAGAGCACTTTCTGAAATAGTGGGCAAATATAGGGGTTGTTATCAGCAGAGGTTTAATGTAAAAGTAATTCCCACTTGCACATACCAACCTGTCTTGTTTTTTTCATATTTTCCATCTTTCTTTTATTTTTTTTACATTTTCATTCCTTTAATCCCAGGTGTCTTAAAGGATTTTTCAAACGCAATTAAAAAAGGCACAGGAGCTGGGCAAGGGTCAGATGAGATGTCGTTACAAAAATGTGTGGGCCGCCTCTGTACAAATGGCGTGATTTCATTGAGTGCACACGCAAGGTGTGTATTTCTTCTGTGAGTTTTATATTTGCATACATACTGGACTGAGGCAAAGCTTGTGGCCATATCTGTGTCTTCACATGCGTTGTGTGGCGGATCTATTTTTACATGGCTATGTTGTGCTTGGCTCTGAAGTGCTACAGAAGTGGATGTGAGGAAGTTGTGTTTTTATACACCAAGCGAATCAGGAAACTGGAACAATGGCATTTTCCCCCTCAATTAAACCAATGGAGGCTGCGGCAGTGTCTGGAAGAAGGCCTTCTGTCGCTGGTCCGTGGAAATGATTGCATGGACTGAGGAGGAAAAGCTGGAATGTAAATATCAGGGAGGCAAATGAGTTAGTTTTCCCTTCACAGTAACACGAGTGGAAGAGGGATTAGGTCTGAGGATTGGGGGATTTTTATCAGAGAGTCTCTTTAAGCAGTGTGTTGGGTGTGGGTAAGGAGAGGGAATGATGTGAGCAGAGACCACAGAGACCCTGCTGACTAATCAGAAGGCAAAAGTGAGGGCTCCTTTTTTGTCACATCTGGGTTAGCTTGAACCAGGAGACCCCAACCGCTCATTCCTGTGAGCTTCAAAATATACTCTGTTTTTTTCCCCTGCATGTGTGAATCTGTGTCCTTGGAAAAATGGATGGGCTTCTGTGTGTGCATGCACCTGTGACCCTATTTAGAAACGCTGAACTGCATGAATTTTAAAAGTATGCTATGCGGGACAAATTCAAAAGGGATGCTTTAAACTTTTCCTTTTTTTCTGTCAAGATTAAGCATATTCAGAAGGTTGCGTTGTGACTTAAACAGAGCGAAATGTTATTTAAAGGGTAAACATATGTTACAGTAATCCCAGTGAGCCAAAAGCTCCAACATAAGCTTCTTAACTATTTATTTTCTAAATGTGTTGTGTGCTGTGTTCCTCACTGAGCACAAATTCGTCCTATTCTTTTTAGATTTAATTAACCTGGTGTAATGAAATAAACAATAGACCTTTGTTCGACTTTACAGCATTTATCATCGTTTTATGATGAATAATGTTTATGTTCTGGGTGAAATTTACCTCGATTTTGTGCCGATAAACTCAGGAGGGTTTTCTTCCCTCAACAGCAAGGAAATATATTTCAGTAATTCAGTTTTCTAGCAGTACTTTCTTGCTAGCAGGAGTAAAATGAGGGTTTTCCACTTAAGCCATGAGTGGAGTGTTTTAAGGAGATAAAAGCTAGAATGGTTTCATATGGATCTTTAGATAAAGAAAAGAAAGAAAACCTTAGGAAACGTTTCATTATTGTAGCCTTGAGATCAATTGGGCAGCTGTGCTAAAATCATGAGCTGCTATAATACAGGACTGGAATAAAAACGGAGCTGAAAATAGAAATAATAGGTCCCCTTAAATGTTGCTTTTGCTCATTACTGCTCTGACTTCTTGAACCTTCTGTTTTTGTCCTTTCTTCTCTCTCAAATTCTCTGCATCCACTGTAATTTATGATGCAGAGAGACAACAAAAGGTCATCACTGCAAAACAATCAGAAGGAAATAGATGCTAAAATAAAACTAATTCATATTTGGGACTAATAAAACTTAAATTTTTACTTTATTTAGTCAACTGGGAATTTTATTAATCAAATTAGTTAATCATTTGGAGCTAATCCAAAAATTTGCTGCTCATCTATTGTCATCTCTGTGTAGCTTAAAGTCGGCTTCTGATGATTTTAATCGTCAGAGAGCTCTGGATTAAAGAGATAAGCGTGTTTGTTATTTGATTTACACCAAATTTTCAGGGTCACCTTTATTATGTAAATTACAGGCTTTAAATGAATGTGTTTCATCGTGAGGTGTGGTGTAATTGTTTTCTATTTTAAAGAAATCTATTTAATTTAAACTCAATTTAACAACTTTTTTGTGCATATAAATTTTAAAGAACTGAAGATGAAAAGTCATCCACAGGATGTAGATGTTTTTTCAGGATAGATGAAATGTTTTTGGGTGACAGAATTTTATTCAGCCTGTCCATTTTTTTAAACAAGCGCGCATAGACCAGGTAGTATACGGTAAATTTGAGTTACTTTGTTTTTTTTTTTTTTCTGAAATCAGACAGTGCGATTTTAACCAGGGAATGCATGCACATTTACGGAATAGACTACATTTTACTGATTAGGTTATTGTTCCATTATAATCACTTTGTATGTCCTTTTTTACAGTATAAGAGTTTTTTTCTTTTGGGAAAAGAAGTTAAACTAAACATTAAAAAAGCAAAAATGAAAAAAGTTGACTTGAGAGTAAAAGACAAGAACAAAACCTGATTTTGAAGGATCATGACCCAGTTTTTTGTTCTTCTCTCTTTTTTTCCAGGTAAAAGTGGGGAACTTTGATCATATTATTGCTAAAGTGCAGCTCGGCGGCAGCGAGCTGGCCATTGTGGTATCAATTGTGGTGTGCTGCGTGCTGCTGCTGCTGTGCACTGTGGGTAGGTTGTGTTCACACACATACATACTCTCTCTGTAGCAAATGATGGATGTGTGTCTGCTGTAGCAATGCAAGCTCCAGATGTGGAACAGATAAAAGGAATTTGGGGTTCATCGTTTCCTGCACTTGCTTCATTCCTCTTCAGTATCCAGTGAACAAAGACCCCAGTGTTCTTCTCCCTTTCTGCTTCATGTTTGTGTGTGTGTGTGTGTGTGTGTGTGTGTGTGTGTGCTGCACTCTGTAATCTTTGTGCAAGTGTGTTGCTGAGGCAGGTGTACGGGTGAAAATTGGTGCTAGTGTGTCTTTTCACACCATTTCCCATTTTGGATCTGTTCTCAGATGCTCACAAATTTCCTGATTTTTCTTGCCAGACTTTTTAGGTGTGACTTTCCTGATGAAGGAATTTATGCATGATCTGTATTTACACATTCAGAAATGTGAATGATTTGTCATTTTCGTGTCTTCACATTTGCAAAGATTCAGGAACGTGCAACATGAAAGAAGGGCTGACATGAAAGCTTTCCTGAAAATCCTCTGTTCAATTCAGACTCTGTCAGACACATGTTGGCCCCTTCTACAGTCTTGAAGCTGTCAGAGTGTGACAAGAGTGGCTGGTTTGATGGGAACTTTGTCTCTGTCTCTTCTCTGTTCTTTGCAGCTCTTGTGGTGTACTGCACAAAGAGCCGGAGGGCAGAGCGTTACTGGCAAAAAACGCTCCTCCAAATGGAAGAGATGGAGTCACAGATCAGAGAGGAGATCCGCAAAGGTGTGTTTAGAAGATGAATGCTCACAAATTCTTGTTTTGTTGTGGAAATGCAGAAGAAAAAGATTTTACAATTGTCTGTTTTGTGTATATCTGTGTTTTTGTGCTCGCGTGCAAAATCTGCATTTGTTTCGGAGGTTGTCTTGTCTGAAATGGAAGTGAGATACAACAGTTGACAGATTTGTAGAGTGGTAAGTGTGACTCATAAAACACAGTGTCTGACAAATGATCAGTCACACTGAGACATAGTGAGTGACCACCTAGTCTGTCTTGCATCTTGAGGAAGTGAGTGTGTTTGTGTGTCCAAGGCACTGAGGTAGAGCCAAGTGAAGGCCACTGTGCATCTGAGTACCTAGATTTATGGTTTGGAGATGAGAGAAGGGATAGAAAAAGAGAAATGGAGGAAGCAACCAAAAAAATAAATAAAAAAGTGGGAATGGGGGCCATGAGCCTGAGGAGAAGCAGAAGCGTGGGAGACAGAGAAGAAGAGGCGAGGTTATTTAGTCAGAGGACACGGATAGATTTGTGGCCAAGTTTGGGGTTAGTGTGCACAAAAAAATACATGGGATTCTTCAGCTGAGTTGAAGGAAGGGCTAAACGAAGAAGGAGGAGAAACCAAAGATGATGGAAAATTGGCGTTTTCCAGATTAGACGAACAAAAGACGTGCCTGTGACGACTAAAGCAGGACGGGAGTTCGGCTTTGGTGCATCTAATCTGGAGCTGATGGTGCCAACTGGTTCAGATGACACTATAGTGAGCAGACGGACGGGTAACCTTTAGCAGTAGCTAAAGTAAATCCCCTTGGGCCTGGTATTCTCATCTGTCTGCACAAGGAAGTGCTATTGCGCCTGAAATTCATCTCTCCTGCTGTGACAGGAAGCTTTTGTCCATAAAGAGCTCTCCAACCTCTCATTAGCAGAGAACATTATCCTCTGTTGCGACAAAAAGTGGCATCATGTAGTTGCTGCTTGGACATGCTGATAGTGTTTCTGCTGCATGTAACCCTCTGCCTGCACACATGTTTTGGATAAAAGCCTCAAACCGGATTTGGCTGTTCTGATTGGCATTTGGTAAATATTTGCCTGCATACTGTGATAGGCTGCACTGCCGGGCAGACAACCAGAGGAACAGATCAGAGAGTAGGATAGTTATTATTCTTTTTTGTATAAAATACAAGATATGTGTAATAAAATGTTCCTAAACAATGGATTCGTTTTGTGTACTTTTTTTTTCATTATGCTTTCAGGCTTTGCAGAGCTGCAGACTGACATGACAGATCTTACCAAGGAGCTGAATCGCAGCCAGGGCATCCCCTTTCTGGAGTACAAACAGTTTGTCACACGGACGTTCTTCCCCAAGGTGAGAAACTTTACTTTACCCTGTTATCTGATTTTGCATGGCAATCTGACAACACCATTTTTCTCTCTGGGGTTTTAATATTTCTATTATGCTTGGTACCTTTTACACTCCTAACACTTTTTTTGCAGGACAGAAATTTCACCTTGGAACTAGTAAACACAGAGTAATTGCCTCGTGAAGCGCAGCTTTCTTTGGCACCCTGCGGAAGAGTTCATGTTTCTCTGTGGATAAGCATTTTGCTGGTGCTTGATCCACCCAGAGGGCAGATTGTGGGCATGTCTGCCACTGGGTGTTTCTACGCTCCCGCAGACAGACACAACTCAGGGGGCTTTGTCTCGCAATCACAGGCATGAACATTTAAGGAGGCCGAACAATGACGGGCACAGGAACAAGATCTTGAAAACTCCCTGCTTGCTGCACTTATACACCCACGCCGTTTTGCAAGTATAGACCGTGTTGCGCAATGACAACCCCATGCTGATCACAGTGGACAGTGCAGGCAGGGTCTTTTTTTTCTTCCTTTTTTTAATTAATTCCTGAAAAGGAAAGAAACATAAGTCCTACAATTACACTGCTCGCTAAGACATCAAACGCTCTCCTTGTGATGCTTCATGCTCTTGGTTTTTCCACTAGAGTTTCAGAATGTCTGAGATTACACACCTAACAGTGTTAGACACACTCAGAAATCAGGCCAAATGTAACTGTCCTGAAATAGCAGACTATGCTGAAAGGGTGCCTTTTAGCTCCGGTTCACTTTGTCTCAAAGCCATTATCGCAGCATCAAGTGTCATGTTTCTTTTTCTCCGGATCACTCAGACCTTCTTAAAGAACATCCTTCAGTTCTGGACTGAACACTAAGAACTGGACTTTGTTTTCCCAGTCCGCCCCCCCCTCTTCCTGAATTTGTGAAAACATCTGACTCTGTTTTACTCTTTTCTCTGCGTGTTTATATGTGTTTCAGATGTGTTCGGATTACGAAAAGAGTCTTGTCCAGCGCACCTACGAGAATGATTCCCTGGGTCCCCGAGCGCTGCCAGAGACACACCCACTGCTTCAGGATTGGCAGGTGAAGCATTAGGTTTTTTATGTGTGCTTCTTTGGAGGTTTTTGTCCATCTCAACCACATCTTGGACATGCTGAAGCATATTGTTGGGTTATGACAGCTAAAGATAAAACACGTTTATTTACCCTCACAATAAGTCCAGCATGTTCAGTAGATGCTTTTAAGAGCTCAGATCATAAATGTGAATCCTAACGAGTGTCTCTCGTCCCCTTCTGCTGTTGCCCCCTGAGTATTGAACCGTATCTCGTCCAAATCCATCAGCTTTTGTGTTTATGCATGTGTTAGCACATGTGTGCTGAAAGGAAAGGCAGATCCATGTGTGCATGCGTGTGCAATCTATAACGAGTAAAAACTGCAGTCGTAGTTTTGGGTTGGCAGCCAGGGGAGCCTGTCTAACAGTGATGAAGTGCCTTGAACCACATTGTCTTCGCAGGAAGTGTTTTCCAGGTCACAGTGAATAAATCTCACAGGCGGGCATTTATCTTAATGGACACCCCTGTTCTCCTTCTGTCAAGCTGCAAACTACAGTGTATGGCTGCAGTCCAGAGGCAAGACTTCATCACACTGCTGCTTAGTCGCACCCGTAGATAGGCCGCACTCATTAAGCCAACTCTGCACATTAGTAACATTCACGCACAAGGAGGAGCTGGGGTGGGACAGGCTGGGACTATGGAGAAGATCTGCGAGCGAGGCCCCAGAAGCATTAGACAAAAAGATGAGATGTTCACGCCATGGGTCACTCTAGACGAGTGGTGGTGAAATAGATTAGGGAGGGCTCAGCAGGTGTGCAATCCAGTTAGAGCGAAATCATGCCGAGAAGTAACTGTTACAACCTTTCTTCTGTCCTTCTCGATCATCAGGCCACCAACACAACAAGACCTAATGTGGAAGAGGGCATCACTCTGTTCTCTACTCTCCTTAATAACAAGCACTTCCTCATCACGTTTGTCCATGCCTTGGAGCAGCAGAAGGACTTTGCTGTGAGAGACAGGTAACCACGATGTTTACTGCTAATTACCATAATTACAGCGTACATAAGGAAGCGGCTCTAAATGCATTTGAGTCATGACCCCTCAGAATGTTGAGGTTGGTGAGCACCTCGCCTGTTACCTGTACAAATGCATGCATGCAACACAATGACAAAAATGTTCAGATATAATGAAAATCAAATGTACCTGACCCTCACAGTGAGAACATCCCCAGGAAAGAACCATTAACAGATACATGGTAATGGAATATTTTCATGCTTTTATAGGCCTTAGTCACTGGTAATGGATGCTCAAATTTAACATTTTAGATCCTCTCAAGAGCAGTAGCTCAGTATGAAAGATGACTAGCCAAAAAGGTGACTGGGTAAAATGTGACAAATTATTACCTTGTGGTGTTTTTTGTGTTTTAAACATGTTTTTCTGACATTTTTCTCATGATAGAGGACATATGTAAAGAAAAGTATGCTTAAAATTGCAATTCTAGGTATCTTTTTTAATCTTTTTTAATTATAAACATTTTGAATCAGAAGCAGATGAAAGAATTACTTTTGAAAAAACTTGTAGCAGTGACGTAGGTGCTACAAGCTCCCTGGTCCTCTGCGTTCAGAGGCATCCACTTGCAGATGACAAGATTCATGTTCGTCTTAATTTTCTTCGTCTGAGTTGGCATCAGACTCAGAACTGTGGCTGGATAGTTCCAATTTTGCTTGCTAATTTTGTTGCACCGGTAATGTTAGGCTGGGGGTGTGAGGGGCTGTAAGCTAGTAGAAGAGAGTTTTATTAGAAGGATGTCGGGAAGCACGGAAAGGTTTACTCAGCGCCAACAATCCCATCCACAATTCAGAAGTGAATTTCTGATGAACTCCTGCCGCTCTGCAGAAACTATGTCCTAGAAAACGACAGTTTTTATTTTTTATTTAAGCTAAAACCGGCATAAAAATCATAATTAAAAAACACTGGGAATCTTTTACAATAGATCAAAAGCTGATTGGAGTAGGATTTTAAAATCCTAAAAATGTTTTGTTTTACTGTGTGCCAAAAGTATGTTATGTTTTGTTTTGCTTGCTTTCAACGGAACTTTGCAAAGTGGCCACTTGCTGAGGTCAGCCATCAATGTTTTTTCAGAGCAACACTTGTACTACAGGGAAAGAAAAATGTCAGGAAATTGTACAACACTGCTTAAAACTGTTTCATATTTATTAAAACATGAGGGGAATGAAGCTTGTTAAATTTTGCAGCATTAAGTAATCATGACATCTGATGTCAGGATTTTACCTCATTCTGCATTTGTGTCATTATGCAAATAAATCTACGTCATTTTGGAGCCACAGTTCAGATATTTTGGACTACAGAGCATTTTATTGAAATGTAATTGAACAAAAGGGAATGGCTTTAATATGTCATGTTTTAAGGACTTCCCAGAGAAAGGCAAGACTTAACATTGTAGCTGTTAGTGGTAAATGGTTCTAAGGTGCTTTTAAATCAGATTCACATTTGACAGAAACTAGATCTATCTATTTCCATTTTTAATTGCTGAAGTTGAAGGGTCACAACACAAATTGATTAGATCAAGCAAATGATTATAACCCCTGCAGTTTCTCATATTTCCGGAAAGCATTTTATGACCTCTCAGAGTGTTTTATGTTTTTCTGACCAGTGTTACGGCCTGCGTTGACTCTCAGTCTGATTCTTAAAAACGGTTTCTCTGACAGAAATAAAATAGAACCAAGTTACCAAGAAGCAAATGATTAAAGGAGAAAGATATGTCTCAAAAATAAGTAAAATGGGGTAAAATAGGGGATATGATCAATAAAAAAAAGATTTACATTAATGAAATATCCAGAAGCTCAATTTCCAATAAACCTCTATATGTTTTCTGATAATAAGTCACTGAAATGTGTTAAATGTAGGTGTTCACACTCTTTATCACACCTAAAGTGAAGCACTAATGATGGACTACAATGAATTACTTTACCAATTTTTTTTGTATGTGATAACAATATAGCAGTCTTCCTGAAAGTCCATTTAAACATGGTCAGTATTAAAATGCAAATTATTTTTAATTGAAAATGTTACATTTTTAAGCTTAAAGTCTAAACTTTAGTGGATGAAACCAAATGTCTTCCTTCCAAAATATGAATCAAATTTCTGTTATTTTTTTGTCTCTACCCATTTTTCAAGTCCTTATCTCGAAAGCCTCCATACATGTCTGTTGTGAAAAATGGTTCAGCCTTGTAGACACTTTGTCATATTACATCAGTGTAACTGTCTTGATGCCCTTAAAGAAGCCAGTCATTGTGAATAACAGAGAAATTCCAGAGGCCAGACCACATCCCTGTCCCTGCACAGTGTCAGCACTTACTGACTGATGTAGCCTCTTCCTGCTGGATTAAAAGGCCTTTGTTAGGGAAATCCCCTGAACCTCTGGACTCAGACACTCCCTGCATTAGATCAGGGCTTTATTTAGCTTGCAGTTGCAGGTGCTGTGGGGAGGCCTATATCGTGTTTGGGTTTCTGCAATTTATTATGTTTGAATCTCTGCTGACCACACACTGACGAGAGTGTTTTTAGGAGAATGTTTTTGCTCAACTGCCTCCTCTGCTGATCTGCTTTCACCCCCCTCTCAGATGCAGCCTTGCATCCTTGCTCACCATCGCCCTCCATGGTAAACTTGAGTACTACACCAGCATCATGAAAGACTTGCTGGTGGATCTGATTGATGCTTCAGCTTCCAAGAACCCTAAACTGATGCTGCGCCGCACTGAGTCTGTGGTGGAGAAAATGCTTACAAACTGGATGTCTATTTGTATGTACAGCTACCTCAAGGTGAGGATGGACAGGAAGACTAAGGAAAGATAATAAACAAATCAAGTCCTGACTCGACTTCCGTGTTTGCCCAGGAAACAGTGGGAGAGCCTTTTTTCCTGCTGCTTTGTGCGATCAAGCAGCAGATCAACAAAGGCTCCATAGACGCCATCACTGGAAAGGCCCGCTACACTCTGAATGAGGAGTGGCTACTCCGTGAGAACATTGAGGCCAAACCACAGGTTGGATGTTTCACACTTTCTTCTCACCATTTCGATGTGAAAAGTGCTCGTTCGGATGAAGCGGCTGATGGAAAGTTTGCCAAATTCAAAAAAACACTCACAGTTTCTCACACTTTGCTCTCTGTTTGCCTCTGCAGAACATCAACGTGTCATTCCAGGGCTGCGGCATGGACTCCCTGTCAGTCAGGGTCATGCATACTGACACAATCTGTCAGGTTAAGGAAAAAATCATTGAAGCCTTTTATAAAAATCTGCCTTTCTCCCAGTGGCCTCGAGCGGAGGATGTGGACCTGGGTGAGAGCACATTTTCCCTGATTATTTTCATCCTCTCCCCTCCCCAACCCTCCAAGATATAGTAATCTCCTTTGCAAAAGGTCAATTTTTCTCATGAAGCCCAACTAACCTGAGGCTGCAATATAACAAATGACAGAATGCATTGAAGAGAGTGTACAGTCATAATCACAAAGAGTTATTGCTTTCAGAGGCTGTAGAGCCTGCAGAGCTGATTTGATTAATGACTCTGAGAATATTTCCACAGGTCATGACACAGCGTTAGAGCACGGAGCTGTCTGTCTCACTCGTTCTTTTTTTAGGCACAAAATTGTCCAACACCTCTTTCATTTTTTATCTGTTTTTCTATTCCCAGAGTGGTTTGACTCTGGCAGCAACAGTAAGCTACTGCAGGACCTGGACAACACCTCCGTGATGGAGGATGGTCGAAAGAAACTCAACACAGTCTTCCATTATCAGGTGTGTGTTTATGTGTGACCACCTGGGTGGCTGGTATTAGATGAGCAACAGCAGGGATTTTCAAGATGACAACTGTGTAAATGGTGTCACCTGGGTGACTGTGGATCGCTGCTCTTGCATAAGTCATTTGTAGCTGCAACTTTCAGTGTATATTTGTGACTTATGGCAACTTTTATGGTTTGGTGTTTGCATTTTGAATAATACTAAATAATAGGGTACTGCTAAAAATACATTTTAGTTGCAAGGAAAGTTCAAATTTGAGTTGTTAGTTAAATTAGAATTATTTAATTCACCCACAAAACGTGATGTTTCCTTATTGTTTGCCAAAATTAACAATTTAGAGGATCGCTTCAATACACAAAAGTTAAATTCAGTGTGTGTGTGTGTGTGTGTGTGTGTGTGTGTGTGTGGATAAGAGGTCATGCGTTCACTGAGTTTCCTCTTAATCTGGGATTGCCTTGCATTGGTCTGTTATGTGTAACAAAAACCATTCAGCCTGTTACATCAAGTCCCAAGAGATAATTTGCCATTCAGCAGATAAAGGTGAATCCAAGCTCAGCAATATGTTATCATTCACAAACCACTATCTAGAATGAAAGTCAGAATTTCTATTAAAAAACCAAGAAAGAAATATTATTGTCAGGTAAAGGTGATTTATTAACAAGAGAATTCAATGCACACGTTTGATGGGTATGAAAGTAAACACAAATACTCCAAAACTATAGCTGAATATATTAGAAAATTGATGACAAAATGTAACAACTTTGTCGTTATCAAAGTATGACAAGTAATTTAAAAGTAATAAAAAGTCTTAAATTTATGCATATGCAAACAATTGGAGTTAATTTAAATATTTTTAAAAAGGTGTGAAACTGTAGGTTTTTTGCCATGAATACATTTTAGTATAAATAGAATAACCAAATTTTTTGCCCCAATAAAAACCTTTTCTTTTAAAATTGCTCATTAACAGCATTTTTAATTACTTTGACTTGACCCAAATGAAAATGTTTTACTTTGAATGAGTTTACTAATTGATTAAATAAATGAGTGTATAATTCGTTTATAATGTTTGAGGATATATTTTTAAAAAGCAACTTTGCTTGAAACACTAAATTTTTACAGAAATGTTTTTCATTTGTCTTAATCTATTAAAACCCATGGTGACATCAGTGTAACAGGATAAAATCAGAAATGGGTTCTGTGATCCACTTGTTTTGTGGCATAATCCTCCTTTCAGTAATATTTTATCTAATGAGTTAAACGTTTCAGCAACTGGTAGCTTATAAGATAGTTCAGTCTCATGTTAAGAATGTCTTTGTGTGTTTGCTTATGTCAATACTGATTTATGAATCAGTAAACAAACATGCAGTGACTTTTGACCTCTGTTACCTTTACTTGTTAAGTGGTCTGTTAAGTTTTAGCTGAGCCAAAGGGATCTAGCTGTAAAGGCAATGAGCTGGAGCATGTACTAACAGTCTTGGTTCACTGGTGAGGCTGTTCAATCCATTTCACTGAGTCTTGACTTTAATGAGTCCAGCCAGGCCTCTTCAAGCCTACCGCCGCTCGAGGTACACTCCAAACTAACACACACGCACAGACGCAAACACTTGCACCTCTGAGCACCAAATTCCCCCGAGGACATACTTAATGATGCTGCTCTGTTGCACCCCAGCTAACCCTTGACCCTATGCCCTCTGGCCTCCCTTCGTCTTTCTATCCTCCCTCCTTCATCCTCCTTCTTTTCCTTCCCAGGTCCCAGAGGGAGCATCGCTGGCCATGAGCATGAAAGACAAGAAAGACAACACCCTGGAGAGAGGTATGCCACCTTCAAACATGCCACACACCCTCATGCTTCGTCACACACACACTCACCCACACTTATGCGCTCACTGGACCCACTCAGTTGCAAGAGGTGACACACGCTTAGCCGATCACGAGAACATGATCCGTTAGTGTAAACACACATGAGACCATGCACCTTCCTGTCTCCAAATGTCACATCGAAAATGTAAACAACATCACAGCTAATAAATCACAACCCTCATGCTAATGGGTCTTTCAAAGCGGCATTTGCCTTGTATGTCTGCTGCTTTTAAGTGTCAAGCTATTGTTTCGCATCAGCACCAAATTAAAAGCCATTCTTGCCTGTTGACAGTTGAGTTTGCATGCATCCTCTAATGGGATGGTGCATTTGTTGACAAGGGTCAACCTCACACAATCAGCCAGAACCAGAACTTAGCTCTTCTCCGGCTCTGTCCATCAAAGCCTCCTCTTCCATTCATACCAGGCCAGCAAAAAGCTTGTGTGTGCCAAACTTGGCTCCTGCTTCAAAGCATCAAGGGGGTGTCCTGAGCATGTAGCGCTCCCTGGCTAATATGAAACAGCGTCCTGCCTGCCTGTGATCAGTGTGGAGGGTCTGGACTGCGGCCCGTTGGGCAGGAGCATCTCAAGCGGAGCATGCAGTAATGAGAACACACTCCATTCGGAGGGCGTTTGACTGCCTTCCTGCACGTATTCCAGCCTTTGTTTTTAGCTATATTTTAAGATACTTGTCTTCGAGCCAGTGCATGTGCTCTTGTTTGAATCTGCATTTGTCCTTGTCCTCATATCTGTTCATGCATTTGTATGAGTGAGTTTAGATCTATATATAAACTGGCTAGCTTTGAAGGGTTTGTTTTCCAGCTTTAGCCAGGTATTACCATCTCATTACAGCAGCTCCACATGCAGTTACAGAGTCCGTGTCTGTCTCTCCTAATCTCTCGTTTTTCTCCCTCCTTTCACTCGTAATCTGGCTCTTTCATTCACTCAGACAGCTCCCCTCCCTTCAGGCCCACAGTCCGCCCTAATCACGTTCTCCTCTTGCACTCTATCTCCCCTTCTCTCCTGTCAATCTTTTTTTTTCTCACTGGTGTATGTCTCACTCCTCTGTGCTCCTTTCTCCTGTCTCCTCTCATTCTCTCATGCTTCTTGATTGGACATAGTTTCATCTTTATATTTCTCTTTTTCTATTTTTAGTCAAAGATCTGGATACAGAAAAGTATGTGCATTTGGTGAGTATCTCTTTAAAGCTAATTCAAACTGTTGTCACCCTTAAAGTTTACCAGCACAGCTTTTCTTGTATGCCAGCGTTAGTCAGCCCAGAGCAGGGCTGGCGACAGGGAATGGGGAGGGTGAGCTGAGGTGAAAAAGAAAGCTGCTGAGAGGACATGAAGGCACTAATGCTGCTTAAGCTCTTTCATAAACGTCAGCTAAGATATGGGCCCTTTGACTTTGGAATAATGAGTTCCTCAGAATACAATTTGCCGGGTGAATAGTTAGTTTTACATGACAGTTCTGGAGCAGAGTCGATGGAATTTGCTTCCTTCTTTTCATCATCTTTATTAGTCAGAGACGTGATCCTTTTCTTGAAAACCAAAAAAGTTCCCCACTCACATCCCCTAATTCTGTTTGTTATTATGTGCCTTAAAATACCCCAAAGTTTAATCCAAAAAATTCCGACATTTTGGTTAGCTTAAGTTCAGTGCTTCTGCGACGTGTGATTAACTTTGACCTCTCATTTTACAGGTTCTACCTCATGATGAGCTCTTTGAAAGCAGCAAGGGGCACAGGCACAGCCATCGGAAAAAAGTACTGCCAGAAATCTACCTGACACGCCTGCTGTCCACAAAGGTAACCAGTTGGGGGGCGCTGTTCACACCTGCACCAAAACATTAAAGACCCACTTCAGTGAAAATCATGTTTTTGGTGTTTTTAACATATTCTTGTAGCGTTTTTCTCTTGATGGAGGGCATATATTAAGAAATGTAAGCTTAAAATTGCATTTCTGAGTGTTTCTTTTATTGAAATCGTTGTGAATCAGAAGCAGATGGAAAAGTAGTTAAAAGTAGTAAAAGTACTAGTAGTAGTTGTTGTTAAGAAGCGACAATCAACGTGCTGCAAGCTCCCTCCATTCTGATGGGTCCCCTTGCAGACAAACGTGTATCAATGTCATTTTTGTTATTCTTGTTCGAGGTGGCGTCTGGCTCAAAATTGTGCATCTGGATAGCATCAATATTACTCGCCATTTTTGCTGCACCGGTGATGTTAGGTTGGGGGAGTGAGGGGCTGTGAGCTAGCGAGAAAGAGTGTAAACTAAGGCATGATGGGAAATTAAGGCAGGCTCACTCTGTGCCAACAGTGCAACCCAGAGGCAAATTTCTAATGTACTCTTGCCGTTCTGCAGAAACTATGTCCTAGAAAACAACAGTTATTTTTGCTTTTATGGCATAATCATAATTAAAAGACCTCTGCGAACTCTTTAAGAATAGATCAAAAGATGATCAAAGTAGCTTTAGCCTAAAACTTGAAGATACTTTCTGCTTATGTCTTCATAGCATCTGAAGACCTTAAGAGCTACATATAAAGCTTCCAAGCCATGTGGAACTGTGTTTCTTTATATCCAATCTACTCTTTTTCTTCCACAGGGAACTCTGCAGAAGTTCTTAGATGACCTCTTCCAGGCCATCCTCAGCATTCCTCCGGACTGCCCCCCTCTGGCTGTCAAATACTTTTTTGACTTCCTTGAGGAGCAAGCCGACAAACGGGGCATCACAGACCCAGACACCCTGCACATCTGGAAAACCAATAGGTATAGTCAGCTAAATGCAATGATTGACGCCCCTCTTTGTTCTGCCTCACTGTGATGGTGCAAGTATTTGAAAAGCTTATCTGTTCCTGTTGATGCAGCTTACCTCTGCGTTTCTGGGTGAACATCCTGAAGAACCCCCAGTTTGTGTTTGACATTGATAAGACAGATCACATGGATGCCTGCCTATCTGTCATCGCTCAGGCTTTCATCGACGCTTGCTCCATTTCTGACCTGCAACTAGGCAAGGTGAGGCTTTCGCTTTGTCCTACAGACGTTCTCATTTTACACCTTAGCAGCTTAAAAAGCATCCCATACAGACACATTTAGTGAACTGTTCGTAGTCAAAGATCTGCTGCTGTTGCACTTCATTTTGTTTTACTTTGAGAATAACATGCTTCACTTTTTTAATCTGGACTTAAGCAGCAAACATGAGTTTCTTTATGAATAGTTTACCATTTCAGCTAGACTAATTTGTTGATGATTTAGTGGAATCCTGGGCTTCTGGCTGGTTTTCATGGGAACATATGCATAAGGTCAAACCCACATGAGAGCAGGATTATTCGATGAAAAGGAGATTAGATGAAATGGCACAGTTTCTTGTAGCCTGCCAAACCATGACTGCATCTCATGCTGCGATTGGTGCATCACCGATAAGAAGTAGTAATGGCCAATAGCTTGAAACAAAGTCCCGTTTCACGCCCTCATCAAATATTTTGACCGAAAGCCAAGTTCTCAGGTTGTTCAGATTTTTTTTCCCTTGCAGTCTTAGCTTTATCTTTCCTAAAGAGCATTTGTGTTAACCTTTTGTTTATTCCTTAGATCATAAAGGGTCTAAATTGGGTTTTTGGTCTTCTAATTCAAGAAATCAAGCATTAATTCATCAGATTTGAAACTATTAGGTCTGATTTTTTTCCCTAGTAGTTACACTTTTTGCAAACAAACATTTATTCTTTTTAATTCTAAAGACTAGGAAAGGTACAAAACACCATTAAACACTGGGTATGTGTGTGTGCGTGCGTGCACACGTGTGTGTGTAAGTTAATGTTGAATGTAAAGGAGACTACTTGTGTGTGTATGTTAATGTGCTAATCTAAAGCATGGAAACATCATAGTCACATCAAAGCAGACAGACTCATTCTATTCCCTAAATTTTAAATCTATCCCTCTGTGCATACACACCTCTCAAATCCTTTTGTGAATCCTCATCACCTCCATCTACCTCTCCTTGTGTTATTTCAGCATTGTCAGCCTATCCAAGGTCATAAGTGTCACAGTTGTCCCTCTGTGCTTCTTTTGTGTGTGGATGTGTGGTGGGTGTATATTTGTCCACCTCCCTGCCTGTTTTTGTGTGCTCGCTTGCAGTCAGTGTTCTCACAGCTCACAAATCTGTCTCATCCTTCAGACACAGTGACCCTGAGCACGCTCTGTTTCCTGTCTCGCTGTAACTGGTTTCCTCCCTGAAGGGAGCTGCGGACTCATCAAATAATGTTCCTCTTCTATGAGAGATGCTCTGATTTATATACCTCATTTCTGCGGCAGAACGCCAGTCGGCTCACAGCAGCTATTTGCACATTTACATGCAAGAAAATTTTCATGCCCATGAGTGCAAAAAAAAATGCATGAAATTTTCAGTGACAAGAGAGGTGAGCCTGCAACTCCTTAATTGTCACGTCACATCTGGCTGTGCGTGTCCTATGTGTCACCAGGTTCAAGGATTTGGCAGCACTTCTTCCTGTAGTTCAAGGAGAGTGGCCTGTGTGTGTGTGTCTTTGCAATAGCTACAGGTTACAACACTGAAGGGTACAAGTTTGGGATTAGCAGCAGCTCAGCAGGGGTCAACGGGGTTGGAAGTTAAGCATTGCTGGTGATTTTTACAGAAACCATCTTTTCTGGCAAGATAGAGAGCATTGAGGGCTGGGGGGGGGCACAAGGGGGGGTTGCAGGCAGATGGGCAAACTGCAGGAACTGACCTTGTGGACAGGAAGAGAGAAGATTCCTCACTAGGAGGAGCAACCATGGCTTCGGACATTCAGCTCCTCAGCAAAATTAACACGCACAATGGGTGACACAAATAACTGGTGACACATAGAAATGTGAAGGTGCGTTGTAAGCACCTTCAACTACACTGAAAGCTGTGGTTGCCAGCCACTTTTACACCCTTTGTATCCCTGCCCTACTTTCTCCCTTTTCCCTTCTTACTCCCACAGCCATCATCCCCCCCCCCCCCCTTTGACATACACACACGCAAAACTCGCTAGCCACCACTGAAGCCCGAATATGCCCACAGCCTTTTAGCCCCACTGCTTTTCTTCCTGCTTGAATGAGCACCAGTGTGAGAAGCTGAACTGACTGAGGGGAGAGATGTTTAGACTGGAATGTTCTCTGGCTGACTCCTGCTGATGTTATGTAGGAAGGAAACGGTTCCCTCCCACCATTGTTTTACTCTATGCCCATTTAAATCACAAGCAAGCAACATCATGTCTAAATGAACGTCAGGAAAAAGCCACTAGATCAGAGATAAACTCAGTTTTTAATTACTTAAATTATTACCTACATTAGTGTTGCATATTACAAGAATAACCCCTATATATATATTTACTTATATATATATATATATATATATATATATATATATATATATATATATATATATATATATATATATATATATATATATATATATATATATATATATATATATATATATGTTAAAGTCTTACAAAAGACTGGGTATTTAGTATTTAAATGTTATGCTTCATATGCTTTTTATGTTTTTTTCCAGTGGATTAATTTCAGCCAAGCCCCCAGAGTCAGTTTGGAAATGTAAACAAACCAAATGCTGCAGTTCCCTCAAAACACCACCGGTGGCTGGTTTCTTAAGCCCAAAGCGCTTTACAGTCACTGTCCCACTCACCCATGCACACACACACACATTCACACACTGATGGGGGCTCTGCTGCCTAAGTCCGGCGCCAACCTATAACCACCAGGAGCAATGTGGGGTTTAGTGCCTTGCCCAAAGACACTTGGAGACATGGGCAGGCACCACAGTACCGCTTCACCACAGCTGCCCTGTTTTTTTTGATCGACTCCTGAAAAAAAAGAATTAATTTCACAAAGTATAATAATATGTTCAACCTCCTATCAAGAACTTCTGATGATTATTTTTCTGATTCCTATTCATGACAACAGTGGGGGAAGGGTTCTTATTTAACTGATGGTTGGATTTTATTAGAGCAGAAATTTCTGGATTATCTGGGGCGTGCTTTTTGATTTTCAAGTGGGTGGACTCGACAAAACTCTCATTTACTGTTTCCCACCCATTTTTGTTACCATGTTTAGTAGAGCAGAGTAAACTCCAATCAATGTGCCCCCCCCCCCCCCCCATTGCATGTTTGGAATATTGGAAGACATCTGAGATAAAAGCTCTCCAACACATTCTTAGAAAAATATTAGTCTCTATATATTACACTCTTCTTACAGTGTTCCCCTGTCATTTCATTTGGTAGTGTTTCATGGGTGAACTGTGTGAAATGTATTAAAACACAGCAGCTCTGATAAATTTAACCGACATTAAGTTCTTTGACTCATCTTTTTCCAGGACTCTCCTACCAACAAGCTCCTGTATGCCAAGGAAATCCCTGAGTACAAGAAGAGAGTGCAGTGCTACTATCGACAGATCCAGGAAATGCCTCCTCTCAGCGAACAGGAGATGAACGCTCACCTGGCAGAAGAATCAAGAGTGAGTTATCCAGACCCATGCAACCTAGAAGCCACTCTTCTATTGAAATCCCAGCTAACACTTTAACCTCTTCTTACAGAAGTACAGAAATGAGTTTAACACCAACCTGGCCTTGACAGAAATCTACAATTATGCCAAGAGATACAGAAACCAGGTGAGATTTTTACATAACCGCTACGTTGTTGTTATCGCAAATGTAAATCAGATAAGTTTGAATGTTCAGGCGGGTCCTTCTTGGCAGCCACAACACCTTGGTTGAGCCTTCCTGCTGTATTGCGTTTCACAGATGGTCACGAGAGCGTGACGCATCAGTGTAGTAGATCAAAGCCGCACTGAGAAATGTAATATACTGTAGACAGCCTGGCAACCTGTCACTTCATGACCTGATTAAATATATATGCATGAAAAAGCTGCTTTTCTTTGGGTAAAACCTCTGTGAAGGAAAACAATCTGATGGTGACTGTTATCCAGAAAGCAGCCACCATTGAGCGTGTTCAGTCATCTCTGTCCGGCCCACAGTTACCTTTCACTTTAGGCAAACAGCATGCTGTTTACCGTCTCGTCATTCAACACTCATATCTGATTTATGATATTATTCAGTTGCTGTGTTGTATCTCCCTTGTTTTGCTTTGAACTAGCTCTCTTGTAGCTCCCGCTGTCCTCCCCCATGCTTTCTTCACTGCTATGAGTATTCTCTGGAGAGGCTTAGTCATTGATGACTGTTCCTTAATGGAGCTCCCTCATGATATTACAGTTTAGCTGCTTTCCCCTGTCATGCTACTGTACCGACTTGGGCCAGGGACTTAGACTCTGATTCACGGAGCTATGTGAATAGCCTCTGATTGCCTATTCTCTCACCCCTGCTCAGTTTGCTCTGCCTGGTAGCACACTGCTGCTAAGAGCCCATAAATCCCACTGACACGGTGACAACTCTCGGGCATGAAAAACAGAGCAGATGTGGGCTTTGTAAATATGTGAAGAGCTAAAGCTTTTGTGGCGTGGAGGCAAGCGTGAAGACGAGGGAAGAGGCTGAAGTACTTCACGTGCTTCTTCTGTGGCTCTCCTTTTCTCTTTTTAAACTGTCTATGTCCAGGCAGGTGGTTGATTCACTCTCTCTTTCTCTTTAGACAGATAGAGGGATGCATGAACGCTTGACAGCTGTTCAAAGTCATCTCTGTCATGTTTTTCTCTTCTATCTCCCCCGGTCAGGTGGCGAATGCTCTGGAGGCCAACCCCACTGCACGTCGCACTCAGCTGCATCACAAGTTCGAGCAGGTCATCGCTCTCATGGAGGACAACATCTATGAGTGCTGCAGCGAAGCTTGACCCCTGTCAAAGTCTTCTTCCTTTTTCTCTTTCTGCCAGCTGCCTTCCTCCCACATGCGTAGTTTCTTGGGAATGAAAGGAGATATTGTTCACGACCGCCTTTCCCACAGACTGTTAATAAGGTGACCAGTGGAGGAGTGACAGACTACAACCTGCCTCTCTTGTGTCATGTGACACAGATAGAATTCAACTCTGGCTGAGCTATTCTTTAGGACTGTGGAGGAGCTCAGAGCTTTTCTTGGATGTCTTCACAGTAAACGGGACCTATACAGTAAGCCCTGGTGGCGATCTTAACGCACTGAGCCCTTTTCTTGAGGGAATGAGCCAATGATGCACTGTACTGTAATATAATGTCAATAGCAATATTTATAGATGTGTTATAATGCTCTCAAGTGGCCTGTTGTTCAGGATGAGTAGGACCTGGCAGACTCCTTTCATCTCCTAAAACCTGCAATGTTCTCAGGTGTGGTCGATGAAGATGAGCGACTGACTCCCTCTGGTGCTTTGAACATTACGTCCCAATGTGCTTTGCAGGTTGATGAAGAGTTGAGGAGGAGCAGGGAGAATTAAAAAAAAAGAACTGGAAATTCTGAAATGAGATGTTTTTTGATGTAGTTCAGTGGGAAGAGCTGCATCAGTGTAGAAGTGTTAATCAGTGTGCTTGTGAACAAATGAATTTAAATGTTGGAATCGATTTAAAGAGGGAAATTTTACAGTAAAGAAAAAAGTGAGCTCAATATAACCTGAGGAGAAACTATAATTGTGATGCCAAAAACATTTGTTTGTGAAATAAAATGACAGTATTTAGGGTTTTAAAGTGTCTAAGTGGTGACAGCTTTTAAAAAAAAACATCATCATGTCCTCCCCTCCTATTCCACAAGCCAGACATTTTGAGGACATCTTTCTCTATTAAAAGGGAAAAGTCACACAGATTTGCACTATTTTGTAATGCAAGATACAAAACTGTCTTTATTCTGCAAAGTGCCCTTCTCAGATCTTTTTTTTTTAAACAAATATTAACGCTTTTGCATCTACTTCATTTCTATCACATACAGACTCATCCAAGAGCTTCTTCCAACAGGGTTTGCTTTCATAACTTTTCAGACAAAAAGAGGACGGAATATCTCTGCTGTGTGACTACAAGGCCCCCCAAGGAAAGAATTACCCGTTGCAATAAAACATACCTTCAAAATCTAAACAAATAAAAGTTTAGTGAAACCTAGATGCTCATAAAACTATGAAAAGCGCTTGTGTGTAGGTTGTGTAGCTGCAACAGCTGCTTAAACAGTGGCTGATGGGGGCAAAATTAGATAATGAGCTTTGAGGAAATAGATTTTCACCTATTATGTGACTTCATGGAAAGTGGGGAGCTTGGAAGGTGTTCAGTTGGACGATCGTCAGGACCGTAACCCTTAAAATAAACTCGATGAGACTAGCTGAACACTTTCCATGATTAAATGGACTGGAAATGCAAATGCTGGCTCCTCACTGAGTTGGTCCCGCCGTGGTTGCAGTTGTGCCAACTGCAGCGAGGACAATTTGAGAGGTAAGTCAAGAGGATTGGCCCGTTGAAGGCATTGGCTGCCTGGCGGCGGTGGGTCCCTGGGCGGGAGGGGGACAGATGGAGCTGATGGAGGAGAAGCAAGGGGTCAAGCAGGAGCCACCTGGCTGGAAGAGACAGATGAAGTCTGGGTTTTGGAGACAGCGCCGGCATCATCCTCTCCAAAAGGGTTTTTTCCACAGCACACTGTGGTGATCATGCAGTTTCTGAACTGGAGGTTAGCAGGGGAGGAGGGGAAAAAGTCAGAGTAAGGACATTTTTACGGTTTGTCATGTGATTACCATTTTTATTCATCTCACATGAGTGATGCTAATACAACCCTCCTATAAATCTGCTTTGACGCTGTTAGACATGTTTGTACTCTCCAAAGCAATAAAAAGATCACATGAGGAGGAAATGTGGTGGAGCGGGCAGACAAACCTCAACTATTTGACATGTGACACAGGCCCATTCCCTCAACGTTGTCTGATATGTGAGCATGTAGTTCTTTTTGTAATAAACATATAAATCATTTTTAATGCGACTTTGAGTATGGCAATAACAGAGCTGGAATATTATTGTAAAAAATACCAGTTTTATCCCAACAAATCAGACTAAAGTAGGTGGACTTCAGCTCAGCTTGAAGCTCTGACTTACATGGTGAGGTGAGCAAACCAGGATATTTTAAGCACATACCTGTCTGTTGAGAAGAATGTAGATGACTGGGTTGTACAGAGCTGCGCTTTTTGCAAAAAAGGCAGGAGCTGTCATGAACACAGGTCCAAACTCTGTACCCTGATTGGCAAAGATGTACCACGCCACGGTCGCATAGGGCACCCAGCACACCAGGAAGGAGATCACCATGACTATGACCATGCGGGTCACCTCCCTCTCTGCCCTCTGGGTGGTTTCAGACTCCTGCTGCAGCGCTGCAGCCTGAACACAATTATTACCTTTAGGAAGTGACTTGTTAACAAAATAGTTAAGAATACAAACCTTTCTATTTTTAATTTAAAATATTTTTTCAGGTTTTATTAATGCAATTGATTCTAAACGTGACGTTTTGTTGTGATATTAGCTTTTAAATTATTAACGCACCCTTACGTGTTTGGAGCAGGTGTGTCCAATTTTTTTGCAAAGAAGTCTAGATTTGGTAAGGTGCAAATGTGTGAGGGCTGACCAATCAGCCTTTTAATGACGTTAAATGCAAATGAAGTATTTTACAAAAGTTTTTTGCAATAGTTCATGTCCTCGCAAAATCAAAAATACATCTAAACACATTTTTTACCCAAATTACAGTAAGTTTTGTATTTGAAGACCAGAAATGAAGTGAAGAAAAAGTTGGGGGGGGAATCTGGGTTCATATTATATATTACCGGTACATACTATACATTAATAAATAAGAACAGATAAGAACACAGCTGTGACCATTATTTGAATAAGATATTCTAAACTTGATCTCTCTTTTCTAATGTGACTAAACAAAAACATACCATGATACTGACTTCAACAAAACTTGATGAACATTTTTGCATTTTGCCACCATCAAAGCTTTGGATAATGCAAATTTAGCACTTGTGCTTGGTACAGTCAGTCTTTTTTGTGGAATATTCTGATGGAAAGTCTGCTTATAACCCTTTTATATGGTGAAACAATTGTATTACACAGGCATTTGTGGGATAAGCAGCATCTGCTTACTAAGAATGAGGGTTTCACCCATGAGGAATTTGCCAACATTTTTCTGCCAGTGCCAGAGAGCTTGGCAGATTATATTCCTGTTGCTTTGACTCCTCAGAGCTTCTAGCATCAAACTATCTCCCTGTAATGGGTAAGTCTGTAAAGTGTGGGGTTCCAGGCTAACTCCTCAAACAAACAGCACTGTTAGTAGTCTTTAACAGTTTTGCAGTGAAAGTTTGCAGAATGATACGGCGGACAGTTCTTTTGCTCAGACAATCTAGAGCAGACTGCACACACCAATCTCTGTTCGCAGAGGACTGCAGGAGGCCTGCCCTTCATCCTCAGCGCTGTTTGTGCTGGTATCAGCAACACATGCACTGGAGTCTGAACATGTGGGGGACCGGTATGTTCCTGCATGTTAATCAGTTCTTAATCATATTGCTGATATGTATGTTTCTTCAAGCCCATCCAGTCCTCCAAATGAGAGTTAATGCCAGACTATGATGTTTGGTGGGATCCGGGATTTAGCCAATTTTTGCACAAACTGAAAAATGTGTGTATGAATGCAGAAATGCATGTCCCTTGCAAATGTAGCATCCCTTAAAAGGGTTATTAAAAACATTATCATTACCAATAAATATTGTTACAGCAAAAAAATCTGCTTTGCAGCTTATATTTATATTTGTGGTATTAGTTTCCATATCTTAAGATAGATTGAAGCTCTGAGTTATTATTTCTCATTTAACTGTATGTAACTAAACTGACGATAAAAACAGTTTCTGACCAAACTAGGGAGCAATATGTGAGTCCATTTCTATTTGTGTTTTGCACCTCTCACTGTGTACTCAGACAGTTTGGTTCAAAGGAGGTGGAGTACATTAAACCCTCTTTTTTTCATGGTCTAAAAATATACTGCAGCAAAGGCAAGAAAAAGCCTAAAGTAAGGCAGGGGAGCAAAACAGGACAAATTCATTAGAAATGTTATAAAAGCTTTGAAAGGTGTTACAAAGTCAAAGTATTTTGCTCATGTTTTTACAGTTTGAGCTCCAAAATCCTGACTTCAGCCATGTTTTTAATAACAACGACAGCTCATACACTGTTTTTGTATTTTCCCCATATAATTAACAAGGACATGAGGATGACACAGTAAGCAGGCAGATTGCCCTTTTAGCCAGAAGACCTGTGTCTAAGCTGTTGGCAATGAGCTGCTCTCCTGAAGTGTCCTTGAACCACTAAATCCCTCACATCTGATGCAACTCTGTGATGCTCCTTAAAAGGAGGTGAGAGAAACCGGATTTTTTTTTCTGCAAGGGTAAACAATATATCAAAACCTTATTGTTAATACTGCATTGACAGAGGTGTTCCTACCGCTCGCACGGTGCAGAGCAGGCGGCTGTAGCAGAAGAAGATGATGAAGAGTGGGATACTGAAGTGGAGGACGAACATATAGATGACAAATGAGGTGTTGTTGATCTCAGGCTTGGGAGTATAGTAGTCAATCCCACAGGAACACTGCATTCCCTCTGGGATGTACCTGCGTCCACACACAACAGTTGCTTAAAAATTTTCATCAACAAGATTGAACACAATGGTTGATGCTACCTTTTTATTTTACATGAGCGGTGCTAAAATAAAAGTAAGAAGAAAATAAAATGAAAAAGAAACAATCAATGGAGGGTCACTGTGATTTCAAAACCAGGGACAAATATTTCGATTCTGTTTATTCATAACACGCCAACCCATGCTGCTTAAATAAAAAAAAAGTATGAAAACTTTGTTGGACTGTGATGATGGACTGATCATTTTGCTGCCATCATCATCTGCTGTACCGCAATCCAGATAGTATTTTCCAAGATCAATATAATCGATTCATTTCCTTTTAAAAAGATTTCATAATGGGTTGATTCGATTAATCACTTGCCTCAGACAGATCAGTCTGGTTGGATTGCAGGAATACTAATCGATTCATTGGTTAAGTCAATTAATCGTTACACCCCTATAAAAACTAAATAAAATCAATGAGTTTTTGTGTAGCAGCTGTACTGAGCAAAAACATCTGCATCATACTATACCGGGACCATCCGAGCAGAGGGGGGGCTGCACAGGTCAGGGCCATAACCCAGGAGAACGCCAGGCCAGCAATGGCATGTTTTTCCTCAAAGCGGAAGTTGGTCATTGGCTTACACACCACAACGTAACGCTCAATTGCCAAAACCACCAGAGACCAGAGTGCGATCTCTCCTGAGACACAACAGAGCAGGAGTTAGATGAATGCAGCTCGTTTTCATTATCTTTCCTTTGGCATCAAACATATTCTACTAAAAGTAGCATCTTTGATCTAAAAAGCACAGTGTGCACACGTGTCTCTTACCTCCCAGAGTTGCAAAGAAGCCTTCAACGTTGCAGCCGGTGACGCCCAAGATGAAGTATCCATGCAGGGCTGTGTAGAGAGTGACGGTGAATCCTCCCACTATCATAAAAAGGTCAGCCACCGCCAGGTTGAGCAGAACATAGTTCAGTGGGTTTCTCAGCTTCTTGTGCTTGACAGTGACATGGAGGGTGAGGAAGTTAATGGGAAAGGCGGTGATGATGAGGAACAGCATATATGCAGCTAGAAGCGAGTATTTCCAGGGCTCCGCCAGATAGTACTGAGGATACTCAAATGGGCTTCGCACCAACCCAGTCCTATTAGACATGGGGACATAAAAGTCAGGTCCCTCGGTGCCATTCATGTCTGCTGATGCTTTTTCTTCTTCAAAAAGCTGTTTGAAAGACTCTGCCTCTTAGAATCTAGTTCTGTGTGGGGAGCCGAGTGGTGCAGCTAAGGTGGAAATGAAAGAGAAAGGGTGGAGGGATGAGTCCTTTGGAAATGAGAGGTTCTCCCGAAGCCCCATGAGGAGGTGCAGCACCTTTTAATAGGCCAGTCGGATTAGGGGCATGGATGAAGCAAAGTGTTAGCAGAGATGGAATTAAGACGGACCGAGACACCTCTCACACATCAACAAACACAAGTGCACACAAAGCACCACACAGGAGAAAACTCCTGGAGAAAAATATACGGAATGGAAAAGAGGGTTCAAAGTGGAAGAATGCAACGACGGCTAAATATATACCCCATCATTACTGTCATGTGGAGCAGGAGATAGGAGAAGCAGGGGAGGCAAAGAAATCTTTGTGATTTCAACCCTTCAGTATGGACAGCTTGCAAATGAAATTTCAAAACAATCTAACGTCTTTGCATCTGTAAAAGATTAATCCCTAACCACTGGGCGAAGCAGAGCTCCACTCACACCATCAAGTGTAATTAGACTCAGTGAGATGTGCGACTCATATAACTGGCACTCCGCCTTCGGCTCTTCCACAAACACAAATCCCCGGGTTTAAACTCAAGAGTGACATGCATTGTTCAAATTGTATTTTTATTGTGAAAAACTGCAGTATAAAAAAACATGTAGAGATGTATTCTCCTGTATAAGGGATGGAACATGGAGTATAAACCTTAGGAGAGCTGCTGCAGAAGGTCATGGCTGTCATCACATAACCTTTACATTGTGCAAAGATGAGGCTCCTTTAGTTCAAAATAATCTGTTGCTTGTTTGCAGTTACTTTTTGTTTTTTACAAAATAATTATTTTATTTTACAAAAGAATTGCAACACATTTCTTCAAGAAGCTTTTTGTCAGAAACAAAAAAGATTAATTGCATGAAAATGATTATTTCATAAACAGTTTGCATTTTGATTTCATTTTTTTATATTGAGCATATGGATAACTTGAAGTAATCTGATCCCATTAATCCACTTGAACTCAGTGGCTGTTGGTGCACTTGTCTTACACTCTAAGGACTGACACAAAACGTCTGCTAATTCAGTCTTTTCGTCCTTAAATAAAAGAGTGTTCAGCTTCAACTGTACGCTGAAAAGATAAATAAAGACACTAAAGTATGACATAAAACTTAGCAAACGATCAAAGTTGCTGTAAAGTAGATCAGTGCGGTTCGTCGATGGGTCTGCGACAGTAAGGGCAGCAGTTGTGTTGAAGCACGAGAAGTTCATAATCCTCACTCTGAAACATCTATGGAAAACACAGCAAAACAAAAAGATAAATTATTCTGAAAAAGAACTAATCACCAAAAGAGAATTCATTTCACAGCTGATTGAAGTCCCACTCCAATTATCTTTGATCTGAGCGTTTCCAGTGGTCTTTTCGTTAAGATAACGTCCTTTTTAACCGAAATCCAAAAACCTCTGTCGTTTTTTAGGACAGTTTCTTCAGAGTGGCAGTAGTTCATTAGAAATTCACCTCTAGAAAAGAAAAGAAAAAAAAAAGAAATTCACCTCTGAGTTGTGGGCGGGACTGTTGGCGTGGAGTGGGCCCACCTCCATTTCCCATCATCCATCTGTTTATGCACTTTCCCACTAACTCACAACCCCTCACAACCACAGCCTTACATTATAGGTGCAACACAAATGGCGATCAATTTTAAGCTTAGTTTTCTTCATATATATGTCCTCTGTCACGAGAAAAATGCCACACGAACATTTTAAAACACCATTTTCATTGGAGTGGGTCTTTAAAGCTGCTCTAGTGACTTTTCTGCGAATGCTCTACCTTAAAGCAGGTAGGACACATGGTGATGCTAACATCAGGCAGCAGGGAGCGGAAGTATTCCCATTTGAGAGGCGCGGGCCAGCGCTTTATCAGGACATCCCTTCTGCTCATGGAGCGCAGCACCGAACGGCTCACCTTGACCGGGACAAAGGTAGAGCCCCCTTGCTGTCGGGACACACAGATGTACACAACATGCCCTTATGGACTCTGTTCTTTCTGCTGCTCCAGCTGGTTTGACCTGCTGGCAGAATATGAATCACCTCATCAGTCCTGTCCTTTCGCTTCTTACCTCAAAGCTTATTTTGGCTGTGAATGGATGATCTCCTTCATCGTCTAAATCATCATTAATCTTTAAAGTCTGGAGCTCTGATCGTCATCAATTAAGAACAAATAATCAACAAAATGCACGGTTTGTATTTTTTACATATTTCAACATCAAATGATCACTTTTTAAGCTGTTTTCAAAGTCCTGACCCTGCCAATAGCATTATGCTCAGAACCAGCTGTACCTGTCAGTCACATCGAAGCCCTGGAAGAGCACTGCAGACCTTTGTGCCCTTGAGTATATGCTGCCTAATGCAGGTTAATCCCTCCACAAGGCTGTGTCTACGGCTCTTGGAGGGTTAGTGTCATTAAGATGGGACGGGAGAGCCTCCCTAACCCTATTAGCTCAAGAGCTAAGATGACTTAGTTCTGACAGCTTACCCACAAGCACAGAATCAAGGCCAAAGCAGACTAAACAGCCTCTTAGATCTGTCACAAGGCAGAGGAGCCACATGGTTTAATTAGAAGAAATGTGCAGTGTGTTGGGGCTTCAGCACAGCAAGGACTTAATAATTCATATAAATCATGTGCACAATCTGTTACTTTGTGTGTGTGCGCACGCGCATGTTTGTGTGTGTGTGTGTGTGGACGCTAAAGATGATCAAAGGATACCGCTGTTGTTCATATCCTGCTCCTGTGCTTTTCCTTGATCTGTGTGAGGAACTTCCAGGTCAATAAGAGACAGAGCCTCATCATCGCTGATACCTTCTTCGAGATAAAACTGCACCAAAGGCAGCACCTCTGCAAACAAAAAGCACTTTAGAAATCAATAACATGCGCATACATAAACAAATCAAAAAAAAAATAAACAAAGTGCCACTGACCATAAGATGAGGCGGAGTAAATAAAAGGCTGCTTGCAGTTGATGCACATGCTCCCCTGGTTACTCAGAAGTGGATTGTTGTTGGAGCAACGGTAGCACATCATAGCCTCAGTGAGGTCCTTACAGGAAACAGAGGATGTTTAACCCTTGGAGTACGAGCACACACCAGCTCATTTCATAGCTTTGCAATGCACCTCGCTGTCATGGCAGGGCTTGGCACGAATGACCATGCTGCCTCGTTCTATTGCCGCCTGGAAGCGTGAAGGGATGTGGAGCTCCAGGAGTTTCTCATAGCACGACCTGGCGAGTCTATACGCACCCAGTTTCTGACTCTGCTGCGCCAACGTGTACAAGATTTTACTAACGCTTTACGTCAAGGAAAATTCATGAAGGTTAAAAAAAATTTGAACGAAGATATTTTACTTTTGGGCATGAGAAAAACAATTGTTCTTCTATTATAATTGATGTATAGGAATAGACATGTTTTTTCAACTGTTCCAACACCACTGCAAAAAAAAAGGATAGCAGAGTAAATATAAAGGGGTAATACAGTTTTGGGAAATTTCCCACCCCTTCCAACATGTAATTATGTTCCTCCGCATAAATATCTGTGTGGCGACTACGGTTAAAGATTGTACTCTTGAAAAATATTGGAAATAGCATGTTCCTAATCGATCATTTGCTTTTCTACACACTGAAGTTATATCTGACTGTTTCTTAAGGCAACATTTTGAAAACACAGGTACAACTTTGCTTTTTACTGTTTTGTTGACAAATCCTAGTGGTAGGCTCAAATACTCAACCTTTTATGGGCATAGCTTTTCTTGTATAGTACGAAATTATTAGAGAATGTCCCCATTTCAAAATAAAAGCCCCGTTAAAATGGCCTTACCACCTGCACCAAGTAAAACCATTTATAGTTTAATTTGCCATCTGATGTAGGCCTGAAGTTGGGTGAGTTAACAGAAATGTATCGAGCATCCAATCAAATAAACGGGTAAGTGTAAAATGTACACGTACCAATCCATTTCTTTTTGGTTCTGTTTGCTAAAAAAGACCCAACTTTTACAGATTTCCTTTTCATAGAGCCTGCTGGTTAAAACAGCAGCTCTGAGAGCTGTCAGCCCAGGTCAATGAGCTGCAGCTGCGACAGCCCTTTACCAACACTTTTAAATCACTTAAACCTCAACACTGTTCCTCTCCATTCAATTGCTCTCCAGCTCCTCCCACACACCGGCTCTGGAACCCTCGATAAACCCATGTCCCTCTATTTGTGTAACTTCTTTAGCTGAGAGGTTATAAGAGACACTGTATTTAAAAGACATTTCCAACAATGTTCTGTTAAGTCCATAAATCTTTACTTCAAAGTTGTTGGACGAGTCCTGCTTGGCCACACAGCATCCCAGCTGCTCAGACCCGTTTCCTTTTCCAGGGCTGGCTTTCCCTCCTCATACCAGCATCCAATGTGAGCAGCTAAATGAGTGTGGGTGACTGTAGGTGCACAACATGCATTTGTCTTTTCTCTTTCCTTCTCTGCTTCACTGTAATCACATTTGACAGTCTAAATTTAGCTTAATGAAGTGAGTTGAAGGCAGAAACTGTGTGGTTTCTGGGCGGTCAGTATTGGTTGGGTCTATTTTCTAAGAAGTAAGGATACACTTTAGAAATCCCCTGAAGCATTTCTTTGGTGAGGTTGTTCAGGAGGAACCTGCAGATGTTGAAGAGGGTCTCTGGAATGTCTGAAATGAAAGGCTCATCCTAAAGATAAAAAAAGAGAGAGATGGCAATGGAATGAATAATAAATTCATTTGAATATCTGATCCAAATTTGTAAAGCTCCATACATTCTGCAGTCCCTTCTAATTTGTATAATCTTTTAACCCCTTCCTAAAGCAGCCTAACCCTTCCCGATGCCTTATCCCTTGTCGCAGGGCCCTGAAATGAAATTTTCTAAGCCAGTCACTAAAAACGTTTCTTTCTATAGCTGAGATAGCTGTGTGTGAGGATGAGGTTGGCTGCTCTGGTCTGGTGTTCTGCCATGCCTCTGCATTTATTTTTTTTATTTTTTAACTTGTCCTGTCCAACAGCTGGGCAAACAGATGAGAGCTGAAGGCCTCTTGTGTTGGACATATTTTGCTTTAACAACAGGGGTTATGAATCTATGACAAACCAGAGGAATGTCTGAGTAAACCCCTTTTGTAGTTGAGGCCAAACTTTATTAAATTCCATCATGTTTGAAAATCTTTGGTGCTGGACCGGACGGAAAAGGAAAGGAGGGAAGAAGAGAGAGGGATGTTAGAGAGGAGGGGGGATAGGAGGGTGATAATAGGAGGGGGGGGGGTAGAACCATGAAGCAGCCTAAAGCAACAACTTTACTGGATGTTTATCATTACGGTAAGGTTCAAGTGTAATACAAATCTCAAAGGGCGGGGCCTGTCCACACACATTCAGATGTTATAAACACACCTGTTAACTGCAAGGATGTCCACATGTCAACATGAACACAAAACATGCACAAAATACAGATATTGTTCACACACGCATACTTATGCCTTTAAACCAACTAGTGTGAAATATTTCATTCATTCAATCATGCAAATTATTAGTATAAAGGTGAGCTAACACCTGTGCTCAGGTGAGTGTTTAAGTTCTTCTAAATGAATGGTGGAATGTGAAAAGAAGGAGGGAGAGTGACCAGCCATCCCCACACCAAGACCCCCGCCGCAGCAGCAGCGGCAGCCAGAACCCCCAACGCCACCCGGCAGCAGGCAGAGAAGAACCACCCCCCGGGCGATCACATCCGCCACCCAGGCCGGGGCCAGCAGGGCCACCACGAGGCCCCCAGAGCCAGAGAGCAGGGAGGCACGGGGGGAAGAGAGCGCCGCCCCAGCCCAACCAGGGGAGCAGCCCCCCCGCCGCGCCGGGAGGGCCCAACGCAGGACCCCACCCGAGAGGAGCGCCCACAGCCCCAGACGAGCACCCCGCCACCACCCAGGAGTTCTGGGTATCCCCCCGCCCCAACCCCAGGTACGAGCCAGGACCCCCCAAGGGAGACCCGCTCTGCGCTCCAAGCAGCCACCCACCCGGCCTACGGTTGGTCCAGGAAGGAGCAAGGCAGGGGACAGCCGGCCCCGCCCAGGAGGGGGGCACCCCGGAGAAAAGAGGGGCCCACAAGGGGTGTTGTTAACATGGCCCGACCAGGCTCGGCCACAGTTGGAATGTGGGCAGGGGCCCAGCGCCCAGGGGCAAAAACCCGAACCCACCCCACAGGGAAACGGACACCCCCGGCTCAGGTGTAATGTGAACCCCCTCCCTGCGCGGAGAGAGCCCCACCGGGCCCAGGAAACCGGCACCCAGGGGACACGGCCGCCGCTGCCAAGGGCCCAGTACCCCCCACCGGGGATGGGGTAGGGGACAGATGGGCCTTGGACCCACCTTCCTTGTATAATGTGTGTGCGTGTGTTCGTAAGGGTGTATGTGTGCATGTGTGTGTGTTTGTGTTTGAATGTATATTATGAGAAGTAAAAGGTGTGTGTACTAGGGGGGTGCAGTTAAAATTGGTGGGTAGGGCACAGAGAGGACATTCCCTGATTACTCACAGTAATGTCCCCTCACCCTCCCCACCAAGGGTCCCTAAATGTCTAAGGTGCGGTTAAAATTGGCGGGTAGGGTGCTAGGAGGACATCTGCTGCTTGCTGGCAGTGATGTCCAAGCACCCCCCCTACCAAGGGCCCTACATGTCTAAGGTGCAAATAAAACCGAGAGAGGGGGGGCCCATTCCATACGGCAACCATGGGAGGGAGACCACTGACAAGTAGCCCCCCCCCAAAGCGCATCGCAGGCTAAACCCCCCACCCCCTCACCCTAATATGAGATTATATGAGGAAGGGGGTGAGTTGGGGACAGCTGGCAGACTGTCTCCCGGTGGTCAAACATCCGTCCCCCAGCCCCCCCCAGCATAGGGCCCAGGTCCCCCAGCCTCGGGGCCCCATCCCCCGAGGCACCGACGCCCCAGGCCCAGCACGACCCACCCCACACAGAGAGAGAGGAGCCAGAAAGCGCCGCCCCCCCCCCGGAGCAAGCCCAGGCCCCCGCCCCCAGGCGCCGGCCCCGAGGGAGCTCTGGTCAGGCCCTGACGGGACCAAGGCAGCCAACCGGCCGGGGCAACCGCCGATTGCCACCAGCGGAGACCCCGACCCGTCAAACCCCCAAGGTCCCGTACCCACGGCGCCCCCCCCCCCCCCGGAAAGCCCCCCCACAAGGCAGGGCCGACAGACCCCCCCCCCCACACCCCCCAAGACCCCGCAGCCGCAGCGGGTGACGCCCAGAGCGACCGGGGGCCCCAAGAGGGTTGCCCTGCCCCGCCCCAGAGCCAGGAAAGGGTCGATCCCAGCCCCAGGTGCAGACGGGCAGCCCATCCAGCGCCGCTGGACCCACCCCCCCGAGCAGGACCCCCCGCCGACCCCCCCCAGCACGGACAAAGAGACCATCCCCCCAAGCAAGCCGGACCACCACCCAACCCCCCCACCACGCACCCCCCACCGCCAAGCCCAGAAGACCACGCAGCGCCCCAGCCCGCCCCGCCCAGGCAACGGAACCGACCCCCCAACGAATGGGATCCCCACCAGCCCCCACCGGGCAGCAGAGGCCCCGACCCCCACCCCGCACCACGGCAGAAAGGCAGGGAGCAGCGACGACCAGACCCCCCCCCCCCCCCCCCCCTAAGTCATGGAGTTAACTATGGGAGACCAGAGAGACTGAATTCTTTCCAAGTTACTCGAACTTTGGGATGACATTTTTTCCAAGCTGATATGATCAAAAAGCAGATTTCTGTATTGACTTATATTTATATTTTTCTTGTTTTTCCAATTTATTAAGATGGTTTTTTTAGCAATACAAAGAGTTATGAAAATGATATTTAATAATTCTCATGCCTCTGCATTTAAACAGTGGGACAGCAGCAGAGCAACGAGTTAAAAAAAACAAACTGAGAACTCTGACAGAGACCAGGTCACCTATAGGGAACTAATGGGCAGGAATGTGTTATTTGTAAGCAGGTTAGGGTTAAAGGTATGAGAAGTCTCTGAATGAGCCTGTCATCTTGTTCTACCAAAGAAGTGGTTACCATGGTAACAGGGGTCAGGGAGCGAACAAGAGTCTAAAAATGGGGATATTTTCAAGCTGTTATCATCCTCCAGTGTACTGCAACCTGAAATGCATGCTTGCTTTCCTCTTTTCAGTTAACTTTAAAGTAAAAATGGTAAATTCTCCTTAAAACAGAATCCTTTTGTGCGATCGGGTTTGATGTGAAGGGTTTCACGCTCTCACCGTGTAACGCTGAATGGAGTGGTAGACGTGGTAAAGCTCAGCCAGATGCTGAAAACGCTTAAACTTTGTCAGCATCTCATCCCTCTGCTCTTCATAATCTGTGTCATAAAAATGGACATGACAGGAATGGAGAGAACTTCGTTTAAAGACCCACTCTGATAGAAATCTTTCTTTTAGTGTTTTTAGCATGCTCTTATGGCATTTTTCTGATATTGGAGGACATATTTTAATAAACTCAAGGTCAGTATTTCTTGATTCGAATCGTTGTAAATCAGGAGCAAACGAAAAAATGACATTTGAAAAAGAGCATATTTGTTATGCAGAAAAGAAGCTGCGTGAGCCACAAGCTCTCTGCTCCGCTCCTTTCTGGTGCATCCACTTGTAGACAACTATCCATGTACATCTTTGTTTTCCTTGTCTGAGCTGGCATCTGACTCATAACTGTACAGCTGAACAGCTTTAATGTTGCTCACCATTTTTGTCGCATCAGTGCTATAGGATTGCAGGAGAGCGTGTGAACAGAACTCTCAACCTACAACTCCGAGGTGAATTTCTAATGGACAGCTACTTCTCCGCAAAAAATACTGTATTTTTTGGGGTATAAATAGCATTTTTTTTTTTTTTACATGTTTTGAACTGGGAATGCCACTTATACTCAGGTGCAACGTAAATGGCTGCTGCGACTTTTTATGTTTTCTGTGTCCTATACAACAAAATACTGGGAACACTTGCAAAATAAATCAAAAGATGATCGGAGTGGGTCTTTAACAGTAAAGGCAGATCATAAAGGTGTATAGATCATACATCTCACCTCTGGCAATGTCCAAACACTGCATGGACAGCATCCAGTAATAATAGCCTGCATCACTAAACCTGTTCTCCACCACTGCATTGTGGGTAAGCTGCTCCAGGACTTTCACGGCCGAATCCTGACGCCCAGCCTTGTGAAATGCTGAAAAATTTCAAGGAAACACAAACAGTTCCTAAAAACCGATTAATCTGAATTTCTGTTAAATTTGCAGAAAGGGGACTCTATTGATGTTTCACTTTGAGAGGGAAATGCCTTCACAGCTGCCCCACTCTGCAGCCTACCATGGTATGGGCAGAAAATAATACAGACTGCTTTACATATCAGTTGATGGCAATATTTTAATACAGAGAAACGCAAACCACAATGCAAACGCTTACTTCTCTGCAGGAATTATTAGATTATTGTTCCTAAACTAAAATACATTTCCTCTGTGACAAAACACATATTCTACATTTTCTCACAGAAACACTGCAAATGAGACCCAGAAGTGACTTGTATAAAATGCACACACGCCTGATCCTTCCACATGTAATAATCAGTAGAAGCCATGTGCAAACAAATAGACCGTTCCTGAATGTCAAAACCAAAACACTTTTCAACCCTAATTAGACTTGAGCAGCGTTCTACATGCTAGTAACTGTGGGTAATTAGAAGCAGCTTTTGAGAGTGACAGCCATGACCTGCCCCCACAGCCACAGTGGGGTTCAGAATGTTTTTTGTGGCAAACATTTATTAGTAGACCTAACTGGACTGAAACCACATTAAGCCTCTGTTGGTCCCCGTGAGGGATGTGCGGGCACCCCTTCCCTTTTGCAGTAAACCAACAAATAGGGTTCTGCAAGACTTTAGGATCTAAACTGTATTTAAAAGGCTTTTCAATACGAAATACATTTGTATTCCATATTGATGCAATATGTACTTATATGTACCAATGCAGCGGACAAAAGGAGCAAACCTAAGTTGTACTAACTTGTAAAATCAAAGGGCCTTGTCACCTGTCTTTCACGCATACCACCAATGACAGGCATGGCCAAAAGCATTTCCACTAAAATCAAGCCTTTTCAGTCATGAATTCCATGTTGAGAGAAGAAAAATGATTATGTAAAAGAGGAAATATGCTTGCTGAGATCATAATTATAAATCTATGAGCTGATTATAACTATGGTTACAGTTGGTAATCATCATCAGAGCCTCTTGTAGCTGTGGTGATTAGAGGCAAGCATGCATGTCATTCAAAAAAAAAACAAGCAGGCATCCTCTGTCCTGCTCTGACAAAGAGGATTATCTTCTACATATAGGAAACATGTAAAGAAACTATCCGACTCTGAGGTTCCATTATGTAAACACCAGCTGATTAGGTAAACTAGATGAAACCTACTTGATGAATGAACATGCTGTAAAAAAGATGTTAGCTGCATAGGTTGCTTGTAAGGTTGACTGATCAAAGGTGAAGTTGCTGACCTTTCTGTGCTTCCTCAAAGCGGTCGTTTTCAGCCAGCCACTGGGCGTAAGGCACAAACACGTCGCATTTGAACTGGGGATGCTTCTCCACCAAAGACAATGCCTGAGAGTGTCACAGGAGAGAAAACAGAAAACGCCTCAAATAAAGCTCACTTATCTGCCTAGCTCTTCATGAATGCATAGGTTGTACTGTGGAGAGAAAAAACCACGATGGAAAGATTTGGGGGAAAGTAGGTGTCAGTCAGCGTTAATTAACAGCGTTCCAACTCTTAACAAAAATACAAGACCTTCAGTAAAGTTCTTCCAGCATAATCCTTAACGGGTTGGGAACATGTAGGAGTTGCATGCAAGTAAACTGATGTTTGAATGACAGGATTTAAAGAGCCGATGTTGCCCTGCGGATGCACATGTGCCTGACATTGTAACTAATTAAACTCCACGTCCTGTGGCAAAATCTGGGCCAAAAACACCCTCCAATCAAACCACACAGTAGAAGTGAGTAAAAATGTGTGTGTGTGTGTGTGTGTGCACCAGACATGTACGCCTGAAGTCATTTAAACTACGTTTTGTTATAGAGCCGAGTGGGAGCAGTAAATAGTCTCCATATGGTGGAAGCAGCAGTCTGCTGCATCCAGAAGTCCACTTCCTCCGGATACGTCAGGTTTTTCTGTGCATCCCCAATGGAGGTGGTCTTCTTCCTCCTCACAGAATGAAGTAAATATTCTTGAAAACATGTCACGATTTCATTGTTCCATTTCGGGTTCTACTGTTTTGACATGCAAATCACTCATGTACATTTGTGTGACCCCCTCAGTGATTGTGTAACTCTGTGATCCACTGCAGGCTGATTAAAAGACATGTAATTTTTTTTTCCTGTCTGAGATGAACGATCAGTCCTGATAATGGAATTTATTTGAGCTACTTAAAAGCTTTTCTAAAACAATACTGACTGAGTGCAGCACAGTTTAGTTTGCAATTTCTCATTCGCTAATATTTGTGCAAGTACGGAAAATTGAAAAACAGGATTCGTGTGGCTTTAATAAGCAAATAAAGTAGATTTTTTTTGTGTCATTTTTTGGTTTCACATGTGAACACTTTACTGGAGGTCCTTGCACATATGCACAAACCATAAAATAGTTTAATTTATCTTATGTATTTCAATACTCAAAGCCAAACAAGTTAAATGCATCATTTTATCCTCGTGTCAAACAAACCTCTTCCCAGTTTTTGCTGTCCACATGCAGCTGGAGCAGAGCCTTCAAGTCTCCCATCTTGGAATAGATTTCTGAGGCATAGCCATGATGTTTCAGCCTCTTGAGGTGAAGTGCACATTTCGTCAGTGGTTCACGCTCAGCTTTATCCAACTTACGAGCTATGTCGATGAGCCTGCACACGAACACAGAGGGAACTTAACAGATTGGAAGAAAATGAACCCTTAAAAAACCTCAAGGCGTATCAAACTGTGCTTATGAACCCAGAGAGAGAATCAGTGAGGGTCACAAGATGAATGGAATTCACGATCAAGAGTGCTGACAACATTCAGCAGCACCGTTAACCACAATGATCCACCTTACAACATGCACAGACAGAGAGAAATACAAGTCCTGATATGACCGACCCATAACAGTTTTCCTCATTTTCCAGAAAGCAGACATATTCCCACAGTGCACTTATGAGTGAAGCATGGCAAAGTAATTGTTCCATAGCGCCTTAAAACTTATTGCTTTTCTACAGATACTGCCAGATGCTGTGTGTCAGAAACTTAATCTTGATGTTTATTGTTGGTGCCTTCTTGATAGTTAAACACTGGAGTCTGAAGAGGAGCCTCAGCTGGTTAGTTTTACTAAAGCAGTCCTTCAGTTGGTTTATGACCTGCTCATATTGCATAAACCTTCTTTGTGCAAAATGAATATCAATTTTGTTGCATACAATTTCTACATTTTGAACAACTCAACAAGATGGTTCAGACAGAAATTTGCAGCTCAAATTAAAGACAACTTTGAGAGAACTTGACAATAATTTAAGGATCCATAGAGATGACAGTGGAAATAGGATAATGGCAGACATCAGTGACAAATTACAAGTCCGTGCTCAGAGATATTGAGATCCTTCAACCACATTTAAATTATGCACTTATCTCTCTAGAAATAGTGTCTATAAATCGTGGTGTTCGAGGGCCTGCACCACTGGTTTCTCCAAACTGGTCAGAATGTTATAAATAAGAATAGTTTGGAAAAAAGTACCGTTATGACATTCTTTTGTGAATTAAAGTAAAAGGATCCTGCTCATTGATTAAAAAAAAATTATCATCATCAAGTATTTATATCTGTATAAAAGTAGAAATTTAGGCCATTTAGGTTAAGGCGAGTGTAGAAAAAAAACCATCCTGCATGCTGCTCTTGACAAGGTCATTTACAAGGAATGTGTGTTCCGCTCTGTGTCGACACATTTTTACCTACTCACTGTAACAAGATACACTCTATAATAATACAGTTGAAGTCCCAGAAGAGCCATTCTTATTCCCATTTTTATTTATTTTGCATGTAAAACGAAGTGTAAAACTGAGACCAAAAATAGCAACCCTATGTATCACCCATCAGTGAATTTCAAAGCAATGTCCCTGTGGTCTATAAATACTCATGTCTGTAGTCTATTGTCTGACAAAATGAAAATGCAAATAATTTCCAGCCAGTCTGTGCAGGCAGGCAATTTTTGGGGGGTTGAAAAAACACATATAATAATCCCAGAGAAAGGTGACACAATGTCTCAAATGTCTCTCATAAAATCCAATCTTCTACATCTTCTACAACACCCACTGCTTAAGGAGCAGAAGAAAAAAATACTAAGAAAGTGGTGTCATTGGTAGGATCTTAAAGGAAATGGTGGAATTTTAGCACTGTAATGTTTGGCTGTCTTGTTGGCAATTTGTCACATATTGTGAGAAACAGATAAGTGATAAAACTCAGTTTATCAATTTATGTGTAAGACTTGAAATCCCTGCAACCAAGACCTTATGAATCAAGTTAAAGTCTATGGTTTTAAAGTTAGAGGCATCATTCAGAAAGGGAAAAAAAAAACCTTCAACATACACCTAAAGTCCAAGTAAGTCTGCAGGCAGACAAATAAACGCTTGAAGGGAATAATAAAACTCTTGGACTCTATAGACTCGGGTAATCCTATTATTCTCCGTTCCCAACAGGCCAAATAGAAAAAGACTGCAAAAGAGGGGCTTGTTTTGAACGACAGCCTCTTCTGCCTAAAAATAACATGGCACCACCGCTCAAATTTGCAAAGTCTAATCTAAACAAACTAAAAACTTGTGAGAAAAATCCATTTGGGCAGACAAAGCCAAACCAACTGTTAGTACATAATTCCCATTGCAGCATTTGGTGCAGCTACATTAAATGAGTTGTCATGCACAGCTGTGTTCTGCAGCTAAAGGATCTTGCCCCTCTCCTCTGTTACTTAGGCAACAATAAACCCATTGCTTTACATACAAAGATGACTGATACCTAAAATTTCCTGCAAATAAAAAACTTGTAGGAAGAACATGGATCCAAGGCCACAAAACAAATCCACAACAGATTGGTTGAAAAGATTAAAGAGTTCTATTAAAGATCAATCTTAATCTAAAAATACTATAGAAAGCATTCACTGCACAAATGCTGCACACATATTGGTTGATTATTCTTAACTGAATTAATTTTTACTTAGAAAATCCAATACTGCTTTATTCATAAATTTTCCTCTCTTTTTTTTTCGACAAAGAACTTTTTAGTTAATTTACAATGTTTTAGTTTTTGAATTAAAAGAAATAATTCATGATCTTATCAATTCATGTTTCACCTTATGATGTAAAAGTTGTATTTCTCTAACAAACAAAATTGTTTTTGAATGAAGATTTGAAAAAACGTTTAAATGTAAACTTGATTAAATCATGTTACTCGTAAATCTAATCCAATTATTGGCTCGTAAATCCAAATCAAATGATTTAGTTCTTTAGTTGTGTTGTCCAGCTCTACACGAGGAACATGTTATTGGTACCTCTGTGCTAATGAAATAATAACCAAAAATGTAAGCGGAAATTAGTCAAAACCATCTCTGACAGAACCCATAGGATGGAGGGAATGCAGCCTGAAGTGGGAAACACTGACTTGAGTACACTCGACCGACTCAACTCAAAAATGGCAACTAAGTGGAAAAAATAAAAAGTCTGAAGCTCAGTAGGTTCACCCATCTGCCAATCAGAAAACCACAACTATAAATATGCACAGTATGAAACATACCGTAATCAATACTGTTGATAAATCCAACCACCCAAAGAGAAAAGAAAACAATGGACAGCAAAGACATTTTTGACAGAGGTTGTGTACACATTAACTTTTAGTGTAAAATCTGACTTTTTAACATAGAAATCAATGGGATCAGCCTCCAGTGGTCTTTTGGGGAACTGTAAATTTCTAGGTTTGTCCTGGTTTGTGTCACATTTGTAAAAAACTGTCAGTTTTAAAATGTTATTGGTTAAAACTAACATATGTAATAATAATGTGTTTTTACCTGACTTAAAATCAGTCCAGTAAAAATTAAATATTGCCTTTAACATTTGCGTTAGCAGAATATTTAGATTTAAAAACATACTAATACAAAAGTTCTGGACAAAGAAAACAGAGGAGTTCCGACAATTTTGTTGGAACAAAATAAAGAAAGAATGCACCAAAACTCCCCAAAATGTAGATGGTTGATAACTTTATAGACCAAAAATGCTTCAGGTTATTGATCACGGGCCTTTTTGGAAGACTTTTAAATTTGTTTATATTCTAAAAAAAACAGTTTTTATGTGGTGATAATTTATCAGAAAATGTATTTACAAATTCAATGTGAAGGCATTTAAGTACATATTGATGTGTATTACTGCATATTTGAAAAACCCCATGAATATAAAGAAGGTTGACTTCATTTCTTCACATGCCTGTAATTTGTCTGCTCCGTTGAACTGCTCTGCTTTCCTGAATTTATAGAGTTCTTAAAAAGGGAGTCAACCAGTCACCAATTAACCTCATAAATTGCCTCCAACAGTTTGGCCCGACAGAGCCTCTTTATAAACTATAAACACAAATCACCAGGCAGCTTCACCCTTCATGACCTGAGGCACCCTTCAAGGCATAGAAGCTGCAGCTTCTATACATCGGGTCAGGACAAGTTCACAAAAGAATGTAAACACAACCAACGACATAGAAAACTAAAATACTCAATACAGCAACAGAAACTTACATGTCCACCCAACCGTGCTCTCCAATAATGTCTATAGCTTTCATGTGTTCTCCTGCTGACAGATACATCTCAGCAGCAGCTCGGGGTTCGTTGCTGCTTTTAGCCCAATCTGCCTGTTTAGCCATCAGCATCCGGGAGCTCTTTACATCTGTTGTTCCCACAAACTCCTGTGAAGAAAAAAAATAGGGCAATTGAAGAAAAAAAACGAGACTTCTGGACAAAACCAACCCAGAGGAACATTGATTTGAGGTCAGGGATGAATAAGTTGGCGCTAAACGTATTGTTGTTTGAATGCATTTAAGAAATCACTGAGTAAATTTCATCACATGCTATTTGTTTGTGTAATAATTCATATGATCAACCTTTAAATCTATTTCTGTGCATTTTTGGCACATACTTTCAGCAATTTAGTTTCAAAATTTTTGCCAGTACTGTAGGTTTGTGTAACTTACATTGTTTGCAGGTTTTAAACTTTTCAAGTCTTCATAACAGCAAACTCAGATGTTAAAAAGCGCTTTAGTAGTCCAAGTTCAATCATTCAAAAAGTTGAATAGCTAGTTGTTAATGAAGCAGTCAGCTGACCAATGTCAGCTAGTATTATCCCTTGTTATGCATGTTTAATCTGTCCACAGTGTGTTTTTGGAGTTTGCTGTAACTTTTTGCTTAGTGGTTTTATTTGTTTTTTTGGTGGTGTGGTATTAACGGCTTACAGAGGCAGCACTGACCTGTGCTCTCGCCAATTTTTATCTCGTCTTTACTGATTATTTCACATCTTTCTGTTTTTAGATTTGGCCTTTATTGACATAAATTTCATTCACTTGTAACAAAATGTGCTGTGTGAATGAAAATGACATTTATGTTTATGTGTTTCTTGCAAAAACAGGAGGGTCAAGTTTTAGACAGGAAGAGGAGAGTCACACAAACTTCAGGCAGCCGAAGGCCTTTCCCTCCGGTGTCCATTTTACCTAAAACAAACAGCCTGCGAGACCAGATGGCCACGCGGCCGCATAAATATACAGCCGCCACATCAAACGCAGATACAGGCGGAAACACTCCATGCAGAAGTACTCATGAAAAAATGTGCTTGTTCCAGAACACGGACTGTTGTACTTATGATCAAAACTGAACGAATTCATTTGCTTAAGCTCCCTCCGACCTCCTCTTCAAAGTCCTCTCCTAAAAGCAGATGTTTGCTTTATTTTTTCTCCGTTTGTGCTCCACTTCCAGCTCTAATTATGTGTGTAAGTCACTCTGCTGATGAATAGGAGTTTGAGTGTAAAAAGTGTGGCGTCTGTATACTGATCAGATGATGTATGTAAAGATTCCAGTGACGTATGGGCAGATGAAAGACAGATGGTAAACCCGGGCTGTCTGAACACAGTACAGGGCCCCAACTTGGCATAACTGCACATAATGAAGAAAAACACATGTTCCAGCCCCATAAAACATGCAATGTTTCACAGGGCTGTCTTTTGGTATTGATTGAAATGATTTTGCGCCTGCATGCTTGTTTCCTCATTTTTCCTTTTCTTTTATTAATTGATGATTGAATCACCTTGGCGTACTCAAACATGCGTAGATCTGTGTACATGCTGAGGGCTCTGGATTCATGGCCAGTGCGTTTGTACAGCTTGGCTGCCTCATGGAATTTCCCCTGGAAGGCATAGACGTCTGCCAGGAACAGTTCATTGTCGTTCTCACCCCGCTTCTTCCTCTCCTACAAATCAGTCAATACAAACACTTGTGAGTACGGCAAAATAAGCAGTCACATACATGTAAACACGTATAGCAGCTATTTATGAGGGTCAGGTGACACGGGCCAGAAAAACAGAAAACCCAGTAATTAAAAATGTGAGGTCCACAACAAATGTACCTGGCTTTTTGATCTAAGCAGACGTCTAGTTAAAGACAAAGATCTTTTTTTCTCTCTAAAGAGTCAGTGTTACCTCAATGCTGCTGATCAAATCCAGGTAGCGTAGGTCTCGGATCCTAATAAAAGCCTGAACGAAACACAAAAAACAACTTAGAAGAAAGGCTTCACTAAATCAAACATTTTATTACATTGCTATACACTTCAAAAAAATCTTCTTCAATGATTCATTCAAATCTAAAGCACTGTTTTTCTTTTGTTTTTATTAGCTTTTATTTATGGTAACCCAAAACTGAAAGTTATAAAACCCACAACATCAAGAAGAGTTGTCGGTTTGTCTTGTTAAAGGCTGTTTGAAGTGTTCTTTGCTGCTGCACTGTGAAATAAACAGAAAGTACACCAGCTATTTCAGTCGAGGTAATTCTGGGGCCTCCTCAGGGAGAGCGCTGTGTTTGGAGACATTTGGAAAAGGCAATGGTTGCATTTTTATAACAAAAGTGTTGAGTGGTGGGACTCCCATGCTAGAAGATGCTTGGAGATTACATGATTCCAAAGAGGAATGTTGAGGAGTGCTGTTGCACATTTATGCTACTTATAAGTCCTACAGTATATAGAATGAAGACATTGATTTGGAGTTGAACACTGTGAGTGTCTTACTGACCTTTTTTGCAGTTTCAAAATCAAGTCCTTCCAAAGCTTCTGTTGCCAAATCCCTCCAGTCGCTGTCTGTCACACCCAGACAGGCAATCTGGTAGGCTTCTTTATAGTGTTTCTTCTCAAGGTATTGATACATAGGAGCAGACTGGGAAGAAATCAATCAAAAAGTAAACCAAGACATACATTTCCCTTTTTTTGTTCAACAAATTAATCCAGAGATTTAGTCAATTAAGACATAATATAATAAAATATCTTGAATCTCTTAAATTTCCCCAAAAAAAGAATATGTTCCAATCCTGGTCAGTTATCAATCTCTGAGGAGCTCAAGAAAAAAATTATAGGTCAACTTCGTTTGTAAGAATTTGCTTGCATGCATGTTTTGAAAAATTGACAGAATTAAAAAGCCATTAAATGTGCGTTAGATTCCATCAAGAGAGCAGGGTGTGCTGACAAGGTTTGACCAACCTGGGGCACTTCCACAGCAGACATAGAATACACATGGAGGCAGAATATCTTGGAGCCGTTGTAGCCCACCACAAAGCCCTGCATCTTCTGCTGGTGAACGGGGAAGTCGCTCGCCTTAATGTTGAGGTAACCATTCCCAGAGAAGCACAGCATGTTCTCACACTGGGTGTTCCAGGCTACACTGTTAGCATTAGGCTCCTGTAGGAAAGCACAAAAATAAACAAGAATAGGAAGGTGTTTGCAAAACAAAAAAACTAACATGAAACCCATACTAACATTTGAGAATTGGGGAAATTATGAAAAATATGTGAATTTTCCGGCTTCACTCAGTTCATCTACACATTTCATTGCGTGCTAAAGTTGTTCTCCTCCCCCCATCATTATATCTACAGCTTCCTGACCTGAAAGAGCAGCTCTTTACTGTTGATGTCATACACTAGAAGAGTGTTGTGCTCATCCACCACGGCCAGTTTCTTGCGGTAGGCACTCATATCCAAACAGCGCACCGAAGTTGACAGCTTCAGCAGTGTGATGGGAAATGGATTGTCAACAAATATCTTCAGGATCTAGAAAAAAGAAAAAACAAAACTATAGCATTGTTTCATGCAAAGGTTGTGCGTGTTGTGTTAAAATAACTCCCATTTGGCAATACTTACAGCCCCGTTCTTTAATCCCACAAGCAAGCCCTCCCTGCCTGGTGGACCCCCAATCACTTTAATGTAGCGAATTAGAGACTCCATCACCCATTCTTTTTCCTTGACGCTGGTGAAGGAAAGGCACTGGAGTCTCTTCTCCTGCAAATACAACACTGGCTGGTCAAACATGCTCATATTCTATGTTTTTTTCCATTACATTATCTGTTTAAAGTATTTATTATACACAAAAGGTTAAAAAACATTCAAACGTGTTGTTCTTTTACAGGCTGCATATGGTGGAACAATCTCAGAGAGCAGCGCCATAAACAATAATCTGATCTACTGAAAGCATTAACAGCATGTGTGAGCACAGCCACTATATAATGTCTACAAGCTGTCTGAGAGATGAAACATGAGCGGCTCCAGCAGAGACCTGAAGCACCTCTGTCACCGACAAAAGCTGCTGCTCCTTCCACTTAGCACCAAGAAGAACCATAAAAGGTATCCATTTTTGGCTCCTCCCTCTTATTGAAGCTGTCTTAAGAGACACGAGAAAGTGGACCATCTGGGCACACGGCAATCGAATTGCAGTGTCGCTGGGTATTAAATGACTAAAACTGATTTGCTCTGCATTCATCTGATGGTGCTGCAGTATCAGCCTTCTGCACAATAAAATGTCAATCAGATTAATTTATGGTACCTGTCCCCCCAAATAACATAATTCAAGAACTGTCATTGAGAAGCCTTACCATTTCTAAATAAAATATACAAAAAATAAATAAATAAATAAATACATAAATAAAAATCCCAAGCTCTAATAGCAACAAAAACAGGTTCTTACTTTACTTTTTGACTTACTACAAAATAAAAATAGTACAGGCCACTTCTGACCTGACACAGAATGATGTGCTGGGAGCACACAACCAGCAAGTTGCACTCAAACTTCTGACAAATTTTCTCCTTGCTGTGGTAGTGCATGTCAGAGGAGTCATCGGAGCGGAGCTCATAGATGAGGATCCTCTCAGGTAGCTGGATGGCAAGGCGACTTCTGTAGATGGCGATCTTCTTCACCAACTCACGACATCGAATTCTCACTAATCAAAAAATAAAATGCACTTTATACATTAACGGGAAAGCAAGAGGTTTGACTGTGTAAACTAGTATTGTTCTTCCTTATTTTGGGGGAAATTCAATTCATGTCATTTTTATGATTGGATGCTTCATGAGATTTTGATGTAAGTTTTTTTCCAAAACTGTAATTTAGATGTTTTTCAGTTTTTTGGATGAGATCATGTCACTGTGAAATTATAATAAAACAGCACAGATATATGGCAAAGAGTCCTTTGATAAAAAAAAACACACCCTTTTGCTCTGTGATCAGGTGCTGGACGATGACGTCAGTCATACTGTCCCTATAAGCGTAGCGATCCTTGTAGAGGCCGTGAACTGTACTGAAAGTAAGTTGATAGCAAGCAATGGTCCCATCCTGGCAGCCCAGCACCTAGATAAAAAGACAACAATGTAGCGGTACATCTTATTAACACCTCTAAGAAAAGACTGAGGGAGTGAGAAAATGTTCCTGTTGTCAGAGGATGTACACAGCAGAGGTAAAAAAGAAAAATAAATCTGCTAGAATCCAATTCTATCTTGCATGTCTCATCATTGTCAGTGAGAAGAAAAGCAGCTGAAGTGTTACTGTGAAAAGAAAAGTACTTGAGTACGAAAGGAATGCTGTGTTGTCACATCAGAAAAAAAAGGCTGCGTTTTTATGTGTAGCATTTCACTGATACGTCTCTTTTCTCACTATAATATGAGGGGGTGAAAGGCCTTTTACAAGCATATGATTTCACAAGCTGTGAACCTACCACACAGTTGGACTCGGGCTTAACTCGGCATGTCCACACCCAGGAATTCTGTTCTCCAATGGTTCCCAATCGCATTCCGTCTTTGGTGTAGAGCGACACCTGCTTATCCGAGCCGCCCATCACGATGTACTCCCCCTTGGAGAAGTAGCTGACACAACACGGGTCATAATTCAAAGTCCTGTCTGCTCCGATCTAAGGACGACAAAGAGAACATCAGACTCAAAAAAAAAAAAAAACTTTATTGCTCAGAGACTTCAGACAACACCTAATAATTTCCGAGTACACAAACTTCAAAGTGTTCATTACATTCCCGCATCCCTTTGAGCCAGATAGAAAAAAAGAAGACTTTTTTAGTTTAAATAGTCTCTATTGTATGAGAGTTCAAAGTCCTTTTGATCAGCATCAAATTAAGTCTCTCAGTTGTCTGGTTTTCTTCACTAGGAAGAAAAAAGCTTCCACAACAATTACTGCATGTTTTCTGTCACTCTAGACAATGTCTGCTGTTGTTTCTTTCAGAAATTTCATTTAAATCAATAATACTGACTAGAAAACATGAGTCTGAGACATAAAAATGAAATAATGAGTAAGGGGAGGCGGTGCATTAAAGGCAAAGCAGGATCACTTACTGTTGTAGTGTAAACAGTAGTGTGTAGTGTAATTGTAGGCCAATTATTACCATAAACACAGTCCCTAAGCTCAATTAAGTTTCCAGAAATATACATTTCAAAAAACGATCTCTTACAAGCCGCATCCGCTCTATTAAATAAATAAATAAAACAGATATACTGCAGATATCTATGTTGAAAATTTGATATTTGCTGCTTGTGCAGCATGATATTGTACTGAAATGTACATGTATGTACCTGAGCAGATTCTTTCCAAACGGGGCCTTTTAACACAGCAGCAACCGAGAGAAAATAACCGGTATTTATTTACCTTAATTTGTCCTGTGTTTAAAACCACAAGTCACTTTAGTTACCAGTTAGTGATTTGTCGTGCGTGTTCTATCTCCTAAAGAAAAAGTAGTGTAGTCTATTCTTTTCTACCCATCTTATTTTTGATTCTAATTCCAGTTAGAGCATCTCTAGCAGTGAAAGAACCATGTGGCACCTTCGTATAAGCTGCATGGTTCAAAAACTACGAAAAAAGTAGCGGTTTATAGTCCAGAAGATATGGTATTTAATTGTTTTGCTGGTAGTACCACACTTTGTATGTGATGAGCCTTTCATTTATTCATGTACTGGATCTGCAGAATGCTTTTCGTAATCTTTCAAAGTGCATAGAAATTGGCTGTTTTTGGCAGATTGTAATGACAGGATTGCAAATACAGCATGGAAAATGCCACAGTCATTTTAGTTCCCGTGCTAAAAGGTAAGGAGAGAGTTTTAAAGTAATGGTTTCTAATTACAAACAATTTTTTTTGTTGTTGTTGTTCACCTGCTTTCCACTGAGCTGGTAGAAGGAGAGCTTTTGACCCCAGTCTGCTACAGCCAAAATGTCATTGTGTTCATCCCTGTGAAACAAGTAGACTTTAGCCATTAGTGCTCCTGACAACCTCCTGTGCCGACGGACGCTCAGGACGGCCAGCAAAACGACGGCAGAGAAAAGCGCCGACACCAAAACTAATTTAGGCAGCACACTGCCTTCCTCCCATCCCGCAGAATTTCGGCATATCTGACTTAAGCTGTGGCAGATTCAATATTTTTTTAGCCTGATCGGTTTTCATTTTATGTAGAAATACATTATACAACACATTTATGTGCCAAATTACCATGTCTAACTGCTATTTACCAGTCTAGGAATATCTTTTCTCCAACTAGCTTCATGCTCTGACCTTTACACGACGACTGATAAAAAACAAATCAACTCAGTGCCTTTATTTCAATTGCTTTCCTTCACTATCATGTTTGCCACCTCCACGCCTCATGTTTGATACAAATGCCTGTTAATAATGCTATAGTTTCTAAAGGAGGACTGTTGATTTTGGCTGTGAGAAGCACCACTGAGTTATAAAAAAATTGGATCTGGAGAATCCTCCCTCCTTCAGTGCTCGCATATCAAGCACTGCCATCTGCTGGCCACATGCAAATGACTAGAAACACTGATTGTGTTAAACACCTCTAAATGTGCTGGTGTTCTTTAAATGACATGTTGTAACAGACAAAAGGACCAACTTGGAGGGATTCCAAGCAATAGACCAAATGGGCGAAGAGGAGCCTCCTGGACGTTCTATCTTGACCTTCTCCTCCCCGTTTTTGTTGCGTATGCTCACCACACCATTCATCATGCCAAGGGCAAGGTATTGTCCATCATTTGTCCAGCTGTAAAACATATCAAAAGCTGGCTGAGACCCTGACGTACAACACAATAATGTCTCTGTGACAGCCTAAGTATCTACTTACCCACAACATGTTATTTTGCTGCTCACTTTGTGTTTATTTACAGATTTCTGCTCTGGAGACCAAAGACCTTCAAACAAAAGAAATGCAAATATGTTTATACAGCAGGCGGACTTTAAGTCTGCCTGATTATTAATAGTTACACACTTGATATGCTGAAGATTTTTTACATCTGGGGTAAACTTAAACTCACCGAAGTCACCAGAAGAGCAAGAGGCAAGTTGGTGAGTGACTGGATTATATGAGACACACTGGATAGAATCATTGTGTCTAAAGATGAACAAAACAAAGACAGAAAATAGAGGGGTCCATGTGTTACTTTATACACTGAAGGTACTACATGCAAAATATACTTACGTGTATTTCAAAATACCCTCTAGCTTGGAGGTCCATATTATAATGCTTTTGTCAGCTGACCCTGAAGCAAACCGTTTACCTGGAGGAGAATGTAGTTTAAAGTAAAAAAAAAAATGAAATGATGAACCAGCAAAGAATGGGAACATTTCACAATAATAACAAATGAGCTCCATACCATCCTTTGCATAGGCCACACAGTACACCGTGTCTTTGTGTCCCTTTAACGGCTGGATATTAGCACCGTCTGCAGCATCATAAACCTAGGAGAAAAAAAAAGTATCATTTGCGATGACAATGGACTTTCTTTTTTTAAACTTCTCAGATCAAAATAGGTCTCACCAACACGCGGAGCCCTGCTGCTACTATGAGCTGGCTTCCATCTGGCTTGAAAGCAACATCATAAACACTGTGAACAATCAAACAGTAATAGATGTTTAAGGCAGTCTTTTTCACTCAAAAATAGGATGCACAGAATAGTTTTATACTTTCCCAGTTACACGTTTAGATCGACACAGAACTGTGACCTAAATGTGTGTCAGCGTGAAGGTGAAAACGTTATAAAGTGTGTGTGTGTGGGTGTGTGTGTGTGTGTGTCTTTACACTATTGATTGAACCTTGAAGGAGAGGACAAAATTCTCAGCATATCAGCAAAAACAGGCACAAGACAAAAGCAGAGTTAAAAAAGGTAACTACAATATCTTTAAGCTAGGACAGGGGTCTGCAACCTTTAACACTAAAAGAGCCATTTGAACCAGTTTCTCACAGAAAAATACCCAGTGAGAGCAGCCAAGTCTCACGTCACTATTTAGAAAAATACTTTTTATGTTTCTTTGACCATTAAGGTACTTTATTTATAAAATGCAGTAATTAAATTATACTAGTATTATATCTTTCTGTATGTATTAATTTTCACTCACTTTACTTTTAACAGCAATACATACACATTCCTTTCAAAATAAAATACAACCCTTGTAACAAAAGATTCTACTGCTACAGCAGATTTACTTTACTATAATTATAATGCAATAAGAACCTTTAAGTACTTTGCCTGCAACTAGACACTGTTGTGCATCAAAATATAAGACTGTGCGCTTCAAAATTACTTAAATAATAAACAGCTCTGACAATAGATAAAACATTTTTACCATCATTTTTGCTTAGTTATTTAACGTGTGCATTTTTGGAGGAACGGTACAGCACATTATTTAATGTAAGGTCTGCAGAGGCAAAAAATAAAAAATAAAATAAAATAAATAAATAAATAAAGGACAGTTGATGTTACTAAAATAAAATTATGTCTCACAAACCTCCTAGCATTAGTGTTTTGTTCCCCAAAGCTAACAAACCACAATGGAAGGATAAAAGTGCCACATATGGGTCCAGAGCCTCAACTTGCAGACCCCTGAGCTAGAACATGCACTTTTTTGAAAGACAATGCAATTCATATAATAATCACAATTTTGTTCCAGGAAGTCATTTTGAGCAAAAGAGTTTTCCGTCTAAATATCTGCATCCTAAATCATGGATTATGTCTGATGCCATAGAATTCAAGTTTTTTTTTTTTTTTTTTTTTTTTTTTTTTTTTTTTTTTTTGTAACACCAAAAACAAACCACAGACTAAGTTGGGGAGGCGACTTTTTTTTCTTCTGCAACACCAAATTGTCAGATTTAACATCGACAGATTATTATTATGTCAAATGAATTAAATCATATTGGACGTTAGCTTAACTAGCTATTTCAACAAAATATACCACAGCATGATCTCCTACCAAGCCAAATTCATGTTGATATTAGCTCAAGCCAAGAACTTTTTAATAAACCGAATTTACAAACTCCCCCTCTTCAAACCAATACTAAACTGCACATTGTTTGATGGTGTTAGCAGCTAGGCTAAAACTGGCTAGCATCCGTTTACATAGCAACCGCCGTTGCTAGCTAGCTAACGTTACATTCCATCTCCGGGTCTCGCTTGACATCCGAGTCAAAATAAATTACACCCTTACCGTTCGCAAATTTTATCCTGCCACACTTGTGCTGCTCTCATTTTGGCGGTCTAATGCACAAAGCATGTGTAGCTTTGTAGGTTTTTTTTTTTTTACCTTTACAACTTGTTGCTGCTAGTTTTGTTGTTATTATCTGGTCGCACTGCGCAGACTCGGATGTGCTTTCTCGCTTGTGCGAAAGAAGTCAGTATCTGAGTTAGACTTAGCTTTTTTTTATTTTCCTTTATTTTCTTAGCAATAAAACCGTGTAAATTGACACTGGGGTTAAAAGATAGATGTGAAATAATAAACAAATCTTTTGTTTTACCTCTTTGGACTGGCATGTTTGTGAGGTGCACTTGGAGAGAAACGCGTTTTTTACTGAGTGTGACTCATTCACAACACACAGTAAACCAAGAACTGCTTCTCCAGTGCAAAGACCCAAACACATTCTGAGTTTTAATTTTAGAAAAATAAACTGTTCTTGTAAAAAGTAGGTTACACAAAAAAGGAAAAATTTTGGTCATAAAGAAAACAGCCCGATAGATGGGAACTTGTTGTGCTCTCCTTTAAACTACAAATCTAAAGCTGACTTCGGTTTCGTGGCGCTTCTTCCTGTTAACAAAACGAGCATGCTCGGCGGACCGTCACCATGTTTACATGAAAAAACAGCAGAGGGTCTCATCGGACAGAGTTCAAGCCTTTCTAACAGCATTCGCATTGGACAGTTTTACTCAGATGTGTTTGATTTCAGTGTTTCTGTGCTAATATAGAAATAGGTGTTGTTGGAATAGTAAAAAAAAAACAACTTAGCTGGCATTGCAAAAGCGAAATATAGCGTGTAGGTAGACATCACCTGCTGTAAAGAACGGACTCACTCAAGCGCTTTGGATTAATGGAGAAATGAAAAATCCCAAAGATGAACCCTGCTGCTCCTCCTTGATGCCTCCAGGCTGGATTAAAGTGGTCAAACAGAGGAAAACAGGCAAAACGGCGGGGAAACTGGATGTCTACATAACAAGGTTTTGTTTTTTTTTTCTATTTAGCATATCACTCAAATCCTTTATGTGTATGAGTCTATTTTTAGTTTTAGATTAAGTGACCCATTCTGTTGAATAAATACTGTTTATGTGATTTCAGCCCCAGTGGACTGACATTTCGATCTAAAGCATCCTTGCAAGCCTTTCTGGTAAACAGTGAGGAGGACCTGAATGTAAGCTTCTTTGACTTCACCACAGCCAAAGACAAGTCCACCACTTCAGAAGCACTCCCACTGAGTCAAAAGCAGAGGAGACGACGGAAAAAACAAACAGATGCACATCAGGAGGAAGCAGGCGAAAAGCCATGCATGTCTGCAAGTTCCTGTCTTACTCTGGAAAGTGGTACTAATGACAGAAAACCCTTAGAAGATACCACTTCTGTAAGCAGAGACACTGTGCTGGAGAATTTTACACCTGGGCAAAAGGTCTGTGCAGATATAATGGATGTTGCTTTGAAGGATCGCTCAGAACATGCACCACTGCAAGATGTGGAGTTGCCCAAGAGCCCGCTGAGGGTGGGGTCTCTAAGAGAGAAGCTACTCCGACTGGCTCCATCCATTAACCAGGACAACACTGCCTTTATTTACAGCAGTGAACATGCAGACTCACATTGTATAGATCCAACAGCTGAAACAGATACTGACTGCAGGAATGCAAATAAGAAGATAGGTGAAGCTGAAGGGGAGTCTGGCGGGTATCGGCAGGAGGAAGAGGAGGTGTTACCCGTCATCACTGCTGGGAGCCACACGCCACTTTCCAAGAGCAGTGCGTATGACATACATGATATACAGTTTGGTAGTTTTTTGTTTTTTGTCATAGCAACCATGCAGCTTACATGACAGGTCACAGTGTTGGGAGTAAATCAATAAATAAAATAAAAAATACTTTTTGCTATAATATTGTAAGCATTCCTAATGAATTTCTAGACTAAATAAATAAAAAACAGTGAGATGTTAGTGAGTTAGAAAAATGTCTCAAATATTTTTAAATTTGAAGTTAACCCCTTTAAGATACAATATATATATCAATATTCATACTTATTACACCATGTTACCCCTTATTTACATGTAATTGAGTTATATATAGCATAACTCTGAGACAGTAATATTAAAAAGTATGGGATTACTTTAGAACTAGAGTAAGTAACTTGCATAACACTCCATGTCAAAGGGGCAAAGTAACAAATAATTTAAATTGATTGGCTGAGGACATTTAAGGCTGCTAAAAAGGTAAAGGATACTGTTTTTTTATAGAATACAGAACATTTCTGGATTCCAGAAAAACAAAAATGTGCTTTTGAAACTGTGCAGATTTCGTTGTTTTGTCCTTTAAAGCAGGCACAATCATTTGACCTCATTAAAATAAATAAGATGACATAATGTTGTCCACATCAAATTTGAATAAATCCTGAACTACAAAATTTTTATTGTTTGCAATGCAAAAAAAAGAGTAAATACTTCCTGTTTGTTCAGAGTCCAAGGCTGAGGGATCCAAGCGGAAGACAAGTCCTTACTTCAGTGGAAAGTCCCTCAGAGATGGTAATGTTTGACCTGATTCATGACATAATGTCAAAGTCAAAATCCCATATACAGTTAGATCAATTTTTTTTTAAGGACTTGGCCCGCCTAGAAGAAAAGCCTTCAAGAAATGGACCCCCCCACGGTCTCCCTTCAACCTCATCCAGGAGACTCTTTTCCATGATCCATGGAAGCTCCTAGTGGCTACTATTTTTCTTAACAAGACAAGTGGTATGATCATTAGACCTAATTTAAAAAGTTTAGATGACTTAATGTTGTCCACATCAAATTTAAATAAAAACTAAAATGTAATATTTTTATTGTTTGCAATGAAAAAACGTTTGTTAAAGCGGGTGATGTCCTGAAAACATTTAGACCATTTCTACTTCTCCACTGAAGCTGTTTTTTTGTTCATAACAGGAAAGATGGCCATTCCTGTGCTTTGGCAGTTCTTTGAGCGTTACCCATCTGCAGATGTGACCCGGGACGCCGACTGGAAGCCCATGTCTGAACTCATGAAGCCCCTAGGGCTTTATGAGCTTCGCGCCAAAACCCTCATCCGCTTCTCAGGTGGATTCTTTTATAATAACACTATTTATGACAGTCTCTGTGTTCGATTTAAGACAGAAAGCATGAAACCTTTTCTTCTGTTCAGATGATTATCTAACCAAACAGTGGCGCTACCCCATCGAGCTGCATGGTATTGGAAAGTATGGTAATGACTCCTACAGGATCTTCTGTGTAGGGGAATGGAAAGAGGTGACTATTTCACTTTTCAGGCGCTCAATTTATTGTTTTATATCCATATAAATTAAATCTGATGTTTTATAGTTTTTCTTTTTCATATGTGACAGGTGACACCAGAGGATCACATGCTAAATAAATATCATGCCTGGTTGTGGGAGAACCATCAAGCACTTGGACTTTGAAAGACACTTGCCAAAGAAACGGCTGCACCATTCTACCATAATCATGAATTTACTCCTTCAAATCTGGATTAGTTCATATTCAGTCATTTCAAACTTGTTTGAGAGGTTTTAATTCATGTTGAATAAAGTATTTTAAGTCAAGACATCTTCCTGCTTAATTTTTCTGTCTCATTCCTCATAAATAATCCAAAGATTTACAACGACAACAAAAAACTGCAGCTGTAAAAGTAAAATGAATTTAAAACAGGTTAACCATAAGGGCAAGGCCCTAACTGCAAAGTGAAACTTTTTTCTCTTTTAAAGTTTAATCAAAACTCTTTAAAGTTATTTAGAGGTTTTTTTTCCCTTTACGACACCTCCACAGCACCACCACCCCCCGTTTGTATCACTCTTGACACAGTCACAGCTGTGATACTTCCCGTCATCTCCCACTCTCACTCTGCAAATTTCTGGGCAAGCAATCAGAGTGAGTGGATTTCCTGCACGTGAGCTGCAGGGAGAAAGTGCAAAACGAAAAAAAAAAAAGGAGAACATGACATTTGTCACCCGCTTCTTTAAAAAGTATTTCCCAGCTGTACCCTGTGCACCCACCTTTAATCCCTGAACCATCAGCCTGAAGGCAGCCGTCTGCTGATAAGAGAGCATCACTGGTGAAGTAGAGGCTCTTTAAAAAAGCTGCTGGGAAATATTCATCTTTCACATGCCCCTGATTTGAGGCCAATCTTTCGGGCATCATCAGGTGTGGAACCATCAGTGAAAGAGGAGATTATAGATAAAAAGGTTCTTCATCAGCTGATCCCCTGAGTGTGACTCCTTTTAGATTTGGAGCTCTGCAGGAAGGAGTTGCAGGAACACCTGAGGAGGCAGATGGAGGAGAACTGTGTGGCAAGGAAGCTGCAGCTGTTAAAAGAAGTGTCTCATAAGCCAGCTTGCTCTGTCAGCCGAAGAACAGTTAAAGATTTGGTGCAGCAAATGAATGGCAGTCTACAGAAAAGGAAAACAAAAGGGTTACAGGCCTGACTTGGATTGTGCATCCACTGCTAATTCGTTAGTTCACAAATCAGAGGACTTTCCATCCTCCCGGGTCAGTTGTTCTGTTCGCGTTTGATGTGTTCAGCTGATGGAGCAGAGCTGGAGGGACGGAGCACTAACATGTTCCCGGGAGGCCCTGAAGGAGCAAGAGCTGCCGGGCCTCAACCCCATTAGCTGGAGCGGAGTGCTGGAGAAGCTTTAATCTCTGGAAAAAAAAAAATCAAAATGTAAGATGGAAGCTTCACAGTGGTGGGTGGGGATTCATGAGCATCAAATTCAAATGCCATGTCGCTCGTGGTTAAGCTTCGACCGAGTCAAACTTTGGCGGTTCTCTAAATTTACAACTTTCTTCTTGTTCCAAATAAACGTGACACATTTCAGTATTATAACCATTACTTTAAACTATTAGAAAAAGTAAAATGTTTATTTAGATTCCTTCATTAATCCAAAGTGTTGAACTTTTTATTACAGATTTTCTTTTGGAGTAAATTTAGTTTGGATCTTCCGGGTCTGTTGGACCGGTCTAGCGAAGGTCAGATTCCAAGAATCATGGGTCAAACTTCACTTAGATTTTTATTTAATAAAATTTTTTTATAAAGCTTTCGCTATTTATTGTATAGAAAACGATAACCTTTAAAGATGCCATTCATAATCCATAATATAAACAAAAAAATGGCACAACCCACTGATTTGTGGGTCAAAAAAGGCATCTGACGAGATAAATGATAGATCTAAGTGTTTACTGAGTAAAGTAAGAACAACAATCAAGAGCCTTTCCCTCTGATTTTTGCAAAGAAAAGTAGAAACCTCAAATTCTTTAAGAAGGTTTTTTTTTCCAGGCAAATGTCTTTATTGTAAAGTAAACTTCTGCAATGAATTTTCACCCTGGGGAAGTGAGTTGGTTATATGATAAATCAACAAAAACTGATTTAAAATCCACAAGCATAAATATTGAGTTTCTCAACAAAGGCAACAGAAAATGGCTTTCATCATCCAGCATGGAGCTTCCCATTGCACGTTTCCTCACATTTACCAAAGCAATACAGAAAGAAAATAATCTATGACGATGTAAACCATAAATTAAAACAGTGTCTTTCATTTTATATTCTCTTATCATGCATTCTCACTAAAAAGCAGCATTCAGGAAGGAGGTAAAAAGTCATCAATGACTGATATCTCTAAGAATGGAAAAAAAGAAAACACATGTAGGACTGTTGGAGTTTTCTTGAGCAGCACAGGGAACGGCTGAGACGGCGAACAATCAGGAGGAGAATTGGAGTTGGCCTCGTTCCCACAGGGTTGAGGAAGAGGCCGGAAGTTTAGTTTCTTCCTTTTAGTGCATCGTTGCTTCAGTACTCCTCTTTAAAACCTTCGGCGCCATAGTCTTCGAGTTGTCACTTTATCCGACAAAATCCAATTCATGAAGACAAGTTCAAGAACCTGCCTGAGCCCTTTTAGGTAAGCTCCCAGACGCATGTTAATCCCTGAAAGACAAGCAACGAGCACTTCCCTGCATCGAGTTTTCTTTTTTTTTTCCTGCCTTCACAGGCTCATATTATGCTTATGAGGGATTTATCGTCCCTTCAGAAATCCGTCCAGCATGTAGTCTCCCTTCTCCGTCAGCCAGTATCCAGCCATAGCGGCTACTCCTCCGATGAAAATGGCTGTGAAGACCATGTCTCCTTTAGCAGCTAGGGTCGCTAAAGCGCAGATTACAACGCCAAAGAACATCTGCTGCAGCACGAGGACCTCGTCATCAGTCATGTCGTCAAACAGACCCTTCTCGGGACCCGCTGGATGTAAAACAACAAAAAAAAGATCTTACTGCACAGTCATGATAACATCGCAGACAAATCCAAATCCATAAAGATTAACCAAAAAAACTCCTGTCAGCTCGTCTTTAAAGAAGCCGATTTGTTTATCTTTCAAAGCATCAAGACAGACATCTGTCAGCACAGACTAAATGTGATGTGAAGCTATTATTTCAATTTACAAACACAAGACTAAAGCAGTTTACAGGGATGTTTTTGAATCCGTGGTTGCTAGTAAACCTGAACTCTCAGTCTAGTCTTAAGCTTTCATTGGAAATGAAGATGGGATGTGTCAAGCATGCTGTGTTTTGCAGCAGCATTAAAGTCCCACTCTGATCATTTTTTGATTTAATTTCAAAATGTTCCCTTAAGTCTTTAATTTATGATTATGCCCTTTTGCACCAAAAATCAAAAAAACCTTTGTTGTTTTCTAGAACAAAGTCTTGCAGAGCAGTCATTGCAGAGTTCATTCAAAATTTGCCTCTACATTGAGAGGGCGGGATCATCAGTGCAGAGCAACCCCGCCCCCTTTCACCTCACCCATAACTGAGCCATCTGTTTAAGCGAGCAAGATTGAAGCTATCCAGCTGTACAGCTTTGAGCCAGATGCCACCTCAGATGAGGAAAGCGAAGAAGCACATGGATCTAGTCGACTACAAGTTGTTGCATCGGAATAGAACGGAGGAGGGAGTTTGTAGCTGGCCAGCATATTTTCTACCCCAAAAATATGCTCCTTTTTTTCAAACGGCATTTTTTTGCCCGATTCACAATTTAAGAAATACTCAGAAATAAAATTTTAGGCTTAATTTTCTTAAAATATGTCCTCCGTCAGTCAGAAAAATGCCACAAGACCATGTTAAAAACATCATTTTGATCAGAGTGGGTCTTTAAGGTTGTCATCATAATGACCATTACATGAATGTTAGGGTGAATTCTCCTAAAGAGATACAAAAAATAGATTGATGTTGTCCAACCACAACCTACCAGGAGGCTTGTTCTCCACACAAATACTATCTCTTCTTATAAATCCATCGGCACAGTCGCAGTGGAAAGAACCCTCCTCATTGATGCAGGCCTCGTTGAGGCCTGGGCATGCTATCGCACGTTCATTGCACTCATCTATGTCTGTGTGAGCAAGCAAAGAAAACAGTTACAGGCTGTTTGATAGGAGGCACTTATCGAGTCAAACTGGATCAACGGAAGTCCCTCAGTGGAGGGGTGGAAAAGTTATTTTAAAGTCAGTCAATCATTAATGCATCATTTGTTTCTGACATTTTTGTTTTGTGTGGTTCACAGTTTCGTTGACAGTTTGTGCCACAGCAAATCAAAGTAAGTATGAAATAGAACTGTTAATAACACTCGATCAAGACTGTTTTCAGCACACAGTGATGAAAGAAAACAACTAAAAAATGCCTTTCCCCCTCATTTAAGATTGTTCATTTGAAGTCAATCTAATGCAAACACGGAACTATATAAAAATATAGTTATATCAAATATAAATGAAAAAAACCCTGTCAACAGGTTTAGAATTTGCTTGCAGCTTAAAAGCGCACGTCTAAGTAAACAATGACTTTAAAATAAAAGGTCAGGTGTTTTTAATACTCGACTGGTCAAAAGTTTTAGAACACTCCAATGTTTGTAGTTTCTGATGACAAAGTTTTCAGTGTAATGTCATGTTGCAATGGAAGGACGGCATAAATAGGCAATTGTCAAGGAATCAATTTATATACCAAAATGTACTTTATACACATTTAATTAAAAATGTGCACTTTTTAAAGTTATAACAGTGAAGTACAGTTGTGGCAGTTTTTTCTACATTAGAAATGAATTATTTTTCTGAAAATTCATTTCAGATTTTTTGCAAAAGTTTCCACAAATGTTTTGCACTTTTAGTTTGATTTGCTTTTACTCTTCTGTTAATTTCACCTCAAACCAGGGTTTGATGGGGTTCTGGACATTCAATTGCACACTCCATGTTTACAATGTGACCAACTTGATCTTCTTTAGTCCAGCGGAGCTTGGACATCACGACCCTCATTCCAGCTAAACAGTCCCATACCATCACACTTCATTTTCCACGTTTGATAGTTGAGATTACACACCTTTCACCTTTTTGACATCTTTCTAAGATTCTGTGTGATAAACCAAGGATTTCAAATTTGATTTTTTGGTCCTTCTTCCGGTCTTCCTAATTCCAGTGGTGGCGTTTTTTCATGCCCAAGCAAACCTTTTTCTTTTATTCAAATGCTATTTTTTTGCCGCAACTCAACCTGTCAACCTCCTGCTCAAGAGATGAAGCTGAGACTGGCTTACTACAACCAATGTGAACCTTGAACCCGTTAACCCATGAGTCACCTACCATGCAGCTGTTAGATCTCATACACGTGTCCTCTGATTCATTTGTCATCTTGGGTCTGACAGATCTTTTCCTGTCAGTTTCCTTCCATTTCTAAACGCCTCTTCATGGAAAACGAAATAGTATTCAACGCCACCTTGACTTTCTTTATGTTTTCTATGTAAGAATCATCTTAATTTAGGTAGTCTTCCATCATTAGTTGCCTTTTTCTTGTCAGTTTTGATGCAACACACTACTTTCAGCAGTGCAAAATATAACTGAAGCTCACAAGAGCGTGGTACCACAGTGTGTTTCAGTTCAGCTTTTCTGCAGACAGATGTTGTGAATAATCAAGTAAAGTTGAAGGGCTTGAAGAAATGGTTAATTTAATTAACCTTCGCTGGAAAGAGGATTTCTGTGTTTTGCTGTGATGTAGTTGCACCCTGATTGGTAGTGTATGAAAAAACAATTCCTACCACTGATATAAAGTCAGATTAGCTCCTCCACACAAAGTGGATTTTTCCATCAACACCAGTTTGCCGGGTAGCACCAGCTAGCTCACCAGGAGCGGGTCGGAACCAGGCGAGCTGCTCGTCCCTGGAGCGGCTCCCCCATGCTGACGACTACGGTCGGCAAGCAGGAAACAGGAAAGGTTCATAAAAATAATTCTAAAAACCAAAACAAAAAATCTAACGGGCTGATTATTAGGTTTAAAGAAAAATGAAATGTAGACATTTTCTAAGTAAAGTTCTATGTGCTTATCACCCTGCATCACCGCCACAACTCCCGGTGTGTAATCCCAACAATGTTCCAACCCCAGTAAGACAACGATGGAGAATTTGGAGAAAATGGAAGTTCCTGAAGAAAGCACTACGTTTAATGGCACCTGGGCAGATGTGTTTGCTTTCAACGACTTTACCGGTATGAAAAATATGTAATGAGGAATTAGCAAACAACAAAGTCTCAAATGTGGCAAGACATTCCATAATAAACACGAAGCTTTTGCCCAAAACCGTCCTGATTGAGATGAGAGTAAAAGTTGTTTGTTGACAAAAATCCTATTGGAGAAGCAGATAGCTGCTAGTTAATTACTACATATTTGCTAGTTTTGTGGCCTCTCGGGAAATAGGAACCCCTTAAATGACAGAGAATTTTAAAAAAATGAACATCTCTTCACGAACTTTAAAAACAAGTGAAATGATGCCATTCACTGAAAACACCTGGTTTTCCAAAGGGTGTTGCGGCTCCCTGTGGGAATCTGATCCAAAAGGGTTCTTGAAGTGGAAAAGGTTGCCGACCCCTGAGCTTGCTTATTTATCCATGATAGAAACAAAAAGTTGTCACATGACTTAAAGAAAGATATGGAATTATAACCCACCGAGACATTTGGCTCCCTTCAGCCTGTAGCCGCGTGCACATTTCTTACACCGGGCGGGACCGCTGCCCATGCACCCCACACATGCCTGATCGCAGCCTGAAAGCAAACGTTAAACCGTCAACACTTCACGCTCCTTTTGTGCAACAAGAATTTTAAAAATGAAGCAGTGCATAATGTAACTAATGAAGTGTATTAAAACAACAATGGTTCCAGCTTCCTGATTGGTCCTGGCCCATTTATGGGAAACTTCGACATACCTCTGCATTCATAAGATCCTTCTGTGTTGTGACAGTAGGTGTTGGAAGGACAACGAGCCAGCTCTGTACCACATTCATCAATGTCTACGAGAAATGCAAACCCAGTCAAACAACATGTATTCCCACAGTGTTTGGCATAGCCTGAATGGAATGACCCCTATAGCCACACTCACCCACACACTTGTTGTCATGAAGGATCCAGCCGGGTTTGCAGGCGAGGCACTTGTAGTCCTCTGGGCCCGAGCATTTCCTACATGAGCGATAACAGGCTGCAAGGATCAAAAGCCTTAATGTAATATATATATATTGATAGTGGGTTGTATATATCTATAAACTGGTTTAATGCAAACACTGGTGTCGGGATGTGAAGCACCTGCACAGGCTCCTGCACTGTCATTAGAGCTCATCTCTCTGTAGTAGCCATCAGCACAGTTCTGGCACAGCTGACCAGAGTATCCTGGATCGCAGATGCATTCTCCATCTCCCAGGCGGGTGCCCTCCCCCTCGCATCGGCCCAGGCCTCCACACACACCACCCGGCCCCGATGGACACTCTGTTAGATAAGCAGGAATTCTTTCGACCAAAGCCTTCAAACTAAGCATATTTATGTACTTTGATTTGTGTATCAAAACAAGAACCTTTAACACTGAAACTAAAGTAAGATCATATATATTTGCACTAATGAGACAACATGATTCTTCCTACCTTTGCATTCAGGTCCAAAGCGACCCGGTGGACAGCAAAGGCTAAGCTCCTCGATGCACAGCCACTCAAACAGGTCCGGGGCCTCCTGCTGCCTAGAGGAGAACAAAGAGTTAAAGCAGGGACATAATGATAAAACTATTACATGAGCAGCTTAACTAAAATAAATGGATGTACCTTTTTTAGTGATAATTTTAAACCAACCAAATTCCTATGAAGATTAGATTAAAGTTCATTTTGATTGATCAGGTTTACCTGTGGAACCACCACGTCTCCACTTGGTCTTCTATCTGCTCCAGCAACCGGTTACATTCAAAATCTGCTTTCTCACAGGCAGATTCTACTATCTCTAGAAGCCTCGTCTCGCTAAAAGAAGAAGCAGCTAACAGTCAGAAAGGTGCAACAGAAGCAAAAATAACACAAGCTCATCCATAACTACACCATTAAAAATGCTGCAGCCTTTCAGCCTCCAACACTTTTCATTTGTTTAATCATTTGGAACCGGATATTGATAAATCATGTTATAAAATGGTTACGGTAGAACAGGGGTGGGATTATATAAGTTCACTTCCTTCCACTCTCTTTTAAGCAATATTTATTAATATGTCTAATTATCCAAAGTTTGATTAGTTATTGTACGAATATATAACTGAATATATAACTTTCCTTTTTGTGTATTATTCCTATTTGATTGCTTGAAATAAACCATTTCAAATCAAATCAAATCAAAATTTGCACAAGTCATTGTTTGACTGAGCAAAAAAGGAAAGCACACATAAAACCCAAATTTAAAATTTCTCTAGGGTAAATCTAATGCAGAAATATTAGTCTATGTATGTAAAATATAGGTGCAGTTTTAAGAAACAACCATCCTCCTACCTGCGTGCATACTTGGCCAGCTTTTCCTCCTCCCATGCAGTGTTACCTCCTCCAAAGTTTTTGTTGGCTGTCCTCTCCAAACCCTTACAACAAAAACCTTCAGCGTTGGAATTCAAATCCTACTTGCAAATAATGGTTCAGTAAGTTGACTGCTGTACCGTGATTAGACTCTCTGTGAGTTTCTTGCAGGTCTGACATGGGGCCGTCTGGACTTTGATCACAGAAAGCTCAGAGAAAAGCATCAGAGCAGGAAGGAAGGGCCAGGACCCCCACATGATCCTAAATACAATCAGAGAGTCAGCAGAAACACTTTCCACAGAAAAGCATAGGGTAATACAGTTACTTCTACTGCAAAGATAGATGGATAAACAGATGGGCAGATACACGGATGACTGTTTGATGAAAGCAAACTTTTAAAAATACCTATCCAAAAAATCTATTGATCCATTTTCAAAGTGTTCTTAGTAACTTTTAATTATGACTGTGCCATTTTTAACCCAAAATTAAAAAAAAAAAAAAAAAGTTTTTTAGGCCATAGTTTCTGGAGAGCAGCAGAAGTTCATTAGAAAAATTGACTTTTGAGTTGTAGATGGTACTTTTGGTAAAAAAAAAAAACAACCCCGCTCCCCATAACTGAGACGTCTGTTTACACGCTCTCCCACTAGCTTACAGACCTTAAAACCCTAAACTGATAATACAGGTGAAACAAAAATGGGGAGCAATATTGGACAGTTCTAACCACATGCCAGCTCAGACGAGGAAAATGTTCACGGATCTAGTCGTCTTCAAGTGGATGTATCAGAATGGAGTGGAGCAGAGAGTTTGCGGCCTGCCAAGCATATTTTTTATATCACAAATACAATCTTTTTCAAATAGCCTATTTTTCCTCTGCTCCTGATTCCCAACAACTTGTATAAGAAAATAGTCAGCTACGCAATTTTAGTCTTAAATTTCTCAATATATGTATATATGTTATTGTTATTATCCTCCATCATCAGAAAAATGCCCAAAGGACATGTAAAAAAAAAAAAAAGCATCGAAGTGGGTCCTTAAAATCTAATATGACAACTACCTTTGACTGTAGAGCTCTCTACAAACAAAAAGGTCTTTAACTCTCTTTTAACAAGTAATTGTCTTTTCGTTTTTTGAAAAGGTCTTGAAGTTTAATTTTGACAGAAAATCTAAAATGAAATGAAAATCATTGCATTTTATTTTATTTATCCGACTCTGTTTTAAAATAAAAAGAAAAAAGAAAATAAAGAAAATAAAGACGAAGGGTAGCTTTATTGTTAGCTTAGCGCAGCATCAGCACCACAATAATTAGCCGACTAGCATCCGGCTAAGGTCAGCAGTTCGCCGCTAGCTTGCGCTAACGTTAATCTCTAGAGCCTGCTCGGCTTACTATACATATTTAGCTAAACCATCTCTCTGGAAACATTTAATATCAGCTACAAGTCCGTTTCAGATGTGTCTCTAATGCTCCAGCTTTGTAACTTCCACTGATCATTTGTTTTTGTCATCTACCTCTCCGGAGCACCGCCACTTCCGCTGCACCCTCGATGACTGTCCGATCCCCAGCCCGCTCAGGCTCCCACATCCACGGTCGGATGGTCCCTCTTGTTGCGTCTGTATTAGTTTCACCCAAAACTAAAAAGCCGGAATCATCTCAGAGAATAGCAAAGGCTAAGGAGATAAAAGAGCACTTGGAAACCGGAAGCTGTCATCCAGGCTGCAGTGGGATGGAGAGATCACGCACATGCACGCACACGCACGCACGCGCGCACGCACACACACACACACACACACACACACACACACACACACACACGCACACAGTGGGGATGGAATGAGTGATCAGCTTCCAGTCTTTTCTGCACTGCATGTTATGCCTACAGTAACTGATCCAGCAGGAAGACGCCACTCCCCACGAATCCACCTCCATTTAATCGATTCAAACTGTTGCTGCATTTGTTCATTTGTTTTCCTTACCCAAAACTTTTTTTGTTGCGCATCTTCTAATGCTAAGCAAAAAAAAAAAAAAGAAAAAAAACATGAACGTTTTTATGCAATTGTGATTTAAAAGGTAAATGTAGCCTGAAATACCATATGTGAACATTAATTAAAAGCTTCATTTGATGCTTTAAAAAAATCGTGTCTTCCTCTTGTCTGACTAAAGAAATGAAACAAAGAAAACTTAATCCTAAATATCTTGTTAGGAATGTTTTAGGACATGGCTAATTTTAAGTACCAGATGTTGCAGGTTGGTCCTGCGTCAAATTGGAGACAGGTTTGGGAAAATGGATGGATAGATGGAATCCATTTTACCATCAAGTGTTACAGGTTGGTCATGCAACAGACCTGTCCAGGGTGTGGCCAATAGTAACCGGTGACTCCATGACTCAAAAACTGATTCAGTAGGTTAGGAAGGTGGATGGAAACCGCAAAATTTACAACTAAATGTTGAAAGTTGGCCCTGTGTCAGATTGGGAACTTGTTAAAGGTGTACCTAAAAAAAACTAATTTGAACCTAATTTCCCCATTGTGGGATTAATAAAAGTATCATTCATCCACACCCTGCCTTTACCCAACAGTGGCCGGGAAAGGCTCTGGCGGTCCAGGGACCCCAAAGGGGATTCAGCGGGTTGGGAAGATAAATGCATGCTGTAAATTGTGATACTAGATGTTGCAAGTCGACCATGCAACGGACTGTTCGACCTGTTCAGGGTGTACCCCTTCTTTACCCAGCAGTTGTTGGGATAGGTTTCAGCAACCCTGTGACCCCAAAAAGATTCAGCTGCTTTGGAAATGAATAAATGGATTTTGCAAGTTAACAATAACAATGGCAAAACTAATCACCTCACACAAAAATCCCTAGTGAGCAAAACAGCCTTTACCTTAGAAACCTTGAAACGTAGCTGTCTATTTTAAGCTCTCTTTTAGTATTTTCTTTATAAACTCAAAATGACTCAAGGTTTGAGCTCAAGTATAAACCTAGCTCAGCATGTTTCACTAAAAAGTTGGAATCAACAAAAATTCACTGGAGATTCTTGTTAAAAACCTGCTTTTAATATTCAAACTTTTTATTGTAAAAACACACATAAATACAGAATGTTATGTAAAAGTGTAAAAACACTGCACTGGCTCAGGTAAAAAAAAAAAAAACACACACACAAAGGCAGAACACTTGCATAGGTCTATACTTCATGGAGGAGTTGCTGTCTTTTTAAGTTTTGGTAGCTTGTAAATCCCTGCAGCCTCTGAATATGCTCATCTCAGAATTTTAGTTTTTTTCTGAATAAGATCTGCCATCTTTTCAATTTATTCTAAGTATTGTAAGGCTGTTTCTCGATATTAGTAGCTTAAGTTTTATTGACTTTTACTCCTGTTAATTAAAAAAAAACACTGATTTTGCAGACAGAAACATTAACTGATTGACTTCAATAGATCCTCCACATGAAACCAGCAAAAATCAAAAGAGCAAGCTGATTCCAATCCTTCTAAGGGTCTTTCAGTGCATCACATGAAGTCCTTCCTCCTCATTACTAGCTCCTCAGCTCCCGCTCCCCAGCTGTCAGGCCCATTCAGTTCCTCTGACAGCAGGGTTGGTGTCGGGGCCGCACTCGTCAGTAATGAGGCATGAATTTAGAGGCACAGTTTCACCCAAATCCTGTTCTCCCACACAACCCTGAGGCATCAAAGGAAGCTGTAGAATATTTGTTCCTGCTGTGAACCCTGACAGCTTTTGTGCCAGAGATCGTGACGCTATCCTGAGCCCTCCAGCTCTTTTTCTTCTGGTTGAACCAGAGGCAGTTCGTTGAGCTCCAGCCAGTTCTGTTAGAAAACCCAGACTCTGTGATGGAAGGCTGTACACGTGCAGGCCGCGGAAAAGCTGTGGCAGCGGCCTGAAGCTACCCGGAGGCTCCGGTGGAAGGGATTCAAACTGCACCAGCATGAACCTTTCACCAGCTCGGCCTTGTAAGCAGTCAGCTAGTATGCAGCTCAGTGAAGCTCCAAAAACATCTGCGCGGTGACATGAAGAGGGGGAGCTTCCCGCTAGGTTCTCCTCCTTACTTCTGTTATTCTCCGTTGGAGTGCCTCTGCTGCAGCTCAGGGCTCCCCACTCTTCAGCTCTGGTCCAAGTCACCTGCGTCAGGACTAGCACTACTTTGCCCCCTTGCCTTTGCAGGCGGTCCAAGCGGGAGTGAAGCCACGGCACAGGGCCAAGGATGCTGAGTTCCGCCTGGCTCCACAGGTCCAGAGAGACGGTGAAGCCCAGAGCCTGCAGAGATGAGCCCAGCTGACACAGCAGACCCGGCAGATCCTGCTCGTTTTCATCGGGGGGGTACAGCAGAACCACGTGGCCACCACCCACAGCACCTGGCACAGAACAAACTGATTAGATTTATTGCAAAAATTAAACTACAAATAAAACCTGATTGAACATAAAAAGCATCACAAAAATGATGTTAAAAAAGTAACTTTTAAACACTTACATTAACTGATTCAGAAACAGTTTGAAACATGGTAACAAAGTGTTTCATACTTAAAATGTGTAAAGTCAACCAACAATACTGTTTCTGCAGGGAAAGATGTAGTAAAATACCAAGCGAAACTTCTAAATAACACGATTAGGATCAGACATTTACGGTTCATCTAAATATGTTACACTTTGTAAGGTTAACAGAAATAATCAGTAATAGACATAATAAACAGAATAATCATCAATAATCATCATAAACAGAATAAAAAAAGGGGCAGTGAGAGGCTCCTTCACCTTTTTTTAAAAGAGCAAATTGCAAATTGCTAAATGTAAAGTACCTTTTTTAATTCTAAACTTGTTTTTATAAAGTATTATAAAACTGAAATGAATATTTTAATAAAGAAAATGTTATGTGCCATTGCAGGTCAATGGCTGTTCGACCTCCCAACCCTACAAGTTACACACATTTTCATTTTTATTTGAATAACCCTCCGGTCATGTCAGGGTCAGATTTGATTGATTTACAACCTAAAACCCTTATAAATATTGTTTTTTACACCTGATTGCCTCAAGACTTTATAATAACCTTGACACTAAAAACTTGAGTAATGATCACTTCTTTCATTTCTTTTGTTCCTGTCCCTCACTTAAAACAACTTCTAGATAAAATAGTGTTTAATGTCTTCCCACAGACCGGACTGCGTGAACCACATCTGCCAGATCAGGGGTGCTCATTATGTCAAAGGATGTGACGGTAGATCTCAGGCCATCAAAGATGAAATAACATATATATATATATATATATATATATATATTTTTTGAGAAAACAAGTCGTCAGCAAATCCTCACCGAGTAACGCGTCACTTGTTTGACATGAAGAACGGCTAATTGAACATCTTCTGAAACATACGTCACTGCGTTTAATAACATTGTGCGCACTTTTTTCTTTCTTTCTTCTCCTGGCATGCAGCGGGGCTTTTGCTCTCGATTGGAAGTGAGTCCAAGACGCCTGTCTGACCCAGCTGTCCTACCACGGCACCTGCTACCGGGTACACGGTTCCTGCTCGAGGGATTGTGCTTCTCAAGCCTTGTCCACGGACAAGGAGCCGCTGTTTGCTCAGCCGTGGTTCAACCAGGCGCGCCTTAGAAATGTCATGCGTTCCCCCATAATACGGTTTAAAACAGAGCGTGAAACGCAATTGTCACTGCTTTCTGGTTTAATAATAAAATGTAAAATGCCTTATCTGTTCTAATTATGTATTACTACAGAAAAAAAAATAGAGCAGTGAAAACACAATGGTCAGTTTTGACCAGAAGCACTTTAGTAAAGGGGCATAGGGTGAACATGACCAAAAGGTTGAGCTTAACCTCTGCACCTACTCTGATAAAATTAGTTATTTTTTGGTAAATCTACCAATGTATTGCATAGTATGATTCCCAATTTTGATGTGTCTTCAGGCTAGTAAGGTAATCTGCTTATCTCTTGATGTAAAAGACAAACACTGACAGTTCCTTTGATTGAGCGAGTTAGTTAAATGACTTCAATGTAAGCCTTGACAGGATGAATGCTGTTTAATGGAGAACGTCCACATGTCTGTTTCAGATGTGTTTTCATAATGTGCAAAGCAGAGAAAAACGTTTCAGCACAAATGCGTTGGCAGTGAAGTTTTGATCTTTTAATGTGTAGAGTTCCTTTCATATGGCTTCCTAAATGTTATGTGTCTACTCAGTGTGGAACCAAAACCAGACAGAAGTTTGTCCTACCTTTCACATCATCTTCTTTCAACCATTTCCAAACGTACCCTAAACAAACAACAAAGTTCCCTTTTTGTTATTTGATAAGGATTCTTTTCAATTGCTCTGAATAAACGACTTACCTTTCAGGATGCCTTGTGCAATGTAAGCTCCAAGCATGGCTAAACACATCAGTGGAAATCCAATGAGCAGAGGAAGGATCCATCTCACCCGAGACTCTGGGGGAAAAAAATTAAAACTTTACAGCAAACAAACGATTTTCTGAAAACAAACCTTGGGCATCGTGTTTTTAAAGATAATATAGGTTTAGAATATAACTCCTGAATTATTTTTCAAAAATTGTTAGCAAATGGTGTGAACAATAACTAATAGTCTTACTTGAAAATGGACACTGGGGTTCAAAGTTTGACTCCACTCCATGTGTCTTCATCTAAAGAAAACCCCATTTAAAAAGAAGGCAAAGGTTAGTATGTTTACGTTGAGCAGAAGTTACATTTTGTAACACATAATAAATGATCATTTATTGTTACCTGAACACAGATCAGAGGTTGGCGAGACACACTGAAGTCCCCTACTTGCTAGAAAAAGAGGAAAGGAACAAAAAAAAATCTATGAAAATAAATACTCTAAATACACAGTTGTTGGTCAGAAAACTAGCTCATAGTTTATTCTGGTTAAAAACTAAATTTTGTTTAGAAAAAATTTTCATCCTAGTTTAATTTGTTATTTTTAACTGCTGTAAAAAAAAAGGGATGTCATTCCTATGTCTTGTTTTTTAGTCATAAATGATAATTAAAAACAAGTTTGATTGGTGTATTGTGCAATAGCTGTCTTTAACTGGTTAACTGTCTTTGAATTTAATGTCAGTAAAGTAACTGTGCTTTGAGAAAAACATAAAGCTGTCAGTATACACATTTAGTTAACAGAAATCTGCAACACTTAGTTATTTTGAAAAAAAAAATATGGCTGTATGGTTACCATACTGGATAATTTTCTTTATGTCTAAAACGCCATGCGAGTCCTCCCTCTTACCCAGTGTGCACCATGTCCAGCCGTCCAACCGCCCCCAAGCTTCTGTCTGGAGCCAATCAGTTCCTTACACTGTCCTCCTTCAAAGTTTTTCGTGCAGAGCCACAGCTCTGCCTCCAGGACACAGGGAGAGGTGACATTCCAGGTCAGGGCTGTGCCTTTGCCTCTTACCTGAGACTCCACCACAGTTAGAGACACATGAGGCAGCATTCTTTTAAGGGCATCTGCCAAAAGAAACCGTGCTTAGCTGAATAACTGTAAACAAGTCAAACTGAACTTGACATGAGAATGTGCAACTCATGTACCTTGATCCCTTGCAAAAGGGCAATACTTTCGTCTCACGTCTTTTCCTTTCCACCACAACTGCAAACAGATACTCTTATTTTATTCGGTTTAAAAAAAATTGATAAATTGCTTCCCGTCTTGTCAGTTAACGTGTCAGCTACCTCAAAGCACAGGCATGGTGCAATGTAATCGGATGTTATTGTCACTTCACTCTTCCCTATGGGCTGAGAAAGATGGCACAAAAGTGTTAAGACAGCCCTGCAGATGCAGCATAATGTCTGAGCAGTTCAGCTTCCAACTTACCCAAGTGAGATCCCTTTTAGGTAATTCATTCCAAAGCACCTGCAGGAAGAGTTCTTCCTCTTTGGAATTGGTGTTTTTCAGTTGCAGTCGGATTAGATTTCGGTCATGCTCACACACCACTACAATGCGGGGAGCTGAGACAGGCACATTACACAGTCATTTTTCAATTTGCATTCATTTTTGTTTATCTGTGAATGCCAATTCATAACCCAAGTCAACTCAAAATGCTATAAAAATTAAGGAAAAACAGAAAAAAAAGACCGACCAATATTTTATTTTTTAAACAATGTTTAAAAGTCAATTTGTTCTACATTGGTTGGGATTGTTATTATTCCGTTTGGGTTGGGGCCAGACAAAAAAACCAACATACATTTTAGCCTAATTTAATTTTAATCTAAATAAGTGATCAACATATATATACTGCAAGGAATCTTTAGTAGTGACAATGTCATGGCAAAATAAATATAAAAACTAAAACTTTGCATTAGTGCTCATTATCTATGTTGATTTATACATACATGGAATGCCTGTTCAATTGAGCTTTCATTTTTTCAATTGAAAGACTTGATGAGGATTTTTCTGAGCTATCTAGATAGAAATCAACCTTTCCTATTCTCTAAGAACACCCACAGGCATCAAGCATGTTACACAAAAGATGATGACTTTTTTCAAAAATAAGTGTCCATTTTTTAGAATGCTGCTGTATAGGGTTATTTTAACACAAGTTGTACATCACAGCCACCTGGAAAGAAATTATATTTCATTACTGCAAATGAATGTGCACTCCTACCTTCACATAAAGTGATATTCTCACTGAGGTTCATGGAACAAACTGAAAAGAAAAAAGCAGGAAATGTTCAATTCAAATATCGATTTTGTTTTATTTTTTATAAAGTTATTGCACTTACCTTCTTCTAACGGTGGAATTGTGATATTCTGCACAAAGTCCATGTTCTTCGATTGTGCAACCACCACAATATTAATGCCAAAATCCACTTGCTCTGTCAGTTGCAGCTGCATATGTAAGAAATGTAATCATTCCATGAACTCTTTGCATTATTTTCACAGTGGTTTACAAAAACTCAAACAAATATTACAAGTTCTTGTGGTAGAAAATGTGGTAGAAAATTTTAAACTTTGTTTGAAAAGAGCATACAGCAAAACCTAATCTTGTTTGTTTGTTTTTTTTGTTTTTTGTTTTTAAATGATTCACATGTACCCTCACTGGCCACTTTATGAGGCACATTTGTCCAGCTGTTTGTTAACACAAATTTCTAATCAGCCAATCACATGGCAGCAACTTGATGCATTTAGGCATGTAGACATGGTCAAGACCGTTTGCTGCAGTTCAAACCGAGCATCTCAATGGGGAAGAAAGGTGACTTTAGTGACTTTGAATGTGGCATGGTTGTTGGTATCAGACAAGCTGGTCTGAGGATTTCAGAAACTGCTGGTCTGGTGGGATTTCAACCCACAACCATCTCTAGGGTTCACAGAGAATGGCCCAAAAATGAACAGATAAACAGATTGGCACCATGGATGTGAAGCCGACAAATCTGCAGCAACTGTGTGATGCTGTCATGTCAATATGGACGAAACTCTCTGAGGAATGTTTCCAGTACCTTGTTGAATCTATAACCATCAAGAATTAGGGGAGTTCTGAAGACAAAAATAGTGTCAACCCGGTAATGGATAGGTGTACCTGATAAAGTGGCCAGTGAGTGTAGTTTCAAATGTATTTAACTATGTCAGGTCACATCAATCTTTAATTTATGTCAGTTACTTGTTAGTTTCTTTTTCTGACTGAGGTTTTTGAGTAATTATGAAATCTTCCAGGTTAAGGTGCTAAAGGCACATCACTCAACTAAATAAAAAAAAGAGAAAATAATATTTTACCATAAGAGGGTTCTTGGTGGATGATTGGTTTGATATCGGTTGAGCTGGTTTGAAGCGAATTACCCTACAGACAGATGTGGCAACTGAGCTAAGGCACACCTTCACCAAATCTGTAATAAAGGCAGCAAAAGAAAAGACGTGCGACAAGGTGTTTTTTATTTTTTTTCAGATAGAGTCAAATTTCTGTTCAGTAAGAATGCTCAAACTAACCACTTCCTTCAAAAACTTCCATTTTTCATACCTCTTTCTTCATTGTCATCACCTGACTCCTCAGAAATGTCCTTTAAAACATCTTCCTCTGCAAAGACATGTAGAAATGCTTTAAGATTACCTTAAAAAAAGCTGTTTTGAAACAGTGACAAGCAAAGAAAGGAATTTAGAAACCACAAAACTAGAGTTCTTATAATGTAATTAAAGGCAAAGCAAAAAAAACAAATACTCTGTTATTTAGGAGTATAAATGAGGCCATTAGTAGAGATTTAAAGTGAAACCAAAAGTTTCCACTCTGCAATTTTAAGCCACAATGTCAAAGATTACAGATACCTTGGAGGGTGAGGTTAATAAGCAGACAGGGTTTATAGTTTTCTGTTTGTGAACGGCAAAGAGTAGCTTTCAGCTCCATTTTAGCCACATCCAGCGAAGAGTTTGGATCAGGCAGTGCAGGAGAAAACTGATTTTCTGCAGAATGAAAGACCTCTGCATTAGACAAACATGTCATCGTGAAAACATAGTAATTATTTTGTGGATATGCAGCACTAGTTACCTGCTTCTAAACTGCAGTTAATGAAGCCCTGCAGAAAAAAAAATGTTGAAAGAATTTAATTGACTCATCATTTATGTTCATATTCCAGTCTTCTCATTTAAGTACCATAAACTTAATCCATTCTTTTTTACACATTACATAAAAAAATGTTTTTTTTTTTCAGCTCAAGCATAAGAACCTACAAACAGAACAGAAAGTCTGTTTCAATTTTCATTAAATGCAAATTGCAAACTGTGTTGTCAACACACCATGTACACTTTTATGTTTCGCGTCCATGGGGCGTGTCCCATTTTTGGATATTTTGAAAAACAGCCAGAGAAATACAAACAGGACAGCTTTCACAATGGTTCCCTTTCATTGAAACCTTCGTGTGAGCTGCCAGCCCCTTTTCCACTGTGACAGACCCTTAAGTCCCCTTCCCACTGAGGAACTTTAATTTGGAATGCCTCTCATGAACAGCTGTTGACCAGCCCTAAGGTGCTTTGTAAAATTCCGTTTCTGGGTCCTGGCAGCTGCAGTTTTAAATAAAAACAATAGAAGCCTAGTTTGTTGGTTTTTTTTAACAGAGCCAAAGTCCTAAAATGACCCCCTGTAAGCAAATGTTTCATAAGAGGAGGAAAAGAGGAAGCAACTCATGAACGCATTCGTGTGAAGAAACATAAAGGCTCATGACCATACTATGCTATTCCAAATCCCCCTAAAAAAGTTGGCTGTCTTTTTCTTTTTCAGAATAGAGCTGAAATGTACAAAAATAAAGTTGTTGCATGGGTCAATTCAGTCGTCATTTTTTCACGATACGTTAGTAAGCAGTTGGTCTGAATTAACGGTTCAATGGCCAATCAGGAGTGAGTTTGTTGGAGGTCCACAGCTCTACCGCCGAAAGTGGGCCCGGGAAAATATGGCAAACAAAGGTTTCGAGGTTGGAGGTGGGGGCCAGCGAGCATCACATGCTTTTAACAAGGCATCTGATGGGCCAGTTTATAACTTGAATAACTTGCAATAAAAAAGTTTATGAAATAAATTAGGATTAACAAGAATGTGTAAAAAAAATAAAGGTAGCAGAGCAAGAATGGTTGTTCTGACAAACATAGTGGCTGAATATCAGCTGTTTATTTATCTTCTTCTTGGAGCCAGCAGGTACTTCGTATCTGGAACGCCAGGGGGGAGGAGTTACTCAGTCCAGTTTTCATAAACAATGGTGCACACAAGAAACTAAGTGGTTATTGCACACAGGAGACCTTTTCAGAGTCAGTTACCTGAAAATTACATTACGTGAGCCGCTTTTTATTTTACCTTCTGACTTGCCTACAAAAACCTTGCAGCTTTGCTCGCTCGGACTCACAGTTATGTCATCTCTGAACGTCACCCAAAGCGAGTTCTAAAGTCATGTGGTTTGTTTCAGCAGGGTGATACACCAGCTTTGATCAACTGGTGCACTGCACATGAGTTTCTGTCTCGTGCGCATGAGAAACCTGTCCCTATTTTTTTTTTTTTTGAACTTCTATGTCCCTTTATATTTATTTAGGAATTTGATGCCCAGCCCTAGTCCATCCACTCCCTTTGAGTACAGGCATGTTTGCATCTTTAGCATTTGCATACAGCATATTGCACAACATGTTCGCTCAGTAGTTGAACATGTCAACTTCTGAGTGAAATATTGAGGAACATACAGAGAACTTTGAGAGTGCTTTTTCTACAACCCATAAAGCTGTGGTTGGTCATAAAAATGTTCGGGAATTAACAGCAAAACATTGAGCGACTCAGCTCCAATAACTGCTAATGCCTGTGGGTCTTAAAATGAAAAAAATAACGATCTCAGAAGAGCTTTTTATATATTTTGTTAAAACCAAAAGCTTCTGTTTTCTAAATTCTGAAACTTTGCATTCATGATTTGCTGACATCTAGGTGAATTTTTATACAACTAATCGTTTTACTTTGATGACTAAATTATATTACCATAGTTGACTACTGATTTGAGGAGCTTGAAATGCAGCTGTGAGTTGCAAAGCACTGAAATTGGCAGGTCTAATGACTGCAGGTAAAAATATATCAGTTTTTTTATTTTGATTTGTAACAGTAAACCAAATTTAAAAAAAAAAAAAAAACCTTTATAAGCATGTAAATATTACAAGACAGTTTCGAAATACAGGTTCTTCTGCTCCACTTAGTCATCTGAAGCAAACTACCTTGGAAATGGAGCAAAGAGATAAGGTGTCTTTCCTAGACACAACAGTTAATAAATAATGGGCATTAAACTCGTATCAGCGTGTGTGTGAATGTGTGGAAATTCATGTCGCTGAAGTTGTGTTAAAAACCCAACACCTGACTGAAAATACTCATATTAAAATAATTATTTCACCAAAATCATGTAGAAAGTGTTCTCATTTTATCAGTGCTATAAAGTCAGTGCTTTGTTATGTTGTAAAAAATACATACATTCAGTCTTTCTGTAAATATTCCTTTTTGTTGTTGACAGAAAACTAAAAAAATAACTTCTCTTTATCATTCAAACCATTACACGTGCCAATAATCACATACTTTCTTTCTGGCTTTGAGCCATCCTACAGAATGAGTACAACAACAAAAAGCACAGTTGTTTAATATCATATTTCATAACTTCATTACAACCAAATTGGATATTTTGTAGGTTACGTTCCTCATTGTTTCCCAAGTCTTCACACTCACTGCAGCAGGCAATTTGCAAGCATTTTTTTTAAACTAATGTGGCCACTTTTAAAAAATGCAGAAGAAAGCTGAGGAATGCACCAGTAGAGCACAGAAAATACACTCAGGAAGACCTCAAACATGCTGTCCTGACAGGACCAACTAATCACCAGTTTCAGTTCAGTTTTAATACCAACAAACTAAAGCAGTCACCTTAACCCACTTCACTTAAGGACAAAAAAAGCCAATAATTAGTTTTAATACGTTAGTAGCCTCTTTGTTTGTTTATCGAGCACAGAACTTGTAATTGAAACAAGATATGGCTCTTATACAACATTCCAAATAGTAATTTAATGCCATTTTTCTCTAAAGCACGGTTCGGTCAGCATGTCTTTTGGCTTTGTGACAACAAATTTGCATTGCTTTGGACCAAAGCCAGTTAGACTTCATGGTGCCCCCTCTAAAGCAGGCCTGGAGCACGCAATTCTTCTAGATAGTAACTTCTGTCAGAATCCTAATGTTTTTAAATCATTACTTAATACTGGAGTGCGTAGTGCCAGCTCAGCCTCCTCTCCTGTCAGCTAATTCAACTAGAGGGGGATCAGCTGACAGGTCAAGTCTCCAAAAAAAAAAAAGGTGTTCGATTTGACAAGACAAAGGATCAGATAATAAACCTGACACTTGAAAACTGAACAAAGCGCGTCCTGCTGCCAAAGCTGAACAAAAACAGGCTTCAACTTGAGGAAATATGACAAGCTCAGAAATACAACTATTTCAGTTATTTTCAGAATGAAAATTTTTCAAAAATAAATCCCAACCTTGCAGGTGAGCATTGTGTTGCCCTGTGGAACAATGAACACCTCAAGTGATGCTTTCAAAGACCTCACTCAGTTTTGGACTTCTACCAATGGGCAAAAATGGGCAAACAGTAATTAGGAGCCTATTTTGGGGACGTTTGAGTTTCAACATCATTCAAAAACTATGAGACATCTCTCCAAATACTTGAAAAAACTGAAAAAACAAGGGATGAACTGCATTAGACTGAACCCTTTTGCCTTAGGAAAATGGTTCAAAAAAAGGAATCAGCTTTAGGCAGCACACCTAATTAAATATCTTGAATATTTTTCCTAAAAGTCTTGGTTAAACTATTAGAAGTACAGGTTAAAAAATGTTTAAAGAAAAGCCCTGAAATGGCTCCATTTGTTTTTGTATTTTTTTTTAAGATACTAGACTATTTGGGCTTTTTGTTATGTTTTTAAATCCAGTGGCTGCTGCACAATTTCTATTTTTTAGTTTGAAATGGGTCTGGTATTATTTTGTAGACCTTTACCACCTTGCTGGATTGAAACCCACAATCCCTTTACCACTACAAGTTTAAAGTCTTATTTTAAAAAGTTTTTAATTAACAACAAACTCCAAGAAACTACTAATAAGTCTGATAACAGTAGGCCAGTTAAGTAGAAAGAGACAAATTATTGACAACCTTCTTCAAAAACAACAAGGCAGTCCTCCCGACTCATGGAGCAAAACAACGACACAGCATGACACTCCCACCACCATGTTTCACCATGAGCTTTAACAGTTTAAAGCTTTTTTTCCAAGAAAGACCAGCAACTATGTGTACAAGTGTTTTTTTTAGATAAAAATTCTTTGACTAAAGTTTCTTGCTCTGATTTTAAAATAATAATAATAATAATAAAATTTCTTTCTAAAGTTTCATGTTCTGTTCTTAAAAAAGTCAAGGTAAGAGCGGTTTTAGCGGCAGTTACACACTTGTAAGTGGCTTCATATCCATGATGTCAGATGTCGTTTTTCACCCCCTTTGGGATGGCATTAGATATGAATCTTCAATTGAAAATAAACTAAATGCAGTTCCAAAGTATTTGGGTGGAATTTACTGGAAGCAGTAGTTTCTTAACCCTCTCTTAAACAGTGACATTCCTGACAGATATTCCCACATGGCAGTCTGGCAGCATGTTGGCTCATGCAAAACTATATTTAGGCACGGGCAATGGAAAGAACAACAAGGCACACACAGGTGTGGAAAAATGTTCCAAAATACATTTTTAAACAGAATTTCCTTATAATGACTAATTGTGTCTCATTAACCCACGTGCTATCCTATGCCCCCCCCCCCCTTACATTGCCTGTTCTCCCTACCATGAAAAAGGTGGATAAAGGTGAAGAGGATTTCATGTAATCCATGGACACCAGTGAAGATCACAAATCATTTGATTGAAGAAAAAAGGTTCAGCGCACTGTCTAGTGGGTCTAGATGACCCAACTCCCAATGTTAAAGTGCCTAGGATAGCACAAGGGTTACAATATTTTTATAAGTATTTAAAAAATATATTCTACATTTGCTGGTAGAAGTGGGATAGAGTGACATCACACTTCAGCGTTGATGAAGTTACCTGGCTGCAGGTGAGCTCAGGGGGGTTCTCGATGACGTCTTGTAGAGCGTCCGCCGCCACAAACAGGCAGAAAGGCAGCAGCGACCACAGCGCGGACGCGCCGCGCGGACCCGGGAACACGGACATGTCTGGCAGTGAGCCTCTGTTGCTGATCAATCCTCCCCGTTTCTCTCCGTGCTCGGTTCCTCTGCTGCACCTTATTTCCAAGAGCGCTTCCAAGAAGAAAAAAAACCCCTGAAACGTCCAATCACTGTTCTGCTCCACGCCCCCTCCAGATGATTGACAGCCTGGGAAGTGCGTGCGTCAACAGCTCAGGTGAAACGGTATAATCCCTGGAACCACGTTAAACCCGTCAGGAACAACTTTCATCTAAATAAAAATCCTCATGTAGATATGATTTAAACCTGAGCAAAGAGACACACAAAGACGATATTTATCTGGTACTTCATTCCTTAATCCTTTAAAGACCCACTCCAGTGAAAACGTGTGTTTTAACATGCTCTTGTGGTATTTTTCTGATGATGGAAGACATAAATAAAAAATTTAGGCTTAAAATTTAGTTTCTGAGTATTTCGTTATTCAAATCGTTGTGAATCAGGAGCAGACAGAAAAATGTTGTTGAAGAAGCCTGTAGCAGTGATGCAGGTGCTACTGTGTGCAGCCCAAAAGCTCCCTGCTCCGCTCCATTTCTATTCATCCACTTGAAGATTCATCACCATAAGAGGGGTAAGATAGTGGGATAGAATGTAAACAAAGGGATGATGGGAAATGAACACAGGCTTACTCCTCACCCACAACTCAGAGGTGAATTTCTAATGGACTCTTGCCGCCATGCAGAAACTATGTCCTGGAAAACAGCATGTTTTCCTTTTTCTGTGCTAGAAGGCATAATAGTGATTAAAAGAGTACTGGGAACAATTTTGAATTCGATACAAAATGACTGGAGTGAGAGTTTAAAAGATGAATAATTTTGTGAGACTCTGAATCTGCTTCTTGTTGGTTACAAAAAGCACAAAAATGTAAAAAATATATTCTTTGATTATATCTCGTGTTTTTTTTTACATGGATAAAGGAAATGATATGAGCAGTTCCTGAAAATGAATCGTCAACAAAAAAGACTGTCAAACCTTTAAAAGGGAAACATGTGAGAGCAGGATCTTTACTTCCCTCCAATACTGCACTTTCACAGCTGCACAAATGAATGTCTTTTGTGTCATTACAAAACGCACAAGCTAGCCTATTGGTTTGCTTTGGCAATGAAATGCTTAAAAATGTTGATACTTTTTAAATGTATAATAATATATAATAATAATAATTGTTTTCTCACCTGATTCTTCTTTTTTTTATTTTTATTTTTTTTTTTTTACAAAAAACGCTTAACTTCCCTTCCTTCTAACTGGGTTAACCTTTGAAATAAATGTTATGGTGGAGTTCTCCTTTGACTATTTCAAACACATTTTAACTTCCTGAACATGAAATGTTCAATTTCAACCAAATTACTGGAAAGTTTTTTTTTTTATTTACAAACACTTATTTTCTATGTAACACCTTTCTGTTTTTAGTGTCAGGGGTTCACAGGAACCCAAACCATCTGACAGTGAGCAGGAGGTGGGGTGAATTCTGGACGGGTCCCAATTCATCACAGAGACAATCACACACTTTCACTTATTTCACTTATTCACTTATTTTAACAGAGCCCGTATAGCAGTAAACCATTATTATTAGTTTGAGAATTATTATGATATGAGCAATGTCAAATCCGAATGGAAAAGAAAAGTCAAAAATTTCCAGTCAAAGCTATGTGTTTGATTACTGAATTGTTGCTGTTGTGTAAAGACTGAGAAAAAGAGGTTTGGAGCTTCATAACCAGCTTCTGAATACTCTTAAAAGTGTGTAAAATCACATTGCACAACCTAATTTGACAATGAACCTCATTCTTAAGTACATATTTACATTATTACTTACACTGACCAAAAATATAAACACAGCACTTTTGTTATTGCTCCCATTTTTATGGTATGAACTCAAAGATGTGAAACATTTTCCACATACACACAATAACCAGTTCTCTGGAATATTGTTCACAAATCTGTCTAAATTTGTGTTAGTGAGCACTTCTCCTTTGCCAAGACAATCCATCCCACCTCACAGGTGTGCCATATCAAGATGCTGATTAGACGGCATGATTATTGCACAGGTGTGCCTTAGACTGACCACAAGAAAAGGCCACTCTGAAATCTTCAGTTGTATCACACAGCACAATGCCACAGATGTCGCAAGTTTTGAGGGAGCGTGCAATTGGCATGCTGATGAAGGAATGTCCACCAGAGCTGTTGCTAGGGAATTGAATGTCCATTTCTCCACCATAAGCGGTCTCCAAAGACGTTTCCGAGAATTTGGCAGCACATCCAACCGGCCTCACAACCGCACACCACATGTGACCACACCAGCCCAAGACCTCCACATCCAGCATGTCCTCCTCCAAGATCGTCTGAGACCAGCCACTCGGACAGCTGCTGAACAATCGGTTTGCATGACCACAGAATTTCTGCACAAACTGTCAGAAACCGTCTCAGGGAAGCTCATCTGCATGCTCGTTGTCCTCATCGAGGTCTCAACCTCACTCCAGTTCGGCGTCATAACCGACTTGAGTGGGCAAATGCTCACATGCGATGGCGTCTGGCACAATGGAGAGGTGTTTTCTTCACGGATTAATTCCGGTTTACACTGTTCAGGGCAGATGGCAGACAGCGTGTGTGGCGTCGTGTGGATGAGCGGTTTTCTGATGTCCATGTTGTGGATCAAGTAGCTCATGGTGGTGGTGGGGTTATGGTATGGGCGGGCATATTCTATGGGCGAAGAACACAGGTGCATTTTATTGATGGCATTTTGAATGCACAGAGATACCGTGACGAGATCCTGGGGCCCATGGTTGTGCCGTACATCCAACAATATCACCTCATGTTGCAGCATGATAATGCACGGCCCCATGTTGCAAGGACCTGTACACAACTCTTGGAAGAGGCACTTAATGTGGCTACAGGAATTTTCTATATGCAATGCAAAGCTCGTTTCTGCATTGTAAAATGGTTAATGAGGGGTTGAGTGATTCAGACGTAGCGCTACAGAAGTCCTGGATGTGTAATGCACGGTCCGCCACCATTTAACAAACATAAAAAGCAAACCCAGTAGTCGTTTATTTAAGAACACTTTATTCAAACTTCTTTGCATTGCTCTGCATTGAAACGCCTGCAACACCAACATAAAGACATCTCTGTGCAAACAGAGAACTGAACAAATATGTTCCCAAAGAGGTATTATGTATACAGATCCACACAGGCTCATCAGTTTTTTAGTTAAAGCTGTTTTGCATAACATTTTCTGTTGGCTTTAATTGTATTATGAAGGTGAAAGGGAAAGGTGATGGAAAGTACCGCTGTTGAGACCTTCGTCTTCTAATGCTCTGAGATTTTTGTCTACAACAGCTGACCTGGATATATTTGTTTGATACTTGCCTTCCCTGGATCCCTTCCCAGATGTTTTATTACAGTATTTTTATGTACTGACTGAGGTGCAGCATGAACTCTTCAAGTTTAATTTGAAGTAGCGTGTGTGCAAAAGCAGCTCAGCTGCTGACGAACAGCAACATTAATGGAGTGGCAGTAAAGTAGCACGTTTGTACTATAAGACCCTGAAATATTTACAATTTACTTAGTAAATAACCATCATGCCACTTCTTGGGCCTCTGGCATTCCTCAAAATAATTTCAGAGACAGCTTTGTCTGTTTGGAAAGCCCTATGCAAATCAGCAGGTTTCTGTGGAAAAACAGTTCCATCTGTGAGTTTTGTCACCTTTGCTGTAACCTTATTTATAATATTTCAACGTAAAAAGAAAATATTATTTGGAAGATCATCTCCATGGTGGCTGACATTTACAGAGATAAGAATCAGCTGTGGCTTTAGTCCCAAAAGTCAAAACTCAAGAGATGGGGCAGTGTTGATCGCTCCTCATTATGCAAACAAGTGATAATGAATACCTCTGATATGCTCAACTGTAGAACGGGCTCCAATTTCTTCGAGGATCGTGTTTCCAGTGTAACAAAAAAAGTCTGGCACGTGAAACTTGAGATCAAAGCTCCTCTCTTCTCCATGGCGACTCCTGAAGGAGCTCCTGCTCGTGTACGCTTCCCAACTGCAACTTGAACCTGCTCCGTTTCTGGCCTGATGTCATTTTTGCCGATGACGACAGGCTCTGTCCTTTCATCTGGAGCAGCAGCGTTTGCAGCCGTCGAGCCAGCCGCCGTGCCAGCCACGTCGACAACAGCTTAGACGGGAGTCTGGGCCACTGGAGCTCACCCCTCTCCATCCCCAGCTCCTGCACTAAACCACTGAAATCTTGAGGTAAACAGTACCGAGAGATGCCTCTAAGGTCTTTTGGGATGTCCTTGCTGTGGCAAAGTCCCTGGAAATAGACAATGGCAACTTGTTGATTTTTGCAGCCCTGCAGTGTTCCTTCCAGAGAGGCCAGAGCTGCCACAAACACAGGTCCCATCACTGCAGACGGCTTCTTCTCTGAGAAGCGGTCTTCTTCATCGCTATCCTTTTTTCTTGCCGCTGTTGTTGCTTGTTTCCATTTTCCCTCCTTTCTAATGTCATTGTTCAAAAGCTCTTCCTCCTCTGCTCTGATTTTTTCATGTCTCGGATCTGCTTTTCTGGACTCTGCAGTTCTTTGGTTCATACTCATCTCCAGCCTCCACCTCTCATAGGTCTTCTTGGCATCAGGGCTCCAAATGATCAGCACTTTTCCTTGTGCCTTGCAGACAGCTTCCCACTGTCCATACAGCCAGGGAACTGGACCCAGATCTGCCACGCCAGCTCTGCTCTCAGACGGCTTTTGGGAGCTTTGGGCCCAAAGTGCCGTGTGCACCGTGGCGCCCAGCTTTCCATTAAGGATCGAGGCCAAGGCGCAGACAGCAGAGACATGCATGGACTGATCTGATGAACACACAAGCAGCAGCGGCCTCTGGATAACCAGCCAGTCTGCATAGAAAACAACAAGATAGGATCAGATGGTGGAGTCAGGCAAGCTCCCAAAGGCAGAGTTTGGCCGAATTGTGGTGCCTTAAACCGAGACATCACAACTAACCTTCGGTTACACTTTTGATGACACGCCGGATAACCAATCCAAGAAGCAGAAGAACAACAGCAGACATGAAAGCTGTCGCCGCAAACGTCCCACATCTGTTGCGCGTGTCTGCAGGAGAAACAGACAACAGCGGGACAGTTTACTTCAAGCACTTGTGCATTGCAGTCTTCAAGTAACCGTGATGGTAAACTAGTGCACAAAAGTTTAAGCACACTTACAGTCCAAGCACAGAATTCTTCGTCCAATAAGATCTGATTTCCACACCTTGATTGAAAAAAAAAAAAAAACAGGTCAAACTTTAATATTCGGAGAGTAAAAATAAACTCTCAGCATACAAATGTGGAGATTGTTTTTTACCTGAACACAGGGCTTCTCATCAATAAGGTAAACGGGAACCTCTATGCTTTTCTTGGAAACACTTTTCTTTAAATTGATATAAAAAAAAGACACTTATAATCCAGTCACAGATTATAACAATCCCACATCACAAGTTAGATTGTTTTCTTAAAATCAAGACCAAAATGTTGAGAAAATGAATTCACCGTCACCACAGCAAACCTGTTAGATGATTTACTAAATATTATTTCAAGTAAGAGTTGCTCAACAGTCTATGATTGATCTTATTTGCTATCTGGAATTTATACCCCATTATATAATTCCAAAGAATTATTTTATAATGACAGATTTCAGATTTTCTCTTTATTTTTATTCAAAGCACACCCTATCAGTATGTGTTTTTATGTGTTGAGTCTATCAAGTTGTTGTCCTGATGAAAAAACAAAGCCTTCTATATTTTCTATTTTTTTCCCGTATGATCTATTTCTTTTTTCCTCAGTATATAAAGCATCGGAGTGAGCTTCTACAGAGCACGGAAAAACTTCTGCACACCCTACAAAAGGGCTCCTCTATGTTCTACTAAACATTAAGTTAGGAAAAAATAAATAAAGTTTATGTAAGTACTTTAGTTTTTCCTTTTTTTCTTAAACTTTAAACTAGGGCTGCATGATCTGAGCTAAACTTGCGATATGCGATATGAGTGATCAATATTGCAATAATGATATAATTTGCGGTAGATAAACAAATAGCAAAACAACCAAAAACATCATTACCATTTCATTGCAACAGTTTGACTTTTGCGATATGGATATTGCACTGCTTGATATTACGATAACGATAAATTTGCGGTATATTGTGCAGGCCTACTTTAAACTCATTTTTACCCTCTCTACAGTCGGCTTTTACCTCGCTCCATTCTACTAATCAAAATCTTTGAGGTAAGGTTGACGCTGTCCTATTCTTTTCTCATTGTGCATAGATTTATCCCTTTATAGCTATGTATTATTTTTACATTCCGTGTATGTTGCTGTCAATCAGAATGAATGGTTAAAACATAAATGTGACAAAAAGTGACAAGACATTCATGACATATTTTAGTGAAAAACATAAATGTGTGTTGCCGTTTTGTTTTTCTTAACCCTAAATGTATCAAGATAATAGGGTTTGGTGTGCACTAATACATAAGCAATTACACATGCATATCTAACTTAGTAAAACTCAATTGAATTGTTTTATTTCCATGAATATTGATACTCACCATTGCTACTGAGTGGACCGACCCCACCGGTGTGCATCCCACTTCAGTAAGAACACAGAGCTGAGCTGAAAAGTTCCCTGGAGCAGAGGAAGTGAGATGCACCACCATGCTCTGCCTTCCTGGACCAATATCTGCCTCCCAACCAGGTATCTCTACGATGGTGGAGAAAAACATGCAGGTAAGCTAAGGACAAGTGCTGAGAAATATCATTTTAGTTCTGACTTACCATTCTGGTAAAGGCAGGAAATGTTATGTTTGTCTTGTAAAGAAAACTAAAAAAGAAAAAAAAGAGTAATTCCTAAAAAAAATGGATGAAACAATATATCTCTGAAGGAAAAAATATGGAAGATGCTTACCTTCACACACATCTGAGGATGAATGTCAACACCAGAGGTGTTAAACATCTGCCAAAGAGATTGAAGCGTGTTTAATCAGAGCATTAATTATTCTTTAGGAAAGATAGTTTCCATTTCCAAAGATGTTACCAGGTGTACTTCATCCCTCTTCTTCAGGACAGAGTTGGGCACAGGTATGCAGAGGTGTTCCTGAAGCTTCCAGCAGAGGGAGGCAGAGAGGTTGAGACCATTGGCGGGACACTCAAAGCGCCATTTAATTTCAGACGTGTACAAAATAACTTCTGAGGTGCGCAGAATATCTCCAGCATCTATTGAGTAATGGCATATAGACATGTATATTTGTCAACACACAGTTTGTTATCTTACTGTGTTTGATATTTATGCTTCCTTAGTGACACTATCAAACCCATTGAAAGATGGCCACTCAAGATGCATTTTATGTCTCCTGTTTTTTCCACTGTCCCATTGATTAAAGACTTACACGAAAGGCATAAAAAAATGGCTTTACATCTGTATTTTGGGTCATTTTAGACACAAGATAAATGACTTATCAGGGACAGCTGACACTGCTCTCTGTTAGCAAATGCTCCAGATCAGTGGTCCCCAACCTTTTTCATACCGGTATGACGTCACACAAACTTTCACGGACCGGTCTTTCAAATACAGGCGGGGGATTATTGTAGCAATACTAGGATGATGGAGGATCAAATACGTGACAAGACGAACCCTTTGCTTTTATTTTGACACACTTAACAGTTGACATGGCACAGGTATCACCATCCTCCCCCCTTCCCACACTCATGGTGCAAAAAAGAAGTAGTCTATTAATGTAGCTTTCTTTTTTTTTTTTTGAAGTGGAAGGCTTCTCTTCTGTTTCCTGGCTGTGCCATTTCCCCTCTACAGAGAAACTTTCCAAAGACGTTTTGTTTTTTACTAATTTTGCTAGTTCCTGGGTTTTATTTTAGCGGTATCCTATCACGTGACTGAGAAGAGCGCCTTGGAATGCGTCAAAAATGACTTAGATATTTAAATAATATTAGTAAATGTTTGCTAAATGTTTGTTTATGAGTTACATGTTTATTTAGACATTGTTGTTTATATACTGATGATTAAAAACTACACAGTAAGATTACACAAAGATACTTTCGTAGTAACATATGAGGCGTTTTATTACTAAGACAAAAAGCAGGCTCTGTTAGCATGGCATTTCAAAGGCGCTGCTGGCTCCGTACAAAGCGCGTGCTACGGAAAAAACACAGCTTTCTTAATGAGCTCGTATTTATTGGGCGAGAACTGTAAAGCTGATAGCAGGAGGACACGCGGGGCGGCTTCAATGAACATTCCGGTTGTCCAGAGTGGTTTTCTCCCGGGGCTTGATGCGCTGCGGTCAGAAAGCGACTTTCTGATGACAGACAGAATTTGCGCTCAGTGTATTTGTAGTTTTTCAGTGCAGTGACGTATGTATTAGAAGATGTCTATTGGCTGTTCTGCATGTCAATCAAGTCCCGTACTTCTCGGTAAGCATTTTGATTGGCTGGTGGATTGTTTAGAAGTACTTTTTTTCATTTATCTATGCCGCCTGCGATCTACTCTCATGTCCTTGAAGATCTACCAGTCGATCGCGATCGACGTAATGAGCACCCCTGACATAGACTGATGTAACAGAGAATTTGGCAGTTTTTCAAAATAAAACATCTTTCAGATTCCGAAATAAATAAACGGAAGTAATATAAGTTATTTATTTTTTCTGTGCGGCCCGGTACCAAACGACCCACGGACCGGTACCGGTCCGCGGCCCGGGGTTTGGGGACCACTGCTCCAGATAATAACTCAGGAAATACAAATTGTATTTGTGAGACGAGCAGGAGATCAGGGACAGTTGTCTGGGTCAGCCTCCTGCTCTAACAAACGCTGCTCCAGAAGCTTCAGACTGGCTACACCTGATCCAGGTAATCAGCATCTCGTAGGGAAGACTGCAAAAGATCTACTGACCAATAAATTTGCATATCTTTGGAGCAGCAGTCCAGTGCAAAGCAGCACTCAAAAAACAAGACATTTTATCATTGATTTCAATGTGATTCTGCAGCCACTACAACCCTTTCTCATTTGTGTCAAAGATGCTGGATGACCAGAAACATGGTGAAAGAACAAAATCCTGTAGCCTTGATTGAGCACCAGCTTAAAGTTACATGATTTGGATCAGCCAAAAGTGGAAGGAGGCAGTTCAAATCATAAGAGTTTGGGTATCTACACTGCTACTATCTATCTTCTCAAACATCAACACTACCCCTCTGTTCCCAGAGGGATGCTGTCTGTTGAGGACATATTTCTTTACATACCTTTGCAGTTGTGTGTGCTATAAAATTTCTATTTAAACTAATAATCAGGCTCATTTGTTTCCTAAGTCCTTGTTCAGGGTCACGGGGTTGCTGTAGACCATGCAGCTACTGTTAGGTGAAGACGGTGTACACACTGGACAGGTCGCCAGTCCATAGCAGGGTCACACATACGACCACACACATTCACACCTAAGAGACACCAATTAACCTATGGAGCATGTGCCAGGAGAAAACCCGCACATGCATGAGAGAACATGCAACACAGAAATGTCCCAGGATTTGAACCAGGGTCTTCTGGCTTTGAGATGAGGGTGCTAACCACTACACCAGTGTGCCGTGGGAGATGGTCAGGTGTGCCTTGGAGAAATTACCCATTCACTGATCTAAAAACATTTACCATCTCCAGGATATCAGCTCTTTGTTCATCCAAACAGGCCCTGATAAATCACTGAGTAGTTAGGAATATGAAAGATCATAAAGTACTTTTTTCTTTGTGTTTATTTGATTCTATTAAAGAAAATATCGGTACCGCGATTTAGCTGCAGCTTCAGCTCTGTTTTCGGATAAGTCCCGCCCCTTCAACTGTCTCCACCAATCATTCTTGGAGGCTTAATCATACTTCATCAGTCTGACTAATCAGAAGTGGTTAAAGTCCTCTTGTCCTTGTTCCGATTTAGCTCGTAAAGTCTCTCAGTTCTAACAAAAATACCAGCTAAAGCTCGTCTTTAGCGGTGTAGCTTTCCGCAGGATCCGGTGTCAGACCGTGGAACAAGTGAACAAAACATTGAAACTCAGAGAGTGTTTGCGATCTGCAGCAGTTTCACACTCAGTGGCGGTTCTTGATATGGGCAAAGTGGGCGGTGGCCCTGGGCGGCGCCCGGTAGGGGGCGGCATTTTCCGTGCCCGCAGCTTTATGTTATCAGTTTAATCAAAGCGAGGATACAACTTTTATTCTAACAACTCCTGCCACAACCGGCACTTCATGCTTGTATTTTGACAAATCTGACATTGATTATCGCACCCATACCTTCATCCTCTCCCCCCTCCATACTTATGGTGCAAAAAAAATAAAATAAAAAGGATGAAATAACTAAGACTGAAACAACATAAAACAGCCACATGAAAAGGAATTAGGCAGAAGAAAAACCCGTGTTCAACCCAATTTCGACCAGAGCAGGCAGAGGGGATTATTTCCCACAATTCCCCGCTCCGACACAGCAAACCCGATGTGCACGTGACCACCGCCCTCTGCTGCAAGACACTTGCACACACACCTCTTTGCGGTAGTCTTTGGAACATAAAAAGTCAAAAAATTCGAGAGGGGGGCGCAGCTCACCAGTGGTTGGAAGAATCACACACAAACAGGTGATTGTGAGTCTTTGAGTCTAACAATCAACTGTAGGCCGCAGTTGCGCCTCCCGTCACAGAGACGGAGCCGCGTCTGTCAGAATGAAGGGGAGGGGAGGGGTGGTGGGCGGAGAAAGAGGAGCGCAGCCTACATTACGCAACACCTGGATCATCACGTGCTGTTGGATCACTCAGCAGCTCATGTTAATAATGTCATTATTTATTAACTATTGTAGATATTTTTATGACGTGTCTTTTCTGACGTTTAATTGGTGTCAGAATTTGACAGAGACAGCAGGAAGTAAACAGCAGGAAAACAGCTGCACTTCATGACATCATTAATACACTATAAATAATTTTTCATGGATTGAAGTTTTTTTGGAGGATTTCTACTGTTGATATTGCACAAAATTAGGGAAAGACCTAAAAATGATATTCACAATACGTTTTTTTTTTTTTTCAGATCTAATCGCTCTGATACGTTTTACAAAGACACACAGTGGACGTCACACACCAAGAAATGAACTGATTGCTAAAATGATGCAGGAGTCCATCCTTAAAAAATGACAAGAGAGCAAAGAAAACAGAAATACATGATTTGTTATTTCTTATTATTAATATTTCCAGGCTTTGTTTGTTTTGTTCTGCAGCATCTTCATATCTGTATAATTTTAACAGAATATATTATTATGGAGAGCAAAATATGATACGTTATTTGAGGTTTAACTTGATTTATTCTGGATTAATGTTCCGGTTTGTTTTTATTCATATTTATATTCAAAAAGTTCAGTATTAAAGGCTTTAAAGGTTTAAAAGTGTGTTCAGTAAATGTTTATCTTCTTTGGCCCAAAACCTAAAGCATTTTTAATTCAGGCCCCCTGTGCAACTGAGTTTGAACCCCCTGTAATACGAGTCTAGAAAATTCATGTATTTTTTTGTGTAAAATGGACAAATAAAGGATAGGGAACTCAAAAGGATGTTGTCAAATTTTGTATGTGTACGCCCAGGGAGTACGTTAGTGTAGAACCGAGATGCATCTTCTCCACATCATCTACCCAAAGATGCATCATCTCCCATGATGCATCAGTTAAAGTGACAGCGTCTCAGCGTACAAGGAGTCTTCCCCTATAAACGTCATAAAACCACAACGAACACACATCAAACAGTTTTTAAATCTTCTTGATGAAATCAGAGGTCACCAGTTTGGTTCTCCTTCAAGGTTTGTGTTTATTCACAGCCAAACATCCCAGAGTTTGGTCGAAGTCATCTTTCTAACTGAAGCACTTTTCTAATAACGTCTGGATTATTTAATATGTTTAATTTAAGAAGAAGTAATAACAACATTGAAGAAACAGGGTTAAGGTGAAGTGGCCAACAAACACAATTAAACTAAATTCAAACAATTTAATCATCTAAAAAGAAATAACATATTTTTGTTAAACTTTTCAAAGACTTTATCTTTGACTAATTCAAGAGAAAAACTAATAAAACTTCAACATGTTCACTTCTTGTGTAGCTACAGAAAACATAAATATAATGTTAGTTTTTTGGGGTAAAATGTATCAAACATATTGTGATCATATAATTGCTCAAAGATGACTATTGCCTTTGCACCAACATTGAAAAAAAATATATTTTAAAAAATAAATCACAATTTAAAAAGAATATATTTGGGTTTTTTGTGAGGTTACATAAAATTGCGTGATAATAAACTAAAGGGTAGAACAACTATCACGGTAAAATGTCAAATAATTTAGTTGAAAATCATTACAGAAAACTAACTTAACTTTTATTATACCTTTTAGAAAAAAAAAAACATTGCGGAGGGACATTACATCAATACAGACTATAGAATTTCTCCTATTTTAATTTTTGGATGCTGGTGTGCCGCAGAATTTTTGTCAAGGATAGTGTGCCTTGGCTCAAAAAGGTTGAAAAACACTGCTCTACACCACAGTCTGTAAGTAATCCACCTTAATGTGTAGTCATTCAAAAATAAACACATAGAGACCATATGTGGATAGATTTGAATCATGTTTAAATTTGTCTTTTCTTATAACAAAAATTAAAAAAACCACATCTAAGCTTGCAGTCCATTAAAAAATAAGGTATTTGTTGCAAACATCAATACCTGCTGACATGAAGACTCGCTGTCATTCTACTCACCCAGCAGACTTTCATTTTCAAAAGGGCAGATTTTTCGTCTCCTTGCGTCTCTATAGGTGTAATAGACCTGCGAGTGAAGACAAATGTAAACATATAAGACACATAGATTGCAGCAAAAAATGATTTTGAAAATTCATCTGGAGCTCACCTCCACACACAGACAGGGCAGCAGGAAAGAGATGTTGAAAACAACTGATTTAGACTGAAAAGAAGAAGAGCAAACTGTTGTTTAAACAAGAAAAAAAACTCAGCTTTTACAGAAACTGGATATTTTAAAGGCTCTTCTTGTACTTACAACTATTAGTGGGTTGAGAGGCAGCCCGGATCCGTGGACACAGTACAGAGAATTTAGCTTGTAGCACAACCTGCTGTTGACTTTTTCTGCAGAATCCACAGCAACAGCAATCGTTCTAGATGATTTATTGACATTCACACTGAAGTTTGGTCTGGGGTCTGGGACACACAAAAACCTGAGTGATTAGTCCCCATGTCAACAAGTAAATGTTTACAGATATACATTAAAAAAACAATCTAAATATAAAAAATATAAGGTTGTTTCTAATATTTTGATCCAGAAGAAATGTTTTCTGGTGCTAAGCATGTAGGTTATTTCAGTTTTACTGCGCTGACTTCAATAAAGTTGCTTTCAAAAAAAAAAAGAAGGTAGAAATGTGCTTTTGTGCAGATTGTTTTCAATTAATTAGCTATCCTCCTGAGATTCATAGTGGAGCTATATTATCCGAACAGAATATAGACATGCTATTTCATCCTCTATTTTTTTTTAAACATCCATTAAGTGTCCCATCTGACATAAAAGCAAACTATAATCTGTAAAATTGGAGGTTTATATGAAAAAAAAAAAAAAAGAATGGCAAATATATCTTTAGATACTCCACCTGATACTTGGTAAGTAACACTGCAGTTTGATGAGTTTGTTATATAGGAGAGGGAAACATTAGTCCCAGCTTCAGCTTTGGAATAATTATACTCCAGCTCCCACTAAAAAACACACACAGAGCATCACTGTGATGATTTTCATAGTTTCATGTATTATCACACATAAAATGTAAATTGACAAAACATCATTACCAGAGAAAAATTTCCTTTTTGTAATAACTTTTTGTTACACCTGCATTTTCTGTCTGTCCTGCTGTTATTTTCACATCGAAGTCTCCCAATGGACCACTAAAAAAAACATAAATAAAGATTGAATTGCATTTGTTCAAGGATACATTAGATGCTGCTTTGAGTTTCTGCAATCCAAACCTCTGAATCCCCTCTTTCTTTTTTCAGGATAGGTCTGATAACATGAGCACGTCTTTCATGAATTTCAATCTTGGGGCATTCACATAACTCTAGAAAAAAATATATATATTTCAAAACATTTAGACTTTCTTGGGGATAAAACCGTAAAAGAATTTGAGGCGAACATTCGTACCTTTAACTGTCATCCAAACTCGAAAGGTAACACTTTCAAAGTATCCGTCAGAGTTGTTAAACCCCTCCGAGGTCAGCCTGACTGGACACTCACCCCGCTCGAGATCTGTCCACACGGAGCGGAGCTTGAACGCAGCACGCATGCGGTCTTCACGTGTAGTTGGTAACCACATGTCCGGCCACTTTTAGGTTACACAAATGTAAAGAAAAAAAAGATACACTTACCGTTTTGACGAACCGCCTAAAGAAAGGAAAAAAAAATCAACAAATACAGTGAGAGAAATGTGAAAATACGTCACCTTTACTGTTTTAATTTGATTTAATATAGAAACTTGTGCTCATTGTTGTTGTTGTTGTTTTTTATCCTCACCCGACATGAAAAGTCACACTCTGACTTTATAACCTGTGGATAAAAAACGGTGAAAAGTAGCCAGGCGCTGAAAAAACGCCCTTTATTCATCTTAAATCCGAAGCAGTAACAAAGTGTCATTTAAACGCAGTTCCATTGTGAGTCCTCTCAGTCTTTCCGCTCGTCACTAGGCAGGTTGGTTCTCGTAAGAGCCGCATTCAGCTGTCTGTCTTTGGGGTGATCTGCCGCCCCCGAGTTTGGCTTGTTTTCCCAGGCCCGCATGCCGCGCGCGGCGCGCGGTGACTCAGACACCAGAGGCGTTTGCAAGAAAAGAAAAAGAAAAGAAGAGCTTTGTTCGGAATAAGTCATCATAGCTCCGCCTGTCAGTCAGACGGGGAAGGGTTAAAAAAATTGAAATAATACACCCCACATCTGCACTTCCTTCTCGAAATAATGCTGTGCATGAAAAAATCTTGAAGCTGATTTGCTTTGTTTCTGACTGACAAGTGAGTGAAAGCTGTTTTGTCTCACTAACTCATTAACCAACTCGGTCAAAATGGAGTTTAAAGTCATAAATTGCACACAAGAAAAGAAAAAGCTTTTAATTAAGGTTAAAAGAAAACATGCAGGTTGAGCTCATAATAGGGCCTCTGTCAGTCTGCCCCAGGGCAGCTGTGGCTACATCAGTAGATTACCATCACCAAGAATGAATGAGGAGTGAATGTATAATGGACACAATGTAAGCGCTTTGAGCGTCTGGAAAAGCGCAGAAAAATCCAATCCATTATTATTATTATTATTATTATTAAAATCTGTGCAACCAGTCCATGTGAAAGTGAAAGTTGAGTCTGTGGGCAACACCACGGATGAACTTCAAGTTGTATTTTTTTAGGTTAAATGGAAGACTAAATGGGCAAATGAGGGGTTTTGGATGATCCTTAAACTCTGAGGCTCATCTAAAATATTCTGGCTCTGTGGTAAAGCACAGTGGAGGGACACTGATAATGTGGGCTTGCTGAAAATGTTTCTTGAAATGTAGAAAATAAAATTACATGTAAGGGGAAAAAATATGTAGTTTAGTAGTCAAAGAATTGTCTGTAAATAAATATGTATAGTTTTGAATCGAGTTTTTTTAATTAACTATTTAGTCTGTGGTGGTCAATGCCCTTTCAGAAAACAGATTTGCTCTTGCAAAATCGACATTTTTTACTTAATCACTTTTGATAAAGTCACAACATTTGCTTTTTAAGAACAAATTTGAAGTATTCAATACTGAACCTATATTAACATTTCTTCAGTTATATTCCACATTCTTTGAATTGAAAAAAGCCAGTTAATGAAATATGTCCATATTTTCCAACTTGTTTGGAGATGCTCTTCCTTGCTGCTCTCACTCTAGATCACAATCTCATCTGCAAACATCACGGTCCACAGAGATTTCTTTTCTAACCTCATCTGTCAGTCAGTCCATCCATCCATCAGCACAGCAAACAAGAAGGAGCTCAAAGCTGATCCTTGGTGAACCCCACCCTATATCAAAGACCTCGTAGTGCCTTACCATCCAATCAGAACACTTCGCTTACAAAATGCAGGACTGCTTGTGGTTCCTAGAATTTCTAAAAGAACAGTTGGAGGTGGAGCCTTGCCTTCAGCCACCAAGCTCCTGTCTTATGGAATAAGCTCCCAGCTCATGTAAGAGAGGCCGACACAGTTTCTACATTCAAAGTTTGGCTTAAAACATTCTTCTTTGAACAGGCTTATTGCCAGACTAGCTAGTAATCAGAGAATATTTAACTTATTGTTAACATGTTTGAATTAAACTTAACAAAAACAATTAGTTGCTAGTAGGCTGCTCTAGATTCTGCCTGCATCTTAGCCCATCTACGACCCGACTCTTGCACCACACACTCTCCAAGGGATGATCTGATCCCATTCCAATCACACAACTATTTTTCAGAGGACCCCCAGATCCCGCCTGCACTACAATCTATCCACGACCGTACCCACAGACTACCTTTTTTTTGTTTAAGCCTAGCCCTGACCTAATGGCGCACTGGGGTTCATTCCTCTACTCTGATCTACCTCTCCTCTCCTCTCCTCTATTCTTGATGATTTATTTCTCCATGCCTCTGTTTGGTCCAGTGTGATTCATGTATTCTTCTCCCTCCTATGTATTCATGTATTCCACTGTGGGAGAGATTCCAGAGTTTGTGCTCCTGTACCTGGCAGTGGACCCTACCTTTAGGTCGACTCGCACCCCCAGCCGTCCCCCCCACTCATCTGGATGAAGCCCATCTGCTGGACTATTTACACATATAGTTGTTAGTTAGTAGTTAGTTAGATAAGCTAAGTCTTCTCTAAGAGTACTGGTACATCGCCTGTCCGTCCTGTGGAAGAACCCCCCTTCATGTGGTCATCCCTGAGGTTTCTTTTTTTCTGGAATCAGTTTTTTTTTTTTTTGGGAGTTTATTCTTACCGCGAAGGAGGATCTAAGGGCAGGGATGCCCAGTTTAGTTTAGTCTGTTCAGTTGAGTTTAGCAATGAGCTGTTGAATTCTATGATTTTATGTTCCTTATGATTCATATTTATCATACAATCACCGGCATGAAGCCCATTATGATGACTATTGTTGTAAATATTGGGCTATATAAATAAAATTGAACTCCAGTCACACCTACAGCACATCTCACCATTGTCTCTAAGCATGTCCTGCACAACTCCAACACAATTCTCTCCCACTCCAGACTTCCTCATGCAAAGTACAGCGCTTCTCTCTGAATCCTGTCAGACTTTCTTTAGGTCTACAAAGATACATTGCAGAGCCCTCTAATCGTTTCTGTTTGACTCTCTAGACTAGAGTAATCCTCAAAGCAAATGTTTGAATCTGTGCTGCTCTTCCTTAGCAGGAACCTTTACTGTTGTTCACAAACTGAACTACACTTTCCCAAGTCATCAGCTTTATTCTTCTGTAGTTTCCACAACTCTGCACATCGTTAACATTTCTAAACAAATATTTTAGAAAATTACAATAAATGAAAGTCAAAACACAACACACAGGCTGTCAGATGTCTATCAGTGCGTCGAAAAGTCTGTGTGCTGCAGGATTGCCCCCCTCCCCATTTAATTATGAGGTTTGCATCTTCACAACGAAATTAGACATAAATTTATGCATAAGGGACAATGTTATACTGAGCCAGAAAAGGCCTCTTAACATTCCCTTATAATCTGAAGGGTTGCACGACTGTTTGGAACAGTTTCTGTTTTCTATGACAAACATCTTGAGCTCTAAGTCAAGCAAATAATAGAGAACGGGTATTAATATATAAATCTCCAAAGGTGGAGGTGGCAACGGCCTTCTTCATACAGACATCAAACATCACATCTAGCAGGTTTTAAAGAAAGGCTAGGACACTTGGCAGTATTGGAGGTTTGTCCACAAGCTGTTTCTTTCTTTTTTTTTTAAGGCAATAGCCTAATAATAAAGCCTTAAAATTATCATGTACCTTTAAGTTAATTGAAAAAAGACATTTATGGTTTCTGGTTAAATTGCAAAAAGTTGAACATTTGTGAAGTAGCGGTTTGCCACCTGAAATGAAACATTTCTGATAAAACTTTGTTAATCCATCCCCTAAAACAAAATTACATGAACTGTGAGGCCTCAATCTGACATAAAAGCAGAACCGCATGCGTTTTCATTCGTTCGATTGTTGACCAACAAGGCAATATCCACACGCATTTAACAAAAAAATAAGGCAGCAAAGAGATTTCTGTAGGGCACTGTAGTCATGTTACTGTATAAACTATTGTCCATACCATTCCATACCTGTTATAGGTTAACTTCAGGAATGCTTCTCTGCAGATAAGACCAAAAAATTTTAAAAAAGCCATGTAAATGGTCTGTTCTTGTTTACTTTTCAGGTTTAACAAATCAGATTAAGTGCACGTAAAGACCAGCTCTGCAAATCATAATAAAATCATAGTTTGAGGCTACAGCCTACCGCTGATATTCCACACTAAGCAGATTTGGCAGGTTTTGCAGTTATTCGTTTAAACAGGAAACAGTGTTTTGGGTTCAAGCTGATTTCTACCAGAGGAGGTCCAAAGGAAGTCTCAACACCATACAACCTCCTTCCTCACATGAGCACAATGCTGAAACCTCAAACTGACTGACATCAGCCGTTTCTACCCAAGCTTTGTTTTTTGCTGCAGGAAATAAGCTGTCATTACTGAAAATGTAGAGTTTAAGTGTGTTGGTGTTGTTTGGGAGACCTGTATTTTGTGTGCACAGCAATTTGAGCTTGTTTTATTGAGAGTATATTTACCATTTTCACTTTGACCCCATCTAATGTGGCGACAGATAACATAATCTTAAGGTAAACGTGATCCTAATGCTTTTATTCTTGTGTGGAGTTGACCCTATAAGGTTTAATTTTGCTCCACCGCGCCCAATCGAAGCAGGGAAGATGCAGTCACAGTACTGTAAGTCTGGCAGTGAAATTTGTAGACTGCACAATGCAAGCTATTGTATGCACCGTGACAAGGTATGTGCTCGCTTTGTGTTTTTAGAGGCCGTTTGACCAGTCGAGCAGGACTCAAAGCCTATATCTGCTTGATAGGACACTTGGAGAGTAAGAGAGGGAAGATATGAGTCAATGCTCTCCACCTACAGGTTTAAAATTAAAATGACCAATATTATTACATATCTGTAGCATGTATGATCATACATAAATCCCTGCAAAGCTTCCTGGACCAACGCCTTTCTCAACAGGCAATAACTTGACTGGTCATGTTATCATGGTTTGTTGGCAGTGCATAATTATGACTGAACTTTTCCATGGAGATTGGTCACTGGCAGAATCATCACCTTCTGCTGAATCTGAGCAAAATTCCGGAGAATCCTCTTCAAAAAAGCAGTTAGGGTAAACAAAATAATCACAGCACAAGTTACAAAAAACAAGAATCCTTTTTTTTAATTATTATTAAACTCATATTTTTATGCAATGTGTATATATAAAAGATCTAAAGCCAACAGCCTGAGACTCAGACAGACAGTGAGGCATTTGTGTTTTTCTTTTTAGTCTTTGTTTGTTAACCGAGTCCAAAGCAAGTGACAGGTACACGTTAAAAAAAAGAGAAAACATGAGCGACAAAGAGGGCTGTGCAGTCGGAGTGATCATTATTATTAGTCCATGATGGGGGGGGGGAATGGACCTTATTAAAAACAATAAATTACAGTAACATTGATTCGACAATGAGGGTTGGCAGCAATGTCTCTGTGCTCCTCTGACAAACGACAACATTAGCACCAGGCTTGTTTCTCTTTAAAAAAAAAAAAAAAGGTGGAAAAAAGGATGTGGAGATGTGTTGAGAGAGGCGGCGTTTCCAACCTGTACCTCATGTTCTGTGCGTTGAAACATGCATTTCGCCGTTCATATATAACATTACAGGTGGGATTATGTGATGTGGGGAGGCATAGTGTGATAATAAGCTCCGTAATTTTGCAGTCTGTAAACCATGATCGCGTTTGCTTTTAAACATATCGACCACAACGTATTGGGAATACTTTGATTTATGATTCTCATCGTATATTTTCAAAATACTTTTTTTCAATATCCCCGTTTCAATTCTCTTAGTTACAATATTTTACATGTTGGTAAAATTCTGTGTAGTGTGCATGACTGTTTGTGTAGCTGGGGGGGGGCAAAGAAGTGGGCTTTTTCTCTTCTTTTCCACTCTTTGCTACTGGCACTGTTCAGGCTCACGGACTGGATGCATTTAGTCACCAACACTTGGAAGAAGCGGGATGTAGCGTCTGTTTGGCTTCAGTCACTATCACTGGTCTCACTGCTGGGGTCCCCCTGAACTTTGCTGCGGTGCTGCATGGCGCGGTGATAGGCCACTTGCACCGATTTACGAATGTTGGATTTCCGACCCTCTAGCATCTTCTCCTTGTCGAGCTCCTGGTCCACTCCAAGAGGCACCAACTTAGAGCGAGGAAGCCACTGCCTGCATGCACAAAAACACAGGTACTCTTAGTTATTACTGTCGACTACATTTGATTTACTTAAATGTTTGCTTCAAAAGAAAATGTAAAAACGATTTAAATTAGTAAGCTGAGAGAATCCCCCATGATTACAAAAGTACAAAACTCTCTGAGATCCATTGTTTCATGTGGAGTTCCTGATTCTTTACAGGGTGTGACATGCGTGATGATAAGATAAGCTTCAGCTGGAAGCACGAACAGCTTTACAGCCTTCATCAGTTTTCTCCACCTTTAATTGTTTTTTTTCTGCAAACCGAGCAAAAGCTAGAGCAGAGGCTTTGCACACAGTGACCTAAAACGATGCGTGGTCTTTCCCTCTCATACTCAGAAACAAACTTTGTCCTATTTCTGCTAAATAAGCTGATGTCTCTCACCTTGTACAACAGCTGCAGTTGCTTTGAAGTGTTGCTGCAAACTCATTTGTGTTTTTCAGCATTCAATAACATCAAAAGCTTGGTTTCTGCAAGCAAGTTTGACTTCTTAGCACACTGCCTCCTCCTCTTACCATAAAAGTTACTACACTAAACCTGAGCTTGACAAAAGAAGCTAATTAAAACAAAGTAAAAGTTTACATTTGAGGGATAAAATAACTGACAGCTCTGCTGTCAGTGGGGTAGGTTTACTAGAAATGGGTAGGAATACAACAATGAAATAAACCAAAATACATTTACCAAGTCCTTTTGTTGTCAAAGAAAAGAACCAGGAAGAGGTGCTCCCTCGCCTCCTGGGTCATCTGCTCCCCAAGTTTCAGCACATCCACGGGAGGCACAGGGATTGGGACACCCCGGTGAAATACCCCCTCCCTGGGCATTTTGGGGTCAATTATCTGCAGGGGAACAGTGGCACAAAGATGATAAGACACACAAAGAAACAACTCAGATCCAGATTACACTAGGAATCCTGCGAGTCTCACCAGGGCAGGGTAAGAAGGATAACCTCTGCACTTGGCCCACACCAGGTCCAGAGCCTCCAGAGACGAATAATCATCAGAGGTCATCCAACATCCTGACCTGTCCCGGCCACGAACCACTGAGGGCAAAGATGGTGGTTCTATTATCCAGCTGTCCATTTTGTTTTTTTGCTATCCTTTTGGTGGTAAATCTTAAACACGGGAGCTTTTAAAGCAGTCGAGCATTCTTTTGACTACAGTAACTCTTCTACTTTTAACACACTTAATGGAATTCTAGCAGATTCTGAAGAGGAGAAAGAAGCCTGATGCTGATATGCAACACTTAACAGCAGTGACGTGTTTATGCAATCAACGTAAACCAGCTGATTCTGTCACAGAGAAAAGCGGCTTTGCGCTGTAATGCAACACTTTACGTTAGTGATGCGTTGCATACGGGTGCAAAGCAGATATGAAAACCTGCTATTCTCTGCGTCAAAATAAAGTGATTCATGTTGATCGCGTGAATGGTCAAGGAGTTACAGTATGTCAAAGAGTGTGTACCATTTAGGAGTAACCTGCAACATCTCCAGTGTTAAAGCCTTCACTTATTGGTAGTGGGAATCCTCTGTTGTTGATCTTCTGACTAACATAGTTAGCTCATTTGGCTACTCTGCTGCACAACCTGATGTTTTATCGCAAGTCATTACTTTAATGTGTAGCTTTGCATGGAACTATTTTCATAAACAGTGAATGATTCTACAATAAATACTTTTTTTTTTGCACATTAAAAATATTAAATGATGTCTCAGACATTTATCAGTTACAATCGCAAAAATCTCTATTTAAAAGCAGAATGCAGGAAAACCCATAAATGAATTGAACACATCATGGCTTCAAAACAGGAAATAAACCATGACTACGTTTTCATGTTAAAGCCTATCTGCCAAATCTAACTTTAGTGAGAAACAGAAGCTGGACGGTCTGCTAAAACCCAATCACAACGCAAGGTGGTAAGCAGGTCATGAGGTGTTTGACATTTTCATCATCTGAGTGGCTTCATAATCTACTCAGGTGAGGAAAGGACCATCTGGTCCTCAAGAACTTCCTCCCTGATGTTTTCCAGTTCTCCCTGCATCACTTGGTGCTGATGCAGTTCAGGTTTAGATGGACTGAATGTTCCTGACCCAACAACAGTAAAGGCAAAGATAGCTGGAATAGAAGAATGGTTGCCACTCTGGAAAAGCAAATGTTTGCATCTTTAATTTCCATTCGCCAGTGGGAATTTTATTAAATGTAAAAAGATTTGGATTCTCACTTAACCTTTTGATGCTTATTTTTCTATTCAAGCATCGAATTCTGAAGTTAGAGACAAGTGGTGTCAGACACAGAAGTCAAATACAAAGGCACTACTAGAAAGAATGGTTAAATGAGATAAGATCAGGACTCAAAATAAACGCCCACACTCGCACTGTGCGGGTATGTCTGTGGGGAACTAAGCTTACAATGTGAGACGCTCCGCGATCCTCCGACAGAGTATGAATCATTTTCAGTGCCGGAAGTTTCCTCACTGCTGTCCTCATGGAAGGCGGAGCGTGGAAATGACGCCTTTCCTCTTCCCTGCTTAGACGGGGTTGTGCTGAGACAAAAACACACAAGAATATCATTACCAGTTCATCACAAACAAATGAAAAGTGCTTTATAAATAAAGTTTGATTGATTGATTGAAACAAATAAAAGGCCTACTTGTTTGCTCTGAAACTAAAACGTCTAATTGGGGGTTTCTTTGACTGCAGGTGAGAACTGCCTTGTAGTTTTCACATAACAACAAAGGGTTTAAAGCAGAGTACCTGGTCCTGTCAGATGCTGCACTGCTGCTGCTGCTGGTTGTGGACTCAGAATCTGAGCTTGAACGAGGGAGACGAGACTCATTTCTGTACACACGGAAACTTTCTGTCACAGGCTGGTTTCCTGTATCAAAACCGTTACTTGGTAAACCTGAGAGTAAGAGACAGAGACAAGAAAGTCAATGTGTGACTTCCAAGTGAAACACTACAAGCATGAATGTTCTTTTTTTTGGAAAACGGCCTGGATTCTACCTGGGAGCAAGTCCTCATTGTCGCTGTCGCTGTCAGAGCTGGAGCTGGTGTGGGGGCTTCGGGGCCTCTTCCTGGGCTTGCCCGTTGGCAGTAAGGCCAGCTGTGGGGGGCCGATGGGGCTTGGGCTCACCCCAGCACCAGGATAGCCAGCATCCCGGTTCTTTGGGGGACGCCCTGGCCTTTTGGGGGGTCCAGCCATTTTCTGGTTCTTCTTAGAGAAAAGGACAGACGTCCTACGTCCAACCTCTGGTGCTAAAGAAGATGAAGATACAGTTAGGTCCTATTGCACAGACACAAACGAATCTTCATTCTTCTCATAGTCAACATATTGTGATAGTGTGTGATCATTTTCAAAACATGCTCAGAGACAGACCTTTTCCTCCAATTTCTTGACTGCTGCTCTCTCCACCCTCATCATGGTGTCCTGCAGAAGATGAGTGATGAGGGAGAGACGAGCCTCGGTCACCCGCAGACTCTCTGACCCCCATACCGGAGCCTCCCTCCCGCTGATGCGCCAGCTTCCTCTTGATCACGCTGATCTCCTTTCTTAGAGCTTTGGCTCTGCGAGACTGACCGATGCTGTGCTTTCCTGTGTTGACCTCGTCGAGGCGCGCCTGCAGGTAATGCAGCTGCTCTTCCAGAGGCAGCCGCCGCCTGTTCTCTGGTAGAAGCAGTTCTGTGGGAGGCAGGGATTGTCATAGCTTTTGAAAATCTGGCTTCAAGACATCAAAACTGTTGAATGTGTGGAAAACAGAGAGAAAATGGATGCTTTAGTGTAAACTACTATTTAGGCTTATCAAAAAGTAAAAGGAAAAACAAATTGTAAAAATTATATTTTGTGTTTTTTAGGAATATACAGTACAGTGAATGTACAGTTAAAAAAAACTGTGGCTGCATTTTAGGCCCAATTCAAGTGCATGAATGACATACGCCATCTATTGGCCATATGCATTTACTGCAACCAAAATTTGAACCCTTTTTCTTTGCATCAAAGTCTGCACAAAACTGTTCTTATATCAACATTTTAACAAACAATATGTTGCAAATTGGGATACAGTATTTTGTGATTTCATTTAATTCAGTTCATTTATAAAGTGCCAGATCACAGCCAAGGTTTTCTCAAGGGACTAAAAGCTTGTCAGCCAGAAGGTTTTTGGTTCAAATCCCAACTGAATCCTTTCTGTGTGGATTCTTTTCAGATAGGTTGGTCCCACAGTCCAGAACCATATTTCATTGAATATTTGGGGACTCTAAGTTTCCCCTCAGTGATACATGTGTGACATTCTCTCATGTCAGGGTCAGACCTGCCTTTATCCCATCATAGCTGGGTTAGGCTGTAGCAACAACCATAACCCCGCTTTAGGACGAAGCAGGCATAAATAGATGAATGGATTATGTAAATCAAACCTTTTTCAGGCCTCAGAGGGGTTTAATGTCAGACTACATTTTCACGGTCTGGCCTGCAAGTGGCTGAAGTGGGAGTTCTTTTTATTTTCTTAAGCCTCCAGTTTCCCTTAACTTGAGAGAGTAAAGTTTATCTTCATCTCCTATAAAATATCCACATCTGCTTTAAACTTTACTTGTAAACTACATTTTGTGTAGAAACCATTAAAATGTGATAATAGATTTTCCCTTAACCCAGAAATGGCAATGTGGAAGCTAAAAATCAGCTCACTTCAGCCTCTTACGGTGTGATGAATAAATACAAAAATAAAATAAAAAGTCGCTAAAACTGGTATTTTCTAAAAAAATAAAAATAAAATAAAAATAAAAATAAAAATCAATCCACCACTTAAGCAACTTTATAGTCAGCATCCTTGTAACATCAGACAGTTGGTTGCTGAATATTATGCATCATTATTGTGTAAGAGAACAACTGTTGCAATGAATCCATATTTAGAGTAAAGACTTCTGGTATTTGTCTGATTTCTTTTTTCTTTAAAGTCAAAGGCGGATTTTCTGTTTCCTCATTGGCACTTTTCTGCGTATAGAAATTTTCCAAATATGTTTGTTTTTTGTTAACTTTGAGGCTTCAACTTAGTGGTCGGTGCAGCCGCTTTCAGAAAATAGTGAATGGATTTTCAACACGTGATCAAGCGGCTTGACATGTCTGATGAATGATTTAGATGTGGTTGGGAGAGTCCAGTAGCTTTCTAAAAGAAAACCTCCTTCAAAATAAGATTATTAAAAAAACGGAGAAAATTTAGGTCATATTTTTCCCCACGGCTGCCTGGTACCAACTGTCCCACGGACCGCCACTGGTCCGCAGGACAGGAGTTGGAGACCACTTATGTAAATGATCTTATCCAAATTCCTCAAAAATGAATGACCCAGATGTTATCTACAAATTAAGACATTTAGTTTTTTTTCTCTTTTTTTTAATGTCGACCAAAAACTCTTTAGCAAAAGTGAAAAAGAAGCACCTACCATCTTCATTGGAAGACAGCGTCCGCTCTCTTTCTCTGTCCCTCTCTCGTTCTCGTTCCCGCTCTCGGTCTCTCTCCTGTTCTCGACGGGTGTCTGGGCTGGTCTCCCGGTGAAGGTGCATCCCGCTCTCATAGTCGAAGCCAATCCGTTCAGCTTGCCGCTTCGCAGCCCTTATGACTGCCCCGCCCATCTCTCTGAGCCGCAGGGCGGCGCGGTAAAACACCGTGTCCTTAGCATTGTATTTGAGACAGTTGTTAACGATGAGGCCAAAGTCCCCCTCGAAGGCCTCAAAAGTGAGGTAGCGATGGGACTCCAGCAGGTTCCACATGGTCTGAAAGTCCATCGGAGTGTCAATATGCTCCAGGTAATCTGGAACCTGCAAAGTAAATGGAAATGATCAGTAAGAGATCATAAGATGCATTTAAAAGACCCAATCCAATGAAAATTGCATTTTTGGTGTTTTGCCGCATTTTTCTCATGATGAAGGACAAACTTTTAGGAAATTAACCATAAAACTGCATTCCAGAGTATTTCTTTATCTCAAATTGTTGTAAATCAGGAGCAGACGAAAAATGAAAATGCACTTTGAAAAAGTGTACCGGTATATTTGCAAAGTACAAAAGTCCCCCCTATTCTGATAAATCCATTTGTAGATTACTAGATCCATGTACGTCTTTGTTTTTCCTCGTCAGAGCTAACCTCTGGCTCAAAACTGTGCAGCCAGATAGCTCCAATAACGCTCGCCATTTTTGCTGCACCGTTAATGTTAGGTCGGGGTTATGAGGGGCTGTAAGCTAGCAGGAAAGAGTTTAAACAAAAGGATGATGGGAAATGGGGAGGCAGACCTACTTCAGGTCAACAGTTCTGCCCACAACTCAGAGTTTCTGATGAACTACTGTAGAAACTATGTCCTAGAAAACAACACAAGCTTTTATTTGATTTTACCTTAAATCAACATAATCATGATTAAAAGACCACTGGGAACGCATTTAAAATAGACCAAAAGATGAGTGGGACTTTAAAGTCAAAATTTGATTGCATAGAAAAAAGCTTTTACTGGTATTATGCAAATAAATCAATGCTGAATTTTTGAAGCTGCAGTGCAGAAAGTAAATCTAAATATTTGCACATTTAACAAACGAACAAGAGTAATCAGACTTTACAAATGTAAAGATATTTTGAGAAAATAAAGCTTTGGTCTGTTAATTCACCTCTTCAAGTGGCACAGGCTCAGTAAAAAAGTTGTTAGTGTCTCTTTCCTGTAGCTGTTCCAATGTACTTCTCAGAAGAACTAGGAAAGGAGTCAGCTGCATTTCCAGCACCATCTGCTGCACTTTAATCTGCAAGCAAGCACATTTTTAGAAGTGTTCACATGTCAACTTACAAAAACACAGAAAAAACAAGTCTGTTACTGTGAAAGACTAAAACCCTGTGAAAGTCTCCACGCCGCATCTCACCGTCTCCCTCTTGAGTTTCTCCCTCTTCCGGATGAGCTCCACCAGCAGCCTGGCTCTTTCCAGGTCATGCCTCAGTCTCTGCCAAGCTTTCAGCTGCTCCTTCAAGGCAGTCTGTTTTTCCTCACTGTCTCTCTGAAACACCAAATGGAACAAAAAAACGTTAACACGTTTGAGCAGACGACGCTGAATTTTTTTAGTAGTTAATGCTTACAGATGCAACTTGTGCTGAAGGCTGGGGTGGATGTGGCTCAACATGCCGGTGGGAGGGCAGGTGCGTCTGAAGCCGTCGCAGAAGAGGCACGCCATTGCGACTTTGCCTCTTGAGGGTCCAGTAGCTGTGAAGTCGCTGCATGAACTGACTCTTCCTGGGTACCGTCAAGTTGCTTGTGATTTTACTAAGCCTACAGAGAAGCAGACAGCGTTTATGCTCCAGGAGCCCTCCACCTTATAGGCAAAAGCCCTACAATGCACACGCCTACCTGTGTGGAGGTATGCAGGGCACAGACACTACTGGTGCAGCAGCTCTTCTCTCTGCCAAGATCTTCCTTGCCTTTTTCATTTTCAGCCTGGATTTGGCTTTCGCCCTCTTTGCCCTTTCAGAGCTCCAGCCCTTGGAGTCATCATCGTTGCACAGACTGGGCTCATCGTCATCCTCAAGCTCTCCTTCACTGTGGGAAGACCCCATGCTGGCCCCTCCCACTCCTCCTAAAGGTCGGGCTGAACCCGGGGGCGTGTGGATGTCACAGTATGCCGTCTTGCGAACGCTAAAAGAGGTGCCGTTGGCCCCAGTCTCTCTCACAGGCTCCATTTTCATATAGAGGCCAGCCTGCTGTGCACAGGTGACATGGAAGGCTGTGTAACAGTTGGCTTTGTGACACTGGATGCAGGCACCTGAGCCTCGCTGCTTGCAGATGTAGCAGGTTAGCTTCCAGCGCGCAGGAGGGATGTGCTCAATACTATCAATTGGCTCGAGGAAGACTGTGTTAGCAAAGCACACCTAAAAAAAAAGCATAACAGGAATTAAAAAATTAGCTTTACTAAAATAACAGATGGAGTTCATCACTAAACCAGCATGTATGTAGTAAGGTGGTGCACATTTTACCTCTGGGATCCAGAGAGCACACACTACATGAGCCCAGCGCGAGTCATCCGTCTGTTTGAAAGCGCCGCCCTTGTTCGGACAAAGAGCACAGTCCACAGCTCTGCTCGGTGACTGCAAGCACCGACGGCACAACCACTGACCCTCGGGGATATAGGGCACACCATAGCACTCCTGGTGAACGGCCAAGTTGCACATGTCGCAAAACAAGATGACGTTGCTGTTCTGACACTCTCCATCGTTACAGATGCAGCAGACGGCATCCTCGTCAATTAAGGTACTGGGATCAGTCTGAGAAATCCAACAAGAGACGACAAAACTTTAAAGCAATCCATGTAAGTTTCTGTGCTGAAACTGTGTTCTCATATGAACTTAAACTACCTTGTTGTGGCTTTCAAAGTAGGACTCCTTCTCCAATCGGTCCATGAGGTACTCAAAGACCTCCTGAGGGATGGGGGGCACGCCATCACGCCGCCGCTTATCGTTCATGATGCCAAGCCAGATATAATCCTCCTCATCAATATCATACTCGACCTCCTCATCCAGCTCCTCTGCTGACTTATCAATATACCTGAGGAATAGAATCGGAAGGGAGAATTAATGTGGTTAAGATGAGCCAAAAGGAACCAGATAACAGTTCTAGCACATGCAGAATGGAAAATAAATGTCTAACAGCATCAAACAGGTGTGCTTTGCAAATATTTATGAATCCCATTGGGGTCCTTACCTGTAGTAAGATGATGGTCGAGGTGGGGCATCGGGTCTATCTTGGTCCAGTTCTCTAAACACAGCTTCTGGGAGTTTGACGGCAGGACCAGACTGAGAGTTGTGGTGATGAGATGAGCCATCCTTCTTCTTTGCTTTGCTCTTATGCTTCCCAGTCTTTGGTGTTGCTTTGGCCCCGTTGGAGGATGTGATATCAGAACGGTCTTTGCAGCTCCCTCCCACTTCACTGCCTCCACCTCCACCGTCGCCGCCGTTACACACACCTCCTGTGCTATTGCCAGTTCCAGATGGCAGAGCATCATCGGCATCGCTGTCCTCCTCTGACACCACATCAATGTTTTCGAAGATGCTAATGCGATGAACACGGCCTTGGATCTCCAGTTCGACCATGCTCTGTGCCTGGGCATAGGTCATGGTCTCCCTCCCCGGAGAGTGGGAGTGCTCTGATCGGCAGGGGCTCCCCGGCGTGTTTCCTTCATGACCCTGTCCTCCATTGCCTCCGCCATCATCCGTATCCGCTGAACCAGTCAGAGAGGCTCGAGGGGGCCGTCCTTTCCTCTTCTTCTGTGGCATAGTCTGTGCAGGAGTTGGATTGTCATGGTCATAATGGTACAGGTGATACTCAATGCCACTGTAGCTCTTGTAGACCTTACGACAAGTCTCCACAGGACATTCATAAGGGGGCTTGGTGGCCCTAAGATTGTGACAGAATGTCTTTACATCAAAATCCAGCCCCATTGTGCCAACAGACACTGCTGGGACATATGATGCTCAAGTTTACATCTGTAACAGGAAAACACAAATGGGAGCCAAGATGTAACACTGACCAGATGTCTATAGGTGAAAGTACAACATACCAGAAGAGTACCTAACTTTTTTTTTCATTTGAGAAACCAATCTCGATATGGTGTAAATATTTATGTATTTCCTTTGATGATTTATACAAATTATTAGATTTGTCAGATATCTGTGTAATCAGCTTTGTAAAGAGGTAACTTTTAACGTTTAACTCAAACTTTATCAAAGGATTTGTTGGTTAAACAACGATTAATCGATTAATTGATTTTGTATTCCAACAACCCAACCAGATCAGTCTTTTCAAGCAAGTTGTTAATCGAATTGACCTTTACCATTATAAAATCATTTCAAAATGAAATGAATTTATTACATCGATATCGGAAAATACTACTTGGGCTGAGGCACAGTGGGTTTATTTTACTAGAACGTAAAAACATCCAAGTGCATCAGAGTAAGACAACTCGCGTTATGTCAGCAAAAATGGATTATGGCATCATTATAGTGTAGATATACTATGAATTTTGCAAAGATGTGACCATACAGTGTAATGTTCTAATAATGTTCTGTATGTAATATTTTATGTGAAAACATAACAGTGGGCTGAACTTTATGAACTAATATGTGAACGGATTTGCCATTGATTCTTGTTAACTTGTTTGTTCATTTAATTTACACTTATTTATTTTTGCAAGAAATCTGGAAAACTTCACCTGTTCAGTATCCAGGTATTTATGTCTGAGTCACACTGCTTTAATCTTTGGCTTAAGATGTCCCAGATCAACTTTAGGTCAGTGAATGGGATTGTTCAAAATGAACCTATATCGACTATAAATCGTATCTTCAACCACAAATTTTGATATGAATCGAATCGTCGTTTCAATTATTTGTTACAACCTTAATTAAACTACATCTTAGAGTTACTGTAACAATGAATCAAAAGTTTATTTCAAAACTTGCAACTCTTAAATTGGTGGGATTTCTAGCAGGAAATGATTTGTGTTGATTGCTTTAATACAGCCTCGTGAGCTGGGTACGGTGGAGTCATGTAACCAAGAGGCTTCCCGTAGTTGTAGTGACAAATACATAGTTGTAATTGTCTCCCAGTAACAGGTGCATTTCAGTCCCACTCTATGACCCATACCATCATCAGTGAAGCTGAGGCGACCATACAAAAAACTACAGCAATACACCACTGTTCACATGCTAAAGGTAACACAAGGAAAATACATTAAAATCCAGTAAAAAAAAAAAAAAAACAACTGATTAAGAGTTTATATTTCTAAGAGTAACTCACACGTGTAGCTTTAATCTAGTTAACTAGCATTTTCAGTCGCCTCCACACAATGACAACAGAAAGCGCTATTAGCCATCATGCTAACAACAGCTAGCAAACAACATTAGGTCACGAAGCGAATAGCGCCAATAACTGTAACGTAGCCTCTATAAACACAAACGCAATTAAACACTGAGCAGAGCCATCTTTATTCCGTACTGTTGCTTTTCAGTTGCATACTTCACGGTGACGTTTAATTCGCTGCTAAACTGTAGCTGAGTTCCCGTGGTAAACGTTAGCGAAACAAAGACATGTCAACGTAAACACCACAGAGCATCTCGGTAGAACTACAAAGACACAATTCTGAAAAGTATTTGGGGTTACGTACACTGCAGGGCTGGCTGGAGTCATTCAACCCCGGTGTTTCCCTCCATAACGACCTCACCCTGGCGATTCCGGAGACTGGGCAGCGATTTGACAGTTTAACATCGGGGTTTTGTGAGACTAACAAACAAAAGAGTGGAGAATTCAAACGCTCGACCAAACTAATGCTAGTAAAAATGTTATTTTCTGTGATACTGTGTCTTTGAGGTGTTTTAGTTCAAGAAGCCCGTGCGTACTTCTTTTTGACGAACTAAGGGTCTGACGAACGTCAGTTTGTTTTCAGGACATGATGATAGACTGAGATGGATTCATTGCGATAATTGCTAAGTTGTCGCCTACTGGCTCCCACTCAGAACTTTAAATGTGAACAAATTCCCCACATAACAGTATTACGTTAACATTGTAGTTCATGACTGGCGTTATTAACACTTACAACTCCACGTTCCTCAAGAAAGACTGCGTGCTTCGGAAACCTCACAGCAGCTCAGGATAGCAGTTCGAGTTTAATTGATTAAAAAAATCCCAGATGAGATCACAGAGATCGTAATTGCAGTGGGATGTTTTTATGAAACAATAAAATATCCAGGTACTTTCATAGTGTATTAAACAATTCAGGAATACGGATGAACAAAAGGGGCAACCATTGCAGTAACGCTGCGCAGCGGAGGCAGTTCGACACATTCGACACGGAAAGCAGGCTCTAATTCGACCGTTTTCTTTGATTGGATCAGACAAAGGGATGCTGGGGGCGGGAAATCCATTCTGATTGGTGGTTCTGTTGAGTATGAGTAGCTGATTGGTTGTTACAGTTAGAATGGGCGGGCTCATCTTAGAGAAGATCCAATCGAGAGCAAGCCATTTTACGACTTTGCGTCTTGTGTAGTGCCTGTGTTTGAATTTCAACTGTGAGCCTGTTATTACAAACTCCATCCTTAGATTCTCCATGCCAACTAGTTTTTCTGTATTTTGCAATCAGAACTAGTTACATTTGCGAATCTGTGGCGTGCGTTAGATGTTATTGTACAGTGCATTATTTATTTAAAATTTAGATGAATATTTTTTCTCTAAATGTTATGAATTTTACAGTTGTCCTTTAGGCAAAAAAAGTGTTTCGTACTTCTGAATATAATTATGTGTTACTGTTTTGGTCTCGCGATTTAAATTTAGAAGTTCACAGTGAGCATTTAATCGTAAATGATATGTAACCTTTCAAATGAACCTAAATATTTACAAAAGTTTTTTTTTTTCCAGAAGGACATTTTCTTTGTTATAGTTCTACTCTTCAAATATGAAATTCACAGTAAGTTAAAAAAAACAATTATTTAAATGTATTTTTTTCTGTATGAAGAAATGAAAAGTATTCCATTGCAAATAAATAATTCATTAAATAGTTAATTTCCATTTAAATCCCATTTTGGGTTGTGTTACCACAGTAGTTTATTCTGCTTACTGGGGGCCTGTGACCATGAAATACAATAAATGATGCATTTTAAACCAGAGCAAAGTCTTCGGAGGTTATTGGTATACTTGAAGGGCTTTAAGAAGGAAGTCCAAATGGTTGGCCCTCACATTTTCACCTCACTTAAAGCAAAAAGTTCCGTCACCCCTTGGTTAAGATTTCTGAGGATTTTAGATTCTTTATTCTCCTGACTTTTCATAAATGTGTTGCAACATGAACAAACGCCACAAATAAAGGCCAAACAGCTCAATTTATTCCAGATTCTACTAATTTAAAAGTATAAAACAGTCCAAGTTTATAAGAAAAACCAAAACACAAACATTTTCAAGCACAAAATATTTATTTCTCTCTTAACATACAGTTTGTGATTAGAGTGCAGCAGAACAGGGTGGGACTATGCAGTGGGACACACAGCAGGCAAAACCCTCTCTGCCTGATCACTGCTTCTAAAAGGAACAAGCCGGCGTTGCTTACTCCTTCCTCCGCTCTCCATTCAGACAAAGGAGGTGGGAATAAACATCAAATACAAGTGAAAGAGAACAGAAATCTCTTACTGTTGGAAATATTTCACCAAAGCAGAAGACTCTGCATAAAATCCTATAAAAGTCCAATTCAAACCGAATTGATGGAATAATATACATCAAATCAACCCCTCCTTTCGGTTAGCCTTTACAGCCTAAATAATATTGTACAAATACAAGCTACAAGAAAACTATACAGTTCACAGCTTTGGCAGGATTAGGGTGCTGAAAACATCTGCATGAAATGTGAGTTTGTGACATTTCTAACCATAAGATCTGCTCTGTTTTGGCATGGTGGAATATGTAATGTTAGCCATGCTTGTTGGTGGGAAAAGAAATGTTTGGCTGATACCCACCATCTACACTGTGGGGGCTTTCTAACATGGAACAAAGGGAGAGTATATGTTGTGCAATTCTCCCACGTGTTATTTTTTGGCAATATACTGTTAAAAATATATGGAAAAAAAAACAAAAGAGGCCAACGCCAAAAGTGACCTGTGAAATAAATCTTTTAACAAGGAAGGCAATAACACTGATTTATGAGAATGTTCTGTTACTTTAAGCAGTCGTATGCTTATATATATATATATATATATAATGTAGAAAAGAATAGTGAACAGTGGAATCACTTTTTTAGCAGCATCCAAAAAAAGAAATATAAATGCTTTAAACAAACTTCAAAAAACACCCCAGTTGAGTGGTGGATTGCACATAACATTTTACAGTGTATGCAGATTATCAGCAAAGTTGAAAAATTTAGCATTGATAAAATCCAGTGTATGATGCGTAGTTTTTTCTGTGTGCGTTTATGTTGTCTGGTTAAATCTGACCGTATATTGACGAGGAGCTGCAAATTTGCTTAATGTTTCAGCTTGCTTATGTTGCACACACCAAAGATAAGGCTTGTGGCAAGGCCACGGTCAAAGTTTCTGTGGAGGGATTAAATTGCACTTCTGAGCCTCAAGCCATGACACATTAATTGCTACATTCTAATCAGAACACCACCACAGGCGTATGCTTTAGAAAGAAGTTTTGTACAGTGTGAATGGCTCTGGACACCACCTTTCCTCTGCACAGCTGCCAGCTATCGGGCTGTCCAATCAAAAGTAGTGACCAGTTGAACCATTTAACCTGAAAGAGTTCAATTTGGCTGCTGGATTTGTTGTGTTTCTACCAATCATTCATAAAGTTACATCTCACTACTATGGCACTCCATCCAACAAGGGTGAAATGTAAACAAGAGTTAAAACACTTTATTATTATTATTATTTAAGCAGGAGAAAGGAAAAAGATTTCACTCAAGCAACCTTCAAATAAAATCAGCAGAAATGTATTATTTTAAAGATAAAAAAAAAAAAAAGATGTTCAAGGCACTACATTCCTGCAAATACTTGAATCTGAAATACTATCCTGTTACTGAACCCCATGCCTCTGGTATTTGGATTGCAGTGTAGTCTTTAGAGGGCGCATAAAACTAAACGTTTGAGCAATGTGGAAACCGCCGTAACAAAGAACATAAAAATAGGTTTGTCACCACAGCAGATATGCTTTTTTTTGTACGGCTCAGTTTCATTAAGACCAAAGCCAAAAAGCATAGGTACATATGATACGCACACATACAAACTCGCACAGTCAACTACAGATTTACGTGTTGTTTTTAGAAAGCCAACATATCACTATGGACTTGTGTCTCTGGTGGAAGGAGCAGAGAGGAGTTGGACTGTCCTGCAGACAACACATTTGTAGCTAGGAGATCAGGTAGTCCTTGTGGTTTTTGAAGAAGTGCTATTTTCAGGTTTGTGTGCAACCAAAGAGAAGGTTTGGATCCCTGGGTTTGCCATTGTGGCGTAGGACATCACTCTTGGAGCACCTCGCAAGCCCACAGGAACCACAGAGCCTCCAGGACTAGGCATACCGGGCCACTGCTGTGGATAAAGAGGACCAGGAACCATCCCGCCAAAGGAGCCGCGGTAGTTGGGAGGAATCATTGCATGGAAATGTGCTGGGGCTGTGGGCAGGCCAGAGCCTAAAGCAGCAGTCATTGGGCATGAGAGAGGAAGTTGGAACTTACTGGGAACAACTTGGGATTTTATCTGAAATAGAAAAGAGTTGTAGATGATAAAGACCTGTATTTATATATTAATGATGCAAAGATCAAATGTTATTTCTTGATTGTGGATTTTATTTATAGTTTAACCCTCTAGTGTTCCAGTCTGGCAGCTCCAACATTGGGATGCTAAGGAACTTATATTTATACATGTTCACTTTGCCTGTTTTCTACATGGACACAGAATCTACATCTGGTTTCACTGAAAAAACATCTAACATGAGCAGTCCCTCTGATGTATCCATCCTATCCGTCCAAGTCACTTGCAAAGAGACCCTCAACATCTCCAGCTTTGATAGTTTTGTTTTCCTCAGATCCACTGTCTGTAAACCAACAACATCTGATCTTGTTCCACCTTTCTTTTCATTCTTGTGGACACTTCTCCCAGGTCATTTCCTCACACGGTCCTGCATCCTTTCTGACTTTCTATTCACTTCTTTTCCAGACTTGGTTCCTCTTCATCGTTTGCTTTATCTTTGCTTCATTTAATCCAAAGGTTTCACTTAAGGGAGCTCATTTACACACAGATACTAACCTTCAGGGACTAAACATTTCTCTCCTTTCCAGAACAGAGATTTATTTTCTAACCTCATCTGTCAGTCGGTCCATCACCATAGCAACCAAGAAGAGGGTCACGGCTGATCCTTGGTGTGGTCTCATCTTCACCTTGATCTAGTCTCTTACATCTACAGCACATCTCACCACTGTCTCCAATACATGTCCTGTACAACTCCAACAATTCTAGGCCACTCCAGAATTTTTTTTTACACAAATCTCTCTGTATCCTGTGATAAGAGTTTCTCTAGATCTACAGAAACCTAATGAAGCTCCTGACCTCTGTTCTTCTTCAGTTGCACTCTCAACACAGTGTATCTGTGGTACTCCGCCTTTTTAGTGTAGGTGGCGTTTCAGTTCAATTTTCTACCTAATGCATTTGAATCACTAGCGAGTACTAATACTAGTAATAATGGCCTCTCTTGTACATAAATAATTTACCTGGACTAAAGAAGTTTGTTAGGAGCCCCAAATTACCTGCAGAAAGTGAGGCTAAATAACATCAAATCTTTCTCATTCATGTTGAAATCCTGAAATAAAAAACAAAAATGACTCTCCTGACATTCTACCCCTTTTGGCAGCCCTGCTGAAAGGATACCCATAGCCGTCTATAAACCGTCTAACCTGCTGCATATCATTGCCATCTCTCAGCCCTGCTAAAAACTATAAACACATGTCCTTACAATGCAACACAGTGTCCCATGTTTTCTAATTCAAGTTTTTTATCTGGATACAATCCTGAACTGCTTTGTTTCATCACCAAGTTTCCTTATTTAACATTCCTTTTTTTCCCCTGGATGATACAAGTTCCCTCCTGTCTCCCTTATCTCACTGTCCACACATGTCAGTCATCTGGAAGAATCTGCCAACCTCTACGCCAGTCACTAGTTTCCAGTCAAACTCCACAACAACAATAAATACAAAAATTTAAAATAGAATTAAAATAAATCTGAACGCTTCACATACCTCAGGTGGGATCCCTCCCATGGCTGCCAGCTTGCTCTCGGGACCTTGCTGGTGCCTCTGTTTAATCTGGTTCAGAGAGGGTCGAGGCTGACTGGCTGCTGCTACAGTTTCCTTTGTCCAGTCATCCACCAGTTTGTGAAGATCATCCGTAAATGTGCCTCGGTTGTTGTTGCTGTTGTTGGTCTGGACCTGAGCGAGTCGTGTGAATTGCTGAGGCGATGGCGAGGCGGATGTGACGGCGGCCTGTGGCTGACTGGAAGCGGTCTGTGCTGTGTTGGTGTTGAGAGAAGACCCTGAGGAAAACAAACGCAGATTACAAGCCCGCAATGTTTGGAAAAACTCAAAAAACAACAAACTACTGTGACATCAATTGGCTGCTATATGGCAGAACTTAATTTAAAGGGAAAAAAAAAAACAAAATAAACAAAAACGCCACTAAGAAAAGTCTCCTTATAGCAAGTCTAAGCTAACTGTGAACGCATCAACTAAAGAAATGTTTGCCAATCTAGCAGCCAAAGGATTAAAAAAACAAAACAAACAATGATTTCCATGAGAAACAAGAAAAAAAAAACATTTTATTTAGCAAGCAGTGAAAACAATGAAAAAAAAAAGGCACTGTTGCCATGCAAAATACAAAAATGCAGCACTGGAATCTCAATATCCACACCATCAACAAATATTTTTAAATAATAAGAGTAATAAAGTACATACGTGTACAAAAACAAGAACTAACTTAGTAAGGACATAGTGAGAAATACAGAGAAAGAGTAAATAAGATAGTTACTACTACTGCGTTCTTTGCCTAGACAAAGGCGTTTCAGAGTGGACCCTACGAGAAGGTAAAACAGCACAAGACACAAACAGTTAGGCCAGGACACAATAGAGACCACAAGTATGTGGACAAGTTGCTTCAAAGCACATTCAGATTTCAAAACAATTGAGGGGAGAAAGGAGAAGGGACTAAAAGTCTGTGAGTGAGATTGGAAGAAAGAATCTAGGTGTTCATTTTAAATTGGGCCATCATTAGCAAAAGCAACTAAATAGAGTGTGTAACCAGTGTTAGAAACAATTGTCCAACTACCCTTTTTGTTGTGTTGATGCAATGATATCCAGTCAAACAACCAGTCTGAAAGATGTCTGAAGGTATTTTCTATCCTTAATGAGGCAAAGAAGAAAACTGCCTCCAAAAACCAAAAGGACACCAAAGCATTTGTTTAATATTAATAAGGAAATATTTCTCTAATTTATTGAGACTGTGAAAGAGAGCCTTTTCTATTAAAAGGGAGACTGGATTAAAAAAAAAATGGTAAAAGCATTCCTTTCTTCAAGTGTGAAAGCCTGTAAAAGAAAACTTTATTATCTATGATCACGCTGATAGCTGTCAGAGCTAATAAACACGCAATTAAGTTAAATAAGGAAGAAAAAAACAAAAAAGAATACTGATGTTAAAGTTCATCTGGTGGTGAACTTCTCAAAGAGTTTTGCTTTCTGACTGCAAAAGTGGATTGTCTCAATCAAAATATGAGATGGAGAGGAAAGAACTGACCACCAGTGCTGTTTTAAGAGATGTTTTATATCAAATTACAATATTGTTATGGAACCAAACACTGGTTTTGTTGTTATCCTGTTTGTAAATACACAAACTCGTGAAATAACCACCACATATGTGTTGGATCTAACCTAAATCTCGTGTTAAGAAGCCAAACTGGTGGCAGTTTCTTTCTCTAAGCAAAAAGCGTTTGGATTTGAAAACTGTGGATTATTGGGCAGAAGTTGCAGAGACCTCTTTATGTTTTAAACAGATAAACGAAACATCCAAGTGTAACAGGTCTTTATAGAAAGGGAAAAGAAACTTAATAGATTTCTTTTCCATAACATTTCTTTTTGGGCTTCATTTTTGTTAATGGTCTTTTAATAAATAAATAACCTATATAAGGTTGTATTTGTTCACGTTGAGACCCACTACAGTTAGACGGTTGTTAACAAGCTTAGCAGATGTAGAATTTGAAAAATGTACATATGTATTAAGCAAAAAAAAAAGATTACAAATAGTGTCCATATATTTAAATTGTTGTAATTGTAAATTTTTTTTTCCTTTGGTGATGTGAACCAGCATCAGCGGACAGTCTGACTGGTATATGCATGTCATATATGAATGTAATGGATACCCTTTGGCTGTTCGAAAAACAACATGTTTATATATACCTTACATATAAACATAACATTTTGAGTGTGAGGAAAAGTGAGGGTGGCAGATACAAAAATAAAAATAGTGGGTGAAGATGTCAGATGAGGCCTCTCAGGATTGTAAACTACATTGAAGAGTATGTAGGAGAAAAACTGAGGATTAAAGAAAGAAAGAGTATGATTATGGGTGAGAGGAAATAGAAAAGAACAAATACAAACAGATGGACAGAGACACAGGTCCACTGAGGAATCTAGTGCGAGGTTTGCTACTAGATTTATAGGTGACTCTCTCTGATGTTTGGTGGAAAACCGTCCAGCCTGTGAAAATGAATATAAGAGGGAAGAAGAGAAAAAAAACAAGAAAGACCAATTGTAAAAAAGCACAGAGACTGAAATGAGAAACCCCACCATTCAATGCAACACAAAAAGGACAAGGTTCACTGTAGGTCTGTTTAGAATTTTACCCAACAATTACAACTGATCAGAGAGCTTCTTTAAGGGTTTCTGTTGAAATCAACTATGCCTCACTCCAGAGTGCTGCTGCTGCTTACTTGTATACATTTATCATCTACTGCTGTTTGGGATGATCGCTGAACAGATCAACATTAAAAATGCCCAGCCTGGCTGCATCAAGCCTGCAGAGAGGTGATGAAGGACGCTTGTGCTCACTGGCTGCTTCCTCAACAGAATTTGGTTTGTTACACAGCATTAAGACAAAGAACAATTGCTTCTAATAAATAGTATTTGGGTCAGGTCTTCAAATTGTTACCAAAAGAAGTTGGAAGTTTGCCACCCCCCACCACTTTTGTTGGCAATTAGAGAGGAAAAGGAGATGAAGGAAGGAAACGGTACAAACCAACACCTTTTCAGTTAGAACCCACTCTCTGCTGAGCAAAACTAACACAACTGTAAAATAAAATGTGCTTGGCTGTTTGCTGAAGCATGCAGTCATTTTAATTATTTAAAAGGATGTTTTATTGATGCATGACAAGAAAATAAAGCTTTAGTTAGTAGAATTATGCTTCAAGAGAGAATTCTAACATGACTACATAAAAGAAACATGTTTTGATCTTAGTTTAGGATTCTTCTTTCAGGGGGGGTAAAGATGGCTTCACAATAATGTTCAAGCAATGAACACAAAATGAGTCATTTCAAAAAAAGGAAAATATGAGATCCGACTCAAATAAATGAGTCATGAATCCAGACAAATCAAAAAGTAAACATCCAGACCTTAAAACTATGGAAGCATTTCTGTAGCATAATTAAAAAGCCAAAAGCCAAAAGTCAAAACCAGAAATGCTTTTTCATTTTCAAAATGAAGCTGCATTTTTTGACTCAAAATTAAAATGAAAAAGCAATCCACCAAAATGCTTTTTCATTTCCTTCCTCAACACAGCTTATTCTGTCACTTAATTAAAATTAAAATTAAAATGGTATTTGACATTTCATTTTCAAGACGTTCCATGGTAAGTGTGTAGCATAATTCATTTAGAAATGTCTAATTTGGCCATTAAAATGGATTAACAGAAATGCTTTTTCATTTTCAAAATGAAGCTGCATTTTTTGACTCAAAATTAAAAAGAAAAAGCAATATTTCAGAATGCTTTTTCATTTCCTTCCTCAATACAGCTTATTCTGTCACTTAATTAAAATGATAAATAAAATGGAATTTGACATTTCATTTTCAAAAAGGTCCCTGGTAAATGTGTACCAAAATTCATTTAGAAATGTCTTATTTGACAATTAAAATGGATTCACAGAAATGCTTTTTAATTTTCAAAATGTAGCTGCACCAAATGACTCAAAATTAAAATGAAAAAGCAATATTTCAGAATGCTTTTTCATTTTATACTTAAAACCGCTTATTCTGTGTCATAATTAAAACAATAATGCAAAGAGGGGATTGCATTTGCATTTTAACATCCACCCCGGGCACGTTGTCACAATATTCAATTCGAAAAAGCATTAGCAGAGGGGAGGCGGGGCGATGACGTCACTGCTTTCGTCGTGTGTGTCCGGCCGTTGAGAGACACACACGCACGCACCACGGGCAAACTGTTAGCGGCAGAGAAGACGGCTTTGAGTTGGTTGTGAACTTCTGATGTGTTTCCACAGCTTCTCAGGACTACGTAGAAGCATTTTGCGCCTTCTGCGGTCCTCCTCCGGATGCACCGCGGACAAGCTTTGTTCTGCGGACTGCCAGCTGCCTCCGCATAGCGGAGCGCGAAGCTCCGATCATGATCGCTGAAGGCGGAAATGCTGCTACGATCATCTGAGAAACCATCATATGAATTTGTGTTTAAAAGTGGTGTCCAGAACAAAAATAAAGACAGATGTCAGTACCACATATTTACACATTTATGCAGTTTCGCGCTGTATTTGCTGTTTGATGACAGCTGGAGCCCCATCACAGATAGCAGATTTCTCCATGCTAAACGTTTGCTGGGTGGACCAAAAACACTCAGTCAACGCGAAGCTGCAGGAGAATGTCTTCATAATGTGCTTTTATTACAGTTACGATAATATTTTACGGCCTGCTCTGCTCGATCATATGTTTTTAAATCGGTGCGGTCAGACGACGCTGAAGTTGGTTTGCGATTCACAGCTTCTGATTCGTGAGGGCTGGACCTGGACTGGACCAGGTCCAACGGTTTGTGAACAGGACCCGGTTTTAGGTGACCTTAATGAGAAAAATGCAGCAGAATGTTCCTTTACTGCCCTCGAGCAGAGCAGGCCGTAAAATATTATCATAACTGTAATAAAAGCACATTATGAAGACAGTCTCCTGCAGCTTCGCGCTGACTGAGTGTTTTTGGTCCACCAGCAAACGTTTAGCATGGAGAAATCTGCTATCTGTTGATGGGGCTCCAGCTGTCATCGAACAGCAAATTCTGCAGATAAGCTGCAGATCAAGGTGTAAATATCTGTGAATTACATCAGTCTTTATTTTGTTCTGGACACCACTGGAAACACAAATTCATATGATGGTTTCTCAGATCGCAGCAGCATTTCCGCCTTCAGCGATCATCAGAGCTTCGCGCTCCGCTATGTGAAGGCTGGCGGTCCGCAGAACAAAGCTTGTCCGCGGTGCGTCAGGAGGAGGACCGCAGAAGGAGGACATGCAGCTATGTAGTCCTGAGAAGCTGTGGAAACTCATCAGAAGTTCACAACCATCACAAAACCCTCGTCTCTGCCGCTAACACAGTCTGCTCCTGGTGCGTGTGTGTGCGTCAGTCAGCAGCCGGACACACACAACGAAAGCAGTGACGTCATCGCCCCGCCTCCCCTCTGCTAATGCTTTTTCGAATTGAATATTGTGACAACGTGCCCGGGGTGGATGTTAAAATGCAAATGCAATCCCCTCTTTGCATTATTGTTTTAATTATGACACAGAATAAGCGGTTTTAAGTATAAAATGAAAAAGCATTTTGAAATATTGCTTTTTCATTTTAATTTTGAGTCATTTGATGCAGCTACATTTTGAAAATTAAAAAGCATTTCTGTGAATCCATTTTAATTGTCAAATAAGACATTTCTAAATGAATTTTGGTACACATTTACCAGGGACCTTTTTGAAAATGAAATGTCAAATTCCATTTTATTTATCATTTTAATTAAGTGACAGAATAAGCTGTATTGAGGAAGGAAATGAAAAAGCATTCTGAAATATTGCTTTTTCTTTTTAATTTTGAGTCAAAAAATGCAGCTTCATTTTGAAAATGAAAAAGCATTTCTGTTAATCCATTTTAATGGTCAAATTAGACATTTCTAAATGAATTATGCTACACACTTACCATGGAACGTCTTGAAAATGAAATGTCAAATACCATTTTAATTTTAATTTTAATTAAGTGACAGAATAAGCTGTGTTGAGGAAGGAAATGAAAAAGCATTTTGGTGGATTGCTTTTTCATTTTAATTTTGAGTCAAAAAATGCAGCTTCATTTTGAAAATGAAAAAGCATTTCTGGTTTTGACTTTGCTTTTTAATTATGCTACAGAAATGCTTCCATATAAAACAGTTTGGAAAGCGATAAGCTGACAAAACCTACAAACCTTCTGGTGCTGGAAATGTTTTATTTGTGAACAATGAAATGACAACTAAAAGCCCACACATGCATATATATTTATCACGGGTAAAAATGCAGTTTCTTTTATTTAACTGTAATTAAAGTGCATCAAACTCTGCTTTGGAGAAATCATTTGTGTGGAACTTAATTCCCAGATAATAACTATGTGGAATTAAAAATACAAAAAATAAAAAATCTCAAAATGATTTGAATTTTTAGATTTACACTTTTACAAAGATTCTTAAAAAAGGTAGAAAAAAACTGTAACTTGTTTTTGTTTAACAAGATCTCCTGCTATGTCATTTTTATTACGGTACTGCTGTTATGTACTAAATTTTGTTTAATACAATTGTAAATTGTGTCAAGATATTAATATTCTAAAATGCGTTCACAGGACACATACATTTTTGAATTTGAGGTTAACAGTGTTATTTTTTTTTTAACCTTTTATTTGTGAAGTGTGGTCCAGGTAAATATTCATTGTGTCTTTGAGGGGAATTTTTCCAGCCCTTTGTAATCCATCATTTCACACATACAGGCATGAAGTTGTAATGTGAAGAGTACCTTGACCAGGGTTAGCCATTCTATCTCCATGATGCCCAGCATAGATGTTGTCAGAGGAAAATGAGCCCTTCAGGGAACAGGGCTGCTGGGTGTGGACCTGTTCCTGAACAGCATTAGGCTGATTGCTGGAGCTGCTGCCGCTGGAATGAGCAGAACCATCTGATAGAAGTGAACTTCTAGCTGGGGAGCTGGATGAACCAGCAGCACTCTCACCTTGATGAAAAAAATGAAAAATAAAAGTCTGTGTGAATCACTGATTTATAACCTCTTGCCTCCTTCTGGGACAAAAACCCTTTTCTATCAGAGCTTTTTACCAAAAACTCTTCGCATCTTCAATCCACACACCTTTCTTTTCAGCACTGGCAGCGTTGAGATTATTTCTCAGCTGCTGCACCATGGGATTGAGCAGTTTTCCAGCTTTCAGCCTGTGCTTGCTTGTTCTCCGTCGTCGACCAGATGGTGGAACAGCATGTAGCAGGCTGAGATTAGGAGGCAGAGTTTTTCCAAGCTCCTTGTACAGACGCTCAATCTCACTCCTTTGAAACGCCTGAAGCTCAGAGATCTCCTTCATGTGTCTAATGAGAGAATGCGAGAGGAAACTAAATGTACATGCTCTGACGAGTCAGTGGTGTGTACTGAGGCTATTAAGACTCAATTCAGTGTATATATTCGTAAACTTGTTTCGTCAATACTGAAAGATAACCACTTAATCTAAGTAATGTGAAAAAGCATTAAATAGCTCTGATATTGTGTATTCTCTACCTGTTATACTGATTAATTATACAAAACCAAAAGGAAGCACATTTTTTCAATAAAACAAATAATTTAGTAATTCTTTAGGCTTTGCTTCCATATTACTACAGGATTTCACAAAAACATTGGACAAAGGTAATAGAGAGAAGGGTACTTTACTTTTCTCGAAGTTTCTGTAGTTCTTTCTTCATATCTGCATCTTCAAACTCAGAATCATTGTCACTGCTCATGTAAGATGAGTGGCTGTGTCCTGCCTGAGGTGAAGATGCATGGCCGTTTATTGCCACAGACTTTCTGCTCGTGGACTCAGAGCTCTGATCTGGTTTGTGACGGCCGGAGCGTCTTAAGAAGGCAACTGCCCTCTTCATGAGGTCGCTTCCACTGTGCTCAGAAAGCGCATGAGCTGCATGGGTGGAGTGAAAAGGAGGAAGCGCCAGGCTGCTGCTCTCCTCATCGGCAGAGTCAGAGTCCACGTGAGACAACTGGTGTTGCTGATGGCCATCAACGGACTGGGCTCTGGGAGGGAGGCGTGTGATGGCGTCGGAACTGGAAGCAGCTTGGTAGAAGTTTGGTGGAGCAGAGTAACGGTTACCAAAGAGGGGTTTGGATGTTCCTACATCATCATGGTCAGCCTGGGTTCTGGTCTGGGTATGGGAGCCAGCAGAACCACTAGAGGGTGCAGGGGAGTTGCAGCTGGTCCTTTTTTCTGAAGGGACTATGACATCTTGTGGAGTGGGGATGATCTGAAAGGCAGAGCATGACACATCACACACTGAAATTCCTTAAACTTTTTTTGGTCAGAGGTCATTTCTTTTGGAGAAATTTATTTCTGAACAGTCAGAATAAATTCTTACTTGAAAACGGCTCTTTGAGCTGAATAAACTAGAATCCTCAGTCCCATCTCTTCTGTTGAAATCACTTTTGGGAGCTTAGGGAGCAGTGAAGAAACAAACTGAAATGTGCTCAAACTGTTCAATTGGATTAGTTGGTGATATGGACAGCACATAAATAAAGCTTCCTACCTGCCAAAGCAGAGTCATTTGATGCACCCACACCATCTGTGCTCTCAAGAATCTGCGGCTAACAGAAAAAGAGCAGAGTGTGGTCATCTACAAATACTATTTTAATACAATTGCAAACACTATAATTTAGTGTTTTACACCTAGTTAACCTCTAGTGCATCAGCCATAACTCAAAATGATTTAGTAATATATAAACACACCAAAAAAGCAGACGAGATAGAGATTTACTGAGGGTGGTAACAGAAGTCATTTTGACAGCCTTCCTTAATTTGAAAGTTATTTGCAGACATCACCATAAATGTGCATACAATTTTTTATTTGATAAATACAAAATCTCATCTCACCAGTGACTCCATCTTTTTCTTTTCGAATGGTCCCTCTGTGTTCTGGCCATCTGAAACTTGAGGTGAGCTCGGGGCTTCTGTGCTGGAGGCCTGGGGCTCAGAGGGATTGTTGGAGGACTGAGAGGGAGTGTGCTCCTGATATAACAGGTTTCTGAGCTTTTCATCCAGAGTCTTGATGGTACGGTCCACAAATTCCACCCTGCGTGGCCCCTCGCTGTCTGACTCGCCTTGGCCCCCACTCTGCTGCTGGCTGGACGACTGTGAGCTCTGATGTGCAGGACTCTGAGGCTGGGACGTCACTGTGCCAGCCTGCATGGAAGTGGGATAAGGCTGCTGCAGGACCACCGACTGCTGGAGCTGGGGAGGCATTTCTGCAGAGGGGCTAGTCTTGTGATTTGGTGGATTTGTTTGAGCGGACACCGCTTTGTCGACAGCCTGAACATCCAGCGAGAGGGGTGGCACAATAGTACAGCACGGCATTTCTGGCAAAATAGACGTGATTGGTTCTTCAGCGGGAAGGGAATTGTTAAAGGCGACGCTCCCAGAAGCAGAGGCATGATGTGTTAGACAGGGCTGGGTTTGCTGGACCTGGGATTGGCTAATATTTTGGTTGGATGGTTGAAGTGAGGTGGAAACAGAGGAGGGAGGGGAAGTTTGGGAAGTGTTGACAGACTCAGCTACTGCAGTTGTATAGTCAGTTGACCTGGTTGATGATGAATGTTCATATTCTGAAAAAACAGCAAGATCAGAGAACTTTAAAACAAATGCTACGCTTAGAAAAAAACAAAACAACATTAGTTATTCAGGGTAAAAATCCAACATCTTATTTCTGCTTTTAAGCAAAGCAAACTGCACTTGTGTAACTGATACCTTCACGTGAATCTTTCAGATCATCTCTTGAGCATCGTTTAAAAGCGACATTAGCTTTTAATGAGCAAACAATTTAGCTAATCTTACATAAGATATACTTTGAATCCTAGGCAAAACTAACTTAAGCCAAAAAGGCTCAGTTACTGGGGCAGAATCTGTGTGGAACATACCCTGGGCAGTAGAGGTGTGTGATGATGTTCCTTCTTTTTTTTGTATGGGTGTTTCAGCCACAGGGCAGATGATAAACCAGCGTTTGCCAGTGTGGAGGACTGTTAAGGACAGACAGAAGAGCTAAAATTGATAGACTAAAAATAAAAAGATGAGTAACAAAAGTAAACACCGACTCTTTCACATTTTTTACCATATTTTTTCTGCGGCTGTGGAAATAACTTACCATTTTGCTGGTACACCAACTGTGGAGTGCTGGGCTCTGAAAGCTTTAAAGAAAAGTGTAGATTATTACATTGAGTGCATGCGTGTGCATCCATTCTATGGACTTTTAAAAAGGTTTCCTCAACCAGCCAAGAAGTTAAAAGGTATAAATTCATTTAGAGGAAAATGTCACATCAGCAAGACCGGCACTTTTGGCAGCGTTGCAAAACAAAGTCATCTCACGAGTGCCAGGGTGATGCGTATCGAGGCAGACCGATTGCACCACTGCAGCCATCAACTGTCGACACATTCCTCCTCACCTCTGCTGACAGAACTCCAGCTCCTTCACTCTGTTTAGGGCTGCATCCATAGTCAGAGTTCCTCTCCCCCTCTGTGTCCTCACTGAGCATGTCCTCAGCCTTCTCCACTATTTCCTTCAGCTGTTCAATGAAGACCTCTTTTTCAAGGGGCAAAATGAAATCATTCTCCACCTGAGGACAGTAAGCAGAAGGTCAAAGTTAAAGCGTTTTAACCATATAGCAGAGTTTCAATTTTCAGTGATTTGGGTCAGCTTGAAACAATAGCATAAGAAAATTTAGATATCTAAATATATATTGCAGGTTTTTGGGTGGTTGCTTCTGCAAAGAAAACAAAAGTGCCCATTTGTGGTCATGTAAAATGCAGACAATATTTAAATTCATCATATTGCTTACGACTTTATTTCTCGAAGGTCATGCCTAGATTGAATTACCAGAGAGAAAGAACTACTTCTGTGCTGCAATGCAGCTGAAACCTGCAAGGAGTTATAAGCAGTAAGACAGAATCTCAGGCAGAAAACTTCAAAAACGTGCAGCTGATGAAGAGGGTAGCAACATCCCATTCCCTCATACCATGTAGGTTGCAATCTCTTCAGGTGCATCTCCATCCAGATCAAATTTGAAGGTGACCATTTTGTGGTTGTGAGTCTCCAGCTGACACTCCACCATCTTATCTCCAGTGTTGCACACCTGCAGCAAGAGCACACACAAATGCATTCAATACATTTGAGTTTTTAACTAAAAAGAAAAAAAGAATCTACATTGTATTTTTCCTTTACGCATGTGTTCATCACTCACGTTGAGCATGCTGAGCTTTGGCCTGGGAACCTTTTCCTGTCTCGACCGCGTTCGCATGGACCTGCGGTGATGTTTGCGGACTTTTCCGTCGACCTTTCCTCCATGCGTCCCTTCATAGCCATCACTCATCTCTTTGCCTGATGTGGCGTCAGAGTTGACACTGATTTTGAAAAAGAGAAGCAGGAGCAACAATCAGTTGATGCTATTCAGCTACTGAGAAACAGCTAAACATTTCATTTGCCAAATGTGGTTTAAGGACTACAAAGTAACCAGCGACTCACAGATCAACTATTGCTTAACAACAAGTCACAAATGAGCCCAGCCACCGTTGGAAAATGCCCCAAGTTCTCTTGATTCGGGAAATTGCCAGAGTGACATATTCCAGGTAAGAAATTACAGAAATAAAGGAAAATGAACTGAACTTTTAAACATAGAGCGCCTACTGTCAAATGTTTTGTGAGGACAAAGATTTGTTTTGACAAAAGAAAATGGCTAAGTGTTTTTGTCTAACCATTATTAAAAAAGTTATTATATATTTTTTTACTAGATTGGACTAGCGAGAGAGTACATTTTCACAATTATAACAAAATAACTGAATCCTAAAAACATGTAAAAGGAGACTGTGAAATAATGAGGATGTCTTAAAAATGAATTTTTAAAGAAGAGAATTTGAGCATGTTTAAGAACAGACTAATGCACACTCAAAACCTCTGCAGAAGAACTCAAAACTGTAAAAGATCATATTTTGTCAACTATCGTCAATGTTTAAATCTGGCTTCATTTTCATCTTTAAGGATTTAGCTGATGGAAGGTATCAGTAAGCATGTACCTGTCATAGCTCTGTCCTCCAGTGTGTTTTTCTGCAGCTTGATCCTGAAGATGTCACACAGAAAAAAAAAGTAATCAAAGGACTAGATTGTGCAAACTTGTCTTTTTCATTTTAGATTATATCCAGACACATTAAAAGAAGAGTATCAGTGTCAGAATTAAGGTCGCTTGAAAATGACACCAGTTGATTGCAGTTTTTGTAACGGTGTGAAAGAAGAGTTTTTTTTTTTTTACCTCTTTGATGTTTTCTGTTGGTCCTTGACTAGCCGCTCCTGCGACGCCGCTGAGCATCTTCTGTTGAGGAGCAGTGGAGCTGGCAGACACGGGTGATGCTCTCTGAGAGTCCGAGCACTGCAGCAGAGGAATCTGGCTCTGTGAGGGAAGCTGGCATGAGTTCATGTTGTCCAGCTGAGCAGCCACGGTGTCTGTGTGCAGGTCCATGCTGTTCTGCGTAACTAAGGTCAAGACTGCAGCCTGTGGAAGTAAAGCGTTGGAGGTAAGCGCAGGATATCTGGGCCTTTCAAAAAAACCTGCTTTCTTTTTGAAGGGTAACAACTTATTATTTATATAAAAGAAAATCTTTCCTATAATTAATTATTGGATTTAAAGTAATGCTACTTAAAAAACATTAAAACCACTTCATAGATTGAATAAAACCCAAAAGAACATTACTTTTTATTTGGAATATTCAAATATGCAACTGAAGTATCAGTCTGATACCCATCAAACTAAAGTTAGATTTTTTTTTAAAAGTGCCGTAGAGCCAAGTCCTTTAGTTAAATAAAACTTAATCCATAATTAACTCAAAACATAAGATGAAAAACTGAGATAATTTTTTGTGTGTGAATATCATAGTTATTCCACAAATTCCCTCCATGACATATTTGTTTAAATTCTTATCCTAGACTTGGTTCACTTAAAGTGAAACATTTTTCCCCCCTCGATAATCTGGAACAAATTTTTAGTCTGAATGCAGCAAAGCTGACCCTGCTCCATCTCTAACTTTAAATCGATTCTGAATACAATTCAGCAGTTACTGAGCAAAATAAAGTTAATAAAAATGTGCTGTTATCCTCTTGCATGACCCAGTTTGGACCAAGCTGTGGCTGTTAGACAGTTAACCCTATATGTGCCTTTTGAACACTGCAGTTCATGGTCAACTCGCTTGCTGCAAGGTGACCAGGCACTGCTTTGTTGCTGCAAAACAAGCCTGAAGCGGCATCGTTCCACCACAGCTATTAAAAGACTGCCTAAGGTTTTTCTGCTAAATGCTGCATCACCTCACTTGGCGCAGAGCATTACAGCCTAGAAAAAAGAAGCAACCACGCCACTTAAAACCAGAGGAAGCAGAATAGGGGAAGCTTAAGAAAGCCAAACAATACATTGATATTGTACCAATAATGCGGTATCAGCACTTGCTGGAGCAACACAAAACCTTAGAGCTTTTGTAACATTTGCGCAGCAGACCGCTTTAAAAACAAAGTGACAGCACTGAAGCATTATAAATCACAATGTATTTATTCTTATATTCACACAACAATTGATGTAAACAACGCCACTTTCAACTTATCCATTAAAGATGGAATAGTTTTTCTCCTTTGAGCAGCTTTAGTACATTGCATTATCAATTTAGTTTTTTGTTGGTTTCAAACTATAATAGTCATATTGTTGTTTGACTAGTTGATGAAAACTGACTCATTTGATGTGTTTTCACACAAAATTTCAGAGGATTAAATATAAAGTGTTTTTGCACATGACTGAATGTGTTTGATTGCTGCTGTCCTGTTTACCTGTATCTGAGGGTGGCTGCTGCCACTTGTGGGAGGGTGCGTGTTCTTGCAGGGAGGGATGCGTGTGTCTGAGGGGTGGGTGGTTGGTGCTGATAGGAATGTGGATTGAGCATGGAAAGCCTCCAATCTAGTCTGCTGCATAGAGGCGGGGAGTTTGTGTGGTGAGGATGTGGGTTCCATTCCACCCAGTACAGGTGTGGGGGATGGTAGGAGAGATGCAGGGTTGGGTGAGACAAATATATTTTCGTTGAGAACAGGCGAAATGGGGGAGACAGAGGGGGTTACAGAATGTGTAAGTCCAGGAGAAAGGAAAACGGGATTATAAGAAGGAGAAACTGAAGGGTGAGGAGCAGTGAAGGTGTGAGGATAGGAGGATTCACAGTCTGCCACAGCCGTCATCACCTGGACTGTGGGATACTGAGAAGGAAATCAAGGTGGAAGAAAGAGGAAAATCACAATCTAGAAAGACGAACTGAAATAGTATGAAGCAAAGCATTACCTATTTTTTTAGGGTGTATTCAGACTGCAAACGTTTGTTGGTCTGGACCCAGTGCTGAGCCTTGTGTTTGGTCTGTATTCAGACTTTCAGACATTTCTGATTTGAACCAAAGCTTATAAACAAAAGCATGTGACTAAAGATCTCCTAAGTCAGTGGCCTGGAATTACTAAGGCAGGGGAAAGCAACGAGAGAAAGAATAACTGAAGTCCTACGCTTTGCAATCCTTGTCGGAATAAACTTTACACATCTTGCTGACCAATTTTGAACGTCTGTATCAATGTCAGATACAACACTTTCTACTTGCTGCTTTGGTACAGGCGGAGACATGCTGCAAGGCTGGTTACTGAGGAGACAGTGTCTAGGAAGGTACGCAGACATATAGATAGTTGGAAAAACAGTGTGAGAAGAACATGTATCATGTTAAAATTTGGTTTCAGGACCTTGCTATGGTGGCCGTTTTGGTTCAGTTCAGAGCATGGAGCCAATTCAGACTAAGGAAACTCAGAGTGAACCAAAGCTCAGTCCAATTAGAAATGAACCAAAACCACCTTGAAAGACGGATCAGAGAGCTGTTCCTGGTCTCGGACTAGGGTCATCTTGGCTGTATTAAGCCTGAAAATTTGTCCTAGATTATCAGGGGAACTTTAAGCAAACCAAATGTGTCCAGTCTGAGTACACCCTTAAATATAGTGAAAGGCAGGAGAGGCGGGGAAAGTATAAAATACAACTCTGACGCTAAAAGGGGACAGACCAACAGATATTACCTGATGTGATGGTGGGAGCTGCAGAGGTTGAACTTGTTGGTGAACAGCAGTCTGTGGAGGAAGCACCTGGATTGTTGCACTTGAAACAGACGTGCTGAGATTTTGTCCAAAGCTTTGTTGGTCTTGAGCAAACTGTAATAAAAATAAATAAATAAATAAAATTGAAACAGGTCAAAATTTATATTTACTGAGCCGGTGCCCAGTATATGCTTTCTGCATGCATGAGAACATACAGCACTACAAATCTAGGACTGTATAAAAGGAAATTAAACTACAAGGTAAATAATATGCAATATCAAAGTCTCCCCAAATTTGTATAAAAGGGTTTTTGTTTTATCTGACTTAGGAAGCCTGGGGTGCAAAACCTTTATTTCACAGCAATGTGCCTTGTAGAGATCATACAGAACACTCACATTCTGAGGGGTTTGCTGGGAAGAAGCTGGAAAGTGGTGAAGAGTTGTCATCTGGCTTGCTCCATCATAACTCTGTGGAAAATCACCTTGTTGTGCAGAAATGAACGTATTCTGACATTGGCCAGTCTGCTGAACAGCAGCATGTGTATCGAACTGAGATTCAGAATCAGGTAGACTTTTCATAAGGTAACCTGGGTGTTCTGCAGCAATTTGGACCACTGGAGTTTCCATAGAATGAGGCTGAGAGTGAGATGGCACCTGTAGTGGGGTTGCAGGTTGTGGGACCTGTTGATAGTGTTGCTGAGGTAAAGATGTGTGCAGTTGTTTCTGTATATGACACTGAGTATTTTGAGACGAGTGAGTTGCTGGTTGTTCCATTTGATGCTGCATGGAATGCAGAGTTTCTAGGTTCTGTGAAGGATAGGGCTGTCTAGCATTTAGTGCTTGGTGAATCCCTAATTGTGTGTTTGGTAAAGGTTGTTGGTGCTCCTGCTGGATGGGTATTTGCTGAGCATAAATTCCTGTTGTAGAAGAAGCTCTGACCAGACTGCTGACCGAGCGGCTGAAATGAGGTGTGGGCCTGCTGTGATGTGCAAGGAGGGTGTACAGGTTGACAAGGGACTTGGTTTGCCAAAGATTGAGCAGGTGTTGCGAGAGAGGAGCTTTGTGCTGGCTGCTGTGCTGACAGGGTGCTTGCTACGATCTGAGGCTGCACTGATGTAGAATATCCTGATGGAGACTGAGACTGCTGCTGGCTCGACACCACCGAGTTCTGAAAAGTTTGCTGAATTTGCAAAGGGAAAGTCAAGGAGCCCACAGCCACTGCATCCTGCTGTTGGTGTCCTTGGTAGTTCTGTGCAGCATTCTGAGAAACAATAGATGTTGCAATAGCTGCTGCAGGCTGCATTTGTTGCTTGTTGTTCATGGAGCACAGACTGGCTGGAGCTGCCAGAGCATTGGCTTGGTGAGGATGTAAAGCAGCTGGGTAGCTATGACCTGGGTGAAGATTCTGCTGCTGTGTGTCCATAAGTGTGTTGGAAGTGGGAGGGCCCTGGACAGATGATGGCGGATTCTGGTGACACACAGTATTGGTCTGAAAAAGGGGGCGAAGAAAATGTGTTTTAAAATTACACATTTCACAGAGCGGAGAAAAAAGAAAAAGTGCATGTGACAATTTGCATCCAATATGACATGACATACCACATAAAAGCAAGTAATGAGAGCAAAGTTTAAAAGAAATGAGGAAATGAAACATTTGCTTCAAAATAAGAGCTTAGGGGGAAAAAAAAGGATGGAAATTGGATTGTTGCCCTTTCCCTTTTTAGCTACAGGCCTATTGGTTGCAAAGTAAGGAAGCTACAGCTGTTGCATGAGCCTAAAAAGCAAAGGCAAATGTTAAAGTCAGGGTCAGTTGTCGAAAGGTTTGGTTGGGGTTAATCAAAGGAGAAAGACTCAGTATTTTTTAATCATTCACCTCTTGAAGGATTAGATTTATGATTTGAAAGATGGGCAGTGCTGGAAGCCTATGAAGGCACTGAGACTAAGACATAGGGCAGGAGATTTTCCAAGCTTCATGCAGAATAAAGCTGCATTTCCTACAGGTCAGGAGAAGTCTAAAAACAGACACTGGCTTCATTAGAAGAGCCCAAAGCAGCTTGTTTGTATCGATGACCTACCACACCCACAGCAGTGGTAGCTTGCTGCTTTCTGGAAGAGTATTTGTCCTCAGAGTCCTGGAACGTTTCTTGATTCTTAAACAGACTTCCACACTGGGTTGGACTCTTTGGGCTACCGTCTCTGTCACCAAGTTGCTTTGGGGCCATTGAGGAGCCCAGGGGTGAAGCTTGGAGGTGTGTAGTGTTACAAGGAGCTGCTTTATAGCCGATGATGTTGAAGAGAGACTGCTGCAGCATGGAGAAATCTGAATATTCATTCAAACATTTTGGCTGTCCACTACTTGTACTACATTTTCCACCGGAAGAAGGGTGGCGCCTGAGGTCACATGGACAGTGATGTGGTGACAGGACGGCAGGAGAGGGCCAATGGTTTCCCTCTTGAGAACGTAACTGAAGCAAAGATAAGCAGGCTTGGCACATGGGGGTTTTATGAATTATACAGTGGTGTTTGTTATTAGATGTCAGACTCAGGAGACTACCAATGTCAGAATGTCTACGTCCATGTGAGACAGGAGGAGTCAATTCCTCACAGGCCTCTGATTTTGCTCCAACACAGACATCACTGAAGCGGCGGAGCTCAGACGGGGAATATACTGGGGAAACCAAGATCCGTGGGGGAGAAGTTGGGGATAGAAATCCAACTTCAGTCTCTGACTCCAGCTCCAACTTGTTCTCCATTACCATGGGAGTGGGACTGATTGCATTCCGGGGCGGAAAGAGAGCGTGAAGGTGAGCCGTGTGGTTCTGTGTGTCAATAACAGGAGCACTTCCTCTGCGTTCTCCACTTCCCAATCGAGTCCTGAGATTTGGACTCAGTGTTGCTCCTAGGAATCTGCCATTGTCACATGAGCGAGGTCGGTCTGTTGGAAAAGGGTTGCCACTCTGGCACTGATCATGGAACAACCCAAAAAAAAGCATTACTTGATATGAACAAAACGAAAACATGAAGAGATGAGCACAAACAAACTTGTCTCAATGTTTGTATTTGCAAAAAGTGTGTGCTGCTGAAGCTGATCAGCATATTCTAAAGTGTGTTCAACTGGTTTCAAGTGTTGGGAAAACAATGTTTCATCAGTTTCAGGGGATGAAGTGTTTTAACATCTGGTTTGAAATTTGGATGCGCAACTTAATAACTGTAGGTAACGTGGAACAGCAGGGTGGGTACGCTTCAGAAACAGACCTGCTGTGTTGCCATGGCAATAGGCTCCAGAAGTGATGGGTAGGGGACACTGCTGTAGGAGTCTGAGAACACCACAGAACCCATGCCGCTGTCAAGTGTGCCACCTGCTGCAGAGAAACACTAGATTATGCACTCAAAAAAGGAAAAGATTACGGTCCTTATTTTTGGGTGGGTATGATCAGACCGACTTACATGTCACTGAGGCGGTACTGCCCTTTAGGTTATGCAGCCTACTATGCTGGTCTGCCTCTGGCTCCTCTGGCTCCAGCAATGGAGGTTGTCCAATATGGGGCTGCCCAGAAGAGATGTTCTCAGATGGTGCCTTTAGGATTTTGGGTCCTTCTTCACCCTGCTCCACTGTTACTGTAGCAGACACGGTTCTCCCTCTTCTCCATTTTATCAGTGCCACACGGTCCCTGATCGACTTTCCTACAGTCTTAACATCACTCTCTTGAAAAAAGCCAGACTCCACCTGAAAAGTGTAAAAGTAAAGATGACAACTTTTATAATATCCTTTGCTCTGAACCCATGAGAGTTGAGAGGGTGCTTTGAGACTAAATGTGAGATTCAGAACAAAGTTGAAAGAGGAAAAATGGTTTAAATTGTGTTTGCGCTGTGAAGAATGACTGTCGGCAGCCCAGATCATTGAAAATGACACCTGGCTTTTTTTCTCTTCACACAACCATACATTAATCTACTCATAATCGTGTCACACAAAAAGACGAGCACATGGGAAATACCAACAACCCCTGTTAATCCACTCCTTTATCAGTCTATCAAGTTCTATGGTGGGTTCGGATGGAAAAATTCACTTTCCCTACAATTCGGGTTAAAGTCTCGATTTTTTTGTTGATGACCGCTTTGTTTCAGTTTATATATAAGATTTGTGTATTAAAAATCAACAAAAACCTATAATTCAGACAGATTCTCTTTTGGGTTTGCTAATGAGCAAGTAACAGTGAAGAAAAACCTTTCAGTTGGCTGTCAGTAAGTAATGTAATAAACCAATATTAAAAACATTGAATTTAAGCACAACACGTTTGGCACTTTCTGCGTAAACATCTGAAAATGCATGCAGTAGGATGCATTTGACTTCCCATGATTCGGTTTAATGGTGTCACATACAGTTCAGATTTGAACTGAGAATCCTGGCATCCCTAATGGTGAGTGAGAAGCATTTCAATCTGCTTTTTGTTGATATGCTGTAGATTTAGATTTGGTTGCTCACTTGTGTAATTTTCACTTAAAGTTTAATGAAACCATTTTAGATGAGTCAAAATCTGCATCATAACCTCATCCTCCCACAGCTCAATTCTTTTCTTTCCTTTTTTGTGCTTAAACAGCATGAAAGAGGCTTAAAACACGTTAGCATGCACTCGGTGTCATGTTAAGTTTTGTATTTAGGCCAAATAGTTGTACCATACTAAATGTTCTGTTTGCATGTAATAAGGAAAAAAGGGCACAGATTTAAAAAGCTGGAGAGAAAAGCAAAAACACAGAAAAATGGAAAACTAGACTGATTAAAAGAACAAAGTACAAGGTTGGCCAGGTTGATATTTTTCCACAAAATTGTTTTAGAGATGGGTAAAAAAAAAACAACCCATCATGTAAAAATATTTGCGTTTTTGACACATGGTTATCATCAGTACCACAACCCATTAGAATGTTTTTGTTGCATTTTAGAATGATGGTTGAGAGATAAAAGCTGGAGGTAGAATAAGTCATAACCATTGACTTTAGAAATCTCAGTAGAAAAGCAAAAGCTTTTTGCATCAGCTCATATGTGGCCACTTACAGGTGCTGGGGGCAATGCACAAGTCAGTTTTAAATATACATCACTCACTCACTCACTCACCATTTCTTGTGCCACAACTTCAGGGACCTCCTTTTCCAAGTCAAATGTGAACTCGATGGCTCCACTTTCCTTGTACTTCCCTTTTAATTTCTTATGGTCCTCAACCCACAACTTCAGAGCTATAGAGATCTTTTTCCCATCGTCCTCCTCTGCTAGCTCCACCCTCACACCCGTGTCTTCAGCAAAGAATGCATGGTTTAACAGGTCCTTGATGGTGTATCTAGGAGGAAAAACAGCACAGCTCAGTCATTGCAAAAGCAGCTAGGTAGTGTTTGGTTCTGATGCTGAAAGGACATTTTAGTATCACATTGAAAACATCAACATGTGATGCATTGTTTTTACAACAACTCTATTAAAAAAAGCACGCTTTCATTAAAATAAAAACCCTTCTTTCAAAAAAAAACATTGCAGCAAATCAAGGTTTTATTTTACCCTTGTGTAAGTCATTACATAACAGAATGGAAAGAAAGCCCTGCAGACAGGCCAACTGAAGTGCTACTGAGAATTCAACTCTCCATGGCTCAGCGATGAAGCAGGGGATGAGAGACCAGGCATGAAAGACTGAAGGACACCTTGTGGCCTGCTTCAGCTGGACAATAAAGGGAACAAGCCTCACCGTTCTTCTTTCTTTTGGCAAATGCACTCTCCAATGATCTCCTTGATTTCAGGATCCATTATCTTGTTGTAGCTAGCTGGCTTCACTCCCTGCAAAAGGGAAATGCATTTAAAAAAAACAGTATCACAAATGCCTTCATATTGTGTTAGAGACAACTAATGGGGCAAAGAAAATGCATGTGGGTGTTATTTTATATTTGATTCATTTGTAAACCAGTTTGTATAGATTCCTTTCAAGTCCCCATTTTAAACATTAAGTCATGTCAAATTTGTGGTCAATCAAAGTCCATTTCAGATGTCAAAGAGTTCATAATTTCTTTAGAAACATCTCAAACATGACCACAGCTTTGTCATGAGCATTTATCCATTTATCTATGTCCACATTTATGAATAGCTTACTTTGGTTAAGTAAGCTTGCAGACTTTTTTTTTAACCCCACTGCCTCTTTCTGTTTCTTGTGCTCCACAATTTCTGTAAGGATTCCTCCTATATGTGTAAACCTGATCAATATTTTCTAAAAAAAAAAACTTTTGAAAATTACACAGCTAAAATATTGTCCAAACATATATAGTATATATTAAAAAAATGCCAGATTTTTTATTTATTTTTTAATTATCCCTAGGTGTGTAGGACAGACTGGGAGAAAAACTGATTCAGAAAATAAATGAATATATGTTTAAAGTTCTGCTTTTACTTTGAAAGGAATCAGCGGTTTGCTCCTAGCATAAGATTGAAGGTATTAGCTGTGACTACTTGTGCGTTGGAAATTTACAGCAAACCATTCTATGAGCTACAAGGTGAACATTAAATGTAAAGGAAGCTTCAAAAAGACGCAAAGTAGACTCAAGCTGGGTAAAGAAGACAGTCTAGAGAAGGAGATAAAAGGTTGTTTAAAAATTATGACATTTGGCTGCTAAAAAAAAAAAAAAAAAAAAACGTGCCACTTAATATAAAAGTACTGTCAAAGTGCATAAGGTGTTTATGGAGATCGAGTAAAATGCAGTCCCAGTCCATAAAACTACATATAAATGTGTTAAATATTTGCTTTTTAAACATCAAGGAAGTGGCTGTTTAAAATACTCTTGTTGTTGACATTTCAGGAAACACTGATAACATTTTTAGGTCATCGTTTCAGAGGCCTCATCAAAACAAGCGGCAGGTGACTCACGCTGGTAACTTTGCGGTAAATCTGAGCTGCGTTTTGACACTCAGAGTACGGGTATTCTGAAGTAGCCATCTCTAGCATACACATCCCAAAAGCGTACACATCCACTGCCTCGTCATAGTGCTCTTCGTACATTTCTGGGGCCATGAACTCTGGGGTACCTGGAGAAGGAGAGGAAAAAAATGTGACACACGTGATTCACTGCTCTCCTGCGTTAAACAGGATTAGTCACATGGCAATGCCTCATACCGATGACGCTCTTTGCAAAGGAAGCTGCTTTAAGAGTTGCTAGTCCTAGATCCCCAATCTTCACTGATCCTGTAGGTCCAGTGATAAAAATGTTGTCACATTTGAGGTCTCTGTGAATAATGGGAGGGGTCCTGGTGTGCAAGAAGTGAAGGCCTTTGAGGATTTGCCTGCACCAGCTCCTCAGAACCTTCGGCTTCATTACCTTGAAACGCTTCAGGTACCTGTATGAAGAAAAAGGGGTCTTGACAATGAGGATCACAAAAAAGATCAACTTTGACATCAACTTGAAGATCTGACAAGATTTGATGTGTGAAATATCTACAAACGTACGTTTTGAGCGTTCCTGATGTCATGAGCTCCGTTACCAAAACAATGCATTTCTTTCCTTTAAGTGGGGATTCCCAGAAGTCATAGAAGCGAACAATATTGGGGTGTTGAAGGCCTTTCAACATCTCTGCCTCTTCTTTAAAGCGCTGTCGCTCCACTTTAGACAGCTTTCGGTCCTAGAACATAAAAGAAGAAAAAAAAGGGTGAAAAACAAAAAATATACCTGTGCATTTTTTATAAATCCGTTAAGCTACACAAACACTACAACATAAAAGCCTAACACATTTATAATATGTGCTTTTAGGGAGATGAGGTTAATAAGCTCAGGTGCTCCTTAAACAAACTACAAGGGTGGTAAAATGCAGTGCATGACACAGGATTATTCATTGAGTGCTTAAATGCATTTAAAACATTACAGACTCCATGATTACAGCAGCTCCTAGCAAAACGCAGAAAGCATGGTTGCACCCACATCATGACGCAGCTTTATGTCATCCATCTCTTTCATGTTGCTCATCATTTATGTGCGTACCATCTCAGCCCCTTCTTTTCCTATTTTCACCCCTCCCCCTTCATCTGCAACCCATCCCCTTTTCCTGCACCGCTCACATCAACCGCATCTTTGGAATAATATCAGAGGGACCGTGGCGGCGCCCTGGATAATAAATGCAATAAAAACTGCATATTTCATTTCCTTCTAAACTGAAGTTTTTTTTTTTTTCCAGCGTTTTTCTTAAAAACACAACTCCAAGTAAGTTGCATAAGGGCCAAACAACATTGAGCTTTACCAAGACCCCACCTATCACACAAACTAATGACAACAAGTAAAAATACACTGAACACAACACTGCATGAGATTAATTTGAAGAAGAAAAAAAGTCTACAGTTCAGTCTTTCGCAGGTGAATGGCTTGATCCGACATCAGGATAACTGATCTAAAAACAGGAATCAAAATGTGTTGTGGTACACAGCGTCTCGAGGACTGGAGCGACACCATGATAAAGCCTGCTGTGTGAGAGAGAATGTGGCATCTCGGGTTTTGTCTGCAAGTGTGCAGGGGTGGGTGGGGGTTTTTCACTGCACTCTGAAGTAACATGAATTATTCATTTCTGCAGAGAACTCTTTTTACAGAGCAGAGCAGAGAAACGGAAGGCTGGCTCCTAAGTTGGGATGAGCTGACCCAACACACTTCCTCACAGGAACGGCACAGGGTTCATCTCACCTGAGGCGGATTTTGTAAAAGCAACAGCATAGAAGTAACCAGAGTATTTCAGGGCTTTTTAAATACAATGGCATTGCAGCTCCCAGACCTTTAGACAATACAACATTTGCTGTCTGGGTCACTAAACGTCATTGGTGCTCCAAAATTAAAGAGAACAATACTTATGACAGGCCTTCAGTTTAGCACATTACTCAAGTCCTCGTCACATTGACACCCCCTCTACCCCATCTTTTCCCTCTTAGCTAAAAATGGGGCTTTTGCATTATTAAGAGGCCATGAGTACTGTAGGCTCAGACTCAAATGTGCCTCTAAAGGCATGAAGAGTCACATCAAGAAAAAAAGTCTTTTCTATAGGACAAAAAAAACAAAACAGAACAGTATGTACATTTCTAGAAAAGTCACATTTTCAAGGTCACAACAAGGCATTGCAGAAACCCTAAAAAAATGCCATTTACCCCCAAAGCTGCAAACATATTTATGTTTTATCATGTCCAAGAATTTTCTACAAGCTTGGATTTTAAAAACACATGCATGAGTTTGCACTTCTGTTTGTTCTCTTATAATGTGAATTTCTCCAACAGGTCAGCTGAAGAAATAAAATACACCACAGTGGGTTGCAGGGGACAGAAAAATGGATTTTGACATTAGCAGTAGGAAAACCTAAAGACTATCCTTCACATTGCAGTAATTCACCTCTTCCTTGTGCTCAACTCTATTAAATCCTTTCTAAACACGGGGAAAGTAACAACAGCATCAATTAGCTTAAGCTCTGAGATGCTGATCGTCCAACACTCTTGGAAATAGCATGAACTAATAATTCATATCTGTAAAAAGAAGCAAAGCAACTGCAGGTAAACAACTTCCGTAATTTGTACATAACGTCTCATTTAGACAAAACAAGTTTTGTTTTCTAATGTTGTATTTGTTAAAATCTGTGCATGCCATATACTTGTAACATGAGAGACAGTTTGTTATACTAGAATTGTTAGTACGTTATTGCTATTCAATCAACAACAACAAAAACAAACAAACAAAAAAAAAAAACTCAAAAAGTGTTTTTTCTTTTAAATAATCGTCGTCTTTCCAGGTGAAGCTGGCCCGTAGGCCTACACAATATACCGCAAATTTATCATTATCGCAATATCCAGCTCTGCAATATAAATGTCGCAAAGGACAGTGAAAATCGCAATAAACCTTAAATGTGTTAAAACAATCCTATGGTAGCTTGAAGCATTTAACGAATCAAATAAATCTCTTTATGCATTTGACCAATCAGAAGGAGGCCTATTATGTTAGATGTTTGTCACCTATGTCGATGAGGGTCATTTGGAGCATAATTTTAAACTGTTGCAGTGAAATAGGAATGATGCTTTTGGTTATTTTGCTATTTGTTTATATACCGCAAATTATATCATTATCGCAATATTAATCTCTAATATCACATATCGCAAGTTTTCCTCATTTCGCGCAGCCGTACTGGCCCGCATGAATGTTGGAGCTTTCAGTGTGTATTTTTCCATATAAAATGTATTTAAAGCATATAATGTCTTGTGTTTTACCAGTGGTGAAGAAACATGTTGGTAAATTTAAAATAAAGGAAATCGCACACAGTACTTGGAAACTAAAGTGGAAAAGAGTGGTTTAAACTCACAAAAGGACCTAAATGTAGAGGAAGTGCCACCTTCCTCAAAGATGGACTATTGCGGTGCTTGTGCCGCTGTAACAAAAGCTGATGCAGCGCAGACATGAGCCAGCAGACTGTCTGCAAGTGAATTACGACCCATCAGTCATGACTGCGGAGAGCTGCCCTCAAACCTGAGTCTCTGCAATATAGCAGCTAAACTCAGAGATCATGCCAAATGAAACAAGAAGTACACTTTTAAAAAAAGAGAAGTTGAGCTGCCTGAAAATCTAAAAACAAAAAGGGATCATAAATACAATAGGGAACATGCAAGGAGGCAAAATGCAATGTAATTTAGGAGGAAAAACAAATAAATAATTGAGATTAAAAACAAATATGGAAGAGTGACAAATATAAAAGAAAAGCACTTTATGACAGATTTGAATTTGACAATACAAAATATTTTATTTGTGCATCTTTGAGCACATTAATATATATTCTGTGCAAATACTAACCATGAAATCTTAAGTGTATGCATCAATTCACACATATGCATTGGCACTGGATGATTGTGATCATCATATGTCCCATTACTCAATTTTCTGTTAAAATGCAAAAAAATACCCCTTAGTAAAAACATAAACCAAAAATAAATCGCATTGTAAAAGAAACTGAGTGCATGTGGCCTAACCTTTTAAGGATTCTAATTTAAAAAGAAGATGTCATCAAATACATGTTTAACAAATCTATTGAATATATTTTTATGTTCAGTTTTTTAGAAACTGAAACCATTATAAGTTACAATGTGTATGACTAGATACTCTGCATTAAAACAAACATTTTTTATTCTTTTTTTTTTTTTTTTTTTTTAAAGAGGATATAGCCCAGTGCTCCCTCAGTAGAAAATGGGGTACAACAGGTGGTGGTGAAATACTACTTTCACAGTCAAACATCCGTTCATAATGGCAACAGTCATTCAGACCTATTGTAAAAATAATTGGGAAACTAATGCAATTGGCTGCAAATACCTGTGCTGCTACGATACTAAAGGGAGCAGTTTCTGCGAATCTCCTAAAGGCCCACTCCAATGAAAATCGTGTTTTTAATTTTGTTATAGCATTTGATATGGAGCAGATGGAAAAATGCTGTTTTGAGCTCTCTTTAGTGACGCAGCAAGTGAAATGGGCGTGCCAAAGTCTCACTGCTCCGCTCCATTTGGATGCATCCACTTGCAGACCGATACATTAACGTCTGCATTTCTCAAGCTCATTCTCTTCAGAGTGCTTTTGTATGCTTAAGTATTTAAAATACTTAAATACTTAATACTTTGTACTAAATAAATAGTAAATTGAACAAGCAATCCTAAAGACTATGATGAATAATAAAACTAGCAAGCAAATCTTTAACCAACCAGGCTCATTTAGAAGTTGTTGTCAATAAAGACCTAGTTTGTCTTTGAGGTCTAACATTTTTTCTGAGCTTTCTAAACTCAAAGGTGTTTGTCATGTCAAGTTGTAAACACTGAACAGCTGCTGTGCTTCAATACGTTTCTGTGAATTTGTCCTAATTTGGCCTCCCTCACTCAATCAGTGCATCAAATAGTTCAAGGTAAAACTTCCACCAATAACAAAACTGTATGTTCTTACACATCAAGTCACTACTTTATTTGGCCTAACACAACAAAAATATCTAAGTCTTTTGTTTTCCAGTCACCTTAACATGAACAGCTTAATGGCGCATAAATCCTGTCTATTATGGCTATACCTTGGTTTTTACCTTACAAACTCCAAGCAAGAGCCCAGAACAGGATACAGAGGGGATTCAGGTTTGTTCCTACAAGGAAAACTAAATTCCTAGACGGATTACTTCCTAATGGGCTGTGTGACCTTTTCTGTTGCAGAGACAAAACCGGAAGGTCAAAGGCCATTCAATCTGAAAATAAAATGCTCATTGTTTTCTGTACCCTGGTATAATCAACAAAGACATGCGTTTTAGCACAGCAAGTGTATTACACTGTGGCTGTTGGGGTGAATGTTAGTTTAAATAAGTCTGACCATTACCTTAAAAAGGGGCAAAACTCAACCACGGCACAAGATTTTAATCACCCAACACAGATATTGTGTAACAAAAGCCTGTTCTGACAAGTAATTACTGAAGAAGAATGTTCATAAATAAATAATTTCACAAATATAAAATAAGTGAATTCATCCAAAATTTAAGAAAATTATGCTTTACAATCATATTTGAATCCTAAACATGACCTGGCGTAATCTGGAGAAACAGAAGTAATTGATTGAGTTAATCTTGAGGCCAACTTCACGATTTGGATAGTTTAAAAAAAAAAACAAAAAAAAAAAAAAAAAAAAAACTCCAGGCAGACACGACAAGACAAGCAGTGTGAAAACACTGCAATGGCATTTTTGTTCTTAGTTATGCATTCACAATGCATGGACTAAATATAATCTACAAAACAAACTGGCTGCCAAATACCACAGAAAACTGTGCAAGGAGTCAGAAACATTTGAGTGCAAAAAAAAAAAAAAACTGTAGTTACCTGCTAGACAGGAGGTTTTTCATTTTGAAAATACATTGTCAATGACATATAGTTGAGAAAAACATAGAGAATTCTTGATAAAAAAAAGAAGAAAAAATACTGGCATCCTGGTCTTAGATTAACATCTCTGTCTGAGCCAGGGCCATCTGTGTTATGCCAGAAGCCTGGCATTGAGACAGAATTGTGAGGAAGAGGGATTTAGAGAAAAAGGGGTGGGGTTTGAAAGAAAAGAGGAAGAAAGCAAGTAAAAAATAGAAAACAAGTCTAACTTAACAATTCTAAAGAAGGTGACAGGTATAAAAAGATGACAGAAAAGAAACCAGGTATAAATCACTTCACCCCATTTTTTTGAAAAGCTGGTTCCTCATAAGTCATAAAAATGCTGGCATCCATGCACAAATGTAATTACAGTTTAAGAACTGCATCCTGTTTCGATTGCAATCTTAACGCTTGTTGATACGTGTGCTGCAAAATGTTGAATACTATCAAGATTCCAATTGACTTGAGGCAGTCTAAGCGTTACTTAAAAATGATTGATGGCACGCAACTCAATAACAGTGTCAACCGGGATTTCTGCCACAAGTCTATTGAATTTCCACTGAAACCAAAAAGGATAAGGTACATATGGCCATACATGTCAGCTAGGGCAGGTGAGACTTCATCCTCAGTCAGAAAAAAGAAAAGAGAACATTTAAATGTCAATGTTAAATATCAAAATAACAGCACAAAATGTAAACATAGAAGCAAATACTTCTGGTGACAGACTAACCTTCATGTTACTGGTAACTGGGGAGCATAAATAAATACTTAGCCAACAAAAGGTAAAGATTTAAATGAAAACTATTTTACATCTAACAAGCAACACCTGCCTGTGCTCAATTGTAGTTAAATGCAGACAGTTTGCAGCAGTTTAGCTCAGGTGGTAGAGCAGGTCTTCCAACTACCGAAGGGTTGGCGGATCCATCACCCCCCCCCCAGCGCGGCTAGTCTGCAGCTCACCCCAGGGGGTGGGTCAAAATGCAGAGAATAATTTAAAAGTATAAATTATTATTATTATCATTATTCTGTAGTAATTTATTCTATCTGTTGCCTGAAAGACTTTAGAGGTTTTGAGAGTAACCGTTTGGTTATTGCTTGGTGGATCCAATACTGAACTGGGTTTGGATTAAAATTCAGAGTTGCACTGAGAATTGTTTTCTTTAAAAGCTGAAAAGGATCGATTTCCTACAAACACTTGCTGGAGTAAAAATCAAAGCATATGGAAAACATTGTAGAAGCGATGCTACATGACAGTTTTCTGGGCTCAACTGAATGGTCTAGCGAAAATAAATAAGTGATATTGATCTGTTTATTGTGCATGGCTGTTACTGGATAAAATGCCAAAAGAAAAGCTAGTACAACAAACCGGTTTGATATGTAGAACAAAGTGTCTACAACTGGAAATTGGCCAGGTTTAAAAAAAGATTACACAGAAAACAGTTTCTTGCCCCACATTCTATGATGCACTAAACCAAACTAATACTAAAAGATTTTTAAGTAAAACTATTAGGCCTTAAAACAGTGACAAAACCATACACAGAAACACAAAGAAGCCTTTGTGATAGACAGTTGTTTTGCAATGTGGTACTTGCATACAACACCTTGGAATACATCAAGCAGATTGTGCTTCTTCTCACAGCTCACTGACAAGGCATGTATTAACTTACTCAGGAAAATATTTTAAGGCCACTGACTTCCACATAGTTCCCAGCAGGCTGCAGCGAACATCAGCTGCTTCCTGATTCTCTACCTCCTGTTGCACAGAAGGAGGGAGCAGGCCCACTCATAAATTTGCAGATGCACTGATAAAAAGGAGAATGCAAGCTCCGATCCCCTGATAACTACAGTCATCACACTTTCAGCAAGCCACATTATTTCAACAAAACATAAAAGTGAAGGACACTACTGGAAATTGAGTTTAGCTGAATAGCACAAAAAAAAAAAATTGCAGTACATTTTCTTTGTGGGGTCAGTCACGCTTCGTTCCCATTAAGCCTCCTGGGAGACAGAGGGTGAGAGCGTAATAATCCCTGCTGCAGTCTCCACTGGATGGAAATAATTAGTTAATGCCTTCACAAAGTTCTAAGCTTGTGGTTTTCCTGTCTCTACTAGGCAAGAAAACAATCTCCACACTGATGGTGAAAACCAGAAACAATCAAAGAGGGTAGAGGGTATGAGGGTAGAGCAGTTCTTGTTTTAAATCTGCTTTACATTATTTCAATTCATTTCATTGTTTTTTCTTTAAAGTGTGGATTAAAACATTGCGTTTACTTTTCTGAATATGCAACGACATTTTGTTGTGCCATTATATTCTTTGAATTTACCTGCAGTTCGCACCAAGCCACCTCCACCCACGTCTCAGTATCCAGGCCTTTGTAGACCGTTTTGAAGGATCCTCGACCGAGTTCAATATCAAATTTCAAGAACCGTCCTCCAGGAGATGTGGAAACGGCCTTCATCTCTGCCTCCTCCTCATTCTCCTCACTCGCTGCTTTGCAACCATCGTTGCAAGTGAGTTTTAAAGCACTTCCACCTCTCTCCTTGTCTTCATCAGCACTGGCGCTCTCTGTTGCACTGTCTTTTTGGCCGCCATGACTTTCAGTGCTGGAACTCTCTTGTGTGCTGCAACTGGTCACTAGTGTTCTGTCCACTATTGTCCTCAGGTTGATGTTAAAGATTTTACTCCCACTGTCATCCGGGGCGTCGAAGACCTGCTCATCTGTCTCTGAAAACCATAGACTTCTCCTTATAAATCTGTGGTGCACACTCCTGTGGTAGCTGCAGGAAGGGTATGCGCTGGGATCACTCCCTCCTCTCACCACAGACTCCACAAGTTTGACGTTTCCTTCCCCCATGGTGTCACACCTATTTACGACAGGATCGCACTGAAAATAGGGTCCAGACGCATGCTCGGACTCTCGGGTCGCCTCTGGCTCCATGGTGATTTAACAAAACAAAAAAAATCACTTTGGTTTCCAGGTCATTCGTGCCATGGCTTCATGTTCCGCAGACGAATGGACGGATGAATACCTGCAGCGCCCGCCCGGTGACGCAGTTTGTCAGCGGAGGCCCCCAAAGCGGCTAGGATGGATGATGATACAGGCGAGGTTTCATCAGAGACAAGTGCTGCAAAACAAATGATTGCTCGTTAGCCCCGCGAAACACACGTCATTTCACGTCTGCCACAACATGAAACGGTTCTAGCTGCGCGCTATTCACCGAAACGAGGCAAGAGGATGTGAGATTAGTGTCAAAGAATTGTCATAAGTTACACAAAAATACATATTCTCCTTTGCAGAGGCCGCCGCTGTTAAACGATAAATAGTACTAGTGCGGCTGTAGCGACACAACTTAGCTAGTACAAGCTAGCTTAGACAAACTGCAAACCGTTTTTTAATAGAATAAAGTTACAAACATGAACCGAACATGACCTACCTGGTTTAAAAAGCCAACCGAATCATCTAGTGTAGCTGTACACGACAGAGGCGAACCTGTCAGGTCCAGTGACGGAAAACCTGCGCTAACGTTAGCTGGCTGCCCACGACAGACAAAAAAAGGTGGACTTTAAAAACGCCCTATCTGCATTTTTATCCCCATTTTCTGCGCTACAACACTGACTGACTGACTGACTGAGTCTTTGCAACCTCGGAAAAAAAACGCTTCAGGTTTGCTTACTGAACACACACCTCATTCACGACGAGCATGATCATGATTTGATTAAAAAGCTGTCTTTTTTATTTTTATTATTATCTCAAAGCAAATCTTCGCATCTCTTTCTGTTCACGGTTCCTTCGTCCTCGCGCCCGCTCCACGCGCAGCGTGTTTTTACATACCGCACAGGCTGAATTCGGAATGCTGTCTTCCTTTGCATTTCCAATTAAGTCACGCCAACAGCTGCTTTCGGTAGTTATAGTCCCTTTCCCATTAGCTCCTTTCGCCGGTGAGCCACTCAAATGTGTTCTCATTCACTTCGCTTGGCTCCACGCCCCTGGTAACGGCTGGGAGGGGGGGGTGAGGGAATCCTCCAATCAGAAGGCACGCTGGGACATCAGAGAGAGCCGACTCATCACATTGTTGAGCTGCCCCGACATTGAGATTGACACATTTCCATCACCAAAGAACAAGACCAGGACTACAGAGGTAGTGACACGGCAGTAGATGACTATTTATCACCAAAATATCCATGCATCTCTTTAAAAACAATAATCCCTGACCCACAATGCAATGCTTTCCCCTTTGGAGAAATGAGACGCTGAATTGTATTCATGATAAATATAAATGAACTATAGTTTTTTGTTGTTGTCAAAAATAAAACATTCAAAGAGGAAATGGGAGTTTTTTCAAAATATATAATAACTTTTGAGAAAGGTTTGCATGACTTCCTTTCAAAATAAGACATGTTGGATGTATAGGATCATATCAATGCAGAAAATGTAGTAGTGTGATAACATCAATGATAAAAAAAAAAAACATTAAAAAAAACAACTAAAAACTATATGTAGCTTAATTTACCATTTATGGTACATCTCAGTCACACATTTATAAATCTAAAAAACGAAAATTAAATCAGACCTAACTAAATGATCCTTACCATATTTTTTGGACACTTTTTCTTGGCAAACCTTGAAATTAATCAAACGTAGAAAATCCCCCTCATAACCTGGTGCACCTTAAGTAGGAATTCTGGTTGTTTACTGAACCACTGATTGATCTCTGATACCCGTGGCTCAAAACTCAGTGTTTTAGTATGACTTTGGAAACTGCAAAGCCACACTGCTCGATGGATTATTGGAGCATTATGTGTACTGTAGTCAGGACCATGTGAGTGATGACTCCTGCTTCAATTGCTTGTAAATGAGTTAAATAAAGTATTACATGAAACCCCAAAACATGTTGCTTTTTTAAATTAAAAGCACTTCTTATTTTTCTTTAACCTGAGAGCCAGGGGTAAAAAACTCACATGTGGCTCCATAGTGTCAGATTGCAGACCCATGGTATAAGGAATTGTTTTAACAAAACACAGACATTTTGAATGAATAAGTCAATAAATAAACCTTAAATTACTGCACAAGAATAAGACTTGCAACTAAATTCATTGTGTTTGTCCTCACTCCCCATTTGACAGGACAATGTGCAGCTCAGTTTCTCAGAAGTGCATTGGCCTGCGGGTGCAGCTTACTCTCTAGAAAACAATGTACAGCAGCAATTGGATAGGCGCTAAGAAAGATAAGATACCTAGAAAACAAACCAATCTGGTGTCTATAAATGTGTTTGCTTTCCCTTTAGCTTAGTTTTTCCCCTTTTTTTTAATAATATCTACACAGTTTTGGTAAATCTTTCAAGTCACAATGTTTTGGATAATGTTTGCCATCTGTCAAATAGGAAGTGGTTAGCTAAAAATGAAAATTAAAGTTAAAAACGAACAGACATGGAGCCAGTGTTGTTGAACTGGAAATGTCAAAGTTGTTGCTTACTGTTTTCGATTCTCAAATAGCCACTTCTTCTGGGTTTGGTATCATAAAGGGGAACAACTTTGCAGAAGTCATATTTAATGAGTTTGTGACTATCTGAAGACTTGTCAATCCATGGAAAGGTTTTTAGCAGCAGCCTCAATGTGGTTTTTTTTGTTTTTTTTTTTTTTGCAGAAATACAGGTCATTCTGATTCATCTGAGAACCAAATTATCTTTTGGCAACTTGGTGATCTCATTTAAACGTTGAGTCCACACTGCCCTTACTGCTAGACCACCGCAGCATCAATATAACATTCAGGGCCGTGGTTTATGTGGCGGATAAAGTTTTCATTTAACAATAAACAGTAAATAAAAAATGTGACAGAGTGTGTGCAGCATCTCTTTTACACTGCAACAAAATGGACTTCCTGTGTCATGTCACAGTTGCAGTCCTAATAGCACCATTTGTTTGAACATGCATGTGTGTGTTTTTGATTGCAGAACATGGAGGGAGGAAGGGAGGCGTTTACTTCTGATTGTCAAAGCCCTGCCAGCAAATGCTAAATGTAATACCCTTACGCTCAATAAAACCAGCAATTGATCTCATTTATAATGTGCCTTCCACCAGCATGAATCTATAAGAAAGTAATCAATTGTTGCCTTGTGAAGATCTCATGTTCAGACTTTCCACAAGCTTTTAATTTTAGAGTGTTTATTATTCTGGAGTCTAAAAGCAATCTGATTTTGAATCAGATTTCATTACAGAACTGGAATGGTTTTCTACTTTTGAGCTTTTGTAAAATGATCAGATCTATTTTGATGTATTTTGTACTAAAAAAAAATGTTTCATTGTTTGAACAGCAGAAGTGGAGGGACCACACTCTGAAGCACTGTTTGCTTTGCTCTACATGATGCTGTAAAAGTAAAAGCTCTACGGAGAATCATGGAAATTAGATTTACAGTTGAGTCAATTCCGATCTGGATGAGGGCCAGAGAGTTTGAGGTGAGTGAGAAAAGGGGGCTGCTGATGCAACATGATGGATGGAAAGCAAAGAAGTGCTTATGTGTTACTGGGAAAAAAGCAAGGAAATGCATGCAGTTATCCATAATTAGATTTTTTCAACAGCTAGTTCAATTAACTCGATAATAAATGACTAAACTGTCTTGCATGGCTGCTTTGAAGAGCCGGTTCTCCCTGCCAGAAGCTGAATTTATAGGAACACAACCACTGCTGCCTCTTTTAGAACTGCATGCTATCTTGTGGTGCAGCAATCAGCATGACAACGTGGGAAAAGGATATTTAAGTAAAAAATGTAAAAATTGCTTGTAGTTCTTAGTTATCATGTATTGTTTTTAAAGTCATATATTAAACACCCCAAACCTTTCCCCCTTCACATGGCCCCAGGAAGATTGCTGATATCTGATAAGATACTACAGAAAGCTGCTCTTGTTGAATATTATTGAATGAATCCATCTGTGTTATTCCACTGTCAGGCACAGCTGAGAGTTCATACTTGTTCAAACAACAGTTTTATCTTGACCTAGCCTGCCCGCCTCTTCTCATCTAACTCCTGATCTCTCTTCCGTTTTAGTTTTCTCATGAGCCCGACTGTAAAAAACCTCACTTCATCACAAAATGAAGCTCAAAAAACTCAGACACACTTAACAAGAGCATGTCATTTGTGTTTATGCATGAATGTCAAACACCAGCAATGGTCATATATATTTTCTGTAAAAGTCTGAATACATGCACACCTATTGGTTACCCATCTACGTAAAAAAAAATTAAAAAACCTGTCTGCTAAGTTTTGACGAGTTATTTATTAAAATGTGGGGCTTTGCTTGATTACGTTATATTGCTTTAATTTTATTTATTTTATTTTGTCATCTCAACCTAATACGTGGTTACACAGTATGACAGGTCTGGTTTCCATGTGTGCTGTGGGCGTCCATGTGTTTTCAAAGTACATGACAGTAAGTTGCTTGTCAAACAATATTTGTTGATAATTTTTGGGGGAGTAAAGTCAGCTGCCAGGTTTCTAGACACAGTGACTCCATGTTTTCAACCTGTCATCTGACTATGCACATTATCTGACTGTGGTCTGTTGACTTGGGGATAAAGGGCTCTCTTTGAAAGGCCTGTGTGAGGGAACAGAATAGCTGACCCAGACATGTCATGACAGTGTGCCATTTGTGGCATTTGGTCCAAATCATAGTCACAAGGACTCTCCAGTGCTTTTCAGGCCAACAGAAGGAAACAACATGAGTCGTAAAAAGATTTAGAGAAACTTAGTGAGGTTTTGTTGTATGCCTCTTGTAGGATTGTCTTTCTGACAGATGTTTAAGATGCAGTGTCTTGTGGCTGGCTCTGGTACATTTCAAAACTGATGGCTTCATCACAGTTTTTGTCTGGCTGCAATAAACCCTTTTTTTGCTTGGTTCTTACTTCCCCTTAAGCATCAATTTTACCACTAGCGGATTGTTAACATCATAAAGACATTTAAACTCAAATATAGTTTGTTTTGTGGCAAATTATATGGTGCATCTGTTTTTTCTTTCCTTTTGTCTCTGCAGAAGAGGAAAGACAGTTCTTAGTAACTCAAGGGTCTGGTTAGCCTCTGACAAGCTATGTTCTCTGCAGCTGCAGGGTTGAGAAAAGAAAGGGGGGCGGGGTGTCAGCGCTTCTAAGGAAGCTGCTGATTATTGAATCCTCAGAATTTGCTGGTGTTCTGGCCTTGACTGCTCTGCTGCTATCAAGCAGTTTCCTAGAGAGCCACGGTGTGTGTTCATTCAATGCTTACATTGAAACTTTGTTGTTTTTATGTTTTCAAAAGGGCAAATTGTTTTCGTCAGTCAAAGCATCCTCTGAGCCCGCCTGGGATTTATTTCGTAATGGACCAGAGTCCACTGCCCTGGCATGAACACACAAACACAGGCTAAGCATTTCTTACATAATCCTCACCCACACAAGAATCAATTTGGTCAAAAAAGAAGAGTTCCATCTTTGATGACCTTTCTTATGCAATAATATACAAAATGAGTAATCAAAACGTTTTAGCATCTACTTCATGTGTAGCACAAAACTGATTGCAATATATTTCTTTCTGAATTTCCTTTTTCTATTCTTGCAAGGTTGCAGTCATAAAGGTTGACGTTACTGAGACCTGACTGAAATGTCAGTTGTCTTGTGTGCAGAGGCAGCATGATTACTGGCAAAAACAGCCTGTCACCACTGCGTTGATTTGTAACGTCAACAAATTGTGTAACAGAAGATCCAGAGCAGCCTTGAAGAAGTGACCCAACAGACCCAATCATCAAAGGATAGATTAGAAATGAACAAAATCCTTTTTATTTGCAGCTATTTGCTCTTTTTTCTTACTGCATCCATTTTTTTTTTTACAAGCAAATAGATTGTCTTTGCTGCACCAACGTTTGTCTTTTCAAGAGTCACTCCTTAATAATGACTGCTTATTGTGCTGGCAACAAGATCCTCAACATCAGTGCACAGGAAGCACAAAATGAGTTCTGGCCTCATCAACAGGCTGCCTTGTTCTTTTGGGAGAAAGCACATGTACACATTTCTGTTTGATTTTTGTAATTCTCTTCTCAGACATTATCTCCCAAGCTGTAAACATTTTCTTTTTCTGTGCCAGCTACATCATTTCATCCAGGAAATCCATCCAGATGTTTAACCCAGAAGCTCAGCCACTCTGAATATGACCCTCTGAGCCAGTGAAGAGTGCAGCTAAGCAGGCGCTGGATGTGGCTTTGCTGCTGGCCAGTGTTTGCAACCTAAAACTAGTGAACCAGAAGCCAAACCTTTTATTTAACAACCCTCTGCACACTAATCACCATCTCATGTCTGCAGGTCACAGCTGGGATCCTCCTCATGAAAAATGAAAACAGATCTAGCTCTGAGAATCATCTTGAGTTCTCGTGCCCTTCATCCTTTTCCTCAGCAAAATATGTCCCTCTGACTAACATTACGTCCATTGACGGTCACAAACAGCCTGTTACCAGCTGGACTCCTGCTGAAACCATGGCAACCAGGTCAGAGTTCAGCGGGTTTAGTTAGTCAGCACGGACATGAATAGAAGGAGTGAAGCTTGTGTTTAAAAAAAGAAAATTTGTCCCTAAAATTGAGAAATGATGGAGATAAATGAAAGAGTCACATTCAAAGTCAGTCAGGTGAGAACGTTAGGGAGTGATGAGGAGATGAGATCAGATGTTGTAATGCAAATTCAACTCTGATCTTTGACAGGCCAAAATGCAGGCTTCTGAACTTTAGCATGGTCAAACTAAATCACCTCATTTCTGCCAAATTAAGTAAATAAAGGGATTTCCCCCCCCTGTATCTGGAAAAGAAGGATGAACACATAAACCATAGATAAAAATTTGAGTGTAAAATTCAAATATCTACCAATTGTATTTTTATGAGATCCGGCATTAGATGGTAAACCTCCATGTGAGAGTCATTGCATTTTCATTGGCCCTTTGACCCCCATGCTTCCACTTCCAGAGCCCTCTCATTCTCATCACATTTTGCTTTCCTTCTTGTTGCTTTCTTCTAGATTCAGCTGCACTCCTGTCTTGACAACTACCCCCACCACAACCAACACACACACTGGATATCATGTCTAATAGAGTTGGTGGTGCATGATGAGAGTGACCTACATACCTAACTCAAAACCTCTCCCTTGCCCCCAATCGGAGATATAACACACATACACACACTGTCAGGTCCTTACTGTTTGACCTTCAATAACTGTCTAAAACACAAATACGTGAACACACTAAACCTTTATCCTAAGAAGTTCTCATTCCAATAAACGCAATTTAGTTTATCCACTATTTTCAGGCTGTCACTGTGATTCTGAGGATAACACATTGTTAGGTCATTGTAACAGTGAGGATAAGTCATTTTTGTGTAATTTGTTCCAGGCAGGGTCTTATTAAAACACAGATAAATTTAGTTTATATAATGCATTAAGAACTTTCTTTTGCATGCTCTGGCTTTGTTTTTTTTCTCTATTTGTGCGCCACTTTAAAAGGAAAATGAACCTAAAATATACGAAATGATCAATGTCCAAAGTAATGACAGCAACATTTAATGAAGATATTAAATGCTTAAAGTGATAAATTAACAACTGAAACCTCATACAATACATCATATTTGATTTTTGGCCAATAGATTAAACATAATCTACTTACACTTCACTCTTCAGCTGAATCATTCACTTTATTTGATCAATTTCCCATTTTATCTTTTCACTTACTAACATTTACCCTCCCAGAATCCAGACTGAAGTATAAATACATTTGTGGTTGACAGTGCATCGGCAGCCTATAATGAGTTGGCTTCAGTCCCTAAATTGCAGATTGCTACCGTCTGATTAGGCTTTTTGTGAGGGTGTGTTTATGTGCAGGGACATTGTGTTTCCTGGCTTTGTCTGCAGCGCGATGGAATCTAAATGATGAGCAAAAACCATGGCGGTTGAACTTTCCGGAAAACTACAGCTATTTTGGGTGTTATTAACACAGCCCTTACACTTTGGTTGAATTGTGGTTACAGGGATACACACTGGTCATAAATTAATCATAACACATGACATTATTTACGGTTGAGCCCCATGTACTGGAAAAATGGGAAGTGAAATAAGGGATAAAGTTCAGATGCACCTTAACTTGTTTTGCTTTCATTATTTTTCACCTTTGACCAAAAAAAGGAAATGTTGTATTATTCCTTATTTGTAATTCCATAGTTTGGCTAATACAGAAAAAGGCCAACGTGTCTTGAGAAAGTGCAGCACTTTGGCAGTGATTCCAAATATTGGTGGATAAAAACATTTATTTCAAATTCAAATAACTTTGAGTCCATTCAAGCCTTAAGAGTTCAAACTGATTTGCGAGATGTCTTTCCTCACATAATTATTTATTATTTCTATGACTGCTTGCTCCCAATGGATGGGGGTACTTCCATTAATTTCCATTAACAAATAAAAGATTTGACTAAAAGAGTGACCAAATTTAACTTTTCTTTAATTTGCAGAAACAAATGTATCTGAACTTACAGGCTGTTCTTTATGTTACGTTGTGATTTATGCTAATAAAACACAACCTACAGCATCACAGTCATTGTTTCCCCTTAAAGAAGGGTCAGGCACCCAGGTTTTTCTATAATATCCCTGTCAACACACAAAAAACATGCAATTGTCTCTCTTTTTGTCAGAAATGGTGGCTGTGGAGGACCCAAGTACAGGAGAAAGACTTGTTGCAGAAACCCAAAGACAAAAATGATCCAAGTTCAACATGGCAAAACAGAAAGATGACAAAACAGAGAACCTGGTCATAAACAATTACCAAAAAAGAAGGACTATCCCTGGCAAAGAAAAGAATCTTTTTGAGGACCCAAAGGGCTCAAATACTTCAGTCATAAACGGTGGTTGTGGAGGAACTGCAGAAAAAATAGACTTGCAACTTCCTTCTTTAAAAAAAAACCCAAACAGTTTTGCTGAGGTTTGATCCCAAAGGCATCTATATTTTCAGCATGTCTTCTACTCTCTCTTACAAACATCATCTTCACAGTTGATCTGGGAACACATTGGCTTTTCTGGACTCTTACAGACGTTTCCATCAGAAAAAAAAGCTTAAACAAACCTCAGCCGCTATTTACTAGAAAATCATTGTTCTGCTCTTGTACTGGTAAAGCCAAAGAAACAGTGAAACAGAGAGAAACAGCTCACCAACAACACATTTGCTGCTAGTGGAGGGGAAGCAGGAGAGTAAAAGAGACTGCACTATAGTACCTGTGACCTCATTCTGTCTGTCTCTTCATCTGTCCTAGGGTGACCCTGCAAAGACCAGAGACAACTCCACTGCTGTGCACAAAACAGAACACATTTTTTGTTTGAAATGCAGCACAATATGTTATTATTCAGAGAGCCCAGACCAGGAGAAGTGTCAGGTCTGCTGTGTTTATAAATGCAGATAAGGGTGTGGCTCATTTGATACAAAGCTCCAAAGCTTTATCGACACATCTGTCCCACAGACACCACATTCAAATAGTATTTACAATAGTGGCTGACTTTGCCATGATTCGCTGTTCTTTTTGTGAAGCTGGACTGAGTCTATTGTTGTGTAGCAACAGCAGCTGATTTGTCACAGTGAACACAGGACAGAGCCCAACAGAGATGCTTGTTTCAAAGAAAACAATGTTTGAGCTGTTTACTGAAACCCCAATTAGTGCCTAGGCAAGCACTAATGCATTTCACACACATAAGAGGCTTAAACATAAAAGTTTAAACACAGTTTGACCCATTTTTCATGTAAACATTTGCCTAATACCTAAATTACATTGTAAACAGGGATTTTTCACATGACCAAATATCAATATTTTATCCTTTGTCTTCACCTGGACTGCAGCTGTTGAAACTGCTGAAGTGGATTGATGAAACAAGACGCTTCAACGAGAAATTGACTTGTATTTATTCACGAATAAGAATAAACCTCTCTTTTTCAATTCCAGTCATTCAGTCACATACCAGAACACCCAGAGAAACAATGTGAAATTTGATGTTGTCATTCAAAAAAAAGATACAACTGTTAAGATAGAGTAAAAGGCAAAGTTTACACATCAGCTTTCAAAACCAATCCAATCCTTGTTTGGGGTCACTGGGTTGCTGGAGCCTTTTCCAGCTACTATTGGGCGAAGGGACCCTGGACAGGTTGCTAACCTATTGCAGGACCTCACAACTGGTACACCGATTCACATTTAGGAACAATTTTGAGTGGCAAAGGTCATTATGAAGCCCTTTACGCTTTGTGTCTTCTCATGGTTCCTCCACTCACTTCCTGTTCTCTATTTACTCTAAAAGCATTTGGAATAATTAGTACAACAAATTTCAAGAGGTTTTTCCAAAATTTTCCCTTCAAAGTTTTAATTTAAACAAAAATAAATATATAGGATCAACGTTTGTTTGTAAATGTGTGTATCCTGTTCAGGTCTCTCTTAAATGGCAAGTGAGCACCCTTTAATGCAGCACTCTATTTTCCAACTTTACTCATTCAATCAATCTTTCATTATTATGTAACGATAGTTGTCTGCTATTCATTGATACAACACACTGGAGTATTTTCCATTATCGATGCATCATGCAGTGCTTTACAGACTGAGAAAGCAGTGCCCTCTAGTGTATTTTGTTCAATCAATTGCATAAATGCTTTAACATTATCCCAGTGTCATTTTAAGGATGCAGACAAAGTAATTGCTTTGGTAGTAGACTAAATAATGGCAGGCACAGACTACAAATTGTACTGCTCCATGATATAATGCTCCTTTTAATTAACTTAACATTCTGTACAAATTGTTCTATTTAATCGTAACTAAATGCATATTCATTTTTATGAACATCTCTGTAAGATTTAGAAACGAAAATAGAGGAAATACAACTTATGCTGATGTCCTTGTTGTGCTTTTTTAAGGAATAAATTTCAATCTTGAAATACAGGTAATCAACAGTATTTGCAAGAAGTTACAGGAAGGCACTGGAAAATAAGTGACGAAGCAGGTGTGGATTTACCGTTTGTCTTATGATTGTATCACTGTATATGGACAGTATGGTAAGATTAAAGTTACTTTATAAAAGCATGGTCCACTGTATTACTGTCATTAAAATATCACTATGGATAAAAAGTATAAAATTTTGCATATTGACAAAAAATTGCACAGAGATAAGCAGATATCTACACAATCCTTTTTTTTTAGAAAATGGAACTCATTCAAAGGAAATTGCAAACATCTAATTTAAATTATTAACATTTTGAGATATTAAAGTAAAAAATTCCTAAAAGAATAAATTACTTTTATTGCAGTTGTCAGGGAAAGATAACAAGTGAGATGCTACGTTTATTAATTAAAATTAAAATTAAAAATGTCAATTTTTGATGAAAAAGCATGGCATGCCATTAATTGATGACGATGTGTATTCCTTTGAAAACTACAAAAAACATCTATTTATTAGCTAATTTTACTAATTAACTCAACACTGGGGTAGACTTGAATTGGTTTGGCAAAGCAAAGATGCAAGTTTCATAATTTGTTTTTCAAAGCATTTAAACATCCAAGGAGCTTCATCATTTCTGGTGTATGTCGTCTGCATAAAAAATGAAAACATCCTTTGCGTTTTTACTAATTCCAGCTGCAGAACATTGGAGAAATGCTCCAGAACATCTCAATGTCTTGACCTCTGTGTGTAGAAGAAGATGGTTTTTAGAAAACACATTAAGAGAAACCAAAAAAATAAAAAAATAAAAAAAGTATTTGCACCAAGAGCTCTATGACTTACCTCCATAATAATAAAGAATAGCGAGGCCAGCCACAAAACTAAAACAGCTCAAGAAGAAAGCTGGTCCTGCAAAAGAAAAACCAATAATAAAGTCATGCTTCACATTCAGCTACAAGGATTTCACAACTCCACTCCAAAAGCTTTGTTGTCTTCCTTATAATCTACCTCTAATTCAGATTATGATGAATGATGATGTTTCCTCGTGCTTTTGATCTTCTTCTTCTTTTCCTTTCGGTTTTACCCTTCAGGGGTTGCCACAGAAAATCTGTTTCCTCCATCTAACCCTGTCTTCTGCATCCTCCACTCTTCGTTCACTGCATCCATAAACCTCCTCTAATCTTCCTGTAGCCCTCTTGCCTGGCAGCTCTAGACTCAGCATCATTCTAGATGCTTTTGATGACCCTTCCCCATTGCTGTAATGACTTTGACCTGGAGAACTCACCCCTGACCCTTCAAAAGAAATGCAGAGCAGAGGAAGTCTCTTTAAACTTCACTCATTCACAAACCCTGGGTGTCTGGATGTAATAAGGTCACGAGTGGATGAGCGACAACAAAGCAGGGGAGGGGGACACACTCTAGTGCCATAGCGGTTAAAAGGTTCAGGAAAAACAACTGAAGCTGAAATGGTACTACTTTCTCTGTTTTCCACTGAAGAGCATTGATGCCATGGGTTTAAAAGGTTAATTTGTGGATCAATAAAGTAAAACATAAGCACTCTGACGCATAGCGAGGCTATAATCTTACTAAAAGTAAAATTTTTATTGGTGTAGTGATTTTCAACATGTAAATAACAGTACTAATAAAACAGACTAGAAGTTTTCAACAAATAATAAATCAAAACATGTATTTTACTGCATCTTCATGACATGCAAAATAAGATGAATAAATAATAGCATATTTATGACGTCTAATGTTCTTTTGTCTTCCCAGAAAGTACTTTAGAGGATGCATTTTGATTCCTGGTTGCAAAAGCTTTTTAACATCAATTAAAGTATCCAATCTAACAAGCTTGAACTTTATATGAAAGTCAGTAAACTGTACTACAGTTTTCCAGACAATTTTAACACTTCACTTTGAAATACAATAAAATATCTGTAATTACAAAGTACTATGATACAATTACACTTTTTTTTTTTAAGTCATTCGCTCTATTAAAATCAAGACAAAGCTGTTGATGAGGATGGGCAGTGTCATGTTAAATTTACTCAGTTTATTCACCAAAGTAATAGATACTTAGTTACTTTAATACTGTTACTTTTGTATACTTGAACAAAATTTTGTGAAAAAGTTTCTCCGGGAGTTTTTACACACAATAATCTTTACTTTTTCTTCAGTAGATTAATGATAAAAACTAAAATCTGGCTTTGTTACTGTGGTCTGTTGCACTGATTATAGGGAAACAAGATTATGCTGATGGATCTCAGCAGACTGTTGCACAACAACTGCATAACTCAATAAAAACTTTTCTGCATATAAGTTTAGCCTTAACTCCAGTTTTCACTCTATAACTATAATGAATACATCAGCAAGAATACTTTAAAATCTCAAAAGCAAACACTAATTTGCTGTTTGTAATGTTTGTTAAACAGCAATGATTGGTCATTGTTTTTAGTAAAAACACCATTAAAACTATTATTTTATTTATTATGAGCAATAATCCAATATTATTCGTTCCTAATTCCTTTGACACATCGATGAAAGTCCTGTTGCCAAGAAGACTAAATAAAGGGACACTACTTCTGATTCATATGGTTAAAATTTTCATCAGTTCCAGATTTTTCACATTGTTTTCTTGTTGTTTGCCTGATTTCAGTCATATTTAATTACAAATCAGACCAAACTGTTGTAGATTTTTTTAACCAGTCACTATTTAATAGAGTAAAAATTTGCATAAGTACTTTTCACTTCTTCTTTATATAGTGGATGGTAAACTATTATCACTCATATAATTTTTGCTTCTCTAACAGCCTTTGAATATGGACAAGATTTACCTTTGTCATTCAGCACATAACTCTTTTGGGGGGCTGCCTGACTGTTGGTCCAGTTTGAGTCTGCCATCTCTACAACCAAGAGAGCAGATGGATGAGAACACATTCACAAACAGCTTAACCTCTTCATCCTGTACAGCAAAGTTGAAAAGAAAGCAACAGCTGCAATGTCAGAAAACCCTGAGACACTGGTAGCTGAACTGTGGATGGACACATCCTAATATTTAATTTTTTAAGAAAAACTGTGTATTACAGGGTCGTTTAAAGACAAAATGGGGTTTTCACAGTTTAACCTTTTCAGTTAAACCCAGTTGATGAAATGAAGAATCTGTTCCAATGTGGCTCGATTCTTACATGTGTCTGCAAAAATGTTTTCGTGAAAAAACGAGCTTTTCCAACATTTACCCATTACACAAAAATGTGTAGAACAAAGCCCACTTGAAAGTTTTTTGCAGTCAACAAGCAAAAGGTTGTGCTTAGTGTTCTACCTCTTTGTCGGACTCTGGTTGGCAGGTTACGATAGATGTCCTCAGCTTGGATGTGAAGCGCTCTGTAGAATTCAAGACAAGACTCTTCACCTTTTTCCTGCAGGTGCTTCAGCAGTTCATGTAATTGTACTTTAGTGGGCACGCTCAGACTCCTAAACTGCAGGGAGACAAAGGCAGTGTTGAATCACTGCACATGCAGGTAAAGTAAAAGTTTGTGAAACCAATTATCATTTTCTCATGCATGTCTCATGAAAGAAAGCAGAAGTTTCATGAAAGAAAGCTACTTTGTCTCAATTATGATCTTTTTATTTTTTACAGATACAAAATACGGTAAAAACCTATCAATTTATATCTTTGGAAAAATGTTTGTTAATGCCATACCTTAACAACCCGTAACATTGGAAATTTTCTGCTAAAGGTTTGACCAAAAGAGAGAACAGTGGGATGATTTATATTCCTCATCAGTTGTGGGAAGAGATGGGCTTTTTACATAGTTTACTCACACTTTATTATAAAGCTTAAATAGTCAAACATCACCAGTTTAATGTTCTATTATTTTAACGACTGCATTAAAAAGTTGTTAAAAAAACTTAGTTGATTATTATTTATGTAACTTTATTGAGGATCTAATGTTTTAGTGCATTTATGCATTCTTATTTAATCTCACAATAGGTAAAATAGTACATTTTATCCGAAATTGTATTTGTATTTTTTAAACCTTTTTTTAATACTAAAAAAAGATGGTATATGAATATATTTTTATCTATATTATATGTATTTTTTTCTGCTTTTGTCATGTATGTTGGCAAACGGGAGACTTTGTCTGCTTCAGTCTGGGATTATTATAGCAAATAATAGAGCAGACGTCAGTCAGTTTGTCTTCATTGTTAATTTTTCTAGGTAGATTCTTGTGCATGAGTTAATTTCCCAAACTTAAGTCTTTCAGGAAATTCCACCCACTCTTTTCCAAATGCAAAAATTAAACTCGTATAATAAGCCTGTTTTCCTACTTGGCTTCTTTTTTCCGAGACACGGATTTACTGTACCTGAAAACTTTGAAGCACAAAGAGATTTTAACAGCATCCCTCCCAGCCTGAAGATTGTGTCAGGCATGTTGTATTTAGTCTGGTGCTCAGATTATGCAATGTCTCCACATCTCTGAAGCTCTTCACTGCTGAGGACATAAGCTGGCAAAGGCTGTACTGGCAAACAGCCAACAACATATTTTCTAGTCACTGTTAGTCCTGCACAGTTATTTAATCCACCACTGATGCAGTTTCTCATCATCATTTCATCTCTATTTTGCCTGCGTGAAGCTTCAGTTTTCAATGTCAAACATTTGTACTTCTCCCTAAACAAAATAACACTAAACAGTACTTTTAAAATTCATCCAACTTCATGTAATTTTGCTTCCATTTTTTCTTAAACATTAGCTGGTAACTACTCATAGAAAAGTAAACATTCTGATGCATTTTCTTGAAGCTGTTTGATTGCAATGCACTTGTATGCCCGTTTTGACACGGGAAAATAAAAGGGAAAACAATTTAGAGTTTTCCAACAGTTACAATGGTCATTTTAAAAATGTTAACATGCAAAAGAGAAATTAGGGAGTTATTCATTATATATTAATATATACAGTTGTATAGCTAATCTCATTTATCTTTCTGATAATCTGGTTTGTTTTTAGTTTTGAAAATATCCAAATGTCCAGATTTCCTGTTTTTAATTTAAGTGTATTGCTCATAATCAAAATTTTCAATTAAATATAAATAAATAGATATTAAAGCATGCTTTAATTTAATATCGGTTTGTTTTTTATGCAGATCCTGGTTGTTAAAAGATATGGAACTTTAATGTTTTTTAATTTAACAATAGAACTAGAACATTCATCTTCTATTTCCTAAAGCATTTGAACAGTAATGAGGAGGATCAGGACAATTGTTGCACACATGTGTTTGGGTCCATAAAATACTGCACACAAGCTGATAAATAAGCAGCCTCTTGACATCAGTTATAGGCAGAAGTCAGAGACAAACCTTCATTTGCTATTACATTTTTTGATGCATCACACACTATGTTACATTTTTTACAACTAGTGTGTGTTTTTTTTGCATTTCTGAACCCTTAAATGTTTCTCATACTGTTCATGTTTGCAATATTTTGGGGGTAATTTTTTTCTTTTAGTGTCAGTAAAACTGTTTTCAGTCAGCTGCAGGACCGTCCCCAATTTCCTAAAAGGAGAAACTTAATTTACTTTACTATGAAAACATACTTTTTATTCTGATGATAAAACAAACAAGTTTTATCATCAGTTTTGTTATCATATAAAAACTTGCTGGATAAATGCTTCATTCTAAACATGGCTTGGTATTTACATACAGTGTCGTTCTTCTAATCTCCTTTATTAAACTTAACCTTTCTCTTGTGTTAGCTTTCTGTTACCATGCCTTGTTAATGGGTCGATTTTGACGCTCATCTTAAATTAGCTATAAATCATATCTTGAATATTATTTATCAAATTTTTGTCCATCTCTTGAAAATCTTGTTGGGCTTCCTTATCCATGAAATTATTAGTTTCAATGTTTTTGGTCTTAACCCTTTTGGACTATTTTATTATCACATCCCTCAATTTTGATTTTAGAAAAAAATTGTAAAATGTTCCTCATAGAAAGAATAACACGTTTTAATGACAATGGCATTAATAGTTAAAGACATGAACATTCACATTTGTATGTTTTGATTCTTTTGTGGAAGGTAAACACAGCACATGACTGAGAGGAGCTGGCTACTTGGGCTAAATTTACACTTAGAATTTTAGTTTTGACTGGGTCGAGATCCAACCCTATCAACACATACTCCACAATTTCTGTAAAAGCATTTTATAATTTGGTAAAGAAAAAAAAATATATCAATTTTTTGGGGATAAAGGTTATTGACAAAGTCAAAAAGGAGTACTTCTAAGCTTTTAAAACTGAAAATGGGTCATTACTGACCCTAACACAAGAGGAGGGTACATTTACATCTGAAAAGCTTCAGAAGACAATTATGCAGATTTGTAGACATTTTCCAGCCAGAAATGTAGCAAATTTGTTTGGTCAGACATAAAAAATATATACGCAGTTACCTTTAAGGATAACTTTTATGCTGAAATCAATTTGAAAAAAAAAAAAAAACTTGTGTTTAAAACTTTTCTGTAAAGTTTAAACATTTTTTGGTCTGTAGTCTGAAGTGACCTTGCAGGCTTCCTTGTCACTGAGTATTTGAGGGTAGACTCTGTTGAGCTGCAGCACCAGCCTGTCGACCAGCTCGGCGTCCATCCTCTGATCAGAGCAGAGAAACGGTGCATCATTCTGGAGCTGCTCATCATAGCTTTCAGTATCTGATCAAGAACAATCAGAACATGTAGTTTCACAAAAGGAAAACTCAACATAAACACTAACTGGTCTGAAAATCAGATAGGATGCATGTCAGGTGGTAGCGTGCAACAAAAGCTCTGATTAAGTCATGCAGCATTTATGCCTTAAGCAGTTTCTCTGTAAGCTGACCCTGGCATTAGAGCTGTTCTGAAAATAAATTACTAAGAGGTTTATTCCGCTGTTCAGGGAGGTAAATACAGTTGTAAAGGATTTGTCTGACTACAATTTATTTCAACAGTAAATGCTGCCTTAATTAGGTACTTCCAGATTATTAGTAATTGGGCATTATCCTTAAAAATATATATTGTTTAAATGTCAAAATCCATAAAAATAAAAAAATAATGGGTATAACCCCTTAAACAAGGTGTTGTTAGATCCAGGTGTTAATATACAAACACATAATTTTTGGTAAATACTGGAAAGTTTTAGTTTCCCAGAGCATTCAAGATCAATATTTTGCTCCCCCTCACATTTATAGTAATATTTCTGGTCTCCATATAAAAAAAAGTTGCAGATGCAGAACTATAAATATTTAAGTTATAAGAAATAGGGAGTCAAAACGTTTGTTTACAGATAATGAAATACTTTTTGTAAAATGACTTTTGCTTAAACCTTTTTTAAGTCAAACCATAGAAATATTTTAAAAAGAAACAGCTTTAAAGGGGAGTGACATGAAAACAAGGAACATAACCCCGCACACGGTTTCATCAAAAGCACCCTTTTTTTAATAAAGTTTTCAAAATGTGTCAAAGTCTCCGACGTCGTCATAGCAACCACTGAGGTTTTTCCTCTGAGCGAGGTATATGGTTGCAGCGACACAGTAAAGCCGGAAACGGAAGAATCAAATGACGCAAGCAAATAAGAAAAACAGACAAACAAAAAACAAGCACAGCATCTTACCCATGATTCTCATATGCACCATAACAAATAGAAAGACACTGTCCGAAAACTCCTCGCAGACACGGTTCCGTTTCGTGAGCGCGCGCGCACCGTCGCCGCGCGACTTACCTCCTTCCCACATGATGAAGCCAGAGGCAGAGCAGGAACCACAGAGCCCCCACGCAGCGCATCGCTCAGCAACACTTTAAAGTGTTTATTTTAAAGTATCTTAATTGATCATACCACACATTTTACAGATTGTTGAGATTTTCAGCAAACTGGGCTACAAGGTCCTATGAACTATGATCTACGTATAAAATAAGGGGTTGACACTAGCAGTAAACATTTAATGTCAATGCAATTTCAATTAAAGCAGAAACCTTTAATATAATATTACAATAGCCATTTATAACTTCGATTGGTGCTCCATAAAAGCTATCCCTCCTCTTTGCCGCCAGAGGGCAGCCACGTGTTGTAACAGATCACATAAGGCACATTCAGCAGGCCTGTCCTTCACGTCGGTGCCTGTACAACTGTTGTAGTGAACTGCACCACTGACATGAACAGTTTGACAAATCACCTGATGTAGTTGAAACCCACATAAGCCCTGGACATAGGTCCCATAGCTTTTGGAGATTTGTCTTTTAGGGGAACATTGATGGTTTTCAGTTACACTGATATAATCCTGATGGAAAGCTGGTTTGGCTTCACATTTGAGTTTGTATTCCTCAAGTCAGAGCCGCTTGTGCTCGGTGGAATCAGTTCAGAAAAACTGCGGTGGTGTTCTCCATGCTGCCATTCCATTGCAGACCCATATGCTGGGACCTGGGACAAGCTTGAGCTTGTGGGCATGCCGCATGCCAAAGAAGGTCCTGAGTATGAAGGTGGGCACAATTCTTGGCTTTCAGATGACAGAAGCTGGGTATAGACATGTCCAGGAAGCTGAGCAAATGAAGGTGAAGGTCTACAGGTGCAGGCCTCAGGACCATAAACATACTGATTATGATATCTGTGGAGGCACAGATAAGAGGGCAGATTGTCATTCTGTATTTGGTAATAAGTTTTACAATTTTAGATTTGGATAGTTAGTTCATACCTGCAGGGTTGCATGTTGATGCCTAAAGATGGGTTAATGGCATCCCGCACTGGAAGCATCTTCTCCTGTGCATTGTTGTTGCTGTTGTTTCGGCCTTTGTGAAAGTCCTGGATTCTGTTGTTCTCCTGATGTTGGAGTTCCTCTTCTTGTGGCCACGCATCCAATTCCCTGGAATAAAAACAAAAATCTGAAAACCAGCACTTCCACATCTGTTGTATGACAATCTTAATTTGCGCCGCAGATATATTATTGGTTCTACTTTGTTTTGTACTGTTCCTTTTTAAAGGTAATATAGCTGGTTAGCTCACTGTAGAGGTAGGATTAAAAATGAATACATCTGGACTTTTGAACTTCACGGCCCAAAAACAAGTTTATTAACAAAACAGAATTTACATCTATGGTTTTTCCAATCCTGTCGTTGTTATGATTCAGTTTATTGTGAATATTATTATTAATATTGCACAATAAATCCCAAATTTATGGTTCTCGCGATATCAAGCTGTGCAATACGCATATCGCAAAAGCCGGCAAACATTTAAATAAATGGTTACCTTGAAGTATTTAACAAATCAAATAAATCCCTTTATGCATTTGATTAATTGGAGAGATTCCTTTACATCATTGACCAATCAGAAGGAACCCCTTCACGTTGTTGACCAATCAGATGAAGCCCTTTTATGTTCGATGCTTGCCTCTTATGCAGATGGTGGCCATTTGGAGTATAATTTAAGGCATGTTGACAAGTTTTCCTCATATCATGCAGCCCTAGTAAACATTGTAGATTTTATTCTGCTCTTGTGCTCCATTTGACTTTTTTGTGCTGCCATTTTTCAAAACCAAAAAGCCAGAGACCGATGAGAAAACAATCAGCCAAAAAGTCGCAAAAAAACCTGACTTTAGATTATCCCAGTAAAGAAAGCAACAACGTGCAAAGCCACCACAAACTTTATATATCATTTTGTACTGATAGTATAATATTACTTTTGAATTAAAGGGAAAAAAAAGAATCTAGTCTTCCAGGACAGTACTGGGTAACAAGGGCTAATTTGTCATTCTTCTGCTCTTGATTTTCCTTTTGTGTTGGTCCATCAAAAAGAGTTACCATTTCAAGAGTCTACCGTTGGGCCAATTTACTTCAGTGGGTTAGAAAAATGTTTCAGTCTGGTTTTGCTAATCTTTCTTTTTTTTGTTTTTTTAAATGGTACTCACCTCTTCTGCTGTTTCTTCCTATCCTCTTCCAAGCAGTCAAGCAAGCAGCAGGTGAGGAAGGCCAAGGACATGAGCAAGATGATGCCTGAGCTTATAATGGACGCCAGAACTGCAATACGAAAGCCGTGTTCCTCAAAGGGAGTCAGAGCTGCAATGAGCCAGAGGACCAACATTTTCTTATTAGCTTTTGTCAAACTATCTTTATTTTACTAATAAACATCACCTATTTTGAGATTAACTGTGATCAACTTCATACAAATGCATCATGCCTTCTATTTTTATTATCTAGAATAAAATAGACATGGATTAAAACAATGATAAAGGAAAGTGTTTGAACAAAGGACAATAAACTTTAAAGACCCGCTCTGATGAAAATGGTGCTTTTAAAATGTTGTTGTGGCATTTTTCTCATTATGGAGGACATTTGTAAAGGAAATTTAGCTAAAAACTGCTTTTGTGAGTATTTCTTTATTCAAATTGTTCAGAATCAGGAGCAGATGAAAAAATGCTATTTAAAAAAGATTGTTACATAGAAAACATACTGTGGGCAGGCCATTAGCTCCCTGCTCCGCTCCATTCTGATGCATCCACTAGTGGATGACTACATCCATGTACGTCTTCATTTTCCTCGTCTGAGCTGGCAGACAAGGTGGTGGGGTTACTGTGTGCCTGCCTACATCTAAGAGGGAAATTTCTAATGTACTACTGCCATTCTGCAGAAAAACTATGTCCTAAAAAACAACTTTTTTTTGTTGCTTTTGCCTAAAAACAGAAAAATCATACCTAAAATACCACTGGGAGCACAATAGATCAAAAGATGATCAAAGTGGGATTTTAAAGTCTTTTTGTGGACAAACGGTACATCTTTCTACCTACGTTTACAGAAGGGCTCCAATCCAACCCAGTGGGTACCGTTTCTGTCCATGACACAAGTCAGCTCTTTGCCCATCAGTTTGTGTTTGGCTGGACACTGAAGGGAAATGACAGTACCCACATTGGTCCCGTTGCCCTGAATGATCCTTTGGGTGCCCAGAGCTGGTAAGCGCATGGGTTTGCACTGCACCTGCGGGTGACCTGGAGCAAATGGTTTGGTATCAGTCTCTGAAAATCTACATATTAATTCAAAGATCAAATGTGCCAAAAGGCATAATTGGACTGGGCATCAAAACCCCAGGGAAAAAGCAGTTAAGCAAAATGCCTGTGAGGTTAGTGGAAACGTCACGCTAACACACATAATGGCACAGCGCTTGGTACATTACTCGAGCATGGACTCAGAGTGTCAGCTCAGCATGCCAGCCGTCTGGCAGGATAAGCCTACAATGTCAAAGTGTGACTTCCTGTGATGAGCTGCCAGCTTAATAAATTATGTGGCTTTTTATGAAATCCAAAGGAAACACCATTATTAATCCACAAGAAACGACCCCATCTTCTACTTTCTTCCATAATGGACCAATTATGACAAAAGAATCTTGACTGAGGATTCACTTTACTGCGTTTAAAAAAAAGAGAATATGCAATGCGCGTTATCACCACAAGAGGCGCCAAACTACATTAAAAAAGTTCTGCTTTCTTTGGCAAAGATAAATAAACTTTTGAAAAACTTATTTAAAATATTGACACAGGTCATTCATTTATAAGAAGCACAATATTTTACACACTGGAAAAATCACATATCGGTAAGATTTCCTAAAAAGTCAGATGTCCTAATTCTCTCGATAATTCTGTGAAAAATCAAAGTTGCCTCTTTTTCCTCTATTCTTCAGTCGAACTGTTTTCCCCGTGTGCAGCTATTGATCAGTTGTCATGAACTTGCCTCTTCTGCCCCCCAAATAAAAAAATAAATAAAGTAAATAATAATCATCATCATACTAATTGAAGTTCTAAAATGCTCGTTTTCCTCTGTGTCATGACTCTTACCTGAGTTGTTCCACACCCCCATGCCATCTTTACTGGTAAAATCCGTCCTGTGCCCATCTGCCACAGAAGCCGCCATGGTGACAAACGCGCTCCTCCTGCGCGCTCTAGAGACCAGGGCGCATCGGTACCCGTCTGTGCCCGGTGCCGACGACAGTAAGACAGGGGGATTCCGTCACTGGGGGAGAAAGTTTGTACCTTGCCTTGCGGGTTTCCTTCCTGGTTTGTGTCTGAGAAGTCGCTCCGCAGAGTCAGCTCACCGAAAGCTTAATATAAAGTCTGGTTTGAGCAGCGCGCTCCGGCGCACTGGGGGAAGGAACGGAAGACGAGTCCAGCCCTGTCAGGCAAAGCAAAAATGACTTTGGATTAAATGAGTTCAGGTCAGGGTGATCATGAAGGCTGCGCTTCTAGAGGATGAGTGTGGAGCTACAGCAGCAAACTGCATCCACACAGTTCCTGTGATGTCACACAGCCTGTTCACGCCCCCCTTAATCAAATACTAAAAAATAAAATATTTGTTTAATCTGTCAATAATAAAGATCAAAATGACTAGAAAATGACTTAGTGCACCTGGAAAGCTGGTCTATTTTCCTGTCACTGTTGTCACAGCTGAACTGCCATGTGCCTGTAAGACTCAAAACTCCTGTTTCCTCTGAAATGACACCACCCTAGAGCAAAAGACATCCCCTTCTAAATTCTGCTTCAGTGCATGACTGTTGATTTGACATAACTGTGGTCAAGAGGTTGCACCCACCTGCAAACATGAATCCGCTTCAGCATGGCAGGATCAAAGTTTTCAGAAGAAAACACCTGAATTTAATCAGATAGAATTCAAGCAACTATACTTAGAGCTCAGTTAATAGAGAAAATAAAAAGGACAAAATAACTACAACTACGCTCAATAACACATTACAACGGCAATAAAACCCAACAAACCCACTATGTGAATACAGCAAAAGTACTTGAGCTGCAGGTTGGACCTAGGTCACTGAAAGTTTGACCTTTTTTGATAAGGTGTGGTCTCCAAAACATCCTCTTTTAGAGCTAACCACTTCCAACTTTGAAACCTTTTGGGAGTCCGCCCAAATAACAAGTTAGTTTTATGAAAGTTAGCTTTTCCCTGACCAAAATGTTCCTGAAAGGGCAGAGAAGGAATAGATTATGGTTTTAGTTAGACTTTTAAGTTAATTCTCTCAAAAAATTATTTTTAATTCAAACAAAAAAAAAACCCAAACACAGTTTCTACAAATTAGAATATTGTAAAGCAAAATAATCTTTTTTATTAGGCCAGTGAAAGTGATGTTAAACTGTTGTAGTTTGTTGGTTCTTTGGTTGTTAGGTATAAAATCTGCCTGGTTTAACTCCTAAAGGATCAGTCCAGTTTTGAATTGTCTTTTTGCGACAGGAAAGAGGGAAAAGTTAATACTTCCATTTTTTTGTAAACCAAACTATGCTCAAATCTGACACAGACTTAAAAACATCAACAACAAAAAGACAAAAACTAAAAAGAAATCTAGGAAGTTGAGGTGAGGAAGGTTAGATGGGTCAGTTCAGGACGACCGTCCTGACCCTGACTCCGCAGCGACTCTGCTGGGGGGGAGAAACACTCCATCACACAAGTAATTATGAAGAACAGGAGGGGCAGTGACTTACTGTGCCAACAGTCCCACAAACTCAAACTGGGTCGCATATGGCTGGAGGTCTCTGTGGAAGACGATAAAGGTGACCTTTCCAACTGCATGGAGAATCCAAATCCAATTTTCAGACGTCTCTCTTTAACACAATAATCCTGATTAAAAGACCACAGAGAACATGTTTAATATGTATACAAGAAGATCAGAGTGGGACTTTAAGGCTTTTTAAGTCATCATAAAAAACTGCCTTAAAGTTCATTGTGGAACATTTGAGAGAAATCTTAGAGCTTCATTAACGCTGAGTGTTTGTTGTGTCTGCACTGCCTTTGATTGACCATCTTTGTTCAGCTCTGCAGGGACAACTCAAAGAGAAGTGTTTATCGTTGCTCATGCACAGCTCTGTCCATATTTTCATTAATGGTTTTCTCCTTGCTGTCTGTAATCCTTGAACAAATGATTTTCTCTGGCTGGACCGCTGCCATCAGGGAGCATAAATCTACTGCTCTCAACACTCACCAGGAGAGGGTAGGTGAAACAACAGGGAGGGGGAGATGGGAGGAAAAGGAGATGTTGGGAAGTTGACCATTGCAGATGTTTACACCTTAAAACGTATGATATACAAATGCTTGTTCTACAGAATGATTGTGTCAGTGTGAAGGAAGATAGTCAATAAATATGAACTAACCTTAAATATGATTGTTTTGGAACATCGATTTTGCATTTCAAGTGAAAGAATGTAATAGATGTACTAGAATGGCAAATACATTTTTTTGGACTAATTTTTTTTAGTGACCATGCAGAGTGATATAACCTATTATTCATTGTTTCCCTCTAAAGTGCAGCACATGACTTAAAGAATTAAAGCATAAAGTTATACAGTCTGAGTGGCTGCAGTCTCTATCTTCCAACAAAACTGAACAGAAAACTGCTTTATTCAAAACTTTGTATTCTTCGGATGTTACAGTAAAAGGTGAATATAGTTTGAGCATCACAACTGCTTCAGTTCTGACAGATTTCAAATGCTTATGGTTGATATCTTACATTTTTGTTCTCCAAATTCTCCAACTTCTCAATTTAAAAAAAAATAAATCTTAATCACTGAGCTCATCTCCTCAGGATCTCACTTGTGTATTGCAGAGCACACTTATAGTTCAACTAATTTAATACTAAAACAGCTTTCTCATTCATTTATCAATTTAAATAACTAAAGACAGTTCAGTAACTTTGATTATTTCTAAAACAATTTTTGAAAAAGCCTCATCACTTGATGCTGAATCCTGTCTTTAGTGTTTTGTCTTATTTTTTTTCTAACAATATTTTTTTGGGGAATACACTATCATAATAATTATTGTTATTCTTTTTCTTTAGGATTTTAAAATTATTATAAATCCTTTACCACTTCAGAAATAAAATGTGTTTCATGTTTCCATAAATCGTGCCAAAACATTCACTACGTTTGCTAAGACAAACTAATGACTAGTTATGGAAAATATTGTATGTAAACCACAAGCCCTTTGTAACACCTGCAAGAAACATGTCTTCTTAGGTTCACATGACAAACTGTAGAACCTACAAAAGAAAATAGCATTGTTAAATAAATGTCCAAAAGACATTTAAATATTGTTTTCTTAAAAATGTTACATTTGTGGAAGTGATGAATAAAATACAATGAAGTTGTATTGGGAATATAGGTTAAATCTCTGAGTCTTTGATTACATTGCCCACAGAAAATCTGCAGAGGGTGCAGACTTTTGCACAAATCTGCATTCATTTGAGTCTATGCTAGTATACAGCTGCTGGACTGGTTTTCCTCGTTAACCTCCTTTCCTCCCTTGTTGATCTGCTTGCACGCACTCTTCCTGTGCGCTTGAGGTTTCATGTTTTTGTTCTTGGTTGACTGCACTCTTGAGGTTCTGCAGTTTACTTAATTTGTAACAAGTGTGATCACCTCTGTGTCCTATACTTGACAGTCAAGGATACTGCTAGAAATCCAACTAAACCAAACTACAAAAAGTGAGTAATTGACCCCGAAATAGTTGTGTACATGAAGCAGTTAACATGATTGTGGTTTTACATGATAGATTTTTTTTTTTACCAAAATGTTTTTTCAAAGACAGCTCCATGTCAGTATATTTCAGATAAGGAAGCTGAAAGTTCAAGCAACACAGAATAAAGAAGAGCATTTTCTTAGAGCAAATCAGGGTAAAGGAGTTAACATCTGTTCATAGCAGAGAAATAGCCTCATTAAAAACATGCCAAATGTCTTTTATAAATATGATTTTCAATAAATGAATAAGACAGGCCTGAACTAAACTGAGGACTCACTAGATCTAATGCTATGCTGCACAATTTTGAGCCAATCACCGCAAAGAAAGAGTTCACGCTTCAGTCAAGCTTCTGCTTCCAGTAATCACAGGGGCGTCAAGCTGCTTGGGGATGGTCCGATGAGCTTTATCTTTAACATGCCTGTCTGTGTGTGTGTTTTTTTCTTCTTCTCTGAGACAGCTCTCTTCCTCTTCTTTTGTGGTTTGTGTTCAGAGCGGTACACATCATAGCCATAACCATCCAGCACAGTGACAACTTCTTCTATAAAAAGGCTGATTACAGACCAAAGACACCTGTGATTCTAATCAAACACTTGCGTTTAGCATTTCCTCATAGTCAAATTATTTTTAACTGTTTCTATCCAGATCGGTTTTATTTATTTTTTTCTTTGAATAATTCTGTCAATCGACAACTCAAAAGCACAGCTGCGTTTAACTATTAATTTTCTTTAAATGTTATAATTTTATAATTTTGTCAGTTTTAATTAATTTCTGTGATCTTTCTTTTTTTTTCAGATAAACAGAGGGGCCTCTTGTCAACATGTGTGCAATCTATGTAGCTCATGACTGCAAGTTAAAGTGTTGTGTGCTCACATCTTTACAAAAGCATTAAAGCAAATTTCATCTAAATTAAGTCAGATTTGCAAAAAAAGTAAAAAAAAAAAAAATAATAATAACTAAACTGTACAATTCAACATCTGCATCTCTAGCACCGAACAACACGGAAATGATAAAAAAACAGGCAAGTGATGAAACTGGTGACTGTTATCGTGGCCTTCAAGAGTAGCGTGTCAAAGAATAGCGTGGTTGCACCCACTTCCTGTTCTGGAATGGAGAAGTCGTTGCCTCACCAGACAGTGTAGAGAAAAGGTTTTGCATTGTCTCATGGGTTTTGCAACACTTACCGACTTTGCCGTCTTCATCAGCTTTAGTTCTTAGTCACATTTCATCCACAGAAACGTGTAAAAATAGGGGAAAATTAAAAAATAATTGAGAACATTTTAGGGAAATGTTTCTGTTTTTCCTGATGGATGTGAGCTAAATTCATTCTATTTTAGTGTGAAAATTTTCAAACAAGACATAAATATAAGTGGGGACTTTAGTCACCCATTCACAAGCTGTAATCCGTTAATGTAGAAGTTCCTAACCACAGAAAAATGTCAGCAAAAGGCAAACATGTTTGCTGCATCAATTCACCAAGATGACCCTTATGACACCCTATGACTATATCTGATAAGAGGTTTATGCTTCAACAGACCATGCAGATCCACTTTTCTCAGTTGTTTCCTTTTGGATTGCTGTACAAAGTTTGTTTTGCTTTGTCCTGTTACATCTCCCTTTCCTGCTTGTAAAGCTAGCAAATCAACAAACTCGTTATTTTGCAACAATGGTTTTTTATTTCTCTGCTGGTTTTAAGCTTTGAGAGATGCCCTTCAAGCGTGACGCCAGTTGGTTTGATGTGTTTTGTTTTTAACTGCAAGGTTACTCAGACATTAGTAATTAATAAACTACAAGAAGAAAAACAAAACACAGAGATCTGTAAAATTGGTTTGCATTTTCTTCTGCAAATGCTCCACAACCGAAACTGACAAACATGTTTCATCTGAGAATGTTACAACCCAGATTAAATGGAAGGAGCTGCCTTTTTTTGTGAGAGATGGTGAGAGCGTTTCTCTACAACATCAGTGACATGGTCCTTACAGATGCTGGGCCATCAATTAATCGCTTGGAGTTGATTGGTTATTTAAATAATTAATAATCATCAGTATCTTTTCCATTTTTCCAGTGATGCATTTGCAAGAACATTCGAATGGAGCAGAACAGATCAGAACAAAGCAGGGAGGAGACTGAAGCTGAATTAAATCAAGATGTAGAAATGGAGCTCCAGGCAGTGCTAACCCTTACACACCCAGTCTTTTTTCTGAGAGATTAAATCATAGTAATTTACATTTTTCAGCAACAACTGTTTTGTCTTCGTTTTGTCCTGTTTTGGTTAAAAATTGAAGTCGTCACTGTTCACATTCTTCACATAAGAGATCCATTGCTCAGTTTTTGCATCTTATTTACAATGAAAGCCTCCATATGTGAAATGAGAGACTCGACTTACTGGAATCAATATCTGTTCACAGCAGACGAGAACAGCAGGCTGCACACAGCTCACTTCGACTTGTTTGGCAGGTTGATAAGATTGTCACATGTGGCTGAGGCACAGTGAGCTTCAGCAAAGTCATCATGGTGACAGCAGGCCATACTGCTGTGCACAGCAGGCAGCTTTTGCAAGAGACAGCACACTTGTCTTCATGTATAACTTATGCTTTATCAACAAAAGTGTGTATTTGACTGAAAAAGATAAATGTTTCTCTTCAGTTTTAGAATATGGCATGTCTTCTATACCCACAGGGAAAGGATTTAACAGAAAGTGGGTGTGAAAGACTGAAAGAAGTGAATAAAGTGAAACATTACTTACCCATTTTACACTGACCAAAAATATAAACACACTTTTGTTATTGCTCCCATTTTTTATGGTATGAACTCAAAGATGTGAAACATTTTCCACATACACACAATAACCAGTTCTCTGAAATATTGTTCACAAATCTGTCTAAATCTGTGTTAGTGAGCACTTCTCTTTTGCCAAGACAATCCATCCCACCTCACAGGTGTGCCATATCAAGATGCTGATTAGACAGCATGATTATTGCATAGGTGTGCCTTAGACTGGCCACAAGAAAAGGCCACTCTGAAATCTTCAGTTGTATCACACAGCACAATGCCACAGATGTCGCAAGTTTTGAGGGAGCGTGCAATTGGCATGCTGATAGCAGGAATGTCCACCAGAGCTGTTGCTAGGGAATTGAATGTCCATTTCTCCACCATAAGCCGTCTCCAAAGGCGTTTCCGAGAATTTGGCAGCACATCCAACCGGCCTCACAACCGCAGACCACATGTGACCACACCAGCCCAAGACCTCCACATCCAGCATGTCCTCCTCCAACATCGTCTGAGACCAGCCACTCGGACAGCTGCTGAAACAATCGGTTTGCATAACCACAGAATTTCTGCACAAACTGTCAGAAACCGTTTTAGGGAAGCTCATCTGCATTCTCGTCGTCCTCATCGAGGTCTCAACCTCACTCCAGTTCGTCGTCGTAACCGACTTGACTGGGCAAATGCTCACATGCGATGGCGTCTGGCACAATGGAGAGGTGTTCTCTTTGCGGATGAATCCCGGTTCAGGGCAGATGGCAGACAGCGTGTGTGGCGTCGTGGGGGTGAGCGGTTTTCTGATGTCAATGTTGTGGATCGAGTAGCCCATGGTGGTGGTGGGGTTATGGTATGGGCAGGCATATGTTATGGGCGAAAAACACAGGTGCATTTTATTGATGGCATTTTGAATGCACAGAGATACCGTGGCGAGATCCTGGGGCCCATGGTTGTGCCGTACATCCAACAATATCACCTCACGTTGCAGCATGATAATGCACGGCCCCATGTTGCAAGGATCTGTACACAACTCTTGGAAGCTGAAAACATCCCAGTTCATGCATGTCCAGCATACTCACCGGACATGTCACCCATTGAGCATGTTTGGGATGCTCTGGATCGGCGTATACGACAGCGTGTTCCAGTTCCTGCCAATATCCAGCAACTTCACACAGCCATTGAAGAAGAGTGGACCAACATTCCACAGGCCACAATAGACAACCTGATCAACTCTATGCGAAGGAGATGTATCGCACTTCATGAGGCAAATGGTGGTCACTGTCATGATTTGAGTTGGTTGTGTCTTGGTTTTAGTTCTTGTTCTGTCTTGTTTGGTTCTGTTTCCTGTTTTATTTTGAAAGGTTTCCTGTCTTGTCTTGTTTCTTGAGTTTTACTTCCTTTGGTCCCCATCTGCCCTGATCGTGTTCACCTGTGTCTTGTCTTCCCTGTCTGTATTTAAGTCTTGTCTTTGCCTTCCTCCTGTGCTGGTTCATTAGTCTCGTCATGGTGTTTCATGTCATGCTGTCTCTTGCCACGTTCCTTGTTTCATGGTCCTCGCCACGTCATGTAAGTTTTGTTTGTTCTGAGATCCTGCCCTGCAGCGCTTTGTGTTTGGTTTTTGTTCATTAAAATCCATTAGACTCTGATCCTCGTGCCTCCGCTCTGCTACTGGGTCCTACCGGCTCCCGAGCCACCCCTCCACCGTGATAGTCACACCAGATACCGACTGCTTGTCTGAGTCCCCTGACCCCCTCAATAAAACAAAACTGAAGATTTCAGAGTGGCCTTTTCTTGTGGCCAGTCTAAGGCACACCTATGCAATAATCATGCTGTCTAATCAGCATCTTGATATGGCACACCTGTGAGGTGGGATGGATTGTCTTGGCAAAGGAGAAAGCCCTAATTCTAATGGATGGTGTTGCTTTTTTGGGCAAATTGTTGGTTGGTGTTGTTGATGGTTGAATCTTTTGCTTAGTATTTTGTCCTCTTCCAGAAACTCAATTACATTTGCACGTCTAAAATTGGGAAAAGAAAGTAATTGTGGTAGTCTGATTTATAAAAGCGTATTTTTTATCCCTCACTTTTATCCTGCTAGTCTCCTTCTTTACGAAGAAGATGAAGAAGAAGCCCCATATAATGTTAAAAGTGACTGTAAAAGTCTAAAAAAAAAAAAAAAAGGTAAGGAAAAGGGTGTTTTTCTATTTTATTATTTTAAATTTTTAAAATTGATTTAGCCTCATTATTTAGTTGCTTTTCCTTTGTTTGGCTTTAATGAAAACAAGCATGTAAAGCAAAAATCCTTTATTCAACCAAAGGCAAAAATCGTTTGTTTGATCTGCAATCCACATGCTTTTCATCACAGATAAATGATGGTGTGTTCTGAAGAATAAAATACACAACAGTGGAAAATCTTGTAGATAGGCTCCAAATGGGCCACCTTTTGTTTTATTGATGGTATTGACCGTTTTCCCCACTGTGCACAATGCATGTGTAAAAACACTCAGTGGTGACGCCGCTCACTTACAGTACAACAAGTATAACTTCTTCAGGATAAAAATGACAGGGGGGAAAAATTTCATACAGTAGTGGGGTATATAAATATGAAGAAGTTTACATGCACAATATGACCCAATGACAAAGTTTATTTGCTACTTCTGCTTAAAGGCTGATGCTGATAGAAGAAAAGGGGAAACAAGGCAGAAGGACGTTTACAGTACTTGGTTTCTGTCACATCACCAAAGGGAAAGAAGTGTGATGGTTTATTTACTTTGTGTACACCTATAGATATTGAGATTAACCGGTGGCAGTAGAAATATGGTGAATATGACTTAAATTAAACATCTCAGACTCCAACATCAGTGTTGGGAAGGGGGTTTGTGTCAATACATGAGAAAGAGAACAGGGTGGGTAAAAAGGATGATATATTAGCAAGCATCAGGTGGCCAGCCACAAATGTACACATTTATTTGTCTTTTTTTTTTTTTAAGTTAAATGTCTTTTTTTCTATTTCCATACATCACACTATAGTATACATACTGTACAACACCGTCTGAACCACCACTGTGTCCCCAGCAGGAGTGAAAACACCACAGAGGTGCCTCTTCTTTTACTAACATTCAATACTTTAAAAAAGTTGGAGGGTACTCACACTCAAACACATACATACTCACGTTTTTGCACTAATGAAAAGATCGGACACTAAAGAGTTAATGCTTCACAATACTATAGAATAATGTACAAGGACTTCATCTTAAAAAAAAAAACATCTTATTGGAACTTTCTTCACTTTTATTACAAATAAAGTTTTTCAAAACACTGAGAAGAGAAAATGTTCAGACAAGCGGCATTTGTGACTCGGCAGCATAGTGGGGGTTTTGGGTGTTAGACAAAGGGGCTACAAAAAGCTGTGCCGCTATGATGGCGAGACTGAAGTGGCATTGTAAGGATGGAGTAGTCCTGTTTTCATAGTAGGAGGGGGGAAAGTGCCAAGGTAAAAGGAATTCAAGTAACGTGGGATCTATACACAGGTGACAGGGAAGGGGGCGGGACCTCTGGCGGCCATTACTGGCTCTTCCTGTGTTCCGTCAGGTTGCTCTGTGCCTCTGTGGGGGTTTCTCCACGGGCAGCTTTGGAGAGGATGTCCACCCACTTGGTCTGAAGTTCTGCATCTTGGGCACTTAGAAGGAAGGTTTGCTGTGCGTGACTGAGCCGGAACATGTGCTTGATGTCTGACTTGTCATTTGTTCCTGATGGCACCAGGCTCACCTCTAAACCTTGGAGAGGCACTCCCCGTGGCCCCTTGGGGTCCTAGAGAAAAGAAAAAAGAAAATCAGGTAAAATGTCTCACAATTAAGCATTTTTTAACATTAACTACAAAAAATATTATTATTACTTTGATAGGGTCCCTCAAAGTATTGAAAAATATACTGCACAAGCATTGTAAAGTAATCTCTGCGTGGTCCCCTCCCCCTGTCTTTTTCTGTATAATCAGAAAATACTCATCCAACTCCCATTAATCCTAATCTTTGGAATGGTAGCTCTCTGCAGTGGGATTGGGATATCATTCTTAGAAAATAATCCTAGCAGGCTTTAACAGGCCTTCACATTCTCCATGCTGGAATTCCGGCATGGAAAACACGACATCAGATGTCTCTAGTCTATGACCTTGAACAACAACTGCGGAATATTGTTACATGAGATGCAGTAAGGTACTGTGTGACAGTAAAACCAGTTTTTTTTAAGGAAAATGAACATCCCAGAAACTCACATGAGACTGTTCTGCTATTAAACCATCATTTGATCCACACTTCAGCTTTGCACCAGCTGTGCTGTTTGGTTCAGTGCTGCATCTCTTTTTTTCATAATCCATATTTATCAAAAGTGTACCATTTACATTGTTGTCATTTTTTTCTTTAAAAAATTCATCACATTGATTGGGCACATGGGTAAAAACAGAACATAACTTGAATTCCACAAAAAATATGAGTGTATATTTTTTATGAGGGTTTCCAGCCTTTTTTAGAAAAACTAAAAGCTTAGCACAGGACAAATACTAAGCGCAGCTTAGCTTATGGCCATGATAATACTTCCTGACAATAATAAAAATCGGAATTCTGGTCTTACATGACCAGTTATGTTCATCCTGTATCAAAGGAGAACTGAAATGCGACAAAAACCCTTTTATATTCATTCTGATGTGCTGGCTGAACATCTGAAAAGCTGTTAATTTTACTTAAACCTGTGTGTCACTAATTTATCGTGTGTGTTCAACATAATTGGAACAAGAAATACGTGCGTTACATTTTTGTTTGCATGGAATAAAATCAAATAGGAATATCCAAATAAGCATGCTTATTTGCGCATATAGAAATGCTTATTTAAATAGTCAGTTTTCATGATATGTTTTTTTTATTTTATTCTAGTTTTCAATACTATTCTGAATGTGTCATTTTTTTTTTTTTTTACTTTGCTTAAAAACAGTCCCTGCCTAAAAACAGCAATTAAAGTGCAGGAGAACTTAGACAGGGATAGTAGGTCCTGGGATCTGGAGTGAAAAAAAAAGCTTCTCTACATCATCCAAAAGAGCTTTATAAATAAGAAAAGTCCATCCTGATCCAGTTGTATCTATGGAGCAAATAATTTTATCTATTTAGTGCAAACAAAACACATTAACACAAAAGAGAAGCAGTTAGTTACATCTGAGGTCAGATTCAGGTTAACCAAATCCCCCTGGCCCAAATCTACAGTGCGTACAACCTGACACAGGGTGGATCGGACAGAAATGACTCACACACTGTCTGTGATTTGTCTACGAGTAACACTGTACAGATGCTAAATGACAACCAGCAGACAGAATGTATATCTAAAGTGTGGAAACAACAAATATAAAAAAACACACTTCTTGTTTGATCAAATTAGTGAAAATATGTCATGCAGTCTGAGGATTTTCCCAGCATGCACTGTTAGCATGATCACAGTGTTGTGCAGACAGAGCACTATTACCTGTGCACTGCTTTGCAGGTACAGCACCAGTGGTTCTGTTTTAGTCACAGCCACCCACATCTTGGTCCAACTCTTCCCCTTCTCTTGCACTTGCAGGTAGCCACTCAGCAGGCAGTTTTCTGCTGTTAGCGATGGCTGTCTCTAAACACAAAAGAGTGAGACTGCTGATCAGTGGGATCCTGCAAGATTGAGAACTTCAGTGTTGAGGTGAGCAACTTAAAGGCGATTTATTTCACGGATTTAAATCTGACAACCAAATGCATGTGTTACATCCTTCACCCCGTTGCATAACAGCACTGTAGGACACAAGGACAACAGTACATGCACAGGTGCTTAAGCTCCTTTGCCTGTTGGCCTAAATCTGATAGGAGCTACAGCTCCCCCATGTGGCGATACTCGCACATGAGCCTAAGATCTAGTCAGAGAAACAAAACAAAACAGAACTTTATTTGTGCTACTGTCTACCAAAAATTACTTTGTAGCTTTCTAAATATTTGTGCAAGTAGAGCAGACTGCACATCAGTCAGACGGGGAAACACGTGAAGCCGCCAGACGGTTATGTCAGCAGGTTGATTCTCCTCTTTAGCCTTAGATCTTATTACCATATCAGTCATTGAAGACGGTGATACGTCTGTCTAGATATCTATTTAACCCTTTATAAATCCCATCAAAACTGCATAGCAAGTTTTTAATCCTTTTAATCAAAACTGAATTAAAAAAAAAGGACTGTGGAATTCGCATGAATGCTGGTGTTCAGAGACAGTCCTGGTATTCGGTTGGTGTTAACTAATAAAGAACGGAAAAGCACAACTTGTTATAAAAAGTATGTTTCTGTGTTTTACCTCTGGTGCAGCTTTCCTTCTCTGGTCAGTGTGATTCTCCACAGTTAGACTGGCTTCGAAACACTCAGGACACACTCTGCTTGTTTTGTTGTCTGAAGTCTTTGAACACTTTGCACAGATGGCCTGTGGATCGACACAGAAGTGAGGAAAAGAAAAAAAAAACGACTATTATTATCACTTTTCCTTCAAAAGTCTATCAAACCGTTGAATTTTTTCCATTTGTGCTTACCGCTCCACACATTTTGCAGTGGTGCTTTCGCTTGGTGAAATTAAAGCTCTCATTGCAGCCTTTGCACGTTTGTTTTTCTTTCTCTTTTTTTCTTGATGTTTTCTGTAAATAAAAAAAACAGCAGGTTCGTCAGGTTTTTTTTTAAGTTAAGTCACATGTGAAGCAGAAGAGGTGGGTGTCAAAGAAATCAGAGCATTTTCATTCTTTTTATAATTTCTGTTCAAAATGACCCGTTTCAGCCAACAAGATAACTCAAAGCAGATGTGGAGAAAGAGATCAAATAGCTGGCATGGTTTAAAGGAAAATACAATTGTCTTATGTGGTAAGCACCATAATCACTCCATTTCTCAAATATTTAAAATGTAACTATCTTTGTGAGGTTATAAATTCTTTTCATAGTTTTTAGGAAGCCCGCCTTTAATGAGTGTTATTTTACTTTGAAAAGATCACAGTGTTCCTTCGTGTGACGCTTTAAAAAATGTGTCTCTTTCACCACAGACAGGAAGCAGGCCTGCAACAGTTTCTGACTAATTTGTGAGGCAGTGAAAGAAGAAGCACTTCTCAACATTTGTAATTCTCACTATTTTTTTTCTTGATCTAGTGAATATTTTGGTTGTCGTGTAGCTTTAATAACTAGCAGAAATTTACTTCCCATGTAATGTTCTCTGATCTTTTAGGCCTGCTTCCATTTTGCTAAAGTTAACACTTTGAACACATTTGTGGCAAAAAGAAACGACTGTAAAAATAATCAACAACTTTTTTAATGCATTACTTTCACAAATTTGCATTTACATACAAAAAGTATAGCTTTTGGAAAGTAAATCTTTATATGTCAGTCCAATCGTTAATTGTTTTTCTAAATGATTACAAAAAGCATATAAAATGAATGTATTTTCTATGAGGATGGAGGTTAAAATGTCTTGCTCAAGCAATGATTAGCAACAAAATTGATTTTATGGCTTTACGTTCTTGAATGTGGTGCTAAATGCTCCCATTGAAAATCAATATATACAAAAAAAATAATAATAAAAAACCATAGATTTATTCAGATTTCAGCATAAAACCATATATTCTGTAATGTTAGTTTTGGAAATTTGAAACATTTTAATTTTACAATATTTAGATGGCATATAAAAAGTAAACTTCAAGTATATTGCCTCACTTTTATATCAAGCATACTTGTAGGACACTTAAATAGACTACTTTTTGATAGAGGTTTACATTTGATTGCAACTAGGTTATTAAAAATCTATATAACACAAAATACCTTCACGAATAGGTAGAAATATTTCACATAAAACAAAAAACAAAATTAAAAAAAAATGAAATACAGACAGGATAAATAAAGATGATCAACTTTGTGTAACAGTCAAAAAAGTTTCTTTAAAACCTTCCATCAAATTCAGTAAGTAACTAATAAAATTATTCAGAAAGAACATTTTAATAATAACATAATAAGACTATAATTTTGAGGCCCTCAGGTACTAATGCTCGTTGAAGTTAATTAATTCAAGGAGCTCAAAACGTTTCTGAAAATTACATTTTAAAGTAAATGCAGACTCTTTGCATAATGCACACATCAAGTTACTAAAACAGGATCCAAAAAGATAAACTTGGGTTGGAGTTTATTTAGGAAATTAGAGAAATCAAATAAAAAAATGTAAACTGTTAATAATGCAAATGTTTTATAAAAATCATTCCCTTTATCATATCCTGAGCTAAAGAGAGGAGGGAGTATTCAGCTTGTGATAAACCAATTGTTGTGCGTCTGTTAATAAAAAAACGATTCAAAACAACTCATAAATATGATAACTTATTTCTGGATAAGAAATACAAAAAATATTTTTGTTGTTACACGAGTTCCTGCACAATTTTACAAAAATCTTATATTTTTTTCAACAATGAGACCAAACTCTAGCTTATCATTAGTATTAATTATAATTTCTGTGTGACTGCATCTTACCCTTTCATGCAGTCTTTCTCCATCTGAGTCGACGGATGAGTTGAACCATACGCCCTGAGAAGAACAAACAATTGATTTAGCTACATCTTGCAGTTACGCATCTTCACCACTAGGTGTCAATCTGGACTCTGCAAAGCTGATCCTGACTTGTTTCAATGTTTGGCTGGAGATCCAGCTCAGGCAAGCCCAAAGTGGGTCAGAGCAGATCCATGACAGTTTTGTGTAAACCTCGACTTTCCCTATAAGGTTATAGGAGAGCTCAAGGAGAAGACACTCATGGAAAAAGGAAGAGCTTCCTTCTGTAACTATTTTGTCTGTATCAAGCCATACATCCATAGATGGAAAGCTAGTCAGAAAGACTGACAGTGTTGTTTGGTCTGAGTGTGGTCTCCCATAATTCTCTGCACAGCATTGGTGTCTGGTCAGTGGAGCGAGAGTGGGGACTGACCGGTGAGTCTGGCACATGGTCGTCATCGCGGGAGAAAGAGCTGATGAAAGCTTTATTGAAGGTTTCGCTGTTCTGTTTGTGCCGTTCGATTGTGGCTATGATCACCTGAAAGCCAGAGGAAACGGAGAAAAGACAGTCAAAAGTCAAAGCAGTATTTGGACACAGAGAAATGTACGTGTTTCATGTGTCGAATGGTCTTTATCTGCACTTATTACAGTGGTCTGTCCAAGAAACAAAGTATTATCGTGTCATAAAAGCATGTTTGTCTTTCCCAAGTTTCAGGAAGATCCCTCTGTTGATTCTTGTGTAGAGTTCCACCTGAGTGTTTCTTGTCAAGTCTGCAAAGTGTTTTACACAGCTTTGCTTGATAATAAATGAATAATAAAGCATTGGTGAGTGATTTTATATCTTTTTTTTTTTTTTTTTGAAATTGTTTATTTCAAGCAATCAAGTAGGAACAATACACAAAAGCAAAACAATCTGCAGTTATACATTCATACAGTAACTAATCAAACTTAGGATAATTAGGCATATTAATAAATATTGCTTGAAAGGGAGTGGAAGGAAGCGAACTTATATAATCCCACCCCGTCATACTATAACCATTTTATTACATGATTTATCAATATCCGGTTCCTAGTTTTTATCAGACAGAATTAAAAATCATAAGGTATCGATAAGGCACATGACAAAGATGAATTACTTAATTATTATGTTAAAAATAACTATTTTAGAAATCAACATGGCAAATACAGATCAGTTATCTAAAATATATGTTACTCATAAAAGTCATTCATATGATTAGAACATAATACTATATCAGTAAAATAGACACAACACTGTTTCAGAGATTTTCATAGTAAACTTTCATCAAGTATCAAAAGTTAAAAACATGTGCAAAATTATGTCACATTAGGAAAGATTTTCGAATCAATTTATCAATTTTTGGAGCAAGTGAAGTAATATCATTAAATTATTATTATTATTATTATCCTTTTTTTTTTATATTTAATAAGGTAATGCTGTAAGGGAGAGAAAAAAAAACAAACAAAAACAAAAAACAAAAACAAAAATAAATATAATAAATATGAAAATAAATATATCTAAAATAAAGTTATTTTTCGAATAGATACAGAATGTTATCTGAAAATAATTAGTAAAATTATATTTTCTATTATGTAGTTCTGAATATAGACTTTAGTCATATTGTTCATTTGGACATACTCTTTACGATTTATCCTTTTATTGTAGCTAATTGTCTTTATTCTCTTCTTTGAAATATTTAAATAACATAAATAAATATAAACGTATATTTCAAGTATATATAATTGAGCCCAAAGCGAAGTTTACAGAGCAGTTTAGATCCAGATTGTGCGCTCAGCCATGTTTGTGTGTATGCTACTGGGAATTCTTGCCTGTATCCAATCTTCTTTCTCCTCCGCTGTCCTGGGGAGTAAATAAAACATGAAAACATTTACTCGCAAAAATACAAACCAGCAGTCTGATGTGGCAAACATTAAATCGGCAGCATTGTTATTTTCTATTCATTTCATTTTCAGATGTCAGAAGCATGCAATAGTTAGCTAAAAATAAAAACGCTGGCTCACAATACTGAAGGGAAAGTGATGTTAGGAAACATTTAAATTAAAAAAGGAGAAATACAAAATATTCCACTTGTTTATTTGCTATTTGCTAGCAACTACATATTGAGTAAAGCTAGACTGCCTCAAAGTTAGAAGTATGAGCTCAAAGAAATCCATGATTTGAGCATGATTTGAACTGTAAAGTCCTGTAAAAAACAAAAAAACACAAAACATTTTATATTGTGATTGACATAATCTTCTCACTTAGAAACCAAGCCACATTAATATCTTTATTTCTATTACTTGTGCCACTCAAATATCGTTTTATGTCTCATTATGTTGGTTGTGTGGGGGTCGGAGGGTCTGAGGCATTGTGTTTTTTTTCTTTTTTTTAATGCAAAGGTCTGTTTTCTTTAGGTTTTTCAGTTTGAAAGATGTTTTCATTCTGTAAAGCACGTACTATAGAATGAACAGTGCTTTATAAATAAAGTCTGTTTTGAATATAAAATTATGAAACAGATGTGTAAAACAACTATCGGTTGAATTGTGTCACTTCATTTTGGTGTTATTTTACAGCTTTTATTTGATAAACACACTGTATTTCTATGAAAAGGTAAATGATGGAAGTAGTTGTGCTTTGTTTCAGAGCAGGTGAACTTGAGTTTTTAAGTTTTGCTCTGGTGTTACCTGGCCTGAAGCTCCAGTGAACGCTGTTTACCAATGATGGCAAATGTGTGGGGAAGGTTTTGCTTCACATTCTCTTGAACCTGAGACCAAGCAGACAAAAATGGAACCTTTTACTCATTAGAACAATAAAAAAGGTAAAAAAAAAAAATCGAAATAACAGCTAAATTCTAAGTGGTTGGGAAGCAGAGTCGTACCTCCATGCCAGCAATGTCAATCCTCTCTCTGACACTAAACTTCTGCCCCATCAGTCTGAGCTTAGGGACGCAGTATAGCACCATATTGTTGAACTAAAACAAAAAAATAGAAACACATATAGTAAAAGTGCATACATTTCCCTCAATATTTGACACATTTCACTAATTGCACAGTGCTCTCACCAGGTAGAGGTATCGATCCTGTGCTGTCCCGTTTTTTGCCGACATCTTCTTGATGTGCCCTTCTTTGATGAGCTCATTGGCTGGATTGACTATATCCTCCTCTCCTCCAAGCCTTTCATAAACCTCCAACAGCTTGTGCATTTTCTCCTGGAAAACAACAATGAAGAATGATGAATAAAGGTACTGAAAGAAAATGTTACAGTTAAAAGTTGGATTTCTTATATAAAAGTCTCAAAGTAGATTACATTTTTCTTAGATTTCCTTGTTATTTACCTATTAGCACCACTTGGCGATGAATAAAGACAAGCTAGCATAATCTGACAGATGAAGGTGATGAGGACGATGGGTGTTAAAGAGACTGAGCCATAGCACTAGAAGCAGGAAACAGTAACTTCCTGCCTCAGTTGATGTAATGTTGCTGACTAAAAGACAGCTGACTTCAGAATGTCTTTGATAGAGTAACATTGATTTTGTGAAGCTCAAACCAGGCGATCCTAAGAAGTTAAAAAGCTACAAACGAGTTAAACACATTAAATAAATCTCTGATAGTTTATGCTGAGCCCACCATTTTCCTGATGGCTGCGTTGGAATGGTTGGCTGCAGTTGAGATCAGCTCCAGCGCCTCTGTAATGTAAACAGGTAAATGAGGTGAGCAAACAGACCAGAGTTAATGAAAACTCCAACTGATTAGATTATCAGAAAGTTAAACGGCACAAATATGTAAATCCCTTTTATTTACAAGAAAACACAGAAACACTCTATTATTTGATGTTTATAGATAATACATTTATTGTCAAGAGTGTTTTATAGCACAGAAATACCAAAGGTCAATGCCTTAACATAGAAATTGTAAATATTAACTGCACCATCTGCACAGAAATGACATTGGGGAGTGTAACACAGATGCTGTGAGCTCTGAGCAAGCTGTATTAATCATAAACCTTAAACAGAATAGACATCCAGGCAGTGGAAAGCAAAACTGGTTTTGAGCAGGAATGTGTGAGCAGAAGTGTTGTGAAAAAAAAAGCTTAAGTAAGGCCCCAAGAGGAATTTGAGATCATGTGAACCTAATGATTCATTTTTATAATGCTGCAAAACATTTAGTTTAGTCCTTTTTATCTAAAAAAAAAAAGAAAAACAAAGAAAAAGAAAAACAATGTTTACTTGTGCTTTGGTGTATGACTTTGTCCTGTCAGAGCAGTAGGTGTTAAGTCACTTACTTGCTGCATCCTTTTGGTCAGGAGCATCACTCGGCAGCTTTTTCAGGTAGTCTTTGAGCAGCAGCTCGTAACGAGGAATGCGCTGGACTGGCTCCAGCATGTGGTGCTGCAATGTCAGGTTCCCACATACATCCTGTTTCTGTTGGTTCAAACGCAAACATGCTTTTATTAAAAGACACAATTCAAAACCTTGAAATACTTCACAAATCAAAGCACATCTTTTTACTATGATTAAAATTCCCAATAATGTAAAATGCACGGCATAATGTTATTCTTACTGTTGAATTCTGAAAATGGATAGAAATACGGAAATAAATTGAATAAAGTCAAACAGCAGTGACAATGCCAGGACTAAAAGTTTTGACATTTTAGGACTTACGTAAATGAATTCATATTCACATCACTAACTAACCATTTATGATGATTAGACAGCAGCGTTTCTCAGAAAACAAAATGCAAATCTGAGCTGAGCACTAAGCTGGGGCTGGGATGGGCAACAAGATGATTATTTCACAAACCTTTCAGTACACGAATAAACTGACTCCTTATTGTATTCTATCACCTTTGCTTAGTTTTGTAACTTCTTTTGAAAAAACATGATCAATAATCGTTTATAGCGAAGGGCTTTCACACCTTCTTTTTGCATAAATGCGAAATACTGTGCTTTTTTCCGCCAGTGACACACATTAGGAATAAAAAATCCATTCTTTGTGCCTACAATGATGAAATAATGTCCCTGATTTCAAGTTTGAAAATCACAAGCACCACCACAAACCTGGATGTTCTGTACGACGCTCTTGAACTGTGAAGATCTTTGCGTCCAGGTGTTCACCAGGTCCATGGCTCGGTCAAAGTTTTTCACATATTCACCGTACATCTTCATGAACGGCGCCAGTTTCTGGAGGATGTCTCCAATGCGAGGGTTTGAGTCCCTACAGCAAAAACACCAGCACAAACAAGATGCTTATTACATTACTGCTCCTTACTTGAGAACAATCCTAAACATACACACACATAAATTTCCACACTTGTGCGTCGTTAATGCACTTTTTTTTTGTTTTTGTATTCACACAAATTATTTTTTAAGCTCAAAAAGGGGGTGGAGTGAAGAAAAACTGTTTTTAATTTCCACTCCACCAGTATCTATATGTTTAATAAATAGGCTTGTTTATATATATATATATGTCAATATGGCAACTAACCTAGAAGACCCAGCTAAAATTTCGGACACAAATCTTTGGTTTATAAGGTTCCATTTGTGCTTTTATGTGTTTTTGGTCCAACATCATTTGGGATGCGTTTCAAATCCAGGGCTCTAGATAGTGTTTTTAGGGATTATGGTGGGAATTTGGACACAGCCAGGGACAATATAAAATTCAGTGGATTTAATGATTTGAAGTGATATAATGAGTTTAGTTGACTTGTTAACATGTTCTTTATGCTATGGTTATATGAACAGTTGTTCATATGTTGCACTATACTAGATTCCTCCTATGTTTCATGAAGCTAAATAAGAGTCAACGTGTTACGGAAGAGAAGCATACATAGACTAGACTGCAAACATATCAAAATATAGAAGGAAATACTGCTAAAAGTTCATTTTAACCCAAATCAAAGTTTTAAAGAAACTATGGCCTGTAAGGGTAAACTGTGCACATGTGTTTTGAGAACCTACTGAAGTTTTTACTTCTCACCATTCTCCAGTAATCCGAGTCTTGAGCTCCGGGAGCAGGAACTTATCGTGGAAGCAGTAGATAGAAGAGATGTTGGAGAAGATCCCTGTAATGACTTCCTGAGGGATTCCAGCCTCTGTGAGCTTAGTGCAAAATACCTGCAGAGGAAATGCATACAGAATGATGCAAAAGAATAAAAACTCTGTGTCATTGTGTGACACTGGTTGACGCTGGTTTTTGCTCTTCTGACTCAAAAACGACACATTTAAATTACTTAATAAAGAAATATGTTTGCAAAAGACATGACTTTATGGTTTAAATTTACTGACTGTTTTTTTCTTCTATACTTACATCCAAAAAAGTCACATTATTTAAGTAAATGGTAAGAAAACAAAGGATAACTTGACAGAAAGAATTTCCACATGATCCTTAGCAGGAACTAAAGCTTTTCCTTCTGTTTTATTCAGCTTGGTCATCTAATCCACTAAGACTGAATCATTACTCCATTTGAGTGTATTTTGGTTAAGTAAACCAATCTTGCATTGGTTAACTTTATTGAAATACATAAAACTGATCCAAATAAATAAATTAAGTCAGGTTAACATGGCAATTTTCTTCAAGTTTCCATATTTAAGTTTTCTGGTCCCCTGTTTTGTTCATTTTTTGTATGATGTATTTAAAACATGTATATCAAACGACCCAAATTCATTATGCCACATGTTTTCATTTAATTCAATTCAATTGGTTGTGTGAAAAAACCCACCAAACCCAATGTTAGGACATTGAAATTAATTTGTTTTCCTTTAATCAAAATAACTTATTTTAATGAGTGGTTTAATGAAATTTGCAGCTCTATTTTCTCTGTTTTTGATTCCTGTCACAAGGAGGAAGAACCTTCAACTTGGGTGCGTGTTCCTCAACTAATAAAAGACAGTTTGGTAATAAATATACATAGTGTCTTGATGTCCTAAGTATACTGTGATCTTGTCCTAAAAAAGGACATTGACTCAGGGGTAAAGAATGATGTTGAAACAAGCAAAAAACACTTTTTTGAGTAAAAATAAAACTGTTCCCATCTATTTTCTTAGGATCTTCTGGTATGATGTTAAAAAATAAAAGATACACTTGCTCTTTTGGGAAAACTGGATAAAAAATGTATGTATTATTTACCGGTACTCTGCTGTATTTAGTGAAGTTAAGTAACTTGGGGGGAAAAATAAAATTCTGTTTGGAATGTGGTTTGAAGTAATTAGGCCACAAACAAAATTAAATCAGTCAGCAAATCATATATTCACTTGGAACAGCATAACATTAAGGTTATGTGCATGTTTTTGGTTTAGCTGTAAGTCACTTTAGAAATAATAATAATAATAATAATAATAATAATAATAAAAACATTCATATAATTCTAATTATTCCCTCAAGAACAGGAAAAGTCATTGTAGTATGATGAGAATTTTATGTCTGTGATTTTTTTTTTTTTTTCTGTGAATCAAGAAACTTTGACTTGAAGAACTGCATGATCATTATTGCAGTTTGTCTCATTTCCGAAATAGGTACTTTATAATAACTCGGAGCGGTTGTGGAAGGAATTCCTGACAGCAGGAGCCTCTTTATAATTACAAATGAGACATTCCTGTTTTCATCCAGTCATCACCTCCTTCCACTTTCCCTTCCTCATTGGTAACAATTAAATAAGGGCTCTCTTGTAATCACGGAAACAACTGTGATGGTAGCAAGACAAAAACAGGAAGTCACTTCTTGGGGTTCTTTGCCCTCAGTGACAAACAAACCAGAGCTGCTCTGTAATAGGGCAGCTGTTTTTGTTCTGTACCACAAAAACCAGGCCAGGAGAAAGAAAGCACAACCACGGGCAATGAGTCCATATTACAAACAAGAGGGGGCACAAAGATGCTGCAGGGGAACATTAGCCAAACTAATGTATTCATGCTGTTTACAGAGCTTATAAAAAACAGAAAACTACTTTGAAGGGGTAAGTCTATAAGTAATGCTAAAAAGATCTACAAATTATCCAAATCTGCATTGTGTTATTCATAAGGGGAACCTTTTGGTAAAATTTCCAAAATATTCGGTAAAATTCAGCAAAAATATAAAGTCAAAAACAAAACAGCACTAAACTGTTGCACAAGAACAATGTTCTAAGTATAATTCCACCTCAGAGACCACAAGTATATCTTTGGGTGCAAAATCTAGTTCCACTGAGATGCACAAGTCATGACACTTATGCACAAAAACACTGGAGCTTTGTCATTTTTCAATTGACGGTGCTTTTGTTGCTTTAAGCAACACAGGAACTGATGACTGTTTTAGGGTGGATGGCAGTTAAAAGTTTGAATGAGTCAGATTTGAGATACATATTTATCTGAACCCAGCAAAGCCACTCCTCTGGGTCACAAACAAATGCACACTATAGTATAGGCGTTACCTGATCAAGGAGATTGAGTCTTTTCACATACGCCTCCTCAGTGTGGAGGAGCTCTTTGGCGATGTTCAACAGCTTCTGAGCCTCTGAGCACTGAGAGGAAACAGAGGAGTGAAATGTTATTTATGGAAGACCCCTAAAAAATTTACAAAATACCTTCAGATTTAGTTATGTCACATGCATTTGTATAGAGTAAAATACATTTTCAGTCTGCAAAACTGCAGAAAAATGCCAGCTGACGATTCAAAGTTTGTATTAGAAAAAAAACCAAACAGATTATGTTTAAAAAAAACAAAAACAAAAAAAAAGTCATGTCTCATTCCAGGCCTGCGCGGTGGTGTAGTGGTTAGCACTCATGTCTCACAGCGAGAACGCCCTGGTTCAAATGCCAGCTGGAACCTTTCTGTATGGAGTTTGCATGTTCTCCCTGTGTACGCGAGGGTTTTCTCCAGGCACTCCAGCTTCACGCCGCAGTACGAAAACATGCTTCACAAGGTAATTGAGGTTTCTAAATTAACCCTAGGTGTGAATGTGAGTGTGTGAAAGTGCATGTGGTTGTGTGGCTCTGCAACAGGATAGTGACTTGTTCAGAGTACCCCGCCTTAGCCCAGCAGTCGCTGGTAAAGCCTCCAGCGAGCCCGTGACCCTGAAATCGATTCAGCAGGTTGAGAAAATGGATGGAAGGATGTTGCATTCCTGCAGGTGTCAATCTGTTGGTGCTTCACTTCTCATCACACATAAACCTTCTGCAACCAAACAGTAAAGGTTGCATGTGGATACATTTTGCAGTGAAACCAGATAAAATATGGAAAGCTAACAACCTCAAAATGTGCAACAACAAAAAAATAATTTTATGAATAAAACATCATTCTATTGCTCACATAAAATAATGAGCAAAAGTAAAGTAAAACAACCAAATATCCTATGAAATAATAATGACAATATACAGAATAGTACTGTATTTTTATCTCAACATCCCACACAGGACATTAACATGCAGCATATTGTTTTTCTCAAATGTGATGTTTAAAATTGAAATGGAAGAAAATGCACCAGAGGAACAGTTTGTCAAAAAGCTGTCAAACAGTTCAGCTGCTTAAGGACCCATAAACAACAAGAGGCCTGAATACAAAAATGATTTATTTTGAGATAATGTGGCAATTATAACTAAAAGAGTTTTAAAGCTGCCAATGTTGTATTCAAAGCAAAAAGGAAAAACAATAAAACAAGACTGGAAAGGGTCTGAGTTGACTAAACCCTGTCAATTGTTTTATATTTAAGCATGAGCCGCATGTACAGCTGATACCATGAGGAGATAGTTGCGATTCTTCAACCAAAACTTGTATGAGATGCCACTGAATTGTAAAGAAAGAGATGCTTTTCATCTTTTGTTTACTTTAACTGAGGACAAGATTGCATAAAAAATGTTTTGAATTACAAACAAGAACCATGGCACTGATAAGATCTTAATATTCCCTGGCATGAGGGAATAATTTTCTATTGCAAACAATGCAGGTTTAAACAAGCTGTTTGAATAAACACTCAACCATATGTTTGGCTTACCTTAACCTTTGCTCAAGCCTGAGCATAAATCAAAAACTTTTTTTTTTTTTAGAGTGAACCGTTTCAGCTTTTTGTTTCAAAATAAAAACATAACTATAAGACTAATTTGCAGCAGATAAATAACATTACAGTTCCTACTGAAACTAAAAGAAATTCACTGTGCAGGGTGCATGCATGCCACACATCAATAAAAGTCGCTTTTAATCTTGCTCTTGCAGCATTGCCTGTCTGAGAAACCCACATCCTCTGTCATTATTCAACCATTAACATGTCAGCTAATGTGTCACATGAACTCACACTGTGCAACTAAAAGCCAAAACCCCACACATATTAAACCCACCCTTCCTCTGGATGGCAGAGCCGGGATCAGGAAGCCCTGAAGAGCAGAGATACCCCTGACCGAAAACACTGAGGGTGTGGACAAATGGCCATGGAGCTTGGTGTGATGGTGCTCTCAAGCAGTCAAGAACATACTACAATACTTTCTTTTATTTTTACTGTATGGATCTCTGTGTTTGCTGTTTGGGGCATCAATAACAATGTTCACGATGCTTTCAGATCAGCTTTAGAAGGCCACTGTTCCTGTTGTTCTCTTCATCCTCAGCAAAAGCTGTTTTTAGACACCAGTTAGTCACTTGGGACTGGCAATTCAAGGCGATAACATGCACCACTTTTTCCACAACACCATACCCTGGGATAATGCTTTTTCACAATCACGGTGGAAATAATGCCACATACCCTTAAAGTGAGATAGTTGAGGTAATTGAAGCAGGTTTTATGTTGTGACTTATGGGTGACCACATAATGTACTTACTTTGTGGGCCTCTGGGTTCACATCTGTCAGATACCCGATCTGTGTGTCCGTGAACGAGTGGATGTCGCTGCTGCTCCCCTCGTCTAAGTCACTGTCCTCATCCTGGGTCGAGTCCCGCTTGTTTTCCTGGGTAACGCAGCAGGATACGCTCTCCGTTTCAGTGACGCTGTCGTAGCGATCCTCCTCATCTATGGCGTCCTCATTGGGAAACACCTCACATTCTGCAGCACAAGACGGGCTATCAATGCCGCTGTCCCGGTTAGGAATCTTCCCGTTCTGTTCAGATGAGTTCGGATTGTCCAGGAGTTTCAAGGAGGAGCCGTTGTCTTTCTCATCCAGGCAATTAACCCTGTGGGCGATTTCGTCCTCGACGCAGTTGTCCGAGTCGTTAATGTGCATAGACTCCAGGCAGGGGAGTTCAGAGGCGTCCTTGCTTTTCTCTGACAGGCCTAGTTCAAGTTCGCTCACGAGCGGGGGCTCTTCTGCAGCTTTTGCGGTTGTGTCTGGGCCGCAGGACGAATGGAAGTCAGGAGATGGATCCATTCTTAGGCACAGGTGAAGCTGCGAACGTGGGAGCACCCCCAAAATGGGGACCCTGGGAAAACACAAAGAAGTTTTTTGTCAAGCTCTAACAAATGAAGAAGTTCTACCTTGGAGGTGACTGTAGAAACTGAAAAGAAGAAACAAAAGTTTTTTTCACTGGTTTCATGAAGTGGAAACAGGTAATAAAAAACCTGAATGGCAGTGTAAAACCACTTGACAAACAAACATAAAAATACAGGAGGTAAACTGAAATGAAATAGTTTATTTACCTTGAGTTTTCAAACCTCTCAATCAGCAGTCCAACCTTCTGAGCCTCTCTATGTGGCGGTGCTCCGAGGCAAGGAGGTGCAGGACAAAGCTTTGGTTTAGGTGGAAGGGGGGGTGCTGGCAGAGGTCTTGAAGGCGCTGGGGGGATCTTCTTAGGTTTCTTGTCTTGCCCAAGGGTGAGCAGGTGTGCCGGTTTAGGGGGCACTGCAGAAGCAGAAGCCCAGACAGAGTAAGAACAGCAAAGGAGCAGGAGACCTGTGAGGCTGCTGGCATCAGGCAAAAACAATCAGGTAACCAGAATAAACGCAAGCGAGAAATCTGCCATGGCTTAGTCCTTGAGTGAAATTTGACCGCAAGGAAAAAAAAAAAAAAAGGAAAAACTTATAACAAGAAAAAAGGACGAAGAAATACTAGCAGGAAAGCAGAGTTTGATCGACTCTGAGTGTCAGCTATTTGCCAACTTCCTTATTGCAGAACAGGATGCTAAGCTCAGTGTGCGTAAGCCGAGTCACTTCAGACAAAAAAAAAAAAAAACAACTGCATTCTACAAAACAAAACAAAACAAAACACAACAAAAACAAAAAACACTCATGCATGCCGGCACACTGCAAGCATGCACATTTGATGTCAAAATCTATATTTGCATGTTTTCAATTTTCATTCAGTGCATATAACCAATTTGTTTGGAACCAGGAAATGCAATGATATTTCACAGTTGTCAAATTTAAGCACTTCCTCTGTCTGCATGTGTCAATGTCTGACATGCCATCAGAAATCATGCAAGCTCTTTTTCCAAACAGGGATGTCATAGGACAAAGATTAAGAACATATATATATAAATAATTCTGGTCCTCTGATCTGGTAACGCAAAAATAGCAGCTTATATTTTATTCATTAGCTCATTTATTATGCAAATGAGCTAAAGAATAGATGTTTTTACAGCATTTACAAGCATAAAACACTGGGGCTTTTCTTTAGAAGAAAAACCTGATTTTGAAGCTCTCTAGTGATTTTTATTAGTTCTTGAGAAGCATTTTCCCAACCCTCATCACTGGAGTTACATTTCAGTACATGAAAAAGCGACGAGTGGAATATAAATGTTGAGGAAGTCTTTCCTGCCAGGAAGGTTGGAAGGACTGAATGCAGACTGCTTGTTTGAGAACCTGCTTTTTATCTTTACTACAACAGCAGTGCACTTTACTTTTGTATACATTTCTCTAAAATGTACTTCAAATTAAAGAGAAACACCTATCTAGACGCTATAATTCTGTTAATAACCAGAATGCAAAGTTACTCCTCACTGCGAGGTGGGGTAGCTAGATGTTCTTACCTTAAAAATATTTCCAAAACTGCTTTTATTAAGATTTATAAATGCAAACTGAGGGTAAAATCTAAGATATGAAAAAAAAAAAATCATTAAACTTTTTCTAAATTGTAGAAGTGAATTTAGTAGAAAAACCCTTGTGTCCAGATATTTTTCTAAAAATTCATTTATTATTAAAAGAATACATGAGTGTGGATGCCTGCTTTTCTATTATTTCTATGCATTTACTGCACATCTTTTTGAATTAAGTATATTGGGAAATAAACAAATAAATAAATAAACAACACAAATTCAAGATCTATCTGGTGTTTGCTCCACATATGTCAATTAGGACATGGAAATGTCTTTTCCCTAGCTGCATGCTGAGCTGTCACTCCACTGTCAAACCTCAAATGTTCTGCACAGTCTTATAAAACTTTAAGGCTTCCCTGGGGGCATCCGGCATCCTTAAGCATGTTTTTATTTATCTTTTTGATTTGCATGTCTTAAAATGATAATCGTGCACATGATTATGATTAGCAGCAATTACTCCTGCAAAATCTCTGCAGCAATCTTTTTCAAGTTGCAACCTTTCCAGATATTGAGGCCAAGTTTGTGTGCTCTACAGGAAGTCCCTGAACATAGCTCACACTCCTCATTTTTAGCGTTCTTCAGCTGGAGCCCAAACACAAACACTTGGGAGATGCTGTCCTCCTTTACAGCAGCAGCAGCTCCTGCAGAGGTGACCTACTAGCAGCACGAGGCCGCACAGCTGAGACTTTCATTAAAGAACTGTGCTGTCAGAGCAGGATGGCTGGCCTGATAGTCTCCTGTGGGATTTTACCTTGAGGTTTCTGCGCCGCTGGTGGTCTGGTGGAGGGCTGGGGCCGTGGTGTGACGGCGGGCCGGTCGTGACATGGTCTGTGAGTCGGACCTTTCTTCGCCAGTCGAGGAGAACACAGATAGTTTACGGGTCTGCAAGGGTACTGCAGAGAGGAGGCAGGCAGATCTGCAGAAAACACACCAAAACACTATCAATTAGACAGCAATGCAAACAACAAACGGAGAAATCCATCTTTAGAAGTGCAGTGGTGTGACTGTCGGAGAGTGACCTTGAGTGTTTTTTTTAGGAGTCAAAGGGAGAAAAAACTGAGCTACTATGCATTCTTTTAGAAAGCTGCAGAGGATGTCTTCTGGTTTTGCTGCCTCTGACTTGAGTCTAACCAAGTAGTATATATAATATGATTAATGTGTACCGTATAGCGAGAGTGCGAACAATATTTTTTAAGAGTTTCTTTTTTTTGTTTTTTTTGCACAGCAAAAGGAAGGATCCAAAAAAAGAGGCCACTGGAGGTGTATTTTTACCCCAGACTTAACCACTAGTCTTAGATTGTCCTATGATGCATGTCAACACTTGGTGTAAATATGGGCCAAAAATACAAACGTCTAAAACAAAAAAGGAGCACTTACACAAGGTGCAAAGTGAAGTACTTACATCAAAAATAGCATCAAATGAGAGCTGCAGTTCACTTAGTTCCCAACCAGCTTTAGATGAGACGATTTATTCTGTTACTGAAAGTTCTCAGGCTGCACGATATGAGGGAAACTCGCGATTTGCAATATTAGTGATCAATATTGCAATGACGATATAAGTTGCGATACATGAACAAATAGCAAAACAACCAAAAACATCACTGCGACAGTTTAAATTAGAGTCAACATACCTTAAATTACACTTCAAATGACCCTATAGTCCACATAGGGGGAAAACATCTAACATAAAAGGGCTCCATCCAATTGGTTAACAACGTGAACGTGTACATCTTATTGATCAAACGCATACATGGATTAATTTAATTGGTTAAATACATTGAGCTTCCATAACATTGAGGTATTTAAGGTAACTATTTATTGCAATTTTCACCTTCTTTTGCGATATGCATATTGCACAGCTTGACATCACAATACGATACATTTGTGTTATATTGTGCAGGCCTAAAAATAACCATTCACCACACAGCTCTGTAGGCATTTATATTTCATTATATAGTACTAATTCATATCAATTTATTTTTTCCTTATATTTCAGTTAACATTAAAAAATGGTGGGGTGATTAGACGGTGTAAACTGCGATATATGGTTGGTTACCCTAAGTGTTTACAGACATGCTAGAATAATCTCATGGCAGCTTCAAGTATTTATGAAATCAAATGGAGCATTTGACCAAACAGATGGACCCCTTATATGCTAGATGCCCGCCTCCTATATAATCGAGGGTCATTTGGAGCATAATTTAAGTTATGTTGACTTTTATTTAAATAAACTGTTGCAGTGAAATGAAAATAATGTATTAGCTGTTTTTTTTTTGTTTTGTTTTTTGTTCATTGTCATTGCTGTAATAATATTGCTCATCACAAGTTTTCCTCAGCAGCAAGAAATTCTACATTTTTTGCTGCAAGTCAAAAATATAATTATTGAGTGCCTGTTCTCCTTAGCGTTTACTTAACATGCTCTAAAGCTTTTGTAGCAGCAAGATTTCACTCCATCCCACAAGGTAATACAGGCATAATGTTCATTTTTTAGACTGCAGTCGTGCCGCTCTGTTCTAGCAAATTCACAATTTCTGTCAGAACTCATCAACTTTTATTCCATTTAATGTCAGATAAAAAAGCACGGCGCCCTTACAAGAGTGCCAGGCATCCAATTTCATGATATTTAAATCTGCTTGAGGCAGAACAAAATTCTGTCAGTGAGGAATCCTGTTCTGCTGTCTGTCCTACGGTGTGTGTCATCCCTCAGGCTTTCCTTCCTTTAATGTACTCAATAAGAAAAACGACCAGAACAGTTATTTAAAACAAGATGACAACAAAACAAAGTACCGCAAGAAGCTAGTTTGTACATTTTTTTATTATTTGTTTTTACCTATCTCTAGCTGATAACATTAAAAAACAAGGTTAGCTTCGCTGAATCATAACTGATATGTGAGGTGAGAAAAACAGACGTACAACCAAAAAGAAAAACACAACACAGTGCTTAACAACACCCTAAAGAAGAGCACTTTGACCCAAGACTGGCCACAGTTTCTTCTGGGAAAAGCAAACACAGAAGAAGAAGGCATAGAGGCTGATACCTATGGAAACACTGTGTAACCATGGTTACTGGAGAGCACCAGCTGACCCTCATATTAAGCTGCTTTTCACAGCAGCAACTTGATGACACAGCAGAGAAAGTGGCTGACACAAACAGTTTTCAAAATGAAAATACACACACAAAGAAAGCGCAGCAATACAGCAACAAACAGGTTTTCAGGTGAAACCAACCGACGACCAGATTAAATCTCTCTTGTTGGAATTATATATATATATATATGTGTGCATGTATATATATACATATATATAAAGAGAAACTTAAAAGTTAATTTACCTTTCCTCCAATCGTCATGCTTCACAGACCTTAAGTCGAGAGAATCACATTAACAGAGAAATCTGCCATAAAAAAAAAAAAAAAAATCAAAGAAATCCTGCTCTCCCAGTTTTCCAAACCTCATCTATGCACGCACGGCTGGCCTCTGTGGTGCACAAAAAAAACGTACACACCCTGAAGTCTAACTTAAAGCTCCATTGTGCCCGAACACACATTCACCTCTCCGTTCCCACAGATTGTTCAGCCTGCTCACCTGCTAAACCCGATCCAGGTAGCTCCTTCCGGGAGCTAAGTGACAAGGCTGTGTGTCATGGACCTTGGCAGTCCCCTCACAGCCCAACAGCCACCCTATTAATGTGAACTTTGCCCGTGACGCACAACCACGCAAAAGAAAACTTAAGGACTAACAAAAGCTGAAGCAAGGTGTTTGCCCTCTAAGAGCAGACAGTTTAAAAATGATTAATCTGAGAGAATAAAAACACTATAGTTAAGAAATTTCAAAAGAGTTTATAAAAAAAAAATATCCAAGAAGGATAATCTTTTTTTTTTTACATTCCTGTAACAAAAGGAAACAAGCACCCAAAAAACAATGCAACAAGGTTAAAATTGTGTTACCATGACAACTATTCCTGCAGTAAAACTGAGGATCCCTTTGATTTGGCGATTCCTTTGGCAAATAATCTCCTGTTTTATCTGTCCATTCAAGGCCATGCTCATGAAAACAGCAACCTAAGAGCTCTGTCAAGTTTTTGAGTCGTACCTGAAAGACAGCATTCTAAGAACAGTGCATGTCTGCTGGTCGCCTAACTGACAGAAACTGTCAGATACTGTCTGGAGGAGCTTGAAAGACATTTTGTAAACAAACTCGTACATTTAAATTGTTGGCAAGGAGATACTTCAATAGATGACAAATCTGAAGAATGCAGCTCTGACATAAAAACAAAATACACAGCTCTCTGTACCTTTGTCTGCTGATGTGCTGCATCAAATGGAAGAAAAAACAGAGTACTTTTATTATAAAAATGACTCATACTAACCCAATCCTAATATCCCAATATCCATACATAAACAAGACAAGACATAGGTGAAACCAAATCTGGTTTGATTAATGAAGAAAATGAAGCAACAGTTGGATTAATGCAGCCATGCTCTCATTAAATGTGTAATTTTCTTTCAGTCTAAATAGATTTTTATAGGTCATCTTGAACAAGTTTGACTTTTCAGCGACTTTAGTCCACATCAGCATGAATGTTTCTACCTTTTCTTGAGCCAGCGAAGCTCCAAGACATAAGAGCTGAAAATCTTGCACAAACGTTGACTCCTTTCCGAGAGAGAAAAAATGTTTCCACAGTCATAATTACCAACAATAGACTAACACAATTACAGATTAGCACATTCTTACATTGAGGTTTGATCAGACTGTGAGATGGTTAAAGACCCACTTCAAGAAAAACAAGTTTTTGGTGTTTTTTTTATCACGTTCTTGTATTTTTCTGATGATGTAAGACTTATAAAGAAAATAAACATAAAACTATGTGTCTTACTATTACTTTACTCAAATCGTTGTGAATCAGGAGCAGACAAAAAGCGCTGTTTGAAAAAGCTTGTAGTAACAAACTACAATCGGAAGTCCATTCCAGTTCTAGTCCATTTTGATACATCTGATCGCAGACAAAAATATCCATTAAAACTTTTGTATTCCTCGCCTGGCATCTGGCTCAAAACTGTACAGCTGGACACCTCCCATATTGCTTGCCATTTTTTGTTGCACTACTAATGTCAGCTTGGGGTTGCGAGGGGCTGTATGCTTGGGGTAAAGTGTAAATAAAGGACTGATGGGATATAAGCCCTGGCTTACTCCATGCCAACGGTCCCGAACACAAATTTGAGATGAATTTCTGCTGAACTCTTAGCACTCAGCAGAAACTATGTCCTAGAAAATGACACTGGGCCACTAGTGGGATTTTAAGGGTGGCAGAAGCTAAAGACCATTTTATTCCAGTGATTTCTTTCCTTTTTGACTCACATTTTAACAATCTGACTTTAGTTGGCTGTTTAGTGGAAGTTTACAACTAAAATGTGAACTTTTGAGATACTCATGAGAGCTCATTTGTAAAATTTGCATTAAAAAAAACTCCCCAAAAAAACAAATTTCTTTAATTTACAGTTGAACAACTTTAGTGTTCATTTGTGCAGCAAAAATATCTCATAAATCTGCCAAAAATCAATTCAGTCAATAGGATTGTTAGAAAGGGATGGGACCACTTCAATTAATAGACTGTTTTATTGGATCTATTCTAATCCTGAGGCTATATATTCATTAGTGTACAAATAGAAACATGTCACGCAAGTTAATGAGTGGGATGATGGTTGAGTAAGTACACTTTACCCAGTTTAAACATAGACCTAGCTGTAATTCAACATTCAAAGCTCCTTATTGGCAGATTTCAAACGCGTTTGGAAATCCACACACTCAGCTACCCATCAGTCAGTCCTAAGGCGACCCCCACAAACTAATTTATCACCCATCATCCCTTGAGTGCAGAGCTCTCATCTGAGTGTGTCAGGAAGACAGATCACTGAGGCTCAGCACAGTCCTCACTCAGACAGCTGGTCAATCAGGTTTCTACAAGCAAAACGCACAGCAGGGAGGATCATCTGACATCTGCATTCAGATACCATCACACTGCTTACCCGCCATCTCTCCCCATCAACACAACAATAAATATTTCTGACCGTGGTACCTCAGAATTCCAGAGTCGCATGTTCTGCTCTCTTTGCCTTTATTTTTGCTGTGTTCACATTTGACTCTGTTTAGAACCATAATTAACTATTTTTATCAAAGTATTTCTCTAAAACAACAGATTTTAGATTTATGATGCACTTTGAATCAATTTTACAACATGTTGTATATTCAAATACGAGGAATCCTGCATTAAAAACAATGCAGCATAGAGAGAATAAGGCTGACCCACTTTATCATTTATAGCGCTTTTACACTTGATACAACAAAGTCTAATTCCTCCCACTGTTTCACCAAAAAAATATTTCACCTCTCCTCTGTTTTGATCTATATATATATTTCAGCTATAATTCTGTTAATAACCAGAAATATAGAATTCTGCAGAGAAAAATAAACACTTTATTATCAATATTGGAGCAAGCAGGCAGACGCAATTATAAAGAAAGGTCATATATTGCTTATATGCATAAAGAGAATAGATCGTTAAATTACAGCCTAGTTAAATGTTTTTTTTACATGTGTCTTACGTAGTAAAAATATTTGTTATTATTTGATGATGTTCATCCATCTTCAGGTCTGTGTAGAAGTAAGTCATAAAACACTGTTGTCAGCAACAAACTGGATTCACGAGTGGGTCATCAATCTGTCTATGCCAGTGTTTTTCAACGAGTCTGCTGCAGTACAGTAGTGTGCCATGGGAGAGGGTCAGGTGTGCCATGGGAAATCATTAGTTTTAACTTATCCAAAAACATTTACCATCGCCAGAATAGCAGCTCTGAGTTCATCCAAAAAAGGCTCAGGTTTCACACTGAGTGATTTGCCGACGTCTTTGTGGAGCTCTTCAAAATAAATGTGCCGGATTTCTCAACAACTTCTGTGTCTTTCTTAAGATGTGTAACAAAATAAAAGAACTGCACTGAGGCTAAGGTTAAGTGTCCAACAGACACATGACTATAATGTTGTTTTTTTTGGTCTAATATTTATCAAGCATGCTGTAATTATTTGTTCATAAATTACAGTTGTTCTTGCACTAACATAAAAAAATAAAAAAATTAATGATTATTCAGAAAGAAGGTCATTTATTTGTTTTTTGTGAGGTTACAACCACATTCTAATAAACTGGAGGGAAAACAACTACCTGTAGTCAGTTTTTTATTGATAAATACATTAGAATTAAGATATGTTGCAAAAAAAAAACAAACAAACAAAAAAAACGACTAGTGCTTTTTAAAACTCTCAGATGGAAGTGCTTCAAAATTACTTTTTTTTTTGTCCAGCAGCTGAGCAGACAGATCAGAGCTGAAGGCCTCTTGTGTTGGACATATTTTACTGTTACAATAGGGGGTTCTGAATCTTCATACACACAAGGTATATATTTGTATAAAACCCTTTAGTATTTGAGGCTAAAATTGATTTATATTATTATGTTTATATAAATCTCCTGTTGGACCGGACGGCAATACTATATCATTAACTTTATTTTGAAATTATTTGTCACCTTCTGTGCAACTGGAGACCCATTTGCACATATCACCATTTATACCTTAAAGTGGGTGTAGCATCTCTTTAAGAGGACAAGTGCAAAAATGCACTTGCAATGACCGTCTCATGTGTTCTACCAACAAATAACTCATGTGAAAATATTCAGTGCTGATCAGGAATTAGCGGAAGTTTCTCTGGCATGATGTTTTTTCGTTGGCGTCTGTGAGAACTGGGGGGCGCGGAGGGTGTCATCCTGTTAGGTCTGCCCTCTCTCTGTAATTCAGGCCAGTGGGCACAGCAGGCGCAATCACATATCGCTCTTGCTAAGTGGGAAGATTTGAGCAGCTTCCACAGATTAGTGCAAAGTGATTTCGGGGATGGTGGTGGTGGTGGGGAGGAGTCCGGCAGTGAACAACACAAGAAATGCAACGAACTGAGAAAAATGGAGCCGCAATTTCAAATGAAAAGAAAAAAAATAATAAGATGGCGGTAATGAGCTGCAAGCACTCTTAGCTCCTGCAGTGCTACACTGGAAGGGTCAGTGGGAGGAGAACGTTAACCATGAACTAAACTAAATCAAGTCCCTCTTAAATCTGCTTTCACAAACATAGACTCCTTCCATGGCAACAGTGATAGATTTACACCGTTAATATACCAGACAAGTCAAAACACAAAAGAAAAGCAATTTAAAAACAACCTTTACTTCAAGTACAAGCCCTGATAAAGGTGAGCTACAGTGCGTGAAATAAATCAGACAGCGCCCCAATGAGTGCAGGAGAAAGGAGGAGGGAGAAAAAAACATTTATAGTTATGTAATAAACATGTGAGCCAGTCAGACGTCAGCTTTCATTTGCCAGACACTGATATGTCCTTGGTAGTCGGTCATAAGAAAAGCTGAGGGAGTGATATGACCAATTCCCTGACCTTTTCCCTCTAGAATGACTCAAGGTCTGTTTTATCAGCACCTAGCCACACAAGAAGTACTCGTACGGTAACAATCTGAGCCTACTGGCACAATATAGCTTAAGGAAATGACTAATGGAGAGATGATAACGTGTAATATTTTTCATGAAAATCCAACAATTGCCTCATCTACAGAAGAAGGTTCAAGGTTGAGTGCTCCGACTCGGAGCATAACTGAAAAAGAAGCAGCCACAGATTCGCAAATAGGACAACACGCACACAAACAAGGCAGTACACAAACCTGCCCTGTGCAGATGACTGCCCAAGTGTCCCAGAAACTACTGAAGCCTTATTGAAGCCTTCTGTAACAAGGCTCAATGGCAGCTCTTTACTGTGGAACAGAAAAACCCGACTGTTCGCTACAATTAGGGCAAAGCTGAGGAGCAGAGCCAATCTTTTCCTCATCTGCTGCTGGATAAAAAGGACGCCGGCTCTTTCCATTCCCACAGGGAGTTAAAAGCGGGGGAGGCACAAACCCAGGTCAACCAAATGATTCAGAAGCATCCTAAGCCCTAACAAAAGCAGCTTCTGTTGGCATTGCCATGACATGCAACGTTAGGAGGTCATATTAGCAACATGTAGGTTAACTCAATTGATGTCACTCTGATGAAAATTGTGTTTTTGGTGTTTTTAACATGTAGTGGGAGAGCATGTAAACAGAGAGCTCTCAGGTTTTTTTTCCACAACTCAGAGGCGAATTTCTAATAAACACCTGGCGCTTTGGTGGAACCTGTGTCCTAACAACACAGATTTTTTTTTATTTTGACTGAAAACGACATAATCTTAATTAAAAGGGTTGGAAACATTTTTCAAATAGGTCAAAAGACAATCAGAGTAGGTCTTTAAACATATGGCTGTATCGATTCTTTTACTATATATCAACAGATTGACCATCATTGTGAGGAAGAGCAGCCAAAAACTGCTTCAGTGGGCAGCTGCATGATTGATTATACAAATCTTCTGCATGACTGAACACTGACATTTGCATGCATATCAACTTCCACACACAATTGCCAGACTGTTTCAAAGCCCAGGCTCTTAAGACCATGTGGAGAATTGACCACAAAAACTTCTCTGACACTTAACTTCTATCAACATTGTAACCATCATCCTGTGATCTGCCAGCAATTTACAGCAGGCTGCAAAGTGCTCTGCTGCTGCCTCGGAAAAACACATTAAGCTGCTCCCCGAAAGCATGGCCGACCGAAGCGTTCGCCGTCCCAAATAAAATGCAACCCACAACAGAATGAACACTTCACAGGCAACCAAAACATGCCTCACTTGGCCGCAGAATTACACCTCTGGAAAAGTAAACGTTGCCCTGACAGAACACGTCAAGGAAGCTTTTAGTGCTGGTCCAACAAATCTGGCATTTCTACAACACTGGATGGAATTGGAGAACTGAAAAAAAAAAAAATACAGTTTTAGAGTTGGAGTGTTCAGAATATTACAAAAATATTACTATTTGTAGGGAATTTAAAAAAAGATTTGACCAATGATGCTGGCAAAACATCTAAAGAAAATAAAGAAATTCAAGGTTTTAAATATGAAACTTCACTGTATACAGTCGAGATGGACCCCATCCTTTTCACATTAGGAAAAATCTAGTGTTTTTACCACGCTCCCTTATAAAATTACATTAAAAAAGCTAATATAGGCTGTTTTTTTATCATTAGCTTGCTGAATAAAGAAGGGAAAAAGTAGGAGCCAATGGTTTACTTATTGTTTGAAGAGAATTTGACAACATTCAGGCATAATCTTGTGTAAAACAAAAATGAATTCTTTTCATTTGAACTTTTAATCAGGTACACCAGTCACGTTTCTGTGGCTTTATCACCTGACACAGCCTCTTTTCTCAAGGCTGGATGGTAGTTAAGCTGGAAGGACGCCCACCCCTCCACCCTGCATCTGTTTCAGGCAGGACGGAAGTCAGCATGTGGATAGGAGTGTCTGCAGAACTGCTGACAGTCAAAAGAGTCCCAGGGTGGGCCAGCCCTGCCCAGTACAGGTCAAAGTGATGCCCATTCCAGTCTGGTCTGGAAAGGGCGAGTGTGGATGCGAAGGGGCTGGGTTGATGAAATAAAACTTTGACAGTGAGGAACCAGACTGCTGCACCACCGCGCTGATGCCCACTGGACTCTCACCAACACACACAAAGTGAGTGAAAGGTCACGTCCCTTTAAGGATCCACACTTCTTTTTGACGTCAGAATCGTTTTTTAAAATGTCAATCGGCCTCAGAGAGTGAACTCCAGCCATAAATCTCTCCTGAAAAAAAATCCACTCCCGTCAGTCTGCCTGAACTTTACAGTTTTGTGATGAATCACTCCTTCTTTGAAGTGCCACAGAGAGACGTCTTGACTAGAAGTCGATTAAGACAACTGCAATTTTATTAAGCTGAGATTGGTGGAAGGAAAAATTTGTTGTGAGAATGAGAAAACGGCCAAGAGACACGAAAGACAGACAAATTGCTGTTCAAGAAGAGGCCGATTATAGAAGCCAGGTGTACAGTAGACAGACTAATGAAGGCTCCCGTTTCCTCTCTAATGACTCCAGTATTTTTTCTTACAGCGGAACACTGCAGAGTCCACTTAGAGCAACATTTATGTTCTCACACTGGAGCCAGACAGGCTGCCAGGAACAAGTTCCTGCAGTCCAGGAAAAGAAGCTGGTGTCAGGATTGAAGCGTGACCTTCATACAAATGGTGGTTAGATATCCAGATGACCCGCACAGTTTTTACTCATTTTGTCCTTGGTAATTAGTTACACATTCAACACATCTAAGAATGTATTTTGGATGTTATGCTTTAAAAAACAGAGTTTGATTTGTGATTTTAGGAAACTGTTGCTTATTTTATGTACCAAACAAGTTTGGTTAAGTCCAAAGTTCTGAAAGTTTGGGAGTTCAGCAGCTGCTGCTCCAGTTTTAAGCAGCTAAAAGTAGGTTGTTGTGGCGTCTTTCACATAAGCATTGGCAGAATCATCGCTGTTGCTGTGATGATTCAGAAAAGCTCCAGGGAACACGGTCGCCTGCAGCAGGCAGCACGGCCCACCTGTCATCTGTCACCTCTGTTCATTTTAGTCTCGGGGGGGGGGTTGGCTCTGCGGCAAGAAACGATCAAAGGGGGCCCTGTTTAAGAGCAACTATTGCTCCTGCTCCTTGTTCTGCTGGTCTACATGATTAGGTAGAAAGTGATTTAACCACCAATCAGATTCATCACATTTGCGAAGGATATAAAAGAAATAGAAGAATTCTCTCCTTTTCTTTCCTGTGTTTATACTTCAGCTGATCAGAGACACATGTCTGCGAGGGAAAACTTAAGAACAGCTTGCTGTCTTAAAATTCACCATTTATGGTCGCTTCCCTCAAGCAGCACCATGTGTGCACAGGTAGTGAGTGACCTACCACTTTATGGGGAGCCATTAAACTCCCTTCTACGTGCTACTTAAACCAAACAGAGATTGAATTAACAGCTAAACCACCTCATGCAAAAAAATAAAAAAAAAATAAATAAAACATTCTGGAAAACTGTCAGTAAATGTGACAAAAATAAGTCACAGAATACACTCTTTGGAAGCCACTCTTTGTCCTCTTCACATCAGCAGGACACAACTACAGCGTTCACACTGAAGCTCCCCGAGCTTTTGAACTGAGCTGCGATTTTACAACAGGAGGGCTCATTTAAAGACGAACAGCCCCTTCATCATTTGGTGGTTGCATGACAAAAAGAAAAAAGAAAAACAATGTAATTCATGCTTCTGATTGAAGCAAGCAGGAAAGGGAAACACTGCGTGAAATGTGTGAGATTTTTTTTCTTGTCCCACATGATGTCAAAATCTTGTTCAAAGACAACACACATGCTTCAGTGGAGACAAGAGAGCACCTAACGCTTTCCGACTGACTACCCAGATTAAATGGAGAAGTAAAAGGCTGATGAGAGGGCACGCATAAAACTTGGATGGCAGAAATATTTGGCTCCAAGTTGTAAACCAGGATGCAAAACTCACCCGGTTTTAAGCAACTGTTACCAGTTCCACTGGGTTGTAGATTCCAGTTTGATCTGTAGGCTTATTTGTCAGGGAGGTTTCAGTCCATGAGTGTCACTAGCATCTAACCATTACCAAGATTCCTCCTGATTTAGGCAAGAAATGGAAAACAGATCTGCAGTATAAAAGGAAAAATGACGTCACAACAACTTTTCTTAAGGAGAAGAAAACCTTTAAAGGAAATAAAATGGAACAAACCAAAATAGAGCTAAACAGAAAAACACTGAAAAACATTTTTTCTAGTACCTGATTATGTTTGCACCTCAATGAATAAAGACGACATAATACAAATTAAGAAGCAAAGTGCCATTTATAATGACTATTTTACATCCAGCAATGACCCGTTAGCTAGGTTTCTGTTTGACTTGTAGCAAACATTGTTTTAAATGATGAAAGAAACTAAACTGCCAGTGTGACATAAGAAGTGTGAGCTACTAGAAATAGAAGCAACCAAAAAAAAACATACAAACCAATGTAACAACATATATTTAATCAATATATTTTCTATATTTAAACCTTTGAACAACCTTGGTCATGAAAATAAGCAAATTTTGCAAGACAAATGTGTTACGGTAATTAATTTACGTCAGGAGGTCAGGAGACAAAGTCCAGGTACAATAAATCCCAGGTAAACTGGAAAAGGGAGCCTTTCTTATCTTTTTGCTAAATGTATGACCCGTCAGATGTCCCGGGGAAGTGATTTGTTTACTTATGGTGAATAACTGCTTGTTTTAGGCCCCACGCTTTAAATTTCTCCTTCCAGTTCACCCCAACCCCTCCACCAAGACTTTTTTTAATGGCAGAAATGCCTGCAAACAATGTTTCAGAGAGACTTATCTGATTGGACCAGAGGTTCACACGAGCAACTCAAGCCTTTCTGACATTTTCAGCTTTAACCAAGTAACGCAGCAGCGCAGCAGAAAGGTTGAGGAATGTGATGTGTCCTAGGTGATGAATGTTCTTTCAACACAGCGGAGCTGCTGCCCTTGTACTTTCAGACCAAGCCCTGTATTAAATAGTTGTGGACACTGTGGGCTACAGGCATCCTTTTTCTGGTTTTTGCTAAAAGTAAACCTGCCCAGACACAGGAAAATGGGTGGAATATGACTAACTACTTTTTCCACATGGCCCGGGGGCTCGCAGTCTCCTGCCTTTCACACAAGGTTACTGTGTGAGGCTCTTTGGCCTTAAGAAGTTTCTACAAGGCAGCCTGTCCAGAAATATCAGCTTGTGCTTTCTCTGGCTTGTCTAGCATGACTACTCCTTTTTGTTGAGACTACAAGTCATTTTTATATTATTTTAAATATAATAGCCTTTTTTTCTGTTAAAAAGAACTGACTTCCACAATATTTTCATATCGCCCTCTGCAATGCGTGTTCAAGTGACCACTTCCTTTAACCAATCAGGCAATTTGGCAGAGATGAAAGGATGATGTCCCCTTTTTAATTCACAAAAGTGCCAACTGTTGGAAAACTGATCGTGCAAGAAGAATTAATAATTGCGGCTTTATTTGCGGCATTATACGACACCAAGTCTTTCATTTATCAGAATAGAGCTGTAAAAGAGAAAGCCTGGAGCAAAATTCAGGAATTTGTACCGTTTTGACATTTTGCACCAAGCCTCTTCCAATTGTAGGTGGCGGACATGGACGTTCTTAAAGCGTTTAACATGTTTTTGAACACGTCACATGGCCGGTGTGGCCATAACTTTAGGTGTAAGCGAACTGCTGCTAATATGCACAGTAACCCAAAACATTTGCAAACAAACACAAGTATGGGTGATAAACTGCTCCTACAAGACATACATTTCTTTTAGCCTCTTGGACCGTATGCTTAAATCCTGCGACTACAACAACACTACTGACAGTCTAAGAGGATAAGAGCACTTTTAAGCCATAAGAACTTGTCATGATCCCCCAGTTCAACACCAGCATCCACCTGCAGTTTATACATTACATGAAGCACTTGGACGTGGAGGCTGCTTAGCTCAGCACCATCCCATTGATCTGGGTCAAAAAGGTTTTGATTACACCGAGCCTCAGTGTAATGCCATGGTGTCTGCCACATATTTGGCTTTAGCTCACACAGCTGCTGCGGGTTGTCATGGAAACACTCAGGGTCCCATCACCTTAGGAAAACTCCCCACTAAATAGGACATAAGCAAGGTATAATAAATAAAATGCCTATGACAGTGCACGCAAACAATAATAAACAATCTGCAAATAAGCAACTGTCAAGTTGGATAAGCTTTAAATCATCTGTTATGGTCAGCGTTTCAATGACATCATACTCTGATGCTGGTCCACACCGTCACACTTACTGAGCTGAGAGCGACTAGAAGTTGTTAAACCTTAATTTATGAATAAAAGCTGATTTTTTTCAAAGAGACCTTTCAAGGTGGCAAATCATGTTGTGCAGCTCAAAGAGCCACAGGGTTCAGCTCTCACTGGGAATTACCCGCTGCAACGACGATGAAGAAGAAGAGAAGCAAACACTCAAGAACTAGGGTGAAGCTTATTTATATTTACCCCCGAAAGGCAGCTTAAATTTACCCCCATTGTGCTTTCTCAATAAAACATGCTGACATGTATATTTAAAATCGCTGTGAAAACAGAAAGCTTTAAGCTATTCCATTGAAGAATATGAGGTTTAGCCAGAAACACAACATTTTATTATGCAGCTATGAATGTAAAATGTGGGTTAAAAGCATTTTTTTTTAGGACAAAAACACTTATATCAAATAATAGATAAAAATATAGACTGCAAAGATAGTGAAGAAGCAATAGTAACTCACCAGTCTAACTCTGTTTAGCCATTGACCTTCAGTGTTTTCTCAAATTTCCCTGTGTCTAAAATCTCTGCTTATTCTCTGTTGGACACAGAATCGGCACAGAGAGCAGGTACGGTCCAGCGCGGAGCGGCGAGGATCCACCATCCGAAGCGTGTTCGAGATTTCAAATCTACACACGACATGAGGCTGCCGCTACTACTACTACTACTCCTGCCTGCATCGATTCTGCCCAACCATCACGCTCCCCTCTCCTCCTCCTCTTTCCCTCCTCCTCCTCCTCCTCTTTCACCTCCTTCCCCTTAGCGTCTACACACACACCGTCCCTGCCCTAAAAAGAGGGAGAGTGATGCGTTCCTCCTGTCCGACACTCTCCCCATCCTGATCCACACCATTCAGAGCAGAGGACTAAACAATGCCTCCACCGCCGCCACCGTTTGAAAGGAGCAGCCCTCAGTCGGCGATAATGTCTCCCCAGCTGTCACTATGGAAACAAATGACGGCCCCGGACTGGCTGGGGGAGGGGGGGGGGGATTGAGAGGGAGGGGAGAGTTAAGTGAGAGGAGTGGAGGAGGGAGAGAGGAGAAAAAGTGGTTGAATGAACGATGGGGGAAGTGGGTAAGTCTGAGTGGGTGTGACTGCATAGTTGTTGCACTAGTTGTGCGTCAGAATACGAGCAGGACAAGAGAGAAGCGTTTTTGGAGGCAAATCTTCAAGGATTCAGAGGGAAAATGGAGTCTGACTGGACATGCCACAAATGAAGCTAAAAACGTTTTGCTTCTAAACACCATAGTTTGTGTTCTGTTCGGGTTTTAACATTTAAATATGAAAAAAGGCTAATTTTAAAGGAACACAATCTTAAGATATTTTTGTATTAAATTATGTTAAGCAACAAATTATTTCAGTTCTATGTACTCGCACAAACTTAAAGTCACACTCTGATCATCTTTTGATCTATTTTAAAAGCGTTCCCAATGGTCTTTTAATTATGGTTATGCCGTTTTTAGTCAAAATTATGTTTTCCAGGACATAGTTTCTGCAGAACAGCATTAGAAATTCACCTCTGAGTTGTGGGCGGCACCGATAGAGTAAGGCCACTCCTACTTCTGTCATCCATCTGTACACTCTCCTACCGCTCATAACCCCATCCTAACATTACCAGTGCAACGAAAATGATAAGCAATATTGGAGCTATCAATTTTGATCCAGATACCAGCTTAGATGAGGAAAACGAAGACGTACATGGATCTAGTCGTCTATAAGTAGATGCATCCAATTGGTGCGGAGCAGGGAGCTTGTGGCTTGCCATAGTAGCTTCTACGTCGCAGCTACAAGCTTTTTCTAACAGTATTTTTCGGCTGCTACCGATTCACAATTATTAAAAAAAAAAAAAAAACTCAAAATGCATTTTTAAGTTTTTTTTTTTCCATCATTGTGCGTCTTTGAGGTTTTGATGACCTAACTGATCTACTCAGGAGCAGCTTTTAAAATCTGTATCTTTGATATCTAATGTTAAAAAAACATGTTGAATCTCTTGAGGAGCCACTTTAAACACCAGCCTCTGGGGAGTACATCCCTGTGTGACTTCCCCCTGCAGACATGCGGATCACAAAAGCCGAAGGATGACGGGCTCAAGCTGCTCCAACCCTATACATATGCACATATAATTACAACCCCCCCACCTCCTCCTCCTCCCTCCATATCTCCTGGGCTCCCCAACCCCTCGCCTCTTAATACTCAATAGTTGAAATCGGCCCTGAAAGCCAAAGTGACATTAACCGACAGCGGCTTTTAAGTGACAGATGAATGCCACCAAAAACCATGGAAACACTGCAGGAATATCCCGCGTACGTGCAAAATGATGACAGGGGCTTTAGAAATGGAGAGGCAGAGCACGAAGAGGGGGATGGGTAACGCAGTTCAGCGCATATTATGACAAAAACAAACACAGGATTTAAAAATGGACCGGAGTCAAGGGTGGCTAGGAGTGGGTTAAAACAGGTCAAGAACGATGTTCCTGTTTTTGTCAGGAAGTGACCACAGCTACATCCTTCCATTCTAGGTCACCACTCAGTGAACTGCTTGGACTTCTTCACACAGTGAATTATGCATCACTCTGGAACAGGTGCTGCAGTGGAGATGGCTGCTCATCCCTGCAGACCTGACAAGGTGAAATTTTCTCATGTAAAGGAAAGAAGCGATTAAAAATATATATATAAAAAATCACCTCCGCGGCCACCCAGGAGGGCACTCCACAGAGGGGGGAAATCAGAAAAGAGCTTTGCCTTTGTGGGTTATCTAATGAGGCATGGGGCTCAAGCTCCGCCTTAACACCAAAGGAAAGAATGTGAGCTGCGGGTTTGTTAGGAATCCTGAACCTTTTGCCATCTCAATTCCTCTTTTATGAGGAGATTGCTCCACAAATTAGAAGCTGACTTTGAGGAGATGAAAAATGTGAGACAGATCCCCCTCCTCTATAGAACGAGTGACTCACAGGAAGTGAGACGGAGAAGATTCACAGTAAGTTGGCAGGGTTCTTATGCCCTTCTGTCATCCTTCTCTGCTCGCTGTAATTACAAGCATCTCTTTCCATCTGCCCACAAAAGAGAACTTTTCCTGATTATTCTCAAGGCTTCCCTGTACAGTGAGACATCAACCAGTGGTCTAATCAGTGTCCCACTGACCTAATGATGGCATCTGTCACATATGTGTTCATCAGAGAAAGCCCCTTCTTTTCCAACTCAGACATTCAAGCAGACGGAAAATGTATAAATTAGAGTTATAGTTCAAAACTAGACACATCTTTTGTGTTTTAAATGAATAAATAATGGCCAAAATAACTTGTAAAGACGCACTCTGATGAAAATTGTATTTTTGGTGCTTTTAACATGTTCATGTGGCATTTTTCTGATGATTCAAGACATAGATAAAGAAAAGTTAGTTTAAAATTGCACTTCTGAGTATTTCTTTATTCAAATCCTTGTAAATCAGAAGCAGACATAAAAATGCCGTTGGAAAAAGCTTGTTGGTGTGACGCAGAAGCTATTTTTTATTGAACTCTTACCACTCTAGAAACTATGTCCTAGAAAACATCACAGATTTTTGCTTTTTGCCTAAAAACTGGCGTAATCATAATTAAAAAACCACTAAGAATGCTTTTAAAATGATCCAAAAAGGATCAGAGTGGGTCTTAAAGACCATCTATAGTTTGTTGTTCGTATAGTTTGTTGTGCAAAATGAGACTTAATTTGGCATAAACGCCAACATCTCAAACTATTTTCCAAAAGTTTTGTTAATGAGTTCAAGAATAATTCCAGCTACAAATTAATTCTCAGATATCTACATTGCTGAATGAATAGTTTTCATTCATACATTTCATACATTCTAAACTCCCTGAAAAAAGCTAGAAAGACAAGGCTGTAATGTCATAGTGACAATTCAATCTAAGGCCTGGTGACATTTTTTTAAAACGTAGCTCAAACATGGTAAACAGGTGGAAAGAAAAATCCGCACTAAACAACACAGACAATCAGATTCACTCTCACAAGCCATGCAGGTCAAAGCTTTATGTGAGAAAATAAAGACAGCCATTATTCACACATCTCTGAAGGTCCTGGATTGCCATGAAGACACAACAACTGCACAAACCTTCCTGTTTCAGAGACGTGAAAGGAAGATGCATCCTTGTTCCCGACCCTTTGCTATCCTGACTCAGTTTCTGCATCAGCTTTTCTTAGAGGAACAGATGAACAACAGTTTTAGATGAGATTACGATGAGATTAGTAATACAAATAAGCAAGCTCTTATGTCAGAATGTACTGACACAAGGCTCAGATTCTAACAACCGGAGCCAACTTTTCTGTGTTTTAGCCAGCAACTAAAAACTGAAATTAAAGTTAATTTAATACTCCAACAAGCACACCATTACGCTTCCTCTCTAAGGGGGTGTCTCTTGAGAATATATTAATATTTCACACAGAGCTCAATCTTTTAATTCATTATTTATACTTAAACTCATCTGCTGGAGGAGAAAGGTCTCATCTGAATTGCAATGAGTGTGGATTCTAGGATTATCCATGGATCTTCGTTCTAGTCCAGCAAGAGCAGTGATGCAACAGAGCTGCTGTTTGATTCTGTGAGAGTTGCGCTGGATGGTGGTGATGCAGTCTGGAAAACATATTTCTACATTCATCTCAAGCTGTGCGGGGTTGCATGACCCTGAGGCAAGGTGGCTTATGGAGGGTACAAAATGAGGAGGAAAGTGAGAGCAGATGGAGAGGAGAAACATCAGATACTAACACTCATCAGGAGCTCCAGAAAAACACATACAAAAATTAAAAGAAATCAACCAATCAAAGCTTTGATAGACTGGTCGTCTACACTGTAAAAAACAAAAATAAAAATTTAAAATTTACCATCCTATCAAATTTAGAGATTTCAATTTTTAGCATTCTCTGATACAAAAAAACTACATGACAATAAATAAAATATTATTACAACAATTCAGCATCACATTTTAATTGTTTCAGCTCATACCTAATTTTAGATTATATAAATTACTTGAAGGTTACAAGAAAATTCCCTTTAAAAGTCTGTGCTGTTAGATGAATTGAGGTTTTTGGAGGGTTTGATTTCATTCCAGTCTATTAGATTTTGAAAATGTACTCTTTTATGCTGATGGAATGTTACTAGATTTGAAGCATTGAAGGAGAATTTTTTTTAAAACTGTAGCATGACCGGTTCCTCTGTGATTGGTGGGAGCACGCTTCCTTTTAGGCTGTCAGGATTAAGCTTTTTGTCCAGTTGACCTATTACGTCATGCACCAAAATAACAGTCATCCATTAAATAAATGTCACAAAAACCAAACCCAACACTTCTCAGAGGCTCTGGCATCCCACTACTGTAGTCACTTCTCCAAGAATGTGTGCAACCAAGAATGGAGCATGAGCTGTCTACAGAGAGATATTTGACTACCTAAAGGTTATCAGAAGTCTCTGTAAAGCAAAACATCTAGACAAGTCAAAAATGATACATTTCTAGTCCTATCATTTCTTGATGAAGCTCTCAATCTCCATCAGTGCTGGCCGAGCTGTGTTTATTTCCTTGCAGGATGCAGTGTTTGCCCTTGAACAAGGTCTCTTAAGGTGTGATGGAGGGGAGCAACCACATGATGGTTTGTATCTATTAAAAGTCTGGCTGTGAGTGCACGTGCGTGAGATTGCACGCAAACACACGAGGGTGTATCCACCCACGGCAGGTTTGGTCATCTGATAAGCTGCAGGCTCGCTGCTCCCCACAGTGCCCAGATGGCCTGTGATTATGAACAGCCCAGTGGAGATTATTGTGAGGCACAGATAGAGCAAAGTAAAAAATAGTTCAAATCAGTACAAATCTGGCATGGGAAATTAGATGAAAACTTAGGTAAGTGAAGTCAAACAGAGAAACTGTGTGGTACACAAGCTTCTTTTAGAGCATCTTGGTGAAAAATACTGCAAAAGTAAACACACAATATTTAGTTGCAATTGTTTTGCTGCATTTCCACCTCTGCTGCTAAAAATGTCATTTTATAAATAAGAAACAAGCTGGTTGCTATTAAGTGGGGATGAGAATATTTGTTTAGCCGAATGCACATTTATCACCTGCACCGTGATATGATGGATCATAGACGAAAATGAAAGAGACAAGAAAGCAGAGAAGAAAAAAGAAAAAAAGATGAACAACCGATCGATCATCCAACCTCTTTATTGAAACGACACCTAAGGGGACTTGCACATAATCTGTTCCACAACAAAACCTAGATTGATCTGTTTTAAGCACTTCCTTTATGACACTCAAATGTATAAAATAAAAAATAAAAAAATGTTGTCCCCAATAACCCCACAAACGGTTATGCTTCAAAGTTGTAAAAATTGTAACAAAAGGGAAGGGCAATGGAAGCAGAATGTAAAAAATCTAACCATCTATTAATACGTCAACACAACACCGGCTCGGACAGTTCGGCTGACGCTGCCAGTGACATCCGGAAACAGGAATGAAAACCATCCTTCATCAGCGTGTCCTGAAACAGCTCTAAAACTGAATGTTCCTTTCTACCTGTGTGTTATCGACACATTCTACGGGCCAATCAGATATGCCGAAAGCCTTGTTTGTATTGGTTCATCACTTGCTGAACGCATGAAAGGACAGTGCAGAGGAAGCACGCAGAGGTGTGTGTGTTGCTTAATGAGGCTCATCGCTCATCTTGGAGCACACGGATGGATAACAACAATCTGCAGCACAAACCAGTTTCAATTTGAGAATCCTATTGGAAAAATATAAACAGTATCAATTTAGCTTTATTGAAGGCAAACAGGTGACCCACCTATGTGAAGAAAAAACACAGATGTAAAATTGCCTGTCCTGTCCCATCACTGCATTACATGCTGACTTTTAACAAGCTACATACATCTAATGAGAAGCTTGTTATTAAATTATAGCTTTAATCTAAAAAAAATAAAACTTCTCAGACAGCTGTGGGAGGGGGATAATCCACAGCTGGCTGCAGGAACAGGAACCATCTGTGTGGAAGTAGCTCTCATCTCCTCATTAGGTGCAGGGTGTTATGACTGTCCTGTGATGAGAGCTGAGGCATGCATGCACCACACTACATCTAAATGCACGAGCTCAAAGAAGCTTAAATGACAGGTTTCATTGCTTAACGTCAAAGCAGGGAAATTCTCAACCACAACCAAAAACACAGAAGACGTTGGAGCTTGGATCTTCCAAGCAAAAACAGAGCAATTGTGTTTCACAAAACTCATTAGAGAAGCTGAGCATGACAAATGACTGAAGGGCATTGCAGTAAAACGGCAGCCTGCTGTTACCACGGTGTCCTTCTCTGTGAAACACACAAAAAAAGCAGTTACCACAGACCAAAGATGCAAAAATGATATATCAATAAAAGTCAAATCTTTCTTTACAAGAACTATTTTAAAGCTACTGGTAGTGTTTTGGTAAAGTGGCACCATCTTCTTAAAGGGTTTTCCTTTGTACGAGAGCAAGTATACATCAATCTGAGGTCAAACTGTCTTAAAGTTTGGAAAAACCTGTCAAAATATACTATTTATGTTTTTAGAAATGTTAAATATCTTTTTCTAAAGTTTTTTTCAACAACTGGGCTGTTCTGAAAAAAAGAGAACGCCGCCCTCTAGTGGTTCTAGGGCAGTTGTGCAACAAGAATGTAACAAAAAACAGATTTTAAAGGAGAAACCCCATTAGTCAGCATCTTTTGCACTTAAGTGCACAAATAAAACAAATCTATCAGACATGTTTTATTAATTTTAATTCTAATGAGTGAATGTAAGCGTTTTAAGCAGCCCACTTTAAATGCCTCTCAGACACACATCTGAGTTTACAGTAACACACTGCCATTTTCAGAGTCCAAGCAGAATTTTACCCCAGTGGACAATCTTAGAGTAAGCATCATCGCCATCAAATGATTGCAGGAGACACAAAAAGGCAGCAAACACCAGCACACGTTCACACTCTGCCATTTACAGCAACAAATAGGAGTCCTGTTCAAGCAGCCATGACAGTTAAAAAGGGAGCAACTCGGTGACAGGCTAAGACTGGTGGTGGGGAGGGACAGTTAGAAGAATAGAACAAGGAAAGTTTAGAGTTTCCTGCTGACGGACTGCCGCTGAGGACACGTGTGTGCGTTTTTGTGAAGTCAAGCAGCTGATCAAAACTATGGGCTGTGATTTTCTTCCACTATCAACACACTGAAAGAAGGACAGAAACAGACAGAAGTTAATCAGAAAGGAAGGGTGCTGAGTGTTAGGGCACCCGGGAGCAGGGGAACTGAACACAAGCCTGCCTTTGTTATCAGCCAGACAAGGAAGAAAATTCTGACCCAGTTTATGCCTGCCATCAGGTGAAAAAGTGTTAAATGATGGAGTTTGTTGTGACTAAGTGGGAAATTTGAGGGTCAAAGGAGATTTATTCAAGCAAAAAAAAAGAAAAAAAGAAGTATATTCCCCAAGGAGTTCTAAAATAACAAAATACAATAAGAGGCATTTTTAAAGTATCTTTATATGCAGACGCTTTGGCTCGCTGAGAATATGCATTTCTTCTCACCACATGTAATCATAATGCAATGAGGTGTATCAAACAAACAACTGCTTACGTCAAGAAAACTACTGCGTTCCATTGATAAAGTAACGTACATGAGAAATGGAGAAAATATAAACAGCGTCACACGATCGCTGTTTGACCGTCACCGTTTGATTGTTATTCTAGATTTAAACATGTGCGTCATGTATAAAGAGGGGGGAAAAAAGCCGTTGTGTAACTTGACGAAGGGCTGGTTGATTACCATCTGCAATCTTAAGGCTCTGCTTTTATGTACGACTCTTCACCATTGACCACCATCATCAAACGCAGACGAGAAATCTTCTAATCTTTTCTTCGTACATCAGTACACTTAAGGTATGAGAAAAATAGTCTTGTTATCTGAGACTTTTGAGTTCCTCCAAAAAGGCACCTGTAAAGAAAAACAACAACAAAAAAAACCCTGCAAGAAGGGAGAATCGCTTCATCATTTGGAAAGACTTGAGGCTCAAAATTGACTTCCAGATTGAAGCACCTTTAAAAACAAAAGTGTACACAAATTGGTTTCAAAACCTTTTTTTCACCTATGTAGCTAGATTTTATTTTAATTACATCTATTTTGTTGATGTTGATGATTATCATTTCTTTATATTCAACACAAGAACAGCTTACCATTGGGAGCGTGTTCTCCTGATTCATAATTAACTGTTAACTTTTTTGTTCTAATTGAAAACTTGTTAATTTGACCTGTTCATCCATTTTTAAACAGGTCAGAATTTGTTGATGTTACAATTTGTCTTTTTTTTTTCAGTTAGTGGTACAGACATATAGATCAAGCACAAATATTAGGGCTAGATCTCACTCTAATACCTCTAACTCTGGAAGTTTAACACCAGAGCTTCAGGTCAGGTCTTTGAATTACCGTAACTCAATGAACATTCCAACAGTTTCCACAGCTGAGTGAAGCAGATTTTGGCTAATGTGCAACACATTAAGGCAGTTTCAGAATCTATTAGAATTACATTGATCGTGTAAACCAGTGGTCCCCAACCTTTTTGTCACCGTGGGCCGGTACAACGCAAGGCACGTTCAACACGGACCGGGGGGGGGGGGTTGAGGTGCAACGCAAGACAGATTTCACGTGGACCGGGGGTGGTATTTTCTCTTTAGTAATGATAATAACAATAATAATTATAATTTTCCCCTTGTCAAAGCAACTTTCTAAAGAAGTTTGTTTTTTGCTCATGTTGGTTGTTTGGGTTTAATTTTAGTGGGGTTTATCACCTGATGTTTGGTGTCGCGACTTTGACGTGCGTTAAGAGTGACAGATGTAACAAAGTGAATCCGGTCACTTTTCAAAATAAAACGTTTTTGTCGGAAAAAAAAAAACAATAAAATGGATATTATTTTTTCTTTCTGTGCGTCCCGGTGCAAAAATTTCCCGGGGCCTGGAACCGCTCCGCGGCCCGGTGCCAAGTGTCCCGCGGCCCGGTACCGGTCCGCGGACCGGTGGTTGGGGACCACTGGTGTAAACGGTCAAAAGGTTACTGTAGTTCAGAGAGCGTGTGTCATTTCCTGCTGTCAGCGACAGCTCTGGTATTAAAGGGTTATGACAGTTTTTTATTTAAACACTTGAGAAGAAGTCTACAATGAAGTTTAAGACTGCTCTGAATAAAAAAAAAAAGTTCATTAAGAGGATAATGCTGCAGCATATATGTGGGCTTTTTTTTAATACCATATAGCCTGGAATAGACTATAACAGCTACAGGCTGTGGGATTTCTTCTTTACAAGTGTGAGACACAGCTCAAATAGCTTTGGGTACATCATGTCTGACTTGTGGTCAAATCTTGTCAAAGCTTTCCTGTAGTGTTTTAATTTGTTTACAGTAACACAATTCTGATATTCTTGTACCATAAGATCTATATTTTTGATCAGAAATTTGTACATCAATCAGTTTTTTTCCTTTTTTAATTTCCCTTTTTTAAATGATTTTTTGATTTCAAAGGAACATTTATTTTTAACTATTCCACAAGCAAAGACTTGAATTGTATTAGTTTACTGTTAATATACAAATTACCAGAGAGTTTGGACAAAGCCAGTCAAAAGCACAAGTTTACCAACCACCTGTCTTAAATATATCACCTTATTCTAGATAAGATTGGACGATAGTATATTAGCAATAGTTTCATTTTCATGCAACCAGGAATGACTTATATTAAACAAGGACCAGAAAGGCAAAATGTAAAATGATGCACATGAAGAAAAAAAATGACAAATTTACTTTAAAAAGCACTTCAAAAGCAGTTTTTGATAGGATGTCGTCACAGCTTTTATTAGGACCCTGATATGTTCCTGACATGAATAAACCACAACTGCAAATAGTAGTTTTTTCCATACTTAGCCATACTTTGTTTTTTCCATACTTAGCCTTTATCCTATATTGCAGGGTAATTTGCAACTCAAAACATATCTATCTATCTATCTATCTATCTATCTATCTATCTATCTATCTATCTAATTTTAGAATCTAAGTCTGAGTCCATCTTAAAAACAGAGATTTAAGAATGGTTTCTTCCAGTAGTTTTCCACCTAGATGGGAAACTGCTTGCCGTGGAAGACTACATGCTTCGATGATATTCTAGGCATTTCAGCGTGGCATACCAGTAGAATGCTGTAACTTGTGGTTTTTGGACAGTAGTTGTTTTCTCCATTATTCAGGAAATAACCAGTTTGTTTGTCTTTGTAAACAAAAGTCCACAGTGTTTTTCTTTGTTGATTAAAAGGAAAAATAGGCACATTTCTACGGTCTTTGCCAAAGTGTATTTAAAGTGATTTAGATTTTAATGGGGAGCTGTTAGAAAAAATATAAAGCATTATTTTTGTTAATTTTTAACAGTTTCCAGCCCTCCCTTTTAAATTTTGTTGCAAATCAGAAAGAGCAATAGGTTGCAGTTCCTCCAAAGGTCACAAGAGGCAGAAGGAAGCAATTCTCCACCAACTCAAACTAAAGAAATTAATAAATCAGATTTTGCACCGAAAAATATACATTTTCAAATATACATGTTGTGTTGTTTTCATTTTACCTGAAACGATTTTAGGTAAGTGAATCGGATCGTTAAAAATGAACTAATATCTAGCACAAATCATGATATGAGTCAAATCATTGTTAAATGAATCGTTACACCCCAGTGATGTCAGATTACTGTCTACTGTATGAGCATCTGTTATTTTCAAAAAACGTAAGTTTGTGCATCCTAATATTGGATGCTCACCCAATAACCCATCAGTGACCTCCACCTGGTTCCATCTCTCCTCCTTTTCCTCCCTGATTTCCTCTCTCCTCCCCAGCTTCACCCCAGTGTGCACAGGAAGTTCTGATTCCATAGCGCCTGCTCTTCTGATGATCAGAGGAAAAACACAATGCCTTCAGTGTGCTAAAAGAGCTCGACTCATAAAATGCATGTGCAGAGAGAGAGAGGAGGGAGAGAATGGAACATGCTTTTACTATTAAGTCTCGGCTTTTTTTCTTTCCATATGACTTTCCCCAGGAAAATCCCCCTCATCAGGAAAGGTCTGATCCAGACAGACACCAGACTGAAGAAGAGAAACACAGATACAAACAGACCGACATAAAAGGCTGTCGTAAACTCTCAGTTTTTTTAAGTGACACACAGCTTTATGGGGCAACGTGACAGCCGGCTGACCTGGGCCGACACATTAAGGCTAAAAAAAAAAAAAACAGAGATTTTCTTTTCAGCTCAAAGGCAATCCCACTTTCGAAAGCTTAAAAGTTGTTCAGACAATCATTCGGCTCACGTGGACTTACTGAAAGATGAGCAGGATGAGGGGACTGCTGTAGGTTGGTGTTCAACATCTGACATGTGAGCTTTTTATTTGGTGGCGTCAACAGTTGGTCCCATTTAAGAAAATTAGGTCACACACTTCCTTTTGTGTGTCTGTGTATCCGCTAGACATTGCTGCAAGATTATCTCTAATATAAACAGTTGTGCATTATAAAACTAAAAGAGAAACATTCTAACTTGAACGGAATTGCAATCAAAAACTTCATTTTTTTTACGTCTACAAGAAAAATGGCTGATGAAACAGAAAAAAATGAAGAAAGAAAAACAAACATGGACACAGCTCACAAAACTATCCTAGAATCAAGCAGGAGTGATTGATGGATAACCCTACATTTAAAATGTTGACAATCCAATTTTCAGATTTTCGTCTTTTCAGCATTTCAGTTTTCCCTGGACGCCCCATCTTTCTTTCAATATCTGGAAGTCTGTATATTAAAGTTTATTAAATTGAATGTTTCTATGATGGATGACCACCTCTCACCCTTCAACATCTGGGACTTTATCTTACTCCCCCTCCAGCCCCCATGACCCTGGACAGGAAGAAGTGCAGGAAGAAAATCTGACTGAATGAATGACTTTTGGAGAACACTTCAGTTTTCAGTGAGTTAACTGATGTACATAGTTCTATCAGATTAAGCAAAACCTACAGTTAGTTAATCATTTTTCATATAGATGCTTTTTTAACAGAAAAACCGATTTAAAATTGTTTGAAATTTGGTGATCAAAGTATCTCATGGAATTAATAAAAGCACACAAGAACCAATTAAAGCTGAGCTGCACCAAAGCAAAAAGGACAGTTCAAACTATTGAGAGGCTCTATCAGGTGTCTGCAGATAAGCTAAGGCTGGAAATGCATGGAAAGCTGTAGAAAGTGAGGTGTCCATCATTTTTATTGAGCATTCATAAATGTAGCAAACCCCTGGAGCAGCTGCTGAGTGTGCATGTCACCACCACACAGGAGTGAATCGCCCATGACAGATGACAGAAAAATCTGCCCACCTTTGCAATGTTAAACCAGCATACCTTAAAACTGAGACATTTTTGATCAGGTAAAACAAGAACAAATTACACTCAATAATGAGCAAAAACTTAAAAAAAAAATTGTAGGATTTCAAACATTTATGGAAGTTTTTTTGCACCAAAGCTCCCATGTGGTCCAGTTTAGCAAATTTGCTAACAGAATTTTAGCAAAAAGTTAATTTGCCTTAAATAGAAACATGATTAAATATACATATACCATATAATCAGGGCACTCTGAATGGAGAGACTAATGCTATCTGCAGGGAAGCACCCTTTGACTAATGGGAAAAGCCAGATATGGATGTTTAGGATTTTACTAGTAGGTAATCTACAGAGCCTTTTCAAAAAAATCAGAGTATCATGAAAAAGTGTGTTCATTTCAATGAGTCCATGATTAAATAAATAAACTTTCATAGAATATAGATTCAGGGCCCAACTGATTTCAAAAATTTATTTTCACATAAATTGGGGTTCTGTTTCATTAAACCTAGGAAACAGGATTTCAGAAAATTAGAATACTGTGGAGAAATCTGCCCAAATTTAGCAGGGCATTAATGTTTTAAACTGAGTTTCACCTACTAATCATCTACTAAACTCAAAGCACCTGCACGGGTTCCCCAGATGTCATTAAATTGTCGGTTTGGTTTAATATGGGGGACTTAACAACTAGCTTGAAGACCATCATTGGTATCCTCCATAGTCTGGGTAAGCCACACAAGTTTATAGCCAAGAAGGGCTAAGGGAAGGGTAAAATGTGGCAAGAGAAGATGCACCAGCAAAAGAGACGACCATGGGCTTCAGAAATAGTGGAATGAGGTGGAGGAACAGCTTCAAAAACCACAATATTCTGAAACACTCTACACTCTGCAACACAACAGTCTACCAGAATGTTCTAGAGGACTTCAGGATTCCTTCTGCTGAGGATCTGGATGGAGACGCAGATTTCATCTTCCACAAGGAACCAGCTCAGTGTTGAAGATGGACCTATTTTGAAAATATTTTATTTTGATTGATTTGATCATAATCTGTCTTTATCTTTTTACAAAAACTGAGTAGTAAATGGTGATTTCTCTACAGTATTGTATTTTTTTTTATTCTGCTTTTATGGGTTTTATGAGCTGAAAATGTAATACTGGAAATCAATTAAACAAAAGTCTAATTGTTTTGAATGGAATTATGTTCAATTATATTTAATTTTTTTTTTGTAAAAGGGTCTGTATATCGGGTCTCATGTATAAAAATATAACTTGTACAACAGATCAATTCCCTTCTGTGCCACAAATGTTTGTACTAGTCAGATTGTTTAGTTATTCACAGTGGCACTAAAGCTGGAGGGTCACTTCCCATCATGAGAGAAGTCAAAGTACATGACAGGAAAATGAGTGACAACTGATGTTTTTTTAAGTGTAGCTTGTCAATTGCGTATTGTGGTAGCTCATGGAAACCACATGCTGACCAACACTCTGTGATGCTGTAGGACTTGCACAGACGATATGCAATGAGTCCTTAGAACACACCTCCCAAAGCAGCCTGCAACTAATGCAATAACCTGTCAAACAGGAGAGTCTGTATCATGTCCATTGTAGCTACAGGGAGCAAAAACAACATCAAGACTTTTTTTTCCCCAGTGAAGTGTAAACATACATGCTTTTTTTCCTAGACCCACTACATGCAAACAAATATATGAAGGGGTAAATAAACAAAAACAGAACAATCTTCATGCAAAAACCACTAAGGTTTAGAAATGAAGTTCACACCGTTTAAGATCAGGAATATGCAGTTGCTTGGCTTGCTAAAATGGAACCATTTCAGGTCTGAAACGGTCTATGGAGGTTTTTGGTTGAGAAAGCATTTTCCACATTCACATTTGGACTACAGAGGAGTGCTGAGAAAGAAGAACAAAGGAAAGTCAGAAAAGGGTTCATGTTAATGATGCACCTCTTCTCTGCACACCTGCAGTGTGTGGCATGGCTCATGAGCACTAAGGCTAGGTATCACTGCCAAAGAATTTAAGCGTTTTGAATCAGGGGTCCCCAGTAAAATGTAATTTGTCATTTTAAAAAAGTTGATTACATTCAAATTTGTTTTAATTCCTTTCCAAAACCAAATATATTGGATTATAAAAAGGAAGTTACTATTTGCATATAATTAGTACGGGGTTAGGGTTAAAATATGTGAGGGCAATGCAGCAATGTGCACAAAAATTTATATCAGTTTTTGTGCTTGGTCTCACGTAAATATGTAGGAATAACATTGACCTGATAAAAATTGTTTTCACACAACAGAAGAAAGGTGGAATTTGGATTAGCAAAATTTTTAACACTTTAAAAACTGAAAAGCTGTTTAATGTCAGAAAAAGACAAGAGGAATTTCAAAAAATTGGTGCATGGGTTTGATGAATCAATTAATATTGATCATTTTTTAACCCTGTTTTAATGGGCACATTGTGTGTGGGAATGTAAATGTGCATAGATGAATGGGACTGTGACTGTACAACACTTCGAATGTTAAAGTCTAACTTAAATCATCTTTTGATCTATTTTAAAAGTGTTTTAAATACCGTAGTCTTAATTATGATTATGCCATTTTCTGCTAAATCAAAAAACCTGTCATTTTCTAGGACATCGTTTCTGCAGAGCAGGAGGAGTTCATCAGAAATTTGCCTCTGAGTTGTGAGCAGGACTCTTGGCATGGAGTAAGCCTGCCCTCGTTTCACGTCATCTCTTTGTTTACACGCTCTTTGCTTACCGTCCTTCATAACACAAAACTAACATTAACATAATACTCACAAAAATTGCGAGCATTAATGGAGCTATCGAGCCATACAGTTTGGAGTCAGATGCCAGCTCAGACGAGGAAAACGAAGTCGTACATGGATCTAGTCGTATACAAGTGGATGCATCAGAACGGAGCAGAGCAGACTCTCCGACTATGGCACCTACGTCACTGTAACAGCCTGCTCCTAATTCACAACTATTTGAATGACGAGATAATCAGAAATGCAGATTTCATCTTAATTTTATTTCTAAATGTCCTCCATCATGAGAAAAATGACACAAGTTACATTAAAAACACAGTTTTTATTAGAGTGGGTCCTTCTCGTGGCGTGATCCTGAGTGTGAACTAATTTGTGCTTGCAAGTGTTTGCCCACTGCCCTTCTGCACTGAAAGATTTTTTCATGACTCCTGACTGTGTGTGCATGCTCTACAAGCTCCTGTACAGGACTTTGATTTATCAAGACCGACAGAGAGTAAGCGTTACAACTCCCTCCAACTGTAAACAATGTTACAAGGCTTATTTGGCGGCTTCCATCCTGCCAGCTACATGACAGACAGCTCCAACTCTGTTCTTTCTCCTGCTCTCAACCTCCTGCACGGTTGTTTACCTAGCAGCAAAGGGGGAAATGTTTACAGTGATTGTGATAAAACAGATGGACATGTGAAGGTTTTGTTAATAATAAATGATCCAAACAGTCTGCCAGGACATCCACTCTGGAGCTGCCACACATTGAGCACCACGGTTTGAGCAGAAGTGCGGAGGAAAAGTATTTGGAAAGTGGTTGGAAGCGTGCTGTCAATCCCACCAGCTTATTTATGATGCGGTTTATTTTAATAAACCCTCTGATGGTTTGATGCGAGCAGCTCACCACCCTTTTGACCCTCCCATCGTAAATAGAAAAATAAGCGCTGGAGAGAGCGTGTTAGGTTGTTCCCATGTGGAAGTACAGTTGAGGGACCCTGGGATGGAGGAGGCAGGAGGGTATTTTATGTTGTTGCAGGAAAATAAAAGTGTCTGCATGCGTAGAAAGCAGACTTCAGGGCAGGGAGAAGGATGAGGGGAGAGGGAGGGGATTGATCTGTGGCAGTGTGGAAGAAAAAGAAGGAAGAGGAAATTTAAAAAAAAAAAAAAAAAAAAAAAAAAGGAGGCCTTGGGTTGAATATGGGAGAGACACGATACACCGCTGAACTGCAGGAAAAAGAGAAAGTCAGCCAGGGGGACGGCAGATCGATTCCTCCCATGAGTCCCACAGCAAACAGACTTCTTTTTTTTCTTTTTTTCTCCCTGTCTGCATAGTTCACCTCTGCTGCAGCCCGATATCGTCCCATCAGCAGTCATCTGTATCGCTCTCTCCATCTCACTCCCTCCCCTTTTCTCTTTGTCTGCACACTCAGGCCAGTTCATGGTTCTGAGGTCACTGTGAAAGATCTTGAGACTTTTCTGTGCAGTTTTCTTCTCACAGTAACTGGGATTTGAAGTATAAGGCCAAAAATCTGTCAGAGGGCTGTGCACAAAAGAAACCAACCAAGTGTAGGATGGAACAAAAAAATGCAATAAGACATAAAAGGAAATTAATTCACACCAAAAACATACTTGCCAACATTGCACAGAGGAAACCACACTAAGCCACATTCTGTCTAGATGTCCTCCTACATTTCTTTAGAAAGACAAAAAAAATAAAAAACCCAGACATTTAACCACATTCACTCCTTCCTCACAGGGTGTCTGTCCAGCAGGGACTGTGCATGGGTCATCCCTTATCTTAGGAGGTGAAGCTTGATTTCCGGCCACAGTTTTACTCCCTGACGGGATGTAACCCGTGTTGGTGCCACAGACTCTTGTCTTGTAGGGTTTTTGGCACAACTTTACGCGCATTCGTGCCTTTTATTGCGTGCCTCAGATAGTTCCATCAAGCAGTCTGACTGGCAAAACAACTCTGGGCTACAGAGGAGTGGATGCGGGCCTGCAGCTGCCCCGCTGACAGCTGTTAAAAGCATTTTGGAATTCACAAACTGCGCGCAACACAAGCCGCAGCCGTCTCTTTGGAGACAACTTCAGAAAAGCGCAAACACACTTTTGGAAAAATAAGACGGAAAAGTTCGCTTACCCGCTGCCGAAACCCCCTGCATTTTTGTACAAAGTTCCTCTCAGATGTTCCTCCTCCGTTGAATCCCGTCCTTTCCTCGGAATAATCTGGTTCCAGCGTTCAGGGGGGACTTGATTCGAGAGAAGCGCGTGCACTTCGGAGCTCCTCTTTTGTCTGGCTGGCCGCAAAAATAACACACCAGGGTTAGTGGCGACGCGTCATTGTTTCCTGGTACACTCGAGATATGCTATCCGGCTGCGTTTTGTCCCGGTTAAAAGCGGCGTATTCCTCCATGCAGCCGTTCCTCCTTCCTCTCCAGAGTCAGAAGTCTCCGCTAGAGAAAAAGAAGGGCGCGCGCACCCGCCTGAGCGAGGCGCGAGCACGACAGCTCCATTCATTGGAGTACAGGAAGCATAATTTAACCAAAGATCTAGAAATATTTACGATGCAGTTGCCCAACTATAACTTACTTTAATATAATACTTTTTAGGACTGCTGGTTTCAAACCCTTGCATGCCCATGGGCGCAGAGGCATGACATGAGCTGTCACGTGAAGTCATGACAAGGATGAAGAAGCCTCTTTGAATAAATGGCTCAGCTCAGAAAACTCCACATCTGCCTATTAGGGTGGAAAGAACCGCGCAACATGAAGTAGGGCTGGGTTTCCATGTCACTGCTCATCTTTTCACTGATTATCTGAAGTTTTCAGTGAATGCTGGGCCTGACAGAGGCAAAGGAAGAGAAAAGCATAGCAGATCATGAACCACATTTCTATGTCCCTTTCTTCTTTTTTTTTCCTCCTAATTTAAATAAAATTCAAAATTTGGGAAGTTTGTTCACACTAAACAAATGCTAACAGTCACTTACTGTGTCATGCCAAAGAGTGCATGTGCTCTTTGAGTGTGTGTCTTTTTGTGGTCAGCCACTTTTTGAGCTTTCATTTCATAGTTTTTGTTTCACCTATTTAGTCTCATGCATCCTATTCTTCATACATTTTTGCTAAAAACAGGCACAACTGTCTTTTTTTCTATTAAATATAATGATTTATGCTTGAAATTTGCTTTTGTCTTTGGAAAATCAAATTAGATTTAGTATTTTATATTTTCATATTTTTTAATAATCTTTTTTGAATTAATTCATATACATATTTAAGAGGCCTTATAGTTGCTGATCTTTTCATGCCTAAATCATGCTTTCCTCTTGTTCCTTTGATACACACAGCTCCTGCTTCCCTGACTTTCTAAAAGTGTGTGTTCATTCATTGGCACACTTTTAACCCCTTTGTGTGAGCTGCCCTCTTGTCAGTGGTCTTCCATCAACACGCACAGCAGCAGGGTCAGAGGATGGGGGTGTCTTCCTTTGAGAGTGGCATTGTCCATGTCATTGACTCATTGACACTAAGGGTGTAGCAATTAATCGATGCTTCAATTTATATCAATCAGATAAATCCTTCTGAGGAAAGTTGTTAATGCAATCAGCCTGTACTAATTTAAAATGGTCTTAAAATGAAACAAATCAATTATAATCGACACTGGAAAATACCATTTGGATTGAGGCATGGTTGGTATATAATCTAAAAACGACCAAGTGCCACCTCAGCGGATAACACAAGTGATGGCAGCAAAAAAATGATCAACCCATCATTACAGCCCAATGTAAATAGCTGACTGATATTTAGAATTAATCAAACCTGTAATTGCAAACAAATAAATCATTTTTTTGTTTTATTTCTTAACTTGTGTGGATGGAAGACGAAACAAATCTGCCTGCCTGTCTCAATGCAGGCAGTGCTATGAACAAACCACAAACAGACTCTAAATGCTGCTCTGCTCACGACTCTGGCAAAAAATATCAGATGAGCGGAGGAGGAAAGAGGAATTAACAAGAGGGGGAAAGGTGAGAGACTGCCAGGGATCCACCACAAGAGATAATTAGAAGTGCCAAAGAATGAAGGCAAGTGAAGAAGATGATCATTGAAAGTGTGTAATGGGTGTGAAAGCCAACGTGTATGTGTGAGATGAGATGCTTTTATCCCAGTAGTGGTTACATGACGGATCACAGTCTTGACTCAGGTGCCAGCCTCATTCGTTCACTCCCTTCAGGTGCAAATGAAAGGCTCACACACCTTGAATTATCACTTTCCATCTGAAACAGACAAAGCTGATTTGACTAAAATACTTTTTGGAAATAAGAAACGAAAAGGTTCCAACCCAATGCTAGAGAGGAACAAACTTCAGCTCATGCTTTGCTTATTAATCTGTTAAAATCATTTTTAGTCCACAAAAGCTGAATTGTCTCACTGTGAGAACACTGAATCCGTCCATGTGCGGCATGTGTACCCTTGATGATTTGTAAAGTTCACGCAGACCAGCTGACTTTGGCCGTCTGATCCACATGGAAGCATCACATGACACATATAAAGAAGAGTCTTTGTGTGTCCAAAAAACACAGCGTCTCTCCTTAGAGCCCAATTATAGCCAGTTAAGTTGCTTAGTAGAACTGTAGCTGCTACTGAAGACGTCAACAGTTGTGCAAGAGGGACCCCATGAGGTACATTAGAAAAATGCACAAGCAGAGGTCTGAATTCCCACCTTTGTCAGTAAGATTACAGCATATTCGACTTACAGAGCGGCACCACTGACTGCAAAGTAAAGCTTGACAAAAGATGAGGTCACGTGACCCGATGGTTTTCATCTGCCTTTAAAATAAAGGGCAGGACTGCTGCTGACCCACATTTCAAGACAGACACCAACAAATGCTCCACTGTTGCTACGGTGATATCATCAGCTGTCAGTGGAGTGACCTCTCACCCCCCCTTCTCACATTAATTCTCTGGCATTCAAATTCAATCATCACGGCATATGGTGAGTTGTAGCAGCTGGTTCAGCTGTAATAAATCAAAGCTATGTGTGCGTATCATTTACTGGTATGATTTCAGGCTTCATCCTGGAGCTTAAAAGCAGCTGTGTGCGCCATAAAGAACATAGATGTTCTGTAGGGGGGACAGCGCTTTTGCCTTAATTTAAACTCAAAGCATTTATTTATGTCTGTCAAAAACAAAACAAAAAATGCATCAAGCAGATGACATGTTTGCTTGTACTGAGGCACTGAAGGGAGCTTTCCAGAGATGCAAAAAAAAAAAATGTTAGTTACCGGTAATTTAGGCTCTATTGTATGCAATTCTCTGCATGCTTAAAGAGCACTAAAATATACATTTTCTTACCACTTTGCAGGACTGTCAGGGTTTCTCTTACTACATCATCACACCAACAGACACAATTTCAAGTCAAACAAGCAGGTTTTTGTTTTTATTTTCCAAATCCTCATCAATTTCTCTTTTTTGCTAGAGATAAAGACAAGAAATAAGGATAAATCTGCCACAATGTTTTAATAATTAAATTTTGCACAAAAATCCTTACAAATGCTTTTTTAATTTTTAAAGTAGGTGTTCAGCCATGTGTGAACAGAAATATGTAGATCTGCACAAGTTTTTAAAATATTTAAAATGATCAAAAAGGTATAAAAACAAAAACAGGACAGTGGAAAAAACTCTACACTATAAAACTATTTGATGCTCGCAAAGATTTAAAACCTTGCTTTAAGACATAGAAGATATTTTAGTAGATTTGAAGTTGTTTTTACTTTGATACTTTACTTTCCAAGTATTTCTTACTATCAGCAGCAGAGTCGAGCATTTTTTGTCTCGTTAGGAATTAAGATCTAGAAATACTATAGTTATTATGAAAATGAGTCAAATTGATTTTGCTCCATACTTCTGACAATAAAAAAAAACTTGAAGTAAGACTTAAAAAAAATCAAATTGCTTGATTTGAGAAATGTTTTCATAGGATATCTAATTGAACCCTTTTAAACACACGTACTCTATAACACAGAGAAGCCACATCATTCTCATTTTTGTTCACATTTGGTTCTAAAATTAGTAATTAGCACTTATTACACTTGTTTTTTGTTACTGTAATCAAAATACACTTCAATAAGGTATACAAAATCTAAAAAAAAAAACTCAATTAGCTTAGAACTAGCAAGAAATACTTATTAGGCTGTATAAAAACTCAATATCAAGTAATTCTGTCTAACCTTTAGCTTTTTTAACCAATTTTTCCTCGTTTAATGCTTGTGTGAAACTCTTTGTTTTTATCTCTTATTTAGTAAAACATTTAGTCAAAATGACTTGCTGCATGAACAGGGAACTGTACTACCTTCTTGTGATTTTCTTCTCAAGAGTGGTGTTCTTTTCCTACTTTTAGGTTACCTCTTTTTGGAGTGTAGAATTATGAGGCCTATGTGTAAGAACAACACTTTGGTCTACTTATTTGAAGCATTTATTTAAAAAAAGAAAAATAGCACAAAAAAAGCTATTTCAAAATAACTATCTTAAAAAACAAATATATCCAGTATAGGCCCGCGCAATAAAATCTCAAATTTATTGTTATTGTGATATCAAGCTGTACAATATGCATATCGCAAAAGACAGTGAAAATAGCAATAAATTGTTACCTTAAAAGTGCTAAAACAATCTTATAGCAGCTTGAAACATTTAACGAATCTAATAAATCCCTTTATGCATTTGACCATTCGGATGTGTTGGATGCTCACCTCCTATGTAGATGAGGGTCATTTGGAGTGTAATTTAAGTTAAGTCGACTCTTATTTCAATCAAACTTTTGCAGTGAATCGGAAATTATGTTTTTTTTAGTTGTTTTAATATTTCTTCACGTATCGCAAGTTATATCATCATCGCAATATTGATCACTAATATGAGGTTTCCTCATATCATGCAGCCCTACTCCAGTAGTTTTTATGCGATTCACAAATGCTTGTGTTCTCCTGGTCTGTGAGGGAAAAAATACATTGTGAAAAGATTGGTCCATCTCATTTCTGAAATAGCTCACAAACATCTCCTCCCTCTCAGATTAATTGGTCAGAGGTCTCTAGAGTCCAGGCAGGAAATTCTGAGTTTATTTACTAAAAGCTAAAAAATATATATATACACATATATATATATATAAAATGCATCCAATTAGTATGCAAACATATCTCTGTAAGGGAGAAGGGGACTGGAGGATCAGGGGGATGAGGGGAAATGGAAATAGGCAGAGGAAAGAGGGGGCAGAGGGAGACTGGCCTGGAATGGGGTGTGGAGGTGTATGGTGCATTGTGTGAAATTAGATCATGTCCTGGAGCCACGAAGAACAGCTGGGAAGTTGCATTTCCACAGGCTTCCAGCTGGGAATAGAGCAGCAGAGCTGCAAAACTAGTTAACCCTTCACCTGAGCCTGCTGCGCAAGAGCTATGTATATAATGACACAGAGACACAATAGGACTTAGGTCACATTTATTGATTTTAATCAGTAAGACTACCCTTACACAGCCATTTCACCACTTATCTAGAAAACAAACACTTTCCGAGGATTACTTTAGTAGTAACACATTATCTTTATTAGACTCGATGCCCCCCCTGCCCTCAATTTTTAAATTTCTTGACACAAGTTTCCGTGTTTGTTTTCATCTCTGTGTAAAGGTCCCATCACTGAGAAACATGCATATGACATTTAGCAGTAGTTATTATGCCACTAATCATAATGCACATTATTGATCAGAATACAGTAACGCGTGACAGTTCAAATAAATACCAACATACAAGTGAAGTTGTTATTTCATATAAAGATATCAAACTCTTATTATGGTTCAATACTGAAACACAATATGACAATAGTTTGCAAAGCTACTTTTATTATTACAATGCTGTCGCTTCCAGCAAACAGAAAACTTTTGTTTAAAATAATGTAAAAACTTGAAACAGTTTCTGAATTGCACTTTTACTTTTCGGCTTCCTTTCTGTATCGGTAAGTTTTAACGCCTCAACAAGCAAGCACTGGCTATAATGGCACTATTCCAGCTTGTTGATGCAGGTTTTGTTTTCTGTTTCCTGAAAACATACATTTTCAATGACGATATAAAAAAAGAAATCAAGAATATTATAAAAAAAACAAACATACAAACAAAAATTAAAATAAAAAAAATGAGAGAAAAATGCGCCTTCTGCACATTTTTTTCCACATCACTATTGAGATCACATTACCTTTACCATACAGAGCTAGAGATACACAGATGTCCCCAATATTACACTGTTGTGCTCCAACACATTCAGACGTGTGGAGGATTTTGTTCAAGAACAGGAGGCCAAACTTTATTGTTGTTTTTTTTGGTTCCCAAAGTTTGCTTCACAAAAAGAGGAAAAAAAAAAAAATACCCCTGAAATTCTTGATCGATCGCTGACCTGCACAATTCAATACAATTGTACTGTTATTAGGCTAATTTAAAAACTATCACCTCACTCGTGCAGAAAAAGGGGACATTCCCTTTTTGTGTTTTATTGCTGCTCACAGTTCAAACCCCTAAAGTCCTCACCTATAAAAAGAGGAACTTAAAATACTGATCTATGATTCTCCCTTGAAACAATGAAAGGCACTACTGGTCAAGAAATGGAGAACTAAACAAACCAAAAGCAAAACCCAGGCGCTTGATCGTGCCTTTCCCAATGACAGTTCGTCTTTTTTTTTTGTCTTTCAGTCTCAATTCTTTTCGACCTAAACGGTGTGCCAAGATTTGGCACGATAAACAAAGAGAGAATGAAACAATTCCAATTTGGAATTTAATTGTTGCATTTGCAGAGAATTCTGTAGGCCAGCGATCACGTTTCTGTTTTGAACGCCCTCGGTAAGAAGCTAGGAAAAGCATGTCACGTTGCTCAAATATTTCCCAAAACGCAACTTACCTTTTTTTTTGTTTTGTTTTTTTGAGTAAGAGCGTTATCAAGTTTCATTGTGTAAAATTTTGATCTATTCCTAGGAATAATAAATACGTGAAAAAAAACCCAGAATTCAACAACCCTGGATTTTTTTGTATAGAACATGGCAGTAGAACAAACATAAAAGAAAACCAACAGCATACTATAAAGTTGCATGTAACAAAAACCTCTTCAAAAGAATTATTTGATGAATAAAATCTTGAGGATGGAGACATAATAGTACATTTGAGGTTTGTGGAGGATTTACTCAAGTCAATTGCATCTTAATTTGAATTCAGATTCCTAAACTAAGGTAGATAATTCACAAACCATAGCACTACTATGATTCCTATTAGTTTAATAATAACATGTTGTAACCCTATATAATGAAAGTGCACGGATTAAATGAAAATCAAACAAACAAACAAAAACTGAAAGTGAACAAAACAGTTGGTTGATTTGAATTGAGAAACACAAATCCCCCAACTTCTCACTTAATCTCTGGTCCACTGTCAGGTTTATTGTGAGGAATGTGCTTCCCCCAGCGATGCCTCTGACTATAATTTGTAGACTGAACATCTAATTCTGTCATCAAAATTGATTTTTTTTTTCTCCAAGTCCAAATAAGTGTTGAAACTTTTTTTTTTTTTTTTGCAGAAATCACTGTGGGAGAGGAACTTGTGTCAGTGATCCGTCGTCCACGTAGAAAAAAACAGTACATTACTGCAAAAATGGAGAAACAAAGGAATTATCAGCATGACTTTTAGCAGCTCGGGCAACACACACCAAGAAGCTGTTAGTCAAGTTAGTCAAAGCAGCATGATGTTGTGTTAGGAGCGAGTCACATCAGTGCTGCTGAAGTGAAGCAACATTCCACACAAACCATCCTGAGAGTGCAGTTAGGAAGCCAGAGACTCACACCAGCTCAGCTCAAGGAGACACGGTTTTCTCATATTCCATGCAGGTCAATGAGGAAGGCTTTGATATGCAGGCCTATACATGGGAAACATAATGAATCATGTGGAGTAAAACATAAGGGAGGAGCCTGCAGGAAGAGGTAGGAGGAGCCTTACAGTTTGTATATTCTGACATTGATTTTTAAAATAGAAGCTCAGATTCCTATGCAAAAAGGGATTCTAGTCACAATCACATCCTGAGATTTATCTACCGTGGAGTCAATCCACAAAGGGTAAGGAGCTCAAATATTTTGAATCGGTGTCTTCGTGTTGCCTGAGCAACCACCCAAATGTCACCAGGAGTTAATTCTTCTACAAAGTCCCGGTTTCTGTTCTCCACAGCATCAGATTGAGATCTCAGCCGGAAACGTAGCTTTTTGCATCTCCTCTCTCAGGAGCTGGCTCCTGGAAAAGTCTCCAAACCTTTTCCCCCCCGCATCCACACACAAACACAAACCGGACTTGTATGTTAAGTGAATCTCTAGCACAAGAGTGACTGACCCCTAAGGAGATTGTTTTGTTCATTTCATCTAAAGTGTACAATAGCCTCATCTCCATGCTGGTTGCTATGGCTTACTGATGCACGCTCAAGCAGGGTTGACCATTTCAAATGTTTAATATTTTTGCATGGCAATACTGTAGCAGGATCCTGCAAGATTTTTTAACCTGATCATTTGAAGAATAGATTTAGTAGAAAAGAGCACATTGTTTTTTAAACCTTGCAGGATTCCCTTGCATCAACCCTGCTTTTAGCATCTTTAAGCCGCTGTGTCTCACTCCACAAGCAGTACAAGGATTTAATCAACACAAGCCCCACGGATATATAGTTTTATATTTGCTTAATACTAGCTTGCAAAGTTTTAAAGCTTTTGTAAATACTAAATTGTTTTGTTGTTTTGTCTGCAGATACCAAACAACAAGAAAAAAGAAAAAGAAATGAGAGGCGCTCTTCATCTGTAAAAACATACATGCGAGGGTCCTTCACTTCAACACTGAGATATACACAGAGGCAAAAACCCCGAAACGCAGCAAATGCGAGGATATTACCTGACAAAAATACTATCCCCGCAATTCCTCTTTGTAGTTAAAGGGTGAGTGGTGAGGCAAGCTGCTGACAATCTACAAGAGAGAGGGTGGTTACACAAAAGCAGGTGACCGGTGAAGGACGCGCTAGTTTTCATTTTTTTAAGCCTCAAAAACTCAAGTGGTTAATGGACCGCCTCGATAAATGTGAAAATGAGAGCGGGTAGCGGAGTTCTTGTAAGGAAAACGACATATTCGCAGAGGCTAAGATACATGGACAGGGCTTTACATTTACAGGTAGATAAATATATCAAGTTTGGGTCAACAGGCACTTTAGCCGCGCGGACGGTTGGTTGCAAATTTTTCCTCCAGATGATTTGTGCTCTTTTTGATTTTGATTAGAATCTTTGACCAAAAAAAAAAAAAGACATTTGCACAAAACTATAGTGTATCTCTGTTCACAGTAGTCATTTGAACCCATTATAGGTGAAGTGGGAACCTGAGGCACCTGTGCTGAAGTGCACTTAATTTAGACCCAGAGATACATTTCATCCTTTCTCTGTTGGAATATGGCTCTGAACAAATCCATCATGAAAAATATTGGGTCGCATAGAAGACGAAAGCCAGGTTTTTAAATCAATTATATCTTTTTTTCCACAATGTAGAGCCCTGTAGAATATAAGTTTGTCTCATAAAACACCTCACAAAAACAACGGCAAAAAAAAGCTTGTACGCTTTTTTCAGCTGCAAAGCCATGCGATTCTACTGACCCTATTGTATTGGTGTGCTAGCATCACAGCTTGAAAAGCGGATCCTGAAATCCACACCTGGGGTCACAGGTGCTCCTTTTCTTTTCCTGCCCACATAGTTGTGTGATAAAAACCAACAACCTCCTCAGAGGTTTAGAATTTGTCAGTAGAGTTAACATTGTACTCCCCTAGCCATAAAGCACAGGGAGCTTGCATATTCTCGCTTATTGATATTGTTGTAAACATTAGAGTCGGCTGATTAAAACGTTGTTGCTGGGCAGAATTAGGACGGAACGGGTGGAGAGACTGCGCAACGCTTTTCTGAAAGGAGCACCAACGTCAAAGAGAAGGGGAGGTCACATTGGGTCAGAAGACCATCGGGGTGACTTCCTCTTTACGAATTTCTACCCCAGACAAAGTGTTTTTGGAGAAGGGCGAGCACCCCGGGCAGCCCAAACAAGCTGCTGCCGTTTTGAGTTCCACGTACAGCACTATGATAGCGGAAAGAATAGACACTCCACGTTATCAACAAAACCCCCCCAAAACAACAAGGGCCCTTTTTAACCCCCATGCCAGATATGTCTACTGCAGTCCAGGCGTCTAGTGAACACTGTACACATGCATTCCCGGAAGCGTTTACATTAGCAGACACAGCAGCCGGTTAGCACAACAGCAGTCTGAAGACGAGCGCAGGCTGGCCAGGAGCAAAGCGAGCAAGTGGGGCTCTTTAACTCTAAGGCAAGGAGGGTCCTCCCCCTCCTTCCCTCTGTACACAGTCCATGCGGACATTTAGGCCGCCTCTCAATCGCAGTAGATCTTGTACTTCTCACTGCAGAAGACCAAGGGGCCTCCCAGAATGCCGTTGGGCATCACATTGTTGTGTTCTGGGCGGCCCAAGCCAGAGCAGGTGAGACTCTGACTTACATGGGGGTTGGTGGTGGTGCTGCTTGCGGCCTTGCGAGCTTTTGCCCGGCTCGAGTTGCCGCCCCGGCGGGTCTGCTCGTGGTCAAACTCAAGGTCTTCCAAGCGCTGCGTCAGCGCCAGCTTCTGCTGGATAGCCATCCTCAGCAGAGAGTTGAGGGTCTTCTTTTCGTCCTCTGCTGCAGCCAGCTGCCTCTGCATTTCCTCCAGTTGGGTAACATATTCGTCACAACTACAAGAAAAAAGAGACGGAGCATCTTAAAGTGACTTACGCATGCTTTTTATTTTAAACCTCAACATCAGGTAGAGACTTTGTGCCTTTCTGAAGTCCAATAAAATGTCAATAACGTAATTTCTATTTTTTTCATGCTCACTTTAACTGCTACTTAGGCAACAAGTATTCCACCATTATTATCATTATTTTAGTTACAAATTATGTTAAAGTTTCATTGATTTATTTCAAACATTCACACTCGGTTTTTATTTTTCCTGTATGTTCCTTTCAAAATAAAAGCCTAATGTTAAATCTTTGCATCAATCAGAGGTCTAAAAATATGATATCGTCTCAGGGTCATTGTCCTGGCCTATAAACATAAACACAGATAAAGGAGGAAGAATCTTGAAACAAATCTTATTTTTAGCTTAAAATAAAACACATTAAATGAAAGACGTTAGGAATGCCAACTCAAAAATCAATATTCATACAAAAAAAAGGTATATAACTGATTTACAGTTGTCTGTCAGGTAAGACATGTTTACTGTCATGACTCAAAACAAGATGTGAAATTTGGCACAATTCTTTTTTCCTTATACAAATTGTCCATCCATAAGAAAAGTCCAGTGTGTCCAAAATGACCTTTAAATAGCTACTGGTTCTTATAACAGCAATTCCAAGCAAACTATCATTCATCAACTGCTAAAGAAAGCTGAAGAATGTAGTCAGAACTTACTAATGTGCTTAATACATTACTGAGTACAGTTTGTGTCAAAATGTACCACATAGAAATCAAAAACTGGAAACATATTCTTGGTCTAAAGTTCTTCTTAACCAGACTTTATTACAATTAAGAAAACAATATTTCCCAACAACATTTAAATATCAATAAACTGTAAATACTATAAATATATAACATGAAACAAGTGTGAACTTGAGATGCTGTCAAAAACAGCAAAAATTGATGCCTGTATTTGTTTTTACCTCCACCAGATGGCACCAAGGAGCCACTCCACATGTGTTTGAAAACTTGTTAGTACTGCAGTCCTTTGCACCAAATTTCACCAATGAAGCTCTAGAGACAAACCTGCCCTTTAGTTTGGGCAAATATTTAGCAAGATATGAACAAGCTGCTCACAGCTGCCTTCTCCCTAGTTTCAGGCAGAAGGCATGAGCCAGATGGTATGAGGAATGTGAGGGCAAAGAATGAAAATGAGAAGAGGAGTTGTGTGTTTTCTTGCTCCTGGAATCTCTTTAAACTGTTAAAACCTTTGACCTCTTTCAGCTCTCACCGATGTGCCAAACACTGCAAGATATGAAGTCTGCCTTCTGCTCCTCACCGCTGGGTGCTGCACTGCGACATTACCTCCTTCCCCGACAAGCACCCTTGCATATGTCCATGCATTTCATTCTTAACAGGTAAAAAAATAAAAAAATAAAAATGGTGTCACCTAGCTGGATTTAGAGCTGAGGTATTTTATCTTTACAAGACATCTGCTGTTGCGGCGCTCTCACGTATTTTCATCTTTCCTTCTAGCTCTTATCTGGCCTCTCAGGCCCCATCACGTCCTTGCTGGTGTTCAAACCTGCTCCCCTGCATCAGCCTTCCTCACATGTTTCTATCTCCATGCTGCTCATCCATATTCTCTGTGTTTTTGATAAAGGAAATATAGGACTTATGTTGCTTAAATGAACACTGATCAACTAGTTAAAAATTTAAATAATGTAATAAGTACCCTCATTTGCTCCTTTAGAGTAATTCCAATTTTAAAACAATTACGTGTATTTGGAAAATACCCTCTCCTAATCCGATTTATTCATTGAAATAAATCTTAATTGCTTCAGTTAGGTGCAATTATAGTTAATTAGTAAGTGAATTTCAAGCTATGGAGAAACAAAAATTAGTTTAATCACCCATTTAATCGGATTAAACTTCTGCTCGTAGAAAACGTCTACGAAGTTTGGCAGTCAAGAGTCAGAAAGCAAGCGCAGATGTTTCTGCAGCGTGTGGTACCGCACACGGCCGTGGGTCATGTGAACTCTGTCCCTGCCTGACCACCATCCAAACACAAACAGTGCCCTCTCTTCTCCTTGTGTGTGTGCAGCCTGATTCCCTGTGGGACACACACCCAGACAAAAGGGATCAGTGATACTTCATTAAACCCCATTTGAAACGGGGGACAACCATGGGGGTGTGTGGGGTGGTGGCGAAGTTCAGTCGGTGCTGGCACAGGGGTGGGAGGCCGTGTGATTTTCCCGGGAAAAATACGTGGGGTCTATTCTGTGGATTTTGTCGGGACAGAAAGGGAGCCTTTGAGGCCTGCTGAGACACAATGGATGGAGAGGAAAAGGAGGGGGGAGGAGGCAGCTGTTTGCCTCCTGGGGATAAAGAGTTGCCAAATTCACAAGATTGACAAAGAAGTACATCAACGTCTACATCCTTATGTTGGGATCCAGCATCCACTTTCATTCCCACTGATGTCCCAGAGAAGAACAACAGAGGAGGAGGTAGAAGAAAGAAAAAGAGGACACGCATAGAAAACAGAGGACTGAGTGAAAAGAGCATGTGAGAGCAAGTGTGGACTTGTTCAGCAGGGACAGAAGCTCAGAGCATGCTGAGACATGTCTCAGGAATGCAAGAGGCCGGCGCTTGCTGTTAACATGATACCATAGAGCAGCTGGAGAGGCACAAAAAGACTGAGAAGCACAAAAACATAAAAATTACCTATTAAATCTAAAAAAACAAAACAATAAATGCTATATTTGAATCTATTTCTTATCGTGTTTGTCTAAGACAACATCTTTTACTCTTTCGCAATGCAGGAATCCAACTTTCACACCGTCAGAGGTGATTACTATGAAAAATCGGGCTCCTGTAGAGAGCTTCAGCATGCTTCTTCCTCCCATTTTCCCCTGATGACTTAAAAAAACAGAGTATTTGCTGTTTATGAAAGATGGAAGGGGGACTAGGAGCACAAAGGGGGAGGGAGTGTGGGAAACTTCTCCTGGTCAAGTCCCCTACCCTCTCAAAGGAGTTCCCTGACCCAACTCCAAGCCGTAAAGGAGGAAATTTACATACCAATGCATGAATACCATAAACAAAGTGAGTGTAACTCATGATAAGGGGTGGTTAAATGGGGTCGGGCACTTCAGAACAGTATGATGGAGATGTTTCAGGCACATGGGAGAAAACATGTCCATTGATGGAGTCAGTTTAGGAAAAGAAATAAATGACAAACTAATACGGTGCTTGAAAGCCAGTCCAAAGGTGCACAAGTACAAGATCTAGCTTTAAAGAAGCCCCAATCACCATGAATTTCTCCAAAAAATAGATCGGAGATTGTATGTATACTATGTATAATCTTTTCAGCACATACATTTCAGAAACAATGATTTACTTGAGAACCAAAGAAATGCTGAGGGACCAACAAACTCCTAAAACTTCAAATGTACACTACAATGCAAGCCCCACCCCTCTCTTTGACAAACGAGCATCACCAAGACATGGAATCAAGTCTAAATTATGCTCAGCAAACCTTTTCCAGAAAACCTAAAGAAGAACTCTGATCCAACAGGCCCAGCAACTCATTAAAGTCTGCACTTCTGATACCAACACTTTTCCTGACTCAAGTGTACACCCTCACATGCACTTGTACACAAATAAACAATCAGGCAGCATTAGCACTTAGTCTACTATGTGTTGAATGTCTAATCCAGACCAAACTGAAGTGGGATTATGGATGGGGACCTTTGACCGGCTTCTCCTGGGAATCAGAAAAGATTAGCAAGTGTGCAGGCCCATCAGAGGCTAAGTCACTGCTCATAAACAATGTTTTTGTGACATAGATTTGTGACACCCTGATTACATACTGTACCAAATGCATTCGCCAGTTACAATTGGTTTTAATCATTCTTTTTGGTGACTGAAACAAAACATGCTGTGTTCCAGCATGTAGATAAACCCAGCATATGGTGAACATGGATTACATTATGACTATAATCCTGTCTTTAGGTATCTTGCTTTCGTGCATGTGCCTGCAGTAACAGTTTTACAAAATACCACAATTTATGATTTTATCTTTACAACAGCATAGCTTCCACAGTTCATAATAATTGGTGATCTATAAAGGCAGAGAAAATGAAACTAATTTTTCATCTGTAAACTCTGTTTTTTGGAGAAAGAGCGAGTAACATATACCGCAACAGGTATAGATAGAAGACGTGTCTGCTGAGTGGGTGGAGTTACGCCTCTTACCGTGTGGCAAACATGGCGCGAAGAGAGGAAAAGGTGGCGGCGTCTTCCTTCAGGGCTTTCAGTTCATTTCTCAGTTTCATCATGGTCTCCGTCACCATGGCCTTCTCATTCTCGTACTTGCTCTTCAGATTGGACAGAGCAATCTCAGCTGTCTGCGAGGTGACAAGAAGAACAGGAAGTGTAACTCGGTTAATGTGGACTGAAAGACCTGTTTCTTATCTGTCCCCTTCAAGTTTTCCCTTGAGGGTTTTCCCCCCATTATTTTCTAATGTCAAAGGTTTGTTCTTTAAATAGATTATTAATATCAAGACGCATAGTTTAACGGGCTACGAAACAACTGCATCCACACCCTACATTAGTTTAGAGCCCCTTGTGTTGGATCGCTGCTCCTGTTTCCTGACTACTAACATACTTAGGGCAGCTGCCGCCATATGGCTACCGTCTCCTCTCCAGCTTGTTATAGAGCTCGTCTGCTGTGACAGCTGAGAAGACTTCAAATAGCTCTCTCATTCTGTTTTTCTTCCGGAACACCTTTGCTAGCAGACGCAAAATGCTTTAACCTACCTGCTTGTTGGCCTTTAAGACTGTGCGCAGAGTGGCGATCTGCTCCCGTTTGGTGCTGAGCAGGGATTTCAGCTTGAGGATCTCCTCCATGCAGGCTTCCTTGTCTTTGTCGGCTACAGAGCCAAGCTCTAGAGAAGCCACTCTCTGGCGTGACAGCTCAGTTGTACGATCCACTGCCAGCTGGAGGTGTTTGATTTGGTCTCGGATGATGGCAACCAGGTTGTAGACGTTCATGGGCTCGCGTCGGTGGTCAGACACAGGAGAAGGCTGGGAGGAGACTGGCGAGGGAGCCCCATCACTGAGGTCAGCCTTCCCAGGCTCTGGGAAGAGACCTCTGGTGAGCAGTATTGGAGAGCGGCGGCCACGGCCTTCTGGGCTGCTCCGACCGCCCTTACCCTCTTTGTAGAAGTCGAGCATGACGCGGTTGGGCGTCTCGTTGTTGCACATACAGACATGGTTGTAGAGGGTTGCCAGTTCTTCGCTGAATGTGACCAGCTCATCCTGTGCTACACTCAGACTTCCCTGGGACTCACCAGCCACATCGCTCAACTACAGAAAAAAGGAGAAGGAATAAACATTAGCAAAGAGAGATTTCTGAAAGATCAAATCAAGTGTTTATTCACACTACACCATCATGAGGACCATCTCACCTTGCGCAGCTCCTTTTCCAGCTTAGCTTTTTCCTCTCTGTCTATCTGACTGGTCTTTTCCAGAGATGCCAGCTTCTCTCCCAAAGTAGTGACATCGTTCTCTAAACGGGTGCGCTCTTCATCATAGCGGGACTGGCAGGACTGGTATTCCGCCTTTAGAGTCTTGAGTTCCTCCTTTAGCTCTCCAGCCTCAGAAACAGCCACCTGGAAACAAAAACCCCAAATGCAGATGTTTTCATCATGCGTTTCATCAAATTTTGTACAGCCCTCTTTAAACTAGAAGTAAATTACCTTGTACTTGCACTCGAGGATCTCGGGTCCGTTGATGTCTACCTCATAGTAGTCTCCATCTTCATGGCTGTCGCGCTCTTTCTCGTTGTCTAAGGCAGACTGGCGCTCCTTGCTGGCTTGAAGCTTGCGGATAGCGTTGAGGTTTTCAGTAAGGCGGTTGACTTTCTCCTGGTGCTCTGACAGAGCACCATTTGCCTGTTCTAGCTGTTTTTGGGAGTCCTGCAGGTTGGACAGCAGGTTGACCTTCTCACGTTCCATCTGAGAAGAGACCATCAAAACAGAACCAGACAATGAGATCCAGTGTTCAAATGTCACAGTGATGAGTCAGGATGGCTTTGCTCAGTTATGTGTGCAACATCTTTCAACAGCTCTATAGCAGATTGAGGATGACCTTGAAGTTTTGCTGGACTAGGCTCACTTGGCATAAATCCCAGATGGGTCGTCTTACAGAGCCTGTCCTGCTCGTTTCAGCAAAGTGCTATTTCAGTAGATGATCTGTAAATTATACAAAGGTCTGTGTACATAGAACTGACTAAAGTTTAATCTATGCTTCTTTTTTCTACATGCACACATGCTTAAGACGGCTCATAGGATTTCCTATAAAAACAGCTTCAACATTATTTTTGAATGTCTAATAAAACCTGTAGTTGAATTTTTAGGTGTTACAATATTATTAAAATGTATACATTCACAAATCAGGTATGATTGAAAGATGATTTGATTTCTGTCAGGATTCTGGGAAATTACTGTCAGGTGGCTTTAGACAGAAATAAGACACACTGCTGTCTCAAATTAGCTAGGATTACTCAGATCTTCACCAGCATTTTCAGCTCAATGCGTCCGTAGAGATTTGTTGTCAAAACAGGGTTCCACTGTCAATTCAACAAATATATTTACCGTATGTATAAATAGTACAAAAAATAATAATTCTCCAAACTATCACATCTACAGATCCACATGTCTTTTGCAGTGCAATATGAAAAATGCGGCGTGAACTTGGGCTCATTGAGCGACGAGGAAGCAGATGGCAGGTTCTTCTGTGCCACCACCTGCAGCCTTAAGGGCCCAGAGCAGCCTGGAGATAGTATCTCTCTCTGGATTAACTTCGCTTTAAAGGGATTTACATTTCTGCTGCAGACAGGAGCATGACTCAAAAAAAAAAAGAAATGACCTAAAAATCAATATAATTCAACAGAGTAATAAACAACATTTCAAAGCAAAATGAGAAATTATGCTTTAATTGCAGAAATACAAACAAACAAACCTGCATCAGTTGTTGTTTGAGTTTCTGGATCTCTGAAATGTTCAGTTCACTCAGCAGGTCGTCTACAAGGCTGGGCACAGGACAGAAGAGCTCCTCCTTTTTGGGTGTAGAGATGCGGTTGTCCTCTGCGATCTCATTGGCCAGCTTGGTGAAACTATTCTCATATCCATGCAGACCTTCGTCATTATTCGGTTCTGTGGCAGTATCGTCACTGAACTTAAGGCCATCCAGAGAAATACTGAGAGGACTAAAGGAGAGGTTGTTTTAAATTCTTGTTCTCTTCAGAATGGAAGCAGCGTCTCGGTTATATTTACCTGTGGTAAAGACTGTCCCCAATGCTCATGTAGTGGGACAGCTCTTTCCTCAATGAAGCCTTCAGCTCTCGTTCAGTCTTGATGGTCTCCAGAGCCTCGCCCAGTTGACGTTCGGCGATTTCCTTGAGGCGGATGGCATCTTCCAGCTGGCTGTTGAGAAACTGAGTGTCTTCTTCCAGACGCCGGATCTCATGCTTCAAACCCTCAAACTCCACCTGGTGACAGAGGAGAGGCAATGCTTTTTACACTTCTCCAACTTCTCCATCTACATGTAATTGTAGTTTTTCCACAATTGGCACCAGTTTGTGTGGTTAAAGTCTGGAATACAGGGTGATGCAGCTCTACTCTGCCCTTACCTGACTCTGTTTGAGCACAGAAACCTGCTTCTGGAGTGAGATGTTCTCCTCTTCCAGCTCAGTGTAGTCCTGCAGCAGACGGCTCTCTCTGAACTTGTACTCCTTGATGTCATCACGCAGCTGATTCCTCTGAAGTTCCACCATCTCACAATTCTGTTGTACCAAACAAAGTGGACAGGAGAATTATGCATTGGTTGATCCGATGGCTCTTACATAAAACAGTTTCTCACACTGCTTCCTAAGCTGTAGGTCAAAAACCAAAGGTCAAACACCCTAAAGTCTTTGTGTGCCTGCTAGAGGACAAGGTGTTAGGTGTCTTTCTGGGCAGTGAGCCAGAAATGAGCTCACATTCAGTTCTAATGGTATCAAAGAGATTGAAACCTATTAATCTCTTTCTTAGCAGTGGACATTCAGTAGTAAGTAGGAAGCTGTGACTGCTTTTCATCAGGAATCATTGTGGTGTGAGGGAAATAATCAGCACAGGTGAGAAAAATACAAGAAGGGATTTGAAAATCATGTCGACTTATCTGTGCACCAGGGCCGGAGGTACAGGACAGATGCCCCCCCAGCAAAAAACTTTGCTCCCCTCTTGCCCCCCAAATTTTAAATCAATACAAGCTTATTTAGCCATTAGTAATATATAGCACCTCAGTTAAAAGAACAGTTTTTAGACTATCAACAATTTAAAAAAAAAAGTGTGAAATTTGTATTTTTTTATTCTTTTATTTGTAACGGCCTTTCATTGCTGTTTTCATTTACCGCCCTTTTAAAGTCTTCTGCCCCCCTCCTGCCCTCCCATACATAATATTCTAGCTCACCCACCTACTACTAATCAGGCAAGTGTGCCACTAAGGGTGTCTTCAGACTGGAAAAGCAGTTGATCCAGACTGAGTCAACTTCATTTGGTCCAGATTGAGCCCTGAACCTTGCATTCGGTCTGTATTCAGACTGCCGTCAAGTGGACTTTCCTGTTTAAAACCATAGCTTGTAAATAGTCACAAAATCAATTTTGTGACTAAAGATCTTCCCAGTCATTGGCCTAGAATTACTAGGGTGGGGCAAAGCAACGAGAGAAAGAATAATGGAAATCCTACGCTTTGCAATCTGTCGGCATAAACTTTCTATTTTGCGACCAATTTTGAACTTTTTTTTTTATTAACGTCAGGTACAACACTTTTTATTTGCCACTTCCGTATGTTGTAGGCATGGTGCAAGGCAGTTACTAAGGAGGCACGGCTAAGAAGGTACGCTGATAAGTGTTTATGACACATAGATTGGCGGGAAAACGGTGCGAGAAGCAATATGTATTATGTTAAAAGTTGTTCTAATGAGCCTCCATTCATCTGACCACATTTTGATGAGTTGCTGTATTTTACTGTCATGGTTGCTGTTACCGTTTACATTCTTCTTAATGCCCAGCTATGTTGGCCATTTTTTGGTTTGGTTTTGGTCCAGTTGTTTCACTCCAAGCACAAAGCCTATTCACACTGAGGAAAGTCAGAGTGAATTGAAGCTCAGTCCGATTGGAAACGAACCAAGACTAACTTGAAAGACGGGTCAGAGAGCGGTTCATGGTATTGAACAAGGGTTCGCCTGGGTGTATTCAGACTCAAATTTGTTCTACTTACCTGTCATTTTTTTCAGACTTTGAATTTGCCCGACTTTTACTCAACAAAAGTAATTAGGAGAAACCAAAATAAAAAAACATGATGATCCCTGATGAAGAGTACATGCTTTGTTAATAACCCCATTATTCACAGGGAAGATGATCTTCTTTGAAAATGTGTTTTGTGTGAAAGCTATGGTGTTGCTGCATTTCTGCATTAAATATTAGCTCACTTCTTCTACTAACCTATTATTCTCCAAAAGGCTGATTTGAGTCAAAAAGAAGCATTTATACTATTATTTTGTAGCAGCCAAAACACACAGATAAATCATTAAGACTGTGATAATCCCAACGGCTTTACTATTATTATTTTTTTAAATCAGCAAAGCTGTGCCAGCTGGCTGTTCAGGTCTCCTCCCAGACTGGGTTTATGCGTCTCAGCTGGAGGGTCAATGCTGTTCAATCCAGATGAATAAAAGCCACCAACTAATTAGGATGCGACTCCAATCTAATCAGAATTCATGGACAGGTCATGATCTTTTCACCTCGTCTTTGTATTCACCCTGCACTGAAGCCTTCAGACAGTAGGAGCAGAGTAGGGGGTGCATGTGTGCTGTAGTAATATTTAATTTGGTGGGGAACATACAGATCTCTGGGGAATGTTTTGGATTTGTCACAATTAAGTCAGAATAAGAATCAGAGTGATCTTTTGAAAAACAAGCTGGTGTACCAACAATGCTTGGGCTTGAGGTGGCGTTACTTTGTCACTTACGGTGATGTGATGACAGAGGGCTTGGTGCTTACACACATCCAGGACCAAACTGCAGCATTACATGCGTTCACCTCTAAATAAAAATGGTGACCTTGGTTTTAATTGGACAATGTTGGTCAACATTTCTCACTCGTTTATTTGAGTTGGACAGTTTTCACACTGCACTCATGTAAGGACCAGGCTGCAAGGAAACATGCATTTGCAACAGTTGCTGATTTGGAGGATGTTTTTCTCTTTAACACAGCAAACTGTGCACTTTAACGTGACCTTGTATCATATGCTTGGGTGGCATCAGGTCCTGGAGAAATCTCATCTCATTATGCACTGGGGCATCTGTTTTTGGTTGAAATGACAATAAAGCCTCTTGAAATCTTAAGTATTGTGCAAGGAAGGAAAAAAACACAAAAAACCCCAGTTGGTCCTCTTATTCACTGAATTACTATTTACTTGACCACTTTTACAGACAAGACTTTTATTAACCTATTTTACTCAAGCAGACATATTCTGTCTTTAATTTTTTACTTTTGCTCATGATATGCAGGACAACCTGGCACTTCCACCTTAGAAGGACCAGGGCTTGCCCTTTAGGGCATATCAAAGATAAACCCCCTTAGTGAGGACTATTGTATGTATTTTTATGTAGAAAAAAAATTAATGATGTCTAAGAGCCCTTGCAAAAAAAGAAATTAAAAAAAATTTCCACATAAGTCCTGGTATATCTGAACTCTTAGCATTAAAGCTTTTTTTGAGGTTGAAGTCTGCTTAAATCTCTTCATAACTCTTGGTTCACTTTAAGTGTGATAAGCCCATTATAAGCTGTATATCTGTGTAAAGTGTCCCAGTCTGTCAATATGCAATATGAAAAAGTTTGGTGGTTAATAGCCATAAGTCTAAGATTATGGCTGCTTTAATGCTCTGTTAAAGGCACTTTGTGTTGTTTCCAACTCCAAAGAAGCCAACTTGCATTTCTGCAAATCCATATAGCCTCTTGCCTCCTACGCACAGTTTGGCCTCCTTAGCGGTGATGGTGAGACCCGCAGATGGTACATGGCAGTATTATTAATTTAACAGTGCAGACAGGATGAATAAAAAATCTGCTTTATCCTCTCTGCATCTTCTAAAGTCCCTTGACCTGCATCTCACTCTTTCCCCTGCACTCCAGTGTGCACTTTCAGCTCCCAGATGGCTGCACTTAGGTTACACACCCCTTGCTCAACTACCACTGCTCTTCATTTCAATATCTTGCAAAATGTGCTCCTCTGATTTTTCTAACCCCCACTTTGCTTCTGTCCTCCCACGCTCACTGTGAGTTTAGATAGCATGGATCAGTCTCAGCTGAACTGCTTTAGAGCTTAAGGTCCACTGGAGCTGATGAACAGGAGCAGACAGAGCAGAAGTGTTTACGCCTTCCAGGAGGTCTCTGGAGATCTTAAAGGAAAAATAACCCTGAATCCCTTTTTTGTGCAGCAAGTGAAAGCCATACTCCGCCATGTTGAATCAAACTTATGACTCAAATGCCTCCAATGATTACCTACAGGAGGAGTGAAAAGCAGATGTGGAGCAGCTTTAAACCGTGTGGGGGAATAATGAGGCTTCGGGGCAGCGTGCTGTCGTCAAAACCTACCAAACAAGGGAGAGCAGGGCTGCTTTTATCATCATCTTTGCTGCCGGCAGCTGTCATTCTATGAAGGCTGCCTGACTCCACCGAGCAGGGAAAAAACAACAGTTAAGGTCACATTTCCTAATGAAAGGCATAAAAGTCATAGCAGCTCCATGAGTGATGGCTGGTTATACTTTGTGCTGTGTGTGACTGTTGAAAAGCCCAAAGGGCGACACCGTGCCTTTTCATCCTGAACAGTGGATGAGCTATTTTGAGGTCAGTTAGTGGAGGGGGTAGACAAAAGCAGAGAAATCTGTTAACAGCCATTAGTGGATGTTATAGTTCAGATCGGGTGTGCTGCTGGTGATTTATTTGTACCTATTGATCCTGCATAAAAAGCCTTTTTGGTTTGGTAAACTAACAAAGTATCACCCATTACTGGAACAATGAAAATCAATGGAAACCCTTTGGATATATATATATATATATATATATATATATATATATATATATATATATATATATATATATATATATTTTTTTTTTTTAAATATGCTTTTCCAAATTGCAATCAGTCTACAAGACCCATGGCAGATAGGGTGGAGACAGACCAAGTACTCCATTAATTATTGGGAGCTTTCAGCACATAGTCAATCACTTGTCATGGCAGTACTCACGGTAGAAAATGAAAACATTTGTCCATTCAATAGTTTTATTTAGACATTTTTTACTACTTCTCATCACATTTTATTACCTTTCCAGTTATTATTTTTGGTACTAATGGTTCAACCTTGTGTCTGTTTGTCCCCTCACATGGTATATTCCTCTCATCTAGCAAAGAAAAGGAGACGATCCATCTTGGCAATAATGTCAGAAGAAATAACAAGGCAGGCAGTCGACATCCAAACCTCAGAGCCTCCAAGGAACGAGGGTAATATTACATTAGCCTCATGGCAGTGGATGATAATAACTGGGAACAATGAGCACTGCTCTTTGAATCTCAGTAGCACCAAACCCTGACCCATCATTCATCAAGGTGAGGCTTCTACTCTGGCTGCAAAACAGATCGCATTAGCATTTGTTTCATTTTACTGAAACAAAACTGCACTATTTTCAAATTTAAATGGTTAAAATGTAGATAATTTTTCGTAATCCCTAATTTTCTGACAGCCAGCCAGTGTCTTCTTCATCTGAGAGTATAAGCAGGGATGACTGTGTTAACAATCCTCTCCAGACATGAGATTGAATATAATGAAGTCATGCCTTTTAGCCTGCGCCTCCTTACAATGTTACTGGTTCTTTGTGGGAGTATAATCCTGTACACCATGCTGTAGCAGTGAAATCTCAGTTTTCAGTGCTTTGGGCCATCATCCGATTCTTTGGCAGGAGCGAACGTCTAGGAGGCTCAAATTGTGACGTATGCTGCAAAATACAATTCTGGAACTAAAACAGCTTTGAATGAAAGGTTTAGACAAAGACCAAATCCACTGAAGTAATTAAAGCCTCCATTTTTATTATTCTTTGTGTGGTGAAATTTAGATAATGTGGTCGTTCAGTCAACCTCCTGGTTTTATACCACTAGTCAATCTTTCTTAGAATAGCATCCAAAACTGGCAAACGGTTTACCCTCATTAAGTCCATCTTCTCCGACGGATTTAAGGCTCTTCTCTTTCTTTTGTAACATTCACTCCATTGACTAGTGCCCTCCTCCTGCTCTTCCAGTCTAGGCAATGGGGCTAATTTGAAATCATGGAGACAAAGGCTTCTTTGAGAGCTGATGGCTTGGTCACAATGCCAACCTCAGTGCCCTGGCTTTTTCCATTCGTCTGCCACACACGCTCCTAGCACCCACCAAAGAACCATTCGGGGGGGGGTCTATCTCCTATACATGAGGCAGTTTACACTCCAGACACTTTTATGCAACCAGTTAGCCCAATCTGAGGCCTACTGCGGTGCACTGGGGTGTTCATAAAGGGAATGGCACTGCCATATGGACCAGCATGAATATGCCACTAAAATGCATCACAAACATTGTCTTTTTTTCTTCTTCCAATATTTGGTTATAAACAATCAGTTTCAAATAAAAATGTGTTAATCTATGAAAAATATACATAAAACCATAAATTGTACCTTAAAATTACACATTCAGTTGTTCAGTACTCACTTAGTACCTTCACAAACCATTTATGAAAGTAAAAATAACCTAAAGTACTATGGTTATCCAGTTCAAGTACATACTTGATGAATACCTGCAGGCTGAGGGGGAGATTTATGCAGGAACATGAATATCAATTCCAAAAACATGTCTTATGGGGAAAACTGTTTTCCATAACTCCCATAGTTATAATTATCTGAAGAGCAGCTGACCAAATTATAGTGGCATATAATTTTTTCTGGAGCTTAAGTCGTTTTGAAGGGCATGCCATTTTTAAGTCTTTTACTAATCCCAGTAAGAAGCTCTGTCACATCTGTCTCCAGTGACTTAAACAAACAAAAAACCAACATCATTTATAGCAGATGTCTGCCGACATAGGTTTGAATTCTTTTACCCCAAACTGCAAAATCTGAGATTCCAAACTGAAGTCTCAGCTAATCCAACTGAAGAAAACATGAGAAAATTAATGAAATAAAAACTAAACTAGCTTTATGGTTTAAAACAAAAAATGTAAGAAACTTAAAAAAATAATCTTTTAGCAACCTATGAGTAAAAACCTGTGATAAAACATTTATGCTTTCCACTTTAATATTTAGCAAGTAAAAAGCACTGATGGAAACTAAAAGTATAAGCACATGATGCAACATATATCAGGAGAAACATTGACTTTTCATGTGGTCTACATTAAAGCCGGTGGTAACTAGGTTTTTTTAACCATGTCTTTGACTTGGCTTTCAAAGGAGTCTGAACCTAAACATCAAAGAAACCTGTCTAAAGGGAAGGTGCCCTCCCAGTCTTCCTGTCATTCTCCATTCGCGTCTTTTTCTTCCATCATGGCTTACAAATGTAGGTCAAACGTGTTTTTTATAAAGACTTATTGGTGCAGTCAAGAGTTACTTTCTTACTAGTGAGATGTCCTCATCACTTGGGTTACACACAACCGCACAGACACCACATGACCACAGGGATACAGCCCAACGCTCTCTGCTGTAGCCTTTAATGAGGTCAATTAAGTATGAATACATGCAAACGGTGGCAGTAGAGGTTAGACAATGTCCAAAGTGGGGCACCGACGCTGGCATCCTTCACTGTATTAAAACAAGCGTTCAGGAATGTGTGCTCATAGTCTCACCTCAAGCTAACAGCAACTTGTCGCCGTTTCGCACAAGTCTAAAATAAATGAATTTTAATAAGCCTAATTCTGCTGTTTACTGTAATTTAGGACGGTCTCCTATAGCTTCTATGGCTTCTCTGTTACACCTCCACTCAGCATCACTGTAGTGGCTGGCTAATAAATTGGGTTTTAAGATTATATGTTTCCAAAAGCTATAACACTTTTCATCCTGGGAAAAACACAAGTAAACCATATAGACAAGAGAAGTGTGCAAAGCTCCGTATCCTAGGATTTGAATCAGGTTTCCATCACTGCTTTCTGTAAAAGTGAAGTTTCCCTTATTTTCTGGAGCTAAACTGTACACAACTGTTTTTCCTTTTTAAGAAAAGGCCAAAGCTACAATTAAACCTGAACAAAGTCGGCCTTATACTTCAATCAAAGCCTGGGTTCAGAGCAGTCCGCTGCTCAGTTCCATCATTGCGAACAGGAGCAGTTGTGTCAGGGCTTTGTGAAGTTTTCTTACACCCCATGTTATATTCTGAATAATCACTCCAAATTTAAGACTATCTAAATTGTATCAGTCTTACGTCTTTCATGTCTTGGAAGATGACGCCAAGCCGCTCGTTCTCAGACTGGGTGTTGGTAAGGATGTTGCGTGTCTGGCGTATCTCGGTCTGCAGGTCCAGGACTCTCTGCTCATAGTAGGCTTCCTTACAGGCGGACTCCTGGATGAGAGACTCTTCCCGGCTTTCTCCATCCGCTGCCACTTTCTTGTGGTTGGAATGAGCTTGTCCAAACGCCTGGTGACACACATAATGCAGAAAATGTCAGTTGACTATAAGTATTTAGCGTTACCTGACTGCTAAATGTAGGGGTCAAACGTGAGATGCAGTGACAGGACCAGGATGTAAATTATGTGTGAGGATTGCAGTTTCAAGCCATTTAGAAGTGATTCAGCCATTTTATAGTGAAGGTTCAGCTGAGCACCATGGATCAAAACCTCCCAAAACACTGGCGTTACTTTGCTGAGATGATCAGTTAAGCTCCATCTGGGCTGCATCAGAGAGCCTTACCCCATCCCCCCATCCGTCCCCTCTCTAGCTGCAGGATGCTGGCCACCCCTGCACATGCTCGGCAGTGACTCCACAGATGGAAAAGGCAGACAGCGAAAAGTAGACCAAATGGACAAGTAATGTGTTTCCTAATGCTCCTAATAGCTTGGATCATAGCAAAATAAAGAAAGAACAAAGGAGGAAATGTGGAGCAGACGAACGCCATGCAGATTAAAATATAAAAGGACCGAAAAGATCTTTGCAAATGTCCCATAAAGAAAAGGAGCAAACTAACAAGTACTTTGAAGGTGTATTTCATTTTTTATTCCAACTGTACCACAAGTCTGCAAAGCAGCAAAAGACTTTCTGCGCAGCAGAATCTAGGTTAGGATAACCCTTCTCCAAATAATCACTCTCCTGATTAAAGATTTCATTTTCCATCCTGTAATCACTGGTGATCAGATAGAAATTTCCATTTTCATTCCGGCCTCATAGTTTGATGGCAAGCAATAATCCAAAAATCACCTGAAGTCTGACTGGCTGGCTGCAGGATTTCCTCAATTTGACCAAATACTGGATTAATCCAGGTAAATCCCTTATAGAGGAAAAGAAAAATACAGTTTTTGTTATTTATGTTTTATTATTTACCTATTTATGTTGTTTAGAGTGAAAACTTAAAACTAGTTTGAAAAACCAAAAGGAGAGTCTGATGCAGTGCTGATTTTAGCATGGAGGAATATTGCTCACCTCTACAAAATGTAAACATCAAAATAGGAAATAATTGGGTTCACCTAATTTATTTGGAAAAATTAGTCCACACAAACGCACACATAGTAGCAATACTGACCAGCTCAGTTCTGCATTTTAAAATGGGGGGGGGGGGGGGGGGGACATACTACGAATTTGAATTTATTCCTTCCTCTTCTCTTAAACTGTCCCTCGATCAGATGAGGTTGTTTTTTTTTTTTTTTGATTAAAAGACTCATTAAGGGAGACAGGATTAACCCAATCAGAAATCAGGGGAATCCCATCATTGTAATCTTGATGGATGGTTGGTTGCGAAGGGACAATCAATCCAACCCCAGAGGCCTGTCCTTCAAACAAATGCAGTCCCTCGCCAAAACCCACTGACCCAATGACTTTAATCTTTGGTTTCCACAACTTTTAAAAAGGAGGGGAAATTGAGGGCACGTGCAACCAATCTTATAATCTCCACGTAAGCGGCCCGCTCAAATTTTAATTTATCTTTAGCTTGCCATATGCTGGATTTTTTTCATTTTAAACCACCACCAGACATGCAAGCAAGGATTATTTCTACTCTGCATGGCTAATCAAAAGCTTGTCAGTAGCTGGTCGACTCATTCCTCACAAATAAGGATAATTCAAGCGGTGTGACACTTTGATAAGGAGAAATTTGTATCATATGAGAAGTTGGACGCCATTTGCACAAACCGGTGTTGACTCATGATCTCTTGCATCACAACGTGTGACTGTTGGTTCACGAGTCAACTCGGTTGTTCATTTTTTTTTTTGGCATCTTGAGTCACTTTATGACTTCCCCACACATGTTTATCTTTATAACCTGAGAGAACTGTGTGGGGGTGCTGATGCAGACTGAGTGGAAAAAAATGTTTCTATGTTTAGACCCAAACACAAAATCCGCACACAAAAAACAGAACCAAGAAAAATCGGAAATGCCATATGCTGGATTTTGTGAACATTTTGGTTTAGATTAAAGACTATCTTTAAATCTGAAACCAAATACATTATATTAAATAAACAACAGATCAGAAAAAGTTTATGTTTTGGTCAATTAAATCATGTTAAATGAGTAACAATACAGAACAGGAGAACACATTTCTTTGGAGTAATCATTAATTTTAAATTGTCCTGGAAATCTCACATAACTCCAAACAAAAAACATTAAAGGAGAGAAGAAAAAAAAAATCATTTTTTGTTTTTGTTTTTTAATTTTAATTCTAGAATTTTTTGGCTTCATAAATTTTAACTCTAAAAAAGTAAACTCTGGTTTTCTCAGCCTTGGGGTTTTGGGTCTGTCCTTTAGAAAGCCAGTGAGTCAAGATGAAAAGGTAGACAGGCTTTGGTAGGATGCAAAAAGATCAATGCAGCTGGTCCCTAAGGCTTTCTGGAGCTAAAGCTCACATCTTGAATTTCAGAGAAGCCCTAAAGACAATGCCAAAGATCATATTTTACATGATGTAGGGATGGAGATAGACATACTGGTACCCAAGAATATTGTTGTGAAAACTACTAAATGGCTAAAAATTGAGAAAATAGGTTAAATATAAGAAAAATTTCAAGAAAAAGTAAGTTAACAGATACCACCTACATCTAAATCATAACCAAGATACAAAACAAAACATTTTAATTTGCCTCGTTATCAGTCTGACATTACTTTAGAGCCTCCAAAGTTGGAAATTAGTTTTGCAGAGAATTGCAGTTTGCATCCAATTAAAAACAAAAATAATAATAATAAAGCAACCACAAGCAAGACAAAACAATTTAAACCAAGAAACAACAGCAATGGAAAGTAGATTTTTTTTTAGTATGCAGTTTTAAGATATTACATTTTGGGACTTTTTAGGTTTTTCAACAGTCACTAAACCTAGTAGGTAAATGTAGACATACCTAGAAAGACCTACCAGAAAAAAACAACCCATTAAAAGCAGCAATGACTTCCTGGAATGTGCTTAACAAGAAAGCTGAGCAGATATTTCAGAGTTGTGGATATTCTAGTCTGCTGTGAATTCAGAACAAAGCTGTGCAGCCTGGATCAGTTTAGTTACTCATCCACAGATGGTCAGAGTGCTTGAGTTGATTCTGGATTCCAAAGAAGTGATTCAGCAACAATGAACGCTGGTCAGTGTTAGGGGCTGTCATGTAGGCCACTGCAGAGGAAGAGGAGTTGGAGTTCGAAGCACAGAGCACACCCTCGCAAACACGTGAATTGCCGCTCACGTGGAGTCACACTTCGTAATAATAAACAAAGTGCAGTTCCTCCATTCTTCCTTCCTGGCTGGACTTTTATTCACAGACCAGTGTGAGGCCAGCAGCTCCGTAAAGTCAAGTCCTGTCGAGTTGCAAAGTCAGTTTGTATTCAAAGTCCACAAACAAAATGTCACGCTGAGCTCCAAAGTAAAATATATCCCCAATGAGATAATACTGTAGCTAATGATTTACTGTACTCTTCAGTGCAGAAAAAAAGTGGGAAAACGAGGGAACCACTTTCACCCTATAAAGACCTACTCCAATGAAAATTGTGTTTTTGGTGATTTTAACATGTTCTTGTGGCATATTTGTGGCATTTTATGAATAAATGTAAGCTTAAATTTGCATTTCTGTGTATTTCTTGATTCAAATCATTGTAAATCAGCAGCTGACAAAAAAAAAAGAATGGCTCCAAACTGTAGCTGGATAGCGCCAATATTGCACGTTGTTTTTGTTGAACCTGTGATGTCATCTTGGGGGTGTGAGGGGTTGTAAGCTAGCAGGAGGGTGACAGGAAGTGGGGGTGGGCTTACCCTGCATCAACAGTCCCAGCCACAACTCAGAGGGGGATTTATTAATTAACTAGTGCCGCTCTGGAGAAACTACGTCTTAGAAAAACGACAATTAAAAAAAATATATATATTTTTTTTATAAAAATGACAACCATACTTAAAAGATCCCTGAGAAAGCTTTCAAAATAACTCAAAAGATGATCAAGAGGGACTTTAACCATGGATTTTATGGTTCACTTTCCTTTAATGGTTTTGAGGTTAATTTTAGACACCATTTCTTTAACACATAATTTCATTCAAATGTAAAAAAAAAAGTTTTTGCGTCCAAAGGCTTAATTCCAAAAATCTTTTTCTATTTTAAAGTTGGATGTACGTGAGGCGTCAAAGGTGCCGTGCAGAATGGGAACGAGATAAAATTGGAGAAATGCTAACAAAGAAGGACTGAGATGTTTGCCCGTCTGTCCTGGCACACCGATTCACTGCATAACACAAAGACACTTCACTGCTGTTCACACACGGGCTCGGGCAGCTCGGCAGTCTGAACACACAAGCACGCATCCCATTTAAAATTCTAACTGCGCGCCCTGCAGTGGACTGTGCTGTGGAACCCGGTGCTGAGAAAGAGCCTCATAGGCACTTTGACCAGCATTGCAAACAGCCCATGATGTTATGACACACAGAGTCAATCCACTGCATGATAATAGAAAAAAATATTAAAAAATAAATAAAAAGAGGGTGGCAGAGGTCAGGAAAAAAAAGAATTTCCCCTGAAGCAGTCTAGCTCAGTTTCATCCTCTCATGGTTTGATGGAAAGGCCGTAACCTTTCAAAGAAAAACTGCAGAAAGATGTGCTGGATCCGTTATGTTGCAGGTGGAAGAAAAAAAGAAAAGACAATACATGGTAGATGATGGAGCTGTGCGCACATACAGGCCCTTCAGGTACAATGCACTAATCAGTCTCACGAGGCTCTTCACACGGCTGACTGAAGGACTCATCATCCACCATGAAAAACATCAGAATGCCATAATTGGGCTGCAGAGGTACAGGGATTTGTAAGCTGCTCCCTGAATTCCCCATGCTTATCAAAAGGCAGGTATCACCAAGCACTGGTTGGTGATTTCAACAGATCCAGCTGGGAAAACCACATTCCACATTATGCCTCCACTTCAAAAAAAAAAAAAAAGAGAAAAAAGGAGTAATTATAAGTCAAGGTTTAGAATTTCTTTTTGAAGTAAGTCTTTGGTCAGATCAAAGTTCCTACACTGCGCTTTTCATTTTGCAATTAAAACGCCCAAATGTATAAAAAATCTGACTCCTCAAAGGTGAACACCTGTAAAAGAAGAAAAAGACCTGCCGCTGTCCGTTTACCATCCATCTAAGGCTCGAGACTGTTGTGGGAGTTTCCAGGACCGGCTTCTTTGTTATTAAAGTATAAAAATAGTCATCACAGTAAACTGCAGAGTCTGTTTGAGCTTTTTTCTTAGCCTTCAGCATAACAGTAATTAAGGGGCAGGCTCTTTAAATAAGGTAATACTATAAATCTCTATTATTTTACTATCAATGTTTACCAAAAGCAGAAATTTTGGTTTCGTTAAGCATTTTATGATGTCTTTTTTGTTTAAATAAGCAACCAGGAGTTGTTTTCTTGCATGATCGGAGAGGTACACCTCAGGAGGTTGATTTTTTTCTTACCATTTTTATCTTAGGACAGAGTAATCACAAGGAAGCAGCTGGCTGCTCCGTTGTTGGGTCTATTATTCAGCTGCAGGATCTGCTACAGTACAGTAGTCCCGGGAGAGATCAGAAGTTCAATAGGGTTGTTTCTTCTGCAAATCCAGACTGGCACCCAAGCCACAATCTGGGTTCTCCATCATTGTTCATATCACTGTAGTGTGCTGTAGCAGCACCAGCTCCACACATTTAAAACCTCAGATATTTGCAATTCAAAAACAGTCCATATCTGTGTCTGCCTGTAATCAGCCTTCTGGTTCCCATTTCTGTCTGGCAATCTGCCTGAATGAGATCTCCCAGATCCACGCGTCTGCACCCCAGGGAAAAAGGCGTTGTTATGGTTACTAGGCCAATTACAGTGACATTAGAGTGAGAGGCGGTCAGCTGAGGCAAAGTAAAGGGTGGCACTGACACAGATGGCTGTTACAGAGCTCAGCAAGCGCACCATGCATTGCCTCCTCATCCACCACCAGCCTTAAATCACACCCCACATTTATACACAACAAGATTTACCAACACAACAATTACATTAGTCTCAATGAAGTTCAATTCAAATTTAAAAGTAAAAAAATGAATCTATTTTTTCGCTTTCACTAACTGTCGTTTCATCAGATTTCGATTCTCCAACATTTGGTGGATCACAATGAGACTGAGGTTTGAGACTATTTCCCTGAAGACACTGCTCCCTGTGGGGCCACTGAATAGGACTTCCACAGCTGAGCAGCCTGCTGTTGCAAACATGGAGAGCAGCTTGGCATGAACAAAAGGCTTTACATATATATTAATACATATATTTGCATTCTTTGAATAATGAAGGCTGAAACGTGACTGGACGATTGACAGACAATCATACAGGCATATAGACTTCTTATGTGTACCACAGTGGACCATGAGACTGACAGTTAAAAGTAGGATTATCATGAACTTTGAGCAAAATTCAAAGTACATTATATCAATGTTTCTTAACCCTAGACCTCAACATGTCACAACCAATACTTCACTGCTAACAACAAACCATTAAATCCAAAATCTACACATCTTTTCATTTCTCCACATCCAGAATTAGCATGCTACTTATGAAAAGTGTTATGTGAATTCCGAGATTGTAGGTCTACTATTATAATTTGAACAAGTATCAACAAAAACCCAAACTTTGGGTTGTGGAAGGAAATTACTTTAATTTCAAATTAATATCTAGTATGACAGGGTTTTTGTGCCATTATTCAAAGCGCAACACTCACTGTTTTGAGTGTAAAACTTTAAAATTTTGTTTGCTCAAAAAAACATTTTGCATTTGAAACAGTAGATGCACAGGAAACTCAAAAAAGCGTGCAATCAAAACAATTTTCACTCCAAAGAAATTCTCCCTCATCTGCGCTGGAAACATAGCAGGGCACCCCGTTACAAAGGTGCCACAAAAGCCAGCCAATCACAGACATGGACATGAAGGTTGAGGCCGATTGGTCAGAAATTCCATGCCTATGAGTGCCAGGATCTTAGCTAAATCAAATAAAATGTTTATTAAGATTTCCAGTTATAAATGTACACATATAGACTTAGAGAGGCATGTTCATAATGTCAATTTGGGAACTGAAAAAAAAAAGTCCAGAAGAAATCACTGCAAAGCTTTCAAATAGACAATCAATGGGCATGAATGGATATCTGTTTACCATTTACACAACTGTTTTTTGAAAAAATAAGTTCAATCAGTCAAAGTAAAACACCATCAGAAAAGAGAAAGATTTTACAAACTTTAGGTGCCTTTTCAGATTTCATATTGATATACTTCACAGTTTTCATGTAATAAATACAAGTCATTTGAATACTCTGATTAATGAACATAATTTAGGGGGAAAAAAACTGTAATCTCACCACATTCATAGTTTAAAGCCCCGAGGACCCTTTTGGGGGTGTTCTACCCTTACTCCTGACCAGACGGAGAATAATGACCTCCCTTACGCTATAGGTTTGCACTTTCCCAGTATCCGTGTAGGTAAACCTGGAAAATCTTTCATTTGAGGCCCTGTTTGTTTGCAAAAGACAAAGCACGATTTCAGCAAGCTCACTGACAGTCTGAACAGATTGAATTCATTGTGTGCAAATAAACCACTGTAGGTTATGACTTGTCTGTTAACCAAAAAATCATGTCTTACTTTTATATTGATATTTTTCAGTACTTGTGTTCTTACACTTGCTGAGTCATGCATCAGCTCTCACAAAAGCGTACTTAAAAGTGAAAAAACAAACTGGGCAGTTTAGTTGTTTCTAATTTCCTTCAGTTAACACTGAAAAATGTTGTTTAACAATGAAGACCATGATTATACAAAAAAAAAAAAAAAGAAACTGTAATTTACACTGATTTGATCAGCTGAGAGGGGAATCCCCGTTGTTTTCCAGTCAAAAACAGGCAAGTCGGTTCCCACAGGAAGTTCATGCACTGCCCAATGCCCCTCCTTTTAGAACCTTTCTTCCCTTTGATTAGCACATTTCTGAAAGACCCCTGAGAGTCTGGCTCAAATCCAATTACAAACACAGCTCTTTTTTTTTTTTTGTAAATCTCTTCAAATTTTAATATTCTTTCTGTTGGACAGGCAGCAGGCCTGTATTCCTCACTTCCCTTCATTTACTTGTCCAGTTTTTCTTAACAGAAATGCCTGAATGATTTAATGAGTGGGCTCCACGGAACTCGCCCTGCAACTCGGGGGACTGAGTCCCACTAGCCTATTTACAAAAGGGGGTCTGGGACGGCATGGAGCCGAGGGGGAAGGGAAGAAAACTGCATGCAGCGGATATAAAGAATGTAGACGTACGGTCGTTCTCTGATTGCATGGTGGCGTTGAGACAAATAGGACCCTTAGGGCAAAAGGGACACACCTTTGAAAGTGGGTTTATTTGTGTTTGAACCAATGGCCTATTAAAATTGTAATATTCTTTTGAGAACATGACTCCTGGTTGGAAACAGATGAGGCATTAAGCTGCATCATCACTGGATAACCAGCATGATGAGGCATCTTAAAGAACAAAAAGCAATCTTGAACTGCATCCCTTTATACCCTTAAGGGTGGGCTTAAAACACATATCAGTGTCTCCCCTTTATTCATCAAGGAGTATCTATAGTTTATGGAAAAAATATACTCCCTTTTTACACTTAAACTCAATTATATTGCTTTAAAAAATATCTATTCATAACTTATATTTTTTTGTCAAGTTCACTTAGCTCATAAACCACATGTGGTCACTTCCTCTGATCCATCAAAACCATTAAAAGATATCCGGACCTGCACAGACCAATATCTCATTCACTTCCTATCCCCCATAGACAAGCCTCCACACATAAACAGGATGCAGAGCTGAAGGGGGAAGGAAGGCAGAGGCCGAATCCGAATTTTTCTCCTACCCCTCCGGTTTCTCCCTATCCCTCCAATTGTGGGTTTCCTCTTCAAAAAAAAACTATTTCGGAAGAAGCCTGAGGGGTAGGGGAAGAATTCAGATTCAGCCTAACACATTGTGTAACACAGCATCTTCAGTTACCAAAATCCTGAGAAGCAAGCTAGTGTTACAGGAGAGAAAACCGACACGAGATGCAACTCTGTATCCAAGGAAAACAGGTAAACTAAAGTAACTAACAAATAATAAAAGGTTTATTTATTTGGATATTTTGTTGGTGCATAGGGTGGGAACGCATGAAATGTGATAACACAATAAAAATAAATAAAAAAACAATATAATCATGTATGTGGCTTCTCAGGATAAAGTACCCTTGTGTTCCATTTTCATGCATACATGTAACTCAGTCTTATGCAGTCCCACTCTAGCTTAAAAAACTTAAAACTATTCAGAGTTAATATACATATTAGAGAAGCAAAACTGGGAACTGAGATTTTCCTAAGTAAGCTATGTTGCATTGTCAGACGCCTACAGTCTACACTGTGACCTCATCCTTTACTTTTAGCCTGGACGTCTGCCTGATCTGGTCGTAGTTCTGAGTAATTGGCTTACTAACCACAGCAGATTCATGATCAGTTGTGCTGCTACGAGCTTTAGATGCACTTCCGACTTCTTTGAGTGCTCCTACAATCTTTGACCAAAATAGCAATCGACCATATCAGCTTTCAGGGTTGAAAATTTGAAATGCACATCATAAATAATAAGTGGTAAAGATTCTACATTATATAGAGAAACTGTTGTAGTTTCATACAGGAATACAGTATGCCAACAAGCAAGGACATGAAACAAAAGCTTTCTGAAAACCCCTCATGGACTTAACCCATCTCTGCTGTAATTTAAACCAGAAAAACATGCCATTATTCCATCTGAAGCTCAAAGACTAATGCCTCAGCGTAAATGTGACCGCTCTTTGAACTGTAGAAGGGTGTTGATGCTGTTTAGCTCACCAGTCAAGGAAAAAAAGCTTGCAAAATCATTCTGGATTACCAGTGGATCACCTAAACTACACAAAAGGATTTTTTCATTACAAAGGACATGGATATCTGTCTGGGTGTTTTTCTTTTTTTTTTGGGGGGGGGGGGGATAAAAACAAACATAAATCTTTTGAAATTTATTTTTAAAATTCATGTTTAAACTATCGCAGCTCAGCATAAATAAGGTTCAGATGAAATATTTTAAGGTATGTTAGAAATAAGGATCCACTGCTGGCCTTGGAAGCCAGAGTATTGAGCTAATAAACTATTAGACAGTGTGAGGCTTTTTTTTTGTACATGCTTTTTCAGTGTCACTCCAAAAAGCAAGTACCTGTCCCAGCTTTCAGAGCTGCTAATAAGTGTGACTTGGCCTGGCAGACTCCCAAACCTCCATAAGCCCTGCACACAGCGGCTGGGATTCATCCTCTTATGCCCACAGGGTAAGGGATTTGGGGACTTTTTTAGTGTCATTTAGAAAAGATTACCTCTGAACTGCAGCCTTGCTATTTGGCCAAATAAACCATGGATAAATTAATGGTTGGATCAAAATACAACAAATAATACTGTAAAGTTAACAATATGCAATGTAAAAATAATGCCAAGGGGGAAAGAGGTTTGGGATTCCTAGGGACAGAAACAAAAACTGGTATCCAAAAAAAAAAAAAGACAATTGTTTTTTTATGACAATAAAACACCAGATGCTTTCGTTTTTTCCTTCTTCTGACATCCAATTACCAACAACTCATATGAGATGAAAGACAGAACCCCAGTTTAGACTAAGTTGCTTTAGCTAAAATACTAAAAAAATATATCATTAAGAGACCAAAAATAGCTATCTTTTAAAGGTATCTTGGGTAGAACACCTCTCTTAACCTCTCTGTATTTTATCTCCCACTGCATCTTTGACACTCAAGAACAGCTGAAACTCAGAAGGGGGCAAAGGACCTTTCACAGGTAACACAAGTTCATAAAGCTTTACAATATGAGAGAGGACCTTTGTACAAATAACGACGGACAATGTTTCGTTGGCTGACTTTAAGGTGTTCTCAGAACCATTACCCTGAGATGAGAGACTATTGCTAAAAAAAACAAATAAAGTATTATGAAGACCAAGTATAATACAACATGGAATAGCTCTGCTACCTTTGGCCGCAAGACCAGATCTCTGTGAACCATTAGAATCACCTCATGCCATGAAGATAAGACTGCAGAAATGCATGTGGGGCTGGTGTTACACGGAGCAATGCTGGAAACTTCAAGGTCATGCAAACTGTTGGCCCCTCCCATCATGTCCTATCAGCTGTGGGTGTGGCAGATAAAGTTATCTGAAATTATTTTTAAAGCATACATTGTGTCCAGCAGCAGGCGGAACACTTCCACACGCTCTTACAGGCTAGGAAGTATTACTGCAATGAGCTCCTTAACGTGCAACTGAAATTGTTCTCTGTGATAACTGGGTCAAAGTCTTTGCAGCTGATTCATAGTTTAATCACTACACTGACATGCCAAGGTCCCATTAGCAGAACATGGTTGTATCCAGAAATGTATTCAATATAGCTTGACCCTCAACCCTTAAAAGGACATACTAGGATATGTAGCATAATTATCAAGGATGTCCATGTTTAGGGAAGTCAAAAAAAAAACAAAGCAAAAGAAACCTTCTGCAGGTTAAAATGTGACCCCCACTTTCTACTTTCCCACTCTAAAGTGATCAACAGTAATGGGGGGAAAAAGGCACGCCCATAAAATGCACTATAGTAAAATACATTTGAAATACTGTGTTGGCCAGTAGCTGAATGTTTTAATCCAAGTGTCATGTGGGTACAAGCTAACTCTTTGCTTTCCTGCAACACTCACCTATAAAGATACTCAAACAGTAGAACCTGCCATGGAATGGCTGTTCAAATCAAGTCACATAGTAGGGCTGTTACTAAGCAACAGCAGCCCACAGAATTCCCCCATCTCCCTCGGCAGCATTGGGAGGGTGGTGATGGAGAGTTATGAGTGTACGTGCCATTTCTAAGCATGGATGTGGAGGTGAGAACTGGCCCAATCGGAAGAAGTTTGTCCTTATTAACGTTAAATCTGTTTGAGTGTTAACCAAAATCAAAATGAATACTAATATCCTGTCTTAATGGCTATTTTTTTTTTTTTTTTATTTAATGTGAAGATGCTAACAGAAGAGAGAAAAGGTTTAGATTTACTAGAGGGGCTTTTGTGTTTTCCAGCTCAGTAAATCTCCCAGACAATCTATTATAGTCCGTCTGAGTCCTTCAAAAGAGCCGGAACATACAAACACTGTTGCCATCAGTGTAAACACTGTGTGTTTACATGACACTGTGACATTTACATCCACCTCAGCAAAGACAAAACTATGTGCGCCTTTGTTTTAGCTTAGGAATGAGCTTTCAGCATGGTGCTACTAGCAAACCTGCAGCAACAAGGTAAACCTAAAGAAGCTCTAGTGGCTTGTACACTTAAAACATCATAAACTCCATGTTGTTGCCATCTGAACACCAATTTAAGATTAATAAGTTTGATCTTCCATCTTAAAAACCCACTCTAATGAAAATTGTGTGTTTTTTAATATATTGTGGCTTTTTTTTATGATGAAAGACATGTATAGAGAACACAGCAAGAAGGCCCCTGGTTCAAGTCCCGGCTGGGGGACATAAAAAACACAACATCAATGTGGAGTTTGCATGTTCTCCCCGTGCATGCGTGGGTTTTCTCCGGGATCTCCGGCTTCCTCCCACTGTCCAAAAACATGCTTCATAGGTTAATTGGCAACTCTAAATTGTCCATAGGTGTGAATGTGAGAGTGAATGGGTGTGTGATTGTGGACATTCTACCCTGCGACAGACTGGCGACCTGTCCAGGACATCCCCTGCCTTCCCCCACAAGTGGCCGGGATAGGCTCCAGCAACCCCGTGACCCCAAAAGGGATAAAGGGATAAACGGAATAGAAAATGAATGAATGAATGAATGAATGAATGTATAAAGAACGTAAGGACAGGCTTACTCCACGCCAACAGTTCTACCTGCAACTCAGAGGAAAATCTAATGAATTTCTGCGGCTCTGCAGAAACTGAGAATATACCACTGACTTTTTGATTTTTGCAAAACCAAAAATGCATAATCATAATTAAAATGCAGCTGGGAACACTTTTAGAATAAATCAAAAGAGGATCGGAGAAGGGCATCCCGTCCCTTTAAGTACCTGGCTTGGACAGTATGCTTAACACAAACATTTACAAAGGTGTGTCTTAAATTTGCAATCCAACTCTACCTCAAAATTTCCAGGAACGAATATTCAGACAAATCAATGACACTCAATACATCTTAGGTGATTAACAGTCTTTCTCAAAACCAACATTTTCTTGTTTTTTTTCTTCTGAATAAAAGACTGCACTGTTTAGTTTGCCTTTAATTTGTTGCCATAGTTACTTGTTTACATCTCCCAACTGGGTCCATCTCTTCACAAATTGTTTGGCTGCCATTCCTTAGTGACAGTTGTGATTTCATGCCAAGAAAGTACATGAGAAAGAAAAATCAAGATGCAGTTGGTGAGACGGCCCAAACATCCACCCCCATCCACCCACCGCCCCCATCCAACGACCACAAGAGAGAAGGCAACAGGAAGCCGGAGACAAGGAAAAAAAAACTGGATAACAAGATGTCTCACAAACTCAAGGGAGCAGATTTTTTTTGCAAAGCCCATATGGGGAGACAATGAAGTCAGCTTTACTCATCAGATAGGTTGGTTTTTCTGAGAAAATACATGGGAGGAACTCATCTATCAAAGAAGGATGTGAGCAGCCATCGAGCATGTGTTAAAGCTGGAATGTGGTCGTTTTGTGGGAAGGAAAGGGAGATCTTAGAATGGCCATGACTGCTTGTCGGCAGAGAAGACAGGGGAAAAAAAAGAAAAACTGCAGTTTCTAACGTCATCCTAAAGTCATACTCCTCATTTAAGCCACAGAAAACAGAGCTGCTTTTCTAGCCAAGAAAATTGAACAGTGCATGACTCAACAGTGGAGAAGAAGCTGGAGAATTGTTCAGAGACACAGACACATCCTTTGTCTCCCATTTTAACCATTACCCTCAGCATTCTTTTTATTTATAAAAGGGTGGTAACTGCTCTGGTCTTAGGAGGGAAGGTTCAAAATTCAAACCAACTCCCGCCCTTTGCAGCTGAACTGGAGATTCTTGTTTCCACAGCCCACAGGAGCTCACCATTTATCCAAGAGGCGACGCGTAAAAAAGAGCCTTTCTAACAAACAGTTGAGACCATATAGTGTGTAACTGGGAATAAAACAGATTCATATCTGAAAACATAGTCGTTTCTGCGCACATATGTCTGTGGGTCAGACAAAAATGTTTTTCAGAAGAGGCCCTTTTCAGCTGTGGTAATAATTAAAGGATCGAGGAGGGCAGCGTGCGCATGGAGGGTGGGCGTCTTCCAAGACGTGCGTTTCTGACCTTGTGGAAGGGGGAGGCAGCGATTAAAACCAATCGCAATAGAACTGAATAGAAATTTAATACATTATATTATTAGTCCATCTAACGAATAAAAAAACTGTGATTTTTATGACAAATAAATCCCAATTTCTTGTTTCATATAACGCGATGATTTTACCTCTTTTACTTGGTCCAGCTCCTGTCGAACGGCATCATACTCAATCTCCAGGTCGTCGTACTGTTGTTTCAGCTGCTGCTTCTCCTCCAGCACCGCCAGCCCGTACTCCGCAGCCTGGATCTTCTCGTTGGTGGTCTCAGTCAGCTCCCGGGAGAGACGCTCGATCTCACCCCGCAGCCACTCCGGGCCGGCCTCCAGCAGCAGCATAGCGTCGGTATAGCCTTGCTCATCAACGGACATGATTTTTACCGGTGACAATCCCACTAACGCGCGCCGGTTGACCTGCGACGAGAAGATGATGGCGTGTCTTCAAGCGGTGTAACCTTGAAGAAGACGCTTTCGCTCAAATTCGCCTGTACTTAAATTGCATGGTTATGATGACGCCTGTGCTTTTCGCCGGGCCGCTCGCGTTTCTTTGGTCATGTAGATGACTCTGATGAACTATATTCATCTGCAGACTTCACTGAAAGCTCTCAGTAATGCTCCATCGCTGCCTGCGGTCTGCGCACTGCTCGCCAGCCCCGGCTTTTCGGATCGATAGCGCCGGAGTCAGGGCACCAACTGCCAAGACAAACTATACTTATTCTGATTCGTGCTTTCAAAGTAAAACTCAAATCTGTCTAAATTGTGATTTTTGTATATTTGTAGCGTAATATGTTACGGTTGTTTTATTAATTCTAAAAAAAAGTTAAAACACGTTTTACAAATATTTGCAATATTCCGAAGTTATGCATTATTATCCAAATAAAGGCAGCAGGCTTCTTTTATTTTGAAGTCAACAAAAGGAATGTTCCGGTCGGTCAGACGCTTGTTTGAATGGTTTGAACTGAGTGGATATCAGCTGGGAAGACGCCTTTGCGTACCAGCGGTGCTTGTAGGGAAATGTAGTCATAAAATGGGCAAAATATGAGGCGGCAGCCATAGGTCGCCGCAAATTAAAACTCAATATCCCGAAAGACATTTGAAGTTGCTTATGTGGAGCACGGAAATCTTCGTACCAAACGTTTGTTGTCACTAGTATAGACTTAGAAGGGACAGACCCTACATCTTTAACCTGACGAATTTTTGCTGCCATCTAGTGGAATAATGAATTGCAAATAAATTAATTATTGGGTTTTCTGCGTTAACTACAGCATGAAGCAATATTACAGCAGTGTTATTTCCTTTTGTGTCTAATTTAATTACTGCTTTACTGAAATCTGAAAAATTAATAGTTAAACCTTAATAGCATTAATGGATATTTATGTTTTAGCTTAGGTACAACTTTTGTTTTTTTTTTCTGCCTGACAGCATGGTCTTTTTTAAAAGTGAACCTGATGGATGACAGAAGATTTTCTTTTTTTTACTTGTATATTTTTTTTACTTTGACTTTTTGGTTAATTATTTTTACTTGTTAAAAACGTGTTTGAATATATATGTCAGTTAAAAAAAAAACTACTGTCTAATTTAGGTAAAACAACAGTTTAACTTTTACAGTGCTATCAAAAAGTGTGGACAAATGAGACATCAGTGGCTTACAGTTGAAACATTATGATGTATTTTTTATTTAACAAAAAAATGCTTTTATTTTCTTAATTTCTGTAACTTTTTAAAGAACCCTTTTTTCAAATGTTTTAAAAATAATGTTTAATGTAACAAATACAGTTAAACATGAGACTTATTGTTGAAATTTGATGTGTATTGCATGAAAACTGTTTTATGGAAATTACCCTAAAAGTTAAAGGGTAGTATCCAAAAACTCAATTGTTTACCCTGTTTTTGTTGTATGTCATAGGCAAAATGAGGCCTATGTCAGCAAGACCGAGTTACGAAAGTAAAAATTCCTAAACCTGATAGAAAAGAATCAAGATCCAACTCAGTGACGACCAGGGAATCATATAGTTATGATAGCAACTAAACAAGATAATCAGACCTCCTGGAGACTCTGACGACAAAGGACATGTAAACATTTGAAAAGTGCTAACTCTTTTCTCCTTGGACCAAAACTCTCAGACATTTTTTTGTAAAATGTTTTTGTAAAATGAAGACTTGTCAGTTGAATTAATTTCTCATGCAATCAAAACATTGTCAAGCTTTTTTATGTTAGTAGAAAATTTTTTTTCGTTTCCTCATGTTTTTGTAATTGAGGATGATGCTCAAGACGAAAATAAAATGAAATAATAAATTTATGATCTTCAACCTATTTTGAAAATGTATTTAAAAAAAGTTCTTACAAACTTAAAAGTGGATGTGTGTAAATAATACTTTTTAATTCTGTAAAATACCCAACAGTTATTTTCAATATTTAAGTCACTTAAATTAAAATTATGAAGCATTTCAAATTTTAAATTGACTGAGCACTATTTAGTCTTTTCTAGTTGTCTTCTCTAGTTATTTACCTAGCAATTTGCATTCAACAAAACTATCCATATCAGCATTAATGTCATTCTTGTAAAAGCATATAGATATTATGTTGGTAATGTTAACGGCAGACAAATAGGGCATTAATGTTCACAAGAACCACTTGAAAAGGTAGAATCTTTTTAGAATGAACCAAAATTCAGATACCAGAATTCTTCCTTTGGTTCAGACAAGATGACTTGAAGGTCTCACCAACGTCATAAACTGATCTCTGCTGGTTGACCTGAAGCTAACCAGCTTTCCTGAAGCAGAATGTAAGCCAATAGGATTTCATAGACCTGCTATGTCACAGAGGTTTGGAGAACAAAATGGACTAAACGTCCTGACATCAAAAATACAGCAAACACTTACATAAAAAGTGTCGTAGGACATTTATTTATTGTTATTATTTAATACTGTGTCAACATCTAATTCAATCAGGACATATTTTTCCCTCATCCATCATGTGACGTGAAGAATAAGTTCTTGCAAAACAGGCTAGACACATGCTAATAAATCTGTAATATGTAATTGATGAGAAGACAGCTGCCAGACGTTTTTGTTGAGGAGCAAGCATTCTGTTTTATACTTGTTCTTAATAAGATTAGTGGTCTAATCTGGGAGGAGTCAGGAATAACCTGCGGAGCTGTGGAGTGCTGGAACTGCTCACACAATCTTTTTTGCTCCCTCTGAAGACACTGACCCCACATTTGATCATTCACAGATGGCCTTTAAGGAAGGACTTCAGGCTCCCGTACCTTGCTCTATGAAGATAACCTGACACAGGGTGCAGCAGGAAGGCCACAGGATTTTTTTTTCACAGAGCAAAAGAAGGAATGACAATTTGGTTTGAGAATTACTGGTAACTGTAGTTTTGAAGGGACTCTTCACCAGACAGCAGTTGTCAGCATCACATTTATGGTACCAGAGGTAAACCCTCTTTTCTTCTTTTTTACTTTAACTGAGTTTCCTTTTTTATGTTTTGTTAGTTTGTATTTCTTTACAAGATAAGTACTTTGTACTTTACTGTTTTGTGGGGTATTCTTGTAAATTTTTTTGTATTTTGATCAGCCAACATTTTAATTCTCTAAACACTATTTCCTTGTTTATTTTAACCATATTACACATATTTTTGCATAATAATTTTTAACCTTTGTGTTTTCAGTCTCTGATATGACGCTCAGTCTGAGTCCGCATGGCATTTCATGTAAAGATAGGAGGTGGAGCTCTGATGGAATACAGTAAGTAGAAAAAGGAAAAGGAAATAACTGAAACTACATCATTTTACTGACTAAAGCACAATATGCAGCTACATGAAAATACTTTTTAAATACAGAGGATAAGTGGCTATTTTTACTGTAATGCCCTCATGACAGACCATTAGCGCCAACCGAGGATTAAACACGTCCAAGTCAGATCACACAACTGATAATCTTAACCATTTAACCAAAACAGTTTAACCTACTTCATTTGGACTTGGTTGGTTGTGTGAAATGTTCTTTCAAAGTATCTAAATACGGTTTAGAAACTGCCAATTAAAAAACAGAGTTTATTTAAAGAATGAATTCATTAAAAAACATCACTTTGAATCTTTTTTCATAGTTTTTTTTTATTTTTTTTTAGCTTTATTTATAGGAAAAAGGTTCATTGAGAGTAGACCATGCTTACCGTGGTGCAGAGGTAGAGGTATCACAGGTTTGGTTCCCGCCCCATTTGGCCATGTGTCAAAGCGTCCTTTGGGCAAGACACAGAACTCAGCATTGCTTCTTGAGGTTACAGATTGTTGCAGATGTTGGGCAACAATCGGCAGTGTGTGAATGTGTGTGAATGGGACAGTGACTGTAAAGTGTTGGGCTTTCTCAGAAGGTAGTAAAGCACTATACAACTGAGCTATTTATGGATTAATTTTCTTTTCCTGTTTCCAAAAAATACAACAGTAAAAGCTCCCAGAGCAAAATACACAATAGTAGGAGAAGCTATACGATATGTCATCCCTGGACACATGCAGTGCTCAATCGGGTGTGGAGGTGAAGACTGCAAATATGATAACCCTGCTTACTGGAGGGAAGACCAACAGGCCATAAAGGGCCTCTACTCCTCCTGGTACCCATCATTTCTTTAGTTTAATTTTCCAAATCATTTTACCTCACTGACTTGTCAAGGGCTTGGAGTTAACATTATAATTCTGTTACTGTGGTTACAGGATCACAGAGCATCTTCTTGCCATGTCCAGACCTTCAACGGAAATTATCGAAAAATATGACGTAATCAATCAGTTTAAAAGGTATGCACACCTTTGTTTCTCGGTCATCAACTTTCTAAAGGTTTCTGAGGAAAGAAATAATAAAAAAAACATCTTTGCTGTTTGAAGGAATGGCATCAAATCGGTCATCAACCTACAGATGGTAGGAGAGCATGCGAGCTGTGGAAAGCCTCTGGAGCCAGATAGCGGATTTTCATATCGTCCAGAGGTCTTTATGGAAAACAACAGTATGTACTTTGGCAGGTCTTTAGAATAATTGGACAATAAGTCTGAAAGGAAAACTAAACCATGTTATGCTCTCAGTTTTTTTCTATAATTACGGCTGGAGTGACTACGGAGTGGCCAACCTCACCACAATGTTGGACATGGTGAAGGTGATGGCTTTTGCCCTGCAGGAGGGAAAGGTAGCGGTTCACTGTCACGCTGGCCTCGGCAGAACAGGTAGATTTTTATGGAAATGTGTACAAAAGACTTAAAGACCCACTCCAATAAAAGCATTCGGGTTTGGGGTGTTTTTAATATGTTCTTGTGGCATTTTTTCATGGTGGAGGACATAAAGACAATTGAAAACATTTTTTTATTTAAACTGTTTTGAATTAGGAGCAGAGGCAAAAGTGTAATAGGAAAAAGCTTGTTGCTGGGACATACTGTAGGTGCTACAGCCACAGTTTTCCTGCTGCGCTTTTTTCAGATGCATCCACTTGCATCCTCCAAGCCAACAGTCCTGCTCACAACTCAGAGGCAAATTTCTAATAATCTACTGTCTCTCTGCAGAAAGTATGTCCAAGAAAACAACACAGTTTTTAAAATTTGGGTTAAAAATGCCATTATAATAATTAAAAGACCACCGGGAAGATGATTGGAGTGGGACTTTAAAGTTAATGAGAAATTCTAAACTTTCAATAACTTGCAACAGCATATGGTAAATCCTTTTCTCTCTTTTCCTATAGGAGTATTAATAGCATGTTTCTTGGCCTATGCAACCAGGATGACCGCTAATCAGGCTATTTCATATGTACGTGCCAAAAGACCTAACTCTATCCAGACTAGAAGTCAGCTGCGTTGTGTCAGAGAGTTCGTCCAGTTCCTTGCCCCTTTGAGGACTGTGTTTTCCCAAGCTGAGCCTCGTTCCATCCCCGTTACCCTGTCCCAGTACCTAAACCGCCAAAGACACATGCTGCATGGTTACGAGCGGAAGGAGTTAAGGCATCTTCCAAAGATAGTCCAGCTTGTGTGCAGGCTGCTGGTTGACATAGCAGAGAATCGGCAAGTGATTGAGGAGGATATATTGGAGGCCCCTGATATTCAAGACATAGAAATGACTTTGAGTGTCATTGAGAAGATGGGTCCCGAGTTATATACACGGGAGCCACGGTTACCGGGATCGCCAATTTTACCGAGGCACTTTAACGAGCCGCCCATCTTCTACCACCGCAAAAGTCTGAGCTACAGTGACTCTGACTTGAGGCGGCTGAGCTCTCAGCTCAACCTCCTCACACAACCACTGACTTCTATCTCTAAATCTGAGACAAAGCTCCCCTCATGTTCAAGCCAAGGTCAGAGAGACTACCCATCAGATGTCTCCCACAGCTCAACGGGCTCTCTTTGGCAAGTCAAGAACCAGCAAAATGACGGGACCATAGTGCTCAAAAAACTAAAGAAGAAAGTAATCCAGCGTAGTGAGTCGGTGGGAAACAATCAACCCCCCAAAAAGGGTAGCATGTTGTCCAGGTGGAAGGCTGAGCAGAGGGAGGAGCGGGCTCTAAATGGGAAAAAATATCACGATAAAGAAGAGGAGCAATCTGAAGTTCCCTTCATCACCCTGCAATCAGAGCTATCGCTGGATGGCAGGAGGTTGCTGGTGGCACAGGCCCTGGCTGTGGACCTGTTTTTAGAGGGGCAAGAAGAGCACAAAAACAAAGTGCTTACCTGGCAGGTAACAGTTGCAATGACTTGATTTAGTGATTATACCATTGGATGTGAAGATAAAAATGCTGAACTGTGTGCAGGGAGAGCTGAACCAAGGCGGTGCATGGGAGAGACTGTGCATGGAGCGTGATCCCTTTGTCCTGACTGGGCTCATGTGGGCATGGCTGGAACAGCTGAAAGAGCCCGTCATCTCCATCCAAGATGCAGAAGCCATGAGCCCAAACGATTGTGATGCACAAACTGTGCTCAACAGCCTTGATCAGGTCGGAGGTTTCTCTATCCAGTTCTAGTTTTAACAAGCCAAATATGACATTCAGTTGTTTAAGCTTTTATCCTTACCGTCTTCATTCAGGCCCCCAAAGAAACAATAACCTGCATACTAAATTGCATGGCTCAAATGCTGACGATATCAAGAGAAGTTGAAGTGGCATTCCTGAATCGAACCATCAAGGCTTTCACTTGGGTAAATAATGCTGATTTTTTTTGTCTCTTTCCTTTTGATTAATATGTTTTAGGAGCTTGTAAATCTTTTTTTGACAGATGGATACTAACTCTGAAGATAGAAGACACGTATACATGTCAATGACTAAAACCCTGAAATGTGTGTTGGAACACATGAGGTCCTTGGTCATTGAGCAGGAGAAGCCACAAGAATCCCAATTAAAATGATCAAAACTGTTTTAGTGACTGTGGTGCACTGCAGACAGGAAACAAACAAATGTGCCTTTTTCAGTTCTTTATTGTACAAAAAGTAGCAACTGTTGATGTGAGTTTAAGATTCTCTAAAGTAGACTATAATCATCACAGCTGCCTGAGTTTTGTTTGACCATACTCAAGAATGACAGAAACACATTGAAGAACAGATTATTTTTTGAGAACCATTTTGCCTTAAACCCAAACACAAAAAAGTAAACAGCTTTTTCTGTAGGACCTAACAAGCATTTTCACTCAGTAAGTCTTTGCCTTGCTAATACCACAGATTTATGAGCAACATTTGTTTTTTTTTCTGTAAACATGAATGTACAGCGTTTATAAACATTTTGTGAAGATATATTAAAATTTTTCGTGGGGCTGGGATGCTCACAATGTAAAGGAGTATGCTTTCAGGACATCTTTGCCATCTACCCCTTCGACTGAGGCCACGATGGTGGAGTAGTCACAGGCCACATGAGTGAACCCTCTGAAAATATAAAACAAGATGTTAGTGGATGCGGCCTTGTTTAGATAAGTGGTAATCCTTGGTGTGTGTAGTTGGAAGTAGGGTTAGTCTAAATGTATCAACGGTTATTAACATGTCACATCACCGATTACCTGAACATTGCACGAGAGCCTCCCCGAAAGTAAAACTGACTCTCTAGAGTCACTCCATTGTCTCTGCTGTTCCTCCATGTTAGCACTCGTAAAGACACGTCCTGAGAAGCGGTAACGACACGAAAACTATCCTGCAATTTAAAAAAAAAAAACTTCTCACAGAGATGTCAAAAACAAAGTGTGAAGGAGAACATTTCTACACCTCAAATGACAAACAGCTCACCACACATATAGAGGAGATGGGCAGAATGTGATCTGAAAAGCTAGTGAGCAGGACTCCTTTCAGAGAGTACACCCACAGCTGCTGACCAGCTGCCAGCACAATGCAGTCACTGCTCTTGGCCTCTAAGAGGATCTGTGACTCGGATGAGAGCAGCGTCAAGAGGAAGGACTCCACTTGCTGGACTGGAATTAAATGCATCGTGAGAAGTTTAGGAAACATGACAAACGACAGTCAAACAGCCTCTGCAAGTGTTTTGCATGCAAGTCAATTAGCTACAAAAGTTTATGCTGTGGTTTCTGTGGACATTGTTCAAATGAAACTGTAATGAAATTGTACAAGGTGTTCTGAAAACTGCATTTGCCTTCCTTGATTATTGTTTTCTAACAGCCAGGGGAGGAGATCTGAAGGATCCTGATAGGTTATGATATTTTTTGAGCCTTACCATTGATCTCTGACGAGTACCTCATCTTTTTAATGCTGATATCGAATACAGTCAGGGCTTTGTTGTTTCTGAAGCTGCCACTTTGGTGGATGATGGCCAGCCTGGCAGGCAAACTAGGTAAAAAGACAGCAGCCTGGCATCCAGTGACTGGCAGAGACTGGCACTGAGGGTCTTCATCGTCAGAGGGAGAGGTCAAACGCACACTGGATATCACCTGGCAACACACCAAAGATAACCAAAGGACTGGTTTTACACAAAACAAGCAAATGTTTACTACTGTTGAATTCCTCATTTGTGCAAATGGTCTCCACTTAGGAGACACGCAGACATGCATTTAAACTGAAAATACCTTTGGAAATAAATCACTTCTATCCTTAGTTCCAGCTACAATCCATTTCTTGTCAGGTGAAGCTAAAAGTAAGTCGACTTTGAAGGAGTCACACACCACAACCCTGGATTTTGTGGTCAAAGTAAAACCAGTCAGTGTGTGTACTGATCCCTGACTGGTTCCAACCTAACAAACAAACAAAACATTTAATAGAGTCACTTTACTAAAGAAAAAATGCTTCAGAGTTATTTTTAAATCTGTACCCCAAAATGTTAAACAACTCACAGTCAAGAACCAATCGTTGTTTTTACTGTACTGCAGCAAAGTACAATGTGGAGATGACATAGAAAAAGAGCCTAACTCTTGACCAGTCTGGCCCTGCCAGGTCTTTATAAGACCATTCGAGTCGGATGTGATCACAACTTGATGCTGCTCCTCGCAGATAATCCCTGTCAAAGGACTCTGCACAGGTGTGCACCACAGAAGTTCACCCTGATAGAAGGAAATGATTAAAATCAGTAACCACATCATTTAATACTGAGCTTGTTTGACATTTATCTTTAAAATGAAAGTAGGAACTATCAAGAAAGTGCTATCTGAAACACATGATTAAAATGGAAGTACTAATTTGTTTTTCAATAACATGTGAGTAGAACTGTGTATTTTAGAACATAATTGTCATTCATTTAGATTCAAAAACAATGAAACACTGATAGCAGTTGCTGTCATCAGCAGTGAGGTCCTCAGACAAACGGCTGCATAAAGAAAAACAACAAGCAACACAAGCAATTTTAAAAGAAAAACACTGGGGGATACTGTCTAAAAATGGGCAATCTACATTTGAAACTGTTTATGTAGTAACTGTGTTGGGAAATGAACACAGTTTACCTTTTTGCATTCGAAACAGCCGCCATGGAGAAGGTAGGTGTGGATTTAATCCCTTGAAGCCTATTGATGTAAACCAGTTTGGTTCTGAAATGACCTTAATTTGTCGTCTACTTGAAAGCAAAAACTTTCTATTTCAAAGCTGGAAATAAAGTCAGGCTCCAAGCGGGGAACAGCTTGTGATTAGAAGCTGTTTTTCAGTCTTATTCTGCTCTGAATTCAATCACAGCAATTTAAATTGTGGAAATTGTTATTTTTTTAGAGAGTGATTCATTTGGATGGATCATAGGCAGGTACAATTTAAATATACAATTTAAATGATAACAAAAGCAGTGGAGACAGTTTTAGGATTTTTTTTTCTTCCTTCACAACCTCATACATGTGTGTTAACTCTGAGGGAAAACACACTTGTTACAGTTACATTAAAAATGCCTTCTGAGTGATGAAGTGATGCCAGACTGACATTTTGGATGTTCCACGCTCTGACTGTACCATCAGTCGAGGCACTGCAAACAGTGGCCTCCATGTTCCAGAGGTTTGGATTGTGGCTAGGGTTCCCATGCAGATACACCAGACCAACCACCTTGCCTGAAGGACAGGAAACGGGTAAAACACAGTTGAGGTGAGATTATGAAATCCAGCAAAGGGAGATTTCTGACCCAGATAGAGAAAAAACCACACCTGTGTGTCCACTTAGGCTTGTGCACCTGTAGCCTTTTGTCATGTTAGCCTCCAAGAAACTACGGCGTAGGAAATATTTTTTCCAGGAGCAAGTGTCATGTTCACTCCCCAGGGTTGCGAGGTTGCAGAAACTCCAGTGCTGCAGGCATATCCTCCTGAGATGAAGACAAATGTTTGTAGTTCTTTGACCTACTTTTGAGGCATTATTTTAAAACAAGATCAAGGTTTTTCCACATTGACAGAGTAAAGCTTCAGTGTATTTCAATCTGTGAAGGGCGCTGCAACCTGTAAAGCAAAAAGATCCATTTGGTCCATTCTCTTCCAGAACACAACGAGCGAGAGCTGAAAAACTCCACTTTATTGTTCCAACATTTACACTTTATTTATGTGTTTGTGGTTATTAAACCATTCATTTATTAAATGTAGCTTTCATACATTTGCAATGACTTAATTAGAACTGTGTTAATGTTTTATGTGTAACAAATTTGACTTATTTTACTTTTTGAAGTTCCTTTTCAAAATAAAAGACATCCTGTCAAATAGGGACTTCCTGATGCAGCAGATTCAGTGGAATTAAAAATGCAAGAAAATCAAACATGATACTATCTTTTATTATGACTATGTTGCGCCTTCATCATCTTTGTATTTTTTACCATAAAATTTAGAACATGACATGATAGGTGTAGAATCAAATTTTGAAATGAAATGAAACCTTTACCATCATTTTGCTTGTTTGTTAAAATCAAAACCTAAATGACCAAAACCTAATTAACTAAAACAAACTACAAACCTATTATTTATTTAAATTGTTAATATTTTTCTTTAAAGCCAAAGAGCCACAATGGTGGGATGAACGAGTCACATGTCTCCGGGGCCTCAAGTTGCAAAAACCCTGTCTTAGAGATATAAAGTATTGTTATTTAAAGTTGTCTTTTACCTTGCCTCTGCCAATTGCCTATTTTAATTTGACTTATTTCACTCCACAATTTTTGTGATTATATGCACATTTCCTAATAATGTTATACCTTAAATCCTCAAAACCTCACAATAAAACCATAGGAGACCTTGCCTTTAAAGCTGTCACTACTCATTTTAGGAATACCCTCTCTTTGTAGTTATGACAGAACGACTCCATCAAGTGTTTTGAGAGTCAGGTCTAGATATTTGTATCCAGAAGAGCTTTTAATTTATCAAATTTTGGCTTTTACTGCGATATATTTTGATTGGTGTGTGATATGACGACTTGTAATTTTGAGAGTTTTTACTATTTTGAAGCACATTCTGATTTTTAACTGAGAAGGGTACTATAGATATAAACATTTGCTTATTACTTACCCTGACTTTATTTGTACATGAATAAGAAAATAAAGTTTCAAAAAAGGAATTGTGAATGAAACTGCCATGTGTGTATACATGGTTGCCAAACCTAATTATTAGATTTAAAACAAGGTAATCCAGACTACAAATTGACAAAAGAAAAATGATAAATTGTGCAAGCGCCCCTGTGAGAGCACCTGAAATTAAAAACAGGTACTACCACTCCACCTTATAGGCCTATTCTAGTGGGGTTGGGAAAAAAAGGTGCAGGTAACTCACTTCCATAACCAGGAATTCTCCGCAGCGTCATGCCAGTCCTGGAATTAACACACACCTAGATTTAAACACATCTGTTTTCTCATGTCTTTTTTAACCACTTCCGCATTTCCGACACTCCTTATCCTTTACTTTCAGAGGCTTTACCTTACAAACGCTTGAAGCACTGATTAAATCTTCCTCGCTCAGATATGTAAAAATGTGTATGAGGCAGTCAGTGGTCACTTGTGGATGAGAAGAATCATCCATCGTGACTTCAGATTGTAGAAACTCCACCAGCCTCCTCCGGAGATGGACAGGACAGGAAGAGAAAAGGGGACAAACTGGTTTTGCTTTGAAGGACAAGCCCCACCCTGCCGCTAGATGTCGCTATTGTGACAAATTTCAGTGCAGAGACGCACAGAGGATTGAAGCAAAGTGCGTGACGCAAATAAATAATATTAACCAGAATAAAATTAGTAATTAAAGTTAAATTATATAAACTGTAATGTATGTTAATTATTATCCAGTTTGTCTCTATGGAATAAATTTCAACTTTAATGTTTCTGTAGTTACTTTGTTTTTTGTGGCACGTTTGGGTAGCGTAACTTAACTGTTGCGCTTTTAAAAAAAGGTTTATAAATAATTTTTGAAAAGTAAGATTGATAGTAGCTCTAATCAGTCAAGGTGAATTCAGAGGCTGCGTCTGCTTGTGTGCGCTGAGATTCAGCCCTGGCTGGATTCTTCGGCAGGGCCCCATGTCTGCCATGAACACGCCCCGCACAGATGAGCCAGATATATAACCCAAGACTTGTGAGCAGCAGAGGAACTGGGAGACAGATAATCACACTTGTTCACCCCAGAGGTTGCCTGTGACACCCTCGCAATGACAAGTGAGGGTGTTACAGGAAACATAATCAGGAAACACAGCATTAATTTTCATTGTTATACAGATGATACGCAGTTTAATTTATCCACCAAACCTGACCAGATTAACAATATAGTGAAACTGAAAGCCTGCATCAGAGACATCAAGACCTGGATGACATTTAATTACCTCCTCCTAAACCCAGAAAAAACTGAGGTCATTATACTAGGTCCTAAAAACCTCAGAGATGGAGTACTGTAACTCTTGCCCTGAAAGATCCTTAAGAAGTCTCCAGCTTGTTCAGAATGCAGCAAGCTAGATTGTTAGCAGGAACCAGCAGAAGAGATCACATCACTCCTGTGTTAGTTTCACTTCACTGGCTCCCAGTTGATTCTAGAATTAAGTTCAAGATCCTTCTGTTTACTTATAAGGCCTTATATGGTATGACCCCATCCTATGTCAAAGACCTCATAGTACCTTACCACCCCAAACAGAACAATTTGCTCACAAAATACAGGACTGCTTGTGGTTCCTAGAATTTCTAAAAGTACAGTTGGAGGTGGAGCGTTTAGCCACCAAGCTCCTGTCTTATGGAATAAGCTCCCAGCTCATGTAAGAGAGGCCGACTCAGTTTCTACATTCAATAGTTTGGCGTAAAACATTCTTCTTTGAACAGGCTTATTGCCAGACTAGCTAGTAATCCGAGAATATTTAACTCATTGTTAACATGTTTGAATTAAACTTAATAACAATTAGTTGTTAATAGACTGCTAGAAGTTTGAAGCTGGGGAAACTATGGTGCACTGGGGTTCTGTCCTCTATTCTTGTCTACTTCTACACTCTATTGCTAATCACTATTTATTTATCATTTAGTTCCCCAAGCCTCTGTTTGGTGCAGTGCGATTTATGTACTGTCCCTGTCTCCCACAATTCCAGTTGGCTCGTCCGTGCTCCTGTACCCGACCATATACTTCGTCTCTACTACTGCTCCTACACTTGGTTGTGAATCCTGCCTCTGGCTCGTCTCACACCCCTTGCCGCCCCCCAACTCCATCTGGATGAGGCCCATCTGCTGGACTATTTAAACATGTAGTTGTAGAGTGAGATAAGTTAATTCTTCTCTAAAAGTTCTGGTACATCGCCTGTCCATCCTGCCGGAGGATTGCTCCTTCATGTGGACACCCCTGAGGTTTCTTCTGTTTTTCCAGAATCCGGTAATTTTAAGAGTTTTTCTGTACTGCGAAGGGGGGTCTAAGGGCAGAGATGCCCAGTTTAGTCTGTTTTGTTGATTCAGTTTAGAATTTTCCTATTGAATTCTATGTATTCATGATCATTTTGATTTTGTTTACTTTACAATTACCGGTACGAAGCCCATTGAGACAACTGTTGTGATTTTGGGCTATATAAATAAAATTGAATTGAATTGAAGCCAAATATGAAATTCAGGTGTTTAAGCTTTTATCTTCACCGTCTTCATTCAGGGCCCTAAAGAAACAATAACCTGCATACTAAATTGCATGGTTCAAATGCTGACAATATCAAGAGAAGTTGAAGTGGCATTCCTGAATCGAACCATCAAGGCTTTCACTTGGGTAAATAATGTTGATGTTTAGTCTTCTTCTTTTGAGGAATTTGTTTTAGGAGCTTGTAAATCTTTTTTGACAGATGGATATGAACTCTGAAGATAGAAGACACGTATACATGTCAATGACTAAAACCCTGAAATGTGTGCTGGAACACATGAGGTGTTTGGTCATTGAGCAGGAGAAGCCACAAGAATCTCAATTAAAATGATCAAAACTGTTTTAGTGACTGTGGTGCACTGCAGACAGGAAACAAACAAATGTGCCTTTTTCAGTTCTTTATTGTACAAAAAGTAGCAACTGTTGATGTGAGTTTAAGAATCTCTAACTAACTTACTGACTATAGCCATCACTTTGGGACCTAACAAGCATTTTCACTCAGTAAGTCTTTGCCTTGCTAGTACCACAGATTTATAAGCAACATTTGTTTTTTTTTCTGTAAACATGAATGTACAGCGTTTATAAACATTTTGTGAAGAATATATAAAAAATTTTCGTGGGGCTGGGATGCTCACAATGTAAAGGAGTATGCTTTCAGGACATCTTTGCCATCTACCCCTTCGACTGAGGCCACGATGGTGGAGTAGTCACAGGCCACATGAGTGAACCCTCTGAAAATATAAAACAAGATGTTAGTGGACGCAGCCTTGTTTAGATAAGTGGTAATCCTTGGTGTGTGTTGTTGGAAGTAGGGTTAGTCTAAATGTATCAACGGTTATTAACATGTCACATCACGGATTACCTGGACATAGTATGAGAGCCTCCAAGCAAGTGGAATCGACTATCTAGAGTCACTCCATTGTCTCTGCTGTTCCTCCATGTTAGCACTCGTAAAGACAGGTCCTGAGAAGCGGTAACGACACGAAAACAATCCTGCAATTATAAAAACAAAAACTTCTCACAGATGTCAAAAACAAAGTGTGAAGGAGAACATTTCTACACCTCAAATGACAAACAGCTCACCACACATATAGAGGAGATGGGCAGAATGTGATCTGAAAAGCTAGTGAGCAGGACTCCTTTCAGAGAGTGCACCCACAGCTGCTGACCAGCTGCCAGCACAATGCAGTCACTGCTCTTGGCCTCTAAGAGGATCTGTGACTCGGATGAGAGCAGCGTCAAGGGGAAGGACTCCACTTGCTGGACTGGGATTAAATGCATCGTGAGAAGTTTAGGAAACATGACAAACGACAGTCAAACAGCCTCTGCAAGTGTTTTGCATGCAAGTCAATTAGCTACAAAAGTTTATGCTGTGGTTTCTGTGGACATTGTTCAAATGAAACTGTAATGAAATTGTACAAGTGTTCTGAAAACTGCATTTGCCTTCCTCAATTATTGTTTTCTAACAGCCAGGGGAGGAGATCTGAAGGATCCTGATAGGTTATGATATTTTTTGAGCCTTACCATTGATCTCTGACGAGTACCTCATCTTTTTAATGCTGATATCGAATACAGTCAGGGCTTTGTTGTTTCTGAAGCTGCCACTTTGGTGGATGATGGCCAGCCTGGCAGGCAAACTAGGTAAAAAGACAGCAGCCTGGCATCCAGTGACTGGCAGAGACTGGCACTGAGGGTCTTCATCGTCAGAGGGAGAGGTCAAACGCACACTGGATATCACCTGGCAACACACCAAAGATAACCAAAGGACTGGTTTTACACAAAACAAGCAAATGTTTACTACTGTTGAATTCCTCATTTGTGCAAATGGTCTCCACTTAGGAGACATGCAGACATGCATTTAAACTGAAAATACCTTTGGAAATAAATCACTACTGTCCTTAGTTCCAGCTACAATCCATTTCTTGTCAGGTGAAGCTAAAAGTAAGTCGACTTTGAAGGAGTCACACACCACAACCCTGGATTTTGTGGTCAAAGTAAAACCAGTCAGTGTGTGTACTGATCCCTGACTGGTTCCAACCTAACAAACAAACAAACAAAACATTTAATAGAGTCACTTTACTAAAGAAAAAATGCTTCAGAGTCATTTTTAAATCTGTACCCCAAAATGTTAAACAACTCACAGTCAAGAACCAATCGTTGTTTTTACTGTACTGCAGCAAAGTACAATGTGGAGATGACGTAGAAAAAGAGCCTAACTCTTGACCAGTCTGGCCCTGCCAGGTCTTTATAAGACCATTCGAGTCGGATGTGATCACAACTTGATGCTGCTCCTCGCAGATAATCCCTGTCAAAGGACTCTGCACAGGTGTGCACCACAGAAGTTCACCCTGATAGAAGGAAATGATCAAAATCAGTAACCACATCATTTAATACTGAGCTAGTTTGACATTTATCTTTAAAATGAAAGTAGGAACTATCAAGAAAGTGCTATCTGAAACACATGATTAAAATGGAAGTAGTAATTTGTTTTAAATAACATGTGAGTAGAACTTTGTATTTTAGAACATAATTGTCATTCATTTAGATTCAAAAACAATGAAACACTGATAGCAGTTGCTCTCATCAGCAGTGAGGTCCTCAGACAAACGGCTGCATAAAGAAAAACAACAAGCAACACAAGCAATTTTAAAAGAAAAAACACTGGGGGATACTGTCTAAAAATGGGCAATCTACATTTGAAACTGTTTATGTAGTAACTGTGTTGGGAAATGAACACAGTTTACCTTTTTGCATTCGAAACAGCCGCCATGGAGAAGGTAGGTGTGGATTTAATCCCTTGAAGCCTATTGATGACCTTAATTTGTCGTCTACTTGAAAGCAAAAACTTTCTATTTCAAAGCTGGAAATAAAGTCAGGCTCCAAGCGGGGAACAGCTTGTGATTAGAAGCTGTTTTTCAGTCTTATTCTGCTCTGAATTCAATCACAGCAATTTAAATTGTGGAAATTGTTATTTTTTTAGAGAGTGATTCATTTGGATGGATCATAGGCAGGTACAATTTAAATATACAATTTAAATGATAACAAAAGCAGTGGAGACAGTTTTAGGATTTTTTTTTTCCTTCCTTCACAACCTCATACATGTGTGTTAACTCTGAGGGAAAACACACTTATTACAGTCACATTAAAAATGCCTTCTGGGTGAGTGATGAAGTGATGCCAGACTGACATTTTGGATGTTCCACGCTCTGACTGTACCATCAGTCGAGGCACTGCAAACAGTGGCCTCCATGTTCCAGAGGTTTGGATTGTGGCTAGGGTTCCCATGCAGATACACCAGACCAACCACCTTGCCTGAAGGACAGGAAACGGGTAAAACGCAGTTGAGGTGAGATTATGAAATCCAGCAAAGGGAGATTTCTGACCCAGATAGAGAAAAAGCACACCTGTGTGTCCACTTAGGCTTGTGCACCTGTAGCCTTTAGTCATGTTAGCCTCCAAGAAACTACGGCGTAGGAAATATCTTTTCCAGGAGCGAGTGTCATGTTCACTCCCCAGGGCTGCGAGATTGCAGAAACTCCAGTGCTGCAGGCATATCCTCCTGAGATGAAGACAAATGTTTGTAGTTCTTTGACCTACTTTTGATGCATTATTTTAAAACAAGATCAAGGTTTTTCCACATTGACAGAGTAAAGCTTCAGTGTATTTCAATCTGTGAAGGGCGCTGCAACCTGTAAAGCAAAAAGATCCATTTGGTCCATTCTCTTCCAGAACACAACGAGCGAGAGCTGAAAACCTCCACTTTATTGTTCCAACATTTACACTTTATTTATGTGTTTGTGGTTATTAAACCATTCATTTATTAAATGTAGCTTTCATACATTTGCAATGACTTAATTAGAACTGTGTTAATGTTTTATGTGTAACAAATTTGACTTATTTTACTTTTTGAAGTTCCTTTTCAAAATAAAAGACATCCTGTCAAATAGGGACTTCCTGATGCAGCAGATTCAGTGGAATTAAAAATGCAAGAAAATCAAACATGATACTATCTTTTATTATGACTATGTTGCGCCTTCATCATCTTTGTATTTTTTACCATAAAATTCAGAACATGACATGATAGGTGTAGAATCAAATTTTGAAATGAAATGAAACCTTTACCATCATTTTGCTTGTTTGTTAAAATCAAAACCTAAATGACCAAAACCTAATTAACTAAAACAAACTACAAACCTATTATTTATTTAAATTGTTAATATTTTCTTTAAAGCCAAAGAGCCACAATGGAGGGATGAACGAGTCACATGTCTTGTTATTTAAAGTTGTCTTTTACCTTGCCTCTGCCAATTGCCTATTTTAATTTGACTTATTTCACTCCACAATTTTTGTGATTATATGCACATTTCCTAATAATGTTATACCTTAAATCCTCAAAACCTCACAATAAAACCATAGGAGACCTTGCCTTTAAAGCTGTCACTACTCATTTTAGGAATACCCTCTCTTTGTAGTTATGACAGAACGACTCCATCAAGTGTTTTGAGAGTCAGGTCTAGATATTTGTATCCAGAAGAGCTTTTAATTTATCAAATTTTGGCTTTTACTGCGATATGTTTTGATTGGTCTGTGATATGACGACTTGTAATTTTGAGAGTTTTTACTATTTTGAAGCACATTGTGATTTTTAACTGAGAAGGGTACTATAGATATAAACATTTGCTTATTACTTACCCTGACTTTATTTGTACATGAATAAGAAAATAAAGTTTCAAAAAAGGAATTGTGAATGAAACTGCCATGTGTGTATACATGGTTGCCAAACTTAATTATTAGACTTAAAACAAGTTAATCCAGACTACAAATTGACAAAAGAAAAATTATAAATTGTGCAAGCGCCCCTGTGAGAGCACCTGAAATTAAAAACAGGTACTACCACTCCTCCTTATAGGCCTATTCTAGTGGGGTTGGAAAAAAAAAGGTGCAGGTAACTCACTTCCATAACCAGGAATTCTCCGCAGCGTCATGCCAGTCCTGGAATTAACACACATCTAACACATCTGTTTTCTCATGTCTTTTTTAACCACTTCCGCATTTCCGACACTCCGTATCCTTTACTTTCAGAGGCTTTACCTTACAAACGCTTGAAGCACTGATTAAATCTTCCTCGCTCAGATATGTAAAAATGTGTATGAGGCAGTCAGTGGTCACTTGTGGATGAGAAGAATCATCCATCGTGTCTTCAGATTGTAGAAACTCCACCAGCCTCCTCCGGAGATGGACAGGACAGGAAGAGGAAAGGGGACAAACTGGTTTTGCTTTGAAGGACAAGCCCCACCCTGCCGCTAGATGTCGCCATTGTGACAAATTTCAGTGCAGAGACGCACAGAGGATTGAAGCAAAGTGCGTGACGCAAATAAATAATATTAACCAGAATAAAATTAGTAATTAAAGTTAAATTATATAAAACTGTAATGTATGTTAATTATTATCCTGTTTGTCTCTATGGAATAAATTTCAACTTTAATGTTTCTGTAGTTACTTTGTTTTTTGTGGCACGTTTGGGTAGCGTAACTTAACTGTTGCGCTTTTAAAAAAAGGTTTATAAATAATTTTTGAAAAGTAAGATTGATAGTAGCTCTAATCAGTCAAGGTGAATTCAGAGCCTGCGTCTGCTTGTGTGTGCGCTGAGATTCAGCCCTGGCTGGATTCTTCGGCAGGGCCCCATGTCTGCCATGAACACGCCCCGCACAGATGAGCCAGATATATAACCCAAGACTTGTGAGCAGCAGAGGAACTGGGAGACAGATAATCACACTTGTTCACCCCAGAGGTTGCCTGTGACACCCTCGCAATGACAAGTGAGGGTGTCACAGGAAACATAATCAGGAAACACAGCATTAATTTTCATTGTTATACAGATGATACGCAGTTTAATTTATCCACCAAACCTGACCCGATTAACAATATAGAGAAACTGAAAGCCTGCATCAGAGACATCAAGACCTGGATGACATTTAATTACCTCCTCCTAAACCCAGAAAAAACTGAGGTCATTATACTAGGTCCTAAAAACCTCAGAGATGGAGTACTGTAACTCTTGCCCTGAAAGTTCCTTAAGAAGTCTCCAGCTTGTTCAGAATGCAACAACTAGATTGTTAGCAGGAACCAGCAGAAGAGATCACATCACTCCTGTGTTAGTTTCACTTCAATGGCTCCCAGTTGATTCTAGAATTAAGTTCAAAATCCTTCTGTTTACTTATAAGGCCTTATATGGTATGACCCCATCCTATGTCAAAGACCTCATAGTACCTTACCACCCCAAACAGAACAATTTGCTCACAAAATACAGGACTGCTTGTGGTTCCTAGAATTTCTAAAAGTACAGTTGGAGGTAGAGCGTTTAGCCACCAAGCTCCTGTCTTATGGAATAAGCTCCCAGCTCATGTAAGAGAGGCCGACTCAGTTTCTACATTCATAGTTTGGCGTAAAACATTCTTCTTTGAACAGGCTTATTGCCAGACTAGCTAGTAATCCGAGAATATTTAACTCATTGTTAACATGTTTGAATTAAAATTAATAACAATTAGTTGTTAATAGACTGCTAGAAGTTTGAAGCTGGGGAAACTATGGTGCACTGGGGTTCTGTCCTCTATTCTTGTCTACTTCTACACTCTATTGCTAATCACTATTTATTTATCATTTAGTTCCCCAAGCCTCTGTTTGGTGCAGTGCGATTTATGTACTGCCCCTGTCTCCCACAATTCCAGTTGGCTCGTCCGTGCTCCTGTACCCGACCATATACTTCGTCTCTACTACTGCTCCTACACTTGGTTGTGAATCCTGCCTCTGGCTCGTCTCACACCCCTTGCCGCCCCCCAACTCCATCTGGATGAGGCCCATCTGCTGGACTATTTAAACATGTAGTTGTAGAGTGAGATAAGTTAATTCTTCTCTAAAAGTTCTGGTACATCGCCTGTCCATCCTGCCGGAGGATTGCTCCTTCATGTGGACACCCCTGAGGTTTCTTCTGTTTTTCCAGAATCCGGTAATTTTAAGAGTTTTTCTGTACTGCGAAGGAGGGTCTAAGGGCAGAGATGCCCAGTCTGTTTTGTTGATTCAGTTTAGAATTTTCCTATTGAATTCTATGTATTCATGATCATTTTGATTTTGTTTACTTTACAATTACCGGTACGAAGCCCATTGAGACAACTGTTGTGATTTTGGGCTATATAAATAAAATTGAATTGAATTGAAGCCAAATATGAAATTCAGGTGTTTAAGCTTTTATCTTCACCGTCTTCATTCAGGGCCCTAAAGAAACAATAACCTGCATACTAAATTGCATGGTTCAAATGCTGACAATATCAAGAGAAGTTGAAGTGGCATTCCTGAATCGAACCATCAAGGCTTTCACTTGGGTAAATAATGTTGATGTTTAGTCTTCTTCTTTTGAGGAATTTGTTTTAGGAGCTTGTAAATCTTTTTTTGACAGATGGATATGAACTCTGAAGATAGAAGACACGTATACATGTCAATGACTAAAACCCTGAAATGTGTGCTGGAACACATGAGGTGTTTGGTCATTGAGCAGGAGAAGCCACAAGAATCCCAATTAAAATGATCAAAACTGTTTTAGTGACTGTGGTGCACTGCAGACAGGAAACAAACAAATGTGCCTTTTTCAGTTCTTTATTGTACAAAAAGTAGCAACTGTTGATGTGAGTTTAAGAATCTCTAACTAACTTACTGACTATAGCCATCACTTTGGGACCTAACAAGCATTTTCACTCAGTAAGTCTTTGCCTTGTGACCACAGATTTATGAGCAACATTTGTTTTTTTTTCTGTAAACATGAATGTACAGCGTTTATAAACATTTTGTGAAGAATATATAAAAAATTTTCGTGGGGCTGGGATGCTCACAATGTAAAGGAGTATGCTTTCAGGACATCTTTGCCATCTACCCCTTCGACTGAGGCCACGATGGTGGAGTAGTCACAGGCCACATGAGTGAACCCTCTGAAAATATAAAACAAGATGTTAGTGGACGCAGCCTTGTTTAGATAAGTGGTAATCCTTGGTGTGTGTTGTTGGAAGTAGGGTTAGTCTAAATGTATCAACGGTTATTTACATGTCACATCACGGATTACCTGGACATAGTATGAGAGCCTCCAAGCAAGTGGAATCGACTATCTAGAGTCACTCCATTGTCTCTGCTGTTCCTCCATGTTAGCACTCGTAAAGACAGGTCCTGAGAAGCGGTAACGACACGAAAACTATCCTGCAATTATAAAAACAAAAACTTCTCACAGATGTCAAAAACAAAGTGTGAAGGAGAACATTTCTACACCTCAAATGACAAACAGCTCACCACACATATAGAGGAGATGGGCAGAATGTGATCTGAAAAGCTAGTGAGCAGGACTCCTTTCAGAGAGTACACCCACAGCTGCTGACCAGCTGCCAGCACAATGCAGTCACTGCTCTTGGCCTCTAAGAGGATCTGTGACTCGGATGAGAGCAGCGTCAAGGGGAAGGACTCCACTTGCTGGACTGGAATTAAATGCATCGTGAGAAGTTTAGGAAACATGACAAACGACAGTCAAACAGCCTCTGCAAGTGTTTTGCATGCAAGTCAATTAGCTACAAAAGTTTATGCTGTGGTTTCTGTGGACATTGTTCAAATGAAACTGTAATGAAATTGTACAAAAGTGTTCTGAAAACTGCATTTGCCTTCCTTGATTATTGTTTTCTAACAGACAGGGGAGGAGATCTGAAGGATCCTGATAGGTTATGATATTTTCGGAGCCTTACCATTGATCTCTGACGAGTACCTCATCTTTTTAATGCTGATATCGAATACAGTCAGGGCTTTATTGTTTCTGAAGCTGCCACTTTGGTGGATGATGGCCAGCCTGGCAGGCAAACTAGGTAAAAAGACAGCAGCCTGGCATCCAGTGACTGGCAGAGACTGGCACTGAGGGTCTTCATCGTCAGAGGGAGAGGTCAAACGCACACTGGATATCACCTGGCAACACACCAAAGATAACCAAAGGACTGGTTTTACACAAAACAAGCAAATGTTTACTACTGTTGAATTCCTCATTTGTGCAAATGGTCTCCACTTAGGAGACATGCAGACATGCATTTAAACTGAAAATACCTTTGGAAATAAATCACTACTGTCCTTAGTTCCAGCTACAACCCATTTCTTGTCAGGTGAAGCTAAAAGTAAGTCGACTTTGAAGGAGTCACACACCACAACCCTGGATTTTGTGGTCAAAGTAAAACCAGTCAGTGTGTGTACTGATCCCTGACTGGTTCCAACCTAACAAACAAACAAACAAAACATTTAATAGAGTCACTTTACTAAAGAAAAAATGCTTCAGAGTTAATTTTAAATCTGTACCCCAAAATGTTAAACAACTCACAGTCAAGAACCAATCGTTGTTTTTACTGTACTGCAGCAAAGTACAATGTGGAGATGACGTAGAAAAAGAGCCTAACTCTTGACCAGTCTGGCCCTGCCAGGTCTTTATAAGACCATTCGAGTCGGATGTGATCACAACTTGATGCTGCTCCTCGCAGATAATCCCTGTCAAAGGACTCTGCACAGGTGTGCACCACAGAAGTTCACCCTGATAGAAGGAAATGATCAAAATCAGTAACCACATCATTTAATACTGAGCTAGTTTGACATTTATCTTTGGATGGATCATGGGCATGTAAGATTTACATGTACAATTTAAATGATAACAAAAGCAGTGGAGACAGTTTTAGGAGTCATTTTTTTCTTCCTTCACAACCTCATACATGTGTGTTAACTCTGAGGGAAAACGCACTTGTTACAGTTACATTAAAAATGCCTTCTGAGTGATGAAGTGATGCCAGACTGACATTTCCGATGTTCCACGCTCTGACTGTACCATCAGTCGAGGCACTGCAAACAGTGGCCTCCATGTTCCAGAGGTTTGGATTGTGGCTAAAATTCCCATGCAGATACACCAGACCAACCACTTTGCCTGAAGGACAGGAAACGGGTAAAACGCAGTTGAGGTGAGATTATGAAATCCAGCAAAGGGAGATTTCTGACCCAGATAGAGAAAAAGCACACCTGTGTGTCCTCTTAGGCTCTTGCACGTGTAGCTACCCGTCTGACCTTTAGTCATGTTAGCCTCCAAGAAACTACGGCGTAGGAAATATCTTTTCCAGGAGCGAGTGTCATGTTCACTCCCCAGGGCTGCGAGGTTGCAGAAACTCCAGTGCTGCAGGCATATCCTCCTGAGATGAAGACAAATGTTTGTAGTTCTTTGACCTACTTTTGATGCAGTTATTTTAAAACAAGATCAAGGTTTTTCCACATTGACAGAGTAAAGCTTCAGTGTATTTCAATCTGTGAAGGGCGCTGCAACCTGTAAAGCAAAAAGATCCATTTGGTCCATTCTCTTCCAGAACACAACGAGCGAGAGCTGAAAACCTCCACTTTATTGTTCCAACATTTACACTTTATTTATGTGTTTGTGGTCATTAAGCCATTCATTTATTAGATGTAGCTTTCATACATTTGCAATGACTTAATTAGAACTGTGTTAATGTTTTATGTGTAACAAATTTGACTTATTTTACTTTTTGAAGTTCCTTTTCAAAATAAAAGACATCCTGTCAAATAGGGACTTCCTGATGCAGCAGATTCAGTGGAATTAAAAATGCAAGAAAATCAAACATGATACTATCTTTTATTATGACTATGTTGCGCCTTCATCATCTTTGTATTTTTTACCATAAAATTCAGAACATGACATGATAGGTGTAGAATCAAATTTTGAAATGAAATTAAACCTTTACCATCCTTTTGCTTGTTTGTTAAAATCAAAACCTAAATGACCAAAGCCTAATTAACTAAAACAAACTACAAATTTATTGTTTATTTAAATTGTTAATATTTTTCTTTAAAGCCAAAGAGCCACAATGCAGGGATGAAAGAGCCACATGTGGCTCTTGGGGCCTCAGGTTGCAAAAACCCTGTGTTAGAGATAGTGTTTTGGAATGAGAAACTGCATAGTGCTTCTGTTAGAAGTAGGTAAACACAACAAATATTTGTGTCAACCTTGTTATTATTTTGTGCAAATACTTACATGTAAATGGAAAAAACAAGTCCTTTGTTTACCATCTTTTTGAATTACTTTTCAGATATTTTCAAGTCTTAAACGTATTTCAAACATAAACAAAAAAAAAACTGTAATAGTTTATCAAAGTATTGCAAAACGTATTGTTATTTAAAGTTGTCTTTTACCTTGCCTCTGCTAATTGTCTATTTTAATTTGACTTATTTCACTCCACTATTTTTGCGATTATATGCCCATTTCCTAATGATATTATCCCCGTAATCCCAAAAACCTCACAGTAAAAACATGAAAGACCTTGCATTTACAGCAGCCACTACTCGTTATTGGAATGCCATCCCTTTGTAATTTGACAGAATGACTCCATCAAGTGTTTAAATGTCAGGTCTAGATGTAATTCATCCAAATTTGTCTTTTACTGTGATACGTTTGGTTTAGTCTGTGATATGAGAATGACGACTTGTAATTTTAAGAGTGTTTACTATTTTAAAGCACTGTGAATTTAACTGAGAAGGATTCTGTAGAAATAAAAAATATGCTTATACTTACCCTGACTTGATTAGTACACGAATAAGCTAATAAAGTTTTTTATTTTATTTTATTTTATTATTCTGTGCATGAAACTGCCATGTGCGTATATATGGTTGCCAAACTACCTTTAGAGATGTGTGTAAAAGAAACACAGGAGGGGGTTAATAATTAGACTGAAAACAAGATAATCCAGACAACATATTTTAGTTTAAAAAAAAATGTTGGTGCAAGTGCTTGTCAGCACATGAAATTAAAAACAGGTACTACCACTCCTCCTTATAGGCCTATTCGTGGGGTTGGGAAAAAAAAAAGTGCAGTTAACTCACCTCCATAACCAGGGAGTCTCCGCAACGTCATGCCAGTCCTGGAATTAACACACATCTAGATTAAACACATCTATTTTTCTCATGTCTTTTTAACCACTTCCGCATTTCCGACACTCCGTATCCTTTACTTTCAGAGGCTTTACCTTACAAACGCTTGAAGCACTGATTAAATCTTCCTCGCTCAGATATGTAAAAATGTGTATGAGGCAGTCAGTGGTCACTTGTGGATGAGAAGAATCATCCATCGTGTCTTCAGATTGTAGAAACTCCACCAGCTTCCAACGGAGACAGACAGATAGTACAGGAAGAGGAAAGGGACAAACTGGTTTTGCTTTGAAGGACAAGCCCCACCCTGCCGCTAGATGTCGCCATTGTAACATTTTCAGTGCAGAGACGCACAGAGGCTTGCAGCAAAGTGCGTAACACAAATAAATAATATTAACCAGAATAAAATCAGTGATTGAAAGTTAAATTATATAAAACTATTAGTTGAAACGCTGTAATGTATGTTAATTACCATCCAGTTTGTCTTTACGGATTAAATTGCAACTTTAATGCTTCTATAGTTACTTTGTGGGTTTTGTGGCACGTTTGGGAAGCTTAACTTGTCGTGCTTTGAAAAAGAAACACTACTTACATATCTTGGAAAATTAAGATTGATAGTAGCTCTAATCAGTCAAGGTGAATTCAGAGCCTGCGTCTGCTTGTGTGCGCTGAGATTCAGCCCTGGCTGGATTCTTCGGCAGGGCCCCATGTCTGCCATGAACACGCCCCGCACAGATGAGCCAGATATATAACCCAAGACTTGTGAGCAGCAGAGGAACTGGGAGACAGATAATCGCACTTGTTCACCCCAGAGGTTACCTGTGACACCCTCGCAATGACAAGAGGGCCCAGCATCTGGGGGCCACGCAAAGGGAGTTTGGATGATACCACAATCGGTATTTTATAAAGCCTGTCGGCAGTTTTTGGATGCTTTTCGCCACTTTCCTTTGGAGTTACCTGGGCTGTGATCCACCGGTGACCAGAGGCGAACTGAGTTATTAATCAGCACCACAGATCCGTGCATGAAACTGAGATCTGGGCCGCCATGAGTCGGAGAACACGAAGATGGATTTTAAGAGTTTTGCTTTGTTTGGGGATTGTTTATTTGAAAATTGGGTGAGCTGCGTTTGCTTTATTTCTACTATTCCACCCCCTACCCTCCTTGGATATTCCAAGTTGTTGGAGAGCTGCAGATTGTCATACTTTAGTTTTTCTAAAGCGGCAGTTGCTGTAGATTTCCTGAAAAGTTGGTTTCTAATTCAATGAGGGGGAATTAGAAACATGTTCATGCGTAAAAGTGGCTGCGTGCGTGCGCAATAAATCAACGCAGTGGTTTCCTTTAGTCAGAGCGCGTAGAGAGGAAAACTTCTGAGTTGATATCCTGAAAAGGTGTACCTGACGTGACCCCGAGTTAAGGTTTAAATCGGGGGTCACATTTTTAATAAAAACTACAATTGTAGTGTAAAAAGGATAAGATTTAGTTGATGGCTTTTTTATTTTTTATTTTACCCATCCATCTTTTATTGACAGAGGCTTCTCGTCGGTGGTGGCCCTAGGTGCGAGCATAATCTGTAACAGGATCCCGGGTTTGGCCCCCAGACAGCGGATTATCTGCCAGAGTCGCCCCGATGCCATTATCGTCATCGGAGAGGGAGCCCAAATGGGCATCAACGAGTGTCAGTTTCAGTTCAAACACGGGCGCTGGAACTGCTCCGCTCTCGGAGAAAGGACCGTCTTCGGAAAAGAGTTGAAAGTGGGTATGTTGCTGTCTGCTAAAGTTTGTTTACATTTGAAGAGTACTTTTAGTAAGCACAATTTATCAACAGATTATCTTAGATGAATTTATCTCATAGCAACTTCGTGTGTATTTTTGCAGATTCTCTTTTTTAAATAAAAATAAATCAAAATCTATCCAGCACCGGTTCCCCTTAGTTTGGAGCTGTCCTTCCAAAAGCAAAACAAACACAAAAAGTTTTTGCAAACTGAATTCAAAACACATCCTTAATTGTCCTTCATTATTGCACCTCTGGAAGTACATGCCTTAAGGAACCAGTGTCCTTTACATCAGGTGTAGTTTTGTTTCAGACTGCTGCATGAGCGGGACCCCTTTAGCCTGTTTAAAGGCATTTGAAGCCAGCATTGTAACAAAGCTCTCCTGAATGTTGGCAGCGTTTCCTTTCAGCCCGGCAGAGTCTCCGGAGGGACATTTTCTCTGGTCTTTATCCTGTGTAGTGATGGGTGCTCCCACTGTAAAGATGTAGATCTTACCACGGGTATAAGTTACAGTGGAAAATAGCCAAGAGGAAAGCAGGCCTTAAAAGTGGAAAGTTAAGGACTTAAAGGGATCCAAAACGATGGATAGATCACCTGCAGAGGATGCTGAAATTGTGCTTCGAGTTTTACAGCTTGGTTGTTGAAGCCGTGACAAAAGTGGATTCAAGCGTGGAGGATAACCTTTGCAGAAAAGCTCAACATTCTTCAAGAAGATACCTGATTTAGTTTTATATTCACATGGAATGAAAGCACCATTATTCATTCCTAAAATATTGATTTGAGTTCATTCTAAAGCTACATAATAAAACACACACACACACACAAATGCTTAATATACACAATTGTGAGTGGCTTGGAACAGCTGTTTGAGGCATTGTGGCCTGCTGCTGTTGGAAAATAGGATTATCTCTTCATGCTAATGAACTGAAAAGGAGAAAAAAAAGTGTTTGACAGCTCGCTCCTTTATGAATGCTTGGTTTTGGCCAATCAAAAGTTCTCGTTTCCATTTAAGCCGATGACTTGGACAGCCATGCCAAATAGATTGGTTGCACCGGTCAGATTAGAGCAGAAGGCCACTGGTTTTAAATGCACAGCATTGTTGATGCCCAGACCGAGGGGAGCTGTGTCATTTTGCTGTTTTTTTCCCCCCTGAAAAGCAAAGAAAGATAATTGTATAATGCTTGTGTGATGGGGAGCTTGCAGGTTGGAGATGTTGTTGATCTAAAAGTGTGCAGCTAACGTAGACTAATGTGGTTGAACATAAGAAGGTTTTTGAGCTCTTATTTACCCTTCAAAGGCTTCTCAATCTGCCATTTGCCATCAAACATCACAAACTCCTTTCTATGTCTTGTGGCAAACTTGTGTACTCAGAATTGTAGGGAAAAAAATCACCATTAACGACTATCCTCCTCTGACACACCTTTTTTCCTTTTTTGCCTTTGAGCCTTTAAGAGTCTGTAAAAATGTCTGCATAATTGATGCCTCAATATGGACTTTTTTTTTTTTTGAATAGCAAAGGCACTCATCCAAGATGTTTATCGGAAACGCTGCAGGTTTACATAGTAAAACCGGGTGGCAGGAAGAAGCACAAAGAAAGTATGATGTTTGTTTAAAACAAACAGTGACAAGAGGAGATTATTTACATACAGATATGACAGATTTTGCAATCGCCAGTTTCCTGTTTGCATGATAATGAATCAGAGATCTAAAAATTGAAGGATCCTGGTTGCAGGTTAGGTTTGGGATCTCACACTCAAAGCTAGAATGTGCTCAGTGTTTCTGTAACGTTTAGTCTTCATTCGGGATGGGGAACTTTTCTGTCGGCGAGTGAGATTAACCTTTACTTTTTTGCAGATATTTCTGTATGTGTAAATGATTTGTTCGGCTGGACTTGGGTACAGATAAGAAGGAAGATTCTGATGTCACTGCCTTATAAGTTTACACACAATGAAAGAAGTGGATCAATAGCCCTTCCTAACCAACAGCCCTCTTATTCATGCAGCTTTGTTGATTGTACTGTCAGCAGACATTTTGGTTCACAGGCAGGACAGTTTCCAGGTCAAATTTAAAAAAGAGCTGTCCTTGAGTGATGTGTTAGCAAGACTATGATGTAAAGACAAAATGTGTTAATCATTGACCTGTTTTGCCCATCGAAGATGCCCTCTTACAGATGTTTTCAAGTATTTTGCACAGAAAAAGGACACAAACTTTTTTTAAATTGTAAATTTCAACGTCCCTTGACTACCTTGACACTTGTTTCTGCTTCCCCAGGTAGCAAAGAGGCTGCGTTCACCTACGCCATCATAGCAGCAGGGGTGGCCCATGCCATTACAGCTGCTTGTACGCAGGGGAACCTGAGTGACTGCAGCTGTGACAAGGAAAAGCAGGGATTCTACAAAGGATGGAAATGGGGAGGCTGCTCAGCGGACATCCGCTATGGTCTAGGATTCTCCAAGGACTTTATAGATGCTCGAGAGGTCAAGCAAAACGCAAGGACGCTCATGAACCTCCACAATAACGAAGTGGGGCGCAAGGTAAGCAGTCAGAAAAAGGGTCGCGTTTGACCGGTGAGATCATGAGGTTTGGGGCAAACGACAAGCTAGAATGTTGCGCTGAAGGGATGGTTAAGTAGTCTCAGTAACTATTAACAGTCTCTGACATGCTTTGATGAGGGTGAGGCTTGCCAAACATTTAGAAACCGGGGCCAAGCTTAAACAAGAAGTAGAATAAAGGGCCGCTTTTAACAGAGACATTGAGTAAGTGGCAAAGCTTGATTCCAGCCCAGATCCAGGCACTGAAGACAGACTAACTTTGTAGAAAAAAAAAAGAGATTTTAGCCCAGACCCCTCATGATTTGCACTGCTGGGACAGGATACAGTTACCACTGGGACAATCTGCAACAACAGTTTCTCCAATCGGGACAATTCACATACGGGGATGATGTGTCTGCACATGCACTTTGAAGGGTGTTGACTTACTGTTTAATATATAAACTGGACCTTCAAGCTAAATCTTGCAAAGGTTTAAGGCAGACATTCCTGCTTTTATATTCAAACTCTTCAATATTTGCTAATGGACAAATAATCTATTAAAAAGTATTCAGAATAGACAGAAAACGTTAAATGCTAATTACCAAGAAAAAAGGGAAAACTGGTTTTGATGATTTTTCTTTTATTTATTTAGCAGAGAAAGCGTTAAAAGGGAGGGGCTTGTGAAAAACACAAGGAGCAGTCTGTTAACAGATACCCCTTTTCTTTCCATCTTTTCCAAAACAACCTGTTTCACACAACCGACACGTCTGACACAGTGTATGAAAAGCTTCCTCACACACAATTGTGAGGCGCAGATCGTTTTCAATGCACATTCAGGGCCAAGGTTTCAAAATGGACCTATCCGGACAGCTAAATTGCCTCCCAGGGAAAAAGACTGTCCTGGAGGAAAGAAACTTCGAGCAGTCTCACTTATTTATCCTTCCTTCTGCGCCTAAATAGACCCTCTGTTTTGATAGTCACCCCCCTCCTTTATTTATGCAAATCAAAAGCAGTGACATTGAGCAGGAGCAGCGTTCATGGTGCCCGGCTGGAAGACATGTGGACAATGGCCGTCACAAGTGTTGGTCACAGAACAATTGATGGATTAGGGAGCCGATGCCAAGGTTTTTATGAAGTGCTCTGCTTGGGGAAAAGTTCCTTTTTCTTTCTTCTTGTTCATATGTCTATACCCCCCCCCCCCCTTTTTTTTTTTTTTTTTTTTTACTGTACAGCGTTCCTGCCAAGATCACAGCCATAAATTTCTCACAAGCGGCTTTTGGAGACCATATCACGTACCAAGCTCCTGGCATTTTAGAAGAAACAAAAAAGCAAAAAGGAAATTGGAATTGACCTTGCCGCTAAAGAAAATTCCTGTGGCACTTCTCATTGTCATCAAGTCAGGGTTTAGTTGTAATCCTAGTCACTCGGCACCTTGTACAGTCACTCTTGACTTTTGTCGGTTGTGTGTGGTAACTGAACACACAGAGCCTGAAATCTGATACATGATTTTGGCTTCTGTGTATATGGTATCACACTGCTGTGTGTTGGGTCTAATCTTTAGCTGCGGTGAGCGAGTAAGTCACATTGTTTAATAAAACTCGTCAAAAAGGTTGTAGAATGAATTTAAATGATTTATTTAATACACAATTTAATTAGAAAAGGTTTGGAAGCAAAGTCAAGATTATATACTTTCAGTGTTTTTTGTTGTTTCAGTGTAACCAAGTTGTTTTCCTGTTCTTAGGTTCTAGAGAAGAACATGCGATTGGAATGCAAGTGTCATGGTGTCTCGGGCTCCTGCACAACCAAAACCTGCTGGACTACACTTCCCAAGTTCCGCGAGCTTGGCTACATTCTCAAGGAGAAATATGCCCAGGCAGTGCACGTGGAGCCAGTCAAAGCTAGCCGCAACAAGCGTCCAAAATTCCTAAAAATCAAGAAAACTTATTCTTACCAGAAGCCCTTGGATACTGACCTGGTCTATATAGACAAATCACCTAACTACTGTGAGGCAGACCATGTGACAGGGAGCCTGGGGACCAAGGGCAGAGTCTGCAACAAGACAATGGTGCAACATATCAGCGGTTGTGATTTGATGTGCTGCGGTCGAGGATACAACACACACCAGTACTCCCGGGTCTGGCAGTGTAACTGCAAGTTCCTGTGGTGCTGCTATGTCAAATGCAACACCTGCAGTGAGAGGACAGAGGTTTACACATGCAAATGAGAGTATTTATTGTGTGTGCATGAGATGATGTATGAGAGCGTTTTTGTGTGTTTTCATAGACATGTTTGGGAAAAAGGAAAAAAAAAGAAAAAGGCTGCTGTTGGAGCCTTTATTTTATATATAATGGACTGCTACTGTGCTGTTTGTGCTACAACCGGAAGATGGGCATCACCGTTCTTTTTGCACATAAAGCTCTTCACCCATCTTCTTGTGCCGTTGGGATGCAGCGCTGAGGCTGTGAGACGAAAGGAAAACTGCAGGCTTGCATATGGATCCTACACAAAGGAAGACTTTAACTCCATGGATTTTGCCAAGTGAAATGAAAAATGTGTGTGTGTGTGGGGGGGGTGAGACGATGGGCAAGACATACTTCTTCTCTCAACACCTGTGCACAAATTAAATGACACAGCCATTTGAAATATTTAACAAACTATGTAGAAAGGAAGAATTATTAATATTAATTTATTACGTAAAGAACTACTGATTTTTGTGCTTTACTGATAAGAGATAGCTATGTTTCATAATTTTGTAGTTTATTAAAACAAACATGTCCATGGTTAAAACACTGGATTTGTATCTGTCTGGATAATATGAAACATTGTAGTAAATATATTGTTCCAGGGGGATCTACTGTAAGGTACTGAAATCCACTTTTATGTCTTGTCAAAGCCTTTTTTCTCCTTTGTTTGCTGCTAGTCTAGAAAACTCCACACATTGAAGTCGAAGGCTTAAAAGCTGACTCCCTTGAGTGGCAAGGCCTACTTCAAGCTCATTTAACTGGATTTTGTCTGATCAAAAACACAGACACAGCTTCCACATTTGGTTTATTATTAAATAATAGAGTATATATTTGTAAAATCTTATTTTTATATGATGTTTTATTTATATCTTCTTTTTTTTTGCATGTTTAGTGTCACATATTGACACTGAGGTGAGTTTTTAAATCCCTGTGAAAAAAAATCACTACGTATGTAAATTGGCCCAGCTGTCACTGCCAGAGTTGTATATTTTATGAGGTAGAGACTGTTCATGTGTCTTTTGTGTTCAAATCTTTGTTTTTACTGCATTTCATGACCACTACTGGTGAAATACAGACACAGAATAACACCTAACAAGAGATTTTTTGCCTTATTGTCTCATTGGATATTATTTTTTACATTTGAAAAAAAAAAAATCAAAGAAATCAAGAAGTAACAGATAAGGAAAGTTATTTTTTTGCCAGTTGTACAAAGATGCAAGGCATTTTTTAGGATTCATAAGATTTTCTCTTAGTAATATAATCCAACGTTGAAATAAAATTTATATATTTTTTTATAAAAAAGTGTGACAGCAGACACTGACTTTTAGATTTTAAGTCCCACTTTAATCATCTTTTTATTAATTTTTTCAAATCATTCCCAGTGGTCTTTTAATTATGATTATGCTGTTTCTAGCCAAAATACAAAACAAAACAAAAACTGTTCTGGGAAATAGTTTCTGCATAGCAGCAGTAGTTTATTAGAAATTTGCCTCTTAGTTGTGGGTGGAACTGTTGGTATGAACTAAGCCCCATTACGCTAGCTTATAACCCCAACCTAACATTACTAGCGCAACTCAAATGGCGAACAATATTGGATCGATCCAGCAGTACAGTTTGGATACCAGCTCAGACGGGGAAAACAAAAACATAAATGGATGTAGTCATCTAAAAGTGGATGCATCAGAATGGAGCGAAGCAGGAAGCTTGTGGCTGGCTGATTGTAGTAAACACGTCACAACTGCAAGTTAATTCAAGCTGCATTTTTTTTGCCTGCTCCTGGTTCACAGTGATTTGAATAACGAGATACTCAGAAACGCAATTTTCAGGTGAATTTTCTTTGTCCCCCATCATAAGGACAAGAATATGTTAAAAACATGCTTTTCATTGGAGTGGGTCTTTAAATTAGTTCTTAGGCTAATAGGTTAATATAGTTTAGAGAGAAACTACAATAAAAAAAGTAATAGCAACTATTGTACATTAAGCATCAAAATAAATGTGCTTCAAAGATGTATTTTTACCATGTACATAGATACGCCTTGAGAGGACAAGTCCAATGTGTGAAATGTCTAGCTAAAAGAGAGACGTTCTTTGAGAGGGGAAAGTTATTCAGTCTTAATTGAGGACCCATCGTGCAGACTGGGAAGCGGCTGTGTGAAAGGGAGAAAAGGGTTTGTGCTCTAATAGCAGGGTACCCTTGTAATTGATGAGGCTGGTTGGGTAGACGTGTCACGCTGATGACTTGCTCAGTTGGGGGAGTGGAAGTTGTCAGGTGATAGATGACTCGCACATCTGCTTCATTCACTCCTGAGCCACTAGTTGCTACAACAACTCCTGTGCAGCAGAGAAAATGCAGGGCGGTCTCCAAGAGAGGCCGGCCGACGTGTCAGGAAAATGTTAACGACGCTAAAGCCCACAGTCGTTACAGATTCCACTCTCATCGGCCTGGAAGTGGAGCAAGCAGACGGCCCTGAAGGTGTTGATGGAGAAGCTGCTCCCAACAATCTCCTGAAACTTGTAAAGTTTTCACCTGTATTTTACATATTTGTTATCTGTAAAAAAAAAAAAATACAGCTTCTCTGTGGAAAAAAATGTGGGAAACCAAAACTGTTGGTTTAACTAACAAAACACAAGCTTTACTGTGTGTCGGGGGGGAAAGAGAGGAAAAAAGTGGATAAAAAAACTAAAATAGTGGCTTGTCTGTTTGACACAAGCTTTCAGCTTTTGTAATGTTGATACAAAAGATTTCTATAAGAGCAGGCAGCAGCTAGAAAAGATCTAGTTAAAACCAAACTGGGCTTCTGTGTGCAGAACTTTGCATTATCTCATGAACAATACACTTGCATCCTCAACTCTTTCAGGTCCCCCTCCCTATTTTATCTGCAGAAATCCAACATTTGAATGACAGCAGCAAAGACCCACCTTTGAATGGCTGAAGTTAAAAGCTGACGCCAAGTTCCACCATTGCAGATTAATCATTAAATTCTAAACCATTAAATCAATTTTTTAAGGCATGATGTAGGGTTTTTATTCCCAGCAGCTTTGCCAGGTAATCCACCTGTGCTGTTTGTCTGCCAGGTGTACAGCAGAGACCAGAGTCTTTTCATCCCAGCTCAGCATCAACCCCAAACGCCCCTCACTTTGATTCTCTTATTGATATTTTGTCAGAAACCTTGCAGGATCACCAGAAGGCTGATTATGATCTTAGCTGTGTTTCTTCATAAACAGTTCCAGGCCCATGTTCAAATGTCCTGGGTTCTAATATCCATGTTGTGCTGACGTGTGATGGCGTTGCCCTTTGGAGTTTTGTTTATGAACACACAAAAACATACAGATCCTGGCTCCATCACCTGCAGTGGTTGGGAGGCTGTGGTGGCTGCAGATTTATGGTTGCCAGTTGGGATTGCTCCCTTTTGTTATTGCTGGAGGTTTGCCATGGCTTACCTACCTGCTCCCATGACCTCTTACATCAGAGACGCCCAGCTCTGAGCTGCAGCCAGCAATTAGCGTCAAAGCCGACAATGACTCTTTTAAACAGATTTAAGCAAGACGCGTCCTGCTCTGTTTTATCATTAGATCTGCCTTAATGGCATGAGCGATCAGATTTATAGCTGAAATAAAGTAATGATGTGCTCATTTTTAGGAGTTTCTGAGTCATATGCTAATCATACACCAAACTGCAAATCTAAATAAATACAACGCTGAAAATCCCACCTGCAAAGAAGAACTCTGTTTTACCTGGAAAGAATTGTTAAATGGTTAATCCTTCAAGGCTTTCAGTATGGCACAATATTTCACTCAAGCAAGTGAACAAGAATAAAGACAATAATTTGAAGGAGGAGGAGGAGGAGCCAGAAAATATGCTATCCAGTCTGTTTCTCCCATTCGCACACTCCGGCCATAAATCTTCTGACACATGATTTTGTCAGTCATACTTTTGTTTTTCTTCTGGTTGAGACATGCACAAGCACCTGAGCGCTGCACACTAAATTGCAGAGCACAAGGTTGTCTTTATGTGATTCCAGAGATACTGTAAGGGTACAGAGCTCATTCATGCACTCTTTTAACCGCGTGCTCTTTGAGACCGGGCGATGAAAGCTAGAGATAGACGACAATATCCACTCCTCACAAGAGAGCTTCACTACTTTTTGGTCCTGACAGGGTCTATCTGACTTCCCATGGTCTATCTGATTTTACAGGTAAACATATGGTCAAATAGCCGCAGGGTATTGTCAGGTGCATTAAGGTAAGAACAGACTGAATAAGCTCAAAGGGGGAATTTTGACAGAGCCGTTTACGGTGATTCATGTCGGCATTCCAGCCTGCTTAACCTGCCTTAAAAGGCTTTCGAAATATTAAAATAAAAAAGAGTAATGCATCTGAGAAATGGTGCAACTTGGAAAAAGCTTGTTAAAAAACACCATTAATGGCGTGCTGCAGTGTATCTTTGCACAATCTGGGTCCCCCATAAGATACTTTTCTTGTTTTTGGAGAAGTTTGGCGGCAGAATATGGAGGGCCCTCATATCTACCTGACACACACACATGCAGACACACACATGAACATTTAAATATATCACCTGAGCCAAGCTTACAGTAATCCCTGGATGTCTCCGTCCTCCGATCACGGGATGTTTTGAGCAAAAACACCAAACTCACTACAACCCTTTAAGACTTGGAGACGCTTAGGAATATCAAAGACCAGAGTCATATGCCTGTCAGCCGCTCCATACTTTCCATGACAGCTCCTATTCGACCTTTTAAATGAGAAGGTAGCAGCATTTGCTGCATTTGATTAGTTCATTCATATAGGGAAAAGTAGCATCCATTGCTCTGAAGAAAGCCAAGAAGGACATTTGCATATCAGTTTATCTGCCAGCGTACAATTCTTACTCTCCTTTCAACTGTCAACTTAGTAAAAGGTGCACGAACAAGTTACTGGGAAGAAAACATTCTGCGTGTGCTTCACCTGTGGTGTCATAACTTCCAGGCTCATGACTCGCGCTTGAGTTCAGAGGGAGTTGCAGTGAATTCTCTCCTAGCATCTTGTGGCCTGTTCAGACTTGCACCTAAATGTATCATTGCAGAAAGCCATGAAACAATTTGAGCTGATGCTGCCAGTTTAAATAACTAAACAGTGTGGTCAGAGCTATTATATCATTAATCTTCTACCTCTCTCCCCTTATGCTTTGCCAAGATCTAGAAACACCCTCACCATCAACTGAAATGAGTAAGAAGATAGCTGAAAGTACTTCTTTTGATATGTATCCCACAATGCAGGTGACAAAGAGGTTTGAAGTCTGCGCTACAGAGCTTTTCATTCAACTTATCTTCATTTCATTCCTTGCTGCTGGATTGAAATGCATGTTTCACGCAAGCATTTGAAAGGAAAAGAATTTTCTACGACAGCACTTGCTCGCATCAAAACAGCTCTTATGTGCGTATAGGTCAAACTCAGCGTATAATGCACTGATGTCATGAACTGTAATAACCATTTGTAAAGGGGGTTTTATGTCCGTGGTTCCCTGTAAATAACAGCCAGTGTTGGCTGTAAACAAGCCTGCTCTCTGACGTGTGATGTCTCAGGTCATTTGCTCATTCTTCCAGACAAAACATTTTCCTTTTGTCGACTTTGCGCTCACACCACATTGCCATCAAGATCCAAATCTTTTTAACAGAAGAAGAAGGAGAAAAGCTGAATTGACAAGAGGTAGTAAAGTGCACAGTGACCTCGGAGTCGCGCAGGTCGTGCAAGTGACAGTGGTGGATGAGGCTGTGACAGTGGTAGATGATCCTACAGTTCAGCACAGGGTCATAGGTTTGTCTGTAGGGCGGGAGAACACAGCTGGAAGCTCTGCACTGAGGTCAGCTTCAGTGATGGTAATGAGATAAAGAATAGAACAAAAGAGAGACAGAGAAATTGATCTGTGAAAAGGAGCTCACTTTCACCCATCTTCAGTCACTTTAAATAGCCTTTTTGTACATACAGTACATTGATTTATGAGTATTGCAGTGTTATATTGTTGCTGGATTCATAAAGGAAAGCTCAATGGACTTTTTCACTGGTTCATTGTGACAAACTGGAGTCTTGTGAAATCTAGCGTAACAACAAGACATTGACAAACACCCTAAAGCGTTCAGGTAGGAAGTGTTTGATGCTATGCTGTCATGTAGCCAAAAAAAATCAAGAAAACACACACATAAAAAAAAACTAATCTTTTACTGTCACTGGTTTGGTCATGTGTCGATGAAACCCGTGCTTCGAGTGCATCCTTTCCACCAAAAAGATGCCAAACAATACGATCATGACTAAGATCTGATGTCACCTCCAAAGCAGCAGCAATGCAAGTTGGCACCAATTCCACAGTGATCATTTCCATCATAAATCAGCGCTCTTCAAAAGGAGAGGTGTCTGGTGATGGAAAGAGCATTCCACACAGAGTCAAGTCTGCTGCCGTGACGGGAACTCACATAAATAAAGTGCAAACTTTTTTTCTTTTCTTTTTTTTTTCTTTGGTTGAAGACTTCTCCTGAGAAAATACCTGACGAGGAAAGGGAGGACAGATTATAAGACAGGTTTTCTTCGAAAAACAAGTGTTCTTGATCTCAGAGTAAGGTGACGAAAATGTAAACAAGCATTTTAGCGTTCTTTCTTGTTGTTGTTGTCCATAAAAATGTTGAAGATTTTTCATGGTACAACTAAATCTGCCCTGGACATTTTACATTTTGGACAAATGAGGCTTAATCTACATTTGTTATGTTTTGCTGCCTTAGGAAATCCCTTGTAGTCCTTTTTGACACACTGACAGCTTGCACCGGAGATCTCACAGCCACTGTGAGCCTTGAACAGGAAAAATTGATCATACAGAAAAGACAGATTTAAGACTGGGGACTATTGCACAACCAAAAATCTTTCAACGTTAACATGCAATGACAGATTTATTGGCCACCTGGGGGCAGTGAAAACACAAAACTTTGGTTTGAGGGACTTGTCAACTGCTGCTTATTTGTCCATTCCAACATTCTGAGGGTTCAGTAATGATTAATTTGGACTTGAAATTCAGCAAGTCTGGTGTGAATCTACCTGCATATGATTTCAAAGTGAAACAACTTCATCCATTGAATATAATTACAGCATTTGTCTGTGGTTTTGCTCCTGTTATATCACTATCAATTTTTTTCTTGAATTGATTCAGGGGTTGACAGAACCATGAAGAAACTCAGAAACAAGTCCTTGAGCTTTAACTTGCGATGTCTGCATCCCTGCCCGATCACCTGATGTGAGAAACTCACTGAGTTCATTAAGCACTTGTGCTGCAGCATTTAAGGATGCAGCTGATGTAAAGCCGAGAGCACTCACTGTGTAAACCGCTTCCTAATGGATGACCTGTTCAGTAAACAGAATGTGCTGCAGAGGAGAGTAACTTTTAAAGGCAGAGTGCAAACAACCCAAACAAGATGGGGAAAAACAGACAGTTGCTATTTTTTGTAATTAGTTTAGATCTGAATATTTAGCAATAACATATCAAACAGGTTTTGGAAAAGCTCCCTAGGACACAATGGTTTACCGGTATATAGACTTATGTGTAGTGTGTAAAGGGAAAAAGTGTTCTCTTGGTTAACCTGGAGCTTTATTATGATTATCATGGGTTCAAAGTGTGGTGCACGGCAAATTCTTCTTTAATAAAAGCACTACAATTGATGGCACACATCTCATAACTGTTAAGCTATATTCATACTGCCCTTGGCAAAGCACGTTTAAGCAACTACTTCCAATGAAAAGTCTATGGTAATGCACGTAAATGTGAGTTTCAGGCTTCCTTGTTAAGAACTCTCGAGATCATGTGTAGCTACGCAAGTTTCTACAACCCTTTTCTGGCTCTATGTACAAAACAGGCAGCCACTGAAAATGCATTGACAGTAAAATTAGTAAGAACTTTGACCAGTTAGGGACTCGGATTTGGTAGTGACGGAAGTGCCAACCAAATATCGATCACATAAATAGTTGTGGTGTCATGGCCTGTCAGCTACTCCCTCCTCCCCCCTCCTTCCTGGGTTGATTGCGACCAGCTGGATCCACTTACCTCATCTACTCCTGCCTTCATAAACTCCTCCTGGATCATCAGCCGGTGCCAGTTCGTTGTTCCTCCTATGGTGCATAGTCTGGTCAGCTCATGTTTACGTCTCACGTCTCTTTGCCTCATGCTCATGGTTTTCTCTCGCTCTGCCTCAGGACACAAAACCTATTGGATCCTCACCTGGTCGCTTTCCTCCAACGCTGCTGTCACGCCGCCTCAAGAAACCTCCAGCCAGCCGCCTCTGCTCGTTTGGGTTCAAGCCTCGCCTCCGCTGCAGAACCACCTCAAGGAATTTCCACCTCAAGAAACCTCCAGCCAGCCGCCTCTGCTCGTTTGGGTTCAAGCCTCGCCTCCGCTGCAGAACCACCTCAAGGAATTTCCACCCCAAGATACCTCCAGCCTGCACCCGCTCTCTACCTAGGGAAAAGCCTGTCAAGTTTCAGCCAAATTAAATTCTCTTCTAACTTACCGTTGAGTCCGAGCCTCTTTCCGGGTTTCAGCTTCTGGGTCATTCCGAACTCACGTCTGGATCATGACAGAACGAACTGGCCAAACGCCTGACCCAGCTGACCCGGAAGGGCTTCGTCATGCCGTTGCCTTCCAAGGTAACCTGTTATATTGCCAAGCCGATGCTCTTACGCAAATGTCTTCTGCCCAGCAGGAATTATTCCGCCGTCTCGACGGCATAACGCAATCTCTTATGGAACTGACCGGCCAAGCTACTAACCCCGCCACCGGAGCTTCCTCCGCTGCTTCCGGCAACAATGACACTTCCGTTTCCCCTTTCACCCCGGAAAACGTCCGTCTACAGCCGGAACCTTTTTTCGGGGATGTTTCTGCCTGTGGAGGGTTCCTATTACAATGTGACCTGATTTTCCAGCAAGCCCCCAGGTATTATCAAACCGACCACGCTCGCATCTCACTAATAGTAAACTCTCTCCGCAGTAAGGCGTTACAATGGGCTCAAGCTTTCCTGGCCTCCCATCCCATCACGCATCTCCCTTTCGAACGCTTCCTGGGAGAATTCCGCCTCGTCTTCGACCAACCTCGAAAGCAGGAAGAAGCCACCCGGCGGTTGCTAAGTCTCAAACAAGGTAACCGTCCGGTAAGCGAACACCTAATAGACTTTCGGATTCTTGCTGTCGAGGCTGGATGGCCGGATCCCGCGCTCAAAGGAATTTTTTACCAGTCTTTGAACGAACGCATTAAGGATCATCTTTGCACCCAGCCAGAAGCAGACACCTTCGAAGAACTCGTCACGGCCGCCCTGCGGTCGGACTTCCGCCTCCGTGAACGCCAAGCTGAGCAAAAATGTAAGCCTCCACCATCTTTTGTCAATCCCGTTCGCCAATTGCCTCAGACGGCTTCTGCAACCCCAGCTTTACTTCCCGTTAAACCTGAGGAACCCATGCAAATTGGTCACTCCAAGCTCTCTCTAGAGGAGAGAAAGAAGCGTCGTGAGGAGGGTTTATGTTTTTACTGCGGGCAGGCGGGTCATCAGGTTTCACAATGCGTGGTTCGTTTAAACCCCAGATCCCCCCGTTAAGTGACAGGCCACGGGGGGAGAATTCTGAAACTTCTCAAGTTCCCAAGTTTCTGTTTGTTCCTGTCAAAGTCTGTAATCAGAACAAATTTTTGGATTCTCAAGCTCTTATTGACTCAGGGGCCGAACATAGTTTAATAGACCAAAGCCTCGTTCATGAACTTTCTCTTCCCGTTGAAGTCCTCGACTACACTGTTAATGCTGCTGGTCTGGGGGGGAAACCTCTTTCCCGCATCACTAAACGCACCGGTCCGGTTCTCGTCATTACCTCCGGTAACCACCGGGAGTACCATCACTTTTTCATCACTCAATGTCCCCAGACGCCTTTAATTTTCGGGTTTTCTTGGCTCCAAAAGCACAATCCCTGCTTGGATTGGGGGTCGTCCCGCATTTCCAACTGGAGCACTTTCTGCATGGCTAATTGTCTGCAGTCGGCGGTCCCCCACACCAAATTACCTGACTCTGGTTCGGATAAAGACATCGATCTGACTAATATACCCTCCTGCTATCATGACCTGCGTTCCGTTTTCAGTAAATCCAGGGCTAGTGCTTTACCCCCTCATCGACCGTACGACTGCGCCATAGAATTACTAAATGCAGCTCCTCTTCCTAAGAGTAAACTGTACAATCTTTCCGGTCCTGAAAGAATTTCCATGGAGGCCTATATTCAGGAGGCTCTCTCCCTGGGTCATATACGTCCTTCCTCTTCTCCAGTCGCTGCCGGGTTTTTCTTTGTGGAGAAGAAGGATAAGACGTTGCGTCCATGCATTGACTTTCGTGAGTTGAATCAGATAACGGTCAAGGATAAATACTCCCTTCCTTTATTAGATTCCGTTTTCAACTCGGTCCAACACGCCAAAATCTTTTCCAAACTTGATCTCAGGAACGCTTACCACCTGGTACGCATGCGCGAAGGTGACGAGTGGAAAACGGCATTCAACACCCCGTTAGGCCATTTCGAATATTTAGTGATGCCTTTTGGGCTTACCAACGCCCCCGCAGTGTTCCAACGTTTGGTGAACGACGTTCTCCGTGACTTTCTAAATCGCTTCGTCTTTGTGTATCTGGATGACATTCTGGTTTTTTCCTCCAACGAAATGCAACACGAACATCATGTTCGCCTCGTCCTTGAACGACTTCTCGCCAATCAGTTGTTTGTCAAAGCTGAAAAGTGTGCGTTCCATGTGCCCTCCGTCCCTTTCTTAGGTTATATTATCGAGGCTGGCAATATCCGCCCTGACCCCGCCAAGATCGAGGCAGTCGTTCAATGGGAAATCCCTCAATCTCGCAAAAAGCTCCAACAATTCCTGGGGTTTTCCAACTTCTATCGTCGTTTCATAAGTAATTACAGCAGTATAGCCGCCCCACTCACGCAACTCACTTCCACCCATCGCCCCTTCATTTGGAACTCTGCTGCCGATGCCGCCTTCAAGCGCCTAAAGACTCTGTTTGTTTCAGCCCCCATCCTCATCCAACCCGACGTGGCCAAGCAATTCGTGGTGGAGGTCGACGCTTCAGACTCGGGGGTGGGCGCGGTTTTGTCCCAACGCGAGGACGGGACGGGTAAACTGAAGCCCTGTGCTTTCTTCTCTCGCAAACTGAGCCCCGCCGAGAGGAACTATGATGTCGGCAATCGCGAGTTGCTCGCCATCAAGCTCGCATTGGAAGAATGGCATCACTGGCTGGAGGGGGCGGAACAGCAATTTATTGTTTGGACTGATCACAAGAACTTAGCTTACTTACGCAGCGCGAAACGGCTCAACTCCCGCCAAGCCAGGTGGTGTCTATTCTTCGATAGGTTCAACTTCGCCATCACCTATCGCCCAGGCAGCAGGAACGTTAAACCTGACACCCTCTCACGCAAATACTCCAGTTCTGACGAAAACTCCGTCTCGACCATTCTACCCTCGACCTGTTTCATTGGCAACCTCACATGGGAAATAGAGAACAAAGTCCAGCAGGCCCAGAGCGAAATCCCGGCCGACGCTACTTACCCCCCTGGTACCCTCTACGTCCCTGACTCGCTCCGGTCCGAGGTTCTCACCTGGGGACATACCTCTCGTCTGGCCTGCCACGGAGGTGTTTATCGGACTATTCGCCTCCTGAAACGGCGGTTCTTTTGGCCGACCTTAGAACGTGACGTCAGGGAATACATTGCCGCCTGCAGCACTTGTGCTCGCTCTAAGACTTCCAACCGGCCTCCCTCTGGTCACCTGTTGCCGTTGCCCATCCCTGGCCGTCCCTGGTCCCATTTTGCCGTGGACTTCATCACGGGACTCCCTCCTTCTCATGGACACACGGTCATTCTGACGGTCATAGACCGGTTCTCCAAGTCAGCTCAGTTTATTCCCCTTCCACAATTGCCCACGGCCACTGAGACCGCCGACGCTCTGGTCAACCACGTCTTTCGCCATCATGGCATTCCGAGTGACATTGTGTCTGATCGTGGCCCTCAGTTTACGTCCCAGGTTTGGAAAGCTTTCTGCTCTGCCCTGGGGGCCTCGGTCAGTTTAACTTCTGGGTACCATCCGCAGGCTAACGGCCAGGCTGAGCGGGCGAACCAGGAGCTGGAGGCCGCCCTCAGATGTCTTGCTGCCCAGAACCAGGAGGATTGGTCAAAGCACCTTGTTTGGGCGGAATATGCCCACAATACCCACACCTCTACTGCCACGGGACTGTCACCTTTTGAAGCTGCTCTTGGCTACTCACCCCCCTTGTTTCCTTCCCAGGAATTGGATCTGGCGGTTCCCTCTGTTCAGCTCCATCTGCAGCGCTGTCAGGAGATCTGGCTGCAGACCAAAGCCGCTCTCGTCCGCACCGCGGAGAATAACCGCCAGATAGCCAACCGTCACAGGGGGGTGAGTCCCGCTTACCAACCGGGTCAAAAGGTGTGGCTGTCCGCCCGTAATGTCCCTCTCCAGGCGTCCTCTCGCAAGCTGTCTCCCAGGTTTATCGGGCCTTACGTAATAGACAGGGTCATCAACCCGACCTGTGTCCGACTTCGTCTGCCGGCGGCCCTGCAGATACACCCCACGTTCCATGTGTCGCAGATCAAGCCTGTGGCTGAGAGCCCTTTGTGCCCGCCGGCCTCGTCCCCGCCACCCGCCCGTACCATCGATGGGGCCCCCGCCTTCACTGTCTCCCGGATCTTGGACGTTCGGCGTCGGGGTCGTGGGGTCCAGTTCTTGGTGGATTGGGAGGGGTATGGTCCGGAGGAACGCTCATGGATCTCGCGTTCGCTCATCCTGGACCATACCCTCATTGACGATTTTTATGCTGCTCATCCTGATCGTCGCTGTGGACCGCCTGGTGGCGGTCGTTGAGGGGGGGGTACTGTCATGGCCTGTCAGCTACTCCCTCCTCCCCCCTCCTTCCTGGGTTGATTGCGACCAGCTGGATCCACTTACCTCATCTACTCCTGCCTTCATAAACTCCTCCTGGATCATCAGCCGGTGCCAGTTCGTTGTTCCTCCTATGGTGCATAGTCTGGTCAGCTCATGTTTACGTCTCACGTCTCTTTGCCTCATGCTCATGGTTTTCTCTCGCTCTGCCTCAGGACACAAAACCTATTGGATCCTCACCTGGTCGCTTTCCTCCAACGCTGCTGTCACGCCGCCTCAAGAAACCTCCAGCCAGCCGCCTCTGCCCCTTTCTGTTCAAGCCTCGCCTCCGCTGCAGAACCACCTCAAGGAATTTCCACCTCAAGAAACCTCCAGCCAGCCGCCTCTGCTCGTTTGGGTTCAAGCCTCGCCTCCGCTGCAGAACCACCTCAAGGAATTTCCACCCCAAGATACCTCCAGCCTGCACCCGCTCTCTACCTAGGGAAAAGCCTGTCAAGTTTCAGCCAAATTAAATTCTCTTCTAACTTACCGTTGAGTCCGAGCCTCTTTCCGGGTTTCAGCTTCTGGGTCATTCCGAACTCACGTCTGGATCATGACATGTGGTTTGTGACTAGAATTCTGTGCCACCAGGTCTTTTGTGTTTTAGGAATACAGCTGTGAAAGAAAAAGCCCAGAGAAAAATGTGCGTTTTACACCAGAAGGACATGCTACAGTAAACAGTAGGGAAAAAAAGAAGAAGCCCCTCTCAACTTGTCCAGTGTGAACACCGTGGGTCAAAAACACATTCAAGAACCAGTGTTTAGCGCATTCTTGAACACGCGTCACATTCCCGGTGTGTCCATAGATTTAAAGTCAGAGAAAAAATTCCAAAGAAGAATTAGAATGTGACATATTTTTCAGGCCTTAAATGACAGGCTTGTCTCAAAGACAGACAGAGACAAACATTACCTCAGAGTTACTGCAGACTTTCCGAACATCCTAGAGGAGCATCAGTTCACCGAGTGAGCACTGATCTTTCCTGGGGGGGAAATTCTTTTCTACCACTGCCCTCTTTGCAGTAAACTGTAGTTGTCGACATTTGGTTCAAACAATGATAAATTGGTGCCTTTCAGTAGTGGAAACTTTCTACTGTTGTGAACATAGTCTACTAAGCTGAGGGCTCTGCAGGATTTCACATGTTCATGTTTAAAGACATTGTAGATTTCCGAAGTCAGGCACACAGACGGATTATAACTCTGCTCAACTACCCAGAACAGTGGCACTCCTATAAGTAAGTGCCTTTTGAAATGCTGACAAAATTGGACCAATGGCTGAAAGTGAAACAGTTGAATTTACCTTTTGCCAACAGTAACTGGTTGAATATGCTTTACAGTGAAAGACACACTCCAGCCCTTGTCTCACAAGCTGCCTCGAAGCCAGTCAGGCAGGTTTTCTGTAATTACATGAAAAATGGTTTTGGTTCCTGCGGGGTTTTGGCCACATTGGAGAGGCAGAAGAGGTGTCTTTGCGTGCCTACATGAATGTTTACCAGTGAGCAGAGAAACAAACTAAAAAACTGTAAAAGGTTAGAATATCCCTGGAATAAAGTATTCCATGTGATTTCACAAAAATTCTGTGACCATAATCTAAACCACAATCTGTCAGCAGTATTGTCAATACACTATCCAAACACTACTAGCATCAAGCATCCAAGCAGTTTGTTTATGCACCCTTTCCCGGTTTGTGTTAAATAGTGTGAGATTCCTCCCTAAATCCTGGTGATCAGTCAAAATCTCTGCAAAACATGCCTTGAGCAACATATTCAGGAAAAACCCTGGTGTTGTTAAAGGGGGAGAGCATAAGCTGAAAATAGATCCAACAAGCATCAGTTCAGTCACCCAGCCCCACCCTAACCCTTTTTCTCTGACAACTTCATAATTATTCTTAGTTGTATAGATCAGCATTTTTTGGCATAGAAAATAAGCTTTGATTTTATAATATGAGCTTACTAGACTGTCCCAGAGTCACACCACGGGCTGTCTGTGGGCTGCTGGATTCAGGTGAGAGTAAAATCTGTCTGGAACTCAGAAGCCTGCTGATGCTTGCGTATCATCACCTCTTTTATCACCTGAAGAGAGTCATCCTGCCAACTATGACAGTAATTCCACCTGAGAGGGTCACACTGACAGAGCTATCAGCCCATCATGCTTGAGCAGGACTGACTGAGTGCGCACATTTGCATTACAACTCATGCTTTCGGCTAAATCCTCCTTATTTTGGTCAGCTCTGTCAGCTGATGTTTGTGCTTTCCGGATTTATGTATTCAATAAAAAGAAGAGGAGCACATTCCACCAAAGTTGTATGCCAACTTGCGAAGCAGTATTTGTACACAGAAACCCGATTTCACGTGTAGGAGAAGGAAACTGTGATGTTAGGGTTAATTCTCCTACTTTAGCAACCAGGAATTCTTTGATTCTACTTTAAAACTCTAGATGTTTACAATACTTTAAAGCTTGGATAAACAGAATGCCTTACAACACGAAGAAACAGCTTGATTGACAAGAGTTATGAAATGTGTCTCATGGTACAATTAACAGATCAGGTGGCTACAGTTAACAGGCATCTGGTGCAGGAAAAGTGCCAACGTGCAGCCATTGGTTTTAAATAGCCTCCGGAGTTGAGCTGCTCTCAGTTTTATGGAAAGATTACGCTGCACACAAAGAGGGAATTATCACAAGTGCTAATTAAAAAATGCACCAGGCATCAAGGTATGTGCAACCTTTTTTTCTGCTTCTTGTCCATAAAAGTTGCAGCATTAGCTGATTTTACTTCATACCTGAACTTGTGTTTGTTAGCTGATTACTGCAAACTCCTTTTTTTCAGAAATTTTGCAGAACTTGAGGATGTTCATTTCATATTTGGAAATGGTTATCCCGAGTTTAAAAGCTCATTGTGAAATGACATTGCTGTACACCAAAAAAATTAACTTATTTAGATGTTTTTTTTGCCCTGTATTTTTGAAAAGGCTGGATGCAAATTCTTCTCGTTAAAATGTACCTCAGCAAAGACCACAAGGGGATGACAATTTCTCCTCAAAGAGGGGAAAATGCCTTTTAAAACAACAAACACTCATAGCCAGCTTATTGCACTGGCAACATTGCTTCTTCCAAAGACAAGCCTCAACTCTTCACATTCACATTATTGTTCAACTCTGACCATTGCACAAAATGTATTATTCTTGCTCAAATCCATGTAGAGCAAACAGTATGCATTCCATAGTTAGTTGGTTATGAGAGTCAAGCTTTTTTGGAAGAAATGCACCAACTGAAGAAGTCTCAACCACTCCTGTAGCATTTCGATCAAATGCATCACTGGATGTGAACAGTGCTCAAAAAAGACTCAAAAAAGAGCTCTGGTTTATGAGGGATCTAAAAAATGCTATAACATCTGAATAAATATAGATTTAAGCAAAAACAGCCACTACAATGCAACCTATTGTCAACCGGTTATTGACCGAAACATTTACATTAAAAGGCTTCATGCTGTCATTTACAGTCATGCAGATAATTTGATTTTTCCTTACTGGACCATCTACCATCCTTGGATACAATTTGCCAAGCTCACACATTTACACAATTTGGTGCAAACCAGGAAGCTTTAAATGTTGCTGTTCCACCAAAGATCTCTAGAGGTAGGCTGCAGAAGGAAGCCATTTCTTCTAAAGGTTAGAAAGTCAGATTTTACACTAAAAATAAATAAATGAAAAGTCTGGTCCCTCTTTTTGTTGTCTATTACCTTATGTCACAACAACAACAACTATGGGAGGGTGAAGTTTGTTTTAATCCAGTTGTTTTGATATCGGTGCTGAATGGTGACAGCGTAGTTCCCGCTCACGCCTAACAGTGAGAAAGCCCTGGTTCAAATCTTGGTACCTTTCTGTGTAGAGTTTGCATGTTCTCTTCCCATCTTCCTCCCACAGTCCAAAAACATGCTTCAATGGTTAATTGGTTTCTCTAAATTGATCCTAGGGATACATGTAAGTACTCACGGTGTACCTCATCTCTGCACAACTGTTGTTGGGTTGGCTTCAGTAGCTTTGTGACCAGAAAAGTATACAGCGGGTTTTGAAAATAGATGGATGTTTTGATTTTACTAGTGATCTAATTTCCACATTTTTAGAAGTGGGGATTTTTTATTTGCAGGCAGAGCTTTGACCCTTCTTTTGTCCCGCATTAATACTGCTTTCAAAGTGCTTGTCTCACTTTATGCTTCATTTTTGCCTGTAGACCTCATGGGTGACACCAGCAAATATAGTTATATATTGGGTATTAATGTATATTTTCTGCGTATTAATTATCTGTCAGAGACTACACAAACACCCTAAGAAACCTATCAAGCTTTTACCAGTGGACGTTTTATTGGAAGGTATGAAATCTGAGGTAAAGCTTACAAACTAATTGCTTTTATTTTATGTTATTTATGATTGTTTAATAAAGAAGGGAAACACATTTATCCAACAAATATGAATGACTCAGCATTCTAAGAGACTGAGTCATTTTCCTTCAGTTCTACATTCATATATAAATTACAATGAGGCTTTGGGAAGGGGAGTGCCAACAGACTTTGACATCTTTCATTTTCATGTCTATTTTAATACCATGCTGTTGAAGTAAAAACTTCTTTCACATTTAATTATGGTAATTTACCATTTATAATGAAACACCCATAAAAATGTGTGAATGTACTGTATGTGTCAAAGCACTTCATGTCCTTTTATGGGGACAGCTTTGGTTTCTGTTCTGCAAACCCATATTGAGTAAATCTTTTTAGGCTCTTTTACACAATACTTCTTCAACCATGTTGATTTGTATTGCTCAATGATTTATAGACAACAAGTAGATGGAACTGTGGGTTTGCGTAAACACCTTTTTTCCCCCAAACACTTTCGCGGGTAAAGTAAGACTCTGTAAATCCAGCCTTTAGGAAGATCCTAGACTTCTGCACAACTGACAGCTCTGGGATCAATGACAAAGTCTTAAAAAAAATGACAAAGTTCACCAAATGCTTATTAAAAGTACAAAAATTCCACAAACTTGAAATTAGAAGCCATGACGACCCAGACAGCTGTGTTTGTGTTTTTTTCTGAGGACAGAATCTATTGTCCATCTTTTTATTTTTTAAACTCACTTAATCCCTTTCAGGAGCACTAGAACGCTGGAGCCTATCCTAACCCCGGTTAAGGGTGGACAGGCTACACCCTGGACAGCTTGCCACTCCATCACATGGCAACACAGACACAAGTACGGTAAAAAAAAAACTAGTGATAAAAAAACTATTCTTAGGTGGAATACAACTTTTGTATAGTGGTGAACACAGAAACACAGTGATATTGTTAACGTCAACTGCATTTGTTTTCTTTGAGAAGGAATAGAATTAGCTGAAATACAATTTTTAGTGCTTTATTATTGATCAACATCTTTTTACACCAGAGACTGGCTAAATCACCAACTGTGGTTTTACTGACCCTTGAAAGTTTTACTTTTATGTTTGTTACAAATGAAAAATTCAAAAAGACCCACTTGAAAAAGAATAGAAGTTCATCATGTCATGTCATGTCAGACCCAATAAAGAAACAGACAAAAATTTTAAAAGGAATAGTAGGGCCATGAATAAGTCAAAGTGGAAGGTCATGGGTAAAAACAAAAAAAAGCTTTGATTTAAGAAACCAGGGAAGTGGCAAACATGCATAACAGTCAGGTAAAGGAGTCAAAACATAAAGCACTGAGGCAACAATCAGAAAAGACAAGAGTTTCGCTTTTATAATGAAACTGTTATTTTATGGTTAATACTTTTCCCTTAAACCCTTTGTGTAAAGAAGGAATATAAATCTAGGTGATTATTGGGATTCAAATGGAAATTTACAAAATTGTCTTTGTAAAAGAGAAGAATCTTTTTGGTACAAATTTTATAATTGTATTCAATTTTTATTTTTGTATCTTATAAAATCCCATTTAATTATATGCACAAAGTGTTTTAATAAAAAAATATTTACATTTGATCACATTTCTACAATCCACACTCTTCATCCTGATTGGCTCTCATGGCCTATCTCAGCAGTTTTTGGATGAAGGTAACGTACACCTGGTTAGGTTTCCAACTCATACCCTCACTTGTCAATGTCAAACCTCGTATTTGCCCATGTATGTGTGGGCTGCAGGAAGGAGCAGGAGTCCCTGGGGAAACCCAAGCATAGAAACATGCAAACTCAACACAGAAAGGACAGAGATGATCTGAACCAGAACCACGAGGCTCGAGAGCGCAACAAAGAAACCAGCCCATATCTGTGGTTTTCTGAGAACCTTGTAATATTTGCACAAGGAAAAACGTAATCGGCAACCAATTGTAAAACACTGTGCTCAGAGCCATGGGTTTTTAATCAGCAGACAACAAAACATAAAAAGAATAGAAGAAAGATAAAGATGAAAAAAAGAAACATCTGTCTTGACATTTTCTTTTGGTCCTCCTTTTCCACATCTAGCCAACTTTGAAGTCTTGATTAAAGCAACTGCACGTAAAAAGCAGCAAATCCTGCTGTTTCAGAGCACAACGATCTGAATTTTCATCGTGCATCTTTGAAATCATTTTGAGTCATCAGCTCCTGTGGGAACAAGTCTGCAGATAACCCAATCAGGAAGCCCATATTAGAGTCAATGAGGCAAGGGAGAACAACACACAGAAAACACAGCCCTGCAGGTAAAAAAAATACTACATTTTTAAAGAAGAAACCTCAGTCTGGCTAAATGGAATGCACCGTAAAAACCAAAAGGGCTGTGTTTTTAAAATGTCAGAAGAACAAGAAGAATGGTCAATTTATTATTATTTTAAGACATAGCTCTTGGACTGAAAACTGTTTTACCTCTCAAACCGAATAGGTCTGGTGGGATTTGTCAGACTTCTCATCCCAGTTTAACAGCACAGCTCCCTGTCAAACCGAAAAGTGAGAAACACCCTAATGTGATAATAAACAAAATGTTTTCCGGCTGCAACACTTCAAAGCTTGTCTGATGCTGACATTGTGGAGATAGTCACAGTTGAATATGCCAGGATTTGACATACAGGAACCTTTTACAGGCCACCCAGGACTGTGTGTTTTACCAAACAAATATAATCAAGGTAGATAAGCACGCAGCCAAAATAAATAAAACCAAATCACGTTTTTTCTTTTCTTTTCCTTTTCAGATGCAAACCATCTCAGACGTATAAGAAGCATACAAAAGTTTGCTTTCATGTTTTTGCACATCAAGGGTTTTTTTGTGGTTATGAGGTGAAGCGATTTCACTTTTTATAATCAAGACCTGTGCTGATTAATATTTCAAAAGCACAATCAAGGGATGCAGGGAGGATTCCTGTTAGGCCCATCTCACACAACGTTTTAGCTTTGCATGATGCATTTACAGTAAAATAAATAATATTTAAATGAAAGTCTTGGAAAAAATATTAGAGCAAAGAGACTCTGTTGCCAAAAGTCTTCTTCAACTGCTGTTGTTCTCTTATCAAGTGTACTTCAGGTTCACAAGGAACTGCAGCTTCTGATCTGCAGGTCTGAATCTGCATTTTCAGCAGCTCTGCTGAGCCTGGCTGCACTTCAGATACTTTGCATCAGCCAGACTCTGTGCCGTTTTGAAGCTCCGCTGTTACCCAAAACAAACACTCACTGTCGTCACTATATCACATGCAGCAATGGCCAAGACTGACTATCTGACCAGCCCTAATTTTGACCTCTGGTAGCTATATTTTATCAGTGAAAAGTCATCTCGACGAAAGAAGTTAACGTTGAGAAAAGCATAGTGAGAGCCAAAGAATAATAATAAGTTATTCCTGACTAATTAAGCCAGCATCAGATCCATGGTGCAACCAGGTGAAATTTTCCTCGTTTGAATGTGAGCACAATCAGGTGTTTTGAGAACTCGCAGCAGATACTTATCTAGAGACTGTGGCAGAGCTTCAGGGGAGGGCTGCTTTCCAGTCAATTGTTGGCTCAGGGCTGCCCTCTCTTGTGCATACCTGAGTTTCTGCATGAGTCTGCATGCTTTTGAAGGTCTTTGTGCGTTATTCGCTTTTAAGTTGCATGTACCAAAAAGCCTGAATCATAGAGACACACTGATGCGTTCAATAACCTGTTACACAAATCTTAGTCTCATGCAGTTGACTCTACCAAATGAAATCAGGGCTCACAAAAAGGCCATGCAAAATAGTCACGTTAGATAGATTACAATAGCTATTATATCAGTTACATTTGTGACCATCAGGGCTTTTAGCAGTTAAAATATTTTGCTTTCTTCTTTAATGCAAAAAAAAGCTTCTCTTTTAAATCAGGCAGAAAGGTATGCACGTTTTTTCTAATGTCGCCTCTGGCCCTATTGTCAGGGCTAAGCGTGTTTTAGGAGAGCAGAAAGAGGACCCATAGCACATTCCATCTTTATGAAAATGCATCATTAACTGCTACTTGATTCACATCAGGATTTTTTCATTAGGTTCCATGTGAAAAGAAATGTTCTACTTGTTCATCTGATATAGGAAGGTTTTGTTCTAACAATTAATTAAGAAAGATTATAAATTAATAAATGCAAGGATGTTTGTGCATTATTACTACAAACAGATCAATTCTTGTCATTACAGTTATGATGGAGCTAACATATTCAACTCCAAACAACAATATCTGACGTGAAATAGGTTTTCACAAATTTTATGAATCAACTTTATGTTTTCTCAGACTTGGTTTAAGAAAAGACTAAAAGGAGTTGAAATTGAATTTACTTTGTAAATGCTCACTGCTTGTTTTCATTAATTACCCTGTAATTAGTTTTTCTTCGTGAAGATTTGATCCTGATCTCTCTAAAGTTGATTTTTCTCTCTGGAGCTGACTTTTTAAGCCCATAATGAATCTGTCTTGTAATTTCAAAGTCAGAGAAGTACCGTCATTCCCCTGTTATGTGTGCTTCTGTGTGCATGAACACATGCGTACAAGTGCAGGCATGAGCGTGTCTGTAAACTCTCACCAATTTTTCCAACACGTCTCCTGGCTTTGGCTCTTTCAGTGTACGTCTTCTTTGAAACCAGTACCATATTTGACCCACAAAGTCCCGCAAATAAACTAAGTGGCACCTTCCAAAGCCTTTTCTTATGAACTGAGCCTTGACCCAAACATCACAGCTCAGATGATGATCATGCAGAAGCTGTATGAGACGCAGAGGAGACATGCAACCACCCCAGCACTGTGACAGCTTTAATGAGCCCTCACATTTAAAGCTTTCTAGAAAGAAGGAGAAAATTTTAATGAAAGACTTTCTTAATGAAACAATGACTGCGCTTTTCAAACGGGAAAATCCCGCTTCATTAAAGACTTCTTGCTGAGATCCATTGGATTCGTCGGCTACAAAAGTATGCCAAAACAAAGGGATTTCACAAAATAACACACAATTTCAATTAAAATACCAGGTTCATGTAAATTATTCAAATAGTGACAATAACAGGGATACAACCTAATGTCTTTTCATGTGTTCTTTGAGTTGGAGAAATGATACCACCTGCAAACGAGCAAAAGCCCAGATGAAAAAGCCTGAAAGCTTCTTTGGATTAGCCTTAACCTTAGTAGTGGCACTGTGGGGACACCTAACATAGAATTAAATGTAATTATGAAAAAATGTTTCCAACCCAAGAGGTGCCTGTAAGAGGGGAATCAGAGAGGCTGTATTCATTTCACACAGCCCCGGGTGCTGAGAGGATATGGTAGTCCTTTTCATATTGGGGGCTGTTTGATCAGGCTAACTGTACTCTTTAGCTTCAGGTCTGATCTCAACTCCTCAACAGATTCTACAGAGACATTGCGTCTCCAGGCTCCTCTCATAAACACAGCTGAGATAGTGCGCTCACATCACAGGGTTGTCTCTTTTTCTTTTAGACAGCAGCAGATCCGAATACCTCACAGTGCCGCTATAACTTCCAGCGAAGGTGTGAAATGTTTGGCTTGTGATTGCTGGCAGATGGATTGTGGTTGATAGTCTTCTATGTGTAAAGAGCTGGACAATAGGGAACAGTGTTGTAGGACAAAAAAAAAACATCACCACAGACAGTTGCAGTGAAAAGAGATGCATGGATCTATCAGACCAAAACTTGATAGCAAAGATGTCGTGTTGTGCAAGTGCGTGCACCTTGTGTGTGCGATCTGAATGACTGCACAACAAAGCACCTGAATAGGTTTAGTCAAAGCTCTAACGCTGATGCGGCCGCATTCCGGGAGATTTATGACGTGAAACACCAAAGGAAAGGAAACAATGATCTCATTCATGACTTGTCATTTTCTCCCACTTTTATCTTTGGAATTTGTTATGTTTTTTTTCTCTCCTTAAGAAAAATATTATATATCCACTGTGTCCAAAGTTTTGTAATATCTGAAGGCTTACTGTACAATCTTGACCTGTATTTCACTGAAAAGATGATAGCAACCTTTGCCATACATCTGGCTTAAATTGGTAGTGAGGCATAGGATGTTCTTCTCTTCATAATCACACGTTTTGATAAAAGAGGTAAACCTGAAAGAAGTCGGAAAAAAACACTTACATTCAAACATACATGTGACATTGAAATGATGCTCATTTATCCAAAATATGCTTTTCTCTATAGCAGATTATAGACCCACTCCGATAAAAAATGTGTTTTGGTCATATAAAAAGGAAATTTAGTTTAAAATTCAATTTCTGAATATTTCTTTATTCAAATCATAGTGAATTAGGATCCGACAAAAAAAATGCTATTTGAAATAATGAGACAAAGCAGCAACAGGCTCCCTGCTCCACTCCATTCTGATGCATGCACTTGCAGACAAGATCCATGTACGTCTTTGTTTTCCTCGTCTGGTTCAAAGCTGTACGGCTGCATAGCACTTATATTGCTCACCATTTTAGTTGCACCAGTAATGTTAGTTTGGGGGGAGTAAGGGGCTAGCTAGCAGGAGAGCATTTAAATAGATGGGTAATGGGATGCGGCCCTGGTGACAACTAAGAGACAGATTTCAAATGAACTACTACGCTTTGCAGAAAATATGTCTCAGAAAATGGCAGTTTTTTGACTAATTAAAAGACCACTGGGAACGCTTTTAAAATAGATCAAAAATTGTTTGGAGGTGGACTAAAATACTTTTTTATATAGATTCTACTTTTCTCCAAACTATCCCCAGAATTAAAATGTGACAGAATGCGTTTGTTAATGAAAGTATACACTTCAGCGTTTCATTCTATTCAACATGGGCCTGCATAGAAAACCTGAGTCCCAGGTAAAGTCTACTTTACTTGTTGGGACTTATCTGTCTAATGAGATCCTATTCAGAAATAAAAACAGGATTCTGCCTGAAATAAACACTTTTATTTAATCTCAAGTTTACATTGTTAAGTGTACTTAACAGTAACCTCTTCCTAATGTCAGAGTAGCAAAATTGAGAGTGATGATCCCAGAGCCTCAAAAATAATATGGATTTGTAAAAAATTGACATCTTTATTTAGGTAAAAAAGCCACAATTCTGTAAGTTGTCCATGTTTAAAAAAATGTGAAGTAAATAATATTGACTATACACTGAACAAAAATAGAAGCGCAACACTTTTGTTTTTGCTCCCAATTGTCATGAGATGAACCCAAACATTATCTAAAAGCACAAAATGACAAATTCTCTCAAATCTTCTTCTTTCACTTTCGGCTTGTCCCATCAGGGGTCGCCACAGCGAACGAGTCACATGGTAAACTTGGCAATGTTTTACGCCGGATGCCCTTCCTGACGCAACCCTCTCAGGTAGCCAGGCTTGGGACCGGCACAGAGGTAGAGAAGGGAACAGGGAGCAGCCCGGATTCGAACGCTGGCTTCACGGATGGAAGGTGCCGCGAACCAGCACGAGCTAAACCGGCTCCCGACAAATTCTCTCAAATATTGTTCATAAATCTGTCTAATTCTTCGACAGTGAACAATTCTCCTTTCCTGAGATAATCCATCCCACCACATAGGTGTGCCATATCAAAATGAATTAGACAGCAGAAGAGAACACATCACTCCTGTGTTAGTTTCACTTCACTGGCTCCCAGTTGAATCTAGAATTAAGTTTGTTGTGGACCCTACCTCAGGCTCGTCTCGCACCCCCAGCTGTCCCCCCACTTATCTCGATGAAGCCCATCTGCTGGACTGTTTAAACATGTAGTTGTAGAGCTAGATAAGCTAATTCTTCTCTCAGAGTTCTGGTATATTGCCTGTCTGTCCTGGGGAAGATTCCTCCTTCATGTGAACACCCCTGAGGTTCCTTTTTTTTAATTTCCGGAATCAGTTTTTCTTTTCTTTTTAGGAGTTTATCCTAAGGAGAGTCTAAGTGCAGGGATGCCCAGTTTAGTTTAGCCTATACCTATTGAATTGTATGACTTTATGTTTTTTATGATTCATGTTTATTTCACAATTACTGGTATGAAGCCCATTGAAATGACTATTGATGTAAATATTGAGCTACATAAATAAAATTTAATTGAACTGAATTATTGCAGCGCGACCCAGGACACGCTGGAGAGACTACGTCTCTCGGCTGGCCTGGGAACGTCTCGGGGTCCCCCCAGAGGAGCTGGAGGAAGTGGCTGGGGTGAGGGAAGTCTGGGCATCTCTGCTCAGTCTGCTGCCCCCGCGACCCGGTCCCGGATAAGCGGAGGAAGATGGATGGATGGATGGATGAATTATTGCACAGATGTGCCTTAGATTGGCCACATTAAAAGGCCACTCTGAAACATGCATTTTGTTTAGTTGGGGGGGGGGGGGTAGGGGGAATCATAAAACAGTTCCCCATTTGCCTCATGCAGTGCAACACATCTCCTCCACATAAAGTTGATCAGGTTGTCGAGTGGTTCATGGTGGTGGTGGGGTTATGGTATAGGCAGGCGTATGTTACAGGACTTTATTGATGGCATTTTGAATGCACAGAGATACTGTGAGGAGTCCCTGAGGCTCATTGTTGTCCCATACATTCAAGAACATCACCTCATGTTGCAGCATGGTAATACATGGCCCCATGTTGCAAGAATCTGTTTCACAAATCTTTGAAGCTAAAAAACATCCCAGTTCTGCATGGCCAGGACATGTCACCTTCTAAGCATGTTTGGGATGCTCACAACCATTGAAGAGGAGAGACCAACATTCCACAGGCCGCAATCCACAGCCTGATCAAGAAAATGTCTTACACTGCATGATAGTCACCCAGATACTGACCCGTTTTCATTCTCCTTACAACCTTTATTGTGAAGGATCACAATTCTGCCTGTTTCGTGTCTGAGTAATAACTGCTATGAGGAGAGTTGCCAAAGCTGTGAAAAAGTTCACCTGTGGAAAGTGGGTCAGATAATAGATGGGTAAAACAGCAAACTCAACATAACTTTCAAACCCTCCAAAAAAAATGGGAATGAATGAACAAACGGAGAACTATTTAAATAAAAGATATGGAAAAGGCCTTTAAATCCTTTGATTTATATCATGTCTCTTCCTTTAAACAAAGTAAACACTGCAGGATTAGTTGTTAGATCAAAATCATTAAGTAATGTAGAATGATTTGGGGTCTTTCATTTGTGTCACTTTCTGTGTTTTTAAAGCAAGTGATGGAAGAAATCATGAAATTAAAATGGTTACTTTGACACACTTAAGTCATAATTGTTTGAAACAAATGAAAGAAACAAAGAAGAGGAATGTGACACTCTTGGAAAAAAACATCTTTAAAGCAAGAATCTCAGTTTTGAGATACAGGTTTGCACTTAATTGGCGTTAATTCAACTTGAAAAGCACAAGGTATCGTAATTTTGAAATTTACTAAGTTCTCTGAGGCATTAAAATAAGGCTATGGATAGGATTGTATATCTTGGAAGTAACTACAGACTTATTCACATGGGTAGAGCATCTTTGACGTCAGGCATCTGCTTGGTAAAAGTGAAACCTAAAGTGGGATGGGCGTATTCCTAGTAGTTTTTGTATTTGTCCTGCCTTTTAAAGCCAATTTTCTGAACCTGAGTTGGTGTTGTGCCTGTGCAAAATAAACATTTAATGGTAAATGATTTTTTTTCCCATTTGATAAAGTTTAGTCTTACAAATGTTTTGTCAATTAAAAATTGAATTCAAAAATACTTTTCTAACTCCCATGTGAAAATAAGAAGTTGTAGTGACTCGTTCTTTCTCACATTCTTGAGAAGCCATTCCAGGTAGTCATTGCTGGAATGTCAGACAGTGTTGCAGCAGAGCAGAAGCCTCTGACTGAAGGCAATGTTGCTGAGATATGTATGCTACAGGTTTTCAATAATAACTGTGCTCCCCCTAAAAGCATCCCTCTTTGAGCAATCAGCTAAAGCTTCAGAAAAGATCTCAGGGAACAGCAGGTCTCTTCAATCCGTTTGCTCAGCCTCTCAAAGTCATTTGCTTTGATGCTCTAACAGATGTATACTTATCACAACAGATCTTTTGAAGATGTGGAACATCTTGCTGCAACTCTTGAAGAACTCAGACTTGCTCACAAAGAAGAGCTGAAAAGCTGAAAACATACTAATCGTTGCCTTCACTTCAGTCCTCAGACGGGTCAACACTTGTGTTGATGTATTCATTAATCACTTCTTCCCCCATCATAAGCACTGTTTGACACATTGCTGCATCTCCTTTAAGTTCTCTTTGACCTTTTTTTTTTTTTTTAATAAAAACATTCCCAGTTGTGTTTTAATAATGATTATGAAGTTTTCACCAGAATCTCAAAAGCTAAAAGTCTTAAAAAGCTGTATTTCATGTCTATCTGAAGCCTCTGTTTCCAAAATGAGTAGCCCCTCCCTTGATCACCTCTTTTATGCAAGCTGCGACTTGCATGAGTGAAGAGCTTGACACAAGGGGGGGCACAAATGACACAGAATGACACTCTATTCTCAAAATTTACCTTTTTTTTAAAAAAAAAAGCTAAAAAGTGAAATTTTCTTGGATCCCAATCAACACTTTTTTTTAACAATGTGCAGAATGACGTGTGTGTGTACCAGGCCCTGCTGTTTAGTACAATTACACACAAAAAAAAACAATTTTGATAAGACCATGAAACATGCTTAAGTAGTTTTTTTACTTAAGTTTGCTGTAGTTGATTGAATGAATGAAGGTCAGGTGTGCGGCGTCCAGGAAGTGTGCGCTGGGGTTGCTGGGAGCTGTAGTGTGGCTAGAACTCTGGGGACAGCTCCTGCCGGTGACCAAAGGGGGGAGACAAGGTTGACTTCTGACACAAGGATAGAGTTCTTGTTGTCTTTAACTAAAATATAACCAAGAGAACCATATCTTGTACACTATAAGTTGCACTTTCAAGCTTATTTTTATACAAGAAACGACAATGCGCCTCATAATTCAGAGCCCTTTATGTATGGATTAATTCTGGTTGTGGTTACTGTTGTCAAAGCGAGTTTGAGAGGAACACAACGGTCTGTCGAAATGTCAATCTGTTTTTTGTTAGTTGCAAACAAGTTAGGGAGTTACAGGTATTGTAAAATACTCTAATGCTTCTATTGTGGCTGACATGTAACGTGTCACAAACAAGTTCTCGTGTTACTGTGAACACAGCTAAAGTCTGACTGACTGATAGACTTAACTCTGATTCTTTTGTCTCACTTAATGAAGTTACGTTTACACCGCCTTCTGCAATGCATTTTCAGCAAGCCACTTCCAAAGAAAAATGTATGTAAATGTGTGTAGAAGTGCGTTTTGAGCTTCCGTGTTCAAAATCCTTGCATTCATGCATCGCCACTCACATTTTAAAGACAGTTTTTGGGCTTTACATACAGCGATCGAACACCATTGAGAGTTAAACCAGATCGAACTTTGACCATTCAGGGACATGGATTTGGTGTTGAAGTATGGATGGTTCATTCATTCATCTTCAACCCGTTTGTTCCTTTTCGCTGTCACAGGGCTGCCGGAGCCTATCCCGGCCACTTGTGGGCGAAGGCTGGGGACATCCTGGTTGCCAGTCTGTTGCAGGGCCACAATCACACACCTATGCACACTCACATTAACATCTATGGACAATTTAGAGTAACCAATTAACCTATAAAGCATGTTTTTGGAAAGTGGGAGGAAGCCAGAGAAAACCCACGCACGCATGCACAGGGAGAACAAGCAAACTCCACAGAAAGGTGATGTTCTGGTCCACCGGCCGGTACTTGAACCGGGGGCGTTCTTGCTGTGACGCAAGAGCACTAACCACTGCGCTACCGTGCAGCCAGTATGGATGGTGTCCTTTTTAACAGAAAATTGATCATAGAGCTGAAAGTTGAAATTAAGCGAGATTTGCTATATTTGCATTCCACATCAAGCTAAATATAGGTGTAGGGTAGTGCAGGGTAGGGTAGCGACAGTCCAGTGTACACACCATATGCTAAACGCACGTTCAAGAATGTGGATTTAGTTTGTTCTTGAGCACGTGTTAGATGTCCGATATGAACATAGCATTGTAGTTCAGTGTGCTTTGTAAAGGACATAAGTTCAAAAATAGACCATTTATTGGCGGTGCATCTTGTAATCTGGTGCACCCTATTAGTGCATCAACTACGGTAGGCATATGACTGCAAACCGGGGAAAACTGTGATAGGGTTAGGTGGGTGAACATGTGTGTGTCTGTGTGTATAGGCATTCTGACCAGCAGCCCAATTTGAGAAGATGAAAATTTAAATATGTTTGGACCTGGATGTGTACCTATCCTCAAGACCTTGAGAGCAGATGGTCATCTGTAACTTTTTCTTGGCCAGCCTTTAGTTTTCTTGAGAGCTGTGCAAGAACATTTTCTCTGCAACGAGACCATTAAGTGGGCGTGCTGCTCTTGAGTCATAAGCGTGTGCAACAACGGCAAGTCAGACAATTAGACAGAAATAACAACAAATCAACCTGTCGTTGAAAAAATTGTGCTTTACGCGCATAAAGTGCTGAGTGAAGTGATTTATGCTGATTGCTGCTTGTGTTTATGAATAAGAATATTGAGCAGCTGTCAGTCAGTGTCTAGCTGCTCACAGCTATTTATGCCAGGATTCATTTTAGATAAGCTCACAGGCATCAGCCTTTGTAAATCAACAAACCCTGCTATCAAGAGGGTGTGCAAAAGAATATAAAAAAATGAGAATGTTGTCTTTAGCGTAAAAGTATTGATTCGGATGTCTTTGTAAAGTGTCTAAAAGTCCTTAAGTCGTACTAAGTTCTATAAATCAAGAATCCACTTTAAAGAAAAAAAGGTTGCTTCAGGGGTAAACACAAACGAATGTACACATCCAACTGAAGTTTTAAAAGATGAACATTTTTTGGAGGCAGAACACAGAGTTTTCGACCCCACAGCCGGAGGGAGCAAAGATAAAAAGGGTAATAGTTAGACTGTGGTCACATTGGTATGCAGACAGCCATGAAAGCAGCACAGTACCTGTTGCATCTTGCAAATTCATTTGCTCAATATTATGAAATTGCATTTCTAAAATAGCAAAGTTATTAATGGGGCTGATGAAAAGGAAAAGCATGACCAACATCACAAATGCAGGCTAATGTTTGACTATTTAAACAAAACCACGATTAAAAAAAAAAACTGTCTAGAAAACCCAGAGAAAAAGAAAATCGATATATTTGTGTATTAGGGAACAGTTAACTAATTGTTTCATTCAAATATGTTGAAAAATAACTATATAATTACACATTTCTATCATAAGTCAAATGTGACTTCATCTATGTTAGCAGTTTCTTGGAACATTCATGTTCAGGTTGAAGCATAAAAAAATCATCTTGAAAATGTTGTTGTCAATTATTCAACTCCACATGTATACTGAAAAGAGAGTAATTTAAGAAACAAGAATGCATTTATACTAAGACAGATGATCAAAAACCTTTCAAATAGATTCTGACAAAACAAGACAATCTACCAGAGAGCAACTCAACAATAGCTTTATTTTATTTTTATTTTTGTTTTCAAATATTGTGTTATATTTTGGAGTGAGATTGGCTTTTTATCACTATTTTTCTGTTCCGAAGAATAGTTCATAAAAATGTTCACTCCAGGGATTCCTACATGAAATCCCATGAAGCTTGACTCTTCTTTGTTGTATATTCTTTTATTGATTCTTTTTTTTTTAACATTAGTGCTTAAACATCATTAAAAATGACTATTTGCATTTGTGCAATTGATAAAACACAAAAACAGGGTTAATGTTTCAAACAAGCCTCCCAGAATCTAATTTTAGAAAGCAAAAAGTGGGAAACGTGGCCAGTTGAGTCAAAGGTAACACATGCCAAAGATGTCTTGCATAACTATTTGTCAGAAAGTCAACAACCATCTGCGACTCCTATCCTGTTGGTCAGAAAGTCTGTTGCCGAGATTGTTGACCTGCGATTAAGACTCCAGTAAATCTTCCCACCCATGGAGACTTGGAGAGCGGCTTTACCCTAAAGACAGTCCACTTAGTCGAAATATTCTCCTTCTGAATCTTCCCTCAGGCTAAATCTCTATACACTCTGCAAATTTTACATTTTAAAGAACTTCCTAAAGAAATTTTGTTGAACATAAGCGATGAGCACTTTTGTTTTCAAAGGTGGAAAGTTAGATACATTGTGCAATATCTCAGTAAATGTGGTAACAGGACACATAGGTTAAGCTATCAGATGCCTAAAATTGACAGGCATCCTTGCATACCTTCCTTCATTTTCCTCTCAGGCAAATTCCTCTTCCACTGTGTCCCAACTCCTTTTCTTGTTCAACTTTTCTGCAAACAATACAAGGAAAAACAACAAGAAAGGGCGTTTTGCTCTGAAGGTATTCTCAGATGGTAAGTATCATGAAAATGGACCATTTTTTCCCTCCTAAAACACAGGGTTTGAAGTGATTTAATTTATTTTCTACATCATAAATGATCCCTGTCGTCTACAAAAAATACAGTTTTAGTGGAAAACGTTAACTCTACTAAATCTGTGTCAATCTAAGTGCCTTTTAACACCAGTTGTGTTTGGAAAACATGCATCCTCCTTCATTTGTTGATCCCAATTGGTAATACACACAGGCTAAACACAGCTCAGTGTCATTCCATCAGACTGATCATCTACAATAGTGTGTTTGCCACCACTGATGGTCAGATAAAACAAGTGTAAAACCCTGGGCAGAACATTGCATGGAAATCCCATTCACAGAACTCGTTACAGAAATGTGCCTCTCTCTAAATGGAGAACAAAGCTGTAGCAGAAACGCCTCACCGTTTTTCTAATCTGGATTTTTAAGTAAAAAAACAACACCCTACAAAGGTGAAAAATGTCATCCTGATTGTGGAGAATCATAGCCACTCTGCTACTGTAAGAGATGGGCTTGACTACAGGTCGTTAGCCTCCGCTTAATCTAATGATGCATACTTCCCCTTGTTTATTGCAGCCAGAGAAGTGGAAGCACTAGCCTGTGCTTGTCTGCTGCTGAGAATGCCCATTAATGCTTTTTCCCCTCAGGTGATGACCACCTGAGCTATCAAAGAAAAGCTTGTCTGTGACACCACCCTTCCCTATCCTCGTCCTCCACGCGCCATGTTCATCCCCACCCCACTTTTCCTGCGACCTCCACCTAGACACACGCAGGGAGACTGCACCCTGTGGACTGCAGCTGATTTGCTCTTTGAAAAAAAAAATGTAGAAATTGTAATGAGATAGGCTTGAATGGAAATGGAGTGAACTCAGTAACCCTGTTATGAAAGATGTAGATGGTTCATAGAAATATGTGCATCTTTCATGGAAACGTCGACAACGTGGATCAAATGGAATTATGATTTATGAAGCTACTTTTATTTATTTTTCTTCCTTGTTCTACTACTTGTCGTTTGATGCTTAGATTTAGATTCTATTGATTCTACTTGTCGCTTAGATCAAGAGTTTGTTTTTAAATATAAAAACTTTAGAGATTTTTCGTTGGTAAATTAAAAAACATTTTTCACTGAATCATTATACATAAATTGAAATATTTCAACCCTTTATTTCTCATAGAATAGATTATTAAAGATTTAGTGTTTCAGAAAAACATGATCTAACACCAAAAAAAGAGGGTTTTAGTACAACTGCAGGCTTCTGAAAACATTCAACAAACATTCATTTCTGTGCACCTGATACTCGGATGGCCTCCTTTGTTTTTCGTCTTTTTTTATTGGTTTCAAATCAAATGAGTTTTCTTGGCCAATCAAGCAAAGTGTAAAAATTATCACTTACTGTGGAAACTTCCCACTGAACCTTCAGCAATATGGATTTTGTGCCTCTCCATCCTTTCTCCAGACTCTGATAACGAGATTAAATGCAAAATGCACTTTCACACCGTCTGGTTCTTTTTTTCTTCTCAGTCAAGGTAAGGCGACTCTAATGTCTTTGCGTCAGGAGTAGCTTGCCATGAGGAATGAGATATTTGTATTCCACGAGTTGTGGCCCTTAATGCACTCAGTCTATACCAAGTGATGCTCTCCCAAATTTTTGAATGAATATCCCTTTACAATCCTATTGAGGCTGCAGTTATCCCTGCTGCTGGCCCCCCCTTTTCCCACCACACTTTTTTTTTCTCCTCTCAGCTTTCTACCAATATGTTTTAATAGAGCACTTTGTGAACAACCAACTTGTTCAGCAATGACCTTTTTGGCTTTCCTCCCTTGAAAAGAGTGTTGTGTAGCTCAGACAACCATAGCTGGTGTTTTGAGTTAACTAGTTAATTAGGAGGTGACACCGTGAGCTTTCAACATTGCATTTTTTCACAATATTCAAAAGTTCAGAGAACTTTCCATAACTGCAAGTCACATTTTTCAAAACTACAAACACATTTGTTATGTGCATAAATTCTACATAAATATCATGTTTTATTTTTTTAAATAATTGGAAATACTGAACTGTTCCCCTCTTTAAATTCTGCCTGTCTGTCTGCTTGTTTATTCAACCTAATTGGTTGCCTATTTTGTTTGTGTTAATGCCCAATAAAATTCTGTAACTACTCAGTTATATATATAATTAATTATAATGTATAATAAGTTTTAAATTCATGACATTGTTTATTTCTTTGAAATACTTTTGAAGCAAATGTAATTAATAATATACCCCTAAAAAATAACTCTTCTTAACTTTTCTAATGTGTGTATATACAGTGCTCTAAAAATAAGACATGTAATTTATTGTTACACCTGTGGTGAACTCGACCAATTAGTTGACATACTAAAATCCATTTACCTGTACCATGCATCAGCTGTTGAAAAACATAAGTAAAACTTGTGATATATTACTTTTTATGCCTTTTTCACATTTATTTCACCCGATTTAAAAACACTGTTTGCGAAGATGTGTGTAATATTAATCTAGATTGTAAATAAAACATATTTTTGTTGTTTTTTTTCCAAAGGTTTCTGCTGGAGATTTGTAGGAGTTATCCTCTTTCTTGATTATTTATTGATAAACAATTTTAATAGACTTCACTGTGTCACTCATCAATAGTAAGCATATTCAACAAAAGCATGTTTAAAAATAGAAATAAACCTAAAGCTGCACATATGCATATAATTGCTCTTTGTTTCTGGCATCTTAAAGCTTCGTCTCACTGTCCCTACACCCTTGATAGATATGCATGTCTTCCTTTATCTGGCATGCATGATTTATCACCGCTAAAAAAACTGCAACACCTAATCTTAAACAGCAGATAAAACTAATTAAGGGAAAGAGAAATCAATCACCTTGCTCAGCACTGTTATGCACTGTACATACCAACAGTGGCATTTTAGTCACTGGGTGTGTTAAAGAACTTGACTCATCAGTACTCAAGTAGCTATTATTATGAGTTATGTGAAGAGGAAGATCTCAGATTAGAGGCATGAGAAAACTGAATTGAATGCTTCCTTTCTGCTTTTGAGGCAAACCAGCTATTATCATTTTCTCCAAGATAAAGGTAAGAGACGAAATTTAGTGAGAGAAAAAAAGGTCTCTTTTGTTGTAGTGACCTTTGACAGTATTTCTCAGCTAAGATAACAGAAAACACGCCGTGTCTGAGACTTGGATGTGCAAAATGCATTAATAAAGCTGTCAAGGAGACGTACACCCTTTCCTTTGATTTGACCAGGTCGAGGGGGTTCACCCAATTCTCAGCGAGGAGGAGGAAATTATCCTCAGACTCATTTTTTGTTTTTGTTTTAGATGATGGTTCAATTTTCCACACTGAGCATTTGTTCTTAAGTTTTGTCTTTCTTTAATTGCTTTATGCACATTTTTATGTGTAGAACCTTAATCTTCCTGTAGGTGGAGGTGCAGGTGCAGGAAAAGCTGAAATTAGAAGTTGGATGCAGTTATGTAGACAAGGGTAAAAAAAAAAGTTTGGGTAAATCCTCCGTTAATAAAGGAAAACCAAAAAGGGTTTCTGGAATAATTTATAACAGAGAAAATTTACACACAAAAAAATAGCATTTCTTATTATCAAGACAATAAACAAAGACATTGGTTTTGAATTTTCCTTAACAAAATAATTTGATTACAGATGCACATGAATCAGAAGTTTGTAGTCCTCAGGACTGAAGCAGACCTCCACTGAGATGGGCACAAGAAGAATAAATTTCCAAAGAGCCAAAAAATCTTTCAAAGACATTAAAGGTCAACTCCAATATCAAGTCCCATCAATGTTAGATTACACGGTTGGCCCAGTAAACCTCACAAGTAGACAGGGAAGGACACCAAATCCTAAAAGAGCAAGACTGGAATTTGGCACAGTGAAAACTGAAAAACACCAAGGTTTCTGGAGAATTTCCTTTGGCCAGACGGGATATAACTGAAGCTTTATGACAGGGAATGTCAGTCCTTAGTCGTAGCAACCTCAGTACAATTAAATTTCAAAACTAACAAGAAGAAATTTTGAGTGAAATTTGTTGCCTGCTTTCAGGAAGTTTGGATAATGAAGCAATACACATCTACTGTAAATACATCCAAGAATGACTTAGAGTAAAACATTGGACGTTTTTGAAATGTCCCTTTTAAAGCCCTGCTCTAAACCCTATTGAAAACTGGCGGAAGGAAATCAAACATCCTGTCTCCAGAAGTTTCCCTTCAAGCCAGACTTTATAAGAGCTAAAAAGTAAGAAAAATAATTTTTTAGATAATTTTACTAAACACGGATGCATCAACAAAGATGTAATGTTTAATACTTCTTGAGGTAGCATATGAAAAATAACATTTAAGGACATGGTCAACAGATGGTAAAAAACCCCAAAAACAATTGTCATTTGAACAGACAATTATTTTTGCATGGGTAAACAGAACATTGCATAGACACTGTAGGGGTGTAATGAATGATTTGAACAATGTTTGATTCATATCATAATTTGCGATTGCAAATATGACTTATTAATATCGGTTCACTTTAAATGATCCGATTCCCTGACCTAAAATTGACCTTAGGTCAGTACAGGTGAAGTTTTCCACAATACTTGCGTGTCTTGCAAGATAATCAAGTATGATTAAATATGTGTACAAACAAACAAGTAAACAATAATTAATGGCAAATCCATTCACATTTTAATTTCATATAGGTAAGCCCACTGTTGTTTTTCCATATCAAAATAATGCAAAGGGAACATTATTAGAACATTCTACCACACTGTGTAATCACATCTTTGCTAAATTCAAAGTATTTCCACAGGTTGGACTGTTGTGACGGCTTGATCCTTTTTGCTGCCATCACGTTTTCTGCTGTAATGCAATGAGCATTTTTAGGTTAAAGTAAAATAAACCTACTGTGCCTCAATCCAAATGGTATTTTCCCAGGTCAATATAATCAGTTAATTTTACATTGAAACAATTTTATAATGGTACAGGTTAACTTGATTAACAATTTGCCTCAGACAGAAGGGTCTGGTTGGGTCTTAGGAACATAAATGACTTCTAATAGACTACCATTTATTTAGCAAAACTTAAATAAAAACCCACACATATTTTTTTTTTTAAATAAAATTATGGGTGGCTAACTACAAACCAAGTAGACCACAGAATCAATTTCTGATATGTTTCCGCTACACTGATGTCACCATGGGTTCTCATGGGTTAACTCCAACCAAAATCCTGAATTTAAACATTTCATTTGAATTTAAACAATTCAAAACTTTGTCAAAAGTCTACAACAGTTTGTAATAAATCCTACCATCTCATGGTGAGAGTGTTTCATTAATTTAGTACATTAGAATTTTACAGAGCTTGTTTTTTTTTTTTAAACTATATTTGTTGTTGTTTTTGTTTTTTTGCGTTTAAATGTTAAAGTGCACAAATCGTTATAAAGCAATACTCTGTAGAAATATCTTACCTGCATGTTACCTGCATGTGCTTTTCAGGAAGAACAAAGCTTTGTCCAAAGGTGCAGCTGACCGAAATGCTGAAGCCAGCTCGTTAGACCGTACCAATCTGACGTGAGGGGGAGTTATCCTGATTTGGTTTCTTCTATGTTAGGCTGTCATTTTGTTAAATGAGTTCTTAAATTATTTTTATCAGACACGGTTTGTGTTTGTCTGATAAAAAATAATTTAAGAACTCATTTAACTTTGGAGACACAATGAACTCTTTTTTTGTTGTCTTTGTTTGCTCTTTTTTGTTCCAGGTGGTTTCCAGGTGCCTTAGTTAAGTTAATCTTTATTTAACAGTTTAATATGGAGTTTCCATTTTGGGTACAGTAATATTAATATGTTAAAGTTCAGTTGTGCTTTTCTTTGCATTTTCAATAGAAAAGAAAAAACCCTAGATCATTAAACATCCCTGTAACCCTCTGCCTTTTTGATTAGTCTCTAACACTCCCCATTCAAAAACCTAATCTAAACCAGGAGCATAACGGTATAAACTGTTACATAAACACACACAACACACGCTAATCTTTTTCTTTTTTAACTTTACTAAAATAATTTCATAATATTTTAATCCAGAATAAAAGTATAATACATCCACAGATAGAATATATAACTTTATGGAGTGACAATAGACAACAAGTAACTAAAATTGTTTTTAAAAAAAAGTCAGCAGTGCAGGTTAAGAAAAATATAATAGACTGTTGATGTCATAGCAAATATAAAATACTGCATAAACATAAAAATCAGGATGTCCTGATCAGAAATCCATCTGGGGTTGAAACAACAACAAAAAAAATGTGTTTTTTTTTTTTTTACCAAATATTATGTAAAAAAAATGTGTGGATTAAAAAATGTTTTTTTTGTCTATGGAACCTATTTCAGTACAAATTTAGGAGAAAAATACACTTGGGTAAAGTCCTGAAGTTGCATGAAGCATCCATCTTCTTTTACAGGAATGGTCAAAAGCATCAGCTACAGAGAGCAGGACTTGTTTCAAAATCACAAGTGGAGATAAGATGCATTGTTAAACAGTGACTAGATGTACTTGTGATGTTCCTCAGTTCAGCGCTGCGGCCATTAGAGCAAGTTGGCAGTGATGAAAACGTAGATCCGGGCCTGGAAAGTGGTGAACGCCCCCTGTCTCCAAAGTTTCATCTCCACGGTGATTAAGAAGTCCCTTGGACCCTGAACTTGTCTCTGTAGGAACACAGCCCCAGTGTAGGCATTTAGCTTTCTTGTGCTGAAGTAGTTTTCCTCGTTTCCTTGGGTGATAGTGACGATAACATTGTCTCCAGAATAGGCAGGGGATGGTCCGATGCGGAAGATCTGAGCGGGAATAACAATGTTGGACTGGAAGCTGAGGTAGTAGTATGTGATTCTCAGAGGAGAGTTTTGACACTCCAGGTAGTTCGGGCAGCTGATCCGCTCACAGCGTCTACAAGTGACACACAAAAGCTCAGCTTGTAAAGTAACTTTGAAAATTGCTTTATTGAAAGTAAGACATGTAAAGGTATTCATAGTGTAAACTGTGAGGGGTGGAAGACAATTAACTGACAAACCTTTAGTCTCTTTTCACAACCATTCATATCATGTTTGATACATTTCTGAGCCCCCTTTCTAATTAGCGGAATCCAAAATTTCCTTAATAACCCATTGGATATAACAAAAAGATGTGCGGATCAAATTTAAGACATAACATTGTTTTGAGCAAAAACTTACCAAATTACCCAGTGTATAATAATTGATACTATATATATATCTCGTAAAAAATGATAATGCAATTTTTTGTTGTTGACATCCTTAAAGGTTTTAAGATCTTATTCTAAAAAATTTGAATTTTATGCCAATTTTTTGACGTTGTGGCTTTTACAGGGTTAATGGGCAGGCAACTTTTTTAAAATTATCAATTAATTCTGGTTTTAAAATGTTCAAACTTACGTGTCGGACACTTTGCGGTAGTTCTGAGGACAGCTCAGAGAAAGACAGCGGTAGCTTCCTTGAATGTTGTAGCACGTGTCAGCTAAAGAGCAGTTATGGACTCCTGCAGCACACTCATCAATGTCTGAAACAGAAATTTATGATCGACCGTCAAATGTCAGAGGGCCTTAGAACAAATAAGATTACCCCCGTAAAAATCTGATTTTGCAAGATGAGACTTTTAATAAAGCCATTAGAGTTTCTTTTACAGAGTAATTACTTCACAGATATAGGACTGCAAGCATATTGTTGTGAACTTTGAAAGGTTTAATTAATTCACCAATGCAGGATCGTCCATTTGAAGACATGGTGTATCCATATTCAGGACAAGCGCAGCGGTAACTCCCTGGAACGTTTACGCACTTGTAGGTGCACAGGGGACCAATGCTCCGGGAACACTCATCAATATCTGGATACCAAAAAAGATAAATGTCAGGGTTAGGGATGATCGTGTAAAGTGAGGTTTATGTTGTTGATCATGTCCTACCATCACAGGTCTTCCCATCTTCTCGGAGGTAGTATCCCTGTCTGCAGTAGCACTGGTATGAACCGTAGATGTTGGCACACTCCTGACTGCATGGGTTAGCCAGACACTCGTTTACATCTGGAAATTAGAGGTGAGAGCTCTTAACAGATGATTTAATTGCTTTATGTTTTCACATAAACATGCAAAAGGCCATTTCTGGGACACTTATTATTTTAGATTCCTCACTAACGGCATGTACACACCAAAATCCTTAAAAACAGTATGCTGATGGTTACGTTAATTCTGCTTTTAAATTTTACACTAGCCTGATGTGTTAACAAATGCACACACACATGCACAACGCCATGCATATTTTCACACACAACTTCACAAAAAACATGCATGGACCTGCACACGCACCCATGCCGGCTGACATTAACACAAACACACCTTCACAGTTTTTGCTATCACCAGATAAGCGGAAACCAGAGGTACACGAGCATTCATAGGAGCCTGGGGTGTTCACGCAGGTCTGGGCACAAAGCCGGCCCGGGTAGCGCCAACACTCGTTTACATCTGGGAGGAAGAAGCAGAAGCATCACTTCTCGGTATGGCCATTTCCCGTTTGCACCCATGTGTGCAAGGGAGCATGTGCAGTTTTTATGTGTGTATGAGTGCAAGGAGGGAGTAAAGCAAAGGAACTGCTGGTCTACTGCCTGTATAAACACTAAAGAGTTCAGTACTATGAAGAGCACAAGATGATGGAAACAAAGAGAAAGAAAGCAGACATGGTCGGTCACCCACTGCCCTCTGCAGCAACCTGCAGCAAAAGTCTGAAAGCAGCACCAGAAAAAAAATGCATGAGAAGAGTAAAAACCAGGAAAATGGGTAGAGCACCTAAGCGGAAAATGGAGAATAAAAGGTGAGAAAACTGAAGGGGGAAGGTGAAAACATGCAAAAATTACAGAGAAGTATTCCTTCTTGTCTTACATGAATAATGCTTAACACACCTGTGCACATCCTCCTGAATGAGTCATACTGGAAGCCTGCCTGGCACTCACAACGATAGGAACCAGGTAAATTGACACACAGCTGGCCCTCTCCACACCGATGCAGGCTGCTTTCACATTCGTTCACATCTACAAGAATCACACAAAACCAGAGTAATTTAGGAGAAATTAAGCTTTTGCCTTTGTTTGAGGTTGTGAAATGGAAATTACATTAACTTCTGATGAAACGTTACACTGTGAATTAATCATTATTTCAGGGAACAACAAAAATGCTGTTTAACTGAACATCTCAGTGACCATGATAATTGTTCACCTTGACTTTTTCAAATCCCAGAGTGTGTGCCCCATGTGTAATATTACAAATCTCACCGACACATCTGGAGCCATTAGGACTGGCATGATAGCCACGGCTACATGTTATCCTCCGGTTGCAGATGTAAGATCCTACTGTGTTGATACAGCTGGATCTTGGGTTACAGGTCTGGGTCAAAGTACCGCACTCATCTATGTCTGGTGAAGAGAGAGCGTGAGATGAAGATAAAGGCAGGTTAAAGATGTAGGGATCAATAGACCAGAGGACTTCTCCGAAGCCACAATGCTGGAGAATCAAAGCAAACGACACACATGGTGTGAAAATCTGGGTAGTCTCTATGTGTGCTTGTGTGAACCTGACATTTCTCAATTTTGCCATTTCTCACAGCGTTTCTCCTTTTACAGTGATGTCTGCTGCCCAGACGTGCCCCAGTTCCTGCCCCTGGGGGCTAATTCCACAGCATCAGTATGTACTGGAAGAGGACAGAGGATTGGCTTTTATCCGCCTCTTTTCAGCCTCTGAAAGCAGCTTCTCTGATCTCCAGTCTGTGTGGCATTTAACCCCTCTCTTGCATGATGTTGTTTGTGAATCTTCAGAGACCATGTTTTCTTTGCACTGGTCACACAACTCTGCAATAATGAGTCCAAGACAAGAAGTCTACACACAGGGTGGTGTACAATGCAAAAAAATTACTTTTGTTTTACTTTTTTGTCTTAAATAGCAGAAGTTTAAAAAAAAAGAAAACTTTTCCTATATCCTAAATAAAATGTTTTCCCCACACCTGTCATGGCTGACCTTGACCCTTTAGCATTGTCATTTTTAACTTTACACTGATTATTATTTGATGTCTTTTTTCAAACGTCTTGAGTTGAAATAATATAAAAAGAGAATTAGTAATGCCTGAAGAAATTGGTCATAGATTTTAAAGTCTTGAAAAGTAGTTTTTAGGCACAAAGAGAAAATGTTATATAGTAGACACATTAAAAAACAAAAAGAAAACAATTGCAGGGTTGGAACCAAGTACACAATCTGGCCTTTTGTACATTTTGACCTCAATGAAATCATGTCAGTTGTGGGTTCAACTGTATAATAAGTAAATGTGATTGCTCAAAAGAAGACAATGATGTATGCATGCAGCAATGTAATTACAGTTTTTCTTTTCTATGCTGTGCATTAATTTTAATCTTGAAAAAATTCTTCACAAATATATTATTTAAGCTAGTCAATAATATGCATCAAAATAGGATATATTGTTCCTTACCCACACAGTTTCCCTGTGTGTCCTGGATAAAGCCCCCAGCACAACGAGCCTTGGGAACGCACCTGAATGATCCCTGAGTATTCACACATTCAGAGTCAACCGCACAGCTATGACTTCTTTGTGAACATTCATCGATATCTGCAACAGAGGGGTAAATGAACACATGAACGAGACCTGAAGGGGAAAAAAAGCATACATGCAGTTTCATATGTAGCCACTGGATGGCACTGTCGTTTAATGGCAAAGCACATGCTCCTCTTTCACCGAATTTACAGTAGAATAACTTTACCTTTTTAAATCAGACTTGAATTGAATAAAAAGCTAAATCACATAACTGGAAGCAATAGACATAACTGTGTTAAAAGAAAGTCAAACATCAATGCAGAATGTCTTAACCGCCTGTCCATGAGGGGATTTCCCCCCTGTCAATCAATCTCCAAACCTATCACCACAAAATAAATTAAACCTGGGGGGTAATAATAGTCTTCAAAGATTGTCAAAAGCCATCCATATATGGGTGTGTTCAACTGTAGCACAAAGGATTTTAAAAGGGTTTTTTAGAGTTCTGCCACTTAAAGACCAGTTAGGGAAGAGCGACAAGCTGGCAGTAGGCCTCTTGGATAGAGGGGAGGTTTCTAAGCTGAGGAGAGTGACTGAGCATTTTGCTTTTGACAAAATCCTGGCAGAACCGTCAAGATGATTGGTTGAAATCCATGAAAGGAGAGAGGAAAACCTAATTGTTGGACAGTAAAAGGTCTGCAGAAGAGCATCTCTGAACACACGACATGTCCTACCCTGAGACAGATAGGCTACAACAGCAGAAAAGCACACCAAGTGCCACTCCTGTCAGCTAAGAACAGGAAACTGAGGCTACAGTTTGTACAGGCTCACCAATAGGAGATTGGAAAAATGTTGCCTGGTCTGATGACTCTCCATTTCTGCTGCAAATTTCGGATGATAGGGTCAAAATTTGGCATCAACAACATGAAAGCATGGATCCATCCTGCCTTGTATCAACAGTTCATCCTGGTGGTGTAATGTTGTATTTTTTCGACCCACTTTGGTCCCTAAATGCCAATTCCGCATAGTTCCATGTAATACAAATCTGCAGTCTGCTGGACCAAACTCTCTGAGGAATGTTTCCAGTACTTTGTTGAATTTAAGGCCACAAAGGATTAAATACTGAAGACAAAAGGGACACCAACCCGGTACTAACGATGAGTGTATAACCAATGTTTTTCATTATTTATATAATACAGAAAATACAGTTGTGATTCAGAAATTATATAAACTGTTAACTATTTGGTGAAAATACCAGAATTTAATCTAAATACTGGGAAAAAAATACTAAGTGAGTTATTTCAAAATAGAATAATATAAAAATCATTAGTTTTATCTGAATCTTTTACAAAAAAAAGCTGTGTATAGAAAGTTATATAAGGGAAAAACTTGAAAGGGTTGATTTCCATGGAGTTAAATTTGTCAAGGGTTAACCTTTTTGGTACATGTACAGTATCTAAAGAAATCTCTGTATGCAAAAGAAAATGCTAAGTTGTAAAAGAAGAGTTGCCATTCTTGATCTTAACATAATAGTTTGTTAGAAAATTAGGTGCTTAGTCTTACAGATTTTCCATTATAAATAAATACATAAATCTAATCATTGGGATGTTTCCTATTTTAATTGAGAGGTGTTTTCTTTTATTTGCTTTTCTGTTTCCGTTTTTTATTTTAGGCTAAAATAAGAATTTGAAAATTTTCAACAAAAGATATTGGAATAAAAAGGGTACAATATACTCCGTGTGTAATTAATCTGATTCTGATGTTTATTTAGTAAATCATATATACAGCATCATTTTAGAACTTTTTTTAAGGATAGGTTTCCAGGTCAAACTAAAATTCTGCATTGAGGACTAATGCCCTTACATCACAGAGAGGGTCTGTTATAATATTTACTGCAAATATGATCATTTTTGTAATATAGGCCTGTCAATAGCTGTCTGTAGTTTTTACAATTTTTGTGAAAGGTCTACACAACCACCAGATTGTAATGCCAATCACAATAAAATAAAAGACTTAAATAAATGATTTTTTCCTAAAACATTTTCGCCAGCATCTAAACTTTTTCTGGTGAAATGGCTTTTGTTTATACAAATTTTTTTTATCTGACAGTTTAAAAAAGACACTTTCAAAAAGCCTAACAAAAAATGTGTTCAACAATTCCATTTACTATATTGATCTGATGAAAGGTTGAAGGTTTTATCAATACCTACAGTATATTTTACCCTCTATACCTTGGAAAAGCAGATTAAAAGCGTCTGTGAGCAAAAGCCTACAACTACAGCAGCAAATGTCTCTCAGAGCCCAGGAACTCAATCATCAAAATCCCGGCTTATGGCCCACAACAATCGCAGGTCTCAATGGATAGGTTACTGTTACACCTCAAAGTTGGGGGACCACCCACAAATGCAAGACATCAAAGAGGAACAACAATCAAATGTAAAAAAAAAAGGAAGAGTAATGGTTTTCATAATGAATATGTAGCTATAAAAGTACATAATTACTGGAAGTGAACATTTTCTAAAATGGCAAATTTTCCAGTCTTAAATGTCTGGGACAAAAGAGATTGTTTCATTAACAATGCACTTTCATAACATTCCGAACATCCAGCCGTACAAACTACTCCCTCTACAGCTTTTTCATAGTAGGTGGAAGAGAGCCTCTGGGTGCTGCTTAGTGCTGATAAGGTGCACAGTACCTTCACAAACGTCATTGTTGATCTGGTATCCAGGCCGACAGGTGATCAGTCTCTGACAAACATAACTCCCCTGAGTGTTCATGCATCGCTCATTTAACTGGCAAGCATTTGAGGATGAACACTCATTTACATCTGGAGAAAAGAGAAAAGATAGATGTGTGAGTATAAGGACAGACAAATGAAATGAAAAAAAAGCAAAAGGGTTCATTAAAGGTCAAGAACATTTTGGTCTATTTGTGACAGATAGCAGATAGACTTTAATCCAGGATTGATATTAATTCTGAGACCTTTGGGAGTCAATTAGAAAAATTAGAACAGCTTTTAAGTTTTCTCATTTTGCTTATTTTGAAGCAGTAAGATATGATCACAATACATTGGAGCGATTAGTGTTTGTATATCTTCGTCTTTCACTTTCAGCTTTTCCCATCAGGGGTCACCACAGCGAACTAGTCGCATGGTAAGCTTGGCAATGTTTTACGCCGGATGCCCTTCCTGACGCAACCCTCTCAAAGCTACCAGGCTTGGGACCGGCACAGAAGTAGAGAAGGGAACAGGGAGCAGCCCGGATCCTGGTTTCACGGACGGATGGCGACGCAAACCAGCACGAGCTAAACCGGCTCCCCTCGCATAGTGTTTGTATATAATTATAGTAACTCCCTTTCCTGATGACCAGGGAATATGGGCTAGAGAAAGTGAATGGGCAACTAGGGCAAGAGCTGTTTAAACTCCAAATTGAGGCTTGGATTATCTTTGGGCAAAACATTTATTTTTTATTCAGTGTGTGGCTCAACAGGAGTTTCTTGAGTTTAAAAATGTGGGAAAAGCCACTATAATTGGACAGTAATTGTAATATTTTGTTCCATATTGATACCCAGTAAGGACCAGATTATGGCAACTGTGCAAAACATATAAAAGAAATAACTCAGTTGGGCTGGGATTATTAAAAACAAATCAAACTCTACCTTACTTTAATTGATGATTGTTATATTCAATTAATCTAATGTGATGTGTGTGTACTGTATGCATACCTGCAAAAAAATCTATCTATGATTATGAGTAATTATGTTGACAGGAAGATGGGTTCATCTTCTAACATCTTTGTTAATTTTTCTTTATATGCTAACTAATACGGCTGCATGATATGAGGAAAACTCGCGATTTGTGATATTAGTGATCAGTATTGCGATGACAATATACATGAAAAAAAATAAAACAACTAAAAACGTTATTTCCATTTCACTGCAACAGTTTAATTAAACAGTTAACAGTTAACATACCATAATTACCTTAGTCTCCATGGAAGGCGAGCATCTAACATAAAAGGGCTCCATCCGATTGGTCAACAACGTGAAGGGGTCCAAATGCATAAATGGATTTATATAATTCATTAAGTACTTCAAGATGCCATAAGATTGTTTTAGCACATTTAAGGTAACCAATTTTGCCGGCTTTTGCGATATGTGTGTTGCACAGCTTGATACGCGATGCCCATAAATTTGCAATTTATTATGGTGCAGGCCTACTAACCCATGTACAACTTTATATCTGAAATGGGTTTAATATATCTTTGTTTTGTTATTGTTTATTGCAGAATTCATTTTTTGTTAATGCTTGAATCATATTAATAAACTCAAAATGTATAAATTAAATCAAAATGATCTTTAACATAACATGCCAAAGGTGTGCCATGCTGTCAATCTATTGCTCCATGTAATTTTTTTAATTAATTAATTATATGTTTATTCATACAAAAAATGCATAGGATTAAAAAAACCTAATGGGATTTCAAATTAATTCAACACACACATTTCCAAAAATGAAATAAAACCCGTTTCATGGTTGTGATGACTAAACAAAAAGTTGCAGAGACATTTCTGTGTTTTTTGTGCATATTCTGTGCAGCAATTAATCAAAATAATGCAAATAATTATGCTTTATGGTTAAAAGTTAATGAGTTCCAGGGGAACAAAAAGCTTTAGCTAAAAATGGAAAATTAGGAAGTAGCTGCACCACTGCACACAGCATATCATGCTTTTGTGTCACTGACTATTGGTTGCTGTAAAGCTAGAGACAGACCAGTGGTTATGGCTTAGCTTCTATGTGCAGCCCTTGGGAGACAGCTCAGGGACGCAGTGCAGTAGCCTGGCCTAATGATATCACACAGTCCACCATCATACTGACTGTAAAAACGGGTATCTCTGCCATCCAGTTGGTGAGATATTTAATGATAGTTAGGATAATCCTTCTTGTATCGACTCAGTTCAGCAAGCGAGATGAAAACCTCTCAAAAAAAGGATTAGAGCTGTATCTCTGCACATCTAGAGGTGTCCATGAGTGAAAGAAATAAATTAATGTCAGGAAATCGTGTCAGGAAAGTCTCATCAGTTGGAACTAAAATTCTCCGGTTGGAAAAAAGCTGGGACAAAAGCTGAACTTGAGAGCCCATTATTCTTGTATGTCATACCACAGCATTTACACGTGCAGTCTAAGTCTGATGCAAGGGGATTTTTTAGGGATTATCTCAGGCTTTTAGTTTCCCACCTTCACAGGAGCGTCCATCAGCTTTCAGGGAGAACCCTGGAGAACAAGAGCACTGCGGCCTTCCTGCCACTAGGATACACTGTTGCTCACAGATGTTTCCTAAAAAAAATAATATTTACAGGTCACATGAGCACACCGTTGCACAGCTTCACATGACAGTATTTATGCAGGAGCATAGATTTTGTGTGTTAGACTGAACAGATGTTTTTTTTCATCCCCATTTGGCTATCTTCTTTTCCATGTTAATCCCTGACCAGGTCACATTTTATTTCCTTTTTCTACTGCAGCTCCACCCTTATCTCATAGAGACCAAATAGGAAAAACAAAATTAGAACTTTCCAAAATACTGCTTTCTCTTTTTATGTTTCATGGAAAAGGTGAAAATAACACTGCAATTTCCCCTTTTAAATGTATTTTCAATTTTGAAATATTCTTCCCTATTCTACGGAAGGCCTATAAATGAATGACAAGGTTTATTGTGAGCTGTGATGTTAAGACTGCACATCCAACCTTCACAGGGGTTGAGTGGGACAGCAGGCAAGGTGGGAGGCAGAGGCGGTGAGGTGTTCTTCACCACTGTTCTGTCAATCTCCTTTAATCTGTTCTCTTCATCCACTAAATCTGCAAGAATAAAGTCATCACAAGAACGATGATGTTTGTTCATTCACTGATCTGAGGCCAGTGGCTACAGATGAAAGTTGTAAAAATAATGTTGGTGAGACAGGAAAAAACACAGCCTGGAGACAAACGTTTGGCTTTATCAGCACGCCCTCATACTTCACTGTAATTTACTGAAGGCTCTGGCATTAGAATCATGTTCAGACAGGCATGTGTTGTCGAAAAAAAGCCACTGTTGAGTTAATTAGAACCTGGTTCTATGCAAAGAATTAATGTTCGACTGTACTTTGATGTTTTTCCACAACTGCGTAGATTTGAGCAGGAAAGGGATGTTAGTGTAAGAATAGAATCATTTTTATGAGGTTGTATCAGGCCTTGCAGAGAGGAAGGAACTCAAATGCACCAGAAAAATAATACAGAGTAAATGTGTAGACAAATGGGGCCTTTTTGACATGCTTTAGGTTGTAAATCACACATAAAAGAGCTAACGGCACAGAGAACGGCTTTCCTGTGTGCTGGCATCTCTGGAAATGTCATGGTGACAACATAAGATTGGTGGTTTTACCTTGTGCGCATGTGACGCCGTCTTCTTGCAGCACGTACCCTGGGATGCACTCGCACCGATAAGAGCCTGGCGTGTTGATGCAACTGTGGTGGCAGATCCTGCCCTCGTATATCAGACACTCATCCATGTCCTCAACCTCAACAGGGCCTTCCACTGCATTTTCCCCATCACGGTCCTCACCGATAGAGAAGGCTTCTCTTGGAAACAGGCCGTCTGACACTAAAACACAAGGGTGATTAATGTGAGCGTGGCCTTATGGAAAATAGTAAAACACAAAAGAGTAACTTTTGAATATATCAACAGAATCTGTCTGTATTTAAAAATTCAAAATGATGAGGATGATTTGTCGCCTGTTTGTTTTTTTTCTTCTCAAGTGGGCCTCAAAACAAACCATTAATAACGGCAAAACTCTGACAAACATCTTTTTCATAATGCATCGATCATTGTCTTTTTTGTGAAAGATGAGCGTTGTATGCAAATTGCACGCTGCTGCCATTTGGGAGCAAAAATTGATGAAATCCAAAAGCCAAACTGAATTAGTGTAAAATAAAAAAAAACTTCCAAGAACACTGGTTGATTGGAAAAGAAATGAATGTAGTGCTCTGCAGGCAAGCTGACACTAGATCACTTATACTGAAAGGAGCTATTAGGCACATCATATGTCAGCACATAGAATTTAAGATTAAATAAATCAGGTGATTTATTCCCCCAAAACCAATCCCAACCAAAAAAAAAGCCTTTTGTTAATCTGTTTTGGGATTACATGTTAATATTTCCAGGTTAAAAGTCTGTGTTATTCTTTGCTCGCACTCCCTTTCACCCCATACACGTGTAAAATCACACAAATAGCATTTTCCATTTACGCAATACTCCACAGTTCTGTTCCATGCGTTGGTCACATTCCATATTGACAACTATAACTTCCTCCTTTTTGTCTCGCACATACGTTCATCCATAAGCTTGAATTGGCTTGGATCATTTCCCAACCCCCCCCTTCACTGATCACATCCCTCTCAGATCTCCCCATCTCTATCAACCCTCCCACACTCTAAGATCATATCTAAGTTCTCTTGTCTCCATTCCATAAGCTCATCTTTCCACCATGGGCTCAAGAGCAGATTCCAACGAATTCCAACGAATTCCAACGAAACCAAGCATAAGTTAGGCTCTAACTTATGCAAAGCGCTTCAAAATGACCAAAATTCCACTTTCTTAGAAAAATACTTTTCTTTATGCTTTAAATATTACAGTCTTTTATAAACATACAAGTTCCTTTCAAAATAAATTACACTGTGTTTAATTAAAAACAAGATTATGTGATAAGAATGTGCTTTAAGCTTATTCTAATTATACACCACTCTCACAATAGATTAAGCATTTTGCCATAACTTTGCTCTATCATCTGACATGTTAAAAATCTAAACATAGACAAAAAAACTTTACGAACCAAAACAGCATAAACAAAACTACAAACCAATGGTTTATGTAAAGCAGTTTTCTTCAAAGCCAAAAATCCACAATAAAGAAGTGGAAAAGGACTCCAGAGCCTTCAGTTGCAGACCCCTGGCCTACTGTATGACCTCTGCATCATAAACTCTCAATCAGTGTTTAAAATCAAGGCATAAAAATTCACATTTTTAGTTTAGTTTAGATGAAAATGCGTCTCATCAACTTTATTTACATTGCAATATGTGTCTAACCTTGTTCGCCCTTGTGTTAATTAATTAACCTGTAAGGTGAGCTTGAGTGCCATGAAAGGCACCTGTATGAAATATTATCAATATTTTGTACTTATACCTTTTCTTGGAGCTGAAGTTGTGTCCAGAGCAGGTCTTTCTCTGATTGTGGGTTTAATCTCCTTCCCCTCACAGCAGGTCAGAAAGATGTGCTGGCAGTGGTAACCCAGGGAGTGGTGGGCTTCACACGCATGCCCCTCTTTGTGGAACTGCAGCCCAAGAGAGCAGCAGCCACAGCAGTCCTGCAGTTGTAAAGCCATTTGTTTTTAACAAGAGACCATGTTTATAAGGATGTGAATCAGCTACTTTTGCTCAAAAAACAAAAAACAAAACATACAATTTTGGACAATTGGACAATTTGCATGTTTTTATTTTGTTTTTGTTTTTTTGTGGTCCACTGACTGTACCTCCTGGTGGCAATGTGGTTTAATGACATTAAGAGACTAAAAAGAAATTCAGATAAATCTTTTAATGGCAATTGATGGTAAATTGTAGTAATTTAATAGGGTTTGTTTTCACAAATTAATAAAAAAAATGTGCAGAGAAACAACAATCAAATTAAGGTTAAAAAAAAAAACTAAAAAGGGCGAGTTTGTGATATTGTAGCCAAACTCCATCATATTTTCTGTGACAGTGATGTAAAAAATGTCTGGCATCCAGAAATTTCCTATATCGTGCAAAATCAACTTTTTAAAGCTTTTAAGTGTATTATAATGTTCATTCCTGACAAAAAAATGACAAAAAAGCGCTTTTTGACCAATTAACGCATTTCTGAGTATTCTTCTATCTGTGCTCTGAACACAAGCCCTTACTTTCTGCAATAATTTTTGCTTCAATATTTATCAAACATTTTTGAGGTCTTACTGTCAATAATTTCACACTTCTGTAAATCTGTATAGAAAAAAAATCATCTCTGGTGTTCTCTTCTGTTAAAAGTACTGGATAAATCCTACAAAACAAAACAAGAAATCTAGTTTTCTATGCAGGGAAACAGGAAGTTCACCTCTTATCTGTTGATATTTTACACATTACTATCTAATTTCCTACATGGTGCGACCCTTTCAAGCTGAAGTCCTTTTTACATATGATAGGACTGACTATCATTTCATGCAAAGGGTAGCTAAAAGTCTGAAGTTCTGCTACTGAAACAATGTACATTTTTTTTGGTCTTCTTTCTCTGAGCACAGCCTTTAACCCATCAGCTAATTAGTAAAATATAAAAGCATGGCAGCATGGCAAAACAGGAAACTGCAATACAGTGCAATTCTACATGTAGAACAGAAACTACAGGGGAACCTCAGAAAGTCAATATTCAACAGCTGTGCTTCATCAAAGTGTCCATAATGACTTCAAGGCTCAGAAGTGGCTCTTAAAAGATGAGTTCTTTCAACACAGGTCAGATGAATGACTTTGGAAATCTGGCCAAACACTTACAATCCCTAGTCAGTTACTGGTAACTCATATAGCCAGACATAATGATGCCATGACATTTTTATGTCACAGCTGCAGTGTTTTCAATCAGCTGTCTTTCAGTCTTCCATAAATTTAGAGAGGCTTGAAGAAAGAGAACATAAAAATATTCGTAGGACTGCGGGATTTGTGCATATTTAAAGCATTGATCATTTATAAGGAAAAAGTGCTGAAAGAACTGCAGATTGCATAACATTAATTTGATGTACAGTATGCAAAAGGCCAACAGTGAAAGCCTTTTGGCACTTTTTCCCAATACTTCCCTTGTAGGAATGGATTCCACATTTGGTGCTGGCACCCTCTTTACACGTTCTTCCTGCCCTGGCTGCGTTTATTCCAGCCAAGCACTGAGCTTCTGTTAGGAAGCCGAGGCAGCACTGTTGTTGGGCAGTCCTGACAGAAACAAGGCACACATGAGAAATGACCGTACAAGTGTCTGGACCGCAACAGAAACAACGGCTCTTCCCACTGGGGTTGCCATGGAGCCCAACCAACTGTGTTCTCAGATTTCTAGGAATTTAATTAAAAAGAGAAATTGAAATGACATTTTTTTTTAATTTGTCAAAGTTCTAAAGACAACCAAAGAAAAGTATAAAACTATTGAATCTAGCTAATGTGTCAAGAAAACATCTCAGTGAAAGAAAACATTGAAAAATATATTTTGTCCTTATCTGTGGGCCTTAGCTCCAATTATTGCTCCTTTTTAAGCCTTCCAGTAAATGAGGGTTACATAATAGGCTCACCAGCAAATGGACTGCCTGTCTTTTGTAGGTGGCTCCATGTTGTTGCAGTGCCCATTAGCTGAAGCCCATTTTTCACCAGTCTCACAGCAGGTCTTCATCAGCTCCTTGGCAGACACTAACAAAATACAAACACCCAGACCTAAAATTAACTCTTCTTAGTACCGCCACCGCTCCAGGGAAATCATTTAACATATAGAGGTATAAATGACTGAGATGGTTGAAGAGTAAAACTTTTTAATGAAATATATAGTTATTTCATTCCCCATATTTTATTGATCTCATACTAAAGGTAGTAAAAGTTAAAGTTTGCTTTATGCTGACTAAACTTTAAAGCCAGTTTAAGTGACAAACTATGAATCACAGTAATCCAGTTTTTCTTTAACATTTTTGTCAGATTTCAAGTGCAGTTAGTTGATGCTAAAAGTATCAGACCTGTACTTATTTTGAAGTCCCACTCCAATCATACTTTGTTCTATTGTAAAAGCATTCCTACTGGTCTTTTAATTATGATTATGCTGTTTTTAACCAAAACCAAAAAAAAAGGCGTTATTTTCTGGAAATTGTTTATGCAGAGCAGCAACAGTTCATTAAAAAAGTCACCTCTGAGTTGTGGGCAGAACTGTGAAGTAAGCGATCATCTACTTGTTTATACTCTCTCCAGTTAGCTTAGAGTCCCTCACACCCACAACCATCTGAAGCATTGGAAAGGAGCTGAACAGGGAGCTTGAGGCCCACTGATTGTGGCACCTACGTCCCAGCTACAAGCTTTTTTCCAACAGTATTTTTTTTATCTGCTCCTGATTCACAACAATTCAATTAATAAAACAAAAACACTCAGAAATGCAATTTTAAGCTTACTTTTCTTTTCTCTATAAATGTATAAATGACTTTTATCGAGAGAAAAATGCCACAAAAACATATTAAAAACATGATTTTCATTAAAGTGAGTCTTTACAAGTCAACATGGAGAAAAAAAAAATCTTTTTAACTTTAAAGGTGAAAATGTGTTCCTTCAATCACAAGACAGTGCATTCCACATCTGATTTGTGGCCCCTGCTTTACCATACAAGACACGACTCATACTACTGATGTTTTTGCTGCCAATCACACCACTCAGAGTCCCAGAAAGGAGAAAGATGTCTAACATTTTCAACTCATCCAAGAAGTAAACTAAAAAAACAAAATAAATAAGTTAATTGTTAAAACAGGTGGGTTTACCTATAAATCTCAGTTATCAGTAAAATGTTCACCTCTTAAATAATTCAATAAAACGAATATTTTGTTTATTCTTTTCAGTTGATCTTTTCTTTTAAATCTGACCTTTTTAGTACTGGAATCCAGAGGATGACTGATAAACATGAAGCGATCATCAACATACTGAGAGTTATGATGTTAGTGTGACCCCAGGGAAGATGGGTTAAAAACTGCTCAGCCCTCTCAAAGCTTTAATTAGTCCCTCACAGCATGGTGAGCCGCGATATAAGCTTTAAAAGAGGGCAGAGGTCATGAAGAGGAAAAACATCCCACTCAGGACTACAGAGATTTCGTTAAATACTGATGTGTTTTAGGCTCTAACTTAAGCAAAGCGCTTCAACGTTCACTTATTTTTGTTGCAACCAGCACACTTACATAACAAGACAAAAACTTAGCTAGTGATTGCAGCCTCGTGCTTAATTTAAAGGTTTGGAAAAAAGGAAATCTACCTTCTAAGACAGAATACCTTTGATGCAAAACTACAGCCTCTCTTCCAGCTGTGCAGTTAAACAAGCCCCTTTGAACCTGTGACAAAGTATATTAAAGACAGCGGACATAATTACTCATCATCATTTTTTTTGCCCCTCTTACTCCTGAGGGGGAATCAGCTCCCTTGTTGTGAGCAAACACAAATCAGCTTCACGTGTTGATCCTAACAGCTTCATATTTACAGTACGAGGTCGTGGCCAATGTTTTGTTTCTAAGGTTGAATATGTTTCACAGAAACAGCCACTGAGGAGAAAAACAATGACAAACTATTTTAGGACGGCTACGTCAAACTGAACCAGGTTTCCCCCTTTCTGACTCTGACGGCCCTTATAATTAAGCCTGTCTAGAAATGGATCCAGTCCAGTTGCTTAAAAACTCTGAGTCATTGTGCTTCTACAACAGAGATCCATGATGTGCACATGAAAGATGACAGAAAGGGATCACTCTGCTTCAGGTCTGTTATTACTATAAATGCCCGTGAGAGTAACAGTGAGGTTAGATGCTTTCCTGAAATTGCACAATCTGACTAAAACAACAAAAACTGTTTCAGTCAACATCCCTTAAAAAAATTCATAGAGCAATCAGCCTCCAAAACCTGAGTGTCAGCTTTTAGGAGGAATTGGCAGTGAGCTACACTGAGGGTACGATGGCCGAAAATGGTTAAAAGGACAGATTGATCCTCTACTTCATCCTTTTTAGAGACCACATCTATCCGACCTTGGGTAGAGCACTGTCAGAAATAGAGTCCCTTTTTTCAGTCCCATGGTTGTCTAAGAACAGCTGGCTGTGACATAACAGGGAGGGCTCTCCAGCTAAATTCATGACTTCATTTCCAAAACAATCAATTTCATTCTCAACTATTAGTCACTCTTTCATTAATTTACCTAGTACTGCGAGCCAGTAATTATGAGATCAACCTTTTTTTCCTTCTTCTAGATGTTGAAAGTCCTGCAGGTTCACTAGTTTTCAAATGTTCAAAACAATTCAATGAAGGGGCAAAACAATGAAACTCATTCGTTTTTATCTATCATTGCTGAATTAGTTTTCTAACTCGAACATGTGTGTGTGACTGCTGAACTTCTCAACGTCTATAGTGGAGTTTTTTTTCCCTTCTTCTTGTTTCGTTTTACCATTAACATAAAAACATGCTTTAAATATATTCCACAACATGCCTCTGTTAAAGGCGGAGAATTTTTCTCTGTCCAGTAATTTGAAGCTGCACCCTGCAGCCTTATTATGCCAAATATACCCCAGGGAGAGTTCACAACCAAAACATGGGAAAATTGCCAATTCTTCCCTCAGGAAATCTATCCAAATTCTGATTTTGACTTAAAAACACTAACAATAAGGAGGGTTTCCAACATGTATACAGGCCTATGATTTATAGTAGATATTTTCAATAAGATAAAATTATTAAAGGTGTAAAACATAAAAGTTAGAGTTTCCTAACTTTGAATTTGCAGAAGAAAACTGACTGGCTGTATGTCATTAAACCAAGTGTAAGGAGGATGATCAGCTAGTCTTTTAATTTGACTGTGGTTGCCCTTTATGAGTGGTTTTTGCCTGTGGAGAAGTTTGTTATTTTTATAATCTATATGCACGCTGGCTCACATATGTGTTGGGTGTGTTTTCAACACAGCCGAGAATGAAGGAAGCACCAAAGACGACTGCAAGTGACCAGGGAGGTGAACTGTCAACTTCAAAACAATTTCTACAGCAGCACTACAGTAGGAATGAAGTTTTGCATGACCAGCTCTGGAATTCACCCTCTTGTTTCATCTGAGAGAAAATTATTCATTTGCTCAGCCCACTCCCACACGGACATGTTGAAACTGCTCTTTTTTTAAATAACAAGTGTCTCTTCTGTTTATTTCCCCTAATCTCTAATTATTTTTAGTATTCATTTTTGCCTTAATCCACTTCTAGGTTTAACATTTATGAAGTTTGTTCACTAAGGTGGTTCCTAAAGTTGAAAAGTAGGTGGTGCGATTTGGATGAAGTGATCGCTAGGAAGATTGGGAAACCTGCGGCCTCATGGGAGATGTGTAATCACCCAGACTCATGCAGGGAAAGGGAGAAGCGCTTGGCAATCAGCAGATAACAGTGGTCTCATTCAGCACATGGGTATTACGCTGCTCCACAGGTACAGCCCACAAGAAATCCTATATCAGGGCATCTCAGGATCGGAAAGCCTAAACAATCCCATCCCCCTTAGGAGGACAGACACTGGCTGGAAAGAAAAAAACTCCAAATGAGCAGGAGTTAAAAGGACATAAGACTGTGCTCCACCAAAATCAACTCATTTCAGTTTGTATGAAAAAAAGTCTGTGTGCTTGTTATTCATACTTTCCCCTTTCCTGTCTAAATAACTTTGATATCCTCCTCTAAGAGCATTGAAAACAGGCATCAGTCAAGGCTCTTATCAGCTGGGTTTTTCCTGTTTGTGCTTTAAAATGACACCACTCTGGAAGTCCTGTTATAGTCCAGAGCAATGGTCAATGTCATTCTATCCTGCAAATTCCAGACCAGTGAGTTTCAGCAAATTACCCCTGAATTAAAAACAAGCCTGCTCTGATTTTAAACTTCAAACCATAATTTACAACAGGTTGCAAGATCTTTATCCCTGCTGACTCTTAAGATGTTTTAAAAAGACTATTTATTCTCACCAAAATAATAAAAAATAAAAAAAAGAGTTAGATGATCTAGTGTCTCGCTTCTTTTTAACCACCTATGTCCTGTAGCTTTTTTCTAAGAGTGTACTTTTTGTACTCTAGAATGTCATACAAACACGTTACAGATTCATTCAGCTTATGCTACACATACCTATAAGGGACGGGTCCTGAAAGTTGAGAAAAGTCTAAACAGGTCTCAACAAAGGTCATATGTGGTAAAGCAAGTTTGCTGTGCAACTTTACTTACACTTCTATGGGGGAAACGCAACTAATTTCAAATTAGCATCTGGATTTTTAACCCAGTTTATTTACTAATTTCTCTGGAGTTCATGTACAAATAAAAATCAATATATTATTCTAGATGCACATTATTTATTTAATATAATGTCAAAGGATTTGACAGGCAGTGCAACAAACCCATAAACAACACATGATCATATTATGGTTTCTTGACCCAAATGTTCTTAAACATGTAAATAAGATGAAATCTCTGATTTCAACATATCCATTATTTTAACATACAAAAAGCAACAGGAAGTTGCTTATTTTCTAAATGAATCTTCTTGTTGCTTTTGCTTTTCTCCCATTACTGTCAGATTTAAAATAATCAAAGACTGAATGAAAAAGCACAGGGGAAGAGAAAAGAAAATCTGAAAATATTATTAAAGTTATGCCCAAAATATCACCTTAATTTCTCAAGTTTCCCCAGAAATGTAAAGACACGTACAGTAATTCCTTTTAGATTGTAACTGAAATACAATAAATACTCACAAAGGCAATGAAAACGGTTTGATTCAACCACTTTAGTCTTTTATGATGAACAGTTTTAAACTAATTAGGTAAATGAATGACTTATTAAAGAATTGGCAGTTTATAATATGGAGTGACAACATCCTTATCATCATCTGGAATTCTCTGGTAATTTTTCATTACTCTGCAAAAATCCTAACTTATGTGGTGAAGTGAGGGATGAGCTTCTGCAAGTTTTTTTTGACTCAGGTTGTGTTGTTTATGATCAAAATACTTATTTCTTTAAAAAAATAAAAATATAAATAAAGAGGTGAGTTACAGTAAATCCTATTAGGCTATCAGAAGGGTATATTAAAATGTTATGCTATTATGATTATGATATAAATCTTCCATACTGTCTGAAAGGGTGTTAACCTGACAACACAGTTTTAGTGATGAGATTTTGTCCATTATCTCGAAGTTTCAAAGAGGTGTAACTTATTTTTCAGACATCCTTGTAAACATTTTATCATGATCTTTCCATCCTAGTGCACAAAGCTGTTATCATCAGCAGCATATGCCCTGAGGGGAGATGATCTGCGAGAGATTATGCTCATAATAAGAGATTTAAGAAAATGGAGGAATATTAATGGAGCGAAATAAGACGATTTACTCTATATACAAAAAATGTGAAATGATAAAGGAGCATTTGTAAACTTGAGTAAATGAATAGAATTGTTTTTAGCTAAAGTTCACTTCTGGTTGAGGCATAGACATGCTACCTTAGGATACAAGATATTTCACAAACGTGTGCTCTCTTTTTTTCCTGGATTTCAGCTTGAGCTAAGTGATTGTGAACTCTTCTAAAGACAGGATGTGAGTGAAACACTATATTCGAGTTTTATGATAACATGCATTTAATCCAAATCAAAACCTTTTTTTCAGATGTATTTTCTTTTCACTATTCTCAATTGGAAGCAATGATGGTTAAAGTGTTTAGGAAAGGTTACTCACGTTTTGAGTTTTCTGCTACTGATGAGCGGTGGGTGATGAAGGTTTGAGGGTCGTCGCTGTCCTCATTAATCCTGATTGAGGCTCTTTCGGTAGAACCAAATTGAATGTCAGGCATTGAATTAGGCTTTTCAGACACTTTTTCTTGTCTGGTGGGGATGGCTGAATGGAGTTGACCACGATTAGAACTACTCTGACCACGATTGTGCTGCTCGAAGCTCCGGAGTCCTGTTCTGGTACGGGTACCATGTGATGAGTCTCTTGCAGTGTCCTGCATCTCACTGTTTCTTCCATTGTTATGCTTCGTGGAGCGTTCTCCAAGTTCCTGCTGTTGCCTGTGGATCTCTGTGGCCATTCCCTCCTTGGTTGTGGTTGTAGGTGATGCTCTGGTGTGCGCCCCTGCAGAAGTTTGATTCATGCTCTGTGAAGGTTTTTCTTCAGTGCTCCTCACTAGATTAGGCTTTCTTTGAGTTTGCTTGTTCTCATTCCTCCTGCCGCCATGAGAGATTAAAGTAGCATTTGACTCTGGGTAAGACAGAGGCAAGGTACTTGATTCCACCAGTTGGGCTAAATTCAAAATAGTAGAAGATGTTGGTTCTTCCCGAGAGTAGTCATGGTCCTCTGAGCCAACTCTGGGTGGGTCCTGTTTATACAGCGGCAGAGTGTTTCCCAGTGCAAGTTTGGAAAAGGGCTCCACAAGACCTTTTTGTGAAGTGCCATGCCCACCGCTTATGTCTCTGAATGGGCTGCTGTTCCCAGTAGTCGTCACCCCTATAGACTTATCAACACTGTGTAAGTCACAGTCAGGGATGGGTGAGCACATTATCTTGCCCCCTTCATTTGGACAATGACAAACTTGGCAATTGTCTACCCGAAAAGAGTGTCCTGCCTCATATTTCTTGTTGCCGTGGGTACAGCCGATCCGCCCACACTCAGAGCATCCATCTGCAGGTTGTAAAACATCAATGCAGTTTGGGGGAATTTCAGGACACGGAATGAAACGACAGCTTATCCTCCCTCCTCCCTGAGGACAGGAGCATTCCGTGCTTCCGAAATCCACAAAGTAGGATTCTCCCTCTGGGACTTTCCCGTTTTGAAAGCCAACTTGGATACAGTCGTAATACTGGTACCCTTCGCAGATGCATCCTCTTTCTATACATTTGGGGCAGCAGGCACCTGTCTCTAAGTCAGTTTCAATGCAGTTTTGCAGAACGGGACAGTCCACACCTGAGCAGTCTTTCTGGCTTGCACAGATGTCCACAGTTAAAATCACAAAACAGAAAAAAGAGGAATACTTCTGAATCGTCATTTTGCTGAAGAAAAGATGCCAAAGTCTCAGCTCTTCAGAAGTCTTGAGTAATTTGTTTCCAGGTTGGATGGAATTTAACCTTTTTTGCCTGTGAAAGTGAACAGGGATTAGTCATATATTTACAGTTCACACTGGAACAAATTAGGGTCTTATTATGTGGTTTGTGTTCTAACCTGTTTTAAAGCATATTTGGTTTCAACCTAATTACCTATCTGCATCCGTTTTATCACCTGCGGAATGTGTATTTTTCTAAGCATTTTGTTGTGACATGACACAGCAGGAAGGATGTGGTTTTCGTTTGATTTCACAAAGAAATTTGCCAGGAAAGCTTAGCGGAGGAAATGTGTGCAATAATGACCCAACACGTTTTTCAGCTGCAACAAAGATGGTGCTTTTATCAGGTCGCACATAATGAGCCTGCCACATGAAAATATTTGATGTTTTGTAAAGACTGCAGCTTTTCTTTCATTACTAGTGTGAAAATATATCCTAATTAAGTCACCAACATCCTTAGAGTTTAGTGGGAACGCTGGAGACTAATGCGAACGTGTTTGCAAAGCAGTTAAGCTGGTGGAGCACAAACTGTTTTGGCAAACTTCTCCCCTGCAACTGTTGGCACTGGCAGAGATTCAATATTGTGATTGCATTCAGCGAGCTTAAGAGCTTTTCTTCTTCTAACATACACACTGGAAATGGCAACACCAACTTTATCAGGTGTGATTTCGCGTGACTTTAAATCCTATAAGATATTGAAAAACTCATATTCTATTTCTGTTTTGCTTTTTTTTATCTAGTGCTCTAAATGGTTGACGTTTTCACTGAAAGGTAAATTTCAGATTTATCAGATAGAGCTATGGTTAACATAACATCACCAATGTTAGTCTCTTGATACACTTTCCCACCTTAAAGGTTTGTTTGTTTTTTCCACAGAAGCAACCTTCAAAGTAAAATTCCCATGCATATTTTGAGTTATCTATCAAATATGAGCTAAATGTGGAATGCATTTGCTTAAAATTAGATTACTTCACCGTAGGGTACATCAAGATTTATTTGATATTGAAAACCTTCATAGTTCAGTCATAAAACAACCTAAAACATGATGGAACTCTGTTTGGTGAATCAAAGAAGCTTTTGTGTGCAGAAAGGTGCAGAATCATTTTACCAGATCTCAAAGTCCCCAACTGGCACAGGCTGACTGTTATGGGGCTTTAATAGTACCCTACCACTGTCAGCTGTAAAGGCACCAAATTCTCTGCAAAGTTAATTTAAGTGACAAAAAAAATAATAACTTAAAAGAGAGATTGTGACGCAAAGGGTTTGCAACCTAAGTGAAAAACACTGTAATGTCCCTACAAAGAATAATGTAGAGTGGCTGATTGATCAGGACTGACCCTTACCCTTGTGTTTGTGCGCATGCACAGCATATCCACTTTCAAGAGAGTGCAAACAAACGCACAGAGCCAGGAGACAATAATGCGTGACAGCTGCACATAACCCGTGGAGGTCCAAATGTACACTTCAGTTCATTTGTGATGAATCACGCTGTCATATGATCTTTTAACTATATTAAAGGATCGTTACATTCCAGGCAGGGGTCACGACACAGCCTCCTGAGAAAGAGCAGGCTCATATGATCTCTTCTAATCAGTGATGAAAACACTTTAACACCAGAGTAGTTGCTCATGCTCGCGTGATGCCCCAAATCAAAACTCGCTGTTTTCAAAGTCGTGGAGAGTTTTTAATTGAAGGGAAATAGAGACTCAGCTTACCTCCCGCTCCCGCTCCTGCTGCGCTTCAGAGCTTCTGACGGGACGTGTGCGTAAAGTTTGCGCCCTGATCGCTCCTGTTTTATGAGGGGAGCGCCCCTGCGCTTGAGGGCGGGACAAACCTTCACAGACAAACTTTTCCAGGCTACTCTTTTCTTTTTACTAATTTCTTTTCAACGCAGTTCACCCAAAATACGAGAAATGACTAAATGGAGTGGCATTTCCCATAAATTTGATACTCTATGTAACCCCAAAGTTGATTGGAATAGAGAACTACAACTCTATTAAAAAATAATTAAGAGCAACAACAAAAAATAAAAAAAGATGATTTAATGCTTGTCTCAGTGACATTATAAGCAGAAGCTTCCCTATTATATGCCTATTATAGGGATAAACAATAAACAAAGCAGAATTATAAGACATGCTTCATTTCTTTCATTCTTTATCAATTTTATTATTTTTATATTTGTTTTATTTATCTATTATTTTGATCTTAAATGTCACCTAGTGACTAGTTCGAGTGTAAGATGAGAAAATCTGTTTCTTTGGGTGAATAGACTGACTTCAAGTGCCTGAAGTGGTGGTGGGCCATGTGGTCACATTGTCTAAGGGGTTTCCTTTGAAGGAGCAGTGACAGAGATCTGTTGGTCTCCTATTATTGGTTTGCTCTGTTCCTTTCATTCAAATGCAAGCAGGACTGCACATGCTGTAAATGACTTCCTGAGTTCTCTTGAAAAGCTTTTCCCAACTGAAATTTATGATTTATAATACCTGAAACAAAAACCTTTGTAAAAATGCTAAACAAAAAGCACACAAGAACACACAATTCCTTTTTGAAAAAATTGGTTATTCAACAGAACTTTTGCATTTTGAGTGGCTGAAACGACTGCTTTAAAGTCAGAATTACATGTAAATCAGCACAAACCTTTTACCTATGTCTCTGAGCTTAGGTTCATCCTAGTGGTACACTCATAAAATTCATAATCTGATCACATACAGAGACAGAGTGTGGAGCTTCCTATTAAAGGAGGGTGTTGACTCTTCTCAGTGCAGAAATTGAGAATACTGGAGTACAACCGTCATTCTGGGGGTATTCGAAAACTTGGCAGGCAGAAATGCCATCAGAGGTATTTTATTGTTAATTTTTCAGACATTTTGCAAATTTCTAAACCACATAAGTATTTCTTGTGAAGGACTACTGTGATAGGGTTGTAAAATACTTCAGAATGTTTTGAAAGCGAGTTATCTCCTCTGTCACAACAGTATGGTTCTAATCTAAATTCTACACTGTCAGCCCTCAAAATATGAAAACAAATCATCTGTGCAGTAACAAATACAAACAATGTCCTCACAAACATCTGACAACACATCCCCTCTAAAGAGATTTCCTGGTGTTGCAGGGAGCAAATAGCCTGTTCCCTCATGTAGTATTTGACCTCCGTTGACTCCTCTGGGGCCAGAAAGCCTCAGTGCTGCATTGGCTCTCCTCCATCTGTAAGATAATGACATCTGACACGCACTAATGCGGAAGAGCTAATTGTGCCACACACTGTTGTAATTTCCCATTCATGCATGTCTGAATGGGGACTTATGCAACTGATAATTACCCCGGCTCACTCACTGCACCCCTACTTTATAATAATCCACCTAATGGGTAGCCTGCCTTCTTTACACCACGCTGAATTAAAACTTAAGAGACTATTAATCATTGGATTTAGAGCAGAGGGAATGCTGTTTTGCTTTTTACTTCTACAGAGAGCAGCTTTAGTATATTTTGGGTTTTTATTTAAATTATGCTCCATGACAGTGACATCATTCTCTACACATTGGCCCCCAAAACACAGAAGGCATTAATGTGATCTGAGTGAAACTTTGTCCTGCTCTCCTGTCTTTGTTTGAACAGGTGGATTGGATCCTGTAAGAGGGAACCTAACAGGAGCAGAGTGTGAGGTGGTTCACTTCAAGTCCTGAGTAATTCAATAAGGATTTCAGTGTGTTCATCCTAATGCACAAGTTTGTAAATGTATATTTTATCAATTGGAATCACAGCAACAAGATCTTGAATAAACATGCTCATGGCCTCTTCATTCATGTTCGTTATTTTTCTCATGACAGGACATATATAAAAAAAAGTAAGATTACAAGAAATACAAGAGAAAACTTGTATTTGTGGTGTAGAAAATACAATGGGTGGGCCACAAGCTCCTTGCTCCGCTCCATTCTGATGCATCCACTTGTAGACGACTAAATCCATGTATGGCTTCATTTTCCTTGTCTGAGCTGAAGTCAGGCTCAAAACTGTACGGTTGGATAGCTCCAAGATTGCTGATCGTTTCTGTTCCACCGTTAATGTTAGGTTGGGATAGTGATTTTTTTTGGGGGGGGGGGGGGGGGGCTTACTGTGGAGCAGTGGTTAGCGATCTTGCATCACAGCAAGAAGGTCCCCTGTTCAAATTCTGGCTGGGGGACCTGAAACAGAACACTGATGGGGGACCCTTCTGTGTGGAGTTTGCATGTTCTCCCCATGCATGTGTGGGCTTTCTCCGGGGGGGCAAACTGGTTTAGAAGATGAATGAATGATTTTGCCAAAAAAAACTGCATAATCCTAAATAAAAGACCACTGGGTAAGCTTTTACTATAGATCAAGAGAGGATTGGAGAGGGACTTTAATGGCCTGTTGTTTTGTCAAGAACTAATATATGTGTCTCTGAAGGGATAAAGTTGTTCTTCAGAACTGTTTTGTTCTAAAGAGGGAAAAATGCTCTTAAAAGAAAACCAGCAAGCACACTTCACTGATTCTCTGTGGGATGTCACGGAAAAGGAAATTAAGACCTGAAAGCTAATGTGGTAAAAGTGACTCCCCACCTGCATCTTGTAAAGACTTTCCAGGCTGTAGTTAAATGGATGTAGTTACATTGCTGCGCTCCTGATAGATGCAGTCCATCTATCAGGAGCCACTATTGGATTAAGTACAGCTTGTTGGTTTCTGATGTTTGAGGAAGTTGATCTACATGTGAGCATTTGGAAAATCATCTGAAGCAAAAAAAAGAAAACTCCAAACAGCATTGCTTTATATTCACCTGGAGTGACCTGAGTAAAAAGTGAGATAATTTGTAAAACCAGACACATTTGATGTGAGTTAAATTGGATAATTTTTTATCCGTGGTGCTCAGTTTTGACTGTGTGAAGCTTCAAAAACAATCCCACTTAACTCCATTTACTTATGCCACTGAAGTGGCAAGTGAATTTAATAAAGCAGGGTCTTGATTGTGTGAATTGTGCGAACTGATTTAATTATAAAACAAGGCTCTGTAGACCAACTCTCCTCTCTCTGTTGTATTTTATTCTCCACAGGTTAATCTCTATGGACATGTGTGTTTGTCATACTCTGCAGTTCTCTTTCCAAGACTCTGTTGGGGTTTCTCTGTATATTCTTGCAGCAGTTTTATTTAATTCCTGTTGTCGTTTAAAAAGGTTGAGCTTGAAAGATTAATTATTTGGTGTAGAAAAATCAAATACCGTTGGAGAGCCTGTTTGCAGCTAAAATAAATGGTGGTACATTTGTGAAGAACATTTCTGGGAAAAGCAGCAGATCTAAGTATGTATGTTGCGCTCGTGAATAATTTGCCAGATCTACCCTGCTGATACAAATACCTGGTGTGCTATATGTTGACTCTGGTTATAAACTTCTAGAATACCCCCAGGTGATGCTAATTAGGCCCCTGGGAGGAGGAAACGGCCGACAGCTCTCTGTCCAAACAATCCAGAACAGACTGCATGCAGCTAATTTCTGCTCTAATACTGGTTTGCTGGAGGGCTGTCATGAATGTCCTTCACCATTGATGTCAGTAACACATGCGTTGGAACCTGAACATGGGGAGGGTCATTATCTGTAGAAATGAGTCCAGGTTCTGTCCAAGGCGGTTGGATTGTAGAGTCAACTAAGAAGAAGATACAGAGAATTGGTATGGCGTAACATCATTTAGTGGGGGCTGCGTGTTAATATGGGATGGCTCCATCCAGTTTAAATGAAACTTTTCATCATCTTATTGCAGATGAAAAGGAGATAAGATTGTGTAACTTGACAAACTTTCAAGAGAGTGCAAACAAACGCTAACTTTCACCTCCACAAAATAAGAGACTACCTCCAGAATTTGGGAGTGGAAAGGAGGAAATGATAGCAAGTCAGACCAACCTCATCCTCATTAAATGCTTTTAACACAAGCTTGAGTTAGTTGTTTGTACCAGAATGACTGACACAACCATGTCGAATGATTTGTAATAAAGGCTTGATACCGGTTGCTCCTTTGACCAGCAAAAAGAGGAAGGGGTTTCAAGCTGTAGTAACTGTGTACTGTTCTTCTAATGCTACAGAGGCCTCTGCTTATCTGTTTTTTAAACCCATTTTGCCTGACTTTATTTCATATTATATAAAAAAAAACTTTCCTGTGTCCTGGTTACCAAGAATTTCTTCAACAAAAACATCTATTTATCCCAATAAAATAGTCAACATGACTTCTCACAGCTTTTTGAGCGCTTCATTAGAACCATACCAACACAACACAACTTGGCAGCATTATTATTTTAAAAAATTGAGTCAAAAAATGTCTTTGCATTTTTTAGTTGCAATCCGTAAGAACGTCTGTTTACATAGTTGTACATAGGTAAAAGTTTGAGCTATATTTTCTTTGATAATATGTTTATTTTTACTTCTATTAAAATTCACAAGATTTCTTAAGACAAAGGCTGATGTCACAGCAACTCTTATTCCCACCTAGAGCAATGGAGACCATGTCACATGCCAGAAACCTCTGATTTGTATATTTTACAAGCTTATAAATGCACTGACCATAGTTTGGTTAAAGCTAAGACAACAGATGAAAATACGGGCCTATGGCAAATGCTTAGGTTAATGCTGTGGCCCTCTGCCCCTGCTTCTCTACACCAAGCCAAGCATGGTAGCCAAGAAGCATTCCTGAAGAAAGGATGTGACTACTGATGCACGCCAGATGAGGAGATGCAGGGCCGGGTTGCAAAGCAGCTGCAGCCATCTGTGATGCATGAAAACATTTCATGTACAGCATATGGGTGCCTGCAGCATGCCTATAGTCCGATGCAGGGAAAAGATTTAATATCTTTCGGGTCTGTAGTGGTGTGCCTGTGCAAACTCATTTGAAAATGAAAAGAAACTCAAAAATCCTAATTTGTCACATAAATTTCAAGTGTAAAATCAAAGTCTTACCCAATAAAATAAAAGCAACAGCGATTAATATTTTCTGGTTAAACAGTCCAGGTAATCTGGAATTTATTTTTCATTCATCAGTTTCTTTAGTTGTCAGAATTTTAAACTCTTTCAGATTTGGCTTGAGAGGTTTTCTGTAGTTGCGACTGAGGCAAAGAGGAATTGACAGTGAATTTGAGCAACATAATTCCTAATTAATATGTAAAGTACTGATGTGGTCGAGTGTGGCATTTAGCTAGCTTATTGTTTTTTCACACCACATCATCCACTTCTTATATTAAATGCAAATTACCCATAAGACAGGGGAACAAAGACGAAAATGTATGGTGGCCTGGAGACCAAAAGTGCTACCGAAATATACAGTACAAGTTAATAATGTAAAAAAAGCTATAAATAATCAGGCTGCAATCACTAACAGGGGATCCACAGAAGAGCTGCAACATTTATTTTTAACCTTGGCACATCTTGAGAAAGTATCGCTGAGTTTTTATTGCAAACTTCAGCCACATATCATGTCTGCACTACAGTATTTCCAGAAGTGCTGTAAAATTTAAAACCAGCAGAGAAGTTATCTAAGAAAAATTGAAGAATTAAAGAGCATCAACTATGTTTCGACTCTAAGTTAAGGAAAAAAAAGTCTTAGTAGCTCATTTTTATCTTAAGACTAGCTGAATTGACAAAAAAATGATCTCGACCAAATGAAGTGGAAGCCAATTTAAATCATTTTGGCTGGTTGAGTGCGTCTTAAGATGCACTGCGATACCCTGTAATGTTAACTGAGCTCATTTATAATCATATTGGTTGGTGTCAATCCTTTTTTTTTTTCAATTATTACTACATTACCAATAGAATTGAAGATTGTAGAAAGATCTTTCACACCAAAGGAGCCATCTATGGTTATTAGTGACACCTACTGGTGAAAAGCTGTAAATTACCTCTTCTTTGTTATGACTGGAGACCAAAATGCTTATAATGGATGGAAGAGTGGCAGTCACTTCTTCATGATCCCAACCCTGCCAGCCTTTTGAGTTTATTGAAAATTTAAAACTTCTTATAGATGCACAAGCCTGTTTCTACATAGAAGGAATTCATGTACGTACTGCTGAATTGAATCCTGGTCTTATTTACTTCACGATGCCCCAAATCTGCAGATTTATCAGCAAGCTAAAAGCCTTGGTTTAGCTTTAGCCAAACACTAGCAGAGTTTTGTAACTGGCTAAAATGATGTCTTTGAGTTTCAGCAACTGGGATTGTGTTTCATCTGTTCATTTCTAAATAGCCTACAGAAGTGACACTATTTATGGATTAAGATGCTAAAAGATAAACCAATTCCAGTAGAATGCTTTCTACTTACAACTTTGATATGATTTACCTGCATGGCTAAATGAGAAGACGTACATACACCCCTTTTTATAGTGAGTAACTTACATTAGAACAGTGTTTTTCAACCTTTTTTGAGCCAAGGTGTACTTTTTCCTTGACAAAAATCCTGCATAGACGTGTGGCACGGATTGCCCCCCGCTCCTCCCTCCACCCACTTCAGCAATAAGCCCAGAAATTGCTATTGTGTGGCCACAAATGAGAATTTTATTAATATTTTGTCTGCAAAAATTAGCATTTTGCATGCCCAAAATATTATTTTGTGCTAACAAATTAATAACGTGTGTACACAAAATGCAAGTAAAATGCTACATTGCAGACATAAAATAGCAACTTCTGCGCACAAAATGCTCATTTGAGCAAACGATTTTTTTTCAATGTCATGTCCAGGGTACCAGGGCCCCGTAAAATTCACTTCAACTGTGGAAATTGTGCTTCTGTACCTTTAAGAGCAAACTCCAAGCCCGCCCCGTGATCTGTGACGTCATTCTATTCCCGGCATGCTCACTGGAAGTCCAATTATTGCTAATGGCGGGTATTGTATGAAATATAGGTATTTTGAGCTAATGCTTACGAACCAGTTGTGTTACTCCGTTACAGTAGGTTTCTAATTAATGTCCAGCTTGTATAGTTGTGTTTAAATAAGTTGCTAGTTTTAAATAAGGACGTTAGAGGACTTTGTTAATTGTTACCATCAACATGCGGCGACATTGTATGAAGTAGTAAATGTGAAACTGCAACTGGACGGACGTGTTAACTTTAGCGTTAGCCTCATTGGCGGCTATGTTAGGTAGCAGTGAAGATAACCTTTTAGATAAAAGTGCAACACCACAGCAGTAATACTCAACTCCATGAGGTGGAAAGAATATAGCCAAAACACAGTAGATTCATTAAAAAAAAAAATCTCTGACTTAGTTTTGCCCCTGATAAATCATTGAGACCCGCAAATCGGAAATGAACCTGTTCCAACTTCCATTTTTGTTAACGGCAGTAGCCGTGGTCGTTGTGGACGGCACTTCTAAGCTAAATATCCCAAAAGTTTTACTCCCGCTCGCTAGAGGTACATTAATCAACTTCACGTTGGAAACCACTGACGGCTGTTACAGATGGTAAGTTGTAAAGCGTCTGTCATGGGGGGCGGGTGTGTGACCCACTGATGGTGTGAGACCATGTGCTTAAAATGTGTGTAGTGTAATATAATATTACCATAAATAATAAAATAGACACAAAGCCTTCCATTATACAATTATCATTACCTTATTTAATTAAATAGTAGTGTAGCTTAACGGTTAAGCAAATTGACAAGACTAAATTATATTTCTACCAAACTATGCTTCAGTTATTAGCTTACTAGCAACAGATAATTTGAAGCTTTTTTCATTCATGTTCAAGACAACTTGATATATTTTTAACGTAAGTGTTAACACAAAAAGTAAATGACAAATGGGAAATCTCCCCCAAAAGCTACTTTAAAAAATGTTTATAATTACAGGTATATAAAAAATTCTAAAGAATTAGTGTTAGAACGATGACTCAGCTTAATCAATTAATCAAATTATATTCCTGCGATCAGACAGATCAATCTCTCTTAGGCAAGTTGTTAATCGAATCGACCTATACCAATATAAAATCGTTTCAAAATGCAATAAATCAGTTAAATCAATCTTAAAAAATACCACTTAAATAGAGGCACGGTATGTTTATTTTACTTAAAGGGGAAATAAAAACGCATGTCTTCTGTTATTCCTTTGACTGTTTTTTTCTCAAACGGTCTTGCCTATTGCCTGCTGCAGTGGAAAATATGATCTTTTTTTCATAATCTGTCTTGCCTGGATAAATAGAGGTTATTACAAGTAAATAAATAAATAACATGTAAAAACAACTAACTATCATCACATGGCATGATCAAGTCATGGTTACAGTCCAGTCTGTGGAAACACTTTGAATTTTGCAAAGACGTGATCATTCTGTTTGTATTATTTTTACATTGATTATCTTGCAAGAAATAGAAGGGAATCTGGAAACCTTTACCGGGACTGTTTTCAGTACCCAAGTATTTGTCTTTGAGTTACACTGGTTGAATTTTGGGCTGAAAATGTCCTGGATCAATTTTGGGTCATTGAATAAGAATTAACCTATATCAACTGTGCATCGGATCGGGAACCACAAATTATGATGGAAATTGAATCGTTGTTAAAATAAATCATTACTCCCCTACATAGAATAATTGAAAGAAGATCAGAATCGTGTGCATGCGACATTGATGTTCTAACATTATTGTTAAAACAAAATGTGGCAACTGCATTTATGTCTGCCATCCTTCCATCTTTTAGGTCTTCCACCAGACCAGAAGTGGCAAGCATCCAGGCTGCTGATGAGGACCTCAGCAGAGGGTGCTCCCGCAGAGCCGTTGTCCAAGCACTGTCCACTCAACCCTCCAGGCTCACCAGCATCATTCTGGCCGAAGATGTTGGTAAATACAAAAATGTGGTCTGGGGTTTACAGTAGAAAGGATGAAGTCACTAGTTATCTCTGGTCCTCTGGAAAGCAATTTCCCAATTGGTGTAAAAAAAATATATATATATATCAGAAATTCCACAAGTAAGTGGTTTGTGATGATAATCTGGAAAATCTGGAATGAATGTGGCCTCGTCTGTCTACTGACCCTGACGTGTTACGGGGGAGAATTTGTTTAACATCTCTTAGGAAGCTTGATTGTCTTCAATTTTTGTTTTGTCTCTGGTGCTTACAATATAAAACAATTCATTTTAAGAGTTGTAAAGAATTTCAGGTAGATGTTTAATTCTCTTTCTGTATTGATGCAAACTTCTTAAAACTACATTATCACTTAAAGCACCCTATCGAGAAATTCTTGTTGTTTTTAGTAGGGATGCCAGAGTTTTTGGTTCCCGTTAAAAACCCAAACTTTGTTACACCATGGAACCCAATCGTGTGGAAAGTTTATAGTTGCATCCCTACTGTTTACCAGTGTGTTCACTGTGAAAGTGACAGACACTTTTTATGCAAAATTAAGGAAAGGCGTATTATTTGTTGTTTTATTACCTTACACCAGGCTAAGAATAAGCCGACTGAAAGGTTTTTCTCAGTTGTTACTTGCCTAGCAAAAAAAAAGAAAAAAAAATCAGAATTTTATTTGTTTGATCTTTTTGTTATTTTAGTGAACACAAATGGTATATCAAACTAAAACAAAACTGTGACCGAAAAATCTAGGTTTGAACTGAATTGTGAAGAAAAGTATATGCTGCATCCTTGGTTTTTTTTACAATGAAGAGCTGTGATGGTAGACTGGCTACTATTGTGGATGAACTTGTTTTTATGAAATACTCATCCAAAATGATTTTAGGCTGGTTGTCACTAATGGATATAACTGTCCTTCTGTGTCCTAACTAAATAATCATGTGATCAGCAGCTCCTTCTTGGTGGCTCAATAATTCTTTGGTAGTAGGGCGAATACGGCCTAAAAATGACATTTCAGATGTTTTGATATCAAATTCAATTTCTGATTTTAATGGGTTTTTTTTTCATTTGCTTTTCTTCCTTTACTTTCTAAAACCAAAACCACAAACAACAGAATATATTTCACGAGAATTCTTTTATTTTACTATTTTTGGGAGATAACCTGTAATCAAGGTGCAGCTACATAAGGGCTGTAAAAATGGTTTTAAAGCAATGCAGCAGGTGCTTTGTGAGCTGCTGCTAGCTGGAGCATCTTGAAGAGCAGAATTTCTTCCCCTCCACAGTTCCTCTGTTTCAGGTGTTACTGTAAACTTGCCCCCCCCACACACACACTTATGGTAGCAACAGCCTTCAAACAGGTTTTGCAGCGTGAAGTCGCAAAATCGAACCAATTTGAAAAAATCTGAAGAACTGTAAAGCGCCTCTTTTCTAGTTTCCATTTTAACACTGCGTGAAACAGCGGGATGATCGTACGCCGAACAACCGAAGCCCGAGAAGGCAGGATGCAGGGGGGTGAAAAAATCCAGATTTTACCCAACATAACACTTTTTAAATGGCACTATTGAATTATTTGCTAAATTTATTGTCCAGCTTATTTGGTAGCAATGCTGACTGATTTTTGTTTTTAAACATTATTTGAGTTCCTCTGTTTACAATGTTTGAGCTAACATTACCAAAAAATTAGAGAAACTAGAATTACCTAATAGATACTAATATAAATGTAGGTCACATTTCTAAAGTTGTAGTTTATTTATCTCAGTTTTTCCCCCCATTATGAAATGCAATGACTTTTGAAAACTGGAAAATCTGCCACTTGGGTCTTTCACCAATATATAAGAATAAGTTCTAATCAAAGGAAAACCAAAGCAGTCCATAAACTGCCACCACACACTTTGAATTTGGCCTGATTCGCTCTTCCTGCATTTAATCTCTCTCCTTCAAAAGCTTATTTGTCTGTTGAAGAATACCACAGCATTTAAATTGACTGATAACTGCAGGGCACTCCGCCAGGAGCCCGTTAGGAGCCGTCGCACTCCTCTGGTCATTTGCATGCTCCTCTGCTTACCTGCATCCTTTTTCTCCTCCTCCTCCGCTGTATTGCAGTCACAGGTCAGGTCCTGCGCTGTGACGCTATTGTCGATGTCATTAGTGAAATCCAGATTGTGTCCACAACCAGAGAGCTTCATCTGGAAGATTCACCGCTGGAACTCAAAATTCATGCACTGGATTCTGAAGGTAAGATCCCTGCAAATCACATCAAGTGACTTTACTTTCCACCCTAAGTGGAAAGCTAATGGTGTCATTCCCAAGTAAATGCTTTTTTCTGATCAAGAGTAATTTACAGAATGAATATAATCACTCAGTTTCCAGCTGTGTGGTGTCTGCATTGTTTATCAATCGGTCTAGAAACTTGGGAGAAATGAATGGGCCAGCTCCAGGCTCCTTTCTTAAGTCTGCCACTCTGAGGTGGCTGTTTGTTCTGTGTGACTAGTTCCATTTGGGACAAACACACTTAGTTTAATGAGCTGAAACTATAGCCTGATTCTTTTTGATGATGGCTCCAGGCTCTGGTGTTTTGTTGTGTTTTGTTTGCTCTGGTGTAGGAGTACATTTCAGATTCTTCAGATGGAGGAAATTGTAAAATGTCTCGACTGCATCCATTAATGGATTTTTTTTCTTGGTTTCTCTAGCCAGAAGCTTTCAGATGACAATAATCTGTATTTAGCATACACTCAGCCACAACGCCTTCCCCTGCTGCTTCATAGATTAAGCACCTATGTAAATATTCTGCGTTGTACATTAGAGACAAATCCCACTTCTATCATGTAGACTTTAAGTTATACTTTACCCAACTTCTTTTTTGCTTAAAAGAGACAATTCTTCAAAAAAATAAAAAATATTTAACCACAGCTGCGGGGCTGTGGTGCCGTACGGCCGCCCCGTCCTGAAGGTTGATTGCAGGTTCGATTCCTGCCTTGTGTCGAAGTGTCCTTGGGCAAGACACTGAACCAGTGTGAATGGGACTGTGACTGTTTAGTGTTTTGGGTCTTTGAGCAAGGTAGAAAAAAAAAAGCACCATACAAATATACGTCATTCACCATTTTGAAGAAAATAGACAAAGCTACTCTATAGTATGTCAGTATTTAGAGAAGCCAGCTATTTCACAGTACATGTATTATTTATAACCTGAAGAATTGTTTAAAGGGCCTATATCATGCTTTCCATATGCATAATATATTACCTTTGGCAAACTAAAGAAAGATTTTTAAGTAAATTTGTTATTTTCGTAACCCTTTATCTAACCTGGAAGTAAGACGACTTGATCTCTGGGGCACCGGCCTTTACTCCGTGTAAGTGGCGCCCATTTCATGACGTTAACCTAGAGCCGGCCTCAGCAGCATGTCTGCGATTCACCCACTAAACTTTTGCAAAGATGGATGTGCATATTGTGGACCCTTGCAAAACACCACTAGCTCCCCGGGGAAAGTAGGTTTGTGTGTTAGCCTGGGGGCGGTGCTGACAGCGCAGACTCTTCCTGAAGGGGCTGTTCTCACTTATCTGCGTCAGCTTGTGAGGACCTGCTTGTTTTCGTGGATTGGGAGGGGCTGATGCTCAGAGAGCAGGGTTTTAGAGGAATACTCAGAAATGTGGGATTGAATCATAATACCACTTTGGAGTTGTTTTTTTTTCTGAGAAATGAACATTATTATAAACTTAAAAGCTATAAAAAGTTGGTTTTACATGAAATAGGCCCTTTAAAATGCTTGATCCTTTTATGTACAGTGGTACCTTGCTTATTAACAACTGTAATTTGTTTCAGTGTGTCATTTAAGTAGATTGTCTGTTGAGCAAGGCACCATTGTATTTGCACTTGCAAATACACTGAAATGTCATCCAAGTAATAGAAAAGTTAATGGCATTTACTGCAGTTGAACTTTGATAGATTTCTTTTTGTTCTAAGTGGAGGGATTCCCAGACATGGTTGCTCTTAAATATCAAGGACTTTCATACAAATATCCAAGTTTTCTGTATACAGCAAATGACTGAACATCAAACAGTCATTTTTTTAAAAACTACATTTTAGTGCCAAAGAGTCTAGTGTTAATTGTTTTTTTGTGCTTTCCCTGTTTGCCCAGTAGGTGGTTTATGGGAGGGAAAAAAATTATATTTATTAACCTTTCACTCGATGAAGCCCATCTGCTACACTATTCAGACATGTAGTTGTAGAGTTAGATAAGGTAATTTCTCTATAACAGTCCTGGTATGTCGCCTGTCCGTCCTGGGAAAGGATCCCGCCCTTATGTGGACATCCCTGAGGTTTCTTCGTTTTATGCTGGAATCTGTTTTTTAGGAGTTTTTTCTGACCGAGAAGGAAGGTCTAAGGGCAGGGATGTTTGGTTTAGCAAGCAGCTATTGTATTTTATAACTGATTCTATGTTTTGTACGATTGGTGAATCCTGATGAAACAACTGTGTTGTAATATGGGCTATATAGATGAAGCTGAAATGCTCTGCTGAAACTATGTCTTAGAAAGTGACAGTTTTTTTATCTTGGCTAAAAACATAATTCAAAGACCACTAGGAAGGCTTTTACAATAGCTCAAAAGATGATCGCAGTGGAACTTTGAGGCCAGATATAACTTTTGGCAGCAAGGCTTAAGGGTAGAGAAAAGTCCTACGTTTCTCCTTTCTTGTCTTTGATATCTATTTTTGTTGTTAACCTAATGACATGTTTTCTATGTTTTCAGGAAACACATTTAGCACCCTCGCAGGGCTTGTCTTTGACTGGTCCTTCGTGAAGGATGTAGATGTGAATGGATTCCCTGACTCTTACAACTCATTACGGTGAGCTTCACCCCGTTAATTCCCCTGTCAAATAGTCTTTAAAGGCTGCCAAGACATTATAGAATGATCTAGCTAGAGTGAGCTGCTACATTTATTTTGCCTGGAGATGAAATATTCTTGAAATAAGATGCTAGAGACAAGACTCCACTAATCTCCACTGAGTGTTATTCCTGCCTCTTTCTCCTCTAAAGGGTACTTAAGTTCTCTGAGTCCACATACACTCCTCCTGCATACATATCTGAAATGGAACGCGTTGGGAAACAAGGTGATATAATTCTGGTGTCAGGACTGAAAACGGGACATGCTAAGCTGAAAGCTAAAATACAGGAATCCCTGTATAAGGTAAGCTCTGCAGCAGAACCGGCAGAAAGAGCTGGAACTTGTAACCACTAATTCTGGTCATTGAGAGCATGCTTTTTGTAATTGTGGCACCTTTACCACAGGATGTGGGTGCTGCAGAAGTGAGACTGCTGATTTTGGAGAACATCCTGCTTAGCCCTGCGCATGACATCTACATGCTGGCAGGAACTTCTATCCATTACAGAGTTCTGAAGATAAGACAGGGCACAATCACAGGTCTGATTATTGTGGAGTTCATTGTTTATTTTTTACCTTGAAAACACTGAAGTTGTTTCATAGAAGTAAAAAAATAAGTACAGTACTTATGTCTGTGACATTTGCTGTCTTTTGTTTCAGCTTAAAAGCATCTTTTACGCTTAATAATTCATGTGTTTTTGTTCAGAGCTCTCCATGCCGTGTGATCAGTATGAGCTGCACCTTCAGAACAGCGTGGCGGTGCCGGCTGGAAGTCAGGATGCTCCTGTGGCCAGTCTGGATCAAAGCACATCCACAGTGACAGGACTTCAGTTGGGACACATTAATGTGGTGTTGGATCACAAGAGTATCCTTCTGTCAAAGCACAACACTTGTGCGTGCTTTGTTCTTTAACGTGGTACAGATAGATGTTCTCACTAGACAGAATAAATAAAAAAAAAAAGCTAAGTTTAGAGTTAGTATTGCCAAAAAAATTCATCTAAATTTTCCTTAGCGGCATGTCTGAAGGCCTGCGAATGCAGGGAGTGTCTCGCCTCCCTAACAGCACTCTATATGTTGTTGAACCAGGCTACCTAGGTATGTCTTCTTCCTTCATGGAAACTATTTCAGTGTTTAAATGTGTATCTGACTTGGTTTTTTTCCTCTTTGTTTCTCAGGCTTTAAAATTCATCCAGGAGATAGTTGGGTTCTTGAAACAGGCAGAGAATATGATATTCTTATTGAAGTGTTTGATAAATCTGGCAACAAAATCTATCTCTCTGATGTAAGTACACGCTGGTGAACCAATGTGATTTGAATAATTGATAGTTTTTTTGTGTGGACATGCACTTGTTCTGTGAATAATTGACATTTTTGTGCAAATGTGTACAGCAGTTTTAAAAGTCTGACAATAGATTGTGTACAGAATCTTAACTTTTTTCCAAAATCTTTTCAGCTGCGAGTGGAATCAAATGTTTGAGTAAACTTTTTTTGTTTCAGAATATCCGCATCAGCACTGTTTTTGCTGTGGAGTATTTTGAAGTCCTTCATTCCAGTAAAAATGGATCGTATCATTACGTCAAAGCCCTCAAAGACGGCCTAACACTTATTGATGCCACGCTAAGAGCTGTGGAGGATGACGTGAGTTGATCTGCAGCTTTCACTGTTATCAGCTTGGACTTCTTGCTGAGAGTCACAGCAGACGTAAGTAAAGATCTTGTGTCTTGTGCTTTGTTGCAGAGAGGGCGGGTCCACGATCTCACCAACCCCGTTCACAACGAACAAGACGTGGAAATATATAACCCTATAGTTCTAAGACCGAGTATTCTCACTTTTCCTTGGCAGCCCAAAGTTGGAGCTTATCAGTACACAATAATGGTTTGTTTTCTTTTTAGACCCTGACTCTTGAATAGCGTTGAACCCATCAAAAAGCAGAAGAAACAAAATTATGGACCTTTGTATTAATCATACTTTGGCAGTTATTTCTGTTTGTTTTTCATCTTTTCTTAGTACACAAAATAAATGTGAGATGAAGTATGTGAAGTGCCATTTGTTTGCTCATAATTACTCTTCACTGGGCTCATGGCAGGCGACAGGTGGGAGTGGAAATTTCAGCTGGACCTCATCCAATTCAGCTGTCGCCACAATGACTGTGAAAGGAGTGATGACTACAGCCAGCGACAAAGGTGTCAGTGTGGTTTATGCTCACGATCTGCGGAACCCACTGCACTTCGGACAAATGAAGGTAAAGAGGGGCTGCGTCAGAGCAATGCTTCTACTCCAATTTAAGCCTGTTTAAAGAAAAATTAACTGAATTGATTAATCTGTTTACTACTTTAACATTACTATTAACTATTCGCTTTTATTGCTTCTGTTATTGTTTTTTCAAGAAATCTTCCAAATATGTCCACATTTTGGCCTTTTTTTGTTTGTAAAACCTGAAATAGCACAGAATCTCCTTAGAGGAAAGCTGTGTCAGCTCTGGTGTTGTGTCTGACAGAACAGCCTACAGATGGACAGCGAAGGTCACAACATTGAAATAAGGCAGAACATGAGCAATGCAATCTATCAGTTGTGTGCACTACTTCCACAGCTGGCCTTGTGTGGAACCTGTGGTTACATTTTTAAAGGAGAAGATCACTTAGACCCTCTGCAGACTCTGCAACCGTAACCTTCTATTTGGAGCTTTTATGTTCTAAAGAAACTTGTATCTACACAACAGTCTCAGCACAGAAAGTGAAACATCAGTATACAGGCTCTTGTGCTTCTTTTTTTTTTTATTTTTTTTTATTTTTATGTTCCAGCATTTAATTGGGAAACTCAATTGACCACAGCCTTGAAATATGACACAAACTACTTACAAAAAATTTTTTTTAGATGACCTGATTTTGGGTGCCAAAACTGCAAGACTATCAATTTACTGCTTTCAAGCCTTAAAAATGTCCTTAAAGTTCTGATGTATTCTGTCAAAAGGATAATCATATCTTCCAACCATCTGCCATGCATTTTCTCTCTAATGTTCAGTGTTCTATTATTAAACAAAGCCAAAGCAGCTCAGCCATACATGAGGCATTTTTATTCCATGACGTTTTGTTTTTTTTCCCCGCTTTGCTTCTTTGCCCTTTCTGTGGATGTCAGCATGACAGTGTTAGCAGGAGCTGGCCTCTCGCTCAGCCCAGCATTAAAGCACTCTACACTGGACAGCAGCATGTTTGCCTGGGGTGTTTTTGAAGAATCTACTTGTAGGACAAGCATCAGTCACTATGGGACCAAAAGCGTTTCTAAAGCATTTCTGGGAAGACTCTCATTTAAAAAGGGTCTTCGGGACTTGGGATTTTTTTTTAAGTTGAATAATTTTTGCCTTTAGTTTCCAAAGCATTGTGGGAAAAAAGTGAACCTATGTCACATTTATGATAAAGTGCTGATAGAGGTGGAGTTTGATTCTGTAACTCACATTATTGTTTTTGTAAAAAAGTCAATCATAAAGAAAATCTAAAAACTAACATTTTACACACACATCTAGGTTTTCTTATCTATAATGCCTCCCGCCTCATTTTCTAGGTGTACGTTGTTGAGCCTGTTGCCATGGACTTTGCCCCTTGCGCAGTAGAGGCCAGGTTGGGCCAAGTTCTTGATCTGCCCCTCAGGATTTTTGGACTGCTGGAGGAGTTTGAGAACGAGCGAGTGATGCTGAGTGACTGCTCCCACTTTGAACTGCTGGTTGCAGAGGAGACACGGGACGTCTTTGAACTCCTGGATGGTAAAACCCCAAAGCAATCATATGCAGAATAATTATTATACAAAATTGTGTGGAAAATAAACCAAGAGAAATATGATGCAAACAATAAAAATAAAAAGATTTGCTATATTTGTTTGGAGATATGGTTTAGCATTTGCAGCCCTGAAAAAACACATTCATCTCTTATTTGGTAAAAAATAAACTTTTAAACCTTTTTATATGGAGAAAGTTTTTGTTCCAAACGTAACTGACCATTTATTTTTGTTCATTCTACGTGCCCTAAACAAATATGAATTGGGATAACAGACTGTTGGACGAAACCAGAAGAAAAGGAAAAAGCTTGTTTTTTTGTAGTTTTTTATTATTTTTTAACATGTTAAAACCTTTTATTTTTATTTTTTGTTCCCTGCTTTTGCGATAACATTGTGATCTGTAGCTAGAGCAGGGAATTCATTACAATTCAATTCCATTTTATTTATATAGCCCAATATTACAACGCAGTTGTCTCAACAGGCTTCACACCGGTAAATGGGAACAGGTGGAGAAGCTAGAGAGGTGGAGGTTTGCCCTGGAAAGGAGAGGACTGAAGGTTAGCTGCAGTGAGACGGAGTACATGTGTGTGTGAAGAGTAAGGTTACAGAGAGAAAAAATAAAGAAGGTGGAGTATTTTAAGTATCTAAGGTCTGCAGTCCAGAGTAATGGAGAGTGTGGAAAAGAAGGGCAGAGGTGAGTGCAGGCAGCTTGGAATGGGTGGAGAGAAAAGTGTCAGGTATGATGTGTGATAGAAGAGTTTCCGCTCAAATGAAAGGAAAGGTGTGCAAAACTGCCATGCTGTTCGTCCTACATACAGTGGGACTAAGGAAAAGACAGGAAGCAGACCTGGTGGTAGCAGAGATGAAGATGCTGAGGTTCTCTTTGGGAGTGACCAGGATGGATAGGATCAGGAATGAGTACATCAAAGGCACAGCACCTGTTGGAGGCTTTGGAGATAAACTCAGAGAGGTCAGACTGAGAGGGTTCAGACATGTTCAGAGCAGAGGCGGTGAAGATATTGGTAGAAGGATGCAGAGTCTAGAGCTGCTAGGTAAGAGGTCTAGAGGAAGACCAAAGAGGAGATGAAGACGTGAAGGTAGCTGGTAGTAGAGGATGGAGAACACTGAGTTCGATGGAGGAGGCTGATTTGCTGTGGCGACCCCTGAAGGGAAGAGGCGAAAGAAAAAGTGGTATTTTTATTTCTGGTATCTGACAGCTTTTCCTGAACGTAGCGGCTGCTCATAAATCTTTAATCTTTTTTATTTTCAATCTTTCTAGTTTTTCATGAATACAGCAGAGTCACACTTCTCTGTACTTCTATGTTTTTACATGGAGAGGTGAGGTAAAGACGAGGAAACATAGTTGTTGGATAATACAAATTGGTTAAACTTTAAAAGTTTTGTCAGAGCTCTTCCATTAAAGTAAAATAACTCTTTTTATAGTGTTAGACCTAATTATATAATTTATCAGAATGCATTTATGTGCAGGATGTTTCTGGATTTCATCTTGGATTTTCCAATTATTATTTAGAAAGTGCAGAGAGGAAATTAATGAAACCTGTCGACACCCTATTGAGTTAAAGATTAAAGGGATTCATGAGAATTCCTCGCAACAAAAGATGCCTTTTTTTCCTGTTACACAATCTGTTGTTTGATTAATCCTCACTATTTGGCATTGACCATTCTGGTGCTGTCCTTTCTAGGGAGGCTGGCTCCAGGCCAGGATCACTGCAGTGGAGTGAAAGCCAAGGCCCTAAGTCCTGGGTACACTGTACTTACCGTCAGCTACACTCATGGCAACATTCACCTCAGTGCCAAGATCACCATAGCTGCATATCTTCCTCTCATAGTGAGTCTTCAGCTCTTATTCTGTCAGGAATCAACTTTGAGCATCATCCTTTTCTCTTTTTAGAACACTTTTTTTTTCTTGGCAACGTGTCTGAGGCAACCCGGCTTCTTTTACTGTGTATGTCAGATGTGAGCTGTATTGAAATCTTAACTTCATTTTTGTGGCACATTTTCCCTACGACATGGATCCACATCTGTGAACACTGACTACTTTTAATTGTGCCAAAAAAGTTCTGTTCATGAAACAGTGACCTGTGTTTCAGAAAGCCCCCCCAAATGCACGCTATAACAAGTATGATCATGAAGCGGCTGAATCTTCCTCTCTGAAACATATCAGTATCACGCCACAAACCCACTAGCCTCAATTTTTTTACACATTACTTTCAGATTATTTGACCAATAACATGTTGCTTGAAAAAACACTTTATGCATTTTTTATTATGGGATTTGATGGTATTCTTCAGAATGTTTCTGATGTGTCTTTGCTTGTTTTGCCCTGGCAGCCAAAGGTTGACCCAGTTTTGTCTCTTTGATGTGTAGAGCTTTGTAGTGCAGCTTAACACTTCCTCAGCTGAGCTGTGTTTGGAAATATAGCAACCAAAAATATAGATATACATATACTTAAAATTAGGTTAATGTTTCTTTAAATTTTACATTTCACTGTCTCTTTTTTTAGTCAAATTTGATATTTTCTGAATCTGTCAAGTATCAAAGCAGACAGAACTTTCATGTAATCTTTTTTTTTTTTTTTCCAAGGCGGTTGATCCAGTTTCTGTGGCAGTGGTCACGTTGGGATCATCTAAGGACATGTTGTTCGAGGATGGACCTCAGCCTTGGGTTTTAGAGCCTTCAAAGTTCTTCTGCAACTTAAGAGCTGAGGATGAAACCAGTCTGAGTCTTACTCTCATCAGTCCCTCGTCCCACAGTTTTAATCACCACTTGGTTAGAGCAACCTGCAAGGCCCTGGGAGAGCAGGTTGGTGGGTAAAAATGTTTTAAAAAACGTGTAATTGTTTGTGTTTTTGCTCAGATTCTGTCATCATTTTTGTCAGGTGCTGGAGGTGACTGTTGGAAACAAGGCCAGTGTGACTAATCCTTATCCTGCTGTTGAGCACGCAGTAGTTAAGTTTGTTTGTGCCCCTCCATCACGCCTCACACTGCTGCCAGTTTATAGCAGCCCACAGCTGGACCTGACCTGCCCACTCCTGCAGCAGAATAAGCAAGTGGTACGTATGCGGTCTTCTCAACGTGTTCAGACAGCTTTGCTTTGCTGTTTTTTGCTTTGAAAATTGCTCTCATAACTGCAGTTATAGAAAAAACACCTGCTGAATCTTTTCAAAATAAAACCACTTCTATTGGAGGTGCTTCAAGAAATAATCTTAGTTCGCCTTTGATAGAATAACATGTTGGCTCTTATGTTAATATTACTCATTTATCTTCTAAACCCATTTTGTTCCTTTCTGGATCACGGGGCTACTGGAGCCTATCCCAGCCACACGTGGGCGGAGGCAGGGGACATCCTGGACAGGTCACCAGTCTGTCGCAGGGCCATAAATCACACACCCATACTCACTCAAATTCACACCTAGGGGCAATTTAGAGTAACCAATTACCTTCGAAGCATGTTGTTGGATGGTGGGAGGAAGCCGGAGTCCACAGAGAAAACTCACGCATGCACGGGGAGACCAAGCACATTTCAAACAGAAAGGTCCCCCATTGGTGTTCTGCTTTGTGTCCCCCAGCTGGGACTTGAACTGGGAGCCTTCTTGCTGTGAGGCAAGAGCGCTAACCAGTTTTATTATTTTTTTCTTTATTTTTTCTGTTAATATTACATTTTTATTCTTTCTCTCGACTAAATCCCATTTGTATTTTTTACTCTTGCATTTGCTTTTTGTCAAAGCTTTGAATGTGTAATGTAAAAAGTGTACTTAAGGTTAGTTTTAATAGTAATCTCTGCACTGTAATATCTCATATATAATGTTAAAATCATCTAAACATCAGTGCTGATTTGTTAAAGACAGATGATACAAGATGAGAAGCAGCTTTGATGATATGAGTTTAGACTTAGTCAATTCTGTTTTATTCACAGTTTTCATGAAATACTTGTGGACCATTATGCACTTACATTCACACCTCTGCTTCCTGGTAAAGTGCAGCCACTTCACCATGTTCACTGCAATCATAGAATTGCTTGTGAATCCAAAGAGCAATTTCAGAATAAAAAAGAAAAGTGTAACTTCGGAAGAGATCCATTTATTATCTAGTTTGTTTTAGGAGAAATACAATTTCTAAAAGATGTTTTTCAGCGCTGCTGATAAAAGTGGGGATCAAGTATAAAGATTTACTGCTTATGTAGGACTAGTACTTGTTTTAACAAATCTCGTGTTTTCATTCATTTATTTTTGCAGGTGCCAGTTTCAAATTATCGTAACCCCATTCTGAACTTGGCTGCATTTGATCATCAAGGCAGAAAGTTTGACAACTTCAGCTCCCTGAGTCTCCTGTGGGAATCTACAAAGACCTCATTGGCCAGCATTGAACCCACAATGCCCATGGAGTTTCACCTGCTGGAAGAAGGCCAAAAGCAGATGAAGCTTCACGGTAAAAACACAAAATGCTTTTACCGTTTACTTGTTTTGTTTGGGGAGAAAAAGGAGAAAAATAAGGGCAGTACAGAAAAATAACATAATTGGGAACAATGTGTATATTTTTTGGAGTTTTGAGAGTTATTGATGTAACTGCAGCTCACTTGTATTTTGCCTCTTGTTATTGTTTGTGTCAGGACGCCAGACAGTTCTTGTACATCAGCAAACAGGCCATGCTGCCATTACTGTGACAGCGCTTGCATACCAGGTTTCACATCTGACTGCAGCAAAGGTCCCCAGTCCAGTAAGTGTTTACATTTATCCGATTTCCACGCTAACCTTCCTCGCATCGTGTTTTATTTACAGTGAGGTGGAGCGTAGCGTGTATTTGTTGATGTTTCACATGTTGGACTTCCTGTTTCTGACAGTATGAGCCCTTGATTCCTGTCTCAGCCATGCTGGAGCTCCTGCTGGTGGAAGATGTAAAGGTTTCTCCTGACTTAGTGACGATATACAACCATCCAAACGTGCATGTAAGACACTCTGTGGACTCCCATATCTTTTGTGACTGTCATTTTTTACTTGGGCTAGTTTAATTATTTACTGTTTTATGTGGTTTTGCAAAACTAGAGCGTCTTATCTGTCTTATTTCTTTATAATCAATAACTTAATTCAAATAGCATGAATTGATTTATAAAACACATTGAAAAGGTATTTTCTTTAAATAGGAGACATTTTATTTATCTACTAAAGAATAACTCTTCTAACACACATTGCATTCAACATAAAAATCTTAGGTGCATGCAATAAGTTGGTTAAAATGATCTCTAAAAAATATATTTTTTTAAAGTACCGGTATACATATATTAAATGTAATTATTAGTTATGGCACATATTCATATTTATATTTGTTAACTTTGCCACAAAACACTGACAGCATTTTGGAATGTTTTAGGCCAATCTGGCCCTGCAAGAAGGTTCGGGGCACTTTTATCTCAATACCAGTGCCAGAGGGATTGCAAATGTCAAATTCCAGAAGGCTCAAAGCACAACTCAGGTGAGAAGCAACACTCACAATTATTCAACACTTAACTGCACGTTATTTTCACGTTTTTCCATAAGATTGTAAACATTATTACACCAACCCCTGAAAGGTTTCTGAATGAAACAAACTTTTCTGTCAATTTTCCAGGTTTCTCCGGTTCATCCTGGCACTGTAAATGTCATGGTGCATGACTTGTGCTTAGCTTTTCCAGTACCTGCCAAAGCCACGGTTCATGTTTCTGATATCTTGGAGGTTTATGTGAGAGTGGTAGACAAGGTCTGTTTACATAAATCTTCATTTTTTCTTGGGGTCATGGCTCCACTTGGTTAGATAGTCTATCAGTGTTGCACATACCTGAAATAAGCCAGTAAAAGCTTAATTCCTGCATAAGTCTGTCATTTATTTGTGTTTTTAAGCCCCTCCTGTAAACTCAAAATATGTATCTATTTATGGGCGTTATTCATCCTGATTACAGGTGGAGATTGGCACATCTGTGAGAGCTTATGTCAGAGTTTTGGATGATAAGAAAAAGCCCTTCTCAGCGAGCTATTTCCAGTTTATGAATCTTAAACTCAATGCTGCTTCTGAAATAGTCTCTCTCAAGTAAGTAAAAGAAAAAGTGCTGTTTTGGTTTTGAGTAAATGTGAACAACAACTCTTTAATGTTCAAACATCTCTTCTGCAGGCCGTTACCAGAGTCCACAGAAAATGACACAGCAGTTTTTTTGGTGAGAGGAGTCTCCATTGGTCAGACGTCTCTGTCAGCTGTTGTCATGGACAAAAATGGTAGAAAAATTGCCTCTGCACCACAGCAAATTGAGGTTTGTTTCAGGCAGTTATGTAATTTTACATCTTACAAACTTGAAGGACTGATTATATTTTGTTTTTTGATTAGGTATTCCCACCCTTTAAACTCATCCCAAGGAAAATTACGCTGCTAATTGGTGCAATGATGCAGGTATGTATATACTATTAGCTCCCATGTTGTCTGCCCACGATTGGCCTCAGCTCATATGGTCCTTAATTTATTCCTTAGAAGAATTATTCTGGGAGATGGCATTATCTTAATTGGTTCCTGGGTAAAACATGAAGCTTTTGCTTGGTCTCTTTCTCTTATTAGAATGCATTTCCCTTCCATCCTTGAAGCCCCTAACAGCTGAGCATTTAATGTGATTTATGTGTCTGTACAGATTAATTCCACCTTAACATCTAGTGTTAGATCCAAAGGGGTTTATTGTCATATGGACATTAAAGAAAAAGGTTTCCCTTTACAATGAAAATCTTACTTTGCTGTTCACTTTGAATGCCATAAACGTTCAAGGTTAAATAAAAAAGGAAGAAAGAAAAAAGAGAGAAGGATATTTACAGGATGTACATTGACACAAAATATAAACTGTGTGTCAGTAAGTGAGTTGGGCAGTGAGATATTGAAAAACAATGTTTTTCCACTAATAGTCATAAAACCTTGTACTGGTAATAACTCTTAAGTGAATTATGGTTTTTCTTGTTTGCGTGTATTCTAGATCACATCTGAGGGTGGCCCTCAACCTCAGTCCAATATCCTTTTCTCAATCTCTGATGAAGACATGGCCACTGTTAATGCTCTGGGCCATGTCAGGGGCGTTGCTGTCGGTAACGTAACAGTGACAGGAATGGTCCAGGTGGTCGATGCAGAGACTGGGAAGCTGGTCATCATATCTCAGGTAATAAATGTTCAACATAAACGTTGATCCTTGGGTTAGCTTTTACTAAAGAGACTCATTCCGCCTTGTGCTTTTCAGGATCAAGTGGACGTAGAGGTGGTGGTTTTGACTGGCATTCGCATCAGAGCACCTATTACCAGAATGAAAACAGGAACACAGGTTTGAAGACTTGTCTGTTTTGCTGAAAAAAAAAAAGAAAGATGTAGTGAATAATGGATTCTGCTTTTTGTGGGTTATTATTCTTACTTGTTGGATGTATTTGTTTTCCAGATGCCCGTATATGTGATGGGGATGACCAATAGTCAGACCCCGCTTTCTTTCGGTAGTGTTTTACCTGGTCTAACCTTCCACTGGTCCACCACAAAGAGAGACGTTCTGGATATTCAGTCTCGACAAATCGAGGTGCCTTTACGTTTTGAGTAGATTTCCAATTTAGCCATTCATAACCTTAGGTTACACGCATTATCTAATCAGTTGGTTCAAAAATCCAGCTTGTGTCTTGAAAATACAGTTTGTCTAATCTAATAATTGAAATAATTTACTATTTTCCAAATAGTGCGTGAAGTTTGTGGCGATGTTTCTGGTTGGGGTATTCTTCTTTTAGTCACTGGGACACTGCGACAGCTGTAGCCTCTTAATGTTGGAGACGGGTTCTGTCACTGCTTCATGCTATTTTTAGCTCTGCCTTCCTTGTGTTCCTTTTATCTGATTGACTTAAGATATATTGGCTCTGGATTACAGTGTGGTTTAGAAAACAAACGTCTGTCTTCTCTCTGTTTCCCCGACAGCCTGTTTCTCATTTCTCATCATTGTTGGGTTTTTATTTGATTAGCCGCCTCTGCTGTTGTCAGTCTTATAATGGTTCCTGTCTTATCTAGGCTAACATTGACCTCCAGTCAGAACACAACTTTGGCATGACTGTGGTGGGAAGAACTCGAGGGCGGACTGGCCTTAAGGTGGTTCTGCGAGTTACTGACCCAACAGCAAAGCAGCTGGAGAGGAACCTGCAAGAGCTCAGAGATGAGATCCAGATCCAGGTACCGGAGTGTGTTTACAACCATGCTCATACCTGTCCAGATAAAAGAAACTGATCATCTACAGTACAGACCAAAAGTTTGGACACACCTTCTCATTATAATGAATGGGAAGGTGTGTCCAAACTTTTGGTCTGTACTGTATGTGTATGAACTACTTGTCATGGTGCTGTACTCCATTATTGGGGTAAAACTTGGCATCTAGTGGAAAATATTGTGAAGCTTTGACTTATCTGGAGTTATTACTTGGCTGAGTGATATCAGTACAGATTAGCTGGAGGTAGAGACTTCAAACTGTGTTAGACTATGACATGTCACTTGTACAGAAACCTCAAAGAATGCATAAAGCCACTGTAATAATTGGAGCTTCAACATTCTGCTTTGATCAAGGTCTACGACAAGCTGCAGATGCTTAATCCCCAAGTAGAAGCTGAGGAGATCTTGATGGCTCCAAACTCGGCTATTAAACTTCAAACTAACAGGTAGGACAACAATAGTATTTGTTTAGAGTACAGATGGTCAGTATATGATTATAACAGTTCAAACAAAGTGGTTTTGTTCTTGCGTTCAACAGGGACGGCATGGGCGCTCTTTCCTATCAAATGCTGAATTGCCCTGATCAGATGGTTGTTGCTCAGGTTGATCATAAGGGCTTCCTCTCCTCTGGTTCTCTGACCTGGCGTCTCTTCACTGCTGGTTACTTCTCAAGAAACATTTGGTGTCAATCAGACTCTCATCCTCTCTGTGAAGGTTCGTTTTAAGGGCCACTGCCTGAGGAAAGCTGCAGGTTTTGCTTTAGAAAGAATGAAAGTTGTCCTGTGGATTACTGACAGCTCCCGTCTTGACCAGAGAAACATTTCCTTTCAAAAATATCAATAAAATTAAAGAAGGAAACTTTTGACATGTATTTGTTTAACATTTTTGAGAAATTGTTATTTTAATTTATAGATATGGTTATTATTGCCCTTTGCTTTACTTTGTCTTTCATCCACCAAATGTTCTGCTGTTTCTTTGAATTCATCAGGTGGTTCCCGTGTCCTATTTCCGCTTTAGCACCAGTCCGGTGCTCTACACTCTCAACAGAGATCGCCTGCCTGCCTTTCCGCTGGGGGTGCTGCTTACCTTTACTGTTCATTTTCACGCTCACACTGGAGAGGCTCTTCACAGCTCCAACTCTCACCTCACGTTTTCTACAAACCGGTTAGTCACTGCTCAAGCCTCATCATTACAGTTGAAAAACAGAAGCTGGTGGAGTTTAGGGGTCTTGCAAACATCAGGTATACTCCTCTAGTGTCTGATGGAATGGCAGCAGCTACACCAGGAATTACTTCTTGTTTCTTCACAGTCTTTGGCTTAAATCAGAGCAAAGCTGTAATGTGTAAACTTACCTTTAAATATTTGTTGCAAAGTTTCTGTAAAAGAATGAAAACATTCTTTGCCAATTAGTCATTTTACGTGTTGTATCACTCCTTTTCTGTTCTGAAAAAAGTAAGCAAGTCCTTGGCATTTTTATCATTGACTTCCTAAAAACCTAGACTGCCCTAACATAGAAGTCATTATGACACACTTTTGGGAGTCATAACTTCTGTTCTTGATGATGGGTTTTGTCTGCCTGAAACTAATGCTTAAAAAGCAAGTGCAACAAAGCAGCCTTTTGACCCAGTTAGTGTGAAACCCACCTGCCTGAAGAGCTTTGCTCATAATTGAACGCTAAAAAGCTCTTCAACATGCAGCCAGAGACAATTTTCAACAACCAACGAGCTTGAACTGAAAACCTTAAGAACTATCTTTGCTAAAAAAAAATGTTAGTATTATTGGTACTTTAAATATACAATCAGTGGCTTTTAAAAAGCAGAAAAAACAAATTGCTAATGTTTTTTTCTTTTCGAGGTAATGCTAAATTAACTATCTGTTTCTCTGTCTGTAATGTATGGTAAATGGCGTTCATCGCTTCTACCTCTTACGAAGGCTCAAGGTTTTTCCCATCACCCAGCACACACACATTCCACACTGTGGTGGCTCGCTGCCGACACTGCTCCCACCAGAGCAGGTGGGTTCATCTGTTAACAGTAGGATCTGTTACACCTTTACAAGCTTTTATAAAAATCTGAATGTCCCAGCAGAGAGTTGCATCATCTGCAAGAGCAGGATCAATAAAATACGAAATGTTTTTGGGCAAATCTTTGCTTTGATCAGGATTAGGGCTGCACAATGTGAGAAAAACCCGCGATTTGCAATTAGTGATCAATACGGCGATGACGATATAACTTGCGATACATTAGCAAATAGCAAAACAACTAAAAACATCATTTTTATTTCACTGCAACAGTTTAATTTAAGTAAGAATCAACACAACTAAAAATGTTCTTTTCATTCCTCTTTACATGGGAGACAAGCTTCTAACATAAAAGGGCTCCATCCAATTGATCAAATGCATAAAGGGATTTATTTGATTCGTTAAATACTTACAGCTGCCATAAGATTGTTTAAGCCCATTTATTGCAATTTTCGCCGTCTTTTGCAAAATGCTTATTGCACAGCTTGATATCGCAATAACGATACATTTGAGATTTATTGTGCAGACCTAATCAGGATGCTGTTGGTTTTAAAATATGATGCCATGTTTCCACATTTATAAAAAAAAAAGTGTTTCAAAGCCAAATTTTATTTTATTGAAGGCTTTTTTGAATGCTTCATTATTTCTTTAAGAGCAAGGTTAGGGATAAAAGGAAAGCTGACAGTCCTTCAAATAAAAGGTCAAATTGCAGATCTTTAATCATTTATTTTGCAAACATTTAGTCACCTTTAAAGATTAGAACCTTTAACATCCATGTTAACTTTCACAACACACAGATTTGTTTAAATTCAATGTGTTTTCATAATGTTCTGTAAAAAATAAAGTTTTCTCTGTTTTCTGTTAACGAGTCTCGTCGTAGAGCAGAAGCCACAGTGGTAACATGACTTGAGAAGGAAGAATATTTCCTAAAGGGTTTTTTTTTTAGCACATACCAAATCTAAATGACATCTCATGGTCCCTGAAGCATAATGTCCCACTCTAAGCTTAACAAACCCTGGCTTTGTCATTTAGGAATATGATAGTGCCATCAGGGAAGATTAAGTTTTGAACTGACCAAGCTTGTTGCCAGATGAAGCATATTAATCATTGTTGTACGTACTTGTCCACTGGGATGCTTCAATGGTTGAGTTCAAGGCAGACGGTAGCACAGCTTCTTTCCTTGGCCATTGCTGCAACGCACCGCGCCATACTTCGATCGGCGACGAGTCCATTAATGTCTGCTGATTGTGACCCGAGCCGTGTGGGTCACAGCAGTGTGTAGTGGCGAGGTCAATGAGAAGTTCACAACTTTAATTTACAGGGTTGACCCTGCAACCTTAATTCAGATGGAGCCATTTTCCCCTGAGTGAGGGAGATAAATTAAAAGGAGTATTGCTCAGAGACAACAGTTGCTGCACCTTCAATGAGGGTCTTCTTCTATCTGCAGGAGAAATTTGTCCTATTATCTTGTTCTTTGGGTTCTTATCAAATTTGAAAGGAAAATTACTTCAATCTGTTGCTGATTTGTGGCAGCTCTGCTCACTGGCCTGTTCTTAAACCTCTTAAACCAATTTGGTCCAACTCGAATCTAAACTTAAACTCCGGAGTCTATTCTTCCGATCAAGAGATAAAATATGAAACTGTTGTTTTAATGTCTTTAACAAAGAGTAAATTAATGAAATGGGGCGTACATCTTACATCTTTTAAGCCAATAAAAGAAATTCAAGTATGACATGCATTTTAAAATGTTTGCCAGCACTGGGTCTATTTTTCCAAACCTCGCTCTCGGAGAGTTTTATTCATGCAGGGACTTTATTTGATCTAGCGGGAGAAGTAAGGCGTGGAATATGTGGGCTTGTGGGCAAAGAGGGTGTTTAAGAGGAAGCGCCAGGAGGAAGGAAGCAGTAAACTTTATCAATATGACAAGTCTTATCTCAAAATCATTTTAGAAAGTCTGTATTTGACTTCTAGAGTTCTCGCCAATATTTAATCTTAGCTTGCCTATTCAGGAAGTACTGGCTAAAGCCTTTCATTATATTTCTATTGAATGCTTACAGGCTAAGATTTAAATGCATAATAGAATTGTTTTGTTGCTGAAAGGGTTGGACTTAATGAGATTAACCAAAATGCAGCTTCGTTTTTTTTGTAACTCTCTAAAGGATCTGACATAAATATTAGATATCTAGTACAAAACACTTTCTATCCAATTTCTTAAAAACATGTTTTTAAAGGAACAAACAAAAACTTCAAATAGTACAGAAATGTGCCTCTTTTTAAATCATGATGTGTTTGATCCACAGGGATGACCTCGTACAGGTTGGGATTGGACCCAACAACCACACGATAACGGTGAAAACTGTGAATGTGGGTCTCACTCTTCTGGCGGTGTGGGACAGTGAAAACACGGGGGTGGCGGACTACGTCCCGCTACCCGTTGATCATGCCATCCGCATAGATGACGCTCGCCAACTTGTGGTTGGAGATGTGGTCTGCTTTGATGTCCAGCTGGCGAGCTCAGATGGTGAGTGATGTGCTCTCAAGGCAAACACATCTGGAAGTCTTTGTGAGGTATAAAGTTTGGGTAAAGGTGTAGAAGGAAGGCCCTACGGATCATCAGCTTTTGTATTCAGCTCAGTCAGAAGTTTCATTGACCTTTGACCTTGGGAAGAGGCTGCCATCCTGAATAAAAAGAAAATTACACTTTTGGTACTAGTTACAAATTTAAAATCCCCAAGGGATTTCAATCTATTCCCTCTTAACTCGTCTAGCATATTAAGAAGCTGCTTGAATAAAAAATAAAATGAATAAAATGGTTGCTATGGAGATTAAACCAACAGAAATGTTGCCATTTTGAAAAAGGTTTTTTATACTCACTTTATGATCACATTTAGAAGAATGTCTTTCCTTTAATGTTTTTTGCATATGCATTTCTGAGCAGATCCATCTCTTTTTCTTTTTGTTATGAGCCGTTTTGCTTGTGTGTGAACGTTTTTGAAAAGTAAAGCGTCATCTCGCCACCTTTGCAGGTGGTCATGGTGTGTGGAGCTCTTCCGCAAATGGCATTCTCCAGGTGGACCCTAAAAGTGGTGCAGCTGTTGCCAGAGACTCTGGGACGGTCACGGTGTATTATGAGATACCTGGTGTTCTGCGAACATACAGAGAGGTAGGCTGCCTTCTTTTCAGCTGAAGTGCTTCTTATCTTATTGGAGTGTTTAGAGCTGACATCTCATCCCTTAATAATACTGATAAATAAGTAACCAAAAAACCGACTATGGTGTAACGATCCAAAAAAGCTTTCCTTCATGGTTTTCTTTCGACAAATGTGATATTTATATTTTTATTTTTTTATTCTGTTTTTTTTATTTCTTTCCTCAAAGTAACATTGCAAGAGTAAAGGAATAATTAAAAGGAGATTTTTGAGCATGACCTCAGGGGAACATGTCGTCTCCACTTGAAACGTGTTTGTGAAATGCTGTACTCCAGACTTGCACTTATGATCAATTTTCTGAGTGTGTTTGCTCCGTCATGCTCCCTCATCGTGGAGTCGATTGTGTCAAATAAATATTTCCTCTTTGCAAAGTGAGAATTGATGAGAATTTGTTGAGCATCTTTTGTCAGAAACAGAAATAACTCACTTTTTTTTCTCTCTAAATGAAGTGAAAATACTTTATCAGTGAGACAGAGGGAGGAATAAAAAATAAGAAATGTTGTGGTGAATGTTTTACTGAAAAACTGATGTGATTGATGTACAGGATTAGTTATAATCGGATTTTTCCCCACCTTTTTGTTTGTTTTTTTGCCGCCGTTTGTGTCTGTGAGTGCAGGTATCTGTGGAAGCCCCCAGCAGGACAGCTGCCATTGCTCAGACCACACCTGTCAGGATTGGCAAAGAAACCAAGGTTCTACTGATGACGACAGAAAAGGGAACCAACCTGATAGGTGAACAGATTCCTGCCAATCATTAGAGAACTGTCCTAGTACTTAACTCTATTGAGCGTTTACAAACTTCAGCTAAGATGTGTGTGTACTGACTAATCGTGGATTCCATATACTGTATTGGAAAAGTCAGTTAAAGACCCACTCTGATGTGTTTTGTTGTTTTAACATATTATTGTGAAATTTTTCTGATGATGGAGGACATAGATGAAGAAAATAAATCATAAAATTGCACCAGTAATGTTAGACTGAGGCTGAGGGGCTGTAAACTAGCAGAAGTTAAGTGTAAACAGAGAGCTCTCGGTTATAGGTTATCGGGGAGGTTGCTCCGCATTAGTGATCCCGCCCACATTTCAGAGATAAAATTCTAATGAACGTCTGAAGAAACTATGTCCTAGAAAACGACACAGGTTTTTTGATTTTGCCCAGAAACTGGATCATCAGAATTAAAAGACCACAGAGAATGCATTTACAACAGATCAAAAGATGATCGGAGTGAGTCTTTAAAGAAAAATAAAACAATGTCAGTTTTGCATTTCCAACCATATTCAGGATGTAGCTGTTTTTTTTTAATTTACTTAAAAGAGGGAACTTTGGTTAGAATTTTCTTAAAGAATTCACTCAAAGCATCAAAACATGGACAGATATGAAAAGGTTTAGTGAGTCTTACTGTCATGGAATTGAGGTTAGAGTGCAGTGTTTATATTTTGGTGCTTAGCAAACTTTGGTTTGTCTTTGTGTCACTTTTTTGTGATGGGACTGACATCCCAGCGTTCATCCACATAAACCATCAGAACATGACAGTTCTGCTCAAGGACACCAACACGGCTGCTTCACCTGTCTGCAGCCTCGTGTTTCCTTATTGCAACAGCAGCTCCGCTCTCATCATTTTAGCTGAATAGTTTTCATTTTAATGATTACCTTTAAGACATTTATAAAGTATGCTTCCCACTTCTGCTGCATTCTCTTGCTGGCTTCCAAAAGAAAAGTAGGAAAAAAGCTCTGTCAGAATCCCCACTTCAACTGTAAAGGTCATTGCTTTCTCCTGTGTCTTTTACATTTCTGCAACAATAAACTATACATTTAACACACAGAGCAGCATCTTAAAGAGGTCTGTGCACCGATTCATTTAATATAGGCTCTGAGAGATCACTTCTTCCCAGGAATGTCACTGAGTTGCTTGGCAACTGCTCAGAACAGATAAATAGTTGCAGACCAAAGGGTTTTTTCTTCTTACATTTTGTTTTTGTGCATGTTAACCAAATAATTAATGAGCTTTGGAGCAATGACTGAGGTGGAAAGGCTGTTAAAATATCTTTCAGAAAGATGTTAAATCAGGAACATAAAGTTTAAAGTTATTTTGACCACAAAAAAAACTATAAATGTTGGGAGTCAAGACAATAAAATGAGTCATTTTTTTGTTTTTAATGCCCTCAACTGATAAATGGAAGATTTATTGAATTTATTCCTGCTGATTTTACACCTCTAATAAAAGAGTTTCTAATTCTTCCATTGTTCTTCACGCTGCAGGAACTTGCTCCTCCACCCAGATTGAAGCGATTTCACAGCTGCAGCCAGAAACATCTGTAAGCTGCCACCTCAGCTTTTCCAGTGACACAATCAACTTCTCAGCTAATGATGTCTTCAAGACTCGCACCGACTTTGACTCCAGCATTGGTGAGAACTGATCTGTATTCAGGCCAGAACATGTAGTTCATGTGTTCACATTGGAGGATATGGACACATCAGAGCTAAAATTGTCCATTTTGTCATAATCGTATTAGCAATATGTGATGGATCATGACGGACACTAAAGATCAAAATGTGAAAAAACTGCTTGAATAAATCAATGATAGCAGTGTCTTTTGTTATTGTTAGTCAGTCCAGGTATGGACACAGCTTCCTTAATGTGTTGCTGTCATTGGTGTATGGATTTATGAGTATAGTTCAGAAGGAAAGTGGGTTAATGTGTCTGCATGCCTTACAGGTTACTGTGCCGTCTCATGTGTATTCTCTGCATTGGAAAAGAAGTGCATGTTTTACAAGGCTTGGATTAGTTTTGCAGGGACAATTAAAGGTTGTTCCAGCTATTTATTGAATTGAAGACAGCCACTATTGATTAAAAGCAGGGGTCTAATTGTGTTTGGGATTTGGGGACCCCGGTAGTTGTTAGATTATCTCTGACAAATTTACTGAGCCGGTGCAACACTTTGACTGATTCCTGCTGTTTCTCTAATTGTATGTTGGGATTATGAAATGTTTCTCTGTTCAACCGTAATCCTTTGCATTTGCACTTTTTTAAGAATTCAATTTTTTTCACATTAACATTGTCCTCTAGTTCATCCTTTAGTTTATTTAGAAGACACCAATTTCCAAAAAGATGAGAGGAAAGGGGTTAAAAAAGGATTTAACCTCATAAATAAATGCTGCAGCCATCACTTTTAACTCTGCCTGCAGGCGTCTACACATGTTCCCTGACCATGCAGCCTTTGACGGACCAACAGAGCCGTGTGCTCAGCATCTCTATGACCAATTTGCTGGTAAAGGCTGGCCTGGTGGGTGCTGGGTTCGCTGTAGATCAAATCAGCGCCAGGCTGCCCTTAGAGCCAGGCCTGTACTTGGACCAGACGAATCTGCTGCTCTCCAACCTGCACCCATCAGCTGAGGTTACAGTTTTTGGCCCTGTGACTGCACTATCCAATCTGCAGGTCAGGCATGACACTGAAACGTTTGCATTGCATTTGCACGATTTAGAAATGTTAAGCGCTTTTTTTAATGTCTTTAGGTGTTTTCTACGTCTCCCAGCATTGTTGTCCAGGAGAAGGAGGTCCACCAGGGGTTCCCTGGTTTTGCTAAGTACACTGTCAGTGCTGTGGATACTCAGGCAGCTGACTCAGCCTCAGTCACCATAAGCAGCACTTCTTCTGGCCAGAGTCTCGTCCTGCCAGTTACTTTGATGCATATGTCTGATCCTGGCGCAGCCAAAAAAGGTGAGACATTTTTAGCGCCAGTGTGAGCTGGTGGAGTAGCAAATCAGCCAGTCATGCAACTTTTAAGTGTCATCATTGTTCTTTCGGTGATAGAAGCACATTGTAAATTCTTTTCCTACATTATTGTGATGATTTGATCCAATCTAACTCAAAATGGCCTCATATTCTGTTATAGTCATATTCATGGTGCCCTCTTTGCAGGCAAGAGTCTTCTGCCAGAAAAAAACGTTTTTATTTGAAAAATTTCCACCACTATCAGAAGCTTTATTATCCTTCCTTGGCAGAATTAACGCTCCTTAGTGTGTTCAAAGCTTTAAAGACATTTTGACAGCTCGTTCTCCCACCGCTCTCCTCCTTTCAGCAGTCGCTCCTCAGGTTGGTCGTACGGAGGAGGGGACCTCCCTGCACAGCTTCATCAACAGCTACCAGATGATGTTCTGCACCTTGTTTGCACTGCTTGCTGGGGGCGCCATCGTCATCATTGGTGGGTCACGTCATTTTTTTTTGAGCAGTCGCAGGCTTAACAAGCAGTAACTACTGTATTTTTCAGAGTAAAAGTTGCGCTTTTTTGTTTGGTTTAGGGTGTGACTTAAACATTACTTTTTTTTTTTTTTTTTTAATAAATATAAGTAACCACTAGAGGGCATAGCAGGTGTGTATCAGTATTTGCAACTGAGGCAACGCAGAAGAAGTCCTATGCCGGGTTTGGCAGAATTATTCCAAAGAGACACGGAAGATTAAGAATTCAATGGATTTAGTGATTTTGAAGGGATATGAAGTCTAGTTGACTTGTTAGCATGTTCTTTATAGTTGTTTATATTTTTCGCTAATATACTAGATTTCTATGAATCATTGAGCATTAATGAGCATCAGTGTGTTACAGTAGTGAAGCGTGCAGATATTCAGTTACATTTTGAATCTATTCCGTTATTCAGATTTCCCTCTTAAGATTAAATGTTTCTTCGTGGTCTCATATTTAGTTAAATAAACTTATGCCAAAGTGCAACCCTTAGTATGGAAAATACGGGTACCTACCAAATGTATACAGCGGCTAGATACCTAAAATATTTTTATATTGGAAACTGTATTTGCTGTATTTGTAAACCAAAGTAAAATTGAAAAACGAAAAAAATGTTCCTTTCAACCTGATCTTTACATATATTGATGCTAGATTGGATGTTTGTTCAAAACCAGGTCATCCTGAAGGTGTTTGATGTGTGATTTCTATCAGATCATTCCTTCAGCCGCTTATCTATGTTCATCTTGAAGAGCACTTTCACTGCTTTGTGGTTATGTATATGATCACAGTGCCGCTGAATGATGAAATGTCTGGTAAGTTTGGTGTAAGTGGGTGAATATGAGCCCAAAGTTCTCCAGAACTCTCTGTTCCTTCACCAGTGAAATCTTCATCAGCAGGATTTCATCCCATCGGGGTGAAATATTTCCTCTCTTTGTTCTCTTTCCACCTCAGTTGGATGATAACCTGCAGATAACTGTATTGTCTTTTAGCTAACTGATTGCGGAGGGCTTTCTTTTGAGGCTTTTTGATCATGTTTCCAAGCCAGAGTCCTGACGTATAGTCAGACAGACGCCTACAGTTTATGTCCTGTACCATGGTAACGTGAATAAATCGAGTTCAATCAGCAACTTGGCAGCTTTTATTACAGTACTTGTTGTTTTCTGCAAAAGGACAAAGCTAAAAAGCACAAAGCCGCCAAATACTTCAATTCTATGCGCCAATGTACTTGTTATTTTTAGATATAGTAGGACTCACTTAAGCAAATTGTATTTCTTTTATGTTCTTTGGCAGTGGCTGCTGTTAATAACCCAAACCGTCGCTGCATCGGAACACATAAATTCTCTAACTGGATTTTGCAACAGTTTGCTTGTTACGAGGATTTCATTTGACTCATGTTTTTCTGGAGCTCTTTAAATAACTTATAGGCTTGTTTTTTTTAACTGTCCCTCCTTTTTTTTTTAATCTTTTTTTTGTATGCAGTGCTCCACTCGTTTTTCTCCCCAAGAGAAGAAACGTATCACCCGGCTTTTATCCAGAGAACGCCACAGATGGTCAGAGGTAGGTCAGCATGTCTGTTGCTCTCTGTTCACCCAAACATGTACAAAAGCTCCTAAAAAAAGACTCCTTCCACAAATTCTTCTTTAACTCTTAAATGTTGAAAACTGAGACAAGCAGTTGTGAAAAACTTGATAGATCATAGAAATTGTTTATAAATAACACAACTTCTCACCAACGGGAAAAATGATTGCTAATTGAATTTCGTAGACTTGAAGACATAATAAAAGAAAGAAAATTGGCCACCTTTAGGTGACCAACATGTCCAGAGAGCTTGACATGAGCTGCAGTAACCAGAAGAGAAGAGCAACCAACACTTCACCAAACCAAACTAGTAGGATATGACATTGAGGTGACGTGGAATACAACGGGGTTAGCTTGCTTACAAGGCTGTTGCTGTTTCATTGTTTACATCTTTTTGAGGACAACTTAGAAACTTACTGTTTTGTTTGTACAAATGATTCAGCCCTTCAGCTCAACTCATTACTGTCTTGATGAATTTATTATTCTTCCTTTATAGTAACAAACGCCCATGATGATACATTTGAATGATGTTGACGACAGAATAGTTAGTAATCTGAATATTAGCTATCCAGTTAGATAGTTTGATTTTAGTGATTCAACTTATTTCTTCCTGCTCTTGTACTTTTAGACTCCCCGGTAGCGAACTCCTTCACCCCCATCACCTCCAGAAGTGACCTGAGCGGCAGCCCCAGGTCACGCCTCTACTCCTCCCGCTACAAGTCTTAACGAAGCCCCCCCTGCCTCCATCTTTGACTTCTTCAAAATGAGAAACCATCTGCCAAAACTTGCACATGGACCGTGCCTTTGTTTTTTCTTCAATTACTGCTGCAGTATGTGAGAGGAAGTCCCGGTTTGAATGTTGGTACTGACGCTTTCAAAGTTTCTTTCACGTCAGTCAAAAGGTGGTGCCAGTCGTTTAAAGGGCTACATTTAATTTCTGTTATTTTCTTTGTGTGTGTGTGTGTTGGTGCAAATATGTGCGAGTTGTACTAAATATATTAATTTTACGCAGCTATTCATACGAAGTGTGTTTTGCCACAGACGTTTTTATACCGTCACTGATTGACATATGTTGAAGTGTCAAAACGAAAGGACTTGCTTGTGCGTTAAAAAAAATAGCATTTTGTTTTTTGATTGCTGTTGCTTTGTCATTTTCGACATGTGGAACTCAGGAAAATCAACAATTCAGTTTGTTAGGAAGCAGGAAAATATTGTATTTATTTTTATGGCAAAAAAAAAAAAAAGATTTTTGTTGTAGCATTTGTAAATTTTGAAAATCTGTCCACTGAATCCGTCCTGGTAAATCGTGAAAAGTTGAAACTGAGTAACATGTTTCTCCTCTGGGCATTTCTACCCTTATAGTGACAAAAACCTTGAATTTTTTTTTTCTTTTCTTTTTGAGCCCCAAACCGTGCAGCTCCTGTAAGTATAATTAATGTGACATGGCTAAAGAATGTGAACCGTCACTTTGGTTTGTGGTTTCTACAATGAAAAAGCTCTCAAATGTAACCTGCTCTTATTTCTCAGAATGTGAAGTTTTCTTCCTGTGGTTTAAAAAAGAAAAAAAAGACTGGGATATCATAGTGTGATTCTTTTAACATGTGAAGATAATGATCATATTCATATTTTTGTTGCCGTTTCATCAAAGCAGCTTTCAGCACATAAATACTGTTGCCTGAGTGAATTTGTTTGCCTTTGTTAAATAAAGTTTTTACTTATGTTTAATGTTTGAAAGATTCATTTCAAATAGATGTTGTGACCATTGACTGAATATGAGAACTGGATCAAGTGAGTGTGACATCATCCCTAGAAAATGACTTACTTCCAACCAAACAAAGACAATTCAATCGCCATATTTTTTGTGATATGGACCCCGCCATGTTGGTGAAAACGTTGGTAAGCAGTGATTGGTTTCGAATCACTTTTAGTCAAAGTTCTATGGCAACCACTCTTGCCAATCAGGAGTGAGCTTGTTAAAGACCACACCCCTTCCACTAAAAGATGGCCAATTTGTCAAACCTTTCGAATGTTTGATGCGGGGGCCAGTGTGCATCACATACTTTCATTGACGCATCTGAGTGGTCAGTTTATAACTTTAAGGACTTGCAAGAAGATGTTCAAGTACCTGAGCAAGACTGGTTATTCTGACAATTGGAATAAGTAACAAGTTTATTTCTCTACGGAAGTCGATGGATTTAGGTTTCTGGGATCCAGCACACTAGGGGGAAGAGTCAGCTCAGTCCAGTTCTCTTCTGAAGTAAATTGTTTTGACATTTTCTTCATATTTTTAATGACTTGTTGTATTATGAAGCTTTCACCTACATATTTTTATATAAAATAAATTTAATTTAAGGAGCTAATAGGAACAACCAACTTTGTAATGTAGGGTAGTTTAAAAGGATCCAAATTCATTCTCGTTCAGCCACCTGTTCTAATTTTATCATTTGGCACCATTCATTATTGCTTTATTGTCCTTTATTCGACTTGGAATGGATTCCTCGTTGAACAATGTACATGATGTTTGGTCTATTGCTTCCTCACTCGTGAGCACATTTGTCTCATTTGTGTGACACAGATGAGTGAGGGTGTCTTGTCATGCTGGGCACCCGAAGGATTTGTAAAGGCCTTTCACCACTGATCAGCCTGAAGCTCCCATTTGTTTGCGACTCTCCTTTGTCAAGTCCCAGTTACCTGGCTCATTTGTATGCTCTTGAATGCAGCAGTCTGCATGCCAGCAGCAGCAGCTGCTGCACAGCCCATGTTGGGGATCAGACAAGAATGTCGACTCTTCACCCTCAGAAAACTGGATTTTTGAAAGTATTTATTCACTTTTTTAAGCATTTCAGGGAGCTTGTGGCCTGTGGATTGTAGCTTCTACATCACAATTACAAGTTTTTTATCAACTGATTTTTTCGTCTGCTCCTGAGTCACAGCAACTTGAATAAAGAAATACATTCTCAGAAATGCAGTTTTGAACTTAGCTCTCCTAATATATGTCCTCCATCATGAGAAAGATGCCACAAGAACACATTTAAACACCAAAAACATTGGAGCGGGTCTTTAAAAAATCTTTTCTTTGATTTAAATGTCAAACAAATATAAAAATACAATGGTTTGCATTGGAGTGGGAGAAAGTTTTGTGTTTTAAGTGTTGACCACAATGAAAGTTGTGCCATTGGCTGATACAAAACATTAAGGCTTGGAGTTTTAGAGGCATGGAAGCCACAAACAGCCTACCAGCCTACTTTTATTTTAATGCATTTTGGGGCAAGACATCCTCTTTGAAGCAGATTTCAAAACTGTTTTTAAATCTCAGTTCATCAGCTAACCACTAGGTGGTTTTTGAACACGATGTTCAGCCCATTCAACTTTAATGTAAAATGCAATAACTTTTCAACAGAAATTGATAAACCTGTGGTCTGGTTTTGAGAGTTTTTCCACTCCTGTGGTTATGTAATCTATACATTTCCACTCTACTAGATTTAGATTTTCATTGATAAAGAACCTAATTGCTAGTTATACACTTATTTGTTGTGTTCTAACAGCTGTCTTCATTGTTTGTGCTGCTTTTTTATTTTAGAAAGTTGTGGTTTTGGTTAGGATTATAATGACTGAGGAGCTGAAGAACTGTTAAGAAGTCAATACAAACCTGTAAGAGATGCCACTACATGCCATGTTCACCTTTAAGCAGGTACTGGTTTTAAATAAAGTCAATTGTTAAATGTCTTTTCCTTTGGTGCCCTTGCTTTTGTTCTTGTGTTTTGCACCTCAGGGTCACCATATGTCTGGCATGACTGCATTTCCTACTGGTTGGCATGTTCCGTCCATCCTGAGCTCACAATCTGCACTGTGTTTACACAGCTGCATGTAGCCCATGGTTTGATTCAGTTCTTTCTCCACATTAAAATTCAATTTTCTCAGATCATCCAAGAGCAGCCTTCGGCTGGAACACCATGAAGATAAAGCTTTCGGTTTCACCGACAAAACACTTCAAATGACATTATTTAAAAGGGCGACATCTAACTGACTTTCAAAATAAAACGAAAACTTGGAGAAAGTGCAAGAAGAGGCTGAGTAGTGGTATCTTCATGAAAATTCTCACTCTGCAACAGCAGGCCGCCTAGATATAAGTCCATTTTGAAGAATTTTCTTTAAATAAGAAAAAAAAATGGTCTTAGCAAGAATTTTTATTCTAAGAAAAAGAATCAGGCCACTAGGACACGCTTTCATAAACTAAGACAAATTTTACTATTGAAAATCTCTGTAAAAAAGTTCTTGCAAGGCAGAAAATAAGACAAGTATCTTGAAACAAGGGTCTTTTTACTTTCTCAAGATTCTATTTTTGCAGAGTTTGGTACATGAAGACCTTTTTTTTCTTGCAAACTGTTAAAAACCTGCCACATTTGTGTTTCTTTCTAAAACTTGATCCATCAAACAAAAATTCTATGGTACAACAGACTGTTGTCAACAGAAAAAGTGGCAAATTTTGCATGTGTGGAACAAACTGGAACTGCTTCTCATCCATCTCATCCAACAAAGATGATTTCATTTAAAAGAAAGTACATAAACAGGCTTTTTAATAGTATAATATTTATTGCCAAGCAACATCAACAGAACAAATGATCAACCTAAAAAACATAGTTTTTTCTTACTTTTTATGTTTATAGTATTGATTTATTACAAAACGTTTACCTCTAAAACAGTTAGCATATAAATAAAACAGAATAAATAATGTTTGAAAAACATTCTTGGAGTGAACAGACACTGAAATGAGAGGTAACAAACACAGATCTGTATTTATTGACAATATCTGATGTCACCCTTAAAATTTGGATCAGCTAAAATGAAGTCCAAGATGCTACAGACATGTCGACTTTGTCTCAACATTTCAGAACAATAGGAAACTGGGAGAGTGAAGTCAAGTTACAAACTCAGCTTGGTCTAACAAGGATCCATCCATTTGCTTATGAAAAAATTGCATATTTATGCAAGTTTGAGCTCTAGCTTAATCAAAAGAACAGATTTAGAAGGCACCCCACAACACACATCTGTCATGAATTGAAAATTAAACAGTACATATTAAAAAATTCCTTGAAACCAGACAGTAAATATGTCTTTTTTGCTGTAAATTCTGATTTTTAGCATTAGAGTTTAGTGGAACTGCAATATTTGGTCTTTTTAGTTTGTTTAGAATTTGGGAACATTTCCCGTCATCCATCTGTCCAGTCTCTCCCCCCCTAGCTTACAGCCCCTCAGAACTCCAACCTAACATTACTGGTGCAACAAAAATTCCAACCAATATTGGAGCTATCCTGCTGTACAGTTTTGAATCAGATGCCAGCGCAGACGAGGAAAAAAAATAGACATACATGGATCTAGTCGTCTACAAGAGGATATATCAGGAATGGAGTGGAGCAGGGAGCTTGCACCTGCTGATAGTAGCACCCACTTCACAGCTTTTTCAAAAGCATTTTTTCGTTTGCTCCTGATGCACTACAACTTGAACAAATAACTACTCAAAAAATGCAATTTTGATCTTAATTTTCATGTCCTCCATCATGACAAAAATACCACAAGAACATCTGAATGGGTGTTTTCATGCACCTCAACCCAGAAGTCAATTAGTTCCGCCCTGGCCCCCATTTGCAGGACATCTGCTGCAAATATTTTATGGACATAAATACTATCCTTTCAAAATAAACCCTCCAGTCAATGGATAGTTCAGAACTGCAACCACACAGCCTTTGCCTTTAATTTGCTCCCAGGTCTCATGATGGTGTGATACCACATCCGAGGGGGGTTGTGCACAAGTGGTTTGTCCTACAGCGGCTGATGGAACTTCAGCATCAGACTTCATTTATCAAACGGTCAAGTAAGAAGCTGAACAGCTGAGTGTCTTTTTTAATTAATGAACTGCTCCCATTCACTGCAATCATTCCACCAGAGGGGGGGCCAGCCTGCTGCGTGGGGATGGAGACACACAGACAGCATAGTAAACAATCCTGCGGGGGGAGAGCAACTCCAGTACACCGAGCAGGAGGAGGACGCGCACAGTAAAGTTATCTCTCTGATCAAACGCATCCATTTCTCAGGCGCGTGAAGCCGCACGGCGTCAGCTGATCCGCAGGTTCATGAAACTTCGAAGCCCCGCCCACTCGCCAGCCAGCGTCTGTTTACGAAAAGTCACGGGAATTGCATGAAGCTGGAGGGAGCAGAGAAGAAATGGCACAGCGCGCAACCGGCGGACGCACGCAGGAAGGGTGACCGGGATCGTTACCGGGAAGTCCGTCAGCTGGCTGCCTCGCGCCGCCAGCGTGGGTGCTCGTAAAGCTTCCAGTGTTCTGCCGTGGGACCGCGCGTGTCCAGGGAAACATACCCAATTGTGGAATTATTGCATCCATTCAATTAAAAAAAAAAAAAACTATGACGAAGCGTAAAAGGCGCAACCCTGGGGATTTTTGAGCCTGGATTTTTCGTCGATACAACAGGGACCATAGCGAGAAAAAAAAAAATCTAAAAAAAAAATATGGAAAGCCCAACCGAGAATCCCACCAAGGCTGGGGAATATCTGAAGGAGCTGAACAAAATCATTGAGACCCAGCAGGAGTTGCTGGAGAGGCAGAAGGGGAGGATAGAGGAGCTGGAGCAGCAAGTGTCCGACCTGTGCTCGGAGAACGCCAGCCTGAAGGAGGAGTACCAGCGGCACCTGGCAACCTGCAGGCTGCTTCAGGGCAGCAACAGCCTGGGCGCGCTGGGGGCCATCCGGGAGCATGTCACCCAGGAGAAGTAAGATCCCACTCTATCCCATTATTTATTTGTTTTATTTCTTAGGAAGTTAAATCTTCAGTTCTTCATTGATCCTAAAGGAAGTTAACTGCTATCATCCGGATTTACTGCAGCTGGAACATGCCATTGAGATGGATAAAAAAAATAAAATAAAAGCAGCCCCAGTGCTGCTGCTGCTGCTGGGTGATAGAAATCCGTGTAAACACACGTGCGAATTGGAAAACCTCACCATAGCAACCATCCCCACTGTGGGGTTTGATGGACAAAACTGGCAGTTTGAACACAGCTGCATTTTGCCTTCATCAACACATACCTGGCTTTGGTTAAGCAGGCTGATCATGTTTTGTAAACGCCTCAATCTTCTGCACTTTTGTCATGTAATACAGATTATCTCAGTTTGTTCTCAAATCCATTTGTGGAAAGACCCAGGCCTGGATTTAACCAGCCCTACTATAGATGCAGGTAGAAAGTCCTGCTCTCATCACATCTGTTCAAGTTTTATGTTGAATTTTAATGGGCTTGGGACAGGAACAAGCAGGACACTGGTTTGTGCCCTGTTGAGGCATCTTTTTTCTTTTTTATGTCTGTCTTTTTTATTTATTTTTTTTGCCCATGCCTATATCCGGCCTTGGAAATGCCTCCAAAGAAATCCTCCATGGAGATTCTAATTTTTAAGATTTAAGTGGAACACGTTTATTGTCTAGTTAAGCTCGGCGGTGGGTTGAGCCACCATGGTTCTGTTGAAGACCTTGATGGTCAGGCTTCTGCCCCTCTGCTGTGCCAGGGCTCACCTTCTGTGAGCTCTTCTCTCAAGCATGTCTCGGCGCGCAGACATTTAACTCTGCTTCTGACAGCAGCGGGATCATGTGATGGTGCCTGACCTATGTCTCCAGGGGCATGCTGGTGTCGTGAATTTCAGTGGCAGCAAATCAATATTGTTGACTCAGGGGCTTTGTGTCTTTGCTGGTTGATAAAACCAGACTCATGAGATTAGAACACTGACCTTTTGCGTATTTTATCTGTAAGTCTCACTTTGGTGTAACAGAGTGATTTTTCTTTTTCAGAAATGATGCGTCGCTGAGTCTGAACACTATCTTTTAGCGCTATCTGAGAGCTGTTTTTCTTGTTTTTGTTTGGCCAAACTAGTGATGACTTTATCAAACCTTGCTTGTTTTAAGTTTGGGTTATTTAGAAGAAAAGGTTTGTTTTAATGGCATTTGGAAATGATGAGTACTTTAAAGGATTCAAAGGCCTCAACAAAGTGTAATTCTAAGACTTGGAAAAGGTCATTTTTGCATGGAGAAAATGGGACCTAATTACAGGGGTTTGTTCTTGGAAATTAAACCGTCCAGACATTCAGGGTTAGTTTTTGTGTTTTAGGTGGTCAGCCAAAAGAATCCAGACTAGCTTTTCCTTAATTACTATTTTTTCTGAGGATTTCCCAGGAAATTGCTCCCCCAATCTTTGCAGGAGGTCCAGAAGACACTTAATCCCACCTGCTTTTTTTCCCCTGACATCTGATGTTTATTAATATCTCTTGTCTGAGTTTCTGGCAGACTTCATATCTCCTAGACACTTTTATGACATTTATCTTCAAGCTCTCATTTAAATTTGGAATCTGAAGCACATAAAACTCCTTCTTCAGTGAAAATTGTTTGATTTTTTTTTTTTCTGTAAAAATGATATAAAGCAAACCAGAGATTAGATGCCTATGAAAATTCATCACTATCGGCCAAGAGCTGATGCTGATGCTTAAACAGACGCTCATCAGACCTTGGCTTCTCCTTTTTATCCTAGAAGTGGATCTCAAACACATCGGCGGAGACGCATCTCCGGCTTTCAGTGGCGTGACGATCTGAAGTACTTTAAAACTGTCGGCTCTGTTTGTGATGTAGAGCATGTTTTTGCTCCCTCTCCTTAAGTTTCTTGTCATTCCTGTTATGTGGTAACTAACTGACTTCCTCGAGAGTGTGTTTCAGTTTCAAATCTAGCAGCACAAGCAGCTTTAAATGGGACATGCTCAGTGTATGAAGCGGTGAAGTCTCCTCTGGAGAAACAGAAAGACCTTGAGATAGCAGCCGGAGAAGTTCTGAAGAACATTTGGAAAGGGTTCTGGTATAATTTTGTGAAAGTGAAACTACGGTAGCCTAGAAGGCTCTTCAGAGGGCGTTTGAAGAGTTGACAGCCTCCGTTTTTGTGTATCTGACAAGAGTTGTAAGTTAGTTGTCAATCATACACAGAATTTGTAAAAATGGTTTATTTGCAAAAGTAAAGAGGTGGATTTATAATATTTGCAGCTATTTTTAAAAAAAATATTTATTCTCTTTTTTTTTAGTAGCATAAATTTGAGATTTTACCCACCTCCACGGTCTTAATTTCCTTGTCTGTTTAACAATAAATGAATGCAGAAGTTTCCTGCTCATTTGTTTACATGTAAGAGAAAACTTTCCGCTACAAAATAAGGGCAAGAAAGATGGCACAAGTTTTCTATGAGCGGAAAACTACCGAACGAGGTTGTGTGAAAATTTCCAAAATTAAGTAGATTTAAAGACCTGACCGAATAGACCGATAGAAATCATGCTTTTTATGTGTTTTTAAGCACGGTCTTGTAGCATTTCTTTCACGATGATGGGCATGTATATAGAAAATTAAGCTCAAAATTGTGTTTCTGAAAATCTCTTTAATTAAATCATTGTGAGACAGGAGCAGACAGCAAATAATGCTGTTCGAATAAGAAGGTATTTGGAACGTAGAAGATATTCTGGGCAGGCCACAAGCTTCCTGCTCCAAAGATGACAATGTACGTCTTTGTTTTTTTCATCCGAGCTGGCATTTGGCTCCAAACTACAACTGGATAGCTCCAATCTTGCTCGCCATTTTTGTTGCACCTTTAATGTTGGGTAGGTGTTGTGAGGGGCTGTCAGCTAGTGGAAGAGAGTATAAAGAGATAGATGAAGGGAAATGAGGATAAGCTGACTTCATGCCCTTGGCTAAAAAGGGCATAATCCTAATTAAATGACCACTAAGAACACTTACAGTTAATCAAAAAATGATTGGAGTGAGACTTTAATGTTCTATTTAGAAGCAAATAAAAAAAAATCTATTTTTTTTAAAACAATGTTTTTTTTTAATATCTTATACTGCTCATCTTTTCACTTTTTAAACTGGTTTTAAACTGTACTGTTAGCCTTTATAAAATAATCTCACATCTGGGTCAAAGATGAAGAGTCAGGTTTGAACTGCAGGCCATGTTGCTGTGAGACTAAAAAGAGGAACTTTTGGGCTGATGTGGAGTGTTTGGGCTCCACTACTCTTTGATTTCTCTGCTTTTCCATCTTGAATAGATCTTAGCTGCTAGTAAAATCTGAGTTAAATCAGATTTTCATTGAATTTAGTCAAAAGTTGTGTCCAAATTCCGTCACTACTCAGTATTTAGTGCACCATGAAAAAATATGTAAAAATCTGTTGGTTTTTTTTTTATAAACAATCCAAGTTTTCATCATCAGATGATTACATTTGTAAAATGTTCTCATGTATTAGTTTTTTACTTCGTGAAATCGGTGCCGTCATGCATTATTTGCCTTTTTAAAAAGAGAAGTAGCCAGCATGGTGTCCCGAATTGCTTTTTAAAATCCAGTGCAGTATAGTCCTGCACTATATCTTTTTTGTAGTAGTTGGGGTTTAGGGAGGGACTTTCAACATAAAACCAAAGACTGTTGTTATTGTCTGTTTTGTTAATGCAGCTTATTTTCAGTTTAAGTTTGAAGCTTCTATTATTTAATCCCTGCTTTTAAACTGCTGTTGATCATGTAGGTGCAGGTGCATCCGAACCACACAGCTCATTTGTTACAGTGAAAAATTGATCTTTTTTTCTGTTTTGGATGTTTTTCAGTTTTAATTTGACTAAGATGCAGCCTGTGTGTTCATGCAGGAAAAGCTGTAAAGGAGAAAAACGCAAACACAAACATTAACACGCAATAGTGTCGCTGACTACGAGATGTCAGTGGACAACTCTTCCCTGTTTGTGCTCTTTGACTCATCCTCTCTATAGAAACAAAGTTGTGGGAAGCGTAATATGATGCATCTCTGGAAGTTGAGTCAACAGATCTTTGAGTGTTTACCACAACAAGCTCCAGTGTCAGTCAGTCAGTCTGGTTCTCAGGAGTAAGTGCAAAGGAGTTGGAAAATGTTTTGTGCATCCTCTGACCCTACTCCAAACCTGTACACCAGCATCCAGATGAACTACATTAGCAGGGATTGAAACTGGCAATTTGTCTAATATCAGTTCATTCATTCATTTATTTCCTATCTTCCCTTAAATACTCATCGAAACCACGATGCATGCACTTTAGGTTCCCCTTTTATTAACTGTATCATATCATATAATAATTTAAATGTCTTAAATGTTTACATGGGGCTAAGTAGGTTGAAATTTCTTTATGCTGTTAGAACTAGCCCAACTGGTTTAGCTTGAGCCGTATGTGCTGAGGCAAATTTCATGCAGTTACCAGCAGTGATAAAACATTTTAAAATACAAGAAATAATCTGCTTTCATCTCAGGATACACAATTTTTAGCAGGTAAAACAATTTAGTGTTGCTTGAATTTTTATTTCTGCAACCTGCAGGTTGCCAGCTCTAAAGCAGAAACCTATTAAAAAAACAAAGTTAACGCTCCAGTGTCACAATGGTTTCTGTGTCCAGTTTGACAGGATAACATTCGCTCTCTTTGCAGCTGTTTTGTTAATGTTGGAGTGGATGTAAGAAACCATTTTTGAAACACAACATTTGTGGAAAACGATGCTTGCATGTCATGGCGGTTCCATAAATATTTTAGAATGAATTATAAAAAAAATGTTGAAAAAAATGTCTAATCTTTTTGATCTTTTGTTGGGGGGGGGGGAGGCTAAGTAACTATGATCTAGAAAATGACACAGGTTTTTTGATTTTCATTAATACAGCATAATTATAATTAAAAGAACACTGGAAATGCTTTTAAAATTGTTTAACAGATGATCGTAGTGGGTCTTTAAAAGTTAAATATTCAATTATGACAAAAGTTATTCACGGTTGAGAGCAGCTTCACAAAGAAAACACTGAGTCATAAAGTCAAACTTAAAAAAACTGTCACAGTTTGACAAGAAAATAGTTTTGGCTGAAGTTTTTATTATATATTTTTATTAAGACTAGTATTTTTTGGTGTTGTCAGTGCTTTCATTGTTCAGTGTTAGTATTTTTTTATGCTTTTCATTTGAACATTCCTCCGATGCATCACATGTCCCTCACAGTTCACCCATATCTGTTTGGTCTTTCAAATAACAAACATAACTCTGTATAAAGTCCGGTGTACTATCTGTGGCTTTGATTCAAGGTCTTCTCTCATGATGCAAGAGATGCTGGGGGGGGGTTAATCAGCGTGCATCACTTACAATATGAGCTTTTCCCCGAGGTTTGAGGTGGAAATGTGTCCTACAAGTGCTTTCATTTCTCTTTTTGTAGCTTAAAGATTCACGCACCCACATGTATAATTCAAACATTGTCCCAGTCCCGCATGTAAACAGTTTTTGGTATGCTGAAGTGATCGCTGGAGAGATAATTTCTTCATTTGTGGCTGCCACGCTGCTTGTGTTCTCCTACATGTGCGACAGGGCTGATGTGAAACTGGAACATTTTTATTTACCAATCTAATGGATGTTATGTTGTAAAAATTTATTATTTTTTTTCCTAATGACAGAACAAACATGTATTATAAGAACGTTGTACTTGAGTGTGATGAACAACACAGTTCTTTTTTCTTCACCGAATTGCGTTATAAGTTAACTAAAGTCCTTTTGAGTGGGCAATACCTATTAAAAATGAAGGAAAATCTCAGCAAACTCCAGTTCTCGTGGTGTTAAATACCCTAATGAGCACCACTGGGTTCATAAAGGAGCAGCAAAGGTCTTAAGTTGTTGCATCTGTGGTAACTCTTCCATAAAATGGGCCAAGATAAAATGACTTTCTTTCCATTTATATACACTTGTGATGCAGGCAACACATTCATTTATGCTCGTGTTTCTGTGGAGAGCCTTTTAGTCCTTCATTCATATTTAATTGTTGCTAAACTCAAACTGCTGCTTGATTTTGTGCCGTTTAGCCCGTTATGTTCTTTTGCAGCATGTGTGCTTTCACCTGTCATACCTGGAGCGATGCAGATGCTGCTTCAACAGTTATGTGACAGAAGGTGTGTGGGCTATTGCTGGTATCACTGGCATGCTTAAACTCCAATTTCCATTTACAAGTTTAACGAAAAACCTAGAGGTATCCCTCTTGCCGTTCTTTAAAAGGCCTCTAGGTTCAAAAACAGAGCCCATGTTAAAAAGTCCGATTAGATACCAAAAATGAATTTATGTACAGTCGGGTCACAAAAATCCCCTCAAATTTCTGAGTGGTTGCACGGTGGTGTAGTGGCTAGCCACAGGTTAGACCAGAAACTGTCTATCATAGGTTAATTAGTGATTCCATCAGTCCTTTAGGTGTAAGTGTGTGTGGTTTTCTGTCTCTGTGCGGCCGTGCGATGGACTGTCAAACCATTCAGGATGTGCCCCACCTTCACCTGACATTAGCTTTAACAGACTCCAGCCAATCTGCTGACCCTGAAAAGGATAAAGGCGGTTTAGAAAAAGGATGGATTTGTTAGGGGCATGCTTTATGATTGGCAGGTAGGTGGACTCAACAGATCTGACTTTAGTTTGTCCTACACCAGTCAGCCATTTTTAGCACATTGTTTGATTGGACGGAACACACTCTAGTCAACTTGTCTGTCCGACTTCAGGCTTTTAATTTTTAGCATTGGACATTTTTTGTCTTTGTCTATATGCATGATCAATTTTTCTCTTATTGTCAAATTAGAAACACTAATCAACTAATGAATCACTAATCAATCCCCACGAAGCCGAGACATTCAAGCCTGTCAAGTTTAACAAGAAAATTCATTATTTTATTTGGGGGGGGGTGTTGTGCTAAAAATCTTGCTAAAATTGTATATTTTTACATTAAACATGCACTAAAGGTCAAAATCTATATTTGCTATGTTTATGAGTGTGACTTAAGCAGCAAACCTTCTGGACCTTGGTGTTAGGAAACCTCAGATTGTGAAAGCCAAGCAGGTCAGAGGGAGCAGTTCTGGGATTACAATTGGATCTACAGTTGTATTTTCTCTTGTCCTTTCATTTATCTTTTTTTATTTTTTTATTTTGGCATCTAGCTTGATAGTTCCTCTTGTCTAGATATGAAAGCAGTGGTACAGGACGGATATTTTGTGGTAAGTAAGCAAGAGCATTTTGACAGTGAAATATCTCTCAGCTTGCTTTTTCTGTTGTAAATGTGCTGCCTGCTGAGCAGCACAAAAACCTGTATTTTTATTTTAGTGACAAAGTCACAGGTAAAGCTGGATGTTGGGTTGTATCATGAGTCGGTGGAATTGCAGGTGCTGTCATTGCTCTACAGGGAAGCTGTAAAGCTAAACCAAACTGGTACATTATTGTGTTCTGTTGAATTTTGTTTGGATCCCGGTCTATAAAAAAGTCTGTAAAAGCTAAAAACTGTACCTGTAAAACAGGACACTTTTTAAAACTCCCAGTCCGAATATCTTTTTATCTATTTTACAGTGTTCCCAGTGGTCTTTTAATTATGATTATGCCGTTTTTACCCTAAATTAGTCAACGTGTATTGTTTTCTAGGACATAGTTTCTGTAGAGCGACAGTAGTTAATTGAAAACTCACATCTGAGTTGTGGGAGGGGCTGTTGGCGCACAGTGAGCCTGTCCACCTCTCTCATCATCACTTTGTTTACATTCTCTTCGGCTAGCTTACAGCCCCCTCGCATCCCCAACCTAACATTTCTGGTGTATCAAAAATGGCGAGCAATATTGGAGCTATCCAGCTGTCCAGTTTGGACCCGGATGTCAGCTCAGACGAGGAAAACGAAGACGTACATCAATCTATTTGTCTGCAAATATATGTATCAAAATGGAAGGAAAGCAGGGAGCTTTTGGCCTGCCGACTGCAGTTTGTATGTAACTTGAAGCTTTTTCAAACTTTTTTTTTTTTTGTCTGCTCCTGATTCACAACGAATGGGACAGAGACAATTTCAGAAATAAAGCTGTGATCTTAATTTTCTTAATGTATGTCCTCCATTATATGAAAAATGCCACAAGAACGTGTTAAAAACACCACAAACAGGAGGGCAGGTCTTCTTTTTTTAAAATATTTTCTTTGACTCAAATATTAAACAAATATAAAAACACTTATTTTTTTTAAGTGATTCATGTTTTTTTAAAAAGTTGCATGTAGGATTTTTGACATTTGTTTGAGAAGCAAGTGTCATTACAAGTTTCTTTGTTTTTTGATTGCCAGGTATTGTTGGTAGGTATTGTGTTCATGCGGGTTTTTCTTTATTTTGTAATAACACAAATGAGCACAGCTTGACTCTGAAAAGAGTTGACAGTTAAATGAGTAATTCTGCAGAAGTCTTTTATGAGGCGTGTTTGTGGTTTCCTATTTTTGGCTCTTCCTTCCGTCTTTCTAATATGTTTTGTAGTTTTATTTTCAGTTTCCTCATTGTAATTATTATTTCTTGGCGTTTCTGCCTTATTTTTCTAATCTGTCATTCTGACAGTGTCCGCCTCTAAATGGAGCCTGTGGATTGGAGATTGGCAAATCCGTGTATAGTTCATCGGGAGCCAGTGTAACTGCTTGAGCGTGAGTTTGGGACCCCTCAGCAGCATAGTAGAGGAAGCTGGTTATGGAGGCTGGTGCAAGTCCGCTCTTTTAGCCAGAGATCTGCTGAACAATCACTGTGCCAAACCAGATTTATGAGCGCACAGGCTCCCTCTCCTCAGCAAAGGCTTTCTAATGAAATACTCCTGCTAGATTAGTGTCTGCGCAGGGATGATTTGCATTCATACTCACCTATAAATCTTAAGCTATGTCGAAAGACAATTTGCAACTTGCTCTGAGAATCAGCTGCGGGCCGCATTCATCTGTAATAAACTTTTTTCTGCCCACGTCTTAGTGTGGCGGCAGTCCTGCTGGAAGGAAGCCAGCAACTGGCTGACCCCGTTTTCTTCCAGTCAGACGTTCCAGAAGAGATTTACTGTTGGCCTTTGTATTTTAATGATGCAAGATAAGAAATGATCATGTCTTTAATGACCATTATTACTTGTGTCTTTGCTTGTAAAGGTTTTGCCTTCAGGGGATGGAATTGTGCAACTTTGCCTTTTGTACAGAGGGGGTCTGTGTTAACTTGAGGGTAACGTCAGGGTCAGTAAAAGCAGTTGATCTCATAAGAGCTGAATATTATAAGGAGTCAAATAAACTGCCTATACAGCATAAATTGATGAGGCAAAACTCTTGAAAAGTAGGAATGCTACGTTCTCATTGAGCATTTGACGCGCCTTCATGAACACGTGTTTAACGTATAGTGTTTACACTGGACAAGCAGGGAGGGGATTCCTCTTCTTTTTAATTTTCTACTGCTTACTAGCGCATGTCTGCCACCTAAAGTTGGAAAACGCGTGGTGGGGAAAGTCAAAGTGGTGTAAATCTCGCAAATCCAGGCTTTTTCAGTCACAGCTTTTGTTCCGATATATGAAAGACTTGGTCTCATAGAATTCCACCGGGCACAAACCGCAATTTTTAATTTCTCCGCCGTGATCAGTTTTGGAATTGTTTGCACTTCTGTGAATTGAAAGGGATGCCATCCATACATCACTACCAAACCCAAGTCCCTGATTGGTCAAAGTTCAGCCTGATTTCACTTTAAACATGCATTCAATGGTCACGCGGTTGCACGCAGAGCCCAAAAACTGTTGTAGAAAATTGCGTAGCTTTGCATGAAGACAAGAGTAAAGAGTAAACACGCACATTTGTGCATGTTTACATAGACTCTTTTTGAAAGTGGCTGCTTGAATGTATGTTGGAGGAGGGTGTGAACGCAGCTTTAGAGAGTACGCATGTTGAAGGGAGGAGGTACAGGATCCTTTTTTTTTCTTATGGAACTGCGTGATAATCCCGGGCAATCATCTTTTTAAGAACAGCAAAGGTTTGTTTACCACCTAGAGGTGGAATAAAACAGCTATCATCAACATCCTTTAGTGAGTCAGCGCTCTTCTGAGCTAATCCCACAAGTCGGATGCTCAAATGTTTACATGTATTTCTTTTTTTAATTATTAGCAAAATGTAACTTGAATTTTACTACTATAATTGGATAAATGTACCTCAGTCTATTGAATGATGGAATGATTATTCTTACAAACAGAACTAGAAAAGAAAAACTAAGTTTGTATTAAGGGAAAGTAGGATCCACCTCACTTCACTTTCTGAAAAAGATCTTCCGTGTTTGCAGAAAGCCTCTTGTTTGTCTTCTGTAAACCTTTGGTAAAACCTCAGAGGGCAGTTCTCTGAGCAGCCAAGACGTGGCACTTTCTAATATGTGTGTGTGGGGGGGGGGACAACAACATAAACTGAAAATGAAAAATGGTCATTCATTTCTCCCTACAATCCATTTTTATGTACAGGTCATGTGGCAAATCTGTTTTAGATTCACAACATCTGGCTGTTGACCTTTAGGGTCAAGAGCTTCAAAGGATTTCTAACTTTGGTTTTTATCATTTTTCAACTGAGATTTCCGCTTTGTTATTTTATCAGTGTAAACCAACTCACATTTCAAGTTCAAACTATGTAACATTTGTCTTTTTTCATTCTTTTTTCTTTTTTTAATTAGCTGGAAAACACCATAATAAATCTAGTAAAGCTAGATTATGACATTTTTGTAAATCAGCAAAATGCATACATTAAAAAAAAAATGTTACCACACTGCAATAAGAAATGTAAAAAAAAAGTTAGATTATCTTTTTTGTGAAAATCAGATATTTTTGAAACTATTAATGAGGATTTATCATTTCAAGAGAGGAAATCTTACAGACTTGAATGTTTAATTGGTTTATTTTGAGACTACCAGCTTTTTGCCTCAAAGTTAAGAGGAGAGCAGGTTTAGGTGAGGGTCAGTTTAGGTGTAAAAGAAAAGTAGTTAATTGTTTTTGGAAAGATGTCATATTTAATGTTGTATAACTTTTTAAAAATATGAATGAGTGAGGACAACACTGGTCTGTGTGTGCGCCTGTGTGCTCCAGATGACCCCACCCTTACATTGACGTGTTATCCCTGCCATGACAAAAGTGGATAAAGGTGGAGAGGATTTCATGTAATCCATGGAAACCAGTGAAGATCACAATTCATGGAAGAAAAAAAGGTTCAGCGCACTGTCTTGTTGGGTCTAAATGACCCAACTCCCAATGTTAAAGTGCCTAGGATAGCACAAGGGATATAACTGGGTAGACACCAATACAGGAAATTCATAGATAACAGACAATTAAATGCAAAAATGCTTTTTTTTCTATAATTTTGTACTTACACATGCATGAAAAAGCAGCTTTTATTAAAATAAAGCAGTATTGTTTATATGTTCCAATGGTTGTAAGGAAAAAAATGTAACAATCTGTAGTGGTAAAATATTTCAAATTTAGTTTTGGTTTTTAACAGCTAAAGATGAACATAAGTACAAAGTGAGCCTGGCCGATGTGTGTTTTTTTGTTGTTTTTGCAGGTTAACCAATTATCCTCCTCGCAGCTGTCAGAAGCGGCTGACACAGCAAAAGGATCGAAGGCCCTTTGAAGCGTAGTACCTGTGGAGAGCCGCTTGAAAGGCTGCCATGAGTTTTCTGCCAAGTTGGGAGTGCAGGATGGGCGTTTGTGTGTGTGTAGACAGCTGACACGGTATGGGCTGAGTCAACAACTAAGCAGAGATGAGGAGCTCCTGCTCGCTGCAAATGTTCTGTCACCGTAGATTGACATCAGCACGGATTTCCTTGTTGCTGGCTGAGTCTTTCACAGCAAATATTTGAGCTGAGCCTTTAATATGAAGCAGTTGTCTTACAAACAATTCAGTCCAGTGGCTCGGTACATAACCTTTGCAGTTCCTCTGTGTTTGGCTGAAGTCGGTGACTCTTTGGGTAAACGGTTTGCATAGTTTCTACTAATGGAAGACTGTAAATGTGTGCACTTGCACTCCTGCTTTTAAAGAAATGTCCGTGTCCCATCTGTTCTTTCCAGCCCTGAATTTGTCAAAATCCAAGGTTTATATGGGAGAATGCGGCCAAAATGAAGACATGATCTCTTCGTATTTATCACCTAGACTCATTTTTGTTATTTTGAGCTAAATTTAGTAAAAGGGAGACACAAAAAATGTTGTGCTTCATGCAGACAGAGCAAGAGATTTGGAAGTCAGATAAAAATTAAGCTGTTTTATTATTTTTGTGTGTGTGTGCCGAGACAGAAGATGCCTGAAAATGCAAACATCAGAAATGAAAATTCTTCAGAGTCCATGGATGAATGAAGTGCTGCCAGAAAAATAATCCCCTAAAGTTTTTTTGGGATGGTATCAGAAAAACCACGGGCGAGACGGGAAGAGAGAAGCTGGTCTTTTAGGTCAGAAAGAACACATTTATGTGTTCTAATTGGAGGCATTATCGAGGAACGCTTGTGTGGAGCAGGTTTTGCAGAGTTTTGAAAATTAAACTTCCCAACCTGCATACATGAAAAATACATTCTAAGTTTGGATTTTTTTTTTTTTGGTAATTTAATTAAATTTAGAGCTGTACGACAAATGTTTGCACCCGCCAGTTCATATTTGTAAAAAGCCCTTTTTCTGGATATTCATTCATAGGTAAGAATACAATCTTAACTTTAAATGGGCCAATGTAGAGAATTGAGAAGAAATAAATGTGGCATGTATGACATGTTATATGACCAGTTTCATTAGAATACAGTATCTCTTGCTGAATGCAACAAATGTTATTTTTTTACTCATTTTAATATGTTTTAATAAATAACAAAGAATTTTGGCAAGTCAGCAACTTTTTGTTTTGACTACTAAATCCTCTAGAATAATTTTTAACTAATTCTATTTTTTAGCATCTAATGTATATTTTATGACTCACCACAGTAAAAAGTAAAGATTATTTTTAATAATATTTACAAATTTTAGAGACAACTTTAACAAAACGAGTATCTAACTGAATCTGGAACCTCTGTAGAGGATTTAAACCATTTAAAAAATGTCAATTTTAGTATTCATATCATCAGGATAAACTGATTTGGTAAAATGGTTCATGAGGGGGTTGAGTGATTCAGACGTAGCGCTACTGCAGGCCCGGGTGTGTAATCCATGGTCCGTCACTGAAAAAATCAAAGTGATGCAAACCAATCAGCCTGATCTCACTTGTCTTTAATTGGCTGGTTTAAAGCAGAGCTCTGTGGCAAAGTTAATATCCAAAAGATGAGAGAATGCAACTAAAAAAAAAAAGGTGTGAAATTGCAGGATGAACCAGCGGTATAGAGGTTGTAAAAGTTCAAAATAAAAGCAAAAGAATGGATATTGCAAGTAAAAGTTTTATTTGTTTCTTTATTTTTTTATTGTAGTGTTTCACTTGTGTTTTTTAATCACTGCATAAAGAATAACGCCATTCCTCTTTTTCAAATATGCAGTTGATTATATCTTTTGTAAATAAATGTTTACATTTAAAATCATATAGTAGATTTTTGCTTTATTTTTAATTCCAAGTTTATTTTTGATCACCAACAAGAAACGTATTTCTAAAGACTCTCTGGTTCCTCCATAAGATTCATCCTAGTATAGAAAATAAACAAAGGAACTCCAGCTTCAGCGTAATGTTGCTTAATTATGGCGTGTTTTACATGTCCTATATTGATATTTAAAGTAACAGAGATTGTAGATATATTGGTGTGTAATTCATACATAGCAAAAAAGAAAAGTACAAATTTTTATAAACAGTTAATTTAGCAGAATGTTTTTAATTTATTATTATTTTTTGATGTCTTTCGCCTTACTGGTTGTTGCATCTCCCTTGTTCTATACAGATGACTGGATAGAAGGAATGTTCCGTCAAGTCTCATTCCAGCTCAAAAAACTGGAACAACACAAGTCATAGTTATCCCTCTACTCTGCTATTTCTATTTTCAAATGGTCATTTTCCTGGATAATATTCATGTACTGTTTCTAAGAAAGTGAACATATACTTTTTTCCCTACATTCCCTACACATTACAATTCCAATAATATATTTAAATGAAAATCTAAAAAACACCCCTAAATATTTCATAAACACACACACAAGATTTTAAAATTCATTCAAATCCCGACCCCCCCCCCCCTTTGAAAAAAATAGTCTGTGTATGAATGTTTATTGACTTTTTACACAGAATACTTGGCGCAGCATTCAGCTTTCCAAGCAGAACTGAAATATGAACTTGGCCAAACTCCAGCTTGACAGCAATAATGATGAGTCACCGGGTCAGGATATCCATTCTGAGGTCCCGTCCCCTAACTGGTTGCTTGTCATTCTGCTTGGCATTCATCTAAATAATGTATTGACTGTCCACACAGTGTCAGAGATGATGATTCGAGATGTGAAGAAAAGCCTTTGGACTCCTTTCCACGACTTTCACCATCATATTCCAACATGAATGTGTGTGAAAGTGTGTGCCTGTGACAGACTGACACCATCATTTTGTAGAACTACACTGCCAGTGTAGTTCATGCACCGCTAACTCCACCGAGATAAATAATTTGTTAGAGTCACAAGAGGCAAATCTCTGGAGAGAACTGGGCTGAGTCATTAGCTCTGCATTTCCCGACACATTTATACTTGTAATTCATTGCTGATTTACCCTGAACTCTTGGGCATGAATAAAAGGGTGTTAGGAGTATAAGTGGACAAAGAAGTATACGATAAGTACCTCAAAGCTCTGAAAAGTGAGATGAAAACCTCAGCCCACACATGTTGTTGAATTTAATCTTTTTTAATCTTTTAGCCATTCTGTGGGAGTCATGAATGCTTTTATGTCGACCCGTCTGTACTAATGTGATGCCCTTTATGTCGGGACTTTACTCCACAGAATGTTTTCCTGCAGTCGGTCCAGAGCGCCGTGGCACGCCTTTTAACAGGAACTCAAAGAGGTGAAGACGTAGGCTTCATGCTTTCGTCTTTGTGCTGGCTTGCTGATAGCTGTAGAATTGATTTCAGGATTTTAGTTGTTAAATTTACTGTATTCTTAACCCTTTTAACACAGAAGACATCCCTGGCGGCACATAAATAATACCCGCTCTTTGACAAGCTGTAAATATTTGACTGTTTACGCGAATCAGCTGATTCTGACACAGAGAAAAGCGGCTTTTCATATGGGCTTTGCACCAATATGCAAAACATTACTCAAGTAAAGTGTTGCATAATGGCCAAACCTGCTTTTCTCACCTGATTTATGTTGCTTGCTTGACCAGGGGTGTCCAATTTTAGATTCCATTCCAAATGAAAGACATGGTATTGTAGAAATTCGGCCGGGCACAAACCGCAATCATTAATTTCTCCTCCATGATACATTTTCCAACCATTTGTACTTCCGTGAAGTACCAATGGTTTGGTTGCTTGAAGGAAGTTGTGGATGTGGTCACTTGAATGCACGTTGCTGAGGGCAGTGTGAACGCAGCATAAGACTTTTACCTTGGGAATTTTGCCCAGCTGTAGTAGAATACTACATTTATACCCAATAAATTTAGAGTTATTTAGTTTTCTGTTTCCTTTATTTTTATAACATGTGAGGCGCCATGGTGACATCAGTGTAACGTAAAAAAAAACACCAGAAATGTGTTCTGTGGTCCACTTGGACTGTGGTATTTCCCACAAATCCCGCAAAGAGTTTTTTTATAGATGTTATTTTATTTTTCTATTGACTCTTAGTCAGTAAAACCTTGTGGCTTAATATTTTTGTCAGTGCTGGACTTTGGTATCGGTTGTTTGTTAAATATTCTAATTAACTAACGTTGATTAGATTTCACAATTGATTGAACTTCATTTGCTTGTCATGGTAGAAGGTGGTTGTGTTTTTAATTTTACTTTAGAGCTTTTAAGAAATGAAAGCTTTTGTTCTTTTGAGACCACGATTCACGTCTTTTTTTTCTGTTTATGTGATGCACTGATTGTGGTGTACTTCATATGGAAAGGGGTCAGTGTGTGGTTCTTCTGAGGCTGTGGCTGATTTTAAAAAGTTACTTCACTTCAGACAAAAATGAAAGAATTTTACTGTTAGCTTTTTCGCTTGAAATTTAAACTTCTTTTTTTCATCTTGTTCTATTTATGATGTTCTGGTTGCCTGCTTTGTTCACCACTTTAACTCACTGTGGTTAATTGAAGGTGCTATAAAATGATCCCTTTTCATCCTGAGGGCAATAATCACTTCTTGAAGATGGGGGGGATAAAGTTACTTCCCTGTAATCAGAAAACATAGCAATATACAGAATAAATAGAAATAAAATGTGTGTCATCAGCTTCAAAAGGTCAATCGAACGTTTATCTATGAATATAAGGAAGTATTAAACCCACAAATCATTTCCTTCATTTTCTAGTTTTCTTTTTCCTTATTGAAGGTAATGATGAAGTGCTATAAGTCATTTATTTGGGTGTATTCATGCTCTTGTCTTTGGCAGCGAAAAACAAATAATGAGTTTCTAATTACATTGGGCAAGGCATTTCCTGGAGGAGGCGAGTAGAAAGTAAAGCAGCTTTAAGAAGAATGCATCCAAGCCTTTATGATGCATGGCACTGCATGTGAAGGCAAAACACAACCATAGAGTGAAAAGAGAAAAAGGAAAAAAGCTGCATCCATATCAAGAGTAATTCACGTGCAAAGACTTGAGATGGGTTTTGAGCTGTGCAGTAGACGATGTTCTGCTCCATTTGGAGGCGTTCAGGAGGCTATGATTAAACGAGCACACTGGTGCATTTTCTGCAGTCGTGTCCAGTTGCACTTACTCTTGCAGAAAGGCAGATTGATAAACTCTGAGTCAGCGCTTTTTGCCCTGCCTGTGCCCTTTCCTCCCTTCCACCCTCACAACAGGAAACAGACTGTCCTTGTTGCAACAGATTCTGTATCTGAAGCACAGCAGGATTTTAACCTGCACACAAACGTGCAGATAAAGGACGAGGCATTGTCTCTGACATGTCAGGAAAGATTGAAGTTCAGAGTTTTGCATAAAGGTAGCTACTCAGGATAAGTCTAAAGCCAGCTGCTGCAGATTTAGCTTCTTTTTTAGGTCTATGTGGGGAAAAAAACTCTTATTCTGGAATTCTAGATGGGAAATAATGCTTCCAATGGGATTTAGGCCTTTCATGCATTATTTAAAGGCTTTGGGAATGCACCTCAATGAGCCTCTGTAGACTGTGTTTCTATGCACTGCGGGAAGAAAACAGTTTTAAGTGGATTGTAACTTCTATTCAAATGTCCATCATCATAAGGATGGCAGAGTCTGTTATGATTAAATAAAAAGTGAAATGCCTCTTTTGTTGTATTTCTTGGTTGGCTGAAATAGGGGTTAATTAGTGCTCCAAACAATCCTCTGCTACAAATGTACTGGATTTTTAATTTTAATTTTTGTATACTGCTGGTTTATTTAGCTAGATTTAGTAGATTCTAAATCTTAACCTGAGAGACCTTTCTTTGTCTTTGACTTTTATGGCTTACAGTGCACATTTATTTTACAACTGCGTCTCCCTTCAACTATAAAATGCCTATATCCATATCTTGCAAGAAAGCAGATAATCCCTTTTATTTTTATTTTTATTCAAAAAATTGCTGCCTTTACTGCTTTTGCTGTGGCTGTTAAGTAGCCAAAACTAAAAAGAAAACTTTAAACATATCAGGCATGATGTCTTAGGGCCCAAAATAAGGTTCCACATGAATATCAATGACTAATGGTGCATCACAGATGTAGTAGACAGGCCATCTGTCTTTTGCAGAGGTTTGAAAGCACTGCAATCTCGAATTAAAACAACGTTTCATGACGTACAAAGTCTTGGTATTGAAATGTACATCACTGTGAACCTGTATTTGTTATGGAATGCATGGCTGGATGTGATGCAGAGGCAAAACATGTTTTTAAGGTTCCCAAGTTCGACAAAACCCTTTGTTTTAGAATTAAAATAGGGTCAAACAAAAAAATAATAAAATCAAGCCACCAAACTAAAGAGTCAAGAAGAACGAGGTATAAAGAAATAAACAGTTGGGTAAACATGGCTTTACTTTTAAAAATGAACCAATAATTCCTGGAGATTGTATTTCCAGAGGGAAGCTAGAAGGCCTAATGGCTGAGTCAGTTACTGTATTGCCTTTACCTCATTGTTTTCTCCATGAGAAAAGTGAAAAGGGCCAACAGGCTGTCTCATGAATTCACCCTGATGCAGCCATGCAGCTGCTTTATTGTTCCTCTGGGCTATGGTTCACAGCATAGGCTACATATTATTTCTGTGAGGGGTATGGTCCGTGCTTGTGCAGCGCTGTTTCTTGCATTGTATAAGAAACAATTGCAGCAAATCAGATACTTACAAAACCAAAACTTCTAAGATTTTTCAACCCAAACAAATATCCATTCACATCTGGAGGATATTTCCTGATAATGAAATTATTAATGTTGTCCATGTTTTAAATTTTGTGTGTCAATCACTCAAAGTACCTTTAGTCTAACCCTTTCCACTGAACCAATTATACTTGGGATACCCCACCAAGAGCAACAACCCTCGACAGCAAAAACCCTGGAATCATTTAGGCACTGAAACCTCACCTCCTTAGAAAAGGGCAATTCAATAAGGTTGCTGTCTTTTGTGGTTAAGAAAGAAGCATTTGGAAGTCAAAGCTGTCAATTTACCAGTCGGTCTATAGTCTTACTCTGTCATAATCGGGGGCTGTGGGCTACAAATGAACGCTAGAGATCATGGGTACAAAAATGAGCTTCCTTTGCAAGTTGGCTGGGGTCTCTGCTAAAGAAAGGATAAAAACCTCAGTCCTTCTGAAAGAGATAAAAATAGTCCAGATACTCCTACACACAGAAAACCCACTTGAGATGTTCTGGACATCTAAGAATGGTACTCCCTTTCTGGCTAGGCATTATGGGTTTGTCCAAATAGGTGAATACTCTAAGGCAGAATTTGGAACATGCCTGTGAAATTACTATTTTCTGCAGGGATGGCATAGTAAGGTTTCTGTATCTTCCCAAACAATTAGGAAGAGATCTACAGGGAGAGAATTCCAATGATACTTTCACACCAGAACTAGTGTTCAAGAATGCGCTTTGAGCATGTTCTTGAACGCTCGTTTAGCATATGGTGTTCACGTTGAACAAGCAGGGATGGGCTGCTTCTTCTTCTTTGTCTCTTGCTGCTGTTTACCACCACATGTCCGCCACCTATAGTTGGAAAGACTTTCCTCCATTATCAATTTTCAACTGCTTTTTAATTCCTTGAATTCCCTACGTCACTACCAAATCAAAGTCCCTGATTGGTCAAACCTTTTTTTTTTTTGCAAAAACCCAAAACGGTCATAGAAATTTACATAGTGCCACGTGAGAGTTTTGAGTGCAGAAGCCCAAAACATGCATATATGCACATTTACGTACACTTTCCATTGACAGAGATCATTTGAATGCGCGTTGCAGAGGGTGGTGTGGATGTAGCTTAAGCGTCTTTCCTTCTTTTACCACCTCAGCCCAAATCCAGAGAAGCAGCAGACATCAGCTCGGATGTTTTCTTACCATTGCTGACATAAATACAGTACAGAGACGTTCACTGCAATGGCTATACAACTGAACGGAAACATAAATCATAATAAAAAAAAGCCATAATTTAAGTCAAAGTCCCATTAGTTGTCACACACCTGGGTTTGTGACATTTTCATATTTCCTTGGGGATCGGTGAGCTGCACTCACAGCCGTACTAGCTGGGGAACCAATTGATTTTTGTTTCAACCCCCCCAAATACAAACTCTTAATGCTAAGTGTCAAAAATATATTCCAGCAGTAATGTATTTTTAGTCTTCACTATGAATATGATTTAAACCTAACTCCTGTATTTTGTTCCCAAAATGTAAATTGACCAAGAAGTGCCAAACATAGCAATTCCTTAAACGAACAATATAGTGAATATAGTTTAACCCAACATTTCCCAGTCTGTGTGTGGACACCCTTCATTTTACCGTTGAGCTTGCCAAACACATTTTTTACTGTTTATCCATTAAATCAATTTTACTTGAAATCTGTTTTAAAAAAAACACCTTTAATTGTTAACATTTAAAAGAATCTGAATTTAAACTCAATCTAAAATAAATGTTTGTGTTGTTTTGCTGTCAAAAGACGTGCTTATTACTTCATATCCTTGTTGATGTGCCCTAATAAACTTTTACAGTACTTATTTCTTTTAAATATATCCATCTGTTTTAATACTCTTATTTTCAGCCACTTTAGAAGATTATAGCTTCAAGTTCAATGTTATCCCGTCACTGTATCTATTTTTCCCCTTCATATATTAATAATGCAATGATAATGGAACAAAAATAATGTAATTTAGGTCAACCAAGTGGAATACTCACCAGTAAATTTGTCTATTGAGGCCTGTAGTAGAAGCAACTTTTTCTAGAGATGGCATCTAATCTGTTCAATAGAGGAGCTCTAATGGTGGTGGACTGTAAACCTTTGTGCAGCAGGGTACTATATCTGCAGAGTCCAGTAATGGTGGCCACTGAGGCATTTTATGTAAACGTATATGTCCTCTGCTATCTGACTTACTGCAGAATCCTCTTTTCTGCCAGCTTTAAAATTTCTGACCCTTTTCATTTTCTGATTTCAGGTCCGAGTACGACCCGTCCAGGATGGTCAGGTACGTTCAGCCGCTCAATGACAACAATCTTTAATTTAATCAGCAGGTTCCATTGCTTGTAAAATAAAAAAATGTAGCCTCATAAAATCTGCAACTTAAGTGTTAAATTAGTTTTAGTTTAACACGTTATGATAAGATTACATTGCACGGTTGTTAAGATACATTTTTGGGAATTTCAGCAGGTAGAAATCTGTGGGAGTGCCTCTTCTGCCTGGTCTTCAAACCTCATGTGAATCCATCTTGCTGTGAGTGCAGCTCCCGATCATGTCGCCGCATTCACAGACTAGATGGACTTTCCTCTGCATTAAACCTGAGCTTATCTGTAGAGTTTCTCTTTAAGGGTGCTTCACTTTAAGGTCCAAACGCCTTCTAACTGTGAAGTGCTGAGTATTAAGAATGCAATGTGGTTTAAACGAGTTTTGAAAAAGTGTGCAGTGCAGCTTGTCTTGAGCTTTAGTAGAAAATGTCCTGGTTCTTTGGGTCATCTACTGTCTGTGCTGCCAGAGCTTCAGGTGCAACTCTCCCAAACAAATATAAGGTGGGGAGCCACAGCCTGGATAAAAACTCTGAAAAAAGCTCTAGTATTTGTCTACATACTAGATTTTTTTTATTTTGGTATAGTTTCCCTCAGTGTGTTATGTGGGAAATATTCATAACCAAATTAGATTACTTAAAGAGATCATTCTCAATCAGTATCTAGTGGTTGATAAGTATGACTCAATATCAGTTTATCCATGTTTGAGGATCAATTTGATTTAAACATTTTAAAAAAGTGAAAGACTGTTGGTACAGGGGGATTATTTAAAAACAATTCCCCCTCAAAAAGAAAGATATTATATAGATATGACTGTAAATTTTGGTTTCCTGCAACTTGTATTACTAGTATTCATTACACTCTGAAGCTTACAGTATCAATAATTGAAAAACAGCTATAAAATATTTACTGATCAGAGACAAGAAAGTATTAGTGTTTTTTTTCTCTCAAATTAGAAAAATAAAAATAAATCAATTGTGTCCAAAAAATATCTAATATTTTAACTTCTCTCGTGTTTCTTGCAGAAACAGATGTGCATCAATCTGGTTCCTACTTTTGTTTCGACCTTATTTTCCACATCTTTCAGCTGTAGTTAGTGCAGTGGAAATGGAGGACAAGGCTTCAGAGGCAAACAATCCCATCTCACCAAATCGATGTTTTGATGTGGTTGGAAACATCCCAAATGGCAGCAGCTGTATGCGTTCTTGGTCGTGCATTTGGCCTAATCTCATAATGTTCTCTTTGTTACTATAAAGCTGGCACCCCATTATTTTTATCCTCGTTATGTTTAAAAAAGAAGATTCAGAATGCAAGATCATCATCCTTGTCTGACTTTTTAACCTTTGTGACAGGCAAACTAGAGATTTAATGTAAAACAGTGAAGGTCTGATGCATATTTAGTCACTTTTCCTAGCAATGTAAAATGGTTAAGGTGATAACAACTGACTTTATTTCTCCAAACTTATAAAAAATAGAGGAAATAGTGTTTTTTAACAGTTTTGTTTACACATTAATGAATCTATAAATAATTAAAACAGAAAAATACATGTTTCATTTAAAATCCTGATTCATACTCTTCAATACATCCACCAAAAAACAGGTACTATGCAGCTTCTTAAAGCCCCTTAAAAGCACAGCAAAGGACACCAGAGTGGTGCTACAACAAAGCTCCATTCATGTAGAACAGCCAATGAAAAACAGACACAGCTCAATGAGATACATTAGCAGGTAAGTGCATCCTGTCTCTTAGCACTTTCACAAGCAAATTCTGCTCCATCAGTATGCTTAGTAAACATCTTTGGGTTCATGAAAAGAAGGTTTGAATATCACAGGAAATGAGTTTAAAATAACAACAACTTTACTATGTTAAAGGTTTTATTGCTAGGATTTAAATCATCAATCATTTGTTTACCTTTTTGCATAGTCAAATTGGAGACTTTCAACAACCAGGTGCAGCAATACAACAAAGCGACTGAAAGTCTGATGGGTAATACGTCTTTGACCTGTTTAGATTTAAAATATTGCAGAGAAAATTCTATAAGCTTGTGATTGAGGGCTCTGTGAATCACACTAGTTCTGATCAAGGATGAAAAAAACTCAAATTCTGTTTAATCTGAATATCTTTATTTGTTTGGGGTTCAGTAAATGTACCCCATATTGTTACCTGCCTGTACCTTGTGGTTTCTCTGGTTATCTTCGTTGACAATTTGAAGAAAGGCTGTTCACCAAAACAAAGGGAGAATGAACACAATTTCTGCAGCTGCTGTTAAAGAAGAATGAACTACATCCAGTTGAAGGTTATAAACGTGCTTTGGGAACAAACAATGATTCTGCCAGCTATTATGGCTGAAATACACTTCTACATCCTTTTTATAAATCTAAGAAATTGTAACATCACAAACCTTTGAGGTGTCAAACCTCAAACCTCTAGGGAAAGTGTCCTACATGTTTTGCAATTAACCTGCCGTTGAGGCTCCTTATTGGCTAAACACACCAGGTAATCAGCAGCAGATAAGGCAGGATTTCTTAAAAACCAGCAGGATGCTAATGCCCCTAAACGAAAACGAAATAAAACCTTTTGCTGGAGCCAGTTTTAGTGCCCCTTGTGGTGCAAACCGTCAAATTTTTTAGCATTGCTTTACATCACGTGTCAAACTCAAGACCCGCGGGCCAAATGTGGTCCTGCATGTCTTTTTATGTGGCCTGCGAGAGCATAAAAGTTTTTAATTACTTAAAATACTTGAAATATCGGATTGGGCAACTATACATTAGGACTTAAACACTGTCCATATAACTTAACCTGACAGATTCAAATTTAAAAGGATTTATGCTAAAGTAACAAGCAAACATGCTTTCTATGCAACTGTAATTGTCACTTTAAAAAGTTATAATAAATAAATAAATGAGTAATTAAACATTAAGGAGTAGTTACATTTATATTTCATTACATTTAGTTACATGGGTAAGCTGTATCTGGCCCTTTGAGGACAGCCACTATGCTGATGTGGCCCCCGGTGAAAATGAGTTTGCCCCCCGGATTTATATACTTAAAGACCCACTCCAGTCATCTTTTTATCTATTGTGAAAGCATTCTCGGTGGTCATTTTTATTATGATTAGGCCATTTTTAGTTGTTTTTTAGGACAAAGTTTGTGCATCGCGGCAGGAGTTCATCAGAGATCTGCTCAGCTGTGGGCAGGACTCAGTTGTGGGGCGGGACTGTTGACGCGGAAGTAAGCCTCCACTAATATCACATCATCACTTTATTTACACTCTGGATACCTTACAGCCCTTTACAACTCTAAGCTGACATTAGCGGTGCAACAAAAATGACGAGCATTATCGAAGCAATCCAGCCAGATGCCTGCTCAAATGAGGAAAACAAAGACATTATGGATCCATTAGTCTGCTGGTGGATGCATCAGAATGGAGCAGAGCAGGGAGGTTTTTCCCCATTCATTTCAGTTGCTGCCTAGCAAATGAGAGCTTTTTCAAATTACATTTCATAATCTGCTCCTGATTCTTCTGGAGTTGAAAAAAGAAAAACTCAGAAAAACAGTTTTAATCTTAAATTCTTTTAAATATGTCCTCCACCATGGGAAAAATGCTACAGAAACATGTTACAAACACCAAAACCTCCCTTTTTTATTGGAGTGGGTGAGAAAGGCGTCAATTAAAGTAAGGTCAAAGTAAGGTCAAACACAGAATCAGTGAAATCTCATTATGATCGCACATTAAATCATTCATATCTAACATTACTCTAGAATATTTGTATTAGAAAAGCCAACTTTAAACCACATTCAAAAATACACTATTTTTAGTTTTTGTGTTTCTCATCAGAAACTTCAATTTAACCCATAACCTATTTTTCTTGAAAAATTAAATGATGTAGAATACACCACAAACAAGTAGACAAATAAACACATTTCTGAAAATTTTCTGTTACACAGATGTTACAATGGGTTCTTACAGGTTAAAGGATGACAAAATCTATTTTAGAAGATGAACCGATAATATGCTGACAGAAATTTCAGAAGGCGTAAACAAACAAATATTGGTTACTGACGTAAACATATCCAACATACAGTATATCTACCTAAAATAATTCAAAGTGTTACAGTTGATCTTTATGCATTCTATGAACAAAAATCCTATTATTATTATTATTATTTTTTGGTACTGAAACAGTTTCATTTAACATGTTTTGTGTGCTTCTTCTCCCAGAGGCTCACACTATATAAGTGTAGTATAAATATATTGTAGTAAATAGTTTGCTGCTGCTGTTTAAAGTCAGGCAGCAGCTATTATCATTCCCCTGGCTTGTTCCTCAGAGCTCCATTTGACGTAGCTTCAGCCCAATGCAGTGGACGGTTTGATGCCAGAGCAGCATTCTGCTGACAGCCGACTCGTGCCCGTTGCCGTACCCCAGCATGCTACCAGTGAGCCTTGCTGTTCAGAGTTCTGCATGATTGTGCAGCGTTTGGTAGCTCTGATTGTCATTACAGATGTGGAAGCCACTTAACTTGCAAGAGGTGTTATAAATAAATAAGCCCCGCTCCTGCAGGATTGGTAGTGCAGTAGCGTGAGAGGAGTTTGTGTGTGCAGACAGAGATCGACTTTTCCTATCATACCAAATTATCCTGGCACTCACACTCCGTGCCTAATGTGAGAGGAGTAGCGTCACAATGGTGTTTAATTAGTGTAATCAGAATGGATGGCTTCATTCAGATGTGATTGGAACTCGGCTGAGGTGTTTAGGCATCTCTCAGCAGCCTTGGTGACCTGCTTTTATTGGATTGTTTTTCACTGAATGCCTAATGAGATGCTCCTCCTCATTCTCTCCACCTGATGCATTTTTCCCGCTCTGGAACCCAAGTGACAAAAGCTAACGCACAAAAGCGGTCCATCATTTGATCACAGCTGCTACAAAGTGTTGCTGCAGAAAATGCATCTCCGTGTCTGTTTACCTGTGAATGAGGAGCTTTGTGATGGATGGTAGGTGCATCTAAGCAGCTGAGAGCTAATTGAAATCTCACAACCGCAGGGACACCCTGTCCATGATGGCGGTCCCTCTTTGCAGCATTATCTATTTGTTTATTCGGATGTTTGATTTCACTCAGAGTAGAGCTGGACCAGCTCATTCCTGGTTCTGTAAAGCTTTAGTGAGACCTGTGGCTTTTATTTCCCTGTAGTTCTCCACAGAGACTCTGGGAAACATAGAGGCGAGGATTATACGGCTGGACCGTTATTAAAGAGGAGACAGTGAGGAGAAGAAAGCTTTGCAGGGCTGTTGTGGTGGAGGTCACAACCCCTCTCAAAGTGCGTCTCCAAGCAGCAGCCGCAGTTACTTTCCTATTCATTCACACATCAGCTCTGGCTCTCTCCCTGTTAGAGTAGAATACTGACTTAATAATAAAGCACAGTTTATTGTCAAAGGCATTAGACATTAACAAAAGGGGATCACGGAGGCAGATTCTCTTGTTGAAGGAGGAATTGTTGAAAGCGACAGTTTTGTGCAGATAAAAAGGCAGCTTTCTGCAACCACATGCAGGACCGAGCTGCACTCTATTTACAAGACTGTTAATATCTAACCTAGAAATGACCAGTGCGTATCCCAGTGACATCGACTGCTAAAACCTTCAATGTCAAAATTGTGTTTTTTGTGTCGACATGTTCTAGTAGCATTTTTCTCACGAAGGAGAAATATATAAAGAAATTTGGTGCAAACAAAAAAAAAAGTTGTTGGAAAAAGCCTGTAGTAAGGGACCACAAGATGACAAGTGTGTCTTTGTTTTCCTCATCAGAGCTGGTATCTGGATCAAAACAGGACGGCTGGATAGCTTCAATATCGCTTGCCATTTTTGTTGGATCAATAATGTTATGTTGGGGTTATGAGGGTCTGTAAGAGTGTAAACAAAGGGACGATGGGAAATGAGGGGAGGCTTACTCTGCTCCAATGGTCCCACCCACAACTCCTCAGAATTTCTGATGAACTCCTGCAGAAACTTTGTCCTAGAAAATGACACATGTTCTCCAATTTTGCCAAAAAGCGGCATAATCATAATTAAAAGACAGCTGGGAATGCCTTTACAATAGATCAAAAGATGATGGGAGTGGGACTTTAAACAGATTTTAGTCTGTTGTGAATAAAGGTGACATGGCTGTTTCTCAAATCCTCACCATTACAGTCTCGCACCTTCAGCCAGCTAGCGCCGTCCTCTGGGACGGCACGAATCTGCCGTCCTCTGCTGCCTGCTTCACCCTCTGTTGTTGCTAAGGAGAGCCATGCTCTGCTTTGATGGAAACGACGCTGAGCTGTTAGTCTTCGTTCCTCTGCGAAACCGACCGGGCAGACTGGATAGCGAATCATTGTTTGAGACATTTCTCCCTGCAGGACCTTGATGAAACCCAGCATGTCATCCAAGAAAAGAAGGACACTAGTTTTCAAAAAGAATCACTTTTTCAGGAGTTGAGTGTTTGTGAATTGGGCAAGAACTAAGCATTTCGTTTTATGTAGCAAATAGTTTAAAAAAGCAAATAAAACCCATCAAATGTCTGGATTTGTGGCTCCCTGCTCAGCCAGATTAGGGAATGAGCCTTTTTTAAAATGAATAATTCTGCCAGACAAAAGTCTTTAAAAAAACAGCAGCTGTGACACAGTTATCTTCTGATATTTCTCCAGTCTTAAGTATTGTAGACGTCATCATTAAAAACTAAGTTGCTGTCATTAGTGGACATATTTCTGTTAAAAACCCACCTTGGTGTTTGTGTGAATGTATTTTTGACAAACTGTTCAATCTCTGAGATGCAGTTGTTGGTGACGACTGCCGGCATTTGACTGTAAACTGACAGCTTGAGGAATGCGCTCGGTCCATCCGAGACAGCCAGTCAAGATGTGCCACGGCTCAGTGGAAACTGTGGGGTACGAGAAATCTTTGTCAGGACCACGTCTTCTGTGGAGGGATATGAGAAATGGCTGAGCAGAAGCAGCTAATAGTCTGTGTGCCGCACCACTGCTAGATCACAGAGCTATAAATGCACAACAGAAACCTGATTCATCAGTTTGTGTCATGTAAGATGATACGGTTTCATCCGCTACCACATCTCTATTCCTGATTTCTGTCCCTTTTAGTCTAAAGCACAAACTTGCAATTGTGCAGAAAGCTTGTTTACAATATTTTCCATGCTCACTCATTTTTTTTTAAAATAAATTACCACTTACTCTTAATTTTTTTTGTTATAAACCTTCAAATCAGGGAAGTTTAGCAGTGCCTTCAAAATAAGAGCTCTAGAGTTCAAGTTGTTGCTGAAAATATCTTATGTAAATAAGTTATGTCTATATGTAATCACACTGCTGTTGGAGGCTGCTGTTTTGCTATTTTTTTTCTTTTTAGTTTTTGAATGACACGCACGATGCTTTTCACTGGAACAAAGCATCCCTGACCTTACAGCAGATGGTTTATTGACAAAATCCAATTTAAGATGTTGATCACAGAGATTTGTACCCGTTTGTTCTGTTTAGCTTCCTTGAATTGGCTTCAGCAGGCACCACACTTGAGTACACACAGCCTTGGCAGTGCAGGAGTTTATGCACTTTTAATTTAATAGTTGAATCGGTTTATAGTTGTCATCATACATTTGCATTAACCTGAGTAATAGTCCCAAAAAACTTTCAATTTTTCTGGGATTAAGAGACAAACTGTTCTTCATGCAAACAGGTTTTAACTGCTTCAGGCACACATGCATGGACTATTAATTATTTAAAAGAAAGAGATTAAAAGCAAAGCACCAAATTTTGTAAACTTTCTGTAATTTCTTATTTTTATTGTACTATTCATCCGTCTTCAGAACCTGCTGAATCCCTTTCAGGGTCACAATGTTGCTGGAGCCGACCCAGCTAATGTTGGGCAAAGGTGGGGTACACCCAGAAAATGTTGCCAAAGTGTTGCAGAACCACACAAGCACACTTGCATGCACACCTAGGGATAATTTATAGGCGGAAATGAACCTATGAAGCATGTTTTTGGCTGGGTGGAAGCTGGAGTGCCTGGAGGAAACCCACACATGCACGGGGAGAACACGCAAACTCCACACAGAACTGATTTGAACCAGGGCCCGTCTCGCTGCAAGAGCGCTAACCACTACACCACAGTGCAACCCCTTTATTGTACAAAGATCCAAAAAGCAAACACTTAGGGGCTCAAATAACCCCTGCACTTTTAAAACAGTTGGCAGAACTGGAAGAGTTGCATTTAACTACAAAATAAAACCTTAAATTAGAATAAACTAAACCAAACCTGCCTTTGATTACAGCTTTTGGACAAAATCAACAGTTTTTCTCTCAAAACAGATGTTTATGCAAAATAATGATTGGAGTTTCAGTCAGAATCATGTAAATTATTGCACTTTCTCAAACTTGTGTAACCTGAAATGCTGCATTCGGCATAGATTATGTGCCCAGAAAGAACATTTTGCATCATCACGGCAGGGATTCAGACTAGAAACCTGTGAGACGACAAAGTCCTGGCAGCGGCGGCGGTGGTGGTGGGATTGCACTACTTTGCTGCCCATCCCACAAAATAAGTAGACCTTTCAGCTCTTATTTCAATATGTGTGCAAAAAAAAAAAAAAGCCAAAAGAGGTGGTGATGTCGAGCTGATCGTAGCACACAGAAAGCAGCAGCTGATTAAAACAAATGAAAAACACAATGTTCATGTTAAGCATACAGAGCTAAACAGCTTTTTGAAATCTACTGACAGCTGTGAGTACAGGTACTTGTTTTTCTTTTACAGATTTTGTATGAAATGATACTAAAAAATGTTTCAAAGATTATTTGTCTTGCTGCCATTTGTCTCCAGTAATAAAGTTTTACTAAGTCAACAGTCAGACTGCTTATCATTTAATGGAACATTAAAGTTCTTTAGGAGGTTTGTCCTTGTTAATACTCTGGTGGTATCAGATACATGCGATTTATAAGGAATTATTTGCTAAGCGCCGACGTGTTTCCATTTAAAAATGCATGACGCGGCACAGTTGAGAAATAGGAGTAAGCTGCTTTAACTGCTTTACAGAAATATTACTCTGCACTATTCTGAAGTGTAAGAGTAGAATTCCTTTGGAAAGAAAATGGAAAAAAGTAGTCCCAGGCCTATGTTCTGTGACCCCTGTTGGACTTTTTCCCCCGTATCTGTCATTTTACGTTAGCAGGTTTGTATTTTGCTCTGACACTGTTTGTCCTTCCACAGAAGACATGCATCTCTACCGCTGGAAGCCACTGAGAATCCCTTGAGGATGGTGTCTGAAGGTTGCAGGAGAGTCACCCCCTGTCGCCCGTGGAAATCAGCATCCTTTGGGTACAGTTGGATGTTATTTTTACTGATAAAGCAATGTTAATTTATGTTTGCATGAAAAACAGCAGTTTATTTTTTTTATCAGTGTCACGGAGTTGTTAGACAGTCCTTCCTGCTCATGTCAAACACTGCTAACTAGCTGTCCTCTGTCGGATGCAGCGGTTGTGACAGTTTGACAGCTGCGAACTTTGCAATGTCTTAATGTCTGAGTCGATGCAGCTGTTCACCAGTCGTCTGCATTTCCAAGCCGTTTGACTACTACTGTTATATATGTTTTTTTCCCCCAAAATTTTTTGCAATCTCTGTGAGCGAATGCGCTGCAGGAGGAGCTCATTAGGTACAGCTTTAATGAAATATGATCCCTGCATAAGTGAACCATCAGTACTGCTCAGGCATTAGCTTATGCTGAGCTCGGACCTTTAGAGAGCCTCCCTGCAAATGAGGAGAGAGGAGAGCACTCGGTCGCATCTTGGGGACCGACTGAGGGTTTCAGAAGCTTGAAGATGCTCTTAGACACCTCTGTGTGCACGCTCTATGCCTCATCATTAAAAAAGAGATGTGTGGCTAATCTACAGCCCCACTTTTGGCTCATGTGCAGCCCAAAAATAAATCCCACTGTGTAGCCAGAATATGTTCTATTTTTAAAAGCCTTGCTCAGAAGTTTTTGATGAGTAAGAGCATTTTGTTCTTGTGTGTGCATGTTATTTTTTTTCATCTTTCTCAGACTTTGATAACGTTGCAGAAATTGTGGACGTGCTGTTTTTTTTTTCCCTATTACGTTCTAACACAAGTCTCCTTTTAGTCCTTTGTTTTTGTTTTCTATTATTTGACTGTAGAAGGAATTTTCAATAACAGCTCATTTTTAAACAGTTGTTGACTTTAAAAGATGAGGCAATGCTGATCTTTACCTTATCTGTTTCTTTTCCGTCCATTGATTAGAAGATTGCAGGTTCGGTTTCCGCCTAGTCTGCCCATGTGTCAAAGGTTTCTTGGGCAAGACGCTAAACCCCACTTTGCTCCTGGTGGTTGTAGGTTGGCGTCAGTGTTCAACATTCATTGTGTAAATGTTTGAGTAAATGTTTGAATGGGGCTGTGACTGGAAAGCGCTTTGGGAAGGTAGTAAAGTGCTACTTAAGTATACACCATTTACCATTTACAGCTGATTCTAACAAGACAGAATTAGAAAATAAGTAAAATCTTTGCATTTTGACTTGCTCCTATAGTTTTGGAGGTTGTGTTATCACTTTGTGCCTGCGGTGATGTGACAATCTGTATATACTGTGTCTGTCTTTTTTTCTTGTTTGCAGCTACAAAGAGTTGTCTAACTTATCTTCTACACAGGTGGTTATTTAGAAATGTTTTCATTTTATCTCTTCTTCTAAAGAGCTTAAAAACACTAACATGTCATTTATATTTGTTGATCTAATTGGCTGAAGCTGTGACAGATAACTGATGCTGCCCCAATTGATCTTTCTATGTCTTTTTATGAAGGTTCTACTGTTTTGTTTTTTCTAGATTTTGCTGGTTCGAGTTGTGGTCTTTTGTACTGAATTCCTTTTTGTGGCTCTTTTTGCTTGTGTTTGATTTTTTAGCATTTGGGGTTATCTACAAGTTGCTCTTTGACCATTCAAGATTTTTTTTTGCAAGTTTAACATTCCAATGAATGGGCAGTTTGCCAGTTTTTTTATTAACTACTGTAAAAACCGTAAAAAAAAAAAAATTGGCAGCAAAACCTGAAGAGATAATTTGGTAAGGTTCCTGTTTCAATTTCTAAATTTGTATTCATAGAATATTAAGGAACTATGTTTCCGGCTAATTCTATGAAAAGCTTTAAACATCTGAGAAGAACACACCGAACCAGCAGGGTAGCTGTTTCAGACACACAGACATTATTATGCATGCTCTCACTGCTGCAGATACAGTCATTAGTGTAAGTTCTGTCAAAAGTTAAAGAAAGAATTAAAAATGAACACAAGAACTCTTGTTCTAAAGCGACTCATACTCCCAGAATCTGGCTTTCTCATGCTTAATGAGTCTGAGGCAATATCAGGGGATAACCTATCAAATTCTGAGCAAGGAGAGCTGCTGTGATTGTGGAAAGATCCCCCTGGGATGTACTTGAATTGTTGCTTGTGATGTATTTCTCCTCTTTAACTGTCTTGGGTTATCTGTACACCACTCGCCTTATTCTGTCTGTTCTTCTTTGCCACCAACCTCCTCCATATTCCTCTCTTGCACCAAAGACACTTCAGAAATGTACAAGGAGCTTTTGATCAGCCGCTGTAAAGAGTTCCAGTTCTTGGATGTTATAACTTTTTACTGCAGTACATCACTGATTGTTGTGATTTCTCCAATAAACCTGGTGATCTTTCTTTTTTTCTTTTAAACTAAAGTTGGAATGAACCACAGCAACACAAGTGTTTTTCGATTAGAGCTCCATCCTCTGTGTTGCAATAAATGGAAACAATCTCAATCAGCTAGCTGTTGCAGTCACCTGGACAAACGGTGCAGCCCTTTTAGGCTTTCCTTTTATCCTTGATTTTAGTTCAAGCTGGCCTACAGACCTGCGAGAGAAGCTGAATAGAACTCTGGTAAACCCACAATTGCAGTTATCCATTCCCTGAAAGATCGATCAAACACTATCTCTGTGCAATAAAACTAGATGATGAACTACAAATGTTTGGGTGTTCGGGTGGTCTGCATCCTGTGATGCAACTGCATCCCGAAAGAAAATTCTGTCTGTTTATATGGTTTAGCCAGATGAGGTGTGTCCTCTGTAACGTTTTCGTGGAAAGTGTAATCTTTGCAGTCATCCATCAGAGCCAGTGATTCAAAAAAAAAAAAAAAACAGAGACCAGACTGATTACAGCTCAGGGACCAGTAAAGCTGAATTAGTAAAGATGGACATCGCTTTCCTGGCAAAGCATTACATCAAACCTTCAGAACCAATGATTCCACAATGGACTTTTCAACTTAACTCTGTTAAAGGACTCTCATATATTTTGATCTATTTATTTCAGTTGTTTATTAGAGCAATTTAATGTTCTATGACCTAAATCAATTCAATTAAGCTAACATTGAACTACACCTTGTTACAAAGCCGCTTTGATCAATCTCAAATAATAGCGTTGTAGTGCAATTGCAATGATTTAAGAGAACCATTAGTATAACAGAATCTGTTTAAATTTTAACATTCTTTACACTACCTAAAACCATAAAAAAACAATCTAAAAATGGATTGTTGGTGACATGAAGTCAATGCAATGACGACTTTATTGTTTTTCAGTGATTTAAAAACAATCTCCGGTGTATTCTGAAGTCTGACACGCTCTGCATTCATATTGTGACTTTTGGTTCCTGGCACTGTGTGAATGCAAATTATTTCTAAATGTGTTTGTTTTTCAGATATGCAAAGCATTTAGGTATGGACTGCACTTGTCCTGCTTTGCAGTAGAGAAAAGGTTTTGCTTCATACTTTTAATAAAAAACAAAACAAAAAAAAGGTTTTTAATGCAAAATTGGATAAGATTCTTAAGTTTTGCTCTCAGGACCTTGGACAGCGCTAGGCCCGCACAATATACCGCAAATGTATCGTTATCACATTATCAAGCTGTGCAAAATGCATATTGCAAAAAAACGCACAAAAATTGCAATAAATTGTTACCCTAAATGTGCTAAAACAGTGTTATGGCAACTTGAAGCATTTAACGAATCAAATAAATCTCTTTATGCATTTGACCAATCAGATGGACCCCTTCACGTTGTTGACCAATCAGATGGAGCTCTATTATATTAGATGTTCGCCTCCTATGTTGATGAGGGTCATTTTGAGTATAATCTTTAAACTGTTGCATTGAAATGGGAATTAAGTTTTTGGTTGTTTTGCTCTTTGTTTATATACCGCAAATTATATTATCGCAATATTAACCACGAATATCGCATATCGCGAGTTTTCCTCATATTGTGCAGCCCTATACAGCACCATGTCCCAGTTTGTGTTACTCTCCCGATTTACACACATGGTCACACATCACACAGGTGCATATGACAGGCTTCATCCTGCGTTCAGTGCACTACCTGCCAACTATCAAAACAGCCGCATCACATTCGTCAGCTCAGTTGTGTTCACTTATGTGTTAAACTGCTCCCTATTTTATCAGATACAACTTTAGCTACAACAGACTCTTTCATGCTTTTTCTTAAGTGATGTATTTATATCCTGAATTCTGTCTGTTTATATGGTTTAGACTGATGAGTTGTGTCCTCTGTAACCTTTTGGTGGAAAGTGTAGTCATCCCACTGAATATATATCAACTTTTTTAAAATGTAAAATCTGTTTTTGTTCTTTAGTAGCGCAAATTTTATTTTAATTCCAATATGTTCCTTTTTTAAAGTACCAATTCCCAACAAAGATTGTGTCCAGGTGCCGCAAAAAATATAAATTCTAGCTTTAAGAATTACGATTGCTTTAATCTAATTTATTTCAAACATTTCAGACCATCCATCCCATCATTTTCTTTACCCGCTTATTCCTGATCAGGGTCACAGGATCAGCCCACCCGGGTACTGTTGGGTGAAGGCGGGATTTATTTGTCCTTATCTAACACAGAGGGGGGACTTTCTTGGTAAACCCTTTATCGCACATGGAAATAATTTTGGCCCACCAGTAAATTTTTAGGACTTTAGTGACTACAGGAGAACTTGTGAGTATTTGGAAATACAGCTGGAAATACCTGTCGTCTTCGCCCAGTTTCTGAACTGCCTTATCTTTTCCAGCTATTGCATACATTTTTAATTTTCATATTAAGCCTTTCTCTTATGGTTACTTTCTCCTCTGAAAGTAATGGTCTGTGTAGATCTTGGTTGCAGCCTCTGCGCTCGCGTTGCCCCGCTGTTGTGAAAAAGCAATCTGCAGCAGTGAGAGGTGAACGAAGGCAACGTGTTTGTCAGATTGATGCAATGTAACGAGAGCAGTCATGCATTCCTTTGGTCATGCCAAGTTGTAGCTTATTGCGGGAAGAGGTGATTGCTCTGTTATGAAGTGGGTACTAAGACAGAAGGATTTTTAAAAAATGTATCTGAGAGTGGAACAGACAGAAATGCTTATTAAGGTCACATCAAACATGGGGACATTTCATCCCTGTTGTGAAAATAAATCAAAACCTTTGAGGTTTTCATTCAAGAGCATAAAGAAAAGGCATGTTTTAACTGATTGGGTCATTGCCTGTGAACTCGCTGCCATATTCACTGCCTGCAGCTGTCTTTTAGAACAGTCCTGTGTAGAGTTAAGACCTCTCTGTGCCCATCAAGCCCAGCTCAAAGCTGAAAGAATGCTTTTTTTCTTATTAATACCTCAGACCCCAACCCCTTTTTCTCTTCTTCTCTGTAGGTTACCGTCACTCTCCTCTAGATATTCTCTGTCTTCTTTCATTCTGTCTAGGAAACACATCGCAGGTCTGTTTTCTTCTTTCACACTGGCTCTGTTTTTCTGTCTGTGTCATTCTTTCCCGTCTGTCATCTGACTTTTCAAGTAGATATCGTGTGAGGGCTTTACAGAAGTTTGTCCGTTTTGGTTGAGGGTAGCTCTACCTTATTTAGGAGGCTCACATGGTTGAATGTATAGGTTGTAAAATTGCTGGGATTGCTGTGCTCCGTTTGAATTGTAGGCTCTTTGCCAGGCAGCTTCTTGATGGAACACACAGAGCCTTATCTGGCATGTAAATAATTGATATGCTTTATGATCTTCATTACAGGGATTTTGCATTTCAATACAGAACCTGTGAGCATTTTCCAAGCCTTTAAATTATATCACCGCAGAGCCTATTGATTCCAGGGAGTCACAGACCCCCCCCAGCCACCCCTACTGCAAACAACCGCCACTTTATTTGCTGTCTGCTGGAAGCAGGCAGGCAGGCAGGCAGGCAGCTCTTGTGACTCTGGCACAGGGCGGAAAGTGCTGGAAAATGGCATATGCTGTGGAAGTGAGGAAATATTGCCATGCAGAAGTTCATGAACCCAGCGGCGAATCTGATATTTTGTAGGTTTTTTGCTTCCAGCATACCCCCCACTTAGATTCTCTGAGTTCTTTCAATTAAACGCTTGGCCATGCAATAAATGTTTTATTTAATGCAAGCTAAAAGTCCTTCAGTAATAATTTTTATTTTTATTTTTGCACAACAAATGATTTAACCTGTTTTTTTGTTTTTCCCCTAATTGCAATTGTTTATGTTCAGCCTCTATTGTAAAGTTTTATGCATAAGCAATTGAAAATAGGAATTCTACGATTATTTAGTAACCCTATAAAGTAGGGGAGCCCTCCTCCTTTATGCATTGTTTGGAAAAACCCCTCTGGAAGGCTGTCTTTTGAAGCTCCCGTCACTATTTCATCACTGCATCCTGCAAGAGTTAATTACAGAGTCCACTCTGCACTCTTGAAGCTGGATCTGAGGAAAGGCACAGTTTTGATTTGAAGTGCACCAAGCGTCTTTGACTGAAAGTTGGAGTAGGGGATGTGACGTCCCTCTTGTGCCATCTGCACTTTTGCCTCATTCAGAGCTGATGATTATACTTGTAGATGTCAGGGAAAAAGCTTGGGTCATTTGCATATACGTTTTTTCATAATCCCTCCACTTTCACAAGATATTCTACCTAGTTTTTCCTGATGACATAAAGCAAAAAAAAAAAAAAAAGAAACCTGACAAGTTAAATCCAAAGTTTCTTTTCAGCCAGTTATAGAGTTTATTACATTTTTACAAAATATTGTGACATTTCCTATATGTTCTTAAATGTCCTGCTGCAGCAAAGTCTAAAGATACTTCTGTTACAGTAAATACATGTGATATTTGATGCAACAGAACCGGAGTCTTGCTTCAATCCCTACTAGATGCGCATTTCATTGACTTTATAAGAGAACTAGATCAAGTAAGGGTGGCACCGCCCGTAGAAATGACTTGCTTCTGGCTCGAACAAATTTAAATCAATGTAGATACCGCCATTATTAAGACAGACCATATCCAGAAGCAGTGATTGGTCCGAGTAGGTCTGACTCAATGTTTCTATGGCAACCACTCTTGTGAGCTTATTGGAAGTCCACACCCCTTCGGGAGAATCTGTCAAACATTTCAAAGTTGAATATCTTGCAATAAGGAAAATTTTTTTTTTAAAAAAGGATCAGCAAGAACATGTTAAAAAGAAAGCAGAGCAAGAATGACTGAATAATAATGGTTTATTTCTCTATAGGATTCCTATGGAATTTTGACTTCTTGAAGCCAGGGGGGGGGGGGGGGGGTGTCATTCAGTCCAGGTCTCTTATACAGGTTTTAAAGATTTTGAAGGATTTTTTGGGGGGGGGGGGTCCATTCAACTCCTGTGATAGTCACAGAAAATTATTGTTAATCGTTTCTCCTTGCAGGCCTCTACATAATGTTAAATTAAGTACAATGTTCTGATCATGTGGCATTAATGACTTGTTGGCATAGCAACACACACAAAAAAAAATTTCCAGGCGTTTTTCCTTTTTTGTTTCCAGTTTAAAAGTTTATTGCTGTCAGAACAGAAATGTGTTCTTACTTGAGATTTTATTACCAACTGTGGTTTCAACAATAAGTTATCACTTCAAGGAGCATAAACTCTAATTGTATTTGCGGTATTAAACCTTTCCTTTATGATAAAATATCATACAGTGAGTCCTCTGACTAGATTGCTGTGATATTTTCAAGGTTTCTTTCTCTCAGATAGAAAAAAAACACACATTATGCATCAACAAACTACCTTTTTCAAACAAACATCGAATCTGTGTCCTTCTCCTCACAAAGAGGTGCGTTCTGTTCTCAGTGAAAGCTGAATGCATGTTTTGGGCTTTGCGTGAGTCCTTCTGCTCGGCGGTGATAAAAAGGCACCCACGTATCTGGCAAGTAGTGTAAGACAAAATCATGTGCGACATGTGTGTGATCTCGAAAACCTTGAGGTTAAGCAAGTGCAGCCGACGGACGCGTGAAGCGCTGAAAACATTGTCATGCTTTCCCTCCTCCCCTTACCTTCCCACCTGCCTGCTGAATTAGATGTAGTGGGAGATTATTGTGCGACTCCTCGGCGGCTTATTTTCTCATCAGTATGACGCCTTAGTGATATTAGACAAAGGGGCTGTAGAGCATGTGAAGAGCTGTCATTTTGATAGGAGGCATTTGCAAATCCACGGCACTCCACTCCACAGTGGGTCACACACGGAAAACTGGCCAAGTGAATGAACAGAAGAGCTTTAAAGTTCTTTTTTACATTAGGTGCATTCATTGAAGTATTTAGTTGTAGGTCTTGGCTGCAAAAAGCTCCAGTCGCGTTGCTCATTGCACCTTTTCACCTTTTACCCAAAGCAGGGGGGTCTAAACTTTTCGCAAAGAGAGCCAGAGTTAGTGAGGTGAAAATCTTTGAGGGCCAACCAATCAGCCTGAAATTCTTTGAACAATTTTGATTACATAAATGCAAATGAACTATTTAATGAACATTTCATCCATCCACCTATCCATCTTCCCAACCAGCTTTATCTCTTTTGGGGTCACGGGGCTGCCAGAGTCTGACCTGGCTACTGTTGGGTGGAGGCAGGGTACTCCCTGGACAGATGGCTGGTTGCAGCGCCTGAACATTTCGTTGCAATGGTATATTTTTCATTTCTTCACATAATTAATCAATACATCTAAATATGTTTTTACCAAAATTAATGTCAATTTTTCACATGGTTCTTTCCCATTCATTCTTGGAATATTAGGCAGACACAGTTGCTTCATATTTCACTGAAATGATGTGCCAATTTCCACTTGTCCAGGAAGCATTGGCCCTCACTGTCACATTTCTTTATTTTGTTTACAGTTGATATTGTAGAAATTAGCTTCAAAGCATCACAGAAGGGTCCCCCAACAGCGTTGCCACAAGTTTACAATGCCTTAAAACGTAAATTTAGCCAACTACATTCAAGAAATCGTACACATCGTTTTTAAAAAGTGCTGGGGGCCACCTACTGTACTATTGATTTTCTGAAAGAAACCTGGAGATTTGAACACGGGCCTCATTTGACCCACTGGCTGGACCTAAAAGACCTAAAAATTATAAAATTATTCACCATAGCCTTCTGATTTCCACTGTGCTTTTTTGTATAATAATTACTTAATAAATAAGTAATATTATGATATTTAAAGTCGAAAATTGGCGAGAAAAAAACTCGTAATTTACAAGATTAAGTTTGAGCATAAGGCAGCTTCAGAGTAACAACTAACTGAGTGGGGGGCTGAATTTACATTGATCGTTCCAATGTTTAGTTCTTTGTTAACTTTATTAATGTTTAGTTTTTGATTGTTTGCGGATCCTGCGGCCCATGACCATCGGTCCCTCACTTCCACTTCATTCTTTCTCCTCCACCAAAGACAATCTCTACGCTGGGGGATGCCCGTCGAGAGATCTTTTGGCATTCACTTCTAATGGGTGTGACAACTATTTCATCTTTTTGTTTTGGTGAAAGGAACATCTAGAAGTGGGGGCGTGGTACATTGTTTACTTCCCACATGACTAAGGGGACAGAATGGACTCTGGTGTGTGAATAAAAGGAACTAAAGTGGTGATTGGCTACCCCAACTTTTGCTTCCTTATTTTACATATAAAACTCCACTTTACCGACATCAAACCCTGGAAAGCCACTTGCACAAACGATAATTTGATTTTGAGTCGCCAAAGGTTTCCAGTTTTTTTTTCTGAAACCTATCCGGAAATAAACCATCACAAAAATGCTCCACATCTGTCATCTTAAACTGACAACTTGGATGTAACAGGTTTAACCTATTTCGACTTTAATTTCGACATTTAAACTTTTTTCTTTGAAATTTTTTCTCACAGTGGCCCTAAAACTCGCCGTACTTGTGGTCTGGGACTGACAGAATGTTTTTAGGCAGATTGATAGCACTTTAATTGAGGTAAGGTGCACCACAACAGCTGCAAATTAGATTTGAAAACTGCTATGTTGTAACACCAGTTACATCATTAAAGGGTCTTGCTGATGGCACTTATCTACCCAGTGGTTTATAAAATATGTGTATTTGTTACTGCATATGTCTAATTTCAGTCACTGATGAACGGTTTCCTTTTTTCCCTGCTGTTTGACTTACTATAGAGGATGCAATGATTCACGTTCCCCATGATTCAGTTCAAACCTCGATTTGTGGGTTTTGTTTTGGTTCATAAATGATTTGTAAATATCAAAACGACAGAAAACAAAAACCTCAGAGCAATCTTTTTTTTTTTTCAAATAAGCGAGAAACAATGGCTTTCAGTTGTCTTTTTCTAAGCCTGGCATAATGCAGTAAAACAATATTGAATATAATACATTTGGCACTACAGTTTGATAGCCTTAAACACATGCATGCAGTAGGGATTCAAGGATTCAATTTCCCCACAGCTTGATTCAATGGTGGTTTTAAACTGAGAATTGTGGCATCCCTCTTAGTTACTCTGGCCTCGAGTTAGACCGTTTTTCCACTGAAGCTCTAAATGCAGCAATAAACTGTAAACACTGTTGTTTTTGTCTCTGGTGTTTTTCTGTGAGCAGAGAAGCTGCCTGAGCTGAGCAGACACAGTCATGTAACCTGTAAATACAGCCGGAATAACAACACATGGCTGGGTTTTTTTTTTTCCGAAAATGCACACAGATTTGTTAATTTCCTACTAAGGATCCAAAATGTCAATTTATTTACTATTGTTCTCATTTTTATGTGTGTGGGTTGCAAGCTTTTAGTTCTACTGCAGTATCGGTGGAATTTCAACACCTTTGAACAGCTTTGGATCTTTATTACTGACATCCGATTACCTAAAGGAGACTTAGTCCATATGAGGGGGGCCAAGAGTTTCAGCAGAGGCCTGAAAGGTCAAGTCCAGGCCTCGTCTGTGCCACATGGTCAGACACAGAGAGACAGATCTTTGTTCGGCCTGCTGTGAAAAGCTTGTCTGTCTTCATCCTCTGATCTTCTCTGGCTGGAATCCAAACTAGAGCTGGAAGGAAGCTTTGCGTAGCATTGCACCCTTTGACTGAGAGCTACAATGAGGCTGTCCCGTAACAAGGAAAACTACAGGAAAAAAATGCTCACTTCCTATTTCCATGGTAGGTAGAAGAGGTCACTAGATAAATAGGTGGGAGTCAGTTTTACTGTTGACATTTTTTTTTCTCAGTTAGGAAAATGTTATTTTGGAACAAAGAGTTCATCTTTATGTATTTTGAATCGGAAAGATTCCTGAGAGTGAAAGCTGAAAAAACAAAACTCATCCAGATCTCCTGTTCTTGGTTTATTGCTGCCAAATCTAAAACACACCATGAAAAGTTAAAACAGTTTGTTTGAACTATTTTGAGTCTGTAACTTGTCCTCAAATTGCTTAACTGTAATATTTATGTTATCATTGTTCATTTATTTGCCATAGGATTTGTTTTTTTCAATGTGGCTGGATGATGAAAGTGCTGCAGAAGTTCTTCGTCCTGCAGTTATGGTCACATGTACATAAAGAGAAGGTAATGCATTGCCATCTTGTGGCTAGTCATTGTAAGTTTTCAAAATAGACCTATTTGCCCCATATAAGGGCTTTCTGTTTTTTTAAATTGTTTCATTAAAAATATATTTTTGCCTTTTTAAAGTAAATTAAAGTATTATAGCTGGAGACTAAAGAAGGTTCGGAAGTAGTTTTCCCCACATCACTTGGACTTGATGGGATTAATGATTCACAAATATCTTATTAAAAAGCAGGGCATGTTGCTCATTAAAGTTCCAATTCAGGCCCAGAAAACCTGTTTCGTGGCTTCACCGCTCAAACATTTCCTGTGTCCATCCACTAAAGTGGCTGCCAAACACACAGGCGGGTGGAGCAAACGTTTCATTCATGTGGCTGTGATAGTACTTGTTGCAGAAAAACAAAGATGCTAATGTTCTGGGTATTTTGAGCTGTGGTTTGGGCTAAGTCCAAATTACAAGTGTAAATATTTTAGTTGTTAAAAAAAATAAAATTTTACTACTTGACAGTAGAAATGTGATGTTTGAATGAACTGGAGGGAGTTTTAGTGTTTTAGTGGAGTTTTAAGTTGTTCTGTTTGTTAAAAATGTTCTTTTGTTATAATGTTTCACCAGAAGTTTTTGCTTCAAAGTAGCCTGATTTGTTTCTTATTGTGTATCAATAATGTGGTTGTTGGCTACATTTTGTTACCGTATTTAAGTTTGTTTTTTTAATGAGGTGATCTTAGTAAAATAAACCTGTTTTAACCACTCCTGACATGACACTAGATTAAGAGGCAGTATGGGTTTTATCAAACCTGCAAAATGGACACACGTCAGATGACTGAGTGAAATGATGATTAAATCTATTGTCAGAATGGTTTAATATCAGATTAAGTTTAAAACAAATGTTCTTGTCTTCTGCTGCACAGCAGTACCTAGTTTCTGTTCTTTGATTACACAATAGATTTTTCATATTAAATAATTTCCTGGTGAGCTCTGAGTGAGTCAGCTTCCCTTGCATTAAGTAGAAGCAATATAGTGGAGCTGAAGACTAAACAGAGGATGGGTATCCGTGCTTTGTGTTTTTAGAGTCCTTAATTTTACATATTAATATAGACTGCACAACGTCACAATGTGTACTGAACAAATCTGCACCAGAAAATACTGTTCTGTCCATTAGGTTTCACACATTTGCCTGCCGAGCGTACGAAAATCTGCTTCTGTGAGCAAAAAAAGAAAAAAACAAAATTATACATTTAAGATTGTCAGTTTGAAAGAACACCTTTCCTCACCTCCGGATCCCTCTCTGTGTGGTTGTGTGTGCTCTGACTGCTAACGCTCTCCTCTAGGTTAGAGGATGCACACCAAATGTTGAATAAAAAAGAGCTTGCGGCTGCTGCTGTCATAACCCTTTTGTTTGTCCTGCATGCACACGGACTGAGCACAAATGGGCAGGAAGTTCTTGGTGTAATTGTACTTGACCTTTGCAGGAACTCTTCACTAATTAACAGTCTTGATGCTCTTGAGGTGGCATTACAAAGCCTGCATTGCAGGAGTTAACTATCAGCAGTCCGAGGCGTTGATGTTTGGAACATTTTGAAATGGGGATCGTCTGTTTTTAAAGCCTCAGAGCTTTATGAAAGCCAAAGCTGAGTTCTTGTGAACGGCCTGACTTCCAATTATAAGTTTGGAGGTTAGTAGTTTTGATTCAACCAACTAGTCAGAGTTTGTTCAGAAAAGAATTGGGTTAAAGCATTTTATGGGAATCTTTTCTGGAATGATGGAAAACAGACATTTCCACATTTGTAGCTGCTGACAAACACACTCCGCTTCAGGATCGGCGTGCCCGAGCCAGAAAGACGAGCACTTATGCAGATGATTACAGGCTGGATCAATTACATATGCAGGGCACTCCAGATTAGATGAAGTTCCTGTGTGATTGCTGCACTACACATGCTCATAAACAAAAGGACAAAGGTCTGACATGATTAGTCTCTTTGACTTTAGCTCTTCAGTCATCAGTTGCACTGCAATCGAATGCTGCTTGTTAAACATGGGGAGCTAGCTTCTTCCCATGCAAGGTCTTTGCTTTTACTTGTTATCTTACTTGAACGTAAAGCCTATCAGTCATGCCTGCATTTGCAAATGAAAATCAGTTTAAAGACCCACTCCAATTGAAATTGTGTTTTATTGTGTGATCTTGTGGCATTTCTCCTCATCATGGAAGACTTGTATGAAGAAAATTAAGCTTAAAAATGCAGTTCTGAGGATTTCTTTATTCAAATAGTGGTGAATATGAAAAAATACAGTTGGAAAAGGCTTGTAACTGTGATGTAGAGTATAGATGATGGGAAAGGGATGTGGGCTCTGCGCCAACAGTCCTGCCCACAATTTAAAGACAAATTTCTGATGAACTCCTGCCGCTCTGCAGAAACTGTGTTTCCACCGGGAATGCTTTTAAAATAGATCAAAAGATTACTGGAGTAATCAAGAATTTGCAGATTTTTTTATTTTTTTCATTCTATATTATCACCAATTTTAATGACAACTAATTGTCCTGTGGCATTGAATTAGTTAAGAAATCCTTTTTTTATATATATCTTGGCAAGCAAATGATGGATCTGGATTATCCTGACAGTTTATAATTTCTGTTTGTCCCTACCCTTTTCCTCCCCACTGATCAACATCAGTTTAAGTTGTGCAGTTTTTATCATAATTTGCATCTGAATCTTTTTACCTTTTCTGAAGAGACTGAATCCCCCCCCTCCCTCCCTCACATACACCGATTTCAGCGGAGTGTTGTGAAGAGAGGGCAGGGGGTTGAGTGTGAGAAGAAGAGCAAGAGGAGAGAATGATGGAAAACACAAAAACCGGAGGGAGGGGATGAGAAGGTATGATAATGAGCCCTACCTCTGACACATCCTCCTGTTTCTATGGAGACCAAGGAGCCAATGGAACGGCCCCGCTGAGGACTGTACTATCGAGAGCAGATAAGAGGGTGGAGAGAGGTGTCTGCAGATGCATCTGTGCCTGTGAGAGGCTGTAAAATCTCATTACATGTCACAGCCGCTGCCCTGTGTGCTACGACCTCTTGAATTCATTTATTTCTGGCAGTCACTCTTCTGCTTTTGATGCAAAAGTCCTAGCAGAGGTTCCTTATCAGACAGCTAATGTAACTTCGCTCCACCCCACCTCTTATTTCCTCTATAAGCAGTCGTCTGCCCCCCCCCCCCCTGCTTCCCACCAGCTGCCAGCCTCTTGGATGCTCCTGTTACATCACGCATTGTAGCAGCCCATGTTTGTGACTGGGAGGGAGAGTGCCTGTGAGCCAGCCTGTGTGCGCACGCCATCCCATCTTCTAGTCCCTCTTGATCCAAACACAGGATGGACAAGCCAAGCGTGTGGCGCGCCGTGGTGAGCAGCACCGACCCCAGGCGGACCCGAGACCCCGGGCCACATTCGAGCAGACCAGGCTCCGCCATGGGTTACCGGCTCTACGACATGTGAGTAACAACAACAGTGTAAATGCTGGTGGCTGCTCCCATTCACAGAGAGTGCAGTCCGTGGAGAAGTGGGGAGCGTCTGCTTCTCCACTGTCCGCGCTGATTCACTTCTGACAGCCGGACCTTCCTGCGTCCTCTCATGTTCCCTTCATGTGTTCTGCGTAAACAACATCAGTCCCCAGGGGAGGGGCGGCACCGAGCAAAACCGCAGGCGTGTGAATGACAGCCTGCGATGAATGAACGTGCTTCCACCTGAGTGGTGTTTTAGTATTTGTGATCCCAGCGCGGTCATGTGAAGGCTGCTTTTAGAGCCTCGGGTCACTGGGAAGCATGACTCATTTGTGGATGGTGCTGTGACAGTCTGTGCCAAGTGCCTCACAGCTTCTGCTGTACTGCTGCGCTCTCCTGCGCGTCTTTATGCATGTGTACACTGCAGCTGGCTCCACAGCTGTTCTTTTGGGGTAGAGATCAGTCCTTGTGTGGAAAGTCTGCTAAATCGTGTTGCTATAATCAAAGGATGACAGTGTTTGTGATGATTTTTGTCATTGTTATGTTTCGTCAGTTTTGATTGCTCACAATTTGCTTTTGATTACTACACAGTGGAATATTTTTGCCATGTTTTTGTATTTTGGCTCTAGCAAAGGTTGTCTGCGTCACAGCATGTACAGTCGTAAATGAGAACATCTTACACACATGGTCGTATCAGCTGAAGCGTAACAATCCACCAAATTACCTTGTCACGTCATGATGGACCGCCGTACATGAGCATCAGTCATCTTAATGATTATGAGACCTTCATGGCTCCCTGCTGAGTCTTCGACGGGCAATCTGCTGCCGTTCCCTTGGCTTAAATCACTACCTTGTTTTCCATTTTTGTCGACGATCATCATATGTGCATCCTCTCCTTCTCACGTTTTTTTGGTGAATCAATTGAGTTCAAAACATGGAAAATCTTTAAGTGGTTCATCCTCTCTGCGGTTTAAATCTGGCCTCTTTCTTCTTTTTTTTTTTTTCTTCTCTCACAGCTTGAATCCAAGAAAATCCTCCACCAAACAAAATCATGTGACCTGACCAAAATACAGCCTTTTAAAAAAGGAGATGATGATACAAACTGATGACTTTTGGGAACTTAGCTTGTTGAGGAGTAAAACGAATCAGGAAGGAGAAGTGTCTGGGCACTAGTGTTGGTTGTTTTCCTCTCTATAGAGCTGGAGTTGGGTGAGCTTGTTCTGCTGTAAATGCCACTCCATCATAGCTGGCAGCTCCCTGCCTCTCCAGGATCTAACGCATCTCTTACAACACTAAAGGCCTGAGAGATTGAGTGTCGCAGGTGTTGCCGAGGGCTTTTCTCTGCCTTTTAAAGGTACTACACTTCACTGCTCTGACCTAAAGGGGTGCACAGGATATCTTTGGGATGCTCCAGCGAAAGCATTACACAAGCTGGATGTTGCCCAGTTGCCCGGTTAACCAGACATCAGCAGTTGAAAGCAGTAATTCTGTCACAGATGTATACGATTAAAATAAGAGAATTAGTAAAAAAAAAAGAAAAAAAAGAGCAAATTAAATATCTCTTTTGGGAAAAACCCCTAAAATTAAATATTTTTTGTTGTCCTACATTCTTAACAGCATGCTAGAATGTATCTTTTTTTGTGCTTGTAGTTAAATTACAACTGATGGGCTTATCCTCATCAGGAAAAAGTCGTGCATCCTCAGAGGACGTTCACGCCATGAACCCATTCCAGCAGGAAGACCTATTGCCTATTACTGTTAAGACATTCTTAAGGCCACGCGCCTGTTCGAGTCACGCCAGCCCTGATGAAAAAGAACGAGCGTCACCAGAGCTGGAGGGCACTGACAGCACATTCCTCCACTGTGGGCTGCAGGCTTTAGCAGCAGCGCATGCTGGGTCTGCAGACTAAGGGAGTCTGCAAAGACTGCTGACAGCATTGCTCTGATTATGTCTTTGCTGCAGACGGATACTAAAGGATGCACAGGGTTGTTGCATAAGGCAATGACTGCACTGAAGGTAGTGCAAGCACATGGGCTGGCGGATGGGGGCATAAAGCAATAGAACAGGACGTGAGTCACTTGTTAAACTAGATCCGGTCTCTGAGGATGTGTAGCCATGCCTGTCCAACTCATTGCTGTTTGCGTTTAAAATATTTGTGGTATTTTTGTTGCTACTTACTATTATTAAAGGAAATTCTTGTAAATTATGTGAATCTCTTTTTATTAAAAGGGTGGTTCTGGAGATGCTTCTTGTCAGGTCATGCTAAGGACTTGGTTACTGCCACTTATCTGAAACACGATGACCAAATTTTGTCATTTTTAATTAAAAGAGCTATTTAGTTTTTTTTATAAAATAAATTTTTTTCCACTTAAGTATTTCTTACAATGAATAAAGATGGAACTTATTGAGTCAAGTTAACAACTAACTACAAATATTTTCAGCCCAAAAAAAGAATGTAAATGCCATATAAAATAGTCAGTCTATTATTAATTTAAATTGGATGTTGTTAAGGACATTTTTTTCTTTTTTTTCTCTGCCCTAATAACCCTAAAATAATAGCTGTGTGTGCATTCATGCTAATTTTCAGATATTCTGTATTAGTAAATACTTGGAAATACAACAATGTGGGGGGACACTTTCATGCCAGCCTGAAAAACTTACAGTAGTTTAAAAATGTTATTGTTTTATATTGGAAGTTGAAGCTTATTTTTTTCTATCATCATACAAGTTTTGCTTTGAGGTTTACAAGCCTGCTACTGACTTCCATAGGAGAGACTGGAAAAAACACAGACAGGAAGACTTTTATGTAGCAAACCATGTATCGATGAAAAACCTTCAGAAATGCTCATTGTAATTGAGAATGAGTTAGAGTAAAGAATGGATTACTTTGAATAAAATTGGCATATGCATCTTTTTTATCCCAACAATGCTTTAAGTAGAATATGAATTAATTGATCCAAAAAATTAAGGGGTACAATCAGGATATAATTATAATATTGGTAGAAAATGATTCCCTGTTTTATCCAGTTTCTAACACTAACTAGTCATTCATGTTTCACATGCAACAGCTTCTCTGTCTAGAAAATTCTATAGAATGGAATCAAGTAAAACAAAATCTAACTGTACCTGGATCATGACCTGATATTATAGGTTTTAGAGTATAGTAAAGAAGAACTTCACAGCTATTTTTGGTTGTGTGTGCAAATGGTGAGTTTTGGTTAAAGACACCACTTGGCTTTTACAAAACCCACATGAACGTAAAAACCCACTCAACTGAAAATTGCATTTTTAACAGCATTGTTCTCATGAGAGAGGACATATATCAAGAAAAATAAGCTTGAAATTGCTTTTTTGAGTATTTCTTTATTCAAATCTTTGTGAAACAGATAAAAAAAGTTACATTGGAAAAAGCCTGTAGCAGTAATGAAGTGCTACAGTAGGCGGACTACAAGCTCCCTGCTTCGCTCCATTCAGATGCATGCACTTGCAAACAAATGAACACATTGATGTCTTCGTTTTCCTCCTCCAAGCTGGCACTCAAAACTGTACAGCTGGATAGCTCCAATATTGCTCGCCATTTTTGTTGCCCCGGTAATGTTAGGATGGGGGTGTGAAGGTCTGGAAGCCAGCAGGAGAGGGTGTAAAAAAGGGATAATTGGAATTGAGGACATGCTTACTCTGAGCCAACAGCCGCTCTGCAGAAACTAGATCCTAGAAAACAACACAGGTGTTTTGATTTTTATTTTTTGGCACAGGCATAAATACAGACAATAGATTGAATGATGATTGGAGTGGGACTTTCCCGCTTTTAGTTTTACATGAAGGTCCCCAGCTGGACATCTGTGACCTGGCAGGCCGATAAACTTGTCTGTCAAGTGAGCATGGCCCGTTGGGTAAACGTGGCTCTCAGTACTGATGCATCCAAGGTTTGAAACTCTTTACACTAACAGCAGATTCGACAGTTCAGAAAGTGTTGGGACGCTACATTTCCAAAACATTTTGTCCTTCTCGCAAAGGTGACAATACAATAATCCTTATCAACAACAAAAGCCTAGCCTAGATTTTGATTTTATTGTTTGACGGCGTTCCATGGTAAGAGCCCATCTGTCTTTTGTTGCGCGCCTTTCTGAGTGACTCAGGTCTCCTATTCCCCACATATTTGTGTTTCCCTTCCATGGTGACTCCTGCTGCTTTCACATGTGCTGTGTTTACTCAGAGCATGCTAATCCCATCAAGGGTTTTTATGATGAATCACTGCGACATGGAAATGCTGGCTCAGTCATAAGCCTGCACACATTTTGCCTGCATTTATGCAGTTATTAACAAAAAGCAAACAGTCTTCTTGGATTCACATGGATTTGGGCTGCGTGTCTTTAACAGATTCCGCCTGCATGTATTTAGAAAAAAAGTATCATTGAATCACATCTAATATTTTACAAATTTTGTTTTCTTATACTTTTTAGTGTTCTTCAAGTTTTCTGGCTGGAATGTAGACGGCTCTATTTTAAAAAATCTAATCTAAGTCTGTTTGGGGAAAGTTTGCCTCAAACTTTATGTAAAATTAAATTTTCTGCCCTGTAGCTCACCTTCAAGACACTAATTATGCCCCCATCTGTTAAGGACAGGAATTTTCATTTCTTAGGGAGAGAAATAAAACATCTGATCCCTTATTGCTGTATTGAATTTTTTAGATGATAGAAAAAAACATGTCTTTAAAACTTAAAATGGGTTGCAGATTATCAAGATCTCAGTATTCTGGTCACATGAGGTTTAATATCTGTTTTATTGATTGTCTGATGGAGTTTAAGGAATCCACATCTTGTGGCACTGATGTGTAAAATCAGAAATGTTGTCTCAGACTCCATGTTTTAGAACATGGACGCTTCTCCCCACCACCACCACCAGAGGGTGAACTATTCTAACACATTTTTGTCCTTCACACATCCATTAATCTTAGCTAACTCATGACCACATCTTGTGCCCTCTTTAAGCATCAATGGAATATCTGTGTGTACAGGCTCTGGTTGCTTTAAATAACGCTTCATTTTGGGGTCTTGAACGGGATTCTCTGCTTCCTCTTCCAACTGCCTCCTCATCTGCTGCTGGCCGCTTTATATTGATGTTTATTGACCTGGGCCTGTCTTGCCCAGGGGATACAGTCATAAAATCTCCATCTAAAATGCATCTACACATCAATTCTAATTATTAGCATGTTTATAGTATATTTTCATATACATTTTGTACAACTACATACATTTGTGAAGGTTACTTTGTAAAACACTTTGAGTTACATCAGTATAAAAAGTGTTGATTTGAGCACTGAAACAAGTCAAAAATGATTTTATTGGAAAAATGTTCTCTCGATAGGCAAAATAATCTGCCGATGTGATGAGAAAAATGGTCTTACCAAGATGTTTTGTTTTAAAAAAAAAACTCATTAGTAAAACAAATCTCTTTAGATTATTTTGCTTATTGAAGTCTTTCTTGATAAAAATGATCTTTCACGTACTCAAGATTCAGTTTTTGCAGTGAGACGTCCCCATGCTTCTGTGTTGCTGTGTTTTCTCACATTTATGGACATTTTTGTTGAGTTTTACCGCTTTTCATGGTTACAAATCGAAACTATGAGCCTCCTCAGAAAGCTTTTACCTTTGGTGCATTGCTGGTTTACACAATAAAACCTAACAAGTTTCCATTTTCAGCCTTTTAACAATTTTCACACATCTGATCTTTTTTGTAGGTTTCTGATAAGCGTGCAGAGAAACGGACAGAAAGCCTGCAACAGAGCGTTTTTCTTCTCGGCAGAGTACAAATGGGGAAGTCAACCCATTTACTGCCATTCACTGACATTTATTAATTAAAAGGAAAACAAAAACACACAAAAAAGACAAAGAACTGTGTCTGACCTTCACTTGCCCTTGTTGTTTGTAGCTTTTTCTTTTAAGTACTTCAGGATTTTCCACAATTTATAGTGCAATCCCTTCTGTCCGATGAATTCACTATTCAGCAAATTGTTTAACGATCCACCTGACTTGATTGTGGTCATTTTTGCAGATTTCCTCTAACATCACTTTTGCTGTCGCCTTTAAACATTACGTTTTGCTCCCAAAACTTTTTTTCTGTCTTTCTCAGACTATTTGCTTGAATATAGATTTTTTTTTAAATTACAGGCATTGGTAGTCAATTTATTTCACAAGAGTGTATTTCAATAGTCAGCATTGAATAGGCTGCTCTTCAGTCACATTAGTCAGATCTAGGTAAAGACCTACTCTGATAAAAATTGTGTTTTTGGACTTTTAACATGTTGTGACATTTTCTCACGATGGAGGACATGTACAAAGAAAACTAGACTTTAAATTGCATTTGAGTATTTCTTAATTCAACTCAGGAGCAGACAAAAAAAAACAATGTTTGAAAAAGCCTGAAACAGTGATGTAGACGCTACAAGTAACCCATGAATTAAATAGAAAAAATAAAACGGCTTCTCCTTTTGGCATGACTCACATGAATGACTTCTAAAGATGAGCAATTTGCATTTGCATGTTTGTGTGTTTAAATGCAACCATTTATCTTTTAACTAGTTTTGACCTCAGCTTTATTTTCTGGTGATCTTCCCTAAATGTGTCTTTATTTCATTGGAAAGTTTATTTAACTGTGTATAACCTGGAATGGAGGAATTCTAACCCATGTTCAAGGAATGTATTTAAAGGACATCAGCATTTGTTTTACTCTAGCACAAAATTAGGATGCGCATGGCTGCGTATCCACTTGTTTGCTCCTTTTCTGTGAGATGTGTGTAAATGAGGGTGTCCGAGTTGAGACAAAAGCCTGATGAAAGGCACTTCGATCAACTCTGCGTCCCTGCTGGTCACACGGACTCCTCTGAAGCCTTTAGGCTGCTGCAGCCTTTCTATATCATGGCCGGGAAAAAAACAAACGAAGCGCATGCTGGCGAAAAAAAACAAAAATCACGTGGCGATTGACTTGTCAACGCAACAGATCGAAGGCTTCAATTACTGTGTTAATGTGTAAATACGCAGACGTTATTACATTTGTTGATTGTGGGCTCACGCGTGAGGGTCTGTGTGTTTGTGTCAACATGTAGTGTGTTTGTGTACTGAGAGTGAATATTGATGAGAGGCCAGTTTCCCCCGATGGCTGGGTGTGAGTGAGTGACACTGCAACAGAACAATTAGCTGCAGCACAAAACTTTGCAAGTCCTGCAAAAATGCACAGTTTAAGCACAAATATTCCCTTTTTTAATAGATCATTTTCTTTGCATTTATGCCCATTTCTTAGGCACAATTCAAGATTTTTCTCCTCTTTCGCTGACCTTTATTCAATTCAATTCAATTCAATTTTATTTGTATAGCCCAAAATCACAACAACAGTCGTCTCGATGGGCTTTGAAGTAAAACATGAACTCAAAAGGATCACGAATACAAAGAGTCAATACGAAAATACTAAAATAAACTAACAAACTGACTAAGCTATACTGGCATTCACGAGTAAATGCCAAAACATGAAAGCGGATGGGTTTCATTTTTTCATGTTAACAAAGCTTTTGCATAAACGTGTGGTCATGCACCGCTGCCGCAGACCCTCCCCACCATACAGCCTACCAATCGCGAGCTTCTAGGCTTCCATTTGAAGCTTCACTAGTGCGGTAGTGTTGCCCGGCAACCGGAATCAGCACATTTGTCGGAGGTAGTGTGTGGATGGCAGCAGCTGTAATACGGAAGAGGACACGAGAGAGAACAAGAAACAGAGGAGCAGGAGATGGAAAAAGGAGAGCAAAGGTTGACTATTTCAAGGTGAACATGGCATTAAGCTGTAAAGAACTAGTGAGCGGGGACCCCCCACCCCATGTCTGAAGTTCGTTCTTGCAGCAGAGTAGACGGAAGACGAGAAAACCCCTGGTCGTTCTGTTCAGACTGGTTTGATTTTTTTTATTCTTACTCGTGCATGTGTTCCTGCACACTGCTCGGAAAAGCGCTGGATGGAAAAACACGAAGCTTCAGCCATGGTTTTCTCACAGAACTTGGAGCTGGTGCACAGCTTGAAGGGACGGCACAGAGGACACAGACTGACTGACCTGGATCAGAGTTAAAACAGCACTGAAGAAGGGAACCTTTCGTTTATTTTTGGAAGTGGATCCTAATAAGACTGATGCAAGTTGATCTACAGAGGCTCCTCTTTAGCTTAGCTTTCCGGATTGCTGACAGCTGAGACACATCCAGGATTGCAGCGGTTGTAAAGACACAGAGATTCAGTGGTGCAGCTCCAAAGAAATGCAGAACCATTTGGGACTCACAGGCTCAACAAGATGTTCTTTCTGGTTCCACGATGCCTTTTTAACTGCCAATCCTCACTGTTGATTGTCTGATTGAGGATGTGGAAGTTTAAATCCTTTTGCCTGGACTACTGGCATGTGCTGTGTTTACATCCTCACAACAATTTTTACAAAAGGTACGTCAAAAAAGCCAATCTTACTTTTATTTTGCTTTTTGAGTTTTGCTTGCATCTTGTTCTGCATGTGTCACAGATCTCGCTGACATATCAATGTCTTTTCAAACAGACTGAAACAGCAGCCTTATGATGAGGCTGCTGCAAGGGGAACTCATTCTCTAAGAGTCAATACTGATTATAGCTGGTATTTTGTTGGACTGATGTGTTGCTACTGCAGAGAAGTTGAGCAGACTGTCAGATTTTCAGACTGCAAACCTCCAGTGTTTTTGCAACGACCCACTGTAATGTCAAGGGCGTGAAACAAAGGAATACTTTGGTTAGGATGTTTGAATGATTTCTCTGTTTTGTGGAATATATTTTACATTCCAGTTTTTCTGAAATTCTTTTATCTTCATAAACCAAATATAGAGATTTTTCAGCCAACAAATATGATATTGTGAGTCAGTAACTTTCCGTCTGCTTCCGGTGATGCCAAAACAACCAGTGCCATATTGTGACAATTGTCACAAGTGTTAGTATTCTAAGAAAAGTTTTTTTTACCTCAAACGTTAAATTCATTGGGTTGTTGGGTTAGCTTGTCCTTGTAGCATTTACTCATGGTATAGCATTGTCTCATATATAAAGAAAATTAAGAGTAAAACTTTGTTTCTGAGTATTTTTTAATTCAAAACGTGGTGAATCAGTAAGCAGACGCAAAAGGCCGTTTCGAAAGGCTGGTAGTTGCTGTGTGACTACATTTGGCAGGTCACAAGCTCCCTGCTCTGCTCCATTCTGATGCATCCACTTGGAGACTAATAGATCCATGCACTCATTTGTTTTCCTCATCTGAGCTGACGTCTGGCTCAAAATTAGGCTGGATAGCTTCAATTTTGCTCGCCATTTTTGTTTTTTTGCCTTTTTTGATTTTTGCTAAAAACGGCACAATCATAGTTAAAAGACCACTGGAAACACCTTCACAATATATAAAAAGATGATCGAGTGGGATTTTAAAGGCATGCATTTTGCTGGTCTAATGCATTTATTGTGTTGATACCAGTTGCAACACAATCCCATCAGACTTTAGATTTTGCCCTTCTGGGTCATATTTGATCAATCGTGAATTGCGTCTTACATATTTTCAAACAAGAACAAATATACTGTGAAATTTGATGACTAAAACAAATGAGCAGCCCTGCAGTTAAATTTGAATTACAGCAATAATCTAATGTGCAGACATTTCAGGTCAGATTTGAACCAGGGAAAAGCTGCATATCAATTTGGAGAATTTCTATGCATGACTTTTCATTGGATAATTGGGAAAACTATTTTTTTGCCCCACATCAAACTTGTTACATCCAGTATTTACTGAATATTTTTATTAAAAACTTAAAAACATTGGTATAAAAAGACTACACAAGTAAACCCTGGTTTGGTCAATTTCCAGGTGACATTTTCTTTGTATTAAAAAAAACTGCAATCTAGCCTAAGTTTAAAATGTACATCTGATCAGTCTTTGTGTTTTGAATCATTCTAAAAAAAAAAAAAAGTGGATTTATATTATATTGCACTTCTGTCTTTGGGATAAAAAAATATTTGAGTCATTCTGTGACTAACAAGTAGCATTCTCTTTTGATATTTCTAATTCCTTGTGCTTTTGAATGTGCTGAAGGTAGATGAATCACATTTTCTGAAAACACCCATATTATGACCACTCTGTGTATTTGGCTTATCACAACATGAGGTAAAAGTTTGAACACATGAGCATCTGTGGAAATATGCTAGGTTTATATAGCCAGGACTCCCTTGAGAAAGAGATTCTTAATCTCAATTCCTGGGTAAATAAAGGTTAAATAGAAAAAAAATAGAATTTACAGAGTTGTGAGCAGTTTGATGGAAGGAATACTGATATAATAACATGCATGAGCTGTGAATTTTAATCAAGTCCTTTTGGCTTCAAGGGTCTTCAAGGGGGGCCAAGTCGGAGCTTTGTAGGATAAAATATTTTCCATTTTCAAACACAGTGGTGGAAGTGTGATGTTGTGGGCTTAGCCCACCCCTATGTCATTTCTCCTGATGGTTGTAGGTGCCAGTGATCTCCGTGGAGCCATCAGTGTGTGAATGTGTGTGTGCATGGGTGAATGCGATTCTGACAGTAAAACGCATTGGGCCGTCTAAGAAGGTAGTAAATTGGTATACAAGTTTATGCCATTTACCAGATCTAAAGTTACTGGGATTGCGATTAAAAAAGACTGACTGATGACTTTTTCTCTGATTCTTTTGTCTCCTTTAATGTCCCTTCTAGTTCAGGGTGCCTTACATTTGATAAGTTCAAAACTATACCATTCATTGACGGTGCACCCTGTGGTGCGGAAAATGTAAATTTTCTAATAAAATTCTTTTGGATGTGTTTGTTATCTATTTAGTTTCTAATTTTTACTTTTCCCACCACCTTTTCTTAATATATGGCCCACTAATCTCTGAAATTCTTTGTGAGACGTGTATAATTCTCTCCATACATGGTGAACGACTCAAAGTCCCTGATACCACAAAGTTAATGGAAAATGCTGGTCGTTGGGCGTTACTCATCACATTGCTTTTGCTTCAGTGAAAGAGTGTGTCTTGAGACAGATCTGTTAAAGCAAGGTCAGTTTAGGAACTCAAAACAACCTCTCCCAGCTGTTGAACTGGATTTAACCTTCCCTTCTGAATGAGAGCAGTGTGATTGTTGGACAGAGGTCTTGTAAGCACACACACGCACACACACACACACACACACACACACAATACAACTGTACACTTACGATTTTTTTATTTTGTTTACCACCTTTTTCTATTCTTTTCAGACCTAAAACAAGCTTGCATCAAAAACATGCATATCTCCACAGGGCAGCGTGCGTCATCATAAGATGAGTGGACGACTTCATGGGGCAATCAAAACAGGACAATAGGAGTGTCTGCAAAAGAGAGAAAGAGGGCTGGTGTGTGGTTAGTTGTGGGTGGAGAGGTTTAGTGAAGGACAGGAAATAATTTTTTTTTTTTTTTAGCTGCTTTACATTCAGTTTCTTTGCCTTACTTGGTCAACAGACAGCTTGCATGAGCAGAAGCTCTGAGTCCAACATAAACTAGGGCAGGGAGAAGTCTGAAAAAGGCTCAGACACAGCAGCTTTTGCAGCAATGGAAAAAGTCTCTCCGTGGATCAGAAATGGAGAATCTGGGGTGTAATTTGTGGTTGTGGGGCGAGTGAGCACAGACTGTTCTTCTCCTGGAACTTTTAAAAGGGAGTTGCTCCTTTTGGAGGTTTTTAAGTCTTGCCCATAGCCCCATGTGTGTGTGTTTTTTCGGGCATGCCCGATGCCTCTGGTGATGTCAGTGCTGCGTGGAATGTGATGTGGAAGTACTGCATTTCCAGTCGAACTATAAGGTAGGAGTTTTGCATGGATGGCACAGGCCTGCGGTCAAAGTCGGCGGTTGTTGTTCCGACTGACCACAACAGTTTGTGTAGATATTTCTGACATGTGGCTGATCAAATAACGGTCCTGTCTGTAAGCTCGAGGATGATGGTTTCCTTTCTTGCGCCATGGAACTCACCGCAGGAAAGGAGAGGAAAGAAGCTCTGAACTTGGTTAAGGTCTTGACAGTGTTTGTGAATATGACTGTCTCAATGATTATAGAAATTTCAATTTAATTAGACTTCTTTATCGTTGGTTTGCCACAAAAACAGAATATAAATAAATAACTTTTAATTCAATGCAGAAGCTCGTACAGAGTAATCATTATGTAAGAAGGACCTTTTTTTAGTTCTTATTAAATCCATAGTTGGCTCACAACTGTGGTATCATGGGAGTGGTTCGCTTGCTCATTTTATCTCTATGATTTGTTTTGGCATACGTGCTTATAACCTATATTCAGCAGAAATTCTTTGTTTAAATATTAAATCCACTCAACTGAATTAATATTTTTGAGTCTTCATTCTCAATTTTGTTTAATTATCCAAATTTGCAATTGCAAAAACTGTACTTATCAAAAATTGCAGTTCCTCCGAAAAGTTTAACTTAACTCGGCAGATATGTGAAGCAATCCATCCATTTTCTATTGTGTCTTATTTTAGGGTCACAGGGTTGCTGGACTCTACCCAGCTGCTGTGTGGCGAAGGTGGTGTACACTGTCGACAATTTGCTGGTCCATTACAGGGGAACACAGAGACAGACAACCACACATTCTCACATTGAAACAATTGGGAGAATTTAAAATCATCATTTGACCAATCAAACATGTTTTTGGACTGTGGTAGGAAGTCAGAGAAATCCATGCATCCATGGAGAAAACATACAAACGCCATGCTTAAAAAATAAAGCCAGAATTCAAACCAGTGAGTCCTCGCCAGCACCCTTTGTTTTATTTTTTTTTAAAAACCTTTCCTTATCTGCTGCTGATTACCTGGATCAGGTGTGTTGTGCCACTAAGAAACTACACTAGCAGGTTAGTTGGTAAACATGTAAGATACTGGCCCCTGAGGCCCGGAGTTTGACATTTGTGTTACTACAGCAGCTTTTAGCCCCCTGGTTCCCAAAGTTTTTATGATGCTTGCTGCTCTGTTTTGAATTCAAGACAACTGAATGAATGTAATTTTCCACTGACATCAGATATACTTGTTCAAGTTGATATAAGCCAATGTTAAAGTGTTTATTTATTGTCATATAAAAGCAGGTGTTGTGCACCATTTTCACCTCGTAAAAATGCATCACTTCTGATTTTTGTTCATTCTGATACATTTTCATTAGCTATCTGTGTTAAAACAAAGCACTATCTACAAATCTACAGCCTTTTACTTTTTATGGTGAATTATTTATTGGTAATTATTCTATCAAGTTTAGCGTTACATCATAACTGATGGCATCTCCAAAAAGTCTCTATATTCTTTCTATTAAGTTAAAAATTTGACTAAAATGCTGAATCAAGGCCTGCACGGTGGAGCAGTGGTTAGCGCTCTTGTCTCATAGCAAGAAGGCTCCTGGTTTAAGTCCCGGCTGGGGGACCTGAAACAGAACAACTATGGGGGTCCTTTCTGTGTGGAGTTTGCATGTTCTCCCCATGCATGAGTGGGTTTTCTCTGGGGACATCGGCTTCCTCCCACTGTCCAAAAACATGCTTCATAGGTTAATTGGTCACTCCAAATTGTCCAATAGGTGTGAATGTGAATGTGCATGGGTGTGTGATATGTGTGAGCCTGTCCAGGGTGTCCCCTGGACAGGGTCTAGCAGCCCCGTGACCCTGAAAGGGATAAACGGAAGAAGATGAATGAATGCTGAATCAAATAATTTCTTATTTTATAATTTTCTTTTTTTGTCTGAGTCTTCATAAAGTTTGTACAAAGGGTGTGTTGTACAGATGTACAGTGCTGCCCGAAATGTTCATGCCCTTGACAAACATTGGAAGTGTCATAATTTTGTTCATATATAAAAAAGAAAATACCTTAAAAAATGTATTTATCACAAGGATATCTCTTGATACATTATTTTATTACCTCCTGGAAAACGTCACTTCTAATCAAGAAAAAACAATGTATGGGTTGAAAAAAATAACTTTGAAGTCCAAATTTGCCAGGGGTATGAACAAACCGGGGCTTGACTGTATAAGCACTTGAAATATTACTTTTATTCATTGCAGAGTTGCACTTTTTTTAACTTATGTTCATTTTTTTTTTCCATATCAGTTTCTGCCTGAAAATCAAGAGAAAAGGCACTGGAAATATAATTTTGTTCAATGAACAGCATATTGAAGAAAGACTCCATCATGAACTCTGTAGCTGAGACACCAGAGACTCCAGGGTACATTTGATCTGGCTGGTTTGGTCTCTCTCAAAGACTGTGACGACAAGAGCATTATTTATTTAAGTTGTGCTGCTCTTCCTGTATGGATACCAATGTGGCTAAGTGGTTTGGAAAGTCCAACAGAACTGGGATGCTTAACGATTTCTGAAAGGCTTCACTACAGGTAAAGCAACTCTTCCAACATCAAATTTGGGTCTGAACCTGATTGCACTTCATTGGATTTAAAATTATAAATAAAATAACGTAATAATGATGATCTGTCAAGACTTTGGCTTCAGCGCTCGGGCTACATGAACAAGTGAGGAGGGGTTGTTGGTTTTTTTATTTTTATTTTTTGGCTGGGTTGAGGTGGATATCTTGTAATGGAAAAGCGAACTGCCAACACAAGCTCAAAGTAGCACAGTGGTGAGTGTTGGGGAACACAAAAAAAAGAGAAATCCTGACTCTGGAAAAGCTGAGACGTGTCTAGGAGGAAGACTTTGGTCTGAAGTGCAGTTAGTAAAAACAGAAAAGTTCTAGTCATTTTTTAATATTTGCTCCTTGTTAAGTTAAAGGTTTAGCATGTTAGTAGAGTTCTCGTGTTCATAGTCAGATTAGTCATGTTTGTTTGTTAAAGCAACAAATATATGTAAAGATAATACATTTTCCCCTCACCTTGTAGCGGTCTCATTCCCTTCAAGTTGGGGTCCTCTACCAGTGGCCCTGCACACTAACTTAGTTGTTCCTAGAACTGTACTCTTTTATATCATCTCAGATATCTGCTGGAGCTATTCCTTCGATTTGGGGTCACAGCTCCAAGTGTTCCAATTACCAACCACATCATGGTTGTCTTCACCTTTCCTCATTTTTTCCAGTTCTTCTGTCATTCCTTGGGATTGCTAAAATTTCATGTAATCCATTGAACCAGTGAAGATCACAAAAAATTGAAAAAAAAAATGGTTCAGCTCACTGTCTAGTGAATCTAGATCAGTGTTTTTCAACCTTTTTTGAGCCACGGCACACTTTACCCTTGACAAAAATCCCGCGGCACACCAGCATAAAAAAACAAAAAAAAAAGCAGAAACTCATAGTCTGTTTTGATGTGCAGCCCCCCCCCCCCCCCCCCCCCCCCCCGCGGCTGCCGCCGCCGCAATCTGACGCGCATTTTTGTGATAATTGTGCCAGAAAAAGCTGGAAGTTGCAGCTGTTTTTTTTTCTAAAAGATGTAATAAAGGTTACGTTAGGAAATTTACAAACTGTATGTTCGTTGTGGTTTAAGACGTTTAACAAGGACGACTCATTGTATGCCGAGGCGCTGTCACGTGACCTAATGCATCATGGGAGATGAAGTGTGAAACTGCCGCAAAAGGGCAGAAAGACTAGCGTCTCTGAGCTTCATTGTTTTGTTCACTTGTTCCACGGTCTGACACCGGATTCTGTGGAAAGCTACACCGCTAAAGACGAGCTTTAGCTGGTAATTTTGTTAGAACTGAGCGACTTTTTGAGTTACATTGGGACAAGGAAGTTAAGACTTTAAGCACTTCTGATTGGTCAGACTGATGACATGTGATTAAACCTTCATGAATGATTGGTGGAGACAGTTAAAGGGGCAGGACTTCAGGAAACAGGTATAGCTGCAGCTAAATCGCGGTGGTACCGTCATTCTTATCAAAAATGTCTTTAATAGAATCAAAATAACACAAAGAAAAAGTAATTTTCTGATCTTTTATATTCCTAACTACTCAGTGTTTTATCAGGGCCTGTTTGGATGAACACAGAGCTGATATCCTGGAGATGGTAAATGGTTTTAGATCAGTTAATGAGGGCAATTTGCCACGGCACACTTGACCATCTCCCACGGCACACTAGTGTACCGCGGCACACTGGTTGAAAAACACTGATCTAGATGACCCAACTCCCAACGGTAAAGTGCCTAGGATAGCACAAGGGTTAATCTTTTCATGTTTCTGCTCACACTGCATCTATCATTAAGACCTCTTTCTTTGTTGTAAACAGCTGTACTGTGTTTGCTCAGTGCCATTATAATTTTGTCTGTCTGTATCTGGAAGTCTAGTAAGATCTTTGCTTAGTCAATCTGCATCTTCTCACTTGCCTGCATTAGGACCTCCAGCTAACACTTAGCAGAGATGTTCTGTAAACTATGACAATAGCGATGGTGCTCCTTGTATGCCTTGCCAACTGTAGCATGATGTGCTGGAGAGTCTCAGTGTTGTGTTTTGCAAAACCTGCACATGGATTCAAGTCTGGTCTGGTAGATCTTGACCTCTATAGGTCTGCTGCTGCTGTGCTGCCATGATTCCTCTTTGCTGTGTCTTTCAGTCCAACTTTTACAGCCATTGGTAGTATTTTTTTTTTAAATAACTCACTGCTTGTATTTGCCGGTGATACTCTCATGCAGGGGTTTGTCTTTCCATGATGGTTCCTATTCTTCCTTCTCTTCTTCCTTGTGTTCACTAAGCACGTCGTAACTTGGAGCCATCTTCCTGATGTCTTCCTGGATCTTTGTTGTTTCATCTTGGATAGTAGCTCTGGTCCTTACCAGCCCTTGACATCCTTTCTTCTGTTTAGTGTACAGTCTCCAGATTTGGGTTGCAACTCTCCATGGAACTTCCTTGTCTTTATGTCAATGGTCTTTATCTCCTCTTTGGCTCAGGGTATTATGTCAGCTGTGTATCTGATGAATCGCAGTGCATTGGTGTTGATTGTGTTTTTGACATTTGCTACTTTCTTTGTAGCCTCTTCATGGTTCTCATTCATTTTTTTCTATTCCGCTTTGTCCCTTTCGGCGTCACGGGGCTGCCGGAGCCTATCCTGGCCACTTGTCGGCGAATAGCAGGGGATGCCCTGGACAGGTCGCCAGTCTGTCGCTGGGTAGAATGTCCACAATCATACGCCCATTCACTCTCACACTCACACCTATGGACAATTTAGAGTTGCCATTTAACCTATAAAGCATGTTTTTGGATGGTGGGACGAAGCTAGAGATCCCGGAGACAACCCACGTATACACGGGGAGAACATGCAAACTCCACACAGAAAGGTCCCCCATTGATGTTGTGTTTTTCACGGGGGCCTTCTTGCTGTGAGGTAAGAGCGCTAACCACTGCGCCACCGTGCAGGCTCTCATTTGCTCTCTTAAGTCTTTGTAGATGTCCTAACCCAGGGGTCGGCAACCCATGGTTCCGGAGCCACATGTGGCTCTTTTTTGGCAGATTTTTCTTTCTTTCTGTTGTGGCTCCCTGTGACTTTGGAAAATAATGAGTATTTTATAAAAAAAAAGATCAATTTTATTTTAGTTTGTTCATTTTTCATGGCATTTCAAAGCGCGTGCGACGTAAAATACAGCGTCCTTAATGAGCTTGTATTTATCGGGAGAGAACTGCAGAGCTGATAGCAGGAGGACACGTGGGGCGGCTTCAATAAACACTCTTGGTCCGGAGTGGTTTTCTGCTGGGGACATGATGTGCTGCGGGGCAGAGAGCAACTTTCGGATGACAGAGTTTGCGCTCAGTTTTTTTAAACACGCATGTGCAGTGACGTATGTGCAGGGGTGCTCATGACGTCGATCGCGATCGACCAGTCAATCTTCAAGCACATGAGGGTAGATCGCGGGACAGAGAAGATAAAAAATCAAAAAAGTACTTCTTAAAAATCCACCAGCCAATCAAAATCCTCACCGAAAAGTACGGGAATTAATTGACATGCAAAATGGCCAATCGGACATCCTCTGACACATACGTCACTGCAGACGCGTGTTTAAATTCACTAAGCGCAAACTCTGTCATCAGAGAGTTGCTCTCTGCCCCGCAGCACATCATGTCCCCAGCAGAAAACCACTCCTAACAACCAAAGTGTTTATTAAAGCCGCCCCGCATTTCTCCTCCTGCTATCAGCTCTGCAGTTCTCGGCTGATAAATACGAGCCCATCAAGGAAGCTGCGAGGCACGTGCTTCGTACGGAGCCAGTAGCGCCAAATGCCTCATAATATGCCATGCTCCCCGCATTGGACTGTTTACAGCAGAGCATGAATACGATAGTCGCTGCTTTTTGTCTTTGTAAGAAAACGCCTCATCTGTTAATACAAAAGTATCTTTGTGTAATCTTACTGTGTAGTTTTTAATCATCAGTATATTAACAATAATGTTCAAATAAACATGTAACTAATAAACATGACGATGGAAAGACAGAAGTACTTTTTTAAAAAAATCTTTTCTGGCCCGCGATCTACACTCATGTCCTTGAAGATTGACCGGTCGATCGCGATCGACGTAATGACCACCCTTGATATAATATATACATGCATGATAAATATAATGATGCCAAAACGGGTTGTGGCTCTGGGTGCTTTCTTTTCATTAGGGGCGGTCCCAAATGGCTCTTTGAGTAAAAAATGTTGCCGACCCCTGTCCTAACCACATGCTATATAAGCGTCAGTTACTACAAACCACTCAGTTCTGATAATCTTCTTCTTCTTTGTTATTGTCCAAGCACTTTTGTTCAGTCCAAATGACTTTCCAATATCATTGCTAAAGATTCTAGAGGTGGCTTGGAACTGTCTAGCATCTCAAAGTTCATTGTTGATGTGGTGTATATCAGTTCCTTGATCTCAGTGATGGTTGTAGTATTGATTGTTCACATCCTCTAGTAGACTTTAAGAAGGTACTTCAGTTAATGTTGATAGCAGGCTAAGATGCTGATGAAAAATGTAGGTCTTACCTAAGGACCCCTACTGGAACATCATAGTAGTAGGTTTAGGGGCTGTCATCTGGACTTAGTTTTTAAAATTAGAAGAAGTTTCCCCTTTTATCCAAAAGGCTTTGTCAATTGCCAAAAGAATTGACAAAGCCTTTTGGATAAGAGGTGAAACATCTTCTAACTTCCAAGTCCAGATGAGCCCCTAAACCTACTACTATGATGGAATCAACCTGGATGAATGAGAGTCTTCATAAACGCCCCCGGAAGTTTGCCATAAAAGGATTTGAACCTTGGTCCTGGGTAGGGGTGTAGTGATCAATTTTAAAAATGATTCGATTCACATCATAATAAGTGGATATGATTCATAGTCGCTAATAGTTCATGTTGAGCAAAACATCTTTAGCAAAAAATTCAACCAGTGTGACTCAGAGATAAATACCTGGGTACTAAACAGTCCAGGGGATGTTTTCTAGATTCCTTGTATTTTTTGCAAGATAATGAAGTATAAATAAAATGTGTATCAACAAACAAGTAAACAAGAATTAATGTCAAATTAATTCACATTCTAGTTTCATAAAGTTCAGCAAAGTTTTCACATGAAAATATAACAAACAGAACTGTATGGTCCAATGTCTTCTAAATTCGAAGTGTTTCCACACACTGGACTGTAATGATGGCTTAATCATTCTTTGCTGCCATCACGTGTATTGTCTGCTTTTTATTTTTATGTGTATATATATATATATATACACAGCTTTTGTTGTATGTTGTAGCCATAGGTAACAGGCTTGAAAATAAACAACATTTTTCACTGTCTGTTTGCCTCATGTTGCTGCAGGGTTGAGACAAAAGTGGGAGAATGTGTTTTAGAATGCTGCCTCTGCAGCAGCTTCTTCACAGCTCATCCCGACTCACAGCTTTTGAAATGCTAATCATCTGTGCAGGGTTGTTTGTTTACTTTAATGCTGAAGAATGCCACCCTCTCCAGAGAGCATGTTCATGTTCAGGGTGTCTGATTAGAATAAATGCAAATGATGCAAAGACAAACTGCACCTTCAAAAAGTGCATGTTTCTGTGGTGTCTCTCTATATTCTTTCCTTATATTCATAATATTTGCCATTACAGGATACTGAAAATATGCTCTCTCTCCACTTTGCTTGTCATGATCAGTAGACTGTGACTGCTCTAAAAGAAATACAGACCTTCTCTTGTATTTTTTCTGTCATTCCACTTTTGATGACACATTCCTTTTGCAGCTTCGTTAAAGGGCCTGTCCGGAGAATTGTGAGTTTGTGCAGCATTAACTTATGTAATGGTGTGCAAGAGGAGGACTAAGATGGGGTGGGGGGGTTGAAAGAGGAGGGGGAGAATAGAAGAGTGATGAGCTCATGCTGCTGCACTGCAGCTTTTATAGGCACTCTGCACCTTTTGCTCCTTAATTTCATGTTATTATGCATGCACAAAGATGCCGTTTGGCATTATTTACAGTGATGACTTAACTGATTGGTTCACATGGTATGCATATGCTCATGCATGGGTGCGACCAAAGGACCGCCTCAGCCCCACAATTTTTAAACCCAACTTAGACATCAATTTTTTCTGACTTTATGCCTTGCACCCTTTGTGCACTGTGTCCTTTATTTGCATACATGGAAGTCCAACGCCTTGATGCTTGCTGAGATCCAGCTTGCCCATTGGAACTCAGTTTAGTAATTGCTCGCGGTTCACCAATTTTTTTTCAGGCAAAGGCAATGCCTCATTATCCAGTGTGTGTTTTTGATTTCTTTTAGAAGTTAGCACAGTGTATTTTGGTCAGGTGCCTGAGGAAGATGATGACAACACTGCAGTCATGCTGTGACAGGATTTAATATCCAGTGTTGTCTCAGTTAGAACTGTAACTAATGAACATTGAGTATTTAACTGAAGTTTAAAAAGGCCATTGCTTTATCTCCATCAAGCTTATTAAAATAAGAATTCTTAATTTTACATGTATTATTGTTAGAATATTAAGTGAATTTTCTTTTTTGGTGTGCAGGCTCATTATATGAGAAATTAGCACATGCCCCTTCTGGAGAGTCTAATAACTGTGCTGTCAGGGGGGTTGTGACTGGTAAACCGTCATTACATTTTAATTTGTTTGTCCTAACTGGATTAATTGCTTTGAACGGTGCGTACACTGAAGCTGGCGTTTATCTGTGCATGTGAACAACCATTTATCGTTTAAGGGCAGGGACTGAGCTTTCTCATTTCCAAAAACTGTAACTGTTGCCATGACAACTTAAAATCAGACAAATTCAGATGTTACTGAATGAGGCACCGTTCATAAAGGCAGAACCGCCTGAATCATTCAGACTTCTAAAGTCACCCAGATTCAACCCATTAACATTCTCCAGTGGGTAAGTGATGCATGTCTCAGGGAAAAAAAATTCTCTATTATAATTATTTGTTTATATACTAGTAAAATTAGACTAAATGTGCAGTCATTTTTTGTTAGTTGAACACATTGTTGATGAACAGCCATTTGGGCTAAATGGTAATTTCTGACAAGACTTCTTTTCAGTCACTTTTTTTTAAAGAACCTGGACATGTCAGAGCTGTATTGAACTTTTCCTGTGTTTAATGATATCCTACATGTCCCTGGACATGACATTCCAAAAGCAAAAATAAATATATGTTCCCTCAAATTAAAACATTAAATTACAATTTTTTAAGTGAAATTAATATTTAATGGCCATATAAGCCATATTAGGAATATTTTATAGCATTTTAAAATACCAATGCACAAAATGCTTATTTGTGCATTGGTATTTTAAAGATATTAATTTGCTTCCACAAAGTGTTATTAGTTTGCACAAAGGCTGTTTTGCCCACATAAAATGCTAAATATTCATAGTGTGTCCACAAAATACTCATTTGAATGCACAACATACCGTGTTTGCACAGAATGCAGATTTGTACAAATACAATGGTGATTTGTGCACAATAAATGCTAATTAGTCCACACAAAATATAACAAAATAAAATCAAAAGGCTAATGTGACTACACAGAATGCTATTGTGTGCACAAAAAATAGTGTGCACAACAAGCTATATATTAGTATTTTGTGGCCACAACATACTGTATTTTTTCACAAGATGCTAATTTGTGCACACAAAATTTACATTTGTGTTCGCAAAATGCTAATTTTTCTGCATATGAAATTCAAATTAATACAAACTATTTTTATTTTGTGCACATAAAATGCTAAATAGTGGCCACAAAATGCTGCATAGTTTTTTGTGGTCACAAAATACTAATTTATGTTCACAACATATTGTGTTTTTTCACAAAAGCTAATTTGTGGTCACAAAATACAAAATTGTGGCCACAAATTAATAATTTAAGGGAACAGTTTAATATTTGTTTTTTTAAATGTCATGTCCAGGGCTGAAGAAAAAACGACGTGTTTCTTTATTTTTTCCCCTTCAATATCATGTCCTCCTCCCCACTGCTGCTCTGCTTAACATCAGCTTGTTTCCCTTCACCCTTTCAATCTGTGGTGTTTTATATCCGTCTGAGTGCTGGTCACCAGCGCCCTCTGTTGGTGAGAGAGACTTCAGAGTAGAAGACCATAGACACAAAAACGAAAAGAAACCTCCTGCGAGGGCTTGATTGAGGTCCTGTGTTAATGTCCTTCCCGTGGCTGCATTTCTTACAAAGCGAGTCAAGAAGCTGTGAAAGTCGCGTGGCTGTTAATAGCCTGGCGGTAGGTCGATTTGGGCCTCTGCTGTGAGGAAGTCAAGAGCAGAGAGCTGAGAAATTAAACAAAGGGAGATATTCTACATCAAAATAAATGAGCAGACCTGTGAGTCATCAGGGAGTGAATGAAAAATGAGGCTGATGGAGGTGTACGCCTTACTCCAATGAAGCACCTTGAGCTTTATAGCCAAGGTTTACAAAACCATATTGATTCATTCATTATTTTCTCTGTAAGTCTTTTTTTGTGTGGGGAAATTTAGTACATTTATTTTATCTTCTCACTTTTCCATTTCCAATCCTATATGATCGATTTTGTTTAGTAAAAATGATAGTAAATTTTCTTTTACTCAAGTTGGATTCTAAACAAAGCGTGTCAATGGCATCGGCGATCATGTTCTGAGTGTCTGAGGATGTTTGCGACGGAGATTCGGGGGGGAAAAAACGAGACACACAACGGGTGACCTTGCAGAGATACAACACGCTGGCCTCGAGCACGACCCCACTGAACCGCCAACATCAACACACAACAGCTGAGCAAATGACCACAAACTGCGGGAAAGGCGGCTTTGGTCAGATTGAGTAGACAGCTGGTTGTGGGAACAGAAAATGACAAACGACATTTAAAGATTGTAGAAGACACAGCTGAGCGGGGCATTGGGGAAGGCATCTAGAGACCCTCCTCTTTCATTTCCTTTTTTTTTTTTCCTTCTGTGTTTGAGAGGGGAATGTGCTGATTAGTGGAAAGTAAAGCAGTCAGATGGAGGTTCCCACTCTCTCAGGCCTGACAGAACAGGCGTGGGTTTGCAGTCTCCACTGTCACTGCGCGCTTCACCCAAGCCCGGATCTTGTTTAAAGCTATGGGCCAGCTCAGTCACAGATGTGTGCAGGTAGGTGGGCTTTGTTCTGGGTGCAGGAGTTCATGTTCATGCAGATCCTGCAGCGGACATGGCTGCTGTTTGCATTGCTCAGCACTGCAGGTGCCTGACTGGAAAGTGATTGCCAGCAAGTTTTGATCCATATATAGAGTCAAGCTGTCAAACAGGAAAGCTTTTATTTTTCATATGTAAAAGCTTTATTTTTCACTTCCAGGTAATTAATGAGTTATGAGCTTGTTATTACTTTTTTGCTCATTTTAAATCCAAACAAAACAAGTTTTTATCAATCTGTTTCATCTTTGTGGTATAGTATGACTTTAAAAGGTCATGGGTGTCATTTTGGCTTGGAGCAGACTCAGCATTTATCTCACTGAAGTGGCAGCTGTCATGATAATAGAATCTTATCAGGACAGGATTTTTTTACGCAAATACTGTGATTACAGATTTTCTTATCTCTTTTTTCCTTTTTATTCCACTCATATCCAAAAGCACACAAACTGTAGTTTCCTCGTTTTATAGAAAAACAGGAAATCTGTGCAGGAAGATACTTTTTTTTTATTATAATTATTGGATTTTTTTGCCAAAATAAAAAAAAACTTGTCATTTTCTGTTGTATAGCTTTTGGGAAGTTCATTAGAAATGTGCCTCTAAGTTGTGGGCGAGACTGTTGGCCTGGTCGTCTCCCTGTTGCTGAGAGCTCTCTGTTTACACACTCTACTGCTTGCTTACAGCTCCTCACACCCCAACTATAATTACTGGTGCAACATAAATAGTTAGCAATATTGGAGCTATTCACCCGAACAGCTTTGAGACCATACCGCCTCGGACAAGGAAAACAAAGATATGGAGTTTGTGGCCCACCACAAACTATATTTTTGTCTGTTCCTGATTCACAATGAGTTAAATAAAGACATATTCATAAACGTTTAATTTTCGAAATAAAGGTCAGTAAATGTCAAGAAAATGCCACAAGAACATGTTAAAAACACCAAAAACACGATTTTTTTATTGGAGTGGGTCTTTAAATGCGCCTGACTCATCTGGAGTCCCTCTTATCAGGCCTGTTAAAATGAATGGGTCAGTAAAAGCATCTTTAGAACCTATTAGATGCACATAAGCATTAGACTTAAGAACATTCATTGGAGAAGGTGGAGTTGCTCTGTGCTGAATGCATGCAATCTTTTTGCATCCCCTGCAACGCTTCTCTTTCTCTCTGCTCCCCCCCCCTCCCCCAGCACACCCGTCTGTGTCAAGTCACATGTCTTGGTGCTGAGCTGTTTAATGGTACAGCAAATAAAAGGCAGAATTCCCTTCTGGGGCAATCGTGCACTCTGCAGCAGCTTTCATCCACCAGTGTTTTATCTCTCGGCCGTCCGCAGTGCTTTGTCACTGAACCAGAGGAAGCCGTGAGCTGGCTTTTCTGGATACACTGTTTGCTCCCCTGCAGGACTAGAAAGGGTTAAAATTACATCTGAAAGCTGTTTAAACCCAATGAAGCAAGTGCTTCCTTAAAGCACCTGCCTTATGCTGAACAGGTGTTTGTGCGCTTGAACAGGAGGTGCAGCAAGGCATTAGTGTGACCCGCCACACCCGCAAAAGAGCCTCCGATGGAACCAAAGGAGGCACGGAATGAACTGCAAGTGCTCAGGCTTTAAACACCATGCACAGATGATGCCAGTAAAAGGATTACATGGAGTTATCAGTGCTGCTTTAAGCAGGTAAATCTCACCCTCTGAAAGCGCTCCTCTTCAGCTGGCGCCGTTGTTTTATTGCTGTGCTGTTGACGCAAAGTTTAAGCCATGTCGCTGACCTTATTTACCGCACAGATTTGCTGGAGAGCTAAGATGATGAGGTGCCTGGAAAGCCAGCGGTGGCACACTGCTACACATGCTCTCACCTGGTCTGCATGTTCCAATCCATCTTTTATTATAATAAGGAATTAAAAAGGCCACCTCTTTATGGCAAAAACAGAAAAAATGTAAGACATTAAAGATATTCTATAACTCTGGAGCTTGTCACCCTTTAAATAAGAAGATCAATACCACTTTCATGTCAAGTAAAGGCTACAGCCCACTTTTAGCTTACTTCATATAACAAAATTTCTTTTTACCTTCCTGATCAAGGATGTAGCCCACCTTTATACTCCACTCGTAGTCTAACCAATGAGAAAAGTGAGGCTGACCTTTAGCTGCATCGTTATTCACTTCGTTTTTATTGGACAGAATTACATTTAGCTAACAGCTACCAGCGTAATAATCAGCAGCTTTACTGCTCAAATAATTTGCAGTTACGTTGACCCCGACCATTTACCCCTCCGGCGCCAATCCATAGAGAGCGTGTTAAAATGCCAAAATATTGCCGTGTTGACAAAAAGTGTCAAAGATAAAAATAAATAAAAAATAGCCTCTCTAGTTTTACGTTTTTGTTGGAAAAACTAACATTTCTATAAAAAAAAAAAAAAAAAAAAAAGACAATTTCAAACCAAAAAGCATATAATGTTAGATCTACTTAATTATTCATAACTATGGAGCTACAAAGATTACAAACACAGCTGTGTGGCTCCAGTGTCGACCGTTATATCTGCTACCTTATCTATGATGTGATAATTTCCTGCAGCATGTATGCAGTTTGACAGGCATGAAGCAATGATTTATTTTTCATTTTTGTCTGTGTTTAACTTTTATTTTATCAAGCTCGGCCAAACAGGAACTAGGTCTGCAGATCTTTTGGATTTCAAATTAAAGTACCAAAAAGGAAACAAACTCCGGAGAAAAAAGCAAAGCTCTGCAGTTTCTCTCTGTTTACTTCATGTCAGTTAAAGATTAACGTGTGGGTGTGAGAATTACTCTCCACAGATTCCTCCTTTTGCTGATTATTGACCCCTGAGGGTGTAAGGAAACTCACTCGATTAGATCAAGAAAATGAATCGGCTCTAAGAGCTTAGAAACCAGCCTGACGTCAGTCTTGGTTGCACCCACACCTCTGGAAATACTCAGAGAGATAAAGATTGTGGGGGAATGTCGTAAAAGCCTGTTCATTTAGTTGTCTTTCATAGTCGCGGTTTTCGAAAAATAAAATCAAATACTCTTTTACACATTTCAGTGATGAATTCCGTCTCATGGTCCTGCAAACGTAGAATTGGCTCCGGCTTGGTTATCTGTCAGAACGAAGACAGAAGACTTCTAATAAGTAATTGGGGGCTGTAGATCAATAGGCTTGCAGCCTGTAAAGACCTGAGCTGTGCTCTGAGTCAATAAAACGGTAATCTTCATTGAGAGCACATTAAACATCCTAGAATGAAGGAAAAGGACCTTCTTTTTTATTTGTCTGTTTTACATTAATATAACTCAGTTTCTGTCTTACATGTTTCTGAGGGTCTTGGGATTTTTTATTGGCTTCCCATGTGCTAGAGAAACAACAGGAATTGGTTTGATTACCGGTATGTGGGGGAAAAAATTGTTCTCTGGTAGAAATGGTGCTTCTTAAGTGAAGGATCCAATAGAACGCTCCTCTGGCCTTGGGTTCACTGAACCTTTCCGTTTTTGTAAATCTGTGTGAGGCCAGGCACTGTATTCTGTACCAGTCCTAGCCTGTCTGAATGAACTTCATGTTGATGTTCATTCTTCATGATCTGCTGACTTGCAGCCTTGCTGATCGCGTGAAGAGGAGGTATGAATGGAACTTGCACACTCAGGATATCTTCTTCCACTGGAATATGTCAACGTGAATCAATTTTCAGCACTCTTGTGACCCGAACAAAAGATTTCTTTTTTTTTTTCTGAACGGAAAACAAATCCGGGATGACTGCTCTATCTCTGTGCTTTTGTTCTGTGAGTGATTGTTTCCTGCAGTTGACTGGAAAAAAATCTGACCATTTGAAGATTTAGGGTAGTTCCTAAATGTGTCGACCTTGCATAAATTTCCTTTTAAAGTCATGAGCAATAGAGGAGAAAAAAAAATACAGTGTGTGCTTTCAAACTTTAACGTCTTCATTTGACTTCATAGAGCTAATAAATGTTTTCTTATGCTTTGGCACAGCTGCAGATTGTAACCTTACCTGGAAGTTATCATGTTTATTTAATCTGACTTAATCTGTGATGAAGATGTTCGGAAGTGGAAAGGTTTCAAAAGAGAAAAAAAACACAAGTCAGTTAAGCAAGTTATAACTCTCAAATCTTGAAAGTTTGACTAAAAAAAAGTTTGACTATTTTCAGGTGTATTTAGTTTTGGCTGTCAGTACAATGAACAGACCTACAGGACTCAAAGTACGTTTATTTCTGTGGTATGTCTTGAATTTCCTAGCTGGACTCGGCTGTATTATTGCTGCTGCAAGTCCAGATTCTCACTGCAGCCTTTCAAAATCCCCACATGTCCACCCAGCCCTGCATTATTTGGCAGGTTCTGCAAGGATAATATTATGTTTGCTGTACGAGTCCCACCCTGTCAGCATAATGAAGACCATTAAAATGAAATGCGTGACTCTTTCACGTCTATGTGCTCTGAATTCAGAAAAGAAAACTTGTGAAATAAATTCCTTCTGTCACTCCGGATCAGGACTCGGGCTTACAAGCCCCAACAGGTGAATAAAAAAATTGTGTTTTTGCAGTCTGACATGTCGGCGTATGTCACGGTCATCCCTGCAGGGCAATTCTTTATAGTTGCTTCTCTCCGGAATGAAAGTCTGGACAGGTGAGATGGAGCCGATATGAGGAAGGCTTGCTTTTGTACATGCTGCCAACGCAAACAACAACTTCTGCCAGTGTTGATGTTGGAGATGGGCGGTGCTCTTCGGCAGTCGTCATGGCTCACTAGAAACAGGGTTTGTGCTTTGAGCTCTAGATAGCAAGGAAGCACAGTTGCTAGGGTAGAGTTCACTGCAGAAAGGCAGACTAAGGGGAAAGATTGCTGAAGTTTGTGTGTGGAGGAAAGGTAAGCACTTTGGTTATCAGTAGATCACATGTCCTTTCACTTCATTAGTCTCCCTTTAACATAAACATCAACACACGATAGAAAGGAGGTTGATTATTCCAACTCCAAAACACTATTAGCATTCATGTGTTTGTTGACCAGAAATGCAGAAATACCTTAATCTGGATATCTTGATCTCAAAACAGGTTCAGGATCATCAGGCATATTATATCTGCTGCTGATGAGGATGAATAGTTTCTGATTGTTACAGCCCTAATTTTACTGGAAGGCTTCAAGTCAATTTCACCGCTTCATTCTTCTTGGTTATAGAGCAAAGGACCACACACAAATGCATAAATAAATATTCCAGGAACATTCATAGTTTTAAATTTTCCTCTTGGAATCCAAAAAGGACAATTATTTCATACAAGTCTGGCATACATAGAAAAGTTTTAAAGAAAATAGAAAAGCTCCATAGAATGATGGAAATCCAGAGAAAATACATTAACACTAGGGCTGCACGATATGTGGAAAACTTGCAATATGCGATATTTGTGATCAATTTTGCAATGACGATATGACTTGCAATACCTGAACAAATAGCAAAACAGCTAATACATCATTTCCACTTCACTGGAACAGTTTATGTAAATGATAGTCAACTTAAACCAAATAACCCTTGTTTACATAGGAGGCGGGTATCTAACATTAAGGGCTCCATCTGATTGGTCAAATGCGTAAAGGTCTCTATTTGATCTGTTAAATACTTCAATGCCATTATATTGCTTTAGTATGTGTGTACAAATTTAATGTAACCATTGATTTCAGTTTATGTCATACAGGCTAAAATATTGCCATGACGATAAATTAGCAATTTAGTGCAGGCCTGTTTAAAACTGTTGAAGAAATTCATTATTTGTTCTTCTAGGACAGTCGAACCTCAGCACACTGTTATCTTACAAGTACTATTATTGGTGTGCATTACTAAAATCAAATAAAAAATACCATAAAGGCTAAAATGAACTATTTTCAGCTTAAATAAAAATCCATTGGACAGCTATGACAATGTTGTCAATTTTTATTTGCAGGCCAGGATGTCAAAAAAATACAAAAGTTTAAGAAAACACACCAACGCAACTGATTTTGAAAGCAAACTCACTGTAAATACATTACGTTAAGTAAACATATAAAGAAGAGAAATGTTATATTTACATGTAGGATCCCTTTTTTAATTCATAGATACTGGAATACTATGGTTAAATTGTATTTTGTGTTAGTCTTCTGCTCTTTTGGCTAAGGCCAGGGTGGACTGGCACACACAATACAGGTGTGTAGCAAGGGGGTCAAGATTTCATTCAAAATTACTGCTTTTGTTATTTTTGCTTCAAGAAGCTTGAATTGATGATTTCTTGATCTTTGTCCGCAATGATGCTAGTATTGACTGAAATTTTACGGGGCATATCTTTTTGTTTGGAGTTCTGCCCCTGATCAGTTGTGATTTCTAGAAATGTGTTTCTGAACATTGAGTCTATTTGTTATACCTGCATTTAAGATGAGATAAGATAAGATGAAACTGATTTTTTTTTTCAAATAGGAAATCAAATTCTCAAGAATTTCTTACCACATTGGCAGAATTTTCTCTTATTGGAAGAAAATCTGCTAATGGGGTAAGGTTTTTTTTCACACTTTTTTTTTTTACTGTTTTTGCAGTGTGAAAAATCTTTTTATATAGTTTTGGTTAAAAACTGCAAGATGATTTTCAAAAAGCTAAACCCCGAAAGCAAACCAAAATAGAATATTTCTTGTTTGAATGGCATGTTTTGAGCCTGGTGCAAGAAGAAAATATTTTAGCATAAAAATTAAGGATTGAATCTCTGCAAAAATAAATAGTAATTTCAGAAATGCTTTGTTTTTTATTTATCTAAATAATCTGTAGGATTTAGGACTTGTGGCTCTGTCGCTGTGCCATATTTATCAGTGAACAGTTCTGTTTACATTGCAGGACCTTTGTGAGTCACATGATGCAGGTGTGATTCTGCTGCTGCCACAAATAGAATAGCCCCTCCCACCCCTCACTATGTCTCTCGTCCAGAAGAGACTGTTCCCCTTCATCTTGGCTCTGACTACCTTAAACCGTCCTTCCCTCACTTGCAGTCATTAAAATAAAACATCTGACCACATGACCTTACTGCCTAAAATGGACCCCTCTCAACCCTAAGTACACACAGATGGATGTAGTCTCATTTCTACCCATTGGGTGGCGCTGCCATGGTCCACTGTCTTGTCCTTCAGTGTGCACAGCGACTCATGGTAATCATGTCCACTATCACCTCAGCCTCTTTTACGTTCTGCTCTGAACTCCAACCTCTGCAGAAACTTCTAGTGTGTTTTTGCTGAAAGGTGCACGCCGTCATTCAGAAGTGCTTCACACTGCTGCATCATAAGGAGCAGATAACCAGATGAAATCAGCAAATCGTTCAGCAGCTCCGCTTTCGCATTAATGAGTGTTCTTTGTCTCCTTCCTCGCAGCCTCGTCTTCCTCGCAGTGTTTACCAGAGCGTGTCCCCTCACATGGTGCTATTTTTAGAACTGTGCTGTACTATGTTTCAGTGTGGGGTGGGGCTTCTTTGAAGAGCCTCAGAAGTATGATAGCGTGTAGTGGGCTGCACTGGAAGGACAATCATGCAACACTAAACCCTCTGTTTTCAACCATGCCTGCAGTGAGCGTGTAAACCAAACATGAAGCAATCCATACTCGTAGATATTTTTGACTTAGGTTTGCAAATGTGTGGCTAAGTGGCACAGAGCGTGTCTGTTTGGTTTCCACTGAAAGGGTGCCATTTAATTCCAGCAGTTTCTCTGCCAGCCTTTAGAAGGATGGCAGAAAAGATGATCACTGCATTCATGTTTCTGTCCACGCCTAAGCTGCAAACGCCTCTGAAATGTGAGCAGCAACCAGAGGACAGACCATAATGTAAGAAAATGTTTAAGCATCTCAAAAGATTTCAGAACAAGACCAAAATTCCCTCTTACCGGTAGTATTTTTTATCCTAAGCCACTTCAGTATTAGTTTGTTTCACTAGATAGATCTGAGAGAAGTCCTTCCCTCAATTTTTTAAAGAATCTAAGTCACTTTAAGTCTTTAATTGGATCAGTATAGTTACAACTTCAAAAATAAACTGAATATAACCCAAGAATCATAATAACAGAGATAGTTTTCAAATTTTTAAGGCATGAAAATGAACATCTTCTGGAGATAAACACAAAACTATGATGTTGGTTTATCAATTATTACTTTAGTGGTAGATTGTTAAATTGGAATTTCATTTCCTTTATTTATTTTTTTAGGATTAAATAAAGAGGCTGATTTAAGAGCACATATTTATTACCACCGATTTGGATTCAAGCATGAAGTTAATTCATATTCAGAATTCATTTGATGGTCATTTATTACCAGAGCTATTATAAGTTACTACTTCAGGAGACAATAATATCTTAAATTCCCACTCCGATCATCTTTTGATCTATTTTCGTAGCGTTCCTAGTGGTCTTTTAATTGGGATTTTGCTATTTTTAACCAAAATAAAAATTTTAAAAACTACAGTTTTTTGAGACCTAGGTTTTGTAATGCAGCAGTAAATTTGTCTAAATTTGTCCTGTGACAGTTAAAATGAAGCAACCCCACCACCTTTCCCATCACCCATAACTGAGAGCTCTCTGATTACACTCTCTCCCGCTAGCTCACAGCCCCTCACAACCCCAGCCTAACATTACCTGGTGCAACAAAAATGGTGAGCAATATCGGAGCTATCTAGCTGTACAGTTTTGAGCCAGATACCAGCTCAGACGAGGAAAATGAAGCCATATATGGATCTAGTCGTCTGTAAGTGGACAATTTGAACATAGAAGTACTCAGAAATGCAATTTTTAGCTTTTTGTTTTTTTATTTTCTTCATATACAGTATATGACTTCCATCATGAGAAAATGCTAAAAGAACATGTTCAAAACATCAAAAACACCATTTTCATCAGAGTGGGTATTTAAAAAACAAGTTAAAAATCCAATCATTTCAAAATTTTAGATTCAATTTCCAGACAGTCTTCAAAGTTCAGAGCTCTTTAACATTCAGAGTAAACCTAACATCAAAACCCTCAGAAAGATGGTACCTGTTGAGTACTGTCCTTGGATTTGACTCCTTCACAAGAAGTGAATGTACCTGCAGAAAGCAAAACTTTGTGAAAACTGTTATTTAAGGAGGCTAAAAGGGTTTTCAGTTCTTTTCAATTTTTTTCTTTCAATGTTTTAAATTTTAGATTCGTATTATATTCTGCAGTTCAGCCTTGAACTTCAATGCATCTGGACGATCTGTTTCTATCTGGACTGGAATCGCTTACTACTATTTGTGATGCAGAAACTTGTGGAGTGAAAACAAAAAAAAAAAAAAAAAGGGTCCTTTCAATCATCTCTTAATGATCTTTGATCATTCGGATGCCACAGTCGACACATCTGGTCCAGCTTTGCTGTCAGGATGTGATGAACGGATGCTTTCATTACTCCTGCTTTATTTATACATTTGCAATCAGATCAGAAATTCTTTGTTCCGGAGAATTTATAGGCAAATGTGTGTGTGTGTTCTTTCTTTTATTTTTTTCTTCTTTTGCACAAAGTTGTCTATGTTCACTAAACTCTCCCAGGCCAATACAGCTCATTTAGTATGCTTTTGTATCAAACTATGACGTCAGCCTGGTCTAATTGTTTCCAGACCAGGCCGTTTTCATTTTATTTTCCATTTCTTAACGCAGTCACACAGCATCCAGCCAAAAGCAGATAATGAGAAACGACATGATGTCATATGGACAGAAAACACTGCGCCAAAGTCTTTGACCAACTTTCCAGGAAGCCTTCACTTTCCCCTGTGACTTCCTCTGCTTGCCTTTTCCCAGCCCCATCTCTTTGGTTTCATTCTCCCTTATTTTCAGGTGGCACACCTTCAGGAGTTCACCAGATGGCGGAGCCTCTGTCTGTCCTAGAGATTCCTTCTTTGGCCTTACTTTTTCCACATGTGTAATGTGCGATCGAAAGCAAGAATGATGAGGAGCAGAAGGGATTGCACTTAAACTGAAAGGGTGGTAATGGAGGAGGGAGCTGAAATGCAGCGAAACCATATGTACGCAGTTGAATAAATGATGTTTTATGAGCAGAGTGGGCCTCTGCTTGGAATTCTGGATGACATCATGCCAGAGTGTAGCGTTGTGCAGCCAGAGATGAAGTGGACCTTCACCAGGCCCGACACCCAAACTCAGTGGTAACTTTAGAAAAGGAAAAGGGAAAAAAAGTTGCACAGAGTTGTTATTTTAACCCCAGATCGTTTTTTTTTTATAAAATTACTACTTTTGGGTCATTTCTTTCATGAAATTTGTGACTTATATTATGGTTTTTAGATCTACTTTTGCAAACAAACTTACATAAGTTGCTCCCCTTCTACTAATGTTTTCTTTTATTTCTATTAGCAGGACAAGGTTGTGTGACAGGTGACATAAGTAAGCTGAGTCGAGCGGCTACACCTCTGCGAGCTTCAGCAGCTGCAGCCACTGGCGTGCTGAGCCAAGGTCTCAGTCTGAAATAGATCACTTGGCCAGTTCCTGTCCAGTCTGACTAACATTTTATATGAGGCACACTTTTTCCCCCCCCCCACAGTTTTTGTCTTTTGTTTTGTCTCTCCTTCTGCATCCCTGATTTAAAGCCTCGGATCAAAAGAGGCGAGAGTAGGTGCTCATTTCATGATTTCAAGCCTGTAATTAGAAGATTTTTTTTTTTTCTCAACAACCTTTTGAGTGCATTTAGATGATTGGTGTCCCTGTAAAGCTGCACCATGTGGGAGCCATTCTCCTCTGTTTCCTGTGTCGGTTGTCATTAGAGGGAATATACTTTGGACTTGGGGGTAGTTTACCCCAACCCCCTTTCCTCAGAGGGGAGATTAGTCTCAGGCATGTGAAGTCCAAAGACGGGGTGCTGTCAGTGCGGAGTCTGCTGTTAGTTTGCAGCTGGGCAAAAGGCCTTGAGAGCATTGTATGCTATGTAAGGTTATCCATGAAAATCATAAATGCTGAGCTGAATTCAGAAGACAAATAGAACTTTTTTATAATAGTGATTTGATTCACGACCCTATTTTACCCTCACCTACTGAAATCCTCTATAAATAGCACCTTTTATGTGTTATTATGCCTAAATACGTCTCTGCCAATGACTTCTATCCCATTCTATTCGGCCTAACTATTTTCCCCGTTTTCATCTGTGTTTTTCTCAGAAAAAAAAAAAAATTGCCCAAATTTGCTTTTCTTTCAACTAAGCATAAAGCTACCAGGGTTTTGCACCCCGCCCCCTTCCTCACAGCTCAGGGCCGGGCAAAAACCCACACTCCCCGTGTCTGACAACCTCCACCCCCTGAACCTCCTACCAACCCGGCGTTTCGACAACACAGCCAAGGAGAAACAAAAAAGAAAGAGCTCAGCTTTGTCAGAGGTTGCAGGCTGCCACTGAGCACCAAGCTGACATCTGTAGGAGTCTCCTTTTCAGAAGAAAAAAATGGAAGCCTGTCTCAGCTAAAAGCAGAGGGCGGTTTGAACATGTGTGTCTCTCAGCGAAGTCTTTGGGGCAGAAATGGGGACCGGTGAGGAGACATGCTAATGTTTGGAATACGCGAGTGTTGGCCAGCATGTGGTGTTTGCAGTGTAACTCGGAGAAGACCCAGTCGCTGCTGGAGTTGGAGCTGAATGGCTGGTAAGAATAATAAATGGTGGTGAATTGGGCATGCGTGTTTGATGAACAGAAGGATGCTCACGTTATTTCAGAGAATCTAGTTAGAAAAGAAGTAAAATACAACACTCAATCGCCTCAATTTTGATGCTCTTACAATTGAAAATAGATCATGTCGGTCCTCTGAGTCACTATGTGTGTATATGTGTGTGTGTGTATGCTGTCACTGTGTGTTTAGTCTTACTGTAAAGAATCCATCCCTGAGCTGGATTGCATTGCATTCCTGTGGTGAACCCCTCTACCCCATTCCCTTAAAAACTAAACAGACTTTTCCCTCATAGCTGTATGTTCCCGGGCTGTCGCAGATCGTGGTGAGGATAGCACAATCATTCATCAGTGATGGATATTAACGTTCGCTCAGATGTTGTCAGATCCTGATGAAAGGGAGGAGCAGCGAGGCTTTGATCAGACAGAATGAGGCCTTGCAGTTAGCGAAGAAAAAAATGCACTGATTTCTGCATCAGACCTCTCTTCACACTCACTCTTCACTGAATTAAAGCCTACTGCACCTGTGCTCAAACGGCTGTTATTCATGTTGCTTATTTGAAATTTGATTGTTAATTGCTATGGGTCATCATGCTCTCTTATTAAAGACCCACTCCAATAAAAATGGTATATTTAACATGTTCTTGTAGTATTTTTCTCATGATGGAGGACATATATATAAAGAAAATTAAGCTTCAAAATGCATTTGTGAGTATTTCTCTATTCAAGTCGTTGTGAATCAGTAGCAGATGAAAGAATGCTGTTTGAAAAAGCTTGTAGGTGTGGCGTAGAAGCTACAATGGCAGGCCTCCTGCTCCCTGCTCCCCTCCATTCCGTTCACCTGTAGACAACTAGATCCATGTACTCCTTCATTATCGTTGTCCAAGGTGGCATCTGTCTCAAAACTGTACGGCTGGATTGCTCAATATTGCTCACCGTTTTTGTTGCAAGGTCCAAAGCACTTTACAGTATGTTCACAATTATGGCGGCTCCGCAGCTGAACACTGGCGCCAATCTATAACCATCAGGAGCAATGTGGGGTTCAGTGGTCCTGCGTAAGGACACTTTCTGATCTATTAGAACAGTTTCCCTGACCTTTTTGCATAATTTGACCATCCATAATGACCCAGAATACAACTTCCAGACTCCTGTTTCGTTTTATGACTACGTTGGGCTTCAAATTGTTTAAACTGGGTAAATTATTGATTGTCAGTTTTGCATCCGAATATGAAGAGCTGCATGATTTTGTTAAATAGCAGGATGCAAACAACAACAGGGGCTTCCTGCTATCAAAAGGTCCACAATTCAGTCTCAATGGACACAAAGTGACTTGTTTATTTAGTTATTTTGGTCTGAGTTGGTGAGTAGTTAGTGTAAGAGGTTAATTTTTGAAGGCTGATGTCAGAGTAGATTTGCTTGTGTAAACTTCTTGTCAATTAAGGGTCCCCGTGGGGTAATTTAGCAAATGCGGATTTGTCTGTTTACAGCTGAGGGACCCAAAGACAGAGACAGTAATGTAATAAGTCACGCCTATATCTGTTACAGCAGTTTTTCTTCTTTTATATTCTGGTCATTCCTATTATTTTGATTACAAATGAAGTATCAAAAAGGAAAGTTACACGCATGTGTATATATATATATATATATATATATATATATATTAAAAATTAAAAAAATGCCCCTCTCACCATCTGTATCTGTTGTAGCCACTCCTCCAGCTTGGGGGTTACTGCCCCGAGTGCACGGGCACTTTGCTGCAGCAAACCATGGGCATATATATATATATATTTGATATGTGCAATCTTTAAATGAATGCTTTTCATTATGTCCCTAAAATGTTCATGCCACTCATTTTCTAGCTTTATAGTATTTTTAAAATCTGACTCAGCTCTCATTGTGGACTTCAAGGCCAGCTGCATCTCTTGGATGTAAACCCCAGGTTTAAAGAATTTGATATGGACTGCCAAGGCTGACCTCCTGTTTCCAAAACAGTAGTCTACAAGCAAATGTTTGACATCAAGCCAGACAGATTTCTTTTTTCCTGCAGTGTGTGGTCACTGCCGACTGTCACTCAGGAGCCCTCTGTAGATGAGCGGTTGCTGAGCATTTGGTTTTTGATGGCATTCGATAGCAAATGATGGTTTATGATCAACCAAAGTATGCATAAATCCCTCAAACACAACTTGAGCCATGAGTTATAAAGTGTTTCTGACTTTATGTATTCTGCTCTAAACTCTCAGGAGTGGTGTTGTCAGTCTGCCTTTTCCCTTTGCAGCTGTGTTGTACTCCCATCATGCTCCTCGCTGTCTTTTTAGAGCGGTTTAAAAAAATCATTCCTTATTACCGATTCTGGCATCAGAAGTGTTTGGTGTTTGCCAGCGGGTTGGGGTTTTGAAGACTGGACTTCGGTCGGGTGTAATTTTGTTGTCTCTGGAGCGTCTGCATGCAGAACCAATTCCTTTTTACGTCTGTAAGACCCAGCCAGTGCGTCTGTATTTATGAGTTCTCTGAGTTGCTTTGAAAACAGAGAAAACATCTGTTTCTGTGGCGCTTGGAGCACATGCTGTCACTGCATGTGGGAGGGTGGCACAGAGGGGCTCTTTTCCTTCCATACTGTACAGTTTGGTCTTTTGAGAAACAAGTTCATCAGAGCTAGCGTTCGTCTCTTTACGTATCTCCACAGTAAAAAAGATGTAGAATTTGTATATATTTGAAAACTGCAAAGGGAAATAAGAGGAGACTTTCTGCAGAAGAGGGTTTTCAATGGGGGTAACTATTAGCTGAAAGGAAATCACTGAGCATCCACTTGACTGTTTTCATCTTCACTCACTGAAATAAGCAGATCCATCCATGTTTATACAAATGCCCTTAAAAAGAGCACACTTTTTATTTACATAAGGAGCAATCATAGCAGTGTGGTATTTATTCAGGTCATACAATTCACAGCTTAGATTGTAGATGTCTTTGCCTTATATTGGTTCCTCTCTGCAGATTTCTCAGTCTGCTCTTCATTAGCCTTTCCCTATTCCCAGAACTCCGGTAGATGTGACTCCTCTTTTCCGGGATGGGGGAATGTCTCTCCCTCAGGTCCGACGGATGGAATGGGTTGGGGCCGGTTCATGGGGCCTGTTTGCTCAGACTGTGTTTGAGAGGGAAGAAAGGATTGTTTACAATTCTTCTCCAAACACACACATCCATCCAGCAGCTGAAAGTCATTGCCAGGCATGCTGACATGCTTATCCGATGCTCCCATCGTGGGGGTAACAAGGGCCTCCTGTCCGATTGAAAAGCCAAAAGGAGGGACCGTGGCTGCTAACATTTTTAGATCGTATTTCAAAGGCTGTGGTGTTGTAACCAGGAGGTGGGCCAGAGGTGACATCACTGCTTCTCTTTCACCTCTCAACAGTTGCTCCCTCAATTTGTACTGCAGAAATAGCATCTTTTTAGAAAATTATGGGTTATGCATTTATTTCTTTTTGGTTTCTTTTCCTTTAAAGCTTAAAGACCCATGCCGATGGAATTGGTGTTTTTAACATGTTGTTGTCGCATTTTTTTCATGATAGACATGTAAAGAATGTAAGAGGCGTTACTAAGTACTTCTTTATTCAAATTGTGATTGATCAGGAGCTGAAAAATTCCCCACCGTTTGAAATAGTTCTTAGTTGTGACACAGCAACTGAAATTTGCGAGCCAAAGTCTCTCTGCTCCGTTCCATTCTGATGCATCCACTTGTAGTGGTTTTAGTCTAGAAAACAAATGTTTTTGCTGCAGCAAAAATGTTCATCACCCTATTGTCTCTTTTTTTAATCATTATTTTTGCAAAAAAACTCTATTTCATCTTTAACATAACATTTCATCCTCAGCAGCTGCAAACATGAGGTCACGAACCTCTTAATAAAATTAACCTCTTAGGTCTTTCTCTTAATATCATAAGATATGCGCTAAAATTAGTCAATTAGTTACTATCTGATGTCAATTAAACCAACTCAAAAATAACAACAACAAAATTGTGGAATAAAAATGTAATTCTTTTGGACACACAAGATATTGACACAGATTTTTACCGTAATTTGAAAGCCCAAGAAGACTAAAAAACACCCATACAAAAGTTGTTGCCACAAGTTTTCATGTTAATGTTTATCACTTCAATATTTCCCTTAAGTCGCTTTGGCTTTGTTTTGACATAAATATTGATGCGTCGAGACAGATCCTGTTTGTCATTCCTTTATGTAATTTGGAGATTTACTTTTTTTCTTTCAAACAAGGAAAATGGATTATTACCTGGATTCTGGTGCTTTGACAGCTGGCAAGGTGTGACTTAACTCCAGGGATGGCAGCTTTACAGATTGTTGGGGAGATTTGTCCCAGAGGCGATTATACCGTTAGAAGGGATTATCAATGCTGGGTCCATGTTGTTCCAACAGTATAAAAGCTTTTTCGTTATTTGCTGTGCAGTTATTCACACCTAAAGTGTACTGAGGGGGTCGGCAGACACTTATCGTCCTCTTTTTCACATTTCTCAGATGGATTATTTTCACCTTAACACACTGAAAGTGGGTATGTATTTAGTGGATGATAACACCCTTGTTACTGCTGAGACATGATATGATTTCAGTGAGCATAGAAACATTATTGTATGTGCTTGAAGTGAAGGGTTAGTTTTCTTTTATTCAATTGTTTTATATTGGTGACATCAGTGCTGTTGACTGCTACCTTTACTGGGTGGTTCTCATTTTTACAATATATGTAAAAGAAAAAAGACATTTTTTGTTGTTGTTTTGTGTTTCACTTCCATCATTCCATTAGATTTTATCTTTAACTATCGATCATAATAGTGTTCAGAAAACTGTAGAATCATTTATTGTTTTTCCCGTCCCGTCACAAACTAACCAACCTCCGGTTTGCACATAGATATGACTTTAAATAAGTCGAGTGTCCCAACACAACATATCAAAAGGTACCCTGTAAGTTCTGTATGCTGTGTAAGAATGTGAGAGAATGTGCGGATAAAGTGAGGGGAGAGAGAGACGTAATTCACACTTTGTAGAGATAACACATCAAAAACCACAGAAACGCTAAAAGATGAGATAAAGTGCTGCCTGGTTTACAGTTTTAGCTGCATTACTAGCAGCCATTTTAGCCAGCAGCTGCTTTTCGTATGTCGGTTACAGCAGCAAAGAGCGACCACACAGCTGATCTTCCAGCCAGTGTAGCGTACCTCTGCCAGATCTTATACCAATACCGGACCATACCGGCTTACTTACGGAGACGCTTCAACAAAAATGTGCAGATCATTGCGTTCTGCCTCTCCTGGAAAGCGTTTTAATTTGGCCACTAGGTTTGAGCATGCGCTATCGCATTACATTTTATTCCAGAAGATTTGAGCAGCAAACTGTGCTTTAGACAACAAGTGATTACTTTAAAAATGGCTAAATGTTGTTAGCACGTATTAACCTATTGCTAACCCTTCTTCGGGGTCAGTTCGGCCAAGTATGAAGCACTGGCCACACGGATTTAAAAAAAAACTATAAGTGAACATGCACTTAGTAATAATTACAAGGGGACACCAGGCCCCCGAACAAGGCCTGCGACTTGGCCAAACTGTGCGCATGGTTTAGCAACCTGTAAGCAAGGTTTAGTAATCCATGCGCATGGTTTATCAGATTACTTTTTTTTTATCCATTGGAGGGCTCATTACGATTCAGATTGATTGATTGACTTAACCTGTACCTAGTATTTAAATTTATTTTATATAAATCATCCAACTTGTCATTATCAGAGTGTACTTACTGGTAAAGAAACAAAACTTGAATTTTACCGCTGTTTTTCATTTATTTATTTACTCTGCCTCTTTTGTTCAGGCAATGTTTGTGTAAAAAGCTTAAAACTCTGATAGTAAATTGTGTTGACAATTTTTTGTTGAAAGTATTTTTTACGAGGACTAAAACCACAACTTTATTGTGTCGTTATATTCATTACAATCAACTTTTCCAAAAGTTTATTTAAAAATGATTTTTTCAGATACACCTTCATTTTTCCTGAGCGGGTCAAATATTATAAAATAATCAGTTAAAAATTAGGGAAAATGCTGCCTTGTTCTTCATTCTGACATTCAAGCTCATGCTGTTTCCGTCTTTCACATAGTATTGTTCACTTTTTGAGAGTGAGCTGCAGCTGCTGAACGCTGGTTTCAGGCTGTCTAATAAAGGAAGTGAATTGTGTACACTCCATGGGTGTGTCAAAGTCACATTTCCAACACATTAGGCTGCCGGTGAAGTGTGCTTGCAGCACAGTAGACTAGAAAAGTTGTATTGCTGACAGCTTGTTTCGAAACATCCTGGCTATTCTCTGGAGATCGCAGAGGTTGTATTTTTTTTTTGTCATTTCGCTCCAATCTGGACTTTGTATCATGAACTGGGTAAGCGTGTCGTCTCTCTTGCAAATATGATGTAATTCCCATGATGTGGCTTCTGATTGGACGTTAAGCTGGCATAAACGTTGGTTTCCTGGAGGAGCCTCAGTACTCTGGACTGCACTTTACTGACAGAATGGTGGACAAGATCTGGAGGAAGAGCTGGCAGTTCATAGAAAATAGAAAGTCTTTTCGGAACAAGCAGTCCTCCTGTAAGGCTGCAGAGCGCAAGAGTGTGTGAGTAAACCTTTGTACTTGTTTGTGCAAGGCAAAATTAAACAAGGGCAGCGAATGTGCTTAACCCAGAGTGTCTATGTGGCCTTACTCTAAATGAGGTGAAGCAAATTGTTATACAGGTTCTGTTCTTATATTAATCCATACTCTTGTGTTCTTTGAGAAGCAGCTCGCCGCCTAATAACAGTTGGGTCTGCTGCTGTCATTGACCTAATTTGAATCAGACTTGCCACAAAAAAATCTTGACGTTTAACAGCCCCCCCCCCCCCCCCCCCCCAAAAAAAAAAAAAAAACAGATTTTGTGGAACTGTCTCTTAACAATTTCCAATTTTTCTTTTTTATTCAGTGTGGAAGGGGATGGACGGCCCAGTGAGAGCGGCCCTTCCTCGGACGGTGGAGCCAGCTATTGTCAGGGCCCGGTGACACACGGCTCTGCCATCAGCCCCGACCGATTCGACAGCCCGCTATATAGCCACGGGGTCCAGCCGGGGCCACAGAGGCCCCGCCGGCCCAAACTTCAGCACTCACAATCCATTCTCCGCAAGCAGGCTGAGGAGGAGGCCATCAAGCGGTCCCGCTCATTATCTGAAAGTTATGAGCTTTCTGCTGACCTCCAGGATAAACAGGTATCTTGACAACGTTGTTGTTCCCCCAAAATACTGTACATTGAGTTTGGTCAGAAATTCAGCTGCTTAAAAAACTTTTGATGCTGCTGCACATAAAAAACACTGATGTGTGAAAGGACGAAATGTTATTTGAAAGGATAACTTAACAGACTTACAACAATTCAGTATTTAAATATCTAAAAGCTAATTTCTTCTCTGTTTTGCAAGGTTGAGATGCTGGAGCGCAAATATGGTGGAAGATTTATAACTCGACATGCAGCTCGCACCATCCAGACAGCCTTCCGCCAGTACCAGATGAACAAAAACTTTGAGCGCCTCCGAAGCTCCATGTCAGAGAATCGCATGTCCAGACGCATTGTTCTCTCTAACATGAGGATGCAGCTGTCATTCGAAGGCCCTGAGAAAGTGCATAGCTCCTATTTTGAAGGGAGACAGGTGTCCATGACAGAGGATGGCACCCCGGTATCTATGGTGCAGTCGGAACGTGGAGATATAGAAGTCCACCAGCAGCCGAACATGACATCTCACCCAGTACAGCAGGCTGACCTGACAGATGCCATCACAGAGCTGGAGGACGCCTTTTCCAGGCAGGTCAAGTCTCTGGCCGAGTCGATAGACGATGCACTGAACTGCCGCAGCCTTCAGGGGGATGAGGGCCCTGATCCAGAGTCCATAGATCGCTCTGAGGTAGTGGGGGAAGTGTCCTATAAGGTTAAGCCTCACCTCAGGACAGCTGGGCGGATGCACAATGATGCAATGGCTTCCTATAGTGATGTTACTCTGTTCATTGATGAGGAGGACATGCCACCCTCTGTCGCTTTGTCGAGGTCAGGAGATCAGCAGTCCAGTACAGAATCCGACTTACGTTTGCGGTCAGTCAACTCCTCACAGGAGTACTGGCCTATTGACCCCAAAGATGAGAGTCGTGACACAGACACGAGCTGCCGCAGCACTCCTTCTCTCGAGTGCCAAGAGCAGCGACTCAGAATGGACCACCTCCCTCTGTTAACCATAGAACCTCCCAGTGACAGTTCTGCAGAGCTCAGTGACCGGTCTGATCGTGGCTCGGTCAAACGAACGCCTGTCTATGAACCTCACGGCCACATCGTGACGTCGTCGCAGGCAAGCCCCAAACACATTTCCCACGGGCCCCCGCCAAGAGCTCCTTCCCGAGATGACGATGCACCCTTGCGCCATCGTCACCGACAGCTTGAAAGCCACTTGGCTATAAATGGTTCAGCCAACAGACAAAGCAAGTCCGAATCCGACTTCTCTGACGGAGACAACGACAGCCTCAACAGCACGTCCAACTCTAATGACACCATAAACTGCAGCTCCGAGTCCTCGTCCAGAGACAGCCTGAGAGAGCAGACACTTAGTAAGCAGACTTACCACAAAGAGACTCGAAACAGCTGGGATTCGCCCATCTTCAGTAACGATGTTATTCGCAAGAGACACTACCGCATTGGCCTCAATCTTTTCAACAAGTAAGTCTTCAGCTCCAAGTCTCCAGTAATTAGGCTAGATTAAAGAGCCTTTATAGAACTGTATACTGTACTTCTTTATGTCCACAACAAAGTTGTTTGAAAAACTGTGATTATGAATGATCAATGTTTGTGTTGCAGTAATTTATTTGACTTTAAAAAGTACAAACATTTAAAGCTCTCTAATTATGATTTATTCTTAAAAAAAAACAAGTTTACAAAAACATTTAGCTCTTTATATTGACTCTATTAAATGAGTCTAATATATCCCTCATTTAAGACTTAAAAAAAATGTTGCTTTTGTTCTGACTTTCTACACTGTTAAGGTGCAGTTTAGTACATAGTGAGGTTTCTGTCTAAGGAACAACTTCTTTATTAGCTATTTATCAACTTACCTGATCAAAATACAAATTAACCTACTTTAAGTGTAATCAATTTAAATTTTCTGCCAAAATGTTTTTCTCCTGTTTTTAAAGTATGTCTGCTTCATCAGATGCAACTGTAGCTTTCCGGTGTGTTGAATCCTGCAGGAAGCCAGAGAAGGGCATCCAGTACCTGACCGAGAGGGGCTTCATTCCTGACACTCCGGTTGGAGTGGCACACTTCTTACTTCAGAGGAAGGGGCTCAGCAGGCAGATGATTGGAGAGTTTCTTGGTAACCGGCAGAAGCAGTTCAATAGAGATGTTTTGGAGTAAGTGGCTTTTATTCTTATTCTGCTTTATAACCTGCTTTGATGAAAGGGAAATACAGTAGTGGTCGCTCGCTTTAGTCTGATTCACCTTGGCTGTTTTGCTGATTTTTTTTTTCCAGTGCAATTTTGTTTTTTTCTTTTTAAACAGCACACTATCTTGTGCATTTTGATTGGCTGTTGACCTTTTCATCCAATCTCCTCTGTGCCGTGTGATACAAAACGCGTTAAGTTTGTCTCATTTACCACATTTTTCTGATTTTAAGTTGCTTCAGAGTATAAGTCGCAGCAGTAAAAAAAAATGCATGATAAAGAGGGAAGAGAGATATACAAGATGCACCGCACTTTTGGGAGAAAAGTGCAAAAGTGCTTCTAAAACAAATCCAAGCTCTGCGTAATGCTGCGTTTTAAACCAAACGCGATACACGCATCAAATTTGTGTCTTCTGACTCTTTTTCAGTGTCAAATTCAATGCTTGTCCAAAAATGTTTTTATAAACTAGATAGTCGCGTCACATAATGGGAGAAGCTACTGTTAAAAGTTTTTAGCCTCATCTCTATATGAAAGCATTGGCCTTATATCTCACTTAGACACAGCCGACGTTGAGTAATCGATTTTATTTATTTTAAAGGGCTCAAAAAACATTGGTAAACACGCCTTCATGTCTGGGTATATGAGATCATTCAGTCTATTTTTTTGAGCCGAGGTGAGGTTTACCATCTATTGCAGAAGCTGCGTCTGATTGACGGCGCCATCAGCGGTACTTCTGTCTCTCTGTAATCCAGCTGGATGATTTACTGTCCCGCATTAAACCAAGGGAGGAAAAAATAAAAATGAGAATAATAATGTCTCAATGCAAACAAGAAAAATATCATGAAGTTCATGAGGAGAACAATCAGATTCTCCTCCATGTTTGTTTTGAACTGTGCTTCTTCTTCTGGGTTGTTGCCAGTAGCAAGTACCGATATACACCCTACAGTGTCCTTTAGTGGTTGTTGGTGGGAAAATAATGACTCTATGAGCCATTATTAATTTTTTATAATTCACAATTAAGTCCCTCCTGAGTACAAGTTGCACCCCTGGCCAAGCTGTGTAAAAAAACCGTATACTCCAAAAAATACGGTTCATAAATCTTACATCGCAATTAGATCCTCATCTTTTGAAATACTGATAAAATACGTATTTTTCCATGAGGTTTTGAACTTTGAGAATTTAAACAAGAGAGAAAAGGGCAAAAATGTTCATGTCGATCTGAGAAAAGTATATAAAGTGTGCAGTGAGGGGTTTTACAGCTTCAAACATCTATTTGGCAGATTTCACCCATCGATAAAGGAGGGAACACTGTTTTTAAAACCTTAAAAACTTGTTAAGATGACATATCATATTTAAAAAACTGCTTTGAAGACATGATCTGTAAGTAACTTTTGGTAGCAAGTCTTACCTTTATAGCTGTAAAGCAATGTAAGTTCATATGCTAAAAGTGAAGTTAACATACTGGTAGTTTGTCAACATTTACTCTCCTTTTTTTATTAGCTGCGTGGTTGATGAAATGGACTTCCAGAGTATGGAGCTCGATGAAGCCCTCCGAAAGTTTCAGAACCACATCCGTGTGCAGGGGGAAGCTCAGAAGGTGGAGCGGCTCATTGAAGCATTCAGGTGTGTCCACCCATCGTGGCGTGGAGAGGCTGTCCAGGGGACGTGCAGTTTTTATCCCAGCATACGGGGATTTCATCTGTGGACATTATTTCTTCCCCGTGACACTTTTCTTTCATCACTTGCTAAACTTTTTACATTTGACTTTTTGACCCACACCCCATACAATTCCCAGTTAAGGTGGAGATAAAGTGACACATCATTTTATAAGTCATACGCGTAACACTACATTAAAAAAAAAAAGTACCGGTAGTTCTTTGTATTTGAATCCACCTCTTTCCTACTGGTTTCCTCTAAAAATAACTTTAAAACTATCGTCAAATCAAACTAAATGACAGGTTTGAATTCTTTTTCACTGCCGTATTTCTTAAATAGGGTTAAAACCAAAAAAAAAAGCTGTTACAGCTTCACTTCTGCTTTTTCCTGTCACTACTGAAATCATTTCCTTACTATGGAAATGGATTGTTTGCTGGCTCAGTGCCTACATTTGGTTCTTCATTAAACGTTTTTTTGTTTGTGTGTTTTTTTTTTTCCTTAGCCAGCGCTACTGCATCTGTAACCCCACAGTGGTGCGACAGTTTCGAAATCCAGACACCATCTTCATCCTCGCCTTCGCCATCATCCTCCTCAACACAGACATGTACAGCCCCAATGTCAAGCCTGAGAGGAAAATGAAGCTGGAGGACTTCATCAAAAATTTAAGAGGTACCTTGTTTGCCAGCTGTCAACAAATGAGTGTTTTAGAAGAAAGACTGGAAAAATGGATGCTTTACATTGTTGCATTTGTTATTTTATTAGCATTTGTGTCTTTTTCCATCTGTAAAATACTTTGACTTATAAATGTTTTAACAGGGCAAATGTAATAAAAGGCTTTCTTGTCTTAAAATCAACTAAAAAAAATCCTCATCTACCTAAAAGCTATGTGTAATTTGAGAGGCTTAAAGGGAAGGTAGACTTCTGGCTGTCCTTTCAGCTCCAGGAAATGAGTCTGACAGTAGATATTATTACAACTCAGATTTTGTTTCTCAGAAAAAGTTTGTTTGCTCTGTAAATACACATGTACTATGCACTCAATCAAAAATGAAGCAAAGTGCTTTTGTAACGTGGAACAACTAACTCTAAGGTCTTTTTTCTTTAAAGTTGACTGGGTCTCCTTTACAACAGTTAGCTTGTAGGTTACTCTTTCTGTCAAAGTGATGTATTAAGTTGTAAATGCTGGCAATAAATGGCTTTTTGACTGTTGCCAATAGTTTGGTTTTTTGCTGACTGTATAGGAAAGTGCACAACTGTAACTGACTCAATTTCCCGGTTTAGTAGAGGGTGAGATGTGGACAAAAGCTGGTTCTCTTCTGCTGGAAGGGGTTTATTACATTCAAGATGAGAGTAGCAGGAAGAGAAATGTTTCTTTTCTTTTTTTATATTTTTACAACCCCCTAATTCTGCTTTGTAATAAAACAAACTCACTTAACGTGAAAAAGACAATAACTGTGCTCCTCCCTGTGTTGAAGGGGTGGACGATGGAGAGGACATACCTCGGGAAACTCTAGTTGGCATCTATGAGAGGATTCGCAAGCGAGAGCTTAAAACCAACGAGGATCATGTCTCGCAAGTGCAGAAGGTTGAGAAGCTCATCGTGGGAAAGAAACCGGTACGAAAGGGTCTCTGTATAAAGGTTACATTCATCCTATTATGTACAGTAAAATGCAATTTTTTGGGTTTTATTTCTGCTTCTCTCCTTACTTGTCTCGAAAAACGTAATAACACGGAGATTTATAGCCATCATCTGTACCTTTCTAAGTATTATTTTTGAACCTTATAATGAGGGTTTCAACACAATCAGAGCTCTTGGGAGATTATGGTTTACGCTACCTTAATCCATCCTAATATCTCATAGTGTCAAATGAAGACATGATGCAGTGTTCTGACAAATCCCAGCCACTTTTGCTTTGTTCATTTATATAAGCAATTTTAGTCTTCATCATCTCAGGGTTTAAAGCAGCAGCATCATGTCCTTATTTCTGCAGGCCGGGTTGAAATGTGGGAAGTTTAGACGTGTGTGTAAGTGATAGAAGGTTCAGGCTGTTTTTAATGAAGTCTATTCTGCTCTAACAGCACCAGTAGAGTATTAAAAATTAATATCGCATTATCACTTAGTCACATGATTAAGGGGGGAATTTTTGATCATAAAATGAGAATTCTTTTCTGAAATAGATCCATCAGTTTTTGCATTCAGATGCCTTCTATGTGACCTTTTATTTTTTTCATTTTATTATCACCGTTGGTACCTTTTTATTCTGACAAATCAATGTCATATTATGTGATAGAGCAATTAACACATTTTGAATTTTATTTTGCAGTCTTTAAAAGTACTCATGTTCTTAATCTACTTGTAATGGTTAACTATAATGTCCTCTCTGCCCTCTGTTTTCAGATTGGATCCCTCCACCATGGCCTGGGATGTGTAAGTCATTTCCATTTCTATAAATAGGTAGCCTTGGTTGGGCCTGCACAATAAATGGAACATCGACATTATGATATCAGCTTGTGCAATACGCGTGTAATACAAGACGACGCCGACCATCTTTTCGCCAGTTCTACCAGAAAATTTGATCATTGTGTCCCTGACATACAAGTTCTTAACTGTCTCCTATAGACGTAATTTATGTTGACTTTAATTGAAAAAAAACTAATGCAGTAAAATGAAAAACTAATGTATTCACTGTTTTTTGTTTTGCTATGTGTTCATGTATCACAAGTAATATCGTCATCCCAATATTGATCATTGAAATCGCACATCACAGGTTTTCCTTATATTGTGCAGCTCTAGTCACCATATTGCTATCTTTTTTAGATATTCCAGCCCTATTTACTGATTATTACCTGCATCGGTTTTGTTCAAACGATGTGATCTCCAGTAACCTGGGATCACCTGATCCAGGGAGGGAGACCTCAGAAATCAGAGTTTGGAGCCCTGCTGTGAGTGATATTAGGATTTACTGTTGTTGTAATACATACAGAAAAACTAGAACATACCCCATAATCATTATATTCATATTAATTAATTATATGTATACCTATAGTCTTGTGTTTTGTTCTACGAAATGATGCACCTTTGCAATATGTCAGTCAGATGTGAGTGATAGCCAATGACAGTGGGAGCATTTCAGGTTAACCGCTTCTTGAAGTTATTCAAATGAGGGCATCCTGTTCCAATAAAATTATTGTGAGCTCATAGAAACTGCAATGGGAGTTTCATGGTATGGATTTTTTTTTTTCTTGTTGCATGCAAGTCTCGTGTTGATGGCTGGCATCTTTTTGTGTTGGTTTCAGTTAGGCAATTGATTGAAGGTTCTTACTTGCTAGGCACGTCCGGTTTGGATGACCTGACTTTCAATTGAGGTCAAACAGAGCTTCAATATGCAGACACATTTTAAACAACTAACTTTTTTAAGTAAAATCACTGATTACTTAATGTAAAAGCAGGGTTGGATAAGTAAGGTGTGGAAGAATTTACCTCAAATTCCAACAGAAATACTCTTAATTAATATAAAAATTGTGGAGCAGAAGTGTTGGAGAGTCTTTCTTTATTGTTAAATGCATTTTAATGGAGTGTTAATTTTTGGTGCTTGTTGGAGTAATAGTCCGAGGTTTCAGCACATTTCTCCGCTGTGTTTTTCCCAACTTCCTGTCCCTGTAAGAGGCTCGGCTACTGTTTCAATCTGTAACTGCTGTTCCTCATTACACTGCAGACTGAGCCCATAATTAGCTCTGAAGTGCTGGTGCCTCTGCCGCCCTTGTAGGTGCTGTCACTTCCCCATCGCCGGTTGGTCTGCTACTGCCGCCTGTTTGAAGTGCCAGATCCCAACAAACTTCAGAAGCTCGGCCTCCATCAGCGGGAGATCTTCTTGTTCAATGACCTGCTTGTGGTAAGCTCCCCCCCCACACACACACACTCCTCCTTTAATTGTGATCGCCTCGCCTGTCCAGACCAAACTGGATCTTCTCTGTGTGATTTTTCTTCAGGTAACAAAGATTTTCCAGAAGAAGAAGAATTCAGTTACATACAGCTTCAGACAGTCCTTCTCTCTGTATGGGATGCAAGTTTTGCTCTTTGAAAATCAGTGTAAGTGTTGAAGGGTTTGCTTTATCCCTGCAGTGTCTTAGCTGCCTAAACACGATAAGCTACGTTCAAGCGACCACTTCCGATGAAAAGTCTGTGTAAAGGTAGCTAAATGCATGTTCGGGCTTCCGCATTCAAAGCTCTTGCAGTTATGCGTATTTATGCCAGTTTCTACAATCGTTTTCAGGTTCCATGCACAAAACACACGGCCATTGATCGCGAAAGTTAAAACCAGGTTGAACTTTGACCAATCAGGGACTAGGATTTGCTAGTGACAAATGGATGACGTCTCTTTTAAGTCATGGAAGTGCCAACCGATTGAACATTGATCATGGAGGAGAAATGAATAATTGCGGTTTGTGTCTGGCCGAATTTATATGACACCAGGTCTTTCATATATCAGAATATATGAAAGAGAAACAGCCTGGAGCAAGATTCATGAGATTTTGCACCACTTTGACATTTCACACCAATCCTCTTCCAAGTGTTGTTAGTGGACAAGTGCTAGTAAAATAAAAAAGAAGTGGAAGCCCCTCCCTGCTGGTCCAGTGTGAACACCGTGGCGTAACGCGTGTTCTTAAATGCCCGTCACATGCCTGATGTTGTTTGTGCTCTGTTAATTCCAAAAGTATGACTCATTTTACATCTGCTTCAATCCATGCCCCTTTCATCAGTGTCCCTTCTTCTGCTGCTGCTACTGCTGCTGCTGCTATATCCACAGATTACCCAAATGGAATCAGACTTACATCAGCCATCCCAGGGGCAGACATGAAAGTGCTCATCAACTTTAATGCCCCCAACCCCCAAGACCGCAAGAAGTTTACAGATGACCTACGGGAGTCCATCGCTGAGGTTCAGGAAATGGAGAAATACAGAATAGAGTGTGAGTTTTTGGGTCTTTCCCAGTAAAAACAAACACAAGATGGCACCTGATTATTCAGCAATTTGCTGTTACTTTGGAGATTTGAGTGTGTTGTTTAAGATGAACCATTGGTGCCCTCAATCATGACAGAAGAGCTGAAGTGTTATTCGGATTTAAATGGTCTGTCCTTGGCTCTTTTTCAACAGCTGAGCTTGAGAAGCAAAAGGGGGTGGTGAGGCCCAGCATGTCGCAGAGCTCCGGCCTGAAGAAGGAAGCCGGGAACGGCAACATGAACCGCGCCAGTCTAGATGACAGCTATGCCATGGGGGAGGGCCTGAAGAGGAGTGCCCTCAGCAGCTCCCTGCGGGACCTCTCTGAAGCAGGTACAGCCAGGACATCCTCGCTTTTCCCCGCTGGTTCTGTGCTGTCATCCACCTCTGGGAGGTGATACCAAGGGGATAAAAATAGCAAAATGTTGATTCACGTCACCATACTTTGATTTTTTTTAGAGCTCTGCCTTTTAAACCCTTTAACCCCCTGGTGACTGGATGTTTCGGTCTGGACGATTTCAGTGTTTAACAAAGCAAGGCATGGTTAAAAAGACACTCGCGCCACGCTCCAGCTGCTGAACAGAAGCTTGAGCAGTGCAGCTTTCTCTGACATAGGCAGTCAGTCGCCACCACTAAAGCATTTCCAGTGAATTTTTGTTGAATTTTTTCATCTTTTCTACATGTTGTATTTCCGTTCAGACTTCTTCATCAGATATCATCTCATCATCTTTCAGAAGGAAATGAGTTTATTTTGGCATCAATAGTCATTCCATGATCCGTGTAAATGAGTGTGCAGGTGATAACACAATGAACTCCAGTTAGGGGCGTGCCTCACAGTTGAGCATCTGGGCTTGTGATCACCACTTCAGGTAGACAGAAGTCCTCATAAATGTCCCTACCCTCATGTTTCTTGTGTTTTTGCAGGATGAGGCATGCTAGTGGAGTCATTATTTGTTTTTTGGTTTGTTTTCTCCTTCCATACTCCATCTCATATGTATTGTTTTCTATCTATATTACCATTAGGTATTTTGCTGTTCATGCGCAATAACTGGCTGCAGCAGACCTCCACCCTCAGACCTGTATATGCAAACATTTTCCAGGTGCAACAGCCATCGTATTGCTTTTGATGTTTCTCTTCCTTTGTGACCGTCACTGGCTTTTTATTATTTTTTTTTTGACCAACCCCTGTCGCCAAACCAGCACTTAGTACCAAGAGTGGGTTTGATTAACTCTAAAAAGACAAAAGGACTTTTTCTTTTCACGTCATCTGAAATTTATCAGCATCTCGTTCACATTTAGAGTTTGAATTTCAGTGAATCTCCAGGTTTAAAAGAAAGCCACGGCACCATGTCAACTATCACCACCACCTCCTCAAACCTGAATGCCCTTTTCCTGCCATCCCGCCCATATTTTTTGGATTTTTAGATTCACAACCCGCTGCACTGCCCCCTAAGGGACGGGCGAGCCACCCGACCGTCTGTAGTCGATCCAGAAGTGCTGTCGATCTCTAATCTTTGGTATTGCATGTCTCGGGCAGGCAAGCGGGGGCGCCGCAGCAGTGCAGGATCACTAGACAGCAATATGGAAGTAAGTTGGAAGCAGCTGGTATCCAAGCCAAACATTTTTTTTCTTGTTCTGATGTGCACTGTGAACACTCCATTTATTTATTTTTGGTCTTACACCTTCTTTGCTTCATAGACATTTGTTTGGATCATTTATTTTTCTTCCGGGGATGCCTTATGACCTGCTCGCCTCAGTTAGTGTGCATGCATGGGATGCCTGCATCTGATCCTGCCCCCACTTTTCTTTTTTTTTTTCTTTTTTGGAAGCCAGAGAAGTTGAGGTCATGTTTAATGACCCACGTCCACGTTTCCTGCAAACAAGCATGACTCCCACTAATGCCTCCTCTGACTCCTCCCCCTGTTGCCTGTCTGTCCTTCATTCAATCACATCCAAGCAATTTTCATTTGGTTCTTCTCTTTGGCAGGGTGGTAGCTCTGAAAGACACTAGGAAACTCTTCATTTCCTGCAGCCCCTCTACCTGTCTGGGTCTGTCTTTTTTTATTTTCCTCTATCCACAACCTTTTATTAGATACTGTGAGGTTCAGGGAGGAACATAGCTGTCATTATCTGAGATGGGCTTCGTGGATTTTTCAGTCATTCGTTTTACTCTCATTTCATTTCTCCATCAGCTCATGTCTTGACGTTTTTACGTCCCCCGGGAAAATGTAATGCTGCTCTCAAACCCATCTGAGCAGACATCCTTTCCAGCTTTAGTACCGAAGAAGAAGTCTTCCATTCAGGAATATTTTGGTCCTTTTGACCCCAAAAACAGGAGGGAAACACACAAGCGCTCAGTTCCTCCTGCCCTCTGACTTGCAGTGGTATGCCAGTGTGTGAATAACGAGTTTGCCTGTCACACCCCTGCATGTGGAAACTGTGCTGCAGATGATAACACCAAGTTGCATGTCTGACCCTTAGAAACACAGTAAAAGACTAAACGTCGTCCTTGATGCTCACCTTAGTACCTAGCTCTTGTTATAGATTGCTTTAAGGCGACATTGAAAGCATTTTGGAATGTAGGTTCCCTTTCTTGTGACGTGTTTGCTGAAGTATTCCTGCTGCTGCCTCCTCATGACAACATTTAAGTTTTCATTTGCATGCCCTATAACATTTTGCTACTTCTTTATCTGAAAAGATATACAACAAAAATGATGACTTCCTCTTCCTCCTCCTCTTCGTGCCAGTTGTACAGGTAGATGGTTCGGAGCAGCAGTTCAGTGGCTGACAGGTATGCTGTTGTCTTCTTCCCCCACTTCCTGCAGGGGTCCATCATTAGCAGCCCCCACACACGAAGGAGAGACCCCCCGCCACGAGAGGGCGCTCCCCGCGGTCATCCCGCCTCCATCCCGAACGCCGCATCGACCTCCATTCTCGGGTCGCTCTTTGGCAGCAAGCGAGGGAAACCACCATCTCAGAGCCACCCCCCCTTGGTGCCACCCGGCCATCCCACCCTCATATCCCACAAGCCCCACCCGACCAACCTCCACCACACGGCACAAGCGGTGCACGCAGTACAGGTCCAACTCCACGGCCACCAGTACTGCCAGGTCCCACAGAACCCGCCGCCTTATCACCACCACCACCACTACCACCCGCCCCCCCACACACAGTACCACCAGCACCCGGCCTTCAGCTCGCACGTGCACCCCCACGCCCACCCGCAGCACAGCCACTACGGCCAGCATCCCCACCACGTACCGCACGGGCCCCACCACCACGCACAGCAAGCGGGTTCTGCTCCCGGTGCACCCAAACCCAAACACAGTGGTATCAGCACCGTAGTGTGATGCTGCTGACACAAACAGGACAAGCAAGAAGGGACTTTAAGGAAAGAGGGACAATCGCTTACACCAAAGGGACTGACAGCATAACTCTATGGCCTGTCCACTGTGTTCAGCTGCTGTGATGGGAACCAACCACACGCAGCCTCCTTCTCACTTCCAGGTCCAACCAATATGCAGGATGGAAATCGGACTCCAATCTTCCACTAGGGGCCTTTTTTACTAGTCTGCCTGATGAGGGACTCACGTCCCATCAGGGTTTTGTGTGGGTGGGAAAAGGGTTGGTGGGGGTTTGCACAGGAATACTTGTTTTTGGGGGGTTTTTTCTTCACGCACCGCCAGTATGTGACGGCTGTAGCAGCAGAGTCTCTGCATGCCGCTCCTCCTACTTCATTCCTCCAGAAATCACCCTGTCTTACCCTCACATTATCAGGAGGAAAGATGCTCTGAGATTTAAAAAAAAAAAGAAGAAAACAAAAGAAAAAACATGGCTGACTGTTTTCATGGTTTATTGTGCTCAGTCGTTTTGAACTGTTCAAGTCTTTGGTTTGCAGGTTTTCCCATCATATGAGAATGCTAATCGTTGTTGCCTCCCGTAGAGCTCATATATAGTGAAAAATCTAGATATAATCATTTCATACTATCTTCAATCAAAGGACAGGTAAACAACCCAAGTCAGCCATTGTAGTTCTAGTGCTGTATTTATTGTAGATGACAGCTATATGTGTTGTCTCTTAGCTCTCATAAATAAATGTGCCAATTATTAATGCATAATCTATTTAGTCGAGACTTAATGTACAGTATATTGTGTGTAAAGTAATTTGTAAGCTTATACATACGATTATTATCAGCAAAAATGACAGTATCAGTATTATACTGACTGTGGAAACAAGATCTAGACCTGAAAGGAGGGCACTCCGCTTCAGTTTGGCCTTTAATCTCGATGAGAAAAGCTTCTGGACAGCAGCTGTCGCACACGGGGCTGCAGATTCTCCTCAGTCCCGTCCCCTCACGGCTGACAAACTCAGATCGTGGCTGACAAAATAAAAGCCTCAGTTACTGTTACAAATGAAATAATAAAAGTCTGCTGCCATTAGCGTGTGCAACAGCTGCTCTCTTGGGTTAGACAAAAAATTTTTTTTTAATTTACTTTTGCCTTGTTTGAAATTTAGTGTTCACCACACGATTTGGTGAATGAATAAAATCAACTCACATGGTGAGATTTTCCTTTTTTTTTAATCATTTGTGCAATATCTTTGTACTGATTTTGTAAATTAATTTGAGATCTCCCTCCTTTTTGTGTTCAACATTTTCCGTGGTTATTTATTTATTCCTGGTTTTCCGCCCCTGTCTGAGTCTTTTCTTGGGGAGTTACTGTCTGGCTGTCCTTGTGGTCTTACAGGAGGTGCAGATCTGGAGTTTAGTGGAATGTCTCGTTGAGTGAGTTTGTTTGCATGTAATGTTATCAATGTGAGGTAAATCCTCTGCACATTATATGACAGAATCAGTGTTACCATAGCAGGATTAAAGTGCAATCGTGTTCAGTTCAACGCAGACTCAAGAGTCTTTCATCTCGTCCAAGACGAGATTCAGGTGAGATGAAGTAAAAAGTTTTTTTTTTGTCATTAAAAGTAAATAAAATAAATAGCTCACAGTGGAACGACGAATGTGTGTATATATATTTTAATAAAAGGAAAATTGATCTTCTTGGGCTGAACTATTTTGCTGGATAAGCACATATGAAAAACAACCTTCATTTTTTTCAGGAAATGCAGTTATAACATAGATAATGCAAGCTGAACAAACTGGTATATATAAAGAATATCTTTCTACAGTCTAAGAAGAGTCTATTCTAGTGTGTAAATTAGTGACAGTAAACTGTTTGTCCCAATATTCAGGTTGTAAATGTATTTTAATGACCCTCATAACGAATTCATTGCCACGAGTCGGAGTGTTGGGGTGACAGACATATCACATGATCAGCTGAATGTGTCCATCATTTCAGACCAATTGGGTTTGTGTGTTTTTTTTTCCTGTTTTCTTTTGGGTGTGTTGTTGCGCTTCACATGTCATATTTTGTGAGAAAGTACCCCAGCAATGCACTGCATGGATCTGATGCATCACTGTTCACTGTGAGCTGATGGGGAAGGAAATCAGCCTTTATATTGGGACTCCTCTTTCGGTTTTCAGTCTTCGATCATAAGGAGCTCTGCTCTTTTCCATGTGTCGTTCTGAAGCTCAGCATGCATTTCATCCACAAGCCATCGTGTAAATTACCGACCGAAAGGAACATTGCACTTTGTTGTTTGAGGGCTTTCATGGTGTAAATATGGGGGATTTTGATGTGCGAGCAGATGGACGAGTTTATCTTTGACTGACTGTAAAGGGACCACGACTTTGCTTATTTGAGATGTACATAATGTGTATACGATCAGCGTTCTATTCTCATATCTGCCGTTTGGATCAGGATGTACATACATCACCTCATGGGATGGATGCGAGGGCTGATAAACGAACATATCGATTGTCTCTGCCTGCCTCCAGCTGCAGTGAATGGACTTCTGCTGTGGAAATCAAATAACAGACTGTTAGAAAAGGGTGCTGCAAACAACGTCCAGCTCTGTCGTTACCACCCGTCAAAATGGCTTGAGATGCATTTTCAGAGAAAGCAAAGACAGGAATGGCCTCATTTGTGTGTGCATTCAGTTTGTACAGTGAGTAGTCAATCAGTAAGACCCCAGTTATTGTAAAACTACAACTGTGACAATGTTGAGAACGTAAAATAAACAAATATATGAGTTATGGTACATGTGTTGATTTTCTTTCTAGTGGTATGAATGCAAGAATTTGTGCTTGCTGTGTCACGATTGGCATCTTTCTGCAGATATAGCTGTCTCCCGTCTGTAAAATACTTTAAAAGAAAATGTTTCTAAAGTCACATACATCTCAACAACTTTGGCAGACAAATGTTTGGGCAGAACTCTATGATTTTATGCCAAATAGTTACATAAGAAATAACTTTCAGTTTTTGGTTGGATTTATTTTTAAACCCTTACCATGACATTACTGCCACCATTTGGCTTTGCTTTTTTAACACCTGGATGTTATTAGGTTTTATTATGCTTTTTTTTTTTTTACTGTTATTGTTCTCGTGTATTCATTTCTTAAAGTCCCAATCTGATCACCAGTGGTCTTTTCATTATGATTTAGCCATTTTCCCCCCCACAATTAAAAAGCCTGTGTGGTTTTTTTTAGGTTATAGTTTCTGCAGAGCGGCAGTAGAAAGGCCAGACTGTTGGCTTGGAGTAAGCCTGTCCCCACTTCCCATCATCTTTACACTTTCTTCCACTAGCTTACAGCCCCTCACAACGCCAACCCAACATTAGCGGTGCAGCAATATTGAAGCCATCCGCTACAGTGTTGAGCCACATTCATGGGTCTATTTGTCTGCAAGGGAACGCATCATAATGTAGCAGAGCAGGGAGCTTTTGCTTGCCGCAGCAGCTTCAACTGCATTTTTTATCTGCTCCTCATTTACAAGAATTTAAATAAAAAACACTCCTGAAATGCAATTTTAACTTTAAATTTCTTTGCAAATATCCTCCATCATGAGCAAAAAAAAACCCCACAAGAACATGATAAAATCACCAAAAACACAATTTTTATTAAAACGGGTCTTTAACTTTACGTTCAGGGATATTTATAAATGATTTTTTTTCCTATAAATGCACCACCGTAACCTCTATTTTAGTGCCTAGATAGATGCAAAAATGCCACCCTAAAATAATGCCAAAACCACTATCACATTAGGGAGACATGATACTGATCTCAGCTCATTTGTGAGTGTTTGAATAAAACAGGGAAGCACCACCAATCGTTACACAGCTTCCTATAGAAAGTTTACAACAATCCAGTTTCCATTTGCAATGTCTAAGCAGGTGGAGCTCGACATGTTTATATTTATTCTAATCAGAAGTATTTCCCTCTTTCACAATCACCCCAAAATTGTCAAACATACGTGGACCTTTAAATTTAAAAGTTTTACTGAAATACATCTCTTAATTAAATGCAGACTTTATATTAATGCTGAGCATCATGTTTACCCCATCTTAGAATTTTTTTTTTATATGAAAGAATCAAAAATGTATTTAAATGAATTTTTTTCATTCATCATGGTTCCCCCACAACACAGATCTAGATGTTTTCCAGATGATTTAAAACATTTTTTTCTCATTATTTTATTCCATACGTCAGTGTGCAGCGAAAGATGGTCAGGCGTGTTATGGAAAATTCATCTGTTTCACTTAATTGGTCTAAAAACATTTTCCATTTCCAGGATATCAGCTCTGTGTTTATCCAAGCATAGTTCCAGATTGTTTACTGTGTAGGCAGAAAAGTTACTTTTTATGTTCATTCTTATTCAAGAGACTTTGATATGAATGACTGTATGTTGTTAATGCAGACTACAGGCTTATTTATTTATTTATTTATTTATTTTTTATACGTTTATTAAACATTTTCAGTTGATGTGCCATATGATTTTTATTTTTAAAAAAGGCTAAAAAAAAACCCTGGCCTAAATAGCAATGTTGCAACATTTTCACTAGAGAGCGCGCGTTACACTAGCATTGAAAAACAGCTTGATGTGTTGCGCCCCTACTGGCTGAACGGTGCACTGCCGGAGAAAATGAAGATGACTAAATTGTCAGACACATTTTCCTTTAAAAAAAAACTTTTCAAAAGGCTTTTTTAAATGCTGTAATTACGTTTCCTTTCTATATTCCAGCACATCCGCAGCAGTGCTGCATGGAGGCGTCTCTGCCATTATTTCAATAGATAAACTCTTATCTCTTCAAAGCAGCTGAATTTCATTCATGTCACATGCTCCCTTAGCTGCAGTGTCATTGGAGTGCTCCTCACTCTGATGCTGCTCTGTTGTGGGGAGTATGGAAGCTTAGGGTTCTTCTGTTACAAACTTAGAAAAGTCCTGAATTGTTAGATTTCACAACCACAAGGAAGTTTCAAGGATGACAAGATTCTGAAAGGTTCGCTCTTTTTCTTCTGCATTTGCTCTTTTGTGATGTCCTTTACCATAAGTCATATCCAGCAGTTTTCTACTCCTCAGCTTTGTGGTCGTATGAGTTCTAACGTTCTCTCCTCTTCCTCAGAATGCTGTTTTTGAGTCTAAGCCTGGCTGTTTACCTCCTTCCGACTTCCTCAAATGCTCATATCAGTGGTAGGCCCTGCATCTGTTCTGCACTGGTACCTGCTGGGCTTCACGTGAACTGCAGCTCTTTGAACCTCACCTATGTTCCTCGTCTACCTTCAAACACCACGGAGCTCCAGATGCAGGACAACAGGCTCACCTCAGTGGATCCAGGTCTATTTGACAGATATGTTTCCCTCAAAAAGCTTTCTCTGTCTGGGAACCCATTCCACTGTGACTGCAGAATCCAGTACCTGAGGAACTGGGTTCTAAAGAACAGACACATTATTTCATCGGTGCCAACTTGTTCCACTCCAAGCTCTGTTGCTCACAAAGCCATGACAGAACTGACAGATGAGTACTTCTCCTCCTGCGCCATACCGAGCTGTGCTTATGCAACCATTGCTTTGATGGTGGGGATGCTGCTCTGCCTCTTCCTCCTGTCTCTGTGGAGCCTGAAGCTGGCCAGGAGATCCACCTTCACTCTGTCTATAGATGAGAGGCATTCGGGCTTCCAGAGCGACTCTTTGCGCTCGCTGAGGCCCAAACACAAACGGAGGCTGCACACAGGACAGTCAAGCGCTGGTGAAGACTCAGACTTTTTCTTCTGCTCAGAGGACTTGGAAAGGCCGCTTCTTAATATGGAGCTGCTGCCGCAAGTGCTGGATGTGTTACAAAAGAAACACAATATAAAGATAAAGGCTACCTGAGGAACATGTGTTCACTGCAGCGAACATTTTTTTTTATTTTAATGGAATCACAAAACGGCACAATCCAGAGGTCTGGTATGCTGGTCCAAAGTCTGTATCGATGCAGATGGTTGTGTCCAGAAAATACAAAACAGAATAATTTAAGAAAACAAAAAAGGATTTGCAACCCTGAAAGGAAGCAGACAAAAGGCAAAGAAGGTTTTTTTTAATGCAAAAAGCTTTAAATAAATGTCCAAGTTAATTGTAAACAGCATTGGAAAGTTCTGCCTAAAGTCATTTAAATGTGTTTGATTTTCTGCTGTTTCTACCTAAAAAACAAACACTTTGAATTTTGGACTAAAGTGGCAGTATTACAAAAGAATCAAAACTGTTCTCTGAATGTGGACAGATGGACCCTGACATGCTGTTTGGCTGACCTGAAAGACAGAGCTCTGAAACTTTTTTCTTCAATGATTTGTGATCTTCACTGGTGTCCATGGATTACATGAAATCCTCTCCACCTTTATCCACCTTTGTCATGGTAGGGAGAACACGTCAATGTAAGGGTGGGGTCATAGGATAGCACAAGGGTTAAAATGCAGACTCTATTTAAATATGTATAGTTTGTTGCAGGAACTGATATAAAAATGTACTATGAGTTTACAGGGCCAAAAATTAAAGTAGAGAAATTATAACACTGGAAAGTTTTGATTTTTATTCTAAATTTACTTTCCAGCTCATAAATTTACACTAGCAAAAGGATGATTTATTCCTGTTTGAGGTATTTTTTATTACATTTCTCATTATTTACGATCAACCGATTTTCCAGTAATATTGTTTTAGCGAACATTGTTCGTTCAGTTCCACTGAATACTGCATGGGCCCACACCATCATATTTACTCCAAACTGTACAAATAGTGTTTTAGGCTTTTGAAAATGAAACTAACGGAGCTAAAGCAATGTTTGACCGACTACCAAACATGGAAAATGTGTAGGCCTCCATGAATTTTACCACAATCAGCTGACTTTCCGTCAGTGCAGAACAGAGGTCTGATTGATCCGTCACGGTCTTTGAAGCACCAGTTGGAAGGAGGAAACATTTTGATAACAAAAAATGATAAGAAAATAGTATAAAAAATGCTTTAAAAAATTATAAAGGTAGATGGATATGCCCTAATCAACCTACGAGGCACTGTATTTTTTACTTGGATAAAATCTAAATATAACGTATAAAGAAATTTATGGTTTGTTCATAGAAAACATTACCATATAAATTTATTGGGGGGAGAAAGTCAAGACAATACTCAGAAAAAGCGTTGAGAATCAACCAAAATTAAGTCTTCTTGAAAAAAGAATGTTTAAAAAAAAAGTTATCTGGATTTCCGGCTCTTCCCATCTTGTGTATCTTAAGGCCAGATTCTAAGCCCTAAATTACTTTTAAATCATAATTAAGATTTTAAACGATATCCTTTAGCTGGTTTCCTTTTGGCAGATGGTTGTTCAGGGGTCAATATTGAAATAAACATATAAAAGGAGTGAAAATAACCTGGAAAACTTTCCTTTTTGTAATTCGAAAAAGGTTCACTTAATGGAGGCAAACCTTTGAAATGAGTCCGTTTTAAACAAAGAAACTTTCCTATTTGATCCTATTACAGGATGCAGAAACAAGGATAAATAAGTTCTCCTGGCACCAATTCACTAATGTGGAAAGATGTTTTTTTAATGATATACTGAAAGGACTTTAGAGTGTAAAGAGATTCACTTCTACTCACTCCAGACAATTACTTTTATTGTTTGACTTTTTAATTCCCCAAAATTATCTGGTGGTTTTTGCAATGTATACTTAAAAAAAGGACAGCTCAAGGATCATTGAATTCAATCATTAAAAAGCAGCTTATATAAAAGAAAATGTGTGAAAATAGAAGGATTTGGGTGATTCTTTTTTAATTAACTGATGTTTTTTCCCATTCTGAAGTGTGGAATTAGTGGAAAAAAGACACAAACAATTAGTTGAACTGTTGTAAGGATTTCTTCTTTTTTTCTCTCAAGGTAAAGTATTTACATTAAATGAAGATGGAGGTAAACACTATGGATGGGTTTTTAGAAGCTTCTTTGCTAGAGAGAAAATATGAAAACATAAAAATAATAATACTGCGATAAGGACAGATGTTTCATAAAGAAACTAAGTCTGTGCAAATATGGCCATGAGCCTCACAGCTACACAAAATGCAGACCGACAGTACTATTACAGGACAATATTGCACAACAGACAGCTGTTACAGTACAGGTGTTACTCTGTTTTTCATGCATAGGTTTACCAGGATTAATGGATGAGCAAAAAATAAATCAGTCAGCGGTTCGTGAAAACTGTCTTAATATAAAACGGTGGTAACTTCTTGTAATAAATATAGGATGGCTTTAGGAGTTGTAATTATATCCATCATCTAAAAAAAAAACACTTAGAGGGTCAAATAAGGCAATTCTTTGACAAAGGGGTTGTGGAAGTTAGCACAAAAACAATGTAAAAGAGCGGATGAGGGTAACACACGGAGGCTCTGCTTATTCTAAGCTTTGTCTGAATACTGGATATATATGTTCTCAATGCCCTGTTCATGTCCAGTGTTGTGCTCCTACATGTTAATGCGTTAACGTGGCGTGCTCCCAGGTTCAGCTCTACTGAGGCACAAACTTCTCGTGCTCAAAGATGAGGTCGACGGCCTCTGCCACGTCCTGCGTGATGTAGTCCGGCTCCACCAGAGCGGGCTCGAAGCGGAAATCCCGGTGCCCGTGGAACACGGTCTCTTTGATGCAGCGGTGTGGGTCAGACGGCACGTCCACGTTGTGGTTGTACACCCCCGTGCACACCAGAATGGACTTACAGGAGGTGGCAGAGGGCAGCGCCAGCTCGCTTTCCCACAGGCTGTCGGACTCCTCCTCCCCGGGCAACGTGGCGGCGGACCCGGTGACGGCGGCCATCTGTGCTACAGCTTTGGGGTTCTTTCTAGCCACTCTCTCTTCCAGGTAACGATTGTACAGGTTGGCGCCATAGATGTCAGTCATCAGGTTATCACTAGGGAAATCAGAAAAAGTTATTCAGACAACATGTAAACTAAGAAAAGCCGACAATGGTAACTATTAGCAACAATTAAGTTAAAAGAAATACTTTTTTAGTAAAAAAAATATGAATAGTTAAAAGATAAAAATTGTTTTGTTTTTTTCTGCATATATTTTCTTGTGTTGTCAATGTGGCTGCATGATGGTATAGTGGTTGGCACTTTTGCCCCGTAGCGAATATGCCCTGGTTCAAATCCCGGCTTGGACCTTTCTGTTTGCATGTTCTCCCCCATGCATGCGTGGGTTTTCTTCCTCCCATAGTCCAAAATTATGCTCCATAAGTTAGTTGGTGTCTATAGGTGAGCATGTGTCACCCAACAGTAGCTATGCTCCAAAATATTCCTGACCCCAAAAGGGATTCAGCAGCTTCTGAAGATGTTTGTCACTGTGTCAGCTTTTAACTTGCATTATGGGATGGATCTAAAACACAGACGTTCATCTGCTTCTTCCTGTAGGAGTCTTTATGTCTCCTCATCTCACAATGAGAGTGAGAAGCGTTGCTGTTTGGTGCTTTTCTTCTAAAGTATCGCTGCATAACGGGAGTCTATGCAAAAGCTTAAAGACTCACTCCAACGAAAATTGCATTTTTGGTGTTTTCAACCTGCTAGCTAACCCGTCCATAACACGGAGGTGAGTTTTAATAAACTACTGCCGCTCTGCAGAAAAGATGTCCTTGAAAATGAGACTGGTTTGCTGATTTTGCCTAAAAATCCTAACTAAAAGACCACTGGGAACCCTATTTTAAATTGAGTCGAACTTGAATCGGCAGACACGCATCCTGAAAGTGATGACAGAAGCAGGTGGAATCAGAAGGTGGTTTGGAGTTGGCCAAAATGTTGACTCCTGCATTTTTTAAATGCTGCTGGAGGCCGACTCTCATTTCCTTTTTAAAAAAAAATCCTCTGACAGATGTAGTGTTTGCTTTAATCAGCCAGATTTCTTCCAACTTTGTGTTAATACAATTATCATTTAAGCTAATGGATTCCCTCCTCTGCTGCACGAGTGGTGCCACTTGTTTGTACAGGTCTATGTACGAATGCAGTGACCTGGTTTCTCACCCTATAGCATAAAGGGTAGTAATGGGAAGTTTCCATTGTCTCTCCAAGGCTTGGCTCCTGATGAGGAACTCTGCAAAGTGGTAGGTCAGCTCACTGGGCTTCCCCATGAGAGCCTCATACTTCAGCTCCCTGCCTGTTATCTTCTTAAAGATGTTCTCAAGGCAAACAAGGAAGGTTCCATGGCCAAACCTAAGAGAGACATGTGACGGTAGAAGTTAAGACTTTTTCCTTCCTTCATCTGAGAAGAATGACTCCTAAAAAGCTCACCGTGGAGAATTAGCTTCAGCCATCCACATGAGGTCCATGTTACAGGCCAGAAGAGGGAGGTGGGGCATCACTTGGGATTGGTGTATGCCACTGGGGTTACCATGAGTCAGCAAAACGTCAATGATCAGTTGCAGGTTGGTTTCCCATCGAATAGGCTCCCCAAACAAAACTACAGCTGCATTTGAGAGTAGCAGACATGAAGGGATCGTCAAAAAATATCCCGACGGACAAGACCAGTGACTGTATATGAGAAGTGGACTGAGTGACTCCTCCCCCACGGTGTTCCAAACAACAAGTACTCGCTGGCTCCAAGAAGCCAAATCCATTTAACTTCTATTGAGAAATAAACAGCTATTACTCAGTCAGTACACTTTTTTGTAACATGTTCTTTTATTTTTTCTGTTGTGAAAGGTATTCAAGTCAGAAACTGACCCATTAATGAAATGAAAGTATGTGGTGCCTAATGGCCCCCACGTCGAAACCTTCAAAACGTATGACAGATTTTAGACGAATCACTGATTATTTGGAACATAGGTCATCTGGCCTCAACATCTGTATTACAAATTTGCTGATTGGAGCCGAATATAAACCCCTTTCTATGGATGATGTCACATTCAGTACAATTCACTTATACAGTCACTAGATAAGACATTAAAGGAGCAAGTTCTCACCTTCAACTTTAGGCAGATTGATTACAGGGTTGGTCTGAAATGAGAGGTATGAGCGTCATATGACGGGAACACGAGAATTTGGTTATCATCTCAGTTTAGCATCAGATAGAGAGGTCTCACTGGGAGTTTGGGTCTCCTGTTGTGATCCACCATGTCCAGCAGTGGGTACGACTCCCTCAGCATGTCGATGCTGATTACATTCTTAAAGCCAACGCTGAGAATGGATTACGAAGATGAGTTAATAGAGGAAATCAAAAGGTTTCAAAACCGAGAAAGAGAAGGGAAAATTACTTTTTAGCGATATCTAGGACGGGCCCCTGTCCAGACACCAGAACACATTTGTCGTGGAACTTTTTCAGCATCCTCAAAGGACTGTGGGACATGACGACTTGTTCTTGAGTAATCTGAAAGGACAATGAATGCAGAGGGAACTGATGACACTTGATTGAAAAATAAAAGGTCATATTCTTTCTATTTAAACAAAATGTAAAACAAATGTTTCATGTTGTCTTTAAATTCAGCCAACAAGTTATTTAGTGTTAAACGTCACTTGCTGTATTAATCCCCGACAGAGCTGTTTTCAAGTAATCTTTTTTTCTGGATGATGTAATCCCCTGGTGACCCTGAAGGGGAGGGGTTTAAACCAACCTCTCTTTGTGTGGCTTCAGTGCATTGATTTTGTTTTGTTTTTTTGGGAGGGTGTAAATACAAATGTTACAGCATATCAGTCGGTGAGAAGCCTGGACTTTGACTCTTTAAACACCTTGACCCTTCTTACCTCAGCAGTTTTGTTGATTAATTGACCCAACTTTTGGGATAAATTTAGCAGCCAGAGAATATCGTAGTTGAAAAATAAATATTTACTCCAACTCAACATATAGCAATTAGCAGGCACTTATATATACTACTTTGGCAATATAGGGGGCAAAGTAGGCTATGGTCCCCTTGTCCTTGGACATGATGTCTACAAAGTCTGGGATTTGAACCTTTTGACCAACCTTTAGACAGACAGGCTGCTCATTCAAGAGAGATAAAGTCATCCTCAAAATGTAAAAATATCTATTGAAGATAACCGTCAACCCAACTGCCGTACAAATGTTTATTTACACAACAGGCCCATATAACTATCCCCCCACCATCGTGCTTGATGGCTTTACATAATTGTCAAACTTTTTAGCTTGGGGTAATTCTAGGGCAAAGTGAGACTTTTATGACACATGTTGTCTTCTTTTCATTAATGATTGTATTTAGTGAGTTATAACTGTTGGGTATCGTTTTTTTGTTTTTGTTTTTTACAATAATGCAATTATTGAGTTTTGAGGGGAAGCAAAATCGCAATCTGCCCCTTTTTAGTTTCTATTATCTAACATTTTTCTCTTTATGCTCAACTTGGCATTTTACTTGTTACGATTCCCCTGTGGATCAGTGTCTTCTGTAGGTCGCCCTCACTTACAGGCACTCCCAGGAGGTGAGAGAGCTGGTCAGCCTTAGTTTGTCGGAGGCAGTTCCCTGCATTTGTGACAAAAACTACTGGCACCACAAACTGTCCCTGAGAGTTGACCAACTTCTCAAACGTCTTCTTGGCCGCAGGGATTGGCATCCTTCCCCGAACAAGCACGCCATCGATGTCAAACAATAGGCCAAACCTTGGCTGTGGCTGCAAAAGAAAAAGAATCAAATAAATGGAGCCATGAAAGAATTTTGTTGAATGAATCTAAAGTTATGTACACAACAACAAAAACGGATGCTAAATTGAGAATATTTTGACTATTTTAAAATATTTATGATTTATATTTATATTTATTTATTTCAGAGCAACAGAATGGAGAAGAAAGGTGATTTCAGTGACTTTGAACATAGTTGTTGGTGCCAGACAAGCTGGTCTGAGTATTTCTGCTGATCTACTGGGATTTTCACCCACAACCATCTCCAGGATTTACAGAGAATGGTCCAAAAAAAGAAAAAAAATACTCAGTAAGCTGCAGTTCACACCAGTTTACACCAGAGGTCCAGACTGGTTCCAGCTGATAGAAAGACATCCGAAACTAAAAGGTCTGCAGAAGAGCATCTCTGAACGCATAACACGCACAACCTTGAGGCAGATGGGCTACAGCAGCAGAAGACAACACCGAGTGCCACTCCTGTAAGCTAAGAACAGGAAACTGAGGCTGCAATTCACACAGGCTCACCAATACTGGACAATAGAAGATTGGAAAAACAATGTCTGGTCTGATGATGAGGTTCAGTTTCTGCTGCAACATTCGGATGACAGGGTTAGAATTTGGCGTCAACAACACAAAAGCGTGGATCCATCCTGCCATGATGTAGCAACAGTTCAGGATGGTGGTGGTGATGTAAAGTGTGTGGGGGTACTTTCTCGACCCACTTTGGTCCCTAATACCAATTGAGCATAGTTCCAACACCACAGCCTACCTGAGAATTGTTGCTAAACATGTCTATCCCTTTATGACCATAGGTCGTGAAGGCTACTTCTAGCAGGATAAGGCTCCATGTCATAAAGCTGGAATCATCATAAGTTTACTGGACTCAAATGGCCTCCAGAGTGACCAGATCTCAACCCAATAGAGCACCTTTGGGATCTGGTGGAATGGGAGATTGGCGTCATGGATGTGCAGCCAACAAATCTGCAGCAACTGCAGGATCCTAACATGTATGGACCAAACTCTCTGAGGGATGCTCCCAGTACTTTGTTGGATCTAGGGGCCCTAACAGTTCAAGCAAGCTTTACCCAATAAAGTGGCTGGTGAGTTTAGAAGTGATTTTTTTTTATTTATATTACAATATTCCAAAACCCTTCAAGCAGATCCATAGGGTGTCATATATGTATCATAAGCACAGTCAATGGTCTCAACAGAACAGAGGGTGACACAGCAGTGCATGAGTGTATGGAGACGCTGTCATGATTGTAACAAACTGTTCTGTTCTTCACCAAGAACAGAACAGTTTGTTACGACAGCACTGCTCTAATCCTACGTGCCTTTTAAACGTGTTATCTTATAGACAGCGGGGCAAGACCAAAAAAACAACCCCGGCGCAGTTTGTCAATCAATGAGGGGGAAAACAAAGTAAGCTGCATCTGCTGCCCTCCCGGTGCTCCGGCCATCAACAAAAGTTGGGTGGAAGCGTTTAACGGCGAACGGGAACGAGCATCCGACACTGGCATCGCAAAGAGAGCCACCCCTATCTGTAGTGTTGTTAGTCTGAGCCAAGCCGAAGCAACAGCTAAGAACCGTACCTTGGTAAAAGAATGAGTTCCGCTAAGCCCGCACTGAGAACCGACAAGCCCCGCTTTTCCAGCGGCTGGACGGTTGCTCAGAGTACGCAGGCCCCGGTAACATGGTAGGAGTCCTTTCATCTCTTTTGCTTGTGTCGGGACTAAACGAAAAAATAATTTAAATAACGATAGTTAAAAAAAAATAGACACCTGCATGCAGTACGAGCCGGCTCGCACCGGCCACGGTGGCTGGCTGCTCGGCTTGTTTTTCCTCAAATTATTCCTCAGCTGTAACGTGACTGGGCCAGCTCCGATGACGTCACATGAGGAGGTGGAGGGAGGGTCTCTTTTGCTGCATCTCTGTGGCGGAAGGAGATGTGCGGAGCTCAGGCCGCAGCTGCACTGCAACCACCGCTGCCATTTTAGACGATGAAGCGGAGTTGACCGACCGCGTCCAGACCAGCACGCTGCCGGCAGCTCACCGAATCTTTCCGCCAGTGAAAGCGAAGAAAATGGCTCGACGCTGTTTTAAAAACGTGTTTTTTTTCTGGGCGGTGTCCTTTTATAAAAATATTTTTAAAAAGATGTAAACTTGCCATATAGGGCACCGAACTGGCTTGTTCCAGTTTTAAGTACATCAACTCCATTCTTAGTGCATCTCGTTTTTATAGACATGTCTGCACTTTCTGTATGTGAAAAAACAAATGTCTTCCGTCAGAGAAACACGTAGTCAGACATACAATAATAAATAAAACCGCTACACACCATTTTAGCAACAATACAAGTCCAAATGTAGCCAAAATGAAGCAAACATTGCATGCAACATTAATTACTTTGAATTCCGGTTATTTTACTGCCTTAAGTGAGAAATGTTACTGTTTATCACAAGTTCCTGTAAAAATAAATGCATAGAAACCAGACACAGCTCCACCCCGTGCTCCTCCAGCTTTATTGATAGTTTAAAATTACATTTCTATTATCTAGGACTTCAGTTGCACTTTCCTTCCGACTTAAAAACTGAGTACAAGCAAATGGTATTTATACAGTAGTCTAAGTGATATTGTACAAAAATAACATTTTGATTTCCGAGAAAACATTGTTTCGTTCCCAAATAACTCCAAATTCTGCAGTTCTGACAACTGTTGATGTTCAAATGTTTTTGCCAAGGCATGAAAAAACAAAAAAGGCATTTTAAGGGAGAAACTCTACCTTGGACTACTGAGTGATATTTAAATTGTAAACAGATTTCTATAAAAGAGAGTGTTTCTTTTTTTTATACCTTGAAAAAAAAATTGTTTTGAAATCTTAGTAATATAACAAGTAAATTTGTTATAGCCCACTTGTAGCTGCTTGTATGGGCTGAAATGCATCATGTTATGAACTGTTTCCATGTCGTACTCTCTTGGCCAACTCATATTCCACTAAAACAACCCAAAATAAACCACACATGGCAGTTTGGTTTCCATTTACACCAGTCTTCCATCTCATTTGACTGAGATGCTCATCCACAAGCTCAGAGGTCCTATAGATTCCCGTATGTTTAGTCCCACTTGTTCATCGCTGATCACCAGTGGCTTGGAAAGGGGGGGTTCTTCAACAAAGCATTATACATAACACCGCTACCAAACTAAAACATTTTATTTTGTATTGAATGCAGAAAGATATTTTTCACCCCTTTCATTGTATTACATGTCTAGAGGCTCACTGGCCCTGGGACTAGCCTCTGTTAGCCAACCTTTGGCCAGTGAAGAGGATTCAGAGAAAATAATACAACCAACCATCAATCCGAAAAATAAAGGAGGGGCAACAGAGGGCACTGCTTATGCGGTCGCTTCGATGGTGCACTCTTTTGCCAGGTGGCCTGCCTTTCCACAATTGTAGCAGTTAGTCTCGCTGGCTTTACTGCAATGCACTGCGACGTGACCGATCTCACCGCACCTGCAAGGGAGGAGGAACGGGCCCCACGTGAACAACCCAAGACAACAAACGTGCACATCTGAAAAAGATGGGGAAACTTACCTGTAGCATTTCACCTTATCGCAAAGCTTCTGGATGTGACCGAACCCACCGCAGGAGTAGCACTTCTGCTCGTTGGCGTGGTCGCAGTCACGCGCCATGTGGCCAGCTTTGCCGCAGGTGTAGCACAGCTGCTCCCTTTCCTTCTTGGGCTCCTTGCAATCCCTGGAAATGTGACCACTCCTGTGGCAGTTGTAGCACGCTGATAAACACAAGCAAAGAGAAGAAGAAAAAAAAAAAAAAAGCAGTTTACGACTACTGTTAGCTTATAAAAATAGGTCAAAAATTACTAAATTGGATACTTTGGGTTTAACATGTCAATTCTTTTTTTTTTATACTAGATGGTAAAAAAGCTGCACACCATCCTCAGTTTGGTCACAATCCCTGGCCATGTGTCCCTGGTCGCCACACCGATAACAGAACAACTCTGAAAAGACAAGAGAGCATGTTATGTTACTTTTTTTTTAACTTAGTAATGATTTTACTATAATTATTAAACATTTTGCTGCTTCAAAATGAGAGAAAAAGATGTGTGAAAATGTATGAGGTGCAGGAGCATTAAAAAAGAAAAAGAAAAAGTGAACTACTCTAGCCATAGTCATAGTAATGTGTAGTACCCTTGCCTCGTCCCCGGCCCCTGCCACGTCCACGCGTCCCACTGGCGTTGGGACAGTGCTTGACCCAGTGCCCGGGGCGTCCGCAACCAAAGCACTCACTGTTGCTGCTCATCTCCATAACCTAAAAACAGACACAAAACTAAAATAACTATATGTGACTTAAAGAAACCTACAGTGGGGTGTAGAAAACTAATCAGGAAGGGCACGTTCTCTCCCGAAATTTGAGTGCATTCATGGGAGATTTTGATGTGATCTTAACATATGTAACCTTTTGGTGTTTTGTATTAAATATACAGAGTGGATGTTTTACTAAACAAATTTAGCTAAATTGATATTACTAGCAAACCAATTCAGTTCAACGCAGGACTCCCATCACAAAATACAAGCCAACTGACTAATTGGGAGGGTCTACTCTACAATCAGAGATAGATTTTTTTTTTCTAATTTTATCTTTATCTAATGTTGCCATCCTTACTGTCAAATGAAGCCAATAAACTACAATTACCAGCTACACTAACTTACAAGATGTCCTCAGTGGGATCATGTTGTGACTGCCATAGGGCCAAACTTCTGTCTGCTGAAGACATCAAGTCAAGAAGGGCTTTAGTTCATAAATCGTGTAGCTTTCTTTTAGACTAAAGTTAGCAAATACATATATATTGGCTATCATACATAAAACAGGACCAAGTATTAACTGTTGAGCAAATGTCCCTTAAAACACTTCTTGAAATGTCGTTTAACCCCAAACATCTGATATAAAAAGTTTTACGATACTTTAAATGCATAGCTTGTGTGACTTTAAAAGCTACACTATGAAGAAAAACAAAAAGAAGAAATACAAATCCCAACTTGAGATATTGGCTGGTTTTATTTTAAGCCAAACGCCATTAGAGGCCGGAGGATGGCCATGCCGTGGGGGTAACTTTTAGTCCACCCTGGGGCCAGCACGCCGCATCGTGTTTTGATTTAATGGCTTCAAATACAACCGAATTGAGGGGCGTTTTGCAAGCAGTGAAACGTTTTATGTTGTTTCAAATACCTTGGCGGGGTTCGTGTGTAAATTTCCCACACAGAAAATGTGGCTCTGAAGCGTTTAGGCGCTCACAGAAACAGAAATGCCAGAGGTTGAGGCAGCATGAACGTCGGCCTAGTCACGTTGATTTTTCTGCGCACTCGCGAGACCGTTGCTGGCTAGCGCACGCGAGCTAACCACCTCATGACCAAGAAACGCGGTTCAGTCGACGATCAATCATCGCTGCCCAGTAAAAGGATGCCGATTCGGCGTTATTAACGATAGTTCCTTGCGCTGGTTGTTTTTTCGGGAGTATCTGATTCAATATTGCGTGTAAACGAAATTTCCCGCCAGGGCGCACTCACCAAAGTCGTTGTGATGAGCTAACGTTAGCAGGCCGGACTACGAAGCCGATGCTGAGTTAGTGAGAGCAAACAAATTGACAGTAAGCCGTATTCACAACAAAATTAATCAAACCTCCACTCCGGCTGACATTTTGATTCATAAATACAGATGTTGCAAAAGAAAAAGACGTTCAACACCAAACGGTTATATTATCGCAAAGCCGTTTTATTGCTTACCTTTATGGCTACCTAGCTATGTCACTGTTTACGCCTCCTCCTCTGCGCTGCATGCGGTGCAGGCAGGAGTTCCTGAATTGTCATTCACAGTATCCAGTAAAAACTCGCCCTCTGATTGGCTACGTGCTCGCCAAGTAACCAATCACAGACCAAGAAGCCTGGACACCGCCCCTCCGAATAGGCTAATCGTTAAGATGAAACGGTCCATATTTTTCCCTCCTCCCCTAAATAGTCGTTTTCTCTTTGCTTCATTTCAGACATCTAAAACATCTGGAAGTGCGAGTACCGTACGTAAGCTTGGAAGAAAACCAAACATGGCAACACTTCAAGATTTAAGATAAACATCCTACAACTGAAGCCAAGCTACTTTTATGTTAAAATGAAGGGGAAAACTCTGTATGTTATTAACACATTTTAATTGTCAACCAATCTGGTTTTAGATCTACATCCATGTAATTTTGAAATTGCATGGATGTTTAATTTTTAGTGGCGAAATAAAAAAATATATATTTTAACAGTTTTTCATAAATAAATAAAAACTTAAAATACATGGGAAATATGAAAGTAAATAAATGACTAACTCAGATTTTAATAGACTGTAAACAACAGCTGTATTACAATGATCTTTATTCCAAATAAGCCATGTTTAAAGAAGTAAAGTAAAATGACAGATCCTTAAGCTGATCACTAGAATGAAACTAATAATGGATCGATTCAACCTATAGTTGTGTCATTGTTTGTTTGTTCAAAAAACACAATAAACTTTAATATTTCAACAGTCTTCTATTTATTTTTGAGTATTGAAAGGTACACATGTCATAGGAGCTGAAAACATCTCAGCTAACTGTCCTGAGTGCTCTCCTAGATCAATAAGTGGAAGAGACGCTTTCACCAGTCTTAAGGTGGATTTGGATGGAAAGCTTTCATCGTTTGATTCGTCTGATATCTACGGAAACGCTGAGCTGCCACCGGGAAAAATATTTTTTTGGAACAGTTTCTCGTTATAACGAGAAACATAGCTCGTTATAACGAGAAACGTATCACGTTATAACGAGAAACGTATCACGTTATAACGAGAAACGTATCACGTTATAACGAGAAACGTATCACGTTATAACGAAATAGTTGTTTACAGTAAAACGTCACCTTCTCGCGGGATATTTCATTCTCGTCTTGATGGAACTGAGGGAGAAGATGGAGAATCAGCGAGAGCCTCTTTATTCCTTTTTAAGGGGTAGAAATGTGTCGGAGGACAGAATTTCCACCATGAGGAATGACAAAGTAAGTTATACTTTTGAAAAACATAGTTTACGTGAGTTTCATATCGATTTAATTTAGTTTTTTGTTACTGAATGAGCCTGCCGTGTACTGCGTAGACCTGAGACCAAGACCTCGTTAACTTAAGTATTGTAGTAGCTGCAAGGAAGCTCCTTGGGCGGGCGGTTGTCAAACAGCTCTTTATTAATGTGTCTGTATATCAGAACAGTTACAGCACGAACCAACAGGCACAGCCAGCTTCTTCTAACTCCAGCGAGAACGTTCAACGATCGCACACGCACACACACACACAGGTAGACCCCGCCCCCTCTCTCCCATCAGTCACCAGCCCACCGCTGATTGACACACACTGTGGTCCAGCAACTGGCAGAAAGAGGGGGGCGCCGGCCACCTGCAGCTCTGTCTAAACTCTGGGTCGTTACAGTATGTTGTGTTTTAGAGTTGCAGAGAATAACTCTTCAGTACGGACGTGCTGTGTTAACTTCGTTTATCAACATAACGGGTAGCAATCGCTTTTAACAGAAGGCTAAATGCTTCGTTCATATCCCATAATGCATTATTCTTACTGTCAATACATCTTTACCGTAACAGAGATGCATTCGAGTGCAGTAGGATAAACGTATATCAAAATATTACAAAGTACACCTCGATTTATGCCTTTATCCTAAGATGATCATAGCGTATACTTTTACCCTACAGAAATGACGAGTTGAGCACGATTATTTACAATTTATTAGGTCTCAACATCAAATAGTTAATGCAGAACTTTATGTTGATAGCATTCACGACCAAGTGAGTGAAAACTATTTTAGTATTAGCATCATCATAACATAAGAAGCCATGCCAACTAGTTATCTTCATTATTATGTGTAAAAACCACAACTGGAGCAAAAGCGTGTCCTGTTGGTGTGATGCACGTAGCGTAGCTCCAGAAAGTCACAAACTGTCTTGATGCTTCTTGATGAATATGTCGCGTATACCAGTGGTCCCCAACCTTTTTGTCACCGTGGACCGGTACAACGCAAGACACATTTACCGCGGACCGGTCGGGGGGGGGGGGGCTGAGGTGCAGCGCCGCAGCGCAAGACACATTTAACGTGGACCGGGGGTGGTATTTTCTCTTTAGTAATAGTAATAGTAATAATAATAATAAAGAAGTTTGTTTTTTGTTTTTTGCTCATTGTGGTTGTTTGGGTTTAATTTTAGTGGGGTTTTTCACCTGATGTTTGGTGTCGCGACTTTGACGTGCGTTAAGTGTGACAGATGTAACAAAGTGAATCCGGTCACTTTTCAAAATAAAACGTTTTTGTCGGAAAAAAAAACAATAAAATGGAAATTATTTTTTCTTTCTTTGCGTCCCGGTGCCAAAATTTCCCGCGGCCCGGTACCGCTCCGCGGCCCGGTGCCAAGTGTCCCGCGGCCCGGTACCGGTCCGCGGCCCGGTGGTTGGGGACCACTGGCGTATACAATCCTACTTTTTTTGTAAGGTACAGTAAACCACTGTTTAGTCCAGTTTAAACAATTACTTTTACCATGAATAACTAATAACAATTTTCTTTTGTAGATTGACATATCAGCAATTGGAAGCATGGATGATGACAGCTTGGCCACCTACGTTCCAATCTACGGTGACAGAATTGCCACACGAAGGTTTTGCTCTGAATACAAAGGTTAAGCTTGAAGAATGCGTCTACATATCTTTTTTTCTTTTTACAGGGCAGTATTATATGTTATATTCCTTTCTGGTTTGATGTGCATTAAGCACAATGATGTCCTGGTTCACAACAAATGTATTTATTTTTGTACTCGTTTTTAATATATGTGAAGTTTCTCATGTTCACTTTTGAGATTTGGTTTATCAGATTTTAAACATATCTGCTCCACAGTTTTGCACTTGGACAGAGAGAACCTCGTCCCAAAAGGACATTTCAGAGCACTTGTTAAATGCACTTTTGTTTACCATGTCAAGCACATGTTGCAACATTTCTGAATGTTATGAGGAAAAGAACAAAATTGTTGGTTTGATCACCAAAATTGTTTATTTTGTGATGATTAAAACATTACACATTTAACATGAGTCCTTGATTTTTCAACTTTTTATCACAGCTGCATTTCCAGATTAGTTATCAGTTTAAAATTGACCTCAGTCACCAGTTACAGAGAACTTTAAGGAGAGTTTTGGTGTTAGACATAATGGAAAGTATATTTTATGTATTTACTGAGGTGGGGTGTGGTTTATAAATTGGACCAAATTTGAATAGGTTGTGTACTGTATGATACATTTAACAATTTTAATGACATTTTCAAAATTGTTCTCCAACATGTACACTTAAATGCATATTATGTAGAATTTACTTATCTAAATATCTTACACATTTATGAGAAAACTGAGTAAACCTAGATCCATATCTTACTAACATTCCACTACTCTTATGTCATAGCATTTTTTCAGTCATACACAACAGCAAAAAGTTTAAAAGTTCTGTAAAAAAAAATACATGAAGGTGCATGAAAGGTCAATATGACAGCAGTTATGAGTACACAGACGTTGATTTTAAAGAAAGCAGGAAACTGTTGATTTGAACCAGTGTTACATGTCTGACAAGTTTGAACGTATGGGAGCTCTTAAAAATAGATACAGTTCAATTGCTTCAGTTGGTGTGGTCGGTGCATGAAGAAAGTTTTCTGTCATCAGGAGGCAGGATAGTGTGAAGACTGTTTCATCACATGTGTATGGTCCTCTCTGAAGACAATGTGCTTTGCAAGTTGCCACTGCTTGCTCGGAAACTTGCTTCAAATAATCTTGTCCACCAAAAAGCTGCGGGAGGGTATACATCATACATGGTCGGCCACTTGGAGCAATCGCATTTCTACTCTGACAAATGATGTGAGTGTTCCATAAATGAACAACATTTTGAAGCTCTTCCTGAAAGGCAAGGAAAAACAAACATGTTTATACACCACATATCTATTTTAAAAGCATATCCTTGTTTGCTTTTTCTTTTTTAAATAACAGATTTTACTGAACCTTTCTACACGTTAAGCTTCACACAAAGTTTCCCTTTGTTTTTGAAAAAAATGTCAGCAGTTCAAGTCTTCAAAATTTAAAGTTGCTTGTAAATAGGCACTGTGAATTTTAAGAGTTTAAATATTAATTCAAATAAGTATGCATTCCAAAACGTAAAATAGAACCTTGTTTTCTCTGCATCTTTTGACGGATTATTGATACAGCCATCATCCTGTTCCTCTCCAGCGCGTCAAAAAAGCGCACGTATACGTGCATCACACCAACAGGACACGCTTTTGCTCCAGTTGTGGTTTTTACACATAATAATGAAGATAACTAGTTGGCATGGCTTCTTATGTTATGATGATGCTAATACTAAAATAGTTTTCACTCACTTGGTCGTGAATGCTATCAACATAAAGTTCTGCATTAACTATTTGATGTTGAGACCTAATAAATTGTAAATAATCGTGCTCAACTCGTCATTTCTGTAGGGTAAAAGTATACGCTATGATCATCTTAGGATAAAGGCATAAATCGAGGTGTACTTTGTAATATTTTGATATACGTTTATCCTACTGCACTCGAATGCATCTCTGTTACGGTAAAGATGTATTGACAGTAAGAATAATGCATTATGGGATATGAACGAAGCATTTAGCCTTCTGTTAAAAGCGATTGCTACCCGTTATGTTAATAAACGAAGTTAACACAGCACGTCCGTACTGAAGAGTTATTCTCTGCAACTCTAAAACACAACATACTGTAACGACCCAGAGTTTGGACAGAGCTGCAGGTGGCCGGCGCCCCCCTCTTTCTGCCAGTTGCTGGACCACAGTGTGTGTCAATCAGCGGTGGGCTGGTGACTGATGGGAGAGAGGGGGCGGGGTCTACCTGTGTGTGTGTGTGCGTGTGCGATCGTTGAACGTTCTCGCTGGAGTTAGAAGAAGCTGGCTGTGCCTGTTGGTTCGTGCTGTAACTGTTCTGATATACAGACACATTAATAAAGAGCTGTTTGACAACCGCCCGCCCAAGGAGCTTCCTTGCAGCTACTACAATACTTAAGTTAACGAGGTCTTGGTCTCAGGTCTACGCAGTACACGGCAGGCTCATTCAGTAACAAAAAACTAAATTAAATCGATATGAAACTCACGTAAACTATGTTTTTCAAAAGTATAACTTACTTTGTCATTCCTCATGGTGGAAATTCTGTCCTCCGACACATTTCTACCCCTTAAAAAGGAATAAAGAGGCTCCCGCTGATTCTCCATCTTCTCCCTCAGTTCCATCAAGACGAGAATGAAATATCCCGCGAGAAGGTGACGTTTTACTGTAAACAACTATTTCGTTATAACGTGATACGTTTCTCGTTATAACGTGATACGTTTCTCGTTATAACGTGACATATCTCGTTATAACGAGAAACTGTTCCAAAAAAATATTTTTCCCGGTGGCAGCTCAGCGTTTCCGTAGATATCTCATTTTTGCATCCTATTAAATCTGAACATGTCTAATAACTTATAATTGATCAATCTGGATTGTGTTAAATGATGGATTTTATTCAGCGTCACTAAGAACAGAGTTGTGGTTCTGCGTATGGGCTGGAGCACCTTAAAAAGCCAGCCCCATGACAAAGCCCTGCCCCATGCTCACTGGAACACTGTTTAGTATTTCTGTGTTTCAGTTACTTCTGAAATAGGGTTAGAAGATCCTGCTGTCGGAGAAGATGAGAAATGTGAAGTTACAGGTAGTGACAGACGAAAAGTGTTTATTAGGGAAGTAGAATAAACGTACAGCTTTGTGGCTTCTTCTCTTGGTAAAACTGTGCAAAGAGCTGCTCATGGAGAAATCCACCGCTCAGGACACACTGCCTGTTATGATGATAAGACTCCTTCATTGCTTTGGAGGACACTGGAGCCATCTGGGATAAGGGGACCTCGGAGGATTCTTTCAGGCCAGGTTGTCACAGAGATGCTGATCACATGGTGAGATATGTTTGGTATGATTTCACAATGATACTGCTTTAAGAATGAATGGACATTACTTGCCAGAAATATTATGGTTAAAGATCTTACAAAGGTAGAACAAATGATGAGGGGTTTTTTTTGTTCTACTTGGCTAAATTACCAGTTTGTATTTTAATTATTACATGGCGTCACATTGTGTTTTTTTAGACCAAATATGTCACTAACGGCTCAGATTTACTTCAGAAAAGCAGATACATTTCAGGGTTATCATTGTACAATATCCCGTCTGTGCCACCAGGTGGCGCGCTTGGAAATGTAATCAAATACTTATTAGCCATGAGCGTAAACCAATGAAGACCGCCGGTGTAAATCTATTAGCTGTTTGCGTTTTCTAAAAGATTTTCAGACGTAAGTAAACATAAATGCGCTTTTGAAGCGAAATAGCCTAAACGAACACTTACTGGGGGATAAGAACAGACGAACTCCGGCGTAAAATATGACTTTAAAGGTCTGTATTACAGACGAAACTGTTTCTTTTCAATTATTTACGAAAAAAGCCGAAGAAGTGGGAGGACTTCGGCTGGTCATCCAGCTGCGCAGTCAGTGTGAGCGATGCTTGCAGGTCTTGTTTTGACTGCAAGGTCTAGTTTCAATCCGTGGCGTCGGGCGGACGCACGCCTCCAAATCTAAACAATGTAAATAATGGAGCACTTGCAGAAACTAATGGAGGTTCGACTTTAAAGGCGAATTAAAAAAAAAAAAATCTCAATACAGTCTGACTTTTTATGCGAACAACATTTTTGTTCCCAATTACAACCACCGGGAGACGAGGAAGAAGGAAAGTTTTCCGTGAAAGACCCGCCTGTGACCTTTTGAATGCAACATTCTCCGGACGCAGGATTATTCGACACAACCGAACCGGCGGATACACTTCTCCCCCCGTTTCAACAATTCTGACGTTCTCTCCATCTTTTCTTTGAATGCGCTGCAAAAAAAAAAAAATCCTGATGATGTCACCGACGCCACTTTTTCCTGAAGTTATGGCGGAGCCCAAGTTTTTGAACTTCTCTTGCTGGTGAGCACGTACTACTGGCTGCAGCTTGCAGCATGTCTTGGTTGTGTTTGCTAGCTCGCGCGAGGAGTTAATTTGCTGCCACGGAGCGCACGCGGACACAAAAATGGACTCTCGAACTAGGACTAACTCTCGCTTTGGACTTTTGGCGAAACGGTTCGCCTCTGAGGGCCTTCAGACTTTAACTGTTATAACAGGAACTATAAGGCCTCGCATAACCTCACCGTTACCCACTGAGAGAGTTGCCATGTTAGGCACGGTTTTTGTTTAATTCAGCTTTTATTTGTGAATGCTCTGCTACCTTAAAGACGTCCACATACGTCATCAAACGGTGCTAAGCTGCTGATAAGGTTTTTATCCACACTTCAGACTCAGGGTTTGGAGCTGATTGTTTTCATTGGAGTTTTTGAGTGGCGTAACCGCCTATAAGATTAAATATGGGCACTGCATTTCACCCCCAAAGTTAAATACTGTCTTGTGTGGATGGATAAAAGCTATAGTCCTGCAATACGGTGAAAAAAAAAACAACTTTTCTGCATTACTTGTAAATCATGGCTCCCGTGACAGCTAGCCTCTACTTACAGTAAACATTGCCCTCGGAGACTGCACGTTTTGGGGTAAAACACAATAGAGGTAACTGAAAAAGGTTTTTTTTTTTAACCTGTATGTGTGTATCTATATTTACAACATAGGGCCACAGTTTGCACTAGAAACAAAGCAGAGGGTTCGGTTGTGATGGTTCAACCAAAGCTGTGAACACTCCAGTTATTTTTAGCTCTGCTTATTATGTGTGTGGTTTTAAATGGTACACAAGTCCTGATTGTTATCATCATTCCCATATTTCAGGTCAAACATTGAACATACATTTAGTTCAATTGTTGTCGTTTTTTTAAAAAAAAAAAAAGCACTTTTCCCCGCGGTGTGCAATTGGTTCATTTGTCTCAGATTTTGTGTTACATTAGCCAGAATGTCCTTAATTTTGTAGTCATACTGCCGCAGCCCCCTCTGAAAGGGCCCTAATCTTCGTTTAATCTGATGAGGGCATACCTAGTGAGATTATATGTAGAGATTACCTCAATTCCAATTTTTGACATCTAAATAAAATGTTTTCCGCCTTAATAAAATAGCTGTCGGCTGAGTATTGCTGTTTGGCAAAAAAAAAAAAAAAAAAAATTAAACTTTAATTTTTCACCACATGACCCAGTCTACATAGGAGGTGAGCATCTAACAAAACAGATGTAAAGGGGCCATCTGATTGGTCAAATGTGCAAGAGACAATATTTGATTTGTTAAGTACGTCAAGCTGCCATGAAATTGTTTTAACATGTGTGCAAACATTTAAGGTAACCATTTATTGCAGTGTACGATGTCTTTTGCAATACGTGTATTGCACAGGCTGATATCACCATGACGATACATTTTCCGTTTTGTGCTAGGCCTAATCCAAAATTGCACAACAAATCTTTTACAACTTCTCCCAAAAAGATGCTTGAGCTCTCGACCATCTTTTTCTTTCTAGACTGTCGTGACAGCTCGCCTTACTAATGGAGCACCTTCAGGGAGCTTGGAGGACTCTGAGCAACGGATTTGGAATGAAGGACTCTGCCTTTGAGGGCCCCTGCCTCTCCCCGACCATGGTCCAGGGTTTTCCCTGCCAGCGACGCTCCTCAGACGACAGCAGAACACCAGACTCCAAGGCCAGCAGCACAATCCGCGTCTACCTCCCAAACCAGCAGCGCACTGTGGTGAGTTCAATAGCGCCAAAGTTCATGCATATTTCCAGGACTCTGAAAACGACTACTAAAAGAGTGCACATATGTTATAACTAATTCCCATTCTGTGTCAGGTTAACGTACGACCGGGTATGACTCTTTTCAACTGCCTCATTAAAGCGCTGAAAGTGCGAGGCCTGCAGCCTCAGTGCTGCGCCGTCTTCAGGCTACATCCAGGACAGACCAAGTGAGTTTTAGGACTAAAAGTGTTTTATAAGCAGGGGTTTAAAGACCCACTCCGATGAAAATTGTGTGTGTTTTTTTAAACATGTTCTTGTGGCATATAAAATGAAAATTAAACTTAAAAATGCATTTTTGAGGATTATTTTTATTCAAATTGTACGAATTGAGAGCAGACGAAAAAATTCAGTTGAAAAAGAGTGTATTTGTGACGTGGAAAATGCTCTTGGGGGGCCACACGACTAGATTGATGTACGCCTTCATTTGCCTCATCCAAGCTGACATCTGGTTAAAAACTGTACGGCTGGATAGATCCAATATTGCGCTCTGTTTTTGTTGCACCGTTAATGTTAGGTGGGGGTTGTGAGGGGCTGCCAGCTAGCGGGAGGGCGTGTTGTGTGGCATGGTAGTGGGAGAGCTTTCAGCAATGTAGAGAGGAAGGGCGGCGGGGTTGCTCCGTGCCAACAGTCCCGTCCACAATTCAGATTTGAATGTCTGATGAGCTACTGTCACTCTGCAAAGGATGATGGGAGTAGGACTTTAAAGATTCAACACACACAGATCTTTAAGATGTTCTATTTATGTGTTGGTTGTCTTGTTTCTTTTTTAACTAGCAAGAAACTAAGGATGGACTGGAATACCGACTCGACCTCTCTGATTGGAGAAGAGCTGCTGGTGGAGGTTTTAGATCACGTTCCCTTGACGACGCATAACTTTGTATGTGGTCTGAGTATCTTTGACAAACATTTCATAGATGTCCAGACATCAACACTGTATTTTTTGTTGTTGGTGTTGTCATTTTCAGGTTCGTAAAACATATCTCAAGCTAGCATTCTGTGACATTTGCCAGAAGTTTCTCTTGAATGGATTCCGCTGCCAAACCTGCGGCTACAAATTCCACGAGCATTGTAGCACCAAAGTGCCCACAATGTGTGTGGACTGGAGCAATATCAGACAACTCCTGTAAGTATTTAGGAGGTTATTGTATAAAGTAGCTATTCGTGCACAGATGTTTCAAGTGGTTTTTGGTCATTTTTACCTTCACTATTATCGTCATTCAGTTTAGTTGCCATAGAAGTAGAAAGGTCACCTAGACCAAAGAGGAAATTCGTGTCAACTGCTGCCACACATCTTTGAAATCATTTGCATGTTTGTTTAGTAAATGTAGAAGTTCTCTTTTCATTTTATTCCATGTATGCAAATTTATAATTTAAATTTTCTTCAAAAATAAGCAATAAAACCAGACTATAAGCAGACAGTGCTGGGAGTAGAGGAATGTGAAGGAATTCTAAAAAAAAGAAAAAATACTCCAGTATTTCAGTAGTTTCTTTGTGAAGACATGACCACTGTCCATGTAAAAAAAAAAAAAAAAACATGTTTTCCTTTTATTTAGTGAAGCAAATGTTGGTGCTCTGGATGTTTATGATTGTCAGCATTCGTTTGAAATGGTTTTTGTACCTCCAGGTTATGTCCGACACCCGGGGAGAGCGGCGGCCCGTCCTTCCCGCCGCCAACTTCCCGGCGTGTGAGGGAATCCTTAACCCGCTTTCCAAGGTGAGATTGGGATTGTTGGGCTCCGTCTCTTCCTCAAAAAATTATTTGGTTGATGCTTGCTGCCGTATTTTAAGTGCAGTTTGTTTGAACAAATTTGATTAAATTTAAGGATGTTTATGTTATCTTCTCGCATGCTCCCCAGTCCACCGGTTTATCTAAGCGGGCGTGAACAGAGTTTCTGGAAGCAAATAAAACGGCAAAAAAGGAAAATCAAAGCTATTTGAGCCACCAGATTAGCGGCCACAAAGTATCAAATGTATTCTATTTTCAGGATCCTCAAAAGTGGGACAGTTTGCAACAAGCAGAGCGGATGCATGCACTTGGTTTTCATTGTCTTTGTAGAAACTCTGAAGTCGTTTTAGACAAAGTCATGGTGTTGTCTGACAGGCTTTGGCCTGATCAGTTAACCTTCCTCTCTAAATGCTTCTGCAATCTCAACCGAACACAAAAAAGGATCCTTAGATCATTACTGACGTTTTACATTTTTTGGGATTTTTTTTTTTGAGTGCATTCATTCCTAAACTAAAATAAATATTGTTTAGCTAAGAAAAAGTAAAGGACGTAAATGGTAGCTAGAAGAGGTCACTTATAAAATGAACGTTTTTTTTTTTTTGGGCCTCCACAGCGCCGCCCACAGATTCTCCACCTCCCACGCCTTCAACGACACAGAGCCTTACACGCCGCCGGGCGGAGGTCTCTCCCAGAGGCAGCGCTCCACGTCTACACCCAACGTCCACATGGGCAGCACCACTCTGCCTGTAGACAGCAGCATGATCGAGGTAACTCCACACCACCCTGTCTTGGTCCAGCACGTCCTGAAATATCCCTGTGTTTCTTGTCAGCCTACATACATCTTAGGCATCCCAAGTATTTCTGCTTCCCTGTTCTACCTTTTCCCTTCTTTTAATTCATTAGTCTCACGCTCCTTTTCCTCACAACCCGTGAATCCCAAATCCCCTCAGAGCTGACATCCCGCCTCCAACTAGAATAAATGTGGCCCATTTGAAATCAAGGCAGAAGTGTTATGATTTACAGGCTAAATAAAGCCCTCTCTGTGTTGTCCAGTTAGCATCTCTTTTCCTCCACCCTCACTTCCCTCTCCATTCTGTCTCCTCTTTGGCCTGTTGTCTTGTCCCTTACTGGGGAGTAGCTAGACTGCCTGAATACCTCTGCCAGCTCCTGGTGCCACAGATTCTGGCTGAAGAGGAAAGTAGGTATTGTGCACTCCTCCAAGTCTTTTGTTGAGGCCTCATCTGAGAATCCAGAAAAGGTTAGAGAGCTGTGTGCAGTCTGACTGGCATACCTTTACCATCTTATCGCCTGGGTTTAAAACCACACATGGCAGCATGGCGTGGGCTTTCGTGATCTTGAGTTTGAGTAAGGTTATTAATCCTAATTGAATGTTTTTGTGGCTTTTATTTTTCTAGGATGCAATGCGAGACCATGACTCGGGTAAGTACTTATTCTGCTGCGTCACTCTTCCTCTTTTGCTTTCCGCACATTTGTCAGTCTGCGTACACACAGCTTCTGGGTACCGCTTCCTGCCACAGCCTCTTTTAGAGGAACCTGCTGCAAAGAGAGATTTGATATCTGAATGCAAAGCATTAAACTTAAACAACCTCAGCTAATCTTCGCCCGCTGGACTATAAATGTACAAATAAATGTTGTGCCGTGCAGCCATGTTGTGTGCATGTGACACCTGTGAGCGTTTTTCTGTGCTCGTGCAGCGGGGAGTTCACCTAACCAGAGCCCTACAGGCTGGTCCCATTCACAATCCAAGACCCCCACCCCTGCCCAGAGGGAGAGGGCCCCATCCTTCAATACTCAGGAGAAAAATAAAATTGTAAGTCACGTCGGCAGGGACAAAAATACGAGCTTGTCTCGTCCTATTTAAAGGTGCGACGTCTGGTTGGATTTTTGTCCATCCAGAAGCCTCGAGACAAGCGCGACTCCAGTTACTACTGGGAGATTGAAGCCAGTGAGGTGTATCTGCACTCCCGCATCGGTTCGGGCTCCTTTGGAACTGTATTCAAAGGAAAATGGCACGGTATGAGACACGCTCATCCCAGACTTTACACATATTCAGCATCAACGAAGAAAGAAGCACGCCTCCTTTGATATGAGCTCTCATTAATTCATTGCTGTCATTTGCAGGTGATGTAGCAGTAAAGATTTTAAAGGTGACGGACCCCACACCGGAGCAGTTCCAGGCATTCAGAAATGAAGTGGCGGTCCTGAGGTAAATGGACTGTCTTCCATCTGTATCAAACCTATACAGTCAGCTGTTTTGCATTTTGGCATTTCCCTGTTTGTGGATTTGCTCCTCTTTGTTTGTGGGTGCAGGAAAACTCGACACGTCAACATCCTGCTGTTCATGGGCTACATGACAAAGGACAACCTCGCCATTGTGACCCAGTGGTGTGAGGGCAGCAGCCTCTACAAACACATTCACGTCCTGGAGACTAATTTCAAGATGATCCAGCTTATAGATATTGCCAGACAGACAGCTCAGGGCATGGAGTAAGTCATGAAAGTAGAACTCCCCTCATGCTTCAAAGGAAATCAGTCTAATATTCCATTTTTTTATCGTAGCTATCTTCATGCTAAGAACATCATCCACCGGGACATGAAGTCTAACAGTATCCTTTCAGTCTTTTCACTAAAACATGTGCAAAGTTCTGGATGAATTGTGTTTATTTATAGCTGTAAATCCTTGACAAAATTGCAGATATCTTTTTGCATGAAGGGCTAACAGTGAAAATTGGGGACTTTGGTCTTGCAACGGTGAAGGCCAGGTGGAGCGGCTCACATCAGGTGGAGCAACCTTCCGGATCCATTCTTTGGATGGTTAGCGACTCCATCAAGATCACAAGCAGTGTCCCAACAACAGGATTTGGTTAAAAAAACAACTTAGAAATAGACAAATAGCTAAAAGATTCTTTTGGTGGATGCTAACTATAAAAACTTGTCTTTCTTTTGTTGTGACTGACAGGCTCCTGAGGTTATCCGGATGGAGGATAATAACCCCTACAGTTTCCAATCTGATGTCTATTCCTATGGAATTGTTCTCTTTGAGCTCATGACAGGAGAGCTCCCGTACTCCCAGATCGCAAACAGAGATCAGGTAAAATCACAGACACATCACAGTCTCACCCTCCAATTGTCTAGTAGTGTAACATCCCTTGTGCACAAGAGTGTAAAAAAAAGATTGAAGACATTTGAGGAGATATAAGATTTCTGAAAGCCACTGCCAAAGAATCGCAAACTCACAAATTGGTTTAAGATGACCTGAAAAAGCCACACTTGCTTGGCCCGGTGTGACGCACCATTACTACTTTTTTTCCCCCTAAAAAACAGACATTTCTAGAAAACTCATGGTGGAGAAAGGGTTAAAGTGTGCCGTCAATCTCATCCTTCTTGTAAAGACCCACTCAGATGAAAATGGTGTTTTGGGTGTTTTTAGAATGTTCTTGTGCCATTTTTCTGATGAAACATGCCTTTACCTTCCATATACAAATAGAATTACGCTTAAAACTGTATTTTTGACAATTTCTTCATTCAAATTGATAAAACAAAAAGAATAGAAAGAATATGTTTGTTCTCAACATTGAAGGGAAGAGGGGTCGGGGTTGCTCCATGCCAACGGTCCCGCAACTCAGAGGTGAATTGCTAATGGACTGCTGTTCTGCAGAAACAGTCCTAGAAAATGACATTTTTGGATTTTGCTAAAAAAAAAAAACGGTCATCAAAATTAAAAGACCACTAGGAATGCTCTTACAATAGATCAGAAAAAGGTCTTTAAAGGGACCTAAAGTGACAGAGTTCTTTGACTTTGTCTCTTAAACATAATAATAAAGGATGTCAAAGACAAGTGGTGTGGTATCTTCAGATCTTATCCAAACACAAGCTAACCACGGTTTCAGTCAAACTACATCTAAACCCACTTATTGCTCCCCTCACCGTGATGTGTTTCTCTGAAAAAGTTTTTGTTTTGCATTTGGGAAGCTACATGATTAGGTACATTAGACGAGTGTGGATCAGAGGTGGAAGCTTTTAATTAAACCTACAAAGCCGTGGTTTTGAAACGTTTCTGTTCAGTTATATTGTTGACGGAGAACAGAGGGGGGAAGTTGGAAAAACAGAAGTGACTCACGCGGCCGGCCGATAACAGACGCAAAACCACTTAGTGATGGGCGTGTCTGTGGGCGCACTTTTTAGTTATTTTCAGTTCTAGAAAAATACAATGTAAAAACGTAGTAAAAAAAGTGATTGGAAACTATGGAATTTTTACTTTCGCTCATGTGGGCTTTGACCATCAGTTCTGCACTTCAGTTTATGTAAGGCTGCAGGTTTTTTCATATTCAGTTTAAACGGAATAATTAGTTTTTACAGATTGATCTGCAGCTTTTGCATGACTGCTCTTTGTAGGATGATCCAGAGAAAACTTTGTTTTCATTAGCAGTTTTTCATGCTCTCTTATGCAGCAATTCAATGGTTTTGCCAGACTTCCTCCAAAATAATATTACAATAATACATCAAATAAATAGAAATGAATTCACCCTCAGTTGTTCCTGAACTCAGCAGTGAGTTTGCCAATCACATCCACTGTTTACAATGACGCAGCAATGAAGCCAACCAGCACATTAGCCCATAGGAATAAATCTTTAGAACTTTGCATATAGTTCAGTGGAGCTTAACTTATTTTTTTCAAAGCCATTTTTCACATTGTTTTGACCTTGTCTTTGACTTGTTGGTGGATTTACAAATATTTATCTTTTCTTATAAAACATAGAAACAAATCTGCGAAACAGCGAGACTGCTAAAGATGAACTGCAATATAGCGAGGGATTACTGTATCACAATATGAATCACGATTATGTCTTTAAGTAACGTGGTGTCTAAATTAAACGTTGAGGTTGAACCAAACCCGCGTGTAAAAATCCTTTAACAGCGGAGATGTCGCCAGCAATCTCAAAATAACAGGCTCTTTGAACTACCGTTACTCTTTAACCATTTCAGTCAGACAACTCTTGCAGAAGAATATTTATTTCACAACATCTTTAGGTTGGCAATCACAATTTGATTCACAACTTCGTTTTGGCATAAGGCTCCGTTCAATTCCTTGAGACAATTATTTTTTCCATACACTTTCGGGTAACAAAACCCCCGTAACGGAGCCCACAGGTGGAAGCCGGGGAGGAGGGAGGGGCAAAGAATTAGCGCTGAAGGTAAAAGAGAATGAACAATTGTACACCTGACTTAAATAGGACGCTAAGCAGGTGAGTTAATTGACTGACCCGCCCTAGGGGAGTAACCTGTACTTCTGCAGAGTGTCGCCCGAAATGCGACGAGTCGCTATTTACGCAGTAGAAGTACTTCCAATAGATTCTGATGTGGGGAAAAGTGGCTCTTTCAGCCCTCATGAGCTAAATCACGTCAAGTCCGAATCAAAGAACGTAAAGCAGCGTCATGTCGCAGAACCCCAAGATGGAGTTTCTCTGCAAAAAATCTTTTTTTATTTATCTTTATTTTACCCTCTAAAAATAATATGCATTTTGACAACATTGATACAATCGCCACGGGCTATTTCATGAGACATTTGCTGTAAAATTTGATCAAATTTGAGAGAAATGGCACAATAGACACTTTTCTATCATCCCCACGTTACAGTATGTATCGTCATAGCACTACCGCACAGGGTCTCTCACTGTGTCAGTCTTAACCGTCACTCAGAGCTGGAACTGCAGTTATTTGTCTTAGCAAAGTTCTTGTTTGGGTCCGGGCGTGAAGGTGGTAAGAAGACGCTGTGGCGCTGGATGAAAAAGAGCTGTGGAAGTTGCCCAAACCCCGTCACCTTGCAGGGATGGACACCTCTAGGCTAATTTTAGATGCTGTAACACAACCCAATGTAAGAAACGGGGTACGTGAGCGTGACTGCATTTGTCCATCTGAAGTGGGATTTTCTTTTGTCTTTAGAGCACAAAACAACATGTGGAAGATCTAGAACTGTTGTGAACAGCCTTCCCACACAAGCACTTCAATCCACTGTTGTCCCCTTCGATACTGTAACTTGTCGTTAGCGGTTCTGGCAGGCGCATAAAGCGCTCCTTTCATCTCGCCTCTCTGCAGCATTGGGCACTTGTGCCTTTACAATAGCTCCAGTGTTTTAAATGTCTGTCACCTTAGACTCACTGGGTGTATTTAGAAAGTTCTTGCAGGGCAGACTGCTGACTCAGGCTCGTCTGTGCCCCTGCAGTATGACTCTGACCTCAGCTGGTCAGCTCTTTCAAGTGCAGTCACTTTTATTTAGTGCTGATTACCGTATTTTCTGGAGTATAAGTCGCAGAAGCCAAAAAAAAACCCCAAAGAAATTCCAATCACCTATGATTTTTACGTTCTACTGCAACCCAGTTTGGTAACTTACCATCCCGCATTAGTCGGAGAAAGGAATCGATAAAAACAATAAAAATAATATAAAGTTCAGAAGAAAATGATCAGATGTTTGTTTTGGACAGAGTTTCTTTCTTCTGCATTTTTTTTATTAGCAAATACTGATACATACGCCTACAGTGACCTCTAGCGGTTGTCAGTGAGAAACAATTACGAAAGGGCAACCAGTTGTTAGAAGGAAAATAATAAATATATGAATCTACGTTTGTTTTTAAAAGATCACATATAAATCCCCTCTGAGTAGAAGTTGCACCCCTGGCCAGTCTATACAAAAAAAAAAAAATCACACACAACTTATAAAACTACAGTACCCTTTGACCTTTACCTTGCAGATTATTTTCATGGTGGGAAGAGGCTGTCTGTCCCCAGACCTCAGTAAGCTCTACAAGAACTGCCCCAAAGCCATGAAAAGGTTGGTGGCCGACTGCATCAAGAAGTCCAAGGACGAGAGGCCTCTCTTTCCGCAGGTGAAAGCCGTGCTCTGAAACTCTAGCTTCCGACCCGAGGGAATATTTGCTTCTGTTCCGCTCACGTCGTTCCCTCCTCCGTCTCTTTTAGATCCTGTCCTCCATCGAGCTCTTGCAGCACGCCCTCCCAAAGATCAACCGCAGTGCCTCTGAGCCGTCCTTGCACAGAGCCTCCCACCCCGAAGACATCAACACCTACACTCTGACTTCCACCAAACTGCCCGTCTTTTGAAGGCTCAGACCGTCCCGCTTCCTTCTCCTGACCCATCTCTTCCAAAATCAAGCACAACTCCCTGCAATCATATGGAAGGCCATGCTCAAAAGCAAGAGGGAAGGGAAGGAGGGAGATGACCTAAACGGTTGGACTATGGGACAGCATGGGTGCTCATATGAAGGGGGAGGGTCATCCTACAGGTACATCATGTCTGAAGGAGTATCTGAAAGGTTTTTTGGTTTAGGCTGTAAATATATGCACACGCAGCTACCTGAGACACAGAGGAGATCTTGAAGGAAGATTTGGAAACAGATCCTAGTCTGTTGTGAGGCGCAGCCCTAATGTTAGGACCTGAGGACTTTTGAAAACCCTCCTGAAGAAACAAAGCATGGACTTCAGAGTCTGCACAGTTTCACCTCCTTCACTTGTGGTTGTCACAAATTGTTGGAAGTAGTCGATCTAGTTGCACAATAGTTGATTTTTGCATCGTCTTAAACGGTAATGGAGTAAATATTGGGATTTTTTGGGGGGTTCTTTTTGCCTTTTTTGGGGTTCTCTTTTGTTTTAATCCAAAGTCTGTCTGACAGTGAGTGTGAATAATGGAAATCTGCACATTTAAGCAAAAGTAAAGGTTTTAAAAATGGTTTCTGCTCAGTGTTACTTTTTGCTTCTCATTATAAAGCTGACAGGTGTCGTAATTATGAAAGGATCTATCCGCTCATTTATTGTGTCACCTCTAAAGAAATCTTTCACACAAGTAAGTATCTTTATTCTAAAGGGCAGCAAAGGAGGTCATTGGTGTTTCTTTGACATCCCCAGCTCAAAGAAGTCCTGCCATGCTTTGTAACATGGTGTAATGTTTGCTGTCGAGAGGCAAGCAGGGCAACCTCTCCTGGAGACCGTCATGATGTACCGCCGAGGGAATCCGCCAATGGCTGAAGCCACTGTGCGCCTCCCAGCCGCTGTGCCCTCGGGGGAGCAGCAAGCAGGTGGGGAGTGAGAGGACGGTTAGATGCTGTATTTAGAAAAAAAAACAAACTCACCTTTAGATCCTGTAGTACTCTTGAGTTTAAAGGAACTGTAGTAGCAATAAAGACACTTGAATAAAGTTTCAGTTTACCTTACTTTTGTCATAGATAAGGTCGGGTTAAAGTTGATACAAAAAAGTTAAACAGCCAAAACATCTACTTTTATAATTGTTATGCTGCATCCCGACAGCCTTTATGTTCTTTAGAGACATGTTCTAGCCCCACCTAGTGGTTCTTTTTGTTTAGTAATCCAAAGTACTTCAGGGTCAGAATAGGAAGGACTTAAAGGTATAAGACCTACTTTAACTTCAGATTTTTTACTGGAAGAAAATGCATGTGATCAAAAGTCCTATTCATGCACAGAATGACCTCCTTACTTGCAGGTCTGACCGTGACCCTCCAGGTTTGTCACACCTTTTGAAATTTCCCTCATGTTTGTTTGCACAACTCCCCCAGGCCCACCCACTTTCAACACCTGGTGACAGTCCTAAGCTATTATTAGGTTTCTTCAGAAAAGCTCTGCTGGGTTTGGAATTAAATACACAATTCTACGTTTTGGTTGGAATTTCATGTAATTGACATTCAAAGCAATTCTAGAAGAGGGATCTCTCAGTATTTACCTTGATTTCCCAGAACTCCAACCACCATTTAGGACAAATGTCTGCTCACAATGATTTTGTTTCTCAGTAATTTATAAAGAGTTGAGGTAATTTGTTGTTATATAATCCTTCAGCAACATTTCCCATATATTTTAGAGATATATATTTTTAATTTATGATTATTCTTCTTCATTGCCACACATTTACTCAAATTAAACCTAAACCTAAATTAGAATGCCATCGGTCCATTATCTAAAACCACTGATTCCCTTTTGAGGTAACACGGTTGCTGGAGCCTATCTCAGGTAGTGCTGGGTGAAGGTGGGGTACACTCTGGACAGATCACCAGTCTGTCCCAGTGCCACACAATCACACTCTCACACTTAGAGGCAACTTAGAAATGTCAATTAACCTGTGAAGCATGTTTTTGGACTGTGGGGGAAGCTGGAGAAAAACCCATGCACGCATAGGAGAACATGCAAACTCCACACAAAAGAACCCATCTGGGATTCAAATCAGGGCCTCCTAGCCTCAAGGTGAGCATGCCAACCACTACACCGCCATTTCTTAAGTAGTATTAAACTGCATTTTAGGCCCTTGTATGTTGATATGGGAGGAAAAAAATTATCTGAAAGAATTTTAATATTAACATTACAATTTTATAAAACACAACATATTTAAGTATCTTATCATTTACGTCATATCACTTGATGTCTAAATGATTTGCCTGAAATTCATTTGCCATACTTCAGTAATTATTCATAAAGTTTTGTATTTAAGAACTGCTGCACATTTTCAAGACACTGCCAGTATAGTTTTTAGCACACTGTTGTTGCCATTCCCTCCCACTCAAAAACAACTTTTTTATTTTGGTAAGTTTACAATGTAAACAGTGAGTGGGCATGGCTTAACCATAGAAGTGTAACTGTAAAGTGCTCTGAGCCGCTCAAACAGGAGAAGCATTTTTTATGCATTTGATTTGATTTGATTTGATTTGATTTGATTTGATTTGAACTTTGTTCCATCCCGTGTCAGTCATTTCCTCAGGCTGGGTTTTGTTTTTGTCTCGTTTAGAATCCTGCCTGTTGTAGGACAGCATGTGTTTTTGTTTTAAGTTTTCAGTTTATGAAAATGTGTGCACACTTCAAAGACATCAGGACTACTTTTTTGGAATACCAGAGGAGTCGGAAGCAGCTGCAATAAAAAGTAGCCCCTTCAATTCAATGGCTGTAGTTTTTGTCCAGAAAAAGGTGGTTTGCCCCTCTGAGGGTATGTGGTAAGCATTTTGGGGTCTTGTTGATGAGTGAAAGAAGGATTGCTTGAGAGACTGATAGTCAGTCAGCTGCAGTAATGCAGTCGCTGTATTTATCCGATATAAGGAAGAAGGAGCCGGAAGACAAAGCTTTCCATAGACAGGCCCTCCTTTGGAGATAGGGGGAGGAGCTCAAAGTAGAGCCACTGGTTATCCACATCGAGAGAAGCCAGTCCACTTTATAAGTTGAATTTTCAGACAGATCATGCATTTTGTGTAACAAGCACAACATTTGCCATGGATGGACCTTGAGACGAGCTGCATGCTGGTGCAGTGGTTAGCATGCCTTAGAGAGAAGGCCCTGGTTTAAACCCCAGCCTAGACCTTTTATTGTGGATATTTGTATGTGTGTTTTTCCAGTGCATGTATGGGTTTTCACCAGACCCTCTAGCTTCCTAAAGACATGCTTCATAGGTTAATTGATTATTCTAAATTGTTCCTAGGTGTGACTGTGATTGTGTTGCCCTGGGACAGGCTGGGGACGTGTCCAGGGTGTACCCCACCTTCCCCCAACAGTAGCCAGGTTAGGCTCCGGCAGCCCTTGAAAAGGATATAGTGTGTCAAAACATGGACGGATGTACCTTAGGATCTCTTCTTTAAAAAAAAAAAAAAAAGTAATTTGCCACAAGAAAAATGTACAATGGCTGCCATTTTTAAAGATAGCAGCCATATGCTCAATTGTTTCAAAAAGATTCAGTGCATATTTGCCCCAGTCACCAAAATGGGCTGTCGAAACTTTTAATTTAAAGGGTACCTACAGTACAGAATACTGGTATATATATTATAGATATTTTTTAAGTCTTGGACTGTCTCTTAGCAAACGTGATTTTCTAAAAGGGGGTCTTAAGTTAAATCTAGGGGCAAAGTTGGTGCTTGTACCACAAAATACACGATTATTTGAAAACCAGTTCCATTATTTTTGGAATCCTCCTGGATGGCTCTCTGGGAAGGTGTTTCTGTCATGTCTAACCGGGAGGAGGACCCTGGACTCTCTTCTTTGGATGGCCTGGGAGTGTCTTAGGGTCCCCCCAGCAGAATTAAAGAAAGTTCCTGTGAAATACGAGGTCTGAGCATATCTGCTTATACTGTTGAGGTTAGAAGACGGATGGAGGTAAGTCCTTCATGACATTAATCATCACCAGGTTACGTTTTCTTCTGGGACAAGGCCTCCCTTCATCCACAGTGCTGCAGCACTGACTGGTGCTGGTACTCCTCATTTTAGAGCCTGTCTAAGATGGGTTGCAAACTTCCATGGTCAGACGTGTAACCATAGCAACATAGACTTACTGCAGAGTTCTTGTGCTTGTGATCCAACACCAGATGGCAACAAAAACTCTGCATCTGGTTAGACGTGTCCATGAAAAACAATCACTGATGAATTTTTGGATGAATTTGAACACATTGATGCTGCTGAGGTCTTCAAAGAAACACACCTACAAACAGACATGACTGTGATTGATGTTAAGATGAGGCTCCTTTGAAGATAATGAGCCAGTTAAGGACAAAGCATCTTCACTCATGAGGAAAAAATGTCCAGAGAGCTGGGTGAGGACAAAGACGGTTGGAAAAAAAAGGTGTAGGAAAAGCAAAAACAGACATTTCAGTGTTTCATAATACTTCACAGATATGCTGTTACAGTAGATAACCCCGTTTTCTAGGCGAGGTACATGATATGTATATTTTAACTGCTTAACTTTTCAGATTTACTGCTTTTAACCGCCTGCTTTTAAATATTCTTCATACAGTCCTCTGGCTTTTATTTTTTTAGGATTAATCAATCATCCAAACACATTTGTGAATGTAAGCAGTGGCAACATGTTCTGTTTTCAATTGTGTGCTTGTCTGATTTTGTTGTTCCTATAAATGGTACGATCCAGTTGACAGATGAGTCGGATATATCAACATGTTTCAGTTGAAAGTAAATCTAGGACGTTGTGAGGAGCAGATCTGTACAGGTCTGCACAGCTGTAGGATAGTTTCCAGATGGGTGGAGCATCCTAAAATAAATGCCGAATGATTCGTAAAGACCGTCTGGATTGGGTGGGAAATGCGATAAGGATATCTTAGAGATTGTACAATCCCATCATTTAGGCCTGCTCTGTTACAGTACGAGACGTTGTATCCACACAGTGGTGCTAAGTTTGAGAGGATGACTGTCAGAGCTAGAATCAAATCACCAATCCCTCAGTTTGGTGACGAAAATTTTGACAAAATTTAGTGTAATTTTTTCAAAGCAAAGAGCAACGCATCTGTTTATTTGTAATGTAGAACCTCGTAGATTACCAAACAAAAATGTCTCCGTTGTTTAAGTTCGATCATTGGTCTTTGATTGTTTTAGTTAGACAAATAATTGACTATGGCAGTTTGGCAGGAAGACTCAGCTTTGGTAAACACTTCTAAAGTTTAACTAGAGTAACCATACAGCACCACAACCTCCAGCCGATATAATATATACTAATATATTTACTTTTAATTCAGTGATGTTTCTTTTAGAACACACAGTATATGTGAGGACTCAGACCAGAAATATATTGCAAATTAAGCTTTATTGCCATTAATGAGAGGAAAAATTCAGAGATACAATACACTGTGTTCTGATCTGGATGTAAACTGCTCCAAACTGGTTTTTACAGAACCCCAGTCCTTAATAGTTGCGGTCCAACAGGTCTGTATTGATTGAACAAACGCTAGATTAACATTGCATCTATTACTGACTGGGGTAACAATGCACATTCTTCCCTTGGATATCGGTGTAATGGCATTATTCCTATGAATCTGAACGTCACATACAAAAAGCCTCAGGCATGGCTTCCACAAGGAGACACCACAAAAAAAAGAGAGCTTGTTGACCACGTTTTCTGTTACAATAAGAAATAGAGAATAGTATGATCTTTACATTAGATTTGGCTGATTTTTAGCTGTTGAATATTTTTTTGAGTATTTGATGAATAATAAAAAAAGCTTCCACAAAAGCCACAAGACAACAGCAAGGGTTTAAGACATTGGAACTAAAGGACCAAATCTGTTTAATGTATATTTCAAATAATGCAACATAAATTTTGATTTTAAGTATCTTATGTGACACATTTTTCCTTTTTCTCACAAGAATGGCAGTAACATAAGCACTACGGTAGTCCGGCACTGGTCCCACTAAACCACAGAGCACCTTTCGTCGTTGTCATAGCAACGCATCCGTTATATAGCTTGTATCCAGCCTGAGATCTACAGGGGCGAGTTCACTTCAAACATTTTGTGGAATATCATCACTAAAAATAACTGTTTCCACAAAGAAGACGATAGTACACAACATCAGTCGACATGCTTCTGGTCATTTGAACACATCAGGACAATCTTGGACCACTGTTTTGATAAAATGGACAGTCGTTGTGCAGGGTTAACAGTCACCCCTCTGGTATTTACACTTAGTGGAGTGCAAAGAATAAACAGAAATAATATATTCTTTGGCTCAAAAATATGCAAATATATTGAAGCTGTGTGTCTAGACACCTTCACAGCAAACCACTTCATAAAATCTTTGATAAATCTAATATTTCACCACTCTGAATAACTTTATTTTGAAGACAGTGTGACATTATTATTTAGAGAATAGATTAAGGAGGCAAATACAGAATTCTTTAGATCTTATTAATATTAGTCTCTTGTTACACAATGAGTGAATCTCAGGAAACACAGCTCAGATAAGCACAGCAATCTAACAGCTATTTAATCAAACAACTCACTGTATCTGCATTGTGCCAACCATGCAAAACACAAAAAATAAATATCTATTCGACCAGGTATGAAAATAATCACATCTATAGGTATACACACCCACGATATGGAAATAAAAAGCTCCCACAGTATAGTGGCACATAAATCTAGCAACATCTAGGGGGTGCACATCCAACTGAAGAGACAGGGGGCAAAACAAAGAGTCACAGCGGGGTCAGACAGTTAGCATAGAGCACCACCCAACTCGGTGTAGGCACAGTTCTCTTTTTAACGTCATCAACAACAGCCCCAGAGATAAACCACAGCAGCACAGACATACAGAATGTGACCCAAACAAGCACACCGATCAACAGCTCAGCAGGTAGACAGTACATTTGGACACTGCATAGAGTTAAAACAACATAGTCCAGGCCAGCTCCCAGCTGGGCCGAGCTTTTACCAGTAAGATGGGATTTAAGCATCCACAAACACATCTGAGCTTGTGTTCAGCTAAAGTCCTCATTGTTATTCAGACACTACAATACTTTTTCCTGGTTTGCTCAGTTGGCCTGGACTGATTTTGGCCCCACTGCAACGCCATTACAGTCCAGGATGTACTGCAGGCAACCTTGAGGGGGGCGGCCAACGCCGTTCTTGATGTCGTCGGCTGTTATGTCCCCCTTTTGGCCCGCTCCCTAAAGAAAGAGGATGAAAATTAGTTTACTGATCTGGCAAAAACTGTGATAGTCTTATATCTAACACCCCATTGGCTATGAAATCTTCTGTACCTGGGATGGTTGCACTGTGGTGGGTCTCTGTGGAGCATTGGCCTCATTGCTCGCTATTTGGTTCATTCTTGCCAGCACCAAGTCTGCAATGAGCTGCCGGTCTTCATTCTGATGTTCCCCTACCAGTGGCATGGAAGAACCCACCACCTGCACCATACGGAGGAGACGGGCGTAAATATGCATAGTAATGCCCTAATTTAAAAAGTAGAGGACTGCAAGATCAACTAATTTACTGGTAAAAAAAAGTTTTTTCCCAAAGTAAAATTTCAACATTTCAGACAACATGACACTCTTACCTCTGTGATATAATCTCTGCCATCTTTTCCATGTATAGCCTTAACAGCACAAATCTCCAGACCACCAAAAATCTCTGAGCAGGTGTCGACCCACACTTTGTACCTTCACCAGACAAATTAGGTCATTGCACCACAAAGTATAGTATATACTTTGTATTCTATTGCATATTTCAGTAATTCAGTAAAAAAAAAAAGTTTGCGTATTAAGCATATTTATGACATTTAAACCAATATATTTTAATAGTTTATTTCTTATAACGATGATTGCAATTCAAAGCTTGTGAAAACAGAAAGTTAAAATGTTTCAATGAAGGTAGCTATGGGAGATTCATTGTGTCAAACTCTAAGAGGACAAATAGTTCGGTTTGGGTCAGTTTGATTCAATTCAATTTCATTCAATTCTATTTAACTTTATTAGCATTATAAGGTTTCCTGGACCTTAAATGGTCTGTTAGTCTGGATCAGTTCACCACCAGGTCTCAAGGCTGCTTTATATTATCATGGCAATCGTCCCTATGCAACCGTGAAGTCTATTTAATTCAATTCTATTCAATTTTATTTGAATTGAATAGCCCAATATCGCAACACAGTTGTCTCAACAGGCTTCACACTGTTAATTGTGCAAAACATCAATTCAGTTATGAAATTCATAAGCTGATTGCTAAACTAAACTAAACAGACTAAGCTAGACTAGGAATTCCTGTCCTTAGACCCTCCTTCTCGTCTAGATTATACACTGACCAAAAATATAAATGCAACACTTTTGTTATTGCTCCCATTTTTTATGGTATGAACTCAAAGATGTGAAACATTTTCCACATACACACAATAACCAGTTCTCTAAAATATTGTTCACAAATCTGTCTAAATCTGTGATAGTGAGCACTTCTCCTTTGCCAAGACAATCCATCCCACCTCACAGGTGTGCCAAATCAAGATGCTGATTAGACAGCATGATTTTTGCACAATAACAAAAGTGTTCCATTTATATTTTTGGTCAGTGTACTAATGTTAGCTGGTTTCACTAGCGACTGTCTGCAATGACTGCGACCAACTTCTGAGTGGCGTTTTACGCAAAAAGGGATCTGCCTTTTTATGAGTTCTAAGTCATAGTCTAAGCTCAAAGTCCAACACAAATTTACCTAGTCAGTGGTTGTGGGGGAGCCATGTCATTTTTAGTCTACTGTACAATGAGTTTTATGAGGTCCTAGGTCAACAAAGAGTCTATCATGACATTTTAGACCCTTTTATCCTTCCCTTTGCCAACCTGCATTTCGAAGAGCTTCATTTCATTTTCCAGCAGGGCTTGGCATCTGCCCAGACAGCTAAGAGCACCAGCTTCCTGTTTGGAGCCCAAGGTATCTTTGTGATGGATTGGGCAGCAATCTCACCTGACTGAGCCTCCATAAAGAATACATAACGGACTATGGTGAGGATGTAAGACACCAGACCCAACAAGGCAGAAGAGCTGAAGGCGGCCAGATCCTGGCTTTTGCAATGTGGCACAGACTGATTAGCTTTAAGCCAGGATTTATTTCTATAATGATGATGCTGAGGAAGAGCCTACTAAGTTCTCTGTGCCATACATCTTTGTTTTGTAGTGATCTTGTTGTGATTTAATTGTATTTTAATTTTACCCAAGAAGACTATTTTGATGAAATATGATCATCTAAATAAAAAGGGAGTAAACTTAATGTATTAATATTTATGATTTATTAAAATTTTAACTGAATTTCTTATATTTTTTTTATGTATTTGGCCTGTTTTTTTTATTTTTTAGATTTGAAATATCATTGCAGTCATTTCAATTTTTGGTTAAATTACGGCCACCAGAGAGAGCTCAGTACTTACCGATCAGTCATGGCTACCTGTTCAAGCATGGCTGAGCCTGTGTTGGTCTTCCAGTTACCAGATATGGACGTTCTCCTGATGTTAAAGACACACAAAGTAAGACGATTTTGATCCTTTTTTGGTTTTGATAATCAGGGATGCATGAAAAATGAATACGTACATGTAAGCTTTGTAGTCGGTACCAATCTTCTGGATTCGGATGTCATACTTGGAGTCAATGAGGGGTTCTGTGGTGCTGTAGGTCTGTGTGAGAGCTACGACACTGGCTATGTCCTGGAACTTAGTGTGATTGTCCACCTTCACCTAAACACAACAAATATTCACTTCACATGAGAAAATATGCAAAAGTGTTATTGTGTAACAACAGGATGGAGGCAAATGTTTCCCTATAATGTACAATGTACTACAATTGTATGAATAAGTTGTATTGCATCCGTCTTTTTAGGAACAATTTTTGTTTGTTTGTGTGCTGAACAAAAAACATGTAGATACCTTTCCAATTCCAGAGTGGGCATGTCCAATCTTCACAACAACAGGAAATGAAGGCATGCTCACCTGAGGAAGAGAATTGATCATTTGATGCTTTCAATGCAAACTTTGATGAAACATTTCAAAACAAATTAAAGTGTAATGCAGCTCACCATTTCCTTGTAGTTAGGATAAAAGGTCTGTTCGATCAGAGGGAACTTGTCGGCCCCCAGCTTTCTGCAGGTATTGATAAGCTGAGCAAACTGCACACACACAAGTATAGAATTCAAATGTAACCTAAAAGCAAAAAGTTGCAATCTATTGAACAAAATTCAGACAAAACCACCGGTTACCCAGAAAAGAATAGTATCACAGCTCTGCTTGCAGCATTGTTCAACTGCTGACTGCTTACCGCCCACGGCTTGTCACATAAGTTGTAGATGGACTCCAGGGAGTTGATGCTTGGTACACCCCCATACTGGAGACCAATAATCATGTTGCGAAAATCTTCATTTTGGGTCATACTGAAGGCATGTTGACGAATCAGGACAAAGTCGGGCTTGAAGGACCTGAAGAACGCGAGCAGAGCAAAGATGAGGCAACGTTTCTGACAGAAAAAGCGGCTCTGTTCCCTGTGTGTGTGTTTCTATATCCTACCTGACAACCTTGGTACCATTTCTGAGAGCCTGCATGTTAACAATGCAGGTTCCATTGGCGTGAGCTACCACGTTGATATCATTGAATTCCGCCTGAAAAGTCAAGAATTAAAACAAAAATAGAGTTTTTTGTATCCTCTGTGTTTAAAACAAATACTTGAAATGGATCTAAAGGATGTTATGAAACATACCTGCTCCACTTTGATGTCATAATCCCCATGCACTTTCTTCCCTCTGAATAATTTTGCCCTGAAAAGGAAACAAATATTCCAAATGAAAACGAATGAGAATTAACATTATTTAAAACCATTTTTCAGTGTAAAAGACCCACTCCAAATGTCTTTAGATCTATTACAAAGCGTTTTTCAGTGGTCCTTTAATTTTGATTAAGCCGTTTTTAGACACATTTAAAACCTGTGTTGTTGGATATGGTTCCTGCACAGGAGTTCATTGGAAATGTGAGTTGGGAGCGGTATTTTTGGTGCAGAACCCCGCCCCCCTTCCCATCACCCATAACTGAACAGTCTGTTTACACGTTATCCTGCTAGCTTACAGCCCCTCGCATTACCCATTCAAACCAAAAATGGTAGTTCATTTGGACCATGTACAAACCTTTGTATTTAACAGTTCTGTGCTCATTACCAAACCACCAACTGTCTTATATGATATGTTGGAAACAAAAGGAAATCTGAAGTCCAGTCCTTCACTTTATAGCGTGTAAACTCAAACACTGATGGGCTGAGCCAGGAAAGAGATGAGCAATGTGCTAGAATTAGGATTTTAGCCTAGTCTGTTTGGATTGTAGAGAAGAGGAAAACAAATGTTACAACTCAGTTGCAACAGTAAATGCACCTTAACTCTGGGGTCACAAATCTAGTAAATAAGAGCTACTTGTTAAAAATGTGGAGATGTTTTTGTCCACCACGCTTCTTCAATTTTTGAATGACTTCATGTTGCCTGAAAACATTTGTATTTACAATTACTTCATATGGCTGGGTTGAAGCAAACTAACTGATCAGTTTCATTAGAATTTTAGTTAAAATTCCCAGGTGAAGGAGCAAAGATTTGCTAACAGCTGCTCAAAATGTTAGCAGAAGCAGAGAATTTCCACTACAGAAGAGACCGTAATTCAAAGCTTTCAAATGTACCATCAGTTTCAATAAGTAACATCAGATTGAGTTTGAATCTTCATAAGATAATGTTGGCCTTTGCAACCTCAACAGAAAGTGTAGCAAATCTGAACTTTCCATTGACTTTTTAAAAATGTACACATATCAAAACTCTCTTCATATTTATTTTAATTTCAAAACCACACATCGTCCTCATTCAGCAAGTGGGATGAAGCTAAATTATTCATTTTCAACCTCATTAGAAAGGGGAGACATACAGATGTAAACACATGGATCCCAGCTCCTCTATTTGCACACTGGCGGATGCTCTCCACCCATACAGACTAGACATAAAGGCTGCATAGCTATGGCATATGAAAAGCAAAGGCACCCTATTTCATTTTGCACGTTCAGCACTTGATCATTACACGAGCATGTGCAAGTGGAATATACCTATCCAGATTTCATACTGCACCAGTATATGGCAATATATTTCAAATGAAGGAGGATTTTTTTCTGTGAATTTTCATTAGAAAAAAAAAGAAGCTACTGAATATTTTGAAGTATTTTTTGCATTGGCTTTCACTTTAAAATTAGTCAATTCAATGGAACAATATTAAAGTATTGGTGTGTTAAACAGTTTTTTAGACATTATTTCAAACGATTTGTTGAAAAGAAAATGTAAATTTTTGCACAAGATTCAAATAATAATGGATGACTATATCTTATTTCACGTGTTGCATAATAGGCAGACTTTTTCCAGTCAGGTTTAAAAAGTAGATTTGTAACTGATTTGAGTTCTGGGATAATTTTACAGTCATAGCAGTTTCCCAGTACATATAATCTCACCCTGACATTACTTTCTTTTGTGCATTTGGCATATTAACGCAAAATGGTAGACATTTCTTTAGTGAGGACTTAGAGAACAGGTATGGGCCATAATCATAAAGGTAACACACCGTACCAAACAGATGCTGCTTCTTTCTAAAGAGGAATCCATAACACCGCTTTCCTGGCAACGAATGAACACATCGGGATGACTGGCAGCTTCATCCGAGGAGTAAAAATTTGGCTGCCTGACAACTTGATGAACACATTTGTCAATGCTCTGACTTTAATCTTGTCTGCAAGCACTTAAGGTAAAGCCTCATCGCTTAAAAAATGGCTGCTGTTCAGTTTGAATGTCCTTCTTCACTGCATTTTAATAAAGAATATTTTGGCTTCAGTTTGATGGGAGATGTCCTTCTTGACCCAACCCTCTGTATTTAGCAGGACTTGGGACAAGCACATGGAAACAAAGGAAAATTCAGTTTCTAACCAAGGCCCAACCCTGTTTATCTTCTGAGATCAGATAAGAGGTGTTTTCCTTTTTTGCTGCCAGCATTTCAGCTGCTCATTGTTTGTCTAAAAATATATCTAAGGAAAAAGTGATTTACTTGTATGCAAAATCACCATTTGTTTCATCAAGACTACAAAGTATCTAAAAAAAAAAAGTCCAAAACACTTTAGACTTTTAGAGCGTAAAATTCTTCAAGAAAAGTTTCAGAAACATAAATCAATTGAAATGAGTGATCGCGAGGGATTGGATAATTGGATCTGATGAGCAGATGGCTGTGACGGGCAAGGGCCTTCTGCCAGATGTAATTAGTCTGGTGAGCTCTCTCCTGATCATATTTTGTGAACCCATCGGGTCTCGTCCCTCTCCGTTTCATCTGCATCAGAGCCAGAAAGGGATGTCTCACCTGTCAGACGATGAAATACTGCACATAAAAGGCTGCAGACTCGAAGCTAGCCGGCATCATGGAGGAAATGTGGCACTTGCCAAATCCTCCATAAAAATAAAGAGCTGTTTTATCTTTTGTAGGCTTGCCAGCTGCCATATATTTCCATCCTACCAAAGGTCATATTTCTACCACATCAGTTTTAAACCTAAAACTTTAGCTTTTCAATTATTACAATATACATGGATGCAAAATTTTGAAAAAACAGTAGCACATAAAACACTTTGGTCGTGCAAGTGTCTTACAACACTGGCACGGTCTTCTGCAAATGAAACTAAAGGGCAACCCTGCTCAGACATGTACAACCCACTTCAGATACACAGTATCACTGAACCACCATGAAATGTGGATGCAGCACTCAGACACAGGAAGACCGTCGAAGAATTCAGTCCGACTCAAAAGTAAAAAAATAAATAAATAACCAAACAGGAAAATAACAACAAATATTTCACTTTCAAAATAAACTCCAATTTTTGGATAAATGGTCAAAACTAACTGCTCAAATAAACCCATAAGTCACAGATTTTGCTCCAAGTTGAATTGTTGTGATTCTGCACTGAGATAATTGGAGTGTTTGCACATCAGACTGCAACCTTCGTTCCAAAACTAATTCATTTACAGAACAACTGCTTTCCTCCGGCCAGCCTCCACCCCATTGACAATTTATCAATAATTAACAGCCGTCTCAATGCATTGGGGGCCACTTCTCCTCTCAGCCATTGGATGTGAGACGTAGGTTTCCTGGGAGTGATTTCCAGCATCAGTCTTACATTTTTAACTGATGACAAATGTGATTGCAGTAAGTGTTGCAAAAGCTAAAAACAACATTGATGTAATTGAAGTTCTTTACCAATTTTATTTTGAAAAAAAGAAAGAATAAAGTCTTTTTTTGCCCTTAAGTTTAGTGTATAAAAGCTATCTAATCTAAAATATGTTTTTTTGTTTTCAATTTAAGTAGATAAGTAGATTAAGTAGATTTAGCTCAGGACTGTCTTAATTTGGGCTCCTGCTTTTGATTTAAGTGAAGCATGATTTTTATTTTGTTTTTCTTCAATCTTCGGTGAACCACAGTGCACTGAGGTATGTTATTAATCCCATGTTCTTGCCAAAGATGTCATGTGACCTGCTGTCGGTGAGCAGGGGGGAAACCCCACTGATGTGGGGAAAGCACTGCACTGCAATGCCACCACAGAATCAGTGCTGCACAACCTGTGGCATGGCAGAAAGCAATGTCACAGACTGATAATATTAACCAATTTAGGGAACAGACATGATTGCATAGCATAGTATTGAACCTAATGCAATCCATGCAACCAAAAACTGCTGTCCATCTTTATGCGATGGATAATTATGAATGTTCTTCTGTATTTGATTTCTCTGAACATTTACAGGTATGTTGAGATCTGCAAAATGCCTGATCTAGGTTACCAAAAGATGATCCTCATGAAGGGATGATCAACATTAAAGACCAAACAAGGAGAACATAATTCATGAATAATTCACCATGTAGGTCTGGGCTGTGTGTTTCCTTACCACTCTTGCTGAGGCTCATCAATCACCAACAGAATCTTAAACTTCTTCGGCGTCGTGACTTGGGTCTGTTCCACCAGCCCTGCTGAGGCGGCTGTCTGCTTCACTGCGTTGGTGATGGAGCTGAAGAACCCGGCCCCAGTTGACTGGGCTGGCTGAGGTTTCCTCTCCGGTGCAGGTGATGTTGCTGGAGGTGTTGGTGCAGCGGTAGGAGACTTGGCAGGAGTGGAGGAAGCAGGTGGAGGAGGCTGAGCTGGGTCAGGCCTCTGAAGGTCTGTCATGTAGCCATTGGGGAGGTTGGAGATGAAAGTGCTGTCCGAGAGACGCCGGCGCAGATAATTCATGGCTGGAGGAGAGTAAACAAGCTTTGGGAGGTTGAATGTACTCTGTGGAGCACTCCGAGTTCTGAGGCTGGAGATGGTCTCAGTGCGAACTCCTAAAAAACGTACAACCTCCCAGCCTTGCAGAGCATCCTCAAAGCTCTCCCTCACTAGCAGTGACGCTACCGTCTACCGCAGCCAATCGCCTCTGCCGGAGCTTTCCTCGAGCATAGGAAATGATGCTCCGCTGTGCCTCTCCTTCCTCTGTTTGTCCTCTCATCTCTCCCTCTATGGCTTGCCTGGCTTCCCTTCCCCTCCCCCATTTTCTGCTGCTTCAGAGGCGTTCTCCTTTCTCAAAACCGCAGCATTGAAAACAGGGATTTCCAGGGGGAAAGCAAGACGCTGCGTCACAATTCCTGTATATTCTTTTCCCCATGTTGTGAGACCTTGTCATACCGCTACCATTGCACAGCATTTGTGTGTTAAAAAATACACGCATGAAATCTAAAATGGCTGTTAGGACTAGTGGGTGGCTTTGCCTGAGAGGAGGCATCAGCAACAGTCTCATGAGACACAAATGCGTGCAGAACACCAGCTACAAAGAACCCAAAAGCTTTCAGTCAGATTTTAAGGTCATTGTCTGATTCACTTTTAAATTCATTAAACATTAATAAATTGAAAACAGTTTAGAGGAGTGCCAAGAATGAACTTCAACAAAAATCCTAGATGGTCTAAAATAAATGAATAGCTAAACAATGAATTCATAAATCTTTGCTTTTGGCTCACCATTAATCTCAGAAATAGACAAGTTAGATTAAATGCACAATGCATGTATGAATCAAAGTGATTAACAGGCACACAGACTGCATTTAAATGTTTTTTTTTCTCCTCTGTGGTCACAAATTAATGTTCCAACCATGTACACAACTCTTCTAAACTTTATGTTATTCGTGATCATATTTATGTCACAGTAAATGTTTAAGTTTCTCTGAGCCACAACTTAAATATATTAGTAAATATTATATTTATGCTCTGACTTCATTAATATAAATAACATTTGTTGCACATTTGAATATGTAAAGCTATTATTTTGACAAAACAGATGTTTACTGTTAGACAAAAGGAATGGAAATTTAGAAGAGACTTCATAATATTTAGTTATTTCAAGTGAAGGACAGCTTGAATCAGTACCAACTGGATTTTTAAAAAGCTTTTTTTCATGAAAAAAAACTATTCCTCTGTGTTGAATTTTGTTTAAAAAAACAAACAAACGAGCAAAACAGGTCAACTTATGGTGCAGAAAAATAAAATCCATTATTGTTATTATTATTAAACTGCACCCTTTACAAATCAGTGTCTTACAGCGACATCTGCTGGTGATTCTAGGTATTGATTGCTCTCATTCCAAGTCTCTGACATTGTAAACCACTTTCTGCTTTTGCAGTAGAGCTAGCTTTGCTCCTGCAAGAGACACATGACGCATTTGTGTAATGGTTGACTCTTTAAAAAGAAAAAGAAAAGAAAAGAAAAGAAAAGAAAGGAAAAAAAAGGCGTGGGATTCTTTGATGACACTAGTTTGACATTTTTTTCATTGTGTGCACTTTTTTTTTAAACAATATGGAAATGTGTTACTCTTGATTAGACAGTGATGGTAAGTGAATCAAACCGTAAGAGATAGTCTCCGTAGTAGTGCGATCATTTCCGTGGTCTCGCCGCTAGGGTTGCTCGGTTCTCTTTTGTTCGAGTGTCCGGTGATGAGAGAAGCAAAGGACAGACGAAGAGAACTACTATGCTGTTGTCGTCTTTTTAAAATCATCTTTTCATCAATTAAGTATGTTTATTTATCGAAACTATGAAAATTACTTTTTTGATTCGAAAAGCTTTTTTAAAAACAGTAAAGAAATTGTGACAGACGAATGTTTTTTGTCAGTGTTCAATAGTTGATTTGGGAAAGTTAGCGACTGTGCTAATGTTAGTTTGTGTCGTCGACAGAACTACATTTAGCTCTCTGCTACAACAGTTAAACAACACTAATAGACTATACGTGTGAGGAAAGTTTCTTTCTTGTTTAAAAAAAATTATATATGCAGTGACATAAACTACAACTTCATATTTTACTGTGAACTTTTCCCTTTTAGTTTCTCCACTAAGCTGGCGTTGTAGCGGTTAGCTTTAAGCTAGTTTTGTTTAGCTTTGTACTTCTGTTAGCCCGTGGGCGTCGTGGCATTTGCTAACGTAATGTTATGTTGGGAGACTCAGTATACAAATCCTAAAACCTATTCGTGTGTTTTAAACCAAACAAAACATATTCATCGTTCTCAACTACATAATTTTTCATTTGCTCCTTAGGAACATTTTTCTGCGGCGGAATAGCCTGCTAACATCAATGTTAGCCACTAGCCTGTACGTGTAAATGCTATGTACTAGAATGGACCTGTTGAACTCTCAGTTCCTGGACAAGATGAACAATAACATTGGGAGACTACACTACGAAGGTTTGTTGTCTTCTTTGTGAGTGTGTGTGGGTGGTGGTGACGTCGACTTGAATCGCACACGCGCTCTTGTGCTTGTACGTTAGCATAGTTTCTATTTTATGCTATTAGTTATTTATTAATTTTGGCTGAACAAGCTAAGTGAATGTAAACAAACATTTTCAGCTTTTACTTGAAAATTATTGATTTAAGTTTAATAGTATTTTACATTTAACATAAAGGCTTTAAATTACAGGCAATCATTTTTATTAATAAATTGGCGCTTTTTACTTAACGTTTTTCAAAATTTAATTAGTCCTAGCCCAAATGTATACTTTTATACTTATAAACACTGCAAAGTTGGTTATTTAAATACTGTTTGTATGATAACTTTTTAGTCAGTCAGAATACTGACAATCAGGACATTATTGTTGCCTAAACTTACAGGACCTTTTTAATTGAATCTTATAAAACTAGTTTGAAATTGAAATGGATTCAATTACAGTACCCGCTTTGACCTGAATTCAATAAAATGTAAATTTGTTAATACAGTCCCATTAAATAATAATTATCATTATTATTATCATTGTTGTTGTTATTTGGTAAGGAGAAAACATTTTTTTGTGTATCAAGCAATCTGAACTGAAAAAAGGTGTAACTGTCAATAATTAGTTTTTAAATATTAAGTTATAGGAAAAGCTACTTGTTACTTCCTTTTAATGAAGTTGCTTTGAAGAAAAATTGATTTGTTCAAAGTACCTGATATATTTTCTATTTTTACAATAATCATTTCAAACAGTTCTTTTGTATGTAGACTGATAGTTTTCATATATAAAGGTTAAATGTTTTTCCAACACTGTGGCATTTTTTCAGTCATCACAGTACTGTAGGATTTACTCTAATAGAGACATTTTTTTTACACTTATTTACACATTATTATATCTCTCTGTTGGACTTTTGGTTTTAGCCAAACCAATCTCAGATAAATCTATCATTATAATCGAAATACACAGTGTAATCAGCAGGCTCTTGTGTGGTGGTAACCAGAATTTTACTTGGTTGACAGTATTTTTTCTTTTCTTTTCACAGATGAGTCCAGGATGCCCTCCCTATCTACTGCTATGTCAAACATAACTGGGCCTCCTCCACAGTGCCCAAGCAAAAGAAAGTACGGCGAGGAACAAATGGAACATCAAATCAGCTGTGATGATGACCACATGACCAAAATGAGCAGACTGTTGGCTACTCAGCTGTAAGTACATTGCATAATATCAAGAGCTATTTGTATTTGTGTCGCTGGATTTCTTTTTTTTTCTTCTCTCTCTTTAGGCTTGTTTTTCCAATCTTGAGCTCCATTGAGCTGAAAAATAACGTGCACGTTGTTTGCACATGTTATTTGTGCAACAAGTGACAAGCTACATCACGTGTAGCATCGTATTACTGTTGCACTAAAGCAAATAAACAGTACCCCTGGAATGGGTTTGGTGTTGCTTTTATAGTTTTGGGTTAGTTGTGGTTGCATCTGCTGATACTAACTGTTCTTTGACTGAAGTTCTTCAGGTGTCAACACAATCACGTCACAAAAAGGGGTGTAACGATTGGATTCATATAATTTGTGGTTGCTGATACGATTCATAGTCGATATTGGTTGCTTTCAAAATATTTTCCTTTGCCTTAAAAATACATTTTTGCGTTTGTGACACAGCTATTTTCAGATAGGTTGTCTTGCTTCTGGGTTTTTTTTTTCTATCTTTGATTTTGCATTCTGAACTCTGATTTCAGCGTGATTTTTTTTTTTTTGTCGCTAAACCAGCCAATCACAGACGGGAGGGTTCATGCTGATTTGTCTACATTCTATCCAATCGAGTGCCTCTTCCTCGCATTAATAGTGCTTGGAGGCAGACATGGACCGGGATTCCGCACTCTTCAACCATTCTGGCCCGTTTCAGAGCTGAACCCAACAGGAGCAGCAAAACAAAACAAAAAAAAGCAACCTATCGGCAATATTGCTCGCTATAATTGCTGCTCCAATATTGTTAGGTTGGAGGTGTGTGAGGCTGTAGGCTAGTGGGAGAGAGTGCAAACAGATGAATGTCGGGAAGTGTGGTAGGACTTACTCTGTGCCAACAGTCTTACCTACAACTCGGAGGCAAATTTTAACTGAACTACTGCCGCTCTGTAGAAACTGTCCTTGAAAACGACAGTTTTTTTAAATTTAGCCTAAAAATGGCATAATCATAATTAAAATGTTTGAAATAGATCAAAAGATGATCGGAGTGGGACTTTAGGGCAACAGCGACCAAAAGCTGTAAAATTTACAGATATTCTGAATGGAATAAATGAATCTGAATCATCTAAATGAAAGTTTTCTTTATATTCTTTTCATCAAGAGCCAGGCCCTCTGCTGGGAGTAACCAGAAAGAGCACTGGAGCCTCAGTCACAGTCAAGTTGAGCACATTGCCTCATCCCCGAATGGTGTCCATGGTAACCACTTGTATGCATCCATCCCTGGCTATGATTTGGACCAGCCTCTGGCCCTGACCAAAAGCAGCCATAACACGGGGATCAGCAAAATCCAGAAGGCTGTCGTCGGTGACGCAGTGGAAAGGCCGCAGGTATTTGAACTTTACCTCAGGATTTCTATCTGATGTTCTGTTTGTGTTCCTGCTGTCTGATGCTTTTTGAATGAGATTATGTTCGTCTCATTATATTTTCTTTTAACAAATATTTCTTGACACTTGACAAAAGTAAATCAAAGTTTCATGTGTCATGTCAGGGGTCACATGATGAATACTTCTGTGTTTTGGCTCTATGTGCAGTTCACTCTACCTATAATGTCCTCCTACAGAACCGTCCTTCCGTCATTACCTGTGCCCCTGCCAGCAACCGCAACTGTAACCTCTCACACTGCCACATGAATGGCTGCCCCCCCTGTCTCCCTGCTGACCAGAAGAGGACCAACGGTGAGGAGCAACACCTACACTGTATGATTACACACGCTAACCAGGAGCAAGGCTTAAAATCAAAAATAAAGCTGATAATGTGTTGTTAATGATGACGCACGCTGAGAGGTTGTTTTCTTTTCCCTAATCTTTTGCCTTATCTCATCTGTGATCTGATTAAATATCTTAAGCAAATGCTTTCTTAAATTGTTGTAGAGCTTACATAAAAAAATGTAAACATGTGGAAGTGAGACGCGGTTTATAAGGAGTTTTTCAGTGCGGAACATTGACTGTATATGAGAACCGGACCGAGCGAGTGTGACGGGTCCACTTCCAGCTCCAACCAAATGAAGTCAATTCAGTCGCCATTTTTTCCTGATACGGTTGCTGCCATGTTGGAACCAGATGTCGTCAGTAAGCAGTGATTGGTCCAAGTCAGCCCGAATCTGTGGCACCCACTCTCACCAATCAGGAGTGAACTTATTGGAAGTCCAAAGCCACTTTAAAGCGAGCTACACCAAACATATCATTCAAATGAGAGCACATACTTTCATTGAAGTGCCTGATTGGCCCATTTAAAACTGAAATAATTAAAAGAATAAAAAAAAATCAGATTAGCAAACGCATCATAAATAAAGGTAGCAGAGCAAGAATGATTATTCTGATAAGACTGAGCAATAGCTGCTTATTTCTCTAGGAGGATTTTGGCTTCTTGGAGCCAGCAGGTACTTCCTGTTTGGAACACTCAGTCCACTTCTCATCTAGTCTGCGGTTATTTTCCCATCATCAGTAGGATGGGGGCTTTTCCTCATGTAGTGGTTGGTAAACCATCAAGTTTAACTGTATTTATGGAAGGTGAATCACGTGTTGTCCCAGAATAGTTTAAAAGCATTTAAGTTTAAAGGTCCGGATCTCTGATGTTTTCCTTAATGTTACTTGATGTGGATCTTTTTAGCAAATAAGACAAAATGTTTTCATTACATTAGAGGTATTATGTTTTTTCCAACAAAGATTTTCTTGAGGTTTCAGCAGATTACTTGTAAGGTTTCTTTCTTTGCTCATCTTTGGAAGTATTTTCTGACTTCCTCTGTGTTTTTTCTCATTACAGCTGGTTATCTAACCCGTATCCCTCTTCTGGTTCTAGCTAACACAGTGTGCGACCCAGTGATTGAGGAGCACTTCCGGCGCAGCCTTGGGAATAACTACAAAGAATCTGAGCCCGTGTCCAACTCTGTGTCCATCACAGGCTCTGTGGATGACCACTTTGCCAAGGCACTGGGTGATACCTGGCTCCAGATCAAAGCCCGGGGCGGGGGTCACCAAACCCCGGAGGCTGACCTTTGAGCTACAAGAGAGCAATTAATATAATGACTTTTTCTACATGCGCGAGTGGAAACAGCTCGCTGTCATTTCTTGCCTATAATTAATTCTTCTTAGCCAAGAACAGAGCAACATGTTGAGCAATCCAGCAGTTCGCTTGTGAACCTCACGGTCAGCCTTGTAGAACGCTCCGATTTGGATGTGACGCCTCGGTCAGAGAGGACAAGCTAAACGTTTCCTAGTGCGATGGATAAACTGTACAGTTTTATTTGTGGAGATGATAAGATTCCCAAGACGGTCAGTTGTTAGTAAAAACTCACCTGCCTAATAGCCAAAGACATTTCCGGTGTTTTCCAACATGAAAGCCATAGATCAAGCCTTTGATATTCATCCTGAAATGTGCTCACTTTTTGAGTCTTACACTCGAAAAGGACAGCCTGGTCTCGCTTGCTCTCCTAACCGATGGCGCGGGGCAATTAATGTGTTGAAAAGTAGTGCTTTGGGATGACACAAAGAAAGTTCTAGTCCCTCTGCTTTCTATAAACACTCGTGTCAAACTGGATGGATCAGACATGTAGAGTTTTAGGACACTAATACCAATCAGAACTGATGCGTCTAATTAGAGTCCATGTCTAAGATAGCTGGTTTTTATTACAATCTATACTATATTTACTCCAAATTTTATTTTTTATCTGTAACATTTTAGAAATACTCACTGCTGGTACAGTTGTACTCAATCTATTTTTTTTTTTTTTTTGGTAACATGTTTTCATGACTATATGTAGGTGTATCTCTGTAGCATCCATCTCCACATGGCAGCCTCTGGAAAGGTTCGTCCTGAATGCAGTTGGATCCCCTGTGTTGGTTTTTGTTCGTCTGCAGAGCAGGATGCTGTAGCTTTACACGTGACTGAAAACCGCTAAATCTCATTTGTGTGTAGCAGTGGTTTTATTTATTCTCAGCATTTATTCCTGCTGACGTCTGCTAAAGTTTAGTTAAAGAACTCCTTTTTTTTCCCCTGAATATTTCTAGCATTTTACTGCAAACATGTGAAGCCTTCGTTGGTTCGTTCATGACATTCCACGTCTTTGCCATTCGTTGCAGCCTCTTTAGTTTTACAGCTCTTAAGATGGGCAAAAAAAAACATTTTTCCCCCCACAAAAATGTTAAATTTTAATTTGAAATTGTAGCACCTGCATATGAAATATGTAAAGTATAGTTTTACCTGCTCATGGAAACACTCTCCTGTAGTTCTTTATTTGTTACACTTGCTGTTCTGTTTGTATTTTTCACTAAAGACTGTCATTGCGCCGTGCGGAATGACGTAGAGATTTTTGTTTTTCTTTTGTACTCTGGAGTAGCGTACTCGTGTAGAACTAATCTCTTTTTTTCAGATGATTAATACGTGCAGGAACACAGCGGTCTTTTGATGGAAGACTTCGTTCAGAGTTGAAACGTCTCCTATGTGCCATTATAGAAATGAGGGAGGATCACTGAGTCTGCTTGTTTGATACAAGTGTGTGTGTGTATTAGGTCTCTGTTATTTAATTTCTGTTTTTAGACTGCCTGTATCTCGAAGAATGTTTATACAGTCTGACACTCAGATCCGTTATAGCAGAACTTTAAAAAAAAAAAGTAGATTTTTTTTTTTATCACTATTTTTATTTTGTCTGGAAGACAATACAGCTTTTTTGTACTTACCTCTCTTCCAAATAAATATATAATACTTATCTTTGGATGCCTGTCTTATTGTATTAAATCTTACACATGGATTTCATAGTAGTAAAAGGAAAGAAAAAAAGAATTGATTTTAATAATAACAAAGTCTTGGTTTTTATTAGATGAAGTTTGAATTGTTGTCTTTTTATCAAATGTAAAATTAGGCTTTTAAAGGCAGTTAGTGAAAACACTTCATCAGTCTATCGGTTATCTTCAGCACTGCAGTTTGACAAAAAGATCAATATCTATGAAATATTTTATGTTTTGTTCACCTGAAAAGCAAAAACAAAAAGTTTAAACAATAATATCTTAGATCATGAAATCACTGAAAAGTTGCTCATGCAAACAGATTGGTAGTTTTGCCTAAATTTTGGTTTTTATTTATATATTGAAGATTATATGTGCATGTTTGAAATAGTCTCAGGAGTGGAGCTAGAGTCTAAACTAGTTCACCTGATCTGTAAAAAAACAAAACAGTAAAATTATTAAGCAGAAAACCTTTTTCTCATTACAATCTAATGAATATAAACATCACAAAGGACCGTTTCCCTTTAAACTGTAACTATTCTGAGGAAAACTGATGTTTTTTATATAAACATCATTTCTACAACCTTTCTTTTGTACCATCTTGTAACTTTCTGCCATCAAATCAGACCGTAAACTTCTTGACCCATAAAGGCTTTGTTTTTAACTCATCTAACGCTTTAACTACCCAACCTAGAATTAAAAACAATTTCAAAAAGTTTTTTTTCTGCTGCTTTTTGCTTTAGGGGAGAAATACACACAACCTTTTATTTTTTAAATGTGTTGCAGTTGTCAATCATACTTTTTCTTTCTTTTTTTTTTTCAAATGTAATTTCATAATCTTTAAATCCAAGAGTTAAATGCAGGGTTTTAAAACAGTTTTATATTTCTTGATTTATCGTAGTTGCGTTACTGTTTAATGATGTGTGACTTTATAGGAGGGCAATACTGTGGGGCATTTCCCTGCCGACAGATTGTAAAATTAAAAAATTCCTTTCGTTTTGCTGACATGGTTGTCGTGTCTAATATTTTTTGCAGGAAAAGTATGACTTGTCGAAACGAGTAGTTTTATCAGTTAGGGCTGGAAAATACACCCAGTCTTTATAATTTCCTGACATAAAGGTGATATTTTTACTTTTATTAAATCTAAGTCACATAGACTTACTAAGTGACTTAGATTTAATAGTACTTCACTTGGTTTATCATCACTTTGAACAGAAAAAAAAAACGCTGGCAAATATTTTACATAATTGTGTGATGAGAACTTTATTTCGGTTATGTTAAACAAACAATTCTAAAAACATCTACATAAACATTGACACTGATTAATGTCAACATAAACATTGAAAAAAAAAATAAAAATAATAATAATAATAAATAACTAAAAATAACATAAACATTGAAAACATTGAACAACATTAACCGAAAAAGATGTTGGGTGAAGCCAAGGCTTATTTCCCCAACCCTGAATACAAACATCACATCTACCTACAAATTGTTAGAACCTTAAATCAGAAAAGAAAAAAAAAAAAAAAAAAAAAGAAGAGGAAAAAACAAAACAAAAAACAAAACAAACACTTCTCAAAATGACCTCACAACCACCAAAGTCTCTCAGTCCAGAAGATATTTTTGAAACATTTTAACTTTATACATTTTCTTAAAGTGCAGTATGGATTTTGCATTTTTCAGTTCGTCTGGTAATAAATTCCACATGTTGACCCCCTGAACAAAAATACTATTCCTTAATGCATTAGTTCTGACCATTTTCTTTTTAAACATATCTTTACCTCGAAAATCATAATTATCAACTTTTATTTCGAACAAACTCAGTATTTTGGCGGGTACACATTGTTTTTTAACTTTAAACATAAAAATTCCAGTACTAAGATCTACTAAATCAAAAAATTTAATTGCCCTTAATTTAGGAAATATTTGTTTTGTGGATTGATTGTATGAAGAGTGGTTTACAATTCTAATTGCTTTTTTTTGCAGAGTAAAAATAGGTTTTGTATTTGACTTATAACTATGCCCCCAGATTTCTAAACAATAGGTCAAATAAGGAATTATGAGGGAACAATATAGAATGTACAATGTAGCTGTGTTTAAAAAATATTTGACTTTATGTAGGATGGCTATTGATTTGGACAATTTAGAGAGAACATAAGTTATGTGTGGTTTCCATGATAATGTATGGTTTAAAATTACTCCCAGAAATTTTATTTCATTTACTCTTTCAAGAACAACATCCTCAATTTTTAACTCAGAGATGTTTTCCCGTTTTCTATAGAATTGGAATTGGAAACGAAGTCAAACATGAAGAGGTTAAAATCTATACATATTTTAGTGAAACTGATTTTTTTTTTTATGTTCTAAATGCTGAAAAACGTTGAGTTGCTGCTTCCTCGGGGTTTAGCTTCTTAAAACATGGTAGTCTGTTTTAAGGAAGGACCAAAAATTCCTCACAACACTGTTATCAAAATAAAAACAGTCTAATGAGATTAGACTGACGCTATGACAGTCTAAAGTTCAGTAATATAAAAGTTGACTAACAAAGCCTCAAATTCTGCTCGTCCCTTTGTTGACCAGCAGATGTCAGCATTGCGCTTTCATTCAGAGAAAAACGTCTGTAGGGCCCGCAATAGAAGCAATGAGCTTCTTCACCCTGGAACAATTGGTATGGTCATTAGTTCGTCAGCTCATGATGTTAAATGTCTTTTGCATGTCAGATTTGTTTGAGTTAAAATGCACACACAAACACGCACACTCATCCACACAAGTCTGAGTGCAAATGCTGAGACGTAACCCGACGTGACACCAGAGATCCAGACTTGTGTGTAGATGCATCATTTGGAATGTCATTTGTATTTTATTCATGATTTAGATGCATTTTGATTTATTGTATTTAAAGGCTTTATAGAAGTATAAATAATTTAGGAGTCATTTTGATTTCATTAAAATAATCTGCTGAATGCGTGCAACATTTTAAGTAAAAAAAGAAAAAAAGAAAATCTTCTCTTCTTTTCTTTTGATTTTTTTTTTCCGGGCTCAAATCTGCCCAAAAGCCCCTCCAACAGACCACTGCCTCCCCAGATTAGCCCCAGCTATTCAGCAACCACAAATCCACGGCCAGTGCTGCACCGTGCCTTTCAAGGATCGCCCTATTCTGTTGGATTACAGGGAGGAGATCCACATTTTCCTCAGCCTATTCCTGTATGGACCCACGCAAGCCCGGCGACAAATATCAGCCCGCATCGATGTCGATGGGAAACTTGTGTCTTAATCAAGATGACACTTCAGGGTCAGGCCAAATTCGGCTCGGCCTCCTCAATGTGTGAAGGCCACGAGGAGCATGACATGTGTGCTTGCAGAGGAGGACTGGTCTCGCAGCCGCTCCCTCCTGTTTATTTCACCAACCGCATGGACTCTGCTGCTTTCAGACATGTTCAAGGCTAGCATATGCCAAACATTGTGCTCACTCGCCTACGTATAAAGAAATGAACCAATGAGAGCAGCCTAGCACATTGCAGGGGCCACAGCATGGAGTACAAATGAATCCAATTGGATAAATGGATTTTTACTACAGGCTAACTGGGAAAAGTGGCCCTTGCAGTGTCACCCATGTTGGCTTGCATATTGTGCTTATTTGGACTACACAAATGGCTGATGTAAATCTCTGCCTCTCATTTGCATAATTCCAAATTTGTTGTGCCCGAAAGAATCCAGAGGCTTGCATATCTGCAGCCTCCGAGTGGTCTGGGGAATTTGCATGATTGCCTGTAGATTATTCGAACATCATCTAACCCCTCCCCTCATCTCCCCACCCCCACCCTTTATCTGTTTTTTTTTTCTTCTTCTTATTTTTGCGGCTCTCTTCTGTGAAGATCCACACACATCCTTGGGCAAAAGAATCTAAAATAGATCATACGAGCAACTGGAGTAGATGCACAGGCGCAGGAAGCAGCTCACGGGCAGACTTGAGTCATGCTGGCAAGATCATGCACCCGGAGCTGACAGCCCAACACACCCGATTACCGAGCGCGTCACTTCCACAATGCAGTTGCAGCCCGTTCTATAGGTTGCAAAACGGCGAGCGGGAAACGCCGAGGTCCTGCGTGGGCCCGCTCAGAAAGCCATGCCGAACGTGCGTTTGAAGTGAGTTCGTACTTCCTTAAGACTGACCTGATGAGCATCTGTGAGTCAGTGGCTCATCCAATGTGTCATGTGGACTGCTGGCAATGGCATAACCTTTGTGGAGGGAAGGGAAGACAACACAGTCACTCTGGATAACAGTCTTGCAGTGAACAGAAACAGACCCTGTCAGGCCGCCTCAGCATCAGTTTTCAGCTGCACACCACCACAAACGCGGTTTACCCAGCGCACTTAGCATCTCAAACTCCTTCTCGATGAGTCCTCCTTACATGAGGTGGACTGATTGGGCAACAAACCCCCTACACCGGAGTCTGCACCCTTCAACTATTATAAAAGTGTTCCCAGTTGTCTTTTAATTATAATTATGCCGTTTATTCTGCGTTTTTTCTGCAGAGCGACAGCAGTTCAGCAGAAATTCAGTTGTGGGCGGAACTGTTAGCCTACCTCCACTTCCCATCATCCCTTTGTTTACACTCTCTCCTGCTAGCTTATAGGCCCTCACATCCCAAAGCTAACATTAGCGGTGCAACAAAAATGGCGAGCAATATCGTAGATAACCAGCCGAAAGGTTTGGATCCAGATGCCAGCTTGGACGAGGAAAACAAAGCTGTACTCAGGCATGTCTAAAGTCTGGTATAGGTACAATAACCGTTCAGCCTACAACAACCGTTCGGGGTCCTTCGAGTAGTGCTGACTTCACATTATGTGATTGGCTGCCCGTTGGTCCGATGACGTATCAGATAGTGATTGGTCTGGACAAATTACGGCACGACCATAGAAGAAGATATTATGAAGTCCGTTGTTTCTTTTTTTTGTTTTTGTATTTTTTTTATTGAACTTATGAAGTCCGTTGTAAACAAGCAGAGCTTCCACATAGAGCGAGATTATCTTCTAAACGTGCTTTTATTATTGTTATGATTATTATTAAGTGGATTTGCAGCCGAACGGACTACGGTCCGAACCCTTCTCTGGACCGAACACTATAACAAAGCACCTTCACCCGCCTGCAAACACGAAGCTACAAAACTCCAGCTGCTCTGATCAGAGACACTGTTCACTTGTGTGGAGCAGCAGGTTCATTTTAACAGCCACAGAGCTTTTTACAAAGTGGGTTGTGGCAAAATCTCTCTATAAACACTACAAAGAACAATGTCAGACACAACTTATGAGGGGAAAGAACTTTATATTAAAAAAAGGAAACGTGAAATGAAGATATGTAGAGCCGATGCAGATCTCCATGCTACATATTTTGTCAAAGTGGGGCCACCGTAGTGTGACTCGAAGGACCCCGAACGGTAGTTGTAGGTCGAACGGTTATTGTACCTATACCGGTATGTGGGTCAAAAGTGGCTCGCTCTCAAATTTCCATTGGCCTGCAGGCTCTTTCATAAAATCAATATCTGGACCCCGGCACTTTCTTGGAACTGTGTGTACAATTTCTTTATTGTAATTGGCTAGATTAGGTTATAAACCATTGTAAACATGTGGTTAACAATCTGTGGCTCCTTGAGGTTCAGGGCCAAACAAGAGAAACAGATTTGTTTGCTTCTGTGATCAAAACCACTTCTGAATAAGAAAGTTTACAGGGAGCATTTTATTTCAAGAATTCTATGAACCCAGATTTAATGTTAACAAAACTTTTTTTTGTTTTTCCAGACAGACTTTTTATTTTAGAAATTAATTTCTGGTTCAAATGTGAAATTCCCAGTAATTTAGGCTAAAATTTATTTAGATTTATCTCTGATCTATATAAAATAAGTATTTCAAAATTTTTGTTTAAATAGTTTATTGGCATTTGATGCGATTATAAGAGTTAAAGAATATTGGTCGGATGGTTGGCCTTCACATATTTTCACATCACAAAATCTGTCCCTTTTGCAAAAAGTTTGTACACTCCTGGGATCTATTTATCTGCAAGTGGATGGATTAGAATGGAGCGGAGCAGAGAGGTTGTGGCCTGCCAATTGTAGCACCTATGTCACTCCTACACGCTTTTTCCTGTGGTATTTTTTTGTCTGCCCCTGTTTCACAACAATTGGAATAAAGAAATACTTTAAAATACAATTTTAGCCTTGTTTGTCTTTATATATGTCCTCCATCATGAGAAAATGCCACATAAAGATGTTAAAAATACTAAAAACAGAAATATCATTGCAATGTATGGAAGCTTTTTTTTGGGAGTGGGTCTTTTTTTTTTTTTAGAGCCAACTGGGTCAATCTCTCACTGTCTCCTAATCAGTGTGAGCCACAAAGTCTCACTCAACCCTTTAGAAAAATAAAACACTGATTTGAATTTATGTTACTTTTAATAATATGATTTTAAAAATTAAATGCATTTTTTTAAAAGCACAAATAAAACATAAAGAGAGATTAGCCTATTTTGTAGTTTAGGTTTATACATTTTGACAGCAATTCACATGACTTTCTTTCAAAATAAGACATCCTGTACCATTTGGGACCATTTGAATGCAGAAAATGCTGTTGTAGTAGTAGTGTAATGTCAGTGATTATGAAAAATAAAAAAGTATACACAGTTTAATTTAACTTTTGTGGTGGATCTCAGCCAGAAATGTGTAAACCTAACTTAAGTCAAGTTAAAATTAAATCAGAATAAAATTAGTGACCCTTGTTCGATTTTTTCACTTGGAATCTAAGACTTTCTTTCAAGAAAGAAAGTCCGGTCCACCTTAAGTATGAATTGTAGTCATACTTACTGACCTCCAGTTGATTTTCTGGGATACATAACGCTAAGGTATCTGTCTAGTTACTACTTCCGTAAACTAAGAAGCTGCATCGTTTGGGGGATTATGGGTACTGTAGTCAGGAGCCTTACAGAGGGATAAGTACTGTGCTTCAACTGTTTGTGAATGAGTGGAATAAAGTTGGACTTATCCTTGTTTCTCTTAATGTTGCTTGCAGCCCAAAAATACGTTACTTTTAAAAATGTCATTTTTCTTTAACTGGAGAGCCTCAATGGAGGGATAAAAGAGCCACACATGGCTTCAGAGCCTCAGGTTACAGACCCCTACCCTACTCGCTGCCTCAACTCCATCGTTTCATTGGAAAATACGACCGTCCTCAATACCATATGGTGCCTGGCACAGCCACTGGTAAGTTTGGCTCAAATGGCACAATGACTATATATTATTGATCTGTTAATAATTGATTTAAAGGTCCATCTGCTGCACACTAACATGGCCCTTTACATTCTGTTGGAATCCATCACCTCTGAAGGCATTTCTGTGGGTGAGAGAGGTGAAGTCTTCCTCTCACATCACGCCATGAGTTGAGCGTCTGCGCTCAGCAGCAGGCAACACACCGAGACGTTGGGTCTTGGGCAGCGAACAGAAGATAGATGGTTTAACTGCCACCAAGGGGCATTTTCGTGTCTCATTATGAGGTTTGTTAGTGACCACGTTACATCTGCTTGACTGAGCAGCGTTAATAAGGAAAGTGACCCAACACCAAGCATTTTGCCCATCCTGCTGCTGCATTCCACTGCCATATCTTTTTTTTTCCTTTTGCCTGTCTGCCTTCCCCTGTTGCCACAGCGCCTCGCCACCACCACCACCATCAACCCCCCCCCCCCACCCTGTGTGTTTGGCAGTCACACAGTTGGCCATGTGTGTACTGAAGACGTTACATAATGCCCTCCTTTCACTGCACTCCGGATCAAAGAGAACAATCCAGCACAGAAAATTGCTTCTTGCTGATTTTCCTTTTCTTCCACCATAACATTTTTTTTTTTTTTTTTTTTACTTCTTTACCAAGAGGCTCCACAGTAGTCTGGATTGTGATCAGCTTCCCCATCTCCTTCAATGCTAAGTGAGGATGAATGATCTTAAGCTCACAGTTAAAGTATCAAAAATAGGGATTTACAGTTTATTGCTCTGTACAAACGCGTGAACTCGACTTTCACAGGGCGACTTTTATCTTTAACGTTTGCAAAAAGATGCAAAATTTGGAAACTGATGTACATGTGATGAAAACCTTTTTTTCCGTTGGAGTTTCCGCTCTTACTGGGCTCCTTAAAGCCAAACAGAAAAAGGCAAAAAGCATTTATTTCCCTTTGCAAAAAAAAAAACCCAAGGTTTTCCATCGAGAATGCAGGGAGAGAAGGAGCTGGAGAGTATCAAACGCTGTCAGAAATGCTGGGCCTGTCCACAGTCTTGCACGGATTGGAGTAATGAGTGCATGCTGGGGGGGATCATTTACCTCCTATGGAAAACGTTGGCAGCACATTGTAAAAACACGTTGTTTTCCCCAGCAATTAAGAAAATCTTTGAAATAATTATTTTTGTTGTTTAGTGGATGAAGGAAGCTCCTCAGTGATTGCACATATTGGGGATATTATTGCCAAAGGATAATATGCTTCTCCACAAGGTTTATTTTGCTTGCATCACCACCTTCAACCGTCTAACTAACGGTGAAGCGTAGCAAAAGCTGAAGCATTTGATTTCCTTCTGATGGCGAGAATCAGCAGCAGCCCTTATCTCTGCTACCCCCTACCCCCCTCCCAGTGATGGAGAGTGGTTCACTGGTCCGAGGGAGCAGAGCGCCTGGGTTATCTCTGGCGCTCAGCCTGCAGGGAATGAGCAGGTGAACCAGGAACAAAAGCGTCTTTAGGACACAGCACATTCTTGCCGCGGTACACAGTTAGCCATGAGCAGCGCGGCTGCAGCATCAAACGAATAGCGGCGGAAAGCATAGGGCATGGCTTCTGGGGGTCTTCCGTGCCGTTATCGCACCTGACAGTGTCTTGTTTGGGTTTCAGTGGTGCATGTGGCATACGTAAGGAGCTGGTCATCTGCTGGGTAGACTGAATGAGCGTGATGTGTCACACAGGAGGCATTTGGTGGACCACAATACTGCACTGTTTCAGCTCCGTTTAGAATTGGATAATTCCAAACCCCCATGTTGTATCTCAGATATGGAAAACTGATGTTGTACTGATCTCTGACTTTTATACCCATTTTGGTTGGAATGCATTTTGTAGGGATTGTTTTGGAAGCACTGATTGGAGTGTCTTCTGGACCTTTATGGAGAGGACATTAAGGGAGCAACTCAGTGCATAACGGATTACATGAACCTCTGCATGGACTTTGTTGTACCCACAAGGAAAGTGCACTGTTTTGCTAATAATACACTCTGGATCACCAGGGGGGTGAAGAGAGGTCTTAATAAAAAGAAGAGAGCATTCAACAAAAAGGATAAAGAGGAGACGAGAAAGGTGAAGACAGAAGTGAAAAACTGTTTAAGAGAAGCCAGAGAGATCTATACGGAAAGGGTTGAGAGGAAACTGAAAGAAAACAACATCAAGGAAGTATGGTCAGGGAGGAAAACAATCACACGATGCAAGAATAAGACTTGTGTGCTTATGGGAAGTGCTGAAAATACCTATTTTAATGGGTTTAATGTTGCACCTGTCATCTCCTCTGTTTCCAAAATCAGCCCGATCTGCACCAAACCCATCACTGGTCCCTCTCCCTTGCCGGCCCCCACCCTTCTGCCAGCTGATGATGGTCCAGTTACTCGGGTTGCTCCTTCTTCATTCCTTGATCACAACATCTCTCCTCCCCCTCCTCCTCTCCATGTGATCCATGCTACTCATCTGCAAAATATGCATTCTGCCCTTCTGCTCCCCATCACATCACAGAACATCATGTGAAAGAGGAACTGCAGAGACTTTGCATCATGAAAGCACCAGGTCCACATAAGGCGTGTCCAAGGCTGCTTAAAACATGTGCAAATGAGCGTGGAGTTCTCTCCAGCATCTCTTTAATCTGAGCCTGCACTTGGGACATGTTCCACCTCTTTGGAAGATGTCCTGCATAATCCCTCTCCCTAAGGTGAAGAAACCCAAGGGCAATAACGACTACCGGACTGTAGCACTGACCTTGCATCAATGAAGATCTTTGAGAGGTTGGTGCTGCAGGAACTGAACTCACACTGTTTGTTATATGGCACCTACTGACACTTGGATGATGGAGGTTGTGCTGTGAGGATGCTTTTCTTTGACTTCTCCTGTGCCTTTAATACTATGCAACCTCATCTGCTACAGGAGAAGCTCATCAAGATGGCTGTGGGGCCACTCTTGGTGTCCTGGATCATGGACTACTTAACCAACAGAAAAAGTGTCCAGAAAACCAAAGGAATGCTTGTGGACTTTAGAAGAAAGCCTCCAACACCCCAAACCATATACATTAAGGGAGAAAGCAGGGAGATGGTACAGTCCTACAAGTACCTGGGGGTCGTGTTGGATAACAAGCTGGACTGGACCACCAATACAGACCAACTTCACAAGAAGAGCCATTCCAGGCTGTACTTCTTTCATAGACAGTGCTCAATTAACATGTGCATGAAACTGCTGCACATGTTTTATCAGTCTGTGTTAGCAGGTGCCCTCTTCTATGCTGCGGTGTGCTGGTGCAGCACCAGTAAGAACATCTCCCTGCTGAATAAATGAATAAGGCGAGGTCCGTGGTAGGACTAAAACTAGTGGAAGATGTGGCGGAGTAGAGGACTTTGTTCAAGTTTAGGCCGATTGTGACCAATCCCTCACAGCTGCTGCACCAGGCCTTCACCGGCAGGAGGAGCGTGTTCAGCAGCAGACTACTGCCCCAAAGCTGCTCCTAAGAGAGAAACTGAGGAAGTCTTTTGTCCCTCGTGCTATAAGACATAACAATTCCCTGATTGAGCATCAAAATTGAATTTAAAATGTTGAAATTTTATGGTTTTATTATATATTTTAAATATTTGACTATTTTTAACTAATAGCTTTTAATATTGATGTTTTTTATGATTATATTTTTTTATTGTTTATTTTATTGTGTGTGTTGAATGCAAGCAGATGGCCGCTTTTTAATTTCCTTTGGGATTATTAAAGCTTGTTCTTCTTCTTCTTAGTGTACTGCTTATTATTTTAATGGAAATTTCAAAACTAATAGCCTCTAATGGGACATAGAAGTAAAAAGCAAATCGTTCTTTCTTCTGCGCACCAGATAACCTCTGTTGGGCACCATATAGTTTCTGGTGCGAACAGTAAAACAGTACAGTTTTTTTTTTTTTTACTTCTAGGTCTCTTTAGGGACTTTAAAACAAAATTTGCGTTGCCAAAAAATTAATAAATAAATAAAAAAACACTGATTCACACAGTCTGCTGTTTTCTTCTGGATGGATTAACAAACACTGATATTTCACCGTGAACCCCAAATGGAAATGAAACTGCACAACCTCCAGGCCTCTGACACCTCATATGTGGATCAGTTGCAAAAGAAAATATAGGAAAGAGTAAAAGCCGGCCATGATGTAGAGAGGTCAGACAAAGGTAGAATAAAAGCAACCCAACCCGTAAGCTGGTAGATCACGCAGGCAACTCTTTTGAAAAGAGTACACAACCCTTTATGAACTAAACTTCATGTAGCTTACAGTATCAAGAAGTGGAATATTGCTAAAAAATAGACTTTTATTTTAATACTATTTTCAAAAATAAAGCTATAGTATTTATCTTCCAAAACCTAAAACCGTGTTTCAGTTTATATCGTTCAAACAGTTTTGACACATCATTGTTTGAATACTTGTTCATCCATCCATCCATCCATCCATCCATCCATCCATCCATCCATCCATCCATCCATCCATCCATCCATCCATCCATCCATCCATCCATCCCAGTCTCTTCATTGTGTCCAGTGTTTTGCAGCTCTGCAGCTCCTCAAGATTTCGTTTCATCTTTCATTATAGCTTTTCTTTCAGATCACATTAAAAAAGACACCATCATTCTTCTGCCGACTGGAAATGCCTATAATGCCTCACTATGAAGGTGTCCAGATGGCATTATTAATGTCCAAAACATCTCAATGTAGGGGAGTATTAGCCCCAAGAACTCTCAGGCATCCTAAAAAAAAATCTAATTTCTAATATAAAAAGGCACCTGGTCAAATGGTTAATTCAGCATTTTCTGAATGCCACAGGGGCAGCTGTGGTGCAGAGGTTTGGTTCCTGCCTATGTGTCAAAGTGTCCTTAATGGAAACTGGTTGGTGTCTTGCTGCTATAGTGTGTGCATGTGTGTCACTGTAACATGCTTTAGAATTAATCAAGGTAGAAAAGCACTCTAAAAGCACACAACACTCTTTACCATCCTTCAATATAAAAATGTGGGTTGGATATGAAAACTCTCAATATCCCTTGAGAAATCTAGCAAGTATAAAGAGCTGATCCAGTGTTTTGCAGCTCGTCCTCAAGCAAAGACCTCACCAGGGGAGGAGCAGATTGTAATTGGAACATATTGTCTAGCCCCCATTTTTAAAGAGGAAAACCATTTCTTCCAGTTTGTTAATCCAGAGATTCTGCCTCCAGTGTCTGAGATATGTTGCTGGAACATGTCAGCCAAGAATGTCAAACAACAATGAAGGTCAAGAGAAGCTCGGGCTGGACCTCATCCATCATCTCAATAGTTTAGACAGTTTGTAAACAACCTAATGAAAATAGGATCTGGTCACACAAACTCCTCCACCTCAATCAATTGGCCATTCAGGGAGATCTGTCAGTTTTATTCAAATTTTTATTATTATTTTTTATTGCCCGTCTCATTTTGTTGAATGTGTGTCAAAGAGACAAGAAGATTTTTGGTTACAAGAAATATAAAAATAAGCTAAGCTACATCAAAAATGAAAGAAGTGGGAAAGTGAGGTTAAATAACAGGATAAAGCAGTATAACAAAATATATACAGTAAAAATAGCCCAAAGCAGAGTTCAAATAACTCTTTTGTCACATCCTTTCCAAAATCTGAAATCAACACATCCCCTCATCAGTTCACAGGCGACAGCCCAACAGTTCCCTTGATTTGGGAGCAAAACTTAACATTAAGTTTAACTTGTATTAGAAATGGAAGAGTGAAAGTAGGAATTGTTCAGAAAAAGTCCTGTCTTCTGTCAGGCATGTTGAAGCCCACATGAAGATTATGTCATTTTGATAGTGCTGCTGATCCCATTTTATTACTTGAAACAGTCTGGTTTTGTTTTGAGAGGGTCCTAGGGGTATCTGATGTTCCTGAGCTGGTGTGTGTGTTCCTTGAAGACGTGCTGATTGTTTTCTGTTTTCTGTGCATAAGAAAACAGAGAAAAGCTGTGGAGCTAAAACGTCCCTGAAGTCTCACTCCCGCTGTGCCGAAATTCCTTCATTACATGCTACGAAGTGAGTTCGCTATTTTTTAGAGCTGTCAAAATCTACAATTCCATAACGAGTGCCCTAGAAATTTCCCAGAACTCTCTGCAGAAAACCAATCTGAGTTGATGCTCTCTAGATTGGGGAATATAGACCACAATGCATTGCAATTGAACAATTTTTACAGAAAAAAAGTTTAAATGTATGTTTTCAATAAACCATATACATTTTCCTCTTCAGAACACAGTGGATACACAATTATAGAGCCGTCATAAAATGCTTGTATTGTTTTGATTTTCACTTTGTGAAATCTGTGACATTGTTTATTGTCTGCTCCTGATTCACAACAAAGAAATACTAAAATGCAAAATTGAGCTTAGTTATCTTTATATGTACCCCATAATCAGAAAAATACCACAAGAGCATTTTGAAAACACTAAAAAGAAGACTTTTATTGTAGTGGGTCTTAAAACATCTGGTTCTGTCTTGCTAATGTTTGGAAAAAGAGACATCCAAAGCTTAATAAGTTAGAACTACAGAAAATACTTAAAAATAATAAAAAATAACCTTAAAATATAAATTAAAATTACATTTAAAACCAAATGTTTTGTATCGAGACTCTGATGACCAATGAAAATAGCCCCAAATATTAAAAATGCAAAAGACAAGCCATAAATTCCTGCACATTTCGGAGTCTTTGATTTGAAGTCTTTGGTTATTTAAATCCATCTGAATCTTTCATCACGTTTAGAATTTACTAAAAAATAAATTGCAAGAAATATTTAAAAACAAATGTTTGGACTTTATTTAATAGAATAAATTTTTATAAATAAAAGCTATAATTGGGAAGAAAAATATCAAATATCATAAAACATGGTCCAGAAAGCCGACAACAGCACACAGAGATTTGATATCTGCGTGCCACAGCCATGGAGCACTCAAGATGGGTGTTCTTGTCTGTCAGTGTGCAGATCAGGGTTGGGGGGGTTGCAGATGTGCCCAAGCAATGGGCGACAGGCTGCAGGACACTGTGGCCCAGCTTGGTCCGACTCACTCATCAGTGAGCACAGTTCCCAAAACTCTCTGACAGATCAGAGTGGAAAGCATGCACCACATGATAGCTATGATTCACCATCAGCCCCAAGACCAAGTGTGCCCTAAAGGCCCTCAGACCTCTTAATCATCGTGTGTGCATGTGTGTGTTGTTCACAAAACAGACAGGGATTGAATGAACTTGTTTGCCTATGACAGCGCTTCTGAAAAAGTTGTCTGTGTGTTTTCGGGCGTGTCAGAAGAAGTAAACCCATTTTTCATGGGCCTCCTCAAAATGTCTGGCACAGCACAGCTCTGTGCATCTCCTGCGTTTGCTCCAGTTTTTGGTTTGTGTTTGGGAGAAGGGGGCATTTATCCATGTGGGTCAGCTTCAATATTTTTGTCTTATTCTGTCCACTTACGATGTGCAGTCAAGGGCATAACTGCATGAGTGAAAATGCCATCATGCAGCAGTGGGCTTAATATGTGGAATGCATGTGTGGAGATATTTGCATAGGACATAGTGCCAAAAATAAACAACTGTACACAGATCACCAAGTAGATTATTTGTAGTTTGAGAAAATATTTTTTCATGAGCAAATTGTTAAAAATAAACCATTCCTGTAAAAATGTTTCATTTTTTGCAGGATAAATAACAGCCACAACATTTTTCCATGTTCTGCACCTTCCGCCTCACTTTCCTTTCACAACTAATAGAATGAGAGAATACAGGAGACATCCTAAGGATTGAAGTGTTAAGCGTGTGGTGGCGTAATCTGACAGAACTTATTTGGAATGCAGGTCTTTACTAAAGCTGTGCCTGGAGCAGCTGCCTGCTCCTGTCTTCACGCTTAACAGGAGTATGTGTACCCATTCACGTACAGTGCCTGTACGCTCAGATGAATACAAGCATGCCTACAAACATGCAGGAAGTAATACACTCAGAGACTATATTAGAAATAAAATATGTACTAACAAGGCAGTTAGAACAAAGCAAAAATACTTTCTATGTTCAGTGGGTTTTACTTTCTAAATAGGTTATCTGCTTTTTGGGCATAGCCCACTGGGCACAGACGTATCTGTTAGACATCTAAAGCAAGGCTACTTCAGTGTTTACAGCTATGTATCCAATAGTCATCAATTCATTGAGGCATATTGCTGTTCAGATTGCTAGCAGATAATTTTCCCATCATGCCTTGCGCGTCGTAAAAAAGCGGTCAATTTCTTGAGGAAGTCTGAGCTACACCGGGCATGTGACACGCATTTCACCCACAGTGTTCACACTAGACAAGCTGGGAGGAGCTTCTTCTTTTTCTTTTGCTACTGTTCACTAGCTCATGTCTGCTACCTTACAATTGGAACAGGCTTGGTGTGAAATGTCAAAGAAATCTTGAGAATGCTGTATTGCGGTGTATGAAAGACTGATCAATTTACAAACAGTTGTCCCTTTCATGAAATAAAAGTGACACAGTATATTTCACTACTAAATCCAAGTCCCTGATTGGTCAAAGTTTGAGTTGGTTCAACCTTCAATGCAAATTTAAGGGGTAACGTAATTTTGGGGTTGTGAGGGGCTGTAAACTAGCAGGAGAATGTGTAAACATATGGATGACCGGACATGGACCCAGAGTTGCTTTGTACCAATGGGCCCGCCCACACGTCAGAGGTAAATTTCTAATGAACTACTGCCGCTCTGCAGAAACTACATTCTAGAAAAAGAGCAAAATTATGCCAACCACTGGGAAACAGATCAAAGGATGATTGGAGTAGGACTTTAAGGCAGCAGCATAAATACCATTAAAAAATATTAACATAGTGGACTGGAATATTGTGCATTTCTACATTATTTTACATTATACTTTATTGTAAACAAGGGAATAGAAACTTTAAAAAATTAAATTCCAAATTTTTTCCTTTCTGAATTTTACTTGACTTTACACATTACTTCTTTATTCTTACTCGGCTAATTATTTGGAATATTACCTTTCACTTCCACTAAGGTAAAAAAAAATTGATAAAGCTACTTTTCCTTAAGTACAATTTTTGGAAATTCCATTTGCCTGCATGTAAGTTTTAAAAATAGAAAAATTAGGTATTAGGTGAGCAATGACAGCACATTATACTCATTTTTAATATACATTTAAAAAATAGATTTTTTTAACCTGATGTAAAAATAAAAGCCCACATAATCATCTCTCCATTACCATGCTTTACAGCTGGAAGGCGGTATTTATACTGACGTGTTGTTTTTCCCTAAACATGATGTTAAAATCTCAGCTATGATCTCATCTGTTAGAAGAATTTCTTCCTACAAGTTTGATGGTTTGTTATCATGTTACAATCATGCTCAACTTTGAAACAAGTACTTTATGCAGTTTTTAGAAGATATAATATGTTTAAGAGGTAGAAAGCCTGAGATTCTCCTGCTCCTGATTTAAAACAATTTGAAGAATAAAATACTCTTACATGCAATTTTAAGCTTAATTTTCTTTTCATATGTCTTCAATCGTGAGAAAATTGCAACCAGAACATGTTAAAATCACTAAAAACCAAATATCCATTGCAATAGGTTTTTAAATGAAACACATTTCAGACTAAATGTGTGTCGACTCACAGCAACAAAGTCCTGCTTTCAATCCCAACTGGTTTTTCTTGTTGTGTGGTTTGAATGTTTTACCTTCAGCATGCATTTTATCCAGGTAGCTTCATCTGAAAATATTGCGTGACAGATTGACTGCAGATTCCAAATTGCCCCTAGGAGAGAGTGTGAGTGTGTGTAGCCGTTTGTCCACATGTGATGGACTGACACCTTGGCTGTACCCTGCTTCTGCCCAAAGGCAGGCTTCAGCAGATCCCTGTGAGCTGATTAAGGAGAAGGTTTCTAAACGTGGAAAAAGTTAAAGTAAAGTGGCTCAGAGCATTGAGGATTTTGGATCTGGAACACAGACCTGGTCAAGCTAAGACAACCGTGAGCCAAAAGGCGAGGATGGAATGGAAATTCTGAAAAAAATAAATAAATAAAATGTATTTCAATATAAAGACCATTACATCCCAACTGCCTGAAAGTCTCAAACTGACTGACTCAAGAAATTTCCATTAAAGTCAAATTTATTTTTATAATTTTTATTATTTGCTAAGACATTTCATATTTTCACAGGAATTAACATGAATACATTCACATAAAGTCATTTCTAGAGGAATTCTGCAGCCAGATTCTTCCCTGCGTGCATCGCTCTGCCTGTTTCACTGCCTGATTTGCATTCAGTTTTTGACCAAGGAGGTAATCTACAGCGACTCCCCCATAAGCCCCTGGCACACTAGGGAGATGTTATAAGCTGTGACAAAAGATGAGGAGAGCTGGAGCAAGGCAAAGTTAACAGGGGACAGTCTTCTGATGAGCTAAACACGTCCTCTTTAGTGCACCGTTAAATTCACTCTCACTTTCAAAGACTCGTTTTCATCACAGTTAATTTGCTTTATTAATGGAGTGAAACAGCTTCGTTTGGATAAGATGAAATAACAGTCCTCAGTCAAAATGGCCTCAGTTTCACAGAAATAACAAGAACAATTCAGCTGTACAAATATATACATTAATTTTGTCATGATGTTATTAAATGCTAAAGTGCTGGAACTACAACATGGACTACAACATTTACTTTGTTGTAGAATCTAATTATTACATAGCAATAGATATCACGTATTTTTGGAATGTAGGGTACATTCTTTTTTCTTTTTTTTTTTGGAGAGGTGGGGATTACAGGTTAGGGAAGCTGTTGAAAGAAGAAATAGGAGAAAAAGTATTTTCTAAGAAAGGCCACGTGCCCAGACTAATATACAAATATCAAAAATATCTGCAATAAAGTCTAGATATATCTCAATGCTGTTATTTTTGTCAAAATTCTTGTCCTTATTATTATCCAGGCCAGGAGAAGAGCTATGGCTGCAAATATTCAGAGAAAACAGGTGAGCTAGGAGAGGAGTAACAACATAATGAAGGTCAGAACAGATTGTACTTATGTACAGGAGGAAAAAAAGTAAAAGGACAGGTGAAGTATGTAATAAAATAAGGAATAGAACAAAACCACATGCTGCTGCTTTGATGCCCCACAAATTTACCTCTTAATCCAAGGGTTAGGGGTCCCAAGACATTTGTTTGTCTGGAAAAATACCTTCTATATACAAGAAGCAATGTAAAGTTTTCTTTAATTTATTTGCTGAAAGATTATACTTTGTCACAATGCATTATTTGCTTCAATTCTTAATCATATATAATGAGTCCCTGCACTTAATTTCTGCCTGTTGTTATGCATCTTAGGCACCAACTTAGAATTACGACAGATAGAATCTCAATATGTATACTCCACAGATAAAGTACTTCACAGATAAACATCAATCATTTGATTCTGCATGGTGAAGCCTAAATAAAGCGTGGAGTTACTTCATCAAACAAATCATTAAAAGCAGTTTGTATTAGACACAAAATGTTAAGCTCTGTTTTGTTCACCCATTGGTCCACCCACCTGCCAATCACAATAAAAAAGCACTTAAAGCTGCACACATTTGAACTTTTACAAAACCCAATGATCAAATAGGGTTGACTTTAAAATGTTGAAGGTGGGATGGATCCTGAGCAATCTGGGTAGATGAAGATGAATGGTTACTGAGTTCAAATTCCAGAGATGGGAAACAGTCCAAAAACCAAGGAACTAGCTGCCAATAGTCCATCCCGAGAAGCAGATATGCAGTGGAAAACCTGATCTCCCGGCCCACCCTGCAATGTGGTGTAACCCTCCTTCTGCAACCAACATACTTCCTGTTGTACTCTATGGTCTGAAGTACAACCCAGTGAGCAGAAGCTAAATACAGTGGCCTAAGCAGAGAGAACAGAGACATGAGGGATTCCAAGAGAAGAGAAGACAGAAACTAGTCTCTAGCTGCTGGTTTAACCTCTCAAGTTGGCCATTTGACAGTTGGAACCCCTAACCCTTCACTACCAAAGCTGTCGCTGGTGACAGGAAATTACACATGCTCTTAGAATAGAATAGAATAGAATAGAATAGAATAGAATAGAATAGAATAGAATAGAATAGAATAGAATAGAATAAGTCTTTAATAATCCCTAAGGAAATTTAAAAATGGCCATCTGCTCACACTCATAAAACACATACACATATTAATAACAATAAAACCAGTAAAAGTATCAATAGACTAAAAATATTAATAAATAAAACAGTAATAATTTAAAAACAGTAGATAAGAAAAATAAATAAAAATAAAAATTAAAAAAAATAAATAAAATAGATAAAAACAAGAATTACAATAAATTACTTCTAAGATGCCCTGCCAGAGAATTGTATTGCCTGATGGCACGAGGAACAAAAGATTTCTTCAGTCTTTCTGTGGAGCAGCGCTGGGACAGCAGTCTGTTGCTGAAAGTGCTCCTCCTGCTGGTGAAGGCCTCATGTAGGGGATGTGAGATATTCCTCATGATGGCCCTGAACCTGGTCAGAGTTTTCTTCTCTGCCACCTCCTCCACAAGATCCAGCTTCAGTCCCACCACAGAGCTTGCCCTCTTGATGATCTTGTTGAGCCTGGAGATGTTCTTCTTGCTGGTATTGCACCAGCACACAGCAGCATAGAGGAGAGCACTTTCCACCACTGACTGATAAAACATGTGGAGCAGTTTTGTGCAGATGTTAAAGGAGCGCAGCCTCCGGAGAAAGTACAGCCTGGACTGGGTCTTCTTGTAGAGCTGGTCCGTGTTGGTAGTCCAGTCCAGCTTGTGGTCCAACACAACCCCCAGGTACTTGTAGGTCTGTACCATCTCCACACTTTCTCCCTCTATGTGCACGGGCTGAGGTGTTCGGGCTTTCCTTCTGAAATCCAGAACCATCTCGTTGGTCTTCTGGATGTTCAGCTGCAGCTTATTCTCCCTGCACCAGGCCACAAAGTCCTCCACCAGCCGCCTGTACTCCCCCTCCTCCCTTCCTTTGATGTAAGCCACAATAGCTGTATCGTCTGAGAACTTCTGCATGTGGCAGGTCGAGGTATTATAGCAGAAGTCAGACGTATACAGCATGAAAAGGAGAGGAGACAGCACAGTCCCCTGTGGTGCCCCCACACTGCAGCTGAGTGTACTGGAGACAGACCCCCCCATGCGGACATATTGCTGCCTGTTAGTCAAATAGTCCATGATCCAGGACACCAAGAATGGTTGCACAGTCATCCTGGTGAGCTTCTCCTGCAGCAGGTGAGGATGGATGGTGTTAAAGGCACAGGAGAAATCAAAGAAAAGCATTCTCACAGCGCCGCCTCCTTCATCCAGGTGAGAATAGGTGCGGTGTAGCAAGTAGAGGATTGCGTCCTCCACCCCTACTCTCTCCCTGTATGCGAACTGTAGTGGATCTTGGACGTGCTGCACCTGGGGCTTCAGCTGCTGAAGCACTAACCTCTCAAAGGTCTTCATCACATGTGAAGTCAGTGCTACAGGCCGATAGTCCTTGTTTTCCTTCGGGTGCTTGACCTTGGGGAGAGGAACAATGCACGAGGTCTTCCAGAGGGATGGAACATGTCCCACATTTAGGCTTAGGTTGAAAAGGTGCTGAAGAGGAGATCCAAGCTCATTTGCACACGTTTTCAACAGCCTGGGACACACTCTGTCTGGACCTGCTGCTTTTCTGATGTTCAGTCTCAGTCTTCAGTCTTAGATAAACCATTACCCTTCAACCGTTTATGCAATTCACATAATGCCAATGGATTCTGAAGCAGGGAAAAGCAGCTTGGCGCCAATATACACCATTTCAGAATCCACTGGAATAGTGTTAAATGTGTAAATGGTTGAAGAGTTACGGTGATTCAAAGAAGGTCAACATTGGAACCAACGCTTCAGTGTTGAAGGGTTAAAACCAGAATGATCTTACACTGTAACCTTTAATAGATGGTAAATGGCATATACTTGTATAGCACTTTGGGCCTCATAAGTCTAGGGTATAGCCTTGACCACAGGGTACAGCCTGTTCAGGTGGCCAGTCTGTCACAGGGCCAACTTAATACTTTACCAGCTATATTTAGAACAACAGGAGAAACAATAGTTCAAACAAACAGTATCACAAGAAAAATATTATAGAGCCCTCCTAAGGTTGGGTAACAATTCAGTGGTAGAATCAAGTGGGAAGGTAGAAAGATGCCTTTAAATGTATTGAAACCTTTTTAAACTCAAGGTATTGGGAAGGCTCTATAAAGAGTGCAAGATACTTTTGTATTTCCTCCCATCCAGAAAAGAAGGTGTGCGCAGACAGTTCTGAGAATAGGACGAGTCCCAACACAATATTTCCCCACTTAACCAATCAATATTAGGGTTATTCTTGCATAACCAAGTATAATGAGGTGGTGGGCGGTTTTAATTACGTAGAATTGAAAGGACTCAAATTGACTGTCAGTGTCAATGTGCATATATACACGTTCAGTGATAGACTGTGACTGTGTTTAGTGATAGACAGCATTGACCCTTCACTGGAGCTGATGGAGACAGACTTTTACATTGCCAAATTTCTTCTTCATGAAGTTGAGTTCTGCACTAAAACGAACGAACATACCACCCCATACGGGATGATCCTAGTAAAGAGTCGTAGCAGGTTTGTTGGATACTGAAGAGGAAGAAATAACACTTCGGTTCACAAGCACCTTCTTCTACCTTGTTAAGCCGGTTCTTTTAGCACCCATTTTGCTGCTTGGTGTTCTGGCTCCCCTAAATAGAACTCCTGTGAACTCAGTCCAGTGAGAGCTTTACATGCTTTTAGACCTACAGTACACGTGAAACACTAAGACTCTAACTGACTTTATTACATCCCCTTTGAATCAAAGAGGGTTTTAAAAAGCGTGGTCATTCTAATCACAGGCTTCTGACAAAAATTCTGAACTTGATAGCATAGTCATCTATGTAAAGATTTTTTTGTAGGGTGTTGAGGCAAGGGGAGCACCAGGATCAAACACCCTCTTGAGTGCTTGGACATGAGCTTTCTACTCTTGAGCCATTCAGCATCCATGTTGGCCAGTATGTTCTGTGGGGAATAAATGATGCACATCTCTGTACAAATGAGGCTCAGGAGTTAAGTACAGAGTTTTTCATTTAAAGCTTGGTTAAGGTAGACATCGACACACAGCAATAGCAGACGGAGCACCACACAACCGAATCTCCCAATGACTGAGGATAAAAAATAAGGTAAGTATTTCTAATGAGTACTGGGAAAACCACAGTAGACAAAACCTTTCTAACATTTCTAACATCTAATATTGCTGATACAAACTTGGACTCAGAAGGCAGTTGGAAAAGATCTTTTACTCTGTGTGTCCAGGAGGAGGCAAGACTGAGTCCTTGCAACAATGGCAGAGAAGAAGAAGTAGAAGAATCTGTTTTTCACTGTGGAATGGATTTTTTTTTCCAAATAAAGTTTCTCTTGCCCTTGGTGACTGTGGTGAATATTCCAGGAAATGAAAGAGAGAAGCATGGGATCTGTAGCACAAACTCCACAGGTGGAATTTAAGGGCACAATCAAAAAACAATCTAGGCCTGGTAAAAACAGGTTAAATAGACTGATCTGCAAGGCTGGGGACATGGAGGGAGTTAAGCTCAACTCCTTAGAGACAGTAATGGAGAAAAGGATGCTTAAGAAACTTGAAAGCATCCTGGAAAACTCCACCTGCTCCTGGACGAATACAGAAGCTCCTGTTCAGACTAAGACAACAGACTAAGACTCCCAGTAATAAGAACTGAGCTCCACAGAAGGTCGTCCTTCCTTCCCGTGACAATAAAACTCCATAACTACGCAATGTAAAACATGTATTTCTATATACTTACTCTACATACTTTATATACTTCTTCTTGACTGGATATGGTATATAGCTTCTCCCCCTTCTTTTTGTGACTGTGTAGAAACTCAGAGACAGAAGCTCTGCTGCAAAAGCTGTTTCCCCCTGGTATAAATAACATATTCTGATTCTGAACAGGTTCAGGGCAAGAGGCAGAGGCTTGTCTGTGAGGGCAACATCTTGTATTTTCTAATAATTTTTGGCATTTTCTAATAATTGCTCCAATAGTTGATCTCTTCTAACCAAGCTGGCTCCTTATTGTAGAATGGTTCATCCCGCTCTTGTTCAGGAGTACAATCTTGTTCCTGGTGTCTGTTTAGGGGTGTAGGCTTTTATACAGATTACCAGTTCAAACAAATGTCATTACTACAGGTAACCAGTGTAGGAAAGAAGAACTTCTTAAAGAAGAAGTAATAGGTCTTTGAGGAACAGAATTCTTGCTTTGTTGGAGTCAAATGATTACTTCAGCACTAGTATACTGTTACGAAGTGGGATTTATTGCCATTGTGGTTCATATGTGGTCAATATTCATCGATTTTCTGCTTACCTACCTTCCACTCAGGTCATGATTTGCACAAATGTTTTTATTAAGTTGTTTGGCAGCCATTTTGAATAAACAATTTTGATTGAAAGGGGTGTTTTTCCTTTTCTGGTTGTTTAGTTTTGTGGTGGTTTTACCCAATTGAGGCGAGGCTATAAAGACAGAGGTGTTTGTTCAGCAGAGCTGTGTGTCTATGGATTTCATTACTTGGAAATCTCTGACTGAAAATGAAACTCTTTTTGTTCCAAAAAAGATTCAGACTGGTCACTTTAGCTCAGTTGCTTTGTGCTGCTGTGTCACATCTTCAAATAATTTCTTTAAAAATCAAACAAAGTGACTTTCCTGAATTTGTTTTCGTTACATTCTGTATCTCACAATTAAATGATAACTATTACAGACCTCTATCCTCTTATTAAGTTGGACAACTTACAGAATTTATAACCTATTGCAAACTGTCAACCTAATTGAAACAAAGCTTTATTTAGAGCAGAGCCCTAGTAAATTTATGGATGAGGAGCCAGGAGGACCATAAAGGGCCGAGGATCCAAACTCTACACAAAATAAAGCGTCTTGTGCTTATGCTTACTTTTGGTGTAAAACCTGACCTCTAATAGAGGAGTCTTGATGAAATCGCTCCTTTTTGTAACCCACCGCCAGTGTTTTATGGTGGAACTGCAACATTTGAAACTTTCTGGTTTACGTCAAATCTAGGAACGAAACATGTGGCATCAGGTTTGACCAGCACCTGCGCCCTCCCACATGGAGCTGATGGTTAAAAGAGATTAAGAACAGTCTCTGCCAGTGCCCCCTGAGCATATGATGGCTCAGCTTGTCAAGAGAACTTAGGAAGACTGCCTTTGAGGTTGATGAGCTGCAGTATGAGGATACTGGTGTGAAAGGGAGAGAAGAGGAGCTTTATGACCTTTCTGAAGGCCTCGCCTTTAACCAGTCAGCCTAATAGATGAGGACTCCAGGGCAGGTTATTGCTGGTTTGGAACAGACTCCAAACAGACAGAGAAAGGCTTCAGGCCAGCTGTTTGTGAGGCACTGACAGATGATATAAGAGGCTCGGTCCATTCTGAGTATGATCCCTTTTTGTGAAATTTTTTAGGGAAGGCCCAAACATCTGCATTTTGATGAATAATGTTTAAAAAAAAATACAGACAAATATCACAACCTAATACTTCACAAAATCTCCTGTTGAAAATATTTAGATATGAGACAAATGTTAGCAACAAAAGTTAGGAAAAAAACCCAAAGAAACTACATTCAAAATAACAAAAGTCTTGTAATTCTACTATAAAACACTGAAATTTAGTAGATTAAATAATTTAGGTCTATAATAAAATAAAACCTTCAAGACCTTTGTCAGATGCAGTGTTTTTTTCTGCAAATTACCGTGATTTCTGGACCATAGAGCGCACCTGATTATAAGCCGCACCCATTACATTTTTAAAGGATAAACCATTTTGTACATACATAAGCCGCACCTGTCTATAAGAATCAGTCACCGTTCTTCTGGGGGAAACCTTTGGTCACTGATCTCCTTCACTCTGTAACACCAAACATGAACGCGCGCACACCCCCAACACTTGCGCGCTCTCACTCACTCGTGCGCTCCTTCCTCCTACACACCAGCGTGCTGACACACATACACATTCTCATTCTACAACACCTATATAGTTAGTTCATTAGTTAGGTAGTAGTTAGTTGTTACTGTTATTTGTTAATAAAGAATACTACGTTGTACTTACTTCATTTGCGATGCGGTCGCCAGGGGATTTTGTGTGTGTGGGGGGGGGTAAACCGCGACGCCGCAACTCCTGCTGCTTCATCACTGCAGTGATCAAAAATCCCACACTGTCACAGCTCTATTCCAAACAGTGGAGTACATACCGGTAAAAGTCACTGAGAGCATGGAAGTCTTCCTCCTCAGTGTTGGATTGGAATAGCGTCAGATATTCTTCGCCACACTCTCTCTGTCTCTCCTTCGTTGTCGCTGTCAGCTTGTCACTCTCATCCTGAGGTAAATTCACTCCTGATCTTGCGCTGTCCTCTCCGTCATGCAGCAGATCGGCTTCTCCAAACCCGTTGGTGATGGTGGATTTTTTCACACTGCTTTTAACGATTGCTTCTAACTTGAAAGCTGTGTCATATGCTGTTCTTCTTGCATTTTCAATGACGAGGGTCTATTCGTGCTATTCATTCACAAAGCGGGAATTTACGTTAAACTTGCGTCTTCCTCGACACACATACCGTATTCTCCCTGTCTCACTCTTATAGTTTCTGCTCGAGCGCCCCTAGCAGCATAAATTTGCTGCATCAATGAACAAGCCGCAGGGTTGAAAGCGTGTGACAAAAGTAGCGTCTTATAATCCGGAAATTACGGTACATCAGGGGCCACCACAGTTGGTTTGGCGGAGATTATTACACCGGATGCCCTTCCTGACCCAACCCCATATTTCATCCAGGTAGGGGGCAGGCACAGGTAGATTGAGTCCTGGGCCCCCTTGTGGCTACATACAGTAGGTAGGCAGTGGGGTGAAGGGTCTTGCCCAAGGGCCCACAATGGATGAGGTTCATCGTGAACACCTGGGAATGGAAACCCTTGTTTACCATGTGCCAGTCCTGTATGGGATCATTACATTTTTATTAGTGCTATTTCTCTGCAATAATAGTGTCTAAGTTTGCCCTAAATTTAAAATATACAATAGGTACTGCTTTTTTTCTCCTAGCATTTTGTAAATAAATAGATGATTTATCCTGATACTAAATCACCAGAATCGAACACTAGCTTTGGAAACTGTGAATAACGTATCATCTTAAGAGCCAGTGCACACAATTTGTAGATGAAGACAAATGCATCTGATATGGGAGAGTTAATGAAGAGTAAAATATCCCTGAGCAGTGACTACAGTGTCCATATAGCAGCACCAATGTTTGGAGGACACAATAATTGCTGGTATCTCAGACAAATCCATGAACACAGCAGAAGGTTCATAAATCAGTTCATATGAAATAATTTAAACTGACAACTTATTTAGAATGAAGGAATGTTTAAATTACTTTTAATGACTCATTTCTAACACTGGCTTAGTAGCTCTGTGATTCTTCATCTGCCCACATAGTCTTACACAAATCTCCTTGTTTTTTTCCATTATCGGTAAATTACAGATCGCCATAGCTGTACTCTGAATATACTCTAAATAACATAATGTCACAAGAATTATTACTACATTATAAAAACTTGGTGGCCATTTCCTATGACTCACTGCTGCTTACCTTTAGCAAAGCAGACATGTCAGGAGAGCTGTGCAGGGCAGTCGTGGTAACTAAACATCCTCTACTGCAAGAAGTAGGTTCATGTTGATGAAGCCAGTAGTGTTTTTGATGATAACTTTTAATGAAATACAGCAAATGTTTATGTTTTAGTGATAGGAATTTTGAAACAAAATAAAATCACGAATGTTTGGAAGGCTCAGAGTAACATATGCCAGATCCACATGAATGCCTGCTTCAGTCTTGAACTGAAGATACTGAGGAGACAACAGTTCCCAGTTGGACAAACTCTGCAACCGTCTGCACTAGATGAGGACAGTCAGCATGTTTTGTTGGCATAGAAATCTGTTGGCGTCTAAATGTCGAAAGTGTGATTCTGCACATTTGTTATGGGAACAGACCAGATCTGACCACAGAGGCGGTCAATCAAACATTTTGTATGTTTTTTTTACTTTTTTTTTTTTTTTTTTTTTTTTTTTAAGAACTGACTGTTAAAACCTGCCAATACCCAAAAAAAGAGAAAAACTCAGTGATGATGGATTAGAAAGTGTGTCCTCCTCTTTACCGAATGGCGGTGCTGAATCCAGTTTCTTTTATAACCAATACGAAGTTTCCATTCTTGTCTAAATAATGCCTAGTTGTATCTATGTTTAATGCAACCTTTGGTGCATAGGCTTACTGCTTTTATATCCTACAATATTATGCAGACACTGTTAGGTTAGCTATGACAATTTTTACTTAAACTGAAATTTACAAAAGTTATTTTTCTTGTCAATTGCCATGGCATGAACAAACCAATAAATGTATTATGACTTATTTTAAGTTGCTTATTTTGATAGGGGCTGCAGTGGTAGTCAAAGAGGTTCAAAATGCGGGCTGTGTTCTGTGCCCTGTGTCCTGTGTGAAGTTTATATGTCCTCCCTGTGTAGGTGTGGGTTTTCACTATCCGTTGTGCAGGCCCTCTAATGTGAAATCTAATGTCGGACATTACTGAAAGCCCAGGTGTGTAATACACGGTCCGCCATCGTTATTGTTCCATCTTTTCCTTTCCTATTTTTTTCTTTTGTAACTAATTTGATTTTGATTTAAATTTAGCAAAACTGTATTTATGGTGTTAACAAAAAAATTCAATAAACACGTCAAGACCATGTTGGAATTTTACATTTTCTAACTTTGAACTTGTTGTCATAAGTCTGTCTGTTCATCCGTCCATCCATCCATCTAACCATCCATCACATCTACCCATCCATTCAGTTCTGTAAGCAGTGAAGTTCTATGAAGGTCCTGTTTTGTATCATTTAAGTAAAAGAAATGTGAGAACAAAAACAACAGACTTTGCAATCTTGTTTTCCCAAAGAATCACAAAGACTGGCTTTGTCTGTAGGGTGTGATTCAGCTCAGAGGCCACATTAACTACAACATGCAGCCTCCAGTGCTGGTGTAATGGAGACTCACTATAACAAAACGCTCTCAGTGGCCCAGAATAGACAGTATGCATGTATGTGCCCTGCAGGACGACATTGAAACTATCAATAAAGGACACACTGTGTTTTGGAAACTGAGCTGACAGACCTACATCAATTGAAATTATGTTCGGGTTTAGTTTGTCAGTTTTCAATTTGGTTTTAGAGAGAACACTGGTCAGTTAGGAATCCCCAAAAAATATGACTATTAGGTTATGACTTCGGGCTGCAGTGTTTTTAAAATGGCTTAAAAAGTTTCATCATTGCTGAATTTTATCTTCTCTTTTGCAGTAATTGTAAATTGTAAAGTAATGCTTTTGCAGCTTTTAGGCTAAAAAAAAACTCGTGTTGTTTTCTAGGACATAGCTTCTTAAGAAAATTTACCTCAGACTTAGGGGTGGGACCACTGGTGTGAGCAACCCCCCCCTGTCACCCATAATTCAGAGCTGTTTCTGCTATACCTTAGAGAACCTTAAAACTCCCAACTAACATTACCGGTGAAACACAAATGGTGAGTAATATTAGAGCAGCAAAGTTTTGAGCCAGTGACAGCTCCGACGAGGAAAACAAAGACCTACATGGAGCAAGCCGTCCACAAGTGGATGCACCAGAATGGAGTAGAGCAGGGAGCTTGTGGCTCAGCATAATTTCTATGTAACAAAAACAAACTTTTTTAAACTGCATTTTTTCATCTGCTCCTGATTCAACACAATCTGAATAAAGAACCACTCCGAAATGTCTGTTAAAAACTCCAAAAACACCATTTTCATTGCAGTGGGTCTTCAAGAAGCACTAAAACAAGGGCAGATGTCATACAAACACAGCAAACGTTTTTAGTCAAGCTTAATAAGCAGTGACAATTGAGATACTTTACCCTCAGACATGTGCTTGTGCAACACGCAGAATCATTTAAAATAATATAGGAAATGTATACAATTAATGTTTAGCAAGGTTGTGCAGATCATAAAAATGGTGTGTTGCATATTTTTGTTCATTGTAATATTTCTAATTCTCTGGTGAGATCACAAATAGATACTTACAAACTAACAGAAGCAATAATAATAACTACAATGTATCTTTCAACCTAATTAGGCAGGTGTAGTTACTCCAAAAATGCAGGAATGGACTTTCTTAATATTTACAACAGAACATATGCAGTCTCGTTGTGTTCACATTTGGTAAAAATATTCCTGTAGGGAGTTTGGCGACACTGAATAATCCACAAAATGTGATGTGTCACAAGAACATGTTATTAAACAGCAAAATCATTGGGAATTTTCAATAAGTCTCAGTCTGCACCAATTAATTTCAGGTCCTTCTGCATGGCAGAAATATATACTTAATATGTCAGCATCAGTGCAGTTTGTGTGCGTATACCAAAAGGCTTTTTGTGTATTGGTAAACAAGTTCATTTTAGCAAGGTTCAGTATTCAGATTGTCTAGAGGAGCCCAATTAGCATATATGCAGAGAGGCTTTGCATGCTTGACATCCTCTCAGCCGCTCTGCTGGAAATAGCCACACACACAACATCCTCTGATTACATTGATATGTAGATTCATGCATCTGCAAAGATTAGTTATTCATTAATTTATTTGCTTTGAATCCTCATGTGAGGGTACCTCAGACAGAAGTCTGGGGCAAACCAAACGCATCTGATGCAAAACGTCACAACAGATCACGCAAAATCAATGTCAAAAATATGCAGCTTTGCTGACCCACAATGCTGGAAATCCAATTGGGTATTATGATTAAAAAAACACCTTTGGCACAGCGGTTAACCAGTTTAAGTATGATGAATGTAATTATCAGTCTTTTCATCCTTAGCAGAATGAGCTTTTCTTGCTTAAGTGGGCTGAGAGGATTAATCATGACTGTGTGAGTTTGAGAGCGGCAGCATTCTGTCATGCTTTCATAGGAAGCATCATGGATCACCAGTTTGCTTCATCAATGTCCTCTCTCTTGCAGCCACACTGCAAGCACTTTTTTAACTTTAAAAATAGGCTGGTAGCAGAGAGTGCCAGGGAATGCTAAACACCAAACAATATTCCATTGTTCAGATCTGGACACAAAATGGAAACGAGTCAAACCAGAGATGTTGTGCTGCACATGCCAAAAAGCACATTAAACAATGCCGTCTAATGCCAGTGCTGATGGGGCTGCTCGGCAACAGTCTTTAACCTTTCCTCATTAGCATGTTTAAAAACAGAAAAAGGATTATGAAACCCCCTGAGCTAAAAGGTTGTTTTCTTTTGGCAATATTTAGAAAAATAAAGAAAATGAAAATTAGAGGAAAAAAAGAATCAGATAATTTTTTTCAGAATCATCACACATCTAATTTTAATGCATTGTTTAAGTTAAATCTATGGGAGCCGGTTTAGCTCGTGCTGGTTTGCGGCGCCTTCCATCCGTGAAACTAGGGTTCGAATCTGGTCTCTGTTCCCTTCTCTATCTCTGTGCCAGTCCCAAGCCCGCTTGCTTTGAGAGGGTTGTGTCAGGAAGGGCATCCGGTGAAAAACATTGCCAAACGATACCATGCGACTCGTTTGCTATGGCGACCCCTGATGGGAAAAGCCGAAAGTCAAAGAAGTTTAAGTAAAATCTATGACACCCATATCAGGGAAAAATTAACTAAAGTTTTACCAATAGTCTTTTAAAAAAAAGTGATGACTAGACTTGCAGTACTACACTTTTAAGTTGATGATGTAGTAGTAGCTGTTTTTTGCTTTCAACTGTTTTGTGGGTCTTGTCCTGATATTTTAGATACTGGTGTCTTTCAACGGATGTTGGGTAACCTTAGCCTCATATCCTCTGAGCGGTATGGCCCGGTCCGGTATTTTAAGCGTTTCCAATATAAAATGGACCCCTTAAGCAGGACTGAACCATACAATTTTTGGGCCCTTAATTATGCTTTGTGCTCTTAGGTCCATCAATTAAAAGAAATATAAAACTTGCAGTTGATTTTGTGCAACAAAAATTTCATACAATATATTTTATGCATTTAATTTTTTATTCAACACCTTTAATGAATATTATACATCTGGAGGGGCCAACATTTACGTAAACCATGTTTTTGGATTTTTGTTATTTATGTCTGCTGTATCCATTTCATGGATTGGAGTACAGCTCACACTTCTGATACAGTTTAGTTAATTATTTTGGGTCATTGAAGACATTAAAAAGGCACTTTATGTTGTTAAAAAATTTTTTTTTTTTTGTTATTTGGTTTTCTTCACTACAACAGAGTTTTAGGGCCAGTTCACAAACAATTTATTTTTTATAAATTACAACATTTAAGTCGTAAATTTATGAGAAAAATTCTCTTAAATTTACAAGTTTTACTCTCGTAAATTAACGACTTAAAAATCTTGTAAATTTACGAGAAAAGAGTAATATATTAAGTTGTCTGTTTATCGGAGCCTAGCTTGAAGATGAAAGATGTAGAGCATTTTGTGAAGCTTTATTTCCAAAAAGGTTTCAAAAACAAAGAACTTCTGAATCTTTTGACGACTCAAAATTAAATTATTGTTTGTGCAGCTGGCTTTCCGGGGTTTGGTGTCGATAAAACAGAGTTTCATATGAAAATAAGGAGCTCAGAGACACGTTTGGGTGTAGAGGACCGCCACTTTATTTTCCTTTTCATTCACACACGCCGTGAAGTTCATTTGTCTCATTACGTCATGAACCTGTCATTTCAACACCGATGTGTAAACAGTCCTGAAATGTCCTGTTTCAACATAAAACAACAAAGATGCATGGAAATAGTCTTATATTAGCATTAAAACATTGAAAATGCCAAAAAGTGCTCCTCCTCAGACGGAAGCATCACACAAACGTAGAGATCTTGATTTCATAGAGGATGAAAGGATTGTGAACAGCTGCAGGGATACCGATGTCTTCATTAACAGGCTGCAGAGATCCTGCGAACCACCCATCAATAAATAAAATATTAATAAATTGTAAATCAAACAAATGAGCTTCCAAAGATTTGTAACGTTATCAATAAACATTCAGCTCACCTGTTCCATTGAGTTCAGTCGGTCGGTCTGCTCTGCTGCTGCGCGGCGTTCACTTGCTGCTCTGTATGCTCGCTTCCACTTTAATCTCGTAAAATGATGAGTTTTTTTCTCGTAAATTTGAAAAAAAACTGCAAATGTAAAATTTAAATCTCATAATTTTACTTTTTTTTTTTTTTGGTGGCCCTAAAACTTTGTCGTATTCCACCCCTTTTGGTGCAGGTATGAAAGCTTAGTCTGTAAGCAAAGATTTATCTTATGGTACATTTGCATCTACTGCAAATTTGTTCCGAAAGGTTGATCCATGATTCTAAACACTCCCTTGGGTGTGAATGTGAGTGTTGTCTCTGGGTGGTCCTGTGATGGACCAATCACTGTCTAGGGTGTAAACCATCATTCACTCATTCATTCATTCATTCATTCATCTTCTAAACCTGTTTTGACCCTTTCAGGGTCACGGGGCTGCCAGGGCCTATTCCGGCCCCTTGTGGGTGAAGGCAGGGGTCATCCTGGACAGGTTGCCAGTCTGTTGCAGGGCCACACAAACCACACACCCATGCACACTCACAATCACACCTATAGGGACAATTTAGATAGAGTAACCAATTAACCTATGAAGCTGGGTAGTTCTCTGTAATCCTAAACAGGACCAAGTGGGTTTTTTGGATGAATGAATGACTGAATGAATGAATGAATGAATGAATGAATGAATGAATGAATGAATGAATGAACAACAAGTTTATAATTTAAAACCACTTCAATAAGGCAAAAATGATCTGTAATGAGCTTGTTTATCACGATTTTCCTAGATTAAAACTCAGTCACAACTACCTTTAAAAACCTGAAGCAACAGGTCAACTCCCCGGTGCGTATGCACACGGTTAAAGATGATCACAGCTGCTACTGATTTGTTATTTACTCCTTAGTAATGAATTTTTCTGTCAGTGTAACAAAGCTGTTCATCAAATTTATTGATTGATTGGTTGGTTTATCTCCCTCAAATTCAGCAATGAACAAAGTCATTTGATCAACATGAGACACATACTGTTTTATTGCTTTTATCATTTGACAGTGTGTCTTTGTTAATGACAATATTAATGCCACGGACATGATTAGTAATTTCTCAGGTCTTCTGCGTTTTTATGACACACGTTTTAGTTTTTATCATTGTACCCTTCTACATGTTGAGAGCATGAGCTGCTTGGATGCAGGAGATGGCTGAGAACAACCTAAATTCTCCTCTTCTTTTACACATTAACCTTGTTTTTTCTGCACTTGCATTTTGAGGAGTCAGTTCATCACAAGAGCTCTAACCTTGCATAATTACACATAGCACGTCTTGATGCAGCTTGGGCTGCTGTTTGAAGGTTTTCAAACATAAATATATAGCTGTCAGTTCGTGTGAAGGACATTTTCACAGGGGATTCTGTCTGTGCTCTACTATATTCATTTAATACATCTACATTGCGCATTGCAAGATGTTCTAATGGAAAAATGGAAGATAATGTAGATATCCTCAGGGGGTTTCATAACAGTTTTTCTGACTTACTGTCAAGGTTATCTAAGCAATACAAAGATGCACTTGCACAAGTGTGAATTTGAACAATATAAAATATATTCATCTGTCCAACTCTTTTAATTGGTAGTAACCATATTCTACATTTTGATTCAGGTTTTTCCATCATGACACAGACTTCACAATATTAGACAAAAGTAGGCATTGGCCCTATGGTCGAAACTCTTATGAAAACTCACAAATCAATGTGATTTTATCTTTAAGTCTTAATTTCTTTTTCTAAATTGTAGACTAAGACAGCTATGATTGGGTCTATTAATTGTATCAGAGCCAAAGGCCGTTTTTTTGTTTTTGTTAGTTTCATGTTTGGCTCTGGTTCATCTGTTAATTCTGACTCCTGCACAGTAGAAAGGAGCCACTTCACAGTTTCTCGGGTTGTCGACCTTAAACATTGTTTTTGATGGAATTATTTTCAAGTATTTGGTCATAAACAAAGGTTTACCTCAGTTATTTGTAGTTTATCCCCAGTTAGCAATGACAGGGGTAAAATGTTTCCTGTAGTAATCAATGTTATCTGCGGTGTCAACATGTCTTACTGTGTAGATCACCTTACACATAAAATAAAATTTTATAAAATTTTATTCTGAAACTACAGTTATTTTGAAAGCCGGACCTGTTTCTTGTTATTCGGGCTTCTTGCCACGTATGTGACACGTCAACAGATTGGAAATAGAATTCCTGCGTAAAGCTTGTTTTGCATTGCAAAGGAATGGATGTCAGATGTAGACATGACAGATGTGATATAAACATTAGTCACCTTACTTACTGTGGTCCCAGATCACTCAATTTGTACCCCGTGAGGGGAGGTGTTGCACAGAGCTCCAGGTGGAGGGAGATTGTCATTGATCTTGTATTTCTTTAATTTTTTTTAATTACTCCAACAGTTAATTTCTTTTCAACAAGCTGTTTGCTTATGGTAGATTGGGTCATTCCAGTCTTACTCGTGTGTACAGTCTTGTATCTGGTGTCCTTTGACAGCTCTTTGGTCATGGTGGAGAGGCTGGACCCTGTTTACTTAAGGATGTGGGCAGGTGTCTTTTAAATAAATAACCAGTTTAAATGGGTATAACTTATACTGTTAATGAGTGGAGAATAAAAGAGCTTCTTGAAAAAGAACAGATCTGTGATAATTCTTTCCTGTTATCAGAGCTAAATACTTTTTTTCTGCACATTAGACAAATACACTTTCTAAAACTCATAAACATGATTCTTCTTTACATTCTGTCTCTCACAGTTGAATTGTACCTGTGATGAACATTACAGACCTTGTTCGTCTTTTTAAGTGGGAAAACTTCTGCCAAATACTATTTGCCTGACTGTCATTTACATATGTTTGCTGTCTTTGTGTCAAACTTCACATCTTTGTGGGCAGAAAAGCCTCAGGCACTAATGGGTGCAAAAATGAGAGACTGGAAATTTGATTATGTCTTTAGATTGTCTTTTTTTAATGGCTTTCCATTCAGAGTAAAAGACAGCATCACCATGGCAACCTGAATTGCATCTTGAAAATGCACAGCTGATGAGTGTCTGGGAATTAACAGGATCTCTCACGTCTGTTTTATCTACTCATAATTTGATGGACACAGCTAAAAAAGCTTAGCTGTCAGCGGGAGATACTGGATGAGAGGACTCAAGAAACACATCACCAATCTTAGTCTAGTAGATAGTTGTTCTTTTCTTTTGGTTGTTAAGCCTTCCTGTTCTCCTTCATAATTTTAAATAGCCAAGATTTATCCATCTAAACCCGGGTTATCGTCTATTGGGGTCAAAGGGACGTTGGATCCTACTCAGCTGCTATAGGTTAATGGCAGTGTACACTATGTACAGGTCGCCAATAAATCGCATAGTAACACAGAAACACAAACTCACATTCACATTCACTCCTGAGGGACAATTTTAAAATTATCGAGGAAAATATTGAAACTCCCCACAGAAAGGACAGAGCCAAAATGAGAACAAGGGCCTTCTCACTGTGAGGCAAGAGTGCAAACCACTACACCACTGTGCAGCTCATTGAACAAGGTATCTTATATTTATGGTACTTACATACTTAATAAACATATGTAGAATGTATAGTATTACATTTCTAATGTTTTGCGTGTTTTTAAATGATCTTTCATGACTTATTGATACTGGAGTTTTTGGCCGGCAAGTTGTACTTTAAACGTTTTATAAATTTAGCTGTGTTCTTCATTGATACCTAAGCTAATATTGAAAGTAAAAACTGATCTGGAATTTTTTTACTGTCTTTAATCCTGTTTACTTAAACTGTATACTTCATATCATAAACTTGGATGTACATGAGAATTCTTGAGTCACAGACTGTACAATTATTCTAATATTATTTTATTCAATTTTTGTCCTTTTATCCTCCCTGTATATTTTGTGTCTGTGTTTGTCTTTATCCCCCCAATTTCCTTAGTGCTGCTACTGCAACTAAATTTACCTTCGGGGATTAATAAAGTTGTTCTTGAATCTTGAATCTTGAATAAACAATTCAACATCAGGAAATAGTACAATTTTTAAGCAGAAAAACAGAAAATGAACGTAATATGTATTGAGCAATGGATCATGACAAGTTTATCTCTTCCTATTCACTTTTGATTTTTAGCAAAAGTATTTTGGTAATTGATAAATGGCGTGAAGGTTTATACGGGTTTTCTACCGTCATCAAGACCCAAAATGCTTTAAAGTCAAAGTCTCATTCAGCCAATCACACACACACACATTTCAAAGTTAATGCAACCAAACCCCAAGTTTGGTTTTATCCTCACCAAGTTTCAAAAGTACTGTTGCAGCATTTTAAATTTAGGTTAACCTGATGGGATTTCAAGTCCTATTTGAATGTTTTTTTTGTACATCTTGGTCCTACAGCGTGCAATGTCCAACGTTCCATTCATGAAAACAGCATACTTGTTCAAGGAACTCACTGGTTACAGTTACATGAACCCATTAGAACATATGGTGACATGTACCACCAGTGTACAAGAAAAAATCAGTAATTAAAATTAATTAAAATCAAAGCTTTATTTACAGTAGACACAAAATGTGTACATAAATAGTGTAAAAAGACACATAAAACATTTTTTGAATTGAGTGAAATGGTTTCAGGCTTTATTTCTTGTTCTTAGGCCATTTAGGACTACTATAGTTATTCATATTAGTCAAATGCTGCAACAAGGAGCAAGAAAATATCTTAGAGAGATTTTTTTTCTATCGTTCTTCACTTCCTGTTTTGGTAGAAATTAGTCACACAAAGATCACTTCAGGAGTATATATCACCTCTGGATGCAATTTTCAAATTTGTCAAGGCTTTAAATGTGTTCCTTCAATTTTTTGCAAGTTTTAATCCAGGAGTTATATCGGTCAGGAAGAAGACAAGTTCTGTAACCTAGAAGTGAACCTATTTTGGTCTAAACATCGCAAGTCAACTCCGCAACCAAAGCTAAAGATCCTGTAAACATGATGAATGAAATGAGTCCTAGAACAACACAGGCTAAAAGACTACTCAGCTGTTACTTCCATAAAAAGTTCAGATTGCTGTTTGCTAATACACACAGGGAAAATGTCCCACAATTGTGAAAAACCTAATTTAATCTCATGAAAATAAAGTCAAAGTTGAGAGCCATAATGACCATTGTTTCATTTGGAGGTAAAAGGGGTATGTTTTTCAACCTGTGAATACTGTTCCAGCTATGATGTATGGGGTGGTAGTATCCTTTTATGTGACCTTTTTGTCCCTGAATGGAGACAGTTTTGCATTTCATAAAATATATGCCATTACAAAGGAAGAACATTGTTTGGGAATCTTGAAAAAATAAAGCTTTCAACCTGGAAGATGAAGTGCAGGTATTCCAATTGGTGAATCACACTAACCATAATGACAGTAACACAGAGCCTCCAGGTTGAGAGGCCAATGTTTTGAAGTGTCCACCAACAAACTCTGGTTACATTCATTCATTCATTCATTCATTCATTCATCATCTTCTAAGCCGTTTTCCACTTGCGGGCGAAGGCTGGGGACATCCAGCACAGGTCGCCAGTCTGTTACAGGCTCTGATTTCACTCACATTCAAATTTGTGAATAAAGGGAAGAGGCAGATGATAACAGGCCAATGAAGTTGAGTTGAAGGGAGTGGAATGAAGCTGCTGCTCGAGGTGGTGTCAGATTCAGGGGACTCTCGTGGCATGAGGTGAACCTGAGGCACAGAGGACATGGCAAGGTTAGTGAGGTACGAGGCAAGGGGAACCAGATGTAGAGCTTAGTGAGACTATGCACCATCAGGGTTGACGAAGTGGCGAAGAATGCTGGAGCTGGGTCTCCTTATGAAGAGCAGGTGTCTTGATGAGGTGAGTAGTCACAGCTGAGTCAGGAGCAGAGCAGAGCTGGGAGGGGGAGGAGCACTGACAGAGGCACCATGACAAATACTTTACTTTTTTATTAAACTGCTGTAATAGCCTTGTAGAACAATATATAAAAAAACAGACAGACAGATAGATAGATAGATAGATAGATAGATAGATAGATAGATAGATAGATAGATAGATAGATAGATAGATAGATAGATAGATAGATAGATAGATAGATAGATAGATAGATAGATAGATAGATAGATAGATAGATAGATAGATAGATAGATAGATAGATAGATAGATAGATAGATAGATAGATAGATAGATAGATAGATAGATAGATAGATAAGCAAACATCTGCTTTAACTGAACCATTTTTTAAGCCCCAAGTGTTAATGATGGTTGGCCAGCATCGTAGAGTCACTCTGACATCTATCACAATCTATCTTGGGTCACAAAACACACAATTGTAGTTACACAAACAGAGCTGCAGAAACAGAATGACAAAATATTGACAGTAACTAGAAAATAGCACAATACTGAACATATGTTCTCTTGACCACCATTGATGATCTTGAAAAGAAAATTTGATTTGGTCATCCAGGTTTTTCAAACTCCAAATTTTAGAAACTTTCTGAAATTTTCTGAAAATACTAGCAAAAGTATTCACCAAAATGCGTCAATGAGTCAATGCTTTTAAAAACACATTTGGAAATAAAAAAAAGTAAAGTAGAAATCTTAAGGTAGAGCTTCTACACTATATTGCGCTGCCTCCACCCTAGACCTATCTGTGTTCTGCTCGATTGCTTCAGACTAATCAAGATCTTTCAGGTTCTGTCCACCCAGAATGAAAATGATGATCCATAGCTTTTGTGGGCAGATGACATCAGTCAGGGCTGCTCTGGTGCGGATTTGTTTTTACAGGTAATGAGGGTATATTACACAACAAGGGATAATGGAGGCCACTAAGTCATCCGTCAGGGAGCGGTTTGTATTAGCTGCCATGAGAGGTATTATTTAATCCCAAGCCCACTCAAACCCATATTTTTCTATCCCTGACCTGCTCTGCCTCACACAGGCTCACGCACATCCAGAGACACAGTTTGCCATGAGCTACAAGAGGGGGACATCTCATTCTTTCATCCACGGCGAGTCATTGTGGCGGTGTCAGCTGGTGCCGTCTCTTTTATCACACTGGAAGCTAATGGAAGCAGCTACTGCAGGGAGGGAGCGGGTACGAGTGCACAAACATAAACACACACTGAGCCATAAAAGAGAGGAGGGGCAGGGTGGGGGAGATGGGGCAGACAAGCACGCCAGGCCCCGGGGCTGAAACTGCTTTGAAGCAACCCCCCCCCCCCCCCCCTACCCACACACACACACACACAACCATCAGTTTCTGACGCTCAAAAAAACTGCACAGAATGAATTCAGACACGTTTGCTTCTTACATCTCTTTTATTTTTCTTTTTTTACTCCAATAATTAGTTTATATATTTCACCCCCTTCCCCCCAGCACCCACCTGGCCTCTCTGTAAAATAATCAAACTTGTAGTTCTGCCTTCTAATCTCGTTTTTATAATGTCAGTGATCGCATATTTTCTCATATCTATTGACTAGAAATACTCTGTGGACAGGAATTAACTTACAAGAGAGGAGACAGCCAATTACTGCAGGAGGATTCAGAGCAGTTGATGTCTTTGGATAAGATAGCTGACCCTATTTTCTAATAGCACTGGTACCAGAAACACTAAAGACACATGCTATCAGGGACATATAGGAATGTGTTGTATTTATATTTTCTATAACTCTTTATTTTTTCAATCTTTCTGTTTGTATAACATAACAATCGTGCTTTATCATGTGACACTATTTAGATACATATCTTTTTTTGTATATTAAGTTTTACATTAGGCAGTGTGACAGTTAAAAATATACAAAACAGTATTTTTTTCTTTTTAACTAGACATAGCTTCTATTTTTAATATAATCATCAATATATTTATTTTTCATTATAATTTCATATATTTCTGTAATATATGTGCTTTAGCTTCTGTGATCAAAATATTATTGCAGAAAACAGCAACTCCATTTTTTCAACATTTAGACAACAACTTCCAATGTAGTACAGACATTCACAGTTACATGTTTTACACAGTACAGTTTTACAACAAACTTCCAGAGAAAACTGTGGTAGAGTAACTTTATACAAAATTCACAGGACATGAACTGTAGCCATTGTCACATATTAGCTCAGTTGCTTTGCTTTTCTAAGTAAACATTTTCTGTTCGAACCAGATTCCTTTCACAGTAGCTGCCGTAGAAGCAAACTAACATTGTCCGAACACGCCATGGCAAAAGTCTGAGGAAAAAAATGATAATAAAAAAAGGTTTTGTGCTTTTTAACTAGTAACATGAAAATAAAGACAATTTGCTTACTGGTCTGCACATCGAAATATGTATTTTTAAAAAATACATATTGATTAAAATACAACTAATCATGACACATAGAGAGAAAAAAAACATGACTCAGACACAGAGTTGGTCCTTGTTTTTGTGCTAGCATACAAAGTGGTATTTTGTAATTCTGTCCAGTCATGTAAACAGACTATGACTTTGCAGAAATTGGTTAATTGGCTTAAGACCTTCTTTGTTGTTGGGTTTTTTTTTTTTGTTCGTTTGTTTGCCAGGAGACATTAGAGAGCAATTTTTCAATGATGTTCCTGAGGAAAGAATGCGAAAAGTAAACAGGACTGACTACCAGCATTAAGGGATCTTTGACGTTTGTAAATCAGTTTAATAACCCTGTGCTTCTTTTGACTTCTTCTTGTTCTTTTTTGTACCCCTTTGTACCCTGTGCTTTGCCAACCAAATACTTAATGGCATAGTTTTTGCTATTGTCTGCCTATTGATTTTGGTCCTCAGTTACAACACATACAAGTATAAAACATCCCTAAAAATAATTCTAAAAATGCTTTTGAATACATAAAAGTTTTCTCTTTTTTTTCCAAAGTTTATTTTACTGAAAAAAGGAAGAAAAAAATAACAGTCTCTCTCACACACAAAATCTTTTGCAACAAATACTGGATTGCTCCAGAGTTCCTAAACATGAACTTCTTATTGGCATTGTGCTTACTCAGAGCTCCACGTTTGCCCTGCGGCCTGTAGTTCACCTCACAGAGAGCAACGCTGGAAAAAGAGACAACTGTGTGAGGTTTGGTAAACATCCACAAAAGAAAAATTGACGCCATCCCTTGCGCTCCTTCAATGATGTCAAGTTTGTTCACTACTTGATCTACTATATTCACACAGTATTTACTGGATTCATAAAGATATTTAACAAATCTCTAATCTATTTCTCTAAGTTTTTTTTTCTTTTCTCACAGTATGACAGTTTTTTTCCTTGTTTTTTTCTTTTCTTAAATTGGATTTATGCTTGTATCACTGCTAACAGTCGGATACTCTTTTCAGATAGCAAACCAACAATAAGACATCATTGGCTTGGTCTCACAAATGCAGAAAAATTAAACATGTTTTGATCGCATTTTTGCCCCTGGAGGTAGGTGAATCAAATAAAATCTTGGATGTCCTTTTTTTTAATGTTCTTTTTAGTCTACATGCTCCATGAGGGTTTCCTTGTTGTCTACACGTTGGCCTCTGCATTGCTCAAGTTAGATGTCAGGCTTTTTTGGTTTGGCGGATTCACAGGCTCTGCTGGGCTCACTGGGTTGGGGACTGCGCTGGTTGGGCTAACAGTTGTGGTGGTCGGATTAGCTGGGGTAGCCGTAGTCGTAGTGGTGGTGGTAGGGCTTGTGGCTGGATTTGCCGAGCTAGAAACAGAAGTTGGGTTAGCTGGTAGGGGAGCTGGGTTAGCAGGTGCCGCAGGGCTTGTTGTGTTTATGGGAGCTGGATTGGCGGGGCTGGTGGCGTTGGCGGGAGCTGGATTGGTTGGGCTGGTGGGGTTGGCGGGAGCCTGATTGGCAGGACTGGACAGAGTAGCGGTGTTGGTTTCAACTTGTTGCTCGGGTCCATTTTCCTGGCACCGTTTAACGACTGCAGGAGGCTGAAACATTATTCGAAATCGCTGGTGGAAAGACACAATAAAAATGAATTAGGGTAAAAATATCTGGCAACCCCTGCTGGTACAGATAATGAAGTACATGTAAAACACAAACTCCTTTTTACCTCCTTGTAGGTGCCCTTGAGTCCAAGATACATGTAAACCATGTAGCCTGGTATGAGAACCATGGAGGACAGTGCCATGAGCCAGCCTACTCCCTGACCCCAGGATGGGAACACATAGTCTCCCATGGTGAGAGGAACCATTTGTACTGCGCTGAACAGGAACACCCCCTGTGGGAGACACCAGGCATGTTATCCATTCTGACATCTTATACTACAGGCAGGGTTTTCTCAACCCAACTTCACTGCAGGCAGGTAATAATGACTTTATTCATGTCATGACTGTTGGTGTATTATTCTATTGGCTCTCAGTACTCACAGCAACAATGAGTGGAGTGAAGACGAGCCAGCACATCTTCCACCATACACAGGGTTTGTAGCCAATCATCTCCTCAATGTTCTCGTAGAATTTGTTCACACCTGCCAGAAAAACCAAGTTCATGACCAAAACTTTAGATCTTTTAAGAAATACTGGTTATCTGGCATGAATGAGAGTGAGGATGTGGCACACGCTACCCCGACATGACCTTGAGGCTGGACAGAGCTTGAATTAAACAAATCTAGACAAGTGTTAACAGGTATTCATTCCCGGTTCTCTGACCGATCAAATTTGGGTCATCCTCAGTTTTCTCTATATAAATAACTATTAGTAATATTGTTGCTGTAGCCTTGTGATAATACCTACCATAGAACCAGGATATGGAGATGCATTCAAAGAAGACCAAGAAGAGCAGACACATGCCACTGGCAGAGTAGTAATCAAAGAGTTTGAACACGTAGATTCCACCCTGGTTGGGATAAAAAGGGAGATGCTCTTAAATCCTTTAAATGCAGATTTACTCCCCTCTTAAATTTACAAAAAAAAAAAAAAAAAAAAATCATGACCCTCTAGAATTGAATAAAAATGTTTTGTTTTTTAATCTTTTTCATTCTGGTTTAGTGTTCGTTAATTTATCTGGTGCAATAGATGATTGTTGTATGAGCTGCTCTGCCTCACCTGTGTGATGTTTGAGAGTCCAATCACATATGACACCAGGCACACAACAGCAATGAAGATTTCTCGTCTGCCTCTGAGAACTCTGGGGAACTCATCTACGAGGGCAGTGATGAAGCCTTCAACAGTGCAGAACTGAGGGATGCAAAACAGCCGTAAACACAAATATGTGCACAGTGTGTATTTATTTTCAAACCCATGAATCCAAAGTCTTCCCCCTAAATGAACAAATTCTCTAGGTCTCATGCTACGTTAACACTGGACAAGCAGGGAGGGCTTCTTCTTTTTCTACTGTTTGCTAGTTCATGTCCGCCACCTAAAGTTGGAAGAGGTTTGGTTTGGTGCGAAATGTCGAAGAGGTGAAAACCTTGCGAATCTTGCTCTAGGCTTTTTCTTTCATCGCTCTATTCCGACATATGGTTATATGACTCTGTGTCATATAATTCTAGTCGGGCACATACCGCAATTATTATTTTTTCCTCAATAATTTTCAAACAGTTAGCACTTTGATGAATAAAAGGGAACACCATCCAGACGTCACTAGCAAATCTGAGTCCCTAATTGGTCAAAGTTTGACCTGGTTTAACTTTGAGTGCACAATCAATGGCTGCACATTTTTTTCTATATAGAGCCCAAAAATGGTCGTAGAAACTTGAGTAACTATGAGAGTTTTGAATGTGGAAGCCTGAGTGCGGAAGCCTTTATTTACACGCCTTTACATAGGGTTTTTATTGGAAGTGATTACTTTAACTCGAGTTCAACTCGAGTTCCGAGGGCAACCAGTGCAACTGTGACAGTTGAAACCATATAACTTCTTTCATTTCTTACTTTCAAGCCTGTGAGGTCTTATTTAAATCAAATGCAAAAAACAAATAAACATAGGGCACACAAGAGGTAATAAAGCTGCATTAAAAATATAATGTCTCAGTCAAACTCTAACCATATCTGTCCATGAGGAGCAAATTGCATGCTTATCATGCAGATGACAGAGGTGAGCTGCATGATAGATGCCTACTTTCAAATATTTAGGTCATCCCCCTGAGCCAATCAGCTCTGAGTCGTGCCCCCCCCCCCCCCCCCCTCCCCAATTACCTGGCTGTCTATCCCCAGCATGAGCAGCATGGAGAAGAATAAAATGGCCCAGAGAGGAGACACAGGCAACTGGGTTACTGCCTCTGGGTAAGCAAGAAAAGCCAAGCCGGGACCTGGGTGATGAAGAGGAGACATGTTTTTATCAGGGGTCTCTCAATGTTTCTGTTTACAACCGCAAACAAAAGCTGACAAATTAAATAAAACCAGCAGTTACCTGAAGCTGCTACGTCGGCTATGCTTTTCTTTGTCACATGTGACATGAAGCCAACGATGGAAAAGATCACAAACCCAGCAAACATGCTGGTGCAAGAGTTGATGCAGCACACAATGATAGAGTCTCTGAAGTGAGAAGATTTTTAAAAAAGAGATGCAATCAGACAAATAGTATTTGTTTTTTATCCTAAACTCACTAAAACAGATAAAAAAAAAGAGGCAGCAAGGTACAAAAATAAGCTTGAATTGTTATTTTAAGCTTTAGGGATGCTTTTTCCAAATAAATAAACATTGAATTTTCAAGCAATAAACTCACTCATTAAAAGGCTTCTGCATTTCTGTATTATTCTGACAGTTTGCAGAAAGCTTAGAGTGGATGCAATTATTTTTATGTAACTGATAATGTGACCCAGAATCATGAAACTGCTGAAGACAAACATTTAGGCACAGGGAGCCATTTTTATGCTGAAAATCCCAAGAATTCATGTTCATTGGACATAATTTGGACAATGACAATCCCCAAATTTGGATGTATCGCTCACATTTAGCCTTGCATGAAGCTCATGAATCATAAAGTCTTACCTATAGACATTGTTATTGAAAGTATTGTAGCTGCCCAGAGCTATAAGTGACCCCAGTCCCAATCCATAGGAGAAAAAGATCTGGGTAGCTGCATCCAACCATACCTGATGGAAGAACGCAATGATTTAACAGCGTGGGGCCAAGTTCTGCTCTCTCAAGTCTTCTGCAGATGGCCATGAATCACACAGTAGTCTGTCATTACCTCAGATTCCTTCAGTTTTTCAAAGTCTGGGGTAATATAAAACAGAATTCCCTCTTTAGCTCCAGGTAGAGTCACCCCACGGATGAAGAGGATGAACAGCATGAAGTAGGGATAGGTGGCTGAGAAGTAAACGACCTGGAAATAGCAAGGAGGCAATCAGCAGGAGGGAACATGACAAGTTCATGGGTTTGTGTTGCATTTTCTTTGAATTTAGGGAAAATTTGAGGAAATACTGAATTGTGGAGGGTGAAAAGACATTTATTGACCAAATACTAATGTATTCTTAAAGGTCACAAGAGGATTTATTTAAAAATGTGGCTTCATGACAGGAGAGGGCAAATCCAAAAGCCGGACTATGACTGACTTTTCCCAGGAAGAATGGACTAAAATGACCTATTAAAGGGCATTAAGACACTAGAAGCCCAATGTTTAACGTAACTTCTTTTAAAAAATGAGCCTCTCATCTGAGCCTTATCAGGATCTAGAAATGCTTCGAATTTCATGTGTTTCCACAATCAAGTCTCACCTTTCCTGTCCAGCTAACTCCTTTCCAGATACAAAAGTACACAAGGACCCAGGCTACGGCCAGTGTTATTGCCAGGGGCACCCGAAGCTGGCCTGGTTTTTCTAGGCCGTCAGTCATTTGATGAACGTTGCGCCTACAAATCAGGGAAAGCAACAATAAGACTAAATGTGACATGTGTTGAAGCACAAAAAAGAGGACTCAGAAACGTACTCCCAGAACTCCACCACAGCGCTGGTGAGATTGGTGGTGTCTGCAATGGTGTAGTTTGTGTAACACTTCTCTGTGTTCCATGAGTTGTCACATGAGCTCCACGGTAGGTTCTGTAACATAAATATCATTTTTTTCCCCCCACAAATTCCTCACAACGTTGACCTTGTCCTGCTTCCATGTTTAATAACGTTCGCTCTGACAGTACTTACAGCGCTGAATGAGTTGTACAGATAGTAAATGGCCCAAGCAATGATTACAATGTAGTAAATGTTGAGCCAGAAGGATAGAACAGCTGCTGCAAGGCCCACACCTATTAGAGAAAAATGAATTAGGCAGTGCAAAGGAACTATACACAAAAATCACTGCCTCACACTCATTTTAGGTACCTTTGAACACAGGAGCCAGTTTCCACACACCAAGCCCTCCAATTGAGGTGTATTGGCCAAGAGAGCATTCCAGTAGGAACAAGGGCATCCCAGCAAATATGAGGGTCAAAAAATAGGGGATCAAAAAGGCTCCTGAATGGATAGAAGTATATCAAGTTAAAAACGTGTTTCCAACATGAGCAAAATGAAGGTTTCAGATGCAGGTGATGGAGCAGATGAAAGGTTTGTGCAGCTTGCATAAATTAGCTATGAAAATGCTGTTTACCTCCACCGTTTTTCCCACAGAGATAGGGAAATCTCCACACGTTCCCCAGTCCAATTGCATAACCCACGCAAGACAGGAGGAAGTCAAATTTTCCACCCCACGTTTCTCTGACAGGCAATTCCTTTTTGGGTTTGACATCCAGCGACTTGGGCTTGTCATTACTGGTGGCCACCTCGTTGAGTTCTGTGACTTGTCCGTCCGTTTTGGTGCCGTTTGTTGCCATGTCTCTGGATTTGGCAGAGGTCCTGGCAGTAGGACGAGAGGCTTCAGCACCAGTCCACGTAGACAGCAGCTTCGCGGCTTTTAGGACTAACCTTTGGACCAAGTGTCTGGAGATGAAGCCTGCGTGTACACGGCTCGTCAGTCGCCGTTAACCTATAGGATTGTGGATAAAGTAGTGTGTCGTTTGTACAAGTGGCGCAGAAAATGAGATTACCTCCTGAAGAAAGAACATGCTGCTCTCTTTAAGGCACAACAAGACATTCATTCAGTCATTCATTCAGCCATTGATTCATTCATTCATCCTCTCTGCCTCATCCTGTTCAGGGTATTTCATGCCAATTAAAGGCAAAGATACAGCATTTCCTCATCTTTTTTGGCGGCATGACAATTTTTTCATTCACACCAGACTTAAGAAACGCCACAAAAAAAAAAAAAAAAAAAAAAAACCAACATATTCAAAAATCCGTCGAAGGCAGTCATGCGTCCTGAATTGAAACGCGCACAACAGATTGCACAGGAATATCAGCCAAAACCAGCTCAGCAGACACTATTGCCTAAACAAAGTCTGCAAGGAAATATGCGCCCCGAATATAAAACAGATTAACAGCACGAACACACACCAGAAGCCATAACTTCAAGCATAGGACGTGATAAATATAATAAAAAAAAGCGCAATTAAAACAAAATCACCTGGAGCCAGGACGCACCACAAGAATAGCACAGAGCCGCTAGAATATAGGCGCAAAAAAGTGCACCAATTACTATCAAGAGATTCTCCAAACAATTTTTACCATAGAAAATCAGATGAAAAAAATATTCAAACAAACTGGAATAATGAAGACAAAGGATGTCTGGTGCGTAAAAGCTTTACGCATCAGCCAGCACACCTAATATTTCATTCAGCCCGATTAATTGAAAACTGCGCGCGTTTTTCGGTGCGCCAGAATGCGTCTCCACAATTGCAAAACACAGACGGCCAGACAGGGATCAGTTCTGCGTGGATTTTTTTTTTTTTTTTTTTTTGCATGTATGTTTAAAGATCCTTTGCGCAAATATTGATCCCAGCAGAGGACTGATGGGTGGTCTAGGGATTTCATTACTGGACACAGACATAATAGCGTGCATTTAAAGGGTTGTATTTATTTTTGGATAAATAGATAACTGTGGCACATGCAGAGAGGCAGACGGTTTACTCACAGTGAATGTGGGATCTGCACGCAGCTCGCCACAAGTATCGGAACGAGGTATCCGCAGAATCCTCCTGAGCGCGAAGTTGTAAACTCCCAGTTTTTCTTGCAACATAAATGGGTTTTACTTCCATGAAAAGACAGAAGGGGACCATGTAGTGTTAGCGGTGTCCAAGCAGGAGCTGTCCAGTGGGGAGCAGTGCTGAAGACCAGGACGAAGAAGAGGAGGAAGGAGGAGGAAGATGAGGAAGAGGAGGAGGCTGAACGCACACGGGCAGCAGCCGCTTCGGCTTGTGCGAGTGTCTAAAAATCAACAACCAGAGTCTCAACTCGCATCCACAGAGCCTCAATGTCATCTCAAAGTCGCCCCCCCTCCTCTACCTCATCCACAAGCTGTACAGACATCACAGTTGCAGTCTGTTTGTTTTATCCAGTATTTCATTCGCAGCAAAAATCATTTTATTTTTCTTAATTGTCAATAATTTTGGCTGGAAATACATTTTTGCTCCTATTTATTTTTCACATCAGTCAGAAAATCTCATATAATTTCATTTAAGACTTTTTCTTTTCCTGAATCATAATTATTTTTCACATGGACACACACCCAACACAAATATTAACACCCCCTCCCCCCACCCCCCACTATTAAAATGTATGGCTGAGGTGCAAAATGGAAACATATGGAGGGGTAATGTAGGAAGCCCTGGAAAGTGAAGCCAGTGCGTGTCTGTCTGTCTGCAAATCTGGCAAAATGTGATAAAGGGAGCCCGTCAATAAAGGGAGGGAACATTGGCTCTGTGTCTAACTCTGCCTGTAATCGTCCAAAGACCCACGCTTCCACAAATGAGGGAATGTGTCAGGAGGAGAAACTCCAGGACTGTGGTCTGGATCTGGACATTTGGGAATGGGAAAAACAGAAGAGGACACAGAGGCAGAAAAACAGCAACGCTCAAGAAGACAAAAAATGTCTGACTGGATCAGCTGACTTCATAGATCTCTTTTGAGAAATTTTATACAAAAAAACAAAAGAATCAAAGCATAAAAAATGCGTTTGAGGAGGTGCTGTCAGTTTCCAGAGGAAGGTAAGTGATTCGGGCCCATTTGTTTGACTTTCCTTGAACATGAAAGCTCAAGTTGTTCTTGTGATGTCCCGTTCTGCTTGTGTTTGTCTCCATGCATTGCAGCTTGACACCATGTTTGCAGTTTGTCTTGACATTTGACAAGTGCTGATGCCTATCACTCTGCTTAATGTGAGAAAAATTCTTTCTCTCTTTCTTTCTTTCTTTCTTTCTTTCTTTTCACTTTTTAAAGCTGAATTGAAGGGTGTGCACGCTGACTTCTGCTGGTTTTTCTCTCTGGCAAGAGAGATCGGGAGCATTTACACTCCAGTGGGAACGCTCCTATTGCAGGCTGAGAGGGCTCCAGATGGCAAAGCAATGAGGGGTGAACTAACCTACTAAATGATACCACATGAAATGCAGCATTTAAAATCCCATCTGGGTCCCTGCGGACATGCATGTGTTGAAACATGACACATATTTATACACCTGCTGATGTAGCACGCAGGCATGGTGGCAGGCAGTGTCAGCCAGCTGACCCCTCAGCCTCTGAGTTTGGATTTAGACACTTCACTGTGACTCCTTGCTAGTTTTAGGTTCAATGTGCAAAAGTCGGCCTGTGGTTTCCTTTTAAGAGCTTTGCAGTAGACTGAGATTGAGTCTCACATTGGACTTAAAGACCCACATATGTATCACCACAGTGACCTTTAGGGAAATAATGTTACCAAGGATATTTTCTAACAATATCTTGTAGTTTTTTTATGTATTAATGTCCAGAATTGTAACTAGGTTTATACTCTTTTAACTTAACTTATCATCTAAAGGTACAAAATCAAGCCTCTTTATGAATGTAAAAAATCTAACATTTTTATTTATACTTAAAAGTTTACCCAACTAATTTGTTAAGCCCTTCATGCCATAAGTCGCTGGTTCACAACGTACCATAAAATCCAGGATTCCACTTGATTTAGGATCCCCTTGAACAGAAAAAAAACATTAAAATGTATACCTTTTTCATTTAATTGGAAATAAAGTCAGACATGAGTTTTACATTAAATTGAACAACTCTGATAAAATATTGTGTTTTTGGTCTTTTTAACATGTTCTTGTGGCATTTTTCTGATGATGGAAAAAGTAAGCTAAAAATTGGACTTCTGAGTGTTTCTTTCTTCAAATCGTTGTGAATCAGGAAATCAGGAGCAGATGAAAAAATGCAGTTTAAAAAAGCTTGTAGGTGTGACGTAGAAGCTTCTATGACGGGCCACAAGCCCCCTGCTCTGCTCAATTCTGATGCTTCCACTTGTGGATGAGTTGATCCATGTACATCTTCTTTTTCCTCGTCTGAGATGGCATCTAGCTCAAAACTGTACGGCTGGCTAGCTCCTATATTGCTAGCCATTTTAGTTGCCCTGGTAATTCCTTTCAGTGTGCTCCTCTACCATCATTACTTTGAAGGAATCACCCCTCCTACAAAGAACTTCATCCTGAACTTTTAAAGTCAGCTTTCAAATGCTTCCTCATAGATACAATTATTAGGTTTTTCTGTGCTTCTTTCCACTTGGAGGGCATAGAACGAACTGATTTGCATGATGATTAGTCATTAGTATGCTAATCATAAACAATTCATATATTTTATTCATATTGTGGCGAAATTGTTTCTCTCCTCTCGGCTGGAATTGTGACTAATGTTTTTCCCCTGCAGTTCAGTATGGCGGCTGCCGAAAAAAATCCACTCTGATCCTCACTGAGAACTTAATGAAGACAAGATACGTGAATGGAAATGATGTTAAACAGATAAAATGAAGCGATCCTCACTGGGGCGGTATTCATGTTAAATTAAAGTACAAAGCAATAATTTGGAGAATTTGAGTTTCATAAAAGTGAAAACAGAAAAAATAACCAGCAAATTTTCCAATCAACACATAGTGTTTAAGGTGTACTTTGGTTCCAAAGTAAACAATTAATTGCAGCATGCAGTTATCACTTTTCAATTCCCTTGTGAGCACTGAGCAAGTGCAATGTTCTGCCCCTCTTTGGTTTTTTGATAGAAAGATGGAAGCAATCCTGCAAATATTAATGAAAAACCGCTCCCGTAGTGTGTCAGAGTGGAGCACAAATATAGCTTGGTCCGTCCTCCCAAGGACAATAGATGACATTTATCTCCCACCTGGGTGTGATGAGATGCTCAAACCTTACGCAGTGTTTGTTGTTGTTGAGCCACGCTCCAAAAATCTCACCTTTGAAGTCACAGGAACCTCTGTGAGACTTTGACACCTTCTTTCTCTAGGCTTCTTCAGGATTTGTTTAGCATGACCTAAATCGCTGTGAAGTCAGTGCATCAGCAGCTCTGTCTCTTTCTTCCTTCCTTTCCCACGTCTGCTTTTCTTTGTCTCTCTGTGTGCCTCCTGTTCTCTTTCAATCTGCTTCAAGCACACTCTTCGCAGACACAGAATGAGCCGAGAGGACCTGTTTCTGGATGAAAATCAGCTTCTGTCACATTACCTACATTTTTGAGTTGGGTGCATTTAAACTGTGGAGCTTCCTGCCTTCCTCATTGGTCTGAAAATAACACTAAAAACTGCAAAAGAGCCTTTTGGGGATGCAGATTCGACAAATCTGTTTTCACAAATCCACAGAATTAAACAGTGATGATGTAGAGATTTAGTCAAGCCGTAGTTTTAAAGTGTTCTGCATCCACCCTGCACTGCTCGGAATAGAGACAGGTAAGCAGCATGTGTGGATTTGCTGACAGCTCTGTGTCACAGCCCGCGCACAGTGTGGATGTAGTAAACATATGACCTCCATAATAACCAGTATGGGGGCACTAAATCGCTTCAAATTTTGTACAGGTGTTGCTAAGCAACAGCATAATGGGTCTCAGTCTCCCCCTCCTCGTATGGCTCTCCACTGGGATTGGTGTGCTTCAATCCCTGAAAATGGTTAATTAACTTCTACAAAAAGTCAATTAATGGAGCTGATTAAGCTTCTGAGGGTTAAAAAGCATATTTGGGCTTTTACAGAAGTGTATGCTAACAGGCAAATGCTTTTCAGACATCCGAGGGGTCTTTGGAGTTAAGTTTTTGGTTGCGTATGGATAAATTCTGCTTGAATGGACATATTAGTTACAATAGATTAGGTGACAAGTAATACAAAACTCCCAGCATTGTACTTTTCACACTTCTAAGGCGTGTAGATACAAGAAGATATTTTAGAACAACCAGATCTAACTTATTATTATCATACTAGGCTCTTTTGCACCTACCTAAGGTAGACAGTATTCAGAGTACTGTATTTTCCACACTAAAAAGCACACTTATGCAAAAACATGACAGCACACCTTGTAATCTAGGGCGCTTTATATATGGATTAATTCTGGTTGTACTTACTGATGTCAAAACGAATCTGAGAGGTACACGGCGCTCTGTCAAGGTTGGGTGTTATTGTGAATACGCTGACACTGCTAACAAGGTTGGGGACATTGACTGTATATGTGAACTGGACTGAGTGGCCCCTTCTCCCTCGCGTGCCAAACAGGAAATACCTGTCGGCTCCAAAAAGCGACAATCCCATAGACTTCCATTGAGAAATACAAAGCTATTACTCAGTTATTGCAATACCATTTTCGACATGTTCTTGCTGATTCTATTTTATTTTTCATATTTTTTCTTTATTGCAAGCTATTTAAGTTATACACTGGCCAATCAGATGCCTCAGTAAAAGCATGTGATCCTCGCTGGCTCCCACCTCAAATGCTCAAAACGTTTCATTGACAGATTCAAACTCGCTTTCCGTGGAAAGGAAGTGGACTTCCAACAAGCTCACTCTTGACTACCAAAAGTAGTTGCCATAGCAACTTTGATACAGACCAATAACTGCTCACTAACCTTGTCTGGCTCCAAATGGCGGTGTCCATATCTCGAAAAATGGCGACTGAATAGGCGTACTTTGGCTATTGAAGTAAAGCAATTTCTATGGGTGACATCACACTCGTTCAGTCCAGTTCGCCTGTAGGCAATGGTTGGGAGATACTGGTGTTGTGAAAACTATGGAAACATGTTTTTACAACCCAAAATACATAAATTCATGCCATGCGATCAAAGAAACAACAGATATAAATTTATTTGTGTAAGTCTTTATGTAAGAAACTTGTTTAAGCACCTTTTGGTCATGACAGGATTAACACAGCAAGAATAAAATAAAAGTAAAGGTTAAAAAAATAGTATAGATGTATTTTAGTTTTTGTGAAGATATTCAAAAAAATCACACATTATAATTAATAAAAGAACAACACCAAGAAGCAACACAATTATATTCTATACAATTCCATTTTATAAGCAAACTTATTAGAAGGAATTTTGCTAAGATATAAAAACAAATCTGCATTTATCAATTTTATTATAAAATTGTCTGTAATCATAAGAATTGTCTTTAATTTATAGGCTATTACATAATGAAGTGCCATGATGCAGAATATGTCATGCCTATTTGTAACAGCAGTATTAAACTTCACTGTGTAAATAGCAATATTTCTCTGGATTAACAAAAAAACTACAGTTTGAAAACTAGAGAAAGATTTATGTTTAATTTCTCATCCAGTAGAGTTTAAAACAGCTACAGCACATGGAAAGATGTGAAGAAAATGTGTAGGAAACTCCATGTGTTGGATGATTTACTCTTGGGAAACTATACCTGATAATCTTTGGGAAAAAAATCGATGGAAAAACCCAGAGTTGCTTTTTTTTTGCACGTTGGTCAAACCCCAATTTTGAATTAAACCAACGTTTCCATTGATTCTTCACCTGTAAAACGACACAGTGACTATGCCTGTGCGTTTGAGGGGAAATGTAGGGAGTGAAGGGAAAAGAAAGGTTCATCATCAGAATATATGAAAGCGCCACAACGGGGAACTCTTTAAATGGGAGCTTTGACATAAGCCTGCAATCCTTTCTCACCACACTGCTCCTGCTAATCCCCCTTTATTCAACCCCATCGCTATGGAAACTGACTGGATGTCTCACCCTTGCTGCCTAACTTGTACCAAGCAGCCATGTCCGTTACTGACACGGAGGCTGCTGCTGCAAAATGCTGGCTGATCATAGCTCCTCTACTGTTTCTATGCCGTCAGGATTCTATACTGATGCTGCATGAAGTGTTTTAAAACCCTTAGGGAGGACTATAAGAGGAGAAAGAGGCTGCAAGCTTAAAGCCGTGCCAGAGTGAGCACTCCAGCCTAAACTTGTGATGAAGAGACGGAGGTGGTTGGAGTAAATCTTTGCACTCCTTGTGCCTGGTACCTATTTCATTTTTCTCCCTACCCTCTGGCAAAATTGCAGGAGAATATTCGTCATGGTTTTAAAAGGTTTATCAACTTCAAAGCTGAGGGAACTGGCTGTCCAGGCCATCAGTGAAACCACAGAATTCTTCCAGCCTTGGCGCAAATGGGTTGGAACCTGTGGACAAAATTTCCCTGCTAAGCTCTCAATTCAGGGCTTTTAAATTTAACATTTGCATTCTACACTGATGTCAGGTCTAATCCACACCAAACCAATTCTACATTTTGTGGACAAGAGTTCAGAAGAACTGAGTGGTAAACAGCATGATCTATCAAAGAAACAAAGACAGTTGAACTTTTCTGACATGAAAGCAAACTAAAACCACATTTTGTACGCTGTTTAGCGTTTTCTGTCATCTTTCATTTTACCACAAACATGCTAAAAGCCTGCCTTATACTAAAATTAACTTGTGGAATGATTTTTTTTTTACCAATAATGTTTGAAAAATTCAACATCACATCAGGGTTCTTTAGAAGCTCGTACAGATCCACTCAAGTCCAATCATCCACCTAAGGCAGAACTACTGTTAACTTATGCATCTATTAAATTGCCTTGTCTGAAAAATGCATGAAATAATTGGTTTTTGCCTTTTAGCCTGTTAAAAAAATCCAGAGGGGTTTTTGCAGGTGTGAAGGATTTCTGGTGAAGTTCAAATATTCACATTTATTTTAAATATGTAAAATAAATGAGACAATATTTGACAGTACTGTATAGTTGTTTTAATATCTAATATCAAAAATGTAACAATAATTTCCCAAGATGTAGTTTTGCATCAAGTTGTGAGCCTTGAAAATAAATAAATAATGTGCTTTATTAATATTGCATGAGTCATTTGTTCTCTCAAATCCACATGGAGCAGTGGAACAATCGATGCTGCTTTAACATTTATGACAATTTTACATGCATCCATTCATTACTGATAACTGTGCATTATATTACCTTCGTGTCATTTTGCTTTGAATCAATACAATGGCACCAGTAAAAAACTGAATCGCAGTAATCCAGTTATTAAGTCAAAAAGCAAATATTAGAAAACAATCAAACCCTTTAGTTGAAAGTTGTTCACTGACATATTATTAAAAAAACATTTACCAAGTCAATATGACTCACATTTGGACTTAATGTCCTTCTGAAGTTACAACCAGTGTTGAAAATAAGTTTTAAATGTAAATAAAAGTAAATAGGTTCTAAATGAGTTCTAAAATGTAAATGTTCAAACCAGCGGCACCATGAGGAAGGAACAAACATTAAAATGCATGAAACAAAATCCTTTTTGTCCTGTTGTCAGACACCGAGCTTTTTCTCATCCATTCCGACCCACTGAGCTCAACTTTCTTTTGGCCTTCATAAATCCAAACTCCTATAGCCACTTTTGTATTCCTAATATAACTGGTCCTGCTTTTTTCACGATAGTGGACCAACATTTTGTTTTTTCTTTATACAGTAAATTCAAGACTATGTCATATTTCAGACCTGCTTTCTTTAGGAAGTTTCTTTTTTGAGGCACATCCACTTCGGGTTCTCCGTTTGGTTTCTGTTTTCTCTATTTCAAATTACACAGCCTGTAGTAAAAAGAAAGTACCTTATAATTACCACAAGAGTCTTGTAACCAAACCAATTTCTTGGACAGTAGGGTTCTGGACCCCTTTATTACACAGTGTAGAGGGCATCTGGTATCTTTGGTAACTTTTGTGGGGGGCTACACTTGCAGTTTTAGCTCCCTTTGCTTGATTTTAGTTGATGTCATTTCGCTTCCACACGGAGCGAAAGGCGGTGCCTTAAAGATGGAGTTGTCTAAGTCCTGGGTTGGAAAGGTACTCAGGAAAATAACTCATATTAAATAAAACATTTCTTCTTTTGTGTGCCAAAGGTAATCTATTATATGGATACTGTTTACAATTAAAGGCTTAAGAATAGCATGGTATAGGCTCCTTAAGAAAATAATAATTAAAAAATAGGAGCAATCACAGCAAGACAATACACAACAGATGTGTTCCTATCACAGGTCAAAGGCTGAACTTTCTGATGCAAAAGCTGCTTAGCCTCCGTGCTGATTTCATAAACAGAACTTATTCAGATACAAACGGCCAGGGGAAAAAAACGTCAGTAAAATAGATCATTTGGTATTAGATTCCCCACAAAAATTAGGGGAAATATTTTGAAATACTTTCATTTTAGCCCGTCAGCGTTTATGGTTTTTGTTACTTCTAAGTTTCTAAAAACTAGTTTTATGCACTCATGTGCAAATGATCTATCCAAAGGGCGAGGGTTAACAAGTAGGGTTTGTCTTGATCTCCCCCTTAAATTAAAATCTTTTAATACTGAATCCGTTGATAATGTAACACGGACCGAAGATCTTCATTGTTTTGAGAATAAGTTTCCTAAATTAGGAAAAAATCCTCCATTTCAGCATTGGATATTGTAGACTTTTGCTTTATGTCAAAAATGAATTCTTAGTTTGACACTTTTGATTGAGGGGACGGATCAAGAACAGACTGCAATGTGACTTGAGAGCTCCACTGGCAGTTCATCATGCAGTGAGGCTGATATTCAGAAAGTAAAGAGTACCATAAGTAGAGTGGTGAAGTATCTTACATCACCTTTTATCCTACTTTTCTTTGTCAAGGTGAACATGTGTTACCACGCAATAAAAGCATTGCTGACCATTAAAAGCCAGCACATTTGTGTTCTTACATTTTCAAAAGCAGTGTGAAACTTTGTGCAGGCATCCTTTTAAAAACAAGAACCAACGTGTGTTATGAAAGGAACAAGTCATAGATACAGACAGAAGAATCCAAATGAAAGGGAGCAGCAGAATGAATCTTTAAGGAGAGAATTCCAAAAGGCAGGAAAGAAGGAGGGAAGCTGCCCTAGATTTGATTTTTGGGTGGGCATGTTTATAAGCTGCTTGCAAAATGGCCAACATTGGTAAATGGCAGAGGTGTTAAGGCTGCTTTGTCAACAACCTTATTTCTGAATAAGAAAATTAATTTATCTTTTTTATGTTGAAAAAAAAAATACAAAAGCAGATATGTTGACCCTGCGACAGACTGGCGACCTGTCCAGGGTGTCCCCTTCCTTCGCCCTAGTGGCCGGGATAGGCTCCGGCAGCCCCGTGACCCCGAAAGGGAATAAACGGTATAGAAAATGAATGAATGCTTTATGTTGATGTAACATCTCATATTATCAAAGTATTACAGAGACTAAATGCTTACAGGAAAACCTATAATGATCAAATGTGCTGACCATGCTGCGTTGGGTGGATGCTTTCACATTCTCCTAGGTTTTTGACTGACTGGTGGATCCACCACAGTTTGGGAGGATGACAGAAGTATAGAAACATTTCCCTCTCTCTGATTCACCCTTGGACTTTCCAGCTCAGCTTTAGTCTTTTTCAGAAGTTTGGTAACCGAAGTTGTTGGACGTGTCAGCGCCTGGGTTGAGCAGATTAACTGAGAACTCTTTTGTGGCAGGATGTCATAACAATCATGTCTTCTTCAATGAAAACAAGGTAAAAGAAGGTTCTTTGGGAGGAGAAGGCAGATTTTTTACAAACCTGTAGGACTTTTTGTGGTGTCATATATTGAGCAAACACTAGAACCAAAAAAAGAAAAAAGTTGATTAAGAAGATTGTCTGTGTGTCAAGGATTACTCAGGATCCTCTGGGAACAACACAGCAGAATTCTACACAGGTACAAAGATGTCACACCCCTGTAAGTGACTTTGGATCAAATTAGACTGATCAGATCAGATCAAATCTGACAATGAAGATATAAAGACAATCCTGATGCTTGTCCTACTGTTTGTGGTCATTTGTTTCAGAATTTAGCAGCTGGATTGCTCAGTTGGCCCTTCATGCTACTGCCTAACTATGTGGCCATAATGAGGCCTCAAGTCTGGGTTCCTCTGTGCCGGCCCCCAGCCCGGATAAAATACAGGGTTTTGTCAGGAAGGGAACCCAGCGTAAAAATCTCTGCCAAACTACCTGTGCAAATCACTGAAAGCTGATTTGCTGTGGCGACCCCTGAAGGGATATGCCAAGAGGTGAAAAACAACATTTGTTTCAGGACTTGTTTTCCTGAACATGTCACTAGATTCTTATTCATCCAGGTTGATTCCATCCAAGTACTTGATTTTAAAAAAAGCACCGAAGAGACAGTATGCAGAAATGCTCCAGATTAGAATTAGTCCAGTGACAAGGTTTCAGGGTAATTCTGATCCAGATCCCCTTATTTCTGTTCATGTGTTTTAATTCAAAGACAAATCAAATTATGCTTTATTGCTGCTACAATATCAACACCTTAGTTATCCTGTGTGCAAACATCACTTCAAAAAATGGATGGTACATGACTTGCAGGAAGACTTATTCACAAAATTTTTGACCTGTTCAGTTCCCCCTGACTGCTTGAATCATGTCATTCTTAAAGAAAATCAGTCCTAATGTGGCCACATGTCAGTGGTCATTTGTTTCAGGACTTGTTTTTCTGAATATGTCCATGTGGATTCTCATTCATCCAGGTTGATTCTATTCAAATAGTAGGTAAAAAAAAAAGCAGGCAACAAAATCTGGTTTATATTTGATCATAGAATCATGTTTCATCTCTTTACCAACTGGCTCTCCTCATTTTTATATACAGTTAGTTCAGTTATGTTATGTTTTTAAATCCCCACCCAAAAGTCCAAAATACAATAGGAATCCTGTGTTTAGTTAATATTGACACTCAATTATTATAAAGTTATTATTAAGTATTATAAAGTTTGCTAGATTTATCGCCAAAAAACCTAAACTTGCTGGTATGTTTGCAGCTTTTCATAGTTTCTTATCTACACTTGTGTAAACAAAAGAGGAGTGACATGTGACCCCAGGGGGTCCCAAAGAATACATTGTGAAATGTCAGCAATGAATGAATAAATGTATGTCAAAGCCTCTAATTGTCAGAAACTGGTGGTGACCGAAAACAAAGAAGACCAGAATTGTTAACAGAAACTTAAATATTTAATAAATTAACTAGAACATGACAAAAACCAAGAAGTAACAAAGAGGGTGACAAAGCAAATGACTGAAAGCCAGACACTTAAATAGACTGAGGGTAATTGAAAAAAATGAAAACAGCTGTGGATGATCAACATGAACCTGGGGGGTATTCCAGGAAGCATGTTTAAACTAGCCTGACTTTAAGCCTGAACTCTGGCTGAAATCCGCCTGAACTTGCTTACTCTGGGTATGTCGGTTCCAAAAGACCGGATATGAGTTAGCGTAATTACGCTTGACTTGGTAACCCTGGGTTAACGCACGTGCACAGCAGGTACATAAAGACATTCTCAATGGATCGCCGATTTCTGGAGTCACCATGGAAACGCGTGGAGGAAAAAAAAAAGAAAGCGCGACACTTGAGACAGAAGTGAGACGGAGTCTGAGATTTTAATGACGGCGTATAAAGATTATATGTCCATCAAAAAAGTAACACGGCTGCATCATCAAAAAAAAAACAGTTTCTGCTTGGAGAAAAATAACAGACAAAGTAAACGCACGAGTTTCTGATCTTGTTTCCATTTCCCTTGTAAACTTAAATGAATTAGTTCTATTGGTAACAAATAATTTAGTTAAATTTATTCAAACTCAATAATTGTTTATACAACTCAAATTTACGTATTTATCTAACTAAATGTCACATTACTCATTAATCCTTTTTCCATTTTAATTACTTATATTTCTTGAACTCTCATGTCTAAGTTTGAGCCAGTAGATATGCTCATTTTTAGAACAATAAAAAGGACGAAAAAAAATGCACAGATTGCAAAAATTCAGTAAAGATCATTCCATCATTGTCATTACAAGAATTACTCATAGGGGTGCTGTAAAAACTCATCATCCCCTCCTTCACTCTCACTCATGGTGCGGAGACGTAAGCATAGTAGGACAAAATAACTTGGCAAAACTTGGCAAAACACAGTAAAACAGCTAAACAACTAAACACATTTGGTCAAAAACCAAAGGGAATGATATCCCAGAATCCCTTGCGGTGCCAATCTAACAGCAGCACCAAAGTTACACCTACTTATTGAATTAATTTCAATGAAAGGAAAATAATTGTCTGAAAACTACGTGTTATTTTTAAGGTGACCATAACAAAAAATGATTTATCTTAACTGAAGCAAATAATTAAGTTAGATCAAAGTAAAAAAGTTTCTCTTTCCAACATCCGTATGTGGTCCTGTCACCCTCTCACAGTGGAAAAAGTATTATCTGAGCTTCTTCATCCACTAAATCATCTTCAAATGGAGACGCCATGCTGCTTCACCTCTCTGAAAACAAACTAACCTTCAACTAAACCTGCTCCAGACCAGGTTATGTTCAGAGCATGAGTTGCCATGGCAACTTGACATACCCTGAAACATACCTCTGTTTCTGGAACTGAAAGCTGAGGTTATCAACTTCCTTAGCCTCAAACTTATCGTGGGAGCTAGCATAACCTGCTTTCTGGAATACCCCCTGGAGTGACAGATAAGGAATAACTCAAAACATGACCAAAACCAAGAACACAACTGAAAAACCAGATTACACAGAATCCTTACACTTATGTCTTTAAGAACACATTTACTGATTAGTAAGTGGTCTAAACAAGAGTGTGAGACGTGAACAGGATAGAAGAAAGGAAACAGTTGGTCTTTGGGTTCCATGAGTGAGAAACATTGCAGACATTCATGTGATGCTTTAAAACACTTGCTGACCATTACTTGGTGCTATTATGTTCTGAGTACGTCCAGGATCAAACTATTAACTATTAAAATAGTTGATCTTTGGAGTTATAGTAAGTTGAGCACATGAAGGAAAACTGTGAGCAGTGTATAAGATGATCAGCTGATTTAGACAAATGGGTTTCCTGCTTTAATAAATGGATTTGCTTTTAGATCAGGTGACAAAATTTTAAACTTTTAGACTTATCTGGGGTTACCACTGTTCAAAAACATGATTCATAATTTTAAATCATCCCTTAGATGCGAGTGTGTGGGGTTGTTTGTCTCTGTGTTGCCCCAAGATGACCTGGTGAACTGTCCAGGGTGTACCCCACCTTCGCCTATCAGTGACCTCCAATAGTAGGTATAGAAAATTGATGGCAGAAGGAAAAAAGAAAACAATGAAATGTTTGTTTAGCTGACTATGAGGAGTGTAATGTTGATTGATTAATCAATTTATGTTCCTATGATCCAACCAAGTTATGTAAGGGATAATGGCAGATAAAGTGCGCATTATCAGAAATTAACGCACAATGTGGAAGCCTAAACCATCCAACGCATTAATTTCTGAATGCACACTTTGAAAGACATTATCCCACTTATGCCATGGTCACTTACAAAGAGATAAATATTCAGTTGTTAGTACTTTATTCTTGTGATTTTTTTTGTTTAGGTAGCTTTTTTCACTAAAAGTGGACTATTTGATATGTGGTGCGCTGAGCCTGCACCAACCTCGACTGGAGCGGCAAAGCAAAGCGATATATAAGCTGATCGTCCCTGTCACAAGAACAGGCAGACGGCTGGTCTGCAGCAGGTTGAGTTTTGGGTGGGCATGTTTATATGCAGCAGGTTGATTAGCTCAGCTAAAAGCCCACAAAGCTAAATCAGGGTCAGGCAGCGAGACAGGGGTAGTCAGGATCCAGGCGAGAGTCAGGGACACAGGCAGGCACACAGAAGATCAGGGCCAGATTTAAGGCTCAGTAAGGAAGGCAGAGTGGCACAAACAATACTTCACACTGAGTGTGGCTCAGTACAGTGCTTAAGTAGACTGGGATTGATTGAGTGAATGAAAGTCAGGTGTGTGGCATCCAGGAAGTACACGCTGGGGTTGCTGGGAGATTAATCTAAAAATGGATTCCTAATATAATCTATTTGTGAGTTTGCTGTTTATTTAGAAAAGATATTTAATAATCTTTATATTTAATTTACAATTTATTGATCAGCTAAAAGGTGTGTTACTATTTCAAAGAGCCTCTTGCTCCATAAAAAAAGAAGGCACATAACATAAGTTCAGATGTTTAGTTTTAATATGATAAAGTTTATTTTACTCTGACTTTGATATTTTTCTGTTATTTTCTTTTTTTCAAGTGGCTTAAACAGACCTGTCTAATTCAAATTTTTTTTTTTTATATTGGGGAAGATAACATTATTTTCCATAAACTTTTTTTTCTAAAGACTAATTCGTTTTAGTAAGATCTTTCTTTGACATTGTTTCCTCACATCCTGTCATCTGCAGATGAGACGAGATGCAGAGGTGGCGGTGCAGTTTGGTAAGGGTCTATCATGCAGCAGATCTCCAGGGATCTCCATGATGTTCTCTGGGTCTGGATGTTCGAGCACCATGTGCCAGTCTAACCTGCAAGGCTTTTTTTTCTTCTTTTAAAAGCTTTCATGTTTCCACATTCCACGTCAGTCCTTTTTTAAAAACTGGACCAAGAAATAAGCATTTTAATTTCTTATAAATAAATTCTTTTTGCAAGAAAGATTTCAATATTTTGAATAAAACAATGAATAGCATATTTATTAAAGAGTTGTAAACTCAAACTTCTTTTTACTATATAACAAGTTAATTTATCCCACATTCATATTTTATTCTTTAATTGTTTACATTGCATTATTGTAAAAAGCACATTAATAGCAGTTAGCTCATTGAAGGCAATGCTAAAGCACTGCTGTCAGTGTCATGCATGACATGCTGGAGAACAAACCCAGAGGTTGTGACTTGTACTTCAAGCCTCTCCGAAAGTGTTTTGTTGTACACAAACAGCAGACGCGTTTGTGCTTTAGAAGTCTACACTTGTATGCGGCTGAAATAAAACTGAACCATCCGAGCGCATAAAGAGGGCGATGCCACACCTCCAGTGTATCTATCTCCAAGAAATGGACAAATGCGTGACCAAGAGATGAAATCACTTCATTTAGTTGTTGGCAATGGCATCAGGAAACATTGACCTTTTGTTGATGCCTTTAGGCCACAAAGTGAGTCACATGACAGCCAGATATTTACAGTGCCTCTCGTCACTGGCCTTGTCAAATCACAGCACACTTCACTGCTGCCTAAAAGGCCCAAGGCTGGACCTCGGCCATGCAGGCTGATGCATAGGTGGGCTTTTTTTTTTCCCTCTTCCGTCCATCCAAGCTCACTGCATTCTTGCATAAAACAGCAAAACTTAAAGGCATTCTAGGATGCATGTTGGTGTGCATTTGGAAAAGTTCGCGTGAGTATGTTTTCATGGAAGAGAGGCATGGAGGGAATGAGACGTACAGACCCAGACGGTCTGCAGGACTGATGCATTTCAGGCCAATTTATCTTCTGAATGAGCCTCTGGAGGGCATTCATCCTCAGATAGCTTCATGAGTTGTGTAACAATAAAAGCGTGGTGGGGCTTCTGGACCGACATGTCAGATAATAAAAATCTTCCAAGCTTGAGATAAGGTGACATCTTACTGTGACTGCTATTAAATGCACAGATCAGATATGACAGTCATCAAGGTTCTGAAAAATTGTAGCTTCTTTTGGTTTAGATATAGTCTGTGTACCCTCACGCCATCGCATGTGAGACAGTAAAAAAAAATGAGTACATGTTGTACAGATTTATTAGACTGAGATGTGATTATTAGTACATGTAGTTCAATTAGTTTGACTGCATCCATAAAAAATGAGAATTCTTTTAAAACAATTTTTAAAAGAATCATGCAGTCAAAACGTAGAATAAATGATAGTAAATACTAAGGATAAAAGCTTTCCTTTAAAAAAAATTCTCTTTTTCAGGTGTTTTTGTTCTCATTTACAGTAAAATAATTTTCATCAAACTATGACAAATTAAAAGATACACAAATCCTGTTATTTAGCAAATATCCTTGAACCAAACTTACAAGTCTGAATAAAATGCTTTATTCAGAATACATTTCTGTGTTTCATGCTCAAAAAGAAGGTTATTTCTTTTTTTAATGATTGTTATCATATTAATATAACATTTTTTTAGTACCTCATTCATTTTCTTATGTAACATGCTGAAAGGATAAGTATCCCTTTGAAAATAAGGTTTTTATCCACTCTGTGTTTCATGCTCAAGAAAAAGTTTTTTTTTTATTTGTTTGCTGATTATAATCAAATATATGTTACATTTTTTAAGTACTTCATTGATTTTCTTATGTAGCATTCTGAAAGGCTTTGTAGCTCTTTGAAAACAATCTATTTATTTAATGCACATTTTAAAAATAGTTTTTTTGCTTTTCCTTCATGCCTTAAAAAAAAAAGAAAATTAAAGAAGATATTTTTGTTCAGAAACACAGCCTGCAATCTACAAATGAGGAGTAAAATACGACCTTCGTTTTCATAACTCCATAACTAACTTCCTAAGATTTAATGGCACTGAAGTTACACCATGGCTTATTTTACTTGGAAATATCTGAGACATTGCATGAGAGCCTGAGGGCTTTTGGATTTCTCTTCAGAGAGTCGCTTTCTGGGGTGAAGAGAAGAGGGCAGCAACACTAGCAGTTCCAAACTGTGTGGGTTTGCGTTTGCGTGTGCACAAAAGGGACACATTTTTAAAAGACAAGCAACACTTGTCACTTACTATTCATGCAGGGAATGAAACCTTCACTGTGATCGGTTTAGACAGTAATTGCTTCATGCATTAAACCAATAATTTCTTGTTCCTTTATGGGTTCCAAAAATTATGATCATGCTTTACAGAGTTACTAAGTGCTATGTGGCAAGTAAAAATACTGCTTGGTAAGAGCTGGTTTCATAAAAATTACAACTAAAAAATACTTTTACGACTAATAAACACAATTACACTATAAAGAAAGGATACCAGCCCCCAGCTGAAAGTCTGACCAAAACAAACTACATTTTTAATGAAAATAACAAATTATTAATTTTTTCACTTTCTTTTTCGTTTTTAACAGAATATGTCCTTTTGCTATTTTACCAATAAAATAAAAAAATAAAAAACCTCTGGTCAGTGTGAACTTATAATTAATTTATAAGCTTTAGAAAGGGGAGCAAAACCACAGTTGAGACGTAAAGGAACAATATATAATTAATCGTGAGTTAGATTTTACAACAAATAGGTATTTCTGCCAGCTCCAGAAGACTTCCTTGCAAGATACAATTTTACACTCACTGGCCACTTTATTAGGTACACTTGCCAGACTGTTCGTTAACGCAAATTTCTAATCAGCCAATCACATGGCAGCAACTTGATGGATTTAGGCATGTAGACATGGTCAAGACCGTCTGCTGCAGTTTAAAAGAGCATCAGAATGGAGAACAAAGGTGATTTTAGTGACTTTGAATGTGGCATGGTTGTCAGTGCCAGACAAGCTGGTCTGAGTATTTCTGTTGATCTCCTGAGATTTTCACCCACAACCATCTCTAGGGTTTACAGAGAATGGTCAGAAAAAAGAGAAAATATCCAGTGAGCGGCAGGTCTGTGGGAAGAATTGCCATGTTGACACCAGAGGTCAAAGGGGAATGGCCAGACTGGTTCCAGCTGATAGAAAGCCAACAGGAGCTCAAATAACCACAAGTTACAACTGAGGTCTGCAGAAGAGCATCTCTAAATGCATAACACGTCCAGCCTTGAGGCAGATGGGCTACAGCACCAGAAGACCATTGGAAGATTGGAAAAACATTGTCTGGTCTGAGTTTCTATTTCTGCTGCGACATTCGCATGGTCGGGTCAGAATCAGTTGTCCACAACATGAAAGCATGAATACCTCCCGCCTTGTATCAATGGTTCAGGCTGGTGGTGGTGGCGTAATGGTGTGGGGAAACTTTCTTAGCCCACTTTGGGCCCCCTTAGTGGCAATTGAGCATTGTTACTGCGCTACAACCTACCTGAGTATTGTTGCTGACCATGTCTATCCCTTAATGCCACAGTGTACACATCTTCTGATGGCTACTTCCAGCAGGATAAGGCGCCATGTCATAAAGCTGGAATCATCTCAGACTGGTTTCTTAAACATGACAATGAGCTCACTGTCCTCAAATGGCCTCCACAGTCACCAGATCTCAACCCAATAGAGAAACTTTGGAATGTGGTGGAAGAACAGGTTGGCATCATGGATGTGCAGCCGACAAATCTGCAGCAACTGCGTGATGCCATCACGTCAATATGGACCAAACTCTCTGAGGAATGTTTCCAGTACATTGTTGAATTCACAACACCAAGAATTAAGACAGTTCTGAAGGTAAAGGGGGTCCAACCCAGTACTAGCAAGTTGTACCTAATAAAGTGGCCGTGGGCGTATGCATAAAGTTGATAAGTTAAACTATTTTGCACATGTTGCCAATAAGCTCAATTCTCACAACTATCAATTGTCAAAAGACATATTGAACTTAAATTATTTTAACTGCAGACACTTGTGTGCATCAAACCCATGCCCTCTTGGTGCTTGCTGTAATCTTGTAGACAGAAAGTTTGTCAAACTTGACAAATGCAGCATTTTTTCCTTCTTTTTTTTGACCAAGAAACCTGTTTGATGATTGATCTCAGAACAAAAATGTTGAGTGCTGTTTTTGTTGCCACACAGCTGAAAACACAATATCTCTGTAGCTTGAAGGGAAGCTCACATCTGATAGGAAATCTTTCTCCTGGTTGTCTCATACACCATTAGAGAGGCAGGGGTGCTGGTGCTGGGTGACTTGGTGGTCCAGTGGACTGGAAAACGTTGCAACCCTGTGGCAGAAAGTTAGTGCATGGCTGTTTGTGCTGGAGCTAATATGGCCACTGGCTCATTAGAGCCCTGATTTAAGGAACACTGTGTAGCACTGCTGAAGTGGCTCAGTGGAAACACTCTTTCGAGAGGAGCTTAGTGAAGACATCCTTCTCGTTTGTCTGTGAAGGCAAATCCCTGAATTCGGGTTAGACTGATGGAAAACTGAAATTCTTAAGGCTATGCTAGCTGGGCCGAGATGAATAGTGATTTGGTCTCATGCAGAGCATTCACAGCCTGATACAACAGGAGCTGCTGACAGGTTGGTCATCAGTGAAAAGAGGGGAACAGACCGAAAGAGGAAGGGAGGAAAGAACAGAGAGAAAACAAGAAAGCATCCATGAAAGGAAACAGGAAAGAAAGGCTCGACCCCCCCCCCCCCCCCTTTTTTTTTTCCTTTCGGCGATCAAGGGGGTGAGGACATGGAGCAGAGGAGAGGCGGGAGGTTGGAGCTCAGCTGCACGTCAACCTAATCATTATACTACATGAGTATTTAGATTGGCACAGTTTGTTCTGTGTGTTTTCACAGATGTTAATGCGGCTGCTTTTTGTTATTTGATTCTGAATTGTATTGATAAGAAAAAACATTTTCAAAATCAGCTTTACTATAAAAAATATTGTTAGTTAAGAAGAATAAATAAAATTAGATGAAAGTATTATAAACTATGGACCTATTCCAATTAATTCCCATGCAGGACTCTACTGCGCATGCGTCCTCCTGATTGTCCACATGTGTAAGGCGCATGCAAAATATAAGAGAAAACAATAAAAAAAAAAAAATCAGTCCAGTTACTTTTAGCACAAAAATGTGGCATGGAGACAGAAAGAGGAAGAGAGAGGTGGAGGGGGGAAATAGCCCCGCTCATCTCTTATTTTCTGCCCGCTACTACCCGAGTTACTATGGCAACCCCTCAAAAAGCGGTGTGCGGTGAATTGTGGATTTGAGATGCGCTGTCTGATTGCACTGTGCGGAGGAAATGGCAAGCTCTTTCGTCAGCCTTCCTCTGTGAGAGGAAATTGGTGAACAGCTCCACTGAAACAGCACTCCGCGCGCGCCTCTGCTGTGAGTCGTCAGGCGCGTGCTGCTGGATGGCTCCTCACATAAGAACCCCCCCTGCGCGCGCGCGATCATCACTGCTGGCACCGAGCAGACTGCGCTCAGTTCTCCAAAGGAATTCGGTCTGGCTGTAGACTGCAGTAGACCCGCAGTAGACCTTTGTCCTTGTAAGACTAGGACGTATGCTATTCCAACCCCCCCTCTCAGAGTGGCTGTGTGACGCTTGTAAGCTCTGCCAGTCCCCCATTAGCACCCCATTATAAACCAGCACGAACACTCGTAACTTAGAATGCCTGCCACAGCACAGCATGCTGCGCGCGCGCGAGCGACTGGGTTTGATTCCCACAGTTTTGCAGTGATTGGGATGGCCTTGTTTCCAGAGCGTGGCAACCGGCAGTAGAGTCATCCGCTGCGCTGCTTTTCAGATGGAAAGCCTCTGCAAGTGTTCCGTTTGTTTAACCCAGATTTCCTCACCTGCCTAACCAACTATCGATACGTCGAGCATCCCGAGGCAGCCTGGGGCAACAATTTAATTTCGCTGAAGTGCAGTAAACGGCACCCTCTGCTGGCCACATCAATGATCACACAAAGCGGCAGTTTATTGTTTTTTTTTTTTTACCTAGCAACATGGTGGAAGTCTTGCCACCATTAAAAGAAAAGATTATTAGGGTTTCATTTTCTTGATGAAATTAGTAGTATTTTCTGATATAAGGATGAATGAACCCTAAATGTCAATGTGAGCAGTGCAAGATAAAAATAAAAATAAAGACTTTTATATTTTAAAAGGTGCTGTCATGTGATTAATAAATTATGACTTGTAAGTAATTAATCTAGTTAAATTTAACCCAATAATTACTGAAAAAAAACTCATTTTAGGATATTTTCATTGAAATTTGTGACATTGTGGCACATTGTAGGTCAAAATACAACGGAAAAGGTGACTTTATGAAATTTTCTTCTTAAGCATAACAGACGTACAACCTTTCCGCTTACACTAACAAAAGGGAATTTTTCAATCTTCAACCGTGCTCCAATTTAATATATCTAAAACAGTTTTATGACCAAGCCAAAAAATATTAACCACAAACTTCTTATACCACATGATTTTACAGTTTATCACAACAGCAGGACAGAAAAGGCTTGAGGGATTTTCTAGTTTCCCTTAACATAATAAACATAACACAATTAGAGTACTTATAACTAATTAAAAATGTATTTTATTCCGAAGTAGCCATGGCACAAGCGGAATAATGCTCTTTAAAGTGTCTATTATGTTGGTGCAATTGTCCGCCATGATCAGGTCTTCATGTCGTCCATCAATTTCTAATAATGGAAAACTCGATGGGTATTGTCCCATATGTAATAAATAATAGTTATAGATTAAAAATGAGGAAAACACGATAAAAAAAACAAAACGATATAATTTGTCTGCAACATTAACGGGATAATTTGACACCCCTATTATAAATTATATGATTTTGGTTTTTATTTTACAGTCATTGATATATAACATTGAAGCTTTAAAGACTATAAAAAGGGTGCAATTATGTTTCTGGACCATTCAATGTTTTTACTTCTTAATTATTTTACAAGTGTACCATTATGTATACAATGCTATTTAGGATAAAGTTTTGCATTTTTAATTGAGTCTTAAGAATATTTGGGTTAATAAAAAGGTGTCTGAATTATTTTTTTCTGACAAGAGGCAGCCCTCATTCATGAAAACCAGTAATTAATGTTGCTGTAAAGCAACTTGATTGAAATAAAATAAAAAAAAATTACTTTTAAAAAACAAAGCTTCCATCTATGTGTAACAATGTGTAAAGGGATTTGGTAGCCAAACACATTAAGTTTCAGAAAGAAATTTATAAAACTGAACTTTTAATGATCTATCTTATATCTAATCAGGTTTTTGTTAATCTAAACTGAGTGGATTCAGGACAGAAATACCCAGCTCTGTTTGTTAGGCTGCCTGTTTAAGAAGCTTTAAAGACCCACTCCAATGAAAATCATGTTTTGGGTGTTTTTAACATGTTTATGAGGCATTTTTCTGTTGATAGAGGACATAGCAAATTAAGCTTAAAATTGCATTTCTGAGTATTTCTTTATTCAAATCATTGTGAATCAAAAGCAGACAGAAAAAAGTGTAATAGGAACTTAATTGTAATATAGAAAATACGTCCTGATGTTTCCACTTGCAGACAAAAAGATCCATGTACGACCTCCTCTTCCTCGTCTGAGCTGGCATCTGGCTCACAACTGTACGGCTGCATAGATCCAATTTTGCTCCCCATTTCTGTTGCACCAGCAGTTTTAGGTTGAGATTGTGAGGGGCTGTAAGGTAGCAGTGGAACGTGAAAACAGATGGGTGATGGGAAGGAGATAGGCTTACTCCGCACCAACAACCCCCGCACACAAGTTTAGCAAAAACCATGTTCTAAAAACATCAGGTTTTTAGGTTTTGCCTAAAAATGGCATAATATCAATTAAAAGACCACTGGGAAGACTTTTGCAATAGATTTAAAGATGATCAGAGTGGGTCTTTACCATCATTTCATCTGAAGGCTGCATTTGTCTTCAGATGAGCAACAATCACATTGTTTTTTTTTATTTAGTTATGACCCAGTTGTCTGTGGACAATCTCAATGGTTTTTTTTCTCCATATCAGTTGTCTGTGGACAATCTCAATGTTTTTTTTTTCTCCATATTTTCTCACTTTTGCGAGGAAAGTACTGTCTGATTCTGCCAAGCTTCTCCCATCTTTGTCTGTGGTCTGCTGCTACACACACACACACACACACATACTTGCACACACAGCCTCACAGGCCGGTTGGTCCAGGTCTAGAGGAATGTTTAGTGTCTCTTTGGCCTTCTCCCTGGAGATTAGGCCTCACCATGTGTCGCCCCCCCTAACTTCATTCCATTCAAAGTGTGCCCTCTAAGAGCTGCTGCATTTTTATCTGAGCCTGGTGTTTGTGACAGATTGGCCAAATTATGTGCGCACACCAACACACATGCATGCTGACACACATTTGTGGACACACACTTTGGTGGGGGAAAAGAGGAGGGGGTTGGTTTGCCACAGGAAGGGCAGACAGTGCCTGGCTCCAGCTATAAAATCCTCCCAGGATGAGGCCAGAGTCCTTCCCTGAGCTGGACCATATCTTTCTGTGCTAGGACTCTGTCAGGGCAGGCAGCGGACCAGCATCCAGCATGAACGATATCTACAAGGCAGCGGTAGGTTCTCTCAGTCTATCAAATCATCAGAGGCTCACCTGAACTCTGGGGAAACTCACATAGTTGAAAAAGGATTTTACTTCACAAATCTTAACCAATTTGTGTGGCATCTTGCAGTAAACATGTAGATCATTTAGTTATGGTTGATTATAACAGCTTTGGCACTTTTATTCATTGTTATTTGCTGATTAAAAGTTAGTCATCAGTCATTCCTTCAATTCCTGGAAAATCCTTGATGATGCTACCTCAACACTGTATACGTCTGCGGATCTTTAACTTGTTTGGAGCCACTCAAGAGGTCGCTGACAGGCCATATCTGTGGTCCTCCCTCTGCTTCTTTTAATAAAACCATCCCACCTCACGTGGCTAATTTTGGTCAGTGGCTTCTGTGTCTGTTAGTCTTGGTGCCAGAGAGGGTTTTCAGGTTCAGATAACCCCCTCCCATGGCTGAATTCCAGCATTATCAGTGAGCTCTAGAGCTATGCAGCTATCTGTCTTCGTCTGAACAGACAATCACATCCATTCACGTCACAGAGATCCAGTAGAGACTCTCAAAGCTCAGCGGAACGTACACGCTACCTGCATTTATTCATCTTTTTTTTTCCTCCAACACAAACACCAGAGAAGTGTTTGTACTACTTTCTGTGTGTATGTGTGTGTGCATTTAACTAATTGTGTACAACAGATGATAATTCTTACATAAGCAGCTGTCTCCTTTTCTCATTCATGGTAGCTTTTCCAGGATTATCATTCCATTGTTGGACCAGATCCACAGCTATGCTAATTTAAAGCACTTATGTTCTTCATCTGTGGTCCCTGCTTTTCCAGCATTTATTTCTGAACAACAGGCTGTCATAAGTACTAGGTCCACCGTAAAATAAAAAAAATAATAATTAATATATGAGAATAAAATAATATAAATATAAGAAAAAAAGTCAAAAAGTTACTAGTATAAAGTCAGGAAATTGTGAGGAAAAAAGCCAAAATCTTACAAGAAAAAGCTCCTTTTTTTTCAAAAATAAAGTTGGTTGTGTAAGCCACTCTCCACATTATGTGCTGACCAAATCCATCAATGTTCCCATCTATGGCAATGCCATAAGGCTTTGGTTTATCAGAAGAATTCAGATGCAATTGATAGAAATCCACACCTCGTGGGTCAAGAATCTTCTTGTTAAAAGTCCTGGTTTCATCTAAATTCTTTTCAATGTCGTTATACTTGCAATAAGTCAATGTTGACTCACAGCAAGATTTATTATTTCAGTATTTATAAAAACAATGCTGAAATAACCACTTACAATGAGCTTTTTATTGTCTCATAAATACATGACATTAATCTGGTAAATTCTCAATTTATAACTTATGAAAATACAACTTTACTCTTGTGAAGTGTTGACTTATTTACTCATAATTTTACAATTTTTGTGTGTGCAAAATTTTGACTTTTTTCTCATAGTTTTATGACTTTATTCTCTTGTTTTTATTTGTGTTTATGTATTTATGTTTATGGTGGGTCATATATGATACATTAAGGGCACTGTGTCTTAACACGGATGGCCCAGGACAGTGGAGTATTTAAATTTTTGGGTTTATCGTAAAAAGTTCAGAAGCTGATATTACATTTTATTTTTCTATTTCCAGGAAATATTTTGAAGATTTATAAAGTTAATTTATGCTAATTAATCTCCAACAGGTTTGCTGATAGAGTGCAGAAATGTTCACATCAATTTCATGTTTTTACAGGTTGAACAGCTGACAGATGAACAGAAAAATGGTAACTTCATTACCTTTACAAAGTCGTGTTGCACTTTAAAGTTTAAAGGCATTACATTAAAGAACATTTTTTTTTTTTGTTTGTGTGCACCGCCATGTTGTAGAATTCAAGGCCGCCTTTGACATCTTTGTCCAAGATGCAGAGGACGGTTGCATCAGTACCAAAGAGCTGGGGAAGGTGATGAGGATGCTTGGGCAGAACCCCACCCCGGAGGAGCTGCAGGAGATGATCGATGAAGTGGATGAAGATGGTACATCAAAACCTATCTGTGCAGCAGTACAAAAACAAGGGAGTGATTGGTTGTCGCTGACCTCCTTGTGCCCGGGGATCAGCATCTTGGTCTTCAGTGCTGTACAGACTTGTGTCAGTCAGACCCCTTGAACTAAATGTCAAATGTCAGGGAAGGGTCCAAAACACGCTAGCATGTGTCAGGCTGCATTAAGAAAAATGTGAATCAGTGGATGTACAAGTCATGCAGGCTTTTTCATGGGAAGCTGTGATGGAACATGACGAGAAAAATAACTTCTTGAATTTGTTTGAGGCATTTAGTGTGTAACAGACCTCAGGAAAACCATCAAACAATGTATTTACATCTTGACATTTATTTTATTGCCCTAAAAATATACATATGGGATTGAAAAAAAAAATGTGCATGTTTTTAGTGCAGACAGCTGATGAAACTGTTACTGACTTGGCGGTTAAATTGTTTGAGACTGTATTACAAGGATGTGATGAGGTGAACTATGTCTGTGCAGGAAGCGGTACGGTAGACTTTGATGAGTTCTTGGTCATGATGGTGAGATGCATGAAGGACGACAGCAAAGGGAAGTCAGAGGAGGAGCTGGCAGAGCTGTTTCGGATGTTCGACAAGTAAGTTTCCAATTCGTGTTGCTATTTCAACGATTTTCCCACATAATAAGCAGTGATGTTGCAAAGTTATATTCATTGTACCCCCGTTTCCAGACAAACGAGTCAAAATGCCTAACAAGTGTCATCTGAATATACAGCAGTCTTGTTATCAAACCGCTCCTCTGCGTAGTTGCAGCAAAGTATTCTCTCAATGTGCAATTATGTGTTCTGACAAAATGCCAAGTAGCTCTGCAGAGTACAGCATGTAGCTGGCTCCCTAATCCTTTTTGACAGCTCAGAGTATTTTTTTTAACACTTACTAGCATGTAAGTCAGACACCTCGCCTGCACATCAAAGAACGAGAGTTTCTTCATGCTTTTTTTCCCCATCTTTTCACAGAGATGGCTCTCAAAGCCATGAAATCCCTACATGATGACACACAAACACAACACTGCCTCACCAAAAAGCCTTATTTAGGCCTGTTTTACACAAAACATGTACAGACAGAGCTGGTTAAAATGAATACCCTCTCCGTGTGTGTGTGTCCCTGTCAGCTGATTCGCGGTGCTCTCTCTGCCAAGTCCAGCAGAGCTAATTAGAATCTAAAACTGACTGCAACCGTGTTGGCAAATTCACATCTTGTGGCTCCATCTGTAACTCACTTCTGTGTTTGTGCAGAAATGCTGATGGTTATATTGACCTGGAGGAGCTGAAAATGATGCTGGAGTCTACAGGAGAAGCCATCACCGAAGACGACATCGAAGAACTCATGAAAGACGGCGACAAGAACAATGACGGGAAAATTGACTACGATGGTAAGAATTTTGACATGTTTTGGGAAATGCTGATAAAGGTTAGCATGAGGGTAGCTGTCTGTGATGTTCCTTGATTATGTATTATCATTTCAGAATTCTTGGAGTTCATGAAAGGAGTGGAGTAATCATGATCAACAGAGGATTGGGAGGGTTACGTCTACACATGTCTGTAAATCCATGATTATCTCTGGAAAGGGGGGGTCTGAACAGGAAACAGCTTTTTGGAAACAATGGGGTCAATTTTGCAAGATTTAGTCCAAAACTCTCTGAATTTGTCTTTTTTTTTTGCATCAGCACTGTTGTAAATACAGTTTTTGGACATCCTTTGTGTGTTCTCTTGTGTAAAATTGTTGATCTAAAGCTTGTCGTTGAAGAACAACAGCTGATTTACAAATCTTCCTATTGAGAGGCCAACGTTGTTTACCTGGATGGATATAAGTACCAAAGCAGTAGGACACAAAGCTTTTTTCACAGTTATAATGTCTGTATACTGTTTAAAGTCCCACTCCCACTCTCAGTGGTTTTCTAATATAATGTAATATAATTATGCTATTTTTAGTCAAAAAACAACAAGCCTGTGTCATTTTCTAGGAAATAGTTTCTGCAGAATGGCAGTAGTTCAGCTGTAGTTTTGAGCCAGCTCAGACGAGGAAAACATGGATCTAGTTGTCTACAAGTGGATGCATCACAATGAAATGGAGCAGGGAGCTTGTGGCTCGCCCATCGTATTTTCACAACTACAAACTTCTTCGTGTCTGCTCCTCATTTTTAAAGATTTAAATTGAAAAGTTCTCGGAAATACAACTTGAAGCTTAATTTTCTACGTCCTGCATCATGAGAAAAATGCCAAGAACATGTTAAAAACGGCAAAGATACAATTTGATCGGAGCCGGTCTTTAAAGTGTAAACATTGTTGTGTATGTAAAATGTGCTAAGGACCTTTTGCTTTGTTTCTGTGCCTCTGAAAGGTTGCATATGTCTACTAGAAAGGTCTGTTTGGAATTTGTTCAATAATAAGTAAGATTTAATATTTATCTATCATTGCTGTGTTTCTATGTAAATCCACTTAAATTTTGCTGCAGAAATAATATAACAATTAAAAGGACATCCTAAAGGTGTGCTGGTTTTTTTCAGTACAGGCCCATTGCTTCCTTAAAATTAATGCATTAGACAAATGCTGCTTTGTGGTGCTCCTCTGGTCTTCATAGCTGGTCAGTTTCCTCCTTCCTCTGCTGTTCAGATAAAGACAGAAAAGAAGACCTGAAACTGCACCATTGTTCTTCTAAAAGACGAGACCCTCGAGTGGAAGTGAGCTGGCATATTTGTCTGCGTGATGTGTTTTCTGTAGCAGCTCTTGTCTGCAGAATGTGAACAATTCTCTGGGCTGTATCGAGTTACAAAGTCTATTGAGACGGGAGCTATTTGTGTCTAATCGTGTTAGTGCCCATGTTAGGGGATCACCCACACCCCCAACAATCAGATGCCTTTTTCCATATAAAGAATGCTGTTGACTACAAAGGCATGAATTATCTATTGTTAGAACTGCCCCTGGTTTGATCAGAAATGCTGGTCCTTTAGAAATCTCTGAAAAATCATGGCTTTAAATAATTTTTATTTCATTTCCTAAAAGGAAGTTTATTTGAATGTACTTTATCTGTAAATGCGTTCATTTTTTATGAAGTGCTTTTGCATAAATCATCATTTTGGAAAGCATGCGAGTCATGTAGTTATGCCTGTGGCCACTTGATGTCAGCAAGATAACACATTGTTTAAAGCTTTGTCTGCTCAGCTACCATTGTGAGGACGACAGGAAATTGTGTTGCACGGCTGAACTCTCAATATGAATTACACGTCATACTTAGAGATCAATTCACAAAGCCCTTATTGAAACAACCAACCAGACCATGCTGTCATTTCATTGCCTGAAAAATATGCACAACATCTCAAAGTACTGATATTAGTTTCAATATGTTTTTAGATGTTTGTAAACAGAGATAAATGTGCTCTAAAAGAAGACACAATTTACATTTTCCTTCCGTTTTTATTGTGTAAAACTGATATTTAGATGTAAGGAAACAATTCTTACCACCTTAGTAGGTTTTCTTTAAATAGGCAAAAAAAAAATTGCCATTGTGGTAAGAAAATTGTCTTACCAAGAATTCCTATTATTTTATGAAATGAAAAAAAATTCACTTAGACATGTTTTCTCAAACAATAATTATTTTTGTTTACAAAAGAAAAACGTTCTTTTTCTGAGACAAGAGTCTTTTTACTTTCTTAAGATTCCGTTTTTGCAGTGAATGTGAATTGAAGTGGGGTGTGTTGTGTTCTGTTTGAACAATGGACATCAGTAGTCTGACTGATGACAACATCTAAAGGCCCATCCGAAGACAACATCCCTCCACCTTTGGGCGTTTCTATAGCGATTCTGGCAGCTCTCAAATTGAGTTAAATAAAACTATAAACGTGCAGTAAACCAACACTGATCTGAAGGGCTCTTACCAACACATTGTTTTCTCAAAAAAGATTATTTTATTTGGAAGGGGGGGTGCATCGTTTCTCACACAAATTAGGCTGTTCTGACAGCTCAGATTTGAAAAGGATCAAAAGCGGCACCTCCGGCGTGGAACAGGATGAGGACTGCACACAGGGCATCATCAATGGGAGGCTGGGCAGAAGCAGAGCAGAGTGTGAATGAATCCTGGGTGTGGTGCTCTAGCAGCAAGTCGGGTGGAGAAGTGACTCACTTACGTAAGGCAGGCTTGATGACTCATGCATGCTGTTATTAAACCACACTGCGGTTATAAGCCTGTGGATCTCTGGGACTTTTGTGTGCAGCACTCACAGTTTCTATAGCACTGACAGTAGAGCTTAACTGCATGGGTTACTGTAAGCTATCAATATTATATAACCTCCTTCATTCAGTTTTACTTTGCCAGCAAAGAAGTGGGTTATTCCATCCTCTAATAGTAGTTTAAGCCCACATACAGCGTTTATCCAATTTTGAATCAATTATTGAAAGCATAGATCACAGAATACTCGGGCCAAACCATAAAACTGTAGCAAAGCTGTGCCACTAGGCTATATCAGCAGTGATGTTTTCATAGCTTCTTCCAAGGCTCAGAATGATTTATGGATGTGTAAAACCCCCACAAGAGAGTGGAATACCCCACACACGATTTAGAGTTTGGAAGACGTTAACTATTCATGCCATCTTTCAGACGCCCACACAGGCAAGAGCTCATTTGAAGCCAGCAGGCTGTTGGGTTTAGAGGATTCCTGTTTTTCTTGCTGCTCTACATCACACAGCTTTTGGAAGTTGTCCAGTGCTAGATATAACAGATTAGTCTGGAAATTTCTCATGCTACTCACCACTCTTAGAGGCACAGAACTAATGAACACTAGCCATCGAATTCTCCAGACTCACTTTAACTACTCAGACATGCAGTGCAGAGGGAAGTTTATATTTGAAGCTCTCTGCTATTAAAAGTTCATCTCTAAAGCCTGAAAAGAGGATTTCTATCATCCGCTTCTCTGCTTTCAGCATAAAAATTCTGTTTCCGACAGGAATTTCAATTGTTCCAGCAGAGCTAATGGTCGCTTGTTTTCGTTGTCATAAACACACAACGGTGAAGTGGAGCACTGTAGACAAAGAGAGAGTGGAAGCGCTGCAGATCAAACTGGAACAGACAGAATATTGTATCGTGACGCTCCATCCCACTTCTGGTGCGGAGAACACTGAAGTACTGTCTCCGCTCTGACCTGCCATAATGACCCATGGAACGACAAGATTACGACATGGCGAATGCTTAAATTCCACAGACGCTGTTCACTGATTCGAGTGAATAACTGCGATTGTTTTTTCATAACAAAGCGACAACTTGGTTTGTCTCTGTTTTAACCACCAAACAGAAAATTTGCTGCTGGAAGAACTTTTTTATATTTCTAAGGATGTAGTAACACTCAAATGCTTTAACACGAATTTTAGACTCTTCATAAATATATAATGTTTAACTGATATAAGATTCCTTATCATTTTTGAATTGTTTCAAATGGATTTTCATCAACTTATTACTAATTAAATACAAACTTTACAAATATCCTTTAAAAAAAAAGTTCAGTAGAGCCATAAAATGGATTTAGGTCTGTAAATTATTAACTATAGCTGTCATAAATCCGTGCCCTTTGATAAGCTTTCTTTTAGATTAACATTGCACCAAGTAAGATAAGATTTGCCCTTAAAGACAGAGAGATGTTCTTCTTTTCTGCTCTCTGAAATCATGAGTTTAAAGCCCAGATGATGTATAGGCAGTGCTAGAGGTACGGGAACAATCTCTGTCAAACTCAAACAATTCAATACAATAAGCCACGTATGCTGAATGTGAATGGCACTCCATACAGCTCGCCAGTTTCTGACACAGTCTTCCTTCAGGTTACTGTGCCAGAACACATGATAGACGGATGACCTTAGCTTAGTGTCGGCTCTATTGGGATGAAGGAATGTTCCCTTTCATTCACGCTGGCACAGATTACAACCACAAACAAACATCACTTTGTTCTTTGCACTTGATGAACGCGGGGCTACTGTACATCACCGGATGGTGAAACTGGCCACGAAATGGGAGACTTCTGGTGATAACAGATGGCTGCCTCGGCTTGCCAGGAGGATTTCCATGCATCCGCTTTACAGATGACCCAAAAATCCTGTTGCCAAAACTCACACTTCTCCTTGTGACTCATTGAACATGTCTGTCATTTCAGCTGAAAGAGGTCTATTTTGAACAGATAGCATGTCTATGCTGGAGGTTTCCTGTCTTATATTTTGATTTGATGATAAAACTCCAAAACAACATGATAAAAGCGACTTGCTTCGCCATTAAATGAGTCCTCGGTCTCCACGCAAGTTAGGGACAAAGTCTTAGTTTCTCAGGTTCCATTCACAACACCTTCCTTCTTTTTTTTAAACTTGTTCTGTCCGGGAACTAAGCAAACAGATGAGCGCTGAAGGCCTTTTGTATTGGACAGGTTTTACTATTACAAAAAGGGGTTATGAATCTTCGGATAGCCAGGGTGTTATTTGTAGAAACCCCTTTCTGTTTTTCCATTATTATTTAATTATTTATTACATTTTGTGTTTTAAGTATATATGCATATTCTTTTTATTAAAAGGGGAGGGAGAGGGGTAAAGTTTGTGTGTGTGAGTGTGTGTGGGGGGGTATAGAAGAAAAAGAAATAAAGAGGAAGGGGGAGAAAGTGAGGGAATAGCTGAGTTGCTAATTTAAATACGTTATGATTTTAAGCTGTGAAACATTTATGCTAGATCTGCAGAAAGGCAAATATTACATCCAAACGTGAAATTCTTACACTAAGATGAGCAGAAGATAGCTGTCCATTGATAGACTGTGAGTCAGGAGGAGGGATAAAGCAGACAGGGAGCAGTGTCCCAGTAGGCACGTGCATGTGGGGGTGGAGCTACATGCACGCTGCTAAAGTGAACCATGTGATCATCAGGGGAACCAGATCCTCCCAGCACAACCAACCAGACCAGGAGAGAGGGGGAGACCCCAGACCAGGAGCGTACCCGGTGACGGGACGTACGCAGCCCGAGTGGGGGGGGGACCGCCCACCCACCCAGCCATGTGCACCGGGACCGGCACCGGGAGGCATAGGTGAGCCCAGCGTCAGGACCCCCAGGCTCTACCGTACCGGGCGGTATCCATTTGGGCCACCGGGCGCTGGACACAGAGACGTGGGCCAAGGACGAGGCCAGGCCCGGAGGGCCCAGGAGCAGCCCACCACCCAGCCAGAGACTTGTCACCACAGGTCAGCCCTGGCGCCTGACCCAAGCAGCCCAAAGATCACGACGCAACCACAGCTCCACCTCTACCTCCCCCTACACTACACTACCCAACATGCAGTGTGTGGTGTCTAAAGTGAGAGTTAAAATTGAGGGGCGGACCAGTGAGAGATGAGCCCGGATGTTTCACCATGACCCCCTCCACCAGACCATCCCCACAAGACCCTAGATGAATCAAGGTGTCTAATATGCGAGTAAACACATACCACCTTCCACAACAAAAGTTCAAGCGACATTTATAAACCCTTGTGCTATCTTATGACCCCACCCTTACATTGACGTGTTATCCCCACCATGATAAAGGTGGAGAGGATTTCATGTAATCCATGGACACCAGTGAAGATCACAAATCATTGAAGAAAAAAGGTTCAGTGCACTGTCTTATGGGGTCTAGATGATCCGACACTCAATATTAAAGTGCCTAGGATAGCACAAGGGTTAAGGAAATGTCTATGTGTAGACACACATAAATGCACATTTCATGCTTCCTGATCAAAACTTTCAAGTTCACATATAGCTACGGCAGTTTCTAGGACCATTTTGGGCTCTATGTACAAGATTTGCATCCATTTAATGCAATTAAAAAATTGAACTTTGACCAATCAGGGACTCCGCATTTGTAGTGATGTATGGATTATAGGACACCAAGTCTGTCGTATATTGGAATAGAGCTGTTAAATAAAAAGCCTGGAGCAGGATTTGAGAGATTTGCACTGCTTCTAAATTTCGCTCCACGGGTTTTCCAGCTGCACCCCTAGAATCTGGTAGCGACAGTCCAATGCGGACACCTTATGTGTTCTTGAATGCGCTTCACACGTATGGGAAGTTAAAAGCCAATAACTTGGAAATGCAAATCAAGAGTCTTGAGAATTAACTGGCAAACTATTTGTATTTTTAGTTAAATGCAATATAAAAATAAAGTTTATAAAACGAATCACATTTGTAAAAGGACTGGATCTATTTACTTCCTGCTGAATGAAGGAGCCACAGAGACTAATAAAAAGAAGCGTCCCTAATGGCACAACATCCATGATGTCATCCTCCTTCCACTGTGTCATGGCGTCAGACACTTCATCCAGCCAAATACTGAGATTAGGATTATTTTCTGAGGCTCTTAACACCTGCTGTGCACAAACAGACCACCATGAGCTGTAATCCCCACGCGAGGGGCGTGTTGTTCACACGAGAATAGCAAAGGCAAAATACAACAACTGGGCATCTTTCTTTTTCTTTTAAAGTGTACGGGTGCTCGCTAAAGACTTGATCTGAAGAGTTTGAAATGGAGCTTTTCCTGTTGTGAATCAGAAGCAGCTGTGAACTTGCTGTCAGTATTCCAGTATTCTAAGTATGTTGTCATGACCACAGCAGGTGTGAACCAGCTCTAGTTTAGCTCGGCTCCAATGCCGTTTCACCAATACACAAAAGATGTACACCCGCCCTCCCAAGCTAAAATCCAGCTTCAGCCTCGAGCACATCTGCTTCTCCAACACTGACTGCTGAGTAAGCACCACATTAGCCTCTGCTTCCCTTCAAGAGAAATCACAACAGGACAGACATGCCACCATCATGAGCGTCAGACACAAAAAGATTGCCTAATATGGAAGGAAATATGGGGTCACACACAATGGCTTGTGTTTTTACGTCTGTTGGTCTGTTTTTTTTTTTCCTTATTGGTGGCTTTATGTCATTACTTGTGCAACACTTCCTTCTCTGTGAGCTCTTTATGCATTTGCTAACACATGCAAATTGTGTTTTTGGTGGGAGATCATGTGACTTTTATGACCATAATCCTCTTTTAACTTAATTTTTCTGGCACAAATATTTTACTTACCAGTTCAGAAATTTAGCATTAAATTGATTTCACAAAAAACAATGGAAAAGTAGAAAGTACAAGTTATACATTTTGAACATAACTATATCAGTCTCAGTCTGTTTCTTTGTCTCCAGGCGTTCGATGTCCTTTCAGAGACCAAATCTCAGGTTTTCCCTGCAGGTATGTGGCGCGTCATGTTCAGTCTTGTTGGAAAAACCTATCATCTAACAGCTTCACAACTGCAAGGTGTTAGCAAGTCTCTTCATGCTGAAGGTTTAGCTTTCAGATTTCTTTAAAAGTTCTAATCCCTTCATCCTGAAGCCCATACTGTTAAGAGTACAAAAAAGCATGACATGTTGTACAATTCTTTAGAATTTCACTTCAGCCAACAGCAGTTGTTTTGGAGCTTAAAACTTGATTTTTGGAATAGTTTTTTCTCCTTTTTCACAGAACAAATTTTAACTTTCAAACATGTTGATGACAAGACAGGAACAACATCGGCAATCTAAGACTGGAATGAACTGATAAAAGTCAAACTTTACATTTGCTTTTGAGCAACAAATCTATAAATACTGACTTTATCTCTTTCTTTTTTGCAAAGTCCATGACAGGGATGCTCAATTAAACACTGTTAATGAAAGTTGTGACTACTAATGTTCCATATATTCCAGATTATTTACAGATTTTACTTTTACTTAAAGCAGATGTATTTTTAAGAAAAATAATTACTATTGTGAGTTTTAGCATTAAAGAAACATACCTTAAGCTGATTGAAACATTGAAATATAGAAGTTTGACCAAGGTTTTTCCTTTTCATCTTTGATGAAAAAAAGCAAAAATATGAAAACAATTTTTCCTTACTTAGTATTTATGTTTTCCTTTGCTGCTGTCAACCAATAAGCAAATGGAGGGTTCCAAGTGCAACAGGTTTATTATACAGCTAAAAGTCCACAAAGCTAAATCAGGGTCAGGCAGGCAGGAGTCAATAACGAGCATAGGAGCATCAGAGAAACAAGGAGAATAGTAGGGATGGCCCATTTGACACAGACGCTTCGGCGCGCGTTTCACCTTCATGAAACAGAGTGTTTCGGCACAATGTTTCGGGGCGTGTGTCAACTAGCGCAGATCATGTGGTTGATGACGTATGACGCGCTAAATGCTTCGTTTGGTCGAACCACGGTTCAGATGTCACTTGCGTTTCAAACAGTTGGGCGCGCTATTCTCTAGAAACACGAAATGAATCCCGGACGTTTCATGACCAGTTCTATTGTTTACCCAAGATTGGAATCAGCGTCCGTTCATTGCACTTTACCATGGCTCCTGGTCAAAAACCTACTGTGGCTCAGGATCATTTCAACTCGATTTCTCCGAATAAAACAATACACTATGAGCATTGTGTGTAAACAAAATACTTCAATAAATATATAATGGCAAGTAGTATTGGTGTTAGTAGAGATAGCTCAGTGGAACAGTCAGGGGGATATGCGTCCTGAGTTCAAGACCAGAGTTTGACAATTTTATTTTTTATAGTTTTTTGCTTTGCGTTTATTTTCTTCATGTGATGTGTATTTTGCCGTGTCAAGCACCTCTCACAGCAAACATTACATGTGGTGTTGTTTTAAGTTGTTTTTTTGTAATCATCATTAACAACATTGTTTTGTTTTACGTTTTTCATCATCATTTTCACATTGAAGTGTTACGAGGAGTTTAGTTGAAACACATGTCGATATACGTCCAGTCCGCCACCAGATGCCGCTGTTCTGTGTGGTTTCAAAGCCCTGAATGGGTGGTTCATTTTTCCGGCACAAATACATGAACCCCAAGGGAAGCTTCATGGGGCTTCTATTCCCATCCCTAGAGAATAGTCAGGATCCAGACGAGAGTCGGGGCAGGCAGCAGGCAAACGGAGTCAGAGGTGAAACAGGGTCAGGAAATCAGAAGATACTAGCGCATGTCTGCCATTTACAGTTGGATGAGGCTTGGTGCAAAATGTCGAAGCTGTACACGTCACAAAATCTTGCTCCAGGCTTTTTCTTTCACAGCTGTACTAATGTCATATAATTTCAGACTGGCACAAACCGCAATAACTAATTTCTCGTCCAAGATCAATTTTGAAATGATTGGCACTTCTGTGAGCTGAAAAGGAAACATCCATACGTTGGAACCAAATCCAAGTCCTGATCAAAGTTCAACCTGATTTAATTTGCAACATGAATTCAGTGAGTGTGCGTTTTGCACTTGGAGTCCCAAAATGGTTGTAGAAAGTTGTGTAGCGACACGGTAACACAAGAGTTTTAAACCCGGAAGCCCAAAATATGGATTTAAACATGTTTATAAAGACTTTTGATTTAAAGTGGTGGCTTGAACATGCGTTGTAAAGAGCGGAGTGAACATGGCTTCATTGGGAATTCCCAGCAGGTGCTGTCAATGAAGTGATCACATGATAATAATATCAAACATCCCACAGTTTTATCGCAATGGTTGTGTCCGAATTCTCTCACTACTCACTGCTTAGTCCACTATATAGTGTGTTTGCCATTTTGTAGGGCTATCTGAATGTATAATTCCAAAATCCACTGCCCTGGAAATTTCCCAAAGTCTCTTTGTAAAAACAGTATGAATCGATGCTCACCAGATTGGCAAAAGTAGACCACAAAGGATTGTGTTAAAACAATTTGAAAAAAATGTATGTAACCCTAAGCACTTTACCGTTGCGAGTTGGGTCATCTAGACCCACTAGGCAGTTCGCTGAACCATTTTTTTTCAATGATTTGTGATCTTCACTGGTTCAATGGATTACATGAAATTTTTCAACCATTATCCACCTTTGTCATGGTAAGGAGAACACGTCAAAGCAAGGGTGGGGTCATCTAAGATAGCACAAGGGTTAATACATTTTTTAAATCATCAAAGTTTTTATCATTAGAACACAGTTTTCGTGGTTTAAAATAGTCGGGATATTCTCACGCAGAAGACAAATTCCTGGTATTTTGCAATAAAATCTGAGTGTCCCACAAACTCTTTACGGCAAATGTGACGGTCCGTCCCGCAGCTTTAACCTTTTCAGAATCTCCCAACGCACTTAAACCATCAGTGGTTCAAATCAGAAAATTATTCTTAAAATCTGTTTCTGAAACTGTGAACTAAGATTAACTTCTCTGTGTGTCTGTTTTCCTCCAAAAAAGATGTGGGGACCTAAAGTGGTCAGAGAGGAAATGGCGTGTTCGTGTCTGACTGCCATATTTTGAAGGTTTTCACACTTTAGACAGTAAGTTATGAACTTCGACACAAAAAAAGAAACCCGTGCGGTTGTGAAACAGCTCGAGCCTTATCATTCAAGCCGAGTGAGGAGATCTTGTTGGAAGTGCTGCCTCTGTGGTAAACGCTGTGTCATCTTCCTCTTCCTTTGAGTGCAGTTTGAGTGACTGCTGGCGGGTGTGTCTCCGCTCTGCTATTGACAGATTTGGTTTTTGTTGCTTGTCTTTGTGTCAAAAGGCCCCAGGGGACAGGAAGTCAGGCATCAGAGTGGACAGAAAGCAGGCGTGTAAGCCGCACCTACAGCTCTGGGCCCCGGACTGCATACTGCGGTTGCTTGCATCTCGCTGAGTGTTCTTTCGCTTTGACTAAATCCCACAAACATCTTTTGTTTTTAGTGTCCCATTCAACCCCCCATCCAACAAAGAAAGAGACCGATCTTCAAATAAAAATAAACAATATATTTCGATGTGTATAAACTTGTACAGAATGCCTCATAAGCTTTACATAAAGGTTCAGATGGATTCCATATCCTTCATGATTTACAGAAAACGTCCCCCATAAACCACATTCTATATATATATATATATATATATACATCTTTACAAACACAGAACAGCCGTTGGGAGCGCTTAAAGATGCATGGATGACATACAGATGCCTGGTATAAAAATCCCTGAAATGTCTCTCTTTGAGGTAAAAACAGGCTATTCAAATTCACTTCCTTTCATCTTCCTCGCACGCATCAAACTCATTCATATGTTCGGAGGCAAGACCGGCAACAGAGGACAGCTGATCACACGTCATGTCTCCTGTAATAATGTGCCAGTGGAGTAGCTGCAAGCTGAAGAGTTAAAGGTAAAAAAAAAAAGGTGAAAATCAATGTATTTGTGCCAGAATAACACAAATGTGATCCTTTCTACTGAACGTGGAAGCTCAGCTCTACAGTCAGGAATGGTTGGAGCCTGACACACCAGAATAAATGATGCAAAGGTTACAAAACAGCATGGAAACGACTGAATCTACTTACATATGTATTAGCCAAAGGGTTATACTTTGGGTCAAAGCAGGGTAACAATTAAAATGATCACAGTTTGAACATTTATTTGACATTATTTCCTCACCTAGATTTGTGAAGACTAAGGCTGAGGGATGTAAAAATTGATTAATCTTTACCTAAATATCAATTTGGGTTTATCAAATCCACTTTTCGATTATTCTTTACACTCATTGAATTTTTCTGAGGCAAAATAACAGCTTTCAGTTACTTTTAAGTGTAAAAAATGTAATAAAAATTGCACCTTTTTTTCTGTTTGCATTACTTAAGTGGGTCAGAACTTTACGAAATAAAACAGGTTTTGAATGAAAATGTCAAAATAAATTGACATTGTTGTGATTCAAAGCTAAACAGATTGGCTATTTTGGCTACGTGTTAGTGAATGTACTCTAAGAAAAGCTGACTGTTGTGATTTCCTTAAGTCATGTTCAGGAAATGTGTCATAAGTCCAGATTGTATCTAATTAGTAGTCTATTTTCTTGGTTTGAGTAATGACAAAAAAATCTGACTCCCAAAAAAAGCATTCTGACTTGAAAATACTTTCATTTTTATAACTAATCAGTAAAAGAAATGTGGTGAAAATAACAAATAAAAATCTGGTTTAAAAAAAAAAAAGCCAATGATATTACAACTGTTCCATAAAATCAGTTAATGAGAAGACAGTCTCCCATTTATTCTACATTAAGGCATTTGAGTCGGTTAAAAAAAAAAGTCAATCTTGTTCCTTTTTGGTTTGAATCGTCTGCTCGCCTCAGCAAGTTGGCCAGTCTGACAGGCTCAGAACATCCTCTCTCGCTGTCCTCATGCTGACTCCAACTGGAAAACATTGTGATTGGTTGGCGTGGTGAAAAAAAGCTGCTCGTCGGTGGTGGAGCGGTTGTCGCAGGGAGTGTGGCGCCCCAGCGTCCTCTCAAAGTCCAACAGTTGACCCATGAAGTTGAAGTTGGGCGAAATGTTGGACTTCTTCCTCTTGACAAAGTCGTAGGCATCGTTCAGGGAGAGGTTGAGTCTCTGCATCAGGTAGGCCACCGTGACTGTGACGGAGCGACTGATGCCGGCCAGGCAGTGGACAAGGATGCCACAGCGCTTGGAACGAGCCTCGTCTGAAAGACGGCAAGAGTTAAATCTCAGTTTAGCTGAGCTCCACTTTTAAAGGAACGAGTTTATCTTTCAACATCAGCCCTAGACCTGCACAATAAATAGCTAATTTATCGTCATCGCGATATCAGCCTGTGCAACACGTGTTTTGTAAAAGATAGCATAAATTGCGATAAATGGTTACCTTAACCCTTATATGGCAGCTCGAAGTATTTAACAAATCAAATCGAACCCTTTACGCATTTGACTAATCAGATGAAGCCCTTTTATCTTAGATGCCTGCCTCATATCGTAGATGAGGGTCATTTCGAGTATAATTTATTTTGACTTGTATTTAAATAAAGCTGTTGAAGTGAAATGGAAACGATGTATCCGTTTTTTTTGTTTTGTTTTTCGTTCATGTACCGCAAGTCATAATATCATCGCAATACTGATCACTAAAATCGTACGTCGTAAGTTATATCATGCACCCCTAACCCTTGTGGAGTCGTCTGGAACCCACAAGGTAGCACAAGGATTAATCTGCCCCTTCATCCCTTTTTCAATGGGATTTTGAGTCTCCAAAAACAAACAAAAACATGTAACCATATATATGGAGGTATACCGTTCTGTCAATTACATAACAGCTATCAAATTGTAGGGAATAATGAAAAAAAAAAGAAAAAAAAAGCAGCTCTGTAGAGTTGAGAGGTCCGTACTTCCTAGTTCCTCTTTTGCTTTGAGAAACTAGTTTCTACCACAGAGCCTAGCAACCACCAAACAAACAAACTGCGGTTCAGATGGAATCATGGGTAAAGACGAGGTCAAAAATCAAACGACACCATCATGTTGGAGCATTGGCTAACAAAACCTCTGTACAACCGTGTTCAGATAATCCTCTGTGGGCTGCTTCTCTGAGTTAGTTACATATGTTGAGACTGCTTTCTGACTTTTAACAAATTGTCATTTAACACTTTCAATGTATGCTAAAAACAACAATAACAAACAACAAAATTTAGCTCACCAATAAATGATATTGCCTCTGGGAAGAACTGGGACAAGTTCTGACTCCAGTGGTCCGAAATGGGGATCTGCTTGTACCTGAAGTGGCCGTCGTGCTCGAACATGTTGGGGAGATTGGGTGTGACGTTCAGGATGTAGGTGATGTTGTACTGGCCCAGCACATCCAAGTTGGCGGAGTCTTTGGCACAGCCCAGGTAGAGGTAGGGGAGGATCTGGACGGGGAAGTCTGGTTGATTGCTGGGGAAGGGGCTCTCCTCGGGCTCCGTGGACTCCCCGTCCGAGCAGTCGGAGCTGATGCGGAGGTTCCCAAAGCCCAGAGCCGACACAGGGGGAGAGGAGCTGGGGCAGGAGCTGTCCAGGAGGGTCTCGCAGTGTTCCGGGTACTCTGTGTTGAACTTTACAAACCCACCTGTGGGAGAGACCAAACATCCTTTAGAACCTTCAGAACCCCCCAATGAGCAACATAAACACGGTTCCTGTGAGATCAGCCATTTTGGAAGTTTCATTGAGAAACTTCAGAACAGTAGTGACAAGTAGGCACACGAACCACAACAAAACTGCGCCCATGCGCAGTCACACTTTCATGATTTTTGAAGTTTAACCCCCCAAAATGAGGACTTCAGAAGCATTAAACCTCCAATAAAATAGCAGTTTAGGTAGATTCAATGTTTTGTACAGATGTTTAGTGATGCTGCGTACTTTTGTGTCGTAAGACAACCCCCCACAAAAACAAAGGATTTTCCGTCAGAATTGTACGTTTGCGTTACCTTCCAGATAAAACGCCTTACAACCGTCTTCCCACAATTTTTGAAGGAGGACGAACAGAACCGACGCCGGCGCTCCGCTGGCCGGCCACTCCGCCGAGCACTCGTCGTACAGGACGACCGTGTCGGTCTTGCACCTTCCGATGAACTTCTCCTTCTCCTCGTGTTTGGGGATGACGGTCTGTATCGGTATGTTACCCTTCTTGAACCTCCGCAGCATCAGCCCCGTCATGGCCAGGTTGATGGCGCTCTCGATGTGGGAGGACTCGTACAGCTCGTGCGAGCGGCAGTCCAGCAGCAGCAGCGACGAGCCGCCGGACTCTAACTCCACTTGCAGCCACTCCACGCTTTTACTCGGTGTCCTATTACACATATCGCACGCAATATCATGCTACAAGAAAGCGGAAACTTTTAGTCCATAGAGTTTGATTCCGAAGTGTTGTTAGGGGGGGGAGGAGGAAATAAAAACCGTTGCCCCGTCAGTTTCTTCTTCGGGAGCGACGAGATTCCCCCACTTTCCTCCGCTCTCTGTCCATCAGTCGGCGGGTCGCGGTAGCCCAGGAGGGACGGGAAAGCTTCCTGGACGTCTGCTGGCTGCCTCTTATGTCCTCATCTGGTTGAAGTGCTCCACATGGAGCCGCACGCTCGCCATTCCAGTGGAGAGGCTTTTCTTTCTTTTCCTTTCTTTCGCTCAGTTGACAGAACAGCAACTCGAGAGGGAGGAGTTAGCTTCTTTAAAGCCACAGCCCAAACACCCAAACTTTCACACTTCCATGAAGCAACGATACAAAGCCGAAGAAAATAGGCAGTTTTTGTTGATTTTTGAACTGTAATTTACCATATTTTGTTGGCATGTGTCCCTTCCTACCTCTAAATCTGTTTTCAAAATCTACAGTTGTGTTGAAGCCCCACTCCAGTGAAAATTGTGTGTTTTTGTGTGTGCTTTTAACAGGCTTTGTCATTACATATAAAAACAAAATTTTGTTTAAAAAATGGTTTTTCTGAGTATTCTTTATTGAAGTTGTTGTGAATTAGGATCAAACAAAAACAATTTCGTAGGTGTGACGTAGAGGCTACAGAAAAGCTCCATCCTGCTTCATCCACTTTCAGAAAACATCTTTGTTTTCCTCGTCTGAGCTGGCATCTTGCTCAAATCTATACGGCTTTATAACACCAATAGGGCTTGCCATTTTTGTTTCACCACTAATGTTGGTTTGGGGGTGTGAGGAGCTGCAAGGGAGAGTGTAAATGAAGGGATGATGGGAAATGAGTGCAGGCTTACTCCGCAACCCAAAAACGAATTTCTAATGAACTCCTGCAGTTCTGCGGAAACGACATCTCAAAAAAATAATTTTTTTGTTCACATTTTGGCTAAAATTTGAATAATGAATTTAATAATGAATATGAATAATAAATAAAGAAAATAACTATTTGCACATAATTTTCTAAATGTGCAGTCAGTGCTAAACATTCCTCTTGGCCACACGGACCAGAAGAAAGCGTTATGGTTAGGATTATGGTTAAGGTTGGGGATAATACATCACATGGTTCCTGAGCGTGCGTGTCTGCAGCTCACCGCTCCACCAGGGGATGGGTCAACTGCGGAAAACAAATTTCACACCCCTAGGTGTGTGACAGCTAATGGGACTTTAACTTTAACTTCAATTTTAAATACCAACAACATTTGGCCTTGGACCCACTTAAAATACATACGGGCAATGTAGCAATGTGCATCTTTGCTGCACGTTTGACCTGTGACCAATATGTATTTCCGTCAGTTTTTGTGCCATAAATAAAAAGCCACTGGTAAGGATTTTACTATTTTTTTCCCCTTTAAATTCACACAATTTGCTGACATTTAGTTTCTGCTATAAAAAATATAGCTTGGCCCTTCCACCCTGACACTCAGTTTCAAAATCTACTTCATTACATTTGTGTTAAGAAGTCACGACAACATTTTTGCCAAATGCGTATTTACCCACTTTAACCCCAGCTGTGAGTCGCTCTTGGCACACATGTGTTAAAGGCCTAGCTAACACAGGGCAAGCTGAACAAGACTGTACACACAAGACTTTGGTGCTTCTAGAAGAGGGACGGAGTACGACAAAGAAAACTAAAGAAAAAAAGATAAAGATGCTATTTAAAGATATACTTGAGCTTTAGAGTAAAAAGATAACAGGGGGAAAATAACTGTAACTACTTAAGTAATGTGTAATAATTTAAATATATTTGATTAATCGTCTAGGAGTTTATTTAAAAAACAACTACTTATTTTATTTATTTATAAGACACCGATTCCCAACTGAGGTTGCATCTCAAAGCGGGACACACACATGATGAAAACACTTAACAAAACAGTAAAATATGTCGACATAAAAGTATAATTAGTCACAACTGATATAGTAAAATACATTCCAAATGCCATAAGTCTGTTATTGTTTGGTCCAGATCACCCCAGTCAAGACTAAGGCATGCAAAGTATGTAAATAAATGCATAGTTTGGTATTTGAATAGTGCAGACTCAATAACCACAGAACTGACAATCTATTCATGCATAAGGAGCACTGTCAGTTTTTCCAAAAATTAAAGGACTTATGGTCTAATAAATACCACAGTATTATTCTTAAATCATTAATCTCCTTCAATACAGGAAAACTGTATGGTAAAATGTAAAAAAAAAAAAAAAGATTCTATACTTGTATAGCACTTTACTAACACCTAAAACTCTTTGGTGTAAAACTTTTACAAAAAACTATCTAAGTAAATTTTACTGAGTAAATGGAACTCACCTCTTCCTGTTTTGAAGGAGTGCATCTTTATGTTTGGCTATGTGAACAGAACATTTATTATGTGACGTGTCTTTGTCTATCAGGGCTGTCCGAATCCAGGCCTTGTAGGCTGGCGTCTACCATGTTTTCCAACCAACCTACCGTTGAAGCTCTTTATTGGCTAAACGCACCTGATCCAGGTAATCAGCAGCACATAAGGCAGGAATTCTGGAAAACCAGCAGGAGGCCAGGAGTTCTGGTTTAATATGGTACAAATTTTAGTCGTGTGTCTGAACTAGCATATTTTTGGTTTTTGTGCTGGTATTTGTGTTTCATCTATCTATTTTTAGGATCTCCTCGTGGTTTCTTCCAGAACAGAACACCAGTTCATTACTTTGGGTGTGTTTGTGGGTATGTTTTCACTGTTTCTATAACTCCAAAGTTTAGTAGTTTTGGCTCTGTTTGCTGCTGTTTTCCTCAGGCAACTCATGTGTTTATGTTTTTTTGAATCACTAAAATATGTAGTTCTACGAAAATCCTACCAAAATCTGTTGTCTCTTGCTAATTTTGAACAAGAAGTGAATTTTTTATAGAAAAATCTCACATGTCGCCATTATTTGAGAAATCTTTATCAGATTCGACACTCCCTTCATGGTGACCCCTTTCTCAGTTTCTTTCTGAGTGGATTCCAGTGTGGTGCATCTGCCTCTTTTCCAATATTTTAGACAAATTATCTCCAGACATTACTGATGTGTTTTCTGGTGCAAAACAAAGACTAATCAGGAGAATCAGTGGATGGGGAAGGCAAGAAACTGAAAGGTGAGCAATGGGAAGTCAAGACATTATCTGTGCACACACACGGGGGGCAGAGTTTACACTGAACGAGAAATGGAGCAAAGCCTTCGCCCATGCATGTCTCAGATATTGGCTGACTCCAACACCCTGCACCCCACACGTTTTTAGCACCTGTCCTCAAAAGGCGGAGGAGAATCCACAACAACATCTGATGCCCACATGACTGCTGCTCAAGCTGAACTCTCATTCAGGAGGGTGTTGGACCTCTGCCACTCTCTGTTATAAGGAACTAAGACCCATTTATCTTACAAATATGGAAAAAGAAGGAGAGAAAAAAATGAAGTCAAGCAGACCTCCCATGCTTTTTACTGGATTTTCAGTCCAACATGTCTGTTTTTTGTTGGCGTCCTCCAGTTGTGATGAAGCTGTTTGTGATATCAAACATCCAGCAGTTATCCTACATCACTTTATTCCTCTATATCCCACCAACACTAGGGCAACATGAAAGCATGAAAAGAATGAGTTTATAAATTCTCACTCTGCCTCATCCTGCTGTTCAGGTGCAGTTCTGCACTGAGGAACGGTCATACAAAGGTGGTGATACTCAAGCGCCCTGATGTTGTTTCCAGATGTACAGCTGAGTGAAATTAGATCAGAGATGGACCTACTTCATTTATGCTTCTCTTGATGTAAGGCTTAATTAAAAACAAACAAACAAAAAAGGGTATTTAGCATTTAGGTTAGTTGTCTCCTTTCAAAAACCTTATTGACTAAAATCAGATTTAGCATGTTTGCTAGAAGACATTCATGCTTTTGCCTCTTTTTACACAAGATCAAAGCGATTCTACACGTCAACTGGGTCGGAAATCCAATATCCTGAAACCCTCTAGTGGTTCATGCAAAAGCTGCTGCTCTAGTTATGAGTCATCAGCACAGGAAGGAGGGATCAGATGTCACCGCCTCACAGCTCCACTCCAGAGATCCACAATGCCTCCATGCGGTGAAAGGAAGTACAATTCAAAAATCCATCACCGCCCATCCATCCATCCATCCAACCACCAGGTTTCTTTGAATCTATTTTCTGCTCATTAAATCTTTACTGAAGCTGCGCTCAAAATGAAAACATTTCCTGTATTTTACATTTAATCTCAGTAGCAAATGTCAAAGATATCTAAGTTATAAATAGCTAGTCCTAACAGGAATTCACTTCTAATGACAGAGATTTGCCAATAGTGAAAACATTTCCTGTATTTTACATTTAATCTCAGTAGCAAATGTCAAAGATATCTAAGTTATAAATAGCTAGTCCTAACAGGAATTCACTTCTAATGACAGAGATTTGCCAATAGTGATATATATCAAATGATGAACAGTAATGAAGTAATAACAGCACTTAGAAAACATGCAGGAAAAGCTATTCTGACCTAAAAAATATTCTCTTTTTTACAAGCACACTGGGCGATTTAAGTTTTCTTTAACTAAAAGACATCAGAAATTCTAGCTAAAAAAAACAGCTTATTTTATTTTATTTAACCTTTTATATCCAGCGAAGACAGAGGAAGAAACAATTCTAATTTTCAACTGTGGCCTAAAGGCAAGACCTTTTGAGAAAGAGTTCCAGGAGACACATAGAAAAAAATAGGATAAAACAGCAATAACACAATCATTTAAATAATTCAAATTATTACATTATTATACATGCTATATGAATAAAGATTGATAGAAAAGCGTAAAGGAGCAAAAAATAAAAATCCCCAACTTAAACCAAAAGTTGTAGCTTTATCAAGTGTGTCCCAACACTGAGAAATGCTTAAAAAAATGTTAAATGTTGATACTATTGGAAAATATTCTATGTATGTTTTAATAAAGGTCATGGTAGGACAGCTTAGCTTTTTCAATTTGAACCACAGTCAAACAAGTGCAAGGCGAGGATGTTTAACCACAAGGCCTCGCATCTTTGTAGAGCAACAACTACATCTGCACAAACACCTCACCGACAGACGAAGCGGAGGTTTGTTCCGGGGCTCCGTCCACCAGAGGAAACAAAAGTTGAGCCTTTGCACAAGTCATACAGCACGACAAAAACCCAAACCAACAAAGTTTAGAAGAGAATGTCCGTTTCTGAGAGGCTGAAAAATTTGTACATAAAATGACGTGCAATTAAATCTCAAAACGAAAGCACAATGCATATCATGTTTTTTTTTTTAAGATACTCTTTACAACCATTTCGATTTTTCAGCCTTCTAGTTTATATGATTTTTTAGTATTTCTGAGTAGAATTAGTACGGAATACATCTGAGGAATAGCTCATGTGGCAGCCTATCCAAGGTGTGTCCCGCATTCGCCCATCAAACACTGGGATAGGCTCCAGCAACTCCGCATCTCTCAAAGGGATTCAGTAGATTTGTAAAATGGGTGAACCGCTCATGTTAGATGTTCTGGAGATAAATGGAGGGAAGTGGATACAGATGGTTTGGACACATTCAAAAGAGGGACAGTGATTATGTTGGTAAAAGAAAGGTTAAGGCCTTTAGGAAGACCAACGAGGAGGTTCATGGATGCAGTCAAGGAGGACATGAAGGCTGTTGGTATAGAGTGTGGAGGATAAAGATAACAAATACAGATGGAGGCCTTTAATTCGCTGTGACAGGCAACCAATAGGCAATGAAAAGCTGTGTTGATGGAACTACCACTGGATTTTGAATGGATTCTTTCCTGTTGTGCCTTTTATGCTTGATACAGTCCTGATGAGGCTGCTTGGATGAGTGGTGAAACCTTTTAAGAAAGAAGATTTTAAGTCTAGATACCAAAATTTCAGTAGATTCTATTTTCTTGATTACTTCTTAGAAGCAGACATAAACTGCAATTAAAGTGTCCAGACAGTTCTACAATGAATTTAAATACCGTTTGACATACGGCACGTGTCCATATATTTCACTTAAATAAAATAGTTTGAACAACTAGAGACCTCTTGGAAAAAACCCCACACGTTCCCTTCAAGTGGATAAACAATCAAGTATTTCTGTTTCAGCTCAATGAGATGGAGTGAACAGTTCGAGTGCCTCTACTGTTCCTTCAACTATCCATGCAATCGATGAACTCAGACGCTGCAATCTGTGGAGTGGAAGCCTCTGATTTCTCAAGTAGTCTGTGTAGGTGGCTGGCAACACTGATGGAAAACAAACTTACTTATTAACAATTTTACAACCAAAAGCTACAAACTAATGTGCCAATAACAGGAAATCAAAAGTCAAAAAAGATTAAAAACAAAACAACAATGCGTGGCTATATTTAGCAATCATTTTTCTACTGTTAAGCTTCATCAGACCTGAATAACTGAATTCAGCTCACTCCAAAATCCTTTGCACCCAGTTTTTGTCAGAGCCCTGCGCCGGACTGGAGATCTGTCCCTACAGTAGCTGGGTAGGCTCCAGTGACCCTTTGACCCTGAAATGGAATAAGTGGTTGCAGAAAATGTCTTTTGTATTTAAATGTTACGTCCCTAATTCTGTTTTTGACCCCAAACGCAGAAATACATCCTTGAGGAACCAAATCTGTCGGTATTTTAACAATTTAGTATTTATTTTCAAAACTTCCAACAGTCCATAGAAGCAGAAAATCCTCAAACATCAAAAGTCTGCGCATCAGTTTCTAGTCAACACAAGGTCAGATTCACAGATCTGATTTCAGAACCAACTTTCTGCACCTTCATCGACACTCCACTAGGTGGCAGGATTGCGCTTATAACCAGCCTCCATAGCGCAGCTTATTGGGCAGGTAGATGCTGGTGAGGAAGTCAGGAGCAATATCTGCCAGAGACTGTATTTCAGCTTTGACTTTACTCTGCTGCATCAGCTCCATCTGCAGAAAAAGACAATTACACAAAACTCCACGAAATAAAAACAAAACAAGTTTATCTAGCAGAGGAACCATTAAAGTCTAGGAAGCGGGGTTACATGGTTTAAGAATACATTTCAATTCTGAAAGGAAGATGAAAGGCAGCTCTTAGAGGAATGTTTGGAGAAGTTTTCTATTTAAATGGAAAGGAACTTTCTTCACGAATCACACTCTGTAACTGTTTTCCTTTCTTTTTTAGTTGCACACAATCCCATAGCAACACATTCCATTAAAAACCTATTATATGCAGATTTGAGTATATGCAGCCCTGCCTTTACACCCTTTAAGCCAGACTTCACATTTCCCTCCTCGCCTTTCTCTTTTACTCACTTCTTTCTGCCATTCGGGTTGGCTGGCGAAGTACGGGCGCTTCAGAAGGCTGCAGAGTTTGCTTTCGTCTCTCCTGGTGAGGGGAAGTAACGAACGTTTGGGAACCATCAACCTAAAGACACACAATTTCAGTTTCACTATTCATGACAAAGTTCACTTCCTAAAAATCTGAGAGCAGCAGTTTCTAACGAATGCTGCCTTCCCATATGCCTTTCAGGGTGTGTGTTTTTTGAAAAAAAGACAAAACGGAGAAGCTGTTACAGGATACAAATGTGTGTTTCTGAAAAGAATCCATTTAAAGTCTATATGCTCTCATTAGAATTCATGGAAAAGAAAGAAAAAAAGTAGAAACGCCAAAGGCAACAAAAACAAACAATTCCTAAGAATATAATCCCAATTAGAGGCAGGAGGAGGAAGTCGTGATTGTGGAGTCCAAACCTCTGTAAGTCAGAGGGGAGGAGGCCTAGCCACATAACGCTGGGAACAGTCAGACTGTGGGCCTCGAACGACATCGCCTGTAGACAAATACACACACACAAAAATAACCACACACACTCTAACTTCATAATGTGGCTGTGCTCTGGAACGTCATCAAGTACATAATCACAGCAGAGACTCCACGTTTTCTACATTTTAAATATTTTAAGCTTCATTTTCATGCATTAAAATTGTTATTTTATCAACATGAAGAGAAATTGTCATTACAAAAATAACTGGGGTGTAAAGACTCACCACTGATCCATATTTGTAGATGCACATGATCTCAAAGCCTGTCAAAAGTCAAAGGGAGAGGCATTCTGCAATCACTGACATACCAGAGCAATTTCCTTTAAAGACGGGCTACAGAGCTGAGAGTACAGCAAAGCATTACGTGTGTCCTGCCATGACACCACTGACTGGTAGAGATGCCACAACCCTAGATCAAAAACCAAACTGAATGTTAAACTGAATCGTGGAAAAAATGAATCTTTACATCCCTACTGCATACTAGTATGTTTGCGTTGGAAGCGTCAAACAACTGTACCAAATTTAAGGATTTAGCATTCATTATTTTATTACATTACAGGAGGCTTAGTATGAGCCATCTAAAAGCTATATTTTCATTATTACTTGCTTATCAGGAAAATAAAATAATGATTTTTAAAAGTGTTTAGTTTTATTGTTGTTTTGTGATGCACAAATCATATATAAAAACTGCTGCCCCCCCCCAAAAAAAAAACAAAAATCCAGGTTTGAACGGAATCGTGGGGAAAGTGAATGCTTGCATCCCTATTGGCTGTAGATGAGAGTTGGATTAAGTGTGTGACATCATAGAGAATGGCTTACTTCCAGCTCCAACAAAATTTTGTCCATTCAGCTATATTTTTGCAATATGGACGCCGCCACCTTAGAGCCAGATGACATCAGTGAGCAGTAATGGGTCTGAGTCAACGTTTCTATGGCAACCACTTTTGCCAATCAGGAGTGAGCTTGTTGGAAGTCCACGCCCCATTCTGCTTGAAAGCGGCCTTGAACATTTCAAACGTTTGACATGAGACCACATACATTGATTGAGGCATCTGATAGGCCAGTTTAGAACTTGAATAACTTTTACTACAGAAAAAAATATGGGAGGAAAAAAAGGATTAGCATGTTGAAAAAAGGTAGCAGATGAAGATGAAAGTTATTCTGATAAAGTATAAAGACTTAGTAATAGCTGTTTATTATTCTTTTTTGGATTCTTGGAGCCTGTGGGTACTTCCTGTTTGGAACGTCGGGGGGAGGGGTCACTTAGTCCAGTTCTTTGTTACAGTCAATAGCCGCGTTTACATGGGCAAAAGTAATCGGAAAGAACGCTTTATCGGAAAGAAAATATGTCATGTAAACGCGCTGTTCGGAATAGTCTGCCCCGATCAGACTCGTTCGGATCAAAATTTCTTTCCGATCGAGATAGGTAAAAATGGCGTATACTTATATAGCGCTTTCTACCTTCTTACGAAGGCCCAAAGCGCTTTACAGTCACAGTCCCATTCACCCATGCACACACACATTCACACACTGGCGGCGGCTCCGCTGCCGAACACTGGCGCCAACCTCCCACCAGAGGCAAGGTGGGGTTCAGTGTCTTGCCCAAGGACACTTCGACACGTGGGCGTGCAAGGCGGGAATCGAACCTGCAATCTTACGATCATAAGTTGACCGCCCTACCGCTGCACCACAGCCGCCCAGGTTAGGTGGGTGGGTTATACCGATCCTTTATCCGATCGTGGAGCATGTAAATGGCTCATTCTGATCGTGTGTCACTTCTGCTCTGGTTTACGTCATGCATAGATGGTGTTTTGCTGGGAGAAAGCTTTTAATGTGTTTGAGGGGAGGGTGCTTTGTTACGTGTGCATTTTGTTGTGTGTGAGAATTCGGACTGCGAGCCGACCCGCCGCTCTGGGTTAGCGGCTGCAGGACTCAGAAGGACAGAGCAGAGCTCGAGCCGCCAGCACACACACAGCGGAGCGGCTTGGGTCAGTGTGTGAGCTTTTCAGAGTAGAAATGTGGCTCAGTCCTTAGAAACTGTTCAAAAAAATCACATGGAATTGTGTTTCCAGTTGTGCCCCGACAAAATAAAGGCTGATGTTATTCCCAAACATTTACGTGCAGCCAAGCTGCAGATTGCAGCGTTTCTCGCATGGTCCTGGATTTTGTGTCCATCAAAAGGCTAATGTTGTTAGCCCGTGTTGTTAGCCTCTCCTAACACAGGGTTCTTCGAGCTCCGTTTTCCAACTAAAAAGCAGTGACCACACGGATTAAATATAAAATGATGAGCGAACAGCTTCATAATATTCATAACATTAATAAAAGCCAGTTTGGAAGATCGCCTCGTATATTACCGAGCTGCTACATAAATATATGTGACAGCAAAGGTTTGTTTACAATGGGACCTACTTCCTCATCCGGGAGTTTTTACACTACTGCGCATGACAAATGATTCATTCCGACCAAAAGTGTGAGCCATGGGAACGCTTGTTCTAATCGGAAAAAGGTTTTCTGTGCCCATGAGCACGGGTGAATTTTAACCCGACCATTGATCCAATCAAGATATTTTGCCCATGTAACCGCGGCTAGTGACATCATGTTTAGCACTGCATGAAAACAAAAAAAATGGGAAAGAGGCATTGTGATGTCCGGGGCAGGTGCTGCTGCATGCCGCTTTAGCAGAACATGCAACCCAGCTGTGTGTAAAGAGATGAAAGGAAACTGATAGAAAGGCTGAATTATGCGAAATATGTGGGCGACTTAAGTTGATTAGCCTTCCAGTGATTCATACCATGAGGGTCCGCGTCCACCAGGGCAAAGATGGGAATCTGCAGCGTGTCCCACAGCTTTTTCACCATAAGCCGACTGTTGACATCTGGCACACCTTTACCCTGACTCACAAAAACGCAGAGAATCCTGGGACTTTCCGTTCCCACATACATGTAAAAATAACAAATTAAGCTTTTAAAAAAAAAAAACCAAACTGTAATCATGATGCAAGGAGAGAGTTTTCTGCAGAAGTCGTCATTTAACAGCCTCTGGAAGGTTGCGTCCTTCTCAACTATCATGACAAATTTAGCTGATGACACAATGTCTGGATGTGGTCAAGGGAAGGTCGCTCAAACGTCAACAAAAGACACTCACAGCATCACAGCTATAAGAAAAGTCTGCAAAAACAATAGAAAGGATACTTCTAATGCCGGAGACATTTGACGAAACTGAAACAGCCTGAAATCAGGAAAAAACATGAGAAAAAAGAAGCAAAATTCCAAGAAGTTCCTGAAGCTTTTGTAAACTGATGACAGTAAAAAGTGCCACCAAAAACAGCTAAAAGGGCTACTTTTTGATAAGGAAAAAATGTACACAGCGAGTTTTGCTAAAAACAGATGGGAAATTGACCTTTGTTTTGAGAGTCTTCTCTACAGAAAGAGTTTTTACCAAACGCTTCAACAAAAAGCGGCGGTCAGCGCTGGCACCCTGTGCGGAGGATGAAAACAGATCTCCACAGCTGCATCCGCTGCACACCTGATACAGATTTGGTGTGTGTCCATCCATAAAGAGGGATTTCCTCTTCTTTCCTGTTTTATGCCGAGTTCTCTGTTCTCCACATTGAGGGTCAACCCACAGATGGAGTCATAATCCATAATAATGCCAGAGCGGCCTGCGGCAAATTAGTTCATAATATCTAGAGACAGACTTTATATAAATGAATATGTATTCCCCACAGATCGTAGCTTAGTCTAATACTAACATTTATGAGGTCACACTTTAACACCTAAGCTTAAATCTATAAATCTATAGGTGATGGTTACGAGAGCACTTGTCTCGCTCTTGCAGATGGTTTTGTGGAACTCACAGCAGAGCTGGAGCGGCAGTCGATCCTGGTGCCGTCTTCTTCCAAGTAGCAAAGATCCCCAGCAATTAAGCCTTTAGATGTAGCCAACTATCGATAAATAGAAAACACAGGGGAATTAAAGCTGGTTTGAGATTTGTTTTGTCATACTGCCGCAAAACTTGAGTGATTTTAATTTATTGTGTAGTAATCTTGCTGCGAAGACATGTTCTGCACTCCAGCAAAGTGCTTTCAAAATAAGAGCATGAACGTACCACGTGCAAAGCCCTGCGAGAAACCTTCAGCATGCAAGAGATGTCATCTACTATAGTGTCCACACTTCTCTGTGACCCAAACAGCTGAGTATTGTTGTAATACACATCTCTAGGAGCAAACCACAAAATGAAACTTAAAAAAAAAGAAAATAAAAATATGCCTCATTTGTGCATAACTGTAGGATAGAATAAATAGGCAGAGGATTCATTTTATCTTTAACACAAACTAAATAAACGACAAAATAACCTCTTTGTGGCGTAAGAGTTGCTCTGCACAAGTCTGTAAATGACCGAGAGAATCTTGAGAATCTGTGCTTTAAACAGAGACAGAAAAATATAACCAGCATTATTATCTCCACACTGCATAAATCCTGAGAAAGAATCTTTAAAAAACTGTTGAAGCATCTTAGTTTCATCAAAGCTAAGCAGGTGATGGATGCAAACATCATGAATACAAAAAAAAAAATGGGTTTGGGGTGAAGCTAAACACCAAAAAAAAACAAAAACAAAAAAAAAACCCCTCCATTTTCTTACCAAATTTGGTGACAGATGCTGGACAGTTGCTTTTTACAGTGGTGACAGAATGTCCTGAGCTCATCTGTAGCCCCACCCCACTGTCAAAACTAGACAACGTAAACACAGGAAAACAAATGATCAATACCTGCTCCATAGTTGCTATTTTCCCGAATAATCTTCAGGAACCCCTGGTTTTTAGAAAGGTTTGGGATGCATAAACCTGAAGCTGGAGTTGGGCGATGAAGATCTTTTTCTTTCCCTTTGATAATAAAGACTCCACACGCAGGTTTAAAAAAAAAAAACAACAACACACATTTGTTTTTGTTTTTCCTCTTGATTCCAAATCAGGTCTACCATCTTTCAAGTTCCTGAAAACATTATTTTCCCCCCCAACGGCTTGAATTTTTATGAAGCAAAGCTAAACGTTTATTTTTTTCTTTACTAACTAAATCCTCCCAGTTTGTTTAAACCACACCTTGCACAAACAGAGCTGATGCTAAACTGTGTATTTCCTTTTTGAGAAAATTAAACATAAATCAAATCAACTTGTGTGGCTTGACGTCCCACCAAAAACAGCGTAGTTATACATTTATTTATTTTTTAGGAGGCACCTCTAGTTGTGTTTATGTTTGAAAGGGCAAGAGCCTTATAAAGATCTCATATTGTTGGTGTGAACAAAAACTGGCTCATGTTTTTCAAAGCTAAAGAGGAAGTCACTTTACATACAAATGTGTTAAAAACAACTTACTCGACATTGGACCAACTTGACCTGTTGGGCAGCTCCAGAACAGGGGGCTCATTTTTAGATAGACTATCCACTATTCTCAAAATGACGCTTTCAATCCGGCTCAAAATCTCTCGCCTATATAAAAAAAAAAAAAAAAGACAGCTAATACTATAATACTATTAAAAAAAATATATATTATAAAACCAACCCTGATTATTGAGAAAAACAATATATAAACAATTTAATCAGTAGATTATATAAATATTGAATAAATCATGTAATCAATCACCCCTACCCATCTATCGAATAACATTATCATTGGCATTATTATTATATTACAAAAGAAATAGCTAAAGAAATTAATAAATGACAACTTAACATCATAATTATCAAATCAACATCATCAATATATGTTTGTTTGTTTTTCCTTTTTTGCAAACAAGCATACAAAACCTCCAGTTTACATCAAAGTACATTCAGTGTTTACTGTTAAAATGTCTTTACTGTTAGCTTAAGACTAATATATGCATATTTTGAAATTAGCTTACATACATTTAGTGTACAAACTTTTGTACAAGAACTTCAAAAACTACATAATAGCAAAGGGGTAAAATACTAGTAATAACTCTTTCAAATGCTATAAACGACTAAATGCGCCTTAAACAGCAGGCAAATCCCACACAAAGCAAGAGTCCAGCATGATTGTTCCTTTTCAGAGAAACGATCTGGGAGGCAGCTAACTAGCATTAGCATTAGCATTCTGTTTTTACACCAACTAGTAAAAAGCTGGCGGCAGCTATCAGCGGAATAAAATGACGAACTTACGGACTAATTTCCTCTTGAAAACATTCTTCTTCTGTCGCACCTTTGATACTGTTCAAAAGCTGAATGCGAAGCTTGTCAATTAGGAAGAAAAACTGAGTACTGCTGGACTCCATGACGCATCTTTTTTTTTTTCCCAGCATGCCCCTTGTGGCAAGTTCCCGCCCCCACGCTTGATTTTGTTTGCCGATAATATTTACATATAATTAAAATATAAGTATTATATATTTATATAAAGTAAAAAGAAAAAACTCTTATTTGGATGCATACAGATTGTCTAAACACACTTGTTGAAATTAAAAACATTTTGGGAAAACACTTTCAGATGTGAGTCACTAACACCTTTAATCAAATCAATGCATGCTAATAAATGGAAAGTATAGGGTCAAGTCATTTTTCCTGATAATACTAAACTTGAAATGAACCACTTTTGACATTTAAAATGTATCCCTCTTAAGCAAATCTATATTTGAATTACTAGTGACCTCCCTGCTTGATTCTCAATCAAATTAAAGGAAAGTGTAACAAATATTGACCAGAAGACAAAAATAAAGGACTTTCTTAATTATTCATTGTGTTTTTTAATTAGTTAAAAGCAGGCGCTTTAGTCAAAAAAGATATTGCAAAGTATACGTAGTTGATGCAATGATCCAAAGTAAATCCAAAGCAGTTTGTGGAGGTCAGAGGTTAGACATCTTGCCTAAAGAACCTAAGGACTCCTTGACTGGGGTTGAAGATCGAACCATGCAATTTGAGTGCAATTGTCGACTCTGAAAGCTACAGCCACTACACACCAACAAACCAGACCAATATGAGAAAATGTTTTAATAATAACAAACTGAAGAATCTATACTTTTCTTTTTATTTGTCTCACATACACCAATGTAAGAGTAGTCAAATATTGGCTGCTATAATTTCCAGACCACTATTAATGTTGTTAAAAAAAACCTTTTTTGTTCTTTTGCTGCACTTCTTTTGATGTTGTCTTATCCCACTGTGATCATTTTTTAAGAGTTCCCATGTTTAGTCAAAATCAAGTGGTTTTCTAAGACATATTTTCTGCAGAGCAGCAATATTTCATTAAAAAAGGTATAAACCTCTGTGTTTTGCGCTGTTTTGAGTTATTTAATCTTAATTTTCTTAAAAAATGTCCCCCATCATGAGAAAAATGGAACAAGAATACTTTTAAAACACCAAAAACAGTTGGTCTTTGACTCTGTCAAAGGCTCAGCAGTTTGTAAACTGTTGCGTGACATTTTGTGATGTGGGTTCAAGTAAACAGTTTGTTTACTTGTAGCCTCTGACTCCAGAACACTTGAATCAACCTTGATTAGAGATTTAATATTGTACATTCTTATTTGTCTTTGTTTTTTTTTACACACACAGAAAGCAGGAATGCAACAAATGTGTGAAATGTCCATATTGGCCTGAATACTAAACAAACAAGAAATAGTGTTAAGTACTGTAAATCCTCTTGAATCCATTTGTTTATGACACGAATGAGTACCAGTATGTCATGCACAGTTAGCACTGCATCCTTTTTAGACAAGATTGACTTGCTGTAATGCTGTCTTCAGAAACAAGTCAGCTCTATATCAGAAATATCCCTTAACATCTTCACTCGTGACCCAACTTGCTTTTAGTCCACAAACATAACTGTAGTGCCTTGTTTTAACCTATTCTGTTCCCTTCAGGTTTTATGTATTTTATTGTACTTTTAAGTGATTTACGGCGTCCTTCACTACCTAAAAAACAATTTATGGTTAGGGTTATTATGATCCAGGCTTGTTTATGAGTCATGTGCCTTTTCAAAGATGCAGAGAGTGAATCCTGAATTGTTTGTGTTGCAGTAAAAATCCCCATTTTGTGTCCTCTGTGGGCTTTAGGGATGAGACTTTCTGTCTAAACTTGCTGCTACTTGTCCAATGGTGTCTGTTGCCTCTTTGTTTGTGTGAATGTTGTTCATTTAAAGACCCACTCCCTTGAAAATTGTGTTTTTGGTGTCTGTAACATGTTCTTGTGTAATTTTCTGATGATGGAAGACTATATAAAGAAAACTAAGCTTAACATTGCATTTATGGGTGATTCTTTATTCAAATTGTTCTGAATCAGCAGCAGAGGCAAAATGATGTTTTAAAAGTTATGTGTATTTGTTACATAGAAAATAAACTGGGTGGGTCACAAGCTTCCTGCACTGCTCTATTCTGATGCATCCACTCTTAGACGACTAGACCCATGTGGGTCTGTGCTTTCATTATCTGAGCTGACATCTGGCTAAAACCCATACGGCTGGATAGCTGAAATGTTGCTCGCCATTTTTGTTGCACCGGTTATGTTAGGTTGAGGTGTGAGGGGCTGTGGGCTAACAGAAGACGGTGTAAACAGATGAATGAGGGGAAGTGGGGGTGGGGTTGCTTTGCACTAAAAGTCCTGCCCGCAACTCAAAGTCAAACTTGTGATATTTACTGCCACTCTGCAGAAATTATGTCCTAGAAAACAACAGGTTTCTAGATTTTGATTAAAAATAGCATAATTAAAATAAAAGACCAAAAGATGATTGAAGACTTTTAAGATGCTTGCTTGGTTATAGTCACGTCAGCTTTATTTGAAGTAAATTTAAAAAAATGTAGTGTTTGTGTTAACCATGGAATAACGGGATATATCTGTTGACAGATGTTAACATGTTGCCCAACGATCTCTCTCAGAAACACGTGTTTCAGGGTTCAGTGAGAAATTGCTCAGTCCCTCGATAACACTTGAGTTTACTGTTTCACTTCTAGCAGCTGTTTTGAGGCCCAAACACTAACATGGCATTAAATTAACGTGTCAGAGAATTTATGCACGTCTTTGAAAACCTGTTTCTGTTTTGACATCAGGAAAAACTATTTCCCTCACAAACAGCAGAATGTGTGGGGATTGTAAAATGATTAGGTCATTCAAGCTCCCCACCTTTTAAGTTGCTAGAAGGCACGCTGTGTGTGTTTGCAGAGGTGCTGTGGTCTGTCTTTTATAGTGTGAAAGCCTAGTCAGTGTGTGTGGGAGCCAAGATCTAAAGAAAGGAGGTATATGCCCCTGACCTGACCCTGAATATTTTCTAATGTGCTGGTTTACTAAAGTATCCCTGTCCCCTGAGTGGCTTTGACAGGCCGCTTCCGTAGTAATGGCTCTTAATTTCTTCGTAATTGCTATCTTTTAGCAATGACAAGTGACCCTTCACTTAAGCTAAAGCAATCTTAATATGTAGAAAACCACAGGTTGCAGGGGTCCTTTTGCTCCTGTTCCAGAAAACCCGGGACCCCTGCTGTTCCTTTGGCCTGGGAAAGATTTGCGTCGAGTGTGAGGCCCTAACCTGAGGAGACAGAACGCATTGAGTCATGTGCTTGTCTCGGGATGAGTGTTTGTGCTGGGCAGGAGGGTGGAGAGGAGGGGGAAGTAGAGGGCTACAGGGTCAGAGGAAAGACGGAGTTGGGGGTGGGAGCTCGACTGCTGCAGGTGAGGGGGATTAGCTGCAGCTAGAGGCCCAAAGAAACTAAATACAGATCTGTCAACTTAATCCTCACAAATACAAAACAGAGGTGCCCTCCCTTCACAGTCCACATAGTTCAGCACATCCACCTCCTGCTCCTCTGCCCCTAACCTTCAAACATGCACATTTTCTACCCCAGGCTCATTTCATCTCTGTTTCTGATCAGCATTTGGCCGGGGCCAATCTGGCTTTGCAGCCCCTTCTTTAGCCAAGCATCCGCAGCAGAGAATCTAAAGGATTACTTGTTGTTCTCCATGGCTGACAGAGCAGGGCGGACTTACGGAGTGATGAGTGCAAGAGTCAAAGGGGCAAGGCCCTCTCTCTGCACAAGCAGGAATCTTAATGGGACCTCTGTCTGGAGCTGCATTAAAGTGGTCAGACCTTTATCAGGCCCACACACCTCAGTAATGGATGCTGATTGGTTTTAGGCTGACTGAGGAGGCCTTTTCAGTGTCAAGCCCCAACTCTTCCCCAATGACGCAAGTGACAGACTGCATGAGTGATAACATCCTGCAATAGATCACTGCCAATGAGCAGGGCATTACGGAAAGATTAACTAAAACGGTGTCTCTGACTCTCGTCAACAGCAGCTATAACTGATGGGTCTGGCTGGGCTGCTGAAGGCTATAAATCGGATCCAAGTTACTCTGGTGCTCCCAAGTGGCATATCCAGTTGCAGACAAACACAGGGCGGACAGGACATACCTCACAAAGGCGAAAGTAGGCAGTGAGTGATGGCAAAGAGACCTGCAAGGTGCAGCATTTCAAATGTGATAGATATTACCTTCAAGAAAAGCCATTTTTGACATGCAATAAAACAGATTTGTTGTAGAAGTTTTAAGCGACTTAAATGACGAATGACACACGCTTCTCGTTTTTATTTCTTATCTTCTGTAACTTTTTATTGAAATTCCTCCAAATCTAAATGTGTTCCACAAAGTTTACCCTTTCAAAGCTGTTTCTTATAGCCACCCTCTCTTTTCTCCTGCCGGTCTCACAGCTGTGTCTCATATGTTCTTGAGGCCCCTGGAAGTGTGAGACATCAGAAGGGGAACATTTGCAAAAGCTCAGCTCCACCTGGTTAGACTGTTTAACAGGCCATCAGTTTGCGTTGTCCACAAACGGGTTATGCCAAAAAAAAAATTAAAAAAAATGCAGGCAAGGAGAGAAATAGAAGGTGGGGGACATTCAAATAATTGAGTCTGCAATTGTCCTTGCACCCCGACCTCACACTGCTTCCGCTGAGGGGCGGTTTACCAAGGACAAAAACAAACACGTTTTGCTGTCTCATCTGCTTGATCAGACACCCCTCCGGTTAACCTCATCCGCCTCCTTGCATCCACAGGTCTTCAAAGGCGCTTCTGCTCTCTGAAGCAACACATGAAATAAATATTAATCTGAACTCTGACCACATGTTTAAGCTGCTAAATAGAGCTAGGCAAACAGGCTGGTGTGTGGTAGCTTTCAGAGTAGATAAAATGAATGATCTTCAGATAAGTTTTAGAGCAAAATGAATATTTTATTGTGCGGCTGTGGTCTACTCGGAAGGTGGTGACAAGCTGTAACCTGTTGGACTGTGATGAAGAAGTATGTATTTGCGCACAAGCCATAATGAGGAGGGTGAATGTGCAGCTACAACGCCCCAGGCGAAATGCTTTGTGTTGAACTTAAAACACTTATAAACTGATGGCTCTGTTCTTCTAGTTAAAGTTAATCCAAATATCAGGTTATCCTCTATTTTTGAATGTTCACTTAAATACAGTATGGTTCTGTTTCCTTTTTTCCTCCTAACGTTTCATTTGGTCTGGCACCTTGAAGGAAAAGGTGAGGGTTTTTTCATGACAGTTTTATCTTGCACGCTCTGCTGATGGTTTTTTCTTTTTTTTTTTCTGCCTTTCTGCTTTATTTCTCCCTGTCAAAGGCCTCTCAGTGCAGCTCACCCATCCTGGCCTCAGCTAGTGCCCACTGTTTACCAAGGCTGTCACCGGGGCCTTGGACGCCTAAACAAAGGGGGGTCTGTTTCTTTTGTCCCATCCAAGATTGTCAGTGCCCCCATGGGCACAAAACTGAGCAGAAAACCTGGGGAGGGGGTTGTCGGAAAAGTGCAAAGCCGAGGGAATTTGACCACACCATTCTAACAGCAAAGGGAAAGAAAGTGAGCAAGAGAGAAGGAGGTGGTGCAGTCGTGTCCTTTTGGATATTTAAATAAGAAAATCTGGGATAAGGAATGGCAGAATGTTCTGGCACTTGATTTTTTTTAAAAGGGGCCTTTAAAGCCTTAAAGCAGAAACAGCCACTTTAAACAGACAGAAAAGGGAGCAGAATTAACTAAGACCCCAAGACAATCTTTTCTCAATTACTGTTAAAGCTGAATCCTTTGATGTTCTGTTAAAGTCTATCATCAAATCAAATCAAACGTTATTCATAAAATAGAGCTTCCCATGCATTGCGCAGCTCGAAGCGCTTTAACATTAAAAACAAAAAACACACAATATTACAGTAAAAACCCGACCCACCCTTCACCCTTCCCACTCCCCTCTGTTAAAACATTTGACCCATGACCCCCACGTACAATGAATAATGACTGTGTAACTTCTAAAAAAAAAGAAAAAAAAAAGAAAACAGGCTTGGCTCTGCTGTGAGGAAACAGTATTTGGAAATCTCTTCATACAGGAGCCAGCCTGGTCATGGGAGCATCGCCACAGCGCCCATCCAAACTGAGACAGCAACAGGGTCCACTTTACAGCCGTGAGGCTGCAAAGTTAAACTCCAGCCGCCCCAGCAAGGGCCACAACTGCAGCAACAACCACTGACCAATCCCTGGCAGACAAGATCCCCACAAGAAACACTGGGGCTGAAATCACGATAAGATACTAAAATGAAAGATATAAGATGTATATCAAAACATAAAATTGAGAATAAGATGCATGAAATGAAATTAAATACATAAAATAGCCTATACTAAAACTAATAGAATAAATTAGCAGTTAAAATCAACTAAAAGCAAAATTTAAAAGGTGGGTCTTGAGCCTATTCTCAAAGAGCTCTACAGTCTCTGTGGTCCAGAGGCTCTCCGGCAGGCTCTCCAGCAGGCTTTTCCACAGGCGAGGACCGTAATGGTAGAACGAAGCCTCACTAAGTGTTTTGGTCCTCACCTTAGGAACTCACAGTCCAGCACCGGAGGACCTCAGGGTCCGCGAGGGCTCATATTTTAGAAGAATATCATTTAAATAATAAGGCCCAAGACAATTAAAACATTTATAAATCATTAAAATAATTTTAATGGTCATCATTTAAGTCCCACTCCGATCATCTTTCGATCTATTTTAAAAGCATTGTCTGTGTTTTTTTTTAAAATTATGATTGTCATTTTTAGGCAAAACAAAATAAATGTCATTTTCAAGGACATATCGTTTCTGCAGAGTGGCAGTAGCTCATTAGAAATTCGCTTCTTCCCCTCCTGTTGCTGAGAGCTCTCTGTTTACAATCTCTCCTGCTTGCGTACACACATCCTCACATCCCCAAGCTAACATTAGCGGTGCAACAAAATGGCAAGCCACATTGAAACAATCCAGCCGTAGCTCTGAGCCAGATTCCACCTCAGTCGAGAAAAAAAAAGACGTACTTGGATCTAGTCCCTACAGGCAGATACACAAGAATGGAAGGAAGCAGGGAGCTTTTGGACCACCCAACGTATAAAGTGGAATTTTTCAACTACTCCTAATTCATGATTCAGTTAGGAAATACTCAGAAATGGCGTTCTAAGCTTAATTTTCTTTATATGTCCTCCATGATGAGAAAAATGGCACAAAAAGATGTAAAAAAAAAAAACTTCAATAACACAATTTTCATCTGAGTGGGTCTTTAAAAAATGAAACGTGCATATTTTAGCCCGAATTAACGTAGGCTCAAAAGGCTAATAAGGCTCTCCTCTTGTTTAACTCCTTATGGGCCATCTGAAACCCATGACAAAAAAGATCAGGGGCATTCGATTTAAAAGTTGTGTTTAAGAGGTGCCGGTGCCAGGGGTACAGATGGGAAAGTAAGGCAGCTGCCAAACATCTGCACTTCTTCTTTGCAGTCTGCACTTTTGCCTTTGTCACAAACTTCCTGCTCTCTAGCAAAAAGGGGGACATAGAAAGCTGGAATGCCTTCAGAAATGCAGTGGGGCATAGCAGCTGCTGGGTGATTTGAAAGGAAAAGTGAGTTTAGTCCCCAGGTGTTGGTGCACCTGCAAGTCACTCACCATTATAACAGCCATGCCAACCTTTTATGAGGCATGTGATACATAATGAATTTATGATAGAAAGCATGCTGTTAATGTCCAGATTCAGGGTTTAGTCTTTTGTTTCTAATTTCAAAGGACTTAAGCATACTTCATTGTGTAAGCACGTTCTTGAAGTGTATATAGAAATATTATCATTATATGTCCAACTGAGCTTTATATTCCTCATGTCCAAAGCTAAAACTTCTTAAATTGAGGTATAGAAAACAAAATCACCCTCTTTCTCTGTACCCCTCCTCCTGCTCCTCCCAACAGTTCATTTAGCGCCTCCTCACAACTTTCCCAGTCAAACGCGTGTGCTGTCAGCCTCGTATCTGCAGTTGCAGGCTGCAGCACAGATGGTGGCTTTTGACCGCTGGTTTCGTATGAGGACTTAAGTCCACGCGAGCGTCCCCCTTACGCATTGAATAAGAACGCTCTGTCGGTGGGCGGATGTGTCAATTGGACGTACCTCCCTCAACATGAAGGGTCTCGGATTCTGAAACACTGACAGGCTTTTGCGTCAAGTTAGATTTGAGAGTGTCGGTGGATAGATCTGGGCGCAATTACGCACGGACGCAGTATGGCACCGGGTCTGGACAGACGCGCGCCGGCTCTGCTCTTAGTTTGGACCTTTTGCGTCCTTGCAGACACAGTTTTTACAAACTTTACGCTTGACAATGAGTTTCACTCCAGCTTCATCCACCGCCGGCTGAAGAGCCAAGAGCGCCGGGAGATGCAACGGGAGATCCTGTCCATCCTTGGGTTGCCGCACCGGCCGCGACCCAACATCCACGGAAAGCACAACGCTGCCCCGATGTTCATGCTGGACTTGTACAATGCCATGTCCACGGGCGGAGACGAGGACAGATATTCCTATCCTTATAGACCCTTCTTTACCACCCAGGGCCCTCCTTTAGCCAGCCTGCAGGACAACAACTTCTTGAACGACGCAGACATGGTCATGAGCTTCGTGAATTTAGGTAAGAACCCTTTGACCAATGGAATAAACATTTTTACAGCAGAATTTAAGAAAACAAGCCTATTAAATAACAGTTACACAACTCATTCCAATTTATTATTTATCTCAACTACACAAATGAATTTAATGCTCAATCATTGTGAACCATAAAATAAATTGATCCAATTTGAGAGGGAAGTTATTTTTCTGTTCACTCTGCCCTTTGAGAAATTGCAGCTTTTTTTTTCTGTACTATGCGTCAGAGGTATCTGCATGATTACTGTATGAAACTGCTTATGAGTACACACATAAAGTAAAAAGAATATATACATTACTTTTTTTTTCAATTTGTCTCTGCTCCACCTGCGCCCATTCATGAGCACAATAACTGTGTTGACATGCAAGTGGGTGCAGTTACCCAGCTAATACCAGGAGTGTCACATTCCAAAAAGCCCTTTGTTAAACAGCTGTGCAGCCTAAATAATGTTCAGGTGCTCTTGCTGCAGATGAAGGACTGAGGAGCAGCTAATACATCACTCATGTCTTATCTAAAGAATGAGTAAGTCAACAGCATGAGAGGGTTCAAAGTTCACTGGGTCCTCCCTTTATTCTAATCTAGAGAAACCCCCATAGGCAAACAGACCACGGAATAATGCCGGTCAATAATAATTTGAGCTCAGACACAGTTGGATTCTTTCAGCGACTTTTTGGTTGTTGGATACACCGTTGTTGCTTTTCAGCTCTGCTTGATTTTTAAGTGTAATCAATCTGACTGAACTGAGCAGGTTGTGAAGACAGAAAGTCACATTAGGAGACACAGTCAGACAGATCAATGTGCTGCCATACTTAAGTGTTCTCAACTCATAATGTATGCAGCATTAGTGAAATTTTCCTTTCAGATGAGCAGATGCATCAAATTGATTTGACAAACAAAACAACAAATTGTTTTTGAGTAGTGGACAAATCAAATTACACTTTTATGATCCAACTTTTTTTGCTTTTTAAAGTCCCACTCTGATAATCTTTTAATCTATTGTAAAAGCATTCTTAGGTCTTGTAATTGTAATAATGCTGTTTTTAGCCAAAATTTAAAAAAAAAAAAACAGTCATTTTTAGGACATCGTTTGTACAGAGCGGCAGGGGTTTATTAGAAATTTGCCTCTAAGTTGTGAGCACGATTGTTGGCGCGGAGTAGGCCTGCATTTATTTCCCATCATCCTTTTACAAAAATGGTGGCAGTATCAAACACTTATGAATCAGATGCCAGCTTTAAACATGGAAAAAAAGACTTACATGGATGTAGTCATGTACAAGTGTATGCATCAGAATGGAGCAGAGCGAGGAGCTTATGTCAGCTACAGTCTTTTCCAAGAAGAACTTTTTTGTCTGCTTTTGATTCACAGTGATTTTACATAAAGATATATTGAGAAACACAATTTTAAAGCTTGATTTTCTCTATATGTGTCCTCCATCATAAGAAAAAAATGCTACAAGAAGATGTTAAAGTGTGGGTGACATGGCCTATTTTAATAAGCCAAAATATAGTAAATAGTCTCTATTTCATGTTGCGATTGTTTTTAATATTTTTCGAAAAAGAATAAATAGCGAAAAACGCGATATAAACAACGAGGACGGCCGCCGGCTTCATTTGGCTTCATTTCAATTCGCGCCGCCCTGTTTGTGACGTAACGAAAGGCAGACAACATGGCTAGCACCGATAGCGAAGCACAGAGTGATGCTACCGTCTTCCAGCCAAGACCACTTAAATTTGTTTTTTTTAATCGTCTTCTCACAACTGAGGTCGTGACCACACTCAATAATGACGATGCCCGCATTATTGATCGCAAACTCTTCAGATTTGTTTGTGAAAGTTTAGCGTGTCCCCGCCAGTTTTGGTCTCTAGGGGATCCGTCACGCTGACCACGTGGTACAGACAGAGCCAATCAGAGCCGTCGACGCATCCGAAAGCAACTAAAACGTCCCGTCATTGGTCAATTAGGCCGGGTAGACGAGAGATAGCCGCGACCATAGAGGAAGCGATCCGCAGAGAAATATAGAAAATAAAGCTAAAATTCGCCGATTTCAGACAATTTTTTCATCCGGGAAGCGATTTGTCCATAGAGATCAGGTATTTATTTCCAGGAAAGTACGTTCGGTTTGCTCGAGGGCTTCGGTTTCGCCCTCGTGCGTTGAACTTGTTTTGTCCATTGTTTCAGCAGCGTTTTTTTTGTTTTGGGAATTTATACACAGATACACTTTCACTAGATGTATTGCTACATCCAGCTGCCACACAATGACTTGGCATGTTGATGATTAACAGAGAATTAACAAATTAACGATGATTAACGAGAGAAACGAAGACTACCTGCTTTGTTTACCTGCTGTCCGAAGCGGAACTACGGAAGTCAATGCCTTTCGTGACGTCACAGGTCATATCGGGGTCACTTCCAGCCTGCGCTCTTAGCGGCAAATTCAAATCTCTGATTCCTTCGAAAGATGTCTATTATTCATATGCTTCGGATTTTTTTCGACGCGAACTATTGGTATCAATAGAATCAGCGTTTAAAGGGCTTTTTTATTTGACAAAGTTGTTCAAAGCATGGCATCCACACTTTAAAATACAATTTTCACTGGAGTGGGTGTTTAAAAAAGGATTTCTATGTGAAGTTAGGAGGTTGGTACTCAAATCCTTTAAGGATCATTGTTGGAGTCTCTTGGCAAAAAAGAGGGAGGTGACACTGGCTTCACTTCTGCACTGGGTAATTACTGTGGGAGCTGCTGCATTGTGACTATTTTCAACAGGCTACAATACGGAGGGATTCAACCACAGAAACTCACAAAGTTAAAGCCCAAGGCTGCACTCCCTCTGATGGAGTTGAGGGGTTCCTCTGAGTGACAATAGATATGGTTAGTCTCATAGGGCCCTGAGCTGGTTACATCTGGAGAACATTTGGCGTTCTACAAACCTTACAGGAAGTTTCTCCTGTCTTCATGTCACACTGTTAATGAAATTACTCGGCCTTCTGCGCAGGTTCACGTTCAGCATTCACAGAAATGTCACGTATTTGGATACAAAGTGGGCATTTGTTGCTCCTTCCTGTCACGTGTTAAAAATGTCAGCAGGCTTCATTGTTGGGTTAGTTCCTGAGTCTCATGTGATACCATCAAATATTTGTCAAAGCGGCTTGATTCAAAACAGCAGTACGCAGTTTCAGGATCTTTCACGTGAGAGGTAGAGAGCGACACAGAGAAGACCGAGATGGGTATCACTTTCCACATGTGCTTTCTGGGGAGTTTTCTGTCTTATTTGGGATATCTGGGATTAAAAAACACAATATGTTTTTTTTTTTTTTTAAAGGCTGGCCTTCAGAAGTCTCCTTGTCTCCATAATTACAAATTCACAAGTGGTAAAACATTGTACCCTCTTTCTTTCTTTGAGACAGGCCTGCTTTGCATTTTCAGGGTCCCCAAATAAGGTAAAATACACATCGCACAAGAACTAAAAACATGTATTATTTCAACAAAAAAATCTAACACATATCTCATTATGTTGGAAAACTTGTTACTTTGTCTTTAAAGTCCCACTCTGATCATCTTTTGATCTATTGTAAAAGCATTCCCAGTGGTTTTTTATTATGTTTATGCCCTGTTTTAGCCAAAAAAAAAAAAAAAATCTGATTCATTTTGTAGGACATAGTTTTAGATTTGCAGTCGTTCATTAGAAATGTGTCTCTGAGCTGTGGGCGGGACTGTTGGCGGAGAGTTAGCCCGCCCTCTTCCAATTATCCATCTGTTCATCCAATCTCTTCTGCTAGCTAACAGACCCTCACAACCCCTGCCTAACATTATCGGTGCGACAAAAATACAAGCGGATCCATTAGAAGGGAGCAGAGCAGGGAACCTATGGCTTGCCAAATTAGCTTCTACGTCACACCTGCAAGCTTTTTTCCAATGGCATTTTTTTTGTCTGCTCCTGATTCACAGCAACTTTAAAAACAAAACAGAAATTAAATTTTAAGATCCTTATCTTATATGTAATGTCTCCGTTGTGATAAAATCACCACAAAACATGTCAAAAACATGCTTTTCATTGAAGTGTGTCTTTAAAATAGTGCCACATCTGTAGGAAACATGCATCTGTGGGATGAGCAGCAGAGCTGGATATGTTTGTTTCTCCCATGAGAAATGTTCCAAACCTACTCTGGAAATCCCAAACAATTTATTCTTCCTTTGTTTGGTTTTTTGCAGATTGCAGGATTAAAGTGATTGTGTCTGTCACTCTGGCCTGAACGGCCCACTTACCTTGATTCCACAAGTGTTTAATGGATTTGAGGTCAGGAAGGGTGGCAGGGCATGACATCCTCTCCACTCCCATTTTCAGGAGGTATAGTCTCTGATAAACCTGCTATGTAGTGGAGTTTTGGAGATCGGGCCCAAGATGTGGAAAAATAAGAGGTTGTCAGATCTAGTCTCTATATTTCTGTGCATTAGGGATGGGTATCGTTAAGGTTTTAACGGTACTACTACTCTTATCGATACTGCTTATCGATCCGGTACTCTTATCGGTACTCTTATCGATACTTTTTGAGGACGAAAAATAAATAAATAAATAAGAAATTAAGAACATAAAGTGTTTTATTTCCTCACTATGCAACAACATTGTTTTTTTTTTAACAAAACATTTTACTTTATACATGAGAATGTTCCAGACAGGATATTCATTTAATTATTTATTCTAAGTATTTTCATTCTTCATAAGTGTGATGTTTCCTTTGATCTTTTGTCTATTTTCCACAACCTTGAATAGACTTTTCTGTCTGTCAAACACCAGAGTTAAGTTAAGTTAAATGATGGAAACAAATTCACTTTGATGCAGACTCCTTTCTATTTTGCCAACTCCATTTATTTTTCTTTAAATCCAGTAAACCCAATAAATGATATTAATGTTACGGATGACAACTATCATTAGTTATTAAATATTATTAAGTATTAGGAAGCAGCTGATAAGTTTGTCGCGGGTCTGGAAACATAAGCGGTGAATCTAAGCCCCGCCCCTCTACCTGTTTGTTGCATGCTCCGCGTGCAACCCCCCCCGCTGCCCCAGCGTGTTCTACACAAACAGCGCAACATACGGTAATCGTTGCAGCAAGGTGACAGCATGGTAGGCAAACGAAATTAATTTTATGCAAAAATGGGTGTTCTTAGTCTAGGGCGCTCACGTGTCCCTACGAGATCACCTCTGACTGTGTGTGCGCTGCCTTGTCTTGTGTGTGCACGCGCGCGGCGCGTGCTGTCGGAACAACAGCCCCGCCCCCCCGTGCACACAAATAGACAGACAGAGCTCTCCGCTACAACGAGAATACCGAAATTAATATCATCATTAATTAACGGAAAATTGACTGACTTGGTGGGTTAAATATGGCAGATAACGCTTATATTTTGTGGGACACAAAAAAAAAAGAAAAAAAGAAAAAGTAACGTCTCCAGTACCGATAGCAGAACCGTTCAGGTCAGATCTTAACGATACTGCGGTCTTTAAGAATGTGGCCCCGGGGCTGGTTCAATACCGGGGCACGGTACCCATCCCTAGTGTGCATTGAGATTCCCTTCAATGAAGACATGCCTCATTTTTTCAGTGAGGGAGGATAACCATCCGGCAAAAGTTCCAGTTCCTGGCCACGTGTTGCCGACACTAAATAGGGGTGATGTCAAAAGGCAGTCATAGCAGGTCTGCTGCAAGCCAGCAAGAGCAGAGATTTACTGGGTGCAGTTTTTATTTTTATTTTTTAAGATTGCCTGAGCTTAAAGACATGTGATCATTTAATTCATAACTGTAAATTTGTAGAAGACACCAAATTGCTGAAAAGGAGAAGAAACAGACATAAGGTGAAACTCAATGTCTTGTTACAGAATTTACTGACCACTGCAGCAGGGGGGCCATGCTGACAAGTGGCAGCACCTGAGGGTACCAAAGGTTCAAACAACAGTCAGTCACAACAGAAATATGAGCAGAATAACACTTGAGGAGAAAACAATTTTACATATCCACCCACAAACACTCAGTTCATTTGGTCACCCTAAAAATGCATTTACCTTATAAATGTGGCAAACTTTGAAAGATTAATAAACAGATTTACAATCAGCATCGGATTTATTGTCAGGAAACATTTATAAATAATTTGCCAATCACTAAATTCTTCACTTCTAATGCTATGTTGAGGACCCACTGAGATGAAAATTGTGTTTTTGGTGCTTTTAACATGTCCGTGTGGCTCTTTTTTCATGATGGAGGACACATATATAGAAACCTAAGCTTAAAATAGCATTTCTGAGCAGATTGAAAAATGCCATTTGCATTGATGACGTAGAAAATGTGCTGTGTGAACCACATGCTCCCTGCTATGCTCAATTCTTATACATCCAAATGTAAACAACTAGATCATACGTCTTTATTTTCCACATTTTAGCTGGCATCTGGCTCAAAACAGGACAGTTGGAAAGCTCCAATATTGCTCGCCATTTTTGTTGCACTGTCAATGGTAGGTTGGGCTTGTGAGGGCTTGTGAGGGGCTATAAGTTAGCGAGAAAGTGCTTGAACACTAGAGTTCTCAATAAAAAAGGGGGGGATGCTGTGCACCAACAGTCCTGCCTACAACTAAGTGGCAAATTTCTAATGAATTCCTGCAGCTCTGCTGTGACTATGTCTTATAAAAAGACAGTTTTTTTTTTATTTAGACTGAAAATGGCATAATAATGGTTAAAAGACAACTGGGGATGCTCCAAAATAGATCAAAAGATGATCGGAGTGGGACTATTCAACATTCTTTTCCTTGCCGACTGTCCTCTAACTCTGAGTCCAACTGGGAGGGTGCAGTTTTTTTTGGTACAGACCCCAGGCCAAGGACATCCTCTCTGTGAGTGACATCAGTTTTAAAGGCCCAGCTGTGTAAATGGCTTACAACATACACTTAAAATGCATCCTAGTGCATGCAGCCCAAGTCACTCAAGCACTGGGCATGTCTTCCAAATGTCATGATAATATGCCAGCAACCTAATACAACACCCAATCCTGAGAGTGGCCAGCCAACCTAACACCCTCAGTCTGTCCTTAATGAATGTTTATTGTAGTCTCTGGCAGTGGTTACCACCAGCCACGGTCAGTTTAAGCATTTTCTCTCAAATCAATTGCAGGTTGCCATGTTTACCTACTATTATTGCCTGCGCAGTGCAGTTTGTATTAAACTGCAATACTGTCATCCTCAGCCAACCAGTCAGGTGATATTAATACTCTAAAATGTAAAACAGCTGTGTTTTGGATTTTATGCAGTTTGAGTCCCGAATGACTGATAAAGCAGCAGTATGGAATATTATCACCTGTGCTTGCGTATTTGTGTGCATATGTGTATAAAGGAGGCTGGGAAATAATCTTATACTGTAAGATGTTATCAAAAGATGAGTTAGCCACACCAACCTTGTTTTTCCCCGTTCTCGTGCAACGCAGGCATTTAAGTTTTAGACCTGAAGAAAGACATTGACTCCAGAACAGTGGAGTTACAATGATAAGCGTTTTATCCCATCATTGATCTGAGATAAGGGTGAGACTTGGATCATATGTTTTTTTTTTAAATAGTATGACAATGATGTAAACCAGCTTTGGCCAACCCCATTCTTCAGGAGCCACTATCCTGACTCTTATCCTTCCTGCTCATTATCCGGATCTGTGGCAGTCAGTCATTCACTCGAGTTAGTTAACCAGGAGCAAGCGGTGCAGGGTGAGCTAGAAAACAGACTGAGCTGTAGCAGAGGATGATTTTACACTTGGCTTTTTGGTATTGACTATGTTTAGGCTGTGTGCTAAAGCTCAGCTAACCTCTGGCACAGACCAAATCATAAAACCCTGAGCTTCTAGGGTACTGGTTTGCTGGTGTGGTTTTGAGAGAGTTTGAAAGCAAATGCATTTTACCAGGATGGAAAAAGTAGATAAAAATTAGAATACGTGAACTAAATGGTGAACATTTTGAGTGGGAGAAAACCCCAAAAAGCTCTGATGTGAATGTAAGCGTATAAAAAAAGGTTGGAAAGTGTTTTATCTGTCGTCTCATCAGATAGTTTGTCCTATTGCAGCCCATAGAATAGAGAGTGGATTTTATCTGCCAGGCTGTTGTGGTATCGAATCATCCTAAGTTCATATTCTATAGAAATGATAGACCTCAAAATTAAGTTGAATTGCATCAAGATTTGGAAAAATACGCTATCTGAATTTATGTGCATTGTGGAAGTAAAGGCTCCATCAATATTCAGAGAATGCTTTTTTTGCGGCTAGATTTTCTTTAGTGTGATTAGGCCTCATTTGGAAATAGTTCCTCGAATAGAAAACCAGCGTTACATTTTCCAGAAAGTCAGCTTTGCTTCCATCTAGTGCAGTCTTAAACTCGTCCCACTATGGTGGGATTCTTTCTGTGGCAACATATTCATATAACACCTGCCAGGTTATTTTAGGGTGAAAGTGCTATTTAACTGCCATTACTACGGTGCTTTCTCATTTCCTCCTATGAAAACCTTTTATGCTCACTAATTTGTGAAATAAATCTAAAAAATGGTTCCACTAACACATTTTCTTGCATCTGAGAGTCGGATTATTTCACCCCAAATTTCCCCTGTCATTGCAGTACTTTGGCGTTATTACACATGAGTTGTTTTAACTTATTTATCATGTGGTGTGTTCTGCCTGTCACATTTTCTTGTCAAGCATGGTTCCAGTCTGAACTGGACTTTTTTTTTATGTCTGTGTTCTTCCCTACCCAATCTGGTGACAAAACCAGGAAGCGATCATGGCTGTCCATGTGCTGGATGCTTGTACGATTACAAGTGAGTAGACAGATTAGCCTAAGCTTCATTCATGTAAGTAACAAAGACACATTGTGCTATATTATTATTTCTAGTGACAAAGGAGACAGGATGACCCAACCTTTGACCACTCTTTGAAACTGAGTAGCTCATATCAATAATGAGTTCTAAGAGTCTTCGTTACGAAATGGTACAAAATCTTGCCAACAAGGCACAAAATGGAAACGGTTCGGTTCATCGCTAGCATCCTTGCAATGGTGGATATGGATTACCATCATGTCAGGAGAGTGACCTGGGTTTATCTTTATTTGAAAAACAAACACAGACGTTGTCAGGCTCGTTGCCGTGTCTGGGTTAACCAGATGAGCCAGCCATGCTCTGAGTTTGATCATTACCAAATCTGAGTCCGTGATTGGTCAACCTGGTTTAGCTGGCAAGAAGAAGCCCGAAACGTGTGTCAACATAGATTTTTCATTGGAGGCGGTCGCTTGAATGTGCGTTACCGAGGGGCGGTGTGTACATAGCATAAGGCTTGACTCATAGAGCTGGTAATGCAATAAAGAAAACATTTAAGTGAATAAATACTGAGCCACTGGAAAACATGTGCTTCCAGGGAACATTTAACAGTTGAGTGTTGTGCTGCTGTTTATCAGGCCCAGATGGCATACATCTACTCACTTCAAAGCAGTAAACAATCAAAGATTCTTCATTTTCCTCCTGTCATTTCTGATGTATTTTTAGACAATTTAGAGTTGAGATCTTTAAACTGTGTCAGGTCTGGGCACATGACCTAGTGATCTCAGACTGGAATGAAAGTAGTCAGAATTAGTGCATGGATGTGGCACCAAACATGTCATTTTCATCTGTGTCAGGCTGATGACCTAAGCGGACGCCCCCTGGCCCTCTAGGATTCATGGGCTTCTATAGGAGCTGGAACGCACTCTTTCCACTTTGTTGTATGGCGTAATAAAAAGATTACAGAGGACAGCGAGCGGAAAAAACGCCAAACTGGCAAATTAGTTTGGAGACATTAGAGGCCTTGGCTTTCAAACAGAATTGTGTCACCAACTCTTGCTTTCTCACGACGGCACAAAGCTCTACTTTCATAGCTCCGAGTCTCGTGTCTTCTCTGGTAAGATGGTCCGGTGTGTTATTTTTTAAAATCATACTTGTCTCTCATGTTCATTCTCTCCCCACCCTTCCTTTCATTGCTGCTTGCATTCCTTTCCACAGTAGGGTGCTTGTGGTGCTGAGGTTAATACAGATGTTTCCCTCTGTATGCAGGCCAAAGCAGCTGTGCAGAGAAACATTATCTTCTCAGAATCCAGCAAGTCTCCTTAGCTCAACCTTCTCCAACCCATTCCGCACTTTGGATCATCTAATGCCAAACTTTCCTGCCCGCCCTCCTCCTCCAGCAGCAGTATTGATTATCTGCACCAGCCTGCTAGTTTTAATGACTCCGTCATCATATGGTCCCAGCAGGGTTGGGAGGTGTTTTGTCTCCGACCTCCTGCTCAGGCCTTCACCTCCCCAGAGGTGTAACCCTCCTGCGCTCCCAGACATAAAACATTTCAACACTTTCTCAAGTTCTTTTGCTTGTTTTTTCATTCCCTTTTCTCATACATCCACATACAGGCACTCGTTGAGTTAAAATGTTTTGCACGGCGGTAAATCTGTCCGTCATTTACCACTGTTTTAAACACGTCTGTGTGAGTCTAACTGTGTTTAAGCAGGCTTCTCATACAAGGACAGTCAAAAAAAATAGTCAAAAGTATGTGTTGATGGTTGTTTTTTTTCTTGTGCATGCGGCCTGTCCTTGACATGGTTTTGTGTGCCTTTCTTCCTGCTTTCTGAAAACCGATTCTGTGTATACTTCTTGTGCCCTGAAAACACGTGTAAGTACATGCTTACTTAGAAGGCTAGAGATAAATGCATGAACACTCCTATTTTAGCCAAAGGGAATGTCTCTGGAGGTAATTAGTGTTATTGGGGGGCAAGTTTTATTGCTTTCTGCTGGATGGGGAGTGAGCAGAATCATAGGAATGTAACAGTTGGTACAGAGAGCTCGACCTCCCCATCAGGTAACTTTTCACAATGCACTTGACAATGTGATGTATTACACGGACGGCTGCTGTGCAAATAAATACCAGAAAAGCCAACAAAAAAACAAAAACAAAAAAAAAGAAAAAACAGAAGGAACTTTATTTTTTGCTCTATTTTCAATTTTATTTTTCGCTTTCATTTATTTTTTGTAATTCACCTGCTGAACCCAGGAATCCAGAATGACATCTGGATGTTCACAGTAGAGGCTGAGAGCATTTGGCCAGGCTGAGACACTCGCTGGGAGAGATGATGAAAAAACACAGCGGGTAATACTTGACAATATGGCCGACGGTCAAAAAGCCCAGATGTACAAAACAGCAGGTGTTGCAGCTCAGCTTCATTGATGGACTGACCTCCTTCATTGCCAAGAATGTAAGACTCGTCTTTTTTTTTTTTCTTTCCACTGATAAGTCTGAGCTTGGATTCCTCCTCAGAGCGAGCCAACATAGTTAGCCTTTCATGTTGCAGATGCAAAAACTGCAGAAGCTGATTCAAAAGGTGAACCAGTAACTCTCAATGTCAAAAGGGGGTAGCAGAATGGTTATTGCAGTCAACCATCCGTTTACTGGTTTTAATGTTTGGACCTTATCAGCGGCCAGCTGCATGTGAGCCTCCCTTGCTCTGCTATGACGACAGGTACCAAGCGGCGAAGCTGAGAGGGCAGATGTGGGCCGGAGCACAGCCGGAGATCCTGGGACCAATAGCTCCGCCGCTGTGAAAACAAATACAGTACTTTTTTCCCCTTGGTATTGGGGCACTGACAGGGCAGAGAGGAAAGAAAAAAAAAGGCGGCAAAAGAAAAGAAGAAACATGGATTTCATTAAAGCAGTGCAATTCTGTCTCATTTCGGTCTTCTCTATGTGGAAGCTTTGTGTCACAGCAGTTCTGCATGTGCTTGTGCATCATAAAACACTATTTTAAAGCCACCTAACCAACCCAGGCACCAGCTGCACTGTATCATGTGTGTTCACTTGCCAAGCGGAAGATTGTGTTAGCGGAAGCCCGTAACTCTGACCGCATTCCTCACCAGGCTTTAAGCTTCAAATCAAACCTTGTAAAAATGCAGCAATGTCTGTGCACAACTTACATTATGATAAGTGATGAAAGACTGAACGAACTGTGGTAGGTTTCTGCTGTTGGTTTGGAGTGAAGCCGTCACCCCCCCCCCCCCACCACCACCACCACACACACACACACACACACACAGCTGTGTCATTTTAAGAAGGAATAGGCTGCTATTAAACAAAAAATAAATTAACAACATGTTGTTGAAATGAAGGTGCCAAAGCGCCCATCATTTGTGCACAAGGTGTCACACACTGGAATGCAGCGGAAAACCTGAAATAGTTTGTGCCAATGAGAGTGCAGCATGTGACATTTTCTTGAGGTCTATAATAAGAGGTGGTTTGGCTCGATGAACAGGGTGTGGCCCCATGTGGCCTCTAAATTAAAGAACACAAAAACAAGGGGATGAGGGCAAGAGTGGATGAGTGGGGTAAAACTGAATGGCTGCGGTTTCATGTCTGCGACTTGTTCCGTCCTGCACTTAAGAGGAAATGCAGATGGTCAGAGTGACATTAGCGCATAGCAACTCCTTACTACTTGGCATAGTTCGCTCTTCACTCCTTGACTCCTGTTGCACAGAACTTTGCATCAGAACAATGACTGATTAAGGTTGACTTAATTGTTACTCTGGCAGCACTGTTACTCCCTAAATGATCCAGCAGAATTTTTAATGTCTAATCTCAAATCATTGACATGATGAAACAATATTCTGCAATCACATATATTTTTTTAAAACTGTATATTTTTTTTTTACATTGTAAGTGGAGGTGCATCTTATATAGGATGTCTTATGATGACAACAAGCAAAAGTCCTATTTCATAGTTTTGACGTCCTGTTGTTAATGCACACACCAGTTTAGATATTGCACTCTGAGACCCAGGACAAAATACCAATTCACATCCATTGGTTTACTCAAAACAAAACAATTTGTTCTCTACTGTTCAGCTGCAATAACTGTAATATTGCATTTTTTGTTCTATCAAGCCTGTTAGGATGTCTTTTAACATTAGCTTCTCCTTCAGCGGACATTGACTCATTGACTCTCCTTTACACTCAGTCTCTTATAGTCATTTGAGTAATAATGAATTTTATTTTAACACTTCCACTTTAGTTTTATCCATTTAACAGCATTTGCACTTTCTTCTTGAAACAATTTTAAAAACAAAAGCTACTGGAGTGAGGACAGCTCATACAACTACTAGCACTAGGTTGCAAATTACCCAAGCAGTGCAAAGGCTTGTGTTTATTTCCCTTCTGTTTAAAAAGTCATTTCTGGACCAAAAAGCAAGACAACTGGCTTCAGATGTGCCAAAGTCCATGCCATTTGACCATACACACCTTGTCCATCTTTCTATACATTAATTTATTTCAACAGTTTGGGTTGAAGATTGCCCATTGAGAATAACACATTTCTTGTGAAATCATTGTAAGATGGATAGGTATCTACTGGTAAATGACCAAAAAAAAAACCATCTTTATTAAGCTCATACGTGTAAATTAGCTTGTAGTTTGACACTTTGAGAGCTTTTCCATAATAAATATATCAATAAAATCTACACTAATGTACTTTAAAAACTGAAGTTTGCTAGCTTTGCACAGAGCTTGGAAAGCTCAGCTAACAGTCTGTTGTCTTTGAAAGTGCAAACGTTCACATTTTTGCATTAAACCTAATATTTAATGTGAATGTATTTTGGTTAAAGTGAAAAGCCATGAAGGGAGATTCAGTTGGTTTCAGACAAAGGATGTTGGTGTATACTGAAAGCACATTGAAAGTTAAACCAGGTCAAACATTGACTATTAAGGGACTCGGATTTGGAACATTAAGACATATGGATCCCATCTCATTCACATAAGTGCCAACTGTTTGAAAATTGATCATGGTGAAGAATTAATTATTGCGTTTTGTCCCCGGAAGGAATTATGACACCAAGTCCTATATTGGAATAGAGCTGTGGAAACAAAAAGAAGCCTGGAGCAAGATTCGCGAGATTTGCGCTGTTTTGGCATTTCCCACTAAGCCTTTTCCAACTGTAGGGGGTGGACCTGTGCTAGTATCAGGTAGTGACAGCTAAATATGAACACCATGGGCTAAACAAGCGTTTAAGTACCTACCAGCATTTAGCACATTCTTGAACGCACGTCACATGCCTGGTGTGAATGTAGCATTAGGTTTATGGTGTCTTGTGAAGATAAAACCTTAAACAACAGTGTATATGTAAAGAAGAAGCTTTTTGCGTGGTTGAATTAAGAGAGAAAAAAAAGCTTACTGAAGTTGTGGTGAGTGAATTCTAGCCAATGGTCTTCAAGCTTGAAAGGTTGAAAATGTTTGGTCAGACCACAACTCCTTAAGGTAAAGATCTTCATCCTGTGGTTGTTTTATTTACTTGAGCGCAGGCTTTGAGGTCAACACACACATGCTCACATGTGCACGCACTGTGCGGAAAGCTAATGGCCGTTATGTTTGAATAAGTTACAGCATGAAACTCCGCTGACCTTTTCCTTGGGAACCACTTCTGTCAGAACCTGCAGTAGAAATACGTCCCACAGGAATGATGTCATGTGTGCTTTCTAGCAGCCAGGATGTTTCCTAACGTGATAATCGCCGTAATGTGGAAAGCCACTGTTCCCCAAGAGGTCAAACTGTCTTTACTCTTTATAGGATAAACATCTTGAACAGTCCACCCCTTCCCTGTGCTGTATTTTTTTTTACTGGTCTCTATTTAGCATTTGGAAACTATGATGATGTCTTTCAGGAAAGGAGTTTGAAACAAAAGTAATTTAAAAAAAAGAAAGGTAAACTACTGAAATTTGTGTCTAAGTACATTAGGGCTACACTGTTCTTCATGGGTTTTCTTCAACACAAGGAAAATTTTCGTTTCTTACTGACCACTAATTTCTGGTTGTGGGTACCAGGTGTGCTGTGGAAGTTAATAAGGTCTAAAGGGGATAGAGAGGGAGGTGTGGAGAGCAGTGGTTAACTCAAGGGATAAGAGGGGGCGAAGCCCTCGCCGTCAGCGGGGAGAAGTGACAGCGGTGCGCGAGGTGAGATCTCCCCATACTGAGTAGCGGAAGCGTGCGAGGCAGAACTGAGGGGTGTGAGGGTGCCGAACAGACACTTTGGCTAATGTGAGCTGAAAGATCTGTCCGCTGCTTCGCTTAAGCCTGAGGTGTCGAAGAAGTGTCTTAGGTCCACAGGCTAGCAGGATAAAAGGGGAGGGGGGCAAAAGAGGAGGGGAAAAAAGAGAGAACAGTCAAGCTGAAAGAATAAGGGTCAGGCTTTTAAAAACGTTTAAGGAAGTACTCACATGGTTGCCTTGATCTGTTGAACCGTCTTTAAAGCACATTTTTCAGTCTCTCCCGACCCCCCACTGGCCGGTGCACACATTGATCTTCATTTATCTGCATCTAATGCTGAGCTAATCGGTGTAAACATAATTCACATATTAGGCCGAGCCTATTGGTTTGCACAAAGTGAATTCAGCAATCACATGCATGTGCCAGATTTTTTCAAGCTGTGTTTTGAGCAACCTCTCCAAGACTGCAACTGCATTTTACACTCAGATAAAAGTTGTTTACAGTGAACGCCCCCAAAAAGTCCTAGGAAAATGCTGCCCAGTTCATTTAGGAACACTTACCTTATAGACTTAGCTGACATTTAGTCAGATTTTGTAGATATTGGCTGTTTTTTCTTTTCTTTTAAAGTTGCATGGACTAGCAATCTTTTCATCAACTCATCAACCTTAAAGTCCGATCATCTTTTGCTCTATTATAAAAGCCATTCCATGACTCTGTTTTTCCGCTGGTATCCCTGCCTGAACCAGGTGAATTTGGTGTGTTAGACAAAAATATGGGTACTTGAGGACCGGGTTTGAGAAACATCACTTAAAAACAACAGGGTAAATACAACAAAGTTTTTAGAGACCTAAAATCCATTATATCAAAAAGTCAGAACACTAAACACCAGAGCAGGGGAGAACCAATACTACCTCAGTGACACAGTCACATTGTCACATTGGTCACATTGGTTGGATTTAGTGTTCACACTTAGTTTTTGTTTCTGCAGCCTTTTTCTTGTGATAAAATCTCAGCACTACCCTCTCTAATCGCCTAAACTGTTTCTGTTTTATATATATTTAAGCTCATGGTTTTAGTTTTTCGATGTTAGTTATCCTTTTTTTGTCAGCCAACCCTGACATTTTTAATTTAGTCAAGTTCAGGTTTTGTTTGCAGTTTTCTTTGTGGTGTTCCGGTGCGTTTATTAAATGTCATAAATATCCTTCCACTATTCTCCGTGAGCTTAAATGTGGTTCCTCATCACTATTACAAGAAGAGGCATGTGTGGGAGAAATCATAGCAAGTGTTTTTTAGTAGCTGTTCAAAAAAAATAATCAAAGCATGTTTTTTATTGTTTCCATTTATTGAATTTTATTCATAAGCAAGTGCAGATGAGAGAATTTTCTGATAAACTTTTCATAGGAACGTATTAGTTGTTATGTAATCATTCTTCAAAATGTGTTTACATTCACCAGCACCACAAATGAAAAAATGTTACCAAGAGATGAATTGCCTGACAGTCGCTGAAAATGTCTGGACCCCCCCCATGAGTTGTGACAGGGGAGGAGTGGATTTAAACCCAAGGTCACAATTTAACAACAATTATTTTCATCAGAAAGACTGATCGGGGCATGAAGAGGGCATTTTTCTGGTGTTGGAGGATGGAAGGTCCTTTTTTTTCCCCCCAAGGCTATTCTTAAACACGCAAGCATTCTCTTGAATGCATAGTCTGGTTCTTCCAACCTTGGTTGGGGTATTTCTAGACAAAACAGAGACGCTGTTTTGTTTCCTTGAGTTTGGCTCTATGCAACGCAGACACAGTACCTCATCTGAACAGTAGGGGCTACCGAAGGTGACCAGAACTTGGACTAGTTGTAGCTTGAGGTTAAATGTGTTGAAGGAAAATCTTCTGAAAGGTTAATCGTTTTTCCGTTTTTTTCCATGAAGCAGGCCCCACTAATCCTTATGCACATTTTGTCTACGGGCATGCTACAGGCGGAAGGCTGTGGCGAACACGTAAGGGTAACTTAGAGTGAAGGTGAGACGCAGGCATGTCATGTGGACTTTTCATTTATTCAACCCCTCCCAAACCCTGCACACTGCACAAGGGGCCTGTTAGTGCTGTTCAAGTAATAAGTGCGCACTCATTGCTTGTAGATTCACTGGTAGAAATTAGGAAATTAGATTGTTGGTTTGGGCATCCTACTGGCATCTTATAGGCATATACGCATCACCTACACACCACACGCACACCTAGCTCATGACTGGAGTGCAGTGTAAGGACAGCGTACAACAGCACATCTGGGTGCGTGAAACTTAAATTATCCTTACAAATACTTCATGACACACCACACGCAGAACAATCATATCATCCTTTTTCACGAAGTCCCTTTAGATGACTGCATGACATGTGCTCCTTTTAAGATGCAGCTGCTTCCATCTACGACCCTCCACGGACCCAGACAACCCAAAAATTTACAGCATTCTTACAGGTCAACCCCACGTACACGGTGCATGTGACTAACACCTAAAATGTGTTTAAGTTCACCCACAAATAGCTGTAAAAATGAGATACACAGAATATTAAATAGTAGTCAATGGTGTATTTAGACATGGAGGATGGAAACACTTTCAGTCGACCATTCTCTGATGTCCTCCCAGTCTATGCAGATGCTGTGGTCCGTCAGCAGCATTTGTAAGAGACGCAAATCAGACGTTAATAAATGTTAATCACAGCTTACCCTGGTAGAGTGCGTTTGTATCTTTGCATGCCGCACCTGTAATTATGGACTACAGCACGCATAATAATTGTGTTACTGCACTGTGACTCACCAGACAGGTAACTCAACAGTCCATGCTTTAATAGCTGTGTATGCCGTGGACTGTGTTAGGATGCGTGCATCACTCTGTAAGAGCTGCAGGTCATTTGAACGCTGACTCCTCAGAGTGACGGCTCAGACGACATCACAGAGCGTGTTTGCCATTCTTGTGGTGTGTGTGACACAGGTTGGGGGGGGGGGGGGGGGGTAGCTACTCACTTCCTCTCGCAGGAAATCATAAATGCAACCCACTCGCCTTTAACCATGCCTCTCACTCATCTAATGACTGCCATACTGCCGTAATAGTCTGTATGACAGCAAAGCTAAAGGACAAAGACAAAATTACAGCAGCCTGACCTACGCCATAGGCCATCCTTTTGTTCTCGTATTGTAAAAACAAAAATGTTTACATTAAAGGGTAGAAATGAGGCAAACAGTTACTGTGTGGCTTAATAGCAGTATCCAGCTGTTCGCTGCGGAACAGATAAAAAGGCTTTTACAGTAAAGGGGCAGGCGACCCCTCCTGAGGCTTGAGAACAAGTCTCACTTTCTTCCCAAAGGAGTGCACCTGCAATGGAGGAAGTTCAAGTGTAGTGGGTCAGAATGCCACAAATAATGTTCATTTTTCAGCGTACCAATAAAAATACTCAGGTTGCTGAAGGGATACTAACCCCAAAAAGTCCAGTCTAAGCTTTTTTTTTTTCTGTAAGCCTTTTAAAGTGAGCAAAGGTCATCTCTTATCTACGTTGCAATAGTGCAACACCTCAAATTTAGATGACAAGCCACACAAAATAGCAATGCACATTTTCAGGTCAATCGGTTGACCATGCAGGGGATCAAATAATGGCTTCAAACCAGGTCAAAATTCATGTTCACTGCTCATTGAATGGAGACATGTTTTTTTGTAGTGCCCAATAACGGACTTAAAAACTTGCGTGGTGACATGTACTCGAGTATAAAACGTGGAAGCTGGAAACATTACGTGTCTTTAGACTTTTGATTGAAAGTGGTCGCTTGAGGGCTCGTTTCTGAGCCTGTTATGAACGTAGCATGAGGCGTTTTCTTTCCAATCTGTCACATCTTAGAGAAACTAGCCTTATACTTTTGATAAAACAACTGTTGTTTTAGGCAAACTGATCCCGATACAGCTAAAATTAGGGCCCCATACTTATTAAATTAGTTTTGGAGCATATGACTTGTCTAAGAAACCTTGACCATCTTTAATTTTGTTTGGTTAAAGATCTACAACCTTGACAACAAATGCTCTCTTAAAATATATTTTACTAAATCCCCAGTGGGATTTGGATCAATGGGTAAAAGCTGGAGTTGTAGGTTTGATGGCTTTTGATCCCATGGCCTCGAGGCTAAGAGTCTCTGTTCTTGGAAAAGGGGTTTTGGAGGTACTGAAAGGACTGGAAAACCAGAATGTGACAAAAGAAAAAAAGAGAAGTGCATGGGATGGGGTACACAAAACAAAATACTGCCCAAGCTCATAAGAAACAGATGAAGGGCATTCTGGATGACTCTCTGGAGCAATGAAAGGAAAAGCGAGGAAAGAAACAGACTCATAAAACTGTCAAGAGTCTGCCTACATCTCTCTATCCTGTGTGTGTGTGTGTGTGCCAGATGCATAGCTTCTTGTGCTAGTTCACATAAATGTTCCTTCCATCATAAATCAGCATTTGAATTGCATGTCTGTAGATGTGTCTAATCTGGAATTGCTTCACAGATTGACAAGATACACTATGTCAGTTTATTGCTAACAACTGATGACTGATGGGATTGGGGGTGGGGGTGTAGAGAACACAGAATCTCTAACCAGAAAATGCATTTACTCTCTGCCTTGTTGCAAACACATTTTGGCTTCTCTGTTGAGTTTGCGGCTCAATAAAGAGAAGCTTTTATGTTTTGCATAAACTTCAGTCATTTTAAGGGGAACCTTTTTGTGCTTCTTTTTCTTCAGTGGAACACGATAAGGAGTTCCTTCCAGTTCGGAGGCATCGTCGAGAGTTCAGATTTGATTTGTCACGTATCCCAGAGGGTGAGGCAGTCACTGCTGCTGAGTTTCGCATATATAAAGACTTCATCCATGAACGTTTTGATAACGAAACCTTCCGTGTCAGCGTCTACCAAGTGCTGGAGGAGCACTCAGACAGGTAAGCTTAGCTGGATGGTCAGAAGCTTGTTGGTTCAAGTTGTGCCAGCAGGAGCTGTCATTTGGCCAGTTTAACACTAGAGGGAAAACTAGACAGCCTGATGGCCTCTATTGCTTTTGGGAGTATAACAAATTAGATTTCTAGTCAAAATTCCCAATGATAGCTGACTAAATAACGGCATAAAAAGAAGCTACCCTGACAGTGAACTAATCCTTTTGGACTAGTTTCCAGATGTTTTTTTGTTTTGTTTATAATTGTCAAATCAAGTGCTCTGCATAGATATTAGATCATCTGATCTGAGAGGGCTAACTAGGAATGACCTTGACGTAATCAAATTACAATTTAGCACTATGAGTAAGTAAGACCAACAGAATTTGAAATTTGCTGCTGCTCCTGTGAGCCGTAAAAGTCAGTGAAGTGCAACCTGAAGAAAACCACAAGCTTTTTGAAATGGTATTGTTTTGTCTGCTCTATTTCAATATAAAAATACACAAAATGGAGTTCTAATTTTATTTTTCTTTATATGCGTCTTTCATTATGAGAAGAATACCACAAGAATATGCTAAAAACATCAAAAGCACAACTTTCATTAGAGTGGGTCTTTCATCAACACTTCCCTTTAAAGTATATTCTGATATATTATTTTGCTTTTTGTTGTTCTAACAAACATAATGCTTTCTTATTTATAATGTATTCTTCAGAAGATTATGTGACCAATTTCTGTTCATTTGAACTGATGTTAGCTGCATATAGATTATATGACATTAGGTTACTTTGAAACCTTTGTTTAAATTAAATCTTATATGTATTTAGTAAACTTCATTTAAAGTTTGCCTTTTCATGTAAAAATTTTACCATGTGTGTCATATAAAAAAAACCTTTTTTCCTAAAAAAACAAATGTTTTCTTCCAAAAATCTGTGTGACATTACACAAAAAACAATTAGGGCCAATCAATTAAAGTTAAGAAACTAATTAATTAATATTTAGATTAAAAAAAGTGAAACAATATTTGTATGTCATTAAACAGAGAATATGCCTACATTTTGTCAGTGAGGTTAATCGGGGCCATTGGAGCCTATGTGCTGCCCTCCTCAGCCCCTCCTGAAGGTTTCTGTTGTTTGGAGGGAACAACACAGTCATTTATTCTTTTGCCAGGGAGAGGCCTGGGTACATGAATGAAGCAGAGCTCTGTGACACATTATCTGTTCAGTCAGAAAATGGGTCAGGATGCACAAACGGCCACATAAAGAACACAGGATTTTACTCCTCAGTGGCGACAGAGCAGAGATGTAGAGTTCACTGTCAGACAATAGCTCTGACTTGGTCACGCACTATTTCTCTCACTGCTTTTCACACAGCTTTTTTTTTTTCTGTTTCACAGCTGTGTTTTATTTTTCTCTCTACCCCTCTCACTTATTGGCTTTCTGGCTCGCCCACAGGATTCCATGTAGTGACAGACTATGAGCTGCTTACCAAAGAAGTCCTCATTTATAAAGCCATTATCTTCAATTAGGAAAATGAAGTGCTCCCCAGGGCCTCACCATCTGGAGACCTCCTAACCTTCCTCCTTTACTCCCTGTCTTCCTCCATCTCCCTTGTCATTTCTCTGTAAAACTGCTTCAACTCTATCAGTCCTAGCTACTTCCATTTTTGCTTCATTTTTTTTTTAAGTTTTTGATCTTAGTTGTCTTTTTGTACTTGTTTTGCAGCTGTATCAACTGTGAGTGTGCTTTTTGTCCCTTCCAGAGAGTCCGACCTTTTTCTGCTGGACTCTAGAGTGATTTGGGCAGCAGAGGAGGGCTGGTTGGTGTTTGACGTAACGGCCACCAGCAACCACTGGGTCTTGAACCCTGGCAGAAACCTGGGTCTGCAGCTGGTCTTGGAGAGCACAAACGGTGAGACACATCCATGGAGGTGTAACCCATAAGACATAGATGTGTGTAGTATGGGTGGGGCAGGATTTTTCAATAAGCAGGTAGTTCGATTCTAGGAAAAGGTAAAAAAAAAAAAAGAACAACTCTAACCACAAAAAACTGTTATTGTTTTCTTATCTGATGGGTGTATTCAGACTGGACATATTTTGTTCACCTCAATTGAACAGTTTGTTTCCCCTGATAATCTAGAGCATATTTTCAGTCTGAATACAGCAAGTGGACCCTGGTCCAGGACCAGGAACCGTTCTCTTACCCATCTTTCGAGGTGGTTTCATTTTTTTTCACTCCGGTTGGCTCAGAGATTCTTCAGTCTGAACAGACTCTATGCTTGAAGCAGAACAACTGGACCAAAACAGCCACCATAGCCGGTAAACAGAGAGAAGCGGACAAACGTGGAGCAATGATGAGACACAGCAACTGACTGAAATGTGGTTGAACGAATGTAGGCTCATTAAAGCAACATTTAACGTGATACATATTGCTTCTCACACTATTTTCCAGTTAATCTATATGTCAGAAACACTTTGGTACAGCGGCATGCCTCCGCCGTACCAAAGTAAAGTAAATGTTGTACCTTACACTCTTTATGATTGAAAAAGAACAATTTAAGATAAGTAAAGGATAACAGCCGACAAAGCGTGCATTATCAGGAATTAATGCACGCCGTGGAAGCCTGGTTGCTTCTGCAAAATGCATTTATTTCTGATAATGCACACTTCAAAGGCTAATATCCTGCTTATACCATGGTCACTTACAAAAAAATAAATATTCAACCAGTTTTTAGTACTTTATTTTTCTGTTTATTTTTCGGCTTTTCACAAACACCGATCAGCATCGGCATAGACCTCGACTGGAGCGATACATATGCTAATCGTTACTATGGGTTGAATAAAGCATCAGTTCAGAGAGAAACTTCACCACTTACCGCTTGTTTTTGTCCAAATTATGAAGTTTGTTTTAAAAAAGCCAGCACAGTGACATTTAAGCTATGTGACTTGAACCTTTTTTTAGGTGTGCACGATCATTGCGGATTATCACTTTTTAATCCACATCCAGCAGCCAATCAGAATCGAGTATTCACCGGGACCATGGCATAAAAGACCTTTCTGTCAGTTTTTGACTAGACAAGATGTTTTTGTTTTTAAAGGAATTATAGACTAAACCATGTATCAGATGACTCATTACTAAATACATAATGGAATGTGCTTAGATGAAATATTGTAAAGACCTTCAGCTCTTTCCAGTTAAAGACTCATTCAGCCTTTGCAGTTAGCATCTATCAGAGTCCATCGGTCTACCAAACATGAGGGTCAAAATCAGCTGAAAGACCTCCTCTTCATTCATCACCACCTCAGACCCTCATGCCCTCAGCATCACTTGCAGGCATGTGGGAAAAATACACTGTTATCCCGTGTCATCATCAGGTTCCAAATGCCTGTCACTGAAAAACCTTATCTCAAACAACAGGCAGCAAAGGAGCTCGCTCAGAATACTATCATTCTCCTGATGGCAGGATGTTACACGCTAGGTGAGGAAAAGAGACACTGTGGTCCTTTCAGCTGCTGCACAGGTTAGATTCATAGGTGTGTGATTGCATGTTGGATCTGGTATGAAGCTTTACGGGGGAGCATGTGCCGACAAGAGCACGGGACATCCTGTCGCCAGCAACGAGCTGAAGCTTTGATAAACCACGGAAAGATGATCAGACACGTACTGTTTCGCAGAAGAGGAAAGAAATATGCATGTGTTCACTCACAAACGCACAAAGTCAAAGGGCTTTGATGTTGCTGCTTTGTTCTTGGCATTTTTGAGGAGGGATGAAAGAGAAAAAAGGGAAAGTACTGTAAAAAAAAGTGTATGTTTCAGCACAAATATATGAAAAGCAGCTCTGTGTTTAGTTGATGCATAAGCTCTGTGCATTTTTTACCTTATAGGAAAAAAGTTTTTTCTGGTATGCTGACATTAGCTTACCTTCCTCTTTGCCCCCCCACCCCTTACAGCAGAGAGCATCAATCCTCCTTTGGCGGGGCTGATTGGCCGTAATGGGCCTCAGAATAAACAGCCCTTCATGGTGGCCTTCTTCAAAGCCACTGAGGTGCACCTGCGAAGCATCCGCTCAGCTTCCGGAGGGACCAGACAACGCAACAACAACCGATCCAAAAACCCAAAGAGCCAAGAGGCACTCAGAATGGCCAATATTGCAGGTAAACAGAAGGAGGCTCACTCTGCCCGCTCTGCTGGGATTTGTTGGTAATTACGAAAATGTTCATGCATGTTGAGAAAAAAAAAAGCCTTAGTTTTGGCTGCACACAAACACAGTACAGATACGCTCACACCAGGCAAGAATGCGCTAAACGCAGGTTCTTGAGCATGTTTTCGGTCCACAGTATTCACACTGGAGCGCGGAGGGGCTTTTCTTCTTCTTCCTTTTCTTCTGTTTTCTAGAGCATGTCCGCCACCTACAGTTGGAATAGGCTTAGTGAGAAATATCAAAGTGGTGCAAATCTTGCTTTTTTCACAGCTCTACTTTACACTTTACAAATAAGACTTGGTGTCATAATTCTGACCGGGTGCAAACTTCAATTAATAATTTCTCTTCCACTATTGGTCAAAGCTCAACCTTTTTTAACTTTCAGCGAGTGTTCAGTGGCCACACGTTTTCTACTAACCCAAAAACTTGCGTAGCGAATGTTAGAGTTTTGAATGCAGAAGCCCAAAACACATGTCAATATAGACTTTTCATTGGAAGTGGTTGCTTGAACGTGCGTTGCTGAAGTCGGTGTGAACGTTGATTTATACTGTGACACTGCATTGTTGGTTGTTACTCCTTCACGGCAAAACATATTGAACATCTTTGTTTTGGAGGTGTGAGTGGGCTGTGTTTATGTGAAATGTTAGAGTGCTCCAGCTTCAAATACCCCTCTGCTGTCTTTGTTTATTTACACAAGCATCACAGAGCAGTCGGGGCCAAGTTCCCTGCATGGAGGTAAGGCAGCACAGGCTTTTATGGCAGAGCACATCTGCAGACCAATGTGGGGCAACTGGGGCCACCACTCATGGGCCAAATGGGCCTGTTTGGAGATTTGAATACCGGTGTTCTTTAACTGGATGATGAGAACCAGTCGTTCCTGATCATGTTAAATGTGAACAGCTTTCAAGAGCTAATGTACCACAGAGCCCCAGTGTTTGCCTGAGGAGCAGAGAAACCACTGGATAGAAAACAGGCCGCTCTTTTTTCACACATTCTAAGGGGGAAAGAAAATAACATCGTTTTGAGTAAAATTTCTAACGACTTTACGAAAAGCTTAAGTTGAACTGATTTAGATGGAGATGATTTTAGTCTTTTATTGTTCATTTGCTCTGTTTTGGTCTGATTTCCAACCATTTTCTAGATGTCGTTTTTACCACACTGTATAAGTTACACAATGCAAAATAGTTTGTTTTGTTAAAGAATAAATGTTTCTGTGTGTTCCCCAGAAAACAGCAGCACTGATCAGAAGCAGGCGTGTAAGAAGCACGAGCTCTACGTCAGTTTCCGTGACCTGGGGTGGCAGGTATACACACATTACTCTCCAGAGATTTTCATCCTAAAAACACACCCTTCGAGACATTGTTTTAGGCTGTTCCCAACACCTATACGTTTATGTTGAATATCATGAATCTTGAGAAAGGAGAAAAGCAGCAATTTTGCATAAGTAGGTTTTATTGTTTAGTGAACAGGAAAATTACCCATAAAGTGCCACCCTAAGTATTTGATTCCTGGTGAGGATCAAGTTTCAAGTTTTTTTGGTTGAAATGCCGGAGTTGTTGTTCACAAATGAGAACCACTCCCCCCACAAGGATCAAATTGTCCTCGTGTGACAAGAATCGACAGATGTTGCTCCTTTGTGGTTATTTGGAGTTGACAAACAAAGATGTGATGGAAGACTCTGGTTTGTTGAGACATCAGAAAGTCATCATTTTATGCTGGCTGTTGTCAAAGAAAGTCTGTTGCAGCCCAAAAACTTTACCCTTATGGCTCAGTGAAGGGCGTTTGACAGTTTGGTCTGCACCAGAGTTCCTTCACTCAGATTTTTAGCTGCGGCCTTATAGTCACAACTGCCCATTATGAGTGGATACGTGTATGGGGCATGCAGGTAGCCCAAAGAAATATCAAAGTCGTAGACTGCTCAGTGAGCCTGTAGAGCCTAAATGCTCATGCACATTCTTTCTACGGGCATCCTGCAGACGACAGGTTGTAGTGAACACTTAGATAACCAAACTCAAAACTCCCAAACTGAGCTCCCAAAATCCTGCTCACTGCACAAGGGCCCTGTTAGTGCTGTTCAAGTGATAAGCGCATGCTCCTCTCAAAACATGAGGGGCAAAATCATTAAATAATGAGGATATAAGTGAATCAGAGTGCAGTTTATTGGCACTTATGTGCAGCGTATGCGCACGGTCAGAGGGGAGGCAGTGCGCGTACCTTGCTAACGACTAGAGTGCGGCGTAGGGGCACCGTACGATAACATCACCTGTACATCATAAGTACATATACCTTACAATATTCTTTCAAATACTTGATAAACAATGGTACGTTTCATTTTCATTCATCCTTTGAGGAGGTCGCGCGAGCCTCAAGGGAACTGCATTCCTAAAATGCAGCCGCTCCCCTCTACAACCCTCTACAGTAGGGGTGTCCAAATCCAGGCCTCCAGGGCTGGCCTCCTGCTGGTTTTCCAGAAATCCTGCCTTATCTGTTGCTGATTACTTGGATCTGGTGTGTTTAGCCAATAAGGAGCTTTAATGGCAGGTTGGTTGGAAAACATGTTGGACACCAGGCCTCAACACCTAGAATTGGACACCACTGCTGTACGGGCATGGACAACCCAATTAGGTAATTTATAAAAATAGGTGTATTGGTTTACTTTAGTGAACTCTGGTGAGATCAGCAAATGATGTCAAAAAGACCAAAACAAAAGAAGGTGAGGGTGTTTAATTAGTGGAAAATAAATTTTAGAGGATTATCCAGTTTTTTATGGAGGGGATAGGGGTTGTTTTGAGCAATTGCAACCCCTAACAAAGCTTCACAACTGTTTGACCTTTTAAATTAAGCCACACTCTTTGTGTGAAAGTAAACTTAACGAAATACGTGTTTACAGTTTTTTGCATTCGCCATCCAATTGATCCAAATCAGCCAGACTACCCTTGAGAGTGTGTGTTGCTACAGCTTTGGTTCAGGGAGCTGTGTCACATCTTGGTTTAAAAAAAAAAAATCAACTCTTGCTTTCTACAAAATAAACTGCAAATAAAATTCTTCCAACTTAGCTTTTATTGAAAGCTTCATGCTAGAAAAGATTTTCCAGCCTCTCTTGATATGTGAAGAAAGATACTGCTTCACTCTGCAGGAAAAAACAAAACAAAAAAATACTGACCTCTGCTTCACTGCCAGGACTGGATCATTGCTCCTGAAGGATATGCAGCGTTTTACTGTGAGGGAGAGTGCGCCTTCCCATTGAACTCCTACATGAACGCCACAAACCATGCCATTGTGCAAACCCTGGTGAGTAACCATGAAACCAGAGAGGAAAATGCTGTCACATTAGGAGACTAATTATCTCATCAAACGTCAGGAAAGTCAAGCCACTGTTGAAATCACTGTGTCCAGCCATTGTGTAAATTGTTGTTTTTACACGACTCTTCTTCCTCCTCCTCTTCTTCTTCTCAGGTTCATTTCATTCATCCAGACACGGTGCCCAAGCCTTGTTGTGCCCCCACACAGCTCCATGCCATCTCTGTGCTCTACTATGACGACAGCTCCAATGTTATCCTCAAGAAATACCGCAACATGGTGGTCAAAGCATGCGGCTGCCACTAAACCTCCCAGTATCTCTGTCACTGACACAGACAGTTTGCTCTCGGTGACAGAGGGAGCCAGGCTGCTGTCATTTGAAATGCTGCAAAAAGATCACAGAGACATTTATGTGGAAATTACGTTGTGGGTCCAGACTTTAAACGGCTTTCAAAGGGACATTCACACCCACATCAGACAATAAGGATTTCTCTTCCCTGCAGTTTCTTTTACAGTTCTCATATTTTCCCAATAAAAAACAAAAAAACAAAAAAGCAACTTCAGACCAAAACATATATTCATTTTTGTGTTAAAGTGTAAACTCCCCTCACTCACAATACACACGTTCTTTGTGCTTTCTACTGTGTATGCATTTCCAGCAGTGACTGTACTGTATAGGCAATCATTTTTCTAATAATACTTTAGTATGTCATGTATATAAAAGCAGAAAGGTGGGGAGGGTTCTGTAGTTCGTGTACGATAGTGTGTAAATATTTTTTTTAATTTTTATTTTAAACAAAGCAAGTGTATTTATTTCCTGGTATGTCACCCGGATGTGTGTTGTTTTCCTGATATATATGATGCTGCTTGATTTCTTTCTCAACTGGACACAAACAATGGAAGTCAAATGAAAAGAGTCTGGCAGGAGCTCATTCTCTGCATCTTCAGGTTTGTTCTTCTCTGCTGTAATGTAATCCGACATATTTAAAAAATAAAAAATATGCGTTTTATTTATTGGGAGCCAGCAGCATTGTTCCATAGTTGGCTCCAATGGTTATTCTAACTGCTGAACTGATGAAGCAATAAACTTGGAAGGGAAAAAAAAAACCAACAAAAAAACAGCAAACATAGTTTGAGATTTCTTTGTGTAATTTGGAGGAAAGCTGAGTTATTATGGTGGGAGAACAACATGTAATAGTGTTACAACCCCTTATATTTCATTGCATAAATATTTGCTGGGATTGTGGACATATCGTTTTACTTGCTGAGCTGAAGTTTGCCATGTTCTGATGATGAAAAGCAAACTGAGACTTGTCAAGCAAACACTGTGTGGTCATGTCTTTATCTGTGGTTTGTTTCTCTGAGGTATTTCTGCACATGCATTGATTGTGATTAATATGAAGCTTGCATTGTGTTTTGGTTTGATAGTGTCACATATTGTAACTGCTAATTGCTGATAGGATTCTTTTGCATTTCTGATGCACAGCATATATAACTGATACAAAAAACAAATGACAAAAAGACAATTGAAAAAGCAATTGATGGGCCTCAAACCAATTACAAATGCTTTACTGCATGAGGAAATATGAGGCACAGCCTCAAAGAGATGTCATGGATAGAGTACGGTCATATGCAAAAGATGGTCAGATAAACCAGAGCCACGAAATAGACACTGATTGTGTCTGCATGCTTTTTGGTTAAACAAAAGCTAACCGAGAGTTCTTGCAACTTTATTTAAAAAGCATCCTCTCAAACAGAAGCTGCAACAAAACGCACTTTGAAAATCAAAGTTCGTAAAATAAAAAAATAAAGCTTTATGAATTGTAATAATGCATATCCATCCATTCCATCAATTTTCTTAATCTGCTATATCCCTTTCGGGGTCACAGGGTAATTTATATTTCGTCAGCCTAATAGCATTTCTGCCTAACTCATTTTTTTGTCGAATTGAGATATTGGCCTAACTTGACTGTGAGTGGTGAAAAAAATGTGTTTTTTCTTCTTTTAAAAAAACCCTGAAAAAATGAGTTAGGCAGATATGCTATTAGGCTGACGATTTGAATTATATCATTTTGATTTCTTTTTTATCTTTATGTCTAATTTAAGCAATAATAGATTTACAATTCAAATGTCTAAAATTCAAATGAAATGTAGAGAACAATAATCCAGGCTTTTAAGAGATTGGAGAAAAGACAGACAGCTATTTAATAATAATAAACATTTAAATAACATAAAAAGGACAAAAATTTTTATGCAATGAATTAAGGTTTTTTTTTTTTAACTTTATAGCAATTATCAAGCAAAACAATGGGAATGTGTAACGACAATATGCAAATAAAACAGTCAAATAAATTATGTTCACATAAAAAGTAGTTCTGATGCTTCTGTAATGTTTGCGTGTTTCAAAAATCAAAAAGCAGGTCTGTGCAGTCTGTGATGTGCTTTGTTGTCATTTAAAATATTATCATAGCCAGCAAACCTTATTCTAAAACTTACTTTTCAAGTACATATTTTACAAATAGCAGGGAGGAAACTTTCCATGTTTGCATTTTTTAAAACAGTAAATGCTTTCAGTTGTTAAAATAGAAAAAAATATATGTATATTTATGGGGATAAAAGCATTTATTTCATCCTAACTGAAGAAAAGCTCAAACACAAGTGTTGAATGCTGCCCTCTGCTGGAGGAGAGAGGAGCTTTACAACTTCGTCTGTCTTTTTTTAGTTTAATTTAATGATTCATGTATTTAGATGTCTCGTTATTTTCAAGTTTTACCACTTTGACTTCGGGTATAATTTTCAGTCTCGCTTTCCACCGTACCTGTTGAGCACACCTGAGGCATCGGGCTGACAGTTCACTGACTGATGGGAGGAGCCTGTGAGTCAAACAGAAACTTCCACCCACGCAGCCTTCTGCATTCCTCTTTAAATGAATCTTTCACTTCGACTTTTTCTTTACGTTTTCCATTCTTATCAATACCCTGCAGCTCACTTGCGGATTTGCTTTGACCTGAAAACTCACTTTCTCTTTTATTCTAGTCTTGTCACAATCCTAAAACTATAATGAAGCCAAAGGGTTTCCGAACAGTGTCATTTTATAGAATGAGGTGTTTTAATGTAGATCATTTAAAAACTGCATAAACATTTATATTTTTGTAGGTTTGTAGTTTGAATGTTCCTTCAAACGCCTCCAGTCAGTTAACTGAGAAGTGACTCGTTTCTTCAGTTTAAAAAGCAAAGTACGGAAACCGAAAGTATCAAGTGTCTCAAAAAAAAGCTTTCGCTTTCGCTTAAAGAGCGCACTTTTTATCCGTGACTTCTGCATTCAAGCTTGCAGTGAGACCAGTCAATCCTAAACCTATCGATCTGTTCAGCCAGATTACTTCATTTCACCGTGAGAATTTGCGGTAGGAGTACCGTGATCGGGGCCGCCTTTTTAGTGTGTGTTTTGATTGTATTTTCGGAGCGGCTGTGCACATGTGACATGTGAGAGTGGTTCCCGTGGAGCATGTGCTGAAGATGGATGAAGGGACAAAGCTGCACCTGAAAGAGTGGCTGGTCGCGCAGATAGAGAGCGGCAGATATGAGGGCCTGTGCTGGGAGGACGAGGCCAAAACCATGTTCAGAATCCCGTGGAAACACGCAGCCAAGAAGGACTACAAGCAGACGGAGGATGCGGCTCTGTTCAAGGTCGACGCGATTAAGTTAAACTTTCGGAACACTCGGGACGTGGAACTCAATTTTTAGACCTCCAAAATGGTATCATTTGAAAAGAAAAAAAGTTACAAATTGATTTGAATTCATTGAAAGTTTACATGTCCAGTTACAGTGCATATGTGCAATTAAGTTTCAAATTTTCCTCTTTGAAAAATATTTTTGATGATTAAATAAGGTTTTTTTCGTTCATAAATGTCGTTCCCTTGTAATTTGCATGAATGAACAATCTTAAAACTGCAGCAATGGATGGAGTCGTGCGTTTTTTCTGGTTTTGCGTCACTGACGCACGTGACGCACCTTAAAATTGTACTCCTTTATGTGGGGAAAAAAAAAAAAAAAATCCAGCACAAAAATAGAGGATATTTACCTATGAACTGATGATTACATAAAGAATATATTTATATTTACAAATCTTGTATATCTTTTAATAATTATGTTTGATTTTTGTAACAAGGGTTAAAGTTATTTCAGATTCAAAGATTTTTTTTAAATCACGAAGGGAAAAGATTTAATTTTTCCGTCTACATTTTTACCACAAGTGTCTGAAGTCTGCCAATTGCATCAGTACAAACCTAAAATCCAAAAAGAATGAGTTCCTGCAAACTTTTAAAATAAAAGCTGAGAATTACAAGCAGTGTGATATGTAGCACACAACTTTATTTTCCACATATTTGTTATTAAGTGGGTTTGAACCTACGTATGTTAGTTTGAAAACTTGTTATTTTAGTTTGCATTATATTGATATAATAGGAAAATGAATATAGTTTTTTGTAATACAGAATAGAATAGAATAGAATAGAATAGAATAGAATATTATTACTACCACAAGGGGAAATTCACCCAATTTTGAAATTGAAATATTGAAAAAAATATGAACACAAACTTAAACACACATTTTTTATGTAACTTTAGGTTAAAAAAAAAACCAATGTTTTCATCTTTATTGCATATTGAACAAAGTTGTGTCTTTTTTTTTTTTTTACATAAAACAATTTTGTACAGGTAAACCAAAAATATTTCCATCAAAATAACTTATTTTTCTTGATGGGTTTTATTATATTACTCTAAGATATGTATTTATAGAAGTGGTCAAATAGTCATAATTTTTCTAATAGATATGATCTTTAGTTAAGGATTCTTGTTCACGTTCAGGCCTGGGCCGTGTACAAAGGCAAATACAAGGAGGGCAGGGACAGAGCGGATCCCACCATGTGGAAGACCCGCCTCCGCTGTGCTCTGAACAAGAGCACAGACTTCCAGGAGGTCCCTGAACGCAGCCAGTTGGACATATCAGAGCCCTATAAGGTCTATCGCATCCAGCACCATAATTTCCAAGTCAGTCAAGCAGGTAGTTATGGAGAAAATTATACCTTCTGAATAATTGTGCTGAGATGTTGTGTTTCTGACTCCATTTATTACCTGTCATCTTGATGTCTCTGGGTTTTATTTAACTATGTGTAATATTTTCTCCCTTTGCCTTGTCTGTTTGTCAGAGTTTCACGTGACAGAACATCAAGTTATCCGCAAGATAAAGCCATTTCCCAGAAGTCCCAGCTGTCCAGGCAAACAGGTAATATGTGACATGATTATAGAGACTGAAGCTGATGTTAAACATAAGGTCATTTAGGCAATAACAGAATATTCCTGACACCTAGGACATCACCCACCGTACTTGGATGAAATTTAGAGTTGTGTCTTTATGCACTTAAAAAAAGGATATAAAGTTATGCCTTATCCTGCTATTGCTCCTCATTACCAGATGATAAACAAGTCTTTCTATTAACGTCTGTGGTTAAAACATGTCTTTTATAGCAGTAAAAGCATGAAAAAAAAGCTATCACTGGATGTCTTGTATATTGTAATATTTAGCATGTTATAAACACATCAGCCAGTTTGAACTGTTTTAAAGACCCACTTTTATGAAAATTATCTTTTTGGTGTTTTAACATGTTCTTGTGGCATTTTTCTCATAATGAAAGACATTTATAAGGAAGGTTAGGCTCAAGACTGCATATTGGAGAATTTGTATTCAAATTGTTATGAATCAGCTTGTAGCTTGTAGTTTTGACATAGAAGCTACGTCTTCATTTTCCTTGTCTGAGCTGGCATCTGGCTCAGAACTGTACAGCTGGATAACTCCAACATTGCTCACCATTTATGTTGAAACGCTAATATTAGGTTGGTGTTGTGAGCTAGAAAGAGAGCGTGTAAACAAATGGGTGATGGGAAGGGGGGCAGGATGGGTACTGGTCCTGCCCACAACTAAAATTCAAACGTCTAATGAACTCCTGCCACACTGCAGAAATTATGTCCTAGAATACATTTTTTTTTGTTTAGGCTAAAAACGGCATATTTATAATCAGAACATCACAGGGAATACTTTTAAAACAGATCAAAGGATGATCAGAGTGGGACTTTAGACATCTTTTTGTTCAAACAAAATGAAATATGATCTGGCAAAAGCTGTAGAGAGAAATAGAGAAAAATAAGTAAGTAAAAAATCATAAATCTTCATATAAAAAAAAGTTTCTCACATGAAATTAATCCTTATGCTCTCCTAAAAAAAAGGTTAATTTGTCACGTTGGTGGAGAGAAAAACATAAAAGCTTCAATAAATGATCAAACCTGAACATTTTAATCTGCTGTTTAAACAGACATCACGGTTTCACAGCGTTAAATCTTGAAACTGATTTCAGCTCTATAAATTTTAGGGAATTTACCAAAAGATTTCTTAGTACTTAAAAAATCTATATTAAAGTTATTAGTTACAGAGGGGTGGCTTTAGTTTTATTTAAAGACCTGGAAATGTCAGAATCAAAAGGGATTTACTGCATTCATCTTTTTCCTGTAGTAAAATGTGATTTTTGAACACATTCATGACACAAACAATAAAGGCTACCGAACTTCTTTCAGGAATCATTGCTCAAGGATCAAATATGGAGGAGCCATAAACATTGAGTAAATAAACTTTAACGTAACAAAATCCTGAACTAAGGCTCCAACAAAAGGCTGAAAACACCAACGAGCTGACAATGAAGAACTGAAAAAAAAAGCAGACTCCTAAATAGACTGAGGATCATTAATTTAAATGAAGACAGCTGTGGATAATCAACAACTTGAAACAGGTGTGAGTGTGACGGTGGGCCAAACACCCAACTTAAAAATAGAACATGAAGAAAAAGAACCGAAAAACAAAACTAAAAGGTACCATCCGTACTGATAGCTATTTAATCACCTTTTCTCATCGGACCATTCTAGGATAAAACCATGCGATCTGTCATATTAATATACCCTACAAGTTCTGTTGTGAACCCTTAAAAAACAGAGTTGATGAATTCTGTTCTTTATATTTCACATTCTCCATATCAAAGAGTGATTGACAGTTTTCAGAAGCACCAAACTCACACCATTGTTTAAAATACTAATCATTCTAAAGTAAACTATTAACATTAAATAATAAAACTAACTGCCGCTCTTGTTTTAGATAGTAGAACTTATTTCACAATTATTTTTACAAAAAAGGATAACTTTTTTTTGGGACCAAAAATGCTATATGATTCAGAAATATGCAAAAACAGCATGTCAGTGGGCGGATGTACGTCCGGGGGGGAAAATATGAAGCAAATTGTGTAAAATGAATAATTTCTGGCCCTTGTAGTCTAACCTTGGTTTCTGTTTCTTTTGTTTTTTTTTTTTTTTTTTGGCATTTAGGTTCTGTGTCAAAAGGAAGTGTTTCAGACAAACAGAGAAGAAAAACCATCAGCTGGTAAGAGAACAGTTTTTATGATGGAATCACAGCTAAAGAAGTCTCACAGAAAATGTTGTTTCTGAAGCTTTTTTTTTCAGCCACAACAAACCAAACACTTTACAGCTTGCGACAAATAAGTGCACTTGGGAGATGAATTGATACTTCCTGATTTTAACTCACAAAAAGTACAGAAATGACTCAAAGAAGGATGTTGTTGTTTTATTTTTTTGGGGTGGGGGTGGGGGGTATTGAACTATTGAAACAAACATTTAGATAATTCTTCTGCTGTAACGTTCCCTTTTTATTCTTTTAAAATAAATTTTCACTTAAAACCCGGTGTTACACTTAAAAAATATCAACCTCAAATGTTCTTGTTTTTTTAATCCTTTTTTATTTTTTGTTTTTGTGATAAGAAAAAAGGTTTTCCAAGAAAGATCTAGCTGATAAAGCAGGAAACAGTTTAAATATTTAGCCCAGCATAGGTGCAACACCTCTTTCCTTTTTGTTTTTCCTTCTGGCTTCATTTTCAAAACCATAACGACCAGTCATTCGTGCATGTTCTTTGGCACAATCACCTAAGTTCTCGGATTTCCACAGCTCAATGACCCAACGACTTCAGTTACAAACGTCCCACAAAGAGAGGAAAACAATCTGAACCTATAAGAGGTTTTTTTAGTTAGTTTTTCCAGGACTTGATGTAGTGAGTTATGAGCAGTTTTAAGGGCCTCCAGTAAGGTTTTAGTTTCAGTTTTGATTCTTGCTGTCATGGAGATTCTGCAGTTGAAATGCAACTCAATGTGAAATGTTGAAGTTAAACAGCGCGCCCTTAAAATAGATTGAGACATATTCTTTATAAATTGTCTCCCAAAGAGAATTAATTATTATTTTAGAATTCAAATAAAGAAAATCTTTCAACTTTCAGTTCCATGATATTTGAATGGGTTTACCTTCTACACGTTAAGGACTCACTCAGATGAAAAATGTGTTTTTGGCATTTCTAACATGTTCTTGTGGCATTTTTCGAATGATGAAAGACATCCATGAAGAAAATTAAGATTAAAATTGCATTTCTGAGTATGTCTTGATTCAAATCATTTGAATCAGGAGCAGTAAAGGTGTCAAAAAAGCACTGATTTCAGTGGGTCTTTAATGGGACAAAAATCGGTTAAAACAACCAATTCAAATGAATCGATTCATTGCCTAGTCCTACTAAAAATGCTTGTCTTTTTTTTCAGGAATTTTGATTGTTAATTTGCTGAAACTAACTATCCTGTCCTTTTTTCTCTGCTTTGCTTCATTAGACCTGATGATGGAGCATATGTACTGTGGCTTATCAGGGAAAAAACCCCAAAGGGAGGCTCTGGCTCCTTTAGCCTTCCTCACTCCACCACTTGAAATATCAGGTAAGACAAAGTCCAGGATGCACGGTAACTTTACCTCCTTCAACTTGCATTGTCTGTAATTATGTTTTTTTTTTTTTTTATTGTCCAGACTTTCGCATGCAAGTGACTCTGTTGTACCAGGGCCAGACAGTTTTGAAGGCGACCACCAGGAGTACAGATGGATGTTTCATTCTACAAGGGCGTGTTCCTTTGGGAAATGAGAGCATTTATGGACCCTGCTCTGCCCAGCAGCTCTCCTTCCCGTCCCCAGGCTCCGTATCCCTGCCCCCCTGCATGGGAGAAGCAATGAATCGCCTTCTTTGTCACTTGGAAAGAGGTGTGCTATTATGGGTGGCCCCAGACGGGGTGTTTATCAAACGGTTCTGCCAGGGCAGGGTGTATTGGAGCGGCCCCATGGCCGAGCACACCGACCGCCCAAACAAGCTGGAGCGAGAAAAGACTTTCAAACTGCTCGATATACCCATTTTTCTTCACGGTAATGCTGCAATGCATGCGTTGTTTCAGTTTGTCATGAAGATATTCTGGTTTGTATGTCCAACTTACGTGTGCACCTTATCTTCTGTTCATTTCAGGGCTTCAGAGCTGTTTACAGGGGAAGGGCCCCCCACCTGCGTATAAGATTGAGCTCTGCTTTGGAGAGGAATATCCAGACCCCGGTGTGCCGAAAAGCAAAAAGCTCATCATGGCTCAGGTTAGCTGAAAAGTTAGGAACAAGTCTCCACTATGTTCTCTAGCCTTTTCACTCACATTTGGCCTTTATTTTAAAATGTACAAATGCAGATTATTATACAAAAAAATATAATTCTTTGAAATGTGATGACTTTGGGGGTTACAAAATGTTACTTTGTGACAACAAATAATGCTGGTTTTTCAAGCATTAATCTAAGAAACATTTCTTTTTTACTTTTCAACATAAATAATAGAAATGTGTGTCTTATCAATCCTGTGATGCCAAAATAGTCTTTGTGATATTTGTTTTCTATGAATCTAAAGGAACTTGTGCACTACTGCTTAGGTTTAGAACCATTTGGAATTTTGGTAACTTAAGAAAAAGATTCCTTAACAAACTATTTATAAAACATTAACAAGAACCTAACTTACTGACATCTGTGGAACCTGTACAGGTGCTTCGAGTTTAGTAGAAGATTAGTTGGTGAAACTGCAAAATGTGGGCAGATTTTTCCACGATTCTTTAACTTTATCAAATCATTATTTTTATTTTTATTTTTTTTGCTGGAACCCCAATTTATGTAGAAATAAACAAATAAATATGTGAAAGTAGGCCTGCACAATTAACCGCAAAGGTTTATTGTGCGCATTATACATATCTCAAAACAATCATATGGCAGCTTGAAGTATTTAAAAAATCAAATGAATCTCTTTATGCATTTGAACAATCACATAGACTTATTTCAATGAAACAGTTGCAGTGAAATGGAAATTATGTTTTTGGTTGTATTGGTGTATTTTTATGTATTGCAAGTTAATTCTGTCATCGCAATATTGATCACTAATATCGCAAATTACGAGTTTTCCTCTTACTGTGCAGCCCTACTTGAAATTAAATAAACAGTGGGCCCTAAATCTTTATTCTATTAAAAATGAACTATTTTGAAAAGAATTATAGAAAATAATACACTTTTCCATAATATTCAATTTTTTTTGTAAAAGGTCTGTATTTATTAAGCAGCTATAAAATGCAACAAATGCATGTCGTTATAAGCCACATCTTAACACTTTATCAGGTGTAAGACATCCACCAATGCTAATAAATGTTTTATAAATAGTTTGTCAATTAATCTTATTAAGCTTGTTTACTTCTTAAAGACCCTTTGTTAGACATCCATCAATGCTAATAAATGACTTATAAACACACTAGTAATGGTCTTTAATGCTTTATAAATAGATTGCAGTGGAATCTTATATATAGACATAGACAGCGATATAATTCGGTTGTGTGGGGAAAAAAAGAATGAATTAATCTAAAAAACAATCTTACGAACTATTTAAGAATAAAAAAAAACATAATACATTTCTTTCAATATTTTTTTGAGGTGGTTCTGTTTATGTTTTTTTAGGAGATATTGACTTTTTTAGACTTTGTGAAAATTAACTCTTATCATAAATGCTTTTATTAATTTTTTTATTAAAAAAATTCTATTAGACTGTGAAATTTTGCACAGTTTAGAACTTCTTTTGAATGGCGCATAACTTCAACTTTAAATCAAAAACAATCCAGGTGTAGTTGACAACTAGTCCTTTTTTTACCCCGTACTTGGATGGAATCAGCCTGGATAGATAAGGATCCACCAAAACTTGAAGCTTAGTCCCTAATGCCTAAATGTCTTCCCAGCTGTAAAAAAAAAAAAAATGCCACTCGTGTTTTCTCTTTCAAGTAGATGTTAAATTAAGGTCATTTTGGAGCTAAAGTGGTTTGATGGATATTTGCATCAATAGGCGTTTTTATTTTTCTCTCGCAGCAGCAATATCATTTTCTAGCCAGTAGAGGTCCTCATTTGCTAATAAATTGTGTCCCTTGCTGGTTAGGTGGTTCCCTTGTTCGCAGTGGAACTGTTGGAGAGGTTCAACTTGGGAGAGATAGAGGAGAATCGCACCCAAATCTTCAAAACAGAAGAAGAGAAAATGCAAGAACCGTGATGATTCTTAGAACGGGGCTAAGTTCCATAAGATGATAAAAGTGTATATTGGGCTTGTTAATATGCTGGGCCTCAGAACTTAATCAAAGTAATGTACTTTATTTAATGTCTTTTTATATATTGTACTGGTGGGTTGTATGTGCAGCAAGATTTGCTTGTGATGTATGAACATTTGGGCACATATCTCCTTAAAAAATGCTAATAATATGCCATCAATGTGAATTTTTGTTTTTAATCCCTGTGTTATGCAGCACCCATTTAAAGCAAATGTTAAATAATATGTTTGTAGTTTATATGACACAATACAGAGAATAAATTCACTCTCATAATTAAATCTATAAAGCTCATTTGTTCTTTTATTTCTAGCAGACATCATGTAACAGATTCACAATTTTTTTTAAAAATATACATTTTTGTAGCTGTAACATTTAAAAAGAAAGACAACAGGTATCTTTTTTTTCTTCAAGTAAAAAAAAAAAAAAAAAAAAAAAAACTAAAGTGAGAAAGAGTGCTGAATCAGATGATATACCCGTATCTGAATTTAAAATACTTTCATTATTTTCCCTGCCTTCAAACAATTACAGTACATAAAAAAATGAGATGGGAACAGAAGCATACAGTACAAAGGGGTCAAGAGAATTCACAAAGCATCATGTTCCAACCTGTTATTAGCACCATTACTCTTTAGCCACACAGCACGCTTTACTCTTTCCATCATTCAGTTTTTAATGGAAAAAAAAAAGAAAACAGTCGAGGCGTTGTGCCACAGACCTGTCTGTGTGGGCGGGATTGTCTGTTACGCAGCTTCCATTTAGTGTTCTCCCTTTCTCAGAGATAATGTTAAGAACATATTGGAGAGTAATGCCTTGATGAAGACGTTTTTGAAAGGACTCCCAGCGATGAGTTGAAAGAAGGCGAAGAGTTGCTCATACATTCACCTTTGCCCGCCTGAGCCGACACCAGAGCATCGGACCAAAGCGAGAAACCAAAGAAAGAATGAGGAAAGAAAAAACAAGACTGCATTGCAAGATTGACAGAAATTGCATCAAATCTGTTTAGCATATTTACTGTATATAACACCTGTAATGTAAGATATATCGTCATGTTATTTATATATTTATACCTTCACTTCTTTAATATGATTTCATAACACTGATTAAAAACCCTGCAGTGAATACTTTCATTCAGAAGTGTGGGACAATCATGACATAAAAAGAGTGAACAGACGAATGTTTGATTGTCTCACACAATGTCTTCAGTGTATCTGTTGGGAGTCATCCGGAAATCCTTGAGCTGTTTTTCTTTTAAGAGCTGGGAAAGGTTAGGTTAAAGGAAAGGCAAAGATCTTGTGTCAATTTGCAATTTCTTTTTATGTTGTGATCCTTCCCTGCAACCCTACCTTGAAGCCTCTCCATTGTTTTGTCTTGGCGGTGGGGCAACAGAGACAAGGAGGGTGTGTATGTGCATGTGCAAGTTTCTACTGCCACTTCATTAGCTTAGAGCCTCGAGGTAAATCCAAAAGTTTTTCATCAGGTCCGGTTAAAGGAAGGGTGTCCGGTGCCGACCAACGCCGTTTCCGGCGACACTGCTGCTCCCTGGCCGGAGGCTCTGCAGCCAGAGCGCGCTGGAGGACCGGGGCGGGAGCAGGTGAGTGGTGAGGAAGAGGGGGAGGAGGAGGTGGGGGTGGCATCTCCTCCCTGTGAGAGCTGCTGGATTCCCCAGCAGCCTTGGATGGGAGATGGGGGCGATGCGTTCTTGAGCTGGTGCGCACCTGTGTCCAGTGAGTTTGGTTGGGTGTGGGGGTGAGGGCCAAGCATACGTCCCCCTCTGAGAGCTGGCGGCAAGGCAGGCCATAAAGCTGTGTGGTTCTCTGGGGAGAGCAAGAAGACCAGCCCCTGTCTTGCACAAAGAATGGGTATTCCACCAAGACCTTCAGTGACTCCTACACAAAACAACAGAAAAAAAACAAACAGAAAATATTGGAGCCATCCTGTCATGTAGTTTTGAGCCAGATACAAGCTCAGACCAGGAAATTAAAGACATACTTGTATGTCTCTACATGTCTGATAGTGGATTTCAAATAATTTTAACCCTTGTGCTATCCTATGGGGTCATGATGACCTAATCCTTACAATGATGTCTTATCCCTATCATGACAAAGGTGAAGAGGATTTCATGTAATCCATGGACACCAGTGAAGATCACAAATCATTGAAGAAAAAAGGTTCAGCGCACTGTCTAGTGGGTCTAGATGACCCAAATGTTATAGTGCCTAGGATATTACAAGGGTTAAGCTTTTTTCTTAAAATGAATAAATTTAAAAATTTTCTTTATAAATGTCCTCCATCATGAGAAAAATGCCACAAGAACATGTTTTAAACTCCAAAAACACAATTTCCATCAAAATTGGTTTTTAAAGCGATTAACTAAACTATTTCACCAACATCATGCAAGGTTATGTTAACAGAAAAATCTGGTCTTCTTCCCTTTTGTTCTGCTTTTATTTATTTTCTCTATCTTATTGTTTTGCCGGATTGGTATGCACCATCAAAACTGTATTTATGAAAATAAGATGTAAAGCACCACTGAAACATAAGCATTAAGCATCAGATGAAACTCAGCAGGAGATTGACTATAAAAACAGGACTTTGGTCAGTCAAAATAACCCAATAACCCAATTTTTTATGTAGATTAATTCAAGTAATTATTATTCTGTTATGCATATGCAATTATGGATAAACATAATCCAACTTTGTGGACTGACCTGAGTATTACGATCTGTGAGGTGCAACTGCAGCTGGCTGAAGTCCTGTGCACTGCTAGGGCGCTATCGAAAGCACAGTGCAGGTACTGAGGTGGAATTCTAAGGATGTGTCTGCGCTTCTCAAGAAGTCCTCGGTCCGCAGCTCCTCCACCCGCTTCAGCCTCCCACTGGCCAGCTCAATCAGAGACCCTTTGGTGAAGTGAGGTAGGAGTGCAGGGGGAGATCTGTGAAGGGTCAGGGATGGGCTGTGAAGACGAGAAGGAGATGATCCGGTTCCCCTGTTGCATTGTCTCTCACGCTCATTGTCTTTATCTTGGTCTTTGTCGTGATGTAGTTGCTTCTCTTTGTCTTTGCTTTGTTCTTTGTCCCTTTTTAAGACTTTTTCTTTCTCTTGGTCTCGGCCACTGTCCATTTGTGACCTCTCATGGCTGTTGGGCTGACCCAGGTGTAAGTGAGGAGAGTTCCTTAGATTGTGCTGTCTTGGGCCTGGCTCCTTGTGCAGGTTATATGGCGGAGTTTCTGGAGAGCTGTAGAGAGGGTAGGTCTGGACCTGAGGATTGGGGTGGGACACTGATCCCAAGGAGTAGTAAATTTGCGCTTTAGTTTGTGTGGTCCCCATATAGTCTGAAAGTCCCCCTCTGCCAGGCCTGGGATCCGGTCCGAGGGGATGGGGACTGGTGGAAAGTAACGCCATACTCCCTTTCTCATGCTGATGTCTGTCTAGCACAGAGGAATGAGACTCGGGGGTCTCCTGGGCTTGAGAGTCTGACAGGAATTGCCTTCCAGAAAGAACGTGGGCTGTCAAATCCTCATGTTGCCTCCGTCCGCCATTAGCATGGGAACTGTGTGGACTGACATCAAGCCTGGATCTGTTGTTGTTGTCGCAGTATTCTCCTGTCAGCAGAGGTCTGGAGGCTGAAGCAGTCCTGCTACCTAGCCCATCCAAGCCATTAGGCCTTTTGTTTAAGTACCTGGGTCTCACTTCTACTAAGTTTGGATCTTGGGAGTACAGATAGGGAGGGTTATAAAAATAAGAAGGAGAATAAATAGAGGAACAGTAGTCCCGCCGACCACTGTTAATGTAAGACCACATCTCCCTGGGGCTGGCAGGGTAGGGAGTCTTGAAGGAGGGGGAAGGAGAAGACGACGGAGAAGGAGGCAAAGATAAGGGGGTATCCCCTCTGAGCCACCTGGAGTGGTGGTGCAAAGGTGCAGGAAGTGGATCGTCTCTCCACGTTGGAGACCTCGAGTTCCTCCTCTCGCCCATTTGCCCAGAAAAAAGGGGAAGGGAGCCAGAAGGTGAGTAGTTAAGGGGCCATTGTGGGGGTACAGGAAGGCCTTGTGCTGACGGGGGCAGGGGTGTGGGACTATGCAGAAAATGGGGATTTGGATTAGAGAGAACTCTATCTCTGTCGCAGGCCTCTCTGCTTCCCTCACCTCTCCCATTGTTAGACCGACTCCGGAGAGGCACAGGGGGTTTAAACTCATCTAGGGGGACATAGTGGTCCGCTGATCCTTGCCGAGACTCCCTCTTCTTCGGAGGGAGACACTCTTTGCTGCGGTCAGGGCTGGGATTCATGTGTGGGCTCCAGCAGCAATAGGGGCCCCCTTTGTGTAGGTGTAGGCTAGGTTACATGGGCCTCACGGGAGAACGAGGGGCACAGGCAGATGGGAAGGCTGACACACAGCATCACTATCGGATCACTATTGATGCCTTTGTGTCGATGCACCGCTCACCTACAAAAAAGGACGCAAGAAGGGAGAAAAGAGAAAAAAGTTTAGGCAGAAAATTGGAAATTTTGCGCCTGTTACTATATTTCTGCACTATAAGACAACTTAAAAGCCTGAATTTTTTTTATTCAGGAGTGTGGGACAATCATGACATAAGAAGAGTAAACAGACGAATGTTTGACTTATCTCTGACTCGTTTGTCTCGCTTAATGCACCCCATAGCTTGATGCGCCTGATGCTGTGTTCACACTGGGCACTTTCAATGAAAAGTCGGACTTCCGAGTTCGAAACTCTTGCATTTATATGTTGCTACGTACGTTTTTAAGTCCGTTTTCAGGCTCTACTTACAAAACACACAGCCACTGAACATGCCTTGAAAGTTAAACAAGTTGAACTTTGACCAATCAGAAACTCTGTAATGGTTGGTAATTGGTAATGACGTATGGGTAGCATCCTTTTTAATTCACAGAAGTGCCAACCATCTTTCATATATCGGAATAGAGCTGTGAAAAAGGCTATAAAGGGCCAGTGAAGTAGAAGCCTGGAGCAAGATTCACCAGATTTTGCGCCAAGCCTCTTCCAACTGTGAGGACTTGCACTAGTTTTGGGTGGCAACAGACTGGTGTGATCACCATATGCGAAAAGCCAGTTCAAGAATTCACGCATAACCATTCATAGACCATTCATTGACTGTGCACATTATAATTCAGTGTACTTGTTGGTGCGGAAAATTCAGTAAATATTTAGCCTTCAGTTTGGCCACACATTATTGAAACAGATGGAAAGAAAATAATTTCCAATTTGTTTCTCCAGAAGACTTTGAACAAGTAAGGAGCAGTTAGTTGCCGATAGCTGTGGCTTATTAATCATTACCTATGTGCAGGGTGCAGAAACTACTCAACTTGCTAATTTCATTAAAATGCACCACTCCCACATGTTGGCTAAAAATATTTTAAAGCCAGAGAAGTTCAGAGGTATGTTTGCAATGTGTTGGCATAAATATCACTTCCTACAGAGGCAGTGCTGTTTGTGTGTAAACACACACACACACACACACACATAAAAGGCCTCCCAGCAGGAGAGTTTTCATCCTTGACTCTCTGGGGATGATTGGAATATGTAGATTGTTTTTCTGCACCACTTCTATAAACCACCCCCACAACATCCTCGGGTGCTCTCTGTATTCTATATAAGCTTACAACTGACACCCCCACCCCGCTCTCTTTCAAACACATAAAACAACAGACAGATACTCCCTCAAGCTGCAATATACACACAGCCATTGATGGGTAAATCCATTGACCTCCCAGAAAAAGCTCACTGAAACACCTGTAGGTGCAAACTATGTGTTTTTACCTTTAACAGGTGTCACATTAGGGCTGCAAGGTAACTTTTTTTTGCCTCTTTTAAATCTAAAAATGTGTTCATAATGGCAAATACATCAAACGATATCAGTTATCTTCAATCCCCTTTAGCTGTATTAGAGATTTGTTGTCTTGGTTTTGTTCTGTGAAATACAGTTGAGATGTCTGAAGTTTTCTCCAAAGGTATAAAATAGTGTTCTCTTGAAATAATACATCGTCTTCTGCTGCTGCTCCGGCTGTTGCCTGTACACCATACTTGCCAGCAAGTATGTCAACTGCCGCCAACCAACTCAATGGCATATCATTATATACCATGCGTCACCATGGCAACTACATTCACACAAAATATAGCCTGATATATGTATATATACATAAATACACACTCACAGCTAGTTAGGGAGTAAAAATGTAAAAATTGTATGACAGAATAAATGGAACAAAATTAAGACGGAATCAAAAGCTATGCTAGTACAGTAACCTGAAGTAGGACATAAAAACGGATTATTTAGTTCAGGGACTTATCTGCTCAAGACGAATGCCCTAAAGATGTAACATTACCAATTCAGGAAACAATTGATTAACTCTGGTCTTTTTAGCCTTGCTAATCATAAACCAGTTAAGAAAAGCCCCTCCCTCAGAATTTATCATTGTCTCTGGAAGATTGTTGTGTCTGGAGAATTTCATTATGCATTTGATGTTTTAGTCTCTGTTAGTTGTGGCATGCTTTTTTCCGAATCTCAGCATGGTGCTTGCTGGACTCTTCCAGGATCTTAGATTATGCAATGTATACAACACGTGTTACTGCCGGTCAAAGAAGCAGTTGTCCTTTTGCAAAGCTGTTTTGACTAGATCAATAGCAGGCTTTGCGAGGAACGTAGAGTCAAGTAGCGAGCTCTTGCCAAGTTCTCAATAGTCTTAATTTTGTCCCTTTCAGTGTGCCATATGGAGAGGCGGGTACACTGTTGCTCATCAAGCTACTTGGTCCAAAAACAGAATAAGTGTTAGAGTGGAGCAAGCTGTTCGTGCATCTGACTGGCAAACTGAAAACTGGTTGGTGAGAGGAGGGGAATTCATTGTCCACAGCGGTGACTGGATGGATGTAACAGAGCAGATCAAAACATGCTGTGATGCACATAAAGAATACACAATGGGTTCATGCAAACATAAACAGTATTTAAAAATACTTTGAAAATATTTTTGTAAACCTCAGTTTTTTAATTTTCAAACTTGAAAGTGAGCTTTTGTGGATTCCTTAAACTTAAACTCACCATGTTGTTATTAACCTTACCTATACTGAGAACTAAGCTTTAGAGTTAAAAGAAGTCTCCATAGAGCAGTTTTTCCTTAATCAGATGAATAATTTAGAAAATAGTTTTTTTTTTTTTTAAATGACTTTATAGATAACAATAAAGGCAAAGCCACTGTTGAGTAAGATTCTACTTTAAGACCCACTGAAGTAAATATTAGGTTTTTGGTGTTTTTAACATTTTCCTTTCTCGTACAGGACATATATAAGAAATAGGCTCAAAATCTCTGAGTTTTTATTTATTCAAATCATTTTTGAATCAGAAAGAAATGTCATTTGAAAAAGCTTGTAGGTGTGATGTAGAAGCTTCCACTGCAACCACAAGCTTCCTGCTCCGCACCAATTGGATGCATCCACTTGCAGACAAATAGATCCATGTACGTCTTTGTTTTCCTCATTTGAGCTGGTATGTGACTCAAAACTATACGGCTGGATAGCTTAGACATTGCTCGCCATTTTGTTGCACCGGTAGTGTAACTTTAAGTGTGTGAGGGGCTGTAAGCTAGCAGGAGAGAGTAAACAATTAAATGATGGGATATGGGGGCAGGATTACTCTGCATCAACAGTCCCTGCCCCAACTCAGAGGCGAATTTCTGAAAAACTCCTACCGCTGTGTAGTAACTATGACCAAAAAACAGATAGCTTTTTTGATTTAGGCTAAAAACAGCATAATCATTTAAAGACCAGTGGGAACACTTACAAAAAGATTATTGGAGTGGGACTTAAAAAAACACACATCAGCATGACCATATGCAATAGCATCATTTTGAGTTTGTCAATAGATGTTAGTGGTAGATTCATCAAGTAAAGTCAAGAACGAAAGTCCGTTCCTAATAGAATGACAGAATGTATAAATTTAACCTGCAATCCCAAGTGAGAATTCTATGTGAAATTTTATGTAGTAATTAATTTAAAAAAGGGTTTTCATAATAACATAATAATAACCATCTTTACCAAGAAGAAAATCATAAATAAAGTAGAAAAAAAATAGTCAGCCTATGATTAGAATTTACATTGACTTTCCAATGATGATTTTATTAAGTCCAGGTGTGATAGAATATTTTGGAATGCGTACAAATTAAAAATAAATTTGGTTAGCTAATTAGTTATTCAAAATTATCAACAAAAAGGCTTTAGGCCAAGGCCAGAAACAAATTATGAAAAGTCTCATTACTTTAATTTTTCCCCCCACACTTTTTTACATATTTGTTCATTTTCTTTCATATAGTATGTCATTTAAATGAAAATTCAAGAACAATCCATTTTAGTCTTTTATTTCTGAAAGTGTTAAAATCATCAAGGTGTCTATTTGACTGATCTACTTTAATTTCCATTAAATTGGGACATACAGATAGTCACTAACATAAAGAAAAATTAAAATAATGGAAAAATTGTTCGCTTTAGTTAAATTTTTCCTGAAGTGACCAGAAAGAGCAAAAAAAGATGACATGTTGTAAACTTCAAAAGTTTTCAAAGGAGCGTTCTGAAGAACACACTGGTTCCTTTTTACCCAGAAGTGTTTATCTGCAAAATTGCCCCGAACTTAGATTTTTTCAAATGTGTTTGACCTTAGATGACTTACATCTTCATGAATCTGACAGCACTTCAAAAAATGCTGTCATGGCGAATTGAATATAAATTCATGGGGGGGGGGGGGGGGGGGGGGATAAAATGTGCATGTGGAGGAGTTTCAAGAGATATGTCTAACAAAATACTCCTACACCATGTAGACATACATGGAGTTTTATACTATAACCAATGACATCATTTATGGTGGCATAATTTTGCAAACACTTTAGTAAAGTTTTTTTATTTTTATTTTTTTTAGAATAAATCCTGTTAATAAAAAGTTATTTGAGTAAGATTTAAAAAATGTAATATCTGTATAAATAGTCCCTCTGAATTCACGCAACATTTCTTTATCCTGACGTTTTTTTCAAGCTCATATGACCACAAACCTCAGGAAACACAATTGCAAAATAATATTGACTCCTTTTGCCTGTTATTTCCCCAATAAAAGTTAAATTAAACCTTTGCATGCAATAATTGAAAAAAAGAAGGAAAAAAAGGCACCTGAAAGAGAAAGGCTGAAAAAGCAAGCGAGTTCTCGCAGTTGGTTTCTGGTGAGGGACTGACCTGGGTTCAGGATGAGCAGACGTCCGAGACTTAGCAGTCATTCATATCCACTCCTAAGCTTCTTGCTCTGCTACAGCGGGTCTACACAGCCCTGCTGTTGCTGGTCCCAACACCCGCAGGCAGCACAACTTCCAGCTACACCCTGCCTCTGATCTCTGAGCGCGTGTAAAAAAAAAAAAAAACCCGCGAGCCCACCAAACTGAAGGAAAAAGCTGAGAGCTCGATACCGTCTCTGTTGTTGTGCATGTGAGCATGTGTCTGTGAAGAAAGAGTGTGTGCTTGTGTGTGCAAAGAGCTGAGGAAATGAGTAATATCTAGCAGTGAGAAACATGTCTGCTATGCAGAGCCACACAGGCAGACCAGTTGCTGCTGCCGCCCACTTGCTTTAATCACTGTGAAGGATACAAGCATGCATACATAACACACTTACTAACATGCATATACATTTATTCATATGAGTATTTGAACTCAGTTGTACAAACATCTTATCTTCTGACTATATTGTTGTTTTATGTCGCATTTTTAAAATAAATGTTGCCACCTCAGTACCAAATAGACATTTAATGAGAGAGTAATCAATGCACTTGTCTGATGAAGGTGTTTTTGAAGACATGCAGGCGTGTAAAGAAAAGGAGGAATGCTGAGAGGCAAAGAGACATTTGACGAGAGACAGGGAGGGACACGGTAACAGGCTCATCCTACACACACTCTCAGACTCAGGCTTTCGCTGCTGCCTCTGACTCAAAACTGAACCTCACATCCATCCAACACACACCAGCAAACACTACTGTTGTTTTTTTTTCTCTGTTTATCTGCAGCTTCATCTGAATGAGTATCCTTTGTTCTCATCACAGCACTTTGTGAAGAAGCTGCTTGTTAGAAGGGCTTTTATGAATACATTTTGATCTGCCTTTACACCCGCACACACCTGGAAACACACACTTACTGATGCTCATTCGAAAACAGGAGCACTGCAGGGGAGCTCTGAATGATCTGCTTCAGTACTGAGTCAGGCAGTACGAGTGCAATGTGTTGGTATAGCTGCTTCGCTTTATTAGGACTGTACTGGTGAGTGTTCATTCACAGCAAGAAAAACATCAGTTGTCTGCACAGAAAGGCTGACAGAAACCCAAACTAAAAGAAAAAATAAAAGTCCATTGATCCTTTCATAGTAAAGAACAGGCCCTACGCATAAAACAACAGATCAAAAGTTACACTTGTCTAACTTTTCAACCACAACAAAAAGTCACATTTAGAGATGTGAGCACAAAACAGTGCTTAAAGGCCATAAAGAAATGTTCCTGTAGCGAGGCGACAGCTGCCAAAAACATCTGCTTTGACATTTAGGTGAAGGTTTCTTCTAGATTTTCAAAGTGAACACTGATTGAAGATGATGCACGCTGAGGTTGTGTGGGCTTGAGTGCTGTCTGCGCCAGCAAGTTTTTTCTGTGTGGGAACCAATACATGGAAATGCCACAATTAATATACAAGTTCTTAAAAATACTGTAGGTATTTACCGTTGTAATTGGAGGACTCGGGGCAGTAACCCCCAAGCTGGAGGAGTGGCTACAACAGATCCCTGGAAAGACCTCAGACCTCTCAGTCCAGAAAAGTGCAGTGCTAGGAACAGCTAAGATAGCAGGACTATCCAGCTCCCAAGTATGTCTACGTGGTGTAGGAGTATTTTGTTAGACATAACATAGATTGCATAGTATCGTAAATTGCATACATAGAAACGCCCCACTCACCGTTCCGCGGGTTGTTTCTCACCCAAGCTCGGGTCCTCTACCTGGGAGCTTGAGGCCTATACTTATATAGTGCTTGACTACCTTCTTGGTGGCTCTGCTGCCGAACACTGGCGCCAACCCACCACTTGAAAAGAGAATTGCCTACCACCTTGCCTACCACCAGAGGCAAAGTGGAATTCAGTGTCTTACCCAAGGACACTTTGACACATGGGTGTGCAAGGCAGGAATCGAACCTGCAATCTTACTTTCATGGGTCGACCACCCTACCGCTGCACCACGGACGCCCTGGCTAGTGGCTTTGATGCTCAATACTCCTCTGCCTCCTTCCTTGCAGCTAGCATACAGTCTCAAGGCCCGTACACACCGGGACGAATATTCGCCTGGCGTTATTCGCCAGCGTTTTTCGCCACGTCTTTTGTGTTCACACCCAGGCGATTTTCGCTGACGATGAGCCGAGCCAACATGCAATTTCATTCCCTGTCATTAGATAGCGCTTAATGTAAAACAGAAATATTCCTGTATACAAGGTGGTTTTCACTCAGAAGAAGAGAGCCAGTATTTACGCGCTTGTCAGAATCATACAAAGAAAACATGAATATTTCCAGCACCAGTAGCTCCAGCTCCAATGATGAAGAAATTATTGTTCTGTTGAATGATGAAAGACGCCGGAAAAGACGCCGATTATGGGTACATCCCATAGTTACGAGAAGAGAAGAACATGGTGAGTTTTATCGGCTGGTACAAGAGCTGAAAATGTGTCATGAGCGTTTTCGGGGATATTTTAGAATGTCCGTCATTATTTCTTTGCGGCAGTGTAGCCGCTACTTGGCGTCTATCTTCTTTGCTGGTATGTGTGCTCAGAAAGGCAGTTTTGTGTTTGAGCGCCCCCAAGTTGTGTTTTACTGTAACTTCAGAAGCTCCAGACACGTGTGCAAAAGCGCCATTCTCATTGGTCGAATAGATTTCGACGCGAGGCGTCAAAAAAAAAAAAAAACGAACCCGAGGCGTTTTTTTTTTGACGCTTTGACGCGTGGCGATTTTTCGCGTCGGTGTGCACACTCTCATTGGTGCCCTTTGTTTAGTCACGAGGCATTAAATGTCGGCGAAATTCGTCCCGGTGTGTACGGGCCTTCAGGGTTGGATTTGGGATGGAACCCTCCATGTACGGTGAGGAGCTTATACATATATATATATATAGTTATAGTTATATATAATAAAAACAGAAGAAAAAACAAACATTTCTCTTCAACAAGCGTTGAAGGAAAATGCAGGTAGAAAAAAGTAACCAAAATACAGACATCCCACACCTCTGACTATTATAAACTCTTGTGCTCTGTAATACCTGCATTATAATAATTACTGCTTATGTGCTGCAATTCTATGTAAATGTCATGGTTTGTGATGAATTTAGGCACAACAGTCCAGTCATACTGAAAGAACAGGATGTAAAGGTTCCTTAATCACAGAGTATTTACTACATTATAGAGCAAGAGAAATGACTGTAGGGTTTTACTTATCCATGCACACTTGGATATTTCAAACATCACAGATAGAACAAACACAAGCAAACATCAAGATGAGGAAACACACATCTGAGTCACACCGTGCTGTAGAAATTAATCATTAATGATACCGCAAAGTCATTTGGTGTATATTCTTCCTCCATCTCTTCTCTTCTCATCTGTCTTGATCTGTGGTGCTGCACTGTTTGAATCTTTCCATTGCTCTCTCACAAAGGCAAACATGCAAACAGGGTCAGACCTCGACAAGAAAGGTCAAATGAGTCAGACTGCATTCAACAAATCGCAGCAGAGGAAGTTAATGGAAGGCAAACAGGGCCTCCACAGGTAAGGCTCTGCAGAGCATTTTACCGGCCTGCTTTTAGGACTTCATTATGAAATACATCCTATTTTCATTTTTTGTTGTTTTTTCCCCTTCCTCTTCATTGTTCTCATGTGTAGCCTCGTATTGGGTGTCCGATCACGTTTCAGGCTGATGGTGGACGTCTGATGCAGCAGAAATTTGTTGCTGAATGTAACAGATCTGAACAGAGAGAGGAGAGGAGTAGAGGGTTTTGGACTGATGACAAAGCAGACAGACCGACACAAAGTCAAGTATTTAACTCTCACATAGATTATCTCAACTATTAGCAAGAGGTGGACCGATAAAGTGATGAAAGGGAGGTGACAGAGGAGGAGGCGGACTACTACGTTGGCGGCTTACTCTACAAGAGCCTGGCTAAGCTGATAAAAGGACGGGGTGATAGCTTCTTGGGCAAAAGGCCAGGTCAGCCTTCAGAGCCCTGACCTTCAGCAGTATGAGCCAGCAGCCCGGCCTCAACCATAATGAGGATGAGGTTGGCTCAAAAGTTACGCACGTGTAAATGTGAAAATGGAAGTAAAAACTATAGCGATGTTTTGGGGTGAGCTTCCCTCACTCATGACTCCAAAGTGGCAAAAATGTTTTCTTGAAAAAATGTGACTCCTTGTGAATTTAGCAGAACCTCCCAACTTCTCGAGAAAAGAAAAAGTTCCTCTTTTAGGAAGAGCATGAGAAACTGAGTGAACAGGGAGAGGCCTGTCATGTATTGCTGAGTTAATCCCCATGAATCCTAACTGGTACGGCCTAAGGCAGGCTTAGTATAGTTCTGGGAGGAAATCCCCCTATGTGGTGGTACAGGCCATTAGTCTCTAGCGTATAAATAGGGCAGCTATGGCTCCTTAAGCTGGCTTTTACGCAATATCAGTTAAAAATATGACTCGACTAATTACATGCAGGTCAGCCTGTCAGCAGAAGCAAAAAAAATGCCTCCACCCCATCTTCCTGTTCCTCTGACATGCTCTACACACAGATGCGTGCATGCTCGAGTCAACACAAAAACACGAGGAGCATATCACAGACACTTTTGAGGCGCTGACGTTTTCTTTTTTTCTTTCAGTGTTTTAAGGTGAAAATTCTGGGTTTTTCTTTAAAACCACCGTCTGTGATTGATAGTCTTTTGTGCAACATCTGAATCAGCTAGAAGTCAAACCACAAAGAGCTGACCTTGGTTTCGGTTTGTTGGTTCCATGTACATCACAGCGAGATAAAGCCCATACAGTAAACTTCAAATGTGCTACTATAGGTTATGGTGACAGACAGCCGTTCTTATGCAATAGCTTGATGTCACGCAGGCTGATGCACTGTCATGCTTTTGATTTTCTTTTTTGCTTTTAATTTGCACTGTACTTATTCCTTTCCCAAATGAGTTATTCCACATCTTTGCAGGCATTTCCTCACTGCATGATCGTTAGCACTCGTAATCCAGGGCTGTGATTCAGTCAACCGATGTGTTTGTGTGTGTAAATGAGAAGAGGAACTATGTTTGCCTCCAACGACTTTTTTTGTTTTGTTTTTTTGCCTTGGCCCCTTGGTGAGTGTCAGTCAAACTAGGTTTCTGCTGGCTCTGTGATTCAGCAGCAAAATGTCAGCAAGGTGTAAGCAAACATGACATCTCTACGGAGAGAATACAGCCCGGTTTCTCGCCGGTCGCTCGAGCGGCATTCATTTATATAGAAACTGTCTAGACTGGCTTCACTGATACTGTCTGAGGTGCTTTTTTTCACTGCCAGTGTTCAAGGCAACATTGCTATACAGTGCCATTATTGCTATTTCTCCACAACCCCTCCCACACCAAATCTGCCGCCACAGTCACATTTATTTACTCCACACATTCCCTAAGCGGTTTGTTGCACAGGATTCGGTATGTTATGTGGAAAACATAACGTTTAAAAAAGAAAGAATCCTGATGGAATGTTGAAGACAAAAGACATTACATAAAGACCAAACATTGGGTTTCTGGGCACAATCAGCACACTGGGCTGCAGGCTGTCTGAGATGTGACCCCCTTCGTACACTAATACCAAAACCAACACTGAGTAATCTGTCGTGTTTGTGTGCGCAGCTTCTACTTTTGAGAAGCTGTGGACATACTTGTAATGGCCTCTGTAAGGAGAAAGATAAGCTAGCCTGAAAATCTGTGGGTGTGTGTGGTGGGTGGCGGGGTTTAAAGGTCACTGACCCCGACTGCAGATGAAGTACGGGGGAAGGGCAGCGCGTACTGCTTCATCATGAGGTTAGCAGGGGGAGCGAATCATGACAGCACATAGCTGACAGATTGGACACACTTACCTTGACGTGAGCGCACGAGCTCAGCACAGATCTTTACTTCACGTTAGTGTGTTTGAGGGAAACCGCTCTCTTTCAGGACATCGTCAACAGCAGGTGTGTCTGTCACCTTTAAGTAGTCTGGCACAGCGTCAGGTGTGTTCAAACACTTGCTTCTGTTTGGGATTATTCATCACACTCCTGGCTAAGCTCCCTGGCCAATTCTCATGGCACTCCAACAGGGATAGTGCTGAAGTGGGAAAAGTGGCCACACAAGCCTCCTTGCTGCTCACTGATTTATGATCTGCTGCATCTTCAAATGAGAATGTCTAGAAATGTGTCGCCATGACAGCTGACCGTAAATTATTCCTTAAAGATGCGGATTAAATGTTGACCTGGAACCATATGTGGACATGCAGCACATGTAGTGTATATGCACCAAAACAACAGAAAAAGAAGTGTTTTTCGAAAAGAAGGGAATAGTATAAAAATGAAGTAAAGATGTAAGGTATCCTTGGCTTACTGCAGAAATGTCTCTTAAAGTAATACAATCCTTGCTTTAAGAAAAAATGTCTTATTTTCTGCCCTTTCAAGATGAAAGTTTTTTAATTGCAAAATAATTTTAACATGCCAGAGTGAATGGATTTTTTTAATGAGCATTCTTTGTTACACAATTTTTCTTAAGTCATTTGTATACTTTTTGTTTTGCTTATTTTAATAAATGTACCAATGAGTTAATACTTGTTGACTTGTTTTAATGGGCTTGTTTTTGCAGTGCAGTGGAAACAGAGCGTCAAAAATGTCTGTGTTCACTCTGAAGAACTGGACTTGATTCTTGCATAAAGTATGGGTAATATGCATTAAAGCAAATCTTGACAAACCATAAACAATATCTACCGTGTTGCAAAATGCCTGCCAGCTTTGATGTTCTGTTGCCATATATAGCCTGAAAAAGTGCTTCAAAAATTGCCAAAACATCTCAAAAGTCGGAGTGTGTCTCAGACTGATTTCAAACCGTTCCTGGTTTAGTTTCTGTGAATCAGAGAGTGTAGGCTTATAAATGTGATGCAACTGCATGACGGTAGTGCTGACTTATGAAACTAAACTCAGATATTTCTGAGGCAGGAATCAGCACTTGGGCCAAACTTGCAACATGTGTGCAAGTGTTGCTGAAATGAAGCATTTCTTCTACATTTACATGTATTTACGTACTTTTCCGTAAAACTGTGCCTGAAAACTGTTGCACACAATCACATCCCAGTCATAATAATAATAATAAACCTAAGCCTTAATTGGAGCAAGAGTGGTCCAACAAATTATTATTTTGATTGGCAATTTATACACTTCATTAAAGCTTGTGTTTTTCTTTTTTACTTTTAATTGTTTCTCTACATTAGTATAATATACATTAGTATAAATATACATTAGTATAAGTATACATATATAGTATAATTATGCATTTAGTATAAATTATACATTACAATTATAATTATACATTAGTATAAATACTACAGATAGATTTTCTTTGTCTCCTCTCTTCTTTTCTAAATGCAGCTGGCTTTTAAAGATTTAATAAAAAAATAGTTATGGCTTAATAATTATTTTTTTATTTATTTTGATGATTAAAACAAGTCGTTAAACCTTGTAACATCAATAAACATTTTGTCTAAATTTAAAATATGTAATAAAGGTTTGCAGACCAGTTGAATGCAAAGTGTTAAGTGTTTGACTTTCTTAGTCACCAGATCACAAAAACTGAGATTTTGCTCATGTTTATAGTATTTTGGTATAAATCTTTTTTAATGCAAATTGGGCTCAGGTTAGACAAGTTATAGAAGTGCATCCACCTGAAGAGAAGAATGGCTGTGCCGCTTTCTCAAAGAGGATGTAAAACAAGCAAAGATGTGCTGTGGGGGTCTACTCTCACCCACAGGTGTGACCGTGATTGAAATGTCAGCTGTAGTCTGCTCATGCATTTTGCATTTTTATTTATTTTTTTCCTCACCACATCATTGTAATCTAGAGGAGGGAACCAAATGATTGCAAAAATTAATGTTTGAACGAGCTTTTGCAGGATTAGAGATGATGTGAATCATTGAGTAAAAGCAGAACTCTCTTAAAGCCACCTCATGATATTTAGACCCACGAGCACACATTCACTGATTCGTGCAATCATGCAAATGGCTAGTCTCAGCGCCAAAGTGTTCTTCACTTTTATAAGTTTCCCTTTCTTTGTCTTTCACTTTCAGTCTCCCCACCCCACCCACTCCTGGTCTCCCTTGTCGTCTTTCCCTCTCACTCATCTGTGTGGCTGGTTGAGAGCATACACTCAGCGTGGGTGAGAGTGCTATAGAGTAGAGTATATGACTGCTAACACGAGGTGCTGGGTGTGTGTGTCTGCTTGTCTGCGCGTTGCTGTAGGTGGGGAGGCACAGCAGGGCGTGAAGGAGCGCTGTGATAATGACAGGCCATGCATTATATAACATGCAGATTGCATAAGGAGAAGATTATTTTAGGTCCAGATATTGAGGATGTATAAGTAATTTTTTGTCCTTTTTAAAAAAATGTATGTGGGTGAACAGCATTCTGTGCACCTCTAACTGTACGGTTGTGCAGAAATGTTCTGGAAATGTATTCATTTATATGTTTTCTTTCTAGGAGCGTGTAGGTGGAAGAAAAAGAAATTATATTATGTGTTTGTAAGAAGGGGGCAAAACTGCTTTCAGATTACTTTCATAGCTATCTGCATATCAAAACAAGTATGTGGGAATGTTGGCACTTTCGTATACAGTGTGCATAAGGGTGTCTTTACTGCAAGCTCCCACTCATTATCACTTTTAGACTTCAGAGAGATCCTCCTGAAAAGTGCTGATTCTCTTTGGCGGGTGAGAAGCAAACAAACGGCAGTTTTGACAGGTTTGGAGATGGAAGGCTCGCTCCCATTTTGGACAAGCTGTGAGTCTCCCTCCACACAAGGTTATTGGACCTACAGGATGTGCTGTGTGGAGTCACAGAAGCGAGATACAGTCTCCGTGTGCTACTGCCTGGCTCCATGCATGAGTGTGCCCCTGTAAAAATAGACCTCTTAAAGGGCCAGCATCCACTTAACCCTCTTCCTCAAGAGGCCTGTTTTCCTCTTCAGGATGACACCAGAAACATGGGATGTACTTCTAATTTAACTCACATCCATACATTTCTGTGTCAAAAAAGATTGAGAGTTATTTACAAGTGCACATAGGCGGTAATTAAAAATTTACCAATTTTATTTGAAGTTGCAAAACCCAGCATGAAACCCTACAATCTGGGCTTTGAAGAGGCATAAATATCCCCCTGATATTTCAGGACATTCTTGATTAATTGCACAAACATCCAAAAATAAAAGTTCTTGCAACCCATTAAACACTTCAATGCAGACATTAATAGAAGCGGGCAGACAGAGACACAGGACTTCCTGTACGCTCCAGCAGATCATTCTCATGACTGAAATAAGTCAATTAGGTCTGTGGGGACAAATGCTGTACGTCTCACTTGAAGGATGTCTATAGCTGTGAACTGTCTGAACCTGTTAAAAGCTCCAGCATGCAGCATACCGGGTATGACTGCAGTAGAAGGACAGTGCCTGCTGGAATAAAAATAGACATACAGAAATCATAATTGTGCTTGCTGGTGGACTGAGTCTCCATCAAGAATGGCTGGAGAGAAAAAAAAATGTTATTTTTTAGTGAGAAAACCCAATAAACTGCTCAGCTCTTTTGGCAAATGGTGCACAAAGGAAGTAAATGTGAGCTATTGAGTTATAAAAGTTGAGGGAAGTTATTTTGCTGAATGTTTATGCATGTTTTGTTAGATAAGAAGTTAGGTTCCAGTTCCTCCCCATCTTCCGCACACCTCAGATTCCAGCTCCCTTATCCTTTCTTCAAAATGTTCACACCCCAGCCTTTCCAGTCTCAAACCCATCCTTCCCAGCCTTGAGGGCCCCTCGTCTATCTCTGTACCAGAGCTATTTAAGCCCGCTGCTCTGATTCTGAAAAGCCCTGATCTCCACCGTCAGGCTGAGTGATAAATCTCCACCTCTTTGTCTGTCTTTTTCACACACTCGTTCACACACTCGCTGACTGTTATTGTCCTCCGTGCACACAAACACCCACACGCATGCTGACTTACATGAGTCCCTGCAACACACTTCTTCACACACACAAACACTTCAAACATATTCTCACAATTAGAGGAGCTGACTCAGAGAAAAGCCGAGTACCTGCGCCAACTCTGGCTCCCGTCTTGCAATCACATGCTCCATTCAAAGTTCCCCAATACACCTGTGCTCCCTCTTTCCTACACACACACACACACACACACACTTGGAGGAGGTAGAGCTGTGGTCACATACCTTGCAGGGTGCCATGGCGTAGCAGGTATCTGAGTTTACTCACGGGATAAGAGGAAAGGCAGGCACGTCGGAATATCCAGTTTGGAGACTGTGAGCCTCTTCCTCCTTTCTAATGCTCAGTCCTTCATCCTATTCCTGCCTCCCTTCCTTCTCACTCTCTAAACGCCTCTTTGCTCTGCCTCTCTGTATCTCCCTCTAAGCGTGCCGTTTCTCTCCCCGGCTTGCCTGATCTCTCCAGCACCCTCCCTCCCTGTCTCTTTCCCTGCTATCTGCTGCACACCTCCTGCCTTAACTTTGTCTACTCCTCTTGGTAAGTCTGTGACGAACAGCGGCATTTTAGAAGTTCTTCTTTCCTCTGCCTGGCATGCTCTCTGTCGCTCCCTGTCTTTTTGGGAGTGTATAATTAGACAGCAGTAAGGCTCATTGTGGGAGCTCATGTTTGGCTGACAGCCCAGTGACTTCACTCATTAACCTCCCTGGAGCAGCAGAATGGAGCAGCCCGTAGCTTTTGCGATTAGCTGCAACACCGCAGCCTGCTTGCTCGTCAGCCAATCCCAGTGAAGAAAGAAAAGGTGTGATCACGGGACGCAGATCTTTGCAGGTAAAGAAGCCAAACACAACAGGTAGGCGCTGGCATGCTGTGGCAGGTGAGCTGCAACACCAGCTGCTCTAATCTGACACATAATGAGAGTTTAATCACTGTCATGGTAGTTCTCCTTTCGACCGAATCCCTTGTTCATGATCCGCGTGCAGCTGGCATCATGTGCTTTTCTTTCAGGCACAAAACCACAAAGGAGCACTCACGCGACTGATGATGAAAATACCGCGAGGTGTGGGAACATCCTGCGTAATGTACCAACAAGTCATATGCTCTCTTTACTGTACCCTGTGCTCCACTTCCCATCATGTATGGGCAGAAACAAACCCTTTGAAAGACTACTTTTTACATTAAGAACATTAAGAAGCCTTTACATAAAGTTCTCTATTTATAGGCCAAAGTGTTTTAATTTATGGAAACCAGGAATTGTGAATGTTTTTTGCTGTTGTTGTTTTTTACGTAAAAAAGAATCCACTTTTCAAAAATTAAAATAAATTATTTATTGTTTTTTTTCTCCTGTGAAACAATTTTCTCAAACTCTAACAAGCTTTGTTTTTAATAATTAAACATTACTTAAGGCAGAGGTGTCCAAACCTTTTTTGCAAAAAGGGACAGATTTGTTGTTAATACAAGAGGGGCCCCTGTCTTTGAATCCCTATATTAATATTAATGTAGGTCATATTTGTTAATATTCAAATGTGCATACCAGAAATAATTTAGCATTAATTTTATGACAGGAGCAGGGCCGGTGGAAATTTGAAAGTGAGCTGCATTTAGCCCATGGGCCAGACTTTGGACATGCCTGACTTAAGGTCGAAATACTTCAGTGTGTTAAAGTTTCTCCTGTTTTTGCTCTAACTGCAATAACTTCATGTAGATGAAATCCTCCTCCTTTAAAAACAAGACCTCAACAATCGGTTAACATCTGAACCTTTGTTCAAAATGAGTCATATTTGTGTGAGTGTCATTTAGAAATCCTATTTTAAAATTCTGGTTACAAAATGAAAAATCAGGAAGATATTATTTCTTAAACTTTGTTTTGTTGGAAGCTGGATGTGTGCAGGCAATCCTTGAAAGAAATTTAAAGAAAGAGCACTTTGTGCTTTCCTGTTAACCATCGTCAGTCCTGTTCAGCCACCTAACATGCACCTTGATCCATTTAGATTCAGAAGCAAAAAGGCAGCCAACTTAAGAGTGTCGTGTCTGCTCAAAGTAGAAGCACTTTCAAATCTGAACTTATTCAGGTAAATTGAATAGAATAAAACGCAGAGAATCTGAAGAGGAAAAACCTTTGAAATTCCTTTAGGGCGCAGAAAAAAAAATAGTGAAGAGCAAGAAAATGTGGTTTTAAATGTTTTAGATGGTTAATAAAGTTTGCAAATCAATTTTATTTTAGCTAATAAGTAACTCTATTTTGATAAACTTCTTGTTGCCTCCAGAAAAAACATTTGGGATTAATCTTCCCTGACATAAAAGTGATTCACAGCAAAGATTGCATATTAACAGTAATATTAATGTCCCCAAAGAATGCACACTAAAAACCTTGCCTAAGGACCCACTCTGGTAAAAAAAAAAACATGTTTTAACATGTTTTTGTGGCATTTTTCTGATGATGCAGAACTAATATAAACAAAATTAAGCTCAAAATTACATCTATGAGAATTTTTTTTTATTCAAGTCATTGGGAATAAGGGACAGATTGGATCAAATTGTTGGCATCTTGCTCAAAATTGTATGGCTGGATGGTTCCAATGTTGCTCGTCATTTTTGTTGCACGGTCAGGGTGGGGATGTGAGGGGCTGTAAACTAGCGGGAAAGAGTGTAAACAGATGGATGACTGGAAGTGAGGGCGGAGTTACTGCATGCCGATGGTCCTGCCCACAACTCAGAGGCAAATTTCTGATGAACTCCTGCCACTTCGCAGAAACTATGTCCACAATCATAATTTAAAGACCACTGGAAACGCTTCAAAATAGATCAAAAGATGATCGGCGTGAGACTTTAAGATAAGGAGATGCCAGATTATCTGGGACCCAGATATAAAATTGGAATATAACAAACTAGATCGGATTGCATTAAATTTAATTAGACTTGTCTACTTTCTTTGTTAAGACACCCAAGATGACCTGTGAACCTGCACTTTACAAATAAATAATGACTGATGTTACCTGACTCGAGACTCAACCATCAGGTATCCATTTCAAAACATTTTTGTAGACATAAAAATTTCCTGAAGAGCTCAAAAACATTCACTTGTCAGTTGAGCCCCTCATCTGGATAAAATAAAATAAAACAAAACATCTGAGGGATTTTACTGAAGGTCATTTGTTTTTTTGTCTGGCAAGAATTATCTTTTGAAACTTTCAGTTTGAGTGGAGCTTAGGAGTGGGAGGGAGATTGTGATCAAACAACCAGAGAGAGTGGGAGGGAGTGACAACAGCAATAATCGAGAGGTCACATGGTGTCTGTGTGTGTTTGTGAGTCTCAGTGTGAGCTCCAATTCGTCTCTTTTGCTCTTGTGATCATTATGCTCTGCAAATGCCAAATGTCTTGGTATCGTTTCCTCTCTCCTTCTGCCTCTCCTCCTCTCACTTCTGCATTTGCACGGCAGAATCCTTTAAACACGAATAGAACTGGGGGAAAATAATTTAAAAATATTTTTTTTTATTGCTGAGTGAACACTCAAAAATATTTTTTTTATTGCTGAGTGAACACTCAAAAATAATTTTTTTTTGCAGCATATGAGATTAAAATAATACCAGCATATTCCACGTTAAACTTTGCGTTATGCATTCTAAAGCACAGTGTTTCTTCAGTTCACTGAAGATAGAGCTGACTCGATGAGGCGGCAGCAACTACCAGCTAGAAAAATGCACCACAGCAAGCGCTGGAACAATCAAAACACAATACCAGCAGTTTTTGTGGCTTTTATATGAAACAGTTCATTCTGAAGCAAGAAATTCTGTTAACTTTTATGTAATATTGTGGAACAAACAAGTGATGCACAAAGAGGCTAGTTGATGGTCTAAAGCTTCATTCACACTGCCCTCGGCAACACACGTTCAAGTGACCACTTCCAGTCTATGTAATAGATCATATATCCGTGTTTCAGGCTTTCGCGTTCATTCATCACAGCAAAAGTTTTTAAGACAATTTTTGGGCTCTACACACAAAATGTGCAGCTTCGAACATAACTTAGTTTGACAAGCTGTCATAGCGTAGATAAGTTTATTTTTAAACAAATTGGGGCATTATCGAGCCACCTTAACGTGACACTGCTTTAATTATAACAGGCTCTGGACTATTTTGGTAAAAACCAGGTGATTATAGGTGAGATGGAGGAACATTTGATCATCATCTGCAAAGCTAATCATGTGGCAGTGAGACACAAACCTGGGATTCTTTCCCACAAACGCTCCCTGAGAAGTGGCGAGTCCAATGAAAGACAATTTCACAACTCTGTGTTCAGTGTGCAAACATGTGCTTGGGCGAACGCACAGTGAGTGTGTGCAAGTGTGTGTGTGTTTCTGAAAGTGACTCACCCCGTGTCAGTTACTCCTGTACTAAAGTGTCCTTTCCTTTTTTACTTCACACCTCTCAGCTTTGCTATTTTAGGGCCATGTTAGCAGAACTAGTAGTATGCAGAGGTTCTCTCCCTCACACACACACAAACACGCAAACACACACACACACAACACACACAAAACCCACTGGGAGTGTTTTAGGAAGAGTGAGAGGCGCTGTGCATCTTTTATGCTGCTCTGGTACAATAGCTGATTTGGTGGAGCTGACAGAAATATCCAGGGTTACTCGCAAAGTGAAAAATATCATATTGCATAAGATGGTGAAAGGACCTGACCGCGTAAATGCAACAGCAGCTCTCCCCCACACAAGGCACAAGCGTGCATTCACTTGTAAGCTGTGGGGTTTGCATAGACACTGGCAGACACACAATGATGCTGTCCTCATAGTGTCCTGCAGGCAGGCAGAGGCCGACAGGGATAGAGAAACTGGAGCTGAAGCAGAGTGCTGACTCAGGGAACAAACCAGTAAGAGACAGAGAAACTGTGAGCGGGAGAGGAAGACATTATGCTGCGAGGAGACGCCTCGCCTCACAGAGTGTTCCAAAAACCCAGTCTGCTTACTTTAAATGAATTCTCTCACCACTTTGAGGTTAGCTCCCTGCTGCCGTGACAACAGAACTAGAAAGAAAAACAAAGAAGTTTTACTTTTTAAAGAATTTCATTCAGTAAAAAAAGAAGTAAAAAGAAGAAGTACGCCTTAATCTTCATCCATTAAGTTGCACTTTATTACCGGTACTTCTTTTTCTTAAGAAAATGTTTATTCAGTGCTGTTGAGGTTGAGTTCACTTCAATAAGGTTTATTTTTTTCTAATGGTTATCCAGTCACTGCTCTGGACCCCATCTTTAAAAATACATACAGCAAACATGTATTTTTCCGGTGCAGGGTGGCGTGCATTAATATGGGTTTTGAAACATTTCTGACATTAAAAAGACACATTGTTCTTACTATTGAAGGAAATAAAAACTTTTAATCCCTTAAAATGTTGAGCATTATACTAAATAGAAGCACAATGGTGCTACTAAAAAGTAAGGACTGCATAATCCAAAATTACCAATGGAACACATCACTCACAATATGTGTAAAAATCCAGGGAACAAAACATTCAAGTTGCAGCCACCTCAAGATCTTCAAAATTTCTGAGAACTTCTGGGTTCTTGATCTCTGGATATCAAGGACCAGTATAAAAACTTTAGTAGCAGCTATTCTCAGTAAAGCTCTCCAAACAAAGAGTTCTTATTCGAACATTTGATTAGGAAATCAACCACACTTAGAAGAATATTTTTTTAACCTTGGCAACTGCTGACAATACAGTATTTTCCCCACTATAGGGCGGACAGGATTATAAGGCGCACCATCAATAAATGGTCTATTTTTAAACTTATGCCACAAAAGGTGGACTGAACTGTGCGATGTACTGAGCGAGAAAAAAAGAGTCAGAGATAAATCCATCAGTCAGTGAGACTTTATTACAGTAACTGCTTTCACAGTAGCTCTAGAACTTGTTTGTAACAAACTACGCAATAGTCACATCAGAAGCGTTAGCATATTCACAATACCTGTAACTCCCAACCTGAACAGGTCACCAGTCTGTTACAGGACAACACACTCACACCTCGGGGCAGCTCAGAGTCACCATTTAACAGATGAAACTTTTTTTTTGACATTGGGAGGAGTCCAGAGTCCCCCCCCCAAAAAAAAATAAATAAAAAGAAAAGAAAAAGAAAAAGAAAGAAACCCTCTCATGCACAAGGAGAACATGCAAACTCAACACAGAAAGGATCTGAACCAGGGCCTTCTTGCTGGGAGGTGAGAGCCCTGACCATTACAGCCGTACCATGCAGACCCTCATTGTTAATATTGTTATTTCATTCCAAATGAATATATTTTTTCTTAATCCAATTTTTTCCAGATCTTTCTAAAAAGGTAAACCTGTTTTAAATGTGCATTATTTCTAGATTATTTAAGAAACCAGAGCGTTTTTGGATGTAGTTCCCACACTGGGGAGGGAATTAGTGATGGTAGAGAGGAAATCCCCCTTTTGATAGAGGATTTGTAAGAAACCTTCAGGAAAGAAGGACTCAGTTGGGGTGACCACGCTGTGACCATTTGAGGTCTGAGAAGACAGGAAAAAAAAGAACAACACAATCATAGAGAACAATCAGCAACAAAGCAAAATAAATCAGTTAGGAACTACAATAGAAAGGAGAGAAATAACACACACAAACATGAGGGCAGCCTGTAAAGAAAGAATTACTACTTTATCCAATAAAAATCTGATGTTTCTTGTGCAAGTTTATAGAGCATTATTTTAGGCGACGTACTTGAGGGTCTACACGTGTGCATGTGTAATCAGATGTGTATATGGAGCGTGCTCTAAAAACAAGAGAGCAAGTCAGCAACATCCAGGTGGTTTTAGTTTACGCTCAGATTTCACTCCTCCGCTGCTCTGTATCTTTCTCGCTTCCCTCCTCCCTTGTTCATCGCCCGCTTGTTATGTCCCTCTGCCTTTGCTGTTTCATTATTTGTCCTTTCTCTCCAGCTATAAATACACACTGCTCTGCCACCATAACAGATCACCTCAGAGAAAATTTGCAGCCCACAATAAACAGTGTTTGATATAGCAGAAGCAACTTCCACCACACAAAGGCGCACGCTCCTTTGCAGCCGTCCCATGAGGCTTTGGCTTGTAATGATGTCAGTGGATTGGTCCTTGTGACTGTGAGCTCATGAAAAAAGCTCCGCGTTGGTGTGTGCGCTACACAAACAGGTGCAGTGACCTCATGGGGCTGACTGAGCGTTTGGAGAGCTGACAATGTAGGGCCAATAGATACTTTAGGTCGCAGCAGTTGGAGGAAGAACAAATGCGAGGCTGCACCTGTGCTCCGCCGCCCAAAGTAATGGGAATCTATATGTGTGAGAGGAGAGCAGGGAGAAGATTATGCACATGCATGTGAACAAATGCCCACAGGAACACGTGTGAAAATTGGTTTATGTGGAAAAGAAAGAGGAGGGAAAAAAAGCGAGGTTTGACGGGCTGCTCTTGTGACTTGTAAGAAAAACGAAATAAACAACAACTTCTCACTCGTGCTTTCACACTTGATGTGCAACTCAGCCGAGTCTGACAGAGACGCCGCAAGGTGCTACTGCACAGAGCTCGGGAAAATTTTCCTTCTCATTTCTTGTTCCCATGACAACTGTGCAGTGGCCTGAGGTGACCCCAAAAGACCGGAGGTGAGGGGGTGTAGCAGCAGTGTTGACTCCTTGTGCAGGTCAGTGTTTGAGTAATGAAAAGGTTAATAATCAGTGTCAAACATTAGGACTATGCTGCTTTGATTAAATGAACCGCATTATTTGATTACCATTAATACAGATTTTCCTTCGCCACCGGTGGTTTCCATTCAGTTCTCCTTCACCTCTGGTACCTCTTCGGCCTGCTTGTGTATAGACTCCACAGCGCTCTACCTGTGTTTCCACTGGCTCTGTATTCTCTCTGTCAGAGTGACATTTTTGCAGTTCTGTGGAGCCATCTGGATGCGTCCCACACACATGTGAGAGAAACCAGCCTGGGTTTGGATCTGACTCACATCAAACAGCCTCTCTGCCCACACAAACACACGCACACACACACACATACACACAAGGACACAAACACTAAATACTGACGGAGCAAACAGTGCGGTTTCCAGAAGCTAATATCTGACATTTAACAAATACTGAGGTGACAGAGAGACGCTTCACACTTAAGACTTTCCAATCACAACAGAAGGAGGCTCTTTGACAACAGTTGCACGCAAAGCTGGGGACAGCCGTGAAGACAAAAAAAAAAAAGACAGGATCCAATGAGTGACCTCCTTTCAGCACAGTCTTTTCTTCAGTGTGCTCAATGAAATTTCTAAGAGGATGCACTTTCTAAAGGTATGGGGTGGCCCTGTGATGAATACGAAGGGCGAAACCTATGACTGTCAAACGTTGGTGTAGCGAAACTGTGAATGTGGTGGAATAGCAAAGATAAAGATGAACATCAAACTAAAGGCTGCTCAATTGTTCAGGAAAGTCCCAAAATGGTCATGTGTGATTGAGGCGATTGCTTTTATCTTTGTTTCAACGTAGTTTAAATTTTTGCCGTGAGAAAATATTTTGCTTATGCCCTTAAAACTGCCACTGGAAAACACAGCTAGTAAATAATAAGCTTCAATCAACACGACGAATATCCACACCGAATAAATCTGTCCGTTTGGAATCAACGGTTTGGTCATTTTGAAACCTCAGTTTGTGCAGGGTGAAAAGTATCGAAGGCCCCAAATACTTAAACACATCATCAACTACTCTGGTGTTGATTCTAAAGAGCTGCCTCTCTACCAATTTTCTATCCTGGTTTCACCGACTGTCTGTGAGTGTGGCTCGACATTTGTGAAAAACTCAAATGCAGTTTCACTATGACTTTGTTGGTGCAATGAAGCGTAGAGGAGCGCAAGTGCACACACAAGATGAACCGAGACACCCCGCTTTAGCCAATTGACTGCTGTTGTCGTGCTGTGAGAGTTCATGCACGCCCACCTATTTCAGCTCCCCGTGCTGAATTGTGGCCCCTCAGGGTCCGGGAGTCTTGTGCATGCAGGTTTCAGAGTGGCTATGCCATGCTAGCTCTCTGCTGCCTGCACGGCAGGCCTTTCTACCCCCTTCATGATGCTCTCTCCTTTCCCCCTACCTTCTCTCATGTATAATTGATTGTTCCCACCGTACCAACTTCATTTGCTTGCTGTGAATAATAAATGAGACATGGGGCGGAGGCGCTTTTTCCTCTCCAATGGTTTGAAATTCGATTAACTGTTAGCAGTTTGTGCTATCTGTGCTCGGACACAAGGTTCTCAGAGTGGCAACCAAAACAAGAATATCAATAAAAATCATTTTTATTTAATGTCAATAAAAATTATATTAAGTATTTTTTAAAGGCAAAGGTTGGAAGATACATTTTGGTTATATATGACATTTTACCCTGCGGTGGTCCAAATGAAGGTGGTGGTGGTTGAGACAGACTGGTCAACCTCTGATTGGAAGTTTGTTCTTCCTGTGTGTCCTTGGTTGGCTTGGACTGTAGCTCTGCTGCCCTCAGTGTGCGCATGGGTGACTGAGACATATAAACCATTCAGGCCCATGTAAAAGCAGATAAGATCTGTATAAGTACATTTTTACAATCCATGTAACTACTGTTATGCTATTATAACAATATCTTTACAAATAAAACCAATTTTAGATACCTACGCTAATAATAAGGGTGGGAGTGAGGGCTTCATGCCAGCCAAAGCTGACCCTGCCATGTTATTTATAGGTCTACCATGCTGCAGGAGCCTCAAAGCAGAGATGCTCACAAGTTGTTTTTTTTTTGGAAGTCCGAGGCTAGTCTTAAGCCTGTAGTCACAAGTCTGCGTCAGGTTTCAGGCTTCATAGCTAAAAATGAATGTGTCGTGCTATAATGAACGTTAGCATTCACCCATTGATGATGACTGTGCATGGGCAATGTAACTGAAGGTGGCACAGTATTTAATAGTCACTGCAATTTTCATAAAAGTAAAACAGAGAAATCTGATGTATGTTAACAACAATGTCTTATTTGAAAAGCAAAATAAAAAAATCATCATTGTTTAGACTACTCCAAACTTCAAGTCAAAGTAAAATGTCAGGCACCTCACAGGTGCTGCAAGCTGGTAAAGGGATGTTGGAAAATGAGCGCTGGCTTATTCCACGCCAACAGTCCCACCAACAATTTAGAGGTGAATTTCTAATAAACGTCAGCTGCTCTGCAGAAACTATGTCCTAATAAATGACACTTTTTTTTTTTTATTTTGGCAAAAAATTAAAAGACCACTGGGAATGCTTAAATAGATCAAAAGATAATTGGAGTGGGAATTAAAAAAAAAATGTATGTAATAGAAGCAGAGGGGTATTTGGTGGACTGATTTGTAGAGGTGTTAGAAAATCAAGGATTACTGCCAACACCTGCTTTATTTGTCTCCTGACAGTTTCTAAAACTTGCCCCTGGAGACCGCTTGGATCGATGGATGCAGACAGCCAGAGTTAATCAAAGGCCAGACTGACTATCTTCCTTATCTCTGCAGTCCTGCTTGTTTAACAGTGTTTTGACTGTAGCTGAAATAGAACAGACCCTTTCCAAAAAAATTAAATATCATGAAAAGGTATATTTATTTCCACAATTCTATTCAAATAATAAAAGTTTTACAGAATATAGAGATGCTGGGTCCACTGTTTAAGTATTTATTTGTTTGTTTTTACATAAATTGGGGTTCTAGCTCATAAAACCCACCAAAAAAGAATTTCAAAAATTGGAATACTGCAGAGAAATTTGCCCAAAAATTAGGAGGGCATGAATGTTTTTAAGCCGAGTTTCACCAACTAATCATCTTCTAAACTCAAAGCCTCTGCAGATATTCTCCTGTTGTGATTTAACTGGTTCAGTAGAGGTCTTTACTTTACACACATTTGACTTCCATTTTTACTTGTGTTGTATTCCGACTGTAATCAACAGAAGTCTCACCACAGAAACCCACGTTTCCTGCTGGATCTGGTTTGGGAAGCCTCTGTTTTGACTCCTCAAATCAGCAATCCAAGTCACTGCTCATATCCCAATGACAACAGAAAATAGAGAGAGTGCCATTGGTGAAAGTTGTAATGAAATGAAGGGTCTCGATGTGGACGCATGACTACAGACGTTCATCACAAACTGATGGAGCAATTGCTTGTTTGTTCCTAGAGCAGAGTTTAGTAGCAGCAATGATTTCAGTAAATCAAAGTGCTGGTATTGGGATGTAATGTCAAATGGCTCATAACATTGTTTAATTCATATGTTTTTTCAATCGTTTGACTCACTTTTTGTCTGGTTAGACATTTACACATCAGAAGAGACAACCCTGAACGTCTGTCTGAACTATTATTAAATAGAAGCTGTCTGAGACTGAACAAATCTTCATCTGCGAAGGTAGAGAGATGGAGAGATGGAGTAAAAAGACCAGGAACAAAAGAGAACAAGATTGAATGAGAATGAGGGATGCACTGGAGGGCAAAAAAACTCAACACAGACAGGGAGAACACAGGAGAGTGTGCGAGAGGGATAAATAGAGATAGCGCAAGCAGGAGGAGTGGGAGAGCATAAACAGCAGAAGGTTCAGTGGGTTCAGTGTGCAGCAGAGAAGCTGAAAGATGGGCGTCAGATCTTCAAGCCCATAGGGATGGATAGTGGTTTGTGACTCACATGTTCATGCATACATTCACATAGAAAAGTATGGAGAGGGACAAAAGCTCTGTGATTAGACCCATGCAAATGCTGCTTTATTTTCCTGCATGGACCATTACACACAGAATCGAGGCAGTACCACGTTCACAACAGCCTCAAGCGACCACTTGCTATGAGAAGTCTACATAGACGCGCATGTATACGTGTTTCAGCATCCAAACTATTGCATCGCTACTCAAGTTTTAAGTCTGTTTTTGGGGTGTACACACAAAATGTGTAAGTAAGGGATAGTGCCCGATGAAGTGTCCATAGTCCAGTATAACAGACGACACAGAGGCCTGAATTGCCCGACACAAAGTGGAGGAGGGTTGCTTTCATAAAGTCCATTCATTTCTGATAATGGAACATTAAGTTGCTTATACCATGGTCCCTTACAAAAGAAATAAATATTCAATCAGTTCTTAGTACTTTATTCTTGTTATTTTTTCCGGTTTTAATTGCTTTTTCACAAAAAGCGGACTATTTAATATGTGGCGCGGTGCGTTGTCATGGTAACAGCTCAGCCAACAACGACCTCAACTATAGAGGCAAAGGTATGCGATATATATGCTGATGTCACGATATGTTAAAAAAAGCATCAGTTCAGAAAATAAGTCCACCTTGTACCATTTGTTTTTGTCTAGATGATGAAGCTAGAATTTGTTTCAAAGAAGCCAGCGCAGTGATATAGAACATTTGGGCTCCTTGATGGAACTTCATTTTTAGGTGTATATCGTCATTTTTCATGGAAGGGACAACCATTTGAACAGTGATCATGAAGGAGAAAGTCATCATTGCGGTCTGTGCCCATCCTGATTTATTGAACACTAGAGCTGAATCCGGATTGCCTCCCTACCCCCACGGTTTCTCCCTATCCCTACATTTATCCCTCCAAGCGGAGAGACATGAAAACATACTACCGCTTGATGACGTCATAATAGTCGGCAGTCATCTAAGTTAGCGCGTTGCTTAAAAAAAAACTCTTTCGAACGCCACTTTAGCTTCAAATGCCCCTACGATTGGAGCCATAGGGAGGAGCCAGAGGGTTAGGGAAGTAATTTGGATTTGGCCCAAGTCTTTCAGATATTGGAATAGAGCTGTGAAAGAAAAAAACTGGAGCAAGATTTGCGAGATGTACACGGCTTCAACATTTCGCACCAAGGCTCTTTCAAATAGGTACATGCCCTGCGCTACTATCACGTAGAGACAGTCCAGTGTGAACACAGTATGCTAAAAGCACAGTCAAGAACCCGAGTTCAGCGCATTCTTGAACATGCTAAACATCCCCAGTGTGAACATCGCATAATACAGAAATGTGGCAACAGTAACCTCCTCCAACTTTTCATTTACACCGCACCCCAACACATTTTCACTTCATATTCAAGTGGTTAAGTTTAGATATGTTGCACTGGAAAGCAGAACATCTGCAAAATATGCTTTATGTTACAAACCAATGTTATAATTTGTGAAGTTTTCCTACTCCCACTCGCACAACAGAAACTGTTTCATATTTCCATTAAGGAGATACACTTTTCAGTCTATTTTACCTTCCTATCTTGAAATGACTAAAGTCCACAAAAAACAAAACACAAGTTTCTTCTTGTATCAGTGGCAAGACAAGTCAAACTGAAACCGTCAGTCACCCAGTCCAGTTTTCTCCACATGAGTCACCAGATCTCATTTAGACTGAAAAACACTGCACACCCTCGCAAAACTGACATTGCAAAACATCAGGGTGAGCCAGACTGTGTCTTACAAGGACACGCATTCACAGCTCCTTCAAAAGAGCAATGTGCACGATGAAGTCATATTAGTCCTGCTGCTTCAAATTTCAGACTGAACTGATTGAAATGTAGAGCAAATTGACAATATGCGGAATTTCAGAACACACACAAACTGTAGCTATCAGATCTCCCGCAGAGACAAACAGAACTTTGAATGCCGCAGCTCTTTTGATCTTGTACATTTGAGAGTTAAAGCGCGTTGTAAAAGCATCTGGGTAGAAGAAAATCTGTGATGCAAAATAGGTAGTGGAGCTCACATGTGCATGCACAATGCTGACAACTTTTTGGTCTCACAACAGCTAATTAACACCTCGATGGAGCTGTGCGCTCCCTTTCCTGAGAACAAAGGCACAGTTGCTGTCGCCACATCGAGAAGGCAGATGCCGTCAAACAGGGAGGCTCGGTGGCATAAGTTGGAACAGGTAGGCAGGTGTTCACATTTATGCATGTGGAACTTCAGTGTCTGTTGCCATGGGGACCCTTAGAATATCCCCACACTACACAATGTGATATTTTAATAAAGTTTGAAAGCATTGACTCAACTGTCTGGTGTGGTTGAGACATCGTGAATTTGTCGCTGATCTGTTTCGGCTCAGCTTTGAGTCGTTCTCCTGGGAAACTCCAGCAGTTTATGTCGACTTCCTCACAGCTCTCTGCTACAAAATGTAGCATGAGTGCAAGGGAAGTACTATCTACATACCATGAATAATGTGTATGTGTGTCTGTGTGTGTAAAAGTGATTACATGTGTTTGTGGCTCTGAGAGCATGCCACTATGTATGCGCAAATGTGGATATTTACCATAGTATGACTCATAAACCACATCAGAGACAGAGCTGCAAAAAACGGAGACAACGCAGTTTCAGAGAGGAAGCCGACCCTGATAAAACTGAAAGAGCAACAGGCGCGCACACACACACGCACACAGACACATATACACACTCTTACACACTCTCGTACAGCATTTAGAGCAGGGACTGGAAATCCCCTTCAGATCACATGAATGAAGTGATCTAAAAGAATATAAAACTGACTACTTAACTTTTAAATGTATTCACTTATATTCATATATGTATAATATGTCAGTTAATTGAGATTATTGCTTGAACAATTTGCTGTAATCTTTTAGTTATTGCTGCTAGGGTTTTGAGCCACATTGCAGTTCTTCATGTGTACCAGCAGATGTCAGCATTAAGTCATAAATTGTGTGTGGAACTGACATTATAAAGGCCTTTTAATATTTTTATTTATTTATATGTGATTAAAGTGTCAACATGCACAGAATCAGAGAAAAGGCAGAACAGGGCATCAGTTATGTATTATTTTCCCTTCAACAGCTTGAATGGTTTGCGAGGACTTTACATAATTTCAGGGGTCATCAGAGGTCAGGTGGCAACAGTTTTTTTTGAAGTGCAGTACGAATTGCTTCTTCAAAGCCTCTTATTAAAGAGAGGAATACCACGCTCTGCATGAAAAAAACACATTTTTACACCCCCACCACCACAATATGAGTAATATATTTTATTGCACAACAGATTTTGAATATTTATATGCTAATATCAATAAAATCAGTGTTCAAACTATTTGTTCCAATTTCACAGGCCAAAAACACAGTTGACCTTCAGCCTTTCCCCACATGTCATTAGCGTGCAGATACTCTGCTTCACTATTTAGCTGGTTTTGAAAGGATACATCAAAGCAAACAAATGCATTAAAATGTTTTCTTTTATTTTAATTTACACAACAAAGATGAGAATTCTATGTTACACATAATCCTACTTTAAATTTGCTATCACAACAGATACGTTGGTGCGCATGATACAGTGGCACAATCAGCTTTGGGTGCCCATATTGCGAAAGTAATCTATTACAATAACACATTAGTTTTCACTGTAATCCTACGTTCACACTATAGGCATGTGACGTGTGTTCTTGAACACTCTAAATGCGTGTTCTTGAAGGGCATATGGTCTTTTTTTCTTTTTCTTTTAACTTTTCCTGTCCAACAGCTGGGCAGACAGATGAGAACTGAAAGCCTCTTGTGTTGGACATGTTTTACTGTTACAATAGGTGTTATGAAACATTTGATACACTAGGTGTGTATTGAAATAAACCCCTTTTGTTATTTAGGCTAAACTTTATTCATCTTACTCATATCTGTAACAGTCTTTTGTTGGACCGGACGGAAAGGAAAAGAAGGGAAAGGAGAGGGATGCCCGGGAATGGAAGGGGTGGGGGTGGGGGGTAGGAGGGTGATTAAAGAGGAGGGGGTAGAACTGTGAAGCAGCATAAGGCAACAAGTTGCTGGATGTTTACAATCATTACAGTCACATTACAGTCAGGTTTATAAGTAATATAAATCATAAGGGGGCGGGGCCTGTCCACACACACACCCAAATGCCACAAACATACCTGTGGGCTCCAAAAATCCACATACAAAACATGTCAACATGTACACAGTACAACTGATGTTCACACACGCATACTTGTGCATTTGGACCAACACGTAAAATATTTCATTCAATCACTCAAACTATTTGTGCAAAGATGAGCTAACACCTGTGCTTGAGTAAGTGTTTATGTTACTCTAAATTGGATGATGGAATGTGAAAAGAAGGAGGGCGAGTACAAAGCCATCCTCACACCGAGACCCCCACCGCAGCAGTAGCGGCAGCCAGGACCCCCCAATACCCGCACGGCAGCAGGAGGCACCGGGGGACAGAGAGTGCAAGTCCCAGCCCAACCAGGAGAGCAGCCCCCCCGCTGCGCCGGTATGGTCTTGACACTGGACTGATGCATGTACCTACAGTTGGAAGAAGAAACATCAAAGTGGTGCAAATCTCATGAAACTTACTCAAGGCTTTTTCTTTCACAGATCTATACCGATATATGAAAGACTTGGTCTGCTAAAATTCTCTCTGTGAAGTAAAAAGGACGCCACTTATACATCACTACCAAATTCAAGTCCCTCATAGGTCAAAGTTCAATCTACTTTAACTTTCAAAGTGCTTTTTGTATGTTCGTTTTGTATGTGAATCCTGGAAATGGTCGTAGAGATTTGCTTGTGAACACAAGAGTTTAAACGTGGAAGCCAGAAACGCACATAAACATTTCCACGCACATTTAGAAGTGATGGCTGGAGCACACATTACAGAGGCTGGTGTGAACGTAGCTTAATGACGTAGGGTTGGCATTTTGAAATGTAATGAATCAAAACAGCAAAACCATAAAAAAAATTCACAAAATAATTGTCAAATAATTGTTTGTTTTCAGTCACCACATTCTTAAATTCATTCCAAATGACTAAGCCAATGTTTTCATTAGCCTTTATAGACACAAATACTTTTTTTTTCATTTTTCCATCCATCCATCCATCTATTTGTCCGTCCATCCATCCATCCATCCATCCATCCATCCATCCATCTCATTTTCCCTATCAAGAGCCAGCTCACAGGGGCAGAACCATAGGATACTCACAGATGCATCTTTGTGTTTTGCTGGGGAACCCCGGGATGCCCCCAAGTAGACCCATTTTGCAGATCTGTCAAATGCCTCCCTCTGGGAGGGGTCCAGGAGGCATATGACAGATCTGCAAAATGCAAAGATGAAATCGTCCTGCCCACATAGCAGACCTCTTTCATTCTCTGGCTGCACCCAGAGATCCTACTCATAAAAGTTGTGAACTGAACAAGGGATACAGGGCATCGCTATCAGACTCCAGGATGCACAGGGGACACATTTCTCATTTTTGTGTCTCTAATACGTGTGTCTAGATTAATTTTTTCACAGAACCAACAGCTGTGTACTGTTCTTATAGGTTAGACTGTTTTTATTAGAATGCATTTTGGTTCAAGTTTAAATTTGTCACATCAGGCTCAGGTTTTTTACTTTGTTGTATACACTTTTTTTAAAATTACAAATCACCCATGATCTAGTAATTACAAACTAAACTAGATAACGCCTTTAAAAATCTTGAGTGCTGTCATGCTCCTAAAGTATGGAATATTTTTAGTAATCATTAGACCATCTTTGAATAAAAATGAAAACATTGTAGTGTATGTCACTTGTTTAATTAGTTTACTCTTTTCAGGTAATACAAAGAAAGTCATTCAGAAGTAATGCATAAGTCAGGTAATGCGTTAGAAATTCTAACGATATTTCAAGGTATTATAAAGTTGTTGGAAAATAGATACAAAAGATGCTCAGTATCTAGAAGTGCTGAAATATAAAGAGCAGAGGGACCCCTTAGCTGCTGCTGCTAAATAATTGATGAAATTACCTCCTGAGAAACCATCAAGCCTAAATGTTATCATGAATAAAGACTTTCTTAAAGGGCAATGGCTTTCTTAACTTTTGTGAGGTCATCAGTGCAGCAATTCTGTGAATGTTAATAGGTTTTCATGATTGTTGGCTTTTTTTTATTTAAGTTTATCTCCAAATCATTCATTAAAATTAAAACTTTAGATTCACAATTGCAAAACTGTTGTAGCAAACATCCCACCAGACAGTTGGTATTTCTTGTGAGACAGCCTTGCATTGGCGACACCTTCATCAGTGCGAACATAATAATTAAATACAACACAAACAAATAAGAATAAAAAGCTTTTTCACCCATTTTGCAGATTTTTTTTAACTCTCAATAAATCTAAATGATTGGTTTCATTGTGTTTTGGATTAGCCCTATAAATGCATTCAGTGGGAAGTTTGCTTGGTAACAGAAGGCATACAGAATACATGATTGAAAGCTCCTGTTTACATCAAATTGAAGAGCACAGACTACTTTAATGAACATATTCAAACAATGACTGAGTATGAATTGCATTTAATCATAAAATGTAACATTAACGGCGTCTTCAGGTTGTTGAAAATAAGCTGTCTATAACCTGCTTCTGTTTGGAGAAATGAAACAAACATCCCTATAAACATAATAGGGAGACTCAAGTTGACATTTGTGAGTCACACAAGTCTTCAAACTAAATCAAAGGCATGTCACCAAAGCTTTTATGAAAAATGCAGGTTACTCAGAACCTTCCATGGCTCCTGTAACAGTTTATGAGAGCTCGCAAGGCACATCATTTTTGTGGAAAACAAAGCCATGGCTGATAGAAACCACTGAGAACATCTCTTTTCCTTATGATTCAGCTTGTTGAACAGTCTGTGACACAAGCAGGATGCTTTAATTGCTTTACAGTAGCACTAGTTGTTGCTGGAAACCTGAGCAAATTCTGTTTTAGAATTGGTGAGAATTGCATTTTCACTGTACAAACAGCACCTTTAATGCATTAAAGGGTGTTACTTTGGGAGTCCACACAGGCTGAATCTTAATGGCATCCTGTACTTTTTTTTTACAAGACTATAACAGTTCAATATGGAGAGATCTTGAAAGTGTGATTGAAAGATTTTATATTAAAACAGGAATTTGTGCATGAAATGCTCCGTAGTCTCTGGCGGTCAGGCTCTGGGCCGGAGACATTTTGCATATTTCGGATGACAATTATTGTCACAAAATAAGGTGTGTCTTTGTCTTCCACAGCTTGAATCCTGCCTTTGCCCTAAAATAGCATAAGCCCATAACCTTGCATTGTTCAGCAATAGTAGATGGATAGACTTTATTGCACTTCACTATTGAACTTCAGCTCTGTGTTCAACACCATCCTCCCAGAGCTCCTCCACCACAAACTGTCCCAGCTTACCATGGCTCCCTCCACCTGTCAGTGGATCACCAGTTTCCTGACTGACAGGAGGCGGCAGGTGAAACAGGGAAGAATCACATCCAGCATTCAGATTCTCAACACTGCTCTTCTTTCTTTATGCCAACAACTGTACCTCAGGACTACCTTCTGTGAAACTCCTGAAGTATGCATATGACACCGCCATCATTGGACTCACTCTGGATGGCAACAAGTCTGCATACAGAGGAGAAATGGAGCGGCTAGTCCTCTGGCGTAGCCAGAACCACCTCGAGCTAAACATACTAAAAACTGTGAAGACGACTAAGGACTTCAGGAAGAACCCCCCTTCACTTACAACTCATTTCCTCCCACTATTGAGCTGAATAATCCAAGTTAATTTTTGTATTAACCTAAAATATTTCATCCTGTATGTTACAGTTTTTCTGTTTAGCATTTTATTTGATAAAAGTAAAATAAGTTAATAAATACAAAAACATGGAACAGCTGAAGCAAAGCACCCATTGCACAATAGCAGCTACACTCCTTAATACAATTTAAAAGCTATTCTTGATCTTGCTGACCCCCCCACAGTGACCAAATGGTACATGCCACACTGTCATTGACTATTAATCCTGTCAACACACACATACAAACACACACTGAGGTCTAAGCTGAACATCTCCTTATAACCCTACTTAGTGAGTCTGACAGGGCAGGAGAAAGTGTGTGTCCCTGTTTGAGGCGCACACAGCCGGGGGAGATGAGAGTGTGAAGCAGTGAGAGGGAAAGCCTCCACAAAAAAAAAAAGAAAGAAACAGCAAATCAGAGCAGAGGTTGGGGGGGGGGGAGTCAGCAAACACAGCAAGAAAGCAGAGGAGGCGAAAGACAGGAGGCAAAAGAGGAAGGGTCATGGGAGTGAACTATATGTTTGCTAGTCCGGTTTTCAAAGTCAAGAGATGCAATGACTAGATGACTCTTCACTCCACACACCAGCATCCTGGAGCCTTGACAGGAGAGGACAGAACAAGCCCACCGTCCAAGGTAAACAATCTTCAACCAGAACCACGCCACTGGATGATGTCGTCTGCCGGGTCAACACATCACAACAAACGTCTGGCATGTAAGTAACTGAAAGTTTAAGAAGGCAGATATGTAGCCGAAAACTAAGAGTTCATCTGAACACATACAACTTTATTAGTCTTCTTGTTTTTGCTGCTGGGGGGTCATTTGTTCCAGTGATTCTTAATGTCACCTCACTGTGGGCCAACGCACGATCTTTCTTCCAAATGAGGGCACAAATATTTCTGTCTTACTTCCTTAAACAATGCTAAATTTGTATTGGAAGGCTTTTTTAAAACAATTTCCATTTGCTCTCTGAATATCTTTACTGTTGCATTTCGAAGGGCATGGCTGTTATGTAAAAACTAAATCCATTTGTTTCACTGCATTTAAAAAAAAAAGCATGTCCAGCTGATCCATCCTCTTTCCTCTCTCATTAGGAGCCCAATTCAAAGTTCTCATTGTTTAAAATTATAATCACAGCCACAGGCTATGAGCTGCAGCAGATTAGCCTGAGCTCCCTAAATGAACCAACTCTGTTGATACAGCTGAGATTCAGACTCACAAAGCTGAGAGAAAAAGGTCTCTATGTGAGCAGAAACATTTGGAGCTGCTTTCATCAGGACTAAACAGATTACCTTGCAGGTCTGCTGATCAAGTATCAGGAGAATATGCTGCTGTTTCCCACCGCGACCTGCTGCCTCAGTGAAATGCTGTGTGTGCGCACAAGCTTTAACGTGAACACAGAAGCGTGTGAGACAGCTGTTTTGATTGGCCTAAAAGGGGATCTGTAAGCAAGGCTGCAGGTCAAATGTGCAAAGTACTTTAATGGATTTGGGGATGTTACTAAAATGGTGATGCAAAATCTGATCAGACACTTGCAGAGCCACCTCTAGGACTATCTTGAGGTTCCAGATGTGATGAGATTAACCTAAAGCACATGGACCTAAAGATGCAAAAAAAACATAAAAATAAAAAACCCATCAAAACAGTAAACATAATCTAAAGATGCAAAATAATGAGTTAATTTGAAGTAGCCTTTACTCCAGCCTCCAGGTCCCTGCAGTATGACGTAGGCTAACATGCTGGCGTTGCTGCTTGGTGTCGAAAGAGGCGAGACATGATAAATGGTCGGTATTGATTTATTTCCTTTATGGTTAAGTGTGTGAGAAGGAAGGGGGGGAGTGGGGAGGCACGCTGGGGGAAGGTGACAATCGTGGTGCAGTGATCTCACTCATAAATGATTTATGTTTGATGGACTGTTGTGGCTACAAGGCAAGCAGAAAAGAGCATTTAGCTTCATAAATAACGGTAGCAATAATTCCTTAAAATTACATGGCTGTCCACCGCTGAGAGATGCTTCACACAACAGTCAGGTCCTCTGGGGAGGGGAGACTTGCCTTAAAGCAAAACCCACGCACTACTTCTCTTGCTCTCAGACACATCTCACATCTTTGTTCACTGGAAACAGAATGAGGGTCATGGGACTTCTTTCCACTTGAAACATGTGAACCGCCAAAGCATGTGACTTCAGGGATTAATGGGAACATTTGTTTCTTTCCGCATGAGATGAAAATATTCCCACAAACAACCCAGAATGAAAAGTATCAATTTAAAATATCCATTCACTTGAATGGGGATGTGTACAATTTGTGTTTTTTTTTTTTTTTTTAAGGATAGGAGAGTTTAAGGACCAAAAATCTGAACTGATTTTCTCTCTAAAGAAGAGAAAATCATGTGCTTCAGCTAAATTGTGATCTATGGCACTTGGACTTCCGCCCCCACTCTATACTCTTCTTTGTAAATTACACTGTTAGATGCAACGGTGTAGATATGCTGAAAATAAGAAATGTAGCAAAGCATAGCCCTGCAGTCCAGACAAAATTCTTTATACTTGCTCATCACCATCAAATATGCATAGTGCCCTTCCTTTACAGTGTGAGGCTCTTTAGAGGGAAGCAGATGCACTAAATCCCAGATTAGTGACTTTACATTTACTTAATAAAAACAACAACAGAAGCCAGAATTATGTTGCATAACCTGAAGCTCTCTCTATTCTCATTTCTTAACAGCACCCTCAGCCGATGCAAACATCTTGCATGCATTTCAATAAATAACAAATGAGCAAGAGATGAAAGTCATGCTGCACAGAATAGCGGACAGAGGTATTGACGGGTGTGCACTTGCAATATAGTGGGATTATGTAAGCGTGGCTCTGAAGTAATAATGGTTAAGTGAGGGCTGAGATAGCACAAGCAAGGCTGGGTGAGAGGAACAAGCTCTGACTTCAAGTGACAATAGGATTGTTGGGGGATGTTTTTGAAGAGTCAAAACTTTGAAGTTTGTCTATATATTCTAGCGGTGTAGCAGTTCATTTTAACACCAATTTGATTAATATCGGTTCCTTTTTAACAATTCGATTCAGTGACCTAAAATGGATTCAGGACATATTTAGCCAGGAATTCAACCATTGTGTCTCAGAGATAAAATACCTGGGTGCTGAACAGTGCAGGTGAAGTTTTCCAGATTCTTTATATGTCTTGCAAGATAGTCAAGTGTTAATTAAATATGTGTACAAACAAACCAGTAAACGAGAATTTATGTCAAATCCATTCATATTTTAGTTTCTTAAAGTTCCACCCTCTGTTGTTTTTCCACATCAAAGCAAAACAAACAGAATTTTGTAAAAACGTGATCATACAGTGAGGTAGAATGTTCTAATAATGTTCTAAGTGTTTCCACACATTGGACTGTAATGATGGAGTGATCAGTTTTTGCTGTCATTACATGTGTGTTGTTCGCTCTGATGACACCTACTGTGCTAGACTGTATTTTCCAATAATGATTATAATCGATTCATTTTATTTTGAAACTATTTTATAATAGATTAGGTATTAACAGCTTGTCTCAGACAGATTGATGTGGATTGATCGTAGGAATATAAATTAATTCATCGATAATATCGAATAATTGTTACATCCCTACAAAGCTATGTTAAAACTTTATTTTTCTTTATCCTTCATATAAATTCATCTGAAAATTTTATGACAGCAAAGCATTTTTTTGTGATTACAACAGGTGATGTTCTTGACTTAAAACCGATTCACCAAATCTTTTATCATATGAACTGGATTGCTTGCACACAAAGTACTATCTGGTCTGAATCGGCTTACTCCTTTTACAATAACATTTTCTTAGCCACTTGTTGTTTTGCACATTGTTTTCACCAAATGTCACAATTGCTGAATTGAAAGCAAAAAGAAAACTTAATGAGCTACACAGGATAGGAGCAGATAGGAGCACTGGTGGTTGATAAGCTTTGTCAGAAGCTAAGAATTCCACCATGTAAGGCCCTCACAGAAGCAGCTAGCAGCACAACCTTTACCAATTTGCATGTGGAGCTCCTTAGTATTCCAATGTGCAGGAAGGAGGGGAAACTCAGAGGTTATCTTGATGAGTCAGTCTCCAAAAACATGTCTTTTACCCACGCAGAGGCACTGAGGACATGCAGCTGAGCCTGCGTGTGGGCTCAGCGTGTCCAGTGGTCATGTCATCTTGAGTAATGCAGCATGAGTTTTAGATTACTAGACAAAGAGAAAGAAGGCTAGAAAGAGTCATGCAGAGGGAGAGAGCAAGACCTTCACAGAGCTTACAGGCAAAGGTTTTATATAAGCTGTGCAGTCCCATCATCATCAAGCCTTGTCTATGCAGTTACATCCTTTAGTAAAGGCTTTATTTGGATCCAGCTTCCCACTGCTGCAGAAATGATAAGTCATAAATCATATCGAAGGGTTGTCAGTGAGGTGACTAACGTTTCTGCGAGTTTCTGTATTAAGTCTTTTGAGTTTAAGCTATTAGGACTTAATTACAACATTCTTGTGTGGATGTCTTGTTGGAACAATGTATGTGTCAGAGGATGAAGGCAGAGAAGGATTGTTTTCCTTTGGAATGAGCATGCTTTTGCTTCTTTGGTGTCCAGGAAAGATCTAAAAGCCTTGATCACGTGTACCCATTCAAGGGTTGACCCGTAAGGGGGGCTGCAGGTTTTTGGGTTGTCTGGGTCCGTGGAGGGTCGTAGAGAGGGACGGCGGCATCTTAAGGTGTGGGCAGGTGTGTAGTTCCTCTGCGGCTCGAGGGACGTCATTGAAAATGGAACACGTGATTATCATGCATGTGATAAGTGTATCAGGAAGTATTCGTAGGGTAAATATCAGTTGCATGCACTAATGTTTCCAGCGACACCTAAATAACATTAAGTCTTTGCCATACTGTAACTCTTGGACCATTTACACATTTACATGAGACATCTCACTCATCTTTAGAGACCTGAGATTGCGTTTTAACATGTCCAGACCAACATGCTAGTGATATATACAGTGGTGGACAAAATTGTTGGTACCCCTCAGTTAAAGAAAGACAGTCCACAATGCTCACTGAAATTACTTGAAATGTTCAAAAGTAACAATAAATTAAAATGTATTGAAAATTAAATAAACAAAATCAGCCATTACTTTTGAGTTTTTGATTAACAGAATTATTTAAAAAAACAAAAAACAAAAAAAAACAAACAAATGAAATAGGGCTGGACAAAAATGATGGCACCTCCAAAAAAGACTGAGAACTAATTGCTCAGGGGGTCATGATGAACTCCGGTATGTCCTTTAATTGACATCACAGCTGTTTTCAAACCCATAATCAGTCAGTCTGCCTATTTAAAGGGAGACAAATAGTCACGTTGCTTTTTGGTGAAAAGGTGTGTACCACACTGAACATGGACAACAGAAAGTGTAGGACTGAATTGTCCCAGGACATTAGAAACCAAATTATAGACAAACATCTTAAAGGTAAAGGCTATAAAATCATCTCTAAGCAGCTTGAAGTTCCTGTGACGACAGTGGCACATATTATTCAGAAGTTTAAGACCCACGGGACAGTAGCCAACCTCCCTGGACGTGGCTGGAAGAGGAACATTGATGACAAATTAAGGAGAGTTAGAACTGTATAGTTGGAACTGTATCCAAACTGTATCCGAAGAGCCCAGAACAACCTCCAAAGACATTAAAGGTGAACTCCTAGATTAAGGTACATCAGTGTCAGATCGCACTATTCGTCATTGTTTGAGCCAGAGTGGACTTCATGGGAGACGACCAAGGAAGACATCACTGTTGAAAGGAAATTATAAAAAAGCCAGACTGGAATTTGCAAAAATGCATGTTGACCAGCCACAAAGCTTCTGGGAAAATGTCCTTTGGACAGATGAGACCAAACTGGAGCTTTTTGGGAAGGCACATCAGCTCTATGTTCGTAGACTCCAAAATGAAGCATATAACGAAAAGAACACTGTCCCTACTGTGAAACATGGAGGAGAGTCAGTTCTGTTTTGGGGCTGCTTTGCTGCATCTGGCACAGGGTGTCTTGAAGTTGTGCAAGGTCAAATGAAATCTCAAGATTATCAAGGCATTCTGGTAGAAATGTGCTGCCTTGTGTCAGTAAGCTTGGTCTCAGTCCCAGGTCATGAGTCTTCCAACAGGACAACAATCCAAAACACACAGCCAAAAACACCCAAGAATGGCTCAGAGAAAAGCGTTGGACTATTCGGAAGTGGCCTTCTATGAGCCCAGATCTGAATCCCATTGAACATCTGTGGAAGGAGCTGAAACATGCCATTTGGAGAAGACGTGTCATGGTGCCTGTCAGCCCCGCCCCTCTGCTCTGCTCTGCTCCTGACTCCACCAGCTGTGACCAATTCATCCTCATCAACTCTGCCCTTCTTAAGGAGACCCAGCTCAACTACTCATCGCCAGATCGTTACCCCTTATGGTGACTAACCTGGTCTCAGTCTTGTTCATGTTTATGCATCCCATGCTGTTCACGCAACTAACGTTATTATTCCTGTCTCAGGATTCCTGCTCTCCAGTGTCACCTGTGTGGAAGTCAGTTCGAGCCCCTGATGTTCTGGAAACACCACGCTCTACTAGCCGCGCTACTACCTCCAGCCATGCCTCAAGCCTTTCTCCTCTTTGGATCACATTCTCGCCATCACCGTCTGCCTGGAAGGAAAGAATAAAAATCTTTTCCTACCTCTCATCTACCTGTGTCCTCGTTCTGGGTTCCAGCACCTGGGTCTGCCGCTCCTCCGAATCATGACAGAACGATCTGGCCAAACCTCCGACCCAGCTGACCCAGAAGGACTCCGCTACTCCGTTCACCAGCAAGGGATCACCCTGGGACGCCAAGCAGATGCTTTATCCCAAATGGCTACAGCTCATCAGGAACTTTTCAGACGCTTAGACGGTATAACGCAATCAGTAATGGAGTTATCCGGGCAAATATCTAACCCTGCCACCACAGCTACGCTTCCGTCTTCCGGCAACGCATCCACTTCCGCTTCCGCCGTGCCCCCGGAAAACTTCCGCCTGCAACCCGAGCCTTTTTTCGGTAACGTAGAAGCCTGCAGCGGGTTTCTCCTTCAATGTCAACTACTGTTCACGCAGGCCCCGAGGTATTATTTTTCGGACCTCAGTAAAATTACACTAATCGTGAACTCACTGGGAAATAAGGCCTTACAATGGGCTCAAGCCTTCCTAGCGGCTAACCCTATATCCCACTTATCATTTGACCGCTTCATTGGGGAATTTCAACTTGTTTTTGATCATCCCAAAAAACAAGAAGAAGCCACCAGAAAACTCCTCGCACTCAGACAACGTAATCGCCCTGTAAATGACCACGTCATTGACTTTAGGATTCTCGCAGTGGAAGCTGGCTGGTCCGACCCGGCCCTTCGGGGCATTTTCTATCAATCCCTCAATGAATCCATTAAAGATCATTTATGTACGCAACCTGAGACCCATAACTTTGAAGATCTCGTTTCTGCAGCCCTGCGCTCGGATGCTCGCCTAAGGGAGCGCCAACATGAAAGATCATTTCCTGCACGTAACATGTCAAACAAACCCATGCAAAATATTAACCCTCTTTTTTCTCCTGCTGGTGCTTTAGAAATTCCACACAGCCCTCCCGAGGAACCGATGCAGGTTGGACTCTCTAAAATTTCTGCTGAAGAACGTCAGAGACGTCGGAACGAAGGCGCATGCTTTTTCTGTGGACTTCAGGGACATCAAGTAAACCAGTGTGAGTTACGTTTAAACTCCAGAACCCCCCCGCTAGAAGGCAGGCCGCGGGTGGGTAGCTCCACCTCTCTCCCCAAGGATTTTTTACTTCTCCCTGTTAAGCTATGTCATCAGTCCAAAGTAGCCGACCTCCAAGCTCTCGTTGACTCAGGTGCTGAACAGAGCCTCATCGATCATAGTCTTGTTTCTCATCTCTCACTTCCCATCGAAAAGCTCGACGCCCCAGTCAAAGCGGCCGGTTTGGGTGGGCAACATCTCTCTCTTATTACTCACCGTACTAAACCTATTATGCTTGTCACCTCCGGTAATCATAGAGAAAATATCCAGTTTTTCATCACCCGTACTCCCCAGACTCCCGTGGTTTTAGGCTTTTCATGGCTCAGGAAACATAACCCCCAGCTCGATTGGGTTAACCACCGGGTCATTAACTGGAGTGAATTTTGTTTGGCCAATTGTCTCCGATCTGCTATTTCCCCCGTAGTTGATTCCATTACCAGCCGTCCGGAAGACATTGATCTTACTAACGTTCCCGCCTGTTATCATGACCTCGCCACGGTCTTTAGCAAAACCAAAGCAGGGTCATTACCTCCACATAGGCCCTATGATTGTTCCATCGGCCTCATGGACGGTGCTACATTACCTAAAGGAAGGTTGTTTAATCTCTCTGGTCCCGAGAAAGCTGCCATGGAAAAATATATCCATGAGGCGCTTTCTTCGGGACACATTCGCCCTTCCTCTTCTCCTGCAGGGGCTGGTTTTTTCTTTGTAGAGAAAAAAGACAAGTCCTTAAGGCCCTGCATTGATTACCGTGAGTTAAATCAGATTACGGTTAAAGATAAATACTCTCTGCCTCTCATCAGTTCCATATTTGACTCCATTCAAGAAGCTCGCATATTTTCCAAGCTCGATCTCCGCAACGCATATCATCTCGTTCGCATCAAAGACGGGGATGAATGGAAAACGGCTTTCAAGACACCCTTAGGTCACTACGAATATCTGGTCATGCCCTTCGGTTTAACTAACGCACCTGCTGTTTTTCAACGTCTTGTCAATGACGTCCTCCGTGATTTCATAGACCGCTTCGTTTTCGTCTACCTGGATGATATCCTGATTTATTCCAAAGACACCTCTCAACACGAGAATCACGTTCGTATGGTTCTACAGAGACTTTCTGAAAATCATTTGTTTGTTAAAGCTGAGAAATGCGCTTTTCATACGTCCGTTATTCCATTTCTCGGATATATTTTCGAGGCAGGTAGCATTCGCCCCGACCCCGCGAAAATCGAAGCAGTTTCTCAGTGGGAACCTCCCAAAACTCGTAAAAAGTTACAGCAGTTTTTAGGTTTTGCCAACTTCTATCGTCGTTTTATCAGGAATTACAGCTCTATCGCCGCGCCTCTTACTCAGCTTACTTCCACCTCTAAGACCTTTCAATGGAGCTCTGCCGCTCAGACTGCCTTCGATACCCTTAAAAGTTTGTTCGTCTCAGCCCCCATCCTGATCCAACCTGACCCCAACCGGCAATTTGTTGTAGAGGTTGACGCCTCGGATTCTGGGGTTGGGGCAGTCCTGTCACAGAGAGAGGAAGCATCTGGAAAATTAAAACCCTGTGCCTTCTTCTCAAAGAAGCTCTCCCCGGCTGAAAAGAATTACGATGTGGGCAATCGTGAACTGTTAGCCATTAAACTTGCCCTTGAGGAATGGCGTCATTGGCTGGAGGGAGCGGCTCTTCCTTTCATAGTATGGACAGACCATAAGAATCTTTCCTATCTCCGTTCTGCAAAAAGACTCAACTCACGTCAAGCCCGCTGGTGTCTGTTCTTCGATCGATTCAAGTTCACCATCACCTACAGACCAGGATCCCGGAACGCAAAACCTGACGCCCTGTCACGGAAATTCTGCTCCTCTGAGTCTACCACCACCTCCAACATTCTCCCTTCTACCTGTGTCATCGGTAACCTCACCTGGGACATCGAAACCAGGGTCGCCCAAGCTCAAGGTGAGGAGCCTAATCACCCTACTCCACCTAATGGTACTCTATATGTCCCCAGCTCCCTAAGGTCGGACGTTCTAACCTGGGCCCATACCTCCCGCATCGCCTGTCATGGAGGGGTTCATCGTACCCTCCACCTCCTCCGTAGACGATTCTATTGGCCCTCCATGAACAGGGACGTCCGGGAGTATATAGCCGCCTGCACAACTTGTGCTCGGTCCAAGTCATCCCACTCTCCTCCCTCTGGTCTGTTGCATCCTCTGCCCACTCCTAGTCGGCCCTGGTCCCACATTGCGGTAGACTTTGTCACCGGTCTTCCTCCGTCTCATGGTCACTCCGTCATTTTCACTGTCATAGACCGGTTTTCTAAATTTGTTCATTTTATCCCTCTATCCCAGTTACCTACCGCCACCGAGACCGCCGACATCCTGGTTCATCACGTTTTCCGTCATCATGGCATTCCGTCCGACATTGTGTCTGACCGAGGGCCTCAATTCTGATCCCAAGTCTGGAAGGCCTTTTGCTCCGCCCTGGGTGCCACAGTCAGTTTAACTTCGGGCTACCATCCCCAGTCCAACGGCCAAGCTGAACGGGCTAATCAGGAGCTGGAAGCGTCCCTCCGTTGCCTAGCTGCCGACAATCCTTCTGACTGGTCCAAATATTTGGTATGGATAGAGTACGCCCATAACTCTCAACCCTCTTCTGCTACAGGGGTATCTCCCTTCGAAGCCTCCCTCGGGTTCCCACCACCACTGTTTCCGTGTCACGAACTGGACTTGGCAGTGCCCTCTGTACAGGACCATCTCCAGCGCTGCCAACGCGTCTGGCAACAAACCAGGGCGGCTCTCCTCCGTACGAAGGAAAGCAACTGCCAGACGGCCAACCGTCACAGGGTGGTGGGGCCCAGTTATCAACCCGGACAGAGGGTATGGCTGTCATCCCGGAACGTCCCCATCCAGGCCACGTCACGCAAACTTGCTCCCAGGTACATCGGTCCGTATACCATCGACAAAATCATTAATCCCTCCTGTGTCCGTCTTCACCTCCCAGCCGCTCTCAAGATCCATCCGTCCTTCCACGTCTCTCAGATCAAGCCTGTCTCCGACAGCAGTTTGTGCCCGCCTTCCGCTTCCCCACCACCCGCCCGGCTCATTGATGGCGCTCCGGCGTACACCGTCAGCCGCGTCTTGGACGTCCGGCGCCGCGGTCGCGGCCATCAGTTCTTGGTCGATTGGGAGGGGTATGGTCCTGAGGAACGCTCCTGGGTCTCCCGTTCGCTCATTTTGGACCGTTCCCTTATCTCCGACTTCTTTCGTGCCCACCCGGATCGTCGTCCTGGACCGCCTGGAGGCGGTCGTTAGAGGGGGGGTACTGTCATGGTGCCTGTCAGCCCCGCCCCTCTGCTCTGCTCTGCTCCTGACTCCACCAGCTGTGACCAATTCATCCTCATCAACTCTGCCCTTCTTAAGGAGACTCAGCTCAACTACTCATCGCCAGATCGTTACCCCTTATGGTGACTAACCTGGTCTCAGTCTTGTTCATGTTTATGCATCCCATGCTGTTCACGCAACTAACGTTATTATTCCTGTCTCAGGATTCCTGCTCTCCAGTGTCACCTGTGTGGAAGTCAGTTCGAGCCCCTGATGTTCTGGAAACACCACGCTCTACTAGCCGCGCTACTACCTCCAGCCATGCCTCAAGCCTTTCTCCTCTTTGGATCACATTCTCGCCATCACCGTCTGCCTGGAAGGAAAGAATAAAAATCTTTTCCTACCTCTCATCTACCTGTGTCCTCGTTCTGGGTTCCAGCACCTGGGTCTGCCGCTCCTCCGAATCATGACAAGACGCCCGTCAAACCTGAGACAACTGGAGCAGTTTGCTCATGAGGAGTGGGCCAGAATTCCTGTCGACAGGTGCAGGAGGCTCATTGACAAATACAGAAACCGTTTAATTGCAGTGATTGTCTCAAAATGTTGTTCAACAAAATATTAAGTTAGGGGTACCATTAGGGGTATCATTTTTGTCCAGCCCTATTTCATTAGTTGTTTTTTAAAATAATTTTGTTAATCAAAAACTCAACAGTAATGGCTGATTTTGATTATTTAATTTTCAATACATTTTAATTTATTGTTACTTTTGAACGTTTCAAGTCATTTCAGTGAGCATTGTGGACTTTCTTTTTTTTAACTGAGGGGTACCAACAATTTTGTCCACCACTGTATATATCACTAGCATGTTGGTCTGGACATGTTAAAACGCAATCTCAGGTCTCTAAAGATGAGTGAGATGTCTCATGTAAATGTGTAAATGGTCCAAGAGTTACAGTATGGCAAAGACTTAATTTATTTAATTTATTTATTGACTGCGGTAAGACAGGGATGCCTGTTTTACAATACAAGAGAGTAGACTTTGTATTGTAGAATATGTTTCCAGTAGCGGCTAAAATACTAGCAAGTGAGCTTGAAAAATGGCCTGAAGGATTGTTGTTAGTGGGTGACCATGAACCACAGATGCACACCCTAGAAGATTTGACTTTGTAGTTGAGTGACAAGGATGAAAATGAAAAATGTGTTAACATAAATGTTTGACTGTGTAAGCTGGATACATCATTTAACACATGCTTGTTACAGAACACATACACTTCAGCATGGATGCATCCACCAATTTGATGTATAAAAAGAGTTTAAAATAGACACATGTCACACTAAAGTGAGGGTGACAGGAACTCGAGTGTCAGTTTGAGAAGCTTCAGGAAATCAGCCGCTGTATGCTGAGGAGGATGAGACATGATTGCACAACCACAGCCTGTCCACTTGGCAGAATTCAGTGCTTGACGAAGACCCTATTGCAGCGACAGATGCACCCTCATTTAAAAAAAAATATATATATATGATGGAACGTTAATATAACATCACAAATGAAAAATTGGAGATTTAAAAAAAGGAGAGAAAAAAAGCTTCTTTTACAATTATGATCATGAACACTGGAGGTCAGGCTTTGCCAGTGTTATTTTTTCATTGGTACAAACCAGTCAGAAAATTTACTGAGGAATGGTAAAAACTAAAAGGCTAACTTGTTTCTAGGTTTTCAGAGCAGTAAACAAATATTAGAAATAGTGTTGTGTTTCAGAGACACAGAAGGTAATGAAGTGGGATTTAGTAGAGTATTTCTTCCAATTCACTTTTTTGTTATTTTCACACCTGACCCTTGAAACACACCTAGATGATTAACACGCGACAGAAGCTTTCAGCAAACACTAGGAATAAGCAAACTTGTTTTTCTGAATCATGAATTCTCACAGCTTTATTGATGTCAGTTGTCAGGTTGCCGCAGGGGAGCTGCTTCAGGCAACAACAAACTTTTTTTCCCTTAATCTTTTGTTTTAGTAAGTCAGTGCTCTTTCACCGGAGGGTTTAAGTAGATAAAGAAAACAGAGACAGAAAGGCAAACAGAGAAAAAAGAAGGCAAAGTTATGCGAATCCCTTCGTTAAACTGTATTGAAAAGGTCAAAGCTTTCTTACATTCCCCAGGAATGTGTTGAAAATAACATTCTCTCTATTTAAAACCAAAAAAAAAACACAAATCAACTTTCTGTGTCTTTTTTGCTAATTTTATCCTCAGCTGAGACGGACAACTCTCAGAGACTGCTCGACAAGGACACTGCTCAGCATTTGAAGCTAAAGGAGAGGCAGCGCTTTTTTGAAGAAGTCTACCAACATGACGTGGAAAACTACCTGCCCTCCACACACCTGCAGATCGACTGCAGGAAACGTGAGTCTATTTCTGTCTCTGACAGAATGCTGTCACAAAAGGTGTGGAAAAAAAAATAAAACCACAAGACGAATTACACTTATATTTTCATCCTGTGGGTTATTAAGGAGTATCCAGCCTCAGATAAATTTGTTATTACTTTGTAATTATGTTTGGTTGTAATTAAACTGTGGTAAATGCTGTTTTGCTGTAGCCCCCATGGGGAGCATCTCATCCATGGAGGTGAACGTTGATGTTCTGGAGCAGATGGATCTGATGGACATATCTGATCAGGAGGCGCTGGATGTCTTCCTGAACTCAGGATCAGAAGAAGGAGCGCTGGCATCTCCAGGACTAGGTACACGGTCAAATATGGATGCCTGCATTTATTTGTGTGCACCAGGCCTCCACCCTCTATTCCCAAATTTGACGTAAAGCTTCACTGAATTCCAGTTTCAAAAAGTAGCGATTCTCCATATGTTAAAAAAAAAAAATAAAGTAAACTTAATAACATCTATTTACATTCTTGTTTCTGAAGATTTTTTATACTTTATTAATAACTCTGGGGATTTGATTGACAAATGGATCAGCCACCAGAGCTTCAAACGTTACTTTCACTCAGCTATAGTAATTTTGTTAATTTCCTTTCCTACTTCAGGCTTTAATTTTCACTGTCCTCATTCCAGTGCATGACTTCAGAGATTCCCTCTCCAGTGAGTGCACACATCGTCACCTTTTATCTCGTTAGAAATATTTGCCATACATGCAGTGGTAAACACACATTTGTCTCCAAATATAATTTCAATTTTTTGTTTTTTCATTATTTCAAACACAAAAGAAACAAACACAAGTTTAAACTAGACAGATAAAACAAGACAGTGTGCTTGAAAAGGAGTGGGTTAAAGAGAAATCTTGTATGATCCCACCCCTTTTTACAACACATGACTGTGTGTATTTCTATTTACAGCTTTGTTCAAAACATTCATATTACATTCTGCTTAGCACCTATGAAGAAGTGACATTTTTGTTTTTACTGATCTTTTCTGGCCTTGTAAGGTTCCATTAGTGACATCTTGTAGGTTTTTTGAATGTATGTATGAATGCGCTGCTTTTTGAAGTTCAACTGATTTCTTAACTCGTAACTCCCGTCTCTGTCTATGAACATTTGTTATATGTTTATTGGAAGTAAGTTATTTAAGACTTTAAACATGATGAGCGCTGTTTTAATTTTCACTAGTTCTCATAATTTCAATCAATCTACTACTCTGTTTGAAATTATATCCAAGAATTTCATGGAAAACTATAGAAAGCTATAGACAAAAAAAATGTGACTTGAATCCTGCATTTTAGGACTCTGTTCTTTATTGATTTGTTAACAAAATAAATCACTGTTTTCTGCAAATAAGATTTAAGTAAATTTATATTACCAGCAGGGTACAACTGGGATTTGATTTCTGCAAAGGAAGATCCACTTCTACACAAGAAATGATGCAGAAAAAGCTTGGGTACTAATACTAAGGTTTATTGAAGGATCAAGTCCTGAGAGCCAGCTTAACGCTAAACTGGTTTATCAAGTGTATCAAAGAAAGAACAGCCTGCCTTGTTTGGCTACAGTCCGGCTAGTGCGCTTTAGTAAAAATCTGTTGGTTTTATCCTTTCAAATCGTTTTTTTATACTTAGGACTGCACAATCCAGATACACAAGTTGTGTTTCACTTTGTTCACAGCACAGAGGATAAAAGCATTTTGAGGAAACTGCTGTGAGACGTACAAACATGTAATCAAGTGCTGAAAACCCCTGGCACGAGGACGGAAAATGTTCAAGGTGTGGCCCTTGATTTTGGAAAGCTAAGAAGCACCATTTTTGGAACAATGACAAGGTTACAATGGCAGGTTGAGGCGATGATGGGTCTTGTCATTAACTTAAACTCAGTGACACCTGAAAAACTCCCACATTTAAAAGTTATCAAGTTTAAATTTAAAATGACTTTTCAACAAGATATCAAACGATCAAAATATCATTGCATTGAAGGGTTTTCCATATGATGAGGAAATTAGCTATGCATGATTTAGTCTGTTGACAAGAATGAAATTATTTTTGACTAAATATGTAACAGTAAGTGACATTGTTTTTATTTAAGGTGTTTGAGTGCATTCTTATAACAAAAAAAAGATTAGAAATTGGTATGAGAAAGTAAATCTATAAAAGAAGCTGCATTAAACCACTAAAAATGTTTGATTCTTAGACATCTCATGGTAAATGTCCCACCTGTACATATCCAGTTCAATTGTGCATTTGTTATACACCAGTTAACATATATTTGTGTTTTTTTCCACAAATCTTGCACCAGGTCAAACCAAATTATTTCAGTGTGATCTGTTAAATTATTTAAACACTGAATGTAACTTTTATTACACTTTACATTTGAAAGAAGAGAAATCACAACCAAAAAAATCAACTTTATGACTTATAATTTCATTGATCGGACATAATAATCCAGTTATTACAGTGTCAAGTGAACATAGTAACATATATTCACATAATGAAGTAATAGATTTTACCTGCTCCACCCTTGAATTAAAAAAAAAATAACATCTTTGTTCAGACTGAAAACTTTTATTCTGTTCGATTATTCTGTTCTGTCTTGATATATGGGTTTTAATAATTATTATCACCTAGATTTTTTTATCTTTGAATTTTCTGTACTTTTAGTTTTTAACTAGATTTAAATATTATGTAATAAAACAAACATTACTAATAAAACTGTCAAAAAATTTAAGCATTTTGGATGTCATATTATTTCTACAGACAGAAATGACAGACAACACCCTACAAAACCTAAATGATGAGTTTTTAAAAATTGTGATTGACAGCACCCAGAACGAGAGGAGCCTATGGCATTTTTCAAGAAAGAAGATGTCATTGAAAAAAAAAACCAAAAAAAAGAATAAAAATTTACACTTCTCATGGAGTCACAGGTTAAGAGTTGATGGAAAATGAAGAGTTGCTTTGAACTTGCTCTCCTTGATCATTCCCTGCTGGAGGTGATCAGCCCACAGTTACTATAGAAAGGGCAATTAAGTTGATTCCACTCCAAAATTATTCATGTAAATCACTTCTATCGGGCTTGTAATCTCACACTGGAATGAAGCAGTAGGTAAACAAAGAAAAAAAGTTGTATGGTTAACATTTCAACACTTACTGACTCATTAAAAGAGTGTGCCCTAAGACTTGTTGGGTCAAAAAGTTTGAACCCGTTTCATTTGTGACTGGCACTAAGCCTCGTGGGAAAGATAGGGGGTGAAAATCACCAAATGGTTCTTTGAGGTCGTGAGCCAAATTGGCATGTGTTGAAGGAATATCAACTGAAGGCACAGCTCTCCATGGTGAGAAGTAAGAATCCTTTTAGGGTGGTTCATGTCAACTAAATTCACTTAAAGTTCTTTAACATTACTTTACTGGGGGGCATTTAGACAAGGTGAAAACCCTAACCCTAACCCCTAAACCACTGGGGGGCATTTAGACAAGGTGAAAAATGTCACAGTTCAAACTCCACTGGAAGCAGCTAAAAGGCAAAGATTTGTGGTTTTGTAAAACGTAAAAGAATTTAAAAATGAAGGTGGAGTCGCATTTTTCTTCACTGAAATACAAAGATGCATTGTTTTTAATGTAACACATTGACTTTTTTTAACTATATTAATTTTTTGCTATTTATTTATCATATTTTTTTTATTTTAGTAATGGGACATGCAGTAAAACTATCTGCTTTATTGTTATTTAAAAATACATCAGGTATTTTTCTTCTTTTTCTACTTTAATTTATTTCCATATAACTATGTATTTATTAAATGTACTTTTTCCATTTCCACTTTTTTTTAAACAAAAAACAAAAAACAAAAAGGTAGACAGCAGAGTCTGGTGGATGTTTGGTGTTGAAGTAAAATTCAAGCAAGCTAAACTCCAAATTACAAAAATATCCAACTTCTGTTTATGTAACTTCTGCTTACAGAGGATGATGAGGAGGATGAAGATGAAGAGGATGAAGAGGCAGAGGTGGTCTACAGAGAGCGAGCACCTCTGCAGCGACAAAGTGAAATCTACCGACACCAGCGCCAGTGGAGCCGACACTCCCATCATCCAGTCAGATGATGAGGAAGTCCATGCTGACACTCTGTTACTGACAAGCGTTCCTCAGTTGAGGGATGAGGAATCAGAGGAGGACGAGGAGGTGAAAACAAGTCTTCCAACTGATCCTCTGAGAGACTGACTTATATCTATAACTTTCTTTGGCTTTATGTGTACATTTATTTCTTATGGACCAAAAACTCCAGCATGATTGAGCCTCACTGTGCTCCTCTGTGCAAACATGCCCTGTACCTCTGTTAGCTTTACAAAACTATGTGGCAATCTAAAAGTCAATGCCAAAAAAAATCCTCTCAATGTGAATCATTCCGCTCACCTGCAACAACACGTTCAGCTCCTCTTTTATTTCTCCTCCTGCCTGAGGGAAAACCGCCCTCCAGCCTGCACACATTTCTCTGGAAATCACTGGTTTAGAACCCACAGAAAATGAAAAAAGTCACTGGAAGAAAAATATCAAAACCAGAAAACAAGTTCAAACGAATTCACGAAATAATACACATATTTTGGAATGAATTGCTGTTTGTGAAAAATTTAAAGTGATGCTACATGTGCTTAGAGTCACAATGCCCTTATGAATCTAATAAAACTTAGAAAAATATGTTAAATATGAACCAAACCACCATATTATCATAAATAAACCTTGAAACAGAGGAAACGGATCATTATTCAAAAGGACTAACAACGTTTGCTTCAACAACATTTTAAGAAACTGAAATAGTAAAACTGACCTGGACAGAAAAATGAAAGCATTGTATTTTTTATTTTTTTAAACATCACAGGTGTCCTTACATTTGTACTAAGTGATTAATAAGAGGGGATAATTCAAAATAAAAAATTAGCTTGTCAAAAAGAAATACTTGATGTTCAAGCAGCTTGATGATCCTTTTCACTTGAAATCATTAAATGGCAAAAACCTATACTTGTGTTACTAATTTTTTTAGAAGCCCCAAAGCGCTTCACAGTAAAAGTCCCATTCACACACACATTCACACTTTGTTGCCAAACGCTTGGGTCAACCCTATGACCACCAGGAGCAATGTGGGTTCAGTGTCTTCCCCAAGGACACTTTGACACAGAGGCGGGGCGATGTAGAATCTGTAGTGTGATCTACCGATCAGAGGTTGACCTCACTACCTCTGAAGCATGACTACTCTACAGACAGTACACTCTGGTCTGCAAATTAAGAAAATGTTGACAAATTAAAGAGTATATGACTGCTAAGTAAAGGCTCCAGAGAAACATTCAAAGTGTCAATGTTGAGTTCCAAGGTCCAAGTACATTAACGTCCAACCAACTCACTGTTTTACTCAAAGTGGAAATTGATTTGCTCTACAGAAAGAGAGGACAAAAGTCGAGCTTTTTATTGGAGAAAATCATCTTTAAAACACAGCAACTTTATGCACAGATGCAAAAGAAAGAAACAAAGAAGCGTAACAAGAAAATAGCAAAGTTCTTACTGTTACAGATAGAGAAACAGGGTATTCTGCAAAACATGCAATGTGCTGCCAAGAATCAGAAAACTTTGGAGGTTATGGGTCAACAGAAAAACATCAGAGAACAGCGAGATCCAAAACAGTGGATTATCCTACAGTGGCCTGCTGTAAGGACCTGATCTACAGGAACTGAACTATGCTGTGTGGAGATGGCACGCTGCAAACATGTGACAATTGGAGCTGTTTACCCACAAGGTGTGGTCCAAAATAACTCGAGAGACTCATACATCTAACTGACGGTTATAGAAGTTGTTTGATTGCAATAATTGGTTACAAATGTTGTGCAAGAAAAAAATTATAATTAGAGCATCATCATTGTTTTTCATGCCTGTTTCAACTGTCAATTTTTTGTTGTTTTGGATGTGACACAAGTAAATACTGAAAAGTGAAATTTTAAGACTTAAAGTGTGGATGCCATGCTTTGAACAACTTTGTCAAATAAAAAAGCCCTTTAAACGCTGATTCTATTGATACCAATAGTTCGCGTCGAAAAAAATCCGAAGCATATGAATAATAGACATCTTTCGAAGGAATCAGAGATTTGAATTTGCCGCTAAGAGCGCAGGCTGGAAGTGACCCCGATATGACCTGTGACGTCACGAAAGGCATTGACTTCCGTAGTTCCGCTTCGGACAGCAGGTAAACAAAGCAGGTAGTCTTCGTTTCTCTCGTTAATCATCGTTAATTCGTTAATTCTCTGTTAATCATCAACATGTCAAGTCATTGTGTGGCAGCTGGATGTAGCAATACTTCTAGTGAAAGTGTATCTGTGTATAAATTCCCAAAACAAGAAACGCTGCTGAAACAATGGACAAAACAAGTTCAACGCACGAGGGCGAAACCGAAGCCCTCGAGCAAACCGAACGTACTTTCCTGGAAATAAAGACCTGATCTCTATGGACAAATGGCTTCCCGGATGAAAAAATTGTCTGAAATCGGCGAATTTTAGCTTTATTTTCTATATTTCTCTGCGGATCGCTTCCTCTATGGTCGCGGCTATCTCTCGTCTACCCGGCCTAATTGACCAATGACGGGACGTTTTAGTTGCTTTCGGATGCGTCGACGGCTCTGATTGGCTCTGTCTGTACCACGTGGTCAGCGTGACGGATCCCCTAGAGACCAAAACTGGCGGACACACGCTAAACTTTCACAAACAAATCTGAAGAGTTTGCGATCAATAATGCGGGCATCGTCATTATTGAGCGTGGTCACCACCTCAGTTGTGAGAAGACGATAAAAAAAACAAATTTAAGTGGTCTTGGCTGGAAGACGGTAGCATCACTCTGTGCTTCGCTATCGGTGCTAGCCATGTTGTCTGCCTTTCGTTACGTCACAAACAGGGCGGCGCGAATTCGGCGGAATGCGTGAAGCCGGCGGCCGTCCTCGTTGTTTATATCGCGTTTTTCGCTATTTATTCTTTTTCGAAAAATATTAAAAACAATCGCAACATGAAATAGAGACTATTTACTATATTTTGGCTTATTAAAATAGGCCATGTCACCCACACTTTAAGAAAGTAAAATTGGCTGATCTGCAGTCTATTACAATGAGGTAATGATGTCAAAGAATGTTTCTTTTTTTCTTTCCACCAACTGAAATTTTGTGAAACTTAGGTAAAGTTCTTTAGCCTGTGTTCTTATCAGAAAATTATGAGGCTTTGCATGAACCACACATGTACTTTTGAGATTGGTAGCACACCTTCAAGTTAATATGCAAATCTGTACTTGTAGCATGAAGAGACACAACAGCCAACAAACAGGTTGTGCGAGTGAAAAGTTTGTATGAAACTGGATGACGCGTTTTAGTCGGGCAAAGAGATCCACTCTCACAATCAGTGTTCAAAACTTAAGTGGGAGAGTGAAAAAAGCTATACATTTGGTACTAGATTCTCAGCACTTTATTGAGGATTTTCTGGACTTCATTCCTTTGTAAAATGTGTAGAATCACTGCAGTAAATGAAACAGCCATTTGAACCCATCAAAAAGTTTTCAAAGAGGACCGGGTAGGAAATTGTGCTTTTGGTCACGGGTCAAAGTATCTTTTGGGTAGGATCAATCCTACCGTCATGCCCCTGAGCAAGACCCTTGGCACTCATTTCCCAATTAGAGTTGTTCAGTTGCCAGGAGTGAGTTGTTGAGAGCAGGACATTAGTTGTTCTTGGAAAGTGAGCTTGGTTCCATGAACTGTTTTTAAAAGACAAGATGACACTGATAAGAAGTACTATACATGGTATATGACCTCCTCTATAGTAACCCGATTATGCAGTCGAGTAAAACAAACCATTTCTTCTTGTAAGAACCTGATATCTTTATGAGCTCTACAGATTAGAAGACAAGTGTTTCTCCTTTTGTTGATTGACATATTTGCTCAAGGTGTCTGAAAATAAACATTAATGCTTCAAACTGACTGCATTTGTTTCAAAAGGTCAACAGACTCAGAGGTCAAAGTTCAGGCAATGTGGGAAGTGGGTGACTTACTGGTACTCATATTATGACTACAAACAGTGTGTCTAAGATCCAAGTCAGTGTGTAAATGTGTTACACCACAACCATAAATGCTTTTAAACACTTTTAGTATGTTTATTCACTTATTTACATTAAATCTTATCAACAAATCAATGTAAAAAGTTGACATGAAACAATGTGCAGAATGAGTTGCTGGTCTCAAAAGAGAAGCTTTTTTTTTTCTCTGGTGGTCTCTGCTGAAGTTAAAACCAGTCCTAAAAACTGACAGTATTAACGTGTGCACACTTGTTACCCCATTTGACTACATTTCCAAAGCTGTTAAGCAGCAGACACTGAACCCAGCTGTACTGTGACCTGAGGCTTCCTGCTCCGCCTGTTTTACAAGTTTAGTTCCACTCACTTTTGTCTCTGCGTTTTCCTAGATATGTGCACTGTTGTTTCTGGTCAGCTTGTTTGCTGACCAAGTGAGAAACTTTAGCTGTAAAAAAAACAAAAACAAAAAACAAGAAAAAATAAATCATCTGTTATGTTGGTGAATTTCTCCTCTGCAAGATAAATAAAGTCCAATTCAGTTATGTGAAAGATGAGCAGCTGTGTACAGCTAGCACATAGCTGCTCATCTTGATGGAACATGTTGAATTGAACTCCTTTTTTAGGCTAAACTACCTTTATATGTCTGTTTTTTTTAAGTACAGCCTATCAAATTTAAAGAACATTGATGTAAATGAACTATACCCTATCTTGGTTTAATTGGTGTTCAATTGGGGTCCTAATAATTGGTTATATTTAGAGTACTATCAAGTTCTTAGGTATATTTGTTGTTGTTTCAGCTTATCCCTTCAAGGTTCACCACAGTGAAGCAACTATCACTATTCACACAGGTGGTTCGGCAGAGATTTTTAATGCTGGATGCCCTTCCTGTCACAACTCTGTGTTTTATTCAAGTTGGGGAGTGGAACAGGGCACCTTGTGGCTACATAGTTATGCAAAGGGTTTTGCTTAGGCACCCATTCTGGATGAAGCTCACCGCACGCCCTGGGCAGAAAACCCTAGTTTCTTGCGTGTCAGTCCTGCACCCAGTCAGCTGAGTCATCCATCCCCTATATCTAACTCTTTACATAAACATTTGGCCATTTCATTTTTAAAATGAGCTTGTGAGACAGTTTGAAAGAAAAAAAAAGATCTAAGTCATACAAGAAAAACTGTAATAAAGGATTTATTTCCGTGAACAATGTTTTTTGGGTACTTTGAAGGAGAGGAGGAATAGATGTTTAAGCTTGGGAGACTCCAGTCCTTCAATAAATCCCAGTTTCACAACTTCTTTCTTTTGTCCTAACTGCTCTTTCCAGTGGCCATACTTGGAAGTTCTTAACTTCAAACAGCAGAGGCTGGAGTCTTAGACAACCAAATACAAATCCTTTCACTATTTGGCTGTGACAAAGAATTCTCTCTGCAGAAGAATGTCCAGAATTTGCAACAAGGAACAAACCAGGCGGAGTTAAACTCTCACTACATCAAGGGTTACTTATTTAAGCTATGCAGGTTATGCTCCTGCCTGGTTTGAGTGAGAACAGAAGAGAACAACAGGCATGAATCCATATTTCACTAAATTTGAAGGGGTAAGACTGAATGCCTTTTTCAAGGTCCCTAAAGTGTTTTACCAAGAGTAAAGACATTTTCTAGTGCTCCACAACTAGGACGGAAAAGGTGCTGTCCTCCCAAATCTAATGTTTGGGGGGGACAAGGTCTACCTGTAAACTGAATATAATATAATATATCATTGAATCACTCCAGGTCTCAATGAAGAGACACAGCTTCAAATGTCGATACAATGTTTGAGAAAAGTCAGCCAAGAAGGTCCTACAACACCCAGAGCCTTAAATAGCTTTGCATGGATCGTCCGTCTCTAAGGACCTTGTTTCTGCAGCGTTTTTAACCAACCCAGGTGGCCCAGTGCCCAAGTTCCTGCTTCCTCTGGAGGACATGTGGATGGCAAGGAGAAGACCTTCACAGTATCCCAACCAGTGCCTGATGACATCCTGAGTTCAAGAAAACAGTCTCCAAACCTGCACTAACAAGGTGTGGGTGGAGCACAGCTCTTGCCACCTCAGGTGCCTGCAGGCTTGACAGGTTCTTTGTTGAACTCATGGAAAGTTATGTTTGATGTTCTCACCAATCACCTTTTACATTAAATATTCAGTTTTAGTGGAAGCTGTGGCGACAGTACATGCGGTACACATCTGTACTTGGCAGGTGCCTAATGCCTTAGTCACAAATGCCCTTACAGGTGGATATGAGGTGTCTGCAGGTGAATAATGGGCAAATCTGTAAGAGGCACAGATGTGATCCGCACAAAATTTTAAGATCAAAGACAACCTGGAGAGCCCGTAAGGCAAAACTGCTCATGCACATTTTTTCTACGGGCATGCTTGGGGCGACAGGTTGTAGTAAACACTCAAGTAACACATAAGGGTAAGTACATTGTTCCCTCAGTTATTGCATCAAGGGGATAAGTTCCATAAATAAAAGGTGATAGTAGGATTACATATGTTTAAGGCTGTAAAACTCCTCACTACACACTTTGTACACTTTTCTTAGACAGATCTGAACATTTTCACACTTTTATTTCTTGTTCAAACCTTCAAAGTTCAAACCTTAGCGAAAAATAAGTCCAGTTTTATAGAATTAAAACCATGATCTGCCCATGATTGAAGACTATGTAACTCTGTCAAGCTGCAGGTGAAGGATCTCTATAAAGACGAAACAGCACAGAAGAGAATGACTGACATGATCAACAGCTAATCAAGGTGCAAAACATAGTGCGTTGTTCCAAAAAATATATTTAAAGTTGAAAGAAATTCCCGAGAGCAAGGTGAACCACAATATAGCAAAGGAACACTATAATGGGGAAGTGGGTGAGACATAAGCCTTTCATACGCACTTTTCTTTTCTTTTTACCCCAGCAAACTCTGTGCCGCCCACCAGGAGCAAGTGCTTTCAAGTGCAAAGTGAGCACTCTTGTGTAGCCTGGCTGTTAGTAATCATAAAATTGGGCAATCGGGGCATAGTTTGTGTCAGCATCTAACGGGCACTTACAAATCCACTGCAGACCCCGTGCATGCAGCATTGTGCACCCTTAGCAGGGGGCCACTGCGGGGACATCACTAATGACTGTGGTATAAGGACAGCCCATGACAGCATGAAGCATACATCACAACTTACATTATTCTTACAAATACTTCATGATACACTTACTACACACACAACATTGGTACGTTCCATTTCCCTTGAGGTGGCCATACGAGCTTCAAGGGAACTGCAAGACACACCTGCTGTCCTCTTAGGATGCAGCCCCTCCTCTGTGGGTCTGGACAACCCAAAAACACACAAATATATATATATTAGAGAGGGGGTGATAGGAGGGTGATTATAGAAAGTCTAGTCTATAAGGGCGGGGCCTGTCCACACACACACTCAAATGTTATAAACACACCTGTTGACTCCAAAAAATGTTCACATGTCAACGTGTACACAATACAAATATTGTTCACACACGCATGAAAACTTCATGAAAACTGTGTGACATCACACATTGAAAATGGCTTACTTCCGGTTCCAACAGAATGAAGTCAATTCAGTCGCCATTTTTTTGCAACATAGAGGCCACCATGTTAGACCCAAATGTCATCAGAAAGCACATGGAGAGCCATGAATTCAAAGACCAAACCAAAGAATGGTTATTTGACAGACATAATGTCTGAAGAACAGCTGTTCATTTGTCAATAGAACTCTATGGGATGTTGGTTTCTTTGAGCCAGCGGGAGTTTACAATTTAGAATGCAGAAGGTAGGGGTCACTCAGTCCAGTTCTCTTATTGGGTCAATTGGATGCAGTCATTGCTCACCACACTCAAATGTCAAGAAAAGACTATTTGAACTTGATTAGGGTGGAGTTAGGGTTAAAATACATGTGAGCAGTGCAGAAATGTGCATTCTGGCTGCACATAATACGTGTGGCCAACAGGAATTTCCATTGATTTTTGTGCTTGGTCACAATAATAAATAAGTGCACATAGATAGATAGATAGATAGATAGATAGATAGATAGATAGATAGATAGATAGATAGATAGATAGATAGATAGATAGATAGATAGATAGATAGATAGATAGATAGATAGATAGATAGATAGATAGATAGATAGATAGATAGATAGATAGATAGATAGATAGATAGATAGATAGATAGATAGATAGATAGATCTTTATTTTTCATTGTATCACCGGCAGTGAAATGAAAAGTGCCTCCTGGTCAGTGCAACATTCATGCCTTGAAAAAAAAAGCTTACTACCAAAAAACAATAAATACTACATAAAACAACATAGAAAGTGCTTCAATATGTGTTAAAATTGTTAAAAACCACAGAAATTATAATTACTAAAAGAAATATGAAGAAAACTTCTACAGTTTCATAATTTACAAGAGTTCCAGGTTTAATGTTTTGTAGCCGTGTTTAACTTTTTTATGGCAGTTAGATAAAATCTTTTCTGGAATCTTTTTGTCCTTACTCTGCTTGACCTGCAGTGTTTGCCTGAAGGCAGCAGATCAGACAGGGAGTGTCAGGGGCGTGAAGCGTCTCTGATGATGCTCTTTGCTCTGTTGAGGCAGTGGGAGCTGTAGAGGGGTTCCAGAGTGGGAAGAGGGCAGCCAATAATATTTTGGGCGGTGTTGATGACCTGCTGGAGAGCTTTCCTTTGAGCCACTATACAGCTGCTGAACCAAATGCATAAGCAGTATGTTAGAACACTTTCTACGGTGGCATTGTAAAAGGTCACAGCAGTCTTCGGTTGGTGTTATTCTTCCTGAGTAACCTCAGGAAATATAGTCTCCACTGGGCCTTTTTCAGCAGCTCAGTGGTGTTTGTACTCCAGGTTAGACTCTCCAACATATACGCTGGAATCTTTTGGAAATTTGAAAAGATATAATGTCATATAAGCGGGATAAGCAGGTATAGAAAATGGATGGACGGATGATTTTGTCCTTATTTGGTGAAGACTGACTTTTTTGAAGAAAAAAATGTCATACAAATACGACTTGAGACTAAAATTATTTTTAATGTTACAATCCAACTTCTTGCTTCATTTTCAGGTTTCAAAGCTTGAATTTAAACTTGTTTCCAGCTAAAACAAATTTGATCTTCAATTACCCTAGGGCTGAATTAAAGAGGAGCACCACAGCTTTTTTTTTTTTGCCAAATACGTTCTTTGAGAAGCTCCAACAGGAGTTCCTGGGTTTCAGTTGATATTTTTCCCCCCAGAATTCTTTAACACATCCTGTTAAAGATAACTACTGTGTAGCAGCTGCAAGTTATGCTCACAGTTCATGAATGCTTAAAGCATGCAGATGTAAAACAAATTTTTGTCTATAATATGTATAATGTGTTTTTGATCAGCCCAATTATATCCTTTGAAATGGGGACCAACCTTAAAAAACATACATATGAATACATTTTTGTTATCCTAGCTTTGTTTTACTTTTCCCCATCAGTTTTGAAGAGGTATAAAAATAGAACAGAACTGACATACTGAAGAATATTAAATATGATATAAAGAGTTCATCAAGATTCTTTGGTTTCGTCTTCCATGCTTCCTCTTTCATTCTACCCCAGACATGCTCAATGATGTTCATGTCTGGTGACTGGGCTGGCCAGTCCTGGAGCATCTTGTTCTTCTTCGCCTTGAGGAACTTTGATGAAGAGATGGAAGTATGCGATGGAGCACCATCCTGCTGCAGAATTTGACCCCTTTTATGGTTGGAAAAGTAAGAGGTAGCTAATACTTCTTGATATTTTAGGCTATTGATATTGCCTTCCACCCTGCAAATGTTTCGCACACCCCCATACTGGATGTAACCCCAGACCATGATTTTTCCGCCACCAAACTTAACTGTTTTCTGGGTGAATCTTGGGTCCATGCGGGCTCCAGTTGGTCTCCTGCAATATTGTGATGTAATTCAACTGAAGGCTAATCTGAGAAATCCACCTTCTGCCACTTTTCCAGCATCCATCCTTTTAGCAGGCTGTGGGCCTTGGCAAATGCCACACGTTTTTTCAGCCTCTTGATAATCAATGCTTTGGTCTCAGGGTGAATCTTAGGCATGTTGTCAGAGGTCAAGTTGCAGTTGATGAGAAGGCCTGGTGTGCTGGGCTTCTTTTTATACACACCCACTAATTGATTGATCAGTAGTTGATCACAGGTGAGGCTGTAATCTAGGATTGGATGCATCATATGACAAGGAGACAAAACTTTTGTCTTGCCAAAATGGGACCTTTCTGTGTTCATTAAATGATCAATCTTTCTTCAGTGAAGCAATTTTATTTTAGTATATTGAACATAATTTGGGAGGGTTTTAGCTTTCATATGAGACATTTCTAAAACCAATGGATTCATTAAAAGTGAGGTTATACACGTTTGTTTCTACAAAATGGATAAGCGACAAGATTTTTGTCAGGGACTGTAAATGTAGATGTAGGTATATTGTATTTTCTGCATCTTTTCTGCATCTTTTTTTTAAAGGGTTAAAAGCATGTATTATCATGAGTGGTATTTTATTTATCATTATGGATTAAATATATTCTCTTAACGTAAGCTCCACGGAACACGGAAACATGGTAACAATAACACTTGAGTCAAGAGGCTCTTCTGAGCATGCTCAGTTTCAGGGAAGGCATTTACATAAAAAAAGCTTCTGTAACCTGTTGTTTTTCCAGCACTAAATGTCTTTCTATTGATTGAAGCTACAGTTAAAGTTATAATTTCACCAAATAGCCAAAAAAAATGCACCAACAAACAGGTTTGCGTTTTACACAGTCAGTCAATTTGCTGCCTGGAGGCAGAGTGGAATTGTCTCCACCCATGTTTTTTTTCAAACTCCCTTCTGCTCCGCTGGGGCATTTCCCACAGTGAATAGCAGGCAGTGGGAACAAGATGAGGACTATTTTTCTGTTTCTCTTGGTAAGAATGACTTTTTGTTTACTTATATGTTCTTATAGTCACACACCTGTACAGAATATAGTGTTCTAACTTATGGGTGGAATTATCTTTAAAGGTTAACAATTCTACTTTTTGTTGTATTTAAATCGGCCTACATGCTCAGTGTAGAAAATATGACTACAAAAAGTATTTTCTTACAAAATACAGTAAACATACACCCAAAGGTATGCCGTAATCTATTACAACAGTGTTCTCAATGGGAGGATTGTGGTTTTTAAATGCATACAATACTTATTTATTGAACTGCATTATGTATCACATGAATCCTGCAGGCAGATTCACCAAAAAAGAAAAGAAAATTTGTATTTAAAAAAGCTTTTGCCCTGCTTGGTAGCCTTTCTCTTCTGTGTCTGAGTGGGAGAATCTGTAAGGTTAACGCAAAATAGAACACTTGTTTTTTCTTTAATAGCCAAGCAGCTCAGTAGGAGATGAGTTGGAAAATACAAAAAAGTTCTTTTATCCTTCAACAAACCATTTTTTTTTCTAAATAAACATTCATTGTTGCTGAATACAGATATTTCTAATTTGCATTCAGAATTTATTTAGCAAGTTCATGTGCACGATTCTTTTTTGTTGTAGTAGGGTCCATCTGACCATCTAGCTGTCTGGACTCAGAAGGAAACAGAAGGATAAACACAAAATGTTTCATCTTTAAATGAACCCAGGGCCTCTATTGTTAGATAAATACATATTTTATTCTTGAAAGACTTAACACCAGGGTGGAATTTTCAACAAAAGACCTCTTTTTCCACAAATATTTTCTTTAAAAATACAGATGTTTGCTTAGGTGTGTGCTCATACCCATCTGGTTTCTGCAATGTGCATACTAGAAACATTTATAAATGAGACTCCAAACAAACAGACCTTTGCAGAGACTCATTGTATTCTTTCACTTGGCAGGAAAAAAAAGAAAACGTCCTGAGTACAACATGTGCTGGTTTTGCAATGAATTTAAACACTTCTATGCTTTAAAATGCATTGTAATGGTAAAATATACTAATGTTTATTAAATCCAGCCAACCGTTCTGGATCATTGGTGTTTATCTGTACTCACATTTACTAGGCATGAAACTTGTTTTGCCACACCTAAGAAACATAACTGGAATCAGCAGCTAGAAGTAAAGCAGCTACTTGGAAGAACAGCAAAATGTTTCCTATATCAACCTCTTAGGTCCAGTTGACCTGAAGAACAAAATACTGTCTTAGTGTTCCTTTTTAAAAGATATCCTTTGAATGGTTCTTAGGTTGTTTTCCATAATACTAGTCATATACCTCTTATGCTACGTCGACACCGGGCATGTGATGCAGTGGCAGGAAAACTCAGTTGGTTAAGTTCAGAACTGGCTCATGGGAAATCAGAGTTTAATTCCCAGGGGTCGTGATCAACTCAACCCAGTGTTGCTTAACCACAAAGGGGCCCAAGTCTGGGTCTCCCTGTTTCAGTCCCCATCCCGGCAAAAACTCAGGGTTTTGTCAGGATGGGCATCAAGAATAAAAATCTCTGCCAAAGCACCTATGAATCAGTGAAAGATGATTCGCTGTGGCAACCCCTGAAGGGGTCTGGGCGGCAGCTTAGCTCAGGCAGTAGAGCAGGCTATCCAACAACTGAAGGGTTGGCAGATTGATCCCCGCTCTCCCCAGCCAGCTGTCGCCCCCCGAGCGCGGCTAATCTGCAGCTCACCGCTCCCCCCCAGAGGATGGGTCAAAATGCGGAGAAGAATTTCCCCATTGTGGGATAAATAGAGTATCAATTATTTTATTATTATTATTTGCTGAAAGGTGAACAAACAAACACTAGTGCATTATAGCACTTATTTAACTCAGGTTCTTAAACGCTCATTTAGAATATGGTATTCACACTGGACAGTCGCTAACTGATAATAGCACATGGACTCACAGCTGGAGGAGGCTTGGTGCAGATGTTGAAGCTGCAGCCTTTTTCTTTCACAGCTCGATTCAGATATAAAAAGATTTGGTGTCATATAATTCTGGCCAGGCACAAACTGCAATTATTTTTTCTTCTTCATGATGCTACCCATCTGTCACTCCCAAATCCAAGTTCATGATTGGTCAAAGTTTAACTGGTTTAAACTTCAACGCACATGTAGAGCCTAAAAACTGATTTAGAATCATAAATAGTGATGAGAGATTGCATGAGCCTGAATCGCTAAAAAACGATTTAAAAGCAATTACATTTAGGATCTGAAACATTCAACTGCTGGTTTCAGTGTGAACACACGTAACTGATATGAAAAAAAAAATAAGAAAAGCAACTAATTAGTTACTGTTACTGTTTTGTGTTAATTACTGTTTTTTCCATTTAACTTCAAAACTAAAATTTCCACATGAATAGTTTCAAGCCATGATAAAATGAGTCGTTACGCTGGACCCCTGCCTTTTATTTAGGACAAAGTGGTGCAGATACAGAGAGAGTTTAACATGTTTTACAGAGGTGCAGAAAGTGTTGGCAGGACATCAATAAAACATTGAAACAAAAAACTGAAAAATATATGAATACAGAAAATAAAAAACAAGGGAAGCTCAGATAGTCCAGCATCTGAACTGCAAACAAAGCCACAAAATGTCTAAATGTCTAACAAAGGCACCAAAGTTTTACGTTTGAAAACCTGGATCTAGAATAGAATCTTCCACAAATAATAAATGTTAAGGTATGTTTTAAAATAATTTTCAAGTCACATGTTCTGCTTTAGAATGTGTTGGATATTAAATATTGTGTACTAATTAATGTAGTGCTTTCCACCTTTCCTGAATGAACAAAAAACACTTGCATCACACACCCACACAAGAGGCTAACCAGTACGCTTGGTTCAGCGTTTTTCTCACTCACAGATAGGCAGAGCAGAACCTCACCGGTACACGGAGGTCAACCAAATACCTCTGCATCACAGCCACCAATTAGTGGCCAAATAAAGGCTTGTTTTTCTTTTTTCTACAGTTTAAAATATGTAAAAAAGATATTTTAAAAAAACCATAAAAATACAAATAATGTCATGTATATCTAAAAGAACTGCAAAGAAAATATTTTTAATAGATTTTTGTACAGCCGAAAAAGAAAATATACTACTTGCTCAAAAAAAAATGTAGCATTGTAAATGCATGCACTTTCAATAGTCAAGTTGAGACTACATAGTAAATAGTTTTTGCTGGTAATCAAAATATCACAAATAATTATCTTGTAACCCATGTTCTTTATGTATGCAGGTTGCATTTCCAGCCTGGGCATTCGGCAGTGGTTGTGAGGAAGCTCGAAAAAAACGGGTACATAAATACTAAATGTTTACAAGAAAACTAAAGCTAAAACTTCTAACACTGACCTCCATCTCCCTAATTTTTTCCTTTCCAGGATCTCTTGGTTCGAACCAAAAGAAGATGGGTCTTATCTACTATTGAAATTGAGGAGGAAATGAACATGAACTACCCGTATTTTGTTTCAAAGGTTAAAAAAATGTAATCTACAGTTAATCTGCTTATGCAAAACAAACATCTTAGTTTCAATTTGTTTCTTTTAGATGTATAATGACAAGATAAAGGGAAAAGAATTTAGGTTTGAAATAACTGGAGAGGCTGTGACTGAAGGGTATTTAACCATTAATGAAACTTCTGGAGAAGTCTTCGCGCTCAAATCTATTGACAGAGAGAAGTACGACTGCTTCCATGTGAGTCAATATGAAATTGGAGATATATCTACAGTTGAGCAATAAAATATGTAGTCAGCCACCAATTGTGCAAGTTCTCCTATTTAAAATGGTGAGAGAGGCCTGTGATTTTCATCAGAGGTATACCTCAACTACGAAAGACAAAATAGGGGGACAAAAATCCAGAAAATCACATTTTACATATACATGTTTTAAAAGAATTTATTTGTAAATTATGGTGGAAAATAAGTATTTGGTCAGCTGCAAACAAGCAGGATTTCTGGCTCTCACAGACCTTTAACTTATTCTGTAAGAGGATTCTCTGTCCTCCACTTGTTACCTGTATTAATGGCACCAGTTTGAACTTGTTATCTTTATAAAAGACATCTGTCCACAACCTCAAACAGTCACACTCACAACTCCACTATGACCAAGACCAAAGAGCTATCCAAGGACACCAGAAACAAAATATTTGACTTGCACCATGAATCTGCAATAGATACGTGTAAAAGGAATCAACTGTAGGAGCAATTATTAAGAAATGGAAGACACACAAGAACAGTGATGTTCTGCCTAAATCTGGGGCTCCCTGCAATGTCTTACCCGTGGGGTCAAAATGATATAGATAGATATAGATATAGATATTCTTTATTGATCCCACATTGGGGAAATTCAATTGTCACAGCAGTTCCAAGAAAATGATCACAAAAACGGTAGGCAAAAATTCCAGAACCACACGGGGGGGGACTTAGTGAATGACCTGCAGAGAGCTGAGACCAAATTAATAAAGGCTACCATCAGTAAGACACTACGCCACCTGGGACTCAAATTCTGCAGTGCTAGTAGTGTCCCCCTGCTAAAGCCAGCACATGTGCAGGCCCGTCTAAAGTTTGCTAGATGCCATTTGGATAATCTAGAAGAGGTTTAAAAAATGTCTTATGAAAAAAAGAAACTAAAATGGAACTTTTTGGTAAGAACTCTACTCGTCGTGTTTGGAAGAGAAAGTATGCTGAGTTACATCCAAACAACACCATACTTACTGTAAGGCATAGGAGTGGAAACATCATGCTTTGGGGCTGAATTTCACCAAAGGGACCAGGACGACCGATCTGTGTAAAGGAAAGAATGAGTAAGGTATCGTCAGATTTTGAGCTAAAACCTTCTCCCCTCAGCAAGGATATTGAAGATGAAACATGTCTGGGTTTTTCACCACCACAACAATCCCCAACACACTGCCTGCTTCGTAAGAAGCAATTCAAGGTCTTGGAGTGGCCTAACCAGTTTTCAGATCTCAACCCTGTAGAAAATCTTTGGAAGGAGTTGAAAGTCCATGTTGCCAAGTGACAGCCCCAAAACATCACTGCTCTAGAGGAGATCTGCATGGAGGAATGGGCCGAAATACCAGCAACAGTTTTTCAAAGCCTTGTAAAGATTAACAGAAATTGTTTGACCACTGTCATTGCCAAACAAGGGTATATAACAAAGTATTGCGTTAAACTTTTGTTACTCACCAAATACTTATTTCCCACCATTATTTACAATTAAATTCTTTAAAAAACAGAAAATGTGATTTTCTGGATTTTTTTCTCTCCTTTTGTCTGACATAGTTGAGGTATACCTATGATGAAAATTGCAAGCCTCTCTCATCTTTTAAGTGGGATAACTTGCACAATTGGTGGCTGATCACCAAATCCTTTTTTGCCCCACTGTACATTTAAAAGCATTTTAATTGTAGCTATAATGAATTTAACCAGAGTGCTTTATTCCACAGGTAATTTTTGATGTGTATGACACAGGCACCAACCAAAAAATAGACAAGGAGTTGGCATTTGATGTGGAAGTAAAAGACATCAACGACAATCCACCAAGGTTTATCGATTTTCCCCAAACTTTCACATTAAGTGAAAGCCAAGCGGAAGGTGGGTTTCACTTAAAGGAATGAGGAGAAGTAGACTCACTTCTAAAGTTATTTGTTGGATTCTAATTAAACTAAAACACACGATAAGTGGGCGGATTGATCTGAGTATCAATATTATCAACATGATAATTGATACTTTTGTTGCATTTTTTTCTTCAATAAGTACAGTAATGAGCTTGAGTTGACTCACGGAGTTCATGCAAGCATGGTGTCTGTCTGCCATGTTGCCTGACTGAACAAAAAAGAAAAAAAAAATCCCAATTTGAGCAAAAACCCACCCAATTTGAGTGGAAAACTGTCCAATCTGGCAGATCACACCTTGCTGAAAGCCACATATTTGCACACCATGGTTCCAGAGCATGGCTGTGTCTGTAGCTCACTTCTCCCTCAAGGGGAGGGGTCAGATGCGTAGAACACATTTCCCACGCCTAGATGTGTGACAATAAAGGGACATTAACTTAACTTTATTACAATAATTCTTTTTTATTTATTTATTTTACTAGTGACTTAGTTGTTTTAAACGACGGAGTTTTAGGGCCAATTTACTAGAAAAAAGTCATAGATTAACAAGGAAAAACACCAAAGTTCTCTGTTTATCGGAGCCTAGCTTGAAGATGAATTATGTGGAGCCTTTTTAAAGCTTTATTTCTATTTATTTTTGGCGACTCAAAGTCAGATTATTATCAGTGGAGCCGGCTTTCCGAGGTTTGGTGTCAGTAAGGTGGAGTTTCTTATGTAAAATATGGAACCCAGAGACACGTTTGCACGTAGAGGACCGCTGCAGACTTTATTATGGCCCGCAGCAGCAGTCACTGACCAAAAGGAACATATTGTTTTCGCAGTTGGAACGATTTCGCTGCCTTTCAGTCAAAATGTGACCCCCATCGCATGCTCAAAAAGTCACCAAAATGTGCACACACCTCGAATAAATTGAAAATGAATTTTCCACAAAGTCAACGTCCCCCCCCGGAAGACGATGACATCATGGCGAGCGATCCCAACAAAAAAATGAATGGGCCAAAAATCACGTATTGGGCTGAAAATATTTTACTTCAAAAGACAGTTACAAAACTAAAATACACGTGTTGGGGATATCCCAAAGAAGTTTTGAAATCATTATGGGACCTACGGCTTGGCGGCCATTTTGTGGCGAACTCTGAGAATTGGCGATTTTTGTGTTTTTCCACGATACGGGAAAACGACACTTTTGTTTGAGTGATTTTCACAAAATTGCACACACTTGCTGCCAGCTCCAGTCTGCAAACACCACAGAAGTGTCGTTGACCTTTGACCTTGGTAAAAGGCCGCCGTCTTGAAATTTTTTAAAAAGCCCCTTTAGCGCCACATACAAACGAAAACTCGTCCTAGGGATTTTTTGGATTAGGGATTGTCTTGTAACTTCTCAAGCATCCATAGCAAGGTGCTGTGGACAAAATGTTGGAATTAGAAGTTGTAGATTTTGAACGGCATGCACGTGGCGAGCTAGCAAAAGTGGCGCACTGTTATAACTCTTATGTTTTTCAATGGAATACTGTGAAATGTGAATGCATGCATCCAAGTCTGGAATTGAACATAATGAATAACACTGGATATGGACATGTGGGTGAGGTTAGCAAAAAACGACTGTTGCTAATGATAGCAAAAAGTTGAATTTCTCCCATTCGTCTGAAACTGACGTCAATCTGTTCGTAATCCCGAGGCGACCTACACATAAAATGGTTGCTCTGGAGATAAAATGAACAGAAAAGCCGCCATTTTGAAAAAAGTGAATTTATTGCTCTCACCAATGGAGCAATGTGTTTTTCTGAGTCAGTCTTTTAGCACCTTTAGACTAACCTGCATTGTTAGCATAATTAGCATATGTACCTTTAACTAGCTTTCGTCAAAGATGGTCGCTGCGTAGAGGTGGGCAGGGATGGCGCGGCTGTGGTGCGTAGATGTAGGCGCGGAAGGCGGGTTGCGTCTGCGGGCCATACAACGCCGCTTGCGGCTTTAATTTTCCTTTTCATTCACATAACCTGAAGTTCATTTATCACCTTACGTCATCAACCTGTCATCCAAACACCAATGCGGAAGTAAACAGTGTTACATACACCCCCTCCTCCTTCAACATAAAACAATAAAGAGGAATGAAAATAGTCTGTTATATTTGCATTAGAACCTTGAAAATGCCCAAAAATGCTCCTCTTTAGACAGAAAAGATCTTGTCTTTGGTGGAGGAAGAAAGGATTGAAATGGACAGCTGCAGGGACACCGATGTCCTCATCAATGGCTGCAGAGATCCTGCAAACCACCCATCAATAAATAAAACATTAATAAATTGTAAACCAAACAAATGAGCTTCCAAACATTTGGTACGTTATCAATAAACATTCATCTTACCTGTTCAATTGAGTTTAGTGGGTCTGCTCTGCTTGCTGCTCTGTATGCTCACTTCGTCTTTAATCTCGTAAATTAACGAGTTTCTTTCTCATAAATTTACAATATTTGTTGTAAATGGATTGATTAGGATGGATTGATTAGATCTCATTATGACCTAAAATCTCTAAATTTAAGAGTTATGACTTTCTTTCAAGTAAATTAACAACTTAAAGGTCTTAACATTTTTTTTTTTGTGTGAACTGGCCCTAAAACTAGGGCCACTAGTTTTATTACTGCCTTTATTGTAAAAAAAAAATATACTAAATTGGTGGTGTTTATTATTGTTTCATTGTAGTAGCTTTTTAAGAAATGTTACTGTTACTGTTACTGTTTCTTTACTATTATGTAGTATGCCATTACTAATATACATGTTCCATATTTGATGCATGTTCAGTTCAGATTGTTGCCATTAGTTAAACCTTTTTATTTGGCGAAATCCTGTCCTATGTTTTATTATACACTTTAACAAAAAAATGTGTCTTTCCAAAATTATTCTATAATCAAACATTTCAAACATTTCACTAAAGTATTGGTATCGATATCTGTTATATGGCACTGTAATTACTTGGTATCAGATCGATACCCAAAGTCCCAGTATCGCCCACCCATAAAATACACATTAGCTGCATTTCCATTACGCACATGCGGAAAACTTGATCGAAATTCTAAAAATGTCGAAAGAACATAGTTTCACAAATACAGTGTTTCTATTAAATCATAAATTTCACAAATAAACACAAACCAAATCCTGCGATAAGTCATTCAAAAACATGGTGACATATGAACAATACTTTGATTTACAGGAGATATGTTCAAATTTCTGCCACAGCACTAGCGCTCATCATCTGTCAAAGGAGACTGTTGTGAAACTGGTGAGGTTTTGCAGAATCCAATCGCAGATGCGTAAATAGAGTGGCGAACAGGTTTTATTTTTATGAGACAGAGGGGATGAATAGAGGAGAGAAGAACAGGGTGGCAGGTGAGCAGACTGGGGGAGCTTGCAGACAGGGAGGAAGGGAGATAAGATGACTGGTGGAGTTTGCTGATAGGTAGGAGCCAAGTAAACGGAGCCAAGTAAACGGCAGGAATTCATGAGGCACAATAATCTTTTGCTGAAAGTTCCATCCCAGAATAACTAGTCCCTGTGATGAGCTGCAGGTGACGAGATGATGAGGAGCAGGTGTAGAGTAGTCACTGAGAAGGGACGGCCACGGAACCACAACAGAGACGTTGGTTTCTTAATCAGGCCATGGAGCGCTAAGCTCTTTGCACGTGGGGATGGCTAAAGATGAAGCGATTTTGGGAAATCGTGGTTGGTGATCCAGCAATTCTGCATGATATGCTCAACTTTTGGTCATATGACTCATTTAATTTGAAAACAGTGTTTCCATTGCAGTTTTGCAAAATATTGTATGTACATTTCTAAAAAGTTTTTCCGATAAATGTGAGTCTTTTCAAAATTGTCTCACTTTCATTAGGGGAATTTATTATCGCAAATACAGTTTGTGTTATTTTATAGTCAATGGAAACGCAGCTATTGATTATGTAATGTCAATGCGTCAAACTGTAAGGTTTAGAAATTAATGAAATCTGCAACATTATCTTTAGTTTCATTGATCAGTTTTCTAAAATGAAGTTGTCTGTTTCTCTTCTGAAAGGATTTCTGGGTGTGCAAGTGATTGCTCAAGACGTAGATGAGAAGAATACCAAAAACTCAACGTTCAACATCACTGTGGTTAAGCAGAGTCCCCTAAAGCCCAAGATTCAGGCACAATGGATTGATGAAAGAACTGTTCATCTGAACTTCACTGGATGTTTTGATTATGAAGTAAACTCAATTAGTCCTTTTTTTTAAATCAGTAGTTTTTACACTCTTAGACTCATCTGAATTTCACTTTTTTTTAATGTTTTAGAGAGAAAAGGTGTACAAAGTTACTCTTGAAGCAAAGGATCATGGAACGCCTCCACTGTCAAGCACGGCAGTTATTACGCTGAATGTTAGAGACACAAACACACATATGCCAGAGTTCAAGAAGAAAGAGGTAAGTTTTGCTTTTATATACAGTACATTTTTTGTTGGTTTTGTAAAGATTTTAAGATGTCACTGGTGAATGAGAAGGTCAACTTCTTCTGGTTAAGCTATCCAGCCTCACTGTGATTTGTGTTTATGAAGCTAATAACAGTTCTAAATACCCAACCTTCCTGTAGTTGCTGTAAGGGGTTGTCTTTGTGGTCTTAGCTGTTCTGCTGGTGGACTTCAGTTTTTTGTACAGTGACAGTGAAATCAGTATAGGGTGATTGGGAGGAACGTCCTCTCGGATCTGAATCAAATGGGATATCACCCTCCTCCTTTACCTGGTAGGGTTAATAATACTAGAGAGGAAAGTGTAGTTGATAGTAGAACCTCAGGAGAAGTAGTTTGGGTTCAGTTCTGACCATAGAATACTGTACCAGCTCCAAAGCCCTTATGTTGTTGAGAAATACTGGTAAGTTTTTACCCTAAGTTCAGATATATGTTGTGGAGTAGTATGCTTAGTTAAAAATTATAACATTCATACAAAATGGTGGTACACCATTTTCAGGTTAGTAGAGAGCTCCGGCTTTAAAGTCTCACTGTGATCAATTTTTGAGGTATTTTAAAGTGTTTCCAGTGGTCTTTTAATCATAATGATCATTTTTACCTAAAATCAATAAGCCTGTGTTGTTTTCCAGGGCAGTTTCTAGGACAAAGCAGCAATAGTTCATTTGAAATTCACCTGTCAGTTGTGGGTGAGAATTTTTTGGTGTGCTGTTTACACACTCTCCCCCTAGCTTACAGCAACTTACACCGTAATCAGTGCAACAACAAAGGTGAGCAACATTTGAGCTATCCAGTCGTACAGTTTTGAGCCAGATGCCTGATGAGGAAAACAAAGAACTACATGGACCTTGTCATCCATAAGTGGATTTATCAGAAATGAGCGGAGCAGGGAGCTTGTGGCATGTCTATTGTACCTTCTACATAACAACTACAAGCTTTTTCAAACTGTATTTTTTCATCTGCTCCAGATTCTCACCAACATGAATAAAATAGTAATGAAAATTTCAATTTTGAGCTCGACTTTCTTAATAAATGTCCATCATCAGAAAAAGTCACAAGAACATGTTAAAAAAACACCAAAAACAACTTGCATTGGAGTGGGTTTTTGAGCATCATGGAGTCTTTATTACAAATGAGGAAAGGAGGGAGCATAATAATGACCGGTGGATTGGTGCAGCAGTTGCAGCAAAGTAATCCTGTAATAATCAAGGCAAATGTTTTGGTTTACAAGTGAATGTCTGCTCCTACTCTCATCTATAGTCATAAGCTTTTGTTCACATTTAACAAGACAAGATCCTGAATACAAGCAGCCAAAATTTTATTTCCTCTGCAGGGCTCAGGGATAGAGCTCAAACCAGCTACAAGCTACTGCTTCTCCACATTAAGAAAAACCAGTTGATGTTGCTAGGACATCTGTTTTAAATTCCTCCTTGGCAAATATGGATAAGTCCAATCGGCCAGATGTCCAGGGGGAGACCAAAAACAGACCAGTGAATTCTTCCACTTGGCCAAGCCCATGCTTAGAGTACCCCCATAGATCTGGAGAATATGTATGTGGAGAAAAGGGCCCAGGTGTTTGCTTGGAACGCTACTCCCCTACCTACCTTTGGATAAGCAAACTAGGGTGGATTGATTGCCCCCTTCAGGCTGTTCATGAGTATTTTTTGGAAGTGAAGGAAGAATGCCTGAGATTGTCTGACAGGTCAGTGTGGCATCTATAGTATTGAAAGTATGAGTCCACTGTGGCAAAGAGAGATCAAGCTTTTTTAGTCTTTTTTTCCTTATTCGAAAGAATGTTGGATCAAAGATATTAAAAGCTGTTTGCTGTCGGAGCAGCCCGAAAGAAAAACCTGTCGATTCCTTTCAATCAACCATCTACCTCCCAGAACCCTCTATCTCCACTTATTTTAAGCAAATTATGTACAAAGGAAGGCCAAGATCTCCCATTTGCAAAACTTGGCCTCCTTTTTACAGAAGACCTGAAACCAAACAAAAACAAAAAAGCCACAATAATGCTAACTAAATATGCAGCCTTAGATCATGAAAAGGAAAGATGGATAATATACTGTAATAATCATAAACAAGATTATTTGAATCATCTGAATTCTATAGGAAACAGTTTATCAATAAAGAAGAGAGAGCAAGCAAATGATGGTCTATCGCAAACATCAGAACTACAACAACAATAAAATCAGTAAATAGAAGACACATTCTGTTTTATGGGTATTCAAGAATATTTATGTTTTCTTCCCTCTTTTCCTGCCCTCTTAGACTCATGTCATGACCCAAGTCATGACATGAAATTCCGTGTCAGTAAAGATCCTCTAAAGCAGTAAATGTACTTGCACTTATTATGATGCATTTAAGAACTTTGCTTCTAAACAGAAACTAGGTTCTGCTGTGCAGCAGAAGATAAGAACATTTGTTTTAAACGTAATAAACCGTTCTGACAATAGATTCACCAATCATCATTTGACTCAGTCATCTGATGCGTCCATTTTGGAGGTTTGATTAAACCCATTATGCCTCTTAATTTAGTGTCATGTCAGGATTGGTTAATTTAACAGGTTTATTTTACTATTATATGATCACCTCATTAAAAAATAAATGTAAATACGGTAATAAAATGTAACCAACAACCACATTATTGATACATATTAAGAAAAATAGGCTACGTTGAAGCTCCATGCAAAAACATATGGTGGAAACATGTTAACAAAAGAGCATTTTAAACTAACGGAACAATTTACACTCATGAGGGAGAAAGAGAAAGGCTCAGGCTTTTAAAGACTAAGTGATAAGATGAGGATTAGGTGCGCAATGTAGAAAAGCATCAGGGAAAGTGTCAGTCACGCCCCCCTGCTCCACACTGCTCATAACAATTATAAGGCAATAATCATTCCAAAGATCTTGTAAAAAAAAAGAAAAATTCAAGGAAACAGCATAAACATCATAACCCAATGTAAAGCACTCATTGTACTTCTTTGAATTGTACATGTTTTAACTAATCAATTTATATGGAATTCAATCTGCATTGTAACTCTGTTGTAATTGCTCAACATGTGTTGCATTTTTTGTTGATCCTTGTCCAGGGATCCTTTGAAAAAGAGGATTATTATCTCATGGGACCCTCCTGGTAAAACAAAGGTTAAAAAAAAGAAAAAAAAATATCAGCAAAACCTGTGGGCACCGATATTAGATTAAAAAAAATCATAGATTGGTATCATGCAAAAATTATATGTTAAAAAATAATTCAGCTCAGACAATAGATAAATATACCATTGGAACAAAACATGGAAACAATACCATCTGCTGTATAGAGGATGCAAAATCCCTGTTATCCATGTGGGATGCTTTCTTCTAGGGACCACTACCAGTTAAAGGTGGATGTCGTGAGTCGGACAGATCCCACTATTTGATTCAGCTGATTACACCCACAACAAAAGCTAATAGTGACAAAACTATCAAGATATTATCCATAAGCTACAGCCAGGAAAAGAATAGTCAGGGTCACAAATGCAAACTGCAAAAAGTGGTAGATAGAACAATTTAAGTGTCTTCCAGAGAAAAAGCTGCATCTTCATCCCAAGTTGGGAAGGTTATATCTCCTGACTGGCTCTGTAAACTCCTATTAGACCTCAATAGAACCCAGTAGGAAGAAGATTGTTTTTCTACTTTTTCATACTTTCAATACTAATTCTAGATAAGTGAAAGAAATGAACTACTAGAAGTATGGATAACTAATGGATAATCATCCAACATCTACATTGTTGTTGTTTTTTTCAGTTCCAAACTGAAGTACATGAAATGAAACTCTATAGGGATGTCTTCAGATTCCCCATAGAGGACAAGGACACTCCCAACACTGATGGCTGGCGTGCCAAGTTCTTCTTCATTAGCGGAAATGAGGAAGAAATTTTCAAAGTGGAAACTGACCCAAAAACAAATGAGGGTATTTTTAGTATTGTCAAGGTAATGACATTGTTTTCTGTCTGAGAGAATCCTTACAATTTGTTTTTCTAAAACATATGTGCTAAGTATCACATTACTAAACTAATTTTCTTAATACAATGCACTAGTTCACAATTTGATTTTATTTCTGATTCAGCGCCATTTGGTTAGAAATTTTTCTCTTTTCCACTTTTAAAAATTTTCTTTGGATCATAAAATACTTTTTTTTAAGCTGATAAAAGGATCAAATCTTTCATGTGAAAACTAACAAAACTGCAGAATATTAGTATATTAGTATAATATTAAATATTAGTCAAATTTGTTGATTATATTTTTCCACATGCATAAAAATTTGATGGACCTCTATTAATTTCTGTGTGTCTTTTGCAGGAAAAGAATTATGATATCACCACAATGGTTGAGTTGAAGATTGGTGTAGAAAACATTGAACCATTTACTAAGTGTGTAAATGGTAAACTGATTAAACTGGACGGAAAACTTTATCGTCCTGACTCAATCAATGTCACAATTACTATGATTGATGACAATGACCCACCAGTGTTTCAGCCACCAAAAGCTGATGTGTTTGAGAAAGAAGAATCTGAGCCAGGCAGGGTGCTCTTCAACCCAAAGGTTAATGATCCAGACTCTACTTCTTTCAGGTAAAATGTTTGTGGACTGCATGTAAACAGTGAATGTCAGAAAGTCCCAAATACATAATATTATTTTCTTGCTTACATTTATGAAGTAGTCGCTACACTCATTTCTCTGTTTCCAGGTTTGAATTAGTAGACGATCCAGCTAACTGGGTGTCTATTGATGAAAAAACTGGAGAAATTAGAGCAACTAAAAAGATGGACAGAGAATCACCCTTCGTGGATGCTAACAATGTTTACACAGTCGTTATCGCTGCCATAGATGATGGTACTGAAACTAACCTGAAACATAATTTGATGATGCCGTTCTTAGCAAATTAGTTAAATTGAAAGATTTTCATTTTTGTGATTTTAAAGGTAAACCTCCTGCCAAAAGTTTGTGTAATGTCAGTATTCACTTGAGGGACATCAATGACCACAAGCCACAACTGGTCAACAACAGCCTCATTTTGTGTGGAAACAAGAACAACAAAGTGATGATACCTGTGCAGGACTTGGATGCTGAGCCCTATAGTGGACCATTTTCTTTCTATTTTGATAATGATGAAGATAAGAACCACTGGAAACTAGATCCTGCTTATGGTCTGTAAACATCTGTTAATTCATTTCACTAAACTAGTGCATAAAGCAGCTACATATCTGTCTTTGCATGTTTCACCAGGTCAGCAAGGTGGCCTTGTCAGCCTGAAGCCACTTCCTTATGGTAACTATTCTATAGCACTGCGGATGCAAGACCAACAGAACAACGAGGGACATGAAACACTGGAAGTGGTGGTGTGTGACTGTGAGGAGAAGAATACATGTCGTTCAAAACTGGCACTTTCAACTAAACTTGGAGGACCTGGCATTGGACTTATTATAGTTGGAATCCTTCTATTTTTAAGTGAGTACATATACAGTGGAGGAACTAAGTATTGATCCCCTGGTGATTTAGTAGGTTTGCCCACTTAGAATGAAATCATTGATAGTCTTTTGGTTAATTGTCAATTCTGAAGTCTTCCCCACATTGAACTGAACTGAGACAAATGAACCAAACTGAACCAATGTAATGACATCTGGGGAACCTGTGCAGGTGCTTTGAGTTCAGTAGATTATTAGTTGGTGAAACTGAGTTCAAAACTTTCATGTCTTGCAAAATTTGGGCAGATTTATTTTTTTTTTTCGAAATTCTATATTCATGGGTTTTATGAGGTGGAACCCCAATTTATGTAAAAAATAAGCAAATAAATTATTGAAACCAACTTTAACCAACTATACTTACATTCCAAGAAAGTTTACTTTTTGAATGGAGTTATGGAAATGAATACACTTTTTCATGATATTCTAATTTTTTGAAAGTGTCTGGATTAGCCAAGTATTGACTGTATTGCAAATCTTCTTATTCTTTCTATACACATAACAGGCACAAATTGAGCAAAGAAGAATGTAAACTGTATAGCGTTTCCGTGTGGTTCCTAAAAACGTCAGGGTGAATGCTTCAGACTAAAACAGACACAGCAGCACACACAATTTGCAGACTGGTCTTACCTTTACTTATAACTGAGGTCTGCACACCTCTTTTGGAAACATTTTGAGATGTTGAAACTCCAGGTCTTTCATCTGCAGCACTGATCATCCATTAATAATTACTTCAAATTTTGTTCGAAAGTTCACTTAGGAGACATTTTTTGAGCATAGTAATCACATCTAGAATTTTTGTATCCAGTCAGAGCAAAACAGAAAACAGCTCCTATCAAGTTTTACTAGTAATCATCGAAGAACAAATGCAAGCTTATATGCACACTCTACATTTCTGCCAAAGCTGCTGCTTGCCGCACTATATGTCTCTTCAGTGCAGCTTTATGTCAGATCAGAACACTAAATTAGACTAAATGTAATGTGCATGGCCTATTGAATGGAGAGAGGGGAAATAATAAAAATGTCTACAGTGTATAGTAACATTTCAGTAAGGCATTACATATAGTAGGGCAAAAGTTACCCCATTACCAATTAGTTACCAATGATCCCATACACACTGCCCGTGTAATGAAGGAGTGGCTTCATAAGAACCATTTCAAGGTCCTGGAGTGGCTTAGCCAGTGTCCAGATCTCAACCCCATAGAAAATATTTGGAAGGAGTTAAACGTCTGTGTTGCCTTAGCTACAGCCCCAAGACATCACTGCTCTAGAGGAGTGCTGCAAGGTGGACTAGGTCAAAATACCAGCAACAGTTTGTGAAAACTTATTATTAGTGTGCATCACATTATGGTAGGAGAGGGTGATGACAGCTCAGACACACCGAGGTGACATTATCTAACCAAAACAATTCATTCCTCATATAGCTAGCTTCATCACTCATGAGCATCATGATCTCAGTAGCATGTTAAGGAACCACAAACAGATTAAATGTCTTAAACTGAAATAATCAAAAGTGTAAGATTGTATTTTGATCTTTTTACAGTTTTACTTTTCACTTTCCTCTGCAATTCTGGAAGAGAGCCACTTAAAGAATTGAAGGATGAAGGAAACCAGACTCTAATCAAGTACAACCAGGAAGGAGGCGTCTCTGCATGCAATGTGAGTTGGTTGTAATGTTCAGCAAAAAATTAGCAAAAAAAAAAGTTGATACAAAATGTGTTGTCAGTCAGTAACATTTTTCTATTTTTATTTAAGGCCGAACCAGTTCCTTCTTTTACGAAAACTGCACCTGATGGCATCAAGCAGACTAGCATTACACAGGTACTCCTTACAACTTAATCCTGTTTTTGCAGAAACTGTTTCACTGCAGGCATTTGTTGTTTTAAAGAGGGTGTATGAATTTTCTTGTTTAAACAGGCTCTCAAAGAGAGGCCTTACATAAAGAAACTATTTTGTCTTTCAAAATAAGGGTCAACAAGTTTAACACGGAAGGAAAAAGGCGAACAATCCAACTATTTATATACTGCATTGAACATAGAGTAATGTGCCGTAACTGTGCTGTTTGAGATTCTATTGAGCAAAATTTAACAGTATTTCCTAAGGATCAAGGCACAAGTGCTGCAAAAACAATCAACTTTAAAGCAGAAAAGCTGAACGTTTACTTAAATGTATCGACTGCATTTGGCTCTAGGTGTTTGCAGCAATCTTTTCATGTAGAATAAAAATCTAAAGAAGTATAAGCTGCCTATCACATTAATGAATTCATGTATAAATGTTGACATTTTAAAGTCACTGATTTTCCAAAATTTGTTAGAAAGTTGTATCTTATATCTAACTAGTTTAATTTGTGTGTATCCTTCGCTAAAAACCCCAGGCCTAATCGTCAGATTTATTTCTTTGTTTTAGAGGTCTGAGATGCCTCCTGAATTTTACCACAATGAGGATTTGTACCGCTCAGAACACACCATGGTGAGTTCAGTGTCTTTGATGAAGGAATCTAAGGTTCAAAGCAAAACTTGAAGAATGATGCAGCAATACTAAAGTAATGTATGTGTTGTTGTAAAAGAGTATTCTCAAATCAGAAAGCTTTTAGTAATCTATTAACCTTTTTAAGCTTAATAAGCTTTTACTGCAACCTGTCACCCCACAGATGAGGAGCATGAACTTCCAACAAAAAGAGTCCTACAGAAGCCAACTGGGTCGGTCCACGGTGAGAGACAATTACCTTGATACCTCTTAAATTATTACTTTGCTTTTAATATATTTAATATCAACTCAGGATCTGATTTTTCGAATTCTAGGTTTCTGGACCATCATTTTCTATCTAATAAAAAGAGCTGGATTCAATGTTTACTCCCACTTGTTTCTGGTTTATTCATCATGGTGTTGTGTTGGAAAGATGTTACTGTTACATAAGGGGTTATGTTGCTTTTGACAAAAAAGGTGTATATGTGTATAAGCCCCTTTTGTATTTAAGGCTAAACTTTTTCTCTTTTTATTAATATTTTTGTATATTTCTTGTTGGACCAGATAGAAAAGACAAGGAGAGTAGGGTAGGTGAGGTGGGGAAAAAATACTACAAACATCAGTGTTGACTGCATATTGACGGTACATGACTAATGTGTGTGTGTGTGTGGGGGGCGGTTGTTGGAAATAATAGTGGAAGACTGCTAGTTAAGGTTAGAAAAATAATAATGATAATAATTATAATAAAGCAAAAACTGAAATATGCTTTTTTTTTTAACTAGTTATCATCATTTGCCAGCAACTGGACACACTCCTACAGGGTGAGTAGTGCTCTTTTATAGAAAAAAATATGTTTTCATCACAATCTGAATTCTGTTTTCTTTGTCTCCAGAACAAATCAATGGACCGTTTTTCAAGTGTGCGTTCAGATCTTCGGTCTTATAGTAATCTTACAGGACAAGTTGAAAGGGTGAGCTTTTCATCTCACATCTTAAACAACTGATCTGAGCTGGAGAATCCACTGAGGGCCTTACTTTACTGACAGCAAGTCATTGTTGACTCGTTTCTCTTCTTATTCTACAACAGACAATGGCTGTGATTAATGAAGCTGATGCACGTGATAATGCAGTGGATCGACCCTTCAGCTATGACTTTGAAGGGCGCGGCAGTGAGTGTGGGTCACTGGACAAGCTTTCACTCAGCAATTTGGGGGATAACATGCAGTTTCTGGATGATCTAGGACCGAAGTTCAAGACACTGGCAGACATTTGTCAATAACAAATTCAACTATAAAACGTCAAGTTTCAAAGTGCACTACTGGAATGTGACTTTTATACTTAATTAGTCACCTCTTCTGAATGTATTGATGGACATCTTAGCCGGATGTTTACCGGACTGTGCAAATAGAGTGATCTTCATGACTTGTGTACTTGAAAATAACTCAATATTTCTAGGCATCTATGAGTCAATTAATCTTCAACATCACATGATGCAAATTTTTTTTTTCTTATGTTCTTGAATGGGAATTTTCAGAAGGTCTTAGATGCTAAATGCTTTTATTTTGCTTTGCTACAATAGAGTTTATTATTACACTTCACTAAGCACATTTTATGGTTATTTTTTAATGTTAGTCATGTTTAATTTGTGGTATTTCCAATAAATATATCATTTATAATTCTAAGCTTCATTAGCACTAATTTAACTTTTAAAGTTTCTTGCTTGACCGCTTTGTTTTCATATTGTAATGCATTTTGTGATTTTATCTGTGAAAGGTGTTGTGGAAATAAAGCTTTTGTACATCTAATCTTTTAAAGCTTCCTGAATCTCATCTCTTGGGAAGATATTGTGTAGCTGACAGAAAGCTTTCAAAATATTTCAATCTGAGTTTTAACCCGTGTTGAAGAACTTTATTGTTATGGCTCTATGAAGACAAATGGGTGTGTTTTAGTGCTTAATTGCATGAGTCATCAACAAACTAGCAACTAGACAAAGAGCACTTTTTCACAAATATGTTGGTCTAGTTGATATGACGAGCAGACCCAGAGAACATTTTGCAAAACATTAGCAAAATAGAAACATATTGGGACTCATCTTTTCTGTCAATTTTTCTCAAAATGGACAATATTTTCATAAATGAATACTTGAAATCAATTAAACAGGGGGTCCTGAATCTGTAGTCTATGAAAGTTTACTTTTTTGAATGGAATCATGCAAATTAATACACTTTTCCATGATATTCACAGTTTTTGGAACAGGATCTATAGGTATTTGAGTGGATGAGAATGATACATGTCTTGTACAGCCCCTCATACCAATCTCCAATCTGGCCATTTTTTCAATAAACCCACTGTATCATAAAAAAACAGATGTTAATATAATCGCAATGTATGCTGATATCACAAACATTTACATCTCTGAATCTTTATTGGGACAAAAGACCTTCAGAAAAACAATACAAACAAAATGTCCCTAAATTGATAAGGGGGTGCATGTTAATGTAGATAGAGATATATGCCATTTAACCACATAAAAATTGATACAGATAGAGGTACTAACAGATTAAGAAATAAAATCTTGTCTTATTTGGAACATATATTGCTGTTCATCTGCAATAAAAACAACTGCATCTTCACAAGACTTCCTGCTTCTCTCTCTGTGCCTTGTCTCTCATATCATACATATCTGTGTACATTTTTTACCTTAAACTCTTCTCACTCACTTGTGTCTTTCCTCAGCTTGCAAAGCATACTTCAACGCTACATATGCACACAGATGTGTACATAAACACCACCTAAAATGCCATTGTCTTTATAGAGCATACTATAATGGCATAGGTTTTGTTAACTCCATCAGACATAGAAGGTGACGGAGTTGAAAAAGTTGCATGTTTTTCTCTTTGCAGAAAAAAATACTGCAGCTAGCAAGCTAAGTTTTTTTGTATTACTATCTAGAATATAAAAAAAAAAAACACTTAAATTGGTTTCACTATGGTTTTTTAAAAAGTAATACAGAGTGTCGGTGTTGACATGATACAGCTGTGACCACATGAAAATGAATTTTTTATCATCTAAATCGTCAAAAGACGTCAAAATCACCATACTACAAGTAGTACGGCATACAGTTCGTAATATTAACAAGGAGAGATCAATAAGAATAAAATATATTATATATTTTACCACCTAATTGTTAACATTTATGTTAGATTTTTTTGTTTTTTGTATTATTCTTGTTCTTTTTTCTCTCTTATGTTTACAATGCTGTCATTTGCTATGGTAACGAACAAATTTCCCACTGTGGGATCAATAAAGTAATTCTGATTCTGTTTCTGATATAACTAATCATATTTTACCTGATTCTTATTTATTGAAGATCTGACAAAGTTGATTAAAGCAGATGACACATTTTACAGACTGACCTCAAATATTGATGTTTATGATTTATATTTTGTCCATTTTAATCCTCATCTATGAATTGATATGTTTTCACAATTAGAGGTTTTTTTTATGTTTTTCTATGCAGGTGACAATTACTGAGAGCAAGGGAAATAACATAAGGTGACTAACAACTTGTCATAAACACTCCTATAATGTAATTTTCTATGCTAAAAACACATAAGAATCCACAATTCCTTCAAATTTAATTTATTGAGTGGTCAATCCTGTTTTTTAATATGAATAAGACTTATGCAGGACATGTTTTGTTTAGACTCAAGAATCAGTGACATAAATATTCATTTGTTCTCAAATCTTTCCACTAGAACAACGGTGATCACAATAGTGCCATTACTCTGCCTGTCACGTTGGAACACATTAATGCTTTATCCAAGTAAAATAATCATTTGCGTGGTGACATTGAGGCTGGTTAAGTTTGACACGTAAGCAAGATAAACTATTTCTCTCTGAATTACCACTAAATTCAACTGGTAAATGTTTCCCGGTTAGAAGGACCCAAAATGCAGAGACCAGAGGCAGGCAGTTCCAAGTACAAGAGGTTTAATTACCATAACAAAAAAAGAGCTACCAAGCAGGGAGCCCATGCTGACAAGGTAGCAAACAGTATGGACCAGCAAAGAAGGAGGCAGAGACAAGACAAACATACAAACAAGACTGATGAGACACAGGTGAAAACGATCAGGGGAGATTAGGACAAGGGAAGTAAACTCAAAACCAAAACATGCAGGAAATCTTCAAAATAAAACAGGAATCAGGACTCTAATCATGACAAACAAAATGGAAGCAAAATGGCAAAAAGAAACCCACTAATCATGACACCTAGCATGTTTTAATTTTGAAACTATCAAAGGATTGTTGATCATTTTTGTGAATTCCATGATTGAAAACCACTGGGATTCATCACTTTTGTGCAATAGTTTTGCCAGCATTTATTTTATTTTTAATAGCTTAGTCAGAGGACTCTAAAACATGTGCATACAATCTAAGGATTACGTTTTAGCAGTTTTATTTTCTTTGAAAAAAAAAAAGGTTTCGGTATCAACAGTCAGCAGACATTGGCCAAAACTCATTGACAATCATACACGCCATCTAAACTAGCACTGCCTGATATAAAGAAGAGTTCCTGTGCTTGTTTGCCTTTCAGCATTTTTGCTTGACGACATTCATTTTTGTATCAAAAAATTCCAGAACAACACAAAAACAATTAATAAATAAATCAAAATCATCTATATCTGCACATTGTGGATTTATCTTTTGACTCTGAAATGAAAATGGCACTTTCTAAACATATGTATAATATATATTTATAAAATAATTATAAATACACAAGTTAAAATATCACAGATGACAAAAAAAAAACAGAGTTCTTTAGTATTAACACTTTGTTATTGTTTGAAGTATTCTAAATTCAGAAAAACATATATGTAAGAAACATTTTTACAATATGCCTACAGGTAAATTCAAATGTAATTTGATCTTCTATAAGTGCTTATTGTAATATCTCTCAGACTATCATTTACTTTTATTTTATTTCTAATTTGAGTTTGATGAAGAAAATTATTTAAAATAGCAATAAGTATACTGAGAGCAGCAGCCTTGTTTCCACATTTGTAAAGTTTTCGCTCATTGTATCAAACCTCTTTTAAAAAAGAAGAACTGGGATTGACAGTGCACTGTTGCTGTAACAAAAACGTGCTGCCGCAAAAAAGATCTGATCAATGGCATTACAGCGACCTCTTTTGGCCAAAGGCTGCAACTGCATGTTATTTTCACAGGGGTTGCAGCTCACTTCTTAACTTCGTTACTACCAGCAATGTAGAATTGTCCGCTCTAACTCCTTCCGAGTTTCCTTGATTTTGGCCTCTAACCGTTGCTTCCATGGTGGGTATTGTTTTCTCCCATGGTTGCTCTTATAGCCAAGCATCTCAAGGATCACTGCTGCTGAAGTGTAAACCAGTTCATTGGTTTCTGTGATGGTTGTGTTTCCAGTAAACTTTCAGGCGGTACATCACTTAACCGCTGGTGTCGGGGTTGCCAAGTGTTCATTCTAGACATGATTACGCTCAGCGTAACTGTGGTTGTTGGGGCTGTGTACCCAATCTCAGGGTAGGAGTGTAGTATAGCGTCCACTCTGACCCGTTGTTCTGGCTCTCCCGTGGTATTGCCATTGTATTGTATTGCTTCAATCTCAAGTTGTGATAGGAGTTGCTGCTTGTGGGCTATCAGTTGTTTGGCAGTTAGCCTTGATTGTGGGTTTCGAAGCATCCATTCATTCCTCATTCTCTGCATGTAACCACGCTGGTTGGTATTACTAGAGTAGTAGCATTCTAACAAAACCTTGTTCTCGCATCTAGTCCATTTCCATTTCACCTGACGCAGACCTTGTTTGGCAGCTCACAAACAGTTTGCTGTTTGGCCGGGCGATGTTACTAAAAAGTTTAAATATAATATATGCTCGAGCCTTGCCACCGGGTGCTGGGCCTCGCCAATTTCCATCTGTGGCCGAGCCTGGTCGGGCCACGGCTACAACAACCCTTGTGGGCCCCCTTCTCTCTCGGGTGCCCCCCTCCTGGGCGGGGGTGGCTGGCCCCTGTCTTGCACCTTTCTGGACCACCTGTGGCCCTGGTGGGTGGCTGCCTGGAGCGCGGAGCGGGTCTCCCTTGGGGGGTCCTGGCCTGTACCTGGGGTTGGGGCGGGGGGATGCCCAGAACTCCTGGGTGGTGATGGGGTGCTCGTCTGGGGCTGTGGGCACCCTTCTCGGGTGGGGCCCGGCGTTGGGCCCTCCTAGCGCTGTGGGGGGGGCTGCTCTCCTGGTTGGGCTGGGGCAGCGCTCTCTTTCCCCCCATGCCTCCCTACTCTCTGGCTCTGGGGGCCTCGCGGCGGTCCTGCTGGCCCAGGCCTGGTGGCGGATGTGGTCGCCCGGGGGGCGGTTGTTCTCTGCCTGCTGCCGTGTGGCGTTGGGGGTTCTGGCTGCTGCTGCTGCCGCGGTGGGGGTCTTGGTGTGGGGATGGCTGGTTGTTCCCCCTCCTTCTTTCCACATTCCATCATCCAATTAAGAAGAACATAAACACTCAACTGAGCACAGGGGTTAGCTCAGCTTTGCACAAAAAATATGCGTGAATGAATAAAATATTTCACACTAGTTGGCTTGTAGCATAAAGTATGCGTGTGTGAACGCTTTCTGTATTGTGTTCATGTTGAAGAGTATTCTTTTTTGCAGCTAGCAGGTGTGTTTATAACTTTTGAGTGTGTGTGTGGACAGGCCCCGCCCCTTTGAGATTTGTATTCTATCTGTACTCTACCGAAATGATAAACATCCAGTAGCTTGTTGCTTTATGCTGCTTCATGGTTTTACCCCCCTCCCCCTTGCTATGATCACCCTCCTATCACCCTCTTTCTAACATCCCTCTCTCTTCTTCCCTTCTTTCCTTTTCCGTCCGGTCCAACACCAAAGAATTTTAAAAAATAATTAAAATGAATAAAGTTTGGCCTCGATTACAAAAGGGGTTTATTCAGACATACCTCTGGTTTGTCTGAAGATTCGTAACCCCTGTTGTAAAAGTAAAACATGTTGAACACAAGAGGACTTCAGTTCTCATCTGTCTGCCCAGCTGTTGGACAGGACAAGTTAGAAAAAAAAAAAAGAAAGAAAAAAAAAAAGACATATAATTGGAGGTGGATTCCTTTCTTTTTAAGTGAGTACATGTATCACAAAAAATGTATTTGTTATGATTATATCTAAAAGATAAATCCTGAGAACTCATTGAGAACGTGGTTGCCCAGTGATCCCTAAAGAGTCTACATAAAATAATGTGTGCAATGCAATGTTAAAATTACAAAAAAAAAAAAAAATGCAAGGGTTAAGATAAAGAGCCAATTCAACAGAGAAAAGTTAATATTTCCCAAGAATCACACAATAAATATTAAGGCCAAAAAAGCATAATTGCCAAAACTATAAGAAAAATGTCAGAGTGCACTAGGAGAAGATAGTAAAATATGTGTTAGCAGAGCAGTGGCTAAAATAACTTTTTTCTTAGTCACATGATGTCATGAGTAGCATCTCAAAATTTTTATATTTTTATCATTGTCATCATATTGGAAACTTAAAATGTAACCAGACCTAAATCAAACTCTCCATCCAACTATTAGGTAAACCTATTCCATCATTTTTGGAGTCACTGGGTTGTTGGAGTCCAGCCACTGCTGGGAAAAAGTGAAGTACAACACCAATTCACCTCCAATGCATATTTTTGGACAGTGGTAGGAAGCCAGAATCCCCAGAGAAAACACATGTATGCACAGGGAGAATGCTTTATTGGTTAGTTGATGGTTTTAAAGTGTCCCTATGTGTTATTGTGAGGGTGAGTGTGTGGTCCTGCAACAGACTGGTAACCTGTTTTGGATGTATCCTTCCTTCGCTCAACAGTACATGGTATAGACTCCAGGAGCCCTGTGATCCAAAAAGGGACTCAGCTCATTCTGAAAATGGATTTGTATAAATGGGTTATGTATTACGACGCTGAAGTTGGCTTCCGATTCACAGCTTCCGATTCGCGAGTGCACAAAAGGAGCATTCCACTGTCTTTTTTCGCACTAAAGATCACATTTGATCGGGTCCTGTTCAAAAACCGCAGGACCTGGACTGCTCAAACCTGGATTAATTTATGCATTAGATACTAAAGAACACATTAAACACAGTTTCTGATTTGTGAAAACTTCCTCTGATTTGTGAAAATGTGAAATAGGTTGATTTTTACAGCATTTTGTGCATTGAGTCCACCTTTGACCGGGTCCTGTTCAAAAACTGCTGGACCTGGACTGCTCAAACCTGGAATAATTTATAATTTAGACACTAAAGAACCCATTAAACACAGTTTCTGATTTGTGAAAACTTCCTCTGATTTGTGAAAATGTGAAATAGGTTGATTTTTACAGCATTTTGCGCATTGAATCCACCTTTGACCGGGTCCTGTTCAAAAACTGCTGGACCTGGACTGCTCAAACCTGGAATAATTTATAATTTAGACACTAAAGAACCCATTAAACACAGTTTCTGATTTGTGAAAACTTCCTCTGATTTGTGAAAATGTGAAATAGGTTGATTTTTACAGCATTTTGCGCATTGAATCCACCTTTGACCGGGTCCTGTTCAAAAACTGCTGGACCTGGACTGCTCAAACCTGGATTAATTTATAATTTAGATACAAAAGAACACATTAAACCCAGTTTCTGATTTGTGAAAACTTCCTCTGATTTGTGAAAATGTGAAATAGGTTGATTTTTACAGCATTTTGTGCACTGAGTCCACCTTTGACCGGGTCCTGTTCAAAAACTGCTGGACCTGGGCTGCTCAAACCTGGAATAATTTATAATTTAGATACTAAAGAACCCATTAAACCCAGTTTCTGATTTGTGAAAACTTCCTCTGATTTGTGAAAATGAGAAATAGGTTGATTTTTACAGCATTTTGTGCACTGAGTCCACCTTTGACCGGGTCCTGTTCAAAAACTGCTGGACCTGGACTGCTCAAACCTGGAATAATTTATAATTTAGATACTAAAGAACACATTAAACCCAGTTTCTGATTTGTGAAACCAATCTCTGATTTGTGAAAATGAGAAATAGGTTGATTTTGATCGCATTTTGCGCACTGAGTCCACCTTTGACTGGGTCCTGTTCAAAAACCGCAGGACCTGGACTGCTCAAACCTGGATTAATTTATAATTTAGATACTAAAGAACACATTAAACCCAGTTTCTGATTTGTGAAAACTTCCTCTGATTTGTGAAAATGTGAAATAGGTTGATTTTTACAGCATTTTGTGCACTGAGTCCACCTTTGACCGGGTCCTGTTCAAACAGCTGGACCTGGACTGCTCAAACCTGGATTAATTTATGCATTAGATACTAAGGAACCCATTAAACCCAGTTTCTGATCTTATGCAATGTAAAGGTAATAGGGACAAGGGAAGGACAATTTGAAGCAAAACACCAAAACAGGAACTTTAAAGTAAACAAACCAAGAAATGTTGAACAAAAAAACAAGTCAGGGGCACATGCTAACCCTGACCATAACTATGTGTCCAATCTGACATCTGTTTCCCAGTTTCTATTGTATGTGATGTCTGAGATTTTTATGTCGCCTCTTCCAGCCGTCTTGGATTCCTGTAGTCCATCACAAAAGTGCCAGCTTTTGTCTGTGCCCAGTCTGTGGAATGCAACAAAATGATTTTGAGCACCCAGGTGATATGTTATGGGCCACCGGCTCGTACCTGTGTAAACAAATACAATAGTACAGTCCAGTCCAGTCCAGTCCAGAAAAATTTAAATGATTCTATAATTAATTTTCCCTCCAAAATTCAATAGTAGCGAAAAATACATATGACGCTAATTAAATTAAACCCATCCATCCATCCATCCATCCATCTTCCTCCGCTTATCCGGGACCGGGTCGCGGGGGCAGCAGACTGAGCAGAGATGCCCAGACTTCCTTCGCCCCAGCCACTTCCTCCAGCTCCTCTGGGGGGACCCCGAGACGTTCCCAGGCCAGCCGAGAGACATAGTCTCTCCAGCGTGTCCTGGGTCTTCCCCGGGGCCTCCGCCCAGTGGGACATGCCCGGAACACCTCTCCAGGGAGGCGTCCAGGAGGCATTCGGACTAGATGCCCGAGCCACCTCAACTGGCTCCTTTCGATGTGGAGGAGAAGCGGTTCTACTCCGAGCTCCCCGCGGGTGACCGAGCTTCTCACCCTATCTCTAAGGGAGCGCCCAGCCACCCTGCGGAGGTAGCTCATTTCAGCCGCTTGTATTCGGGACCTCGTTCTTTCGGTCATGACCCATAGCTCATGACCATAGGTGAGTACTGGAACGTAGATCGACCGGTAAATTGAGAGCTTTGCTTTTCGGCTCAGCTCTCTCTTCACCACGACGGACCGATAGAGCGACCGCATAACTACGGATGCCGCTCCGATCCGCCTGTCAATCTCACGCTCCGATCTTCCCTCACTCGTGAACAAGACCCCAAGGTATTTAAACTCCTCCACCTGGGGCAAGGACACTCCACCCACCGAGAGATGGCAGACTACCTTTCTCCGGTCAAGGACCATGGCCTCAGATTTAGCGGTGCTGACCCTCATCCCAGCCGCTTCACACTCGGCCGCAAACCGCCCCAATGCACGCTGGAGGTCCCGGTCCGATGAAGCCAACAGGACAACATCATCTGCAAAAAGCAGAGAGGAAATCCTGTGGTCCCCAAACCAGATCCCTTCCGGCCCCTGGCTGCGCCTAGAAATTCTGTCCATAAAAACTATGAACAGAACCGGTGATAAAGGGCAGCCCTGCCGGAGTCCAACGTGGACTGGGAACAGGTCTGACTTACTGCCGGCTATGCGAACCAAGCTCCTACTCCGGTCATACAGAGACCGGACAGCCCTCAGTAAGGCTCCCCGGACCCCATACTCCCAGAGCACCCCCCACAGGATGCCACGGGGGACGCGGTCGAACGCCTTCTCCAAATCCACAAAACACATATGGACTGGATGAGCGAACTCCCACAATCCCTCCAGCACCCTAGATAGGGTGTAGAGCTGGTCCACTGTTCCACGACCAGGACGGAAACCGCACTGTTGTTCCTGAATCCGAGGTTCGACTATCGGACGGACTCTCCTCTCCAGTACCCTGGCATAGACTTTCCCAGGGAGGCTGAGGAGTGTAATTCCCCTATGGTTGGAACACACCCTCCGGTCCCCCTTCTTAAAGAGGGGAACCACCACCCCTGTCTGCCAGTCCAGTGGTACGGTTCCCGACCGCCACGCGATGCTGCAGAGACGTGTCAGCCAAGACACTCCCACAGCATCAAGAGACTTGAGGTGCTCAGGGCGGACTTCATCCACCCCCGGGGCCTTGCCACCGAGGAGCTCGTTGACTACCTCAGTGACTTCAGCCCGGGTAATAGACAGCCCCACCCCAAAGTCCTCATTCTCCGCTTCTTCAAAAGAAGGCGTGTCAGTGGGATTGAGGAGATCCTCGAAGTACTCCTTCCACCGCCCGACAATGTCCCCAGTCGAAGTCAACAGCTCCCCACCTGCACTGAAAACGGTGCCTGTGGAGAACTGCTTTCCCCTCCTGAGTCGCCGGATGGTTTGCCAGAATTTCTTCGAGGCCAACCGATAGTCATTCTCCATGGCCTCACCGAACTCCTCCCAGGACCGAGTTTTCGCCTCCGCAACAGTCCGGGCCGCAGCTCGCTTGAACTGCCGGTACCTGTCAGCTGCCTCCGGAGTCCCGCAGGCCAGCCAGGCCTGGTAGGACTCCTTCTTCAGCTTGACGGCATCCCTTACTTCCGGTGTCCACCACCGGGTTCGGGGGTTACCGCCGCGACAGGCACCAGAGACCTTGCGACCACAGCTCCGAGCAGCAGCAGAGACAATGGAGGTGGAAAACATGGTCCACTCAGACTCAATGTCCCCAACCTCCCTCGGTACCTGTTTGAAGTTCTCCCGGATGTGGGAGTTAAAGACTTCCCTGACGGAGGGCTCAGCCAGACGTTCCCAGCAGACCCTCACAGTACGTTTGGGTCTTCCAAGTCTTTCCGGCCTCCTTCCCCGCCAGCGAATCCAACTCACCACCAGGTAGTGATCGGTGGACAGCTCCGCCCCTCTCTTCACCCGAGTGTCCAAGACACAGGGCCGAAGGTCGCCTGAAACAACTACAAAGTCGATCATCGACCTCCTGCCTAGGGTGCCCTGATGCCAGGTGTATTGATGGACACCCTTGTGCTCGAACATGGTGTTCGTTATGGACAAACTATGACGAGCACAGAAGTCCAATAACAAAACACCACTCTGGTTCAGATCAGGGGGGGCGTTCCTACCAATCACACCCCTCCAGGTGCCACTGTCATTGCCCACGTGGGCATTGAAGTCCCCCAGGAAGACAATGGAGTCCCCCGTTGGGGCACTTTCCAGTACCCCTTCGAGAGACACCAAGAAGGCCTGGTACTCCGAACTGCTGTTCGGCCCGTAAGCCGAAACCACAGTTAGAGACCTGTCCCCCACCCGGAGGCGGAGGGACATGACCCTCTCGTCCACCGGGGTGAACTCCAACACTTGGCGGCTGAGCTGGGGGCTCACGAGTAAGCCCACGCCAGCCCGCCGCCTCTCACCTTGGGCAACTCCAGAGTGGTAGAGAGTCCAACCCCTCTCTAAGGACTGAGTTTCAGAGCCCAGGCCGTGTGTGGAGGTGAGCCCGACTATATCTAGACGGTATCTCTCAACCTCTCGCACCAGCTCGGGCTCCTTCCCTCCCAGAGAGGTGACATTCCATGTCCCAAAAGCCAGATTCCATGATCGGGGTTTGGGCCGCCGAGGCACCCGCCCTCGACTGCCACCCAAACCACTTTGCACCGGCCCCTTTTGAGGTCTCCTACGGGTGGTGGGCCCATAGGAGAGTGGTCCCACGTCGCTCCTTCGGGCTGTGCCCGACCGGGGTCCGTGGGAAGAGCCCCGGCCACCAGGCGCTCGCCTGCGAGCCCTGACCCTGGGCCTGGCTCCAGAGCGGGGCCCCGGTGACGCCAATCCGGGCGACGTAATCGGGTCCGCGTTGTTGGTTTTCATCAGGGGTTTCTGAACCGCTCTTTGTCTGGCTCGTCACCCAGGACCTGTCTGCCATGGGAGACCCTACCAGGGGCTTAAGCCCCAGACAGCTTAGCTCCTGGGATCACCCGAGCTCTCAAACTCCCCCACCACGTTAAGGTGGCGGTTCACGGGGGAGTTAAATTAAACCCAATGCTATAAATCTCTACATTAGTGCTGCATTTTACGCCTTACTTTCAACCAAGAAGTTCAGTTAGATGTGGCAACACTGTAGGATGCTGGTTCTCAGTCAAAGCGTTTTTGTGAAGGATTGATACCAGTAGAAGACATGGCAACCCATGCATAAAGGTACGTTTTTGATGTTTTTTTTTGTTCTGTGCATGGCCCCGCACCTCTGAAAATATTAAAAAGTGAGAAAGTACAAGATTTGTTTCAAATATTTGGACTTCTCTTTGTTTGATTCTCATATATATGCTACTTTATACATACTTTTGCATGGAAGTAGCACGATAATGTCATTGGACCACTTGTCAACGTCACCCTGCAACTTAGTGAGGTCTTCACACCTTGCAACAAAACTATTGTTTCTGTCACAATAACAGTAAAAACAAGCTAACAGTTTGCTAGATAAGTGTATAAAAAAGTTTTGTCAATAAATACAATGAACTTACACAATATGTATTGAGTTGTAACTTCTTTTTGCAGTTGGAAAGGCTGGAATAAGACATGTTTATACAACTTCTGTACTGTGAAGGAATTCAAGTCTACATGTGACCATGTCCTCCTCTGCCCCAAAAGCATCCCAGATTGATCTGGTGAATCTTCCGATCTAATGCATAATTTAATCCAGGTTTGAGCAGTCCAGGTCCAGCAGTTTTTGAACAGGACCCGGTCAAAGGTGGACTCAATGCACAAAATGCTGTAAAAATCAACCTGTTTCACATTATCACAAATCAGAAGAAGTTTTCACAAATCAGAAACTGTGTTTAATGGGTTCTTTAGTATCTTAATTATAAATTAATCCAGGTTTGAGCAGTCCAGGTCTAGCGGTTTTTGAACAGGACCCGGTCAAAGGTGGACTCCGTGCGCAAAATGCTGTAAAAATTAACCTATTTCTCATTTTCACAAATCAGAAGAAGTTTTCACAAATCAGAAACTGGGTTTAATGGGTTCTTTAGTATCTAATGCATAAATCAATCCAGGTTTGAGCAGTCCAGGTCCAGCAGTTTTTGAACAGGACCCTGTCAAATGTGATCTTAGTGCGAAAAAAGACAGTGGAATGCTCCTTTAGTGCACTCGCGAATCGGAAGCTGTGAATCGGAAGCCAACTTCAGCGTCGTTTATGTATTAAGGTCTGGGTTTTATGATCTCTGTCACATATGAAGGACCACAAACAGATCAAATGTCTTAAAAATGAAAAGGATACACTCATATTCATTGTACTTTAAGTTAGTTGGTTAAAGTATAAACCTGGATGTTGATGTGTTTACAGTTGCACTTGTTGCTTTCTCATGCAAGTCTGAAAAACCGCCACTTGAGGACTTGACAGATGATAGAACTCAGAGACTTATCAAATGCAACCAAGGAGGGGTCTGTGCATGCATTGTGAGTTTGTTGTGATGTTGTTCAGCAAATTAGCAAAAGGCTGCTATTAAAAACATGAATTCAATTACTAGCATTTTTCTCTTTTTATTTAAGGTCGAACCAGTTCCACTAACAACTGGAGCTGATGGCATCAAACAGACTAACGATACAGTGGTAATCATCATAACTCAATCCTGTTTTGACAGAGTGCTTTACTGCAGACGTGTTGTTATAAAGAGAGCACATTCATGTTACCTGTTCAAACAGGCTCTAAAGAGAGGCCTTACATAATGAATCAATTTAGTATTTCAAAGTAGGAATTCAAATAATATTAATCTCTATTAATAAAGAACTTTTCATTTAATGTAGCACAAAGTGCTTTACAAGGTAAAATTTAAAAGCAGAACATATCCCCCTCAAAGCTCTCATCCAATTTGTGTATTAAAAATTAGGAAATCGTTTAGCGCTGTAGGCTGTACACGTCAGTATCCCGTTAAACATGGGAAGAAAAAAAGCTAACCACTATAATCCAACTATTGTATTACTTTAATACAAAGCACTATGCTGCAATTTTGCCTTTTCAGAGACATTGTAAAAGAAACATAACAGTGTTTCCTAAAGATCGTGGCACAAGTGACTAGAATGATGAACTTTAAGGCACAACAAAGCTTGACTAAATTTGGCTTTGCGTGTTTGCAGAATGGAAATTTCAAAAAGCACATGCTACCTATCATATTTATAAACTTATGTATACCTTCACATTTACTGTTGGATAAAGTGTATATTTACAGAATTTAGGTTTGATAGAAAGTTACATTTTATATCACACTTGTTAAAGTATTATGCATGATTTGCTACATACTCCAGGCCTTATTGTCAGATTTATTCCTTTGACTTATTCCTTTAGACAAAATAATGATGTTATTATTTAAAAGTATGGTCAAACCAGAAACCTTTTGTCATTTATTTGGCTTTTCAAGTTCAATAGTTTTTTTTTTGTAAAACTTGTCACTTCACAGACGATTGACATGAACTCTGAACACTAAAGAGACTCCTAAAAACTATGAGGCCCATTCCAAGGTGAGTGACAGTTTCCTTTATAAAATATAAAATACAGATTACTATTACATTTATATATTTTTTTATTCTGTAACAACTTAGACTGTGTCACGTTTAAGCTGCACTTGTCCAAGTTTGTGCACCACCACTTTCAATCCACAAAGAGGAGCTAAAGACCATGCTCAAACCTACTTTTCTATTTATGAGTAATATAAAGGAAAACTAACATTGTAATTTATTGTCTTTGCTATATCTATTGTCATATATTAACTAATTACCAAAATCCATTGCAAATAAAAAATTACTGAAAATTAAGCAATGAAAAATGGATAAACCAAAAGGCAAAACATAACGACCAAAGCGAAATTCGGGTCGGGTCGGGTTCGGACTCGGGCTCGGGCTTAAGATCTTACCTCTACGTCACGCCCCTTAAGGACTCTGGGAATTGTGGTCTTATGTTCTTTGGCATTTTGGTCTACCTGACTCGTTTTCATGTTTTGTGGCTCTGCGTTTGTTTCTGGGGTTGTGGGGTCTTTTCCTGTGGTTCAGGGCTGGTGGTCCTCGTCTGGACAGGTTTCTCATGCTGGCTGAATTAGTTGTGGCTTTCGGCGTTTTATCTGTTGCTGTATGTTATTTACGATTTCAAGATTTCAGGATTTTTTATTTTGTTGCATACGAAGTTATTTAGCAAATACAACCAGTAGTGAAATGTAACCCAGGTCCGCTCTGTGGACAGCGCAATAATTAAGGAAAACCGTACAGGAAATGTACGTCATTTATTTCTGTAAAATATACATGATATACATAAGTAAAACTATGTAACGATGAAATACGTACAGTATGTGTATTGTAGAATTAAATATGGAATGCAAAATAATGTGCATGAATGTGGACTGTAGACTTAAATAATTAAGGTACACGTGTAGAGTTAACATTTAAGAGCCTGATGGCCTGGGGGTAGAAACTCCTCCTGAGTCTCTCTGTCTTAGCCATCCGGCTAAGACTCGGCTCCTACGGCTCCTAAATAAGAGCCGAATGCGAATTTTGCCTGTCTTTAATCAACACTGGCTTTATTATTTTGGTGGCTCTCTTTGTTTTGTGTTTCTGTTGTGGCTGCTGTGCATTTGGTGGTTTACTCAGCGTTTGGTTTGTTCTTGTTTGGACCCCTCTCTCCTCTGTGGATTTTTACTTTTCATTTGTCTCTTTTATGCAACGTCTGTGGCTTGTTTTGATTCACTCGGTGTATCAAAATATTATTAAGCCTTGGGTAGTATTTAAATGACACCATAAGCAAATTAACCCTGACCGTAGAAACTCCATCTTTTACGCTCTAAAGCTTAGTTCAAGAGTTAATTCTTGTGTCCGCAAGCCAGTCTTCTATCTGCCCTGCTTAAGCAGATGACACTTGGCTAGATGCATCTACATTAAGAGGCTTGTTATGCTCCGCCTCTAAAAATCTAAGGTTCAGTCTATCAAAACCTACGATCCCTTATGGATCTCCAGACACCCTTGGCTAAAATTTCGGCAGTCTGTGTTTTGTTGTCCACCTATTTGAGAACCACTAATATCAAATACGAGAATCAAATTTCAGCCGAGCTGCAATCCATTGCTACGTGGGACGTTGACCTTCCTCATCTACAATCTCCTTGGCCCTTGGTTACCCATCCCATCGCCTAATTCTCGATGACCTTCTGAAGGTGCGTCCCTCTGGAACTGTCAAAGGTTGCTTCTTTACAATTGGTGTATATAAAATTGGTGTTAAGATATTGTGCAGGTTCTGTATTTCACTATCAATTCACTGTTGGAATTTGTGATACGGGTGGTTTCTATGGTGCAATGAATCCACAATGGGACTTTCCTTAACTTTCTACTAAATTTAACCTTGTTGTTATTTCATTTATCTTAATCAGTGTATAAACTAATCAGTTTCTAGGTTTTATATATATGTTCTTTGCTGGGACTAATACTGGTTTTGTATTTTATCTATGCATCGCATCCTGAGCCTGCGAGTCCCTGCTCTCTGGCCTGCTTCCCCATTTCTGGCGAATAATGACACCCCTGCATTCCTTGATCTGGTGTTGCAACGATGACTGCTCAACGTACCTATTGCTGAACTGAAAGTGATGGGGCGGTGGACCTCCCTTGCGTTCCCATGACACTTCTGACTTAAATCAATCATCATGTTGGCAGTAGAATGAATGTCAATTCTTGGATTATATTGCCAGGTGGAAGCCTCAAAATTTAGGATGTTCTAAAGTGTATTATTAGTATGCGATGGAGCTCAAATTTTGGTTTCTAAACTCAATTACGCCAATTAAGCTTCAGACAAATGGCAGTGAGGATTTTCTTGATACTTAGATGGAAATCTTCGAATAAATGGATGTTCTGAGCTCGTATTATGGTATGACAAATGGGGAAACATTATGGCAGTTAAGCTCGTTCGTAGTCCTGTCGTTGGAAGCTTGAATTACTTGATGTTAATTAAGCGTGTTTAAATAGCATACCAAATGAAATTACGCTAAGCTCGTTTTTAGTATTTGATGGGAGCTACGAATAATGGATGGTACTTAAGCATGTTTAGCATGCTTAGGAGCTTTGGATGGATGTAGGTAGTGTCTTCATACGGGTTGTTCTTGGCGGTTCAAATTATAGTTCCTTACAACGTTTTGCGGATGTGGATTTAAGTTCTTAAAAAATTAGGTATGAGTGATTCTTATGTTGGCTCCCTGTTTTGTTTCGTTTTCTTTGTTTGGCTCTCTCTCTCTCTCTCTCTCTCTCTTTGCAGATAGTATGTTCCCCTAGTGGGCACGAACGGGAGCGGCCCAACGGTCAAAGGTGCCGGGTCACACATAGCAGTTCCACTAGATAGTGTGTCCCCTTCGAGGCGCTGCACTCGAACGGGGGCGGCCCAACGGTCAAAGGTGCCGGGTCACACTTAGCAGTTCCATTAGATAGTGTGTCCCCTTCGAGGCGCTGTACTCGAACGGGGGCGGCCCAACGGTCAAAGGTGCCGGGTCACACATAGCAGTTCCACTAGATAGTGTGTCCCCTTTGTGGCGTCGACTTCGGATAAAGAAATGAAAATAAGGGGGGCGGCCCAACGGTCAAAGGTGCCGGGTCACACATAGCAGATCCAATAGATAGTATGTCCCCTTCGTGGTGCTGAACTCGGATAAAAGAATGAAAAGAAGGGGGCGGCCCAACGGTCAAAGGTGCCGGGTCACACATAGCAGATCCATTAGATAGTATGTCCCCTTCGTGGTGCTGAACTCAGGATAAAAGAATGAAAATAAGGGGGGCGGCCCAACGGTCAAAGGTGCCGGGTCACACATAGCAGTCTTACTGGGAAATGGAATGGAATGAAATGGAAATGGAATGCCGCCAAAACACACCTCATCTTATGACACACTGATTATACATTTACATTCTTTCTTCTTCTCTCTTCTTGATGATCTTTGGTTTTGGGGGTTTTACCCGAAAGTTTATGGAAGTTATCTCATGGAATTGTACGGAGCCTTATGCCAATCAAAGTTTGTGAATGCCAACTAAGATGTAAATTAAGTATGTGAAAATAAATGTATTCTACTGCAAGAGTTTCGTATGACTGAAAATAGCGAATGATATTCGCATTTCAGGCACCGAAAACTCGGCAGTCTCTTTCCCCCCTAGGGCGGTAGTTAATTAACTCACCTGTTCAGCTTCCTATTTAAGTCCAGGTGTGCAGCGTTCATTCTCTTTCTTACCGCAGCGCCGCTTTCGTCGCCCCACCCTCCTCCCCGGCTTCCACCTGTGGGCTCCGTTCGGGGTTTTTACCCTAAAGTTTATGGAAGTTATCTCATGGATTTGTACGGAGCCTTATGCCAATCAAAGTTTGTGAATGCCAACTAAGATGTAAATTAAGTATGTGAAAATAAATGTATTCTACTGCAAGAGTTTTTGTATGACTGAAATACTTATTTTCCACCATAATTTGCAAACAATTTCTTTATAAATCAGACAGTCTGATTTTCTGGATTTCTTTTCCTCATTTTGTCTTTCATACCTGAGGTTTACCTATGATGAAAATTACAGGCCTCTCTCATCTTTTTCAGTGGGAGAACTTGTACAATTGGTGGCTGACTACATACTAAATGCCCAAATGAGTGTACATATGTGTGTGTATCATCTTTTAAAGTGCAAATCTTAAGTGTAATATAACGTGTAATCTTTATAGGATATATCTATGAAGAGAACAACAATGGATGTGAGCCACTGGACAAGCTTTCACTCAACAACTTGGGAGGAAGATTTGGTATTTCTGGATGATGATGACCAAAGTTCAAACGCCAGCAGACATTTCTTTCTTAAGAAAGAAAAATGCATGCACTTCTGGAATGTGACTTTCTTTTTAAGTTTGTCACTCCTTCTTCTGAATGTATTAATAGCCCTTGTTGTTAGATATTTATCTTCATCATTGGTTCCGAACCTGTTTTAGGCCCCGGACCGGTTGTCAGATGTCAGACAATATTTTCACCTGTACAGAGCTAACGTTGGCATCCAATGCTTTTCATTTCTGGTTTAGTAACATTTGTTTTTCATACTGAAATGGTTTTATGTAACATCCATTTTACAATGGATTACAGATTGAAAATATTTGTAGATATTTTACAAGAGATTCAGTAAAACACAAAACACTTGATTTTTTTGTTGGACCCATTTAAAAGTAGTAGATATCCCCTCAACTCCACCCTTTACTGTTGTGGAAGCCAAAAGCTGAATGCTGACATTTAGTAGTACAATAAGTCTGATAAGGTTTATTAAATTACTTAGTTAACACATTTACAAGCATTATTATTAGGATGTTTTTAAGATGCTAATGATACATTTATTGGCATTATAGATGCATAACGAATGTTTCAGTGTTAATAAGCTTAATAATATTTATTAACAACCTTTGTTAACAAATTAAGAGGTATTATTATTGTTTGGGGTTCTAGTAAGATATTTATTAGCATTATAAATGTCTCACACAAGCCTAAGTGTTAATAAGCTTAATAAGTTTTATTAACTAACTTAACAAATGCATAGGCTTTATTAATGTGTAAGATGTTAGGAAGATATTGAAGCATCCCTGTGTTCTGTTCCTTTGTTGATGTTCTAATAGATGCTAATGCTCTGTTGGTCACGGAGAAACAGTGGGCGTGGCGGGAGATGGGAGGAAAAGCCGCGAGACTAGGAGGGAAGCTCATTTTTTTGGTTGGGGAAGCTGAGCCTGTTTTTTGTACAGGGTGGTTACGGCCAACATTAACCGAGTGTTCGAAATAAATGAGAAGTTTATGGTGAAACCAGCGTCTGCATTCTTTGAAACGCCACAATATTTATTAGCATTATAGGTGTCTTGCAAATACCTGGAAGTGTTAATAAGAGTTATTAACATCTAAAGTCAGACCATTGTCTTCAAAGTCCATATTACTAAACTGCTTATAAGCTTTACAAATGTATTAATAATCTTTGTAAACATTGTATTCATTGTTTTGCAGCACCTCATAAAGTGAGGAAGGTTTTTACCACAAACAACTACAAAGCATAAAGCTTGTAAAAAGAACGTTTTAACATTAAAACAGACTAAACATACAAAAATCTTTCTATAACAAAAATATAATAATTTAATACAGACAATTTTTCAAAAACAAAACAAAACATAGGAACCGGTGTCGGGTGATGCTAGCATCATAGCTAATAAGGTTAATTAGCAAACTATCCTGAATGAAACATTAATTGCAAATGCCATCACCACGAGACAGTTCTTTGGATTCAATTCCAACTGCATTCTATGAGGGGCTGTATAAGACATTATTTATTCTGAACCATTCACATTCATACATTCCTGCTCTCACATTCATATATACTCTCTTTCGCATACATATATTCTCTTACGCATACATATATTCTCACTTGCACATACATATATTCTCTCTTTCGCATACATATATTCTCACTTGCACATACATATATTCTCACTTGCACATACATATATTCTCACTTGCACATACATATATTCTCACTTGCACATACATATATTCTCACTTGCACATACATATATTCTCACTTGCAAATACATGTATTCTCACTTGCACATACATGTATTCTCACTTGCACATACATGTATTCTCACTTGCACATACATGTATTCTCACTTGAACATACATGTATTCTCACTTGCACATACATGTATTCTCACTTGCACATACATGTATTCTCTCTCTCGCATGCATATATATTACCTTACACATACATACATTCTCACTCTCATTGTCACTCTTAAAAAAGAATATATGTATGTGAAAGACGAGTATATATGTGCGTGTGAGGAAAAGTATATATGTGCGTGTGAGGAAAAGTATATATGTGCGTGTGAGAGAGGAGTATGCATGAAAAGGAAGTGACTGCATGAAAAGGAAGGCAGATGATTTCTTGTGCTCTGATTGGACGAGAAGCTGCCACCTCCCATTTTGAACAGACGCTAACATGAACTAGCAAGAAGGAGCCACGGGGGTCCTGCAGCAAGAGTAATTTGTTTTAATGTAAATGCCCTTCCAGTGACCTACATTATCTGTATCTTAAATAACATAACGTTTGCATGTATCCACAAGTGGAAAATTTGAATGTTTTACTTTCATCTGCTAATCGTCTGTTGACATTAAAGGCAAATGCCAACAGCTGTGTCCAATCACTTGCTTCTTACTATTATTATTATTACTATTATTATTTTTATTATTATTAGTGGTAGTAGTACTTTATGGGAGGAATTTTAATGATGTAGGGTGACACTTTACACTCACGCCAATCTGAAGATAAGGAGCAAGGAAAACTCCACATCTGGGGCTCAGTTTTTGTTCTTTGGCTTAACCTTTGAGATAATCACATATTGGCAGGATCATGCAGGTATCCCCAGGAGCTAGAGGACGTAGGAATGTGGTGGGGGATACCCGCCGCCCGCTCAGGCTTTCGGGAACAGTGGTTGATGGGCTGACGGGACCAGTTGGTGAGTGGCGGCGACAGAACACATGCCACGCAGGTCCCTGCGCTGTAAGCAGGGCTCCAGAAGTGCATGCATATGGACACCACTGCTGCCTGAGTGGGCTCGGTTTCCCTTGGCAGTACCGCAGACCTGACAGCAGGTGCCGTGGCAGAGCGGCCCCGGCCTTAATCCTCTGGGCCAGAGTGGCCCTCCACTGGGAACCCGGCGCACAAAGGCTCTGCGATGGAAGACAGACTGCGCTCAGTTTAGTTAAACACACATTTGGCAGTAACATATGGATGAGTGGATGTTGGATTGGCTGTTCTGCATGTCAATCAAGTGACATACTTTAAAGCAAGGGTGATGATTCGATGATGGCAATTTTATGAAAACGTATTTTTATTTTTTTTAATTTCTTTTTGATGGCCCACGATCTACCGTCACATCCTTTGCCAGCGGTTGGTCAATTGCGATCGATGTAATGAGCATCTCTGCGCTAAAGCAATGACAAGATGATGAATTTAAATACATTGCTGTGCAATAATTCAATAACCTGAGGTAGGGTGGTCGACCTCACATTGGAAGACCGCAAGTTCCCACCCTGCCCACTCGTGTGCTAATGTCATTGGGCAAGACACTAATCCCCACATTGTTCCTGGTTATAGGTCAGCGGAGGCCATCAGCGTGTGAATGTGCATCCATGGGTGAATAGGACTTTGACAGTGAAGTACTTTGAGGGTTACATAAGTCTACAGTCTACGCCATTTTTATCCATGAACCTGAAGGATTCGTTACACTGACAACTAAAAAATCCCCAGGTAGATATTTTACTTTGACTCCTGAAAGTGTTTCAAAAATGAGGATTTCCACACTTTATTCACATATGATTCAGAAAATGTGCACTGACCTGACAACATTTGCTTCCCAATAACAAATGGGCGTGTTTTTAACATATTCACTCTGGAGTCTGTACAAATCTTTTAAAAAAAAATAAAAAATAAAACTTACTACTGACTATTATTGATTTCTATGTTTTACGTGAACTAATCCTTGGTTTTACTTCTAGCCAATAGCTTCCTTCACACATTAGTAATCTTATCAGCGTTGTTTGTCACAATATATAAACATTAATTTGACAAAACACGTGTAGGTGCAGGAAATATTTGGGGTACAAATAGAGGCCACATACAACTAATAACAAGTACTATTTAAGTTGATGGTATTAAACGTTCAGGTTGTTAGTAAAGTCAAGAAATTATATTTTGATTTGGTTTTGGTTTTACATTCTGTCTTTTATTGAATAGATTGTTGTCCAACTTCCTCGACATACAGGTTTTATGCATCTGTGACAACTCAGTTCTAACTAAATTTGCTATGCTCAGAGCACATTTCCAGTTAGTGTGCATGTAGATATAAAGAGTCAGTGATGCAGCCTGTTTTTCGTCATTAAATTTTACTTCGGAACACAAGATTGACGCCTCTGTCAGCAGTTCATAATAGAACAGGCTCAGAGCAGTCATTAAAAGCAACTCGCCTGTTTTCAGAATGACAAATCACTGAAAAGGAATGAGCTGAGCAATGTCTACAAAAACTGAGCTGCGCTGCTCTTGGATTCTGGATGGATCAGTTTTTGTCTTGAGCTTTAAGGAAACAGCAAACAAACTCGGTTTTCTTTCTCTATTGCAATGTTTGGCAGTTGAGCCGCGCTCTCATCAGGTGATGCACATAGTTTTACCAAGCCTGCTTCGCTGAGAGTAAAATTGTCCTATCTGTGAGGTTTGGAATAACCAAGAAACAATCAGACAGGTCACATTAGCATATTGGTACAACAAAAAAAAAAACATTCTGAATGCCAGAACACAACATTCAGAGGGGAAACTTTGAGAGAAAACTTTGTCTCTCACGACCATCATCTAGAAATGAGTACAAAGAGGAACTTAGGCAGCAGAAACCTTTTCTTTTTTTTTTACAAGCAATTACAAATTTAGATGTTGATGGTCACGTCTCTCCCCTTGAGAAGAAAAAATTAGTTTAAAGATATCCCCAGCTAGGAACCAACAATGAAATCTAAAATGTAATTTTCTCAAAGTGACACAAAAGTGACAAAAGTCAAAGTTTATTTCCCTTCTTTTGTTATTTTACTGTTTATTGAAACAGCAACAGGTTTTCCTGTTATTTTCAGCTTTCAAACAACATAATAATAAATATATAGTCAACCTTCACAGAAATCTTATAACAATGCTACAATAAAAAGTAATAATTCTGTACTGCATAAATGAAGCCTGAAGTGGGAGGGGTACATTAACTGGAAATTGTTTTGCTATGTTCCGGGAAACGCCATTCAAGCGAAAAAAATAAATAAATATATAAGGTTAAAAACTGTTGAGCCTACCCATCTGCCAATCAAAAATCTGCGCTCATTTTTTCATTTTATCAGAGCAAATATGAGCTCTGATAAAATGAAAAATTCGAATCCCAGGCAGTTCTCATGAATAGGAAATTAAACAATATACCTATAAAAAATTAAAACTAGCTTGTTTAACAAATGTAAAATGCATATTTTTAGCACATGAAATTGCTCCTGGCTCTAGTGGTCTTCAGAGAAACTGCATGTTTGTTTTACTTGGATTCAACACTGTAGAGGAATATGATGCAAAATAATTTTCCGTGGATGTAAATTAGGACATTAAGTCATTTTTAAAAATGTCCTTCTGTCAATAACTACTCTACAGATCAAAACTTTTTCTGGGAAGTTTCTATACTGATTCTGGACACTCATGGTTTACATTTGTACACATATTTTCAGCTGTCACAGATACTTCTTTAGTCGGATGGGGTTCTGTTGAAGCACGCTTTACTGAGGAAAGACAGTGGGTTACACTGGAAGAGCAAGTACATTCTTTTCTAAGTGATTACATTTCCTGCTCCATCAAATTTCAATGCAGCAGCAAAAAGTTATAAATTAGTCACCAGTCATACATGCTCTTCAAGATGCCAGAGCAGTGATGTTCTCCTTTTTACTGCAAGTGTGTGCAATTACTGAGGATAATTGCATTCGTCAGAAAACAGATCACGGTTTGTTTGTTTTTTGTTTGTTTGGTTGACTTATTCCCTGAAATACCAAATGAGGCTGCACAGAGGTGCAGTGTAAATCATTTAAAAAAGATTTCATTACAGTGAAAAGGTCCTGGTTTGAAACACGGCTGGGACCTTTCTGTGCAGCGTTTGCATGTTCTCCCTGAGCATGTGAGGGATTTTTCTTGGCACTCTGGCTTCCTCCCACAATCCAAAGACATGATTCATGTTAATTGTTATTTTTAATTGCCTCTAGGCGTGTGTGTGTGTGTGTGGCTTGACTGGTAGCTTGTTCAGGATGTACGCCGCCTTCACCCAACAGCAGCTGTGTTTTCTCCAGGAGCTCCGTGCCCCCAAAAGTGGTTCAGCAGCTCCTGAAGAAGGATGGCTGGATGAAATACCAGATAGAAGATTAAAATGGAACAAAACAGCAGGCCCTTAACCATTAATTTTGCCATTCAAAGTCTGCTTATTCCTTCAACTTTAATTATTTCATTGCCCAAGCAAACAACATAATCAAGTTTTTAAGATTAAAGAAGTTTAATGACTCCCTCCTGTGACATGTACCCATTATAGTCTGTAGAACAAAAGAGGGAATGCTTTAATGCCAAAGAGTCAAAATAAATAAAAACTAAACAGCGGGCAGTCACACTGCTAAAACATTTATTGTTCAAATTAATTAATAGTACAGACTCACGTCTTGATCTACTCCCAGTAGACTGAACCCTTTTAATGCCTGTGTTGGATCTAGATTTATTTCCATTTATTTGTGCTTGCTTTGGAAAAAAACTCCACACAAACTGAATCTTACTTAAAAAGACTTTTCGGTTTGTTTGTTGTACCACATGAAAACACTCCCACGCACTACTCACAATCGTTTAAGGATATTGTGGAGAAAACAAGTGGATGAAGCGCACACAGTGTTTGTTTCACTTTACAGATTTTCGGGATAGGGAGGCAATTCTGTTGGGGTGATAGATAATTTTGTGTTTTCCACATAGTGGTCTCACGGTGCACAGTGGTCCTTTCTTATTAAGGACAACACCAAGAAGCGTCTAAAAGAAAAACCTTTTCAAAGTGGCATCAATTTCAATATTCTGTGGGTATAAGAAGCTGATTTGCCACTAAGTCATTCCAGGTTCATCATTCAAACACGTTGCTTAACTGAAGCACGGCAACACTTGGTCATGGTGCGCCTTCCGGTTGGTAGCAGGCAGTCAGATATTGCAGGTGAACTTGTCTCAGTGTCATCAGAAGACTTGCATCCAGAAACAGAACTACTGGCAGAGTTTGTGATTGACCCTCGAGTGAAGCCCACAACCATAACCAGTACCTAAGGATCTGTTGACTCAGACATGGTTTAGCAAATGACACACAGCTTTAGACATGTTTACCAGATGTGAGGGGTAGGGTTTCCACATATTTGGAACCTCCTCCACTGATTTAACAGTTGACTATTGTGGGTGATTCTACTAACACCAAGACACCACCGTGAATGTTTGCAGTGGGCACAAGACCATGTGACCTGGTCAATGCAGCAAAGGTCACCTATCCCGTTTACTGATGAGTGTCGGGTCACTTTGAACAGAAATGACGGTCGTCAGCATTGCTGAAGAAGGCAAGGTGAGCGATACACCAAGGTCAACATGGTCCCCAGGGTCAGCTTTGGTACAGTCTGGGCAGGCATCACCAGTCAGCTCAAAACCAATGATTTGCCTTGATGAATAATTATCTCATAAATCTAAAGCTTCATGAAAATTGGAGAAAAAGGTACTAGAATATGTTTTAACTGTAGGATGCCCACCTAAACAAGAGAGTTTAAGTGCAAGCGAAGAGTTTTTGGAGATGATTTTTCTAAGAATGCTTAAAGAAAATGAATTTGACACTTACCATAGATTTGTCTCAAAGTAAGTTATAATTATAAGTTTTGCCTTCAGTGTACAACAAACGAGATTCTGTAAGAAAGGTTTTGCTTTCCAACAATCATTACATCTGAAACCTGAAGGCACGATTGGCATTGTTCCCTCCCAGCTCATTTACATGGTCTTTGTCGCTCTGTTTGGGCATTTGTCACAGTCGATGCCAAGCAGCGTAGATCAAGATGAGGATTAACTTTCTGCTATATTCGGTAAGTAGTCAACATTTTCTCTGTTCATCTGTCACACATTTGAACAGTTTGTATTCACCTCTAGGAAATGATTGTTGGTTTAAAGGATGAATTGTTTGTAAAGAGGAGCAAACCATTTTTATGTTTTTCTATAACTTTGAGGACAAAATTATATTTTAGTGGCTCTATATATACAGTATTTTATTTTTTTAATATATGGACTTTGTCTATTTGTTGTTCCATAAAGATATTTGTACATCTAAATTTAGACACTTGTAGTAGTTTTTTGGTAAGCTCTTATGAAAATGCAGGGATCATGTTTGTCACTTTAGGCTTAACTTGTCTAACTTGTTTCCGGATTTATTGTTTGCTTCTTCAAAGTTGAGCATGCGGAATCTTGTTACAGGAAAAAGCCTCTAAGTCATGTTTGAACGGTCTGGATCGAACTGAGCCAGATGTTGTCAATTGATCACCGCACTCTTGCATTCAGCAAACAAAATGAAAACACCTTAGGTGAAACAGCTGCTCTGTGTGTAAAAAACTCAAACAGAAGTTCTTTGGAACGCAAAGTTAAGGAATGTCGATAGTTCAATTGTTGAGTTGAAATCAGGTCAATATATCTTTGTAAAAAAAATAAATAAAATAACCTAAATTGATTCATTGAATGATTGATTGAGTAGCATTGTAGTCAGAAATGGTGAAATGGATTGATGAAAAAATAAAGACACTGTTAAGTCACATTTGCTTAATTAAATATAGTGATCATTAAAGTCTTAATTTTTCACCTAAGCTAGATTTTGAGAAGAATGAATTTAAGAGTGTGAATTTTCTTTTTTTTTTCTATTTTTATAAATATCAAAAGACAACAAAACTATACACTATTCTGGTATACCACTTGTTACACACAAGAGGGATTTTAATGAGGAAAATCTCAAGAATATGTGTATTGCAATATAGAAAAGCTGTAGAAAAAACAATCAATCTTTGGCAATTAGGTGTTGAAATGATGATGATGCCTTGCATGCTCGGTTGGTAAAGTGACAGACTACCACGCAGGAAACCAAGGTTTGATTCCCATAGGGCAATGAACAATGGTACAATTGGCAATTATCATATCAATGGCGAGCAATTAACATTTCCCAGTGAGGGCCCTTGGGCAAGACCCTTAACGCTACTACCTCCCGAGCGCGGTTTGCTCCCCCAGGGGATGGTTAAAATGCAGAGTACAAATTTCCCATTGTGGGATAAATACAGTATAATAAACTCATAAATTGAAATAAGCTCAGACCATAAATGAATAAACCCCAGAGCCCAGATTCCGATAGGGGTAAGGGGACCAGACCACGTCTAATCACAGTTCTTGGTGGAGAACAGAGTGTGGCAAAGTCAAAGTTACTTCTAAAAACACAAGACAGTGTTAAAAAACAGACAGGAGCTCAGTACAATTTCTCGCAATGAGAACTAAAAACAGACAGCAGTTCTTCAGATGCCTGTCCGACCTCCCATTTTATTTAGAATCGGTTGCCCTGGTTACAGAAAAAAAATAATAAATCTAAGAGATGCAAGGTTAGTAGTTGACAATACACTTGTTTAAACTTATTGCTGCAGGCATGGGAGTAGTAGGTCACAGTTTCTGAATCTTATCAGTTTGTATCCCAAACTCCTGCTTTCTCAGACGTCTCCTTCCTCCAGATGGTATGTGGAGGAGAAAAAAAATCTAGACACAGCAGCCTTTAATGTAAAGGTCAACAGAGTTCAAAAAGCAGTCTTAAAAATCAGAAGTTAGAATGATAATAAATAAAGTAAAGTGCATACATCCAACAGAAAGCAAACAACCAGGAATTAAAAGCGAAACTAGTTTTTGATTGCCTGCGAAGAAAAATGAGCAACTAAGCTTTGTGTTCAGATGAAAGCATAATGACAAGTGGCATAACAGCATCAAAAATTTCCCACAAATCAAGTAAATCTTCCTTATTTAAACTGCACCAATGCTTCAAGTCCATCACTGTGACAAAAATGAACTTTTGGTCCTAGAACTGCAAAAGTCATTAAAAAACAAAGTTATTATCTTTAATATTTCTACCTACTCTATGTGAAACTTATTTTTTATTTTTATGATGAACACAGAGATGAGATACTGGAAATAGTATATGTGTTTTAGACTAATTAGATTAAATTGAATAACACCATGGGAAACATCTGTTGACCTCTCACAGCACATTAGTGTACCACGGCACACAGTTTTTTAAACTAACAACTAAGAAAACACTTAAGCGAAAGAATACCAATCCTCACAATTTACTGTAAATGATTTCTGCTATTTTCATAAAATATATTTTAATTTATTTTTACAGGTTTTATTTGCAGCTTTTGCTGGATGCCTTTGTTCCCGGGACTCTCGGAAAAAACGGGTAAATTAGTATATAAGTTTAAAAGGCAACCCCGAATGGACAAAGTTTTCAAACATTGATCTCCAATTTTCCCTTTCCAGGATCTTTTGGTGCGAACTAAAAGAGTATGGGTTCTGTCTACATTTGAACTTTATGAGGAACTGAATGTGACTTACCCTCACTTTCTTGCAAGGGTAAAACAAAAAGTCATATAAAACAATTATCTTAGTAAAATAAATATCAAGTTATTGAATAATTTAAAAACCTTAACCAGACTTTGCATATGTTTCTCTTAGATGTACAATGACAAGGTAGAAGGGAAAGAATTCAGGTTTGAAATAAGCGGAAAGGCTGTGGAAGAGGGATATTTGACCATTGATGAAAAATCTGGAGACGTTTATGTCAACAAACGTATTGACAGAGAGCTACTAAAGGAGTCCCTTTTCCATGTGAGTAATTATGATATAAGAGATTTATTTGGATATGAAATCATTCATTGTAGCACCGGAAAATTGCTTACCCCGTATGTTTTTACCCACAGGTCATCTTTGATGTGTACGACACAGAGACCAGCCAAAAAATAGACAAGGAACTAGCATTTAATGTGGTAATAAAGGACATCAATGACAATCCCCCAAAGTTTACCTACATTCCTGAGGCTGTTACTGTGGATGAAAACCAAGAGGAAGGTGGGTTTACTTAAAAATATAGGACATTGTTGAAACCAAGTAAGGCTACCACCTTTATACCAAGCTGGGATGTTTCTTTAAACCCAATGATACTTGTTTTTTCCTGAAATAATTTTGTTTTGCTTCTGTTTATTCTGTTAGGCTTACTGGGGGTGGAAGTGATTGCTTTTGACCTGGATGAAAAAAATACAATAAATTCCAGATTTAACATCAGTGTGATTGCACAGCATCCACCAGAGCCCAAGATTCAGACCAAATGGATGGATGAAAGAATTGTGCATCTTAACTTCACTGGATGTTTTAACTATGAAGTAAAGCCACCAAGCTCTATTTTTCAAAAGTTTTTTTTTTTTTTTTTTATACATGCTTCAGTTTCTTTAGAACTCAAATATTTTCTTTGTTCCAGAAAGAAAACAAGTACAATGTTACTCTTCAAGCAAAGGATCATGGAGACCCTCCAATGTCCTCCACTGCTGAGATTATGATAAATATTGTTGACAAAAACACAAATATGCCAGTGTTCAAGGAGAGAGAGGTAAGAGGAGCTTATATATAATAGTCAGTGTTTTACTCTCTAAAGTCACTTTTAATGGAAAAAATGGTTCAATTTTGCTTGTTTTAGTACCAAACTAAAGCCTCAGAAATGGAGACCCATGATGACCTTCTGAGATTGGCAGTAGACGACAAAGACACTCCCAACACTGATGGCTGGCGTGCTAAGTACTTCTTCATCAGCGGGAATGAGGAAGACATCTTTAAACTGGAAACAGACCCAATAACAAATGAGGGTATTTTGAGCATCATCAAGGTAACTCAATTTACTCTCAATAAATCTGAATGTTTTTAAAATGATCTACACAAATGTTCAGAAAGATAAACCCAAAAGATACATTTTTGATTATTCTTGATTTGTGTGTCTTTTGCAGGAAAAAAATTATGAAAAAAACAGTTTGGTCGACTTGCAGATTGGGGTGGAAAACATTGAACCCTTTTCTAAGTGTGAAAACGGGACATTGATTAAACAGGGAAGCAAACTTTATCCTCCGGACTCAGTCAGTGTCAAAGTTCTAATGATTGATTATAATGACCCACCAGAGTTTCAGAAAACTAAAGCAGATGTGTTTGAGAAAGAAGAGTCTGACCCAGGAAAGGTTCTCTTCACCCCAGAGGTTCATGATCCAGACTCTACTTCCTTCAGGTAAAGTGTCTGCATTCTGTCCATAAACTGAGCATCTTGCATGTCTGCATAAAGTTTGAACACTAGTTTATCCAACTGTTTCCAGGTTTGTACTAGTAGAAGATCCAGCTAACTGGGTGTCTGTTGATGAAAAAACTGGAGAAATTAGAACAACTAAGAAGATGGACAGAGAATCACCCTTTGTGGATGCTGACAATGTTTACAAAGTCGTCATTGCTGCCATAGATGATGGTACTGAAACAAGCTTGAAACAAAATAAAAAATCCTTTGGTTACCAAATAGTTGAGTTTAAGGTAGTTTTAATTTTCGTCATGGCTTTGAAGGTGATCCTCCAGCTACAAGTTCTTGCACCATCAGTATCCACCTGAGGGACACCAATGACCACAAGCCACAGCTGGTCAACAACAGCCTCATCATGTGTGGAAATAAGAACAATAAAGTGATGCTTTCTGTGTATGACTTGGATGCTGATCCATATAGTGGACCTTTTCATTTCTCACTTGATAATGATGAAGATAAGAAGCATTGGAAACTAGATCCATATTATGGTATGTACACATCTGTTAATCCATATGACTAAACAAGTGCATAAAGCAGCTACATGTTACATGTTACATGTTTCACCAGGTCAGCAAGGTGGCCTTGTCAGCCTGAATCCACTTTCCTATGGAAACTATTCTATAGCACTGGTGATTGAAGACCAACAGAACAATATTGGACGTGAGACACTGGAATTGGTTGTGTGTGACTGTGAGAATAATACATGTCGTGTAAAAGAGGCACTTTCAATTCACCTTGGAGTACCTGCCGTAGGCTCAATGATTGCTGGACTACTTTTGTTTTTAAGTGAGTACATATATCACCACATGCTTTAACTGTATCTGAGGATAAATCATGAGAACTTTTTAACATTTTACAATAATACAGTAACATTTAGGCAAAAAAAATCAATAATTTAACTTCATGGAAAATAAAATAAAACACATAAATGTTTTAGTTAAAGTGCACTAGGAATAAAAATCAGTTTATCTGTTAGCAGAGCCATGACTAACTGAGTATTTTTTTATTTTATTTCGCCTTTTTATTAAGAAACTTTTATACTTTCTACAAAGCTAATTTTTAAATAAAAAAACTATTGAAAAACAATAACATTACTTTTTGTGGGTATTTCACGCTTTATCTCCTTTCCAAAATTTTTAGAAGCCCTTTTGATACTCTGTTGTCTTAATAACCTTAGCGAAATTTAATATAATGTGTTAAAAGTGAAAATGTGTTAAAAGCATCGACTGTCATGGAAGGCACTTGTATGTTGTCTTGTACATAATGTATTTGATGATGATCATCTGTTATTGAAGGAAAAAACATTTTTAATGTTAACATTTTCATTGTCATCATTATGGAAACTTCAACTTTGGACCTTAATGTAATGAAATCATTTTAAACTTTATCTGGTTGGTAATCAACTATAAGATCCTCTTTGGTTTATGTGTAATGTGTCACATGTTTTGTGAGAGATACTTTTACATAAAGGAATTTTTCATCTATTGTGTATAAAGATCAGAGTATCATGATTCTAAGTAACATGTGAAGGACCACAAACAGATCAAATGTCTTCAAATGAAAAGATGACAGTCACTATACTTTAAGTACATTTTTTAAAAGTATAAGCCTATGTTTTGATTTGTTTACAGTCTTACTTCTAGCGTTCTTACCCAGTACCAAAGAACATCAGCTTAAACACATGGAAGATGAAGGATCCCCGACACTTGTGCAATACAATGAAGAAGGACGCTTCCTTAAACCTAATGTGAGTTGGTTGTGATGTTTTTTTTGTTTTTGTTTGTTTGTTTATTAAATTAGCTAAAGGTTGATGTTCAAAACATGACTGCAATCAGAAACATTTTTTTCTTTTCATGTTAGGCTCCATCTGCATCAACTGGACCTAATCCCATCAAGCAGACCAACAAAACAGTGGTAATCCTCACAACTTAATCCTGTTTGGACAGAGAGTTTCCCTGCAGCCATACGTTCTTTTAAAGAGAGCATGTTCATGTTTGCTGCTCAAACAGGCTCTAAAGACAAGTCTAACATAAAAAAGCAATTTTTTTTTTTTCAAAAAAGGAGTTAAGATTTAAAGATCTATTTTCATACAATTTAGCACAAAGTACAATGCAAAACTAAAATAAAACCATCAAACCTCCTTCCTTGTTTACCTAGAAACAGTAAAACATTGAGGCCGAAAATGGTGAAGCAGATTAAGTAGAATTAAAAAGTGAATTTAATGCATTGTTTAATTTCATGTTAAACAGCTAAGTAAAAAGCCTAACAATTGTAATTCAACAATTTTATTGCTTTTTTTTACATTAAAAAATATTTTTAAAAATGGGTTTTAAGAGAGGACTTAAAAACAGGCAGTTATGTACGTAGAGTCTTTAGTGTGAATTGGAGGATCATTCCAGAATTTTGGAGCTGCTGCAGCAAATGCATGGTCCGCTCTGAGTTTGAGTTTTGTTTTCGGAACTTTTAGAAGCAGCTGATCTAACTGAATAGGAGAGGACATAAGGCTGCAGCAACTCAGAGAGGTAAAGAGGTGCCATGGCAAACAAATAAAAGAACCTTAAAAGGAATTCTAAAACGAACAGGCAACCAATGAAGTGAAGCTAAAAAAAGGGGAGATGTGATCAAATTTTGCTTCCTAGTTAAGAGACGAACAGCTGCATTTTGCTCTAGCTGGAGTCGAGCAACGGCCGAGGTGCTGACCCCCACATATAGGGAATTACTGTACTCCAGCCTAGTGGTAATAAAGGTGTAGATTACTGTTTCGAGTTGCTGAAAGACAGTATGGCTCTGACTTTTGCTAGCTGCCTTAGGTGGAAAAAGCTCGACTCTACAACAGGGTTGATTTGTTTTATAGTCTCAGCTCAGAGTCTACCTCTGACATGTCATGTCAATCAATCATTTAAAAAAAACAAGAGGGACCCAGAACATATAGCTTACAATCATCTGCATAGCAATGAAAGTAGTTTAGAGATTGGCCTAAAATTTGACAAAATTGTAGGACCCAATGCAGGCATTTTAAGAAGAATGGTCAAAAATACCTTCAAACAGAATCATTGGAAGGTGTAGAAAGCATTTAGAGGCTGTTATTTCTGCAAAAGCAGGATCTACAAAATAATTATGTAATTTTATGCTGCTGCCTACTTGTGATTAAGTAAATATTGCACACTTTTTTTTTAAATCCTATGAACTTCTATGCACTTCTGAAATATCACCATGTTTGTCTGCTACATGATATAATTACCTGACATTAACCAATGATTAATGAAGGGAAGTCTTGAAAATGGTCAGGGGTGACCAAACTTTTTCATACATTATACCAGTGTTTTTCAACCTGTTTTGAGCCACGGCACACTTTAACCTTGACAAAAATCCCGCGGCACACCAGCATCCAAAAAAAAAAAAAAAAAGCAAAAACTCAGTCTGTATTGATCGACAGCCCCCCCCCCCCCCCCCCCCGCCCCCCGGAATCTCACGGGCACTTTCATGATAATTGTGGCAGAAAAAGCTGGAAGTTGCAGCTGTTTTTTTTTTTTTTTCTAAAAGTTGTATTAAAAGTTAAGTTAAAAGATTCAGAAACTGTTTGATGTGTGTTCCTTGTTTAAAGACGTTAAGAGGAGAGACTCATTGTGCGCTAAGACAGTTATTCTAACCCAATGCATCATGGGAGATGTAGTGCCGTAAATCCGACGACCGCAGAAAGACCAGCTTCTCTGAGCTTCATTGTTTTGTTCTCTTGTTCCACGGTCTGACACCGGATTCTGTGGAAAGCTACACCGCTAAAGACGAGCTTTAGCTGATATTTTTGTTAGAACTGAGAGACTTTTTGAGCTAAATCTAAACAAGGAAGTGAAGACTTTAACCACTTCTGATTGGTCAGACTGATGACATGTGATTCAGCCTTCAAGAATGATTGGTGGAGACAGTTAAAGGGGCGGCAGTCTTCCGCAAACAGGTATAGCTGCAGCTAAATCGCGGTACTGTGATTCTTATCAAAATGTATTTAATAGAATCAAATAAACACAAAGAAAAAATTATTTTATGATCTTTTATATTCCTAACTACTCAGTGTTTATCAGGGCCTATTTGGATGAACAAAGAGCTGATTTCCTGGAGATGGGAAATGTTAGATCAGTTAATGAGGGCAATTTCCCACGGCACACTTGACCATCTCCTACGGCACACTAGTGTGCCGTGGCACACTGGTTGAAAAACACTGCATTATACTACCTACTACTACATTTCCCACATTTTGATAATCTTATAAAGGTGTATTTTAAAAAAGGAAGTCCCGTAACCCCCCCTGACAAAATTTTGAAAAAAATAATCTTCTTGTTGAAGTTGAATTTATGCCCAAAAAACTGAAGCCTATTAACATTTTTATTGTATCAACAATAAAACAAGTTCAAATCATTGATGTATTTTTTATAAAAAGGGAAACTAAGACTTTGTGGTTCCTACTTTTATAGTCAATAAAAAGTCCACCCTAATGGGTCTTTAAGAGTTGAAGGTTCCAGACTCCTGCTTTGGGTGTTTGCAGCAATCTTTAAATGTAGAATGAAGATCTGAAGAAGTGCAAGCTGCCTATCATCTTACAATTTGTATCCATGCTTTGTTAATTAATCCAGGGCTTATTGTGAGATGTACAGTATTTCTTTGTTTGTTCTTTCTTAGAAGTCTGCAGCGTCTTCAGTACATGCCCTCAACAAGAAAACGTCCAGCTCAGGAGCCATGGGGACTTCAGTCTCTTTGTCGAAGCAATTTAAGGTTGAAAGCAAAACTGAAGGACGATGCATCAAGTCTAAAATTTTTACATTATTGTTTAAGAGTACTCAAATCAGATACTTTTTAGTCATTTATCAAGCTTTTCAAGCTTTTACCATAACCTTTTACAGATGGTGAGCATAAACACCAATCATAAACCAAACCTCGGCAGAAGTCATACGAGTTGTTCCATGGTGAGGACATTCTTTTTAACAGTTTTTGTACCACATTTAGGCTATGTCCGAATTCTCACCATAATCCCTACTAAAAATCTATCAAGTGCGGAACTATTTAGTGCTCTGGATTATAAAAACAATTCAGACACCATGCTCACTACTTTTTTTTTTTTAAACTGCGAATACGACATCACTGATTTCACAAAGTGAAAACCTAATCAATACGACCATGTTAGGAAAACTTTTTAGGAATTCACCATGTTCTGATGAAGAAATGATGGTTTATTAGAAAAATGCATATAAATACATTTTAAATCTTGCAAACATTATTCAAATGCAATGCATTGTGGTCTATATTCGCCAATCTAGTGAGCATCGATGCACACTGGTTTTTCACAGAGACTCTTGGAAGATTTCAAGGGCACTCGATCTTGGAATTGTAGATTTGGACAGCACTACAAAATGGCAAACACACTCTACATTGCACTATGTAGTGAGTAATGAGAGAATTCTGACACATACTTTCATAAGCTCTATTCTATGTGCAACAAAATATTAAGCTTAGGGCTTCTAGTGTATTGGCCCAATTTTTTTTCTCAGCCTGTTCATTTTTTTTTATTTAGATTTTAACAACAGTTTGCAAAAATAGGGAGGTAGTCCAACTATTGACATTTATTTTTAGTCTAAAACTAAAAATCTTTGTATTTAATAATAAAATTGAAATATACAGTCTTTAAAAATACAGTGGCTGCTAGTACCGCTAAAAAAGTAAACGCTAACTGATGTGTGTGTTTTTTTTTAATTAGTACTCAATGTCAACCACCACTAAAATGAACTTCTACAAGGTATGTAGTGCTTTTTAATAGAATAAACCATGTTTTGTCAAAATCAGACATCTGTCATCTTTGTCTGCAGCACAAATCACCTGTTTCAAGTGAACGGTCAGATCTTCAGTCAGATATTCCTCTTTCTGTTCAAATTCAAAAGGTAAGAGCTCCTCCTCTCTCATCTTAAACAACTGATGTCAGCTAAATGATCCATTGAGGGCTTTACTTTAAACTGACAGCAAACAATTTAATCATGTAAGGTATTCTTTATGATTGGTTTTCCTTTTAGTTTGAAATCCTACATAAAATCATTGTAATTGAAAAGGCTGATGTGAGTTATAATGTAGTTGATCAACTAATCAACTATAGCTATGAAAGGTACAGCAGTGAGTGAGAGTCACTGGACCGCCTTTCAATCAGCAACTTGGAGGATAGTTTGCGGTTTCTGGATGATCCCGCCAATGTTTTTTCTGGATTTCATTTATTGCCACATCATGAAAAACATGGAGGATGTTGAGCGAGTAGCTTGGGTTTATATATTTTGAAGAGCTCTACAGAGGCGCCGGCAAGCATGTCGCTGTGTCTTGGTTCACCAGATCCTTCAGAGTCACTTCCGTTTTAAACTTTACTTCCGTCTGTCTGTCGCCCAGTTTGAGCATTAACCTGCTGGGGGATAGATACAAATAAAACTGGGGGTCTTTTTATTATTGTCTTGATGAAAATAAGATGAACAAGTGGCGCCCGTTTAATCCTCCTACTCTGCTCGCTCGCAATGCTGAGTTGCTGGAGACTGTCCCGGTTGTTTATACAACAACAACCTACATAAAGTATAGCTATTAGTAAACTATTTTGTCTTCCAAATTAAGAGTCAATCAATTCAACACAGAAGGAAAAAGGCTAACAATCCAACTATTTATATTGAACATATAGCAATGTGCTGTGTGAATCTAAGGTTCAAAGCAAAACTTGAAGTATGATCCAGCAATTCTAAAGTAATGCATGTGTTATTGTAAAAGATTATTTTCTGTTGTAAAATGCGGGGTCGCTCGGTTAGAATTGCGCCTGCGCGGTTGTAAGGTTCGCTCACTCAGCTCCTTAAAACGCCCGTTCAGTTGTCTTTACCCTCTTTCACTTTATGGCAGCGATGAAACGCCACAGTAAAGCCCATGTATTAACAAAAACATCAAGTGCATGTGTGAGCTTATAAAAACTAAACTCGACTCTCAACCAAGCCACCAAAAGTCTCTTAAAAATAAACAGGATACTGTCGGACCCAACTCCCTGTATCTGATTTTTCCTCGTCATCCACACTTGTCATTCAATAGTCTTTAAAAATACAGTGGCTACTGGTTAAGGTAAAAAAAGAAAACAAAAACATGAAATGTGCTTTTTTTTAAATCTAGTTCTGATCATTGACCAGCAGCAGGATGAGCTTCAACAGAATGAGTAGTGCTCTTTAACCCTTATGACCCCCTTACATTGACATGCTATCCCTACCATGATAAAGGTGGAGAGGATTTCATGTAATCCGTGGACACCAGTGTAGATCCCAAATCACTGAAGAAGAAAAGTTCAGCGCACTGTCTTGATGACCCAACTCCCAATGTTAAAGTGCCTAGGATTGCACAAGGGTTACTAGAAAAACAAAGTTTTGTCACAATCTGAATTCTGTTATCTTTGTTTGCAGAATAAATCAGATCTTTGGCCCGATTATATTCTTACAGAACAAAATGAAAGGGTGAGCTTCTCATCTAACATCTTAAACAACTGATCTGAGCTGAAGAATCCACTGTGGACCTTACTTTACTGACAGCAAGTCATTGTCATTTTCTTTTTTTTCTACAACAGAAAATGGCTGCTGATAATGAAGCTGATAATGCAATAGATCAACCCTTCATCTATAACTTTGAAGGGTGCGGCAGTAAGTGTGGGTCACTGGACAAGCTTTCACCCAGTAACTTGGAGGATGATTTGCAGTTTCTGGATGATCTAGGACCAAAGTTCAAGACCCTGGCAAAAATTTGTCAAGAACCCTTCAAGCCAAAAAACACAGTCAGTAACTGAAATAGTCTTGATGGATCACATTCATTACATTTTCAAACACTGGTACACCACATCTACAGTGAATCTATGCAACAGATTTTGAAACATGGCAACACTCACTCAAAATCAAGTTGTCAGAAGTAAGAGCTCTGTCTCCCTCTCTGGTCACCGGAGGGAACTGTCTCCAGAGTTCTAATCAAACTACAACTCCCAGCAACCCCTACCGCACACTTCCTGGATGGGGCACACTTGACTCTCATTCTTTCATCAGCCACAGTATACTTAAGCTTTCCACTGAGTGAAGCTCAGTGCAAAGTATTGTTTGTGCCACTCTGCCACCTTTACTGAGTGTTATAGTTTGCCTGTTTCCCTGCCCCCTTCTCTGACTCTTGCCTGGGTCCTGATTACCCTCTCTCTCCTCCGATGATCTATGCATGCTATCCACTCCTGCCTGCCTGACCCTGATTTAGCTTTGTGGACGTTTAGCTGTGCTAATAAACCTGCTTCTGGATCCAACCGTCTGCCTGTTCTTGTGACACAAGTGGGGTATAATGCTTTTACTTAACAAATTGGAGCGCTTAATGGAGTTCTGCCTTCCAGTAGTCATTTCTATGCCTTTAATGAGAATACACAAAGGTCAACAAAAACCCCTATCAAATATTTTATTCGGACATAGCTAAGACTCGTTTTGAAACTTGTATTGTTTTAAACACACAATGTTTGCCCACCTGTTAGTCTAAATCAATTATTTTTTTATTTAATGAAAATATAGCGGCAGATCAAATATCTACAAGTTTTGCCAAAAATCAAATCAGCACTAAGTGATACAAAAGGTTTATTTTAATTAGAAACAAACTAAATTTGATACACAAAAGCCTCAAGTTTTACTTAATCAAAAAAAGTTGAAAAGCTGTTAAGGTATAAGTAAGACCCTGCTATCCATCCGTTCCCAAATTTTAATCAAACAAAAATGATCAGAGATTGCAGTTCATCACCTGTTGATGAAGATGATATGAGGGTTCTTCCAGAAGTACACAACGCCACCAGGGACTCCAATCCTACAGTGCCAGACCTGTCCACCTAAAGTTAGCTAGAGAGAATCAGATGATCTATATTGGGGAGGATGTCATATGATCAGATGAGACCAATATAGAACTTTTTGATAAAAACTCAACTTTCTGTGTTTGGAGGAGAAAGTATGCTGAGCTGCATCCAAAGAACACCATACATACTGTGAAGTATGGGGGTAACATCACGTTTGGGAGCTTTTTATCCACAAAAGGGACCAGAATCTGTATGGAAAGAATGAATGGGGCCAAATATTGTGAGATTTTAAGTGAAAACCTCCATCCATCAGTGTGAGCATTGAAGAGAAAACGAGTGGATTTTCCAGCATTACATTATTCCTAATCACGCCACCTGGGCAACAAAGGAGTAGCTTTGTAAAAAGCATCTCAATAACTTGGAGTGGCCTAGCCGGTCTCCAGATCAGTCACAGAAAATCTTTGAATGGAGTGTAAAGGCCATGTTGCCCAGCAACAGCCCTAAAACTCAATGAGCACAGTAAAAAAACAATTTCAACAATAAAGTATGTTGTTTTAAATAATGAGTTGCATGGCTTTTCCTTTGTATTATTTGATTACGTTTTTACTATTGCTAAACTTTATTTATTGAGATTCAATCTTTTTTTATGGCTCCCGGCCCTTTAATAAAGTGGATATTTTAATTTGGAATATATTGAAGTTTTCTGGCTGGGAGTTTTACACTATCACATACATAAATGTATCTGCGTTGTATCTCGGTACCTTTTAAATAAATCAATGTTTCATATCCTGCGCATCTACAACTCTCTAAAACAAATACAAATAAAACTTAATGACACTCTAGACCGGGGGCCTGTTTCAGAAAGGAGGTTAAGTGTAAACTCTGGGTATGTTAACCCTGAAATTAGGGAAACACTGGGTTTTCCGTTTCAGAATGGGATGTTTGTTAAACCAGAGAAAACAGAGTAAGTTAAACAGATCTGACTTAAGGATCTGTCGATCTAAGTAGGACATCTCTTTATCAGTTTTCTCAATTTGTTTAATAAGATGAAGTCTATATAACTCCTTAACTGGTAACTGAAATTATAGTAGTGTGGAGTTAAATCCTGTTCATTCAACATGAATTCCATAGAATAACACTCTGGCATTTACTGTACGTCACTGAACTGTGTTCATCCGTGCAAAGGAGTTTGATGGACCTTCCACCTCCTGCTCCTCCTCCTCATCCTGTGCCGGTTGTTTCCTCCACACTCTGGAGGGTGGGGACGGGGGAGGACAAGAATAGGTTAGTCGACACAATAATGTGAATGTGATTGTGAAGATTGTTGACATGTACAAACATAAGATTACCTCTATAGGTCTGTCGGTATTAGCAGACAGTGTGTCATCCTCTGCATCCTGAGAAGATGAGCATTTGGTTGAGCACACTTTATAATACTACTTGTGCTAATTTCTGGTCTGTTATGTAGGCTACTTACAACTGCCTGGGGTTCAGTTGTGACAGGAGGGTCTAAAAGGAAGATATTGCCATCAGAATCTGTTGAGACCAATGCAAAACCCAATGCAATGTTAAAATATTATATATATATTTATCCAAGTACTGGTGCTTCTGAGTGGCTTGAGGCTGGCATTTTGCACATTTGAAGTGAAAATATATATAAAGTGTGTGTGTGTGTGTGGGTGGGGGGAGGCCTCTAACATTTTATGAAGGCACTTGTGTCCTGGGGAGTGACTGGCTCTGATGAACTCCCTGCAGGAGTCCCCACCCTCAGCCACTGGCCTTCCACTGTTCAGACTCAGGGCCATCTCCTCAGCATTTGTCAGAGGGGGTGGTGCAGGGCCTCCCCCTGTTTTGCAAGCCTCTGCCTTCTTTCTGTTGGCTGAAGACAAATCAAATGACAGTGAACAATGAAAACAACATTAGATTTGTATTGCTATATAGATGTTTCATATGTCAAATATTGTCAACAAAGCCTACATCCAGGACATGCTCAAATTTGACCTGATTGAATTATGTTTTTATACTTCATATTTAGCTGCTGCCATGTTCTTTTAATTCCTGCAGGATTGCATCTACATGAAAATGAAATCAGGGACATTGAATTAGATTAATGTAACAATTACTTTTTGGAAACAATTTGCTAGTACTGCTTACTTTCTTAATCCCATATAAACCTATACCACTTGATCAATGCAAGGATAGACAAAAGTTCACTTTTAAAAACACAATTGAATGTATTAATATTAACCTGACCAACGTTTGCAAGAGGGGAGGGTTAACAAAAAAAGTCCTCTAAACATTACCGATGTTAAATGCATTTTTCCCCCCAGATTGGTTCTGTACACAGCATTTCATGCAATTACACCAGGAATGACACTTCAAAAGTACACTTAAATATCGCCATTTTTTATTTCACACCTTACGCCACATGTGTCAAACTCAAGGCCCGGGGGCCAAATGTGGCCCTCAGTGTCATTTTATGTGGCCCGCGAGAGCATAAAAGCTTTTAATTTCTTAAAATAAAATTTTTTCTTTAGTTGATTACATTTTATTTATGTGCAACTGCTGTTGTAATTATTCAATGTTTGCAGGTCTTATGTGTGTATGCAGACAAATTGTTGGATGCGAGGCTGTGTGCAGCCTTATTTTGTCAAATGTAACACTATAAAACGTGTTCTTTGCAGCTCAGTTTTATGTTATTTTTCTTTATTCACTTGGACAGTTTGATTCTTCATTGATGGAGTTATGAGGGTTTTAATATGCTGACAAAATTTAAAAGGATTTATGCTGGAGTAACAAGCAAACATGTTTTCTATGCAACTAATTAAAAAGTTATAATATATAAATGAATTGTTTAACATTAAAGAGTTGTTACATTTATTTTCATTACATTTAGTTACATGTATAAGTTATATCTGGCCCTTTGAGGACAGACACTATGCTGATGTGGCCCTCAGTGAAAATGAGTTTGACACCCCTGCTACGCTATTTAAAAAGTTATTACAGCCAATATTTTATAACAATGATTTAAATGCAAACTTACGCATTAACTATGTTTTCCCACGCTAACTGTCTCTGTTTTGCAGATGCAGCGATGTATCTTTTCTTCTGGAATATGTGCTCATATTCACTGTAACTCTGCAGCAGCACGTCAAGTTCAGCTGGAGAAAAATATGCAGACCTCTTTTTTTCCACGGTTGCCATGGTGACTCGTAATATCTGCGCTCCATTGATAATGGCTTCTTATAGTCGCGGTGCGCACGCTTAACTCCGAATCAGTCCACTCCTGCGACATGTGAAGTTCGTGCTTTTTGTCCGTCGAAATTCCTTCAGCAGAATTTGGTAACGGTGCAGGACTTCTTCAGGGTTTGTAACTGCAAGGAAAATCACAATACAAGCTCAAATGAACATAAAAAGCATAACGACTTTAATAAAGTAAAAAGTATATTTTAGTTATTTAATCATGAGTTTGATAAATCTCTGAATTCTTTATTGCTTTGACTGCAATGCTTGAAATCAATCAATTATCCTCATTTAATATTATAGATTATACACATTCACTTTTTTTTTAGCTTTTGTTCTAAAAATGAACTTGTTTTAATATAATGTCAGGAAAAGATGTAAGTACCTGGTGTACCCACCACTTAAGTGGTATGTAAATATACGGGGCGATGACGTCAGTACTTGTGTCCGGCTGCTAAGAGACAAAGACACACCAGGAGCAGTGGAGCTTTGTGTTGGCGGCAGAGAAGAGGGCTTTGTGTTGGTTGTGAACTTCTGATGATTTTACACAGCTTCTCAGGACTACGTAGCAGCATGTCCACCTTCTGCGGTCCTTTTTTTCTTCGGACCGGCAGCTGCCTTCGCATAATGGAGAGCGACGCTCCCGATCGCCGAAGGCGGAAATGCTGCCACAGTCTGAGAAACCATCATATGAATTTGTGTTTTGCTGCAGCGAAGAAAACAGCACTGACCGCACGGATTAAAAAAAATATGATCGAGCAGGCCCATTAATAATCATCATAACTGTAATAAAAGTACATTTAGAAGACATTCTCCTGCAGATTCGCGCTAAGTGTGTGTTGGTCCAACCAGCAAATGTTAGCATGGTGAAATCTGCTAGCTGTTGATGGGGCTCCAGCTATCATCGAACAGCAAAATCAGCGCGAAGCTGCAAATAAATGTGTGAATATGTGGGAATTACATCATCCTTTTTTTTGTTCTGGACACCACTGGAAACACAAATTCATATGATGGTTTCTCAGATCGTATACAGCATTTCCGCCTTCGGTGATCATGATCGGGAGCTCCAGGTGCGTCTGTGTCTCTTAGCAGTCGTTCACACAGAGAAAGTACTGATGTTATCGCCCCGCCTCCCCGCTGGAAATGCTTTTTCGAATTGAATATTGCGACAATGTTCGCAGGGTGAATGTTAAAATGAAAATGCAATCCCCTCTTTGCATTTTCGTTTTAATTATGAGACAGAATAAGTGGCTTTTAAGTATAAAATGAAAAATAATTTTGAAGTATTGAGTTTTCATTTTAATTTTGAGTCAAAAAATGCAGCTTCATTTTGAAAATGAAAAAGCGTTTCTGCTTGTGACTTCACGTCTACAAGTTAAAGATGACTATGCCAAAGGTCCCAAAGCCTGGAAGGCAGCAAGGCAGAATACAGCATCCATGTAGACACAAATAACAAACAATTAAGCTAAGTGTTCTTATTGGATGGTAAGGGACTATGAGGTCCTTAATATAGGACAGGGCCATTCCATGTAAGGCCTTATAGGTGAACAGGAGGATCTTGAACTTGGTTCTAGAATCAACTAGGAGCCAATGGAGCGAAACTACCACAGGAGTGATGTGATCTCTTCTGCTAGTTCCTGGTAACAATCTAGCTCAGAGAAATCTAGCTCAGAGAAATCTTGTTGATTTTCATGTCCCCCAGCCGGGACTTGAACCGGAGGCCTTCTTGCTGTGAGGTGAGAGCACTAACCACTGCGCCACCGTGCAGCCCCTATAACTATGTATTTATTAAATGTACTTTTTCCATTTCCAGTCCCATTTCCACTTTTTTTTTTAAACAAAAAACAAAAAGGTAGACAGCAGAGTCTGGTGGATGTTTGGTGTTGAAGTAAAATTCAAGCAAGTTAAACTCAAAATGACAAAAATATCCAACTTCTGTTTATTTAACTTCTGCTTACAGAGGATGATGAGGAGGATGAAGAGGATGAAGAGGCAGAGGTGGTCTACAGAGAGCGAGCACCTCTGCAGCGACAAAGTGAAATCTACCGTGGCTCACAATCCCGCATTTCTTCGACGTCGTCTGGTTCCAGCGACACCAGCGCCGGTGGAGCCGACACTCCCATCATCCAGTCAGATGATGAGGAAGTCCATGCTGACACTCTGTTGCTGACAAGCGTTCCTCAGTTGAGGGATGAGGAATCAGAGGAGGACGAGGAGGTGAAAACAAGTCTTCCAACTGATCCTCTGAGAGACTGACTTATATCTATAACTTTCTTTGGCTTTATGTGTACATTTATTTCTTATGGACCAAAAACTCCAGCATGATTGAGCCTCACTGTGCTCCTCTGTGCAAACATGCCCTGTACCTCTGTTAGCTTTACAAAACTATGTGGCAATCTAAAAGTCAATGCCAAAAAAACCTCTCAATGTGAATCATTCCGCTCACCTGCAACAACACGTTCAGCTCCTCTTTTATTTCCCCTCCTGCCTGAGGGAAAACCGCCCTCCAGCCTGCACATATTTCTCTGGAAATCACTGGTTTAGAACCCACAGAAAATGAAAAAAGTCACTGGAAGAAAAATATCAAAACCAGAAAACAAGTTCAAACGAATTCATGAAATAATACACATATTTTGGAATGAATTGCTGTTTGTGAAAACTTTGAAGTGATGCTACATGTGCTTGGAGTCACAATGCCCTTATGAATCTAATAAAACTTAGAAAAATATGTTAAATATGAACCAAACCACCATATTATCATAACTAAACCTTGAAACGGAGTAAACTTATCAAAAGGACAAACACCACAACTTTTCTTCAACAGCTTTTTAAGAAACTAAAATAGTAAAACTGGCCTTGACAGAAAAAATATGCAGTTATATTTTTCTTTTTTTAAACATTGCAGATGTTTTTACATTGTGTAAAAAGTAATTAATAAGAGGGGATAATTGAAAATCAAAAATGAGCTTGTCAAAAGGAAGGACTTGATGTTCAAGCAGCTTGATGATCCTTTTCACTTGAAAATCATTAAATAGTAAAAACCTATACTTTTTTTTTTTTTTTTTTACTTGTCCTGTCCAACAGCTGTCAAACAGATGAGAGCTGAAAGCCTCTTGTGTTGGACATATTTTACTTTTACAACAGGGGTTAATCTTCAGACACACCAGAGATATGTCTGAATAAAACCCTTTTGGGATTGAGGCCAAATTTTATTAATTTCAATCATATTTGAAAATCTTTGGTGTTGGACTGGACGGAAAAGGAAAGGAGGGAAGAAGAGAGAGGGATGTTAAAGAGGGGGGGGGTGGGGGTTGGAGGGTGATAATAGGAGGGGGGGATAGGAGGGTGATAATAGGAAGGGGGGGGGGGGTAAAACCATGAAGCAGCCTAAAGCAACAAGTTTACTGGATGTTTATCATTACGGTAAGGTTCAAGTGTAATACAAATCTCAAAGGGCGGGGCCTGTCCACACACACACTCAGATGTTATAAACAAACCTGTTAGCTGCAAAAATGTCCACATGCCAACATGTACACAATACAGATAATGTTCCCACATGCATACTTATGCCTTTAAACCCACTAGTGTGAAATATTTCATTCATTCAATCATGCAAACTATTAGTGTAAAGGTGAGCTAACACCTGTGCTCAGGTGAGTGTTTCTGTTCTTCTAAATGGATGGTGGAATGTGAAAAGAAGGAGGGAGAGTGTCCAGCCATCCCCACACCAAGACCCCCGCCACAGCAGCAGCGGCAGCCAGAACCCCCCAACGCCACACGGCAGCAGGCAGAGAACAACCACCCCCCGGACGATCACATCCGCCACCCAGGCCAGGGCCAGCAGGACCGCCACGAGGCCCCCAGAGCCAGAGAGCAGGGAGGCATGAGGGGAAAGAGAGTGCCGCCTCATCTCAACCAGAGGAGCAACCCCCCCACCGCGCCGGGAGGCCCAACCAACCTAAACCTTTTTTAGAAGGCCCAAATCGCTTCACAGTAAAAGTCCCATTCACACACACATTCACACTTTGTTGCCAAACGCATTGGGTCAACCCTATGACCACCAGGAGCAATGTGGGTTTCAGTGTCTTCCCCAAGGACACTTTGACACAAAGGCATGGCAATGTAGGATCTGTAGTGTGATCTACCGATCAGAGGTCGACCACACTACCTCTGAAGCATGACTTCTCTACAGACAGGATACCCTGAACTAGGTCTGCAAATTAAGAAAATGTTGACAAATTAAAGAGTATTTGACTGCTAAGTAAAGGCTCCAGAGAAACATTCAAACTGTCAATTTTGAGTTCCAAGGTCCAAGTACATTAACGTCCAACCAACTCACTGTTTTACTCAAAGTGGAAATTGTGGAGAAGACTATTGAGGACACCACTGTTGAAAGCAAAATATCCAAAAAGTGAGATCAGAAATAATTATGTCAAGCAACAAAGCTTCTGGAGAATGCTCTATAATAAGAGAGGACAAAACTGAAGCTTTTTATTGGGGAAAGTCATCTTTAAAGCACAGCAACTTTATGCACAGATGCAAAAGAAAAAGAAAAAAATGAAGTGTAATAAGAAAATAAAGTTCTTACTGTTACAGATAGAGAAACAGGGTATTCTGCAAAACATGCAATGTGTTGCCCAGAATCAGAAAACTTGGTCAAAGTTTGGAGGTTATGGGTCAACCGAAAAACATCCAAGAACAGCGAGATCCAAAACAGTGGATTATCCTACAGTGGCCTGCTGTAAGGACCTGATCTACAGAACCTAAAATATGCTGTGTGGAGATAGCACGCTGCAAACATGTGACAATTGGAGCTGTTTACCCACAAAGTTGAGAGATGCATACATCTAACTGACGGTTAGAAGAGTTGTTTGATTGCAATAGTTGGTTACAAATGTTGTGCGAGAAAAAAATATATATTTAGAGCATCATTATTGTTTTCCATGCCTGTTTCAATTGTCAATTTCTTTGTTGTTGTTTGCATGTGACACGGGTAAATACTGAAAAGTGAGATTTCAAGACTTTACTTTCAAGACTAGAAAGTATAGTTGGCTGATGTCAAAGGATGTTTTTTTTCTTTCCACCAATTGAGATTTTGGGAACTATTGTTCTTTAGCCTGTGTTCTTATCAGAAAATTTTAGGCTTTGCATGAACCACACATGTACTTTTGAGATTGGTAGCACACCTTCAAGTTAATATGCAAATCTGTACTTGTAGCATGAAGAGACACAACAGCCAGCAAACAGGTTGTGCGAGTGAAAAGTTTGTATGAAACTGGATGACGCGTTTTAGTCGGGCAAAGAGATCCACTCTCACAATCAGTGTTCAAAACTTAAGTGGGAGAGTGAGTGGGTCTGATCACAGTTTCTTCAAGGAAGCCATACATTTGGTACTGGATTCTCAGGACTTCATTGAGGATTTTCTGGACTTCATTCCTTTGCAAAATGTGTAGAATCACTGCTGTAAATGAAAAAGCAATTTAAATCCATCAAAAAGTTTTCAAAGAGGACCGGGTAGGAAATTGTGCTTTTGGTCACGGGTCAAGTATATGTTTGGGTAGGATCAATCCTACCGTCATGCCCCTGAGCAAGACCCTTGGCATTCATTTCCCAATTCGAGTTGTTCAGTTGCCACGAGTAAGTTGTTGAGAGCAGCCATCAATGCCTTTTTCAAGGTCCCTAACGGGTTTTACCAAGAGTAAAGACATTTTCTAGTGCTCCACAACTAGGACGGAAAAGGTGCTGTCCCTCCCAAATCTAATGTTTGGGGGGGACAAGGTCTACCTGTAAACTGAATATAATATAATATATCATTGAATCACTCCAGGTCTCAATGAAGAGACACAACTTCAAATGTCGATACAATGTTTGAGAAAAGTCAGCCAAGAAGGTCCTACAACAGCTAGAGCCTTAAATTGCTTTATATATGATCATCCGTCTCTAAGGACCTTGTTTCTGCAGCGTTTTTAACCAACCCAGGTGGCCCAGTGCCCAAGTTCCTGCTTCCTCTGGAGGACATGTGGTAAGGAGAAGACCTTCACAATATCCCAACCAGTGCCTGATGACATCCTGAGTTCAAGAAAACAGTCTCCAAACCTGCACTAACAATGTGTGGGTGGAGCACAGCTCTTGCCACCTCAGGTGCCTGCAGGCTTGTCAGGTTCTTTGTTGAACTCATGGAAAGTTATGTTTGATGTTCTCACCAATCACCTTTCACATTTAATATTCAGTTTTAGTGAAAGCCGTGGTGACAGTACATGCGGTACACATCTGTACTTGGCAGGTGCCTAATGCCTTAGTCACAACTGCCCTTACAGGTAGATATGAGTTGTCTGCAGGTGAATAATAGGCAAATCTGTAAGAGGCACAGATGTGATCCGCACAAAATTTTAAGATCAAAGATAACCTGGAGAGCCCGTAAGGCAAAACTGCTCATGCACATTTTTTCTTCAGGCATGCTGGGGGCGACAGGTTGTAGTGAACACTTAAGTACCAAATAAAGGTAAGTACATTGTTCCCTCAGTTATCCCATCAAGGGGATAAGTGCCATAAATAATAAGTGATAGTAGGATTACATATGTTTAAGGCTGTAAAACTCCTCACTACACACTTTGTACACTTTTCTCAGACAGATCTGAACATTTTCACACTTCTATTTCTTGTTCAAACTCTCAAAGTTCAAACCTTAGAGAAAAATAAGTCAAATTTTAGAGAATAAAAACCATGATCTGCTCATGATTGAAGACTATGTAACTCTATCAAGCTGTACGTGCAGCATCTCTGTAAAGAAGACACAGCACAGAAGAGATTGATTAACATGATTAACAGCCAATCACGATGCAAAACAAAGTGCTTTATTTAAAAATAAAAGAATATTTTCGGTAAGCTCCACGGAACATGGAAACATGGTAACAATAACACTTGAGTCAAGAGGTTCTTCTGAGCATGCTCAGTTTCAGGAAATGCATTTACATAAAAAAAGCTTCTGTAACCTGTTGTTTTTCCAGCACTAAATGTCTGTCTATTGATTGAAGCTACAGTTAAAGTTATAATTTCACCAAATAGCTAAAGAAGGTGCACCAACAAACAGGTTTGCATTTTAAACAGTCAGTCAATTTGCTGCCTGGAGGCAGAGTGGAATTGTCTCCACCCATGTTTTTTTTCAAACTCCCTTCTGCTCCGCTGGGGCATTTCCCACAGTGAATAGCAGGCAGTGGGAACAAGATGAGGACTATTTTTCTGTTTCTCTTGGTAAGAATGACTTTTTGTTTTCTTATATTTTCTTATAGTCACACCCCTGCACAGTATATTGTGTTTTAATTTATGGATGTAATTATCTTTAAAGGTTAACAATTCTACTTTTTGTTATCAGCCTACATGCTCAGTGTTGAAAATACACTGAGCAAAAAGTATTTTCTTACAAAATACAGAAAGCATACCCAAAGGTATGCCGTAATCTATTTCAACACTGTTCTCAATGGGAGATTTGTGGTTTTTAAATGCATACAATAGTTTTCTATTGAACTGCAATATGTATCACATGAATCCTGCAGGCAGATTCACCAAAAAAGAAATGAAAATTTGTATTTAAAAAAGCTTTTGCCCTGCTTGGTAGCTTTTCTCTTCTGTCTCTGAGTGGGAGAATCTGTAAGGCTAATGCAAAATAGAACACTATTCTTTATTCTTTAATAGCCAAGCAGCTCAGTTGGAGATTAGTTGGAAAATACAAAAAAGTTCTTTTATCCTTCAACAAACCATTTTTTCAATTTCTAAATAAATATATAATATAAATAATATTAATATAATAAGCTGAATACAGATTTTTCTAATTTGCATTCAGAATTTATTTAGCAAGTTCATGTGCACGATTCTTTTTTGTTGTTGTAGGGTCCATCTGACCATCTAGCTGTCTGGACTCCTTTTTCTGTGGCAAAAACAGAAGGATAAACATAAAATGTTTCATCTTTAAATGAACCCAGGGCCTTAATTGTGGGATAAACAAATATTTCATTCTTAAAAGACTTAATAGCAGGGTGGAATTTTCAACAAAAGACCTCTTTTTCCACAAATATTTTCTTTAAAAATACAGATGTTTGCTTAGGTGTGTGCTCATACCCATCTGGTTTCTGCAATGTGCATACTAGAAACATTTATTAATGTGACATTTCTTGCATTTGGCAGGAAAAAAAGAAAATGTCCCAGGGGTTTATAACACAGGGGTTTGTCAGGAAAGGCATCAAGAATGAAAATCTCTGCCAAACCACCTGTGAATCAGATTTGCTGTGGCAACCTCTGAAGAGATATGCCGAAAGGTGAACAAACAGACACTAGTGCATTAAAGCACTTATTTAACTCAGGTTCTTAAATGCTCATTTAGAATATGGTATTCACACTGGACAGTCGCTACCTGATAATAGCACATGGACTCACAGCTGGAGGAGGCTTGGTGCAGATGTTGAAGCTGCAGCCTTTTTCTTTCATAGCTCTATTCAGATATATAAAAAAATTGATGTCATATAATTCTGGCTAGGAACAAACTGCAATTTTTTTTCTTCTTCTTCTTTATGATGATGATGATGATGATGCTACCCATCTGTCACTACCCATCTGTCACTACCAAATCCGAGTTCATGATTGGTCAAAGTTTAACAGGTTTAAACTTTCAACACAGGTGTAGAGCCTAAAAACTGACTTAGAAACGTATATAGTGATGCAAGATTGCATGAGCCTGAATTGCTAAAAAAACGATTTAAAAGCAATTACATTTAGGATCTTAAACATTCAACTGCTGGTTTCAGTGTCAACACACATTAAGTATATGAAAAAAAAAATAAGAAAAACAACTAGTCAGTTACTGTTTTGTGTTAATTACTGTTTTGTCCATTCAACGTCAAAAATACAATTTCCAGATAAAAAGTTTTGTGGACCAAAAGAGGGGGAAAAAAATCGTTTTTAGGTGCAGTGAAACATTTTGGTCTGTTTATCCATTGCAGCTCATTTCAGAAGCTGAATCATATTTTAACTAACTGTCACATTTTTGAAAAAAAGTGTTTTGTTTTCTCTCTGCCAAGACTTACATGATTAAAATGAGTCATTAAGCTGGACCCCTGCCTTTTATTTAAGACAAAGCAGTGCGTATCAGGACTTGCAGGTAAGGACACAAGCGCAGGACGCAGGAGATCGTAGACAAAAACAGTTTTAATGCTCGAAGCTGAACAACCATAAACAAAGTAAGCAAAACGGTCCCGTTATGAGGACAGGGGAGACACAGGTTAAATACTTTCAGCTTGATTTGCCACAGGTGTAAATAATGACAGAATGTAAAGACCGCGAGAATGAGAACGGCATGATATAAAGCCCAGTAAACCCGGAGTGAAAGAACAAAAGCCTAACCAAACCGCCCTGGCCCCAGTACCTGACGGTGCGCCTTTGTCCAGACGCCTTACAGATACAGAGAGAGTTTAACATGTTTTACAGAGGCCAGAAAGTGTTGGCAGGACATCAATAAAACATTGAAACAAAAAACTGAAAAATATATGAATACGGAAAATAAATGTAACAAGGGAAGCTCAGATAGTGCAGGATCTGACTGAAAACAAAGCCACAAAATGTCTAAATGTCTAACAAAGGCACCAAAGTTTTACATTTATAAACCTGGATCTAGAATAGAATCTTCCACAAATAACAATTGTTGAGATATGTTTTCCACCTTTCTTGGAAAAACAAAAAACACTTGCATCACACACCCACACAAGAGGCTAACCAGTACGCATGGTTCAGCGTTTTTCTCACTCACATATAAGCAGAGCAGAACCTCACCGGTACACGGAGGTCAACCAAATACCTCTGCATCACAGACACCAATTAGTGGCCAAATAAAGACTTGTTTTTCTTTTTTCTACAGTTTAAAATATGTAAAAAAGATATATAAAAAAAAACATACAAATACAGATAATGTCATGTATATTTAAAAGAGCTGCAAAGAAAATATTTTTAAAAGATTTTTGTACAGCCAAAAAAGAAAATATACTACTTGCTCAAAAAAGAAATGTAGCATTGTAAATGAATGCACTTTCAATAGTCAAGTTGAGACTATATAGTAAATAGTTTTTGCTGGTAATCAAAATATCACAAATAATTATCTTGTAACCCATGTTCTTTATGTATGCAGGTTGCATTTCCAGCCTGGGCTTTCGGCAGTGTTTGCGAGCAGCCAGCTCGAAATCAACGGGTACATGAATACTAAACGTTTGCTGGAGAACTATAACTTAAACGTTTAACACTGACATCTCCCCAATTTTTTCATTTTCCAGGATCTCTTGGTTCGAACCAAAAGAAGATGGGTTTTAACTACTATTGAAATTGAGGAGGAAATGAACGTGAAATACCCGTATTTTGTTTCAAAGGTTAAACAAGTGTAATCTAAAGTTTTTGCAAATCTGTTTTTGCAAAGCAAACATCTTAGTTTGAATTTGTTTCTTTTAGATGTATAATGACAAGATAAAGGGAACAGAATTTAGGTTTGAAATAACTGGAGAGGCTGTGACTGAGGGGTATTTAACCATTAATGAAACTACTGGAGAACTCTTCTTGCACAAATCTATTGACAGAGAGAAGTACGACTGCTTCCATGTGAGTCAATATGAAATTGGAGATATATCTACAGTGGAGCAATAAAATATGTAGTCAGCCACCAATTGTGCAAATTCTCCCATTTAAAATGGGGAGAGAGGCCTGTGATTTTCATCATAGGTATACCTCAACTACGAAAGACAAAATAGGGGGCCAAAATCCAAAAAATCACATTTTACATATACATGTTTTAAAAGGATTTAATTGTAAATTATGGTGGAAAATAAGTATTTGGTCAGCTACAAACAAGCAGGATTTCTGGCTCTCACAGACCTTTAACTTTTTTTGTAAGACGATTCTCTGTCCTCCACTTTTTACCTGTATTAATGGCACCAGTTTGAACTTGTTATCTTTATAAAAGACATCTGTCCACAACCTCAAACAGTCACACTCACAACTCCACTATGACCAAGACCAAAGAGCTGTCCAAGGACACCAGAAACAAAATATTTGACTTGCACCATGAATCTGCAATAGATACGTGTAAAAGGAATCAACTGTAGGAGCAATTACTAAGAAATGGAAGACACACAAGAATAGTGACATTCTGCCTCAATCTGGGGCTCCCTGCAATGTCTTACCCGTGGGGTCAAAATGATCACAAAAACAGTAAGCAAATTTCCAGAACCACACGGGGGGGACTTAGTGAATGACCTGCAGAGAGCTGAGACCAAATTAATAAAGGCTACCATCAGTAAGACACTACACCACCTGGGACTCAAATTCTGCAGTGCTAGTAGTGTCCTCCTGCTAAAGCCAGCACATGTGCAGGCCCGTCTAAAGTTTGCTAGATACCATTTGGATGATCTAAAAGAGGTTTAAAAAATGTCTTATGAAAAAATGAAACTAAAATGGAACTTTTTGGTAAGAACTCTACTCGTCGTGTTTGGAGGAGAAAGAATGCTGAGTTACATCCAAAGAACACCATACTTACTGTAAGGCATAGGGGTGGAAACATCATGCTTTGGGGCTGAATTTCACCAAAGGGACCAGGACGACTGATCTGTGTAAAGGAAAGAATGAGTAAGGTATCGTCAGATTTTGAGCTAAAACCTTCTCCCCTCAGCAAGGATATTGAAGATGAAACATGTCTGGGTTTTTCACCACCACAACAATCCCCAACACACTGCCTGCTTTGTAAGAAGCAATTCAAGGTCCTAGAGTGGCCTAACCAGTTTTCAGATCTCAACCCTGTAGAAAATCTTTGGAAGGAGTTGAAAGTCCATGTTGCCAAGTGACAGCCCCAAAACATCACTGCTCTAGAGGAGATCTGCATGGAGGAATGGGCCGAAATACCAGTAACAGTTTTTCAAAGCTTTGTAAAGATTTACAGAAAATGTTTGACCACTGTCATTGCCAAACAAGGGTATATAACAAAGTATTGCGTTAAACTTTTGTTACTCACCAAATACTTATTTCCCACCATTATTTACAATTAAATTTTTTAAAAATCAGAAAATGGGATTTTCTGGATTTTTTTCTCTCCTTTTGTCTCACATAGTTGAGGTATACCTAGGATGAAAATTACAAGCCTCTCTCATCTTTTAAGTGGGATAACTTGCACAATTGGTGGCTGACTAAATCCTTTTTTGCCCCACTGTACATTTAAAAGCATTTTAACTGTAGCTATAATGAATTTAACCAGAGTGCTTTATTCCACAGGTAATTTTTGATGTGTATGACACAGGCACCAACCAAAAAATAGACAAGGAGCTGGCATTTGATGTGGAAGTAAAAGACATCAACGACAATGCACCAAAGTTTACCGAATTTCCCCAAACTTTCACATTAAGTGAAAGCCAAGCGGAAGGTGGGTTTCACTTAAAGGAATGAGGAGAAGTAGACTCACTTCTAAAGTTATTTGTTGGATTCTAATTAAACTAAAACACACGATAAGTGGGCGGATTGATCTTAGTATCGATATTATCAACATGATAATTGATACTTTTGTTGCATTTTTTTCTTCAATAAGTACAGTAATGAGCTTGAATTGACTCACGGAGTTCATGCAAGCATGGTGTCTGTCTGCCATGTTGCCTGACTGGACAAAAAATAAAAAAAAAACCTCCCAATTTGAGCAAAAACCCACCCAATTTGAGTGGAAAACTGTCCAATTTGGCAGATCACACCTTGCTCCATCCTTTCCTGCTTCATCAGAGAGCAGAGAGAGCCACATATTTGCACACAATGGTTCCAGAGCATGGCTGTGTCTGTAGCTCACTTCTCCCTCAAGGGGAGGGGTCAGATGCGTAGAACACATTTCACACGCCTAGATGTGTGACAACCAAGGGACAATACCTTAACTTTATTACAGTAATTCTTTTTTATTTATTTATTTTACTAGTGACTTAGTTGTTTTATACGACTGAGTTTTAGGGCCAGTTTACAAAAATAATTTTTTCTTAATTAGGACTTTTAAGTCGTAAATTTAAGAGAAATAAAGTCAAAACTGTTAAATTACGACATTTTAAGACGTAAATATACAAGTTTAATTTTATCTCGTAAATTTACGAGATAAAACTAATAAATTTACAAGTTTTTCTCGTAAATGTACTAGAAAAAAGTCATAGATTAACGAGGAAAAAGACCAAAGTTCTCTGTTTATCGGAGCCTAGCTTGAAGATGAATTATGTGGAGCCTTTTTAAAGCTTTATTTCCATTTATTTTTGGCGACTCAAAGTCAGATTATTATCAGTGGAGCCGGCTTTCCGAGGTTTGGTGTCAGTAAGGTGGAGTTTCTTATGTAAAATATGGAACCCAGAGACACGTTTGCACGTAGAGGACCGCTGCAGACTTTATTATGGCCGGCAGCAGCAGTCACTGACCGCAAGGAACATATTGTTTTCGCAGTTGGAACGATTTCGCTGCCTTTCAGTCAAAGTGTGACCCCCATCGCATGCTCGAAAAGTCACCAAAATATGCACACACCTCGAATAAATTGAAAATGAATTCTCCACAAAGTCAACGTCCCCCCCCGGAAGACGATGACATCATGGCGAGCGATCCCAACAAAAAAATGAATGGGCCAAAAATCGCGTGTTGGGCTGAAAATATTTTACTTCAAAAGACAGTTACAAAACTAAAATACACGTGTTGGGGATATCCCAAAGACCTACGGCTTGGCGGCCATTTTGTGGCGAACTCTGAGAATTGGCGATTTTTGTGTGTTTCCATGATACGGGAAAACGACACTTTTGTTTGAGTGATTTTCACAAAATTGCACACACTTGCTGCCAGCTCCAGTCTACAAACACCACAGACGTGTCATTGACCTTTGACCTTGGGAAAAGGCCGCCATCTTTAAATTTTTTAAAAAGCCACTTATTTTTTTTTTTTTTTTTCTTTTTCCTTTTTTTTCTCACTTGTTCTGTCCAACAACTTAGCAAACAGATTAGAGCTGCAGGCCTTTTGTGTTGGACAGGTTTTACTATCACAAAAAGAGGTTGTAGAACTTTAGAAGCCAGAGTGTAGATCTGAATTAACCCCTTTTTGTTGTATTATTTATTTCTTTATTTGTTATATTTAGTGTGTGTGGGGAGGAAGAGGGAAAATGTGTGTGTGTGTGTGTGGGGGGGGGGGGGGGAGTAAAGGGAAGAAAGGTGAAAAAAGGGGGGGATACAAGCACTGATTTGGATCAGTTATTCTTTTAAGCTGTAACAATTATACCAGATCTGCTGGAAAGACAAATATTCCATCATGGGTAAAAATCTGACACGAAGATGAGTGGAAAATATCTGTCCATCAATACACTGTGGGTTAGAAGGAGGGATGAAGCAGACAGGGAGCAGTGTGGCAGTGTGCACGTGTACGTGGGGGTGGAGATACATGCATGCTGCCGAAGTGAACCTTATGTTGTGGGGAACCAGATCCTACCCAGCCAGAGCAGCCAGACCAGGAAAGGGGAGGAGAGGTCCCCCAAGGCCAGGGCCCCCCCCACACCGGACCCAAGCAGCCCGGGAGGGGGGGAGGCGGGGACCGCCCACCCGACCAGCTAGGCGCAGAGAAGGCCCCCCTACAGGGGCCCCCACTACGCCCAGAGGCATAAGCGAACCCGGTGTCCGGCCCCCAGGCCACAGGACAGGAGCGCTTAGCCGTACCAGGCGGCAGCCATGGGGGCCGCCGGGCGCCGGACGCCGAGACAAGGGCCAAGGACGAAGCCAGGGACCCAGAACCCGAGAGCCGCCCACCACCCGACCGGTGCCCCATGTCCGCGAGCCAGCCACGGCACGCGACCCGAGCAACCCAGAGATCGCCACGCACCCACAGCCACCCCCCATAACCCTACCCACTACAATCCCCCACCCTCCCTTACCCTTAAAGTGCCCTACCCCCTCTGTGATGGGAAGGGAAAGCCCCAGAGGGTTCCAGTGAGCCAGCCCCCAGGTCCGTCCACCCATGCACTCACGCACACATACTCACAATCATCTGGGACCAGGCGGGTGAAGACCGGCCGCCCCCCCCCCGACCCCACCCATGTATGGAGGTGTGGCAGTGCTGTGTGTGTGCTGCAGGTAAAAAAAGGAGGTCTCCAGTGTGGGGTCCCCACCGCTGCTAAGCCGCAGAACCCCCACTCCGGGTTTCCTCTGTGGGTGGAGTGTATTTGCTGTGTATGTGCTGCTAACATTCAGTGTGTGTGTCTAAAGTGGGAGTTAAAATTGTGGGGGGGTCAGTGAAAGATGAGCACGGATATTTTACCGTGCCCCCCTCCACCAGACCCTCCCCACAAGGCCCTAGATGAATAAGGGTGTCTAATATGCAAGTAAAAAGCAGGGTGGAGGGCGGGCGCCAACAGAGCGCCCCAGAGAGTTACCCCCCCAGTGAGCCCCGCCAGCATAACCCACCCATCCAGTTCCCGGAGCCCTATGTGCCTGTGTGCAACATTTGTTTTGGTGAGGACGGGGAGGAGCAGGCGGATGGGCACAACCGGGGGAGAGGCTCCCCCGAGCGACCGGCCCCCCAGCCGGCCGCAGTAGGCGCCCCCCCTCCCAGGGCGGCCAGGCAGCCAAGAGGCGGCAAGCCCGCCGCTGATAAGGCGAGAGCCCCGCTGCGCCGCTTTAGCGCCACATAAAAACGAAAACTCGTCCTAGGGATTTTTTGGATTAGGGATTGTCTTGTAACTTTTCAGGCATCCATAGCAAGGTGCTGTGGACAAAATGTTGGAATTAGAAGTTGTAGATTTTGAACGTGGCGAGCTAGCAAAAGTGGCGCACTGTTATAACTCTTATGTTTTTCAATGGAATACTGTGAAATGTGAATGCATGCATCCAAGTCTGGAATTTAACATAATGAAAAACACTGGATATGGACATGTGGGCGAGGTTAGCAAAAAACCACTGTTGCTAATGACAACAAAAAGTTGAATTGCTCCCATCCGTCTGAAATTGACGTCAATCTCTTCGTAATCCCGAGGCGACCTACACAAAAAATGGTTGCTCTGGAGATAAAACATAAAACATTAATAAATTGTAAACTAAACAAATGTGCTTCCAAACATTTGGTATGTTATCAATAAACATTCATCTTACCTGTTCAATTGAGTTTAGTGGGTCTGCTCTGCTTGCTGCTCTGTCTGCTCACTTCGTCTTTAATCTCGTAAATTAACGAGTTTCTTTCTCATAAATTTACAATATTTGTTGTTAATGGATTGATTTGGATGGATTGATTAGGTCTCATTATGACCTAAAATCTCGTGATTTAGAGTTATGACTTTCTTTCTAGTAAATTTACAACTTCGTAATATTATTTTTTTGTGAACTGGCCCTAAAACTCTGTCGTAGTTTTATTACTGCTTTTATTGTAAAAATAAATACTAAATTGGTGCTGTTTATTATTGTTTCATTGTAGTAGCTTTTTAAAAAATGTTGTACTAGTTACTGTTTCTTTACTATTATGTAGTATGCCATTACTAATATACATGTTCTATATTTGATGCATGTTCAGTTCAGATTTTTGCGATTAGATAAACCTTTTTATTTGGCGAAATCCTGTCCTATACACCAGTTATTATACACTTAATTAACAAAAAAATGTGTCTTTCCAAAATAATTCTATAATCAAACATTTCACTAGAAAGTATTGGTATCAATATCTGTGATATGGCCCTGTCATTACTTGGTATCGGATTGATACCCAAAGTCCCAGTATCGCCCACCCATAAAATACACATTAGCTGCATTTCCATTACGCACATGTGGACAAATTAAACGAAATTCTAAAAATGTCGAAAGAACACAGTTTCACAAATACACTGTTTCTATTAAATCATAAATTTCACGAATAACCACAAACCAAATCCTGCGATAAGTCATTCAAACACATGGTGACATATGAACAATACTTTGATTTACAGGAGATATGTTCAAATTTCTGCCACGGCACTAGCGCTCATCATAATCTATCAAAGGAGACTGTTGTGAAACTGGTGAGGTTTTGCAGAATCCAATTGCGGATGCGAAAATAGAGTGGCGAACAGGTTTTATTTTTATGAGACAGAGGGGATGAATGGACGAGAGGAGAACAGGGTGGCAGGTGAGCAGACTGGGGGAGCTTGCAAACAGGGAGGAAGGGAGATAAGATGACTGGTGGAGTTTGCTGATAGGTAGGAGCCAAGTAAACGGAGCCAAGTAAACGGCAGGAATTCATGAGGCACAATAATCTTCTGCTGAAGGTTCCATCCCAGAATAACTAGTCCCTGTGATAAACTGCAGGTGACGAGATGATGAGGAGCAGGTGTAGAGTAGTCACTGAGAAGGGACGGCCACGGAACCACAACAGAGACGTTGGTTTCTTAATCAGGCCATGGAACGCTAAGCTCTTTGCACGTGGGGATGGCTAATGATGAAGCGATTTTGGGAAATCGTGGTTGGTGATCCAGCAATTCTGCATGATATGCTCAACTTTTGGTCATATGACTCATTTAATTTGAAAACAGTGTTTCCATTGCAGTTTTGCAAAATATTATAAGTACATTTCTATACGTCTCAAAACACAAACACTTTTTCCGATAAATGTGAGTCTTTTCAAAATTGTCGCACTTGCATTAGGGGAATTTATTATCGCAAATACAGTTTGTGTTATTTTATAGTCAATGGAAATGCAGCTTATGATAATGTAATGTCATTGCGTCAAACTATAAGGTTTAGAAATTAATGAAATCTGCAACATTATCTTTAGTTCCAGTGAGCTGTTTTCTAAAATAAAGTTGTCTGTTTCTCTTCTGAAAGGATTTCTGGGTGTGCAAGTGATTGGTCAAGACGTAGATGAGAAGAATACCAAAAACTCTACGTTCAACATCACTGTGATTAACCAGACTCCCCTAAAGCCCAAGATTCAGGCACAATGGATTGACGAAAGAATGGTTCATCTTAACGTCACCGGATGTTTTGATTATGAAGTAAACCCAATTAGTCCTTTTTTTAAATCAGTAGTTTTTACATTCTTAGACTCATCTGAATTTCACTTTTTTAATGTTTTAGAGAGAAAAGGTGTACAAAGTTACTCTTGAAGCAAAGGATCGTGGAATGCCTCCACTGTCAAGCACGGCAGTTATTACGCTGAATGTTAGAGACACAAACACACATATGCCAGAGTTCAAGAAGAAAGAGGTAAGTTTTGCTTTTATATACAGTATATTTTTTGTTGGTTTTGTAAAGATTTTAAGATGTCACTGGTGAATGAGAAGGTCAACTTCTTCTGGTTAAGCTATCCAGCCTCACTGTGATTTGTGTTTATGAAGCTATTAACAGTTCTAAATACCCAACCTTCCTGTAGTTGCTGAAAGGGGTCGTCTTTGTAGTCTTAGCTGTTCTGCTGGTGGACTTCAGTTCTTTGTACAGTGACAGTGAAATCAGGATAGGGTAATTGGGAGGAACGTCCTCTCGGATCTGAATCAAATGGGGAATCACCCTCCTCCTTTACCTGGTAGAGCTAAGAATACTAGAGAGGAAAGTGTAGTTGATAGTAGAACCTCAGGAGAAGTAGTTTGGGTTCAGTTCTGACCATAGAATACTGTACCAGCTCCAAAGCCCTTATGTTGTTGAGAAACACTGGTAAGTTTTTACCCTAAGTTCAGATATATGTTATATGTATTTTAGATATATGTATTTTACTAATATAGTATTATGTTATAATCATATGAATGACTTTTATAAGTAACATAATCTGCATATATGTATGTATATGTTAGATGACTGATCTGCATTTGCCATGTTGATTTCTAATATAGTTATTTTTACATAATAATTAAGTAATTCATCTTTGTCATGTGCTTTATTGATACTTTATGATACTTAATTCTGTCTGATAAAAGCTTGGAACCGGATATTGATAAATCATGTAATAAAATGGTTACAGTATAACGGGGTGGGATTATATAAGTTCGCTTCCTTCCACTCCCTTTCAAGCAATATTTATTAATATGTCTAATTATCCTAAGTTTGATTAGTTACTCTATGAATGTATAACTGATGATTATATTGCTTTTGTGTATTGTTTCTACTTGATTGCTTGAAATAAACCATTTCAAATCAAATCACAAAAAAAAAAAATGTTGTGGAGTAGTATACTTAGTTAAAAATTAAAACATTCATACAAAATGGTGGTATACCATTTTCAGATTAGTAGAGAGCTCCGGCTTTAAAGTCCCACTGTGATCAATTTTTTAGGTATTTTAAAGTGTTTCCAGTGGTCTTTTAATTATAATTATCATTTTTACCTAAAATCAATAAGCCTGTGTTGTTTTCCAGGGCAGTTTCTAGGACAAAGCAGCAATAGTTCATTTGAAATTCACCTGTCAGTTGTGGGTGAGAATTTTTTGGTGTGCTGTTTACACACTCTCCCCCTAGCTTACAGCCCCTTACACCGTAATCAGTGCAACAACAAAGGTGAGCAACATTTGAGCTATCCAGTCGTACAGTTTTGAGCCAGATGCCTGATGAGGAAAACAAAGAACTACATGGACCTTGTCATCCATAAGTATATATATCAGAAATGAGCGGAGCAGGGAGCTTGTGGCCTGTCTATTGTACCTTCTACATAACAACTACAAGCTTTTTCAAACTGTATTTTTTCATCTGCTCCAGATTCTCACCAACATGAATAAAATAGTAATGAAAATTTCAATTTTGAGCTTGACTTTCTTAATAAATGTCCATCATCAGAAAAAGTCACAAGAACATGTTAAAAAAACACAAAAAAACTACTTGCATTGGAGTGGATTTTTGAGTATCATGGAGTCTTCATTACAAATGAGGAAAGGAGGGAGCATAATAATGACCGGTGGATTGGTGCAGCAGTTGCAGCAAAGTAATCCTGTAATAATCAAGGCAAATGTTTTGGTTTACAAGTGAATGTCTGCTCCTACTCTCATCTATAGTCATGAGCTTTTGTTCACATTTAACAAGACAAGATCCTAAATACAAGCAGCCAAAATTTTATTTCCTCTGCAGGGCTCAGGGAAAGAGCTCAAACCAGCTACAAGGTACTGCTTCTCCACATTAAGAAAAACCAGTTGATGTTGCTAGGACATCTGTTTTAAATTCCTCCTTGGCAAATATGGATAAGTCCAATCGGCCAGATGTCCAGGGGGAGACCAAAAACAGACCAGTGAATTCTTCCACTTGGCCAAGCCCATGCTTAGAGAACCCCTATAGATCTGGAGAATATGTATGTGGAGAAAAGGGCCCAGGTGTTTGCTTGGAGCGCTGCTCCCCTACCTACCTTTGGATAAGCAAACTAGGGTGGATTGATTGCCCCCTTCAGGCTGTTCATGAGTATTTTTTGGAAGTGAAGGAAGAATGCCTGAGATTGTCTGACAGGTCAGTGTGGCATCTGTAGTATTGAAAGTATGAGTCCACTGTGGCAAAGAGAGATCAAGCTTTTTTAGTCTTTTTTTCCTTATTCGAAAGAATGTTGGATCAAAGATATTAAAAGCTGTTTGCTGTCGGAGCAGCCCGAAAGAAAAACCTGTCGATTCCTTTCAATCAACCATCTACCTCCCAGAACCCTCTATCTCCACTTATTTTAAGCAAATTATGTACAAAGGAAGGCCAAGATCTCCCATTTGCAAAACTTGGCCTCCTTTTTACAGAAGACCTGAAACCAAACAAAAACAAAAAAGCCACAATAATGCAAACTAAATATGCAGCCTTAGATCATGAAAAGAAAAGATGGATAATATACTGTAATAATCATAAACAAGATTATTTGAATCATCTGAATTCTATAGGAAACAGTTTATCAATAAAGAAGAGAGAGCAAGCAAATGATGGTCTATCGCAAACATCAGAACTACAACAACAATAAAAACAGTAAATAGAAGACACATTCTGTTTTATGGGTATTCAAGAATATTTATGTTTTCTTCCCTCTTTTCCTGCCCTCTTAGACTCATGTCATGACCCAAGTCATGACATGAAATTCAGTGTCAGTAAAGATCCTCTAAAGCAGTAAATGTACTTGCACTTATTATGATGCATTTAAGAACTTTGCTTCTAAACAGAAACTAGGTTCTGCTGTGCAGCAGAAGATAAGAACATTTGTTTTAAACTTAATAAACCGTTCTGACAATAGATTCACCAATCATCATTTGACTCAGTCATCTGATGCGTCCATTTTGGAGGTTTGATTAAACCCATTATGCCTCTTAACTTAGTGTCATGTCAGGATTGATTAAAACAGGTTTATTTTACTATTATATGATCACCTCATTAAAAAATAAACGTAAATACGGTAATAAAATGTAACCAACAACCACATTATTGATACATATTAAGAAAAAATAGGCTACGTTGAAGATCCATGCAAAAACATATGGTGGAAACATTTTTACAAAAGAGCATTTTAAACAAAAATAACAACTTACACTCATGAGGGAGAAAGAGAAAGGCTCAGGCTTTTCAAGGCATAGTGTTGAGATGAGGATCAGTGTGCAATGTAGAGAGGCACCAGGGAAAGTGTCAGTCACGCCCCCCTGCTCCACACTGCTCATAACAATCATAAGGCAATAATCATTCCAAAGATCTTGTAAAAAAAAAGAAAAATTCAAGGAAACAGCATAAACATCATAACCCAATGTAAAGCACTCATTGTACTTCTTTGAATTGTACATGTTTTAACTAATCAATTTATATGGAATTCAATCTGCATTGTAACTCTGTTGTAAATGCTCAACATTTGTTGTATTTTTTGTTGATCCTTGTCCAGGGATCCTTTGAAAAAGAGGATTATTATCTCATGGGACCCTCCTGGTAAAACAAAGGTTAAAAAAAAGAAAAAACATATCAGCAAAACCTGTGGGCACCGATATTAGATTAAAAAAAAATCATAGATTGGTATCGTGCAAAAATTATATGTTAAAAAATAATTCAGCTCAGACAATAGATAAATATACCATTGGAACAAAACATGGAAACAATACCATCTGCTGTATAGAGGATGCAAAATCCCTGTTATCCATGTGGGATGCTTTCTTCTGGGGACCACTGACAGATCCCACTATTTGATTCAGCTGATTACACCCACAACAAAAGCTAATAGTGACAAAACTATCAAGATATTATCCATAAGCTACAGCCAGGAAAAGAATAGTCAGGGTCACAAATGCAAACTGCAAAAAGTGGTAGATAGAACAATTTAAGTGTCTTCCAGAGAAAAAGCTGCATCTTCATCCCAAGTTGGGAAGGTTATATCTCCTGACTGGCTCTGTAAACTCCTATTAGACCTCAATAGGAGCCAGTAGGAAGAAGATTGTTTTTCTACTTTTTCATACTTTCAATACTAATTCTAGATAAGTGAAAGAAATGAACTACTAGAAGTATGGATAACTAATGGATAATCATCCAACATCTACATTGTTGTTGTTTTTTTCAGTTCCAAACTGAAGTACATGAAATGAAACTCTATAGGGATGTCTTCAGATTCCCAGTAGAGGACAAGGACACTCCCAACACTGATGGCTGGCGTGCCAAGTTCTTCTTCATTAGCGGAAATGAGGAAGAAATTTTCCAAGTGGAAACTGACCCAAAAACAAATGAGGGTATTTTTAGCATTGTCAAGGTAATGACATTGTTTTCTGTCTGAGAGAATCCTTACAATTTGTTTTTCTAAAACATATGTGCTAAGTATCACATTACTAAACTAATTTTCTTAATACAATGCATGAGTTCATAATTTGATTTTATTTCTGATTCAGCGCCATTTGGTTAGAAATTTTTCTCTTTTCCACTTTTAAAAATTTTCTTTGGATCATGAAATACTTTTTTTTATGCTGATAAAAGGATCAAATCTTTCATGTGAAAACTAACAAAACTGCAGAATATTAGTATATTAGTATAATATTAAATATTAGTCAAATTTGTTGATTATATTTTTCCACATGCATAAAAATTTGATGGACCTCTATTAATTTCTGTGTGTCTTTTGCAGGAAAAGAATTATGATATCACCACAATGGTTGAGTTGAAGATTGGTGTAGAAAACATTGAACCATTTACTAAGTGTGTAAATGGTAAACTGATTAAACAGGACGGAAAACTTTATCGTCCTGACTCAATCAATGTCACAATTACTATGATTGATGACAATGACCCACCAGTGTTTCAGCCACCAAAAGCTGATGTGTTTGAGAAAGAAGAATCTGAGCCAGGCAGGGTGCTCTTCAAACCAAAGATTAATGATCCAGACTCTACTTCTTTCAGGTAAAATGTTTGTGGACTGCATGTAAACTGTGAATGTCAGAAAGTCCCAAATACATAATATTATTTTCTTGCTTACATTTATGAAGTAGTCGCTACACTCATTTCTCTGTTTCCAGGTTTGAATTAGTAGACGATCCAGCTAACTGGGTGTCTATTGATGAAAAAACTGGAGAAATTAGAGCAACTAAAAAGATGGACAGAGAATCACCCTTCGTGGATGCTAACAATGTTTACACAGTCGTTATCGCTGCCATAGATGATGGTACTGAAACAAACCTGAAACATAATTTGATTATGCCGTTCTTAGCAAATTAGTTAAATTGAAAGATTTTCATTTTTGTGATTTTGAAGGTAAACCTCCTGCCAAAAGTTTGTGTAATGTCAGTATTCACTTGAGGGACATCAATGACCACAAGCCACAACTGGTCAACAACAGCCTCATTTTGTGTGGAAACAAGAACAACAAAGTGATGATACCTGTGCAGGACTTGGATGCTGAGCCCTATAGTGGACCATTTTCTTTCTATTTTGATAACGAGGAAGATAAGAACCTCTGGAAACTAGATCCTGCTTATGGTCTGTAAACATCTGTTAATTCATTTGACTAAACTAGTGCATAAAGCAGCTACATATCTGTCTTTGCATGTTTCACCAGGTCAGCAAGGTGGCCTTGTCAGCCTGAAGTCACTTCCCTGTGGAAAATATTCTATAGCACTGCGGATGCAAGACCAACAGAACAACGAGGGACATGAAACACTGGAAGTGGTGGTGTGTGACTGTGAGGAGAAGAATACATGTAGTGTAAAAAAGGCACTTTCTTTTTCATCCTGGATGTCCCCTGCCTTTGCCCACAAGTGGCCGGACAGGCTCTGGCAGCCCTGTGACCCCAGAAGGGACTAAGCGGCTTAACGAACGAATAAAGAAATATTTTTAACAGTGTACATTTTACAAAATGAGACAAAAATATATGAATGAGGTGACTAAACTACCTTTTTTATTGATGTGAGGATTGAGTGCTTTTTTTTTTTTTTTTTTATAATATTCTGTTTTCCTTGTCAGTATTACCAGGTTATGGTTGATCATCCACAGTTGTCTTCATTTAGTCAATGACCTTCAGTGTATTCAAATGTCTGGTGTTCATTTCTTCATTGTCAGGTTATATGTTGTCATCGTTTTTCTTTTTTGTGTTTGTTTCTCTCTATCTCTTTCCCCATGTGCTTTTTTCAGGGTTAAAGACAAATTGACATAGTTGCAAAATAAGGCAACAGTTTTTAGTATAACATCAACTTACTCGCCCACTGGCCATCTAATCAATAGGTTTTTTTTGGTTTATCACAATAAAAATGTCCTTTGTGAAATAAAAACCAATATTTCCATTAAAGCAGCTTGGCCAGAATCAGTTCTAGGAGACAAATAAAAAGAACAAAAGGAACCTAGAACCACTTTTAAAATGTTCTCAGGCTGCTGGATTAGACGAAACATCAACTACCGTTGTGAAAATGTTTCTCTAATATCTGCTTAAATAAAGTTTATCGCATCCACAAATATGCAGCTGAGAATCATCATTCAGTTACACCAACATAATCTTGATAACATAAGTATAATCTTACAATCTGCAGCTGCAGAAGATCAACATTTTCATCAATTGTTAAATGAATTTCTAATATGGACTAAAAAATCTTTTGACTAATGGCAAACTGAAATAAAGCATAAAAACGACTCAGTGGTCTTATGGTAGTGTTACGGACGAGATTGAGAGAAGCACCCAGGGGCAGAGAAGAGGAGGCAGAAGTTCCAGGAACAAAGGTGTTTAATAACTAAAACAAACTACAAAAACAAAGCCACTGCAGAACTGGCAGGCAAACTCGAAAGACTAGAAAACTCAAAAAGGGGGAAACATTAAAACTACAGACTAGGAACTAGAGAAGAGTTACAACAGGGAAGCAGAATGTTATGAACCAGGACAGGAGGAGGGGAAAAGACAAGACTTAAATACATGCAAGACAACAAGACACAGGTGGAAACACTCAGGACAGATGGGGACCCAAAGTAAAACTCACTAGAACAACAAAAAAGGAAACCCTACAAAATAAAACCGGAAATGAACTCAGACCTATAGAACAACAAGAAACCAAACACTACGGCAAAGAAACTGAAAACCATTACAGGTAGAGTGTCCACCCTGAGATTGGAAGGTTATGAGTTCAAATCCACAGCCAAGTCATACCAAAGACCCTAAAAATTCCCTCCCTGGTGGGGTTAAATCACCAAATGGTTCCAGAGCTGTTTCTGCAGCTCACTGCTCCTCCAGGAGATGGGTCAGACGTGGAGAACAAATTTCACACACCTATAGAAACGTATCAATGGGACTTAATGAATTTGGGGAAGTTTGCGATAGTATTTGTGCCTTTTTTTTGGTAAAATGATGGTGAATTGTTAAATAATCATTAAAATATTATATGAAAACACGAAGTTGCATATTGAGATAGAAGTAATAAACAATAGTTGCTCTGTCTGAAGTGGTTCATGTAAACAGAAGCCACCAGTAGCAGTCACCCAGCATTTGTTTGTTGCATATACATTTTAATGCAACAGTAGCTTTTAATGTTATATTTTCTAAAAAATCTTATTTTATCCTCTTTAATAAAATCATGCTATAAGTAAAAAAACATGATTACATTTAAGGGACAGCAAAAAGCAAAATAATTTACACAACTAGAAGCAAAAATGATCCTGTGTCATTTAACACAACCTTTTCAGGCTTTTATTTTTCAAAAATACTGTTAAAAAGCAAGACACCTAAGTTCCTCTTTTAGATGGCTAGTCTTAAATGTACCTATAATTTGTTTTAATAGGCTAACAAAGGACCCTGTTCCAACAAGTTAGGTTGAGGCTTATCAGACACACAGGCACTCATGGTTTTCTGGGAAAATGTCATGCCTCCATGATTTTTAGATATTCATGTGGGATGATTCAGTGTCCCCTCCTAGTCCAGGTGTCATGTTACAAGAGTCAGAACTCACTTACAGTGAAATATTTTAATATCACATAGTGTGGGTAGTGTGCTTTGCGGTGGACGGACTTCACAAACGACACAATTTCATGCAAAATGGACATAAGACACCTCAGCTTCTTGTCACTGGTAAGAATGTATCTTTGCTTGCTTACTTCTCAAATGAAGGCAACTTTTTTTGACACAATTCCGATTTGTAGTGTACTTCTATCTGAAGATAAAAATCAAGATAAAGAGTAAAAGATCTGGGTTATGTTATATCTTAGTTTGGAATTTCCGCAGTGCTGTTTTAATCATCCTGTCCATAATGAAAGTTTAATACATTGTTCCTTTGTTGGTGCATTGACTGCATAAAATGTATTTAGAAATGAAGATACTAAGAAAATGGCAAATGTAGGTCATACCTGAGAAAATATGCATATAAAGGAGTAACAATAAAATGAAAAGTGTGTATACTGAGACGGGAATCTACATTTTCTAGACAAAAATCAAAATGTAATTATGCAATAATGTGATGATGTGCAGTTTCTGGAAGTTCAGACATCCTTCGCAGACATTTTGCAGCGACAAAAGAGAAACTGGATCATAGACACTTTCACTATTGATGAGGCTTACACTGGTCCTTTCCCATACAATGTTGGCCAAGTGAGTATTTACATAGCCTTTTAAAATGCATATTTCAACAAACTTAAAATGAAACCAACATGATCCGTCTTTGAATTCAGATTAAAGTGGAAAACAACTACACCAACTTTGAAATTCATGGTCAAGGAGTTGAGTTGGAACCTTATGGATTGCTAAGTATCAACTCATTTTCTGGCATTCTTACTGTTCAGGAAGCTGTGGACTGCGAGAAATTTGATGTTTTAAAGGTTTGAAAAAAAAGCTTTCACTGAAGATATTTTTTGGGTGGGCTGTAAGAAAATATCTTATGTATGTTTTGTCTGTCTAAAAATTGTTGTCTTTGCAGGTGAAATTTAAGGCTCAAAATAGAGAAAACAAAGAAGTTGTACAGTTGGGTGTTCTGATTACCATCATCGATTCAAATGATAACCCCCCAAGATTTTCCCAAGATTCATATAAGATCACTGTCAAAGAATCAACACTACAAGGTAAGATTTATCATTTTAAACAATTATTTTGATGCTATGTGGTCAGATATTTGTTTCTATTTGTAAAATTAACATAAATCCCCTCCTGTGTTGTTTTAATGACAGGCTTTGATTTAATTAGTCTGCAAGCCACAGATGTGGACAGAAGTGAGGATAACAACAACTTTACTCTTCAAATAGTCTCAGTTGATCCCAAACCTCAAGACTTGGAGTTTTACTTAAAACAAATGACTGATGTTGGGACCATTTGGTTTAAAGGATGTTTGGACTATGAGGTAAGAGAGTTTTATCTTGTTAGAATGACAGTAAAGAAAAAAAGAAATTTACAAGTAGGGGTGTTGTATCAATTAAAATTCCTACGATCCAACCAGGTCAATCTGTTGAGGCAAATTGTTAATCGAATTGACCGATACCATTATAAACTCATTTCAAAATGAAAGAACTCGATAATATCCACATTGGAAAATACCATTTGGATTGAGGCAAGGCAGGTTTATTTTATTATAGTGTTAAAAAACAACTAAGTGTCATCACAGAAGACAACACACATGTGATGTAGCAAAAAATGATTAAGCCATCATTCCAGTCCAGTGTATGAAAATAATTTTAATTTAGCAAAGACATGTGAACATACAGTGTGGTAGAATATTTTAAGAATGTTTCATTTGTATTATTTTGATAGGGAAAAACAACAGTGGACTGAACCTTAGGAAACTAAAATGTCAATGGATTTGCCATTCATTCCTTTTTTTTTTTTTTGTTGGTACACATATTTAATTTACATTTGATTATCTGTAAATTAAGAAAAACAAAGAATCTAGAAAAAAATCACCTGTGCTGTTCAGTACCCAGGTATTCACCTCTGAGTCACATTGGTTGAATTTTAGGCTAAAGATGTTCTTGAATCCATTTTGAATCAAATCAGATTGTTCAAAAGGAACCAAAATTAACTATGAATCATATCGGAAACTTCAAATTTTGATATGAATAGAATCATTGTGAAAATGAATAGTTACACTCCTGTTTACAACGAATATTCCTATTTCAAGAAGGGCTAAACATTCCTAATACTATTTATTCTATTCTAAACATCTGGTAAAGTCAAAATATCTTTTAGTGGAGACTCAGGATTCATCTGCATTGTTTCTGCATCACTGCTGTTCTGGCATTCTGTCATAAAATAAGCAAAAAAATTCTAAATATCAGACAGAGTCTAGTGCTACACAAATAGTCATTCTAATCTTCTATTATGATTATGTATTTAACTTACCAGAAAGCAAAGAAGTACACCATTATAGTGGAAGCCAAAGACAGTGGAAATCCAAAGCCTTTATCCAGCACCTGCAAGGTCATAATCAACATTGAAGATGGAAACAACCATCTCCCTGTGATTACAAAACAAACAGTAAGACATGCATTTTTAGACTTGGTATTTTTAGTAGCAGCTGACTTTAACATGTGGTTTGCAGCATTCTTTGGTGCTTTCTACCTTAGGACTCAAGGAAAGTTAAGGAAGGCGAGCAAAATGTCCTTGTTTCACGTCTACAAGTTAAAGATGATGATGCCAAAGGTTCCAATGCCTGGAAGGCAGAATACAGCATCCATGGAGACACAAATAACAACTTCAGAATCACCACTGACCCTGATACAAACGAGGGGCTGCTGTATGTGCAAAAGGTACATTTTATTCATGTCAGCAATTCACTCAGTTTACCATTTCAACGTAAATAAATGCTGTTGGTTTTAAAATACATAAATCAATGGTTCTTTTTATTGAGAGCATGAATTTTGAATGTCTTTAAGAAGTAAAATTGCTGACCTTCTGCAGCCCAGAAATGTCAATGATTCAACTATCATGTTTATTTAGTTTACCAGTTAATTAATAGTTGTCTATCGAATGGTTATAACTCACTTACAGCAAAAAGATTTGTTAACAAAGTTGTAGTGCGTGCTGCATTGTTTGGTTTTCTTTTGTAATGAGGGATTAGCTTTAGTTCTAGGAGAACACAAACATTTTGGCAGTGAACCTTAAGGCCTGTTCACACCGGGATGAATTTCGCGCAAGATATTCACCGAAGTTTAACGCCTCGTGACCAAACAAAGGGCACCAATGTGAGTGTACACACCGACGTGAAAAACGCCACGCGTAAAAGTGTCATTTTTTTTAAAACGCCTCGGGTTCGTTTTTTTGGTTTGACGCATAGCTTCAAAAATTATACGGCAATGAGAATGGCGCTTTGCACACGTGTCTGGAGCTTCTAAAGTTACAGTAAAACACAACTTGGGGGCGCTCAAACACAAAACTGTCTTGCTGAGCACACATACATAACGGTGAATGAAGATAGACGTCGCCAAGTAGCGGCTACACTGCCGCGACGAAATATGACGAACATTCTAAAATATCCCCGAAAACGCTCATGATACATTTTCAGCTCTTGTACCAGTCGATTAAACTCCCCATGTTCTTCTCGTCTCGTAACTATGGGCTGTACCCAAAATCAGCGTCTTTTCTGGCGTCTTTCATCATTCAACAGAACAATAATTTCTTCATCGCTGGAACTGGAGCTGGAGCTACTGGTGCTGGAAATATTCATCTTTTCTTTGTATGATTCTGACAAGCGCGTAAATACTGGCTCTCTTCTTCTGAGTGAAAAGCGAGTTTAAGAAGCATAAGGTTGCGCAGCGCCACCTTGTGTACAGGGGGTATTTCTGTTTTACAATAAGCGCCATCTAATGTCAGGGAATTAATTTGCATGTTCACTCGGCTCATTGTCAGCGAAAATCGCTTGGGTATGAACACAAAAAACGTGTTGAAAAACGCTGGTGAATAACGTGCGCCGATATTCTTCCCGGTGTGTACGGCCCTTTAAACAGATTTTTGTTTAAATCTTTATTTTCTGTTTTAATTCATGGTCAAAAATTGTTAGAGGTTGACAGTATGGAGAACCCAAACTACTAACCAGTTTCATCACCTGTTTGTGCCCAAGTTTGAAATATATGAATAGATATTTTGAAGTACTGTACCTACTCTACTTTGTTAAAAGTGAACTGAAAATCAACTTTTATGTTTGTTCTTGTCTTCCAGCCTTTGGACTATGAAGAAGAGCCAATGAAGAATCTAACCATCACTGTAGAAAATGAGATCCCTTATTTCTCATGCAGAGTGGTGGCTAATACAAATGATAGTCTTTGGAAAACAGATGTTATCACTGATGTCTTCTACACTGGGGTTGTCGATAAAAGTAGCACAAGCCAACTACCACATTCACTCAGCTTTAGAGTTACAGTGGAAGTGGAGGACGTAAACGAACCCCCAGTCTTTGAGAAAGCTGTGAAAAACATTTCTTTGAGTGAGAATGTTCAAGTTGGGAAATATCTGGAGACCTTTACGGCTATAAATCATGATATCACAAAGTCAAAGGCAATTAGGTAAGACTAGATATAGTTTTCAGAGCTGAATTCCACAACTACTTTGATTGCATTTCCTAATTGTAGTTTTTGAGACACTGTCAAGCAAAAGCAGATACATTTGAGCAAAAGCCATGTTTTGTTGTCTGGCTCTCAACACACCTGATTTGGATAACAACAGATCAATCTAAAGTTTCTGACAATAAAAGTAGAATTCAGTTCACCACCTCTAACTTTAAATCAGATGTGGCAGAGCAAGGCAAAGCAAGAATAATCAAGGGAGTTGGTCTTGTGAAACACTGATTTGGGTCAGGGTGTTGTGAATGCCAAAGTTAGAAGTTTGATAGTGTCTTTTTTTTTAATCCAGATACGTTAAAGGGGAGGATCCAGCTAACTGGGTTACAGTGGACACCATCAGTGGAACCATTAAAACATTAAAGAACTTAGACCGGGAATCCCCTTTGGTTAAAAATGGTGTCTATGTAGTCACAATATGTGCAGTTGATGATGGTAAGAACCAGAGCACCACACTTGTACTTTATTACCGTATTTCCTGCACCACAGAGCGCACTAAGGTGCACCGTCAATGAATGGTCTATTTTTAAACTTGTACCATATATCACCCAAATATAAAGTGCATTAAGCAAGACAGAAGAGTCAGAGATAAGTCCATCAGTCAGTCCAACTTTATTGACTGAGTTCACAGTAACTCTAGAACTTGTTTGTGACATTCTACACATTAGTCCCGTTAGAAGCGTTAGCAGCATTAGCGCATTCACAAGACAGAAAAATCAGACTGATACAGCTAAAACAAGCGTTACTGTGATTACTAAGCCTGTATGTAAACTCACGCATATTTAAACTCTCCCGTTCATGCATCACTATACATGCTTTTAAGTCCGTTTGTGGGCTTGGATTTGGTAGTGATGCACGGGTACCGTCCGTTTCAATACAGTGAAGTGTCAACCATACATATATTTTCATATATCGGAAAAGAGCTGTGAAAGAAATAAACCGCCTGGAGCAATATTCATGCGATTTGCATCACTTCAACATTTCACACCAATCCTCTTCAACTGTGTGTACATGTGCTGGTATCTAGCAACGACAGACCTGTGTGAACTCCGAATGCTAAAAACGTATTCAAGAACCTGTGTTCAGTGAATGCCCCACACATGCCCGCTGTGGACGTAGTTTTATAGTGCAGAAAATATGGTACACATTAGTTTTTTTCATTGTATTAATCTAGCGTAAACTTTCTTTGTATTTTTGATTTCCAGATGAACCCCCACAGACAAGCACTGCAACGCTCAGCATCTACATAGCAGATGAGAATGACAATTTCCCATACCTGGTTGTAAACCAAATGGACATGTGCCTTTCTGATAATCCCTCATTGAGCAACATCACAGCCTTGGACTTGGATGGGGATCCCTACAGTGGGCCTTTCAGGTTCAGTCTTCTTGGGAATGTAAAGGACAAGTGGAGAGTTGAACCTGCGATAGGTCAGTCCTTGCTATGACAAATTCAAATGTTATCTTCAAAGGAGCTTGTTTAAACTTTCTCAAAAATGTTGCCAATGTCCAACAGCCTAAAAGAGATGATAGCTTTATTTCAGTTTCGTGTCTCTGTACAGACTTTATTCTAACATGTAGTTGTTTTGGGTGTACAGGATATTCTGTAAATCTAGTGAATGAGGGCAAAGTTCATTCTGGATACCATGAGTTGCTAATGGAAGTGTCTGATCTTCAAGGAAAGGCGGCCGTCCACAATCTGACAGTAACTGTGTGCAACTGTTTAGACCCCAAAAAGCCAAACTGCATGACACGAAAAGCTACTAGACTCACAATAAGTAGAGGTCTCCTTGCAGTTGTTTTTTTCTCCATGGTGCTAGTTGCAGGTAAGATTACAAATGGAAATAATGTCTTTTTTTATAAAAAAATATTTCATAAAATACATTGGCTAATTCAGAATTTTCCTCTTTCTGCAGGCATCCTTCTTTTTTCTTTCGTCTTTTCATGTAAGACAGAGAAGGTGTTACTTCCATCTGAGTTTTCTGAACAACTATTGATGCCAAGTAACATAGAGGAACCTGGAACTGACTGCAAGGTAAATTCCCCAATTTACCTGGATTTGAAGTGCTCGTTATCACACACATATAAACATCCATAAGCGTCTATTGAGAAAATGTATTGCTTACAGCAATATACTCAAAATTACACAAATATATTTTTCAGGTGATGCTTCCACCAGTGCTGACATGTGGGAAAAGAGAACAAATTGCAGTGAAGTCTCAAGGTCAAACCGTGTTGATGAAACAAGCAAGTGTGGTAACATCCAACGCTTTGTGGCACATTTAATAACAATCGGAATTTTATTTTTGTTACATCCAATAATAATTGTGGATAACCCCCTGCCCCACACCCCGCTCACAGGTGAGCAACAACAATGCCATGACAACAACTGCAGTCAGTCCTGGAAGCTCTGAGAAGGGTTCAGAGTCCCAAAGTCAGATGTCTGTAAGTAAATATCAACGGGACATTAAAATATTGATGTTTGGTCAATTTGAAAAACAATAAAGCTGGTGGCCTGTCCAGGATGTCCCCTCTCTTCTCCCACAAGTGGCCAGGAGAGGCTCCGGCAGCCCCATGACCCTGAAAGGGACAAAATGGGTATAGAAGATGAATGAATGAATGAATGAATGAATGAATGAATGAATGACTTTTGTTTTTGATCACTTTAAAATTCTTTTTTGGTTAAAAAGTTTTGTTTTTCCCAGAAATGATGTCTCTATGGGATATGTTGATGTTTTTTTATATTAATTTATCTATTTTCTTCAAATTCAAGTGTCACCGATCGAATCAAGAAATCAATCCCCAGTTTGAAAGAGCAGCATCAAACCTTGGGTTATCACATCAGCAGCGGAAAGCGTCCATTGATGGGGTACAACATTATCTCTCTCTGTTCACATATACATGCATACAAGGAATGATTTTAGAGCACCTAGGGGAAGATACACTCTTGGATTCAATGATAGTTCAGAACCATCAGAGTAATAAAACCAATGACAAAAAAATTGAAAGGCAACAGTATTTGTGTTGTAATCCAAATAGCTGAATTGTTTTTTTGTTTTTTGTTTTTTTTTTCTAGTCTAAACACCTGCAGAGACTGAATTCCAACTGTGGAGATTTTACAGCATGTCACCAAAAGGTATCTGGGAATTTCTTATACATTCTTCTTAATTGTAATGCTCCAATTATTAGAACCATAATATTGTACCAAATAAATGTCCTTTAACAGGAAATACTGTTGAAAAGGGCACTAATGACAGTGATTGCTAATCAAAAGGCACCGAGCATGGAACTCTGTGATTATGAACCCCATGTGTTCTCTGAGGAGGGAGACTCAGAGCACAACTACGACCTTGATGTTATCTCCATCCCTGAAGACTCCTCTGACACTGACTGGGACCTGGATTACCGGTTCAGTACTCTGGCTTCCATAAGTATGCCCAGCAACATCACCGCCTTACGCACAAAAACATTCAACGCTGATCACTAGATGGTAGTAATGCATTTCATCCATCGGGCTGTTGGAACTCACAGAGCTGACAACAGGACAGCCTATTTTTTTTTTATTGTTTTTTAAATTTCCATTGTGAAGATGCTGTCCCTTCACCCTCACTGGATTCAAATGTATTCAGCATGAACATTTGCTGTTTCTGTTTTCTGCTAAGTCTATGGTTTGCCAGCTGTTCTTTTTGTCCAAGGCTGACCTCTACAGGATGTCCACTTGGGTGCACACAGAAGAGGATCAGCTGGGGGTTATTAACTGCTCATCTTTCAATGGACTCACTAAACCTTCAGCTGCTCTTTCTAGGTTTTATATGTGGTTTTGTTTCTGTAGTTCATGCTATTCTATATGTTGTGATGGGTGTTTAGTTGCTTTGTGTGTCTGTTTAGCCCATCAGTTATCCTGGTGCTGAATTCCCTCCCAATAACGGGTAGATGCCAGAAAATAAATGGCTAGTGGATTGTATGTTGAATAGATGAGAACTTCATGCTGGGATCTGTGTTAGTCCCAGCAAATGTCAGACATGTTGTGAACCCTGAAGATTGCTGCCTACAGGTACCTGGTAATCCATGCACTCATTGAGTCATTTCCTCTATTTATAGCCAGCCTCTGGGTTTTCATTCTGGCAGGAGCGTTCAGCACAGACAATCCCACTTATATGTAATTTACTCTTTAGTTTTCTATATAATCTTAATTATATCAAATTTAAAGTAAAGCTGGACTTTATTTACCCGTTATCACCTTTTCTCCATCTACTGATGTGGAATGCAGTGGGAACAGAGCTGGTTTATGTACTCCTAGGAAAAAGGTGTTTATGGCATGACCTCTCATTCTACAGGTTAGATCAGCAGGTTAACAAATAGTCCAAGTCAGTATTTCCCAACCATGGTATATATTTCACCAGACCAGATACTGCATGTCATGGGAATTTTGGTGAATATTCAAGAGTGAAATTTGGGTCGATACTTAAATTAAAGGAAGAAAAGAATCCTCATAATATAGATGTTTTTTCAGCCACAGGCTGGGTGTGTGTCTTTGTGTGTGTGTTTGGGTCCTACACACAGTTTGTATTTATTGGGGCTTTTTCTTTTAGTTTAGGAACTTTTAGTACCTTACGCAGTTACAGTATGGTTCTTCACACACTCTGTATGTTCTTGGGCCATAGTGACAGCTGGGTTTCATGAAGGTCTATTGTAAATTGTCTTTTCACAATGCCTCTCAGTGTATTTTATAAACGTCTCGTACACATTTAGTAAATTATACTTTTTTTCATAGAAGCGACGTGTTATTTGTAGTAAAAAGTAATCAAATGTAATAGAATATCTGGATGTAACAACTGTAAACGGAAAGCAGTTTGTCACTTACAAAAATATTTATTTATAAAAAAAAAACACAATTACTGTCAAAACTAGTATTTTTAATAATAATTTAACACTCTTTCAGGTGCTATTTGTGCAGTTTTCCATGCCTGTAACCATCATATAACTCTCTGAGGTGGAGGATCAGCTCCTCTGTGTTTTCTCCAGTCAGCGCTGATACAGGGATGACCCTTTGGGTGACGTTGTTTTGGAGAATCTGTAGCTTTTCTCTGGCCTCGGGTAGGTCCATTTTGTTGGCTACAACAGCCTGAGGGCGCTGGGACAGGCCCGAGTCATACTTGTCCAATTCATAACACAAGTGTTGTAGCTGGGTCCATGGCTCGGGGGCCGACAGATCCAGAACAAAGAGGAGGAAACGGCAGCGCTCTATGTGACGCAGGAAGGAGATACCCAGGCCTCGATTTAGATGGGCCCCCCGAATGATGCCTGGGATATCTGCAACTGAGAACAGAAACACGTCAATCATTTTAACTAGTATACAAGCTGGAAATTGTTCAGAATGCTCCTGTAACTTTGAGCAATTACCTGCAACTTGCTCGTGATCCCTGTACTGGACAATTCCCACATGTGGGTTGAGGGTTGTAAACGGATACGCAGCGACAGCAGGCCTGGCTTTGGAGATGGCTCTCAAAAGAGAAGATTTCCCAGCATTTGGAAACCCAATCTGATGGTAGAAAGAAACAAACAGTTCACGATATTTCTAATAGATATTTCTATTATGTTGAAAACCTTTTTTTTTTAAGTTTCATTCCAATCATCTTTTAATCTATTGTAAAAGCATCTCCAGCATCTGTTTTAATTATGATTATACCACTTTGTTAGGAATAATTAAAAATAGAATAGTTAGAAACTCTCTCTTTTTACTTTTATTACATTTACTTGTACCTTTTATTACACTAATGGTTTAAACTTAATTCACTGAGCATGTATTATCATCTCAAAATTATATTACATCCTAAGACAGCACAACCAAACTATTGTCCTCACAGTTCCTCCTCATCCTCCCTTTTTACTTTGTGTGTGTTCTGGTGTTTGTGCTCTGGCAAATGTCTGTGAGAACATCAGAAAGATCTGATACCTGAAGCTTTATGACCTTCAAGTATCCAGCCTGCAACAGCATGTGGGTGGGTTTTTCACACCATAGACCCTCGGACCATCTTCTGAATATGTAAATGCCAGGTATATATACCAAGCCCTTTTCTGAGTGTCTTTGTTTCAGACTTTGTGATCCTGTTCCTCTGTCTGTAACCCTGCGTACAAATCTGTACTGTTTTGTGCAGAGTAAATCTTCACTGAAGCTAAGTATTGTCTCTGTGTCCTCATTCATTCATTTCTGTGTGCTGGAAACTGAAGGGAACGAACCAACCTAATATCTTTATTAATACAGTCCTTTTTAGAAAATCCAGTTTCCTCACACACTTTTAGCCAAAACTTCCCATCATTCATCTATTAACATGGTCTCCCGCTTGTTCACAACCCCAACCTAACATAAACAGGGTAACAAAAATGGTGAGCAATATCAGAGCTATCCAGCCGTACAGCTTTGAACCAGAAGCCATTTCAGACGAGGAAAACAAAAACATTCATGGATCACAGTTATTTGAATACAGAAATACTCAGAAATGCTTATTTTAGCTTATAATTTTCTTAAAATCTGTCCTCCATCATCTGAAAAATGCCTCAAGAACATGATGATAACACAATATGGGCCTTTAAATCTCTCTTCAGAAGCAGAATATTGGTCTCACCAGTCCAGCATGGGCCATGGTGCGCAGCTCTAGTTGAAGGACGCGCTCCTGTCCGTCCATACCCGGGGTCGCCGTCATGGGGGCGCGGTTTTCGTTCGTCAGAAAAAAACGATTCCCTTTGCCTCCGGTCCCTCCAAACGCAGCCAAAAACTCCTGGCCGTGCTCAGCAAGATCTGCTACGGTGTTACCCAGCTCCTTCACCACCGTTCCTAAAGGCACCTTTCATGAAGGGAAATTTGATGTCAGGACAATTTTAGCATAAAATGATGAAAGTACAGACTCACAGAAATGTAAGTTGTTTTGCCATTTCGACCGTAGCAATTCTTGCTGCCTCCGGATTCCCCATCGTCTCCCTTGTAGACCGGAACCACCTGTGCCAAGGATTTCACAAATCTGTCAGCTGAAAAAATAAAGAATTTAGATACGTTTTAACAAAAACAATGGCTCATTTAGTAAGTGATTAGTTTAAATATATATCAATGTCTTTGATTTTTTCTTTCAGCCTAATACTGGCTGGTATGGAAAAAAAAAAAAAAAAAGAATTAAAAAAAACATTTGTATTACGACACCTTTTATAATTATATTTCCTCCATCGCCTCCATTTCCTCCATCTGGTCCTCCCCACTCTTTCCGAGGTTCGCTGTGAAAGCTGCAGGCGCCTTTCCCTCCAGAGCCGGCCACCAGCTTCACACGGCGATGGTCCACGAAGTGACGGGTCTGTGGATCAACGTTTTACCCAAAAGATGTCAAACATCTACAGCTGTTGGTGCAGACAGCAGCTACAGATTGAGATCACACAGATATAATACAATTAAAATTTTAAAGGAAAAAAAAGGAAATAAAACAACTTTTAAGGTTTTTTGTCTCATACATAGATTTTTTTCCGCTTTGGAACATAATGTTGTGGTAATTCTTTATAAAATTGTCTCATAAATTGTTTTGTGTAAGGTTTGGCAGCCTCGTGCAGATACATTTATGCCCTAAGAGCATCAACTCAGTTAACTCACTAGGAATGTGTGGGACAGCTTACTATGTCGATGAACATCAGACACATACCAGCTTCTTCTCAGACATCTCCCTCTTCTTGTGGCTTTGGGGGGCTTTAGCAGATAGCATTGTGGAGGTGCTGACGTCCCTCACGCGGATGGCTGCCACCCCCCACAGTAAGGAAACAGCACATCTCACATTTAAACAGCTCAACGCGCCTTTTCGAACCACATCGTCCAAGTTAAATCTCGAAAGTGTCCCGGCGGAGGCCAAGTGAGATGATGAGGCAACTTTCCTAAACAAGGTCAGCATCATGCCGGTTACAACATGTAAGCTAACACGGATGTTTTCAATAATCCATTCATAAAAACATGTCGCTAAAGCAAATAAGACAATTATATATGGGAAAACTGACTGATGTGTGGTTTACATTAAACATACGGTTATTGCATTCGTCAAATATTACTAATAAAATAGTCAGTACAGGTAGGGGCCCCTCTTTAGAAGTTAGAATACAAATATGATGACAGTAGACATGCGCGTGTAACTACGGAATCCACAAAGGTACAATTTTCTATTTCTTCTGGTTTTATTGGTGTTAGTATTTTTCTTATGAGCGCACTACCGCCATCTACTGATCTGGAAGATAAAACAAAGAACGTGTATTTCACTGAAGTTTGGAATTTTGAGTACATGATGGAAATTTGTCATTTTTTCCCCCTTTTTTGTGATAAATATGTTGTAGCTAAGACATTGCACTTCTTTATTCAACAAATAAATAAACAAACAAACTCTTTCTCTCGGGGATCATAACTTTCTAAACTACTTTTTTGCCAAGAGATAGCAGCAAAAACATTAGAATGAATGTTGTAGCCTGCAGCTTTCAAATATGTTAATGAAAAAAGAAAAAGTGATGGTATCAAAAAGAAAATGTTTTATTTTTTTCATACAAACACTTTGTTTTGGTGTTCAAAATTTGAAAATTTCAGTGTTTGCTGCTTCTTTAATTCCTATATGAGAAAAGTTTTTTCTGAATAAACCAGAACAAAAGATAAAACATCTTTAAATTTCCAAAGAATATTTGAAAAACCTTTCTAAAGAATAATTTAAAAACAAAGCATTTGAAGTAGTGAAATCCTTGTATTTTATCATTTCGACAAATGCACAAAGCCCAAAAACCCGTAATTTTATTTATTATTTATAACAAGTAGTAACAAAAGACAGCAAAAAATCAGGCATTGCGGTTTTACACACATGTAGATGACATTCATATTTGGGTTAATGCACATCAAACTCAACTTACTCTCCATTTCTAACAACTATTATTCAGACATACATCTGCAGATCCATCCAAGTCATACAGGATCACCCATGTAAAGGTTAATATAAATAAATATGTAGAAGAGACTGTAACATCAAACACGTAATACTTTAACAGAGTTGAGAGAACCCCACGATTGTCAGAGTTAAAAGGTACATAGTTCATCAGCTGTTTGACAGCCAGTTATTTCCTTTGCTTGATTAGCCCTGAAAATCGACTGACCCAGTTTTTTCACCCTCAGAGGTAAGTTAGGTGTCAGGAAAATACTGCAAACCTGGACTTTAGCATTAGAGTTCATAAAGTGAGCGGAGAACATGTAAATTGTAACATTTGTTGTAATTTAACCTCATTCCCGCTTAGAATAAGTCATTTCTTTGTCACTGACCACAGACAGTCGTGCCTTTAAGTCACACAAACGTCTACAAATTATTTTAAAGATCACACAAATGAATATATACAAGAAAATAATGTTTAGTATGTTAAGAGCTGTTAGAGATGAGCTTTCCATGACTGTGCATCAACTGACTGGAATCGTCTGCCTGCAACATGACTGACTATTGCACTTATTGAAGCTGAGGTGCTGTTCTCTTCCTGGTTTGTTTTGGCTTTTGGAGGATAGCTTTTAAAAATAGTCTCTAATGTGCTACACGTAAGAAAAAGTCTAAAAATAAAGAGCAAACAAACCAGTGATGGGATAACACTTTGCTGCATTCACGTGCAAAGTGTAGCAACTGAAAATGTAGAGTCAAAAACTAACACACCCTCTTTTATCTGTTCGGTCTGTTACATCTGAAAGACATGAAAACCAGGGGTGGGCAAACCTTTTAACTTGTGGATTCTAAAATTTGTTAGAATTTGTTTTTTTTAACGCCAATTGCACCGATGGGTCGACGACCTTCAGGAAATAAACGCAAACTTAGAGAAATGCTGCGTTCATGTGGTGTTGAAATGATGGGAAAAATGACTGTCCGACTTATGAATGCACATGAATGTCAGAAAAACAGCAAATCTTCCACATGAAAGCAGAATCACTGTCTGTGCCTAAACAATGATCAGTTTATTTGTCTATACATCAGTTTTACCGGTAAAATAAAACAATATCAGTGTGATTTATTCTAGTTTGGTGCACCAGATTGAATACTTTAATAAACCCCAAATGGCCCCTGGGCCATAGTTAGCCCACCCCTGATGTAGAGAGATTACAAGAAATATGAAAGCTCACAGAAACACACCACAGGTTGACGAATATGAACAAACTCCCCAGGTTATCCTGCTTTACGAACCAAGAGTTTTGTGTTCAAAAAATGAATGATGGTCAACTATGAAGACTTTGAGCAAGACTTTACAAACATTTTACTTCTCTTTTTTTATTCCTCAAGGCAAAACATCTTTTTTTTTTTTGCTGTACAGGTACATACACCAATATTCTGCCCTGTAGAACAGATACATTTCAGTTTATTTATGAGGTGCCAACTGACAATAAAGTGCAGAATAAAATGACAATCAAAGTCATCAAATAAATATAAAACATTAAAGATGCTCATCAACGTGCCCTAAAAACCCACAGTTTTTGGTGTTCTTAACATGTTCTTGTGGTATTTTTCCTCAGGATGAAGGACATATATTAAGAATATGATGCTTAAAATTGCATTTCTCAGTATTTCTCTTATTTGGCTCAAAACTGTACGGCTAGATACTGTAGCTTCGATATTTCTCACCATTTTTGTCGCACCGGTAATGTTAGGTTGGAGCTGTGAGGGTGTGTACTCTAGTGAGAGAGCTTGTAAACAGAGAGCTCTCACTTATGTATGGCGGGAAAGGGGGACGGGGTTGCCCTGCGCCAAAAATCACAGCCACAACTCAGAGGTGAATTTCTAATGAACTCCTGCCACTCTGCACGAACTATGTTCTGAATGACAACAAAGGTTTTTAGATTTTGGCTAAAAAGGGCATTATCACTCAAACGCTTTTACAACAGATCAAAAGATGATCAGAGTGGGACTTAATTAACTACTATAAACCTTTTTTTGAAACTATTAAAAAAGGAAACACCATGTGTCCTGACTACAGAGCCTTTTCATAGCAGCTGCGACCCTGTAACACAGAGGAAAGCATCACGCTAATTTTGTTCTAATTACAATGCTGATTAATGACAGGAAGACACATCTAATGCAGCTAGATCCTCTAATTCCAGCCGACCGGAGTCCATTATCGACGGGTCATTCCATCTCACATCAAGTATTATGGCTGATACTTCCCAAACTGACCCTGGAAAAACACCAACAAATTAGCTGAAGGTTGCCTCCACTGGAACGTTTGTCCTTTCTTTTTTATGTCCCAGGATATATTTGAAAGTTCAGAAATGTTCCTTTTTTTAACATTCAACTCTTTGTTTTGTTTTTTTTTATTATTAGAATTACAGATAAAAAAAGAGACCGCAAGGCAGCAAATCATTGAATGTACAAGCAAAAAGGTATTTTATTCTTTTATGAATAGCACAATCCCTCATTGAAACATGTTGCATGTGAAATTAGTCTGTTCAGTTTAATCACTGATTCGTCTCAGTTCAAATTAATCCTCAATTGCAAATAATAATCTGTATTTTCATGCATGAATGATGGGAGTTACCTGATCATACGAGTATGGCCTCTGGGTTTGAGCTCCCTGGGGTGTCCGATAGGATCCGTACTGTTGCTGATACTGGGAATACTGGGATGATCCTCCCTGCCCAGGACCTTTAATGCATGTTACTGTTTAGATTTAGTTTAACGCACAAACTATGACATCATATATGCAACTCTCACCATATCCCTGTGGCTGCCCACTGTAGCCTTGCTGTGAGGAGTACTGCTGTTGACTGAAGGGGTGCTGCTGCCCTGAACCCTGTTGGTACTGGCCGTGCTGCTGACTGTACTGCGTGTTACCTGAACAAGTAAGGTGGTGACTTTGTGTGTTTTTCCTCTTTTTTTTTTTTTTTTGGCGCATGTGATTTGATTGAACTGCACAAAGAAAAACACAGGTAAAAACTGCAGATGAAGAAAAAAAAAGGAATGAAGAATCTCTACCTCCTTCATAGTAATGCTGTGATGCTTCATCAAACGGCCTCTCATAGCCTTGTTCGCCACTTGAGGAGGGCAGATATGAGTATTCCCCGTGACCTGTCAAGGACATGTTTATACACCTGGAAAGCACCTCAACCCAAGATAGACACAGGGAAAGAACTAGAAACCCGAAAATGAAAAACAATACAATCATAAAAACACGTTAACTTATTCCCGATACATCTGAAATGTTGGTCCACCAGAGGAGTCAGTATGGACACAACATCAGTTCCTGCAGGTTGTCCATACTGAGTATGGACAACATGCAGGAACTGATGATTTTAAATAAATGATGGCTTTGAGGAAGGGCTCAGGTTTCATCAGTGAATCTGGCTTCTCAGGCTGATCAGTCTGAGTGTGCTGAAAGGATAGAGCACAGTAAGAATTTGTCTTGAGACATATAGTTAGTGATATGCACTTACCATCAGCGTAATACTGCTGGTTTAAAGGCTCACTGGAGCTCTGAATGTGTCCGTACTGCTCTCCGTAGAACTCCTCCTGACCCAAGTACGGCTGTGCAGATCCTGCAAGACACAGAAGATGATGAAACCAGTTGGTTGCTCAGCTACACGCTAAGAGGACAGTAACTACTTTTTCAAGATAATTTTTAAGTAATAATTATCACAGGGACGAATAATTATTTCTAAATGATAACCTGTGCAACATGTAAATTCTAAAGGAAGAAATCGCAATCATCATTTCTAGTTTAGGGGTAAACTAAAGAGTCATCATCAAGACAAAATGTTCTCTGACTGTTTCCTCTTTATTGTTCATTTGGTATTTAACCAACAAAAAAACATCTTTGTTGTAGATGCAACAAAGAGTTATGCCGTTATCATTTTATTGAAAGTGAATGTCCTTGACAGTTTCCAAGGTGAGCTGTACCACAAAACACAGAGCTCTGCGATTCTTTTAAACTATCCACTCTTCCGTAAGTCAATGAAAGACCCTGGCAACAGCCTGAAAACCAATCAGCACCCATTTATATCTAAAACAGGAAAAGCAGCTTCACAACTAGAAGTTCAGTCTGCCGATCAAATGTACCAGTAATAGAAGTGGGCAAACTTCTGTCCCACATTGGATTTACCAATTTACCAAACATTTGATAGACTTTTGTTTGTTCATTTTACTGTATCCAAAGAATCAAGAGGAAAAAGCTCAGCTCAACAAAATACATTTCAAAATGTTAATCAGTACTCAAAGACCCACTCTGAAGAAAATTGTATTTTTGTGTTTTAACATGTTCTTGTGGCATTTTTCTGATGATGGGGGACATCTATTGAGAAAATTAAGCTTAAAATTGTATTTCTTTGTATTTCTGAGTATTTCTTCATTCAAATCATTGGGAATCAGGAGCAGAGGAAAAAAAATGCCTTTGGAAAAAGATTGAAGCAGTGACGTAAAACTACAATCTGGTGCATTGCTTGCAGACCACTAGATCCATGTACGTCTTTGTTTTCCTGGTCCGAGCTGGCATCTGGATCCAAACTATATGGATGGAGAGCTCCAATATTGCTCGCCATTTTTGTTGCACTGGTAATGTTATGTTTGGGTTGTGAGGAGCTGTAAGCTAGCAGGAGAGAGAGTAAACAGATGTATGTGAGGAAGTGGGAGATGTCTTTTAATCATATCTAAAAGACCTCCATTAAAGCTCTTAAAATAGATCAAAAGATGATCAGAGTGGGTCTTTACTCTTTGAGCCAGATCCCTTCCTAAATTAAAATCAGGACATCTTACCTTGTTGAGAAGAACAGAAAGATCCCATGGACCTCTGGGACATCACAGTGTTTCCTTGACTTCCCTGACTCATTAAGCCCCTGGCATGCTGTCCCTGATAATGCTGACCCCCAGCCTGAGCTGAGGAGCAGTGTGGAGCGGCAGACTGATGGTGCATCATGGAAGCTATAGGGAAGAGGATGGGTGTAACTGGGGGAAGGATCTCACTGACATGTCAGCAATCAGATCACAGCATTGTCACATCGGAAATTGACAGAAACTTTGAGGGAAAAAGAAAAACTGAAGAAAAATGTTCATGATGTTGATCACAAAAGAAAAAAAAACTATAGCAATTAGTGCATAAACATAAAAACGAATTCAATGAATAAATAAATATAGACGTTCAAGAAGTAAAGGGCTGCATTTGTGGTTCAGCACTTCCCTGATGAAGTGAATGTAGGGAAGAAATGTCAATTATCCAAGCAAGCATCTTGATAAAAATGAGATCTGGTGTGAAGAAAATCTTGCATGACCTGTGGAGTGCTCATTTGATCAGTCAGAAAGTTTTTTTTTTTTTTTTAAGTTCCACTCCAATCATCTTTTGATCTATTGTAAGTGTTCTCAGTGGTCTTTACACCATGATTGAACCGTTTTTAGGAAAATTTAAAAAACCTGTCTCTTTTTCTATGACTTTTTTCAACCAAAAATAATACTAGGAAGCAAAATTTCAGTTTAATTTTCTTAACATTTTTCCTTGAGAAAAATGCAACAAGAGCAACACGTTTTTCACTGGAGTGTGTCTTTAAATGATCTTGTTGATTTCTAAAAATATAAGCTATTCAACAGCTGGCTCACCTGAGCTTGCTTGCATGCTCAAGTTGCTGTTGGAGGTGGAGGAGGAGGAAGATGATGAGACCCAGGTCACTGGATCAAGGTGCTCTGGGAGGAGAGGCTTGTGTAGCTGCAGCAAGAGGCCTCGCTGCTAAAGCTGCTGCTGAAGGTAAGAGCCAAACGCATCGGACCAGAATGCTGCTGCATAAGAGTCAAAGTCCCACATTCACTTCACGGAGGTGAAAATGGCTTTAATTGGGAAAATTTCAAAAGTAAAACGCAAGGAAAGAGACATTCTGAGAGCTGCTAACAAGCTTTTTTTTTTTTATCACAGCAGCATTGAGTTTGCAGGCATGATAGAAAACAGCAGCACTGGTGAGGATGGTACAAAAAGGCCACAAAAAACAGTCTGGATTAAATTAACAAGGAGGTCACATGATGAAAATGGATAAAAACCAGAGCAAAAGCTAACATGCGCATGAACTCACCATTGCTCATTTGGGTTTGCATCATGGATGTGGGAGGCAACCCCATCCCTATGTTATCATTAATGTTACTTGCTCCATGTGCCCCACTCTGGCCAACAGACATACAGGACGTAGGAGGCTAAAAAGGAAGGTATATACTGCATAATTTGCAGTAGTAATCAACTTTTTCCTCCTTTGTGTTGCTAATATTTCCATATTTAAGCTTTAGAAATACTCTGCTGCATTCACCATGAAGTCACAAGAGAAACTTACAGCAGGAAGCAGTGACTGTATGTTCTGATTGGAATCAGCGATTGTGGCCAAATAAACAAGATTCCTGTGCAGGATCTGCTGATACCTGCCAACGAAGGAAGCACTTTTACTTTAAAGAAAGATGATATGTGTTATAAAGTTTAAAAGAATAACTTACTGTGTGCATTCAGCTGTTTTTCCTTTGCTTTGGTAATCCATAATGCATTGTATTAAATGATTATTTTCATCCAGAATCTTTGGGAGAGATGAAACATTTTAGTGGGCAGTTTCATGGACATGCTAAATTATATAACATATATGTGCATCATAAGTACAGTTTATTGTATCTTATTTAAGGAGATTTTCTTGAGTTAAGCCTTTTTGAACATTTATTTGTTAATTTAGGGACATTGCATATTAATAAACACTAAAAAACATGTGTAAAAATTGCAGATTTTGGCCATAGGCTAATTTCTGCATTTCCCTGGCAGATCGATGTAATTGAAGAAATAAAACAGATTTTAAAAGGAAGAAACCACTTATGATAATGTATAAAAAAGGTAAAAGACGATGTAAAAAAAAATACAAATAGAACTACAGTATAAAACTAAAGCAAATGTGACATTTTAAAACTGTAAAATCTGTTTAGCAATCAAATGTTCTGATTCCTGATCATTTGGGATTAGACCTTTGAAGCCACAGTTTCAATTGTTTTTTAAAAAATGAAGAAAAAGTGTACTTTTTCTTATTTTATTGGGTAATGTGTTTCGGAAAGCTGAATCCTGGTAAGACAGACCATTTTGTGAGAAAGATGTTTGTCTGATTCAGAGCTTACAGACACTTCTAACAATGGCTTGAGTTACTCTTGAAGACCTCCTATAACAGGGGTAACTCGAGGGTCGGCCTCCTACGGTTTTTTTTTTTCCAGAAATCCTGCCTTATCTGCTGCTGATTACCTGGATCAGGTGTATTTAGCTTCAATGGCCGGTTGGTTGGAAAACATGTTGGACACCGGCCCTCGAGGCCTGGATTCTGTCTAATGAATTCCTAGTCATTTAGTAGTGGAGGGACTAAACCATGAAATACCTTATTCACCAGATAGGCTGATTTAAAGCATTTAAAATGTTTACCATTTAGCCGCTCATATATGTCAAGAACTTTAAAAGTTTTTGGTTTCTCATCTAGGACTTTCAATGATCTTTTCAACTGGAAAGTCGGAGAAAGCAAATAACCAAGTACCGATTCAATTATTTATATGGTATAGAATATTTGCATGTCAATTAATGTCTATATATATAAAAACAACGTTTAAAGGACATCTAAAAGTTGTTGTTCTGCTTTGCATATGTAAGGTTAGGATCAATTCTGTTTTGCTTTATTCTCTCTCTCTCTCTAATTCATATGAGCATTTTTAGATGGAAAGTATGAATTAACCATAACTTAGATTACATTTAAAAAAACAAAAACAAATTGGTTGCAGGCTGAGAATTTTAGAAATAACTATTTTGCAAGTGCACATCGTTGACAGTCATCACATAACTTTTGGGACTTTATGCATTAGGCTACAGGCTAGAAACTGTCGGAAATATTGATTTGTTGTTGAGACAGCTTGCAAGATAAAAAAAAAAAATACACGCGGTTGACAACCACACAACAAAGCTGCTGTGTACGTAAAGCAGCTGCGATCTTTTTAACAAAGTCGTGAATGATGACAGAGGGATCCAGTCTGAACTGATTGCATTCTGCATCACCACCTAGGCGTTGTTCTTTACGCACTGAAGCCTTACACCAGCTACCAGTTGCCATTTCCCCTATTCAGATACCCGTGCGCAAAGGGGCAAATCCTCCTCACTGGAGAACTTAAACGCAAGTCCTATTTTTTCCCTACAATTTCTTTTTACCTTCTGTATGGTTTGCGGTGTCACTTCCGTTTTACTCCTGGGGCGCACAGACGAAAACGCCACCGACATTTTATCATATGGGAAAACAAAAACAGCGCTGCTTTTATTCTAACGATGAGCGCAGCCCTGTTTAGGGCTACATCGTTTTTCTGTTCGGGGGAGCCGCCAACCGAGCCTCTGTCGCAACACCACCACCAAAACGATAAATCGCCCTTTTTATTTGATTATGGCTAAATATATGTCAGTGTTTAAGACAGTCATAGGCAATATTTAAAATCGTGTCTCAGACATTAAATTCTGCTCTAAGAAGGGAACTCCCTCCCCCCTCACCATCTTGGTTTAGTCCAGGCATAGTCGCGCGCTGTTTTTCCACTTACTGAGGGCATTCTTGAATCATCACAAGTCAGAACAGAACAGAACCTGGGAGGCAGCTGGATGAATTTCATTTCAAGCAGGTTTTAAAGCAAATTCTGCCCGTTCATTTTATCTTCCAAGAAATTCATATACATTTGTTTTTTATTAATAAAGCAATATACCCTTAACATATACATTTATAGCCAGTTTCAATCAAAAACATGACTTGATAGGAAGCATTGGTATTTTTAAACACAAAGTCTCATGTATGAAAAAAATAAATTGAAATAGTTTTTTCCCCATGAGAATATATTTAAATTAAAAAGTCCTGAAGATATGTACCATTACGAAAAACAAAAAGCAAACAAAAACAAAAAAAACAAAAACAAAAACAAAACAAACATAATACAAGAGGGGAAATGTATAGAGTGCTCATAACTTTAATATCCACTGACAGTTGGCTAAGTTACATTATTAGGCAGCTTTAATCAAATTCCAATCTTTACAGATGCCCTCCTCGGGCGCTGCTTGAAGGCTGTGAAGAACCTTGCCCTCTTCTTCCACCATATCCACCTCTAATGCCCTGGCCCCTAAAGAACCGACCCGGGACCCCAAATGTCTCCAGATTGCGCTTGCGCTCCTCTGCCCACGTTAATCTGAAACCATCCACCAAAGGGTTTAAACATTAGGCTGCATTTTAAAAACAGAGAAAAGAAATGACAAAAATAAAAGATGAATCACCTAAACCCATTATCAGACGGTATGTTGTCAAAGAATGACTTTGATTTGTCGTAGTAGCGTTTCGGCCCGTAAGGATCTTCTTCTGCAGTTAAATGCGTCCCTTCTTTAGCATTTCTGTCTAGCTCATAATTTCCATCTGGACAAAAAAAGAAAAAAAAAAAGAAAGAAAAAAGAGATTTAAATTAAAATAAAGTAACAGAGGAAACATGAAATCAAACATCTATTAGAAAAGACTGTCACAGAATCCTAGGACAGCTTACTCAACAGTGTCAAACTAGGAGGATTGGGGTGATGAAAAAAGAAAAATGACTTCAGAATTCCCGATTTAATATTTTGTTAACCTCATGAGCTGAAATGGAATTTACTCTAATGCCTTTGAAAGTATGACAGGATTAACCATCTCAATACTGTTCGGAACAAATCAATTTTCCAGAATCTGCCTCCTTTGAGCTAAACCACTTTGGCCGATTACCCTTTATGCTCATGTTTTTCCTCTCCATCTCTTCTTTTATGAACTGTGCATTTGAGGAATCAAAATCAAAGTCTGTGTCAAACTTAAGGACAGGAGACGGAATGCTATTCATCATTAGCTGGCCTCGACCATGGCTCCTGCGCCTTGTTCCTAAGATTAAAAAAAATAAATAAATAAAATTCATATTAAATGTAGTTTTTGCTTAAAAAAAAAACATTTTTACAAACTAACTTTTTTCACACCTTGCCTTCTTCTGGGTGGTGGCCTGTTTTCAATATTCTGACGCAGCGATTCCTGCCTTGAAGTTGTAAAAGCTGGGCCTGACCTCACTTGAATTCAAAAAACATCTTTGCGTTAGTTGTTCACAACTGTAAACAGAAGTTTCAACTTCAGCGGCTGTTGACACCCAGTGGTACACCTCACCCCCTTTATACTTTGTTCAAGCAAACTTTTTTGCTTACTTCTGACATCAACATCCCTTCGATTCTGGTAAGTCTCATATCTTGGCCTCTGAATCTGCCTCCTGTCCCACTGCTGCTCCTGGGATGAAGCCAAACCCCTCACTGGTCTAGAGCTTTCCATCTGGACGGTCTGAACGGCCTTTTCAACCATGGGGCCTCGCCTGATATGCATGTCTTGAAGCAAAGGCCCTGCAAGAAAATGAGGAAGGAAAAAAAAAAATGCATCAGGTTTGCATTAAATACATTTGCACTGGCAGACTTACCAATAGCTGAAGGATACTGATGGTTCAATAAAGAGCTGGCTAAAAGCGGATTGGACACTGGCATTTTCATGGGGCTGAAAGGTCCAAGCATTGTGGAGACATTTGAAGGGATTGCACTCGATGACTGTAAAACATTAAATTAGAACCATAAAATAATGTCTGTGGAGGGCAGTGTACTGTGCTGTTCTTTACTGTACGTGTATTATTGCAGGGTCTGACGGGAGACTTGAGTGATGATATACTGCAGGTTCACAGAGTCCAATATCCTTGATATCAGTTCCCCTGAAAGTGATGTACTCATAGACTTCATTTTTTGGAGGTAACGGTCGATCAGTGGGCCTTCCCTCTGTTCCAAAACACTTAACTTAAGAGGGGGGAAAAAAGTTAAATACATACAGTTTAGTCAAGTTGTGCTTTTTTTTTTTTTTTTTTTTAAATGCACCCTTGAAGCTCCACCTGCACTACTCACCTTTTGCCAAAACTACAGTAGAATTGATTTTATCAATTGTATACAAAATCCCCTCATAACGATTTTGGGCTTTTGAGATTAGCCCTATTTTACAGCCAATGTACGGCTTTGCTGAAGCCATAGCTGGAAAACAAACGCATATGCAGCTGTACTATTCTTTAAAGACTCACGTCACATGGAAACAAACGACTGGGGAAAGAACCGGAAATAGCTTATATGCGTTCACAGGTGACTTGAAGCCACGCCCTTTGATTAGGAAATTAAACCACCTGACAATGCCACGCAAGCTTCTTTGTCTATCCTCACTCCATCAACAGTTTTCTTTAACATTGTGAAAGCATGAATGTATGGTAATTATTTAAACATAGTGTCTTGTATTTATAAGACATTCATCTTTAAAGAAAAATAGGGGAATGGGGTATTTAGGTTGCTTCAAAAGGAATGTGTTAAAAATTAAAATATCAAAAAGTTAACAGTAACTTTACTAAATTATTAAGTTTCACTCAAGCAGATCAATGTTACTGCGCTTTTATCTTTGTTTCTGTTTTAACAAGGGGGAACCGATACAAACGCAGCCATTTTGAGCCGCTTGGAGTTCACAATAAAATGTGGCGCAAACAAAAACATAAAAAAAGGCTTCCGTCGAGCAACACGGAACGTTATAATCGAAGATATTTGTTCGATTGAATCCCACGAAAATGGCACGACTGTCCGTGCACCCCCTTTCTATCCCTTCGACCCACGAATCGGCTGCTAAGAAGCAGCACTCTGCCGATTTCGTCCATTTGCTCAAGGTTTTATTTTCGCCGACCAGCCAATCGCAGCGCCCGTTGGCTCTGCGTAACACGAGATGCATCCAATCGGCGCATGCGCTTCACGAACGAGCGTGGTTTGGCAAAGATGGCGGCGAGCTCCGATTTGCTGGGAGATGTTTTCTTCAAAACAGAGAGGGACGAAAAAGTGAAAAGTGAGCTAATTGGATCTCTGGACACCGAGTCAACAGAAGAAAGTCACGTTAACTCAGCGGGTGGAACGCAGTCTGAAACAAATCACGCTGACAGCTCGGCTATTCGCAGTAGTTTTACTATTCAGGGCAGCAAAATGGGACTTTCACAACAAGAGCTTGCTAAAGCAGGTAAGATAGCCGCGCTCTACTATTAGCCGATAGCTTACTTTTGTCGCGTTGTTCGGCTTTCAACGACTCACTTCATTTTTTTTTTTTCTCGAAGCTAAAGTGACTCGGACAGTTGTTGGGCGCTCCACTTGTTTTCATGTGTCTCCGCTGCCGTAGGGTCAGGAGTTCAAAGAGGTGTCAGTAGCAGTGCGGGGTGCCTCGTTCCGAGGATGGACGGAGCGGCGGGGGTCACCCCGGCGGCTGAAGCGGTTGGTAACCCCGCTCAGAGTCAACCTCAGCCGGCGACAGCCAGCGGAGTTGTTACGGCGGCATCAGACGCTGCATCCGGGCTGGAGAAACCCGCGGGAGCCCAAAGTTTGAATGGAAGCGCCGCGGTGACGAACTGTCACATCGCAGACAGCAGAACCGACAGCTCGCAGCCCAACGGACCGGTTCCCGCGTGCAAGGAAGAGGCAGCGGCTGTGCAGCCCAGCACTATCATTCGAACTACTTTAAGTGCTCAAGGTGCTCCCTCCCCCGGCGTGGTTCCGGCTCAGCCCGGTGCCAGAACTGTACCCACGGTCACGCTGGTGAAGCCGCTCATGCAGACTTCCACCAGCAGCCCGGTGCTAACCTCCTCGTCCCCGGGCATCAGTGTTTCCAGTGGCTCCCCTGTCACTAAATCGGACTGCACGAAAAGTGTCATCCTGACCCAAGCCGCGCCAGGCGCCACGGCGACCATCAGGAGCCCCGGGGTCTGGCCGAACCCCAGGACCGCCGCTCCATCAACGATCGCAGCAGCTCCGGGTGGAGTTCGAACCCCTGCTCCACAGGCGCTGGCTCCACGGCTCAGTCAGCCCCAACAAAACACCACAAACATCCAAAACATCCAGCTTCCTCCAGGTAATCCAGTTTCTCCCTCTTGTTTACTCTCCACTGAGAGACCTGCAGGTAAACAGCACATGCCGAAACTTTTAAAAGATTATGATTGTCTGTTAAAGACTCCCTCTGATGAAAGCCGTGTTTTTAAATAGTTCTAGTGGCATTTTTCTCACGATGGAGGACATATATTTTGAAAATGAAGCTTGAAAAGTCATTTTTGAGTGTTTTTTTATTTATTCAAATCATTGTGAATCAGGAGCAGACAGAAACATACCAATGGAAAAGGCTTGTAGGTGGGACGTAGGTGCCACTATGGCAGGCCATAAGCTCCCTGCTCTTCTCTTGTCTTGATAATGACCAGATCCATGTACGTCTGCGTTTTCCTCATCTGAGCTGGCTTTTGGCTCCAAACTGTACGACTTGATAGCTCCAATATTGCTCGCTATTTTTGTTGCCCCAATAATGTTAGGTTGGGGGTTTAAGGGGCTATAAGCTAGCAGGAGAGCATTTAAATAGATGGATGATGGGGATGGGGGCAGGCTTACTCCGCGCCAACAACTCTGGTGTATTTCTGATGAACTACAGCAAAAATTATGTAATAGAAAACAACAGTTTTTTATTTGAGTAAAAAAAACTGCATAATTATAAATAAAAAACCACTGGGAACGCCTTTAGAATGGATTTAAAAGAGGATCATCGGGGTGGAACTTTAAGGCTGTGTAAAGTTGTGCTGCTGTATGTAGTTGCATCCTTGGATCATTCAGTTATCTATTGATTATTCTTTCTCCTTGTGTTAAAAAGTTGCATTCCTTTCTGTTATCAACACTTGTTTCTTTGTTATTTACCGGTCTTCAAGATAATTAAGGATTTGATCAGTTTTAGTATAAACTGGACTTAATACATTGTTGTAATGTATTTATTGAGAAGTTTATATATCTGTGTTTCAATATAATTAATACAAATCAAACTACAATAATCCGGCATGAAATAAAGTAAAATTGTGTTTTCTGTTACTAATTCTGACATTCAGGCACTTTTAGTTTATTTTTCCCGTTCTGTTTTTTTTTTTTTAAAGTCACTAGAATGTTTGTTGTTCCCGTGCAGGCATGGTCCTGATCCGCAGTGAGAGTGGGCAGCTGCTGATGATTCACCAGCAGACCCTGGCTCAGATGCAAGCCCAGTCGCAGTCACAAAGTGCCATGACGCCGCGGCCCGCAGCGCCCACCAGCACTCCTCCCGTGCAGACGTCTCTGCAGGTACCGATTCTCCGGACATGTCGATGCAGAAACGCATGCCCAAAACATAAGGCCTATGGATGAAAGGAACCATCTGGTTTAGAATTATCCATCAGAACATATGAATGTTGTGGCATTAGTGTAGCTGTGACATTAATATCTACTCACAGAGACTTGTTGCATATGAACTTATATAAGATAAACATAAGATAATGTCAAGGCAAATTCAAGTCATTTAGTATATTTTGGTGTATTATGGGAAAAAACGTCCTTGATATTGTACACTGATCTCCGTGACTCCAAATCGTATATAGCGGGTTAGGAAAATAGATAGATGACATTGTGTGAATCGTTGTAATCATATCATATTGTGGAAAAGAAGAACCACTTTAGTCCTCAAATCAGCACTAATGGTACAGTTCAGTTTCCAAGTTTCCAAACCAGTTGCTGTGTGAAATAAAGCAAAGATACCTGTGCAATAGTATTTGGTACAGCATTGTTTATGGTAAGCATCAGGGTTAATCTTTACTTCCATGGAGGTTGTTTTGAAATTGAAATGAAGTTTCACAGCAGCTGAGTTACTTGCAGAAGAAGCAAAATCCGGCTTGTAGATGTGTGAGTAGTTGATGGCATGAAACTATATATGCATCTTTTACCACCCTCTCCACAATTATTGTGCAGACTCCAGGTACTCCACTGCTGACCCGCCCTGTCACCTCCACCACTATTATAAAACAGGCCTCCCCAGTCCAGACCACAGGGATGGTCACCACTGCGCTGCAGAGGCCTCCTGTGCTGCAGGTAAAACCACTGCTACCTTAAAGCTGTGGAGGATTTGACTCTGAAAAACGACTGGATTCTCCCCACCACATCTGACTCATTGTTGATCAGAAGTCCATCTGCTACTTTCTTAACCCTTGTGCTATCCTAGGCACTTTAACATTGGGAGTTGGGTCATCCAGACCCACTAGACAGAGCTCTGAACCTTTTTTCTTCAATGATTTGTGATCTTCATTGGTGTCCATGGATTACATGAAATCCTCTCCACCTTTATCCACCTTTGTCATGGTAGGGAGAACATGTCAATGTAAGGGTGGGGTCATCTGGACCCCATAGGATAGCACAAGGGGTAAAGCAGCTGGGGCAACCTCTAAAGTGAAACCCCTAAGCTAGCAAAGCTAAGAAAAAACAAACAGATTTGGAAAGTTTCTTTTGGCTGAGAAGAGCCAGTGAGGATCAGAAGAAGAACCTTTGACTTCTAAATAAAAGAAAGCTGCATTTAACATAGAAAAACCAGGAGTCTTTTCTTCAAATATGGATTTATTTGAACAGTTGTTTCCTTACACCATAATGCTGCTAATAAAGTTGTTCAAATGGGGGATTCACGTTTACTAATATTTTTTAGAAAATACAGGTTAAGCTAAAGGAAAGTGAGCACATCCGACTTCTGGCCAAACTTCAGGAAGGACAAGTTTGTCTGGCTGTTCTGTACTGCAGTGGTCCCTAACCCACGAACCGGTCCGCGGGTCATTTGGTACCGGGCCGCACAGAAAGAATAAATAACTTGCATTACTTCCATTTTATTTATTTCTGAATCTGAAAGATGTTTTATTTTGAAAAATCGCCCGATCCTCTGTAACATTCGTCTGTCACTCTTGACGCAGGCCAAGGCGCTCTTCTCGGTCACGTGATAGGTTACCACTAAAATAAAACCCAGGAGCAAGCAAAATGAGTAAAAAACAAACGTCTTTGGAAAGTTACTTTGCCGAGGGAAAAAGGCCCAGCCTGGAGACAAAAGAGGAGCCTCGACTTCCCAAAAGCCACATGCAATAGACAGTACTTTTTGCACCACGAGTGTGGGAAGGGGAGAGGATTATGACACCTGTGCCATGTTCAGTGTTGTGCGTGTCAAAATAAAAGCTCGGGGTTGGTCTTGTCACGTATCTGTATCTCCTTCAGCGTAGCTAAAATAGTTCTTCTTAAAGACCGGTCTGTGAAAACGTCGTGTGACGTCATACCGGACCGTGGCGCTAAAAAGGTTGGGGACCGCTGCTGTACCGTACTCATTACTTGTTTATGGATGTTTGCTCCAGAAATGATTTAAACTCTTCTATTTCTGTGGTTCATTTTCTTGATTTAAGTGTAACAACACTTCCTGCTCCTTTCTGTTGTCCTCTGAAGCTTTTGCCTTTAAACTCCATCCCTTTTTCAAACAAAAATCCTGTCCGACTAAAAGAAAAATCCAGTATTTTTGACAACTTATAATTGGTTTGTTCACTCTTCACACACCAACAGAGTTTTTGGAGCTGAATAAAGATTCAAATATCACTAAATGTACATAGTTATTAAATTTAAGAAGATTCGAACCCAGAACTGTGTTGTTCACAGTCTGCTGCTCTGTTACATTTTCTTTGTGCTAGTTGTGACATTGGTGCAGTTTGTTGTGTAACATATTGACCCAGACAACAGCTTTATTAGTGTGAAATGACAAAATAAAGGATGGTTTGAGTGTCAGCTATACCACCAAAACAAAGAAATGCATAAAGAAATTCCTCCTGTTTTAAAGCAAAGATGGAAAGTACTAAAAAATCTGCGTAAAGAAAAACTAACATTCTAATGGGATTGCCTTGATTAAATATATGGCAGGTATTCCTGGATTTGCTTGAGAGAGTAAAAAATGATGTAGGATAAATAATTATTTTTGATAACACATGTGTCTGGGATGTCAGAGTTTGTCTGAGGAGTGAAACAAAGGTGAACTCTAAGCTAAAACTAAGCTGAGGGCATCTATTCTACACCGATTTATTTAATATTCTGCTATTTTTTTGGACTGGAGAAGAGAAACAATCTTTGATATTACATGTATGCATTAAGGCTTCTGTGAAGGAGTAATCTGAAAAGGAAGTTGCTTCTAATATTTTATATATATATATAGTTTGATTTTTCTGCATTGCATGACCACTCGTGTTTTGTTTTTTGGTGCATATAGAACACGGTCATGCTGGGAGTGACGGCCTCAGGACAGCCAATCGGAACGGCCGCCAAAGTCCAGCCAGCGGCTCAGAGGGTGGGACCGCTGGGAGCCACGGGAACGGCCGTCGCTCCAACGCCAGTCTCAGCTGTGAGACAGAAATCCAAACCCTTTTCCCAGCAGAACCATGCTCCTAATCTCTGTGGAGTTTCTAATCGTACACCCTTGTGCTCGCAGGAAACACTGGAGAATGTGAAGAAGTGTCGAAACTTTCTGTCCACGCTCATCAAGCTGGCAAGTGGAAAACAGTCGCCACAGACTTCAGCGAATGTCAAGGAGCTGATCAAGAACCTGCTGGTACTTCCCCCTCACATCATCTGGTCTTCTGTAGTTTTCTTTCTTCTCCACTCATTGTTATTGCTCCTCTTCTTTCTGTTTTTATTGAAACAGCAAGCAAAAATAGAGCCTGAGGATTTCACCAGCAGGTTGTACAAAGAGCTGAGCTCCTCCCCTCAACCGTACCTGGTTCCCTTTCTGAAGGTGAGCCCACACCACACTCTATGAGGTTTTTGATCAAACTTTAAAGTACAAAAAATCAAATATGACTAGTAAAGTCTCATAATCTTTATATATTTTTTCTTAGTATAGTACGTTTGAGGATAATACCCCAGAGAAGGAAATAAAAATTTGGTTTAAACCAAATGTTTAGACAGAATGGTTCCTAGCAGAATGTACTATTGCATGAGGAGAGTAGCCTAACTGAGAGGCAGAGTTGAGGAGAAATGATGGAGATCAGGAAATTGAGTTTGTCTTTCAACCAGGATTAGTGTTGCAGTGGACCTGTGTTGTCCTGAAACACAAACATGGTTCAAGTCTTCTGTTGCATACTGGCACTTTAGCTCATGTAGGATGAAACACCACTGACGCTGGATTTACACTGGTCTGTCTGCGGTGCAACTCTCTTGCGTCGCGTGGGGATCCGTTTTATGACCGTCAGTTAGTTCGCTTTGTCTCCGTTGCGTCTCCAGTCCCCCACCCTCGAGGAGCGGTTTGTCCTCCCGCCCCCTTGTTGAGTTTTTCATCCAAGAAGACCCCATAACCCCTCCTTCCTCTCTCAGTTCCTCTAAAATGAATGTCTGGTGTCATAAATTATGTTGTGCTTTTGTACTTCTCAAATTAAACATTTGTAGTCTAGTGGCTAAAATGGATGACCGTGTTATCCGCGGTGGTATTGTGTGTTATATCTAGGGGTCTGACGATATCCGCATCACCGCACGTTCCTCTCTTTTTTTTCTTTTTTTTTAAAGTTCTGCATATTGTTCGACACCGCGACTCCTGCTGCTTCATCACCGTGGTGATCAAAAATCCCACACCATCACAGCTCTAGTTACATCATGGTCAGGGTAAAACTCCTTTCTGATTGGCTGCTGGGTGTGGATTAAAAAGTGATAATGCACACCTAAAATCAAAGTTTGTTTTTTGAACTGATGCTTTATTTAACCCATCGTGACGATCAGCGTATGCACCGCTTTCCTTTGCCGCTGCAGTCGAGGTCGTTCTCCGCTCAGCCATTACCATGACAACGCACCGCACCATGTATCAAATAGTCCACTAAACTAAAAAATAACAACACTAAATTACTGAAAACTGGTTGAGTATTTTTTTCTTTTGTCAGAGACCATGCTATAAGCGGGATAATCCGCTTCGAAGTGTCCATTATCAAAGATTAGTGGACTTCGCTGAAGCAACCAGTTTAGGTTTCCACAGCGAGCATTAATTTCTTAAAATGCACGCTTCATCCGGCATGATCTCTTACTCATCGCATGAACACGTCACCCTAAATATAAAATAAAATTTGTATAAATCTTTTTTAAACGCAACGGAAGTTTTTATTTTAAAACCCAGACCTGTTTTCTGATTCTCCGGCTGCAAAATTGACGCATCGATGGACTGGAAATAGAAATTCCTGCGTAAGGCTTGTGTTGCGTTGTGGAAGGACAGACATCAGACACAGACATGATGGAGGCAATGGAAACATTCCAACTGATTAAGGAACGTTCTATTCTTTATTTTTTTCATGGTAAATGGCGTATACTTATATAGCCCTTTATACCTTCTTACGAAGGCCCAAAGCGCTTCATGTCAACGCAACAGAGACGCAGTGGAAATCGGCTTTAAGATAAAGTCAGAAACCATCACCAGATCAGCTTTCTGTTATTGACATAAACAATATGATCCTTGTCCTTCTAAAACCAATCACAAATACAAAAAAAGACAAAGTTCTGCTCACGCATGTTGTGAGGGCTAAATGTGGAAGTCAAATATTCTCTTTTGGCTCAAACTTGATCAAAACATGAAAACAGTTTTGTGGATGTAATTTACAGAATTTACACAAAAATCCACTGAAATAGAATGGAAGACCATAATATTAAAAACCATGAACTCCAGCAGAGAAGCAGTGAGTTACAACCGTGACAATGCAGAGAGAAAGAGTCAGGACATTCCAATAGCTTTTTAAATGGATTTATAATTTTTATTTATTTTTAATTTCATTTATCACTTATCGCAAAAAAAGGTAACTAAATACAGAATATACAACAAAGCTGAATGTGATGGATTGTTGCCAAAAACCCACAAGGGGCTTAACATGAGGCAACCCCCATAGTGAGGCTATAAGCTAAAAAACAATACCGTTCAGTAAAATCAATACATATTCAATTCATGCACTTCCATACTTATATCAAACTAAAAATATATGCCATATGGAAAAGTACCAATGTGTTCACTAAATGAGTATTTTGAGAGGTGGGCATTTTAATTAGTGAGATTCTCTTAAATGTGAGGAATATTTAAAGAAAAGATTATTCACTCAACTATTTAGTTTCTATCCAACCTCTACAGATATATACAGAGTCTGAACAGCAAATCAAATGAGAGCTTTTTATAGTCAACCATATAGTCCAAACGTTCCTTTGTGTGGTTTCAGTTCTCCAAAAATTATTTCCAGTTATTCAATTATTCCAATCTCTTTTTTTGTTTTTTTTTTGGACTATTTGAGTTTATATACTGCTTTTCTAGAAACAAACAGAACAAACTGTTTTTCTTTACTGTATGAAAGCTACATAAAGGTGAACATTAACTGCTGCAGATACATTCTGTTTTCTTTTTTGTTACATCACGTTTTAAAATTGTACATTTCATGAAATCAAACAGGACACTTAGCCTCCACCTGTAAACTTTGATCATTTAATACGTTTACGTTCTTCTACTTCTTTTTACTCTTGCAAACAAAATATGAAAATAAGTTTTTATATTTTAAACGGTTTGATTTGATGTGCGCAAACACTCAATTCATTCACAGTCAAGTAGGCATTTTCCCATCCAAAGCGGAGTTTGGTTAGTTTGCAACGGGACGAGAAGAATAATAAATGATTTCTACAGTTTTATGAACATTATTGTTATTGATAGTTCAAGATAAAACCTAATGCATTGGTAGAGGTGAAACATGCAGCAAAGAAAATAATATTTTAAAAGGTCATTAATAAAAGAACAATGCAGGGAAGATTGTTCAAGAGGAAGATAGCAAGTGAGGATGAAGATGTACCCGCTGAAAATAGAAAAAAGGGAGGAAAATGTGAAAGACGGAGGGGCATTTTCTGTTTTTATCAAGTTCTTTAGTACAATCATCAATTGAAATATTTTTCCTACAAAGCCCCGTCAACAGTTCTTTACTGCATTTATCTGTAGTGATGTAATGGTTCATTTTAACAAGGATTCATATCATAATTAGTGGTCACCGATATGATTCATGGTTGATATTAGTTCATTTTGAACGATCCGATTCACTGACCTAAAATCAATGGACATTTAACCAAACATTGAACCAGTGTGACTCAGAAGCCTTCCAGAGTCATTGTATTTCTTGCAAGATGATCAAGTGTAAAAGAAACATGTGTGATAAACAAATAAGTGAACAAGAATTAGTGATGGGTAAATTACTTTTATAGAGTAGTTGATTGCTTTACTTTATTTACTGGATGAAATAGTAATTTAATTACTCAACTCATTTCTCACTTTAAAAAGTATTTCACTACTCGTTACTTTTTTCCGCTCGCATACAAATTCTCAAGGGAAGAACGATGGCACAAACCAGATACTCTCAAAAGAAAAACAGAGGCTACACAAGGGAAAGCAGGTTTTCTAGCACCACCTCATTCATTTCACCACATGAACATGAAACAATATAGCATAATATATACAATGCATAGACAGGTTGCTCATTGGCACTTGGGCAGTGGAAGGAGTTCATCTTCAGGACAAGATTTGCACTTAACTGAAATGTTTTTGTTTTTAACTATTTGGAAATGATCCAAATATCTCCAGTTACTAAATGTTCCTACGGCTTCATCTACGTCCATATTTAGCCTCTGTTCGTCTTACTTTGACCAATCTCCAACTCTGCATTAGCGCTCATGTTAAACTTTGTTGTTGTTTTCATTAGTTTCCTTTAACCAAGTGACAATGTCAGAGGCAGATTTGTTTTTTTTATCAATGGTTTCACTGCACCAAAATGTGAGTAATGAAAAAATGAGGGAATCTGTGGTCTAGTAATTGTAATTTAATTACTGAATCTTAAACCGTAATTCATTACCTTACTCTGTTACTGATAAGTATTGTTCTGAATTTCAAGGATTTCCTTTTTTTTGTCCAGAGGGCAGAGAAGTTGCTCTTCATTTTTCACATGGAAGGTCTTAAAAAGTCTTAAATTTAACTTAAAGAAAGGTGCAGGAACCCTGTTCATTCAAATAGTTGTTAATCAGGAGAAGAGGAAAAAATGTCGCTAGTGGGGGAGCACATCAATTGGATAGCTCAGTTATGGGTGACAGGAAGTGGGGTGGGGTTGCTCTGTATCAATAGTCGGAGGCTAATTTTTAATGATTGACAGTTGCTTTGCAGAAACTATTAAACATCACAGGTTTGTTCAATTATGCCCAAAAATGGCATAATCCCAATAAAATACACCCCTAGGAAAATAGATCCAAAGATCATTGCTGAGAGAGACTTTAAGTGGAGAATTATTCAGTAGACTTTTAAAGTGAAGGGCAAACATCAACGTTAGTCATGTTTATAGCAGTGAGCTCTTACAGGTCATGAAGCCACAATATGTTTTGAATATTCTAATTGACTTTTTAATAGTAGTAAATATACCGTAATTTCCAGATTTATAGATTAGATCATTTATAGAGCGCACCTGATTACAAAAAAAACATGTTGGAGAATGAGGATGTGTATGTGCTGAAACCGCGGCGCCTCATGTGTAAGAAAGAGGGGAGAACTCGTGCAGCGCCAGAGGGAGCGCTCTCACTCACTCGTGCGCCGCTCCTTCCTCCTACACACCAGCGCGCTGACACACACACATACTCATTCTACAACACCTATATAGTTAGTTCATTAGTTGGATAGCAGCTAGTTGTTACTGTTGTAGGTTAATAAAGAATAGTACGTTGTAATTATTGCTTGTACCGGTATTCATTTATGACGCGGCCGCTGGAGGATTTAGTGTTTGGGTGGGAACACCATCACAACTCTATTCCAAACAGTGCCTGTGACGCGGCAGTAACACGACAGCAATATGGTAGTAACAGCACTAACAGGGCTGGTTAAAAAAAGCATGCCAGTAAAAGTCACTGAGAGCAGCAGTAATTTTTAAGCACTTGTGCGTCTCTGCATGGCACGCGCCTCCTGTGCACTGAAACCATGGAAGTCTTCCTCCTCAGTGCCGGATTGGAATAGCGTCAGATATTCTTCGCCACACTCTCTCTGTCTCTCCTTCGTTGTCGCTGTCAGCTTGTCACTCTCATCCTGAGGTAAATTCACTCCTGATCTTGCGCTGTCCTCTCCGTCACGCAGCAGACCGGCTTTTCCAAACCCGTTGGTGATGGTGGATTTTTTCACACTGCTTTTAACGATTGCTTCTAACTTGAAAGCTGTGTCTTATGCTTTTCTTCTTGCATTTTCCATGATGAGGGTCTGTTGGTGCTATTCATTCACAAAGCGGGAATTTACATTAAACTTGCGTCTTCCTCGACACACATACCGGATTCCCCCTGTCTCAGTCTTACCTTTCTGCTTGAACGCCCCTAGCGGCCATTAGAAAAACGGCATAAAAAGAAATAAATGCATAAATGAGCCGCATCATTGAATAAGCCGCAGTGTTGAAAGCGTGTGACAAAAGTAGCGTTTTATAATCTGGAATTACGGTAATGTGGTTGATTTGAAATGGTTTATTTCAAGCAATCACGGAATAATGGATTAAAAAATTCAATAAGATATTAAACCAAAGATTGCTTGAAAGGGATCGGAAGGAAGGAAATTTATATAATCCCACCCCTGTTCTACCGTAACCATTTGATTACATGATTTATCATTATCCGGTTCATAACTTTTTATCTGATATCAATGCCTTACCAACACAGTTTCAGGTCATTACGTATGCTTGAGAGCAGCCGGCAGGCAATACGTGTCCGTTCGTTAACCCGGAACCGGAAGACTGAAAACCTATTCATATCTTTAATATATATTCTTATATTTCTTAGCAAAATCCACTTATACAGAAAATCCTGGTTCATTTTGTTTTTATTAAACTTCCTTCATTTTTTAGTGTTCTACTACTAACTCTTTGACTGATCTGTTGTTTTCATGTTAAAGCTCTTGATTTGGAGCGTTTTGATGGGAAATGTTCTGCGGGTCCATCAACGTGTTCAGTGTGTTGAAGCTGTAGCTCCGCCCAAATGCTCACACTAACTGTGAAGGTTTTAGTGGATGTGGGTCTATCAGCGCAGACAGTGTTCAGTGTAAATTTGAAGTCAATCCTGTCTGAACTTCTCTACAATTTCCCTTGGGGGGGTCAGGGCAAAAGTCCTGATCTGTGATTTTGAGTCCCGGACTTTTTACCAGCAACTTTTTGACAAAATTTATTTTCAATTTAACAGATTCCTTCATAAAATAGTGTAAATGCTAAACTCAGTGAAAGCTGACCATGACAGATCATCCTGGTCCAGGAACAGGGGGACATAGAAAGTGCAGAGTCGGTTCTTCTGTTCTGTTCTGCTCTGTTTGTCCTACTTCGTCTTGGTCTAGTTTCATAGTCTGCTTTAAGCTATGAGACAAACAACAGTTGAAGTATTGGAGCCATGAACAAGCTCCAGCTTTTTGTTCCATTCATAAACCACTGGATCCCATTTGGAGGATCTCAAAACCGAAGCAAATGTTTCATTCAGTCACAAATAAACTGCTCTGTTAGGACTAAAAGAATCTCATAGCTGCTTGAAATCCCAAAAGGGGCTCTTTTGATGTTTTTTGCTCTTTTAAACGTTAGTTGGAAGCTTCCAATAGACATGTGTCTATTTAAAATAAATGTTGATAGTACATCTTGATAGCTCATCTATTGATGAGTTTATTGAATGTTTAAAATCAAAATATTCCTTTTTATGGAATCAGGAAATGGGTTCTTGAGTTTTTGTCTTTTAGCTATTTTGCCTTTAAGAATAATTCAAAGTATTTTATTTTATTATTATTTATTTTATTTAAAGTATTTTATTTTGAAGGGTTTAGCGAACAAAAAAAAAAAGAAAGACCTGTATGACATTTACATGTATGTTTGTCATAGGAATTCCATAGATTTTAATTATTTTAGAGGCTGTTTGGCAGCTCCTATGTCCTCTCTACTTTGCCTCTACTGAATAGTGTTTGTAGTTTTAATGGCAAAGAGCTAACGTGATGTCAAAGCTCAGATGAAGCCATGAGTTTAAGTCAGATTCCCGGTCTTAGTCTATATTAAAGCAATGTGACCGTAGAACACCCCCATGAGTTTAGCTAACGGCCTCAAATGTGACCGCGGTAACATTTCGTTTCATCCACTGTGTTTGCTGTGCAGAGAAGCCTCCCCGCGCTGCGCCAGATGACCCCAGACCCAGATGCATTCATCCAGCAGAGCCTGCTGCCTCTGCCCAGCACTCAGCCGGCTGCGACGGCCTCCACGGCCCTCACCGCTGTGGTGCTGCGGCCTCCTCTGTCGACCACAGTCACCACAGCTACAAGCACAACCAAAGCCACGGTCATCAGCCTCACCCAGACTCCTCAGAGTAAACCGGGGCTGGTAAACGTTCTTCTACGTAGAATTTGAAATGATAGGATGGCCATTTATGGCAGGATGTTGCATTTCAGTGGTTTTCTCTCTCCCCCCCCCCCCCCCCCTTCCATGTATGTGAACAGATCGTGTCTCAGCAACAAGGCACCATGGTGAGGCCACAGGTGCCGCTGGCTCAGTCTCCTGTGGTGACGATCAGAGGACAGCCTCATAGCCGGATTATTGTTGGTCAGCCACAGGTGGTAAAACAGCTAACAGCAGGTGTGTGTCCAGCAGATGCTTCTGATGATTTGATGATTTCAGTCCGTGTTAAAAGTTTGCCAGTGATCAGTCTAATAGTGAAGCACTTACTCATTTCAAGTAAATACTAGAAAAAAAGGGTTTTTGGTTCCACTTTAGATTTGAAAAAAGTGGTCATAATGGCATCGCTGCCATCTTGTGGATATTGTGTGTCATTACATTTAAAACGCCGCTTCATTTTTTTCAGTTTTTCAGTGTGTTTTACCAATGTTTTATCATGCCCAAAATGAGCTTGTATTTTGTTTATAACCTCCAGTTCCAACTGTGAGACAGACTTTGGCTCCGGGGATCAGAGGAGTTCAGGTGCTCGGTCACGCTTCGGTAGCTGATGCTCAGAAGAACAGGCTAAAAGAAGCAGGAGGGGGAGCTTTCAAGTTAGTCCCACTTGCAAATGTCTTTGTGCTCTTTGATCACATGCTGCACTCATTTGTTACTTGTTGGCGTAATTTATGCACTTTTACTTGGGAATTAATTACTGGATGGTTAGAAAAAAAAAGCATTCATTTCAAACTTTGTTTTTTTCCCTCCAGCATCATCTCTTTGTTGTTTCTATGGAAACCAAATATTTAATCACAAATGATATATTTTATGTAATAATCTTGAACTAAAAATTAAAGATCACTTTAAATCAAATCAAATGCAACTGCGTTAATTTTTTTTAAATATGACTTTTTTTGTGTGTTTTTGCATTAAAATGTTTTGCAAAATTATTGAATACACAAAAATTTGGCTAACTTGTTTGTTATTTGTACTTTTTTTTTTTTAAACATTATTTTGGGCTCGTGGTCAAACGCTAACTGAGATTCTGTCATTTCGTAACTTTTTAACGACACGCAGGGATGATGATGATATCAACGACGTGGCGTCCATGGCCGGGGTCAACCTGTCGGAGGAGAGCGCCCGCATCCTGGCAACCAGCTCCGAGCTTGTTGGCATGGTGACTCGCTCCTGCAAGGACGAGGCCTTCCTGTCCACCCCGTCCCTCACCAGGATAGCCCTGGAGATCGGTGAGAGGCAGGACGTTGGTATATAAAGTCGGTAATCGCTTGAGAACAGTTGAACTTACATCTGTGGATTTCTTCCACCCTCTTCATCTGTTGCAGGTAAAAAGTTTGGTGTCAGCGAGTTGGGCACAGACGTAATTAGTTACATTTCTCATGCAACCCAGCAGCGACTCCAGAACCTGTTGGAAAAGGTCTCGCAAGTGGCTCAGCACAAGAACGTCACTCTGAAGGTGATCAGTCATTTTAGAGCGAGCTGGGCTGAATGCCGCTTCTCCCGTTGTGACCCCGCCGTCTTTTGCATCATCAGGAAGATGAGCGATGTGAGCAGGTCAGCGACGTCAGAGGACAACTCAAATTCTTTGAGCAGCTGGACCAGCTGGAGAAGCAGAGAAAGGAAGAGCAGGAGAGGGAGATCCTCTTGAAGGCTGCTAAGGTATGTCATGGAAATGTTGTGTATTTTCACTTTTGCTAGTTATGTAAGCAGTAGACACGCATGACATGAAGTAAGTCCAGGACACGGATTTGCTTTCGCTCTTATGGTAGATGAATTGTCGATTCCCAAACACTAACGCTGGAGAACGCAGAAATCTGTTCAAATACTGGGGGTTGGAAGGATCTGCCGTCCTGCATGAAGGATACTTTACAACATCCATCATCATCCAAATTCACAGACATTAACATCCGTTCTACCCGCTTCACGAAGGACCCGGCCAACGTCGCCCGGGAAGGCCGCGGCCATTGAAGGATGCAGCCCTCAAATTGCAGCCCATTTATTGAATATTGGACATAACTGTAAACCATAAACTCCCCATTGGGAGGGATCTATTAGGAACAGCATGTATCCCTATCAAAAATAACATTTACAAACATTAAACATTAGCTTCTCTATATATTAGGAACATTTAGAAAATAAAATGTTTCTGAAAATAGTCAGAAGAATATCGGTAGATTTTTTAATATCGGCCAATACCGATAAACTTAGGTTATGTAAATATGGGCTGATACCGATACTGACACAGATGTATCCCCCATCCCTACATTATTCTTGCTTTTTCTTTTCTTCTTTCTTATTCACTTATATTTTTATCCAACTGTTAAAGAAGCGACCTGAACTTAATTCCACAAAGTCTGTTTAGTTGATATGGAGTGACTGGGCATTATCTGATGAAGGACGGAGTGTCACTGACAGGAAGAATCTTTTATTCTTTTGGAATAGTGTAGATAAAGAGCAAAAGTCTGGGGTCAGTGCCATTAATAAACATTTCATCTGCTGCAGGTCGGCACATACGAGCAGGAGAATGAATAAAACAGTCCGCGTAATGAATTAAATTCAATATTTAAACATGCTCTATATATTTTGTCAGTCTCGGTCAAGGCAAGAAGATCCGGAGCAGCTGCGACTCAAACAGAAGGCTAAAGAGGTAAGTGTTCGCTCAAGTCGTGGCAACATGTTTGCCAATTTGAGGAAATTTGAGATGGGTGACGAAGCTGCGTGTGACTGTTCAGATGCAGCAGCTGGAGCTGGCTCAGATCAGGCAGAGGGAAGCCAACCTGGCAGCCCTGGCAGCCATCGGCCCGAGGAAAAAACGCAAAACAGGACTCTCCTGTGAAGGGGGCGGGCCCAGATGTGAGCGCGACGAATGATTTTCCATTAATGAGAGACGAGGGATCAAACGGAGGCTAAATCCTGGTTGGGTTTTCTTCTCAGGGCTCAAGTTCGGGTCCCTCTCAGCCCGGAGGCTCCGGAGGACCGGGCTCCAGACAGTTCACACGTCAGCGCATCACTAGAGTCAACCTGCGGGACCTGCTCTTCTGCCTGGAGAACGAAAAAGAAACCAGCCACTCCCAGCTGCTGTACAAAGGCTTCCTGAAGTAGCAGCTCCGTTTGGGGCTAAGGATGCGGGTCAGACTGCAGTGACGACTCTCTACACACAAACACACACAGGTGTCCGCTTTCAGACTCCCACAACAAGGTACCGGTTCTGATGTCATCGTGCCTCTTGCTCTGTTTGAAACCAGAACACGTCAAAAACGGCTATAAGCGGTTTTTTTTTTTTAGAACCCTTGAGTTTTGGCAACAAAACAGATGATAATTTATCATACATTTTTTATTGTACATTATCTGATGCCTTTGTATTTGTTTTACAGAGACTAACCTGGTTTTGTCATCTGCACAGCTGCCTTTCTAACACTTAAACCATGTAAGCCATATGCTGTATGCATTTAATACCTGACATGTTTTCTTGCTAATCTTTTCTGAATATAAACAGAAAAGCTTTATACAGATTTTCTTTGTTTTAAATATTGTAGGGATTGATTCCTATGCAGAATCAGTCACACGTCATAACTTTTTCTTTTAAAATAATGCCACTGTAACATTTAATTCTTAATTATTTTTCACTTCAATCTTGTAAATATTGATTTTTAATCAGAAAATGTAATTTAAAAAGAAAAAAAATAAATGATGCCTTTGTTTTTCTGCACATTTACAAGCCAAAATCTAAATTTGAACTTCTTTCATTATTGCCAGGAAGTGATTTTACTTCCTTTTGTTATCGTCACTAAAAAAATGTTTATCAGTATTTATATTTTTTGAGCACATAAATTCTGGACTTGCTTGACTTGAAGAAGTATCTTAATTAGTACATTTTATTATAAAAATCAATTTGTAAATTTTTCAGGCGACAACTCGGATTTAAAAAAAAAGTGTTTATTTTCCATGTAAATAAATGTGCCACAGATATTATTACACTGATGTGCTTTTTACCCATGTGTACATTTGTACAGCTACGTGTTTATATGTAAATATACATTTAAAAAAAGTTTTTAATGGCTATTTTATAAATAATAAAATGATCTCTATTAAAAAAAATAAACAAATTATTTATCTGTGTGATCTTTATTCATGTCTTTGTATTGTCTTGTTGTTTAGTATTCAATGCATATTAATAAAACATCATAGAATTATTAAAAAAAAAAGAGTTTTTTATCTGTAGTTTTTGGCCAAATCAAAAGAAAGTGACAATATGCAATCCCTGTGAAGCTAACGGTAAAAACAAAGCTGCAATATAAATGACTTCAGCAATAAACTGGAAAAAAGACAGCAGGGAGGACAACTGAAGAGTATTTAAGCCTTTCATTTGGAGGGAGACAGTTTTAGATTTTACTCTAGAACTTCTTGTGTTAATTCAAAGGCTCTGTTTAAAGTGTTATGACTGGTCAGGCATAAAGCATAAAATAAGTGTGAATGTGCCCTGTGGATGTCTAGCCTGATTCTAACATTTGCAGTTTTAGGGTTTAGTTCTATGTGGGACTCAGAATCAGGATTGGAGTTTGATTTACCATCCAGAGTTTGTAGTTTTACTCTCAAATTTGAAATGTCTGGGTCAGAAGTACAAGTGGCCGGGAGAGCAGCCCCGTGACCCCGAAAGGGACAAAACGGTTTAGAAGATGAATGATCGAGTTAGGAGGGCTGTGCTGTGGAAAAGCGGTTAGCACATTTGCCTCACAGCTAGAAAGCCATGGTTTAAATCCCAGTTGGGACCTTTCTGTGTGGGGTTCAAATGTTCTCCCTATGCATGTAAGGGTTTTCCCTGGGCACTCTGGCTTTCTCTCATATAGCCCAAACATGCTTCATAGGTTAACCCTTGTGCTATCCAACATTGGGAGTTGGGTCATCTGGACCCCACACGACAGTGCGCTGACCCTTTTTCTTCAATGATTTGTGATCTTCACTGGTGTCTATGGATGACATGAAATCCTCTCCACCTTTATCCACCTTTGTCATGGTAGGGAGAACACGCCAATGGTCATCTTAACCCCATAGGATAGCACAAGGGTTAATTCTTTAAATTTTATCTAGGTGTGACTTTGTGGCCCAGTGACAGACTGTCTAGGGGTGTATCCCACCTTCGCCCAACAGTAGTCAGGCCATCCGCCATCAGCTCCGTGACCCCAGAAGGGTCCCAGCCTATTAACCCTTGTGCTATCTTATGACCCCACCCTTACATTGACGTGTGATGACCCAACTCCCAACGTTAAAGTGCCTAGGATAGCACAAGGGTTAAGAAACTAAATGGACGGACGGTTTTATGGTTACTGTGTTTGCGGCTCAAGCCTTTGTTCTGAACTGTCCTCAGTTCCACATCGACAGCAGAAAATCGAATCTACAGTCTGTTGAGCTTTCATCCTTTGACCAGCTTCATGGAGATACTGATCGCCATTTTCCAGCAGGACTTGCCACCTGTTAACATTTTTTTTAATTGCCCTTTATCCGCTGCCACAATTAATCCAAGCAGCTTCTGACATCCACAGAACCAGGAAGTTTCTCACTTCCAGACCTTTCTGAACTGCCTTTGCACCAACTCCTTTTCACATTGTAAAGACTATTCTCCAATATAAAGACCTTCAAACATTTGAGCCGAGCTGTGATCAGGTTTTTTTTTGTCCCTAAAAGGACATTTCTCTCACTCAGTTTTCATGCATTCTCTTCAAAGAGGCAAAATAGCGACTCTTTTAATTATATTGAAGGGCTTTCATGTCCTTAGTCATCTCCATCTCCCTCACACGCTTCTTTTTTTTTCTTTTTATCTCATTAACAGCTACACTAAAAAACATCATTTTGAATATTCCACACTTAAAGCCTATTGAGACTGAAAGCAAAGCGAAAAGGATGAGGCCGTACCCTCAAAATGAAAGGATTTACAGTGACATGAAAAAGGAAATGATTTACTTCTAACCTTGTAAGACGATCGAAGGATGTTTGAGCAAAAATAAACACAATTTGATGACAGTCGCCATTCTATCTGCTATGACAGGCATTGGCAGCTCTGACAATCTTTGACTGGGTTCAGATTAAATCTGACAAAACAGTTCAGATCAGGGTTTCTTTCAGGTGTCGCATTCATCCAGAAACATTTTCAGAATGTGGCTGATCACTGTCCAATCACCAGAAGATGAGAAGAAGGTTTGATCCTGCCAAGCAATCTGCACTTTAAAGTCCCACGCCAATCATCTTTTGAGCTATTTTTAACGCGCTGTCATGATGATTATACAATTTTTTGCCTAAATTTAAAAAATAGTGTTGTTTTCTAGGACATAGTTTCTGTAGAGCTGCAGCGGTTCATTCGAATCTCACCTCTGAGCTGTGGGCGGGACTGTGGGCCTGGAGTAAGCCCGCCCCATTCCCCATCTGTTTACATGCTCTACTGCTGGCTTTCAGCCCCCTCACAACCCCAAGCTAACGGTACCGGTGCAGCAAAAAAGACGAGTAATATTGGAGCTAACCGGCCGTACAGCTTGGCGCCAAGCAGAAGCCATCTTAGGCGAGGAAAACAAAGACGTACACGGATCTATTTGTCTACAAGTCATCCATTGGAATGAAGCAGAGAGCGTAGCCTGCTGTTGTAGCTTCCATGTCACAATTTTTTCTGCTTTGTCCAACAGGATTTCGTCTGCTCCCAATTCACAATGATTTGAGTAAAAAAAAAAAATCAAAAAGGCAACTTTGAGCTTAATTTTCTTTATATTTTTCATCCATCATCAGTAAAAAAGAACGATAAAAACACAGTTTTCAATGGAGTGGGTCTTTAAGTGCTTTTCCTCATCTCTGATAAATTGTCAATCTGACATTTTCTCCATTCTTCACCATGTGCCATTATGACTAATCCCTTCCATTTCATTGTCATTTGCAATACAAAAAACAACAACTAATGGAACTTCAAACAGGCAAAAAGATCTTTGAGGTCTGAGAAAGACAATAGAGGTACAGCAGCTTCAAAGCTGCATTCTGCACTCGCTTCTACTCGTGACATTTCATAGATATGGAACATTTTAAAGTGATGAACTGCAGTCTGAGCCCTTCAGCTATGGTGTAACATTTCAGCAGAGATTCAGACAAGTGGCTTAAAGTCAAGTTCTCCATAAAAGAGTTCCCACTCATTCCGTTTCCCTGTATTGTTTTTGCTGGCAGCCTTTTAAGTAAATGTCACGGGAAACGGATGCGTGTTGCAGCTCCGGTGCAGAGCAGACCGTCACCACACGAGAGCACTGCTGCATCACAGAGGATTGGGACTGGTGGCGTTGTCTATGAGTCTGATGTTTCTTTTTGTTTTGTTTTTTATAACAAAGAACTAAAATCTCATTTTAGAATTAATTAAAACGTACATTTCAGAGTGCTTTTTTTTTAAATACATGTGACATCTTGGGCTTCAAAATGGACTAGAAGCAATCACATTTTTTTTGCAAATTTCTAATCCTGACTCCTGCTGCTCAGGATCTAAGAACCTTCCCACTTCAAGACACACCCACACAGATGGACATCTCATGTAGGATGATAATAAAGCACTTCCTCTGGTTCCTTCAGATCTGGTGGATTTAAGGCTTGGGACTTTGTTTGTTCTACTTCCACTGCAGACAAGGTGTTCTTATGCCTGTCGCTGCCTAAACCCGTGTCTTCATTGTTTTGATATACGGGCATTGGCAGTCTTCTAATTCTTCTCCAATATGAGTTGTCAGGCTGTATTTGCTTATGTTACCGTGGGACACCAAACTCAATTCCACTGCCTTGTTTGATTTTGCATAATGAGAGGTTGCTGGCTGTTCACACCATTATGTCTTTGAATGACAGATATGAAGATGAGTGGAGGAACTGTACGTGTTTTAATACATTCTGAGAGTGCCGGGTGTATTTTGCAAAGGAGTGGGAGGGATCACAGATGAAGTTTTGGACCACAGCACACAAATAAGGGAAAAACCACAACAGCAACATTAAGTAAGAAAGATAAAACACGTCTAATAAAATCATCCAACAGCTTTTCAAAATAAAACAGATTAAAACACCATCAAGCTTCTTCTTTGCCATACACCAACTTCCTGAGGACAACCTAAGGAGATGGCTACACACTGTGTCCTCACGTCAGGGTCTGATAACCACCGACACTCTGAGATAATTACACCACGGTTTGTCATTTCCACAGAGCGGAACTGAAAGTGAGCCGTCTTAGAGAAGAAAGGTAAAACTAACTGATCAATGCTGCTTTTTGTCTTCAAGCGTCTGCTGTCGGTTTTTGCAGCTTGTCTGCAGCAGGAATTTACAGCCAGTAACAGCTTTTGCAAAGCAAAAAATAAAAACAGATTACACAACTGCAATAACTTGATGTGCAAATGAGTTCTGATTAAGCAATTTCCCATTGCAATCAAAAGAAAATGAGACTTTATGTTCAGGATTTTCTTCATTTAGTCAGAGAGGACTTTTGACATATTCTTTTGGGCAATAAATGTTTCAGATAATGCGGAATCACCAAGCTGTATAGTATTTGTGATTTGGGCAATTGTGTTTATATGAGTTGAAAACTTTATTGACACAACAGAAAAGATCAGAAACAGACAACAACAACAACAAAAAACAGAACGTCAAATTTATTTAATTTCAAAAATGACATTGATTATAAAATGAGCCAAGAAATAAATCAATTTAAGTTAATTTATAAATTATCAATACAGTTCTTTTTAATTAAAATTAAACCCCTCGCCTTGTGACAAGTACAGTCCCCTGAGCTTTGCATGGATGCAGGGATTGATGGCAGAACTGAAAATTAAAAAGCCATATTTTTCGGTTTCTGGCATCTCTTGCTGACATGACTCCTTAAGCTCAGGTTGATTTGACCTTATAACTCATTACAAATCCTATTCCAAATCCTATTACCGGTATACCTCCAAAATGTGAGCCGTGGCTTCTGAAAGAGTTGTTCAGAATCAAATATGCTCAGAAACAATGAGCTTCCACATTCAAACGGTCTTTTCTTTAAAGTCTTTTCTTGATTAACCAATTAACTCTTATGCTGGGATCACAAAGTACGAGTAACCTTGATGACAGCAGAAAACAACTTAAAGATGAACGTCTTTTTCTGAACCTTGTTTTGTAGGTGACTCTTAAAATGTAAAGATACTTCAACTTATGAAAAGAAATGAAAATAGTTTTTGTCAGCTAATAAAACCCACAAAGTCAATGTTGTACTATGTTGATGGCTCCTGCAGAATCTGTGATAAGTTGCTCTAAAAACTCTTGCTCAAGCACAGGTACAGTTAATACTTAAAAACCTTAGGTAGAGTATTCTAGTTTGCGAATATGGGCAAACTAGAATACTTCTCTGTGGTTCTGCAATTTTGCTCAACAGACACAAAGCCAGGTGTCATTAATGGTTTGTCATTCATTTATGGTTTCCACTGACTGCATACAAGAACTGGACTGTGTTCCAAATAGGAAGTATCTCCAAAAAACTCTTATAGAGTCATTCATTTATTTTCATTCATTCATTTTCTTAACCATTTTTCCATTTCGGGGTCACGGGGTTGCCGGAGCCTATCCCGGCCACTTGTGGGCGAAGGCAGGGGATGCCCTGGACAGGTCGCCAGTCTGTCGCAGGGTAGAATGTCAACAATCACACACCCATTCACTCTCACATTCACACTCACACCTAGGGACAATTTAGAGTTGCCAATTAACCTATGAAGCATGTTTTTGGAAGGTGGGAGGAAGCCGGGGATCCCGGAGAAAACCCACGCATGCACGGGGAGAACATGCAAACTCCACACAGAAAGGTCCCCCATTGATGTTGTTTTTCATGTCCCCCAGCCGGGACTTGAACCGGGGGCCTTCTTGCTGTGAACTGTGGACTTCCAACAAACTCATTCTTGACTGGTGACTTGGTGTTCAAAGAAACAATGGCTTGGACCAATTTGGACCAATCCCAGCTTAATAACGTTGTTTGGCTCTGACATGGGGTCACCCAAAAAATTCCAATTGAATTGACTTAATTTGGTTGGAGCTGGAAGTAAGGCATTTTCTATGGGTGACGCCACACTTGCTCAGTCCAGTTCCCATATACAGTCAATGGTAGAGTCCAGACTTAATTTGGTCTCAAAAGCAGTTGGATTTAGTAGGACACAAACAAACAGGTATGTAAAGGAGCTCACCTATAAAACTCTTGTGCTTTTGCTTATGAATTTGCAGGTGGTAAAAATACTGTAATTTGTTTGTTACTGTCAACTATGAAGAAGAAAAACTTAAGAACCCTCAACTTAAGAACAACTTTAGGACCACAATTCATCCAATCTGCTTACAGGCATGTTGTGCACCATCAGTTTTGCATATCAAGGATGTTTATGTTGTTGTTTTTCACTTCTCAGCATATCCCTTTCAGTGGTCGCCACAGCCAATCAGCTTTCACTGATTCCCACAGGTGGTTTGGCAGAGATGTCCTTCCTGACACAACCTTGTATTTTATCCAGGATGGGGACCGGCACATGACGATCCACGCTTGGGTTCCCTTGTGGCTACATTGTTAGGCAGTAGCACGAAGGGTCTTGCCCAAGGACCCACACCAGATGAGCTCATCACGCCCCCTGGGAATCAAACCCTGATTTCCCAGCTGCCAGTTCTGCGCTTCACCAGTTCTGTGCTTCATCAACTCGCCCATGAAAAGGCAAAATACTCACTTTTGCATAGCGCTATGGAAGCCCACTGAGCAGAGTTTCTATACTGATAGACAAAACAAGAAAAACTCAATTTGAAATGTTGACACGTACAGTGATGGGACTTCTGCACGTCTAATTTTAGAAAACACTGAATAATATTGCATTAAGGTGCTGTGTAACAAACATCTAACACTGCACGAGAGGGCAAATTAATCTATTCATCACCATGCAAAAATACTAAATGTACATATTTACATTATTAAATCAGATTTTGACTTTATGCATGAACTTGCCAGCAAATTTACATACTTTTTTGTCAATCAACAATATTAAAACTTAAACATGTCAAGTACTTTATACTTTTTACTTTAAGCCTTCATTCCTGACCAGTTACTTTGGAATCAGGAATCAGCAATCTTTATTGTCATTTTATCATGATAAAACGAAATTAGGCTCTCTGGTCCCGGGCCAGTCGTTTACATTTGGACACAATAATTAATGTAATATCAATATGATACGGTGTGGTTCCTGATGAGTAATTGCACAGAGAGTATTTACAAATTGCACAGTATATTGTAGTATTGCACAGCCCTGTGTTATAGCACTTGAGAGTTAGCTTGTTGTCCATGGAGGGGGGGGGGGGTTGCAGTGATCAACTGGAGTTCAGCATTCTGACTGCTTCCGGGAAAAACTGTTCCTCAGTCTGGTGGTCCTGCTCTTTATGCTCCTCAGTCTCCTGCCTGAGGGGAGCAGGGGGAACAGAGTGTGTGACGGGTGAGTGGGGTCTTTCAGGATGCGGGAGGCCCGTTTCCTGCATCTGGTCTTAAAGATGTCCGTTATGGACGGCAGGCTGCAGCCCACAGTCCTCTGTGTAGCTTTGGTCACTCTTTGCAGAGCTTTCCTCTCTAACGCAGAGCAGCAGCCGTGCCACACAGTGATGCAGGAGGTCAGGACGCTCTCCACCACACACCTGTAGAAGGAGGTCAGGACTGAGATCCCCACCCCAGCACGCCTGAGCCTCCTCAGGAGATAGAGGCGCTGGTGTGCCTTTTTGACCAGGCAGGAGGTGTTGGTGTTCCAGGTAAGGTCGCTGGAGATGTGCACGCCCAGATACCTGAAGCTGGAAACCACTTCCACCAAGACCCCTCTGATTGGGGGAGGGGGGCATCTGTCCTTCCTGAAGTCCACAATCATCTCCTTGGTCTTCTTCCCGTTGATGCAGAGGTTGTTGTCTCTGCACCAGCCCTCCAGATGTTCCCCCTCCTGCCTGTAGTCGGACTCATCGTTGTTGGAGATGCATCCAAGCACAGCTGTGTCATCCGCAAACTTCACGATCAGACATCTGGGGTGACTCACTGTGCAGTTGTGTGTGAGCAGGGTGAACAGCATCTTCATAATAAGTATTTAAGTTAATGACTTCATTCTCCAGAGTTTAAATGTGGATTTTATTTCTTTGGCCCCTCTGCTAAAGCCCAATAGTAGAAAACAGGAACACTATTGTCACGTAATTTGTTATTTTTCAGGAGTTTTAGAGTTCATCCATTTAAAAAATGTAATCATTTCAAGTGAGGATGGATGAATTGCTGTGGTTTTACTGGTTCCTGAGTGCTGAACTGACAATAGTACAGTAACTTGGCAGCGACACAGGAGGGCCGGTTCCCAAATTAAATCTTTCTGCAAAAGGTCAGGAAAAGCCCATGCTGGCAGGGAAACTTTGTGGCATTGAATCAATCTGGGTCTAGACAAACTCTCATTGTTATCAATTACATTACAATTTTGAGTGATCACCATCCTCCCATAATGCATTTTTCTTGTGTATTGGATGATATTGGTCCTTTCAGCAAAGCAGGCTAGATTACTCAGATGTTTCTAGGGAATATCTTGGGTTGATTGTTTTTAGGCTAATATTAGTCCAGGATATACGTGTAAAAAGAAAAAAAAAGAAAAAAAACTTGCTTACAAATATAATTTTAGAAAGAGCCCAGGGATCACTTAAAGTAATTATTCAGAGTAAAAAAAAAAAAAAGATACATTTTTGCATCGTCACAGCCCACAGTGCTTTTGTTGTCAAGTATGGATTTCCATTATGAACTCTGAGGGAAAGGCGAGAGGAGAGAAGCCGGTCCCTCGGGACGGGAAAATCAACCTCCGCTTATATTCCATGCACATAATTGAACAAATTAGCAATGAACAGCTGTTACCTGTTAAAATGACCTGCATTCATTTCATCACTGTGGACAAGAGCTCTGATCGCATCTGCATGCTGCAGCTGCCAGCCGTTCTGATTAGGTTGCCGATTCTTACTTTCAATATATCATGACAAACGTAATTACCTCAACATCTCTTTTTATGGATTCTACAAATGGTCGGGCTCAGAGCACGCCAAGTGTCCATCAATCGCAGGCGCGGATGGCCGCTACTCCACTCAATCGCTGTGACCTTTCTTAAAGAGAGAGTTTATTTAATGTTAATGTAACAAGCTATTTGACTTTTGAAAGGGAAGATTGTAGAGCAATTATTGTGAAAGTGCACCAACGATATAGTCTGCGCTTTAATGAACAACTTCCCCTATCGCAAGGCCCCGAAAGAACACTTGATGTTGTTCTTTTACCAATCACGCAAAGTGAGACACCGTTTGGGCTAGAAGGACTTCCTTAAAAAGTTTGTTCTCTTGAAAGATGAGGTTAAGTGGCACTAAAGGACTGATTTGAGACATGAGGAGAAAAGTTAATACCCTAAAAAATGCTCAAAAACTGCTTTTGAGTTTCATACTCAAAACAGAATCGAAATGGTTCATGAATAACTGAATAAATATGGGAGAAAAGATAAACTGGGAAGACAGTCAAGACCAAGCTACTGTCAAAGTTCTTATTTGTTAAAATTTATTAAATAAAGTTGGAGAAATTGAATTTTCTGAACCAAAAATATTTCTAAATTGTATAAAAGATGGATAGTAGTTAGTTCAGTAAAACTATCCAGCAGTCATGATATAAAGTTTTTTCTCCCCTATACGTTAGACAGGATTTTCTTACTTATCCTTTTTTTAGCGTATTTGTTTTTCTCCCCATCAACACTTTTTTTTAAAGTTTAGATTCCGAGTTTGGATCACAGTTGTTTTAGACCCCTGCTTTAAGTCTTAGTCACATACACCCGTTTTAGGGTTGACCAGTACGGATGCTGCTGGTTTTTGGGTTGTCCGTGGATGGTCGTAGACAAGGAGTGGTGCCATCTTATCGGGAGCGCAGGTGTGTCTTGCAGTTCCCTTTGAGACTCATACTTTCACCTCACAGGATGTTATGGAAATGGAACGTACCGTTGTTGTGCGTGTGGTAACTGTATCATGGCGTGTTTGTAAGGATAATGTCAGTTGTAAGGACTTATGACGAATGGGTACTGCTGTCTACACTCTAAATATGCTACTACTGGCTCCTAGCTTGGGGTGTGCAGATTTGTAAGTGCCGGTTGGATCCCCACACAAACTACACTCTGATTGTCTAATATCCCTCATTTCTAAAAGTCTGACTGCACATAAGGAGCCTGCAGGGACCCCACACTTATCACTTGAAATAGCACTAATGGGCTCCTTGATCAGTCCACAGTATTTACGTGGGGCTGAAAAATTGAAAACTCTGTATGACGTGCCTGTGTCTCACCTTCCTTATCCTTACGTGTTGTATGTCTTCACGACCTGCGGTTTGCATCATGAACATTTTTGCTCTATGGGCTCACTGAGGGCTCGACCACTTTGATATTTCGGCCACCTACGTGCCCCAAACAGGTTTCCCCATTTTTCGCCTGCAGACAGCCCGTATCTATCTATAAGGGCAACTGTGACTGAGGTTTTATCAGTTTTGACTTAACTGAACTTTTCTGAGCTGCTTTGAGTGAGTTGCTGACTGTGGTCAAAGCCATTGTTTGGAATTTTTAGCTCACCTTGATTGAGTTACAAATTCATCTTCTAGTCATTTGAAACATCAGGGATTTATTCCTGTGGTCTGAAATGATGCAGTGGAGTGTTTCTGTTTCTGTTTGAAGGAATTTTGTTATGTTCTTTTTTTTATTTTTCTCTTTAACTATTGTGTCAGTCTTTTTTTTAATGCTAATTCCTAATAAAAATAGAATTGTGAATAGGAAAATATGGACAGGCCTAAATCTGTTCAAAAATGTTCCATCAAGCGCACATATTTGTTCCAGGTTTTTGCCAAGTTAAGTGGAATGTTTGCATGTTAAACAGTATTGCTTTTCTTTATACCTGAGTCAGACTGTTTTATTGGTACTTAATCATTAAGTATTTGCTGTTTTAGGCTAGAAACACAGACTTTGATGACTAAATATTCATTTGTTCTTCTAAAATCAAACATTTTGAGCACATTTAAAGTTTTGCTGAGGATATGGTTGAATTATTAGAGTTTCTAAAATTCAGAAATGACTGCAGGCACAGCTTTAACTTTCTATGTAGAAAAAAAAGAAAAGAAAAAAACAGCAAAGAGGAATCAAAGCACCACAGTCTTCAGCCTTTAAAACAAGTGCATTAATCTTTGAAGTAAGTGATGGCTCATCATGGAGAGATCTTCAATCATCCTCCTCCCTGATTATGTGGTCACACACTACAACAATCAGCGGCTGACCTTCTGTTGCAGGAGCACTCACAAACACAGCGGGGAGAAGGGAGGCATTATCTGTAAGTCCAGTAGCTGCAGACGACTGGGCCATGAAGAAACAATACTCTGATTTATAGAGAATTAAGATTTAAATTAGATTCAGTCTCTGTTGGAGAAGATACCTCCTGAATGAGAATGCATCCGTTACAAAAACTAAGAAATGGACTTAAGAACTTTGTTAAAACACAAAACAAGCCAACGGCAGCTTGAGGATCATTAGTTAAATCCTCATTAATTACGGCAAGGCTTTGCTTTCTGCTGGAATGAAAGAAGTATATTATTTCCAAGCAAGAAAGCCAAAACTGAAAGAATTCAAATGACATTCAGCTAACAGAGCAAATGCTTTTTCCTCAGGTATTAGAAAAAAAAAATAAAAAAAAAAACGACCCTCGGAATACTGTCAAATGTGGCAAAAACAAGTCATAAATCAAACGTTCCAGCTCCCTTTTTGTTGAGCATTTAATAACATTTTAGCAGCGTGGACATGGATCAGCAAGTTCTGCCACAGACGTACCTTCAGAAACAGAGAGGAGCCCGAGATGCTGCCCGTCTGGAAACGAACTTCCAAGTATGTGTCTGTTTTCTAAAACAAAACAAAAAAAAAAAACATCACAGCTCCATCAGCATATATCTGAAAGCCTTGTGCAGGTAAACAGTGACAGATGCTATAGGATCAGCTAACAGCATGTGTGTGTGATAGATCCTTCTCTGTGAGTATGTGTGGAGATAATATGATCTGAACATAAGAATAAAGTCTAAATCTGATTTCAGGCTCAGACTTTCTCCCCTTTATGCCAGCTCTACTCCAACCATGACCTGATCAGCAGCTGACCATAAAAGCTTTATATATGTATATACATATATATGTATATATATGTATATAGATATGTAAATATATATGTACATATATGTATACATATATACATATATATGTATTTATATGTATATGTATATATACATATAAATACATACACCTATATGTGAGCAGTGCATTCTCATTATGAACCCAACCTGCCCATGCATTTGACATGGCCCCAAACGATACCGAAACCTTCGTTTCTGATCCAACTGGAGCTTCAGGGTTTCCACACGTCTGTTCTGTTGCTGTAAGATTCCAGCTGGGCCAATTATGAGCCAGCAAAGCAGCTGACAGACATAATGACAGTTAACCACACTGTCTTACCTTGGATGTTCAAAAACAACGCTGAAACGTCAACTGGGAATCCCCTTGAGTGTTCTTTGTTATCAAACTGCAGCTAACATTCTCTTTGCTGACTCAGCAGATTCAAACAGCACAAATCATTGGAATGGGAGGGTATGGCTTTAATGCAGCCAGTTTGGTGGATCTCCCATGTGTCCTGGCCTCTGATAAGCTGACATACCTGTCAGTCTTCAAAATAGAGCTATAGATTAGCCAATATGGCTAACAAGTTCAACAGGACAGCTCTCTCTATCAGTGACATTACAAAAACCCTAATTCCTTTTGGGAGTCTGAACTTGAAAAAAGCTATAATAACTTATTCTAAATCTAGTCTAAAAAATGTCTGAACTTATAGCTGGTAACAAATCGGTCAAAAAAATGACACATTTTTACAATAAAATAAAGCAAGTTCCCTTTTTTTCCCATCTATTTTGCAGAGTTAATGATCACAATTTACTTTGCTAATTATTAATTAAAAAACTTTTTTTTTTTAAACGGTGGCACAGTGGTTAGCGCTCTTGCTTCACAGCAAGAAGGGCCCAGGTTCAAGTCCCAGCTGGGGGACCTGAAACAGAACATCAATGGGGGACCTTCTGTGTGGAGTTTGAATGTTTCTCCCCGTGCCTGCAGCTGGGTTCTCTCCGGGATCTCGGCTTCCCCCACCGTCCAAAAACATGCTTCTAGGTTATGGCACTCTAATGTCATAGGTTGAGGGAATTAGAGTAGGGTGTGTGATGGATTGGCCCTGCACTGGTGACCCAGGATTCCCCTGCTCCCACAGTGCCGGACAGGCTCGGGCCCATGTCCCAAAATGGCAACGGAGAGATGAAGAATAAATTTTTAACCAAGGATTTGTTAAATAATACTGAAAAAATAAGAAAGGGCCTGGCAAATCACTTCTGCTCAGTTGTTCACATCTTCCTTATTTAGCCTGCCAACAAAGAGCTCTTACATTTTCAAGAAAAATGGTCAATTAACCCTGTGGCTCACTACATTAAAGAATTACCACGTGTATTTTTATTTATTTATTTTTTTTTGGGGGGGAATTGAGCTGTGAGAAAATTCTAAAAAAATGTGTTGTTTGTTTTTGCTCACAACGTTAGTTTAAGATGCAAAAGTATTGACAGTGTAAGGGAAAAAGCAACTTTTTAGCCACTGTCTCAAATGTTATCCACACATTTTTAACATGATGTAACTGTTTTTTAAAGAATAAATTATTAATAGACTTTGCATTTTTAATACAGAAAGTAGAAAAATAAACAACAACAGATGAGTTATTCTCACCAAAAAGCTTAGAAATTAGCTAAACGTTTCAATGCCAAAGCGTTTTTGAGATTTCATGAAGGCAGCCCTTTTGAAATGAGCAGGAAAAACCCTTCTACTGCCCCTGGTGGAATGATGTTGAACTACAGGGCAGAAAACTCGGAGCAACCAATATACAGTGGCTTCTTAAGGAATATTTTGATCATTCTAATAAGATAGGGGTCTCAGAAATGCGTGTATCAAATATGGCATGATTGGTTGTATAGGGTTACATTTTGCTTGGTGTTTTGTTTTCAGGCTTCCCACCTGGTCAGATGCAGCAGTAGATTTTACAGTGAGTGGAGGTCTCAATGAGCACAAAGTTATTTCCTCTCATTTTAGCTTTTACGCTTCTTTAAATCTTTTTATTTTATTATTCTTTTGTAAAGGGTTAGGCTTCCAATCTTCTGTTGGCACTGCAACTGCTTGAAAGGCTGCTGAGAAGTTTGATAACTATTTTCCAGAGTGTTTTTGACTTTGCGATCCAGCTCTTATTTCTCTTGAGATCCCAATCCTCCCCTACAGCAGAGTTCCTCTCTGAAAGTAGATGTGGAGTTCACCAAAGGGGCACCGCGCTGTTTACATACAACAACCTACCTAGGCTGGGAATAAATCTGCTCCGATGTCTGACAAATACCATATGCAGTACAGTTATTTGTTTATTCTTATTGTGTGGAGCAGTTAAACATCTACAGTGCTTCCTTCTTTTTCTTTTTTGTGGGTTTTGTTGGTTTTTATAGGTGGTCCTTCAGAACACTAGCAGCCATTACAGGGACAAGCAATCACACCCGATTCATTCCTTTCTCCTTGCATCCTGCCCACACATCCTCAGGTCATCACAGAGAAAATGAAACTCACTGAAGGAGAAAACATAATGGACAGAAAGAAGATGGCTCTGACTGTATCTACTGAGTTTGGTGAAAAGCAGGTTCCGTTTTGTACTCAGGAATTATGAGACAGTGGGGCAGACAGGAAGTCCTGGCATGGAAATCGTTCATGAATCAGATCAGATGCTTTAAACCAGGGGTGGCGAACGAGTTTGACACCAAGAGCCAAATTTTTTATCTGTGAGAGTCAAAGAGCCACACCACACACTGAGCTGCCAAGACGTACACACAAACACGCAATTAAAGCCATATTATTTTCCATAACAGACTCCTCTCCCTACAATACAACAGCAAGTATTGTACTTGTGTTTATTTCAAGGAAAGTGTCCACACTCAATACACACATCAAATGCAGCTTAGCCAGAGTTTACAGAGTTAACCCTGGAGGTCTGATACCCCCTCCACACACATAGGCACCTGTCTCTCATCTCACACACAGACGCACACACACACACACACACTCTCACTGTCTCACTATCTCTCTGCCTCTCTCTGACACACACAACTATTCAGTGACGTGCAGTGAGGTTGATGCTGGAGAGACACTGACTCCTCTGAAGTCAGATTTACAATTATAAAACTGAATATTTCACCGTTCATCCAACAGCATTTAACTGGTAATTCTTTATATCTCAACATTCCTCTTTCAATGACACACCAACAAATACACAAACATTTGGATAGAGCATCCTTCTGGTGTCTAAGTGATTCATATTCACAATAAACACATTAAATACATTACATTTCAGTTGTGTGCAACTTGACTACATTTTAACCTTCATGTGACTATCTTGCTTTATATGTTTTTTTATTTACATTTTTATGACTTACTTATTGCATCAAAAACAGATAATTTATGAAATATTATTACATCGCAATGACTCGGTTCATTCTTCAACGTTTCAAACAGACGAGCGATCAGTTGCCAATTAAGCGGCTGCGTTATTCGCACCACTCCTGTCCACAATAAGAGCCCATTAACTAGAACATACTTACACAGCCAAACAGCATGCCTTTCACTTCTACTCATTGCTCCCTGGCTAATGGTTTTACACTTAAGATTCCCCACTTCCCATGAGTCTTAGGGGCTGATGGCGGGGCTAACCCCCAGGCCAGTCGTAGCCTCTCTGATCAGTTCCTTCACGTGAGTGTTGGTCAGAACGGACCGATGCTTTGATTTCACGTGTTTGTGAGCTCCGCAAAGAAGGAAAGTGGGATGGATTACCGTTTGGAATGTTGACTATGAAAAGCTTCAACTTGTTCATAAAGGAGACAATTTGTGTCAGATCAGGAAGAGTTTTTCATTTTCCCTGGGATACGTTTTGTTTCTGCCATGAACTATTTTACTGCTTCCAAAAGCTCATAATAATAAACATCGTGACTTGCCATTCCGTGCACTAAAAAGGAAGAATCTTCCCATTCTTCCAGAAACGTCCTGTGTTTATCTTTATACTCTGAATTTCACCATTTTGACCATGAGGGTAACAGTCTGCACGCACCTCAAATCTTTATTTTTGTGTCCGGCAGTGGGCGTAACCCGCGCAAATGATGGGCGGTCACGCACGTGTCGGTAGCATCATCAAACACACACGCTGCCAAATTACTTTTATTATTATTGATTTTAATACCCTCTGATGGTTTGAGTGTGGTTTAAGAGGGAAAAACTATAAAATGAGGCACAGTCTATTGAAAATATGATGAGACGCAAAGAGCCGCACGCTCATTGGCCGAGAGCCGCGTGTTCGCCACCCCTACTTTAAACGATAGTGAGAAACCCTTTGGTCCTTAAGGAGACAAAATAAGAAATATTCAGATCTATTGAGAACAAATAGAAACTTCAACAAATGTCATTCTTGAGCTACATTCACAATGCTCTGTGCAAGGTGAATTCAAGTGACTGCTTTTAATGAAAAGTCTATGAAAATGTTTCTACAACTGGTTTCTGGCTATACAATGAGTGGCCATTGAACATGCATTGATAGTTAAAGCAGGTCAAACTTTGATCAATTAGGGACTCTACCTACCATTTGGAAATTGATCATGAAGGAGAAATTAACAATTGTGATTTGTGTCCGGACAGAATTCTATGAAACCAAGTCTTTCATTGGAATAAAGCTGTGAAGGAAAAAGCCTTGATCAAGATTTGCTACGTTTGCACCGTTTGCCATTCTGCATCAAACCTCTAATTGGTGGCGGACATGAGCTAGTGAAGAGTAGAAAAATAAGAAGAAGCCCTTCCCTGCCGGTCACATGCCTGGTGTGAATGTAAGCATCAGGGTCGTGCAACTTTCTTGCCGTCATCCTTTGCATCAGCCAGGAAGACTTCTTTCATCTCCACTTGATGTGCCTTCTGCTTGAACTTTAGAAAGTATTGATGTGGGGTGTAATCAAAGGTGTTGCTAATTTGATCGATACATCTTCAGCAGGGGTAAATCACTGTCTTTCTTTCCAGAGACACACATAATGAGTTGTTTTCATCATTTGAATGACTCAATGACTTCTGGAAAACTTCTCAATTCTTTGGTTGTACTTTTGAGGAAACACATTCCTGAACACACGTTTGGAAACAAATATGTAAGTGTGTGGTCAGTAGTGTGCCTTTTTTGTGTTCCCAGATGTTTGAGTGTCTGGATATGTGTGTGTTTTTTTGTTGTTGTTGTAATCTTCTAACACATTCACACAAATATCTTTCTCATCTAAACAAGGATAAATGACATTTTGCAACAAACACTAAATAGTGATCTGACTTCTGTTTAATTAAAGTATGGATGACAGAAGAGTCCCACAAAAATAGTTCAACTTCAGAAAGTAAAATAGATTTAGTGTTTTGGGGGGAAAACAAGAAGGGAAGAGGAGGACTGGTGCTTTTCACCTGGACTACATGTTGAATGTATTCCTTAGAGGGAAATAGTTTATTGAGTTATTTGAGTGAAAAAACCCAAAACATTTGTTCCTCTTTGAAAATAATAAAATTGACGAGTGCATGTTACAATGAGAATTCAACACATTGGTTTTAGCCTGATGAGTTAAAATGCTGAGTCCTCTACAGGAAGAGGGCCAGCTTTTATTGAGGCATCTGATTGGTCAGTTTATAACTTGAATAACTTGCAATAAAGAAAATAAAAACAAGAACATGTTAAAACGTAGCAGAGCAAAAATGATTACTCTGACAAATAGAATGACAGAGTACTAGCTGTTTATTTCTCTATAGAAGTCTATGGGATTTTGGCTTCTTGGTGCCAGCGGGTACTTCCTGTTTGGAGCGCGACGGGGGAGGGGTCACTCAGTTCTCTTATACCAGTGTTTTTCAACCTTTTTTGAGCCACGGCACACTTAAGCCTTGACAAAAATTCCGCAGCACACCAGCATCCAAAAAAAAAAAAGAAAAAAAAAATAGAAAAAACTCAGTCTGTATTGATGCATCACAGCACCCCCCCCCCCCCCCCCCCCCCCCCCCCCCCCCCCCCCCCCCCCCCCCCCCCCCCCCCCCCCCCCCCCCCCCCCGCCCTCCGGAATCTCACAGGCATTTTCATGATAATTGTGGCAGAAAAAGCTGGAAGTTGTAGCTGTCTTTTCTAAAAGTTGTATTAAAAGTTAAGTTAAAAGATTCAAAACTGTTTGATGTGTGTTCCTTGTTTAAAGACGTTAAGAGGAGAGGCTCATTGTGCGCTAAGACACTCGTTCTAACCCAATGCATCATGGGAGATGTAGTGCCGTAAATACGCCGACCGCAGAAAGACCAGCTTCTCTGAGCTTCATGGTTTTGTTCTCTTGTTCCACGGTCTGACACCGGATTCTGTGGAAAGCTACACCGCTAAAGACGAGCTTTAGCTGGTATTTTTGTTGGAACTGAGAGACTTTATGAGTTAAATCTAAACAAGGAAGTGAAGACTTTAACCACTTCTGATTGGTCAGACTGATGACATGTGATTCAGCCTTCAAAAATGATTGGTGGAGACAGTTAAAGGGGCGGCACTGGTATAGCTAACAGGAATAGCTGCAGCTAAATCGCTGTATCTTCATTCTTATCAAAATGTATTTAATAGAATCAAATAAACACAAAGAAAAAATAATTTTATGATCTTTTATATTCCTAACTACTCAGTGTTTTATCAGGGTTTGTTTGGATGAACACAGAGCTGATTTCCTGGAGATGGGAAATGTTGTTAGATCAGTTAATGAGGGCAATTTCCCACGGCACACTTGACCTATACAGTCAATGGCCTGGAGTGATTGTTTGGATCACCTAGGCACCCCTAAAACTTTATTAAAAACAAAGGCAAACACAATTTCAAAATCAAGTTAGGACAGTAAAAAATTGTGTGCACCCTTTTAAAAGTAATCTAACTTCACATAAAGAGTTTAACAAAAAAATTTAAGTAATTATAAATGTTTTTTTTTTTTGGAGGGGGAATTCATGTTGAACCACCACATGAAATCATAATCATTCAGATTATTTCTTGTTTTTTTTTAAACAAATTTTGTTTCTCTTTGCAGACACTTTATCATTTTAATTAATTGGAATGTTCTTATTTTTCCTCCTTCCACTTTCTTTTCAAAAGACTAAAAGAGAATCGGCTTGGCAAACAATGGTAGAATAATGTAGGCCAGAACTAAAGCGTGAAAATAAGACTTGCTAGTGTTTATCATTTCCCTTCCCCCTTCTTTTAAAAAAAAAATCTCTTTGTTACAATCATGTCTTACCATTTTGCATGGGGTTTCATCACCTCATATTGTACCATTTATTTTTGTTGCTTTCACCCATAATGTCAGAAAACTACAAACCATGTTGAGTTTTCTCACAGAGATAAGATTAGTAGAGTAGACTGTGTTTTGACGACATATTTGACGACATATTTGAGACAAATAGAGTTTAGACATTAAATTTTTATATTTCTATATCTATCTATCTATCTATCTATCTATCTATCTATCTATCTATCTATCTATCTATCTATCTATCTATCTATCTATCTATCTATCTATCTATCTATCTATCTATCTATCTATCTATCTATCTATCTATCTATCTATCTATATAGATATCTATATCTATATACTATGTCTAACTGTTTTCCCATTGCAAAAATAAAAAGGTGGAAGAATTACTGTTGCCTAGGCACAAGGGGGCCCAAAGTCCGGGTATCCCTGTGCTGGTCCCCAGCCTGGATAAAATACAGGGTTGGGCCATAAAAATCTCTGCCAGACCAAATGTGGGAAACACTGAAAGCTGATTTGCTATGACAGTCCCTTATGGGATGTGCTGAAAGGTGAAAAATCTTATTTTAGAGAATCATTTTAAACGCTTGAAAATATTTGTTGAATTTCTCAGGAAACAACTTTTTAAATGAAATTTAACATTGAAAACATAAGAAAAATATTGTTTGGATTTTTGAAAAACAAAATAAACCATCTTGTCATCTTTTATAGAGTTTGTGCGGCTGCCGTTCTGACAATTCATTGAGCAGATACTACAGGTGTGTTAGGGTCAGGAACTACAGGTCAAGTAGGGAAATACATACAAGCGATGCCTTACATTTTATATTTCAAAAGTCTCCTCTTTCAACACTTCCAGCAAACAGTAAGTTGCCCCGGGCTGCTTATTGAGTCTTGCATTGCATGACAGAAATTCATTTTTGTGTATAATATTTTGTGAACTAAGAGAGGTCAGGTGTTTTAAGTCATCAGCTGGGTCGGCCTCAGCCAAATAAACAGATAAACAAACACCATGCGGCCTGAAAAGCGCAGCAGGTTCACATTTTCGAAAAACTGCAGGGCAGATCAATATAAGCTGAGAAATCATCAATGTGTGTGAATCTATACAGGGTCAAAATTCAGCATGAGGGATATCTGATAATTATGTGACTGTTGCCTGAATTAATCCATTCTGACTTCCCTGTCAGAAAGTCAGATTAGTAGCTCATCAGCCCCGGTGGGAGGGCAGGAGCTGGAGAGGTTTTTTGGCCCTTATTTTTTTTGCATATTGGGATTGTTTTGCGTTTGGTTTGTGAGAAGTGTGCATCTGCAGGACTCAGTGAGCACTGACGCGCTCTGACAGGTACGTCGATGAGGAAAAGATGCAATGTGTAGTGGGTTTATTGACCTGCTGCGCTAAAAGAGATCATTTCATCGTGATCCTCTTGCCTCCTTGACTGCTTGCTGAATTATTTCATTTTATGTTTAATTTCTGCTTCTTTTTGTGCTTAAGATTTTAAGGAAGTTGAGTGAGTTTCTGGTCGGTTTTTTGATATTCCAGGTAGGGTGTAAAGAAAATATGATTAAAGGAATAATAGATGTATTAAATGTTTTCAATTTTATTTATTAATTTTTGTATTATTGGACATGGTTTTTAATGTTCTTTTTCCTTACACTAAGTTACACAACACATTAGCCAAATGCTGCTAAAAGTAAAACTAAGCTAACCCTGTCATATTTGATACACACATTAATGAGAGTCATATCTCATTAGTGCGATCCAAACTTTCTTTTCAAACCAATTGCATGAAACTTAATCTGTTGGTCCATGTTATTCTGCCCTGTAGTTCATCATCATTCCACTAGGGGCAGTAGAAGGGCTTTTCCTGCTCATTTTAGAATGGCTGCCTCCGTCAAATCTAATAAATACTTTTGGCAGAAAAAGGTTTGCCTGTTTTCAAAAATCAAGGCATAGAGGTCACGGATGATGCTGAGATCAGATTTATTTATTTTGAAGAGCTCTCCAAAAGCATCAGTAATGCTTTTGAAGTAATGCTCATGAACCAGCGGCGATTTCTTTAAGACTGCAAGGGAAGCTCGGCTTCCCCTATAATGTCACAAAATTAATGGTCAAATATGTACTATTGTATTGAATTGTATTAACATTTTATTGACTAAAAACGAGTTAGAAAACATTGATCTCAACGACGAGTTCGTTCAGAATCAGTTACGTATAGCAGATCGGCTGAGTCGATTTCCTTCTCATACATTCCCGCAGCGTCACAGTGCATTTCCCTATAGAAGCCCAGCATCCATTGACTTCAATGGGTCTGCTTTGAACGTTTTTTCAAAACTAGACGGTCATTGGATAAACGCTGAGATTATGTCCCGCCCACGGATGCTCAGCGTCTCTGGGGGTGAATGGGAGTGAGCTGGCCCGGACTCCGAGCTTCTGTGTGATGATTGGAGGGTCTGTGTTGAAAGACTGCATCTCCTTTTGATTGACAGCGAGTCTGTACTATAAGGAATCACTAAAGCTATTCGTGCTCAGTCCTATCGCGGACCAGAGTGTTGGCCTCACGCTGCTGGTCATCGTGGCCATGCTGGTCTGCGCGCTGCTCTTCATGCTGTTCGGTGAGTCTCCTGGGAACAAACGGTAAAACGACTCAGACAGAGCAGCTCAACTGCGACTCCGGCTGATACAGATTCGGAAGCAAATAGCAGCTACTAGCTCCTTATTCCTTTTTTGTTTTTGTATTTCACTTTTTTTGTATTGGATCGTTGTGATCAATAAAGTTCTAGAAAAAAAACATAAATAAATAAAATATGGGGTAGTGTGCACAAGCCACTAGGGAGCGCTCCTACTATGCAGTTTGGAGTTGCCGCCTGTCTTTCTGTTCCTGTTGATGTCTGAGGACTAGAGGACAGTGACGTTGCACAGATTTACCCAGATCAATAAGCAAAAAATAGTCCTTCAGTTTATAAGTTTATAATTTGTGTTTTGCCTCTTATATCTATTGATCTTAGCATTGTTATATACTCTCTATTAATGAATGTTGGTTCTGTTTGTTTTATGGTCTTGTCATTTGGGCCTTGAGTCCGTCATAAATTATTTATTCATTCATTCTAAAACTATGTTTACACATTTGTTTTTTGTGTAGCAATAAACATAATTGAACAAATATGAATAAATAAAACTAAGATTTAAAAGATTAAATAAAAATTGATTTTTAGAAAGAAAGCCCACATAAAATCAGTCATGATCCTTTTTCAAATTGCTCTGTCCAAAATGTTTAAATGATATTGCTGTGATTATATTGTGTTATATTGCTCTAAATTATACACACCTGTCGTAGTACGACAGGGTCACAGACCATTTTCTTGAAAAGGAACGTAGGGTAGAATTTACTTTTAAATAAATAGACAATTTTATGATGTAGGCCGAAAATGAGCTTCCCCTCTTTGACAGACCAGTAGCCGCCAGTCATGAACCTATGTCTGGGTTCATGAGATCATTCAGAGCTTCTCTCAGTATGCAGAGGTTTACCATCTACTCCAGAGGCTGCATCTGAATGACGATCCAGTTTGATGATTTGCTGTCCTGCATTAATCCCCTGACACATCTTCTTTGCCAGAGTTCAGGTATTTGAACTTTGAAAACAACACACAGTAATGTCCAAAACAGATTACGATGCCTGAAACACACTGCTGCCATACCGCCGTGCCGTGGCCAATGCTCAAAACACACCTCAGGACCTCTGATTGTGTCCGTACATTGATTAACATTGAAACTGGACGTCCCTAAAGCTATGAACACTCCAGGGATGTGACGTGCGCTCAAGAATGAGCCAAACACGAGTTCTGTACCCATGTGTTCACACTGGACAGACTTGTTCGTCTTCATCTGCTGTTTACTAGCGCATGTCTGCCACCTACAGTTGGAAGAGGCTTGGTGCACTAATGGACTTAAACAGTCGGATAGAAATTGGAACAAGACATTACATTAAATTGATCGATGTTTAATGACATTACTTCACTTGCTCCGAAAATTCATAAATTGATTCAAAAATCTTTCCTAATGTAGCATAATTTTGCACATGTTTTTAACTTTTGATACTTGATGAAATTTTGCTATTAAAAATTCCTGAAACAGTGTTGTGTATTTTACTGATATAGTATTATGTTATAATCATATGAATGAATTTTATAAGTAACATAATCTGCATATATTTTAGATGACTGATCTGCATTTGTCATGTTGATTTCTAAAATAGTTGTTTTTTACATAATAATTAAGTAATTCATCTTTGTCATGTGCTTTATTGATACTTTATGATTTTTAATTCTGTCTGATAAAAACTGGGAACCAGATAATGATAAATGATGTAATAAAATGGTTATAGTATAACGGGGTGGGATTATATAAGTTCACTTCCTTCCACTCCCTTTGAAGCAATATTTATTAATATGTCTAATTAACCTAAGTTTGATTAGTTACTGTATGAATGTACAACTGATGATTATATTGCTTTTGTGTATTATTTCTACTTAATTGCTTGAAATAAACCATTTCAAATCAAATCAAAAACATTAATTTCTGACTGAAAGTAACTTTGTCCAAAACCCAGCTGATCATTGTGTTTACACAAAGGATACAGCCAATGAAAAGTTGATTATGATCACATGAGTGGATGATTTGATCCTTGCGGGTAACAATGAACATGCATTGAAAGTTGTAAAAGAAAAGCTCACGGAGAGATTCAAAATGAAAGATTTAGGAAGACTGAGGCATTTTCTTGGCATTGACTTTAACCAGACTGATGGCATTGTAAAAAAGACAAAACAATAGCATGTGAAAAGGATACTGAAAAGGTTTGACGTGCAGAATTGTAAACCTACATAAACCCCATGTGAACAGAAGCTGACTTACAACGGACTTACACAAATGTTGCTGAAAAGACGACTGTTGTCAGAAGATACTGAGAGGCAGTTGGGAACCTTATTTATCTTGCTACATGTACACAACCTGACTTGAGTTGTGTAGTAAGTAAACTGTCTCAGTATTTTAACCCTTGTGCTATCTTAGATGACCCCACCCTTACTTTGGCATGTTCTCCCTACCATAACAAAGGTGGATAAAGGTGGACAAATTTCATGTAATCCATTGAACCAGTGAAGATCACAAATCACTGAAAAAAAAAGGTTCAGCGCACTGTCTAGTGGGTCTAGATGACCCAACTCCCAACGGTAAAGTGCCTAGGATAGCACAAGGGTTAATGAACCAATAGAAAAACACTGCACTACTGTCAGACTTGTTCTGAGATACCTCAAAGGTACGATCAAAATGGAACTGTGTTACAGGAGATGTGAAAACGTGAAAATGGGATTACATAGCGATGCAGACTGGGCAACAGACACAAGTGACAGACGCAGCACAACTGGTTATTGTGTCAGTCTAACCCAGAGTGGTCCTTTGATCTCTTGGATGACAAAAAGGCGACCTACAGTTGCTTTCTCAACTTGTGAGGCTGAGTATATGGCATTAGCTGCCACTGCTCAGGAATGTATGTACCTGGTACAACTGTTACAGGGCATGGATGGGTACCAGTACACCCTACCCAAGGGCTATGAAGGCAGCCAAGGAGCTATAAAGTTAGCAAAGAATCCCATAAGCATGCAAAGATGTAAACATGTTGACATCAAATACCATTTTGTAAGGTCAATTGTTAATGATGGGAAAATCATTTTGGAATATTGTCCAACTGACCAGATGGTGGCAGATGTGATGATAAAGCCTGCAACAAAACTTAAACTACATAAGTTTGTGATGTTTATGTTTGGAGTTTGATCTTATGTGCTGAGTATGATAAGATGAGAGAAGTTTGTGACTATAGTTAAGTTTGTATAAAAATATGATAACGTGAGAACAAGTGGGGGGTTTTAACATATACATATTGTTTGCTCTCAGTGTAACCCTTGTGCTATCCTAAGCACTTTAACATTGGGAGTTGGGTCATCTAGACCCACTAGACAGTGCGCTGAACCTTTTTTCTTCAATGATTTGTGATCTTCACTGGTGTCCATGGATTACATGAAATCCTCTTCACCTTTATCCACCTTTGTCATGGTAGGGAGTACACGTCAATGTAAGGTTGGGGTCATAGGATAGCACAAGGGATATACATTTTAGTCAGTTATAAGTGATGAGTGATGCGTTGTGACATTTGCCAATGAAAGGCTATGTAATGAACACGTGACCTGTAAGAGGAAGCAGTCGAGAAATAATGTGTGGGAAAAGTTGGAGTTCAACTGCCATGAAGAAGTCTTTTCATTTTTTTCCCATGTCGTTTACTTAATTGAGTCATTTACTGGGTACACACGCCAGGATTACAGCGTGAATAACAACCCTGCTAAGACTCAGCAACCGATATATACTTGGTGTCATAGCACCAAACCCCAATCATTAAGTTCTCCTCCATAATCAATTTTTAAACAGTTGGCACTTCTGTGAATTAAAGTAGACGCCATCCATACGTCCATACGTCACTACTAAATTCGAGTCCCTGATTGGTCAAAGTTCAACTAGTTGGATTTTTAATGCACATTCAATAGCTGGATGTTTTGTATGTAGAGCCCAAAAGTGGTTGTAGAAACCTGCATAGCTACAAGTGATTGTGAGAGTTTTGAATGCGGAAGCAGGAAACACGCATATAAGTGCATTTACATAGACACTTCCTTGGAAGTGGCCGCTTGAACGTGCGTTCCCGAGGGCGGTGTTAACCTAGCTGTCTGAATTGGGTTTGGTGTGAGCACAGCATTAGGAGATATTGCTTTGTAATAGTATCATTTGACTTATTTCAGATAAACATGGTAAACAAAAACAAAACAAATACAAAAAAACAGACAAGAAGCTGTTTTAAAAGGTGGAAGTAAATTTTATTTATAACACATGATGCTGACAGGGAACCTCCAGCTCAGCGTCTATATTACAAGGTTGATCTGCAAGGCTGCGCATGTACTGTACGGTATTTGGAAACCAAGATTGCAGTGGCACTATAAACACACGCTTGAAACAACAGAACTTTCCCTTTTTTTTTTTTTTTTTTTTTTTTTTTTTTTACAAAATGGTACAAACAACAATACAAAATATTTGTGCTGTTGACAATTTACAAAAAAAGTCTATTTGACATGGTAACTGTGCAATTCTTTTTTATGCTCGTTTTTTTGTTTTCTTTTTTTTTTCTGTCTGAATTTGAAAGCGTGTGGACTATGATACACCAGAATCAGCTTCTGGACACCAGCCTCCATCATGCAGGCTGTGAAACTTCAGCTGTTGTATGATTACTGTAACAGAGCTCAGCTGCCAATTATAAAAAAGACACATGCAAAAAGCTCAAATTGTACAGTAATAGTTTGTCTAAGTCAGTCTGTTTAGCTTAAAGCGAATATTACATTATGTACACTTGGATTTGAATAGCTGGAGAACTTTGTATAAAAGTTTGCTGCCTGCATGGGTTTTCTGTTGTGATTACAAGAGGAGAAAAGTTTGGCTTCTTCGGGAAAAAACTTGACTTTGACGTCAATATACAGCCAACATAAGCATCCCGGCACCAGAGACAGCGGAAGAGCTGCAAATTATCTTTTTTTTCTTTTTTCTAACCTTCCCCCCTTACTTAAGCCTTAAAAAAAAAGAAAAGAAAATGTAAACAGTGCATCAACCTTTTTATTCCCCTCACAAACCTATGTACAGGGACAGACTTTTTTTGCTGCATGCAACTTTCAATCTGGCAACATTCAGGGTCACCATACGTGTACGTATGATGCAGCCACAGCGGTTCGTGTCTGTTTGTGTTTAGCGCATCCTGTTTACCTGTCAGAAGAGAGCACAAGCTGTCCTCTAGGTGAACACTTTTACGGCTTTCGGGGATGCTGCAGCTCTGCGTCTGAATTAAAACACTACTAAACAAGCTCCTATATTACAGAACACTCACATATATACAGTAAGGCCTAGGAGTGAGTGTGTGCTAGACTGTACAAGTGACACCCTCTTGTAAAAATGAAGCAAAACTTAAAAAGCTGATGTGCTGTCAGTATGGCTGTGAGCCCATATTGAATCACACAGATTCAAGCAAAAGCACATGGCTTTTTGGTGAAATAGGTGTAATGGGTGGAAAAAAAGTAAAAAAAATACAAATACAATAAAAAATTAAGCAAAAAAAGACCACATAAAAAAATCTTTATGTATACTCCCTGTTTACTCATCCAATATAATCTCAGACTGCAGAAAGTAACAGCTGTGTTTATTTCTTTTTTTTTAGACATCCTGTAGGATAAGGAGCAGTCGGATGGAACCAGAATCTTTCTTCTCTTCTTTAGGAGGAATCATTTATACTCCTTTTTGAGTGAATTTAAACAACACTGTCTTATTCTTTTTATGTTTAAAGATCCACTCCGATGAAAATTGTGTTCTTACCATGTTCTTGTGGCAATTTTCTAATGATAGAGGACATATTTAAAGAAAGTTAAGTTTAAAAATTTCATTTCTTTAGTTAAACTGTTGAGAATCAGGAGTATAAAAAAATGCTGTTTGAAAACAGAGAAAATACGCTGAACACTAGACGACTAGATCCATTAACGTCTTTATTTTTCTCGTCCGAGCTGGCATCTGGCTCAAAACTGAACGGCTGGATTGCTCCTATATTGCTTGCCATTTTTGTTCCACCAGTAATGTTAGACTGGGGTTGTGAGGGGCTGTAAGCTAGTGGGAGAGCGTGTAAACAGAAAGCTCTCAGTAACAAAGAGAGGAGGAGGGGGTGGGGTTGCTCCATGCCAACAATCCTGCCTCCAACAGTAAATTTTTTAATGAACTACCACCACTCTGCATAAATGATGTCTTGATTTTGTTTATAAACGCTTTCATAATAGCTCAAAAGATGATCGGATTGGGACTTTGAATCACAACATCCGCCTTTATAGTCACAACTTATTTGATCAAAATGAACTCAATTTTCCTTTTTTCTAAGACTTGGTCATGTCAACATAAAACACTGTTGGAGATATTGTATTTTCACATCACTACTGAAAAAAACTGAATGCACTTGGGCTTTTCTAGATCGTCATATCAAAATTCAATTCACACTAAACAGCATACAGTCTAAGATAACATTTTCTGTTCATTCAGGAGCCTCTGTTTGGTCCTTGGTGATAAGCTCATCAACTATTTAAACCAAGCAGACTAAAGGTCCTACAGATTCCCTCCATGACAGACATCATACGTAGTTCTCCTTTGTAGCAAGTTTGAACCGAACGCTCTTTTAAAATGCCTGTCAAGCAAAAAGCCCACAAACTACAACTTTTTTTTTTCTTTTTTGCATGTTTTGCATCAAAGAACTGCACCTTCAAATACTCTTAAATGTAATGCAAAAAAAAAAAAAAAGAACTCTTCCCTTCAGATCAATCAAAAACTTTCTGGCAGCGCCAGGATCCTGGCTGAAGATCAGTTCCCCCCTTTGTGGCAGAGCCGAGGACATCTCATTTACTGAAAGTTTGTTGTCGAGCAAACTTGAGTCAACAAAGGAGTGAATTAAAAAGAGAATGTGACTCTGAGTGTAGCAATGAAACCAGCCCTCCTTTTCTTAATTTATGGGAATTTGGTTTCCTACAATTCTGGAGTGTTTATTTTATCTTTTAGGGGAAACGGAGTAACACGAACACCGCAGGACTCACAATGAACGCTTCAGAGGGAACACATGTGACTTGTCAATCTTCCAATTCAGTGACAAGTCTTTCTCAAAGTTTAGGTGCAAACACAAAACTCTAAAACAAACACAGCTGCTACTGAAGCCACAAAAAACAAAGTCTCAGAATTCATTTCTTCTGTCAGACAGCCTCGTGTATAGCTGTGATCCCAGCAATCAAGTCTAATTTAGAAGCACAGATATGAAAACTTGATGATTTGTCAATAAACTAAAGGCCTGTGTACAGTCTGTCTACATGTTACTGCCCCTATCAAACCAGCACTGTCATTCCACGCAGCTACCACAGCCCATTAGGACTGGAGACACCAAAAGGGAGGAATTAAAGGGTCAGGGGTTCTGTGAGGGCATACAAGCCCAGAAAAAAAAAAGCAACCAATCCTGAGATAGCGGGATGTCTGCTAGGATACGCACCACTGAAGGCACTTTTTTAAACAACAGTGCTTCTGTTCTAAGTAATTGAAGTTAAGAAAAAAAAATCTAAGCCTCTCCACGCAGGGAGGACTTTCATGTTAGTGTTCTTCTTTATTCCCCTTTTGTTAGCCTCAAATCAAGCTGCTCAGATGCAAAGCTTCTTTGGAGTGGCAAAAGAGGGCTGGGAGCGAGGGGGCAAATAAGGAAATGATTTGAAAAGAAAGAAAAAAAAACAGAGAACGAGACATTTTTGAAGAAACTGAAGGAAAAGCAAACATTTTAGGTACTTAAGTTCACATCCAGCAGCGAACTAGAGGAAAGCAAAAGCACAGAAGTTGGAATATGCACACTGAGAAACCTGTGAATGAGAGCTTTCAGTGGAGATGTCGACAGGCTCAGAGCAGGACTGATTTGGCTGCACCGGTCGTGTGTAGTGGTGGTGGTGGTGGTGGTGGGTGTTCTGATTGGTCGGTCGATGCAAACATTGTCTGTTGGGGGTGTCATAGGAACATGGCAGGCCAGCTGACGGGACGAGGGTGCGCGTTCGTTTAATCGTCGGCCCCGCCTCCGTACATGTCAGCCAGCTTCTTGAAACGGGGGCCCCAGTCGTTGAGGTAGTCATAGTCCTGGTCCCCCGTGCTGGACGAGTTGAGGGAGCTGACAGAGCCAGCTGTGGAGCCACTGCCCTCGTAGTCAAACACCAGCAGGGAGTCATAGGGGGGCGCTGTGGGGTCGTTGTCTGCTGCCCTCAGACCCTGCAAAGGAAAAGACAGAGCAGGAAACAGGTGAAATTACATGTTTGCTGTCCGCCGCTGACCGGAGAGCAACAAGTTGCTAAACAAAATCCACCCAGGTACACCGAAGCAAATCCTACCTGTCAGAGGAGACAGCTGGGGAACAATGAGGGCATGTCGGCATAGCAACACACACTGACACGAGAGGAGCACAAATACATTCATAACACAGGAGGCCCAGCAAGAGACTCAATGGAGAAATTACAAGAGAGATGTGCTAAGTGTTGACATTTTTCCTTTGGCATTTTTGAGAGAATTCTCTTGCACATAAAAAAAAGAAGGTGGGGAGAAACATACAGTATAAAATAAATCAAAGCATCCAATGTTTCATCAGTTGGGCCATTATTCTGTGCTTTACAATCATTGTAATTCAATTTGAGGATGACACAGCGGCAAACGTACTGCAGGGATGAATTATGACCGGCTCCACTTTTATTTATTCATTTTGATTGCTGCAGAAATCTAAAGATATTTACTGCCAAGGCACATTATGAGATGATCCTAAAAAACAATGGAAGGACAACTCTTTGCAACCTTTTACAGTTTTTAGTTATTTACTGCTGTCCACGCTATGGCTGTCTGAATTTGTAGTCACAGCTAAAAGTAGCACCAGTAATGATTAAACATTAGAACATTAAAAAAAATGACCGGAAGGCTATTTAAAGAGCCAATTCAATGAAAATAGTGGTGCTTTTAACATGGTTTTGTGGTCTTTGTCCCGTGATGGAGGACACGTATAAAGAAAATGAAAATGGCATTTCTGAGAATAGGAGCAGACAAAAAAATACAGTTTGAAATAAAGCTCATTTGTGACAGAAAATACACTGGGCAACCTTTTTGTTTCACAGGTATTGTTAGGTTGAAGGTGTAGGGGCTGTAAGCTAGCATGAAAGAGTGTAAATAGAGAGCTCTCGGCAACAGGAAGGGGAAGAAGAGCAGGGTTGCTCCGCACCAACAGCCCCGCCTACAACTCAAAAGTGAACTTTAAATGAATTCCTGCCACACTGGAGAAACTATGTCCTAGATAACGAAACAGTTTTTTTGAGTTTGGCTAAAAATGGCATCATCCTAAATAGCAGACCGCACTTTAAAAACGCTTTTAAAACAGATCAAGAGATGATCGGAGTGAGTCTTCACAAAGTTCTATGCGTTTAAAGTGTTTTCCAAATGCAAACTTTAATCCAAAAGCAGTAATCCAAATTTTCAGCACCGCCCTTGGTCTTCAAAGGCTCAAAAATAAATCGCCTCATTTAATTTAAAATTTATACTTAAAACATGTATGCAAAAATATCAGCTGATTTCAGGTGCCATTTTGTCTGCAGCTAGGTGCCCTCCCACAAAAAAAAAAAAAAACCCTACATCCTCTCCTCCTTGACTGACTGGACTAGAAAATTGAGGCTTTTGGGGATCAGTTTAAAGACAGGGGGGCGTAAACAGGAGTTCACCTGCTGGAGTCTTGAACGCACTTCTGACAAACAGTCGAAGGCAGTTCTGGGTGAGATGTAAGATTTTCCCTTTTTTCTCTTCTTCTTGGAGCACATATTTATCATAAAAATAAACTTTTTTTTTCTTTAACTGGATGGATTAATGGACATGGACAAAAAGCGTTTTACTTTGTGCTTTTTAGGGTGCACTGGTACTGTTGGGGGGATTGTGTGTCTGTATAAAACAAAAAAACATGAATTATTGATAAAAAAGATTTCAATGATAAGAAGTTGGGTGAAACGTTAAGTTATTTATGATTATTGATTGTTTGTGGTAGTTAAATGTAACCGGAATTTCTTTTTTAAACAAACATTACTTAAATCAATAGTAATCGCATATGAATTTCTAAGGATGGAAAATTAGCATCAAAAACAGCAGCAGGTCTTTCTGACTTCAGTGAAATTGATGGATGGTGGCAAACTTAAAAAGCGCTGGTGGAAGCAGTGTACAGCAAAACCTCAACACTCTCTGTTTGTGTTTAAGCGGACTGCTGGAGCAAGATCAGGTGAGTGTGTGTGTGTGTTTGTGTGAGTCAAAGTGAGACTCCAGGCTGGATGGATCAAAGCTGAACAGCTGCCAACTCCTCTCCACTGTAAACGTGTTGTCACAAGTCTGTCAATCAGCATTTTTCTTGCATCAGTTTACTGATGTCAGAGTTGCCCGCGTGTGTATGAGGTGTGTGTACTTGTTTGGAGGAAAAAGTGACAGTGGCTTAGTAAAGCAAAAGCCACCACTGCCACCTCCATGCAGGAGTAAACATATTAAAGAGCATCCAGAAACCCCGTAATCACATTAAATGTCAGACAGACGGGAAGTGAAGGTGAAGGGCCAGCGCACGGTGAGCTCATCTGAGTGCTGAGGCTTTCCGTCTGCAACCGCCGCTCTTTTGTACGTTTACCTCGTGGATGAAGTCCCCGATGTCTCCAGGGTGGGGCACGACAGGTCTGATGGGGTACTGTGATTCAGGGATGATGGGACGCTCATCCACTCTGCGGACACCTGGCGGCTTGCTGATGATGTGGTCTAAGGAGTCAGGCTGCTGCAGCTGGCTCAAGTCGTAGTCCTGCCCCCGCCCAACACAGGAAAATATGTCTCAGCAAAGAGGAGCAGTGAGGGAAACTGTCGGATCCCTCCAGCCTCACCTGGTCTTCCTCTCCTCCTCCCTCCTCGTCGTATTTGAGGATGTTGTCCCTCACGTCGTCTTCGGGGTCGATGAGCAGCTGCTTCGTCTGCCTCTCCTTCTCTCTGCGCTTGATCCACACCACAAACAGCAGCACCATACCTGCAGGGGGACGCACACGTGAGTCTCACAAAGCAGCAGGTTGTGCTGCAGCAGCAACAAAAGGAAAAAACAAAAACACAGGCGACTGCCTCATCTTTACTCGCTAATGCGGCCAGGTCCCCAGCATCGCCCGGTACTGCAGCGAGGCACAGCAGATGCTGGGCCCCAAATGTGGAAATGATTTATTTAAGGGAGAATTAAGTTGAGTTCACCATGCTCGACATCTTGTTCTGTGTTGTGGGAATGTAGTTTTCTAAATATCTGAAAATCTCAAAGGATGTCTGTCTTTGATAATGCCGGTTTACAAATACTTTATGATATTTTTGAGTTTTGTTTCACACAGACGAACATTTTTCAATACATTGACAACCTCCATCTTTAAATAGGAAGGTAATGTTAGGAACTTGATTCAGAAAAAAACACTCACAGAGCAGTATGATGATGCAGATGAGGATGGAGATGATGGCTCCGGTTCCCAAACCAGCGGCGACCACGGCTCCCAGAGTGGTGCAGTCTCCGTGTTCATCGCACGGACAAACCTTCACTTTGATGACTGAGCGGTTAGATAAGGGGGGGTTACCCGAGTCGGACACGACTATGGGTACCTCGTACATTCCTGGCTTTAAATAGACTTGGTATCTCAGAGCCAGACGCGCATAATCACCTGTGCAGAAGGAAAAGAAAAAAATGTAACCTTTTTTTTTTTTATTAAAAAGAAAAAAAAAAGATTCTTGCAGAATATTGTTGGATGTGAACATTTTATTTTTCTTATGTTTGAAATATATACATCACCCCACATATTACTAACAATATGCATTTTTAAAGCTTTATTATCTGCATGTTCTACTTTTTTCTGTGACTTCAAACTTTTCAAGACAGTTTAAGCTTTGACAGGAACACACTTTTTCTGTAGCAGTTCCAACATTTTTTTTTCTCCCTTTACTATCAGAAAGACTTCTTTACTGCTTTTTAAGTCTTCCTTTAAAAACTCTGCTGTTTTATTTGACTAAGCTAGAATTTTATGAATCTTATTTACTTATTTAAACTTCTTATTCTGCTGTTTATTTTATTGCTTATTCTGTTGTTCATTTTATTGCAAATTGTTTATATTTCAAAATAAAGTAAGAAAAATAATTGAATGAAAAATTAAACAAAATAAACTGAAAGGAAATATTTTGTTTTTTTGTCTAAAAGTCACAACTGAACAGTTTTTCAGTAAAGTTGTAATGGATTAGCCTCATGGAACTTAAGTTTATATGTACAATACCTGAAAGTTTCATTTAAAAGAAAAGTAGGTGTTGCAAGTGCCTAAAGAAAATTGACAAAAGTCAACAAAAGCAGAAGAAACAAACATTTGATTCTAATTTTTTGACTGTGCTTTTCAAGTCAACAAATAAGAATGTAATAATATTTGCAGGATTTGCTCCCAATTAAAAAAAAGGTATGAAAGTCGCTGCAGAGAGATTCAAACTTTTCAGCCCACCCCCCCTCACCACTTATCCGTGAAATGGTCCAGTTGCGTCGGATGCTGGTGGGGTAGTTGGGCAGCTCAAAGACAAAAGGTCCGGCGTTTGGGTCTGTGTCAGCATCTGCAGCGGTGATGTTGACACCGTTGACATTCTTGTTCATCCTCTCGCAGATCTGAGACTCCCTGGGAACGAGTGCTGGGGGGTTGTCATTAATATCTATCAGAGAGATCTGCAGAGTGCCTGTGCCGCTGGCTTCAGGAGAGCCTGGGAGCGAAAAGAGAGAAAAAAAAAGGAAAAAAATCGATGACAGAGGGAACAGAATATAAGAGAAGATACATGGAGGCGAAGGGACGACTGAGACGGAAAGTGAGATGAGCTGAAGGCTGACAGAAGAGTGAAAAATATTAAAAGAGGATAAAAAAGATTTTTTTTTCAAAAGGTGAAATGAGCACTGTTCATTTGCAATAATCCTCGTAAAGTAGGCGCGCTGTAGAGCTCGAGGAGAATTGAAACTTTTGATATAAATCCTTGTGACAGCAGTGTTGTCCAGGTCATCATACGGCCTTACAGCTAAATGGAAGCAATCACAGTTGATCTGGATGAAGGCAGAGCACATCTGATCGCCTTGAGACGGCCAAGGTACACTAATGATGACTGTAATACAGTAAAACAGGCCCTTGTCTGGCTCTATCCACAACTGAGCGTGGGAGTTCTGTGGGATCGCTAACATAAAGCAGTTTGGCTCAGTTTTACTTGGATATTCTTTTTTCAAAGGTCAGTAAGGCGATAATATTAAACACTATTCCAATGCCACCAACAGAATGTTTAATACAGCTTAAATAGGAAACCTACGGTTGCCCTGAAGTGCAAATCACACCAACAAACCCCCTTAAAGATCACAACAACATTTAAAAAGACAAAACAAATAAGAGTTCCTACCTTTTCTGATTTCTGTAAAAAGAAAAAAAAAACATTTCGGAAAACAAAAGTTATTTCAAGATCAAAATTATTTTAACTGGAGGCTATTTGGCATGAAGTGATACTAGATTTGCTCTGTACTGATCATAAAGCTTTTATTAGTATCCAATCACACAGACGAATTTAGAAAAAACTCAACTGTCATCATCCAATGAGCGATGTCTCATAGTAGCTACTTTTTCTGGTTTCTTATTGTGTTTACTTTTTAACATTTCATTTCTGAACAATACTTTCAATTTCTGAAACATTTCATTTCCATTTGTCTCTTTTTTCTTACTGTGTTTTGGTTTCTAGAATTTGGCCTTATTTCCAAAATATATATATATATATATATTTTTAAATTATCATTTGTTTTCCTTTTTTGTTGATTTGTACTTCAGGAAAACTGTAGAAACCAAATTCTGTAAACCGTTTTTCGCCAAGACCATCTTTATTGCCTCCCTGATAGAAACCATTTATTTTAAAGTGCAACATTAAGATCCTTCAACGACCTGAAAGATATATGCTGTGTGTCTGCCTCAATCTAACTCTATCCTCTGTATCCTCCTCAGTGCGTTTGTATCATTGTCACCAAACACCCTCATGCCCTCCACTACATCCATATATCTCCTCTTTGGTCTTCCTTTCGGCCTCCTTCCTGGTAGCTCCAACCTCATTTTATCAACATAATCAGTTTTCCTCATCAGTCCAAATCATTTTTTCCAAAAGCCTGTCTGTCCCTCTGTATCCATCCTCACCACTCCCAAAGAGAACCTCCACATCTTCATCTGTGCTACCACCAGTTCTGCCCTTCTGTCTTATTTCTCAGATCCACTGTCTCTCAACCAACAACATGGCTGCTGTCACCACAGTCTTCTACGCCTTTCCTTTTAATCTTAGTGACACTCAACTGTCACAGCTAAAAACTTTCATTCGACCTTCTTACACGCCCCTCCTCACTCCTTTTCTTCACTCTCTTTTGCTCTGAACAGTTGATCCAAAGTACTTAAAGTTTCTTCACTTCTGCTCCCTAAAACCTCACCATTCCACTGGAGTCTCTCTCATTTACAGACAGATACTCTGTCTTGCTGCGGCCAACATTGCTTCATCTCCGTTCCAGATAATACCTCCACTTGTCAAGATGTACCTGCTCCCTGCTCTCACTACAGATCACAGTGTCATCTGCAAACATTGTAATCAAAGGAGGAGACCACCTGGCACCAACCCCAAGCCAACCAAGTGGGAGCAGAATTTCCATGTAAATGCAGAGGGTTGGGTTTAAGAAGGGCATCTGCTGTAAAGCCAAATACAAGTTAATGTAAAAAACCAAAAAAAAAAAACAAAAAAACAAAGGCAAAGAGATTGCAGCACTCCATCTGTTCAATGGTTTAAAAAGAACAGGAGACTACCATTATTAGTTATTCTTAGAAACTCTGGATAACCGGCTTCAGATTTGACCTAAGACCACATTTAGAAACCTCTGCTGAGGCAACTGAAGGCGTTTTCTCTGGTGATCCTAGATGTTTGCGAAAGACGCTACAGTTTCAGCAACAATTTTGTCAGGTTCTCACTCATACCATGAATGGCTGCACACAGACACACTCGCACCTCATCTGCAGACACAGCTCTTGAACGGCTGCATTGATTGAACATGGTGACAGACTTTCAGCAACAGCACTTATAGAGTTGTAAGTAAAGAGTAGATGCTTTTAACAAAATAAGGAAGCTAGATGGCTGATGTGAGGACCACACGCATGAATGATTATCTGCAGTAGAAAGACGGGGGAAAGCAAAGTCTAAAAGAATAGAGCTTATAGCAGGATAGGGCTCTGGGGCGTTTATTGAGCGTGTGCCGGGGGGTGACCCATAGCCGCCTCCAATTACAAGTCACTTCCCTGTCATGCCTGAGCTGCTGCCATTGCATGAACTGTAGCGACCCCAGAGCCTGTCTCTAGAATCAGATAGGGCAATTTCATTTGGAAAGATTAATGCAAAGTTTACAGATCTACCAATTAGTTATGGCAACAGAGCAAGAAATTTGCCAGAAGATGAGTGGAAAAGTATTCAGGATTGTATCAGCTATCATTAAAACTTTTTAAAGGCCGATTTTGAAAAAATTACTTACTGTTACAATTTAGGTTTTTTAATAGTATTAAAAATCGGAACAATTTGGTTTAACATAATTTTAAAATGTACTGCATTTAAGTGGCACAGTTTAAATCAACATCAAATCCTGCAGCGATCTTGATGATTCTTCTAGAGATCAAAACCGCATAAAAGTGTGGAACTTCTGCTTCTCCCTTTTGTTGCTAATTTATTGCCATCTATTTCTGTATATTTTTGACATGAGTCATACATAGTGTACGTTCGTTGTTTGTTGTTCTCCCCGTGCATGTGTGGGTTTTCTCCGGGGACTCCGGCTTCCTCCCACTGTCCAGAAAACATGTTTCATAGGTTAATTTGTTACTCTAAATTGTCCCTAGGTGTGAATGTGAGTGAGTATGGGTGTGTGATTCGTGGCCCTGTGACAGATTGGCGACCTGCCCAGGATGTCCCCTGCCTTTGCCCATGAGTGGCCAGGATAGGCTCCAGCAGCCCCGTGACCCCAAAAGGGACAAAAACAGGACTTGAAAATGAATGAATGAATGAATGAATGTTGTTTCAAGATTGTAAGACTTGTAATTCATTTAATAAAAAACAAAAAACAAAAAATACAATTCTTCGCAAAGAGCGGATTTGCAGTAAAGAAGTGCAAACATGATAAACTTCCATTTTAAACCTACAAAATAAAGCAGGAGACAGAAAAAAATAAATAAAATAAATCCAGGTTCCTTTCACTCTATCACAAAGGTATTTGGTACGTATTTGATATAATTTAATGACATTTTTTGGCCGGACAATTTACTACTAAAAAGAAATGTCTTCTGTCTTTATTATATTCTATCTGTATTTTACCCCCAAAAACATTAATTTAAAATTGGAATGAAACTCAGTTTAAAACCGAACCGTATATAACACCATTGAACTGAATTGTGGGGACAGTGTATTGTTGCATCTATACTGCATACTTGTATGTTTACTTTAAAAGTGTCAAACACGTTTTGTCTTCAATTTAAGAAGGATTTATTATCTGTTGTTTTATTACATTACACCAGGCTAAATATAAGATAACTGAAAGTTTTTGTTGTTTTTCTACTTGCATATTAGCAGATGAAAAAAGGATTTTTTTTAAACTTTTTTGTTGGTATTTTGTAACACACAAATTGAACCAAAACAAAACTATGACTCAAAAATCGAGGTCTGGACTGAATATTGGGAAAGCATTGCATCTATAATTTAGGCTGACATGTTCAATAGTCCTTTAGAAAAAGACTCAACCCTTATAGGTTCGGCTATTAAGTGTGATAAAAAGATGATACATCTTTGAGCCTGACAATGAAAAAAAAGAAAAGTGTAAAAAAATTTCCAAAAGCTGAAGTATGAAAAATGTGAGTTATAAAGTTTCCATTTTCTCTGGCTTGGTTACATTAACTCCACTTTTTCAAAGGGCTGTCTATCTTTTATGTGAGATTTCACAGTCTTTTCGTCTTTAGCCGAGCTTTGCTTTTTGTCTAAAAATTTAATAATTTATCCCCACTTAAAACAGGGTCCCAGCTTTCTTTCTGCTTTCTCTATTTGATTAAAGTTCTATATGACTAATTGTCTAAACGAAAACAAGAAGTAGACCCATTTAGTAAGTTAAGGTCATACTTGGTAAAACAGTACCCTTCGATCTGAAGTGTTTTTCACGAGTTTCTGTCTTTGAACGCCTCTGATGAATCATGTTTCAAAAGCTTCATTATGAAAACTTGCAATTGTTCGCTTTCATGATGGACAGCATTTGAGGAAAATATACATAAAGAACCACAAACACTTGTGGTTCACATTCAAACAGGTTCATCGTGTGTGTATCACACACATTTCTTCCCTGTTCTATTGGTCTGTTAATCCCAGCCATGTACTGGGGACATGTGGAAGCAGCTTGCCACGGCTGATAGGAGAATTATGTGGGCTTTAACCAGCTAAATAAATAATTATGTTTGCGTAAAGTCCTCAAAAGGATTTGTATTACTTCTTGATGGTGGATGTGAGATGTAAGGAATGGTGAAAAGACCCAAGCAGCCTTCCATATGCTGTTTGAAGAGCGCACGCACAACATAGACAATAGCATGATTGCTTTGAAAGAGAAAAGTGCCAAATGGGTTTGATTGTTGTTGAGGTGCAGACGCCTGTGTGTGTGTTTGTTGTGTGTGTGCATGGAAGACAGTGAGGGGTGGGTGGGAAACATCAAAAGTATGCTTCTGAATATTACTGTTAGTGGCTCTTTATATCCTTCTCTACTATCCTCACTGTCTCAAAGTACTTCTTACAGTAATCCTTCTCATGACGGCTGGCACTTTAGAAACGCCCACACAATGTTTCTGAAGTCAGTCAGAGTGATGGAAACACACAAATCCAGACACCCTAAAGAGCTGCTCCTGAGCCTAGGAGCACTGTGACTGTCTAAACAAAACACACTTGTCCAGTGTTAAGTTATGTACACACCAGGCATGTGTGCAAGAACACAGGTTTTTGAATGTGCTTTTAGCATACGGTGTTCAGACAGGTCCATCACTATCTGATACTAGCAGGTATTCCTGCAGTTGGAAGAGTCTTGGTGCGAAAAGTTAAAGAGCTGCAAATCTCTTATCTCTATTCCGATTTATAGCATGGTCCGGGTGAATACTCGATCCTGATTGGCTGCTGGGTGTGTGTTAAAAAATGATATACCACAGGATAACCGCACGGTGAAAAAAGAAGTTCTGGTCACCTAGCTTAAATGTTTTGTATCACTGCGCCGGCTTCTTTAAAACAACCTTTTGACACTTAAACTTTCTTTCTGAACTGATGCTTTATTTAACCCATCGGAAAGATCAGCATATATATACATATATATATTGCTTTATATCGCCAAATCTTGACTGCAGCGGTGGTGCGGCACGACGCGGACTATTTGTTACATATGCGCCTCACCACATAACAAATAGTCCACTTTTTGGACTATTTTTTGGACTAGCGATCCAAATCAGAAAAAAAAACAGAATTTAGGACTAAAAACTGGTTAATATTTATTGCTTTTGTAAGTGACCATGGTATAAGTGGGTTAATGGCCTTTGAAGTGTGCATGATCACTTTTTAACGCACTTCGCGGAAGCAACCGTGCGACGCGAAGCGGAGGACTGTTCAAGCTTTCACGGCTACATATAAAAGACGTGTCGTACATTTCCAGTCAGATGCAAACCACAATTGTTTATTTGTCCACCATGATCAATCAATAGTTGGCACTTTCGGGTATTGAAAAGAATGCCATCCGTACATCACTACCAAATCAGAGTCCCTGACTGGTCAAAGTTCCACTGGTTAAACTTTCAGCGCAGGTTCAATTGCTGAGCGTTGTGTTTGTAAAACTCAGAAATGCACTCCAAAACTTGTGAATGTGAAAGTTTTGAAGCCCAAAGTGCGCATATATGCATCTTTATATAGACTTTTCATTGGAAGTGGTGGCTTAATTGCACGTTTCCAAGCCTGGTGTGAACCTAGCATAAAGGCGGGAAAAATGCTAACAGTCGGATCAAAAAAGTTAGGTAAGAATTCTTGCCAAAGTCAAGAGGAAAAACACAAGAGCTCAAACTTCCCATCCATACTGTAGGTTGTATGTTGACAATGTCAATCATTGCAAATGGCTGCAAAGTCGCACTCACACATGCTCACAGGAAATGCTCAACATGAGAGGATTCACAGATGCAAACACTTGTAAATTCCACAAAGTCTCAAGAAGGGCTCAACTTCAAGTAAACACACCAACACGCTGCATGTCACTGATAAGGCAATTTGGTGGAAAGAAAAAAAAAAGTATTTCTCTTTTACTTTGGGGGAAAAAAAGAAAGCACTCAGTTCCACTTGAGGAAAAATGGAGCTTATTTGTTTGCTGTGATTGAGTTTGTGCTTGGTTAAGCTTGAGTTTCAACTTTTGAGGCAGAACAAATTGCAAGAACGGAAAGGAGCAGTCAGTTTGAGATCAAGGACAACACAGGAAGTGGAGACAGGATCGACACTGTGGCCATTTGTGTAAATCCTGGATCTAGCCACAGAAAAGCTGTGAAATTGGTGATTTTAGTCCATGTTTAAATCCTTCACATACCCCATTTTCTTTCAGCTGATACAAATGATACTGTATCATACAGTGAGGTAATGTAGTTACACTCTGATTCATATCTAAATAAAAGCAGGTCACAGTCATTTTGGCTTGTTTGGTTCGTAACAAATAGATAGTTCCTTTGGAAGATGTGAAAGCTCACCTGAACTCTGCTGCTATCACACTAATAAACTCCCTGAAAACGAGGGTCTGAGTTCATTTAAAGAGAATTTCACTGCAACTAAGAGAATGCAAATAAAATTCTAACTGGACAAAGACTCACAGACAACCAAGTAAGTAGGCAATGCCCATTTTACAGTAGAAAAAATGACACAAATTGCAAAAAATTGGACATATATTTCATTAATGAACATCACCTTGACTTAACTTTTTTATATACCATCAGCATCTCAGATAAGCAACAATACCTAAGATTGTCTTCCATACATGTAGCTTAAAGGTCGCTTTATATCATTATATAAAGAATACAAAAAAGTGGGCAATTATAAAGTTCAAGTTGCAATCATTGCATTTCAGATAACGAAATGCGAATATAAAATATAATATTATACAATGTACATGGATCTAGTGCAACAAAATGGGGCAGAGCTGAAAGCTTGTGCGCCGCCCTCTGTAGTTTCTTCATCACAACTACAATCTTTTTCAAACTGAATGTTTTTGATGTTTTTGTTCCTGATTCACAACAGCTTGAATAGAGAAATACTCAGAGCCCTGGGACAGACTAACAGACTGGCAGTTTGTCCAGGATGTCCCCTGCCTTCGCTCACATGTGGCCAGGATAGGCTCCAGCAGCCCCATGACCCCGAAAGGGACAAAACAGCTTAGAAGATGAAAGAATGAATGAATGAAACACTCAGAAATGCAATTTTGATCTTCGTTTTCTTTATACATGTCCTCCATAATTAGAAAAATGCCACAAAAACATGTTGAAAATGTAATTTTCATCAAAGTGATCTTTAGTTGCACAACAACAATAGATAATATTACTAAAAAAGTCAAATATTCTTACCGTTGTCAATGGCCAAGAATGTGGCCTCGTATATGTTGTTTTTCACGTAGATGGATTCCCGGTCAAGAATTGCCGTTGTTATGATTTGACCATTGGTTCCGTTGATGGACAGCCAGTCTGCGGGGTCGCTAAGTTTTAAATATCTGAAGACCAAAAAAAAAATAATAAAAGACCAAAAGAGAAGTTAGTGTTGATGTTTCTATATCTTTATGTGATCATTTATTTTCTCTAATCTATGTCAATTGCTTCCAAAGACAGTCACTTTCAAACACGAAGCAGCCTGACCTTCACACAGTTTAATTCTTTACTGGTTTCTTTCCTGGAGCTCGAAGCTTTCACTCAATTTTACCTCATTTTTCACTTCTTTGTACCGTGCAATGGAGTCAATTACCTCCTTAGTTAAGCACTGATGCAACTGCCTGTGTGTTGCCTAGCCTTTTGGTTTTTTCCTTAGAAGGTGTTCACTTAAAGCTCTGGAAGGCATGTACAGCTTAAGTGTGGTTTGCAGTGCTGCCGTTGCAGGTGCGCGTGGAGAAGCAGTGCGGAGCGTGACAGAACCTTGATAGGATCTTCCTGCTGATTATCAAACATGGAAATGGATGCGGCAGCGGGCGGTGACTTGCCCCTTGGATAACGGGCCAAAACAAAAAAGGAAGGAGGGATCATCTGCAGTATTCAAACCCAATCTCATTCTGATCTTACTGTTCCTGCTTTACTGGATTGTGTCGGTTTCAGCTCGTTCGCTGCTTTTATCTGATCTCTATTCACCCATGCACATCAGCTCATCTCGCCTTGCTTGGTATTCATACATTTTTGTATCCCTTGAATCTTTTCAAGCAATGATCCGGTATCCAAAGGCCATCAGCTGTCACCTGTCTTGGCTTTAGTCTTTCTACCACATGTTAAACATCCTTTCTGGACATGTGCCACTTTGGCTTCACACAATGAGGTTTCTCCATTCTGCACCTTTTCTAAACCCAATTGAAAAGCTTCATTCTTTTTGTAGCTTCTATATCTACTTGTTTGCTTGTTTTTTTTTTTTAACAAAAATATCTGCAGTTCAACATACGTAGGAAAAAAATTCAAGCTTTCGAAGGATGGGTGGTAACAAGGAGTGGGTGGCCAGAAAATATAATCTTTCTCCTGCAGTGAAATGGGATTTTCCCAGTAGGCAGTGTGTGTGATCACAGGCACAGTGCTGTGCAGGGAAAAGGATCACAGCAATGACATTTTTACAGTCTAGACTGTTTCACAAAAGTTCGCCTGGCCCACAGCTGCTTATTGGCTGCCTGTGTAATCACCACGAGGACAACAGGCATTCAGTGAGCAGTGGGAGGCTGGGATAAAAGCCTGAGAAAAATGATTAGGAGTGGGTGAATGAGCAGAGGAGAAATTCAGGAAAAAACTTGCACCACTGCATGATCTGATATGAACATTCCAATTATGACTGACTGATACCTTCTATTTTATATTCAACTGCCCATAAATTAGTTTTGTCCTGCTTTTAGAAATTAGGAGTCGTAGGGATTTAAACATTACAGAGTCTGCATAGCATCTGCACTGTGAATAAACCTCCTTTTTTACTACTATGTTGTGATTTTTGTGACTTGGCCTATTGTGCATGCATGTGCAGAATTCTGTAATTAAAATCCAAATATCCTAAAAAGGGGGTAGTTGTGAAACATGTCTAAATTAATATTTAAAACAAATTGAGAGGTAAATTATGATAATGTTACAACTTTTACTTGTTTTTCAGATAAAGTGATCCCCATGAAATGATGAAAAATAAATATTAAACATGTCAAAAGCTATTGCTTTAGTCACATACACCTGTATGGAGATTGACCCATACGGGTGCTGTGGGTTTTTGGATTGTCTGGGCCCGTGGAAAATTTTAGACAAGTGCAGATGCATATTAAAGGTGTGTCTAGCAGTTCCCTTGAGGTTTGTACGGTCACCTTTAGTGACGTATAGAATGAACCATTGTCACGCGTGTGGTAAGTGTATCGTGAAGTATTTACGAAGATAATGGAAATTACACGCGATTATGTCATACCGGTGATGCTGTCGTACAGTGTCCTCATGCCAAACTCTAGTCGTAAGTGAGGTGCACACTCTGGCTCCTTACTGACCATGCGCAAAGGATGCACGCACGGGGTGTGTAGGTGCTCTGATTGCATCATTTTCTAATATCCAACAGTCAGTTTGCATGCAGGGAGTGCATACCTATCACTTGCACAGCTCTAACAGGCCCCTTACTTAGTGTTCAGGGGATTTAATAACAACGAAAAATCTGTACGATGTCTTTGCATCTCACCTGCTTCACCCTCAACTGTTAAGTGTTGGCTATGACCTGTCAACCGTAGCATAGTCATAGAAAATAATGTGCATGAATGTTTTTGCTCCATGGGCTCAGTGAGTGGTCTGCAATCTTGACATTTTGTGCAGGCCCATTTTTAAAACCCGCAGACAGTCCGTATCCATCCATGAGGGCAGTTGTGACAAAGACATAAAGCATGAAGTAAGACAGCATCAATGAAGGGAGATAAGAGGATGCGGAACGGACTCCCTGAAAATGAAAAAAATGTTAATGGGCTGAAGCTAATTAACCAAAAGAGAAACAGCGGTGACTGCGGCTGGTGGAAAACAGAACGTAAGCTGAACACAAAGCACAAACAAAACAAACAATCCAAATAAAAAAGGCAGCAAATCAAACCTTCAACATCCCTACCTACTTAATTCATGCTGCTGTTTTTCTGACCCTAAAGCTGTCTGTGTCTCACTGAAGACCTTGGAATTGTCTGTGTGTGCGAAGTACAAGAGAAATAAAAGCTTCTTGCTTTTTGCTGTGGCGATTGGTCAGAGGTTAGTTTAAAAGGATTTTTAAAAAGACTACGTGACCCTCATCGTGTAATGAGGGAGATGGCAAGAGCGTTTAAACTATCACTTCTCTTAGACCTTGAAAATGAGAAATGGGTGAGCAAATTCAAGTATCTTTATACTCTTTCCCTTTCTATTACAGTTCATTTTGATGCAGGGATTTGAATACTATGTGCTTTCAAATGAATAGCTAAAATAAATGTGACAATAAGGGTTTTTGCAGAGCTCTATACTGAATCAGTATTGGTGCATGAGTTGTGATAGTACTTTAGTGTTTAGTGTACAGTTATAGTACTTTATTTGTTGAATAGATGCCTAAAGCTAATCAAATGCTAATCAGAAATGTAAGGAAAAGCAGAAAATACAGAGGAAGGAAGATGTCCTTGTTAAAGACAGATAGTTTCCTTCTAGACATGTTTAAAAAACCTTAAAATAACCTGCATGTGCAAAATAATGGCATAAAAGTCTTTCGTGCAACATGTGATACATTCGTAATTCCGACGGGCCTTTATATGAATTCTGTTTTTAGGTTTAGGTTGAGGATTACGCAGTTTATGCCCATTTTACCTACTTTACATGCAATTATTACGTAAATCTTACACTATTTTGTGTGATTTCAGCGAGATGGATATGCAAATTTGTCAAACGGACTTTTCATACATGTACCACTGATATATAACTTTTATATTGCATAGACGGCACATATATCAGGTTAAAGTTATGTTATTGATGCACTAATCACTAATGAATTGCATGTAAACAGTGCAATAATCACGCACGATTCATCTTCTGCGTTGATGTATGTGTTCTTTACGTGGTTTATTTGCACTTCTTCTGTTGTTTTAACGTAGTTTGTTTGTGATACATTTGTGAAAAATGTAACATGAAGACCACAATTATTCTCACTTTTTCCAAGTATATTCACATATGACCATTTTTCATCTCTGCAATATGCATAAAATATAGATAGTGGTTGTGTGACATGGTTTTAAAGGATAAAGGACATGCACATTTTCCAAAAAGGGTAAAATAGAGGTGAAATTTTGAATCTTTCATTTGTTATATCGTGGAATACAACGCAAAGGAATTCTAGCAAGTAGAATAAACTGGAATTTCTTTTTTTGCAAAACCTGGTTTTAACATAGACTTGATTTAGTGACGTAAAATTCCAACAAATACGACCAGCACATACAGACTGGTGTCACATCTAAAGAGACGGACATACAAAAGCCACCATTAGACCAATTTTCAAGTGACTGGTTGGATTAGAAAAAAAAAAAAAAAACAGATTCATGTCACTTGGTTTGATTAGATTGCCTCTTACATTTTTAGAGGAGCCCAAAAATAAATGTCCCTTTAGCCTTCAGTGTGAACATCTACCACATTTGTAGAATGTGTGCCATGGTCTTCTGTTAGATGTTGTCACAAACAACAGCATTAAGGATTTATGGAGATACTGGAAAACTTTATCCTTCTCCCTGCTGCACCATCAATTTTCAATTGTGTGGAGTAAATTAAAGTGCTTAACTACAAGGAACCTCTGACTGAAGGAAGCCTGGAGCGAGCTAATGACCTGAATATGTTTTTCAGGAGTTTCAGCTTAGAAGAGTCGTAAACAGACTTTAAGCTCTCCCTGGACCTAAAACTGTAGCATCTTAATACTTTGAAATATATTTATAGAAGTAAAAGAATTTCCATTATCACCGCCAATATTATTTGCACCAATAAGTCTGAACGCCCAAATGTTGTCAGTCTTAGTGACATAAGGAGTTAGATGCATGATTTTTGTGTTTCAACTAGGCATGGGCCGATACAATCTTTTCAGGCCAATACCAATAACGATATTTCCCCTGCAACTGTGAGTGATAGCTGATATTTGCAGATACTGATATTTAAGTGTCTACAGTAACACAAAGTTAAGATATTTGTTGTTGTTTTTGTTTTCTTATTAGAAATGCACTACTTTTCTTTTACTGAAAAATCACATTATATTTTAAATTTTTAACATATATCAAGGGATCTCATAGGAACAAGCATCACTTTAAAACTTTGAACATATATCTGAAAACATTCAGACCATTTATTAAACATATTGGACATAACTGTAAACCATAAGCTCTCCATTGCCAGGGATCTATTAGGAACAACATGTATCCCTATCAAAAATAACATTTACCTAAAAATAGTCAATTACTGACTATGACTGTAAACATTAGCTTCCCAATCTACAAGTATACATTTAAAAAATAAAGTGTATTTAACAGTCAGAAGAATATCAGTAGATTTTTTAATATCAGACAGGTCCCAATAAAGTCAAGTTATTCAAATATTGGCCGATACCGATACTGGCTCCGATATATCGCACATCCCTACCTCAGGTTGAGTTGAAAAAAGGGTTTCAGTGCAATAAAAATGTGCATTCCAAACCAGCGAACTTCCATTAAAAAGAAAAATTGAAGATTTTCACGTTGAATTTACCTTCCTTTTAGAGTCCCACTCCAACAAATTGTTCCCAGAGGTCTTTTACTCATGAATACGTTGATTTTAGCAAAAATCAAAAGGCCTGTGTCCTTTTTAGGACATATTTCTGCAGAGCAGAAGGAGCTTGATAGAAATTCACCTCTGGGTTGTGGGCAGGACTGTTGACCCGTAAATTAGCCCCTTTAGTTTCCCATCAGCCCTTTTGTTACACTCTCTCCCACTAGTTTATAGAACCTCACACCCCAAGCTAACATTAGCGTTGCAAAAAAAAAAATTCAATTTTATTGGAGTGGATCTTTCACTAACGGAGCAGACGATGATACAAGTTCTTTCAAAAGTCCACAGTCATCAGGGCAAAATACCAAGAGCATCAGGCTGTTTGAGTTGTCCTATGTGTTTGGTATAATCTCGCCTGCTGTTCTGTGAGAAGGTCCAGAATGTGTGCAGGTGTTTGAACTACCTCACAGATGGGCCTTAATTTGAGAGGCTAAAAGGTTGTGTCTGAGAAGGCGGTCCGCTGAAGGACCACCTTAGAGAATTGTGCTCTGTGTATCTGTTTATTGTTGGCATTATTCTGTACAGCTCCGACTTTCTGAATAGTTCAATCTCAACATCATCAGAAATATTCGGACCCTTCTGTTGTTGGATGAACAGGACACACGCTACCCTTGTGCTCATATTGAGGTGGACTAGAATAGAAAATGGACAGTACATGCAGTTTTAAAGCTGTTTATGTATTTTGAAGGCTGCAGCAGAACGATGCAGATCTTTCATAAGTGTGTGGAGTGCTTTCCTTGGCAGTCTTATTCAGGGCCAGCAACACAAAGAAACATGAAGGAGATAAAAGAAGACCCGTTGTGTGCTGGAGATGACTTTGAAACCCCTGGAGTTGATTGTGCAAAGATGAATGTTGCGGCGTTATATAAGGCAGACAACATTATGAAGGACGCTGCCCACCCACTGCACCATGTCATTTTCAAGAGGTGGGGTACCTTTGGTCAAAGGCTTCATCCAGTCTGCCTTATAAAAGACAGGAACACAATTATATAACAGTATTTTATAATCTACTTTTTTATTTTAACACAGAGCTTACTTTTTTTTGTTTTACACTGTTTATACTCTTTGTTTGCGGCTTTCTTAAGCTATATTCTTTTTTAACCAACATTTTGAGAATGAAACGAATAGTTTGCACTGCACTGCAATCTTTCAATTTCCTTCCTGGTGGCTTTTTTATTGAATAAAACCAAATCTGTCACCCTACTCGAGCCAAAGATGCAATCTCAGAAGTGAATATTGTTAGCTAGTTAAGTCACACTGTTAGACTGCAGGACTGAGAACAATAAGAGAGGCAGTAAAAAAAAGAAAAAGCTACTGGAGCTTAGACATTTTTTCCATAAAATGGCTATAAAATGCTATGGGCACTAATTCTTTCCCAGATATGTGCTGTGGTAATAAAAGTGGACCTTGTGCATTCAGATGATATAACCACAACACACAGCTTTGCTAACAAAGCAAAGTGCTCTACTCCAGAAACACTTTAATTAAATCTCATAAACAGTTCTTGATGCAGATGTAATAAACTATGTGGAACAAAGAAAGTTGTGCAAGTACATTTTTTGTTCTTTCTCAGCATAAAATAATGCGCCACAAGGTTTGCTCCAATGCATAATGCTGCTGGCCTTAAGTAGAGTATCCTTCAATTTTCCTATATATGTATATAGATAAGGTCATGGTGATCCACTTTGAATGGACTGAAAAGACTATACAGGTATCCATGTATTAAGCCATGCAAACTCTGCTCTGACCTGCAACCCTATGAGGGTGTGTTATTGGCAGCCCATCATGTGGGATGATGGTATAACATTAGTCATGCGGACTTGCTTATCAAAATGACCCTCGGATTGATGAGGAGACTGCACAGCTGGTAAAAGGGCGCCAACCAGTGCTCTTCAAACATGTGTAATGGTAGGCACCTGAGGGCGTCGATGTCCCCACAGTAAAGGGGGTAGAAATACGATGTTGACGTGTGGTTGCCAAGGTGCCAGTTTCCTGTTGTGGAAGAAGGAAGCTCACTGAGCTGTGTTATGTTAAGTACATAATGGCCTCTGCAACAGGGTGCGTTTCGGGCTTTAGCGTTCAAAACACTCACGTTCGCTCGTCACTTCGCAGTTTTCAGGCTCTAAGTGCAAAAGGTGTGGCCATTGAACACGTGTTGAAAATTAAACAAGCCAAACTTTGACCAATCAGGGACTTTAATTCCTATACGTCCTTTTTAATTTATGAAAGTGTCAACCGTTTGAAAATTGATCATGGAATACTATAGTAGGAATTATATGACATTAAGTCTTTCATATGTTGGAATAAAGCCGTGAAAGAGAAAGCCTGGAGCAAGATTTGTAAGACTTGCATCACCCTGGTAATTTGCACCAAGCCACGTCCAGCTGTGAGTACACGTGCTAGTATCAAGTGGTGACAATCCGGTATGATTACGCATACTAAAAGCGTGTCCAAGAACCCACATAGAGCGTTCTTGAACGTGCAGCACACTTGCCCTGGAGTGAACGTAGCATTAGTTGAGTTGGGAGAGTTCGGAAAGACTATTATTATCATTATTAGTGATTGATGTTTTAATTAGTGGTCAATGTTTTTACTTCCTCAGGTAAAAGAAGGAAAGTAAACAACAATCAGTCCATATATGAAAGGGCTTCAACAGTATTTTTGTTTTCCTTGGAAAACATAACAGCTGCTTTCTCAAGAAAAATAGGTGAAGAAAAAACTTGATTTAATTAAATGTTTGATTATCTTTTCATGTCCCTTATTTCCTCTGGCTTCATTTTTAATGCTTTGCCGATCTCTTATTCACCCGATGGGCAGTGCCATTTGGGAAGTTTGTAGGTGTGCGAGTACAGCTGGACGCATGATTAGCTCTGGCAGGTTAGTGATCTGAGCAAGCAGCAGGGAGAGACATGACATTTATTTTTCAAACCCTCGACCCTGAGGATGAAAAATGCATGTCTCAAGCTTAGCCAAGGTGGTTTGGGTAATCATTTATGCCAGTGTCTCTGGTTCTGTGTCTTGACCTTACTGGTTGGGTGTCTGATAGGTGATGCATGATGCCTCACTCTCCCTCCCTCTAATCCCTGTGCTGTACACACTGGTCCAAACACAGCAGGACACTGTCAGACTGTCTGTCTGTTTCAGATGAGCACCTGTCAAATTTGAACCTTGACCCTGACTAGGCTTACTCACCTCAGCTCTTTTCCATCTCACTGCCTTCACAGACATTTGGGGTTTTACCCCTATTACTTTAAAGACTTAATACAACTCAAACTAATGCTCTGCAGAAATTAGAGTATGTCCTAGAAAACAACGCAAGTTTTGGCTAAAATGGCTAGCGTCCTTTTCATTCCCAAAAGTTCCAACTGTTTAAATATTGATCATCAAGGAGAAATTATTATTAAAATATTAACTGCGCTTTGTACCTGGCCATAATGTTATGACACCAAGTCTTTCATGTAAAAGAAAAAGCCTGGAACAAGATTAATGTGATTTTCACCGCTTTAACATTTGGCACCAAGCCTCTTAAAAATGTACATGAGCTAGTTTAATAATCATATGTTTATAAAAAACATTTTTAAATACGAAAAATAAAATGACATTTTGAACACGCACAAAAAAAAGAAAAAAATGTACATGAGCTAGTATTGGGTAGCGACAATCCAGTGTGAACACTGTATGCTAAAAGCGCGTTTAAAGTGTGGGTGACATGGCCTATTTTAATAAGCCAAAATATAGTAAATAGTCTCTATTTCATGTTGCGATTGTTTTTAATATTTTTCGAAAAAGAATAAATAGCGAAAAACGCGATATAAACAACGAGGACGGCCGCCGGCTTCACGCATTCCGCCGAATTCGCGCCGCCCTGTTTGTGACGTAACGAAAGGCAGACAACATGGCTAGCACCGATAGCGAGGCACAGAGTGATGCTACCGTCTTCCAGCCAAGACCACTTAAATTTGTTTTTTTTAATCGTCTTCTCACAACTGAGGTCGTGACCACGCTCAATAATGACGATGCCCGCATAATTGATCGCAAACTCTTCAGATTTGTTTGTGAAAGTTTAGCGTGTGTCCGCCAGTTTTGGTCTCTAGGGGATCCGTCACGCTGACCACGTGGTACAGACAGAGCCAATCAGAGCCGTCGACGCATCCGAAAGCAACTAAAACGTCCCGTCATTGGTCAATTAGGCCGGGTAGACGAGAGATAGCCACGACCATAGAGGAAGCGATCCGCAGAGAAATATAGAAAATAAAGCTAAAATTCGCCGATTTCAGACAATTTTTTCATCCGGAAAGCCATTTGTCCATAGAGATCAGGTCTTTATTTCCAGGAAAGTACGTTCGGTTTGCTCGAGGGCTTCGGTTTCGCCCTTGTGCGTTGAATTTGTTTTGTCCATTGTTTCAGCAGCGTTTCTTGTTTTGGGAATTTATACACAGATACACTTTCACTAGATGTATTGCTACATCCAGCTGCCACACAACGACTTGGCATGTTGATGATTAACAGAGAATTAACGAGAATTAACGATGATTAACGAGAGAAACGAAGACTACCTGCTTTGTTTACCTGCTGTCCGAAGCGGAACTACGGAAGTCAATGCCTTTCGTGACGTCACAGGTCATATCGGGGTCACTTCCAGCCTGCGCTCTTAGCGGCAAATTCAAATCTCTGATTCCTTCGAAAGATGTCTATTATTCATATGCTTCGGATTTTTTTCGACGCGAACTATTGGTATCAATAGAATCAGCGTTTAAAGGGCTTTTTTATTTGACAAAGTTGTTCAAAGCATGGCATCCACACTTTAAGGACCCGCATTCAGACTGTCCCTGATTGCGTGACACATGTCCATTGTGTATGTAGCATTACATCCATGAAACTCCTCTTCGGTCTTTCTTTAGAGCTCTGTCCTGGTAGCTTACAAATATAACCACTGCCCCCCCTCTGAATGTGTACAAAGCATCTCCAACTGCTTCCATGTATGTTTCTTTAAAACAAGCTTTTCCTCTTACGTGTTTATTTCTGATTTCACCTGTCCTATTCACTCCCAAAGAGAACCTTCAACATCCTCAACTCTGGTTCCTCCAGTCTTAAACATCTTTCCTTTCATGTTTGCTTATACTAATCAAACGTGACACCGTCCTGCACCCATTCCAACCTGCTTACATACAGCATGTTTCTTCACCTGTTTCTCACAACATGTCTTGACCCCTAAATATAAAAAGTTCTCCTCTTTCTTCACCTCTGCCCCCTGTAACACCACCTTTCCACTTGAGTTCCTCTCCTTTACAGACACATCCACTCTCTTGCTGTGACTGACCTTTCTTCCTCTTCTTTCCAGAGCAAACCGCCACATGTCTTGATGTTCCTCCACCTGGTCCCTGCTCTCACTACAGATCACAATGTCATCTGCAAACATCATGGTCCACAGAGATTTCTGTCAAACCTCATCTGTCAGTCTGTCCATCAAGAAGAGGCTCAAAGCTGATCCTTGGTGCAATCCCACCTCCACCTTGAACTTCTCTGTCACCCTTCCAGCACATCTCACCACTGTCTTACTGCTTTCATACATGGTCTGGACAACTCAACACAATACTTTTCCACTCCAGACCTTCTGAAACAAAACCACAGCTCATGTCAATGCACCCTATCATAAACTTTCTTTAAGTATCTGTAGACACAATGCATCTCCTTCTCTATGCTTCTATAGAACATCTGCAGTACTCTCTCTGCACAAAACTCACAAATACTCTTATCTGAGCCTTTCTTTATCTACTCCTCCCCATAACTTAATTGTGTGACTCTTTAGCTTTATTTCTCTGTAGTTTCTGCATGTCTCCCTTGTCCTTAAAAATTGCCACCAGTATGCTTCTCCCTTCCTCAGGCACCTTCTCACACCTTCCATCACACTTGTGCTACCCGTCAACACATTTTCATCCTTGTCCTTGATCCTCCTAACCTGCTGTACGTCGTTCCGATCTCTTTTTCTCTGTCTTGCCAACCTGTTTGGATCCACTTCTGACATTTTGCCCCAAATATTACAACATTTAATGTATTATGCTTTCTTCCACATCAACAGAGTATTCCATATGAAAGAAAAAGTTTATTCAAACTCATTACTAGACTAAAAGTATTTCTATTTGTACCCATGCAGCAGACCTGAAATGCAATGCAATGCAATAAAGATCCAAAGAAAACACATACAACATTGTTTACTCTGTAACTAAAAATACATTTCAGTAAATGTTATATTGTTTTGTAAAATGTTATTTTCATTCAATTCATCAGCTTTTGCCAGTACTGATGAAGGAAGACAGACAGACAGAGGGGAAGGATCCCAGCTGGGGGATTTTGCATCTTCCTAAATTATAATGTACACCCAATTTAATCTCATTTGCTGTGAAATCAGCAGGGTAATTTGTTTGTGTATACCGACCCTTACCACCAGCAAAACATACTCTGGTACCAGACACTTACCCACCAAAAATAGAAAAATCTAAAAAAAAAAAGGATAATGCTCCTTAAAGATCCAAATAAGTATCAAATTTGCTCTTTTCTTTTATCCTGTATATATTTCTGTTGCCAATGGTTTCTCTTGTCTGTCAATGTTTTTCCCTACATATAAGCAAAACTACTAAAAAATAAGTTTTTGTAGCTCTATTATCATTATTTTAATCTGCCCTAGAACAGTTTCAAACTGTTTTTTTTTATTTTACTAAATACTTGTGATTACACCAAAACTGGATAATGTTTATCATTTAAAGGTAAATTTACAAGTAAAATTCAGGGAGGTGGGATAGAAATACCCCTACATGCTGATGTCAGACCTCTATGTTCAAATGCTGTCATTTTTAGCTCCAGCCCTTACACCATCTCCCCTTAGCCTCTTGCTGTTTACCTTTGTCCCTACTTGCATACTAAAATGCAACATGCAGATTGCATGCGTCTTCCTACCCACAAGGTTTTGCCGCTTATTAACCTTTTTACCCTCCTCACTCGTAATTTTTCCACAGCTGGTAAACTTCACACTGTTAGACCTTTAGAAATGGTAAATGTTAAATTGAAATCATCCAGGTAAACTCTCACCCTGAACAATTCAACTTATCTAAATTGGTTTAGTTCTTGATAGTCTCCAAGAGGAATATTTTTTTCAAATGGGGGGTCCTATGAGCCTTAATAAGTAGTTTCTTAATATGATAAACTAACTAACTGTGCAGTAAGATCCTCAGTGATCATAAATGATTCACTTGATACCTTATTATCTGCTGCATCTGCAGACGATCAGGATCTGAGGCTGAGAACGTTGTCAGGCTGGTCCCGGCAGGAACACCTTCCTCGAACCGGATGTGTTTTGGGTTTGTGGGGAAGTACGGAGGTTCATTGACGTCCTGGACAGATATAGTAACTCCAGCGGTCGACTGCAGTGAAGACTGGATCCCACTGGCAAGATGGGCCTGGTTAGACACCACCACCGTCAACATGAAGGCACGGTTCATCTCAAAGTCGACTGGCTGGAGGACATAAGGAGCAAAGGGTTGGGTTATAGAAGAGAAATTTAAATTGACTCACAGAAATTTGGTAATTCACTTGCTTCGTGTGCCATCTCCTGCTTGGCTTTAGGCTCTAAAGTATCTCTTATATCCTGTTCTTGTGTAAAACAGTCCTGTTACTGTAGGGCACATGTATTAATTTTTAACCAAGGCTCAAGCCACACGCTTGTCTTCTTATTCAAAAACATACCATTAAAATAATTAAATTCTTTCCTTTCTATAGCCTGATTGTTATTACCACTATTTGTTCATCACTGACTTTAGATTTTGATGTGTCATATGTCTTAGTCACATGCACCCTTAGGGGGGGTTAACTGTAGGGGTTCTAAGGGTTTTTGGGTTGTCTGGGCCCTTAGAGGGTGTATCTTAAGGGGAGCACAGGTGTGTCTTGCAGTTCCCTTGAGGCTTGTGGATCCACCTTAATAAATGTCATGAAAACGGAATGTACCATTGTCGTTGTGTGTTAAATGTGTTGTAAAGTATTTGTAAGGATAATGTAAGTTGGACGCACTTATGACCTGTTGTACAGTGTCTTTTACGCAGCACTCCAGACATTAGTAAGGCTCCTTACTGACCAAAGTGCAATGCTGCATGCAAGGGGTGTGCAGGTGATACGTACAGTAAGTGCCCTAAGATGCCTATAGGATGTCCACACAAACTACTCCCTGATTGTTGAATTTAATAATTTCTAACAGCCAGGTCAGTGCAAGGGACACCCAGAGTGTGCACCTTTCACTTGAACAGGACTGCCTTGTTCCTTGCTAACAGGGTTTAGGGGGGTTGACAATAATGAAAAATCTGTATGGCATACATGTGTCTTACCTACTAAGGGCAGTTGTGACAAAGGCATAAGGTATCTGAGACGTATATTGCATGGTAAACATATTGATAGCAGGTTAAAAACCCTTTTTATTTCTGTGCTTGTGTGATTATGAAGGATGTTATAAATGAATGGATGTCATATCAAGAACCGATATACATAGAAAAACACCAAGACTATTCACACTTACATACGGTCTAAATTGCTGAATGAAGATTCCCACACCAAAGTGTCTGATGCTAAAGACTCTGAGCACATCTGTATGTTACATTGCTCCCCCAGCTATCAGTGGATGCTGAGAGCACATGAAAAGCATCATTAACAAGGCAGAAGAGGATTTGTTTGTTAGTTGCAACTGTTTGCCTGGCGTACAAACATGAATCTAGGTTTCAGTGAACATAACCATACAAGCGTGTATTGGCGTGACCCCGTGGCTCACTGGGAACACATTCATAGGCTAACCACGCTTGTGGCTCTTTGATCTAAAGCCAGTGGTATTCCGAGCACAGGGAGGTCTAGAGTAAGGGAGGGAAGCCACAGCGGTAAGAGGTCAATAACATGGCTTCCATCTTTTGCCCATGAGCCATCACATCTCACTTCTCTGTTCCAGTTTTCCCATTTTTTCTTCTCGTTTTACTTAATTTGCTCCTCTGGACTGCAGAGCCCCCCGCCCTTGTCTGCACACCTACGCACTGCAAGTTTCCAACTCTCTGTAGGTTCTCGATCCTTGGAAATCTGTCTTTGTCCCAGTTCTCTTCCTCCTCCCTGTCACCATCCGTGTTTAACACAATCAGTCACATATATGTCACAACAGCTGGCTCTTTCTAAGCTTTCTCATTTAGGTTTAGTGTGTGCTTAGTCTGTGTTTTTCTACTGCTTTTATTAACATGAAGCAAAACAAGAATCCATCTCACGACTTTCTTAGAGTAGCATAAACATGAATCTAATTCTTGATAAGACTTCCTGTCTTGCTTTTAAAGACTTGCATTAGTGTCTTAAACACTCTGGGAAAAATAGTAAGAACAAGTCATGGTCCCTTGACGTTATCTACATCGGATGTGAGTGTTTGGAGTCTATTTTTCCCTGAGTGAGATGAAAAGTGTTTAATAGGACAGACTATTGCTTGCTTCCTCTCCCTGGTTACCCTGTCTCTTACTTTATGACTTCCTAATGAACCTCCCATGGGTCGCTTATAGCTACCAAACTAAAGGCAGTCATCTAGAGATAATAAAGAGGAGCAAATTACCAATGCTTATCGCTCAGGGTGCTAAGGAAATTATAAAGGCCTTGTTTTCTTTTTTTTTTTTTTAAACACTATTGTTTAATGTAAGTTACTAAATCACAGATAATGAAAATGTCCAAACATCCGGAAGGTAAATCTATTTCTCAAAAATGACTGTAATTTCAACAAAACCAAAGCAACGTGCTTTACACAGCTCACACATAAGCCCACTAATGACCTTTTTTAAAAGAGCATTTATGAGAAACAGCTGCTTTTTACACATGAAAAACTTAAATATGTGTAAAATTTGATTAACTTTTTTCCATCTACAAGAATGAATAAAGACTGAGCGAGGTCTCTTTAAGGGATCGACCACTGACATAGCAGGCTGTAACAAGACATGTCTTTGTTGTTGCTTTCATTTACCCCAACAGCGAGAACATTAAGAGTGTATAAAACTGTTGCCTTTGTAATTGAGAAATCAATACCTCATTTGCTACAGTGGTCTCGCCAGGCATTGTATTTAAGTCTGTGTCAGAGCGTGAGCTGTTCCTGAAGGGCACAGCAGCCTACAATCCCTCTTTCGGACACAAAGGGGCATATAAAAGGCAAAGACCCTAACCTGTCCCCATTAAATTCTGGAGTCCATTATTTTAGATCGTGCCTTAATCCGATGGGAAATAGACATGCCGTATATAAAAGGAGATGGCTTCTTCTGCTACAGTCACCTATATGAGAGCAAAAAACTGTGCATGATGGGACATAATGGTGTCTTACCTTCACCACAGTGACCATGCCATCATTGGAAATAGGATCTGTGCGGATGGTGAAGTGTCCTGATGGATCTCCGCTTATGATCCTGTAGACGGCGTTCCAGTTAGGCGAGTGTGGTTGGTCTGCATCTATCACTGTCAAATTCGCCACCACGAGATCCACTCTGTTCTCTGGGACCTCACCGGAAAACTGCAAAACACACAGCAACAAGCTAGAATGAATAATTTTAAAGGATCCGTATGCTTTTAGCAGGTTCGACAACAGGTATTCCAGCGACCACTTCCTACGAAAATTCTATGTAAACATGCGTAAATGTGCATTTTGTGGTTTTACGTTCAAACCTGTCATGTTCAACTATTTATATGCACGTTTTTTAAGTCTGTATTTGGACTCTATGTACAAAACATGCGGCCATTGAAAGTTAAACCAGTTGAACTTTGACCAATCAGGGACTTGGATTTGGTAGTGACATATGGGTAACGTCCTTCTTAATTCATGGAGGTGCCAACTATTTGAAATTGTTTATGAAGGAATCATAATAGTGGTTTGTGTCTGGCCAGAAATATATGACACCAAAGCCAAAATCTGAATTCATCCCCTACCCCTCTGGCTCCTCCCTATTGCCCCAATTTAATTGTTATTTAAAGCTGAAATGGTGTCCGAATTTGATTTTTTAAGGGAGAGCCGTAGTGACATAGGGCTGGGTATCCCTCCGCTGGTAGGGTGTTACGCTTCACACTGTGGCGCAGAGGATAAAGGCATTTCTTTGTGTGGATGTGCTCCGAAGCATGAAAGTTCACATTTAAATGTAAGTATCGAGTTTTTGTTTTTGCATGACTTTTTAAAGTCATAAAACCGATATTATGTATTTTGTGAGCGCTGGCAGCTAAGCACTAACGTAGATCACCGGCTGCTATTGATGATGTAATTAAGTGGTAGTAACATCTGTATTTAAAGAATATTTTTCCATTAATCTTCACTTAGAAGGCTAAATATAGGGGAAGAAGGGAAGCTGGAGAGTAGGGGAAGAATTCGGATTTGCCCCAAGTCTTTCATATAACGGAATAGTGCTATAGTGAAAAAAAAGCCTGGAACAAGATTCGCAAGGTTTGCACCGCTTCGATATTTTGCATCAAACCTCTTCCATGCATGCACTATTATCTGATAGTCACAGTCCATTGTGAACAAGCAGATTCAAGAATGCCAATTTAGCGTGTTTAAGTGCCTGATGCGTTTGTAGCCTCATACCTCCTTGTCTTTAGAGATCTAACCTAATTTGTTTCAAATTTTGGATACTTGATTTATCATTGACTACATCCATGAAGGAAATCTCTCAGCCAACATAATAAGAACATGCAGATTCAAATGTACTATTTTTGTGTATTTATCTTTTATAGTCAACACATTTTTATTTCTTGGAAATCCAGAGTGATAAAGGAGGGAGAAAGGATCAACAAAAAGAGGATAGGATTAATGAGGTTTCAAACAGATGTTTGAGTATATATAAGGGGTTTTTAGCTGTCCCTGTGATGTATAAACACATGTGTTCTGCCTTGATAAGCCTGACGAGGAATGAGCCCTTGTCCGTCATATGTCTCTTCTGCTTGGGATTGTTATTTGTCTGCAAAGGCTTAGGGGATAATTGACATTGACTTTACCAGCAACCCTGTGAAAGCCGAGTTGACCGCAGTCCCACCCACATAAACAAACCATCAAGTCTTAACCAGTGACATGAGGTCGGAGCATGGCGTGTCTTCAATCATCTGGAGTCAACAGGCATGTAGCACTAAGCAATCACCATGGATAAGAGGCGTAGATGAACCACTGAGCCTCTTACGCGTGTGTGTAGGATATTAAAGAGCCAAACCACAGACCAAACAGTCTAACAGACTATAATACTCTCCCTGGCAACCCTCACATCACCCTGCAAACAGTCGACTGCACAGGGCAGATTAGAGGGCTGCGTCAGGAGAGCGCTTCAGACAGTCAATGACATTCTTAAGACATCAGACAAGTCCGGGTGGCCCTGATGCACCGCCTGGTTTGGATAAGTAGGTTGCCTGACGAATGTTTTTGTCAGTCAGTGCATTTGTACGTGTGCACTTGTGTAGTTTGTCATGATAATTTGACTCCCAAAATGCCAATTCAAAAGAGTAAAACTTTAGAGAAAGCTCTCCGGTTCTTTTAGTATCTCTTGATCATCGTCCTTCCGGGCAAACAGAAACAGCAAAGGGCAAGTGTTAACCGGTTATAATGATTGGCTTTGAAACACCCACAACAGCTCTGGTTATTGGGTACTGCTCTCAAAGGTTTATTGGTTAATCATATTTCTATTAAGAGCACCCGGTTTAGCAACAACATTTTGAATTTAGAGTTTAAATAAAACAGGTCTACATGTCATAACAGTAAAGAAATAATGTTCTCGAAAAATTAAAGGCAAGTATAGGAGCTGAAAACAGCCAACTGTACTTTATTTTGTGACTGTTTTCTTGTGATATTGATATCTAGGAAACAAAATTTGTTTTGTCGTCATAATGAGATAATGAATAATATACTGTAGCTTCCTTCTCTACTTTTCCTGCACTCAGACGCCAAGACGTAATCTGTTTTAAGTTCTTTATTTTGTGGTTACTTTAAGCTGCAACCAAGGCTGTACAACTTATACAACTGCCCTCAATGACAGCATAAGAAACACTCCCCAAAAAATCTTTTTCTTTAGTTAATTTTTGATTTATTGGAGGGGCTGCGTCCCTCAGACGCCTTAATCTCATGAACCCCCCACCCCCCACTCTCCCCTTTATTTCCCTTATTCAGCCAATACCTTAACACTATCAACCCAGACCTCTAACAACAGGTTCAATGACTGAACCCAGGGCCAACAAACGTCTCTGCCAGGTGCGTTCCCTGAGCTCCGGGAATTTGCAGAACCCAAACACCAAGTCCAACTCAGTCCACTACACCACTTTTTAAAACATTTTTTTACAACCTACAGGACAACACAGCAGTTTGTCAGAGAAAATGTTGAACACCAAAAGGACTGATCAATTTATAACTGATCAATTTAATTGTGGTCTACTTTAGGCGGACATTTTGCTGATCTTGTCAGTCATAAATGGCATTCAAATTAGTCATTTGAGAAGAAGGTTGGCGCGGCTATAGCTGCGCAGTCGGCTGCAGTTCAGTGATCCTGGGATCCTTTTTCATTAGTGATTAGATGAGGGGGTTAGGCCGTCTACACAGTTACAGAATGATGCATGAGTGGGGCAGGATGGAATGACTAGGTGTCACCAGGGACTTGGTCTTATATCATAAGGAAAAAACAAGTTTTGTTGGGATAAAGGGATTATGTCGTTTTCAAACAAAAAAAGAAAGTAGGGTAGGCCATTTTTGGCTTCCCTAGATAAGCTTTAAATAAAGTAATAATGATAGTAATATTAAATACAATGCCTGACTTTGATCTGCCATTTGTAGTTTAAGACAAACTTTACTCTGATATTTAGGACCGCTTTGGTGACGATGTTGCAAATAAAGTTTTCAAAGCATCCAAGTTACGTAAAAGCAGTTTAAAAAAAGGAAATAAGCCATTAAAAATATATAATATATAATTGAATGTAAAACTTTATCTAGAGGTGAAATCAAAATTGCAGGGATTGTTTTAGGTTGTCGGTAGTTGATAAGGAAGGTGGAGGGAGCTCAGAGATTGGCACAGAGCAATGGTGGCCTGTCTCCCCAGCTGACATAACATTTCATGCCAGTATTCTCAGTCCTTTGTCTTTGCTTTGGCAGTGGGGAAATGCTGCGGGAGGGAAAAGGAGAGTAGAAAGAGAGCAGGGAAGTGACAGCAAACTTCATCATGGGGGCCCTGTGAGGAGGGCACAGGAAGGTAGCCAAGGGAGAACAGCAGTGAATCTGGGCGAAAACATACTGTAATAGCAGGATTTGAAGTCCCAAGACCTACCTACTGTACAAACCATAAAAGATATATTATTATTACACTACTGAATTCATAAATAAACATGACACAGGAATAACATTTCTTTTTTTTTTCTTTTTTCCCATCAATCTGTGTGATAGACATAATGCAATAAGGGCCCAGAACCTTTCCCTGTACAACATGCACCGCCCTTTTACTATTTGAAAAATAGGTCAGCCACTGATAACACAATGAAATATTAATCATCAGCATTAAAGACAAATTCCCTAAACTTTGTATTTCTGGGACACGTTAAAAGATCTATGGGGTTTATTGCAAACACTAAATATTTGCATAATGGCCTGCATTCTCTACAAAATGGCTTTTATGTTATCTCCCTGGTAAAATGGATGATTTATGAAAGGGAGTTGGTGAAAGTGCTCTGCTCATCATGACTCCAATACCTCCACTAAAGTTTATCATTAATATCCCTTACCGTATTAACTTCTCCCCGTGACACTGATGGAAATGCACTAAAACAGGGTGGGATACAGTTTGGAGATCGATCAATTATTGCTCTCTGTCATCAATACACTGCTATCAGAGGGGAATTTTTAATGCAGAGTCAGGGAAGGCTGTTGATTTACTACAATGCAAGTCCATACTTTATCACTTCTAAAGTAGTACTCCCTCATTATTTACCTTCTCTGTCATTCTTTGTTCTCATTTACTTCAAAGTGTTTCTGGTGGTGAGTCATCACCTTTCCTCCTTTTATTCTCTTTTTTTCCCAAACATCTATTTTCAGTTATTTTCTAACATTGTCTTTGATAAATGTTTGTGGCTGACACACGCTAAAGAAATGCTAACTCCTCGTTGGGAACTTTTAAACCCCCAAGCTTTATGTCATTGCTAGTGTGACAGACTATAAACTGTTCTGGGTTTGCGCATTTACCATTGCAATTACGGTAGTGTGACTGTGGGAAGCCTGTGTTCCACAGTGCAAGAGAGACACTCAATAAAGAGACCTTTTAAGTGAGTCTTTGAGCTCCATTACTTCACGCAAATCTTTCAACACCACTTCACACCCCTGGGAGGCAGCAGGGATTTTTTTTTTCTTTTGTCGAGTATCGCTGTCACTGTAATCAAAATAAACTACAAATAGGACCATCCAATCTCAAAAAATACAAAATATTTGCAAAGAACTAGCAAAAGACATTTCTTATAGGGCCGTAAAACGTTCTATTTAAAATAATTTTATCTAAAGCTATATACACACTTTGACACGCGTATAATCCTTGTGCTATCTTGTGGGGTCCAGATAGCCCCTTTTTTCTTAAATGATTTGTTATATTCACTGGTATCTATGGATTACATGAAATCTTCTCCACCTTTATCCACCTTTGTTATGGTACACGTCAATGTAAGGGTGGGGTCATTTTGACCAAAGGTTAAGAAGACGTTCTTGAACATGCATTTTACCCTTTGGTGTTCACACTGGAAAAACAGGAAGGGGCGTCTTCTTCTTTTTTCTTTATCTACTGTTTACTAGCGCATGTCCTGCCACCTTCAGTTGGAAGAGGGCTGGTGTGAAATGTTGAAGTGGTGCAAATCTTGTGAATTTTGCTCCAGGCTTCTTCTATCACAGCTCTATTCCAATACATGAAAGATTTAGTGTCATATAATTCAGACCGGGCACAAACCGCAATTATTACCCACTCCTATTTAATTCAACAAGAACATTTCAGAATGATTAGTAGAATCTGCACAACAGTAGGTGTTGTAAAAAGGGGTGGAGTCATAGAAGAGTTCTCTTCAACCCACTCTTTTTTTCATGCACACTGTCTTGTTTTCTCTAACTATTTTAAACTCTTGTGTTGATTTTCATTTTGTGTTTGAAATAAAGAAAATTGAAATTGAAAAAAACAAATTGAAAATGTATTTCTCCTCCATGATCAATTTTCTAATGATTGGTCATTCAGTGCATTAAAAGGGTACATATGTGTACCAAATCCAAGGCCCTGCTTGGTCAAAGTTGGCCTGATTCAACTTGCTATGCACATTCAGTGGCCATGTCTTTAGAGCCCATGAGCCCAACAATTTTGAGTGCTAAGGATCAAAACGTGCGTTTACGCATTTTCATAGACTTCTCATTTAAAAGTGTCGGCTTGAACGCACTTTGCCGAGGGCGGTGTGAATGTAACAGTCAGCTTTTTTAGCTTATTATTCTCTCTTTGAATGCTTGTGTGGAACTCCTTGCTTCTTTGATATCTTATTAGAAGATTTCTTGTTAAGCAAAAATGACTTGCTGCATGGACAGATAATTTGACTTATTTCTAGTGATTTTTTTCTAAGATTAGTGTTCTTTTCCTGATCCTAAGCTACCTCTTTTTGCAGTCCTGACAAAAAACAAATTACAAATGATCGTACCTGGCTGCTAATACACCTAGTAAGAGTTTGCCATTGTGAGCTCCCATCAGAGCACAGAGAGAGCTGTTTATTTAATTCCAAGAACCTTTCAGTTTGATTAAGACAGAAAAATTGACAGATTTCATGAACTTTCAGGCTCACTGACTGATACCTTGAAGTAAATTTGAGTCAAAAAGAAATGTCTACTATCCCTCTAATGTATTTGTTCTCTGATGTTGGATTGAACCTCTGGTTAGATTAGATTCAGGCAAACCAGTGCATCCTCTTGGACTTTTAATTCTCCCTGTAACGACCTTTGGTAATACAATCATCATTCTAAATATCCCTATCATGACAAAAATCGTTCACAATTTGCTGACACTGGTTTGCTTGCAGATGGAAATCAATAGTGTGGAATTGTTATACTTCAGTTGAATTTGTGCAGAGAAAAAAGAAAATCCAACCACTCTGTTCTTTAAAGGTCTTCTTGGTGTGAACATTTTCTTTTATTTAATAGAAAAAAATGACAACAAAGAGTTGGAAAACTTTCAGATCTCTTGGTTTCTGAGTTTGGCGTCCTGAAATGACTTTTTTCGCAGAACCGGTATTTTAAAAAAAATGAAATTGAAACCAATTTCCCTTTCTTCTTTTCTTATTTTACAGCTACCTCCTTTTTCATTCCGCCTTTCACTTCCCCTTCTTCATCCTCTTCATCTTCAGATACATCCCTCTTATGTCTTTTACCTTCAGCATTCTAATAATTTCCACCCTCTTCTCTGACACCCAGTCCCTCTCGTTCTTTGAAATGACACACTCTCCAAGCTCCCTTGTTTGTAATAACTCACAGTCCTGGAGGTCAGCATGGGAGGGTTGTCATTGATGTCCGTAACAGTGATGATGGCGGTGGCTGTGTTGGATAGTCCAAAGTTCAGATTTCCCTCCATGTCCGTTGCTTGTACGATTATAGTATACTGGGACACTTTCTGTGAAATGCAGAAAAAAGAAGAAAAGAATAAAAAAAAAAAAGAAAGTTATTCATCTGCGGAGAGCTTTTTCTTCCATGAGATTACAGCAGCAGCTACACGCTGTGACTCCTGGGGGGGAAGCAAAGCTGAGCCTGTGTTCTGCTCCATAGCCACTGTCCATGGTCTTATTTGAGACGCAGAATTACATGGCTGAACTCTTTTATTTCACTGAGCTGAAACCTGGCCAGGCAGCTGAACCACCCAAAGGCTGCACTGTGAAGACTTCCCATGGGTACAGCATGTCATCAGAGCCATCAAAGACATCGCCTCAGTACCACTATTGGACAGATGTGAGGACAATAATCCAACTGACACAGAGTAATAGACTGTGAGAGAATAATAAATGCTTTATGTTCCTTTGAAACAGCATAGTAGTGGGGCTGAGAAATGATTATTTGACTTGTATATCTCTTCTAAGAGGCATTTGTTCTTTTTCTAATACATCTGTTTTCTCTGTCTTTTTCTCTCTTCTTCTCACGGCTTCCTCCATCCAAAAGTGCAGTTAATAGGCTGCAGTAAGGACATAGCCAAGGAGCTGACTGTCTGGTATAAGATGTCTCGTCACTGAGATTCCCAATTATAATTCCCACCATCTCTCTCCCTCACCTACTAATTGCAAAGTAAATATCCCAATTAGGCCAGGACGCTACATCAGGAGGATTAGACAGATCCTCAGTTCCTCTCATCTTCATGCCAGATGAGACTCTGAACTCCAACCCAGTAGCCTACACACACTCATTAACACCCCAACGCAGTGTCCACCGACACACATGACCATGCATACATAGCTCTCTTTCTCCATATCTTATGCTTGCCTGAGTGTCCCATCAGCCCGCGTATGGCGTGTACTCAACACTCGCTAATTAGCCGACAGAGTAATTATGTAGAGCTCCTCTGAACCTCTCAGCGTTACAACAACACCACACAGCACAACCTGCTTTCCTCTGGAGGCATGAGGTCTCTTCCTGTCAACAAGCTCTTAAAAGCCCATTGCAGACCAGTGGAAATCTCTAGAAAGAAAAGGGGTGCACACACAAAAAAAGACCTGTCAAAAGAAACCAAGAGAGAAAAGGAATCAGCAGCAACGTGTGGATAATGCAAAAGAGTGTCTTTTACCAAAAAACAAACAAACACAAACTGGGAAAGTTCAAAGTGCAATCAAAGTAAATTACTGAGGAGTGTTGAACAGTCAGTTGTGCCATGACCAATATAAGATGAGCAATTTTAAAAAAAAAAAAACAAACTTTCAAAGTCAGTGTCAAGCTGATTAATTCATACACAAATTAATTCAAAGTGCCTCACGAAACAGGAAAATGCATTTAAATCACAACACATAATGGTGCAAAGATTGAAAACATAATCATTATAAAATTTACTTTAAAAGAAAGGAAAAAAATAAAATAAAAAAGGGTGTTGATAAGGACCCCTCATGTTATATACACTAATAAACAGGAATGTTTTGAGCCTAAATTTGAACCTGAACAGAGTAGAGGCCTGTCTCACAACCTCAGGAAGACTGTTCCAGCTTTTAGCTGCATAAAAGACTGAAATGCTAATTACCCTTGTTTAGTCCTCACTCTGGGCACCCGCAGGAAGCTGGTCCAGGATGGTTCATATATATGGCGCTAACATGTCAGAGATGTGCTTACTTTTTAGTGACCGTCTTAAATTTCCAATGCTCCTTTTTTACATATTTTCCGTTTTTGCCCCCAAAATTACAAAATAGGTAAGATGAAAGGATTGGAGGCTTCTTAAGGCTGGCTTCCTCCCAATAATTAATGTATCTGTGGAGGTCATCCACAGATACATTTGTGCATGATAGAGGGTATAAACCCACATTATGTGGCCTATTAAATATTTTCATGATGGTTTAACCAGCCATAAAAAAATCCTCAGCACTGATATTCCTCTTTGTGTTCATTTGAATTCTCTACTGACTTTTGCTAGGCTGCACTCTCCCCCTCTGGTTCGGTCACCCTGGTCAGAGCTGCATGTGACAAATTCCTGACGAAACACTTTTTTCAAAATGGCGTTATCGCCATGGCATATATATTTATTTTATATTTTGTACAAGTAAACCTCTAGATTTCCTTGGCAACTGAAATTTTTTGTTAACCACGCCCACATTCCTATTATAGTCCTATCATATAGTTTATTGTTTCATTTAGAGGTAGGGACTCATGTATTACATTTTCAAAACATTTCGGTACAAAATATGCAAGCGAGAAAGGAACGCCCTTTTTAGCATGTTTGCCACATGATTGCCGTTAAAGTTTTGAATAAGTAAAAACCAACATTTTTTCCCAAAGTAGCTTCTCAATCATGCTCGAGAAGTTTAGAAGCTATAGAAATCCGTAGGAAGAGTTTAAATTTGTGGTTGTCCTACAGTTTTTTGTTTTTTTTTTTAATATGAGGTGGTGGCTCTTTTTTTGCCAATGTCAACAAAACATTGATAGTTGTTTTAGCGCTAACTTTGTAGCATGTGTGGGAAATTATGTCAAGATTGCTTGAACAAAAATGTTCTTTCTCATATTGTGGGAAAGAATTGTCAAATTTTCTACTTTTCCACCAAATTTCCACCAACCCGTGTAGGTCCCATTATTGGTTTCAAAACTTTTTGAGCTTGTGACGGGTGTCAAACTTTCACTCAAAGATGCAGGAAAAAAGAGGAATTGCGAAAACTAAGTGGTTCTTGCAGACCAGGACTGACAAATTTAAGAATTGATGACCTAGCAGCTGAGTTAAGAATAAAAAAGGACAAAAAATGTCCTAAAAGAAATGCAAAAAGTGCTATCAGGAGTTTCAGTCAACATTTTTGGGTGCTTGCTTTGAATTTCTATGCACTGAGAAGAACAAACGCTCAGGAATATTTAGTTCACTTTTCCTCTCCCACTCATGTCATCACCATATTTTTCTGTCTCCCATTTCCCGGCTTTGCTGTTGTTTCCCTTTTCCCTTCACTGTTTGTGCTTTATCTAGCATAGATGTAATTATATAAACTTCTACAATTGTCTGACAGGTGTCAAGGGCATTCTGTTGCTGGGATTTCTACGCTACATCTACCACACAAACACACAAACGTGCAGACACAGAACAACAAGAGCATTCCGGTGCAGTGTGATGTGTTGTTAATAGGTCTGTCACTAGTGACAGGTGGGTAGAGTTGTCACTGGCACATCCATGTGAGAATAAACACATTTGGATTGTGTGACAACTTTTAAAGCTTCATAAACAAGGTGACCGCACACTATTTACTGTAAAAAAAAAAAAAAGAAGAAGAAAGAGAGGAGGCAGGATTGATGGATGTGTCGGAGTGGGGCAAACAGTTACAGAACATTTGAAAGTCACGTCAGGCTAAACAATAGGGACGATATTGTGCTCCATCAGAAAAAATGAATCTTTATGAGATTGTAAAGATCAAGGAAGTTTTAAAATAGGTCATTATGGTGGCTGTATGTAAAAGCTATCTTTGACCAAGTTTGGTATTCTATCTGTGAAGATATTAAAAAGACCGACCTCACGATCAAGTCCAGGAGCCACTGTCACGATGTCCCCAGTCTCACTGTTGATGGTGAACATATTGGGAATAGGGCTGTGTGGAGTTTGGGACAAGATCCGGTAGCGCACCATTCCATTAGCCGTGGTGTTGTCGTCTGCATCAAATGCCGACAGGTGCATCACGTATGTTCCTGATGAGGAAAAGAGGTTTCTGTTACAATCTGTGTCAAAAAGCAGCAAAACAAAAAGGGGGTTGGTGTGGTTTCAACAACAGACGCTGTCATAATTTTGTTGCTAGCACAATTCAGATAACTCAGATTATGGTTTTACTCAAGACACAGGTCACAGTTGTGTCACACACACTAACAACTCGGATGACAAAATGTTTTGTTCAAGAAGACGAGAATTATTTCCAACATGTGGACAACCAAGTCCATAAAAGTAACCGTCCACTTTACAGCTTGTTATGAATGGTTCTCCACCCAAGCAACATAATTTATTGATTACTTGTTTCATGATAATAGCTCAGTTAGACACTATTCTGCCAATCAATCTGAAGATTGTATGAATAACAAACATTCTGGTCCATTCTTCCATCCAGATCTTCTCAAGAGCTGTGATTTTTGGGAGCTGTCATTGGAAAAAACAGACTTTCAACTTCCATAGACTATCTATAGAATTGAATCTGAAGACTGACAAGATCACTCCGGAACCTTGATATCCTTTTTACACAGTCACTACTTTGGATTTTCCAGCAATGATCCCAAATGCATTGTCTAAGCAACAACCACATTTTAATCTCAATGCTCTCATTAATGGAAGCGGTTCCATACATTGCCCCTCATCCTTTCCTTAATTGTCCAGTTCCCTTTTCTGGAAAAGCACCTCCAAAGCATGATGTTTCCATAATGTATCAGTACAAAGCAGATTTTCTCAGCTTTTAGAATGTGATGGAATAAAGTTAATTGTCTGTTTTTGTTTCTAATTGTAAAAGCTGTTCAATGTCTAAGAAGCGCTTTTTATAAAGATAATTTGATTTGAACAGTCGAAGAGTTACAGTAGTTTAATGATCGTGTGCTATAATCTGTTGTTGGCAAAGGCTATGAAGTTATAGAGTTTAAAAAGAATAAGTAACAGGTTGGTTGGTGAGCTTTGTTTGTAGGAGCTACATACTTGTCTTTTCTCCACCATTATGCAAATAAATTATTTAAAAATCATACTATGTGATTTCCTGGATTCTGATTTTACATCCTGTCTTTCACAGTTAAGGTGAACCCCTAAAGGAACATTACAGTCCTCTCTCATCCCTTTTTAGGGGGAAAACATACAGAAAGGTGAGTGCCAAATACTTTTTTTTTCCAACCACACTGTATGTTGTAAAGAAAAAGCTACTGTCCTTCCATGAACAGATCAGTTTTATGCTTTCCAGCCAACACACAAGCACATAAAACTCAGCCAGATCGCTGCCTGTCATCCAATCTTTCCATCTCTTTCACCCTCTCTCTTAGCTGATCCTAATTGCCAGAGATAGTGATATCATGCCACTGACAGCCCATGTCCGAGGATAATTGTAACCGCAGCTCCCATTTCAAACTTCATTACATTTCAAAGCAACATTTGTCAATGACTTGGCCAGAGGGAGCACTCTAAAGCCCTCTCAGCGAGACAAGGAAAAAAAGCTGTTATGAACAGAGGAAGGGAGTAGAAAAGACAGCAAGAGAGGACAGACTCTGTTTGGTTTGATTCCAAGTGGATTGACTATCAGTTCTCCACCCAGCACTTTTTTTTTTGTATGTCCCCAAGATAGAGGGATCCAGAGAATGTGATGAAGAATCACAATGTGCCACACATCACTGGGGTAATTTCATTAAGCTGAACTCTTAGGGGGTTTAATGCGAACCCTTTGTACGGGGGTTCTAAGATGTGCCTGACAGGATTACGTTTCCATAATGACGCTTTAATTTGCAAACTAATTCAAGTCTGTAATTGGCCTTCCATTGAAACCACTGGAGCTCTAAATTCTAAAAGTCTCTTTTTTTATGATTATTGTTCAGCTGAATGTCGCGCATGCCACTGTGGTGTGTGGGGCACCGCTGAGTGAGAGAAGAGGAAAGAAAGACATGAAATGGAGAAACGAACACACAAAAGACAGACAGCACAGACATAAAACTAGCACCTGCAACTATCTTCAGATCAACTGTTGATTTTAGGAAAATGGCTCATCTGGTCCACATTTCCATAAGGCCTCAGAAGACAGAGAGTAAGATAGTGGCACTATAAAGCATGGCTAATTACATTTCAAAGGTCTTTTCCAGCATCCTCTTTCCACTGTGCCTATTCCTGTGACCAAATATCTATCTATATGTAACAATGAATAACTCTGGAAGAATAACCTACAGCAGGATTTCTTATAATCTGGATTTCCTTACCTTAGGTTTACATTTACTAAACTCTAATTGACTTTAGTTAATAATCATATACTTAATTAATGTAATGTGATCAAAGTATATATTGTATACTTTACTACAGAAATCTACGATAATTACGCTGTTAAGAGAATGGGATCTTCTTTTCACATTTTCATTCATTTGTTTTGTTTTTTTATTAAGTGCATTTCTTTATTTGTCAAATAGGTCTGTGGTTTTTGTTTCAGTCTCAATAACTAATGTTATTAATCAACAACTAATGTTTTAAATCAAATCAATCAAATCTTTTTTGACAGGCCTCACTTATTTCTCTCAGGTACTGTATTTTCCACACGATAGGTCGCACAAGGATATAAGGTGCAATGAATGCTCTACTTTTGAACATAAGTCATATAAGATGTATCATGGCGAGTCAGCCAGACTTTATTAACTGTGTTCACACTAACTCTAGAACTTGTTCGTGACAAGCTACACCTTAGTCATGTTAGAAGCGTTAGCCAAGTTAACCTGCTCACAATGCCTGTGACTCCCAGCCTTCTTTGCAACATAAAAACAGACAGACTGTGGCTACGCTAACGTACCTATGCAACTTTACCACCTTGCTAGTAACATGTAAAAAAAATGGAGTCTGACACGGCAACATTAGCGTATTGACAACACCAATCTTATTTGTAACATAATTAATTCATAAGGTGCTCTGAATTATAATTGTAGTGCAGACAATATGGTAACTGAACATGTATTAAGGAAGGGACACTGTTCGAACATTAAAAAAAACAAGTATATCCCAGATTGTATTACATTTTAAGATGAATTGCAATTCATCTTGCTATTTAACAAAAAGGCTTTTATCCATTCTATCTTTAGTTGTTTTTCTACATTTCCATGTTGCCGATTGGTATAACGTAATTACCTGGCCTAGAACCTTCATCCACAGAGCCATTGTACACCTGGTTTTTAAACTCTGGTCTGTTGTCATTCATGTCAATGACGAAGATGTAGAGATCGATGGGGTTCTCAACCTGGTTCCCATTCATGTCGACTGCATGGGCTCGCAGCTGAAAGACAGAAAGCAGGGACAATTTGTGTAAAGTTTCAACATTGTATTATATTCAGATCCACTTTCTCCACATTTCTTCCCCCTGCTGATCTCTTTTGTTGGTCTTTTTTGTAATCAAAGAATCTTTATCAGATCATATTGCAATAAAAAAAAAAAAACATTTGCTTTTATATTTTATACCAGCACAGAGTTGTCTGGATCTATTTTACAACAGTGTATGTCCATTTAATGGCAGTCAACAGCAACAAAGCTTAAATATGTATTATGTGTCAAAAGACTTCTATGTGTGAGTTATGATGCAAGGTTTGCCACTTAAAGATTGCATCTAACCTAAATATCAGCGTCAGCGTTCCATAATTTGGCTGAGGAGCTTCGTGGTGGTTTTATGCCAAACCAATGTGAAAAACATCATAAATTAAACACACACAACAAAAGGGGAATTTTCCGTTCCATACAAAAAAAGGCACAACATCCAGGTAGATACAAGAATTTTCCCATGAAACAGGACTTGTAACCTTCCAGCAGCCAAAGAAAACATCTTTTCAATTTCAGATTAAAAAACACGTGGCTGGCACAGAGATATCCAAATTCAGGCACTCTCATGGCTACATAGTTAGGCTATTAACCTTATTTTACTCATATTCTATACGTGTATTCTTTTTATTCTTACCTGTTCGACTGAGTTTAGTTGGTCTGCTCTGCTGCTGCGTGGCGTTCACTTGCTGCACTGTATGCTCACATCGACTTTAATCTTGTAAATTTACGACTTTAATTCTCGTAAATTTATGCCCAAAAAGTTGTACATTTATGACTTTAAACTCGTAATATAACTTTTTTTTTGTGGCCCTAAAACTCAAGTGTGATCTAAAAAAAAAAGCTAAATAACCAATTCAGCAGAATAGGAACAAGAAAAATGTTCCAAATTTGTCGTTATTAGGTTAGCTGTCATGCACTTAGATGTGTGAAATGTGTTGGTTTAACCCCCCCTATTCAACCCCTTAATACTGAGTGTCAAGCAGGGTGGCATAGGGACCCAGTTTTAGAGTCTTTTTTATGACTCTGTCGTCGAAGTAAAACTTACGACCTTCCAGTCTTAGGGCGGACACTCTACCAGAAAGAACTGGTGTTACAGGTTCAAAAGAATCACTCCACATATTCAACTCTCTTTTCTTCCAAAACGGTGACTCCATGTCCCACTGAGCTGACTTTGACTTTACTTTCTCTGCTGCATTGTTTAATCTACTGCACTTGTGACCCATTTGCTATCAATGCACAGCACTGTGCAGTGCAGGATACTAAAAACCAGCCCCCCTCCCCTTATCTAAATCCAACCATAATTCAATAACAGCAGGGGACATATATTAGCGCTATGTTTAAACAGGCCAAACATATTTCCAAGTCCACATTAAAGTTATCAACCACAGCAGAAGAAAACAGACAGTCACGCGGAACACTCTTCACTGATAAGAGTCAGCATCCTGGTAAAGATGACAGTAAGACTACAAAGCTACAAGGTTTTTTTGCTTTTTTTTTTTCTCAAATAAGAATGCACCTTGTTGCATGGCTGGTTTTCCGTGAGTGCTCATTGTTTTGGAATAAAAAAAGAGCTGATGTCTATCTTTCCTCTGCCCTTGCATGAAATATGGCGTAAACAAAACAAAGACCTGAAAGTCAAACTTCTATGTCGTGGTTTCCTGGATAATGATGCACAATGTGTTCCCCAAGGTTTTCCAGATCGGGAACGTACATTTTTCATACAATACAATTTACCTGCATCTATATGCTCTAACAGCGCCTATTATGAAAGATAAATTGAACAGCAACATCTTTCTCTGTTTGTTTACCTGTACAACATAGTCTCTTTTGCCTTCCTGCACTTTTCCCCCAATTACAGACTCAGCCATAGAAGGCTCCATTTGTTTGCACAAGACTAAATAACTGGCAAGCTGACCTTTCAGTGAATTTAGACTCTTTACAAACAGCAATTTGCCAGAATTCTAATGCAGGCGATAAAAAGGCAGCGGAGTCTACTGATAAAGGAGAAAGTAGAGCTCGTTAGATCAATAGCATTCTCTTGGCAGCACAATAAAATAAAGTCAAGTCAACTCCAGGATAAATGAAGGCCAAACAGAAATGGTCTAAATCAAGGAAATGATAAGCTTATCGCCCCCTGCCAAAGAGGTGTTTTGGCTCAGAAGTGCAATAAAGTCCCAAACATTAATGGCAGTATCATGACTCACTTTTGATGTGGGTTTACATCCTTTTTGAGGCACAACTAATTCAATTCTTTCTCGCCTTAGTATGTGCTTCTAGGTATTAGCAAAAAGTCAGAGTCTTTCCAGGAACTGCATTTCTTGGCATATCTACTTTTTTTAAACACAGAATCTATGATGATAAAAAAAAAAAAAAAAAAAAAATTCTGATTCGGCCTGCCAGCATTTTGTCTGTCCAGTTTTTGACAGTTGCTTGGCAACCATGTTATCATAAGAATCCAGAAAACAAGCTTAATGAGCACAGAGCCTAACACCATAATCATTAAGAATGAATATTTACAATTACAGGATAATTAACTTAAGCTCTATAAAAAAATAGAGTTCCCAGCTCGTTTTGGACGTGAGAATTATTAGGGAATATATAAAAACAAAAACAAAACTTTGAGGGGTCATATTTGCTTAAAATACTTAAAACAAACCTACAGTGTTTATATATCTTACAAAAAAAGCTGTTCGAATTGTTCATGGAGTGGACTATGGGTCACTTACAAACACTGTTTTTAAACTCGGGTTTATTGAAAATATGGGATCTAGTGAAACTGAAAACAACTCTCGTCATGTGCAAAGCCAGATACAAATTTTTTTCAATAAACTTACAGCAAATGTTCAAACACAGAGACGGGAGTTACAATCTAAGAAAAAAAGCTGAATTTCAAAAAGCAGTGCATTTGAACAACAAAAAAGAAAATGTGTCTATCTAATTGTGGTGTGGATTTATGGAATGGATTGGATTAAGGTTTAAAACAAAACAAAAGTTTACATGGATTCAAAAAAACTTACTAGTCACTAATAGTACTATATACGGCCAGAAACGATTAATTAAACAAAAAATGTCACTTTAGCACAGTTGCAATGCAGAATTGTATCGTGAATGTTTTGTACCTATCTGTAAATAGCAATACGCGTGTTGAATACGCACATCATCAGGTTTTGTAAAAAGGGGTGGAAGCAAGCATTTTATGTCTTTTAAACCACTGTGTGTTAACTTTTTCATTTGTTTTATGTTTGAAATAAAAAACTAAACTGAAACTGAAAAATGTATATATTTAAGTGAAGCTACACCAAGTTGGCATTGCAAAAGAAGACAAGTAAACAGACAGATATATTTTATAACAATGATAGGTTGCAGTCAGACGCTGACAAGTGTTAGCTTGGGATGCAATGATCAGCAGCTGCAGAGCTCTATGGAATCAGAAATACGAAAGCCTTTATTGGTGATCTTGGACACTAAATTTCTGCTGTCGGCCAATAAAAAAAGAATACCCTCAGCAAAAGGTAGCACGTTTAAGTATACTACAAGTATGCTTAGTTAAGTGAAGCAGTATACCTGAAATTTACTTTACATTCTGTTTAAAATGTTCCGATTCAGTCAGAAGAAGTGTTCATAGTACACAGTATAGTGGTCTGCACTATACTTGCTTTACTCATAATCAAGTATACTAAGTAAAATAAACTTCAAGTGTCGCCTACTACTATTTGAGAGCAATTTTCAATTTTAAGTCTATTAATTACTATACAATAAAAAAGAGCAGTATCTCTCTAATTTTAATCAAAAACTTTTTAAAAAGGCTTTGGAACTAAATAAAAAAAAAATCTAAGCTAAGCTAAGATGAACAAGGTGAGCTCACTGAACAGTGGTAATGTGTGGATTTTTGTCTCCAAATATGGATGGTTTAATCCTATCATTGACCTCACAGAGAAGCAATATTTGAACCTGTTATTTAAAAATATTTCACTTGCAAAATCTTTCAAAGAAATAAAAAAAAGTACAAACATTAAACTGATGACTGACTACATGAATACATGCTTGACAATAGCCTTACTGCTAACAGCAACACAGCAACAACCGAATCCTAAGACAGTACAAAGACCCTTGCTTCTATTAAAAATTGTCTTCTGTCTTACTAGAAAAAATAATCTTATCAAGTGGGTTTTTTTGGGCGATGTAATTGGTAACTATAACTACAATACTATAACTATAATTACTTTGTGAAAGTAAGATTCCCAACACTGGCTTCCAGGATGAAGCCCCTCGGTTTACGGTTGTGATGTTTCTGCAGAGCGAGTGAACAATCTGGGTTGTTTGTGGTGGCTACTGCATGTGTCATTCTTTGGGAGTGTTGTCACAGCAATGTAGACCGCTGCAATTTACTTAAACTCCATTATGCAGGTTTAAGTAGAGTGGGTATAATGTGTCAAAGTGACATCTGCAGCTGACATTTGTAGCTTAACACCAAAGACTTTTCAACCAAAAGTTGCATAGCAACTAATTTGAATGTTGTAGCTTTTTGAGGTGTCACCCTGCTGGTTTTGTGCTTTTTTTCTAATCACTTTAAAAATAAATGATTCCTCTCTACATTGTGAGTTCTTCATTGTAATAAAACCACTGCTTTGTTCTCACTGGAAAACAAACGTGTTAATATAACACCAGGCACACTGAATGATTAATTACCCCGATTTTTGGCTTTTTCATTGTTTCCCCAGATGACATTTAACTTATTGATGTCTATCAAGTGAATGCAAAATCTTAATTGGACATTTCATCATCCACGGCACCCCCCTTTATATCACACGACTTACGTGATAAGAGGATCGATGTTCACGATCCAGAGGTTTTGTGACAAACATCTTCCCAAGCTCAGGATCAATACTGAACACTTCGTTTGGTGGCTGATCTGCTCCCACACCGGTGATGCTGTACCTGATTGAAATGTCTTGGTCCTGGTCTGAGCGGATCTGCATCACACACAGAGAGATAACATGCAAAATGAATAAACTATTCAATCAAAAGAAGACAGCACATTTTGCGTATAAAGACAATTCCAAGTGCTTTACAGAAAATGGTAAAAGAAACATTCAAAGGAAATATCAGAGGAGTGATCATTGAAATAGAAATGTAAGGAAAACGAAAAAGAACTGAATATAAAGTAATCTTGAGGTAATGCGGATGTAAACTTTTGAAAAAACAAAACATTGAAATATAGATGAAAAGGGGAATCTTTAACCCTTGTGCTATCCTAGGCACTTTAACATTGGGAGTTGGGTCATCTAGACCCACTAGACAGAGCTCTGAACCTTTTTTCTTCAATGATTTGTGATCTTCATTGGTGTCCATGGATTACATGAAATCCTCTCCACCTTTATCCACCTTTGTCATGGTAGGGATAACTCGTCAATGTAAGGATCGGGTCATCTGGACCCCATAGGATAGCACAAGGGTTAACCTGGATTGAGTGTTTCACCTGATCTAAAGCTATTTTGACACTCTGACCTTGGTGTGTGTCCACTTCCAATGAAAAATCTCTGCAAACATGCGTAAATGCACGTTTCAGACTTCCATGTTTAAAACTTTTGTGTTCACTTGTCGGTACACAAGTTTTTAAGTCTTTTTTCAGGCTCTACGTACAAAACGCACGCCCACTGAACGCATGTTGAAAGTTAAAACAGTTTAATTTTGGCCAATCAGGGACTCAGATTTGGTAGTGACGTGTGGGTTTTATAATTTTCAATTCACAGAAGTGCCAACTGTTTGAAGAGTGATCATGTAGGAGAAATAAATCATTTCGGTTTGTGGCCAACCAGAGTCCGATGAGAGCAAGTCTTTCATGTGAAAGAAAAATTCTGGAGTGAGATTTTTGAGACTTGCGTCGCTTTAACATTTCCCACCAAGCCTCTTTCAACTGTGAGTACATGTGCTAGTCCAGCAACAGTCCAGTGTGATCGCTCTATGCCTGGTGTGCATGTACCATTGGGCTTTCTGGAAATCTCTTCCAGATATTTGGAGCACTGAAGCTGAATTCAGCTTCTCCATGTTTTTTTTTTTTTTTTTTACTCTGAGTCAAAGCTTTTTAAACTAGCAAAAGTAGCAAAGTCTATTTCTTGGCAGACAGTGTGAAGACCCCAGAAATGGACTGATGTGGTCGACTTTTTTGGTCGTTGAGAGAACCTTGTGAGAAAATTATAAAGTTTCAAAATCAATCTCGTAGCTTTTCTGCAACACGAAGCTACCGTAATAAGTCTAAAGGTGAGAGCAAAATTTTACTGCACAAATGCTTGCCACCGGAGCTTATGAGCACACACACACACTTGTTTGAGATTTGCAGCCTAAATGCATTCATGGATTGCTGCTGCAGGGAGCACTGCATTCTGTGAAAATATGAGTTCAACATATTTTCATTGCTCCTTCTGGCAGTCAGGTGAAACTATGGGTATATATGGCTTAAGGACATGACTCAGAGACAGCAAAAACAGCTCTGAAAAAGGAGAATAAGCTGGAAAACTTCAATAAAAAAAATTAAGAAAATGTTTTAATTAGGGAAAAAGCCAAATAGCTGGAATAAATGAAGTCTAAAATCAAGAAGAGGCCACAGGAGGAACATAATTTAATAAGTATGGGACATGAGAAGCAGAGTGTTCTTCTGAAAAATTGCCTGCATTTTGGTTCTGCTTTCCTTGCCAGATAAGAAACTAATAGGTGCATAAATTGATGCCCTCTGATTTGGACCAAAGTGCTGCGTAATTGGGACTCATTTGAAGGAGTGGGTCAATTTAGCGTGTAAAGAGAGTTCAAATCCTCAAGCTTCTCATTTCTGTCCATTAACGACATGACAACCTGTGAAATCAGCTGGTCTATCAAAATGACCCAATCATACACTTCAGTTTCCAGGCAAACACAACAACAGCGCTCATACGCTCCCACTCCCACTGAGAAATGTGCACATTTTTTCGTTTTAATCAATAAGTGGAGTGCAGTAGATGGGTAAAACTGTCCAAAGTTGTCTCCATCTTTCAGCACTCGAGTAACCAATTTAGCCTCACTTTTTGACACAACAGAAACCGTGCCCTGCTGTGGAGATGGTTGGAGCTGCTAACAAGGACGGGAAAAGGACATACAGTATTAGACAGGTGTCATCCGGACGACTCCAACTGTTGGAGTATAAAAGCCCGTCATCATTACCGTAAACGCTTGCCTAACGCTGCGGATCACCCCCTCAAGCTTTAACATGATCATTAAATACCTGCTACACGAGTACAATGGATGGGTCGTTCGAATCAAATAAAAATAATCACTTATACACACCTCGCTGCCGAGACTGCCATAAGAGCTGTCGCAGTGTCCGCTAATTCCGTTTGTGTATGTAGGAATATGTTTCTTTGGGGAATTGGGGGAGGACAATGTCAGACTTTACACACATTTTAGTGAAAAACCACTGACAGCTATTATAATTAATGAGCTGCCGGCATTTACTGCTATTACTTTTAAAGCAACCCGCACCATGAAAGACAAGCCCACAAGCAGATGTCATGTTTTTATGCTACGGCCACAAATACAACTGCTACCGTGCGATGCAGAGGCATCGGCAGAATCTTCAAGATTTTGATTTTGACAGTGGTCATGACTGTAGGCAGAGGCAGTCAGAAGGGGATGGCGGCCACAGGGGGGTGCCAGCCAGCGATTCAGCTGGAAGCAGCTATTAGACGATGTGTAAATGTCTCCGGACGGCGGCCGCCCATATCAAGTGCCACCGGCTGCTAGCCGCCCAGGGGTAAATAAAAGTGGGCCATGCTGCACCACTGGCCATTCGCAACTCAGATTTTGAGTGCACATTATAAACTTGTCCATTTTTATAAATTCACAAAATTTTAGATGTTTTCCAAGAAATCTAGCAAAGGCAAAGCCCTAGTGTCCAAGAAAACAAACATCTAAGTGCTCCAACCACAGCAGGAGAATTAATGCCCTCTTCCCATTTATATGCAGGACCCACAGTGTCCGGAATTTGTCAGATTGATGTTTGGTCATCGCCGGGCCCCCGGCCCATGTTAGCAGCCCTTGTCAAGTGCCTGCGCTGCTACGGTACGATTTGTTACAATCAGACAGTGGCAATTGGACTGCAGCACAGGGGCAGGGGAGTGGAAGTTTGAAACTGGTTGATTATCAGACAATTTTGTGGACCTTGGAGACCCTCCTATCAGTCAATGCTACCTTCCTGCTATCTGCCTGTCACAAGACTGCAACCGGGCAACCTCCAGATGTGCCTGGGCGGCAAATAAGCGTCCGGTCACCATAAAATTTTAACTTTTTCCTAAAACTTTCTAGAAATTTAGGAGTTTTATTTGACTGATTTATCATTTAAGGCTCACATATCACAAGTTTGTAAAACTGCATTTTTTTATTTGCTTAAAACATTTCTCTTTGGACAGTCTTATTACCAGGCTAGCTATTAATCAGATGATATTTAACTTACTATTAACGTGTTTAAATTACATTTAATAACAAAAATAGTTAGATGCTAGTAGCTGCTAGAAGTTTGAAGCTAAGGAAAGTATGGAACACTGAGGTTCTGTCCTCTATTCTTGTCTTCTTCTCCTCCTCCTCTCCTCTATTGTTGATTGTTTATTTATCATTTAGTTCTCCATGCCTCTGTCCGGTTCAGTGCGATTCCTGTGTTGTCCCTCTTTCCCACTCCCCACCAGGGGAGCGGAAGTGATAATCCATCTGGATTAAGACTATATGATGGACTATTTAAACATGTAGTTGTAGAGTTAGATAAGCTAATTCTTCTCTAAGAGTTCTGGAACGTCGCCTGTCCATCCTGGGAAGGATCTCCTTCATGTTGACATCCTGTAGGTTTCTTCTTTTCTTTTTAGGTGTTTTTCCTTACCGAGAAGGAGGGTCTAAGGGTAGGGATGCCCAGTTTAGTTTAATTTAGCCAATACCTATTTAATTCCATGACTTTCTGTTCGTTATGATTTCATGTTCATTATACAATTACCACTATCAAGCCCATTGAGATGAATGTTGTCGTAATATTGGACTACATAAATAAAGTTGAATTGAATTGAACAAACGGTTTTATACATTCATCATTGTTTCCTCTTGTCGTACTTTTCCTGTCCTCGTCACTCATGTCGATGATCCCTCCTCTATTCACAGACAGGGGCCGTGCACTGCAATTAAAATACATTCAGCTCATAAACCCTGGAAAGCAAGTTTACACTGAATAGTTGGAGGAAAGATAGCTCTCTGCAATGTCATTAGCTCTTCCTGTAACAATTTCTAAACTTACAATTGTGTTCAATAGGGGCTCTACAATACATAATCTGTTTGTGAATAGTCGCTTGAGTGTGCGGGTGCACACTCGAGCCCGCAAACACACATTCAGTTCTCAAAGACTTCTTTTTTTTTCTAAGAAAACAAATTACCTAAAGAGAGTTTCATAATAGCAGATTGTGTTACCTTCAATTCTTTTATTATGCGTGCTCGAACAGTCCACGGAAACCAAAGTAATGAGAAAGTGCTGCTGCCATGTTGTCTGGTTCATGATTAATAATGAATGTAATAAATCTCATGTGTATTTGCATTAAGGAATCCAGTAATGGATGTCGAGAAAATGGATCAGCGAGCTCTGGCTGCATGTTATCACTGTCTTACTTTAATCACAGAATATTGTGACAGGCAGGATGTAATTTCAATAGCATGCCCCTCCACCCCCCAATCCCACCCCCACCCCCGCTTGTCATTTTGTTATTTTTTCCTAAAGAAGCGGAAAGTGTTGGGATAGTCACTTATCACTTTTGAATGCCAAAGTAATCATTAGATTGGCATTTTTAAAAGTTTTTTTTTTCATATGTCCTGTTTTTTGTTTTTCACTTGTGGTTTTAATAGGTTAGTGGCAGAGCTACAACTTTTTATATGAAGGGTCAGGAGGAGGCCAGAAGACTTTGGGAGGGTGAGTGTGAATAGATTGATGATTTGTTAATCTTTTGTCAATAATGATAGTAATGTTGACTCAAACCTGGGGGGCAAGTGGAGGGTAAAGCTTTCTCCTGGGAGGGGAGCTACCCCATTTCCCCCCTGTAGCTCCACCCTTGCTGGTTACGCATATATGTACCCATACACCAGCCTTGTCGACTTGCGTTCAGGCTGGCACTTTTAATGACATGTAAATGTGCCTCAACCCAAATTTCGGGCTTCTGCGTTCAGAACGCTTGCTTTTACACATTGCTACAGTTTTTAAGTCCGGTCATGAGCTCTACGTACAGAACAGCCGTTCATTGATTGCCTGCTGGAAGTTCCGGTTGAACCTCTTGGCTGCTAAAACGTGACAACGCTAAACTGTGACCAATCAGGGACTCGGATTTGATAGTGACGTGTAACAGCGTCTTTTTCAAAGCACGGAAGAGCCAATCATTGCAACAATTGTCGTTTGTACCCAGCCAGAATTATATGATACCAGGTCTTATATATTGTAACAGAGGTGTGACAGAAAAAGCCTGGAACAAGATTTGTGGTATTTGCAAATCTTTTCACACCAAACTTCTACCAATTGTAGATGGTGGACAATAAAAAATCAAAATTAGAATACATCCCTCCCTGTTTATTATCCTCTGTGTGACCACCACCAGCTGAAGCCAGACTAGGCCGGTGTGTAGGTACATTCTATGTATCTCCAGGTTGAAGAGTGGTTATGAAAAGTTCCACTTAAGAAGACCGACTGTGAAAAGCATGAGCGCTTACAGAAAGCAGACACCGTCTAAATGACCCATTTGTCTTTGGATCAAAGCAGTTCTCTTCATTAATGACAGCTGTCTGGTTCTTCAGCAGATCCTATCAACAAGCACAGCACTCTCCTCCTTGGCAAAACAAAATAAAATGAGAAATTAGTATGCCACAGGGTCTTTGGGGAAAACATACAAGATAAAGAGAGGAGGATGAATAAGACCGATGCTCTCAATTTATTGTTACTCAAGAGTATAAATAAAAGTATCCAATTCTTTATGCTATGTCATTGTCCTTAAGGCCTTTAAACTGTCTGTCTGTAATTGAAAGAGACAAATTATCAGCAGGGTTGTATGAGTAGGCTATAAACAAACATTAAGGCCATTCAAAGCTTGCATCAGGGCGTAGTGTCATAGTTGCGTTCATAGGTAAAATAAGCTAAAACTCAAGGTGGTTAAACTTATTGCACCAATGAACAAGTACTCTGGTAAAAATGTCAAGTTGGTTGCCTCAGGCCTCTCCTTCCTTCATAAAAATTCTGGCTGCCATCAGTCCAGATACATTTGTTTTCCAGAATAATTCAGATGGTTTCTTATAAAAACTAATCATCTTCAATATTAATGTTCGTTTTTAGACAGAGGAAATTTACAAACAATTATTTTGCATACAAATTGGACTCATGAAAACACATATTTGGGGGAAAAAACATCATTAATTCCAACTTTGTGCCCTCTTCTACTCCACAGGCAAAGATGAAAAGTTGTCATAAAAATGATAAGTGCATCACAAAAAACTATGACATCCAAAAAACATGAAAAAATGGTGACGATTTAAAAAATTTAGTAGTGCAGACCTGAAATTAGGCCTAGAAGGGAAAAGACTTTATATTCTCAAACTATTGCAATCGTTTAAGCAGAGCTTTTAACAATACCTACAGTAGAGGATTTAATTCAATCAGTCATAATCAAAGCAACAATGCATTTAATAATATATATACAGTACAGACCAAAAGTTTGGACACACCTTCTCATTCAAATGAATGGGACTATGTTCAAAAAATATATTTTTACTTTAAATGTTGGCATCAGTTGAATCATTTCAATCAAGGTCTAAAGGATTTTCTAATAACTAGTTGGAAAAACTGTGATTTCTTCAACTTGAACTACCTCTGCAGCACGGGGGCAGCCATGATGCAGAGGTAGGGCGTGATTGACCCCTGATCGAAAGATCGCAGGTTATTCTTTGTGTTAGTAATGTGGTGATATCGGTATAAAGCTGCTATGAAAAGCTGCTTTTCTTTGTGTCGAAATCAGCTGATTCACATTGAAAGAATAACAAGTTGAAGAGTTTCATATGTTAAAAAGCGTGTTATTTATGTGAAATCTAATGGGTCGACAGATTACAGGTATGAGATGTAAATATTGTAAAATCAATGCAAAATAGATTTGGAAGAAAATCGATGCAAAGTACATTAAATAAAATATCTGAAATTGTTGGCAGTAATGAAAAAAGGTGTTCTGATCTTTAAAAACAAGCGTCCGAGAACTTCTTTTCCACTTTCTTTTCCACTGTTCTTGTTCTTGTTGACTCACTTATCCATTGTTTCCATCTTCCTATGTTTGTTTCCTCTTGTCTTTCTGTGCTAACGTTTGGTTTGCGGTTGTGTGTTTGTGCGGTCTGCCGTCCATCCAGGTCTCCCAAGCACAGAAAAGGTCGCCTGGATCAAGCCCTGCTGATGTTTAACATATGGATCGGCTCCTTTCAGCGCAGCATCCAACTTGTTAAAGCATCCACATTTGTTGAGCTCTGCTCAGCATTTCCCCATGCTGAATTACTCATTCATGTTTTTGTTACTTGATAGTCTTTTTGGACTCTCACAGACACTGGGGACATACACATTCTGTACATGTGAAAACTTGGCAACGCGGTTGTTTTTTTTTATTTTTTATTTTTTTCAACAAACACTGTTGTCTGGAAACGGTATGTTGCGGTTTGAGGGTTTCTAAAGTCAAGAAAAACAACTACCAAATGCAAAATTCATAACACTGAGGAATGGCAAATACATTGTTTAAATATTTATCTACACCTCTGCATCTTAAAGCAAAGCAAAAATAAAAAAAAGCATTCAGGAACTGTGATAACGTGCTACATCTAAAGTTTGAATACCAGGCCCAACCTGTACAACATTGTATTTTGTGTCAGAGATTTAAAGCCCTAGAGCAGTGTGAGTTTAGCTTTAGGTGTTAGGACATGCATTGTGCATGCAATGCACCACATGGTTATTTCAGTGATATTCTCTGAATGACAGGTTTGGGGATGGCTTAGAGTTTTGACACCAAGTTCTTCCTGCAGCTTTTCAAAGAAAGACAGCAAACACTGCAAATGCTATAGTTTCTGAAAGTAGAACCTTTGTCACAACTGGATTCAGGTTGTTTGTGGGCAAAAAATAGGCAAACCTGTACAGAGTACGGAGGTGGCCCGTAGGTAATACCAAGGTTGACGACCACTCGGTGAGTCTGTAGAGCTGAAATGTGTGTGCACGTTTTTTTCCTATGGGTGAGATGCAGGGACGTAGTACATCATTTTCATGCACACTGCGTAAAAGCCCCTGTTAGTGCTGCTCAAGTTATAAGTACATACTCTTTGGGTGGATTCTGACTTTTTCAATTTAGAAAATTAGACAATCAGATCATAGTTTGTGTTGGCATCCTACGACTAGTGTGGATTAAGGGCACCATACAACAGGATTTCACGGATGTCATAATTGTGTCCAATTTAAATGATCTTGACAAATAATTCACAATACACTTACCACACAAAAATGCTACTTTTCACTTTCATGACGTCCCCTGAGTTGGCCATACAAGCCTCAAGGGAACCTCAAGACACACCTGCAGTGCCTAATATGTGGTTGTTACTGTTTACAACCCCCCAAGCGTCCCGGACAACCCCAAAACCCAAAGCACCCTTACAGATTAACCCTCCCCCATTCTGGTGCATGTGACTATGGTTTAAATGAGCAGGAAGTCACGCTGATGGGAGTTACAGAATGGGGACTCGTGCACAACATCCAAATGCCCAATACTAGTATTAGTTACTGCTAAAACCTTTTTGATTTTGATTTGATTTGAAATGGCTTATTTCAAGCAATCAAATAAGAATAATACACAAAAACAATACAATCATCGGTTATACATTCATACAATGATGAAATGAACTTAGGATAGTTAGACATATTAATAAATATTGCTTGAAAGGGAGTGGAAGGAAGCGAACTTTTATAATCCAACCCCTGTTCTACTGTAACCATTTTATTACATCATTTATCAATATCCGGTTCCTAGCTTTTATCAGACAGCATTAAGAATCCTGAAATATCAATAAAGCATATGACAAAGATGAATTACTTAAATTATTTTGTAAAAAATAACTTTCAAAAAAAATCAACATGGCAAATGCAGATCAGTTATCCAAAATATGTGCAGATTATGTTTCTTATAAAAGTCCTTGATATGATTAAAAAATAATACTATATCTAATATATATAATACTATATCAGTAGTTTAACGATTAATCTGTTATTTTCAAAGCTGGGCTTTGAAAAAAAAGTTTTAGTTTCCTATCCTATCCATCGGTGATTAACTAATCCAGATCCCTTTCAGGACACAGTTAACCCTTTTTGACTTCGGTCAATGCATTATTTGAACACTGTTATGCATAGAACCCTGTATATTTGAGAGCTGTGTAGTTTTAAGCAGGTTCAGACTGTTTTCTTTTGGGATCTGCTGAATAAACCTGAATACATTATCATAGAATTTACATGAACTCTTGGTGTGGGGCGTCCAGCTGGATTCAGAAAGCCTTAGGTGGCTTTCTTTTTTCTCTTGTTTTGGTTTCATTTAGAAATACCTTTCTATGAGTACAAAGTAACAAAATACAGATCGAATTTCTTATAGCTGAACCAATTGCTGAACCGGTTTCACATAGGTTATCACAAAGCTGCTTTGGTTGTTGATGCTTCCTCTGGATGGGATGAAAATAAAATTTTGCAATGAGCAATGAAATGCCAGTGTTTACAGCAATTTAGATGTATTATTTTATAAGAACAGGGTTTGTACTCCCTCTACGATGTCATTCTAAAGATACAGCACTTGTGCCTAGAAGAATATCATTTTAGATTTAATGTGAAGATAAACTGCTTTGTACGTGTCTTATTTATTGCCATTATGGCATTTGCCTAATGTAGGATGTCCCATACCTCCAATATCGTTTTGGCATTTTTACTTTACCTGGTTTATTATAGATGGAAATGGAATAAAATACACTAGACTTTCCAAATTAATCAGCTAATAGGAAAACATAAAACTGTCTAAATGTATATATACGCTCACTGGCCACTTTATACAGCTTGCTAGTCTTAATCCTTGGAGTCGTGGTTTCCAAAAGGTAGTGGGAACATTCTTCAGCGAGTTTGGAAAATTGCATCACGCAGTTGCTGTAGATTGGCCGGCTGCACTTCTATGATGCTAACCTGTTCTTCCACCACATCCCAAAGGTTCTCTATTGCGGTGTTTTTAACCACTGTACCACACTAGTGTGCCGTGAGAAATGGTCAGGTGTGGAAATTATTATTTTCACTCTTCCAAAAACATTTAGTATCACCAGAATATCAGCCCTGTGTTCATAAAAAAAGGCTCAGGCTTCACACAGTGTAATAAATAAATACACTGGATCTCTCTGCATCATCCTGTCATAAGGAAGCAGAGAAAAACCTTAGAGTGTAGCTCCTCCCACACGCGGTGGGAGTGTCGGGTTTCTAAACACACTTTTAGACAAGCGTCCAGCAGCAACTTTGATGAGGGTTAACACAAAGGCGGAGGACGCAAATGTGATGCGCAAATTGCTTCAATGTGAACAAACAAATGATGCGGAAAGAGAAGGAAGGAGTGGGAAAACCGCGCTCCACGTCTCTGCAGAACCGGGGCTAGTGATTTGATGCCACAATATTTAATACAGCTAATTAGTAAATAAATAAAAAAAATCAAATACATTTTAAAAAGGAAGAAAAAATAGTAATCAAAATAAATACATAAATATTGCTACTATAATTACTATTACTACTACTAATAATAATAATGAAATAATACAATTTAGAAAAGAAATGTTTATTAAAATAAAGTCTAATAAAACTCTGAAAGAGGGAAACAATGGTTAAACATGAACACAGGAGAAAAATATTCTGTTCCTTCCAGACAGCAAAGTTACAGCAAAACCATGCTGAGCTTAAAGCCCACAACAAAGACTAGTTACTTCAAGCACACACGGCTCTCAGAACAGAAAAAAGTGAGTTTGTTTCAAAAGGGGAGTAAAGCCTTATAGGCACACAGGAAGTGCCCTGATTGGTCAGCAGGTCACTAGCTGAGTGTCGACCACTAAAGAGAAAGAGCCTTCATGAGAGGGAGAGGTTGCATTTCACAGACCCACTGCATCTGTCAAACGTGTGCGCCTTCTTTGTCCAGATAGTCCCTTTAATACAAGGTCTTTCTAAGAGACCAACTCTGCTCAGACTTTCAGGTTGTGGTTTTTCAAAGTAAGGGTTTTGCCACACAGTTAAAAAACATCTCCAAAGGGGCTCTTTCTACTTGAGCCTGGGTGAAAACACAGGCTGACCTGGACTGTGCTGAGCTAGACAGACTCACCGCTGCAGGAGAATTTTAAAAAGCTTGTGTCAACAACAAAATTCAGATTAATGCAACACTTAACCACTCCTTTTTTTGTACATTTTAGTAACTACTGTATAAACTCCATTTATGATTATGTTTGATGGATAATACAAGACTTTTGAGATACATTAAAATAAATCAGTTCAATCTGTTAACCAGTACCATCTTTTTGTGATATTGTATGCATGGGAAGCAAACATTACAAAATAAAACGATTAATATCATATTTTTATGATCCAATCCATGCCAGTTCAATCTTAACCAAACTATTTTATTATGCCAATATTTGAAATAAATATGTTTTTGAGGGAAGACGTTTTGTTAGAAAAGAGGTTTAGTGCATCATAATGTATTCTCCTGAAATCCAGGCCTTTAGCAGGGTAACCAAAAGCCAAGGCCAACCTGAGCCAGCCTTAACTCTAAGCTTTAACAAAAGGGAAAGTTTCTAGTCTAGCTTCAAAGACAGAGCTGAAACTGAGAGTTGGTTCCAAAAGAGAGGATTTCTTTCTACTTTTGTCTAGGAAACTGTAAAATGAGCAAAGTGATACTCTTGGAAAAAAGTGATTAGGTCAAAGCTTAAGAAAAATTATATCATTTGTGTCTTAATGGACATTTGACAACCTTTTTTTTTTAAATATTTGTTTTATTGTATATTGAATTACAACTTTCTCAGTTTATGGTTTAAGATTATTTTTAAGAGACTGATTTTCTTTATCATCTGATTTTCTCATCAAGCACTGTTTATGGTAAAAAAGGACATATAGAAAATGATAACTGCTATAAAGGTTATGTTTACATTAAAACATTTTTCATTAATTTCTAAATCCGGTTATCCCCTTTTAGGGGTTTATGGTTGCTGGAGCCTATCCTAGCAGTGAGAGGAAACCAGAGTGCTTAACTCTTGTGCTATCCTATGGGGTTCCAGATGACCTGATCCTTACATTGACGTGTGCTCCCTACCATGACAGAGGTGGATAAAGGTGAAGAGGATTTCATGTAATCCATGGAGACTAGTGAAGATCAATGAAGAAAAAAGGCTGTCTTGTGGGGTCTAGATGACCCCACTCCCAATGTTAAAGTGCCTAGGATGGGACCAGGGTTAAAGAAACAGAAAGGTCTCCATGGGGGTATGAACCAGGGCCTTCTCGCTGTGAGGCCAGAAGAGAGCTTACCAATACATCACCGTGTCGCTCCATTTAAAATAGACTCCACTATGGGGCGTACTGGATTATGAGACGCACGGATAGTGAATGGTGAACTATCAAACTTATGTCACATATACTATAAGGCGCATTAACCTTCAGAGATTAAGACATAAGTCAGTCAGGCTTTATTAACAGCGTTCACAGTAACTCTAGAACTTGTTTAGTGGATTAATAAGAGCGGTTACACCCAACTTTGTTTCCAACCCAAAAAAAAAGCAGACCGATTCCGCCAAAAGACATTCACGTGTTAGTAACATGAAAAACAAAACACAGTCCAAAAATGCTGCAAGTTAGCAGAGTTACCATTTGAAATAACAGCCAACCATGTTTGTAAAACATAAAAAAACAGACTGATAAATAAACATCACTGCGACTATGTTAACTCCCTACCTCACGGACAATGTACTAAAAAAACAAAACACTGCAGCACGGCTAAATGTTGGCTGCTTTAGCGCAGTCTCAAGAACACCCCAACATAAATATCAATCCATATAAGTATATCAAATCATTCTCATGCATTAATCCAAATAAAAGGCATTCCAGATTTTAAGACACACTGCCATTTTTTGAATAAAATTAACGCTTATAAGTGCGTTAGAGTGCTAAGTGCTCATAATTCGGAAAATATGGTAGTTATATTAAAATTCAGGTCGTCCTTGCATGAATTCCTTTTACCCTGTTGGGAAAATCTAAGGTCAGCAGGAAGAGATCCAATTATTTACAGAAAAATCTCATTTCTGTTTTTTGGGTTTCAAATCTCATTTAAGTCTCTTTCATTTTGTAAAATCTAGTGAAAGTTAAATAAACCTCAATGCCAACTCTTGATTGTCGTGTTTGACTACATCATTTAAGGAAGAATGATCCTGTCTTCCTGGCGATCCATTTCAGTGACTGACAGAATGAGAGAGGAGGAGACGGCTTTCTTTATGTCCTTTTGTGTCGTTTGAATGATAGCTCCAATTGATTCTGCTGAGATTAATAAAGGACCTCCATCCACATTAGGGAAAATAACATGGAGGTAATAGAAGGTAAGAAGTGAATGACTTTCCCAATTATTAAACTGAAAGGAGTCTGGTCTTTGATAGAGCTGGCTTATGGCAAATTAGAGGTGCTATCCCCCCCCTGAGGCAACAATAGAATAACTCCCTTCCTCGCTCGTCTCTTCCAGGCTGGGAGAATGAAAATAAGAGCCATTGTGAAGGCAGACAAAGCGCAGCCGCACCCCTTAGCTTTGGCTTAGCGGGGTTAGAGCAGGAGGGCTGTCATCTCACTGTTAGCACTCTCTCCTTCGCAATCTGTCACCCTATTTCATTAGGAGATTGATTAAAAAGAGAAACTAGGAGTGTGATGGATGCACGAATAACTCCTCTAGTCACTCCCTTTGGCTTTGACAAGGACAATATCAAGGACCCCCCCCCCCCCAAGTTACTCCTCTTTTACCCCCCCCGTCCCTTTATCCGCAAGAAACTCAATCTGGGTAATTAGAGGAAAGAGTGTCAGAGATTTGTTTGAGACAGAAAAGAACAGGGAAAGAATGTGTAGGGGTGGCACACAATCTGCTGCTGCTGCACTTTTACCACTTATTATTACCCCCCCCTCCACACACACACACTACCTATCCCACATTCACAGGAAAACACACATTTTTTGCACCGTCCACCTTTCACGACTGACTTTTTGTCTCTCCCCTTCTCTCCCTACCGTCCACATCCATCAGGCAGCAGTGAAGAGGAGAAATGCAAGCAGGGAAAATGGAAGGAAGGAAGTGTGAAGACAGCCAGAGTAAGATACAGGCGAAATGAGAATGCTTGGAAAGGGACTGAGTCAGCAAAACTACCGCAGAAGCAACTCCGTTGGCTAGAAATGTGGAAAAGTAAAGTGCAGTAAAACTGCCAGGACTTTCAGGACTGGACTTTATTTGAAGAGGAAAGCTTTGTACAGTAAAAAAGGAGGTTTTTTCCCCCCAATTATTTAATCATGTGACTTTTGCAGGATACCATACACTGACCAAAAAATTCCATTTGTATTTTTGAAAAATAAAAAAAGGAACTGATTTGGTAGCTGACATATACTTGTTTAGCGCTTTACTACCTTCTTAGATGGCCCAAAAATGCTTTACGCTCACAGTCCCATTCAGACATAAACACACACATTCACATGCAGATGGTGACTCCATTGTCTAAAGGTGGTGTCTCACAGCCACTATTTATATTTTGCGCATATTGCATGGATAAATACGTGAAACTACATGGAAAAAGTGAGAACATTTTTGGTCTTTACGTGAAATTTTCACTGGTGTATCAGGAATGAACCACGTTAAAACCACAGAAGAAGAACAAATAATGAATAAATAAATAAAATCTAAGAACACGTAAATCAACATAGAAAAGGAAACTTGCATAATTAAAATGCCTTTTATGTACAATGTTTTAGTGATTTGTGCATCAATTATGTAATTTTAACTTGATATGTGAGCCATGTACGCGATATAAATGTTAAACATCTGTGGTACATGCTTGAAAAGTCTGTTAGACGTACGTGGAACGGTCGTGGAAAGCCACACATTCGCATATGAACTTCGCAGAAAAATCACGCAAAATTGCGTCAGATTTAGAGAATAATTGTGTATAAATTATGCAAAATGTGCATAAACTGCGTAATTCTCAACCGACCAAACATTTTGAACAGCTCAAAACAGAATCCAAGTAACGATGCCAAAGACAAAACCATTGATACAGATTGGTGCACATCAACGAATGATGAACGCAAGAAACACTTATATCACACATGTATCACGAAAGACTGAAATCTCATACAAAACTGGAGAGACAACCTGTAACCACCAGGTGCAAAGTGAGGTTCAGTGTCTTGGACACTTCAGGCATGGTGGTAACCAAACCTGCATTTTCTGATCAGAGGTCGACCGCTCTACTTCTGCACCATGGCAGCAAGAAAAAAAATAAAAATAAACCTGACAAAAGAAATGTCAATCCATTAGTTGGAAAGTGTGCAGTTACTCTGCTGCACAGACACATGTCCGGTGGAACCACGGAGAAGCCATCCGAAAAGACAAAAGTAACTCTTGTTACAGCTCATTCCACCCAGACAATGGGAACAAACACTTTGGACACATGATGAGGTAAACAGATGTCAGCAGAGACAGCTGTGAGCAGAGAGGTGACGGAGGAAGGGGATTCAGATAAAAGCTGGATTGCTCCGCGGGTTTGATGTTGACTGGAAACCTGACAAAATGAGCCGCTCCCTGCCAAGGCTGGTCCTGCCAAGCGCAGGCAGAAACTGAAGAGGGGGTTGAACCTTGCCATGCCGCTGCTGGCTGTTTTGAAAAGATGCACGGTTCGTGTGCGCGGAGACATGCTCACGCATGCGCACGTTGGCACGCACGGTCCCATGGCAGCCACCTCAGCGTGCATGTCAGAAAGTTTTCCCAGAGATGTTTTGGCTCTCACTAACCAAGCGAGAGATTCAGCTTGGCAAACTCCTCCTCAGTAAGAGTCGAGCTGTCATCTTGACAAATGAACCTTCTAAGAGTGAGGAGGTGTGAGTGGATGTTTGTACAGCTGCGAGAGTGTGTCCCTGGGTTGAGTATTTTTCCTAGCAAGTAAGCACGGTTATCATCGGAACAGATGTTTAGGAGGTGTTGGCCTTTTTCAACGGTAGCTGACCTGCTGGCACTTTGATTGATATCAATCAGAAAAGGGATCGGAGCCACAGCGGTACAGTTTTTGTTAACCCCCTTCTGCTAGGAGCTGTCAAAAGGATGGGCGGAAAATCTGGAATTGCTTCAGCGACCCAACTGCTTTAACACATAATACAAATACAATCTAATACATGGACCCCATAAGCTGTGAAGCAAGCAACAATGTATGAATCTCACACTACAACCTTTTACAAGCGATATGGTGTGTTAAATATTTTATGAAGTCAAAAGAGTACGTTTTTCTTCTTACCCTACAAAGAAAAACCAAATAAAAACATGAAAAATGGCATCAGGGACTTTAGGCCAAAAAAAAAAAACCCTATGAGCGAGAAGCAATAAGAAACCTGCAGGCGTTTTATTAGGTAATAACTTGTTTACCTTAGGATTTGTTTCATCTCTAGGTGCCACAAAACATTTCATTGCACAGTGATAGCTGTGCCACAAATGCCCACTGTGGGTATGTATGTATGAAAGTGTGTGTGTGCAGCTGGAGGAGTAAACCTGTAAGGAAAAATATGATTGCCATTGGGAAGCATATATTATATGACCAGGGCAAGAATTTAAGTGAAGCCTTTTATTATGGAAAACAAAGTCTTAGAATATTGTGACTTTCTTTCCTTTTTTAGAATCTTAGCAGAAGTGAGAAAAAATTTGATAGTTTAAAATTACATCAGTACCATTCAATATTCAAATTCAATTAATTTTTTTTCCCCTTCGTGGAATAAATACAGTATGAAAAAAAAAAAAAATAAATAAATAATATAGTCATCTCAATTGGTATAATACCGGTAATTGTGTAAGAACATGAAATCAGGCATTAAATAGAATAGGTCAGTGTTTTTCAACCTTTTTTGAGCCGCGCCACACTTAAACCTTGACAAAAATCTCGCGGTACACCAGCATTCAAAAAAATAAAAAACAAAAAAAAAAACGGGAGAAACTCAGTCTGTTTTGAACAGTTCCTCCACAATCTCACATTCTTTTTTTTATAATTGTGGCAGAAAACGTTGGAAGCTGCAGCTGTTTTTTTCTCTAAAAGATGTAATAAAAGTTAAGTTAAAAGATTTAAAAACGGTTTGATTTTTGTTCGTTGTGGTTTCAAGACATTAAGAGGCGAGACTAGTTGTGCGCCTAGACCCACGCTGTTACTTTTAACCCAATGCATCATGGGAGATGTAGTTCAATAATCCGCCGAATGCAGAAAGACTCACGTCTCTGAGCTTTATTGTTTTGATCACTTGTTCCACGGTCTGATACCGGATTCTGTGGAAAGCTACCCCACTAAAGACGAGCTTTAGCTGGTATTTTATTTGAAACTGAGCGACTTTATCAGCAGAATCTAAACAAGGAAGTGAAGACTTTAACCACTTCTGATTGGTCAGACTGATGACACGTGATTAAGAATCCAAGAATGATTGGTGGAGACAGTTAAAGGGGCGTGACTTTTGCTAAAACGGAGATTAAGCTGCAGCTAAATCGGTACCGTCATTTTTATCAAAATGTCTTTAATAGAATCAAATAAACAAAAAGAAAAAAGTATTTTATGATCTGTCATATTCATTATTTCTTAGTGTTTTTAGGGCTTGTTTGGATGAACAAAGAGGTGAAATCCTGGAGATCATAAATGTTTCAGTTGAGGGCAATTTCCCACGGCACACTTGACCATCTCCCACGGCACACTAGTGTGCCGTGGCACACTGGTTGAAAAACACTGGAATAGGTGACTGCTAAACTACACTAAACAGACTAAGCTAAACTGGGCACACCTGTGCTTAGACCCTCCTTCTTTGTAAAGGAAAACAAAAAAAAAAATAAAAGATTCTGGAAAATAAAGATACTTTCACACTGCCGTCGGCAACGTGTGTTCAAGCGACCGCTTTCAGTGGAAAGTTTTGAATGCATAACGCACATTTAGGGCTTCTGCATTCAAAATGCTAATTTTCTGGACTGTTGTTGGGCTCTAGGTACAAACATGTGGCCATTCAACACACGTTGAAAGTTAAACCATGCTGAACTTTAACCAATCAGGAACTCAGATTGGGTAGTGACGTATAGATGGCGTCCCATTCAATTCACAGAAGTGCCAACCATTTGTAATTTGATCATAGAGGACAAATTAATAAAAGCGGGTTGTTCCCCACCGGAATTATACAACACCAAGTCTTGTATATATTGAAATAGAGCCGCGAAAGAAAAAACTCTGGATCAAGATTTGCATTTACTAATGATTAGAATGTAGCTTAAGGACCTGTAAGTTATTGCAGCGTGCAACTCACATGCAAATACTTCATGATACATTTACCACACGCATGACAATTGTGCATTTCCTTTTCATGACGTCCCTTAAGGTGGCTGCTCAAGCCTCCAGGTAACTGCAAGACACATCTGTGCTCTCCTTATAAGCAGATTTTTTTGTCTATGACCCTCAACGGGCACAGACAACCGGAAAACCGGCAGCACTTGAACAGGTCAATGAGTGCAAAGGACTGACCAGACAAGTGTCAAACTCGAGGCCTCAACAGCGGGTGCTCTAAAGGTTTTCCAACTAACCTACCGTTGTAGCTTCTCATCAGCAAAACATACCTGATCCAGGTAATCAGCAGCAAGTTTGGCCATTTTTATCAAAAACCATTGGCCTCAAGGCCAGAAGTCCAAAACCCCAGGTAATCTACTAGGAAGAATGTGTATTTATTATTTTATTGGAGATAAGGGGACAACAACCACCTTGTGCATGTCTTTCATCTTCCATGTCAGTCTTAAACCGTTTATCTGCTTCCTTGACGCCCTCTGCATCCCTTTCTCCTGCCGTGTTGTCGCTCTTTCTGTTGATGTGTCCTTTCTGTTTGACCGCCCTTGTCTCACATCGCCAACAATCACTGCCACCCACAGCCCCAAACTCTTCATTAGTGGTCCTCCTCCCTGTGGTCCCTTCTGAAAAGTCATTTCTCCAAAATTACTGCACATACTTTTATCATGTCTTCAGAGAAAAAAAAAGGAAAGAAAAAGGGATTCTTGGCTCTCCTTTATCCTGCTGATCCACAGGGTTACCGAGGCCAACCTCTAGGGGTTAGATAAGCTGTTATTCATCTTCTTCATGGAGTCCTCCTCATCGTCTATTAAACAGCCTAGAACTGTTGCCCTTGACTCACAAATAGCTCTTGTGTCTTTTGGTGAGATGATTTACACTTTAATTTTAATTTAACACCAACTGAACCCAGGAGGGAGCCCGCCTGGTGCCGCCTGATGTCATATCAGAGAGCAATGTGTTGGGGGAGATTTGTAAAAAGCCTATGTTCATCTCTTTGAAGGTGTTTGTGTGTGTGTGTGTGTGTGTGTGTGTGTGTGTGGTCTCTGAGTGAGTGGGTGGCTGTTGTTTGCCATGTCACTGCAAAGCCTTAGCAGCTGCATATCTAATCCTGGTTGCCCCATAACTGGAAAACTTTCATGTAAAGGAATAAACCCAATCTGGGCATGCCTGATGAACATGTTTACTGAGACTTTATGCAACTAATTCTTAAGTAAGGAGATTTTCAGTAACACAAATTTCATTTCAGTCTCACTTCCTTGATCAATGAAGCGGAAATATCCAAATGTTGGTGATAAAACTAAAGGAATGCAGCAAGATTTTGTTTTTTCCAGTAAAATTCTATTTCCTAGTGGTGATGAATGGGATTGCATCGATGTTTGTCACCAATGTCAAAATAAAAAAAAAAAATGCAAGAAAATCAAAATTGCATGGACTGGAGGTAAAGGATCACATAAAAGGTAAAAATAGCAGCAGGCTAGCATGTGATAGAAATTGTCTTTTTTCATAATTGTTCTCTTTTTATTGCATAAAATATGAACCTGCTTTCATGGTGTTCCCCTTCTGTTAAACACTTTCGAACAATGGCCAAAGATTTCATTAATGTTCAGACTATTAGCAGGATAAAAAAAATTAAAAGCACTTTCAAATTCTCCTGGCGCTCCACCGCCATGGCTGTGCAGCTTCATCTCTGCTTGGAGGGTCAGAGCAACTTCTTCCTTTAAATCATCCTTATGTGTCATCCAACTCTTCCCATGCAAACAATAATTTAAGATTAGATATATATTTTTATTTGCATTAAAAATGCACAAAAAACGGTGGTGCAAAGGGGGAAGGGCATGACCCAAAGATCATAGATAAAATTAAAAATAAAATAAGAAAGCAGGCATTGCGCATAAAAATACTGCACTATAAAAAAAAACACATCAGTGAGGCATCCCTGGTGCTGCACAAAGACTGCAGAAAATCTGTTATGAACTCTAATGATGGGGATGCTGTGACCAGTTAGTGCTAATGATGGTACTTCAGAAGAGGTTAAAGTGCACTGAGCGACATAATTAGTAGGGTACGTTGTTTTTTACAGGGCCACACACAAGTTTGCCACCTATGAAAGACACTTGTTTTTTTTTAAAGAAGTGTTATAAATGTGACGACCACGTTTAGACTGCATTTTAAAAGATGAGTGCTGCAGCTGGCAGCTAAACCCATTTCACTTCCAAGGTATTCACACCACAGATAAGCCAAGCACTCTTCTGCATTTGTGTATCCAGATACAGTTTTTTCCTTCAGGTTTAAGTAGTTCTTTTGAAGAACCTTCACTGTTGTCATTTGGTTTCAAACTGAAGTAACGTTGACGGAAAATATCAATAAAATCCTCAATTGTATGTGACTATACTGTATATTATTCAGTTGAGCTCTAAATTTTACTTTTGGTTTATTGTCTGAGATCTGGTCCCATCAAAAACTGAGGCGGGCTACATATGAAGCATTGCTGACTGAAAACGATGTAGCTTCAAACTGACACTTGCCTCGGCATCACGCGTTCTTTCAGTACATGCACACACATTAGAACCTACTCCAAAAACCTCGGCAACGCGCGTTCAAGCAGCCACTTTCAATGAAAAGTGAGTGTCTCTATGTTTCAAGCTTCCACATTTAAAACTCTTTCGTTTACGCATCGCTAAGCAAGTTTTTAAGTCCAATTTGAGGTTCTACAAACAAAGAATGCAACCTTTGAAAGTGTGTTGAAAGTTAAACCTTATTAAAGGCAAGAGTGTGGCGCAATGTCATCGTGCGACAGCATCATCCATACTTTACAAGTGCCTCTAGCTTACATAATCCTTACAATTACCACACACGACAATGGTACGCTCCATCGTCATGCAGTCCCTTTAAGGTGACTCTACAAGCCTCAACGGACACACCTGAGCTCCTCTTTTAAGATGCGGCTGCTCTTGTCTATGACCCTTCATGTGCCCGGACAACCTAAAAACCTTATACAGGTGCATGTGACTAAAGCATTTGAGTGGAGCACCTGATAACTTCCCAAAAGTGAAGCTCCATGGCCTTGCAAAGGCTAGGCACCCCAGTTCTTCAAATGAGCTATTCCAACTTAAACAGCCTCTTACTGTATACGGACATATGGTTACACTTCTGACCAGAAAATAAAAAAAAAACATTTATAGAATGTAAAGAATGTCTCAAATTTCTTCTGATTTTCTTTTTTAAATCCACTGTCCTTCAAGTTTACTGGCAATCAATTGTCTGAAAGGCAACTTGCACGGAATAAGGCTTCAGGGATGAGTTTGGTCTGACCACACACAACATGCTCAACCCCCTTTAGTTTACAGTATCAAGGCTTTACTCTGCCATGTTGGGGTAAAGTTGGGGACAGGACTTCCAAAAAAAAAAAAACGTATGAATATATGAATATTGTTTATTTGCCTGAAGTTCCAATGTAATCTAAAAGTGACATTAGAGTTGATGCTATTCGAGAATCAAAATCAATAGGTGCCATTTTGGGTAACCATAAATGACTGCACAAGATTATTTTGGCATTCAGTCCAGGATTATATCTAACAGATGCTTGTGACTGGGTCAAAGCAATGAACCGATCAATAAACTGAGGGAGCTGCAGACAAGCTGGCGATATGACGGATTCTTCTGTCCGTTCAGCAACGAGGACAAGAAAGAGGATCTAGAAGAAGAAAAAAACAAGCATTGTTTTTGGACAAATGATCTTCAGATTCTGCAAACGCTAAGTTTTGAAGTTGAACTGCAACAGACACAGCTGGGATTTGGAAAGGAAGGGAGGTGTGAATTCCTCAGGAGGTAAAGAGCAAAAAAAAAAAAGATACAGTGTTTAAAAGGAGCCAGCCTACTGAAGAAAAAACAGAGGCAAATGAAAAGCTGACAAAGTTGTTTTCTGCTCTCGCCTGAAAGCAGACCGGCTTTCCACCCCTCTCTTTAATACTCTGCAGGAGGAAAACCTTACTTAAAGGAAGTTTCCCCCCCTTTTTTCTTGCCTGATGGAGCTTATATGTGGAATGTGAGCCTGTCGAGTCACATTGTGCTGTAGTTGCATACTGGCCAAGAAAAAGACCTTTGTATAGCATGAGAAAATTGAAAGTAACAAGACAAAACCTAAGACCACCCTGCAAATCCTACATGTTTTAGTGTATTTGACAAAATTAAAGTATGGTTGAAGTGTTTTCACAGTGGGAATTTAGTTAACCCCAAAAATGAGATCTGAGCACCTCAACACCCAAGCGCTCCATGTTGGCCATAATGTGACTTTCAAATGTAACGTATTATTATATGGATTCTTTCTGGTTGTGTTTACTGATATCAAAGCAATTTTGAGAGGTACACAGTGTTAAAATGTCAGTCAGTTTTATTTATGAATTGCAAACTAGGTCGGTTGTTATTGTAAAAATGCTAGCGTGTAGTGGTGATGGGCTATGTTACTTTGTTTTAGCGGTATCTGTCTGTTTATTTTACATGTTGCAAACAATGTCGGGTGTTATTGTAAATACACGCTAATAAGGCTAACTTGTAAAGGTGTCAGACTGTGTATTTTTAGGGAGTTTTTGTAAATTTGCTAACGCGGCTAATGTTGAACAGTGTAGTACTGTATTTTTTACATGTTACTAACACGGTTGGGAGTTACAGGTCTTGTGAATACGCTAACATGGCTAACGTGCCGCATGCTACACAAAAAAGTTCTAGGATTTACATGAACATTGTTAATACAGTCTGATTGACTCTTTTGTCCCGCTTCATGTGCCTTGTAAGTCGGCGTGCCTTAAATATGACATAAGTTCAAAAATAGACCATTCTTTGACGCTGCGCCCTATAGAGAAAAGACACGTGGATGCTTAAAAATATCACATATTTCACACCTTGTGGTCTGATGGATGAGATACAAAAACTTTTTTTTTTACTGCTTTTCTTTTTTGGCTCCCTTTGTTGAGGGATAAAACAAAAATGCAACCCCCCCCCCTCTAACAATGAGCATTTACAGAAGCAACAATGCACCACATGCGCCTTACTTATCCTTTGTTTGCCGCTTGTGTAAGAACAATCAATTTCTCGGATGCGCTCGTGCATGCGTGTTTGTTTGTGATTGAGTGTGTGTGTCTGAGAGCATATGCCACGCCAGAGGGAGGGAGGGAGGTAAACGATGAGGGGGGGTGTATATGTGGGTGGGTAGGGGGGTAGCAGTGTAGTGCTGGGACTGGCCGAGCAGTGGGGTGGCGGATGCCAGAGGGCTTCATTAGGAGGAGGAGGAGGAGGAGGAGGAGGAGGAAGAGCAGGTTCTCCAGGAAGTCTATCAGACCTAAACACACATGCTTCAGATTCAAGTCCCCTTCTTGGGACTCACATCTCCGTCTTTTACTCTTTAGGATTTGTTCTCAATTATAGCCACTAATCTTTGTCCTCCCTCTCATTCTCTAATGCAATCAACTTGTTCTGTGTTTTGTTTGCTGATCTTCCCTTTGTCTTAGATTCATTTCTTCGCTTTTTTTTCTTTTCTTGCTTTCCTTGTTGCTGATGGTGTCTGACAGTGAAACAGAGCAGTCATTAATCACTAGTAAATGTACGTGGAGAGAGCAGGCACCTCAGGGGGCAGTTCTCTCATTCTGCTCGGAAAAAAAAAAAAAAAAACAGTTTCTCTCAACACGATCCGTGAACAGAGATGTAGAAAACAGAGCACAGGTGCTTCAGCACACGCAACAAACACAACCAGATCCACTGAAACACACACAAGCCCACTTAACTGCTGCTGCTTAACATTCCCTAAGACTCTTCTACCAGGAAATAGATACAATGAACTAATTACACTTACAAATGAATTTTTCAACAACAAAAAAAGGATGTCAAACAGTCTTTGTTGTCATATCAGTTGAAGAAGGGCTTTAGACAAGAACTCATTTATTATTGCTCCTCACTGATAGTATTTCCCTCCGCGGTCAGAATCAGAATACCATCTCTCCTGGGGTTAGCTAGCAGACAGACAGACTTCCTGAAAAATATGATCTAACGAAACGGCGGTTTAGTCAAAACCATTGACTTTATATGAAAAGTGGAAACGAGTGTGATGTCACACATAGAAAATGACTACTACTCCTTGCTCCAATTAAATGAAGTCAATTGATTCTCCATTTTTTCCCCAATACGCTTGCCGGTATGGATCCCAGTATGCAGTGATTGGTCCAAGTCAACATTTCTATGGCAACCACGCTTGCCAATCAGGAGTAAGCTTGTTGGAAGTCCAAACCTTTACTGTTTATTTCTCCTTAGAAGTCAATGGGATTCTGGGTTCCTGGAGCCAGCAGGTACTTCCTGTTTAGTATGTGATGGGGGAGGGGTCACTCAGTCCACTTCCTTAAGTACAGTCAATGGTCAAAACTGCAGTTTATCTAACAATCACAAGATAGATTTCAAATTAGATTACAAATTCTCACTGAGCTTTTATGTCTAGTTTCTAATTTAAACATTTTGTTTTATGAAAAAAGTAACTGTGTAGTAGATTTTCAGCAAGATGTAACCTCCTGTTTAGAGACAATGAATTTTGGAAATCTGGTAGAGTCATTTGAGCTTGAAAACATCTTATTTCAAGCAAAATTTGTAATGAAACTAGTTTTTTGACTTTGCATTTTTTAAGCAAAAGTTTTATTTGCAAATGGTGAGTGTTTCAAGAACCAGCTTTGCCCAATTTGGGGTAACTGGAATGTTTCTCTAAATCATAAAATTTTGACATTATTTTAAGTCAAATTTATCTTAAAATGTGTAATTGTAGTCTTATTTTAGGAGAACTATTGACCATTGACAGATTTTTTTTTCACTTTTGATAACGACATATTTTTTAAATATATTTTTAATTATTTTTGTATTCTTAAATTTTTAACTTCTTGAGAGAAGGACGTTTTTCTGCAAGTGTATTGCTTGCAAATACAAAAAACTAATTCAATAAAATCCCTGTTTAGAAAAAAAGACGTTACCCAGAATGAGCAGAAGGTAGTGGAGTGAGCACAAGAAAATAACTGATGCGTCACGGAAACAAGATCCCCCACAAAAACAAACCGCCGCAAGCCAAAAGTACCTGCCTTCCAGACAGCAGTCAGCAAATGTTCTCTATTTGGGTTTTGCAAATCTCTTCCTTTATCTTAGGTTTTCCATTTTTTTCCGCTGATGGCTGAGGGAACAACGGTCTAGTGAATGGCAAGTGTTTATGTTGAGTCTTTATTTACCTGAGCAAAAGAAATCAATGTCTCCCTGGCACAGGAGAAGTGTGCGGATCAATGGAAGGTTTCAAAAAAGCCTCTGCGAAAAAAACAACAATCAATATCCTTTACATGCCATTGATGGCTTTTGAGCCACAGAAGAAAAGGAACAACCGACAAAAGAACACCTGTTTTTATTGTGAATAATTGCACTGCGCACTTTTGGCTATATGCAGTCTTTTGAGTTCTTTTTTTTTCTGCCTTTACTAAGTTCTCCTTTGTGTTACATTTTGAAAGAAAAAAAAAGCACTTTCACATTTGCAGAGCCTAAAAATATATATATATTCTGCCTCAACAGGCTAAAATGAAGCTGCAGGCTTATGAAAGTCACCCCAATGAAAATGTGTGGAGCTCTGGGGCAATTATTTCTCCACAGCTATTAATAAAGTAAAGTCAATAACGTCCCTCTGAGCTCTGACGCTGTCTTGCTGCAGAAGCTGATGGGAGGACAGTTCTGCCTGGATTTTTACCTACGAGTCAACATTTTCATTGAACCACGTCAGACGGCAGGCTCAGAGGCCAGTCAGTGGGGCCTTTATCCCGACACCTGCCCTCTCCTGCACCCGCCTGATCAAAGTGACAGCGCCGCAGATCTACGGAGATTCAGCAGAGAGCTGCTGTCACCCCACCTGTCCAACTGATAGCAACTTGGTCTGGACAGTGGGGGGTGGGGGGGCAGGATGCTGGAGAAGGCCGCTGTCGGTGTGTCAGTCAGCGCTTCGTTGGATGACAGAAAAGCCCATTAGGAAAGGGACTGACTTCACAGGCCATTAGGGGAGAAGGAGGACAGAGCAATGAGTGATGGCACAATCAGAGTGAGACAAAAGAAAACCAAGATTCTGCTCTGAAACATGAGCTTTTGAAAGAAAAAAAAAACTGAGCATGGCATTAAATCCTACAAAGAAAGGAGTGCAGGTTGCATCTTTCTGTTGATATAAAAATCTACCATATTTTCCACACTATATGAGGAACACTTAAAAGCCTCAATTTTTTTTTAAATGACAGCGCACATTATTATCTGAAGCTACTTATATGGATTCATTCTGCTCGTGCTTACTGTAGAGACGTCAAAGTGATTTGGAGAGGGACATGGTGCTCTGTCAAAATTTAAAGTTGGGTGTTACTCTAAATACGGAGCTAACATGTAGTTTGTTTCGAACTGTATTTTTTTTAATAGATATTACTAATACATGTGGGCGACTGTGGTAGGGTGGTCGACCTCTGTGTCAAAGTGTTCTTGGGCAAAATACTGAGCCCCATCTTGCCTCTGGTGGAAGGTTGGCGCCAGTGCCAGTGCGACCATCAGTGTGTGAATGTGTGTGTGCATGGGTGAATGGGACTGTGAGTGTTAAGCGCTTTGGGCCTTCAAGGAAGGTAGAAAAGCGCAATACAAGTATACGCCATTTACCATTTAAAAAGGCTGGGCATTGTCCTAGTCACAGAAATGTTTATGTTGTCTGTTTTTTATGTGTTACTAACAAGGTTGGAAGTTAGCATAGTCACAGTAACGTTAGTAGTGGTATCTGCCTGTTTTTTGCAAATAAGGTAGGGAGTTATAGGTGTTGTGAGTAAGCTAAGTCGGCTGCTATGTAGCGTGTCGGACTGAAGCTATTTCCGTATTCCCACCCAAAACCCCTAACTACTAAAAAACTATATAGTGCCGGACTATGTAGTGCCGTGAATTTTAAAAGCAATTTGGACCCCATACTCACTACTTTTTTTTTTTAAACAGCAAATATGACATCATTAATTTCACCAAGTTAAAATCTAATTGATATGATCATTTATGAATCTGCATCTTCTGAGGATAAAACATTGATGGTTTAAAAAAAAAAAAAACATTTAAATACATTTTTTGGGGGGCAAAAATTGTTCAGACCCAATGCATTGTGGTCTACATTCACCAATCTAGTGAGCAGCGATGCACACTAGATTTTCACAGAGACTTCTGGGAAATTTCTAGGGCACTCGATTTTGGAATTGTAGATTCGGACAGCACTACAAAATGGCGAATGCCCTAGATAGTGCACTAAATAGTGAATAGTGAAGGAATTTCTGACAAAGCATATGTTTTTCTATTTTGCATCTTGATAAAAACGTTAGTGTGTTTATGTTGTTGGTATTTTTATGTTGCATACAAGGTTTGTTATTTCAGTTAACCTATTTTGAATACGCTGACGAGTAGAGGTGTTGGTCGGAAGTTTTTTTTATGTGTTACTAACAAGGTTGGGAGTTAGCGTAGTCACAGAAATGTTTGTTTTAGCTGTGTCAATCTGTTTTTGCAATAAAGGCTGGGAGTTACAAGTACTGTGAATAGCTAACACGGATCAGGCTCCTAATGTAGTTGGCGTGTAGCACGTTACAAACAAGTTCTAGGGTTGCTATAAACGCAATTCATAAAGCCTACAGACTTATCTCTGACTCTTCATCATTCATTGACAGCGCACTAAAATCCGATGCGCTCTGTAGAGCGTAAAATATGGTAAATTATTTTTTTATGTTGTTTTTTTTTTTCTTATTGAGGGGAAATCATAGTTTAATTTTGATCAAGTTCTCCAAAACCCCTGCATCAAACTAAAAGGAATTTCTTTTCTTTTTTTAAACAAAATGGTTAAAATAAACATCACTGGTTCAGTTAAAGATCCACTCCAATGAAATTTGTGTTTTTATCATGTTTTTGTGGTATTTTTCTGATAAAGGATATATGTAAAGAAAATTAAGCTTTAAATTCAATTTCTGCACATTTAGTTTTCAATCATGGGTGACTGGAAGGGGGGACGGGGTTGCTACATGCAAGCAGTCTTTTTGCAGACACTGTGTCCTAGAAAATGACAGGCTTTTTGATTTTAGCATTGTTACACTTTGGTAAAAACTGTTGAACCATTTAGCCTATTTAGCCTCAAAACTTTGAACTTAATCAGGACACATGATATTTTACAACCTTCCAACACTTTATTTTATAAATTCATGCAGAATTTTAACCATTTTTGAAATGTAGTTTTACATTTTTGTGTCTAGTAAAGTTCACATCCTTCCCAGCTTGTATTGCACAAATTCAAGTACAAAACATTCTGCTGTTTGTTTTTTCATACATTTTGTTAAAAAGAATTGTTTTTCTGATTATTCTCTGCTTAACACTGAACTTCATTAAAATATTCAAGAGCGCACACAAAAACAGTTAAGACATTTTTTAGTTATTTTCTTTCACCTGAATTTTTGCCACCAAAATATCCCAGTAGTACAAAAAGCTTCAGGCTTGCGCATGCTAATTCTTCTGTTGTCCTGTTTTGCATCACTTCATGTACGTGTGTGGTTTCGTGTGAAACAATGCCAACGCTCTTCTTGCAAATGGAAATATACGCATATCATGCAAGCGTAATTTTGTTTTCAAGTAGTCTGCTTGTTGTCGTGAGCGAATGCTAATGCTGCAAATGCTCAAAATCAGCTTGAACTCTGATCGCAGCAGGACTGGTTTGAAGAAGGAAAGCAAGCGAACACACAACAGCCTCAGAAAACGATCGGAGTTATTAGAAACCAGTCAAACAAAATCACTTCCATGCCAAAAAACCCCTCCTCCATGTCTTCTTGTTAGGATCTTCAGTTGTCAGTGTGGCCACCCCTGCCCTCCAGTCATCATTAAAGAGAAAGACGAGCGCCTTGGAGCTGAACAGAGGCATCAGCACGCATCACTTCTTCTCTGCTCTCAACGTTTAGATCTCAGCAATCCACCGGCCCCTGACGGACCTATTTACTACACAAAACGCGCTGTATTTGGCTGTGCTCTGCACTTTTAAATCTTCCTTTGAAATCATCTGTTTTCCAGAAACGCCTTTGTCGCTCTGATTCGGACCATTCTAAAGAAGCAGCAGAACTTTCTGGCAAGTCAGCTCAGAGCTGCCGAAGAGTTCAGAGGGATCTGCTGAGAATGACAGGATGCCAAAGGAATGGGACACGGTCCAGCTGCAAAAGCAACCCATAAAAAAACAAACAAAAAAAACCTCTCTGCTCCTCAACTTTATGTTTTTGTAGAGTAAGAAAAAAATAGTTTTCTTCAAGCAGCTTGTCTGACTCTTCTCTTGGGAGGAATAAAACCTGGCTGCAAAACAAATAAGGGGGGGGGGGGGGTGCTTCTTTTGCACAATTTTAAACCCAGAAAAGATACAAAAAATATGACATAAAGGAATAGCTGATGGCTAGATATTCCAGAAAAAAGAATAGAATGACGGAGCAGGGAATTAGGCCTCCTGGAATGTTTTTGTTTTTTTTGATAAATTACAAAAAGTGCAACCAGTTTTGTTTTTTGCCATTAGAAAGAAAAAACACAAATCCCCCCAAAATCTAACAAAATATAAAGGGAATGTTTAGAAAAAGAACAGCATTTTCTGCAATCATGATGAAATTTTAAAAAAAGAAACACAATAAAAAAACAGAAATGTGGGGCAATGCTGATTGGATGATGATGTTTATCCTTCAATTCAACCGGAACTTATTTGGTATGGTAATATCTTCTGAAAGACGATATTTTATATACATACATATAAATCTACATATTTTTTATAGTTTTTTTTTTTTTATTATACTATTTGCTTTTTTAAATGGTGTTATAATCTTTAATAAACATGTTTTTGCGTAGAGAGATTCGTCAATTTGATTTGAACTTCATGGCCACCATACTAGCTGTACATTTTCTGTTTCCAGTTAATTTCAAAATAACAACATTTACTCAAGTAAGAAATATCAGTGTTTTTAAAGGCTTCAAAGAGGTCAGCATTTAAAAAAAAGGCTCTTACTGTGCAGCATGAACAAGGAAACTACTGAATCTCAAAAAGTTTTTGTGGAATTATTACAGAAGAAATGCATACATTTGGGGGGAAAAAAGGGTTTAACCCAACTGCAAGAACCTCCATTTGCGGTAGACTTTAGGCCCTTAGCTGTTCTGAGTCTGCTCTGCGTCTGAAGGGAACACTTCTCAGGGTCAGCAAGGACTGCTTAAATATCTTAAGACACTGTGGCTGTAATTACATCAGGGAAAATACAACATAATCATCTTCAAGGATGTGGAGAACAAACTAGTTATGCTAATGCATTGCTTTTCTGTATCATCATCCATTAAACATGTCCCCAATCTGTGATAGCTGTGAAGTGCCCTCAACAAATCCCAGCAGTAAATTCCGAGCAAATCAGCGTTGTTTCCAATCAAGTCTGTCACTTACGCTGACGAGCATTTGGGGAAACGGCCCTCGGGAGTTTTCTGCCACGTTGATTGGTGGGATTACCCAGTCCCTCTTCTGTCTCCTTAGACCTTTTGTGCTGTTGAGGCCGGACCCTGAGAACAGGATGACAGGTGGTGGTGCGTGCGCTGTCTCCTTCTTTCCCTCCCGCTCCGTGACTTTCCTTCCTTTCTCTGTGACCTTTAAGACAAAACAGGGCTCAACTCAGATCTAAGAAACACTTTGATGTAAAAAAAGAAAAGAAAGAAACACCTTTGTGAACTCAGAACTGGAGAAGATCATTAGTAGCTGAATAGTTATTAGTGAGTAGCTGGGAAATGTGTCCATGTTTAATCCACTACATCAAAGAGTTAAGAATTTTTTTTTTTTTTATTAAGCTGCTTCTTTAAACCTTATATAAATGTACAATATCATTTTTTATAGATATAGATAGTATCAATCAGCGTTATGGACACAAGTCACATAAATTAGATTTAAGTCAGACTCGAGTGATGAATCTGACGACTATACACTTGACTTGGACTTCAACAGGAGTAACTCGTGACTTGACTTGGACTTTAGCCTTTTGAGGACATTTACCGAGGTAACGGCTGGAATTATCTAAAGGCCAGACTCGTCCAAATTCGCAGCCATCAACATCCGTTCTACCAGCTTCACAAAGGACCCGGCCAACGTCACCCGGGAAGGCCGCGGCCATTGAAGGATGCAGCCCTCAAATTCGGACACACCCTGTAACTTCTCTGTTAACAGCACATTGTGTGGGCGGGAAGGCAGCCAGCTCAGTTTAATCACAGCCTGTCTGTAGGGGATTTTGACATTTCCACCGCCCAGATCCTTATCTGCGGCAGGTAAGGATCTTCTCATATACAGTTAACGGGTGGGACTTGAACATTGACTGTATAATGGACGTGAGCGATCATTATACGAGCAATCATAACGGGACCATTGACTGCATATGGGAACTGGACTGGGCGAGCCCTCCGTTCCAAATAGGAAGTACCAGACATATTTAACATGGTGTGACTGTATCATAAAGAGTTCATTATCAAAACATTTTTCATTGTTTCAATACAGCAAGTAGACTTTATTTTTTAGATCAAATCAAATCAAAACAAATTTTATTTATAAAGCAATTTTCATATAAAAGTATTACACAAAGTGCTTTACATTAAAACAAAACAAAATAAATATTATAAAAAAAGCATGAAAATAAAAATAAACAAGCACAAAAATAAAAAAATAGGGTCCCCCTCCCACACAACCCCCCACTTCTTTCACACCTCCCGCCCCCCTAAGTGATGGGGAAAGACAATAAAAAATGGGCTAAGCACGAAAACAAGATGTTGGAAACGCTAATAATGAACAACAGATGAGTTATTCTCACCGCTTAGAAAATTAGCTAAACCCACCAAAGGTGTTGAGTGGTTGCGATTTCATGGAGGCAGCCATTTTCAAACGAGGAGAAAAAGCCCCCTAGTGAAATAATTCAAACGTGAACCAAGTTATATTTAACTGGTTTTTAGGGAAAGTTTTGATCATAACTGGTCTACTGGTCTAAGAAATGTGTGTATCAAATATATCACAAATAAGGTTAAAGACCTCTGCTACGGGCAAAGCTTTTGACATGGTTACTTTAGCTGGAGGAAATCTTGATGGTACCACAGGAAATCACAAATGCTGGCAGAACCAGGTTTTTCTTGCTCAGCATCTGTCTGAACGTCCTCATGTGTTTATTGTTTTATCGTGTTCACCAACAGTCAATGCTTTATTTTTTTTTTTATTTCAAGCAGCATCTTTATAGCACTTTTCTCCCCTAAACATGTGCGAGAGTAAGCACTGCTCCTTGGAGTCACTGTAGGCTCTACTTGTTATTATTGGAAGTAAAGTCATTATACTCAGAGACTGTATCCGTAACACCGGGCCACCAGAGTAGAGCTCCATCCATCATCTTCAAATGACATTACACAGAAGCTCAGCTGTTTTGGCTGTAGCATTGCTGCACTTTTAGCTCACATTCAGTTTGACAGTTGCGTTCCCATTTTTACATATACTCAATGCGCAACGTCTTCTTTGCTTCTATACTGCATCGCTGCAGTTTTTTGCAATCACATGGCAAAGAATTTGTAGTCGTATATACTATTGTCAGCAAATAGTTCTACTGTTCTACACATGTCCCTGGTTCCACTGAAACCATGGAAGACAAAGAAAGCTTGCTTCCAAATTAATGAAGAGCAAACATCCAAATACAACAGGTTCCCAAAGGGTCGTATTATTCCTAAAACCTGGAACACAATAGAAACATTGTGTTTTGTGTAGGATTTTCCATTGGAAAAAAAATACTTCTTTAAGCAAAAAGTACCACAACTTAAAATAGTTTTTTATGTAGGGCAGCTTGTATCAACAAGCATCAAACCAAAAGTCTGTATGTTGATGTGCAAAAAATTATGAAGATTTTATATTTCAAACAAAGAAAAAAACATCTGGAGTTTGATTTAAAGTCTCTTAGCAGACAATAACAGCAAAGTGACAGACAAGGCCATCAATCATGCAGAGTCTGCTCATCTAACTCAAACGTCCCCTGCAGATTGAGAAAAAGCCTCCACAAACCTGTCTGATGCTTAAAAAAAAAAGAAGGGACTATTTTAAATCCGAGCTCGAACATGATCACACCTACTGTATGAGTCACAACACACATATCAAAGGTAAAGCTATGAAGTGCATTATCTAAAAATACTGTAGGAATGTCCTTCTGTGAAAATCGTATAAAACTAACAGACGTCAAGCGTGCTCAAGACAATGAGATGCGTCCCAAATAAATCTGAATGGAAAAAGATAAACAAAGCCATAGAGACTGTAGCCACATTTTTACTGTAAATTGCCAAAGCAGTTTAAGGCACTCATAATAACTGAGTATTTTTAAATAATATTCTTTATGCGTGAGTGAAGCATCTAAGTCACAACTGCCCTTACAGGTGGATATGGGCTGTCTTCCAGCAGAAAAATGGGCCTGTACGGGGTCTAAGCCTGGGTCCCCCCTATGCCGCTCCGCAGCCCAGATAAAACAGAGGGTTGTGTCAGAAAGGGCATCCGGCATAAAAATCCCACTTAAGCGAAAAAGTGAAATTTGATTCACTGTGGTGACCCCTGATGGGATGTCCCAAAGGGAATATGGCCCAAGATGGCCCACGCAAAATATCTAGGTCGTAGACAACTTGGAGAGCCAGTGTATATCTATTTCTACATATACTATACATATATATATATACATTTAACACAATATATATATATATATATTTGAAACTCAAAGTTTTTCCTTTAAACTTATGAAGTTCTTTGGTTGGACCACAGAAAAAATGTTTGGGGATATTTCCTACAGCAAATGTATCTTTAAGTCCAGCGTGCATGCTAGTGCTTCGTTACTAAAAGCATGCTTCTCTGTTTCAGCCACACTGCCCTAAGCTATCCCTTTGCTCCCAAGCTCCCTTCTGCTCTTTTCCAGCAGGGTTATTGTTTCACTTCCTCACACACAAAAGGCCTTGACAACTTGTCCCAGCTACAGAAGAGTCTAGAAGCGCTGGGCCTGCTTTAGGATGACGGAGTGCCAGCAGGTAGAGCTAATGCACTAAGCTAACCCACAAGACCCCAATGCTGTCAGCCAAGCTCACAACATTCCCAGTTCATTACTTTGCCTTTTTCTGTAACAGGATGACCCGCTGCTGAACAGCCACTGGAGCTTACTTGTCTCTTTTTGGTGAATCTCTAGAACATCCCCGGTGATGCACACAGTGCAAAAATATAACAGTAAAGTAAATGTGGTGCAAAGAAAAGCTTAATTGGACAGTAAACTCCTCTGAGCACAAATTTTAGAGCAATAATTCAGACAGTATTCACTGGTATCAGTTTTGCAGCAATGACATTTTGATATCAGCTGCAATTATATTGGTAAAAGAAAGTTTTTCTTATGTCAAGGTCTTCGTCACATCCATGCACACTCACATTCACACTTTAGACAATTTAGATTAACCAATTAACCTTTGAAGCATGTTTTTGGATGGTGGGAGGAAGCCGGAGTCCCCGGAGAAAACCCAAGCATGCACGGGGAGAACATGCAAACTCCACACAGAAAGGTCCCCCATTGATGTTCTGTCTCAGGTCCCCCAGCCTGGATTTGCTGTGTGGCAAGAGCGCTAACCCCTGCACCACCATGCAGCCTAGCTATCCAGATGTTCAGTTGTAAGCCAGATGTCAGCTCAGATGAGGAAACTGAAGACATTCATTGAGCTAGTTGTCTACTGTATCAGAATGGAGTGGAACAGGAAGCTTGTGGCCTGCCGTAGTAGCTTCTGCGTCACTACTTCAATATTTTTCCAATAGCAGTTTTGCATCTGCTCCTAATTCACAACCTTTTGGATAATAAATACTCAAAAAAAGAATTTTCAGCTGGATTTTCCATCATCAAAAAAAACACCAAAGCCACAATTTTCATGGAAGTGACTCTTTAACATCCATTTGTTGTTGTACTGCCTCCCAGTGGTCTACTAGGTGAAGAGACCTTAAGACATTTATGTTTATCCCGAAAAATTACCAATATTGCAGGATATGTGATGGAGGAAACACTAAAATTATGGTATGTTTTTGCGCAGCTACAGTACCAAGAGTCACCTCAAATATTGCTGCACGACAGGAAAAATTTGAAATCAAATAACAGAAATGATAAAGAAAACTATTTCATCAAAATAGGAAATGGAGCTAGCAGAGAAGGAGGGACTGTCTGAATTAATACAGCAAGTGTGAGATTGGGAGGGTTTGAATTCCACGCAAACCAAATAGATTTAATCACCAAGTATTTGCATACAGAGAGGAAAGTGTTGTTAAAACCCATTCCAGTTTCCATTTTATATTACCTCTGTGCATTACGCCGCCTTACAGTTCCATACCAGCAGTTGACATTTGAGAATAAGAAATGAAATCCAGCACAGGAGCCGGCTGCAGTGTTGGAAGATGAAAATGGCTCCTGGCACATATTGAAAGACGGAGGTCCTGTACGATGCAGTCTATAAAGTGTTTTCTCTTTGTCTTTTCTGTTTGTTCTTGCCTGGTCAGGGTCCCCCAAAGGGGTTTGGCTTGTATCTGCCAGAGGAAACAATGCTTTCAAGACTGCCTTCATTAGACGGACACCCAGGAGAAAAAAAAAATGCTTTTAAGTTATAAAAAAAAAAAAAAAATGCATCAGGCAATGTGGCTTATGGAGAATATGTGTTTGTGTGGGAAGGTGACAGTGTGGCGGGGCTTTGGTTGGGATGTCATGTTCACTTTTATCACCCACAAGTGCTTTGTGTTAGACTTCCTGTGCTTGGAATTCTGGTTACTTTCAGGGAAAGAGTAAAAAGGTAGATGTTAAACAGATAAAGTGATGCAGTTTATTGGATTTATGCTTTAATTAAAGCGAGGTTTTCTGCTCTACATAGACAAATCAAACAAATCTGGGTTCTTAAATAAAAAATTCGAAGCTTAAAACCACTTTTTTTCTCCCCCCTCTACTTAAGACAGAACAGCTTTGAATGAATGCTGTTCGGGGAGACTGAGCTTGCAAACTACAGTACAAAGGGTTTATCAAAGATTTTTTGTCTGAAAGCATACATCTCTGTCAAGAAACAATACGGGTGGAGTAGCGAGACTGAAGCAAAGCGCTCAAGTTGTTACTGAATCAATACTGAATAAACTGAGTTCAAAGAAAAGAAAAAAAACGTATCTTAAAAAAAGATAACGGTTAACAAAAGTAGCAGAGATAACACATCTTTGTTTAACAAGTACTGACGTAATATTCAGAATATCAAAAGAGGATAAGATTTCCTGGTTATTTTGAGATGTAATATTTTAATGAAAGTAGTTTTGTTACGTAAAAAAACAGATCTGAAGTTTTATGACATTTTATGAAGAATCTATTTCTTTAAAAACCTTCAAATATTTTCCTTTTTTTTAGGTAATAGAATAAAGCTTTTTTTGTTTTTTGGGTTTAAAGTTGTGCCATAATGCTAGGAGTTTGCATTTATAAACATCTTCTGAAGGTCAAACTCCAGGATTGCCTCTTTCTTTTTTTCTTTTAAATCTTGCGATCTATTAGTAGATCTAGATCTGGATCTATTACTTCTTGAAATATGATCGGGTACAAAGGCGGTGACAGACAGCCATGTGTGGGGCCAAGTGGAAAAGATGGTGTTATGGTGTTAGTTTCTTTGCTTTTGTGTTTGGGTTCTCATTTTGTTCTGTCTGGTTTTGAGTTCATTTCCTGTTTTATTTTGAAAGGTCCCAGTGTTGTGTCGTGTTTTCAAGTTTTACTTTTGGTCCCCTTCTGCCTTCATTGTTTCCACCTGTGTCTCGTCTGGTCTGTATGTATTTAAGTCCTGTCTTTCCCTTAATCCTGTGCTAATCCACAGTTTGATATTATGCAGTTCCTTGTTTCCAGTGTTTTAAGTGTTTCGAGTTTTGAGATTTCTAGTCAGCTCAGCAGTGGAGTTTGGGTTTTAGTGTTTCCAGTTTTGGTTTATTAAAGATCTATGTTCTTGGAACCTTCTGCCTCCTCCTCCTCCTCTCTGCGCCTGGGTGGTTTCCTCAACTCCCCCCTTGGAACAGATGGTCATGCAGTTGAGCCATGCACCCGCCATTGGTTTTTGGGTTGGCCTCATTGGGTGTATTGGGCAGAAGTGTCAGCATCTTCAGGGGCGCGCAGGTGTGTCTTACAGTTGAGGCTCGTACGGTCAATTTAAGGGACATAACGACAATGGAATATACCATGTGGTGAGAGTGTACTTTTTGAATGAAATGAGTTTTAAGTGTCCAGGAATTTGCAGAAAACAAAATTGTTCTGGCATGGACATATAGGCATGCAATCAAAATATCATGCTGGAGAAAAGTGTGATTTATTGCAGTTAGCCGCTAATTTATTTCAGATTAAAGATGCATAAACTATACACAATTTGGCTGAGGCAGCTAAAGTTTAGAAAATTAGTGCAAACATCTATAATATCTGTGTTTGCACAATTTTCTTTCTTTTTTTTTTTTTTAAACTTCTGTTCCCAAAATTAATAAGACCATGAATTAAAAGGAGGCAGACTTGTGGCGTCTCTGTACCCCTCCGTGGTGCATCAGAGTCACAGAAAACCAACACTTTTATGGTTTGTTTATGTAGTGATAATGTTTAGCTGCTGGAGAGTTTTCAAAATACAATCTACTTTCAGAAATGTGCATTCACAGACATATACAGAACAGCGTCATCTGCATATAAATCAATTTTGTTGTAAAAAAAATTCTCAAAATAAGGATGAGTGCTATTTTATGACTTGCAGCTTGTTGCCAAAACAAAAACAAAACACTAGTTGTTTTCTAGGACATAGTTTCTGCAGAGCAGCAGCATTTCATCAGAAATGTGCCTTTTAGTTGGCACGGACTAACCTCATCCCCCCCCTTCCCCTTTTTGTTGCCGGGAGCTTGAAGTAGAGAGCAGCATATATTCTTTGTCACAACTAAAATCTTTTTTTAAACAGCATTTTTTTAGTCTGATTCACAACCATTTGAATAAAGAAATGCATAGAAAATTTTTTTTAGCACAATTTTCTTTATGTACGCCTTTTACTTCCTCTAGATAGTCAAGTTTGATCGTCTTCTCGGCGCTCCGCCAGGGCCGTGGCCAACCCCGGCGGGGCCGATCCGAGGACCTCACTAAACCATCCAATCGGTAGTAGCGACGGGCGGTGTGTACAAAGGGCAGGGACTTAATCAACGCGAGCCCTCCATGATGAGAAAAATGCAAGAACATGTTAAATATAATTCAGAGTGAGTCTTTATCTTCACAACAGCCTTGTTTTTAATAATCTCAATTTCTATATATATTTGCCGGTTGAATATACAACATCAATCCCATTAAATACAGTTTGAGATCCTTCAAAACTCTAACTTAAAGTAAATTCAATTTTATTATAAGGTTCAAAAAATGATAGATTGGTATAACTTTGGTGTGTTATACAAACATTTTAAGTAACGATCACTATTATAAGGTGCTAGTGTAGTTGGTAGTCACATTTTAGTTGAAAATGAAGCAGAAGGTTTGATTTCTCATGGTTAACGATGGATTTATGGCATTTGTTTAAATGTTTATAAGTTTTTTTTCAACATTTATAAATATTTTCAAAATTTATAAACATGTGGTTGCTTTACCCTTATTTAATTATGAATTACCGGTACTCTTTTTGGCTTCATTTTCCAGTCCTTCTGAAAGAAGGTCCATAAGTAAAACAAGTTCTACACTGGAAATCTTTCAAACATCTCTTCCTGATGCCCAAACCACCTCAACTGACTCCTCTCGGTGCAGGATGAAGAGGAGGAGAAGCAGAAAACGGCTCAGCCTGTAGCTACAATGAATTGATTCACTATCAGATGGAGAACTTCTCCTCTGCTGCTGGCATTAGCGATCTCAGCATTTCTTCATCGCTCACCGTTTGAGCAATTCAAGAGTGAACTTTTAGAACCAGATGTCTCTGCCACACCAGAGAGACTCCGGGTGTTGAAAAATGTAAAACAAATTCTGTTCAAAATTTATTTCAGAAAAACTTAGTGATTTTATTATAAGTTGCTGCAAAAACACACCTGTTCCACATGAATACAGTTTTTAAAATCTTTACAAATTTGTATGTAGAAATTTTGATGAATCTGTTAAATATACAGCAAAATGGATCTCTGTCAAATCTAGGTTTGACTAAATTATGGCATGTTTAATCATTCCCCATGTGATTCAGTAGCTGCAGAAGCATTTGGTTTTCTGATCACTAGGGGAGCTACTGATCTCTGGATCAAACCGGACCAGGCGTCTCTTTTCCTGTGAGCCGAAAAGACAAGCAGGTCTCGCAAACAAACGCATCTACAAACATGTCCGCTTGCGTGACTGCTTCGCAGAAACATGCTAATGATCAATACATTTACCCCCATCAACTCCAGTTAAACCAAACAGTGTGACGAAACAGAGTCCAATCAGGTCTGGATGAATCCATTTATTGTCTAAGAAATGGGAGGGAGGGGGGGTTTAGTGGGGATGACTGTAAGGGATGGTTGCCCCACATCCTGTCGATGACGAGAGACAGAGTTAGGGATGGATTAAGGGAGAGTGGAAGGGTTGTCAGAAGTAGATGTGACCCCTCCACCCTCTTCACCACCCACCCGTTGCTTAAATAAGTCATGCACCAAATCCTTTTATCTACACATGCTAACAGGTACTGAGGAGAAACGTACAGTGAAAAAAATTGGGAGTGAAAAAAAAGAGTGGGGAAAAAAGTTGCTGCAAAAGGTTTAAGTGGGTTTTTTTTCTAGTCAAAAAGTAAGTTTGATCTGACTGTACCCTCAAACCAAATTTTTTTGTATAGTGTCTTTCATTCAGGTTGAAAACCCAATGTGCTTAACATAAAACCAAATAAAATAGTCATAAAAGATGAAAATTAAATAGAACAGGACAATCACACACAGTTGGCACCCCTCCCTCACCAGATTCCTCCCTCCACCCACCCAGCTCCCCCTATATAACCCTGAACAGAAACGTAAGAACTGCAGCTTAAAGAAACAACCTGCTGTGAAGAAACGGTATAACGGGGATCCATTTATTCCAAGGCCTGGTCCTATAAGGGTTATCGCCACAGCACCCGCCCAACAAAGCAGCTTAGGGCCCACTCTAGGGCTAGTAGACCACGGAGGGGGACCCCAGCCGGCCTAATGCAATAGCACCCCCTACAGGTAGAGCCGGTAATGCCCCAGAACAATGGATCCCCTGGAGCAGGGGTGTCAAACTTCAGGCCTCGAGGGCCGAAATCCTGCCTCATCTGCTGTTGATTACCTGAATCAGGTGTGTTTAGCCAAGAAGGAGCTTCAATGGCAGATTGGTTAAAAACATTCAGGACACCAGCCCTTGAGGCCGGGAGTTTGACACCTGTGTCCTAGAGGAAGCACTGAAAAAACATCAGTATATAAATTACACATATAAAAAGAAAGATAAAATAAGTAAAATTAAAAAGCCGTATACACTGGGCATGTGATTTGGTGTCATATAATTCCCAAGTCCCAATTATTAATTTCTCCTTCATGATCTATTTTCAAACATTTGACACTTCCGTGCTTTGAAAATGTTCCTACACCACTACCGAAGCCAAGTCGCTGATTGGTCAATACTCAACTGGTTTAACTTTTAACATGCGTTCAGTGGCCTCAAGTTTTGTACGTAGAGCCAGAAAACTAACTTAAAAATGTCCCTAGTGATGCACGAATGCTGGGATTTGAACGCAGAAGCCTTAAACGAACTCTTTTGTTTTATGTATCGCTACACAATTTTTCAATCTGATTGTGGGCTGTATGTACAAATCGCAATGAGATGTTCAACCAGTGGAATTTTTGACTGCTAAATCGCAAAAACACTGAACTTTGACCAATCAGGGACTCTGATTTGTTAGTGATGTGTGGGAAGTGATATTTTTAAAACTCATCTTCACTGGTGTCCATGGATTACATGAAATCCTCTCCACCTTTGTCATGGTAGGGATAACACGTCAGTGTAAGGGTGGGGTCATGTGGACCCCACAAGATAGCACAAGGGTTATTCAAACCAAAAGATCTCATGGACTTTGGTAAATCCAACTCTACACATTCTAGTCCCATATACCCTCACATAAAAATCAAAACAATTCACATTTGATCCCAACAATAAGATGACATTATGGTACCCATGCCAAACCCACATGCTTCTGCGCACTAATGCAATGTGAACAGGAGTCAGTGAGTGTGAAATGGATGCGCCCCCTCCAGCCCTGGTGTCATGAGCCTTAGCCAGCTGGCGGTGGTCCCGGTTCTTCCCCTCCATTCCACTGCCTCCCTAAAAAATCCTGCATGCTTTGATATCAGCCAGCCCCTGGCTACCTAGACATCTGGAAGTTCTTATTAAACAGAGCACGCCACAAAGAGCTATTTCCATAATGAAACATCATATTTGGTTTCAGCGATCCCGTTTCCTCCTGCTGCGTATGAGCTGGAACCACTCGACAGCACATTTCCAACTACCGGCCATGTCCAACTCTGCATGAGCTTGACTGTTCATGGCTCAGAGGGATCCACTTATTAGTTAAGTCAAAGGTAAATTATGGAACAGAGCGATTAACTTGATCCTTAATGCGATGAAGATGAGCACACGGTGTTAGCTTTGAAACGTCTGAGACAGCCGGGTTCAGTTGTTGGCCGTTTAGACAGTTTCTGTTTTCTGGTTGTAGGATTTAGAAGAAAACATCGAAAAAATAAAGCAAAGTAACAAAGAAAAAATAGCTCAAAAGGAATTTAAAAAAACTCAAATTGGAAGTCATTTTGAGGAAATTTAGAGAACAAACGGCGGGTTTTAAGAGCTTTCATCATAAGGTCACCCCAAACTCAAGGATTGAAATTGTGTGTTGGTTAAATGTGAAGAAAAAAAAAGGATAAAGAAACACCTTAACTCTTCAATGGCTGAAAATGACTTATTTGCATACATTTAAAACAGTTTCCTTAACTAAACTTGTGCGCATCATCACTAAGTTATCAGATGTTGTTCAACTGAAATGGCAAACAGTGGTCCCTCACTATAACACCTGCTTTTTGCATATACATTTTTTTTAAATCAGCAAATTGTGTTCCTCATTGGTCATAGACCTTTGTTAGTAAAATCTCTTCCATGCCAGGTTTCCTGAACAGAACGCGTCCAGCTCGCCAAATCTACATAAATCTGTGTTTGCCGTCAGATCTTTGGTTTCATTCTATGACACAGGACTTATTTAGGAGTTTTTACAAGAGAGAAAAGTGTGAAAATGTGAATGTGTCTCTACGAAAATTAAAATCTATAGGAATTGAAAAAAGAAAGACTCACCCTGTGGATCATTAGGATGTAACTCTAGCACCGTATGTACATCTATCATATACATGGCATCTCTACTGCATACCAGTATGTTTAAGTTGAAAGTATCAAACACTGTTGTGCTCAATTTAAGAAGGACTTAGCACTATACAGTGAAGGAATTTGGACATAACCCAAGTTTTTTGTAGGATGTTCTGACCTAAATTAGCAGCTTTTGGACGGTGCTTCCTTTGACCTATTTGTAGCAAACTTCAAATTTTCTGTTTCTGTTGTCTTGCTGTTGGTGTTGATTTCAACACAGACTTTTGTCAAATGACTCAAAAATGAAACAGAAGCTAATTCATAATTCTTAATTGTTCCACGCATGATGCTGACTGTCCGATCAGGCTTCTGCACTTTTACAGAGAGCTTAGCTCAAGCTGCTTACTCTTCACTTGACCTCTGACTGCTTTTTAAATAAAATGTAAGCGCCATGAACCCCTGGAGTGTCTATAGGCGCAGAATGTTTTCCAATAACAGCTTTTGGCTGAGGGGAAACGCGCCATCCCCCATGTGGCTGTGTGATTCTATCACTTTGAAGAGTTTGCTTCTCTCTGCACCAATCTCCCTGCTCTCTCGTTTCTCTAAACCCCAAGGAGTTTTGACCTGATTCTGGGCTCTCCATATCACCAGACCACTGGAGAAAAAGTGATAGGGGAGAGAAAAAAAACCTCTGCGATGATAATTGAAATTTAAAGCATGGTATTCCTCATGTGTATCTCACCTCATCTTCATTTTGCTGTGCGGATGGCGAGCTGGTCAGCGAGAGTTGAACCATCGCCTCCCAGGCTTGTGTGTGTGGGCCGCTTGCTGTCAGTTTGAACCGGACCGGCTCATCCAGTCTGGCTCCTTCCTCCCGGGCATAGACGGACCCATCTGTCCGCACGCCGAAGACGGGGTCGCTGCTCTGGAAAACCACAGCTTGGTTCCCCACGCAGTCGTCAAACTTCACTGTGGACAAAGTCATTGACAAGACTTTAATGTACTTCTCATCCCAGCTGTAACAGGCGAGAAATGAAAATAGCACATATCACAGCCAGCCGCCGAGACAATAAACGGCACTCCTCGCTCACACACAAGCGCTCACAGGCGAGGCACATTTCATTTCAGTGAATGCGAGAAGCGGCAACTTAAAGACGGAGAAAATGTATGTTTGTAACATGTTCACAACATTACAAATATCCCCTTGGAGGACAACTCTCTGGAGTTTTTATGCACCAAATTTCCAAATGATCTTAAGTTATAACTGAAGAGGAGATGAAAAATTGGTCCCTGATGAGGTTGATATGGAAATTGTGTAAAGAATAAAGTGTGGCATAAAAGATAAAGGAATAACACAGAAAAGCATTTTTCAAGGAGTAATGTGCAGGGACATTATTAAACTTGCATATCTCTTGTTAAAGCTTTTGCTGTTTTTCAGTGCTATCCCACTGCCGTTGAAGCATTTCCCCTTCCCTTATTTTTTTTTTTAAGTTACAAACCCTTTGCTTTTAGCTTTTATTGTGAAGGCCAAACCTCTGTATTTGTTTCCCCTGTTATCTCCAGCAGCCGAGCGCAGCTCTCAGCCTCGAGGTCGACCGCTTTCACAATAACTGCTGCGTGCGTTGGCTCCTTTTATTCTTAGTATTGTGTTTACACTAATGCAAGGCACACTGGGAGCCCACAGGTGAAGCAGGAACAACACCGACACAACTCTCCACAACACCTCATAACCATCTTTAACACATCTAACAAGGGACAGATTTAAAACATGTCCTTGGAGCTAGATTTAGCTCTAACAGGTCCAATTAGCATCTTAAAGCTCATTTTCGTTTTTCATTTATCTCTCCTTCTGGGTAAATTGATCAGTAAAGGATAGGTTAAAAGTTGAAATCAAAGTAAGGCGCACTGCTGTACATCAAATGTCAGATGGAGATATTATTATTATTAATGAAACCTTGGCTGGTTTGGTAAGTTTTTTGCTCACAACAATGGTAGTTAAATATGCAAAAATGTTGACAGGTGTCTAAAATTTGATCCACACATTTTTAATATGATGTAACTCTATTATAAAGAATTCACTATTAAACAAATGTCCGTTCTCTCAAGACAGCAATTAGTCATTTAGAATGATTAATGACAACAGATGAGTTTTTCTCACCATAAAGTTTAGGAAATTAGCTCAATTTTTGCCGCCAAAAATGTTTTTTAGTTTCCATGGAGGCAGCCATATTGAAATGAGCAGGACTAAAGCCCTTCTCCTGGCCCTAGTGGAAGGATGATGAACTACAGAGAAGAAAGCTGATCCAAACTTTTAAGGAAAGTTTGGAGATAGGGGTCTTAGAAATGTATCAAATATGATACAAATGGTTATATAGGGTTAACTTACAGAATCAAAAATGTTTGGGTTACATCAACAGGCAGTCAGCAGATTCAGGGCACATGCAATTTTAAACCCACACTTTCTGAGAAAATAAGCAATAGATGAGAATAACAGATACTGGCATGTACTGCCTTCCACCCTCATGGCACCTGTCGATTTTTCTGTTGTGGATTATAATGTCTAGACAACACACCCCAGGAAACGCTAAGCTAAAATGGCTGCAATTGACTGCGCTCTAGTCCCATACTTTCATCCAGCGTCTTCCCAACAGCTGGAACAAGATTCCTATTTCAGAATACGGCTGCGAGGAAATCCGTTTTGCTCCACTATATTTGGTCCAGAATAAGCCTGAGATCATGTCAGAAGGCTCTCCTGCAATGCAAGATGTCCAGATGGCTACTCAGATATCAGGTGAAGGGGATAGTTATCCGCAGACGCTGTCAAGTGCACCAGAAGAGCTGCAGAAGTGTCCTTGTCTAAACTAAAGTGTGCAGGACATTTGAGATGGAATATTTAAGAAAACTGCCTTACTTTTTCACCACGTTTCCCCTTTGTTTGTAATCCTAAGCAATTCTACTTGAATCAAACCCCTCCGACCTGCCAGCTTCTGTTTGCATTATTTACTTTCCCTTTTTGTTTAATCCCACGGCATTTCTTCCCGTGACTTTTTCAGGTCTGCAAAGATTGCATCTGAAAGGTGACAAAAAGCGAGCACTTGCAAACAGCAGTCTGAACATATGTCATTCTGCAAATTTGCCAGAATTTATTCACAATTAAAAAGCTAAATAAATAAAGTCCAATCAGGCTTTGTTGTTTTTAACGAAGCAAGGGAATCAAACATTTTTCAGGTAAAATATGAGTTCAAAAAGGAATTTGCACACTAAAAATGGTCTGCCAAAACCTTTTGCTACTGTGATGTTGCATCTACTGTATTTGAGCTACAGGCGCACAGTTAACCAGGCTGCTCAACTGCAGGGAGAAGCTCAGCACTGGAAAATGTGACAACTTAAAGGTTATTGGCAAAACTAAAATGGGAGTTCACATGTGATTGCATTAGTCTGAATCTTATTATAAACAAGGAAAACAAATTAATGATCAGTTAAACAATGAAAGGAATTTTTCCATCAGTTTCCTTCCAAGTCATTTTTTTTTTTTTAAACTCTTCGTCACCCCATAAGGTGTTACACTTCCAGGACCCACCGTCAGATAAGTGACATGACATTAAACATATAGCATATACTGGATTTTCACACTATAAGACAGACTTAAAAGCCTTCACATTTTTCAAAAAAGGACGGTGCGCCTTATAATCTGGTGTTAATACAACAATGGATGTTGACGTAGTCATGGTAACTTTTGCTTTTTTTATGTGTTACTAACAAAGTTGGACGTAGCGTAGTAACGTTTGTATTAGTGGTATATTTCTGTTTATGTGTTGTAAACAAAGTTGGAAGTTAGGGTAGTAATGATTGCTTTAGTGATATACGTTTTTAACATGTTGCAAACAAGGTTGGGAGTTTTCTGAATACGCTAACCTGGCTAACACTACTAATGTGATTAACAAGTAGCATCTTATAAACAAGTTCTTGTTACTGTGAACGCAGTTAATAAAGTCTGACTGACATACTTAGACCATTCATTTATAATCTATTCATTTATAATCTATTACTCCCCAGAAAATACGGTACGATACATACAGTACATAAAGAAGTAATGAGTGTTTTAATGAAAGTCTTTATAGGCAGCAAAGGGTCAAAAGCTTCAGCCCGGCAGGAAAATGATGGATTTAAATTGGTGCTTATATCTTCTTAATATGGCTTGTTAAGCAGACAGTGATACTTTTAAACTTTATGCGTTACTATTCAAGGTGACACGCCAAGTTAACGTGACATCCTGTTTGCCCTAAGGACAGCTGAGCAGAGATTAAAACTGTAAAAGAAAACTGGTGACTGGTGCTGGAATATTTAGTAGTAGTTTGGTAAACCTTGGCCCTGAACTGCTCTCTGTTGCCTCCTCAACTGACAAAAACCAACAAAGGGCTCATTTCTTTCATGCAGTACCTGTGTTAACACAGAGGGAAGAATGAGATCTGTGAGGGTCCAAACGGCAGGAGATGCTTAGATTTCACAAACGTAATCATGAATGATAACCCAAAAAACTAAAACAGTGACAAGAGAAAGCATAAAACAATACGGATTACAGGATGGCAACTTGTGGCTTTACACTAGTTGTGTTTCTTTAGATACTGAAAAGCATCAAAATGATTATTTGTTTTATATAAAGCACTTCCTGCAATAGGAAAAGACCTCTTTAGATACATTTTATTATTATTACAGACACAGATCCTCATGGTTAAAAGTATACAAAATAGGGAAATCATTTTTTAAAATCCTCTTTTTCATGTTTTATAATGACTTTTGTTGAATTTATCACCAGAAAACAGCAAAAGCTCATTTTTGGAGTCATAAAGTTGTGGATTTATTAACCGAAAAACATCTTAACATCTTAAGGCTTTAAGTCAACAAATACACATGAAAGATGCATCTAATAATGTGATGTGTAATCACTGTGCACGCGCAGGCTTTTGCAATGATTCCCTGCATGTCTGAACAATGACAAGCTGAACTAACTGCACCAATAACCGCACAGAAATCCAGTGACAGGCTTGAGCACGGAGGGCCCAGAGGGTCTTGTTCTTGCACCAATTAAAGAAAAAGACAGTGCCAACTCTACCCTGCCAACACACACACACACACAAACATACAGATGTTCAATAACTCCTTTTTTCCTAGTCAATACTGCTGTAAGAGAGATTATAAAATCAGCCAGCAACAAAGCCATGACGCCCATTGGCACAGCGCTGTACATTAACAAGTTGTCCTAAGCTCTAGGCCTGGGATGGTCATTGATCCGGTAAATAATCCAACGTTTTCCAGCTGATGATGACCATCCAAATTGTGACATTGCACCACTGCCACGACCCAAAAGGAAGTGAAACATCTCCCTCATAATTATATATAAACTGCTGGTTTTGCTTAGTGCTTGAAAAATATCACAAAGCAACACCCCTTTTCCCCTTTTTTTTGCCACATTTATAATTAAAGTCTCCATCTCCCTTCAACAAGACAAGGACGAGGAGGAGAGAAAAGAACTGAGGGGAAGATGTGACCTTCTTGTGGATGTTCCTTAGACAGCCTGACAGGAAGTAGCTGACAAGTGTTGAAAGGGAAGTGAGAAAGGAAAAGAGCTGTGAGAGGAAGAAAGCTGGGGAGTGTCACAAAGGTGAGGTGGGAAAGAGGGAAGGAGCAGAAAGAGGAGAGAAATTAGAGGATGGTGAGTGAGTGGAGGTGGCAATCAACGCCAGCGAAATGAATGAAAGAACATTAAAGGAGGAAAAAAAGTGCAGAAGAAAAACTGTAGACAGATTGGTGAAGAAATCCCTCTAGAGGCAGCGCTGTTTATAGAAGCGGTGATTTGAATTGTTGCACTGAATGCATCAGATGTCATCCTGCCCTCCAAAAAACTGCAAAGAAACCGTTTCAGCTCTGGCTCATGCTGATATCGGTTACAATCAGGCTCACTGTGAACAAGAGAGATGATGACATAGAAAGGAGAGGATGAAACCCGTGATGAGGAGGGATAGCGACTGAGGTGTGGACTGGGAAAGGCGGCCTGGCACCCGACTCCTGGCTCGGTGAACTGGTTCACTCTCACACGCCTGCGCTAGAATGGATGGGATGCTCAGATGGCTGTTTAAACAGGTTAATTGGGCTGGCCTCCCGAGAGATCGGGACAGATGGATGGATAGAATGAGAGCGCAGAGACGGAGGGCGCAAAAGAGCAGCGGAGGGAGAGCAGGAAGGCTCGGAAACAGGAAGCGTATAGGGCCGGATGAAGAGATGGATGGTGAGAGACAAGTATGTCCACTGATCCAAGCACCACGGGGAGCATGCAGTCTAATCAGGGCGGTGTGGATCTGGGCAGCAGGCTCGGCCCTCGGTGATTGACTACACAGAGCCAGGACTACTGCCTACTACAGACAGACCATAACGGGAGAACAAACTGGTGGTGTGAGGCTGTTAAAGGCAAGGTTACAAAGAGTAGTGCATCTCTTCCCTGTCCTCCAAAGACACCGTCAAAGTCGCAGCAGCTGTGACCAGGTCCCACTGCAACCATGTTGGCAAGCGCTAACAAACACTTCAGGACAGGGATCTGAACATGTGGCTCCTTTACCGCTCCACTGTTATTCTTTGGTTAAAGAAAAAGAAAGCTTTTCATTTTAAAAAGTAACTGTAAAGTCAAAAGTGAGTACAATAGTTAGGCAAACTGAGTCAAACTTTATTCTATATAAAACATTTTGACAGATTTTTATGTGCCGTAAACCAATGAAATTTGGGGTCAGTAAGTACAACCAGAAATAAGGAGCACCGGAATAGAAGGCGGATATTCTATTTTTTTTTTAATTCGAGTATGAATGTTCACAATGTCCAAGTTTGCTGACTCACAATGTTAACAAATATTGTAGTGTCGTAAAATTACAATTCGGGAACGATTTATTTGTTGCTCTAAAATGTAGAATAATGTTGGATTTTAAGTCTATAAACTAAAAAAAAGACAGAATTTCTAAATAAAATGCTGGTGAAGCTTCCTTATTTCAAAGTAAAATTATCGAGTGATTTGTTGTAGTTAAAAAAAAAATGAGACTGCCGTTCTGTTTACTGACATATGTTCTGAAAAAACTAATTTACTTGAACCCCCCAGTGTTCTTCATTCTTTTAAATATGGTAACTCTTCAACTGTTGATGCAATTAAGCAACTAACGTCATTTCTGCAGACTCTAAAGGCCCGTACACACCGGGACGAATTTCGCCGGCGATTTTCGTCGGCGAAATTCGCCTCATGACTAAACAAAGGGCACCAATGAGAGTGTGCACACCGACGCGAAAAAACGCCACGCGTCAAAGCGTCAAAAAAAAAAAACGCCTCGGGTTCGTTTTTTCTTTTTGACGCCTCGCGTCGAAATCCATTCGACCAATGAGAACGGCGCTTTTGCTCACGTGTCTGGAGCTTCTGAAGTTACAGTAAAACACAACTTGGGGGTGCTCAAACACAACACTGCCTTTCTGAGCACACATACCAACAAAGAAGATAGACGCCAAGTAGCGGCTACACTGCCGCAAAGAAATAATGACGGACATTCTAAAATATCCCCGAAAACGCTCATGAGACATTTTCAGCTCTTGTACCAGTCGATAAAACTCACCATGTTCTTCTGACAAGCGCGTAAATAGTGGCTCTCTTCTTCTGAGTGACAAGCGACTACCTTGTGTACAGCGCCATCTAATGTCAGGGAATGAAATTGCATGTTCAGTCGGCTCATCGTCAGCGAAAATCGCCTGGGTGTGAACACAAAAGACGTGGCGAAAAACGCTGGCGAATAACGCCTGGCGAATATTCGTCCCGGTGTGTACGGGCCTTAAGGTGTAGAAAAGCAGCCCCACACTGATATGCACAGGAGTGAACTGATTCATTGTGAATCAGCTGATTCTGCAGCAGAGAAAAGCGGCTTTGCACCGATATGCAATGTTTTAGAACATAACATGTTGCAGATCATTGATGATGGAAACACTGTGGAGCACATTTTTAGGATTTATTGTTAAATAATCTAAAACAACAGTGACGCTTATGTGTTTATGTTGTTTATGTTTCTGCTAAACTTAACCAGAAGGTTCAAGGAAAAAAAAATTGTGTTTAAAGTAACAAACACTATTTCTTTTATCGAAATCTTTGCGTTTTTATCACTTTTGTTGATTTGGATTTCCTGTTCTAAATAAAGGTATATATGAGGGAGATTTAATACATATAATTTTAATGTATATGCATCCAGCAAAAAGACAAACATAATACAACTGTACACATAAATTATATTAAAAAGTACGATTTGTGGTTCCATCTGTGAATCATTAAGCTTGATTTGTGTAACGAATCGGATCGTCACCTTAATAACGATCCACAGCCCTAGCTCTGATCTTATTCTGGTAAATTGAATTTTGGCTGAAATTGACCACAAGCAGAAAACAAAACTTTTTTAAAAAACTTATTTATTCACTATTGACATCACACTATACTACTACATTTGCTGTATTGAGACAATCTTATTTGACACTGGATGTCTTTTATTTTGAAAGGAAGTCAAGCAAACCTCTGTCAACTGTTTTAAACTATTTCATACTTTCAAAAAGGGTTATTTCTTTCTACAAATAGATTTGTTATTCCAAAAAAATATATATATTTTTTGTGTCTCAGTTTGGAGCCTTTTCTTAAATTGAATATAATCATTACAAACTCTCGCAGACACAACCACACAATAATGCAAGGCACACCTCTTCACAAAAAAAAAAAAAAAACAAAGCAAAAAAAAGTGTACATATTTAAAAACATATCTAAAAATATAGAGATATTTCAGCATTAAGGGTTGGACACTTCTCGTCAGTGGGAAATTGACGTGTTGAAGGTTGTAGATCCCTCCACTAGGAGGAAAAAACAAAAACTCTAGGCTGCGAATGCTATCAAGGATTAGCTCAGACAAAGCACATCAAAGCAAAACACTAGCAAACAATTAATAAATTACGTTACACCAAAGAACAAAACATTTTATCAGCCAGAAAACAAATCAAAGCTGCTTGTTTTCGTGAAACTTTCAAACCCGCTTATGTTGATTCAGTTCTGCGTCTGCTACAAGCTTCACAGGATGAGCTCTGCCGACTACAAAGGCACAGCAAAAATCAACTAATGCGTCCAACAAAGTAGTGAATCCTTTAAAGTTACTCAGACAGGGGGGCTTTTATTTTGTTAGAGGAACAATAATGAGTGGGAACAGTAATCATTTTGGTGCACCCTTCAGGGATGAATAAACAAATTGCTCAACGCTTCAGAATATTAAAATCCCACTCCGATCATCTTTGATCTATTTTCAAAGCTTTCTCGGTGCACTTTTAATTACGAGTATGATGTCTTTAAAAAAAAAAAGTTTTAAGGACGTAGTTTCTGCAGAGCAACAGTAATTCTTTAGAAATTTGGCATGAAGCAACACCGCCCCCCTACCCTTCCCCATTGTTGTTATTTTTGACTTCACAAATATGTTCTTTATCAGACTTCATTTTTGTCTGATCGTGATTCACAGCAAATTGAATCAGGAGGGGTATTTAATTCAATTTTGAGCTTAATATTTTTAATATATGTTCTCTGCTGTCAGAAAAATGCAAAAAGAACATCCTAGAAACACCAAAAACAAAGTTTTTATCTGAGTGAGTCCTCGAAAAAATGAGATTTCCACATTTGAAAATATATTTGATTTATTTTTTGCTCCTATAACAGCAATATTCCTTTCAGTTTTTTGCTCTGCCAAACTTCTCCAACCCTAATTTGCACGTAGTTCTGTGCCACTGCAAAGGAATATAGCAGCGCATCTGCACTGAATGTAGATGCTCTGTGGTGCCTTATTTAAATGAAACAGCTTCACTGTGTTTTGTTTGGCTGAACATAGATACACTTTACTTCACTGCCCCAGTTTCTGAATGAAAATCCAAAGTGTCAGCATAGGAAACTGATATCTTGGATGCTGCATTTGCTGTTTCTGTTGCTTACAATTCCATTTTCCCTCAGTGGATGAGATGGGGATACGAGGCTGGACCCGAGGCAGCTGCTGACTAAATTAAATATGGGTACCCCGTGTAAGTTTACAGAGAACCTTAAACCAACAATTATTACCGTAATTGGTCATTGAAATCATTTCCCTTAATTTTAGAAAACTTTTTATAAGTGATGAAAATCTTATAACTTGATTTGCCCATTACTCCTTAGCTAAAAGTCAGACACTTGAGTTTAAGTGTAAGATAGCAAGTATACTATAGCCCATGTACGTATAGTGCAGGAATAATACTAATTGAATCCTTCTTTAGACTAAATTCAAATAGTACTGCCACACTTTTAGCATAGACTAAGTAATTAAAGTATACTTAAATAGACTACTTGTGCAAAGAGTATGTATACTACCAGCCTGCATTATGGAGGCATCTTTTGGCACAACAGGGGGGTATTCCAGCAAGCATGTTTAAACTACCCTGACTTTAACCCTAAACTCTGGCTGAAATCCGCCTGAACTTGCTTACTCTGGGTATGTCGGTTCCAAAAGACCGGATATGAGTTGGCGTACTTACGCTCGACTTGGTAACCCTGGGTTCATGCCCATGCACAACGAGTATATAAAGACGTTCTCAACGGATCGCCGCTTTCCGGAGTCACCATGGAAACACGTGGAGAACAAAAGAGACGCTACACTCCAGTGAGACGGAGTCTGAGATTTTAATGACGGCGTGTAAAGATTATACACCCATTACACGGCTGCATCAGCAAAAGAAAGAGTTTCTGCTTGTAGTAGAAGAACAGACAAAGTAAACGCACGAGTTTCTGATCTTCTTTCCATTTTCATTGTGACGCATATATATATATATAACTTGTCCAATTTTGCCAACTTAAATGAATTACTTCTATTGGTAACAAGTAATCGAGTTAAATTTATTTAACCTAATTTCTTATGTCTAAAAACGTAATTAGTGTTTATACAACTCAAATTTACATATTTATCTAACTAAATGTCATATTACGCCAGTTCAATTACTCTTTTTTCCATCTTAATTAATTATAATTCTTGAACTTTCATATGTCTAAATTTGAACCGGCAGAAATACTCATTTGTATAACAATATGAAGGACAAAACAATATGCTTGACAGGCTTACTTTCAATTAAGAATCTTCCAACAATGTCATTACAGTGTAATGGGTAGGGGTGCTATATAAGCTCATCATCCTCTCCCTCCCTCTCACTCATGGTGCAGACACTTAAGCATGATGGGATAAAATAACTCGGTAAAAAACGTCAAAACACAGTAAAACAGCTAAACAACTAAACACATTTGGCCAAAAACCCACACTTAAACCCCAATCCGTTCAGACAGGCAAAGGGAATGGTATCCCACAATTCCTTGCAGTGCCGATCTAACAGCAGCACCAAAGTCACACCTACTTCATTGAATTAATTTGAATGAAAGTAAAATAACTGTCTGAAAACGACGTGTCATTTTTAAGCTGACTTAACAAAAAAATGATTTATCTTAACTGAAGCAAATAACTAAGTTAGATCAACAATGTAAACAGTTTATTTTTCCAACATTCATACGTGGTCTTATCACCCTCTCACGGTGGAAAAAGTATTATCTGAGCTTCTTCATCCACTAAATCATCTTCAAATGGACACGCCATGCTGCTTCACCTCTCTGAAAACAAACTAAGCTTCAACTAAACCTGCTCCAGACCAGGTTAATTTCAGAGCATGAGTTGTTATGGCAACTTGACATACCCTGAAACATACCTCCATTTCTGGAACCGAAAGCTGAGGTTATCATCTTCCTTAGCCTCAAACTTACCGTGGGAGCTAGCATAACCTGCTTTCTGGAATACCCCCCAGAGCTTTATTAAAAATAAATGAATAAATAAACAAACTTAGGGAAGACGGTAATCTTTGAAACATATCTGTGGAGAAACGCAAGTATTTGTTGAAACTAATTTATCTACTACAATAACAAATTAAAAAATGTTTCTAACAAAATGTCAATGTTAGTATAGAATAAGCATGACTGTAAAGCCATGTTTACAATGCAGCAGGTTGATTAGCTCAGCTAAAAGCCCACAAAGCTAAATCAGGGTCAGGCAGGCAGAGGCATGAGATCATCAGAGGAGAGACAGGGGTAGTCAGGATCCAGCTGAGAGTCAGGGACACAGGCAGGCACACAGAAGATCAGGGCCAGATTTAAGGCTCAGTAAGGAAGGCAGAGTGGCACAAACAATACTTCACACTGAGTGTGGCTCAGTAAGTAGACTGGGATTGATTGAGTGCATGAAAGTCAGGTGTGTGGCATCCAGGAAGTACACGCTGGGGTTGCTGGGAGATGAATGCATTCAGGACTCTGGAGATGGTTTCCGCTGGTGACCAGAGGGGGAGATGGAGTTCTGACTTCTGACAGTGTGTTCATCGGCCACTTCCAATGAAAAGTCAATGTAAATGCACGTTTCAGGCTTCAAGACTTTTGCTAGGTAAGTTTCTATGAACATTTTCAGGCTCTACGTACAAAACATATTCAACACATGTTGCAAGCTAAAGTGGTGTTGGAGTAAGTGTAGTCACAGTAACATTTGTTTATAGCGCTCAGTCTGTTTTTTTATGTTTTTTATTTTTATTTATTTACCATGTGCCAATTGAGATTGGGAGCTAATATGTTAACGTGGTTAACGTGTAGCGTGTCACAACAACTTCTAGAATTTCTGTAAATGAAGTTTTAAAAGGGTGACTTATCTCGCCAACTTTTCTCCGACTATCGTCTCGCTTGATGCACCTTTTAATCCGGTGAGCATACCGTATATCATTTTATTTACCTGGAACAAAATCTGCCATTCAACCTATTGGCCCACCTTTATCCAGACTTTGTCAGAGAGGAGATACCATTGAACAGGTGAACAAACTACAGTTTATGGGGTTAGTTATGGGAGGAGACATGTTTTCTGCACACTCTGCAATCATCAAACATGAATAAAGGAAAATATCTGTCCACCTTATTTCCCGCTGCCTCAGAAATGTGCTATTTGAACATTTACTCAACATAAAACAGAATTAGGCTAAAAAATAATCATTGACTTACAATACTCAGACTTGTACTGTAGCAAAAGAATATAAAACACCTGTTTTGTAGCTGTGTACCAATTGTACTTCCACTTTGAAGATTCCTCTGTATACGAGCGTGCTGCAACAACTCGGCACTTAGCATGTTTTAATAAATGCATTTATGCACAAATGTTCACAGAGAGACCAATCACAACCATAACAAGATATTGTTTTTGACTAATCTGCATCCCTAATGGCTGATTAGTATTCCTTCAGACAGACTCACATGTTCTTGATTCATCAGTTCATTAATGATTTGGCCTCTGGTTTGAAACAGGGCAGATAAAGGCAGTGCTATTTACAGTCAATGATGTCAAATTAATGCAAAATGAAATAAATATGTTTCTTTGAAATAAAAAACATCAGGTGTTTATGACCAAAATCTAAACACTCTAGTTATTGTTTTTCACAGAATGTTTGGTTTTACTAAACATCTTCCAGCTACTTTTTCTCATCTAAGTAGAGACTCATTAAATGCAAGTTAAGCTACGTTCAGATCGCCCTCAGCAACGCATGTTCAAGCAACTACTTACAATGGAAAGCCCATGTGATTCACATTTGCGCGTCGATATGCAAGTTTCTACGGCGCAAAAAAGTTAAACCAATTTAATTTTGTGGACTCAGATTTAGTAGTGACTTATAAGTAGCGATCCTCTTAATTCACGGACGTGCCACCCATCTGACATAATATTTACGCATGCGAGGACCAGTCGGGTAGCCATTGCAGGGTAGTGACTAGCAGCTGTTTACTAGCGCATGTCCGCCACCTCCAGTTTGAAGAGAGTTGGTGCAAAAAAGATTAGCGAGGCGTTCAAGAATGCGCGTTTAGCAAATGGCTGTTGTGAACAAAAGATTCTTTTGTTAATTAGTGTGAGCTTTAGCCGTGATTAGGAAAGAAAGTTGAGTAAGACACAGGGATCAGACAGTGAACCACTCCCAGAGAGAGAGAGAGCCCATTCGGAAAGAAAACAATAGACAGAAAGTGAGCAAAAACTTTCCTAGTTTGTGGATCTATGCTTTATCATACAAAAAAGTTCAGGAGGAACACACACAAACATAATTGTCAGTTTAAAAAGTAGAACAATCCTGGCAGTTCTTGTGTCAACATTCCTCGCGGTCTCCCACGGCAGTCATTTGATGTTTTACTCTGCCTTTCTGCGGCTGTGCTTCAGTGTGTTCTCCTGATCGATAACACACACATTCATAATGGATTTGATACGTACAGAATAGATCACTGTTCCCTGGAGGCTTGTCCCAGATTTCATATCACCTCGTAAACCTAAAGCCCTGCATCAGGAGACGTTTCCCATCCTGACCAAGCACAACCACACATAAACTCAGCTGATGTTTCTATACCCCGGCTGGACATCTGCGAGGTTGGACGCGGTTCAGGACAACGAGAGATGATGTTAAATCAGGCAGGAGGAAGACCTGGGAGGGAGGAAGGCTGTCTGCTGTTTGAGCCTGCGCGGTTAGCTTTGAATGTGAACGCTGCTGTCAGCAGTTTGCAGCATGTCAGAATGTGCAGAGTTTGAGTTTGCCTTCATGAATTATAAATTCTAAACTGACGATTCTCCCGTTCAATGAGAACGTTCTATCGTTAAACAGAAAGAAGTTTTTTTTGTTCCAGAAGTATTTCTGCAAGTTTACTTTAGCTTCTGTCATCAAACACGACTCATTCATCTGTTTGGTTGGACTCATAGTTTAAGGTACTCAAAATAAGAAAAGCTTAAAAACCCACTCCGATCATCTTTGCTCAGTTGTAAAGGGGTTCCTGGTGGTCTTTTACTTATAATTATGCCGTTTTAGCCAAAATCAAAAACCCGTATGTTTTTTTCTAGGACATACGCCAGTAGTTCACAGAAAATAGAAATTTGTCCCTGAGTTGGTGCAGAGCATACCAGCCCCCCCTTCCCTTACGCCATTGCTGAGAGTTCTCTGTTTACATGCTCTCCTGCTAGCTTATAGCCCCTCACACTTCCAACCTAATGACGTTGCAACAAAAATGCAGTGCAATATCGGAGCTATTAATCCCTACAGTTTTGTGCCAGATGTCAGCTCAGAGCTTGTGGCTGGCCTGAACCTTTTCATTCCGAATCACAGCAACGCAACACTGTGACCACTTAGAGACTTCACTTCAAAACACGGAAGTACCAACCAACACGATCACAAAGGAGGCATGTGTCCGGTTGGACTTATGTGACTCCAAGACAAACATTTATAGGAACAAAGCTGTGAAAATGGAAAGTCTGGAGCAAGATTTGGACCGTTTAGACTTTGCTGGACGAGTGCTAATTTTTTTTATTTTTTTTTATTTAATCTTTATTTAACCAGGAAAGTCCCATTGAGATTAAAAACCTCTTTTCCAAGGGAGTCCTGGCCAAGAGGCAGCACATTTCAATACAAAAAATACATAAAAACTAACGTTATTAAAACCACATACATCATAAAAAGCAGTTGCACATTATTGTTTCAGTCTCTGATGCTTTAAACTTGTTCTTAAAAACATGTAAAGATACCAGTTCAGTTAGGTTCCAGTCTTTCTGCAGCATTCCAAGCAAAAGGAGCAGAGTGGACGAAGGCTATTTTCCCCAGCTCCGTGCGGGAAAATGGAACAGAAAGCAACAACTAATAAACAGTAAATACACAAAAGAAGGAGAATCCGCTCCCTGTCGCTACCTGCGTGTCATAAAACCGCGTAGAATGCGTTCTTGAACACATCACACCCGACCGGTGTGGAACGCAGCACGTGGAACTCTGCCTTCTTCTAGAGTTGAGGAAAGCCTATACGGCCTCCAAAGGTTCCTGCTGTGCTTTGCGATCCCAATGACGTTGTGGCTGGTGGTTAATATAACCATTTACAATGACAAAATAAAGAAAGAAAAGACGAGCTGTAAACAAAGCCAAATTAACGTTGACGATTTTTTATAGTCGATTAGTCAACAGCCCTACTTCATAGAAATCATCCAGCCTACCACTGTTAAAACAGATTATTCAAATGTATATACATTTCTAAATATAACTATATCATTTTATGACACTGTGGATCTAAAATTAAACTAATTTGACTTTCATTTCATCTGTGACCTCCTGTGTGTCCATATAGCAGGATCCTTTACCTTCCATTTCACTGTACATGAGAGGACAAATGCAGATGCACTAAAAGAGATAGTTTAGTACATAAAAGCAAAGGATTCAACGTAGCTTTTATTTCCCCCTTTTTGCCTGGAAGCATGAAATATACTTGTAAGAAGAAGAAAAAAGAAAAGAAATCATTTTCATATTGTTTTCTCAAGCTTCCCCGCAGAAGCATATGGCGCAAAATTGCTTTCTCCAACTGCTGGAGGAAATCCAGGCTGTATTTCTGAAATCTAATCAAAATCTCTCCATCAAAACTTAAAAAAAAAAGCCTCTGTTTTCCAATTCCAGGGTCAGAAAATGAACTGAGAGGTCCCTCTAGCATTTAAACTAGAGAAAACATGTAATTATGAATTCTGTACAAAGAAAAAAACAAAACAAAAAAACTAAGTTTTGTGACTTTTTCTTATTATACTTTTGATGCTGGATCCTAATGACGTGTAGAATACGTGATTTCAGAGTGTTACAAGAGTGAGAGCTTAATGTAAGAGGATGAAATATCTCTAAGATCTGAGAAGTTTGGAATAAAAAAATGGATTGATAAAAAGGTGTGGGTGGAAATGATAAGGTGTCTGACACTGTCACTGCTAGCCAGTTTATTTTCAATTTTCTTTAAAATTTCATTTGATTTTTTTTTAAAGTCCAAGACATTTAAATAAACAAAGCATTCTTAATGAAGTCATTAGACACTTTCATAAATGTAAAAGTATTATTGGATAAAGTCCAAACTCTTCCATTACAGCCAGATTTACTTTGAATTAAAAGCATACAATTATGCAAAATTTATATTTATATAGCTGCTCACTGCACCAGTTTTTTTGGTGAAAAAAGTGTTCAAATGTAAGATTTAAAAAAAAAGAAAAAAAAATATAAAATAGTATATATGTTCCACACTTTAATGACTGCTGCTGTGACTTCATCATCACTGTTAAGCGCGGCGCCACTCGCGGCACACTGAGAACGCTGCAACTCCAGCGGGACACAAAGATGGAAATGTCTCCACACAAGATCCAACTTTAGCAGAAGTGAGTCATTTCAGTTTGATGTGTTGACAAACCGGAACTGGGAGTTTGTAGCCAACAGAAAATTAGAGTTTCATCTTCCCAAATGAAGATTTTCTAGTTTAAGCAAATCAAAGACAATCTTTCTGTTTGCCATGGTAAATCAGAGAAACAGAGACATAAAGTTATTGCAAATTAGTGTGGAAACAAATGACAAATTAGGTTAATGGCTTATTTGTTAGAAGTGTTCTAAGTCAGAATGAGAAAGGCATTACACATTTGAAAGCAGTATCTTGTTGGATTTTGCAAAGAAGCTACTAAACTGCAGCTGAATCCATTAAAAATGTGTCCCAACTTTCTGAGAAAAGAAAAATCAAACCAGTCTGGCTCCATGCATGTAGGAATGTGTGATACAACAATAGGGAGAATGGTTGTTCACCTTTTGGCTTATCCCGATAGGGGTCACCACAGCCAATCAGCTTTCACTGATTTGCACAGGTGGATTGGCAGAGAGTTGCTACACCGGATGCCCGTCCCCCCGACAGAAAACCCTGCATTTTCAAGGCACAGGGTCCCACACTGGATTTTTGGCTCATTGCCCGCCATGGGACACAAACCCAGATTTCCTGCAAGACAGTCCTGCAACCGCCCAACTGACCAACCTTAAAAGATCAAGAATTCACTGTCGTTCATTTTCCATCAGTCAGATGCTTGTATTTTGAATGCTCCTTGCTGTTTTCCTCATATATACAAAGACTTTTGACCTTTATTTTGTCTGATAAAAATAAAATAATAATAAAAATAAGCAAATGTATGATCTATCTTGATTTCTTGGCTTCGCGGTTAGGGACCATAGACACTCACCACGAAGAATGTCCATCACCGATCCTTCCTCACTCATCGAAAACCCTTCTGAAACATTTCTGATGCTTTGTAAAACATGTATTAAAGAACACTGGAATATTGCTCCACATAAAGAGTTTAATAACAGAAGTAAAACAGCAATAGACACTACCATAGCATACTTTAGAACGCACATTAAGAGTGTCACTCTGTGCCCGTGCTTCCTCCTTCATCAGTTAAGCATTGTTTCATCCACCATTCATTCATCTGGATTATAATTACTTTCCACGATTATCTTTCTGCACATTTCAGGATGTTTTCCAACTGCAATTACTGCTCCTAAATTTATATATATATATATATTTTTTGTACCTTTTTTTTTTCTTTTGGTATTTAAGACTCTGTTTGCAGATGCATGCAGTGTTGCAGTGTAGTCCAAACAATACACCTGTGGTTGAAACTGTAAAGTATATGTCTCAGCATGGCTGTATCTGTTGATAAGGCCCTTTCTGATATGGTGAGCCTGTCAGGTAACGTTGATACACTCCTAAACCCCCCCTTAAACTCTGTCGAGCACACATAACCCTGCAGACTCCCAAATACACACAGGATGGAGAGAATTACAGAAGCTAAGGGCTGACAAAGGCTGGCAGAGGAGGCCTCCCAGAGGGGTAAACACAGCTCAACCCTTACTGTTCCCCTCCCAGAAACACACTCTTAAGTATGCACAAACAAACATGCAATGAAACCAGATGCAGAAACCGCACGCCAACGTATTTGAGTGCAAAACTATCATTAGGTATGTGCTGAAAGTCAAGCAAGTGTGTAAAGAAGTGTTTGTATGATACCCCCCCCCCCCCCCCCCCCCCAAAAGAAAAATGCAGTTTGAATTGGTGCATGTGGTCAGTCCATGGCACATCTTGTGTGTACAGGGGATATAAATTAGCAGTGCAGGCAGGTTTCTCTGACAAGTCCTGTTAATGAGAACATCTTCCAGATCTTTTTGGGCAGAGAAGGGAAACCAGAGGCCGTAATCATCCGCTCAGACAGGAGGAAGGCATGCAGTGGAGGGAGGCCGCGGAACAGCAGAGAAACTTGTACAATTAGACCGCACCATCTGCAGGAGAGTTATTAATGCATGCTCGCAAAAAGCCAGTGGAAAAATAACTGTATGGAGAAAGAAGACCCTTGAGGAAAAGTTTATTCTACACACACATTCACAGGATATAGATGCTCACTGGCCACTTTATGAGATGCAGCTTGCTAGTTCCAGGTTGGACCCCCTTTTGCCTCCAGAACTCCTTAATCCTTGGAAGCACAGATTAAAAAACATTCTGGAAACATTCCTCAGAGAGTTTGGTCCATATTGACATCACAGCATCACACAGTTGCTGCAGATTTGTCGGCTGTACATCCATGATGCCAATCTCCCGTTTCACCAAATCCCAAAGGTGCTCTATTGGGTTGAGATCTGGTCACTCTGGAGTCCATTTGTGTCCAGTAAACTTATTGTTATCTTCAAGAAACCAGTTTGAGATGATTCCAGCTTTATGACATTACTAAGGGGCCCAAAGTGTGCCAATAAAGGATTCCCCACACCATCACACCACCACCGCCAGATACGCTAGCCTGTCGCCCAGTGGACAGCGTAGCTCTGCTGGCAGAGCAAGCCCACTGAGTGCCCACTTAACTCTTGTGCTATCTTGTGGGGTCACAATGACCCCACCCTTACATTGACGTGTTCTCCCCACGATGACAAAGGTGGATAAATGTGGAGAGGATTTCATGTAATCCATGGACACCAGTGAAGATCACAAATCATTGAAGGAAAAAGGTTCAGTGCACCAAACTCCCAACATTATTGTGCCTTGGATAGCACAAAGGCTAAGCCAATATGGGCAAATACAGGTGTGGCCACCACGAAAACTGCGGAAAAACCTATTCAGGTCCCACATTATCTGCCCGCTTTAACACCAAATGGGGCCCATATGGCCTTGCTGGCTGGGTGTCCACATGCTTAAATGCATTTAGTTGCTGCCAACTAATTGGCTGGTTAGAAATGTGCGTTAATGAGCGGTTGAACAGGTGTGCCTAATAAAGGGGTGGGTGAGCGTATGTGTCTGCATGTAAACCAACCCGGTGAAAATCATTGATTATATGAGGACTTTGCATAAAGTTCAGAGAAAAAAGAAAAGGATATTGTGAGTAAGCCTGGAGGCAAACATGTGTTTGGGATGTGCAGCACTATAGCAAAGACAAAACTTGCCAAAGGCAGGTTGCTCCCACAGGGTGACAGCTCTATTTGACTAAGTGAAACTGACTTGAAAATGTCAGAGCTGTAACGTGGCACTAAAAGTCTTTCAAAGAGCGCCATAGTTTCAACAACATCTTTGAAGGTTGTGCACGAGACGGGCTGGATGGGACTCATCCGTGTGTCCGCGCATCTCGGTCGACGTGTGTGGGTTTGTGAAAAGCGCGCACCATCCAACACGAGTGAACACGAACATGCGTTTGTGGGAAGTTGCCTTTTTGGCTGCAGTTAGCTCACCCACACCTGGCTTAGTGAGGCAAAGCCAACTGGCTCCTCGCACGCTTGGATGAAATCACAAACCAAGCTGAGGGTTTTTAGAAATGCATGAGGCCTTTTTTATTTATTTATTTATTTTTTGCAGTGTAGCATTACCGTGATTCATCTTCACAAAACTGCAAAAGCTTGTGATAATCGCTTTAGCTAATCCCTGCACGCTCTGGGCAAACACGCATGCAGAGAGTGGAGGGGTGGTGCTTTAACCCTGCGGGGGGAAAGCGGTGACGGTGTGGGCGGAGCATGGTCAGGGTGAAGACAAGTGTCTTTGACTCTGTAACAGCATGTCACCTGTGTTATCCACACTTGGGAAAATACACAAAAAAATTCCAATTGAAGATGGAAAATTGCTCTAAAAATGTATTTGATTTGATTAAACTCTGATTAAAAGACTAAATCATACGCTTGATTTTGTCTTGTGCAGGGGGCTCATATTTCAACACAAAATATCTGCATAAAATTACATAAACATGACCCACTGTGTCTGTTGCCAATTATTTATGCTCATCCTTCCATGTGAAAAAACACCAAGTTCTGAAAAATTATAAGTTTCTTCAAATTTCTTACTATATATTCCAGGTTTTCAGAGATGTTTTGGCTGCTGGAAGGCATTAAATTAATTGACAGGATCTTAGCATGGGCATGTTTTCGGAGCAGAGACGGAGACATGCCATCCCGTTGGCGGCTGGTGAAAGCATTCCTCTGAATAGCCCGTAAATCAGCTTAATGTCTAATTTTAAGCAGCAATTCGTCGGTGGAGGTTTTGTGAACTTGTTTCCAACCAAACTTGCCTAAAAAAAAAAAGTGAAATGAGTTGATGGAGCCTTCCGGGAGGAAACTATCGAACATTTATTTGCACGCAAATATCTTAAATTGAAAAAGGCAAAACTTAAATGAAAGTAGAAATCTTTGATTTTGCTTGTGGAACAGAAATGTAGAACGTTTGACTCCCTTGTCCTTACGCCATAGTCACATGCATCCGTACTGGTGCTGCTGGTTTTTGAAATGTTCGGGCCCGTTGGGGGGTTGTAGAGAGAAATGGCCGCATCTTCATCAATTTCGGAGGATTTAAAAAGTATAAAATCCAAATGACATGCCTGCATCTCACCTACTTCCCCCGTCTTTACTCTTACGTGTTGTTTTAAATGTTCTCTATGACCTGTTACCTGCAGAATGACTGTAGAAAAAAACTCTTCATGAGCCTTTCTTTTCACTAACAGAGCGGTCTATGATTTTGATATTTTGTGCATGCCCCATACATGTTTACCCATTTTTTGCTCTGACAGCCCTTATTCATCCCTAAGAGATAATGGGACCAATTGTGTGCCTTTAGATATAGTTTTTTGCCAGTAAAATAAAGAAACTTTTGACAATTTATAATCATTGCTGCAACTTAATACATGAAATTTATACAATTTTTTTCAATAACTACTTATTTTTGATGAAAGGATGAAGGGTTTATGGTGACATTTGGTACCAAATATTCTATATATACAGTGCTTCTTAAAACAATTTAAAAAAGGAATTACTTTAGTAGCCACTGTACAGCGTAGATGCACATTAACTCTTAAAAATATGCATTTACTCCAGGAAGTGAATGTTGAAGTTCAATGGGTAAGGACGAGTTACAGCTAACGCATTCCTAATCTGCTATTTCTTTTCTCTTTTTTTTTAATCATAACTTTTAAGTCTAAAATAATTCCATTGCATTTCTTTAAAAATATTGAAAATCAAAGAACGATGATATACAATGAAAAGTATCAAAACACTAGCTAATTAATCAAAATTTGCTCTTTTTGATCTTTAATAGTGTTTGATAAAAAGACTTTTGTTTGAATCCAAAGTAACAAATCTTACTTTGAAAGGTATTACTTCAAAAGTTGTTAGACAACATGGAAAATATTCAATAAGTCTTTTTTTGTTTTTGTTTAAAATGATTAATTAGACTACACCACAGGCAATCTTTTTTTTTTTTTTTTTTTTTTTGGCAATTATAGTTCTAATAGGAATGTTTTATATAGTTTTCCAAAAGCAGCTGCCACATACTGTGCCCCTCCTTCATCAGATTTACTGTCCCCCTGTAATAGAAACAGTAACTGTGGCTCTGGTTCTCTTCTCGCTGCGTGCTGAGGATCACCTGCTTCTATTCCTATACTGCTGATGCCTCCAGCAGAACAAAGGTTTTCACCCAGCCTGGCACCTTACAGGGATATGCCCTATAGACATGACCACAGAATCACCTCATTAGCATCAGAGTGCTCTTCTCCCTGACAAGTGAAACTTCACTCTTCTGCTCCTAAAATAATGAGCAAATATAACCTTTTTATGCTTAAATACAGGTGACCGTGGCTCCACAGGCCTCGGTAGAGACACCAACCGCCACAAAGGTCTCTTTCTTTCAAAGTTTTGCCGATGTGTGGGGGTGACGAGCGTGCAAGGTAAATGAAATACAGTGGGGAGGGGGAAATGATGGTTGAACAGTGTTTGATGAGAGCTCTTAGCCTGTAGCTATAGCGCATTAGGCACAGATGAACCACAGCCAGCTCCCACACTGCTAATGTGGAACACATTACTACTAAACAATGAGTTATGATTGCCATTAAAAAAAGCAAATGATTACGACTCCACAGCTGGATTCAAAAGGCTGTCGTGCCACCGCTGCGCCCCGTCTCACTCCCGCCCACGCTCTGCTGACAGCCACAGGACAGACACGCCCTGTAGAGTGTGTCCGCTGACATTTAAGGAACTTTTTTTTTCCTGTTTGGTAACGCACCAACTTCGGTCATTTTTGTCTCACACTCTTTAGAGTCCAGTCCTGAGAGAACTTTCTTCTTCTCCGTTCCAGTGCTAGACCTTTAAATGGCAGCGTGCTTAGAAGTACTGGGTCAGGAGTCAGGCCCAGATTGAGCCAGGCCCACTACAGGGTGGAGGTAGAGTTTGGGATGTCAAAACACTTCAATCATCTATGAATCCACAAAAAACCACACTATGATCATTTCTGCTCCTCTATCCATACATCTGTCTTCTCTATTTGTTGAATCATCTTCTCCTGCATTTACTGGGCTTGGGACAGGCACGGGGAGAACACTGGTTTGTATCCTGTTGAAGCTGCATTTATCTTTTATCCTTTTTCTGTCTGTCTGTCTGTCTGTCTGTCTGTCCATCTTTACATTTTTTTTATTTAAAAAAAATTGTTTTGTTGTATTTCTGTTGTGTGTGTTTTTTTCTGTAATTTGTATTTCTTTAGTTAATCATGAATTTTTGATGGCCATTACACTTGATGGGACAGTCATGGCATTTGTGTGTCTGTGTGTGTGTGTGTGGGGGGGGGGGGGCATTGCCCACCTCACACACCCCGCCTGTCAGGAGTACTACGGAGAAGTGGGAGACAAAAAAGGGCCGAATCACAAAGCAAGCGTCCTGTATTCCAGCTGTCGCCTCCTCCTCTCGCGATCCATCTCTCCTGGCACTGAGGCGCTATAGCTGTGAAAGGAATGAGACGCAAAGCGTGGGCAGACGCAAGCGTTAAGATAATGACGCCGTTTTGTCAGCGCTGGCCCCGGAGCTCCATCGCAGTTGGCACATGAAAGAGGATGGAAGCGGCAGGACACTTTGACAGAAAAACGAGCCACGCGGGTGTCAGGCACTCCAACAGTACTGAGCTTGCATTTCTGAGACAGACACGCGTCACGAGTGGGCCAGAAAAAAATGTAAAAAAAATTGATTCAGCGTTTTGATTCTCAAAATAAAAAATACATAATGTGGTCATTCTAGCCCTTGTGCTATCATGTGGGGTCCAGATGACCCCACTCCCAATGTAAAAGTGCCTTGGAGGCACGTTACAGACAAGACAGTGCACTGAACCTTTTTTCTTCAATGATTTGTGATCTTCACTGGTGTCCATGGATTACATGAAATCCTCTCCACCTTTATCCACCTTTGTCATGGTAGGGATAACACGTCAATGTAAGGGTGGGGTCTGCTGAGGAGAACTTGAGAGTAACAGGCTCCGACCACCAGCGAAAGGACGGCGCCAGGATTGGTGATCTACTAAAAGCTGACCAAATGAATCCATCAAAGCAATAAGGACTGATTCTCATTATCTCTGCTGTTTAACATCAAACAAACAAACAAACAGCAAATCTGAAATGTGTTCTCCATGGGTTCGATTGAGCCTCATTTATCTTGAGTCTTGCTGGAATGTGATTTGTAGATGCAAACACCCATGCTGTGCATCAGATACCCAGCAGATGCTTAGTTCTAACCGAATCACTGAAGGCAGCACTTAATGGTACAGTCACGCAACCGCCAGGAAATGGTCTGGGAAAAAACAAACAAACAGAAAAAAATAGAAAAAGTGATATGCTTGGAGAGAAATCATAAACTGTTAAGCTTTTGAAAACAGATAATTAGATCTGTGACAACTGAGAACAACGCCGTCGCCAGCAGAGAGACGACGGTACAAAACGTCTGTCTGATCAACAAATATCTATTCAGTGAGTGACTCAGATTAAACTTCATGCAAGCAGCTATATGAGTGATGATGAAGAGGAATAATGTTTATTGCCAGATGAATCACAGATTTTTATTTTTGGGAAAGTTGTCTTGCTGAGCCTTTGAGTCTCCTCCTTCTGTCATGACCGATCACCAGCTAAAGGAAAACACACGCAAAAAAAAAAACAAAAAGTCCTGTCATTCCTTCATTATCCAGCCTCATTAGGAAACATTCTCCAAACTAAAGCTAAAGCGTCAGGGTCAGCGTAACCCAGTGGTCCCCAACCCCCGGGCCGCGGACCGGTACCAGTCCGTGGGTCATTTGGTACCGGGCCGCACAGAAAGAATAAATTACTTGCATTACTTCTGTTTTATTTATTTCGGAATCTGAAAGATGTTTTATTTTGAAAAATTGCCCAATTCTCTGTTACATCAGTCTATTCAGGGGTGCTCATTACATACTTCTAAACAATCCACTAGCCAATCAAAATCCTCCCCGAGAAGTGTGGGACTTGATTGACATGAAGAACGGCCAATCGGACATCCTCCGATACATACGTCACTGCACATGCGTGTTTAAATACACTGAGCGCAAATTCTGTCTGTCATCAGAAAGTCGCTTTCTGACCGCAGCATGTGAAGTCCCCGGTAGAAAACAGTTTATTGAAGCCGCCCCTGCGTGTGTTCTCCCACTATCGTTGTGTAATCTTACTGTATAGTTTTTAATCATCTGTATATAAACAACAATGTACAAAAAACAAAAACGTACAAAAAAGTGTGAGCACCCCTTTTGACGTATTCCAAGGCACTCTTCTCGGTCAAGTGATAGGATACTGCTAAATTAAAACCCAGAAGCTAGCAAAATGAGTAAAAAACAAACGTCTTTGGAAAGTTTATTTGCCGAGGGGTAAAGGCCCAGCCAGGAGACAGAAGAGGAGCCTTCCACTTCCAAAAAAAGAAAGCAAACAGTACTTCTTTTTTGCACCATGAGTGTGGGAAGGGGGGAGGATGATGACACCTGTGCCATGTCAACTGTTAAGCGTGTCAAAATAAAAGTACAGGGTTTGTCTTGTCACGTATTTGATCCTCCATCATCCTAGTATTGCTACAATAATCATCTGCCTATATATGGAAGACCGGTCCGTGAAAGTTTGTGTGACGTAATACCAGGCCGTGGCATGAAAAAGGTTGGGTACCACTAGTGTAACACATCAAAAGTTGTTCTGTTCAGCTGGCTTGAATGGTATGACCCAGTCCCACAGCATCAGCCCCAAGCCGAATTTCAAGGACAAGAGTCTTTCCTCCAAGATCCAGTTTTGCATTGAGGCTACGCTCCAGCTTTGGTCAATACTGGAAGGCCCCTCAAGCTATACAACCTAGTAATCAATACTCACTAAACTCAACACACAGTAAAAAGACATAAAGGTTTGATGAAATTGTAAAATATAAACCAATACGTCAATAAATGGGGTATCTCTTTGTTTGATAGTGTTGCGTATTTTTAGAAGTGTACATTGCAGTTTTTTGCATAGTTTAAATGGGAGTGCGACTTATAAGTGATTTTAAAAATAGCAACAACCACTAGAGGGCACACTATAAGAGTAGGTATCAGTATTTGCTACTGACAGCAACACGGAAAACAAAGAAGCGCCTGAGTCTAAAGCTATACACACAGGGCATGTGTGGCACATTCAAGAACATGTGGGTTTTTGAATGTGCTTTCATCATACGGTGTTCAGACATGTCTGTTGCCACCAGATACTGGCGTTTGTACTCACAACTGGAAGAGAAAATGTCAAAGTGATGCAAATCTAGCAAAATTATTCCAATAAATAAAAAACTTGATGTCATAGAATTCCATCCGGGCACAAACCTTTAACATCCATATGTTATCCATATGTCGCTACTAAATCCTAGTCCCTGATTGGTCAAAGTTCAGCTGGTTTAACTTAATGCTAGATTGCCGCAGCATTTTGTTCATAGAGTCCGAAAAACAAACTAAAAACTTGCCTAGCGAGGCGTGAACACAAGAGTTTTGAATGTGAAAACCCAAAACGTCCATGACCGCGAGTGAACGTAGCATTACATCTGGCTTCTTCCAAAGTGACAGACGGTGAAGAATTCAGCAGAGTTATTGGTTTTAACTGTTGTAAAGAGGTTAGTTGCCTTGTTAGTATGTTCTTTATGGATATCTGAAGAATTGCTCATATGTTGCGTTTATATACTAGATTCTTCCAGTCTTTTAATGGCGCTAAATAAGCATCACGGTAGTGAAGGGTGCAGATATTTAGTCCATCATTGTTTTCTATTCCATTATTATGACTTATATTTCAAGAAAAAAATGTCCATTCTTGTTTTTATTTTAATGAATAAATTCCTCTCAGTGCGACTTATTATTTGTGCTTTATAATGCAGTTTTTTGGCTGCTGCGACGTACAATCTGGAGGGACTTATAGTCCAAAAAATATGCTACCCTCTGGGAAAGAGACAATGTAATAATGGAAAGGGGATAAAACAGGAAAAGGGTAAAAGGAAGGTTAGAATGATGAACGATCAAATTAAAACTCACTAGACCTCCCGTGGACATGAAGGGAGAGCATCTGAGAAGAAGGCTGAAAGAAAAAAAAAAGCAGCGGGGAGCAAGAGCTGAGCGAGAGGTAGAGGGGCGGCAAGACTGTGGCTTATTAATATCTATAACAATCCATGAACGAATAGCACAAGCAAATGCTAAAAAATACAACCTTTTGTGTTCAAAAGTGTGCTGGTAAATAACAAAATAAGACCTAATTTTACCGGCGTTGACATTGCTTTCAGCTATGAGAATTTAATTTGTAATTTTACACATCTTTCTCCTCACGTAAAATTATTTATAGTGGAATACTGTTTCCTCAGAACAGAAGCAATTGTTTTCCTCACATTTAAATGTCAAGGTTATATAACAGGCAGGTACTGTGAAAGCGTCCTTTGCATTTTTATGTGCTTTTATGTCCTTTGGTGGCTTAAATCTGCCTTCTCTCGTCACACTTCCACAAACGTTTGCATCTTGTCCAGCAATTACTATATAACACAGTCCATTATTACACTTGAAGAGCTGCATTTCCCCATCCAGAGACACAGGAAGCAAAGTGCTATCATGTGAAAGGCCTTGAAAAGAAACTGAGCTTCAGCAAAAAAGAAGGAAGATTTTTGAACAGTTTTTTGTCACTAAAGTCTAGTCTAGAAGCATTTTAAGATCAGAGAGAGAAAGGTGAAATCATTAGTCAAACAGGATGGCTGGTGGAGAGATGCTGAGAGGTAAACCAGATGATGGAGGAGGGTACTCCCCTTTTCTGTTGCCCCAGCGTCCACCCCATTTAAACCCTGAATTTGGAGTTGAGAGACGAGAAGCGCTCAGTGGCAGGCGCAGTGCTACCCATCACCATCACTATGGGTATACATAGTGCTGCATTTACTCTTAAATTAGAAGAAGGTAGGGGGTTGAGTGAGTCACTAGTTTGTGTGTATCTGGGTGTGGTCTGGCCCATACTGTACAGTAAATAAAAGGCTACAAAGTAGAAAAAAGTTATCTATGTGTTGTTATTTTTTTTACATTTCTTTTAATCTCCCAGTAGGTCCTCATTAGCAGTGGCCATCCCAACAAAGTAGTCCTTTATGATGCATTCAACACTGCTGCTGCAGCAAGTCTTGAAACCATTTGGCGATTGAAACCCCCCAATCCAAGCCCTAATGCTGCGTGTCAAGGAGTCTTTGGTATGACTCGACCATGGATTTGATAGTCCCTGCTATTTGTGCTGGTGGATATGAGGGGTCAACACTCACCTGCAGGAAATATCAAAGTCATGGACTGCTTGGTAGAGTGAAAATGTTCATGCCCATTTTTCTTAAACAGGCACGCTGCACGCTACAGGTCGTAGCGAACGCTTAAACAAAGCATAAGGGTCAGTAAGGGTCAAGTAGGTGAGACACAGGCACAGTGTTCGTCAGAACTTCTTGCACGCCAGGTGCACACTCCGTGCTTGCAGCCTGATGAGTAGAAATTAAAAAATCAGGGAAACAGAGAAAAGTTTGTGTGATCATCTTATGGTACTTAGGTATCCACTTGCAGCAAAATTCAAATCTAAAAGAAAACACGCACACTTCTTTTTTTTCTTTTGTACCAAGATTCATGAAAACATTGACAGTGCGGAGATATCCTCTCCTATTATTTCATAACCTACCTTCCATCCAAGACTTAAAGGTTCAGTCCCACCTTGGCATCAAATACATGCTTTTTTGAGAGATGCTGCTTCCTACTTTTTCTGTTTTACCTGTTCAACCCTTTTGGATTTAACAACTAATTTCAAAAGTCATAATGAGCAATAGACATAACACACTCAAGACAAATTTTATAAAGTTTTTTTAACCTTTATTTCAGCCTTTTTGAGTTTCTTTAAGGTATATAGAATTGAATCATAAAGAATTGTAAAATGTAAAAAAATATAATACTAGCATGTAGTCACTGAAACCGATGCAGATCTCAAAGAGTAAGTAAACACTATTGAAGCAGTTATCTTATAGATTCTTATCTTGAAGATGAATGTCTAAGGACACATTGAGCTTTATCTGCTTTGGAAAATGATGGTAACATCAGGAGATGTGAGCCAACTCTTAAAGCTGCAGAACGTCGCAATAAATACAAAGATAGTTTATAAAATATCAAAATCTCTATTTCTATCTCTAAAAAAACAGTTGCAATCTTGAAATAAGTGGGTCATTAATAAAGAATAAAAAAGAATGCCCTTTATGAAACCAATTAAAGTGTGATTTTTATTTGCAGACAAAAGTAAACCTGCTGGAAGAGTTTGACCAATCCTAAAATAGCATCTGGGAAAAAGAGGCCTCCCAAAAGGCCAAGGCTTCATCATTAGTGAAACTGAGAGCTCACACAGCTACCAGCCGCAGCAAGAACCAGTGATTATCACAATGGCAAACCTCCAAGATGGAGTCTCAACTATGGAAAGTTGAACTGCACCAGGCCCTGCATGCCAACGATGATGGATAAAAAAAAAAGAGAAAACAAGCTCCAGCGTGGTAGGACCCACTGGGAAATTGAAGGAGAGACGGATATCAATGAGCCCACAGACAGCACAGCGACTGGTAAGAGAACCACAACAGGCCCTGATTATATTGGCAGGAGAAGCACCATACTAGAGCAATGTGAAATATCACAAACACAAGCAGCATTGAGAGAGCACATGATAACATGGTCGACAGTTCAGGCGTGTGTGGAAAACCATTAGGAAGAGGCTGGAATAGTGGATAGAATCATCTGCACCAAGAAGAAGTCTCCAAACTGAAAACACCCTTACATTTAGGATGGGAAGAGCTGAGGGTCTGTGGTACATTCAGGAACGATTAGGTGTTCATGGCAATTTCAAGCAACATATACTAGAAGAATGGGTCAGAAGACACACAGTGATAAGAATAAAAGATGACGCGAAGTGGCGCTCTCAGTTCTCACTGCAACAAAATCCAATCTTCTAGTTCAAGTGTGCAATCTGTAAAAAACTTGTAGTCTCTGATTATTTCACATGAAATGACGCTATATTGCAAGTAATAACAATCCAAGGAGCAGTAGGGATTAATTTGTTTATGCTGCTGTGCTGTTAACCTTTATTTTTAATGTTCCTGTGCATGAAGGACTAAGGTGATAAATAAGAGTCCACCAGGAGCAGTTATTTTTACAACCCTTTGAATAAATGACTTATCTCAAGTTTTCCTCAATGTTTGACTGATTTCACTTTTTTTCCAAAAGCAAAGAATGGAATGAATACGAAGACGTATAACATATTAAACAAAAAAAAAACAACAACAAAAAAATTGTGTGGATGGAAACTGTTTGGATTGTATTCGGTGCCATACGGTTGTGGTGCATAAATAGTGCTTGAACCGCTGCTTCAGTTGTTAAAAAAAAAAAAAAAAAAAAATTAACACAACACATTTTTCAACAGACATTCAAGTAAGTGTCATGAGGCCACGTCACAGGGTGAAAGAGAATGCCTCAATGTGCCTAAATGCTTTATTTCCTTCTTTGTGGGTCTGCACCACAGCGCTGCATCTTTGTTCTGATACACGCAGAAGTCAACACATGTTTCACCGCTGAGCTCCACGACGACTGTCTTTTTTCTAAGCATTGTACATGTTATTTTTATCCATCGGACTGCTGAGGTTGAATTTCCGGTGTAAAAGACAACCTGACTTTTGCTTGCTTTGCTGCCGGCATTTTGACTGAAGCACAGCGCACACTCATAGTCTCATTCACTCTTACGAGACGATTGCTGGAAAGGTAAAGTGACTGGCTCAAATTTAAAGTAGGCTTTGTTTGAAACAAAGCATCAACATGAAACACGACACTAAAAGCTGTGTTTTATGCAGTCCTGGTGGTATTGTATATGTTGGTACTGGTACCAACTTGGCACTGAGTTTTGGTACCCATCCCTAATTGTGTTTTTGTTGTTCTAATAAAAATTTAACCCTTCAACACCAAAGCTTTAGCTCCATTGTAGACATTCTGTCAACTACCGTACAGTATACACAATTTACATAACTTAATGTAAGAGGATTACATTCTTGGATTTCTGCTACACGTACGGGACATGAGCAGTATTCTTTTCCTCATCCAGTGTAATGAATCATCACTATTACACTTATTGTTCCGTGTATTGCTGCTGCTTAGTGTTACAGGAAACAAACGCTTGGTGTAGCCCTGAGAATTCTGTCATCCTTTATTGAAGATGACATGTACTTTTAGCACACATCGCTCCCAGGCTTTTTCCCCTGCTCTGTTGGTTTTAAAGACCCCTCTGGGGGCACTTACTGAGAAAACAGGTAGTGTTACAGACACACATAAAACACAGATAGGAGCACGTAGTCTTTGTTTGTGTAACATAAAAACACTCTTGAATAGGGATTACAGTGCCAGTACAGAAAGATAAATTGATTAGAGTGTCTCATGTGTCTTTCTTTTCAGCGCAATCTGCCCTATTACCGATTAAGGGATGCCATAATCACAGCCATAACCATTCTGATCCTGATACACTTAAGATGGCAGAAATGGCTATTTCATGCACTTTTATCTTCAATAACACTTATATTATTACTGTTCTTGTCACAATTTATATGACAAACTTCTGCTTAACCCTTGTGCTATCTTGTGGGGTCCAGATAACCCCACTCCCAACATTAACGTGCCTCCAAGCAGCTTAACATTGGGAGTGGGGTCATCTGGACCCCACAAGACAGTGCGCTGAACCTTTTTCCTTGAATGATTTGTGATCTTCACTGGTGTTCATGGATTACATGAAATCCTCTCCACCTTTATCCACCTTTGTCATGGTAGGGATAACACGTCAATGTAAGGGTGGGTTCATCTGGACCCCTTAAGATTTTAGCACAAGGGGTATTTAAAAAATACTCCTGTAACAGAAATGTTAGCTGACTATACAGATGTCCACACATTTGCTGTATAAAGTTCGAAGTAGCTGTGTTTCCATTACGCATATGTAATGGCGAAACTTTGTCAAAATTCTAGAAATGTCGAAGAAACACAATTTCGCAATGATACTGACTCACGCGATAAGTCATTTAAAAACATGTCAACGGATCTGAAACAAGGATTTACAGCTGATCCTTTCATATTTCTGCCATGCCACTAGTGCTCATCATCATTTATCAAAGGACACGTTGGTTTCTTATTCAGGCCATGGAGCGGCAAGCTTCTTACACATGGGAGTGGCTACGTTTGAAGCAATTTTTGGAAGTCGTGGTTGGTGGTCTTACAGAGGAGCTGTGGATCCAACTATTCCGCATGACATGCTCAACTTTTGATAAACTGTGTGAAGCTGCGGGACTTCTTGTGGCGGCCGGTGTGAAGCCACTTCCTACCAAGAAGCGCATTACCAACCGGTTGTTGGTCACGGAACTTATTTAATTTGAAAAAAGTGTTTCCATTGTAGTTTTACCAAATATTTCAATTTTGATAAGCCTCAAAAACCTTTTTTTTTTTTCAATAACTGTCGTGTTTCCATCCAGCTAGTGATGCATTGGGTTGGCTGGTATTCAATGCTTTGGTTCTGATTTTGAGCCATGTTAGGTTGATACATCAGAAGAATCGTGCAGTTTGTGGTACAGCACCAAATTTGGTGAGGATGTACCTCAGAATCCCCTCTTTCAGAATAGCAATTTAGCAAGAAAATTCCAAAATGGCAATACACGGAATTGTCACAAAAACATTCAAAGTCATTTCAGAATGTCATTTCAAATGTAATTTCATTCATTCAGTGTTTATTTCAGTCTCAACAACATGAGCTGTTAAGGCACAGTTATGCAGTCTTTAAATCAGAGGGGTACTTACAGAATACTATTACGTGTACAGTGTGTATTATTTATTCTTTGAAATCTTGGATTTCCTTGTGGCTATTTTTCTTTTCTGAAAGAGGGAATCTTAAGGTAAATAATCGCCAAAATGTATGGAAACATAATGCACGATTATTTTAATAACCGGCTCCATTATTGGTGTTCTGCATCGGTCAGAGTGAGATGTATCCTTTCCACTTCCTGTAGACTCCAGACTGCAGCCCTGAAGTAAACGTGAAAAGTTTTCGGCTGCTTCTAAGGAGGACGTTTTAGAGGTTTCTCTGCTCTTCTGTCCTTAAGAGTGTGGAACAGGCTCCTGAAGAGGCCATTATCTGTTCAAAGGAAAACATGACCCCCACCACTCTGTTTTGGGTTGTTTTAGTCTGAAGATCGTCATTGAATCCAGACGCGCATACACATTGTTATCCACCTCTAACTTAACCTTGTGATGCATTTTGTTGTGTTCTCAAAGTGAGTAGCACAGAATTATAAAATGTGAGATATATTAGAGTGGAGTGGCTCTCTTAACACTAACACACCACACAGAGGACAAAATAAGGGCTAGAACTAGAAATGTACCGACTTGAATGAGTCTAAGAACTGCAAGTCTGGTCAGAAACAGCTATAATTGTAGTTAAATCTATGATTTTCATGACAAAGATTTAAAATAAATTGTATAATAATTGTCTTAAAGCAAATTAAGGTACTTAAAAAAATTTTTCTTGTTCAGTGTCCCAAGAAAAGATACGTGTGCTTTTCCAGACTGTGGCAACAGGAAAATAAAGGTGCAGAGGTAGAGTTTGTGTAAAGTAGCACTGAGATCAATACAGACTTATCCTTCTGTGCTGACAAGCCACTGCACATTCCTCCATGGACCTTTATGTCTGGCCCCTGGCCTGATAAATGCTGACATCCAGAAACATGAAACTCCTGTGATGACAAGCATTTGTGTAGTGTGTGTGTGTGTGTGAGACAGAAAGAGATGGGAAGAGGAAGAAGAAAAAATAACGGATGAATCCCAAAAGGCTGCTCGGACATCGCCTGATTCCTCAGGATTTCTCTGTTGGTGTACAGTAGCCGTAGTAAAGTCACACAGGGCTGGAACTCTTAGATGTCAAGAATATCCTCTCTTTCTGTACCTCCAGGTTTTCATCAAAGCGGAGATTACTCCCACAGACAGCATGCACACAATAAGCCACGAGGCACCCCTCTTCCCGCTCCTGGGGCAGTTGGGGAATTGTTTTTTCTTGTGCAGACACAAAACTTTTAAAGTAATTGTGTTGCGTTTGTGTGTGTTTACACCAGAGTTTGTGTGTGTGCAATTAGATGGAGATCAGAGCTGACAGTGTGCTGACCAGAAGTGACAAATACTCCCATGTTGACTGTAAAGATTGCTCTAAAGATCTAAGGAAATGTTTTAAGGTTCTTTTTATTTAGCACAGCTTTGACAATCAGTGTTTATATGTGACACTTTAAACCTATTTGTGTTTATTTTTTGTGTTTTCTTGGTACCTCAAAATTCCTTTTTTATCTATCTATCTATCTATCTATCTATCTATCTATCTATCTATCTATCTATCTATCTATCTATCTATCTATCTATCTATAAAAATATATGAAAATAAATTGTTCAAAACGATAAAAGTTATTTGCTTTAGCAACAATGAAGTAACTTATATGGCTGGACTGTTAAAGGCAAAAGATTTAGACAAACGGCCTTAGCTGTATCAAAATTTAAAAAAAGAATAAGTGTTGTACCTGACATTGATACAAATGTTCAAAATTGCTCAGCAAAATATAAAGTTTGAATAAGTGAACTATCCTGACAAGGGTTAGAAAGTGCAGGACTTCCATTATTGTATTTTATTCTTTTTATTTAACCTTTATTTAACCATCGAGATCTACATCTCTTTTGCAAGGGTGACCTGGCCAAGAGGCCAGCACCTCATGTCACATAAATATAGTTATAGTATATATAGTTACAATATCATACAATTATTCGTTTTTTGCTGTGTTTTGATAGATAGATAGATAGATAGATTTGTTTATTAATCCCACGAATGGGAAATTTCGTTGTCACAGTAGCATGGAGTTTGGCACAAGTATGTAATGTATATTGTGCCGCCCTCGTACATCTTGGCCAATGACTGAAGAGATCTTTAGTCACATGGTTTAGCTCCAGTTTGAAACAGGAATCTCCAGATAAAGCCAGTCTGAACACAGACCAAATACAAAGTTCAGGGGTTGGTCCGGACCAAATACGCTAAATTTGGTCGGCACCAACTGATTTTCCCAGTCTGAATACACCTGAAATTTCTCCCAGATTGTGAGTTACACATGATTTGTTTTTTTCTTTCATTATGCGTATTTTGGCTGCTGCGACTTAAAGTCCTGAAAATGCGTAATGTCAGTGGACAGAGGTTTTTTTTTTTGCCTCAAAAGCATTTTTTTGTTAAAAATAAAAGGATGGTGATATAAAACGTCAAACAGGGCATCACTAAACTTCAGTTTCTGCATTTTGTACAGTGATATCTGCAGGGTATTGATCTGGTTGGTTGATTCTAAAAACCATGAAATATGCTAAAAGATGTTTTTTTTTTTTTTTATATTTCTTACTTTGATTTTCCCATCCTTTTTTGATATTCATTATCATACGTTTTATTATAGTAATATGAATACAGTTGTTTTTGTTATATATTGTTGGTGGGGTTAACATTTCATATAACTTAATGGTTCTTCACATTCATTCCCGTATGGTTTGTCAAACACAGGATCCTCTGAGAGACGTACTGAGTGTTCCTACATGTGACCTTTGTTTTAAAAAAGAGCTAATTGAAACCAGTCAATTAGTAAATATGAACGCTAAAATGATGAACAAGAGTTTTTTTGTCTTATCTGTATTAGGATGGCAAGCTGCGACTGCTCTGCTGTCATTTTATCACTGTACGAAAGCAGGTTACAACATTAGCATTCCTTTTGTGTTGTAATTGTGGCAGTTTGACAGGCCTGAGCTCACGTATCATGTTCTTCCGAAAGTAACGTCAGCCGTTTCATGTTGGGAACAGTTTCCCCAATTAGAGATTTTTTAAAGAATAGAGACACCGCTAAAAAAAAAAAAAAAAAAAAAAGACAGGACTGAATGCAAATAAACGAACTGAACAACAATGGCTGCAGAGTGTGGCAAAAAAAAAAAAGATAGTCCACTGTCCTCTTTTAATAAACAAAGACGAAGCATCTAATTAAAATTCTGAACCTCTGAGTATTCCACATCACAGTTGTCATTTAGTATTTCTCTGTACAGTCAAAGTTTTGAATCAAAAATCAATCTCTGCTGACAAAGGGAATTCCTTATTTTACATATTTTTGTGCTGAAATGATGGTCCGGATGAGCAAGGTCACTAAAAACACATTTAAAAGAGGTGAAAATGGCATGAAATCACACAAAGACACAACTTAGTAAAATTGTTGCTTAAAGTGTAATTATAATTTCAGTGTTTGACATTGCAAAAACAAAGTGCAAGATTTCACACAATATACTGTACATATAACACAATAGACATAATATTAGATGGAAAACAACTCATAAGTCATAGGATTTTAAAGTGACTAAGTGATTGCAAATAGCAAAAGTTGCAAAGCTGCAAACACGACTCAAACCATGATCATTCCTCTACCATGCTTTAAGGCTGGTACATGATGTTAACAAGACTTGATTTGTTTTGATTTGAAAGGATTTATTTCAAGCAATCAAAGAAAAAATAATGCACAAAACAATCAGCAGTTGTTTTGATTTTGGCTAAGCATTGCATAATAATGATTAAAAGACCATTGGGACTGATTCTAAAATAAATCAAAAGATGATTGTATTGTAACTTTAAGGCCCTTCTTAATCGCATGAATCATGGGAAAAACAGGTGGAAGCATGAGAAGTGTCTCTGAAGTAAAAACACTCACTGACACTGAATCCTTGTTGCCCTATTTCTACCCATTGGTGTGCAGATGTCTGCACGCTACCTCTGCAGAAGCCCAAAAAGATAAACACAAAATAAACTAATGATAGGAAGTCCCTTGAGAATTTGTGTGCAGATAACTGAACTGAGCTCATGCTGTGGAGCTCTTTGACATGTCAACAAGTTTTGGAAAGCACTATATAATGGAAATCCATTGACTCCATTCAGATATACACACGGGGAAAAGTTAATGGCTTTGCACATCTAACTGTCAGCAAGCAAAGACTCGCGGTGATTTTTTCTTTTACTCATAACAGGTTTTGTACGTTTTTTTTGGGGGGGGAGCATGATTACTACCTTCATCAACACATCAACTAGTGCTTGTAAGTGCAACTGTATTCCTTAATAAGATGTCAAAGTCAGAGCTTTACACATAGTATTTAGCTGTGGAGTAATGTTAGGGTGTACTGATACCCTATATCTATGTCTGTGTGTCCTATCATCCAATTAGATTTAGAGAAATGGGCTGGTATATTAGATAAGACAAACAATATCACAAAACATATTAAAGGTTTACAGAGAAAAATCAATCACTTCTAAACTTATTGCATGTGTAAAAATAACAACTACTGTATTCTCCTAAAGGGCATGTCTGATTATAAGGTGCACTGTCAATGGATGGTCAAGTTTTGAACTTATGTCATACATAAGGCACATTGAGCGATAAAACAGTCACAGATAAGTCTGTCAGTGAGTCAGACTTTATTAACTGTGTTCACAATAACTCTAAAACGTGTTTGTAATAAGCAACACGTTAGTCATGTAAGCATATTCGCAACCTTGTAACTCCCAACCTTGTTTGCAACCTGCAAAAATATAAAAATAAATAAAAAAACCCTGATACCACTAAAACCAATGACAGTGTCTACACTAACTCCCAACCTTGCTTGCAACCTGCAAAAAAATAAAAATAAATAAAAAACCCTGATACCACTAAAACCAATGTTAGAGTGTCTACACTAACTCCCAACCTTGCCAGTAACACACTTAAAAAACTACAGTCTAACATTAGAAGCGTTAGCCTCTATAGCTGGGGTCGGGAACCTTTTTGGCCGAGAGAGCCATAAACGCCACATATTTTTAAATGTAATTTAGAAAGAGCCATACAATAATGTAGCGTCCCTGTCCCACACTGAGGCACGGAGACTTAACCTCTTTTAAGGTTATTTATTCTGGTTACTGCAGACCGCAACAAACGCCGTAAAATTAATTCAGCAACTCCTCAATCTCTCCCGCTGAGACGAGAGCGCTTCTCCCAACTTTATATCCTCTGCTCCCGCTCCAGCGCTCCTATTTCCCTTATTCGGCCCATAGCTGAACCCCATTGGTCCAAACTACCTAACAACAGGCTGAGCGACAGAACTGAGAGCCAATCAGATCTCTGCTTGATGCGTTTGCTGAACTCCAGAACTTTTAACGCGGCCCAACAGCGGACCCAACTCAGTCCGCGACAACATGTTTAAAACTAAATATACAAGTGAATGTGAGCATTTGATGTAATTTCAACACTTTTAAAGTACAATAAGTCTGTGGATTCTTTTTAATAACATCGTTATGCTGTTGCTAATAAATGATGAGTATTTCTCGTGGTGGTTCTGCTGATGGTCTAGTCTGGTTGATACGTGGTGAGTTTCTGCTTCATGCAGGCGTTGAGACTTTAAACGTGATCGTAGGTCTGAATGTTCTGTAGATGTGACAAAGACTCACATGCAGACGTGGAGACAAACACACACTCACGCTGCAGTATGTGACGTACAGCGTGTTTTACGTTTCTACAACCCCTGTGCGACTCACCTGCTGCCTGTGAGGAAGAAAGCAGAGGGTGGGGGGCACCCCCACCCTCTGCTTTCTTCCTCACATCCCGTCCCCGCATCTGCGCGCTCTTTCTCAGAGACGGGAGCGCGCAGGTTTAGGCACGGCAATTAATAGGTTTCCTGCTGGAATAAACTCTGTGAAATAGTAGATAATAGTAAACTGAGTGCTGGCGCAGGTTTTTCTCTCCAAGCACCGCTACTACTGCGCGCCCCTCTGGCATCGCATCGCGCACGAGAAGGACTGGTCTAATGAAAAAAAAATGGTATAAATAAAGATTTGTCTGCGAGCCATACGTGACCATCAAAAGAGCCATATGTGGCTCGCGAGCCATAGGTTCCCGACCCCTGCTCTATAGAGTATTCATACCTGTAACTCCCAACCGCAGCATAAAAAAAAACTTGCTGATACAGCTGAAACAAACATTACCGTGATTACACTAACTCCAAACGTTGTTAGTAACACGTAAAAAACACAACGTCCGACATTGCTGCATGCCACCTGCATGTAGCAAGCATTAGCCTTATTAGCCACGTTAGAGTATTCACAATACTTATAACTCCCACCTGTAACATGCTGATACCGCTAAAACAAGCGTTACTGTAACTAGGCTAACTCCCAACCCTATTAGTAATAGAGTTGAGTTGATAAAATAGATTAAGTTTAGAATTGATTCAATAACTCAATCAATCCATTACTAATTATGAACATTACTAATATACATCTGCAGTGTAATTTTAACAATAACAACAGTAAAGCCAAAGTCTGCTAGCTTGACGCTAAGATATAATGGAATTTCCCATAGGATGGCTAATGCTAACGCTGGGTCGACCTTAACATACATTGCTAACTAAATGAACAGCTTTATGTAGTCACAGATATGAATTTTCCCAAAACACAGATATAGATTATTAATTAATTTCTATGCAAATATGTCTAAATGCGTAAACCATGTAAATTCATGATGAAAATGAGTTGAATCGAATCAAGTAGATCTCTGAATACCTGTAACTCCTAACCTTGTTTGCAACAGATGCCGCTAAAACAGATGATACAGTGACTATATTAACTCTCAACCATCCGACACACAACATGTTAGCCGCATTGGCGTTATTACAGAAACGCCCAACTTTGTTTGCACCTCATAAAAATTAAAAACAGACTGACATTTTGACAAATTATTTCAAATTTCACTCACTTTCACTTGAAAGTGGAACCTGAAGTGAATGCTTATCTTTATGTAGATTATTTCTTTAACTGTACATACTTGGCATTTCCCATTATACACACATGTAACATGACAACAGGCTGATAAGACTATTTTTTATCCCAAGAATGGGTACTTAGGTTCATTAGGTACATTTTCATAAGTACAAGTCCACTAGATCAGTCTGGGTTGTATTATTGACTGATCAGAAGTAGGCATTTTTAAAATGACAAATTTGATTAACTCAGCGTCAGGACTGTTCCACCTAATCTGAAACCTCAGGGGAACAAAGAAGCAGCCCTTCCATTTCATGTTTTTCTTCTGTGCATTTTTGTCAAAAAGTAGTTTGGAAAGCTCCCGGAGTGGCATCCACTACATAACAGAGTCTGTTTTTAAAGCAGATAGTGAAGAGTACCTCCAGTAGGTATTATATATATATATATATATATATATATATATATATATATTTTTTTTTTTTTTTTTTTTGGGGTGGGCTTCTGAAAAATGCAGTGTTGAATAGGATTGTGTTACCCTCTAATTAAGGCTGAGAGAATGTCAGACAACACAGTTGACCTATTCTCCATCACACCGTCAGTGTAACAAGAAGGCATCCATACTGGATATTTCAAGTGACAGGTTTGCCAGCCAAATGTCATAGTAATGCACGTCAGTCCACTGTTATTTTCACCTAACCTCCATCTCTCTTTTTTTCCAAATGGAAATCACACAGATCTGTTAGAAGGCAAGCGCTGATACTTCATTATTATTATTTCAAATAGATTAGAATTCACAGATCTCGTATATAGTGTATATGTGGAAAAATGGAAACAGAAGCACGAGGGCAGGAGTACAGCAGCTGAATGACAGAGTTGTACAGCTTTGCATGAAAATACAGATAATATAGTCAGATGGCGAGGGGAAGTGATGTCAAACAGACAAGCCGTCAAATGAGGCACTGAGCTGCCTTCTCCTTCTCGGTGAAATAAAAGCCTCTGGCCAGAGATTCAAGCGGCGTCAGGATGTCAAACCCCACTGTTTTGACACTTGCTGCTGTCCTCAGCAGAAAGGAAGCGGCAAAACAGCCGAGTAGACTTTTGTAAACACAAAATTCACAGTCCATTTGGGATTCAGTTCTTCATGAATGCACAAGCGGGAGGACACACACACAGAACCAGTGGAAAACATGAACACATTTATTCAAATGAGGTGTCCTTTTTTTGCGGGGGTTGGTTTTTTGTGCAATCAGCATTTGAGAGGGAATGGGTGGAACAGCCAAAATACAGAACAATGTTGTTTCAACAGATATCGTATCCAGCAAATTACATCTGTTTTTTTTTTTTTTTTACTCCCTGCATCTTCTGCTTTGTTTATTTCTTTAAGCTTTCAGGCTAAAGCCTTGGCCAAACGAGTGCTTCAGGTTTTTGGGTTGTCCAGGGCGGTGGAGGATTGTAAGGTCACCTGACGGGACATAGTAAAAATGGAATCTACTATTGTTGTGCATGTGGTAAGGGAATTGTGGAGTGTTTGTAAGGAGAATGTAAGTGGCATGCACTGGTGACGTACAGGTGACGCTGTCATACGATGCCCTTAATGCCACACCCTACAGTAGTCCAGGGATGGGCAACTCTAGGCCTTGAGCGCTGCATTCCTGGATGTTTCCCACTCTACCATGCTCTGGCATATTCTGAATGGCTGGACACACCTGAACCAGGTAATCAGTCATTAGTAGGGTATGGATATCTGGAAATCATGCAAACACAAAGGCCCTTGAGGCCTGGAGTTGCCCCTCCCTAGTCGTTAGTGAGGAGCAAGGACTGGGTCCTTAATGACCCCGTGCTAATGCTGCATGCATGGAGCTGGAGGTGATATGTAAATGCGCATAGTACACTTGTAGGATGCCTACAAGTGTACTATGGGCATTTACATACCACCTCCAGCTCCATAGTACACTTGTAGGATGCCTACACAAATACTGGTCCCTTACTGACCACGTGCAAATATCACACACATGAGGTGTGCAGGTGATATGTAACTGTCTGTAGGACACCTGTAGGATACCCACACAAGTTACACTCTGATTGACTAATTTCCAGTCTTCTAACAGTCAGGCTGCACATAAGGAGTGATGGTAACTGAGAACTGCTTCTTGTTGAAGAACCGATTCTACTTTATCACTTCGGTCAGCCCGAATGACATCATAATGTGCGTTGTGCACATTTCTGTACAGCAGAAAACGAAGCGCCTAAGCACAAGAAATACTTGAAAGTGTGGCTACCTTTCACCAACAAAAAAAAAAAAAAAAACGAAAACACAACGACTTGCTGTACTTGTAAAATTAGGTACTTCAACAAGGAGGGGGAACATCTCAAATATGCTAAAACATTTACACTCAAAACACTGGTTATCAACTGAGCAGCATTGATTTTAGCCCGTCCACTTCTGCTAATACTACAGGTAACTATTAACTAACATTTCCTATCATGTTTTTCCAGGTTGTCTTGTGTTGCCTGACCCTCATCCCCTGCAAGGTTAATGCCACCCCGTGGTGGTGGAGCAAAAGAGGGTCTTCACCTGCTGTCAGGACTGGCTGATGGCTTTCTGTTTGCTGCTGTCTTCCATCACATCTGTGAGAGTATTTTCCACAGCTGGAAAGTCCTGAAAGATCCCGAATCCTACCAGAAAAGCAGATGTGCCTTTTTCCCCCAAAAAATAATTGTTGATGTTCTAAAGCAGGGGTCCCTTAACCCGGGCCTTGAGGGCCAGTGTCCTACATGTTTTCCATCCAACATGCCATCCTTATTGGTTAAACACACTCGATCCAGGTAATCAGCAGCAAATAAGGCAAGGTTCCTGAAAAACCAGCAGGACATCAGCCCTCGAGGCCTGGATTTGGGGACCCGTTTTCTAAAGTTTTGTCTCTCTAAGCCAGGAGTGTCACACTCCAGGCCTCGATTCCTTCAGCCAAGAAACGTATCCGACTCGCTGGACTGAACTCCGCAGGAGAAAAAGGAAAAAGAAAAGGAGGGCAAAGCGGGAGGGTGTGAAACAGAGAGATATTAAGAGTGAAACAGAGTGAGAGCAAATCTATTACTGATAGTGATTTTATTGCTGGGGAGGAAGGGCAACAGAGGGGTCCATTCATGTGGCTCTTGTCCCAGCAGAAGAGATAAGAGGGTATTGGAGCTCAGCTAACTCTGTAATTACTCTGCACAAAAGTCTGCCAAGACTTTCTTTTTTCTTTTTCTTGTGCAGAAAGCTCTTTTTAACATATTCGCAGAAAAAGATACAATGATGGTTAAAGATATTAGGGTCTAGTAAAGACACACAGCTATCTTTAAACTGTTTGAGGGTGAATTTATGTCCCTAGAAGATGTTTGGTATGTCTGTTCATCCCAACCTGAATCCTGGTACTTTGATCTCAGCAGTATTTACAGATCATTTGTCTTTTCTAGCATGCAGTTGTCTTTGAGCAAGCCCCCCCCCGCCCCGTCTACTGCCACAAGTGTCCTGACAGGAGGCAATTTTCTGATGTTATTTGGGTGATTTTATTTGCTCAGTAGGGCACTGTGCCTCCAACCACGACTGACACATTTTTAGTTGTCGTCTCCCCCGTGCAAAGCCCACCTGAAACGTGGTTAAACCAGAGTAATGAAGTACGCAGCGCACGGTCCAAAGCATCAATCAGCAGCCAGCAGGAGAACAAGCAAAAGAATGAAAAAAAAAGGAGGGGGTGAACTTACAACATAAAAAAGAGAGAATGGAGGGGAAAAAAAAGGAAAATAGCTGGGAGAGGAAATTTAAATGTATGGCAAAATGACAAGCGGAAACCTTTTGCTGTTTATGAAATATTACAGAGCCATAACTTAAAGTGAAAGGCACAGCTAGATGTGCTTGGAAGCAAAAAAAAAAAAAAAAGAACAAGGGCAATAAATTGAGACCTGATTATACCATTTAGCTGAGGAGTGTGGTTAGGTTTCCCCTCTGTGACAGGTTATTAAAGTTTAATGCTAAAACGAGTCTGTATTAGATTTGACATTTTCAGGGTGAACTAATCTAGGACAGTGATGTCAACGGGGTGAAGCAGTATTCCTATGCGGAACAAATGACCAGGACACACACACAAAAAAAAAGAAATATGAACGTTTTTTCCTGTTTATTGATCCATCTACACTTTAATCTTCCATTCCTCTGTTAATCTGCAGCTATTATCTGCAGTCATGAGGAAAAAGGTCTGGTTGTGTCTATTGAGAGTATTGAACTTAAAATCTGGTTGATATGAGGTCTTACAATAATTCAGTACAAACTACAGGATGTACTATATTACTCAATGGAGTTATTTATATTACACAAATCTTGCCAAAGGTTAATACAAATGGGTTGGATGCTTTGATTCCATAGAGAACCACTTTTTGCATCAACAGATTGAAGTCATATGTTCCTGCATGACATTATCCATTTCTCAAATCATTATACAGAACATTGCTTCCTTTTCTTTGCAGCTTCACCTGGGGCGGCTGTGGTGCAGCGTTAGGGCGGTCGACTCATGATCGTAAGATTGCAGGTTCGATTCCCGCCTTGCACGCCCATGTGTCGAAGTGAACTTGGGCAAGACACTGAACCCCATCTTGCCTCTGGTGGGAGGTTGGCGCCAGTGTTTGGCAGCGGAGCCGCCGCCAGTGTGTGAATGTGTGTGTGCATGGGTGAATGGGACTGTGACTGTAAAGCGCTTTGGGCCTTCGTAAGAAGGTAGAAAGCGCTATATAAGTATACGCCATTTACCATAACTGTTGCAATTCCTTAATTTTTCATTTTTCCTCCCCCATAATTTGCTGGTGTGCTTAAGATCCCTGTCCCGCAAATTTCAACATAAACTCAGCTTCCAAAGCTGGACGGACCAGACTTTAAAAACACATAAACATCAATTAAATATCACTATTAATCAATAAGCTGTCAGGTGACAACTAGAAGTAGAGACAAATCATGAATCAATGACTTGAAGCCAAAGTTTTGTGGCTTTTAGAGAAGCTAAAGTCATTAATTTTCCACCGCAGTGCTTGACAGTTTTAGGGTGTTTATGTGTTTTCCTCCACGCTGGTGCCATGCATTACAACCAATTACTTTTGCTTCGCTCCCATTTCCTGAAGGACTTTATTCCATTTTGAAAGAATGTTTGCAGTTTCTTTAAGTACATTTATGCATAACTTTGCTTTTTCATGCATCAGAGGCTCTGTGCCATTATTCTGGAGGAGATAAACATCTGCAGTCAAATAGCACTGTGACAAATTTAAGCAGCAATGCAGGTTGTGCATTGTTGGCATATGGAACTTACATGAACCCAAACCAGAAGTTCTTCTTTAACGTGCATGTTTCTACATTTGACTGTTTTTAAATACACACCTGTAGAGCAATCATGGTGGAACTGTGCAAGGTGACGGAATTAAGAATACCGTATTTTCTATACCCTCAATGTCTATTTTTCAAATTCATGTCAGATATAAGGCGGAAGGCGCAGTAAGTGAGACAAAAGAGTCCGAGATAAGTCCGTCAGACTTCATTAACTGTGATTACAGTAACTCTAGAACTTGTTTGTAACACGCTACAGGATAGACATGTTGTGTGCACAGTGCCTGTTACTTCTGCTTTGTTTACAACACAATACAACAGGCTGATACCACTAAAATAAAAGTTACTGTCTTTCTTACATCTCAATTTTGGTAATAACACGCAAAAAAAAAAAAAAAAACAGTTGGACACCGCTACACATAAGTTTGTAGGGGCGGTAGGGCGGTCGACCCATGATCGTAAGATTGCAGGTTCGATTATCACCTTGCACCCCCATGTGTCGATGTGTCTTTGGGCAAGACACTGAACCCCACCTTGCTTCTGGTGGTAGGTTGGCGCCTGTGTTTGGCAGCGGAGCCGCCATCAGTGTGTGAATGTGTGTGTGTGACTGGGTAAATGGGTCTGTGAGTGTAAAGCGCCTTGGGCCTTGTTGGTAGAAAAGCGCTATATAAGTATACGCCATTTACCAATAGTAGCGTTAGTGTACTTACAGTGTACCCAACCTTTTTTAGAACTTGTAGAAAAACCGAGATTTTGACATAGTGCTGTTTACAACATTACTAACACAACCAGAATGAATCCTTCTATGAAGCTGACCATTTTATAAGGGTTGCTGTCGTTTTATTAAAAAAAATTAAGGCTTTTAGGTACGCCTTAAAGGGCAGAAAATAAGTTAATCGCTGCAAAAAATGTGTCCTTTGTTGGTCAGGATGTCGTGAATCGCAGGACGTGGGATCGGCGTGGAAGTTCCGTCGCGGTCGTTCAAATACATGACATTGAAAATAGGAAACAGTATGTTGTGCCTTGATGCTTTATATTAAATATCATACAGTTACTAGATTAGCAGCACCTGTTTGCAACTCGTTGCTTTAATTCCTGTGGAAAACATGATGCTGTATAACTCTATTTGCAAGTTTTTTCACTCTTTTAAAAAGAAATTGTTATGTGATGTTAACAGGGAGCTCAGGATGTGATTTATTTTTCTTTGCAATATCACTGTCAATTCTGTCACGTTTTTATTAGGCACGTTAATTTTTTTTTTTTTTTCACTCACATGAATAAAACAGGTGTAATCATGTCATGACAATGTGCTTAATTCAGAACTCCTTTGAAGCAGAGAAAATGACAAAAAGTTCAGAGGCACACAATTAACAAGTCCTAGAAAATGACAGCAGTGTTTCTTTGTCTTTTTCTTAAGTGCTTCTGATTTTTGCAGACAGGCCAATCGATAGATAAAGAGAAGCACAAAAGCAACAATTTTAACAACTATCTCTGGTTTCTTTATTAGATTTAGTCAAATCCTACCTCAGGAAGAAGCTGTGCTGTGAATTGTGCTAATTTTTGTAGCTTTTTTCAAAAGAATTAGGAAGATTCTGAGTTTTATTTGATTTATTTTCCCGATCTCCATCTCCATTTTCATATCTCCATTTCCTGCTACTAAATTGTGGCCACACAATATTAATTTGCTGCCACAAAATTATAACTTGTGGCTAGAATTTTGCTAATTTGTGTCAAGAAAATGCTAACTTATGTGCACAAATTGCTAAATTGTGTACAGTAATTGCTAATTTGTGTTTACACTATTATTTACGAGAACAAAATACTAATTTGTCCCCATAAAATGCAATTTCGTGGGCACAAAATGCTAATCTGTGTATACAAAATGCTAATTTTAGTTGACAAAATACTCATTTGTGCCCACAAAATAATAATTAGATAGATAGATAGATAGATAGATAGATAGATAGATAGATAGATAGATAGATAGATAGATAGATAGATAGATAGATAGATAGATAGATAGATAGATAGATAGATAGATAGATAGATAGATAGATAGATAGATAGATAGATAGATAGATAGATAGATAGATAACTTTATTTATTCCCCTTTGGGAGGTTCTCGCTTGGAAATTGAAATCTCCATTGCATACAGCACTATTAGACAAGCATGTAGGAAAAAGAAGTACAGTAAGCAAAAAAGTAAAAAAAGTAATAACAGTTTACAGTTCTGCAAAACAGCATTTAAAAAAGTCATTCAGGCCCTTTCCTTTCTATCCTCCTCCCCCCTCCTTATGGCACGGGGGACAAAGGAGTTCCTCAGTCTATTAGTCCTGCACCTTGGGAGGAGCAGCCTCTTGCTGAAGGTGCTTCTCTGGCCACTGATGGTCGTGTGCGGAGGGTGGGTGGCATTGTCCAGGATACACGTTAGTTTTTTTAGTGTCCTTCTCTCTGCTACAGTAGCCAAAGGGTCCAGCCTTGTGCCAACCACAGAGCCAGCCCACCTGATCAGCTTCTCCAGCCTGGAGAAGTCTGTGTTTGAGGTGCTCCCCCCCCAGCACACCACAGCGTAGGTTACAACACTGGCGACCACAGACCGGTAGAAGATCCCCAGGAGCTTCTTGCAGATGTTAAAGGATCTTAACCTCCTCAAGAAGTACATCCTGCTCTGGGTCTTCTTGTACAGCTGCCCTGTGTTGCTCGTCCAGTCCAGCTTGTTGTCCAGCCACAGCCCAAGATATTTATAGGTCTGCACGACCTCCACCTCCTCCACTCCTATCAGAACTGGTCTGGGGTTGGGTCTGTCCCTCCCAAAGTCAACGACCAGTTCCTTAGTCTTGGAGGTGTTGAGCTGTAAGTTGTTTTTGTGGCTCCAGACAACAAAATCTTTCACTAGGCTCCTGTACTCTTCCTCCTCGTCGCCACTGATACACCCCACGATGGCTGTGTCATCTGCGAACTTCTGGATGTGACACGTGTCCGAGTTGTAGCAGAAGTCCGCTGTGTACAGGGCGAAGAGGAAAGGGGAAAGTACAGTCCCCTGTGGAGCTCCCATGTTGCTGACCACAGTGCACAAAATGATAATTTGTGTGCAGAAAATGCTTACTTGCGTGCACAAAATGCTAATTTGTGCTAAAGAAAAAATGTATGTAAACAAATTACTAATTTGTGCCCACAGAAAAATAATTTGTCTGCACAAAATGCTAACTTGTGCCATCAAAATGCTAATAACTTGCTAATTTGCCACACAATGCTAATCTGTGCCCTAAAAATGCTTATTTGAGGCCATAAATTATGATTTTAAGATAGCTTTTTTTTGTTTAAATGCCATGTGTTTTAAAATATTGTATTTCTTTTTCTTTTTTCTTTTAAGGAGAAGCTTCCCATTTTCTCAGTAAGGACAGATGCTTGCTCTTGAGTAGTAACCTTTCCCAAAAGCTCTTTTGCTAGGATATAAAGTGTCGGATTTTCTCCTTTCTTTCTCATTATCAATCATTTTTCTCTTTTGATAAAAAATAAATCGTATATTATAAGTTCTTTTAGCACAAAGTACGGCTCAGTTGTACTTCACTGCTTCTTCTTATTTAAATCACAAAGCAGCGCAAATGGAGTTTCTTTGCAATCCTCAACTGAAGGGGAAAGTATGAAATAAAAAAGGAATCAGCTTTCTGTCTCAATACAACAGAGATTATTAATACATCATCCAGTTTGTTGTGTGAGAATTACAAGGAGGACATAATCTCATTAGACATGAATTCCATTTAAACACTATGGTGTGTGATGACAGGTGACACAAAAATGCTATCCTTTGCTCTTTCATTTACTTCCTGCCGAACCTTAAAAGAGGTTTGCTGCAGGTCACACCGGAACCAAGCAAACAGCGAGACCACCACCAAACCTTTCATTTCCTGACTTCAAGCAGGAAATCAGAGAGAGCACTCAAATGCTTCAGAACGGGAGGGGGGAAGGATGAAAAAGAAACACAAGAAAGGAATGTAAAAAAAAAAAAAGAAAAGTTTAAGGTAAAGGTGAAAGATTCTGAATGGCACTAAAAGACAAAGATGACTCAGTGAGGCGCCGATTTGTTTCAATCAAAGACTTGTGGTGAAACAGCAGAGAGGCAGCCAGGAGCCTTTAAAACGCTCTGGACCAATTAGTCTTGGCAGCTCAAGTTTAAAGTTTAGAGTGGTTCTGTGCTCTTAGTTTGGCATTCAAGAGCTTCTGAGCGATGATTGGCTGCATACCTGCACAAAACCAGCAAAAGGTAAATGTCTTTTAGAGACCGGATATATTTTTCAGACCATAAGGTGTATTTAAAATCCACCAATTTTCTCTAAAATATACAGTAGGCCTTGTAATCCTGTGCTATGTATAAATGTCGTTGTGTTTGACTAATTTCAAATCATTAACGTGTGGAGCACAGCACTCAAAAATCTGTCAAAGTGTTTTGGTAAACTACAAAGTTGCATCGCTTGATGGATTGTTAAAGCCTTAAACCTCGTTTCCACTGAGCGGTACGGTACGGTCCTGTTCAATTTGGGTCCAGGCAATTCAGCCTAGCGTAGTAGTGCAACTGCAGCAAAAGCAACGCTATTAACAACAACATTGGAAGTCATTCAACACACAATTTGGTACTTTGCATATATAAGTCACTTAAAGTTGTAAATATAACCCTGCGCCACCAAGTTGAGCAGAAAGCGGGTTGTTGGGTGCACTTCCTGTTTTCTACTCTCAGCTGTTACTGGTGCTGTTGTGAGCATTTGAACACGTCTTCCAAACCTGGTTGCGCCGCCAGTGAACCGGCACCGGCCACCCTCCTTTGATCAACCTTTGACCAACTCATGAGTCAGGTTTTTCTTGTGCATGGTCTTCTGATTTCCCCAATTGATGGTGAGCTACCTAAACTGAATCAAGCCTGCAAAACATCTCAGGTGTTTTGCAGGCTTGGGTCATCGGGTCACCACTCCACAGAAAACATCTCAGGATTGCATGAACTTGGACAACTGAACACAGCCTTTGTCCCCTGTTTTGTGTTCATGTTTTTTTTTTCCTTCTTCAATACAACCGATTGATTTCTGTTCTCACCGGCTTTGTGTTTTTATTCACGCACACTAGGCCCCTTTAAGACGTAATTTCATTCTCTGAATCTCAGAGTGGATAGCCTTGACCCTTAAGCAACGTGTTAAATTTGAAAGATTGGCACTTTCCTTTGTTGTAATTACTTTTTGCCAATCGACAGGTTTCATTGAGTGACAACTATAGCCCCACCCTAACCAGTTCATTCCCTTTTTTCCATGGACCTACAACCAACAGGGGCCCAAAAATGGTACTGGCTTAATGAGTCAATTTTATAAAGGAAACTTTAAAAATATCGTATTGCACTGTACCGTTCAGTGGAAATGAGGCTTTACAGTCCTTACAGTCAGGAGCTTTGCTGAGGGATACGTACTGTACTTCATCATGATGAACGGAAAAAGAAAGTGTGTTGTTTGTGTTTCAAAAGGTTAATAAGTTGAGTAATTGTTAATAAGGTTAATCTTATCTGTTTGACTTATCGCAGCTATCATGTTGCAATCTATGCAAAGGCTACGGTGGTCCTGAACTGCAAATCACAACAACAAATAACTCGACATTTTAAAGATCATGAAGACAATAAAAATAAAAAAAAATAGAAAACTTCAGAAACCAAAATGTAAAATACAAAAATGAAAAAAACATTTTGGAAAACAAAATTAAATGTTGAAAAATAAAAAGTATTTCAGAAAACGTAATGAAATGTTGGAAAAACGAAAACCAATGAGAAACCGGAAAGGATAGGTACTGAGGGACATCCTGATTGGACGATGACGTTTGTCCATTATCTCAACAGAATGTTATTTGGCTTGAACACTGAACATCATTATCAGGATGTCCCTCAGTACCTGTCTTTTCCAGTTTCTCATTGTGTTTTGTTTTCCCAAGATTTTTGCTTGTTTTCTAATTTTATTTTTTGAACATTCCATTTTGTTTTCTGGAAATTAATCTTGCTTTCTGAAATGTTTTTTCATTGTTGCTTTTTACGTTTTGGTTTCTAAAATTGTGTTTTGTTTTCTAAAACGTAAAAACATTTACTTAGCTTATATTTTTAATTGTCATTGTGATCTTATAAATATTCTTATATCAAGTGATTTGATGAATGATTTGCACTTAAGGACCATCATAAAATCTGTCTATTGGAGATAAAAGAGGCAAACATAAAGAATAACACAGTTTGCTAGAAAAACTTCAACCTCTCTGACCAATTCCCTGCTTCCTGGCCTACTCTGGTATTCTCTGTTTTGTTTTACGCAATGCACCCTGTGTGTATGTGTTTTTGTGATATTGACCCTTATATTTGGGTGTGCCTTATGTTTCGAAAACATATAGTTCCTCCAAAAATGTGTACGGTATTTTTAGGGACATCTGAAAGCTGTTCCAGTACTAGGGGGGTACTGTAAGGATCTGTTACTTCAGTTCTGTTTAGTTCATGTCACATGCAGTACCTACCAGCAGCAGGTCATTAAGTACACCGAGGCCTTTTTTTATGTGTTCATACACACTCAATGGACATTTCAGGACGTTTGTGATACTCGTATAAACTCCAGAGCGCTAGCTGTTGCTTTGGGTTTTATGACACGGAAGGTGGAAATATTTTTAGTTTGTACCTTCACACCTTCTCTTTTTCCCACTGTTCTCACTACAGCTGGATAGAGAACAGAGAGAAGAAGAAAAAAAGTTGAATTTTGTTTCAGAGGAATTGGCAAATTCCAAGCAGCGAATTACTATATTAGCAAAGGGAAAGAAAAAAAAATAATTAAAAAGTAGGTTGTGCTTTGAAGTGTGTGCGCTTGTGTATTGATGCATGTGCTGTGTGCAGATTTCACCGTGCCTTTAGAAGGAGAACTGAGATGCCAGGATTTGGCGTCTCCTCTTTAATGAGGATCTCTGGAGATGGCAGGTGCATGTTCAGCCGTTCTATTACAAGCTCAGCAACAAACAGGCCAGCCCTCTCTCTCCCACAGCAATACCACTGTCATTAGCGGAATCGCATTAAAAACAACACCAAACAAATGATATTGCTAATAAACAGACACGAAACACTTACGAAAAACTGGCATCAGCATAAACACCTTCATCTTCCACAGCAATTAAAAAACAAACAAACAATAAAAAAGAACAAAAAAAGCTGCAATTAGATTTTCAGATGTGCTCACATCAAGGAAAAGCCAACATCCTGGATATTTTGTTTATGGATTGAACCTCCTAATGAGTTCAGGCTTAAAGATGAAGCAATGAAAACATTTATCTTATTATCTTTACTTAATAGTCCTTGACCTTCACTTCTGCTTCTATGACTCTGGCTAATCTACTCTATCATTTTTATAATTTAACCATTTCTGGTTTAATTATTTCATTTTATTTTTTGCAGGAAAAGTTAGTTAATGTTCTCTAAAAATGGCAGTGCTCGTAATGGCTAGAATGATGGCTCCCTGTTACCGGGGTGAAGGCAGCAGTCATTTGTATCGGCTTCAATGGCGATGGTGTGATATGAGAATTTGGCCCTCATTTTGGCCTCCCTGTCAGTCGAGTTGCTTAACAACGTGGGTGCTTAGAGCTGTGCATCTGGTCGTTAGAATGTGTGACAGGGCTCTCTGCAAAGCCTCCAGACACCAACAGTTGAGGACTATTATTATTATTTTCACTCTTGGAGTGGTGGCAGAGGAAATCCCCGGCTCCTCTCTTTCATTACCAATTTCCTTCTCTTTCTGGTTCAACTTTGCTCTTCAGACTATAGCTAACAAGTGCTTCCTATGAGAAGCAGCAGCTTAAAAAACAAATATAATTGGATTTTGAAGCTTCGGAAGAGGTCGAGCAGTGGGCGCTCTCTAAAGACCTTCACTGTTGTTCAATGGCTAGTGTCACCTCTGGAGAAAACCCAGTGCAGGATCACCACTTAATGGAGCATCCTATGGAGGTATCTGACAGATTGATGGCGGGCATCCTGCCTAAACAGATAAACACTAATCAGCCAGCAACATAGGTGAGAAAGGAAGAAAAATAACCCTACTCGCAGTGGGAAATGGATTTTAGATTGGTCTTAGGTCTTGTTTTGAAATTGCACATTTAGGAAACAAGTTATATCTTTAAAAAACACAATGTCAAACACTAAAGGAACAGCACATTGTCGCACAGCCACTACATTCATTGTCACCCAGCCAGTACATGCATTGTCACACAGCCAGAACATACATTGTCACACAGCCAGTACTTACATTGTCACACAGTTACTACATGCATTGTCACACGGTCAGTATGTACATTGTTGCACAGCCACAACCTACAATGTTGCAGAGCCACTACATACATTGTCGCAGAGTGACTACATACATTGTCGCAGAGTGACTACATACATTGTCGCAGAGCCACTACATACATTGTCGCAGAGCCACTACCTACATTATCGCAGAGTCACTACCTACATTATCGCAGAGTCACTACCTACATTATCGCAGAGTCACTACATACATTGTCGCAGAGCCACATTATCGCAGAGTCACTACATACATTGTCGCAGAGCCACTACATACATTGTTGGACAGCTAATACATGCATTATCACACAGTCACTGTATACATTGTCACACAGCCCCTATGACTGTGTCACAGTCACTATATACATTGTCACACAGCCAGTACATACATTGCTGCACAGCCAATACATACATTGTCACACAGTCACTACATACATTGTCACACAGCCAGTACATGCATTGTCTCACAGCTAGTACATACCATTGTCACACAGTCACTACATACATTGTTGCACAACCATTACATGCATTTTCCCACAGCCACTCCGTGCATTTTGTGCATATGACACAGAGGAAAATTGGTCGTACATGAATATACATGGAAAAAGTTAGAAAAGTCGTGATCTTGTGCTTCAGGAATGAACTGCGTTAAAACCATGGATGAAGTATGAATATACCCCCCAAAGAACAAACAAATCAACGTAGAACATGAGCTGTGAGTGATAATTGTTCATGTGCAGTTCATCTGCGATTCATGCATCAGTTATGTTATTTTAACATGATATGTGCGCCGTTATTAAAGTTATACATCGGTGATACATTCGTGAAAGCTCCGTTATACATTTGTGGAACGGAACGGAAAGCCACAAATTTGGGTATGCATCTCACAAACTTGCATAAGATTTACGTAATAATTGCGTATAAACTACGTCAAATACATGTAGACTGCATAACTCTCATCTGCCCAAAACTGTTGAACAAAACCAAATTCACTCAAAGAAACATCAGCCAAAACATTGACAGACATCTGTGCACATCGCCGAAGACAAGGAACCCTTTTTGTATATCAAACATGTATCACAAAAGACCCAGAATGTCAAACTTGGAACATGGGCAAATTGTACGTAGCGGCTGTTTGACACGGCCTGAGTGCAAGATGAGGTTAGCTCGTGTTCATCCTTTTGAGTTCCAGGATAAGCTGCAGTTTGTTCTGCATGGGGCTTTTATTTACAGCGAATGACACACCAAAGGCAGCAGAGAAGCCTAATTCCTTTGGGTGTTTGATGCCGTCACTTTGAGCACCGATATCACTCACAGAAGGAAATGAAGGAGCTGTGATGGTGAACGCAGCTTCTGTCCACTTCTGAGGGCAATCCAAACGTGTCTGTGGACAAGGAACACACCCTGACAAATGCACTGGTCTGTGGGGTGTGAGCAGAGAGGTCGCTAATAGCTTTACTGAGCACAGCACCTACAGACCCAGTTGTCTGCATTAAAGCCTCTCCTTAAGGTTCTCCTCCTTTTTTTGATGTTCCTTGAGCTTAACAGACTAGAATCTCATCTTTGAGCACATAACAGTGTGGGGACCACAGCAAATGGCTGGCATTGCTCTCTCATGCTGTGAATACACCACATAAACCCAGTTTAATCAAGTGTAATTGTTGAGATTATGAGGACTTGTGCATCTTAGTGCCTCAACAAGCATCAGAGCTGGAGTAAGCACTGTCCCTCAGGAGGGTTTTCTTTTTTCATTCTTTCTTGTGCTATTAATGCGTTTCAAGCTGAGAGGGAGCTGACAACTGGAGTTGTCAGCTGTAGCTTTTTTTTTTTCCAAAATGCATCTGCAGATAGAGGATCCGGGGCCCAAATAATAAAAAAGTAATAATGCAGGCATGTTCTGGATTGTTTACATGTTTAAAGAGAATTATCTGAATCACTGTGGAATCCAATGAAGAAAACAGGAAGTCAGTTTTATTTATTTTGCTACGGAATTAATTGCAATCAATTTTAAAAAAGGGTATTTTCATTCAAATTTTTTGGTGTTTTTGATGCTATTTTTTTAATAACTAAAAAACAAGAACTACAAACTAACTAACCTCATCTGCGCATGCTCTGCCAGATGACCTGTTATTAAAAGAGAAGCCACGATGTGTCCGTGTGATTTCAGAGAATGTTTTTTAATGATCAGTAGTGACCCGCAATTGGAAGAAATTGTTTACATGCACCACGACTGGGGGGCAGTTTTCCAAACTGTGTGTTTACAAGACGCATTTTTATTCTGATCAGGCGTTCATTCGATTACTTTTGTCCATGTGACCGCAGCTAACGTGGCTCTTCAACTTCTAACTGCAGCTCATCTTATAGTTTTCATTAACAGATGAGGTTCAAGCCCAACCTGCTTGTAGTTCTTTGCTTTTGTTCGTTAAAAAAAAAAAAAAGAAAAAGAAAAAAGAAAAAAATAGAATGAAAAATATGAAAAAAAAAAAAAAACAAATGAGAAAAACAGTTTTTTCCTCAAATGAATACAATACGCTTCCATTATTGACCCTGCATTTCCACAACTTCAAGTTTGAGCAGTAGGGTCTGGTCCTTTAAGCAGCATCTGATTAAATATGAAAGCTTTGCTCCACCCTGGAATTCTAATATCCCGATAGGCTTTCTATTAATGCTGATTGACCCTGGTTCACTCTAGGCCACTTTGGCACAGCTCACTGCCACCCCACTGCAGGTTAGCCGGAACATGAATAATTCCCAGTGGACATTAGCTGCTAAAGTAGGCCAGAGGATTCAGAGGATCTGCTCCTCTTTCCACCCTCACTCTCAACCCCCTCATCAGCAGGCTGTTAATATTTAATTATACAATCTTTATTTTGCGCTATCCGAAACCACGAGGAGTTGCAGATGCAGGGACCAACAGTGAAGCACAAAGAAGGGATTAAAAAGAAAGGGAAATATAAAAGTGTCATTTCCTTTTTATGAATTAATAATTTGTAGTTTTTATATTTTTTTTTTGCCATTTGACAGAGTGAAAACAAACTCTGCTTGAGTTGTCAAAGTAAAAAAAAAAAAATTACTGACACAACCCCTCGACAGAAAAAAATGATGATCTGAAATAGCTAATATTTTATCTATCTAAAGAGTTTTTTAAAAGATGTATATGATCAATTTTTTCCTGCTGATCTTTTCCCAGAGTTGTGTATTTTTCTTATGAACCTCAAGGTTGTTTGACACATTATGGACAACCTGGATTTAACTGCCTGTAAAGGTAATGGAGAACAAATTCAGAGCACAATTTAATCCCAATCATCCTCATATAACTATAGAAAACACTTTGGGTTTATAAAGTCTTTCCTTTGTTCTTTCTATACCTTCAAGCAGAAATGACATTAAAGATCCAATCTGATAAAAACTGTGTTTTTGGTGGACAAATGTTGAGAAAATTACGATACAATGGGCGACCCAAAAGCTCCCTTCTGATGCTTATAGTTGACGAGATCCATGTACGTCTTTGTTTTCCTCGTCCAAGCTGGCATCTGGCTCAAAACTGTACGGCTTCATAGCTCCGATATTGCTCGCCCTTTTTGTTTGCGATGTTAGGTTGAGGTCGTACGGGGCTTTGAGCTAGCTGGAGAGCGTAGTGGATGATGGGAAGGGGGGGCAGGGTTGTCCAAAGTTCCACACTCAGAGGCAAATTTCTTATGAACTATTGTCACTCTGCAGAAACTATGCAAGGAAACGACACAGGTTTGTTGATTTTACCCAAAATGATATATTCATAATGAAAAGATCACTGGATCTGGGTCTTTAACCCTTATGCTATCTTGTAGGGTCCAGATAACCCCACTCCCATTGTTAATGTGCCTCAGGGGTCATCTAGACCCACTAGACAGTGCGCTGAACCTTTGTTCTTCAATGATTTGTGATCTTCACTGGTGTCCATGGATTACATGAAATCCTCTTGACCTTTATCCACCTTTGTCATGGTAGGGATAACACGTCAATGTAAGGGTGGGGGTCATCTGAATCCCACAAGATAGCACAAGGGTTAAACGGGGAGGGGCTTCAGTAATACAAACAGGAAAACACATTCCTGCTTTTGTTTGAAGTCATAATCTATTTATATTTTATTCATAAACAGTTGGAAAAAAAGACCGTCTTCATAGCCCGTGTGTGAACTTCCTCCAATTCAGAGGTGACGTTTACAGTTTTAACGAAGTATTTCAATAAATTTGGAACTCACATGTAGAGGATAATGGTTAAAATCCATCCCAGTATTAGACCTTTGGGCCATTTCTTTCTTAACAAATCTTGTAGGAGTGAGATCTTGCGGATGAAGTGGTGGATGCATTAATAATGTATGACTGAGCCTTTTTATAGAGCAGAGCCACTGAGATCCATAATTCTATTCACATTAGGCCTTAAAAAAATGTTAAAAGTTTTAATAAATAGGTATTAAAACTTTAACTGATATTAATAGTACCAATTAAAGGGCATACTGTGAAGATATGCATCATTTCTGTTCTGCTAAAGCGGAAAACTCACTTGGCAGAACCCCCCCCCCTCCATTTGCTTTCAGTCTTTCAATCTATCTTTCTCTTGTTCCTTTTTTTTTTTTTTTTTTTAAGTATTCTAACCCACTTACTACGCTCATTGTATGGAGAAGTTAACATCTGCTCAAACATTTTATGGCTGCTATAAATAAAAAAAAAAAGATGCTGGGTCTGCTGTAAATGCGTGAGCCGCGGCATATTACACCACCTCATCATTCCGTAATCAATTCACTGAACATTACTACTACACGATGAGAGCGTTTGACCATCCGCGCTTTTGATTGATGGGCAATTCTTCCTGTCTCCCACGTCGGCGTCTCCAGCGGCGTGCCAGGTCAAATGGTGTGTGTTAGTTGGACAATAGTCATTCGTTTTAGTTTATGAAGTGGAACCTGCGCTTGATGGTCATGCCATTACTGACATTAGCATGCACGCCTTTGCTGGTGCAGGTGCCACGCACACGCATGTTAGGCTGTTTTGACTGCCTCATTTAACAGCTGGCTAAAATACCTGATGTTTGTTTCCACCGGCTCTCTTGGAATGATGGCCGTCTCCCTGTGGTTTGCTTCAGTGGAACCGTACGGTAATCTGAGAGCTTTTATTTTGGGACTAAATAGAAAGATCTTTATTTTGCAGTTCTAACTCTCGAACCAAGATTGACTTAAAGATCCACTCAGACCGTGGTGTTTTTGGTGTTTTTAGCATGCTCTTGTGGCATTTTTCTCATAATGGAGACCAAATGTAGAGAAAATTAAGCTCAAAATTGCATTTCTGAGTATGTCTTTATTTTAGATCAGGTGCAAACAAAAACTGCAGTTAGATAAAGCTACTAAGAGTGATGCAGAAGCTACAATCAGCAGTGCATCTCTGCTGCATTGCATGGACAGTCTGTCTCACAACAGTTACTGTACATCGTCTCTGTTGAGTCAACGGTCTGCCCCCCTCCCCCTGACTCCCAGAGGAGTGGTTTGTCCTGCCACCCCTGTGTTAAGCAGTTCGTCTCACTCCTGTTTTTTTCAGTCATGCCCCATGCCCTCTCCGATCACTAAGTCCTTGCAAAATGCTTGTTTTGGGTCATAATTTATGTTTTTGTACTTCCAAAATTAAATTTGATGATGACATTGGCGCTGTTAACCTCTGTTACCACGTGGGCACATCGCCTCAAAGATAATATACAATATTAGGAAGCTTTATTTTGAAAGTACAAAGGAAGTTTTTATTTAGAAACCTGGACCTGTTTCCGGCTTTCCGTTTTTTTGACGAGACAAAAGACTTGAAATAGATCTCCTGTGTAAAGCTTGCGTTACGGTGCAAAGGGACAGATGTGGCAGACATGATGAAAGCAATGTAAACATTCAGTTTTTTCAATGAACATTCAATTTTTTTGTGTCAACACAACAAACGGAGTGTAAATCAGCTGTAATTTGCAAAGGTAATGCTATAAAATAAATAAATCCATTGGAGCAGCCAGGTGGATTAGAGTCAGGAGAGTAGGCAAAATGAAGATGGAGAGAAAAAGAGAGTCAGAGGAGAGGGATTGCAGTTCAGCGTATTTGCGCTGGTGATTCCCTATGAAATTGATTCTCATGCCTCCTAAGATCCCCTACCGTCCCCCTTTTCTCCCCTCCATCCCACTACTATTACATATCTGTCCAGACGATATATGATCTACACACTACCTAGCAGGATCACAGTCCCAGGGGCACAATGTGACTCTTTAATCCCACCATGATGAGAGGAATGGAGAGACAGTGGCGGAAAGGGCAGATTGAAAAAGAAAACAATCTGATAATAAAGACACAATTGGCAAAACGGCAGTCAAAGAAAGTGAAGCAGAGTGGTAAATTGATAAGGGGGGAGAACAAGTGGGGAGAAGTCAGATGAGGTGGGCAAGGAGACCTCGCATAGCTAAATAAACCGATATATGGGGGGGGCTGCAACCAAGGAACTCAGGGGGAGGTTGGACCTGTGGTGTCAACCCTTATACCATGTTCATACCAGTCATGTGTCGCCGGTTCAATTACTAGCAAATGTACTCACAGTTGGAAGAGGGTTGGTACGAAATGTTGCAGCAGCCCAAATCTAACAAATCTTACCTCAACTATGAGAGACAAAAATCACATTGAGATTTTTAAAGAATCTATTTGTAAATGATGGTGGAAAATTAGTATTTAGCCAATAACAAAAGTCCAACTCAATGCTTTGTTATTTACCCATTGTTGGCAATGAGAGCAGTCAAACATTTTCTGTAAGTCTTCACAAGGTTTTCACAAACTGCTGGTATTTTTGGCCCATTCCTCCATGCAGATCTCCTCTAGAGCAGTGATGTTTTGGGGCTGTCACTGGGCAACACTGATTTTCAACTTCCTCTAAAGATGTTTTATGGGTTGAGATCTGGAGACTGGCTAGGCCACTTGAGGACCTTAACATGCTTCTTACGAAGCCACTCCTTCTCCTTCTCATGTTGAAAGACCCAGCTACATTTTATCTTCAATGCCTTTGCTGATTAAGGAGGTTTTCACTCAAAACCTGATGATAAACGGCCACATTCACTCAATCATTTATTCATTCATTCAGTTGTCCTGGTCCCTTTGCTGGGTGGCAGTGGCTCAGGCAGTCGAGCAGGTCGTCCTATGGTCGAAGGGTCAGTTGTTCAATCCCGGCTATCTATTATTACCAAATCTGAGTCAATGGTTGCATGTTTTTTTTTACATAGATCCCCAAATAAACTTAAAGAACATGAGCATCTAAAAGCCTGACACACATTTGCACATGTTAACATAGACTTTTCTTCGTTGTCAAGCCTGGTGTGAACGTTCCCTAAAGTTCATGTCACTCTCTCGGTAGGTAAGGGTCATTCAGTGGTAGAAAACTGAGCCCCACTTAAGTCAGCGGAGCTCTTTATCTGAACCTGAGCAGCAAATTATTACCTTCTGAGTAGAGCATCCGAAGCAGGATCTATTTCAACATGCAGCTTTTCCTGAGGGCTGCTGGTTCAGTGAGTGGGGGTAGTACCAGAAGTCCATGGGAGGGACGAAGTGGAAATCAAAGAAGTAGTTCATGTCTGGTGCCTTATTTTGTAACAGGGTCTGACATTTTTGGCCTCCACACTATGACAAAGCCCTGAAGCATGGTCAAGCATCATTGGTGAGAAAAGCATTAGAGTGGATGGCTGCAGGAAAGCGGCACAATAATAACACCCACTGGGAAGGCCTCAAGCCTTATTGAATCTCCTCTGACTCCATTTTGCATTTTTATTAGAGAAGGAAATGCTTTTTAAGGATTCTAACAAACATACTTACAGCACACAAAAATGAACAGATTTGGTTTTTACTTTTTAAAAGGCCAAAAATGATTATAAAAGACAAAAAATATACAAGGAATGACACATATTTACTTGTCTTAGAAAACAAAATTAGTTGGATTTGAAAATGCCCTTAAGGCTGAAGTATAGACCTTTCCTTCCTTTTCCTTTCCTGAACCTTCCCATTGCAATTGTTAAAAGAGAAATCCTTCCCTTTGAGGTCGGGTCATATTACACATCTAATCTTTTGGAAAACTACAATTCCAGCAGGACTCTGGGATAAAAGCAGTTATTTAGTAGAACCTAATGTTGAAACAAAAAAATGAGATTTTTAAGTTACTATGCGATGGAAGCCAGCTTTTTTAGAGGATTAAATGTGTTCTTGTTGCTCCTACCCTAAATTATAACAGACAAGATGTGTCTTATGCCTCTTTTGCCACAAGAGTGGTTGACCTCTGATTGAAAGATCACAGGTTCTGTGTGCCCACCCATGTGTGGAAGTGTCCTTGGGCAAGAAACTGAATTGATTGTTTCTGGTGGTTATAGGTTGGCATTTGTGTGAGGTGGCGGAGGTGCGATCAGACTGTGAATGTGTTGTGTTTTTGGGTGAATGTGGACTCATTAGGGATGTGACACGGATTCAAGAATGCACTAAACGTGGGTTCTTGAACGTGCATTTAGCCTATGGATTTCACATTGGACAAGCAGGGAGGGGCTTCTTTTTCAGTTCATTTCCTTAGCGCCTACAATTGGAGGAGACTTGGCGTTTAATGTGGAAACTGTGAAAATCTCGCAAATCTTGCTTCAGGTTTTTTTTTTTTATTACAGCTGTATTCCGATGTATAAGGGGTGTCAAGATGCATGCCTCATGACTGCACGTTTCGTAGGTAGAGCCAGAAAACGGTTGTAGAAACTTTGAACAAGGAAGCCTGAAATGTGCATTTATTTACACACTTTTATATAGACTTGTCATTGGAAGTGGCTGCTTTCGAGCTGCTACTGAGTGGAACTTCACACCCGTAACTATCAGAAATCAATTAAAAGAAATGGCTCATTGACAATCAGAGCTGTCAACACTGAGTAAACCTCCTCTCACCAATCCTCGCTACTATCTTGTTTTTTATGTGTGCATATGTTCTTAAATTTGTCTGATTTTGGATTGTTTTATCACCAATTTGTTTTTAGGTTAACTGCTAATTTTATTGAATGCATTGTTTAATATATGTATGTTATGTTAGGTAAATATGTGATTTTATTTTGATCTTTTAGGGTGATTTTAACATCTGCCCAGGGACTGCAGATGATTAATAGCCCTTTGGCTAACTCTGGCATGTTGACAGAAATGTTTATTAATATGCGTTGTCCCTATATTAAATAAAATAAATGGGGGGATAAAAACAAACCAAAAAAACAGGGCGTGTGAAAGTAGATTAACTGTTAAGCACTCTGGGCATTTGAGGACAATGGAAAGTCACAACACAACTACACATTTAACGTTTTTTTTTTTTGTTGCCTTTTGTTTGTTTCAAGTGTTTTAGTGTGGCTCCCGTGAAAACAGCCACGTTAAGTAGATAGGTGAGCCAAATAACTTCCAGTGTTGAGGTTGTTTGACCTTTACACTAGTGAAGTTTGCAGTCATTGTAAATCATGAAAAGCAGCTTTGCTCCGATATCCAGCACTTTATAGTGTCAGAATCTATTTATATAACGTCAAGTGCTTAAATGGTCAAAGTGTTATGCAAGTTCCAAGAGCACAGGTTACTAAAGGGTTAAGATAGTCCAATACATTTCTTACAATTATGACCAAAAAAAAAAAAAAAAAGGAAAACCAAAGAATAGATTTAACAGATTTTAACATGTAGTGTATTCCTTATATTGGAGATTGCAGAATGTTTTTACTGATTTCCTTTAATGTCTGGCCAAACTTCACAGATCACGGAGGAGGATGAAAGTTCTGCTGCTGTACTGATTCTCATGTAGAAAACCAGGAAAATTCCTTCCAAGTAATATTAGATATAAAGAGAAATGCATAAATATGTATGTGTACAACAAAGATTTAATCTGCATGTATATCTATGAATAGGCATTTAAATGTTCAAATAAGATTAACCTGAGTCTATTCTGCATAAGGCAGTCTTTAAATAATAAATGATAAAGTCAAAATATTAAAAGGATCATGAAAAAACCCTGAAAAAACAATAACTTTTTTCAGGAAAAAGGTGGAAATGACTATAAAAAGAGATGTATTTCTCTGTGGGACAATTATGGATGTTGATATTTATGTGGAAGGATGTGTTTTAAGGCACCCGAACCTCCTTTTTTTAACTTACCATCATAGATAAAGCAAAGATGTAAACAACTACCTGCTTCAAGTGGGAATTACCATGCTGGGGAGCAGGGGAATTGTTAAAAATGCAACATAAACACACTGCACAACCAGAGGATCCCTGTAGCCTTGGAATTATTAAAAAACTAAAAAATAAAAAAAGCGCCAAGAAACATTAAAAGCTGTGCATGGCAGACAAAAGGAAAAGAAATGTCAAATGCAGAAGCAAAGGCAGAAGCTCATGAGCAAATGACGATTGATAGAGAGCGGGAGAATGAGCAACTCAGTGTAAGCAGTGACTCTTTAGTGTTTTAGCTGTATGCATTTCTTGTCTGCATGAAAGGGTAAAATTCCCATTTGTATGAAGCACACATTCACAAAGCTCACAGAGAGGATCAATCCACCACACTCAACAAAGCACCAGCTGTCACCATAATTGCCTTGCGCCACTGTCTTTAGCATCAATTCCATGGTCATGTTGCTCCAGGTAACAGTGTTTATGGGTCTGCAAACCCTTTCACTTGTTCTAATGAGCATCAGATTTCCATATGGAGGACAAGCCACACACTGTGTGTGTATGAAGGGTCAGCTGTTGTAAAATATTTGCGATTGCACGGCATTGAGCCGGTCTGAATTCTTAATAGCCTGGGCCGTGTTTGCTTCTCAAAGAGTTTCACATGAATTATTGATGGTTGGAAGCTGGAATATTGTGCTTGGAATTAGCCTGGAATATTATTTCTGGGCACATCTCGCCTCTGAGCTGCCACCGCTTTCCCGAGGGTGGGACTGGGAACTGTATGCTATTCCATTGTCATTCTGTATCCCATTTTTTCCCCACTGACTATAAAGTTGTTAATTAGAGTGGTATGAAAGAGCTATATGAAGTACACAGGCTTTCTGAAAACAACAGCCAAGTGGCCGAAATGTAATTTGAGCGAAGCCGAATAACTAACGCCCCCGTCCAAAACCACAAGATATGTCACTCCAACAATCCCTCCTTTGCTCCTCATTTCTGTGTCCTCCAAAGAAAAAAAATTACATTGGATATGTCCAAATTCCCTCCGTACTCCCTAAGAAAGCTAAATAGTGCGGGATGATCTTCAAGTGCCCTGGATTTTAAAAGCGATTCGGTTTTCTGTTAGTACTTTATCTTGTAACTGTGAATTTCTTTACCATTTAATGGTACTTTTACTGATTTTCAACGTGCTTTTTTGTCCTTATTACAATTTGAAGAACTTGGGATGGCGTAAGTTAAACTGTGGCCTGTGCAATGTTTTTTTGATAAATTGGGGAGATAGCTGGATGTCCTAGGATGGCACTGCAAAGTTCACTACAGGTGTTGAATAGAACATTTATATAGGTCTTTAGAGAATCTCTAAAGGAGGATAAAGCTTAATGACCTAGTAAGGGGTTTTTGCTCCAAGACTGGTAGATTGTAGGATCGATTCCCCAGTTCGGTCGACTAAAAAGGCTCAAAATGGCACCCATTGGCTCCCTTCTTTGCATTGAGCATCAAGGGTAAAGCTCGGTGGTTAAAATCATGTTCCTGAGCAGCAACTTTGAGGCGATCAGTAAAATGTGAAGCACAAGCAATTGAATCTATTTCCATTGACTAAACCAATCCAAGAAGAATGTAGTTTGTTGTTTTCTCCTTTAGCGTCAGTGAAGAAGTTGGTTTTTGTTCTTAAGTTTCTAAATACTGCTTGGATAAGATTTGCACCTTGGACATAACTGAAAGGTCTGAGCAAAGAATAAGGACAATTGTTTGAAAGAAAATTCTATCTAGAGGCAATTGGCTCAGCTTTCTTTCCTGTTTATGTGCATAGAATATTATTATTCCAGCAAACTTGCTATAGTTTTGGCACAATAATACCCATCTGCCATTACTGTATTGACATGTCTTTACTCAGCCAACAATGTTTTCAGAAGTGTTGCACAGTTCAGGGAAAAAGTCTGTGTAATTAGCACTACTGCAGAGTTGTGGAATGTGTTTATCTCACTGTGGACATTTAAATAAATATTAGAATAGCACAGCTTCAAAATTAATAGCTATTGTTCTGTTTAGATGGAAGAAATCCAGCAGGGTGAAAGAAGACAAAACTTATTTAAAGATAGTATCAAATCTAAAATGTAACATCTTTTTAAATTGCTTTGGTTTGTAGTTACCTGTAAAAGACAGTGGTGCCGCTACTTGCTTGATCCGTCACACTTTCTCAGGTGTCTATGTACCGAGTAGAGATTGATGTGGACCGTCTTCCACTCCCAGTCTGCCACGTCTGTTTCACCCCGCTGAGCTAATCCAAGCTGGCCAAATCCCTCCGCCGCGCAGGCCTACATATGAGTTGTCCTGCTGGGTGCAATATGCCACCCGCTTCCCCGGCAATGCCAGCCCTGTAGGGCGTCGGGCCCAACTGTGGCGTGTTGTCAGTAAACAGACAAAGATGTATGAATCATCTGAGTAAGTCGGAGCAGGTAGTCCTTTGTCAACAACTTTTTGTTGCCATAAAGGGACTGGAAAGAGCCATTTGTTCTATAGGATTAGGGCGACACACAACCATCTCTGTGCACCTTGTGCTCCTAATACAGACACTCAGACAGTCATCAAAAGAACCTTTGCAAAAGCTAAGCAACACACAAAAGTAGTAAAGTCCCACTCTGATCATCCTTTGATCTATTCTAAAATCATTCCAAGTTGTGATCACTTATAGTCTAAATCAAAAACTTGGGTAGTTTTCTAGGAGATAGTTTCTGCAGAGCAGCAGTAGTTCATTAAAACCTTGCCTTTGCATAGAGTAAGCCTATCCGCACTTCCCGCCATCCATCTGTTGAATCCTCCTCCAACCTCACATTACCAGTGCCAAAAAAATAGCCAGCAATATTGGAGATATCCCGCCATACAGTTTTAAGCCAGATGCCGTAGACGTGCATTGATCTACTCGTCTGCATAGAAATGAAGCAGATCAGTGGGTTTGTGGCTTCTGTAGTAGCTTCCTCGTCACAGCTGCAGGCTTTATCCAACTGCATTTTTTCATCTGCTCCTGATTCACATTGATTTGTACAAAGAAATACTTACAAATGCAATTTTTGGCTTAATTGTCTTTTTCTATGTCTTGACACAAAATGACACAAAAACATGTTAAAACCACGACTGTCAATGAAGTGGGACTTTTATAATAAGCTACCATGCCTAATTAAATTGACATAAAATCCTAAGTAAGATTTCTTCATGGTTTTTTTCATTTTATTTATATAATGTCAGCATACAACAGGAAACTGTCCACCTTAATAAGGACTTTACTCTTGTTTAGCTTATGCACACAAACGGTGACAGCTTAGAAAGAGCAGGGGCAGAACGTAAAGCCCAACTGCACTCTGCAGACAAATTCCTGCTGCATTTGGAGTACAATCAGAAATTGCACTGCCTCTGAACTGAGGTGCAAGTGGGCTGAAGTGTCCAGTTTGACTGATTTGTGCATTTGCATTCTCCCATCCTGCTCCCGCCTGCTTATATGTGGGAAAGTCCAGGGCTGCAGCACATTTGTGAAACGGCTTTCTTCTGTATGAATGGCCTAGAAATTCCATCCACGGGTGCAATCAGTGTTGCACCCTCCTGAGCAGAACACAGAATACTAAATTAAGTTCATGCATCAAGGGAATAGGCTGTTCTTACACCTAATTGGCAGCTGAGTTTGAGAACACCATTTCGGTAACGAAAAGTGGTGATAAATGTACTTTGGGAAGTATTTTTTCTTACCTCTGACTTCATCAAATTTTTGTTGTGGGAAGCATTTTACCGCAACAAGTCATACATCAAAAGGAATGATTCTGTAGTACTCTGGTTATCTTTTCCTTTGGCTAAACAGAATCCATTATCTGTTCCCTTTTATATGAAAAAAAGAAGCTTTGTCCATTGTTTCAGGAAAAAAAAAATGGCCTCATGCACCAATGAGACAGGCCTCTACTTTCAGCCAATTAAGTCACAGAGATTTGAGGTGTCTGCCCTGAGCCTACAGTGTCCTCGGTTGGCATTTAAAATCAATATCTGTTGGACCTTATTAGCTGGTCTGAGAGATGCAATATAGGTGAGATCACGTCTATAATGACCCCTTTCTCCTTCAGAGCTCCACACTGGCAACTGTGAAAGCTCAACAAAGTATAAAATAAAATAAAGGTCATAGTAATCACTGTTTTAGTTGTGGGGGTCCAAACTAGTCAGAGCAGAACAGAAAACAAAGCTTGGCATGTTCACACATACTCATTCAGTCATTACGACTACACAGGAGGCCTTCCACCAGTTCTGCTTGCTGTCTTGCATGCAGAATGCTGAGCAGAGAAAGTGAGAACAGCACAGTTTGAATTAGAACTCAATTATAATAGATAGAAATGATTTGGCTTTCCTGGCATTTGAGATCAAGAAAAAAGACGATTTGTTCAGAGGATAACTTAATGAGATTAGAAAAAGGGTTTAATGACTACAAAGTTGCCAATTATGTTTTATAGGAAAGGGGAAGTCCAAGATGTCTGCATTTGTGAGTATGACTGTATTGGTTACTCGAACTTTTTCAATTTTCAATTCTTCGTCTGTGTTTACACCCCCCTCGGTAAAGCGTGTCGAAGTGACCACTTTCAATAAAAAAACTTGATGTAAACATGCGTTTCAGGCCTCCGTGAGAGTTTTGAACGTGGAACACAAGTTTTGCAACGCAAGTTCCTATGACCAAATTGGGCAAAACGTGCGGCCATTGGATGCTCGTTGAAAGCTAAACCAGGTTGAACTTTGACCAATCAGAGACTCGGATTTGGTAGTGATGTATTGATGATGTCCAACCATTTGAAAATTGATCATGGAGGAGGAATTAATAATTGAAGTTTGTGGACTGGAGCAAGATTCATGAGATTTGCAACGTTTTGACATTTCAACTGTAGGTGACGGACGTACAAGTATTGGGTAGCAACTGTCCAGTGTGAACACCATGTGCTAAAAGGGAATTTAAGAATGTTCTTAGATACACCTTACATCCCTAGTGGGGATGTACCTTTTCACATAAAAAGGGTCTGCTTTGCTAAAAGCATATTAATACATATTGCTCCACATTGTGGTAATCCCCAACCCTCTAATCTGGACAATAAAATAACAAACATTGCATAACGTAACATAAACTCCAAAGAATAATGAAGCACATAAAGTGAGGTAAGAAAATCAGAAAATGTCAGTTAACTACACTACCCAGAATGCCCAGAGGGGCCAAGATACAGTCTATCAGTTGGAGGGGGTTAAGTTTTGTGCCATTTTTAGCAAATGGCGTTGTTCGTGTTTGCCTCATTTTTATGACGCAACGAGCCTTTGCAGAAAGTTTGACAGATAAATCCAACTTTATTTGCATTAACATCAATATTGTTCAGTTGTAACACATGACGTGATTTTTCAGATGGTGAAGCAAGGAACGTATCACTCCGCCATGCTCCTGACTCACGGTTGTAATCGTCCAATTCTTTGAAGTTTTCAAAAGTTGTGCTAAACACTTTAACAGATCTTTGAGTGCCGTACACCACAGAAAGTTGGTTCCAGTTCAGTAACCACAAGTAACCACAAGTTATACATAAGGCCCACAGGGTTGTAAGGAGTTCTGTTGATTTTTGAGGAAATTAAAGGACTTTAAGTGTGCCTAAATTTAAGATAAGTGGGTAATTTTATTTTATTTTTTATCTTTCAGCTTGAAAGCATTTCATGTCTTCACAAAGTTACCCTCTCAAATTAACTTAGAAAATACCTTGGTACACAAGAGGCTTAAGTAGTGGCTGTACACTTCTAGAAATACATGAGTATTCAGTTTATTTTCAGTGATACAATTTCCTGACTAGCAATGACAAGACAATTTTAAAAGACCTGAAAAATTAGTGTTAAAAAAAAAAAAACCTGCAAATGTCATCAGGCAGAAATCTGCACGAATTTAAAATAGTACAGTGGAAAGGAACACGCACAGTTAAGTCAGAAGGGTGTCACATCCTCAAGTGGTTGACAGGTAAATTAGCACGTGCGAGTAATGGGGCAAAAAGCTCTTCGAAAACACCCCCTTATTCTAACAAACAGACATCTTATTGACCAGGCTGTTCCCTTTTTGAGATCAGGTTTTTAAAAAGACACCAGAAAAATCTGTGCACTTACTAACATAGTAGCAGAACAAAAAAAACAAAATGAATAAATAAAATGAACACGCATTGAGCTGCAATGCCTGGGCACATATAGGACTAATTCATCTAACAGGATTTCTAATGAATCAGAGATTAGTCTTAAAAATGTTCAAAAAGCTTTTTGAGATGCAGGCCCTTTTGACTCATTATTATTTGTCAAAGTTATAGTAAAAGAAAATCACAGATTATGGCATCCTGAATGGGGTTTATGCTGTTCTTCACTGTTGGCTCATCAAAGATAGGAGTAAGACTCTTTGTCATTCTTATTTTCCTGTTACATTTCTGCCCATAAATGCATCATAAGTCATATATCACAACCTCTACGGAGAGGGAATATTGTATGGATGCACATTTGAAAGTTTGCACCCATAAATGTTTTTGGATTTTGATAAAAAACAAAACAAAAACAACAAAAAAACACCAAAGCTGAGTATTACCATATAACAGCAAGCCTGTCTGCTCCTAGCAGGTGTCTGAATGTTTCATCTAATCATTAAATGCTGACAGACTTCACAGCGCAGCACCACTGATCCCTGTCAGAGGAATACAGGGCTTGACTTCATTAGAGCTGTTAGCTCTAAACTGCTTTACCTGCACTTATGCCTGGTTAAACCTGCATAGGGATGAAATGGGAGGAGGATGAGTGAAAGGAAACAGACAGAGCGGAAACAAAAGCAAAGCAGGGACGGGGGGCATTTAAAGGGATGAGGACGATGAGGGAGTTGGAGAACGGTAGCGGGGCACGGGGCGTGTGAACCTGGAATTTTCACAAGTAGGAAACGACATGAAGCTCAAAGTGGTGTTCGCACTGAGAAGGAAAGACCAGAAGAAAAAAAAAACAATCAATTCACCAACGTAGAAATGAATCAATTACTTCTCTGGAACCCTGACAGTCAAAGTGCCTGCCTGCAATTCCAGCATGAGATTTTCTAATGTATTCAAGAATTTGCTCTGACCTCTGTGCACACATATGCCTCCCCACTTATGGACACGTTAATTTATGCCTGCGCATATGCACCTAAGCACATAAAGATATGCACAAGTGTCCTTGTTCTCAGCATATTTCTCCAGTACATTCATCTAGTTTCTCCTGCAGGACCCCCTCCCCTCTTAGCACTCAGTCTTTTGCTCCTGCCAGCAGAGATTTTTGGCTGGTTTAAGTACGCCCACAGTTCCCTCAGGGACAGCCCATGACGGATGGCACTGCGTGTGACTCTGATTCGATTCAGCCCATTTGATAAATTTATTGCTGGCATTTTGAAAATGAAATTAGAGGGACGTCTCCTGGAGACTGTTTTTCCAGCACAGGTGCCATAAATATACTTCATTTGGCAGCACAGTGGGAGGAGGAGTTTAAGGGGGCGGCGAAGTGTTGGATAAAAGATGTCATGGCAGAGTGCAGACAGTAGGGATGTTCCACGCAAGTGGAGAGCTAAAGAATAAGGTCGGGGCATAATGAGGTCTTGTATTAATCAGGATTCTAAAACGACATTTAAAGGTTATTCTGAACCGTACCGTATTTTCTGCACTATAAGGCACCTTTAGAAATATATTTTTTTTACCTAAAAATATTATTCTTGGATTATTATGTTTGTTTTTACCGATGTCAAAGCAAGAGATACATGGTGCTTTGTCAAAATGTCAGTTTGTATTTTTTACGTGTCACAAACAAGGTTTGGTGTTATTGTGAATACGCTAACATAGCTAATCTATAGCGGTGTTGGACTGCGGTTTTGGGGGTTGGGAGTTTGCTCAGTCACAGTAATGTTTATTTTAGTGGAATTAGTCTGTTTTTTTACATGTTGCAAACAAAGTATGTAGTTACAGGTATTATTAATAAGCTAACGCAGCTAATCTGTTGCAATCTTCAACTGTAATTTTTTATGTGTTGTTATCAGGGTTGAAAGTTAGCATAGTCACAGTAACGTTTGTTTTAGCTGCATCACTCTTTTTATTTCTTGCAAACAAGTTGGGTGCTGTGAAAATGTCAAAACACGCCTAAAGTGTAGCAGTGTTGTACACAATAATACACAATTTATTGGATGTGTGCCTTATTATCTGGTACGCCTTTTAGTCCGGAAGATACGGCAAGATGGAATGCTAACAAACTTTGGCCTTTTCTTTTATTTTAACATTTTAATCTTATGTAAAATGTATCTTCTTCCAATGTTAGTTTTACAACTACATTTCTCTAGTTGTCTCAATTTTTATTGTTGTCTTCTAAATTTGAAACTTACTTTCCTGTCCAACTGCTTGCTGTGGAAAAATGTTTGATATCTCACCTTATTTAACAACGACTTTTTACCCTTGTGTGTTTCAGATAAGTCTGCTCTGGTTGAGTCTTAGAGTAAAGCCATATTTATATACATAAAAGATAAGCAGATCCAGAAACTCTGAAGGTTCACGTTTAGCCCAATCAACAACTGATCCAAACATGTAAACTTTTCATGCCATAACTTTTGGTTTACTTTCATTACAAACTGTACAAATTGCAAGAAACCCATGTAAACGGTTAAGTCTTGTGTACCGCAGCAGCTAATTAGCCCTCCATGTGGTCTCGTTGTGGAAGCGTAACGCCACATTCTGGATCTTCATTTAGCGATTGCTTCATAAAATGTGAGAAACATTTAAAAAATGTATTTTCTTCTTCCAGAGGTTTATAGTTTCACAGGTTCTCTAAGGTAAGTGCGTGTTTCAAGTAGTCACAGCTAAAGTTTGTATTTCAAAAACTCTGCTTATTTATTTCAGTCGCTGCTTGAGTCCACATTAGCAAAACGTCAGCGGTTATAAATTATTAAAAAAAGCTGATTAAAAAGCTACATTATATTTGTCTTTAATGCAATGAAAACAATTAGCTCAATATGCAAAACAAAATATTGAGAACAACAAAAAGGAATTACAAACCAGAGATGGTTGCATGAAGCATTATGAATCAAAATCTTAGGGTTAGCTAGTGATAGATCAGTACCAATTTTTAAGCACAAGTTATCAGAATGTTTGTTCAACTTATTATATATCCCGTCAGCGGTCGCCATAGCATATCAGATTTGACTGCTTCTCACAGGTGGTTTGGGAGATACAGTTACGCCAGATTCCCTTCCTGACACAACCTTGTATTTTATCCAGGCTGGGAACCAGTACAGAGGGACCCAGACTCGGGTCCTCCTTGTGGTTACATATTCAGGCAGTAGTGCCAAAGGGTCTTGCCCAACGACCCACACTGAATGAAGCTCACTGCACCTCCTGGGAGGAAAACCCAGATTTCCCATGTGCCAGTCCTGCACTTAATCAACTGAGTTACCCAGTTTTCAATTAAACGGTGAAATCAAAGGGCTAAAACCTATGCAGACTGTCCTGGTTGATATCCGTTTTTTTTTTTTTTTTTAATGCGGCCTGAGGAGTCTCCATGTGGTCATTTCTGTTTCTGAATTTTAGACCCATTCCCCAGACTATGAACAACTGACACATGTATGATGTCACTCTTTGGCCAATCAATGCCCTGAAATCTAATGATGCTGCAACCCAGCCCTAGTCAAAAGCAGTGTAGAGCAAAGAAGAGTAGGGACTATGAGAATATGGCTTTGATTACTAACCAACTTTGCAGCGGTTCTGAACTAGCTAGCTTCAGTACTTGTACCAGTTGATTCCTATTCTGAAAAAGCACCAAAAACAGTAGTAGGTCGCTAATTAAAAAATGAAAAAAAAAAAATAAAAAAGTACAGCTGTGCTGAGCAGGGCTTTCATTCAGATTGTAGCTTGATGGTAAGAACACAAATGTTTTCTTTACACCGTCTTTAATGCTTAAGACTGAATAAAGACCTACATGGTAGTCTCACAACACACACCTTTATTTTATAGTATGTTTGGCTTCATGGGTCTACAGTAGCAAAAAAAATACTATTGATAGTTGTGAATATGTCTATCACACAACACTTGATCAAATCACTATAACGGTTTCAGCAGGTTTTGCAACACAAGAGAGACATTCTTCCACACAGAGCATCATCTAGAACTCAGACAAAGAAGACAGCGTCTTCGTCAGAGATACCCCGGCCGTACGTTCTGCCTTTCACTGAGAAATGTTTAACACTGCAGCTGTGGAGGTATGATGTACACTGTGTCAGCCTCTGCTTGCCCTAAGCATTCATCAGAGTGAGGCTTCGGCAACTGGCATCACTTACTTTTATATGCCAGTGTGACAGCACTGTACAACTCACGGTCATTACATGCATTGGTTTTCCGCGGTGTGTACTAGTGTATAGCCTGTCAAACAGATGCACTTTGTCATATTAGCAGCTTTTACAGATATGAAGTAGTGGAATTTTTAAAAAGGCACAGGGGATGACTTTTTTTTTTTTATCTCAAAAGCATATAAATGCTATACCTAATTTAGATGATCAGAAAATTACTTTGGCCTTCAGTCGAGCTGACAGCAGGACATAAGTTTTAACAACCTCAAAAGGGCTGTAAGAAAAGTTTAGACAAAATCAGTAGGAATTTATCTTTCTTGATTGTGTGCCTCTACTTTGCAATCATAGAGCAAGACACGCCCTCTGACATTACTGCGGTTTCTGTAACTAGAGTCAAGGGCAAGGGCTATGCATCCTCCTACAGGCTGCCACTTAAAAAAAAAAAACAGTTTGCCTGTCTTGCCCCATCATCACAGGAAATCAAAACAGACTGCATGTACGTCCCCCCCTAAGAACCGCTGCCCCACTACTTTTTTTGGCTTTTCCTGATGATCAACAATCTAAACCCTCCCCCTTACCACACACGCAAAAGAGCGGAGGTGTCTAAACAGTTCTGATTAGTCCAAACATTTAGACATGCATGCTATAAACACATACTGGGAGCTTCCTGTCATTGCAGGATAATTTAGCATCAGCGGGTGTGAGTGATTGACTTTGTAATCAAATAAATTGTTCTGCAGCAGAAACACTGACAATTTCGAATCAACAACAACAATTCCCAGAAATGCTTTTGATCTCAATAACAAAGACTGAGAGCGCACATGGACACACACAGCGGCGGAGACACATGTCACCCCATCGGAAAAAAACAGGTGATCGACTGGATGCTGTCTTACCTGTTTGTGATGCTAACGTTGCACCTGTAAGACAAACAGAACACAGAAAAACAAGTTAGTCATTGAACAAATGCAATAAAAGGGTTGCGATCACATAAAATGCAAGACACAGTATTGATTAGGGACAATGTATTTGGAAGGAAACAGCCAACTCAGAGGGTACTTTGTAAAAGCAGCATGAATCAAGCCAATGAGCGTATTTAATGTAAAAGAAAGCTAGTAAAAAATGCAAACCAAACATTTTCCCTTAATAGTGAATAGGCTTGGAAAAAAAAAAAAGCTTTCAGAGAGACATGTTAAAGAGAGCCTTGAGGTGTGGAGAGACTCTTGGCATTACATACCCATATTTTTTATCTACTGAGTTATTATTTAGTGAGCTTTTACATAAGTTAGAAATAAATAACACTGAGGCAAAGTAGATGTTATGTATATGTTCTAGATTACGGTATTTTTCGCACTTTAAGCCACAATTAAAGCCTCTAAAAACGATTGTGCGCCTTCTAATCAGGAGAGCCTTAATTATGGATTTTTTCTGGTTTTGTTTAGTGATGTTGAAATGATTTGGAGAAATGCAGGGCGCTCTGTCAAGATGTCAGTCTGTTTTTTTACGAATTACAAACAAGGTTTTGTGCTACTCTGAATATGTTAATGCGGCTAACATTTCAGAATCCATTTAAAAAAAATCTGTTACCAACAAGGTTGTGAGTTAGCGTAGTTACAGTAACGTTTGTTTTACCGTTATTAGTCTGTTTTTATTCTTAATTTTTTGCTAGTTGCAAAAAACGGAGGGTGGTTTTATAAATATGCTGACATGGCTAATGTGTAGAGGTGTCAAACTAAATTTTTTCTTTTTATCTGTTACCAACAAGGTTGGAAGTTATCGTAAATACAGTGACATTTGTTTTAGCGGTATCGGTCTGTTTCTTTGTGTTGCAAACAGTAGCTGCGTTTACATGGGCAAAATTAATTGGTAAGAACGCCTGATCGGAAAGAAAATGTGTCATGTAAACACACCGTTCGGAATAGTTTGCCCCGATCAGACTCGTTCGGATCAAAATTTCTTTCCGATTGAGATAGGTGGGTTATACCGATTGTTTATCCGATTGTGTTGCATGTAAACAGTTCATTCCGATCGTGTGTCACTACTGCTCTGGTTTGCCTCATGCATAGATGGTGTTTCGTTGAGAGAAAGCTTTGGAGCGCATACGGGACCGACCAGCTGCTCTGCGGACGCCCAGTGCGAAGGGCCGCTCCGCTCTCGCACCGCTGCCTCTCTGCCTCTGCCCTCTCTTACACCCCTCACGAGGGGGATGCGGGGCAGGTCCACTGGCACCCGAGCTCCGGGCTCGGGTGCCAGTGGACCGAGTGAGCAGAGCAGCCGGATAACTTTGTTTGAGGGGAGGGAAGGATGCTTTGTTACGTGTGCCGTTTTGTTGTTTTGTTATGTGTGGGAGAATTCAGACTGTGAGCCGTCCCGCCGCTCTGGGTTAGCGGCCGCAGGACTCGGAGGAACCGTGTTCGAGCAGAGCTTGGACCGCCAGCTCACACAGCGGCTTTGGGGCGGTGTGTGAACTTTTCAGAGCAGAAGTAAATGTCGCTCAGTCCTCAGAAACTGTTCAAACAATCATGTGGATTTGTGTTTCCAGCTGTCTCCCGAAAAAATAAAGGCTGATGTTATTCTCAGATATTTACGTGCAGCCAAGATGCAGATTGCAGCGTTTCCCTGCATGGTCCTGGATTTTGTGTCCAAAGGCAAATGTTGTTAGCCCGTGTTAGCCTGTCCTAACCCTTCTTCCAGCTCCGTTCTGCCATAAAAAAGCACTGACCACACGGATTAAATAAAACGATGAGCAAACAGGCGCTTCATAATATTCATAACATTACTAAAAAGCGTGTTTGGAAGATCGCCTCGTTACAGAGCTGCTACATAAAAGTCTATCTCAGCGGTTTGATTACAACGGGACGCATCTCCTCTTCCGGGATTTTTTACCACTACTGCGCATGCCCAAATGATTTATTCCGACCAAAAGTGTGACCCATGGGAACGTTTGTTCTAATCGGAAAAAGGTTTTCTGGGCCCATGTGCACGGTTGAATTTTAACCCGTCCATTGATCCGATCAAGATATTTTGCCCATATAACCGCGGCTAGTGTTGGGATTTACAAGAATTGTAAATGAGCAAATGTGGCTAACGTGTAGCATGTCAAAAACAAAAATTAGAATTACTGTGAACCCATTTATTAAAGTCGGACTGACTGACAGACAGACTTCTTTCTGACTCTGTTGTTTCGCATAATGCGCTTTATAGTTGGGTGTGCCTTATATATGACAGTAGTTGGAAAATAGACCATTCAGTGATGGTGCACTAGGGGCAGAGCTACAATGGTGCAAAACATGACAAACTTTTGGTTGACACAATAAATATTGTTTTTTGTTCTTGTTATATCAAGCATAAAATGTTGCCTTTTTATTGAACCGGTTATGTTAATGAACAGGTATGCCAAGTACAACTAAAATAAATTCAAACAGTTTCATTTAGGTGTTTTTTTTGTTTTGTTTTAAGCAGCTCAAATCTTTTCTAGCAATCCTCTCTTGGCCACAAGCCCTAAAGAACCCAAATGACCAACGACACGGGAGGGGAATAATTGAATCCAGATGGAATTGCAGGGGTACTGGGGTGAGAAAGCACTAATCCAAAACTCTGCCTAATTACCAGAGTAAAGACGGCATCCATTGTGGAGGTACTATCAGTGTTTATCGGAGCATGCGGCGTGGGATTGGACTGAGAATTAGAGCTTTCTATACTTTTGTTACGTGAGGTGTTACAGTGGATTTGAGCAAATATTGGCACTTTGGTTATTACTACATTGTCTGATTGTCTGCTATGGAACTGTCTACAAGCTCAACACGACAAACCTAATCTGAGAAGGGGCTTCAAATAATTAGTTAGTGGAGTACTCTCACAGTCCAGTGCCGTCAAGCTTATCAGTAAAAGAAAACCTTTGGCCCAATTCCTTTTGAGCTCAAAGGCTTACAAACTGTCACCGCAGTTAAAACCTCCAAAGTAGCTCGAGCTGATAAAATGTTGCACGTCAAAAGCACAAGTCCATTAAGTGATTATATATTTCTTATAGAAAAGACACATTTCTTGCTCAAGTTTTTGTATTTTCAGCTTGCAGCATCCCCTAATTTTTTAAACAACAGTTTTTCAAAAAAATGCAATGAGGAAAATGAATCAACTTGTGTTGACTAGAAATATCTCTGTTGTCCCGCAATATTACAGATTCTTTAAACATCCCTTAAATTAGTAAAGCATTAAATAAACAATGAAGCACTTAATCTTGCGTTATGTGTCACCTTTGACTAATATGCTAAATAAAACATTAAGTAAAAGTTTCACAGAGTAACAATGATAAATTTGACTTTACTAAACGTCCAAATACAGACTCATTCATCATACACCAATGAGCTGTCTCATTATAACCAACAGAGTCCTTTCCCAAAAGAAAAAAAACTTGTATCCTGGTGTTCAGGTGGATGATGCCAGGACTCTTACCAACTTTGGAATCACTTCATGCATCCTAATAGGCAATAGCATTTCCTAACATGAGCAGCCTCCTCAAACAGGACAGAGGGGAAAAGTTAAAAACTAGTCAGGAGGGCTTAGGAGACACACACAATCCCTCCTCTGGATCCAAAAGGTAATGTTCTCTGGAAGATGCCTCGTCAAAAGTCCACAGATATTTTCTGCCCATGACTTTCAGTTTTCGATAACTCACTAGTTTATAGGCTTTCTTAGTTGGAAGTTTCAACTACTAAGTCAATATATGTGAAGTCCATAAAAAACTGAAAGCATTACAAAACTATTCGCAAAAGGACAAACAAATCAAACTCGACCAGGCTGAACTGAAAACTTGGCACTAATGCTATATTCACACTGCGTTTAAACTCTTGCGTTTACGCGTCGCTACACACATTCTTAATACCAGTTTTGGGAACTACCTAAAAAACGTACAATCATTGAATACACATTGAAAGTTAAACCAGTTCAACTTTGGCCGGTCAGGTACTCCGATGTGGTGGTGACGTACAGATTACGTCCCTTTTAATTCAAAATTTGATAGTGGAAGAGAAATTAATAATAGGAGCAAGATTCATGAGATTTTCATCGCTTTGACATTTTGCATCAAGTCACTGCCAACTGTAAGTACGTGTGTTAGTATCAGGTAGCAACAGTCCAGTGTGAACAAAGGGCTTTCAAGAACCCGTGACACATGCCCTGTGTGAATGTAGCATTAACAGAACTCAGTGGAAAAGTCACTCAGCTGAAGACGACTGTCAAATACAACCAGGTGAGACTGTGACAGAGGGATGTCTATAAACAGAATATGAAGGAAGAAAACATAACAGAGTTCTAACAATTTGTTCATCTTTTGAATCTGCTTTGTCCCTTTCGGGGTCACAGGGCTGCTGGAGCCTATCCTGGCCACTTGTGGGCGAAGGCAGAGAACATCCTGGACAGGTCGCTAGTCTGTCGTAGCGCCATAAATCACACACCCATACACACTCACATTTGGAGAAACCAATGAACCTATGAAGCATGTTTTTGGGAGGTGGCAGGAAGCAGGAGTCCCTGAAGAAAACCCACACATGCATGGGGAGAACATGCAAACTCCACTCAGAAAGGTCCCCCATTGATGTTCTGTTCATGCAGTCAATGAATCAGTGAATGAGTTAAAAAATAAAAAACTGAAACACATGATTCTTTCAGCATCTCTCCCTAGGAAAAGCACAACCAGACAATACACCGCACAAGTTGACGGGATAGGTGGCTGGAGGACAACCAGGACAAAAACAAAACCAGAAAATAGTCTGGGTCCTTATAGTCAGATGAGGGTTAGGGGTAAGAGAAAAAAAATATGACTCAAGCTTAAACTTACGCTTAAATCATTCTTCTTGACATAAATGTATTAGGACACAGCAGATTTACTGTATGAAAGAATAAATAAAAAAAGATTAGTTTTTCTTTAAAGACCTGTTTTTGAAATACCAAAAGTTTCTTTTCTATTCAGAACTTATTAACTTTGCTGTGCTGTTTAGAGCCAGTACACATAAATAACCACTATTGATGGAGGCAAGAAAAAAAGAAAAACCTGTGTCAATGATTATTGCATTTCTTCCCAGCTTTCAAGGGGCTTACATGGATTTAGAGACTAATTTGCTCTGGATATGTGAGTAGAATTTTAAGGGCCTATGCACTCACAGCAGTCCTCCTATGGGTTTGAGCATTATGTAAAATAGTGCACATGCCGAAACTGGTTTCCCATCAGTAATACTCAAGCGCAGTGAAGGTAAGACTGGCCAACAGCATGCCTGAGGACAGTAAAAGCTCTATCTGGGAGATACAATCCAAAAGAATAAACACTGATCAAGTTTGCTTTAACAAAACAGACGTTAGGTCTACTCACTGAAAGAATCACTTAGGATTTAGGCTGGAGTGTGATCAATTTTTTTCAAAATAAAAATACAAAGTATTAAAAAGTACTGAAAAACATCAGCACTGCAGCTCAGCAGGCATGCTTGCAGATTATTTGTGATGTTCATGACATTGATTGTTCATTAGAATCTAACACCCAATTTCATACTGATTTCTCTTTTTGATCAAAAACATGAAAAGAAATGATGGCAACCAGAACCAAAGTAAAAGATCACAGGAGGAAAAACTGTCAACGGCAACATTTAGCGTTGGACAAAAAGCCTGCAGTTGCTCTATTTACATAGCAGCAAATGAGGAAATGTGTCTAATTGAATCAGTGAATCCTTCAGTAGAGTCCGTCTATGAAGGTGCAGATCACAGAGGAAGCAAACGCCTAAGTAGACGTGAAGAGTGAAATGAAAGCAGTCAGAAATTGCATTTTTGCATAAAAGCTGTGCAATTATCCCCAGCTTACAGCGGATGTTAGTGCTCAGTTTGATCTCATGTGGTGGTGCTGACCAAAAAACATTTTAAGTTTCTGAGTTGTGGGCAGGACTATTGGTATCGAGCGACCCCGCCCCACTTCCCCTCCTTATTACCTCGAGACCTCTCTGTTTACAAGCTCTCTCGCTCATCTTTTTTCTGATTTTCTCTAGTCTGTGCAAAAATCACAATAGATTTTCATAAAGCAATACTCTGAAATGCAATTTTATACTACAAAAACACCTCTTTTATCAGAGTGGTTCTCTAAGCCATCCACAGCACCAGTCACGCTCAGTTCCCAGGCACATTTGAGAGATGACTCCTATAGACATGAGTGCACTGCAACATATGTCAGTAAAAGAATTATCCATCTGTGTTTGTGAGGGCAAACAAGTTTAAGAATGTGGAAAAATGAGGGAAAATGAGACAAACAGCACAATCTGAGCAACGCTGCACTTACCAATGCTGATGATAGATCTGGCTTCTTATAATTAACTTTACTGCAGTCAAATCCATCACATAATGTTTATGACTTCAATCTAGTCTGGTGGGGACGTGCCGATTCATCACTCAGACGAGCTCTGAGGAAAGAGCGAACCAGCCCATTGGTCACGAAGGGAGAGGGAGCCTTCTCAAATCAAATGGCTCTTACCTTGTCAGTAATGTTCTGTGTTTTAATGCCCGCATGTGACAGATGCTACACAGCGTGCGCGACAAAATTGCTGACTGAAAACAAATGCTGCCGATCATTTTTACAACGTGCCGCAGCCCTTCATGCACAGGAAACGGCCTGCTGTTTGCTGCGTAAGAGATAACCATTGAAAATATGCACACAGATCTTTTTTTTTACTTTGTCTGAACTTTTGAAAGGCAAAAGTCCCCCTCTGAGACAATAGAATCTAAATCGATTGACCTCTTTGATTTAAATAAAACAATGTTTATGATTGCTTACTATGTTTTTTTCGTTTCAATCAGCAGACCAGATGAGATTGAACTGAGCACGTCCGCTGTAAGCTGGGGATAATTGCACAGCTTTTGTGCAAAAATGCGATTTTTGACTGCTTTCATTTCGCTCTTCACGTCTAGGGGTTTGCTTCCTCTATGATCTGCACCTTCATAGCGGACTCTACTGAAGGATTCACTGACTCAGACATATTTCCTCATTTTCTGCTATGTAAATAGAGCAAATGCAGGCTTTCTGTTCAACGCCAAATGTTACAGTTTTTCCTCCTGTGATCTCCCGCCCTCAACTCAGAGGTGAATGAAACTCCTGCCACTCTGCAGAAACTCTGGCCAAATCCGAAATTACCCCCCACTTTGGTTCCTCTCTATTGCTCTTATGGTAGGGGCATTTGGAGCTGTATCAATGTCCGAAAGTATTTTTTAAAGAGTTGCAGTGACTTAGGGCTGGCTACCCCGCCACCGGTAGGGTGATCCGTGTTGCGCTGTGGCTTGGACGAGAGACTCATTTCTTCTGGGTGTGCTTGGAATTTACACCTAAATGAAAGTATTGGTTTTTGCAAGAAGTCATAAAATGGACATTATCTATCTATCTATCTATCTATCTATCTATCTATCTATCTATCTATCTATCTATCTATCTATCTATCTATCTATCTATCTATCTATCTATCTATCTATCTATCTATCTATCTATCTATCAGTGACGTGCAGTGAGGTTAATGGCTGGTGAGGCACTGACGTCATCAGTCAGATTTACAAACCATACTGAGTAATTTATTCACCATTTGATTGACAAAAGTTAACGTGTTGTGTTTAAAATATCATTTCAACATGTTTTTTTTTCCATATACAAACTGCAGCATAGAAAAAAGCACAAACCTTATTATCATCTTACCTTTACTTGTAAATAAAGTCCATACGCCGCTCCTTCTGAAGAAAGTGACTTGCCGCTTGTTATCACTTATTCTATTATTTTTTAGCGTCATAATCTCAGGGATCACCGGCGCCCCCTAACATGAGGCACGAGAACTGCTGGCCTCACCCAGCGGCTTTTTTTGCCGGCGTGTAGCGCTCAGCACAAGAAACAAAAGGTGAGTGACTACAATGCAGGAATCCAGGGTTCGATTCCCAGAGGGAAATAAACAATGGTACTGAGTCAATTACCATACCAATGCCGAGCAACGAACATCACCCAGTGAGGGCCCTTAGCGCTACTGCCTCCTGAGTGCAGTTAGGCCACAGCTCCCCGCTTCCCCAGGGGATGGGTCAAATGTGGAGAAGAATTTCTCCATTGTGGGATCAATAAAGTACAAATTAATTAATTATTTAAAAAAAATACAATTAAACACATTTTTTTGGCAAACATTGTTCAGACGCAATGCATTATGGTCTATATTTGCCAATCTAGTGAGGATTGATGCACATTGTTTTTTCGCAGAGAGTTCTTGGAAATTTCTAGCGCACTCGATTTTGGAATTGCAGATTTGGACAGCACTACAAAACAGCATAGTGAGCGGGGAAGGTATTCAGACACTGCTACTGTTCTTCCCACATCTCTCCACTTAAAGGGTAAATGTAAGGGTAGGGAGGCAATTCAGATTTAATCTCCGTTTTAAATTTTAGCTAAAAATTGGAATAATCAAAATGAAAAGACCTCTGGGAACGCTTTAAAAATAGATTGAATAAAATGTTTAGAGTGGGTCTTGAACGGCTTTAGGTTTCAGGAGAGCGCACACTCAGCATGCTCCTCTGACCATCAACAACACTACGGCGGAAAGAGTGAGCAGCACCAAGTTTCTGGGTGTGCACATCACAGAAAACCTCTCCTGGTCCGAGAACATCGCATCGCTAGCTGGGAAATCACAGCAGCGTCTCTACTTCCTCCGAAAACGGAAGAAAGCAAAAGTCCCTCCCCCCATCATGCACACTTTTTACAGAGGCGCCGTGGAGAGCATCCTCGCCAGCTGCATCACGGTGTGGTATGGCGCCTGCAACGCAGTCCTGCCGGAAGTCCCTCCAACGCATCGTGAGGGCAGCTGAGAGGATCATCGGTGCCTCCCTCCCCTCCCTCCAGGACATCTACAACACCCGCCTGACCCGCAAAGCCCTCTGCATTGCAGTTGACCCCACCCATCCATCCAACAGCTCCTTCAGTCTGCTTCCATCTGGGAGAAGACTACGCAGTCTTCAGGCCAGGACCAGCAGACTCAGAGACAGTTTTCTCCTCCAGGCTGTCAGGAAGCTGAACTCTCTCCCAGCCCTGCCCCCCCCCCCCCCTCTTGCTGCCCCGTTGCCCTCCTGCCTCTCCTGACCCCTGGCATACACATGTCACCTACCTCATCAGCACTAACTGCACCTTCCACCAGTCCTCTAGTGCCGTCAAAAATTTAAGTAACTGTACTTCAGTCACTTTATTCTCTCCTCATTTTTCACTTTTATTTTTTTATACTATTTATATTTAGGCCTCTTCTATTTATAGTTTGTTTATTGTGCAATTTGAAGGTGTCTCCCTGTTTAACTTAAGATGAAGAGAAAACGCAATTTCAATTTCTATGTATGTGTCAACATTGTAGATATTGACAAATAAAGTTACTTTGACTTTGACTTGATTCCTCCGTTTTGCTCAGCTGTTAAAAAAATCAACATGCATGTAGAGTAAAAAGAAGTTTGTAATTAGCCTTAAAATAACCGCAAAATTACACTTTTGAAAAACAAAATCAGCTGACTCAGTTAGATCTTTAATGGAAGCCGTTCCTCCACTTTGAGAGCAGTTTTAATTAACCCAGAATTTTTCATTGATCTTATCACCTTTATTAAAGTCTCCTCACAGCAAATCCATGTATCGTTTAAAAAAAAAAAAAAAAAAAAAAAAAAAAACATAATTAGGCTGCTCCAGTGTGCAGGTATGACTATATTATTGTTGTATATTAATGTCCATGTCAGTGTGTGGGATATGTGCAGTGTGTTGGAAACAACCGAGACACTTTTCAGACGATTAACCACTATTGATATATCATCACTTTAATGTGATTAGGATTAATTCTGATGCTGCGGTTGTTCATCTGTGAATCCTGCTCAAAAGCCGACAGCAATGGTCCATCAGTTCAAATTACCAAGCGGAGAAACCGCCATGGGACGGATAGTCGCAGACGCGAGCCATTTGTAACCGCTGACCGGGACGCTGAGGAGGGAAGATTAAGAGATTCCGAGGGAATCCTCTAAAAACATGCCCCTGTAATTAATAAGGATTTTGATTGTCGCAGTTTGACCGATTTCCTCCAGAGATGCTTGTGTTTTGAATTTCCGCCCAATAGAAATAAATGGGGGAAAAAAAAAGAGGTAGTGACAAGAGGGAGAAAGGTGGGAGGTGTCTCCTGTAGCCTACGGCTCCAAACTTCACTTCACATGAGAAGTACCTGACATGTGAAGACAATCATCCAGACAGATACACTTGGCTTGTCACAGCCAAAAAAACACCGCTGACGGAAGAATGGCTTAAATTGGAGAAGTTGAGCGTCGCCAAACTGACCGACAACTTTGACAGCCCTGTTCTAGGTTACATGGATGTACATTATTATGCAGCATTTTTCTGCATTCAGATCTGCTGTGAAAACCTTATGGAACATGTGAAGGAACATGCGTGTTCCACAGAGGCATCCAAGGACACAAAACCCAATCCCAGGTTTTAATTAGCTGAGCGGAGCACGTGCTCTCCTGCTACATGCTGCACAGGGAGAGCAGGGAGTGCTGCCTTCCTGCTCATTATGCACTAATGAGTTGTCTATTAATGAAAATGGAAAGCATTTATTTTGTGAGCACAAAGGGTTCAGCTGGATTAATTACTGCACTACAGCAACAAAATGAAAACAGAAAATGCAGCATCACTCTTGTGTGGCACTTCACCCATTAACCAACTGTTATCAAGCCCCACAAATGTTGCCGCTCGCAGTCGGAGCAGAGAGAGCACATGCAAGCCGTTAAAAACTTCATGGGAAAAAAAAGCACGTTTGCCAGACTCAGTAGATGCTTGTCTGCATCAGTGTCTGTTTCTTACATCTGTGAAGCTACGTTCACGCCGCCCTCGGCAAACGTGCGTTCAATAAGTGAACGCTCGTAAATTCACGTTCACAGTTTTCATGTCCGCCAATCGCTATGCAAAATTTGAGTGGCTACTGTGTTGGTTGCTTTAATCATTTTAACCTCTTCTGCTACATTTCATACGAACTTCGGCCGCTTCCAATGAAAAGTTCACGCACATAAACGTGCATTTCCAGCTTTTCGAGTTAAAAGCTTTCACATGAAAGCGTAGCCACGCATGTTTGCATAGGTGCATTTGTGAGTGTGGCTGCATCGGTGGCTCAAACCCCTTTTTTAATTTGAACCTCTTCTGCTACGTTTACACCGACCTCAGCAACGTGCGTTCAAGCATCCACTTTTGATAAAAAGTCTACGTCAACGTCCAAAAGTCTTGCGTTCACGCAAGTATCTACAACCGTTTTTTTGAGCTGTGAATATAATTTTGGTTAGGCTTTGACCAATCAGAGATTCGGATTTGGTAGCGATATATGGATGGCGTCACTTTCAGTTCGTAAAAGTGCCTACCGTTTGAAAATTAAAGAGAATTTAATAATTGTAGTTTGTGTCACTGAGTCTTTTACACGTCGGAATAGAGCTGTGAGAGAAAAAGCCTGGAGCGACATTCACGAGATCTGCACCACTTTGAGATTTCACATGTAGCCTCGTCCAACTGTAGGTGGCTGGAGTGCGCTAGTAAATAGTAGAAAAAGAAAAGAAGAAGAATAAGCCCCTCCCCACTTGTTTATATGTACATGAAGGACTTTGCTTGCTTTCAAGAACCCACGTTTCCTGAATGTGCGACACATGCCCAGCATGTCCGTAGCTTTAGTTGGGGGGGGAACGGTAACATTGATCCAAAAATTGGGCTTTTTTGGAATATTCTGAACATTTATCTGAAAGTAATGAATGTATATTTACTCGGTTGGCGAAGCAATAAGTTTGTTTTTTCCTTTACATTTCCTCCTTTGACAACATGATTGAGCTACTGCTAAACCTTCTTTCAAATTCTGATCAGAGTCATTCTAATAGCCCACTAATAGCTTGATTTCCCACTTGTAGAAAGTCCAGGGTCTGGGGAACGTGTGGGCTCAGGCATCCTCAGCAGATGGTTCTTGATCAGATATTAGAGGCTGGGCAGCGAGGTCGTCTGGCCGTAAGCATCATGTCCCGCCTGGGGGACGTTAAACCTTCCAGGCCCAGCGATGTTTGTTGTGCCAAGCCGAGCCGCTCTGTGTCCCAACCGGACTGTTAGGACGTTGGTGCAGTGACAGACTTCTGTCCTTAAGGTTTACCAACACGCCGTTTGCTTTCTATCCAGGAATGTGTGTCATCTGTTTGGGCTTTTCATGATTTGATGACAAGTGATTAGATTACGCCATGTACAATTTCCCTGGTAAAATATTTCGGAGATAACCTAAATCCCGTCTTGCTTGAATTAGAGAGATGACATCCTTTTCTTTTTCTTTTTTTCCCCAAGGCTTTTCTCCATTGTTGTGATGACAGGTGGGAAGACTTTTAAAAAAAAAACAGGAATGCGATTAGGCGATTCGACATGACATCAAAGCGGATTACATTCCTGGTATTGAAATTGAACATTAATCCTAGAACTGTATCGATGTCTTTTATGAAATAAAGAAAAGAAAAAAAGAAATAAATCCCACTAAGTTAGCTTTGACTTGTATTTCTTTTTTTGGCCCCGTCTGTGCCTCTCCACCTCTGTCCACAAAGCAACAGCGAAAGAAGAGTGAATAAACACGACAATCTGGGCTTTATTTATCCTTCCCCCAGTGGCAGTGGCAGTCTGAAATGGCAGGGCTTCAGATATGACCTTCAGCTGGAGTGGCGCTCCATCAGTCATCACTGCCACCCCCAGATCAGATGGTGGCTGGAAAATAGCGGCACCTTCCGCCCTCCTTGCGCACTCCCTGGGCCCTTGGCCTAGCTTTGTTTTTTTCCCTTTTTCTTTTGTTTTTCCTTCACAAATGCAAGAATTTCTCCCACCATGCGGATTCCGGTGCATGTTTGTGCCCGCTAAACCTAAACTTACCATATATTTCGACACAAACCGCGTCTCGGAGAAGTGGAAAAAAAAAAAAAAACAAGTGAGGAAACACATGAAGCCGCAAAGACACAATAACAAGAATTGAAGTCTTACATTTCCTATTTGATGTCTTCTTTTCACAGACTTTACTTCCAATCCTTAAGAAAACATACGACTGTGGCCACTGTTTTTGTTGTGCACAAACAGACATGAACAAAGAAAATGAAACAAGACTAAGCTCAGTGACACAAAGCCAAAATAAAGACAGCAGCAGGAAACTGGGCTTTTTTTCTCTTTAAAAAGACACAAAAGGAAATAAAAAAACAGACCAAAGGAAATAAAGATTTATCTCTATTATAGTACATTTTTGCTAAATATCACTCAAATGTTTTTTCGGTTTTTTTTTTTTTAAGAGAAGTTTATATATTCTAATTTCCAATTTTGAATAAAAAAGACAATATGTCTGTATTATCAACCAACCCCCCTCTATTATTTGGGGTTTGCTGTACGCGTACTGATTCTAGACCAGATCAGTCCCACTTCATTCATCTTTTGATCTATTATAGAAGCATTCCCAGTGGTCTTTTCATTATGATTATGTCGTTTTTTTTTTTAGAAATCCAAAAATCTGTGTTGTTTACTAGGACATAGTTTCTGCAGAGCGGCAGGAGTTCATTTGAAATTCACCTCTGGGTTGTGGGCGGGACTGTTGGCGCGGAGTAAGCCCGCCCCCAACTTTCAAATACATGGATCGTCGTCTACAAGTGGATTATTCAGAATGGAGCAGAGCTTGTGGCCTGCCGATTGTAGGGTTCTACGTCACAACTACAAGCTTTTTTCAACTCCATTTTCTCCTCTGCTCCTGATTCACAACAATTTGGATTGAGAAATACTCAGAAATGTAATTTTAAGCTTATTTTCTTTATGTATATTCTCCATCATGAGAAAAAAAATACTTCAAGAACAAGTAAAAGAAACTCCAAACGCACAACTGTCATTGGAGTGGGTCTTTAACAGAATAACCTTAAGATGAAAAACCATTGCAACAACACATCATCAGTAGGGTGAAACTAACCTGTCTCACGACGGTCTAAACCCAGCTCACGTTCCCTATTAGTGGGTGAACAATCCAACGCTTGGTGAATTCTGCTTCACAATAAAGCACAACTTGAAAAAGAAAAAAAAAAGGCCAGGTCTTAAGTCTTCAGATGTAAAGTATATTAAATAATTTTTTTTTTAATAATAGAAACAAATTTGCCATACACATTTTAAGAAAATACCCCACTTTAGGGTCCTGAAGACAGTTTGGGGGGACAGTAACATATATAGGGTATGAAGGACAATTTAATTATTTATTTTGTACTGATGAAGTTACTGATGTGAAATAAACAAAATGTGCTTTTTTATGTTTGTTCGTTGTAAAACGATATGCTAATACAAGCATACAAAAAAATAAATGCAGTTTTTTTTACTCTAATAGAAAGGATCACTTAGTCTTGTGAACTGTGAGTGTTTCAGTGTAGAGATTTTTGTTTGTTCTCTAGGGAAATAAGTTTTTATCTGCAAACATTCACTCATAGATTTGCAAACACTTCATCACGGATGCATGGAATATTTGAACCATTCTACATTTGTACAAAGTATTTCTCCACCTTCAAAGTCTTCATATAAAAAACGACCCTCTTTTTTTAAGTCTTTTAAGGATTTAGTCTCTTAAAAACTGAGACTAAAGGGCACAAATGCATGTTAAGGTTTTCAAAGCTCCATAAAACATTCTCTCACATTAAAAACCTGTCTGCATTCTACCAATAATATTCACTTTTCAGTGCTTTTTTTGTCTGGCTCTGTTCCAAAAGGATGTCAGTTAAAGCAACTTTCGTGAACTTGTGAAGCCTATTGACAGCAAAGTTTACGATTAAAAGCAAATATTGTAAGATGTATATGAACAGGGACTGTATAATGTATTTTAGTAAAGTTATTTTGATTGGGCAGTAAAAAGTCTACTATAAATAGGCCGACTACATGATGGAATGTGCTAGTAGATATTTTATTACTTGAACGGCAGATAAACAACGCAGCATAACACAGAGCATCTCTAATATGTCAATAAAGTGACACTGGGTAGTTGATTAGTGATTAGAAACACAGTGTTTTTGTTAAAAACAACATTATATATATATATATATATATATATATATATATATATATATATATATATATATATATATATATATATATATATATATATATATATATAATAATCAAATGAAATATGTTGTTGTGCAAAATCAAAATGGATGTGGCCATGAGAAACAAAAGAAAGATTTATAATCAATGCAGAAATTATCAACAAACACTAGAACTTAAACAAAGAGGCTTAAATGTTGGAGGCGAGTGTAACTTCAGCATCCATAAAAGAAGAATACCAACCTAATGAGAGGGTTTGATGACAAATAGATTATAAAGAGTTTTTTAGGCTAAATCAAGGACTACTTGTTAGTCAAATACATCCCATGAAGACAAAAAAAACTGCTTTGGTAAATGAGATGTAATGTAAAAAGATTTGAAATCCATCAATACGCAGATTATTCAAAATGCATCATAATATTTATTCAGTTGGATTTTCTGGATAAAGAATGACTTCCACTGCAGTAGAAATAGGTTTCTGTGACCACCTCAGTGAGAAGCAGAGATCCCCTCTGTCCCCTGACATTTAACTCATTTAGACCTGAGGCACTCGTACTGTGGAAACTGCAATATCCATATGTTGCTCCAGGTCTTACCGAGTTATGGTGACAAATGTCATGGCCAGAAGAGCTGAAGTGTTTTTCAACTGTTCTTTTTTTCCTTTAATTTAATTAGTCTTTGACAGTTTCTCTCTTCTATGTCTCTTTGTTAGCTGAAAACAACTCAACAAATTAGGTTACGAACATTAAAAAGAAAAAAAACAGAATTATACCTGATTCTATGGGAATGCAAAGCCTGTACGAGCCCAATGCCCTCGTCTCTGTTCTTACCAAAATATGCTTCGCAAGCTATGGCCCTCAGGGATTGGTTAGAAAGAAACCAAACAAATTTAGTCCATTCAGGTGTCACACCAGAAGTTGCCTTTGAAGCTACGTTCACACCCCCCTCAACAAGGTGCATTCAAGAGACCATTTCCAATGAAAAGTCAATGTAAATATGCACATTTCGGAATTCTGTGTTCAAAACTCTTGCATTGACTCGTCACTACGCACATTTTTGGGGCTCTAGGTAGAAAGTCGTTGAACGTGCGTTGAAAGTTAAATCATGTTGAGCTTTGACCAACAGTAATGATGTATGGATGGCGTCCTTTTTGATTCACGGAAGGGCTTACCGCTTGAAAATTGATTTATCATGGAGGAGAAATGAATAGTTACCATTTGGGCCCGAATTCTATGACACCAAGTCTTTCATATGTCAGAATAGAACTTTGAGGTTAAAAGCCTGGTGCTAGATTCGCACCATCTCCCAATGTCCACTGGCCCGTCTGTGGTGCATCTCTGTTGTGTGGGAAGTTTGTCTCGCAACCATAAGTTTATTTACAGCGTCTCCGCTGAGTCTCTGGTCCATTCCCCCTCCCCCTGGCTACTGGAAGAGTGGTTTGTCCTGCAACCCTTGTGTTGGGTAGTATCTTCCGCTCTGGTCTCATGCCCTCTCCTTCCTCACTGAGTTCTTGGAAAATGCATAATTTATGTCATAAATTATGTTGTGTCTTTGTACTTCCAAAATTAAACTTTTGTTGTTCATGTTGAAAATTGACGCCGGTGTAAACGTGTGTTATCGTGTGGGCATGTCACCTAATATACAAAATACAATTTTATAAAGTTTTATTTTGAAAGTACAAATGGTTCTTTTAAAAAACAAACCTGTATCTCGTTTCTCTGGCTTTTTGCTGTGATAGATAAAGAAATAGAACCCCCTGCGTAATTATTGCATTGCGTTGCAGAGAGACGGACGTCAGATGCTGACATGACGAAAGCGATGTCAACATTGATTGATTAATAAACGTTCTAGTTTTTGTGTCAATGCAACGGAGACGCACGGAAGACACACCAGCGGAAATCAGCCAAAAACCTCTTCCAGCTGTAGGTGGCAGACATGCCCTAGTATTGGGTAACGGCAGTCCAGTGTGAATGTAGCACTAGCAATAAAATAAAACAACAAGTACAGTTCACCCATAATGCCACACATAAAGAAGAGTGAGTCTATCACAGATAAATACTCGAATTTTTACATTTTTAATCAGTGTAAAAGGTTTTCTCTTTTATATATGTTTTTAAAGACTCGTTCCTTCATGGGTGGACTCACATGTGAGGCACAGGGGAAGAAGGGGAGCAAGGAAGCATAAGCCAATGCAACAACTACTCCATGATGCAGAAAAGTCAAATCTGCCTGTGACCTGCACACACCTGAGGCCTGTCGTCGTGTTGGCGCGGGCTCAAATCGCCTGCTACTTGCAAATGAATGAGTGACTGGTCAGCCAGAAAGAGAAAGCCAAGCGTGCGCGAACTTAATAGTTCCACCTTGAGTGAACAGGTCTCGCTGAAGCCCTAGAATATTTTGTGACAATGGAAAAAATAAAAGAGGAAAAAGCCTCCTAATGCAGTTTATTCCGTTCTCTTCATTTATCTGTGTTCAAAATGCAAGCAAGTACAGTTGATGAAGGAAATAGCATCAGAGCACAGCTAAAGACTATCCGCTCGTGCTGTCATCCTCTGCAGGGAGAACTCGTTCAGTGTCGGCAACGAGGCAGAAGGATTGCACTCCGACAGTGGGATGCTTAACAATGATAGAAACACTTTGAGGCAAATGGAAAGACAGGGAGTTAAGGAAAGCCAAGACATATTTCCTCTGTGAAAAGTAAGACAAATGCAGAGTTGGAGATGAAGGGAGCCAAATGGGATAGAGGAGAGATGTAGTGTAACAGGGTCAGCAAAAGGAATCAGTATACTCTGTCACCCTGTCAAACCTCAGAGCCGCCACTGTCCATCACACAGCGTCCACTTCAAGGGACAGTGTGTGTCAAAGCAAACCTACAGAAATAATGAGAGCACACGTTTGTACGATTTACTGACAAATTCATAAACACATCAAATGCTTGTGGCTGGTGTAAAGAGAATAAAAGATTTTTATCCTTCAAAGTTGTTTCTGGTTTCTGAGCAAATTTCAAAGCCTCTTACTCTTTCAAAGGAGACGATGACTTGTTTGAATCTTAGCGACCACTGAAAAAAAGTCAAAATGCAGGTGTAAGGTGTGTTTGCCATACAGGTAGCAGAGGTGAGACAGCGATCCTTTCATCAACAGCTAAAGGAAACAGAGTGTGAGGAGCAGCGGAGGAGCGAGGTGAGACGGCGATCCGTTTTCTTTTAAAGCGCTCGGAGATTTGTCACGGCGGAATCGCAGAGATAAAAGCAGTCATTACTTCAGTTTGCTCCCCACTCCTTTTCATGATTTATTGCATTGAACTGGGGTCCAGCATTTGATGTTTCTGAGACGGAATGATGTTCACATGTGCACGTCTGTGTCAGCTCAAAGATGCACGGAACAAAAGCAGGTAAACTGCCTGTCAGTCTGATCCCACTGAAATCGGTAGCTGTGGGTTCAGAGAGAAAAAAGACAACCTGAACTTTCTCACATTTGACTTCTTCATTGCTGTCTAACTCAGGCTGCAATACAGGCGTGTGTTACAGCAATGATGTAAAGAAATAGAGTGAATAAAGTCCACTACAGGGTGCACGAAAAATTAATGGTCTATTTTCAAACGTATGTTAAACATAAGGCATATTAAGAGAGATAAAAAAAAGAGATAAGTCAGTCATTCAGTCAGGTTTTATTAACTGCGTCCACAGTAATTCTAGAACTTGTTTGTAACATGCTACACATTAGCATGTTTACAATACCTGTAACTCCAACTTTTGTAACAAAATATACTTGTTAGCTGCATCAGCTTATTCATAGTAACACCCAAACGCCTTTGGAACTCCTAAAAGAAACCTGACATTATGACCGTGCGCCATGAACCTCTCAAAATCTCTTCGACATCAGTAAACACAATCTGAAATAATCCGTTTTTATACCATGGTCCGGGTGAATACTTGATTCTGATTGGCTACTGGGTGTCCATTAAAAAGTGATAATGCACAGTGATAATGCACACCTAAAAGGTGTAAAAATATCACTGCGCTGGCTACTTTAAAACAAACTTTAGTCATCATCTGGACAAAATCAAGCAGTAAGAGGTGAATTAATGCTTTATTTTAACCGATAGTGATGATCAGCATACATACATATATATATATATATATATATATATATATATATATATATATATATATATATCGCTTTTCTTTGCCGCTGCAGTCGAGGTTGGTGCTCATCTGGCTAAGCAGCACCAGGTATCAAATAGTCTGCTTTTTGGGAAAAAAGCGATCCAAACCAAAAAAATAACAAGAATAAAGTACAAAAAACGGATAAAATATTTCTTTAGTAAGTGAATATGGTATAAGAGGGATACTGGTCTTCGAAGTGTGCATTAAGAGAAACTGACAGACTCCACTTTGCATCGGATGGATCAGGCTTCCACGGCGTGCGTTGATTTCTGATAATGGACACTTCGTTGGCCATAATCCTTTACATTAGGCCCTGCCGGATTATAAAGCGCACCGTCGTCTTTTGAGAAAATTATAGGGGTTGGATCACATGGAAATTCAATTTTACCCACTCCCTTTATAACAATTTTTGAAAATTACTATTTTTAATTGATGTAGTTTGTCATTTGTGTGTACTGTATAAGTATAAATATTTAGTTTGAGAGATGACTGCAGGAGGCGAAGAGGAGTATAGCCAAAAAGAGGTTCAGCTCTTTCTTTTGTTGTAATGACCTCTCTAATCAACTGATTTCATTGTGTGATGACAGTAGCTCCGCCCTAACCGTTCCATTGTCTTTTTCCATGGACCCACAACCAACGGGGGTCCAAAGATTGTATGGTTCGGTATGGTTTTATGGGTCCATTTTATAATGGAAATCCTCCAAACACCGGAACGTACTTTACCTAACCACTCAGGGGAAACAAGGCTTTATAGTCGGAAAAAAAAGTTATGCCTTAAAAAGAAAACAGAACTATACTGAAAGTAACATTTGGTGGAAAAGAAATATTTCCATTTAAACACCTGGACATAAATTATCTCCCTGATTTCTATCCGGACATTAAAACACAGAAATCATGTAAACAACATACAGTATACAACTCAAGTGAGCTGTAAATACATGGATTCCCAGTCAGCTTGTTTTTTCCTTGCTGCTTTATCTTATTGACAAAATGAGCTGTGCCTTAGATGTGTTGGGCATCACACGATCCACACCTTAAATCTGTCACGCTTTTGCTTACTTCGTGTTGGAAAGTGTTGGCCTTGCTGTTTTCTTCCTATTTACTACATCATTTATCTTAACAGAATCCATGATGCCAAATTGAGATTGTCTACGTCGCAGAGCTACGGGCTTTTCCTACCCCATCTTGTCGCCATGTGAAAAATACAAGCATACTTAATCATCTGTAGCTACATACAAGTTCAACCCCAATGTTTCTACCATGACATCATAAAGTATTGCAGTGTCTTCTGATGCCAAAGTAAAGTCATGAAGTCCTTCGAGATTTAATTTTATTCACAGAACTAAACCTGTTATCACATGCACGCATCAAACCCTGCCAACCTGTCCAGGAGAACAGAAGCAAAGCTTTTAAGCAAATGGCAGTTGTGTAAACTAAAATGGCAGTGTTGAAAGTCAATTCAATAATAGCTGAAAGCCATTACAACACTGTCATTAACAAGGTGGCTGGAAATGCAATTAGCCTCTTCACATTGCTGACTGCCACAAGCAGGGAAATGTGTCAAAAGAACATGTGAAAGGAGAAGAGAGAGAAAAATGACAAAAGATCCACACAGAAATACTCAAGGGGAAAATACAAAAGGCATGATAATAGAGGAAATCACTAAATTGTAGAGGAGATAAGACCATTTTGAACAACAGTGAAGTTATGGCAGAGGAGTAACCAAGCTCATACAGCCTGTGAAGAACTAATTATTGAGGTTTTATGTCCTTAAAAAAGGCCTTGTTCAAAGTCCTAAACACAGCACAGCAGCGCAAAGATAAGCACCATCAACAAAACGCTAGGAACCACAGAGCTGCATTTTCATGATGCCTCATAACCAAGTGAAAACCAAGGAAACGATTCTGGAAGAAAAATTGTAGTTAAACCTTTTGAAATCTGTGCTGAATTAAAGCATTGGAAAGAGAATTTGATTAAAAAAAAAGAAAATACACAGATTAGATACTGTTTTTCCCACATATATGGGGCACACCCGATTATGTCGGACTGTTAATAAATGCTCTATTTTTGAACTTTTAATACAAAAGGCGCACCAAACTATAAGGCCCATTAAGTGAGACATGAGTCAGAGACAAGTCCGTCAGTCGGACTTTGTTAACTGCGTTCACATTAACTCTCAATCATGTTTGTAACACGCAACACATTAGCCATGCTAGCATATCCACAGTACCTGCAATTCCCAACCCTATTTACATCAGGTAAAAAAAATATTAATACCGCTGCAACAAACCTTACTGTGACTATGCTAACTCCCAACCATGTTAGTAACACGTACCAAAACACAACAGTCCGACACTACTGCACGTTAGCCACGTTAGCGTACTCACAATACCTGCAACTCCCCAACCTTGTTAGCAACAAATAAACAAATAGACTGATACCGCTGTGACTATGCTAACTCCAAACTTTCTTAGTAACACATTAAAAAAACAGTCCCACAAAGCTACGTATTAGCCGTGTTAGCGTATTCACAATACCTGTATCTCCCCAACCATGTTTGCAACATGTAAAAAAAAAAAAACAGACTGATACCGCTAAAGCAAATGTTACTATAACGGGGTTAAGTCCCAACCTTGGTAGCAACACGCAAAAAAAAAAAAAAAAAAAAACAAGTCTGACACACAAGTCTACACAGTAACTCCATTAGTGTATTCACAATTACACCCAGCCTTGTTTGCAACTCGTAAAAAATCCCAACATTTTGACAGAACGCTTCTGACAAAATTACTTCGACATCAGTAGACACAACCACAATCCATTTATAAGATGCTTCCAATTGTAAGGCGCACTGCTGTTTTGGTAAAAAAAAAAAAAAAAATCAAGGCTTTTAATTCCACTTTATAGTGTGGAAAATGCTGCACTATATGACTGCTTTAGTTAAGTTGTTTAGTGAAGGACAAGGAGGTCACGGGTAAATGAATGATAGACATCACTGTCATGAGCACACTTCCAGCAGGTCTCCTTAGAGATAAGAGCAAGCTGTCTATCCCCAATGCAGCATTATCAAGGTCATCACTCTACATACACAGGGAATCCAACCAATTTCCCAACTTAATCAGAAATCGTGTTCACTGAGAACCACAGCACACCACTGACAAGTACAGATCCAACTTCGTTTAGATTCTTTTGAGTGCTCCGGCACAACTTTTACACTGATTCTATGGACATCGATTGAGGCACTTCAGTACACATCCAGTTTTTGTGAGTCTAACTGTCTCTTCCTGTCTGAAAGGGTGAAAGCGTCTGAAATGAAACCAGGGCAGCATCAGGAGCGTTGCCAGTTTTACTTTTGATGTTATTGTGGAAGGGGGAGACTTGGCTGCCATGGATAGCCCAACACAACAGTAAAAGCAGCAGACGGGAGGGTAATGAGGAGGCAAATATGATTAAAACAATCTCCTCAGGCTGCCTTGGACCAGCCATTAAACCAGTGGACGCTCTTTATGCCTAATCCATCACACTGCTTAGCTCCCACAGAGAGCAAAGAGAGAGACAACAACAAACTTAACCCCAAACCCCAACTCTCTCCCTCCCTCAAACATAACTAACACTCCAGGAGGCTCAAATGTTATTAAAGATCTGCCAAAGAAGCCCATGGACCCGGAGCCAGGCTGCCAAAAAACAAAGCGGGAAGTAAAGGCTTTAAAAAAAAAGAAGCCTAAGTGATGTATTCTAGCATGAATAGAAATTAATGTTTTGGTTTAATGAAAACACACTTTATTAGGCGACTCATGTGCATGAAAACTAACCCAATCAATCATTGAATTTCTGCATTGGTTAAATGGATATGTATCCCCATATTAATTTAATGGCAGGAACCTGGCATAAACTGGGCGTTTGATGCATCCTATAAGAATAGGGGCATAATAATCATTTGCGGTTGCCAAGACCGTGCATAGTCGATTTCGGTTTATTTTTGAACTATCCCATTCACTGATCTAAAACAGACCCAGGAAACCTTTAGCCGATACATCTTCTTGCAAGATAATTAAGTGTAAATTAAATATATGTACACACAAACAAGTAAATAGGAAATAATGTCAAATCCATTCTTATTTTAGCTTGATAAAGTTCAGCAAGAGAAAAAAAAAGGCGTTCCAAGCTCTATTGAGAATTTTAAATGATAACTATTCATTAAAAAAATGTGGGTTTAATAAAAGCTAAAAGTCTTTTCAAACAACTGTAGGGTATCGCAATACAGAATAAATTCTATTTTTAGGCTGTTGTGAGTTTTATTGACATAGATGCTGCTAATCTCATCTACTCGGTTACAGCTGGCTCCAATGCATCATCTTTTTACATCACAGTCTCCTGCTGTCTGTGGTACAACTCATTATAATCCCTTATAGACACAAGAATCTCTGATTAAAGCTGAAGAGAATCTGTATCTGCATGATTTCAACAAGTTGAATGCTTTTGAAAAGTATGTAGGATAAGTAACAGCAGGCAACAATACCCTGGGGAGAAATACAGCATCATACACCCTGTAGACCCCTTAAAAAAAGCATTTGTGGGCACGGGTCTCCAAATATGAACACAGCAGTTATGTAAGGATATTCTTTTGTATGTTTTTAATTTATTTAAAGCTGCATAGTGGGTATATTTAAAGTGCTTTATGTGCAGTGGTGTTATATGCAGTAATTTATGTTAAAGTTACATTAATTGCTTTTGAATTTACAGCAGCAAAATCTTGATCAGCTCAATACATTTGCGGTATTCCTGATTGCTCTGACACCATTCAAAACTTAGATTTGTCATGAATTCCTTGACCTTGTTGAAAGGTTTCAGCACCTGTATGAGAAAAGGAGCAAAGGACTAAAGCCTAAATGAATGTGGCTGCTTAATCCATCCTATTTCAACCCATTTGGTTTGTATTTCAGCTTTTCCGTTGTAGATTTGTTGATGCACTGTGAATTTACATAATTCTATCTGTATATTTAGTGACAATACCAAAAAAGAAAAGATAGCAATAGGTTTCAAATGACAAAGTGGCTGCAGTATCTATAACCAAATCATCACGCCTCCTCCACTGCCAAGCTTGGCTAATTTCCAGTCTTATAGTGTATTGCCATTTCAAATTTTTGAATGTACTTATGATGGTTTGATTCAACTCAGTAACCTGGAGCCAAACCATCATAAGCCTCTGTCTCCTTCCAAACAAAATAGGCTTAATCCGTCTTTTTTGTTCTGCATCATTGCAGACTTTTACATAATATGCTAAAGGCAGCCTGTTGAATCCATGATTGGCCATTGCATTGTCTTTGATTTAAACTCGCTGTTTTGTTCACTTCTGGTGAAGGCGGATTATTTATTTAAATGTTTGGTCCTCAAAAGTTATCCTTGTTGATTCAAAAATTTTGAAATATTTCTACTTTCAAGTAAAACAGCTTTTTTTTTTCCTCGCAGCTGCCTTTCAAACTCTAAAACTGCATACAACTTCCGATCATTGGATTTTTTGAGCCCGTCCCCACTTCCTATCATCTATCTGTTTTACGTGCTCTCCTGCTAGCTTAGTGCCCCTTTACAACCCCAACCTAGCATTACTGGTGCAACAAAATTGGTGAGCAATATTGGAGCAAACCGTTTGTACAGTTTAGATCCAGATTCCAGCTCAGATGAGGAAAACAAAGACGTACATGGATCTATTTGTCTGCATCGGTATAGAGCTGCAACAAGCTTTTTCCAATGGAATTTTTTTTCATCTGCTCCTTATTCACAGCAAAATCAATTAAGAAATAATCGTAAATGCAATTTTAATCCAAATTTTCTTTATATATGTCTTCCATCATGACAATAATGCAACAATAACATGTTAAAAACACGACTTTCATCTACGTCTTTAAGGAATGAAAAATAGACTTGAAAAATGAAAATCTCCTGAAAAAAATCTGGTATATACATTTATTTTATGGCCTAATGATTGCTCGCCAACTGTGTCACCTTCTTTGGAGTAGATCATATTCTGGCCAAGTTTCTGACTGATGTTTTTTGCAGATTGAGCACATGCGTTAAATCAAGGGGCAAGTTAGCATAGCTGGGACACAGAGTAGGATGAGAGCCAGATAAGTAAACAACTTTAATGTCTTATGACACTTAAAGATGCTTTCATCTCCTCTGCAATGACTCACAGACAACATAAACAGTCACGTATGTAACACGGAGGCATATGCGCATGCATGTCCACGCACACACACACTCAGCTGCCAGTTACAATTTAATAATTTCAGTGGAGCACCGCATTGCTTGTCCAACCGAGCATATCTTCCCATCTCTCTTTCTATTTCTTTTCTTCACTTGGCAGAAATTTAAATTTTATCTGTTTGCTCACTGCCACTCTGTCGACTTTGGGGCAGCACTGTGTGTACTTCCTGATTCTGTTTCCATAGTGACTTCGAAAGAACATTTTTCCCTGCAGTGATGGATTTTAAACGAACGTAGCAGCCGTGATGACATACAGATCAACTCCTGACAGCGACGATAACTTTTCCTCTCCCGAGGCTTGAAGTTTCTCTCCCTGCATGCCTATTTTCTAATTCTGCACTCCCATTCATTTACATGTAAACATCTGTAGTGCTGATGGATATGCATCTACCACACTGAGCCGCACTCCACGCCAGCCAGTGGCATAAAATTTAGCTACAGAGAAAGTATAATCATATGGCTTTCTGGTGTAACATCTACTGCAGAGGACAGGGAAATGGAGTCAACTTTTGAGTCAGGAATGCTACAAGCACAGCAACAAATAACTCTAATCCATAGTATTTTCAGGAAAAAGCAAGAAATCCCAAGATGTCCTGTTGTCATACCTGTTCTGCTGGAATAGATTTAGCCTCTAATTCAGTGAGTGTTATAAGAAATACCAACATTTGCATGCATGACATTTCTTCGCCTACACCAGCAGACCCCTGCATGACCTAAGTGCTATTTGTTGTCAGCCTAATGAATTTGGCATTATTAATTATTTCCTGACAGTGAAAACAGGTAGAGCACAACTGCACGCCACAGGGCATTAATGGTAAGACTCCACTCCACTTCCCTGTGCCTGAGCCTTTTGAAGTGGTAATGGGCTTAAGGTGCGTGTAATTTCCTGCCGATAGCGGATGTGGGAGAGAGCCACACCTGGGCAGGCAGGATAAGGATGTGGGACTCGGGGGGCTCTCCCAGCAGCGCTGTTCTCCGTCCTCACTATCATGTGGCTGATAAAGGAGCAGGTGTGGCACCGAAGTGGGACACTGATAATACGAGCGGAAGAGGAACCCCTTTTAACCATGACAAAGATGAACTGCCCTTACACCGAAACCAAGTATGTTTACTTAACAGTAGCTGGGCTGGTTACAGCAACTGGTGACTGAAGTTCAACTGGGGAATAAACGCCCAGCTACAGGTAAGTTTGAAGCAGCATCCTGTAGTCATGAACTCGCACGTCTAGTCAAATAACCCAAATTTCTAATCAGCCAATCACATGGCAGCAACTTGATGCATTTAGGCAAATAGACATGGTCAAAGCCGATTTCCTGCAGTTCAAACCGAGAATCAGAATGGAGAACAAAGGTGATTTCAGTGACTTTGAACGTGGTACGGTTGTTGGTGCCAGACAAGCTGGTCTGAGTATTTCTGCTGATCTACTGGGATTTTCACCCACAACCATCTCTAGGGTTTACAGAGAATGGTTCAAAAAAGAGAACATATCCAAAGAGCTGCAGATCTGTGAGCAGAAATGCCTTGTTGATGCCAGAGGTCAGAAGAGGCATGGCCAGACTGATTACTGCTGTTAGAAAGGCAACAGGAACTCAAAATACCACCGGTTACAACCGAGGTCTGCAGAAGAGCACCTCTGAAAGCACATCACGTCCAACCTTGAGGCAGCAGAAGAGCACACCAGGTGCCACTCCTCTCAGCTAAGAACAATAAAATGAGGCTACAATTCACACAGACTCACCAAAACGGGACGATGAAAGATTAGAAAAATGTTGTCAGGTCTGATGAGTTTTCATTTCTGCTGCAACATTTGGATGGTAGGGTCAGAATTTTGTGTCAACAACATGAAAGCATGGATCCATCCTGCCATGTATCTACAGTTCAGGCTGATGGTGGTGTAAAGGTGTTGGGGATATTTTCTTGGCACACTTTTGGCCCCTCAGAACCGATTGAGCATAGTTCCAAAACCACAGCTTACCTGAGTATTGTTGCTGATCATGTCTATCCCTTTATGACCACAGTGTCCCATCTTCTGATGGCTACTTCCAGCAGGATAAGGCGCCATGTCATAAAGCTGGAATCATCTCAGACTGCTTTCTTAAACATGACAATGAGCTCACTGTCCTCAAATGGCCTCCACAGTCACCAGATCTCAACCCAATAGAGAAACTTTGGAATTTGGTGGAATGGAAGATTGGCATCATGGTTATACAGCCAAGAAATCTGCAGCAACTGTTTGATGCTATCATGTCAATATGGACAAAACTCCCTGAGGAATGTTTCCACTACCTTGTGGAATCCACAACACCAAGGGTTAAGGGAGTTCTAAAGGCAAAAGGGGGTCCAACCTTTTTGGTCAAAGAAAGAACTCAAAGACAAAAGTATTAAAGTTGAGAAACATGATACGTTCTAAGACCACAACACACACTTCCAAAATTCCCCTTACACTGACCAAACTGCATGACAGCTTAGGTGTATGTAGGTGGCTAGATGGATGAATGGCATTCACTGTGTCCTTTAAAGTCTCCTGTTGTAAGCCACAGTTGGGTTCACCTTCATCTATCAGCAGCATCGCTCTGACCACTACAACTTGTTCTCTCTTACGCACCATGACATGGAGAGGAAGTGTAGAGAAAGAAAGTGAGCAGAAAAAATAGAAAATAAATGGGCAGAGAGGAGGATGAGGAGCACCACTGCCCTGTCGACACTGCCATGAATGCTGCTTTTTGTACTCATGGTTACCCGTGGAGGGAGAAGAAGAAGAAAAAAACAGAGCCATATCTAGCAGAGACACACACTCATGAAAAGTCCGTGTGTTGGAGGCTGGGTCTATTGGATTACCTGAGGACACTGTCTGTCTGTTATGCAGAGGTCTTTGTCGATTAGAGATGCTGATAAATTGATTATGCTGTAAGGCTCAGACGCCGTCTGGCAACAATGAGGTTCAATAGCAAATCGATATTACATAAACCGATTATCATAGCGCACACTGACCTTATCAAACTTTATAAAGATTCAGCCCTGAGATCAAAACGTGGTCAGCCAGGAACTAAGAACTAAAATAAGGGAGGGGCTGGACATGTGAGGTCAAATGAGCAAAGTCAACTTTGGAAGTTCTTTAGGGACAAGACTTTTTATATACATGAAAGATGGGCACGGAAGACCCTGGTTTAAATCTCACATCTCTTTCTGTATGTTCTCCCCTTGCATGCGTGGATTTTCTTTAGGTACTCCAGCTTCCTTCCACATTCCAAAAATATGCATCATGGGTAAACTGGTTTCTCTAAATTGCTTGTGTACGTCATTGTCTGGACTTGTTCAGGGTGTACCTCGTCTTTAACCAACAGTAGCTGGGCTGACTCCACTAACCCCAAGACTCTGAATTCAACGGTTTCAAAAAACCTATTGATGGATGTGCTAGACACAATAAATCATAAATTCATTCATTCATCTTCTAAACCCGTTTTGTCACTTTTGGGGTCCCAGGGCTGCTGGAGTCTGTCCCAGCCACTTGCGGGCGAAGGTGGGGGACATTCTGGACAGGTCGCCAATCTGTCGCAGAGCCACAATCACACACCCATGGACACTCACATTCACATCTTTGGACAATTTAGATTAACCAATTAACCTATTAAGCATGTTTTTGGACGGCAGGGAGAAGCCGGAGTCCCTGGGGAAAACCCACAGGGAGAACATGCAAACTCCACACAGAAAGGTCCCCCATTGGTGTTCTGTTTTAGGTCCCCAAGCCGGGACTTGAACCTGGGGTCTTCTTGCTGTGAGTCAAGAGCGGATATATTTTTGAGCCACTGTGCAGCCCAAATGATAAAATAATACACATAATTATTTTTCATGCATCTTTTTGTATTTTCCTTTATAATCTTTTAGTTTAGTGATAAAATCTGTCACTCACTGCCTCTCAGGTATCCATCTCAGGTGCCTCCACCTGAGATGAACATTATGGACTTTGCTTTGCAGAAGGTTCAACAGGTATTCTGCACAGCTCCTGACTCATGTGACTCACAGGTGCAGACAATCTAGTTTTAGGTTGTATTTTATTCTGAAAAGTATCCAAACGGTAGAAATGCACACAGTCTTCATTATTCTGTAGCAGCTAAGGCTTTATCAGTCATGTTTAACAGGATCATTTGCAGCATTAAACATAATAAAAACTATGATCTAGACAGCACATGACAAACTTATGAATGTAAAAAAAGAGACATATTTTATCTGAAGTAACTTTTCGATCAGGAAGTCAATTCTGATCCAGTCACACTTAAGGAAATATAAACACAATCGGACTGTTTATTCAAATAAAATGACAACAGAAGTCTGTTTTAATGACAGAGATTTGTTAGGGTCATTTTGGCATAAGAAATGCAATATAGTGGAAACTTCAAATAAATTACAAAGAGACAATAATAAGGGTAAATAAAAGAGCCAGCCTTGTTATTGTAACATTGGCTTTCACAAAAAAGATGCTTTTCAATCAAAAATGTTGATAGATAGATAGATAGATAGATAGATAGATAGATAGATAGATAGATAGATAGATAGATAGATAGATAGATAGATAGATAGATAGATAGATAGATAGATAGATAGATAGATAGATAGATAGATAGATAGATAGATAGATAGATAGATAGATAGATAGATAGATAGAATGTAACAGTCCTTTTATGTTAATAATTCTAAACTCGTCATAGAGTTTTATTAACTACCATCTTCTCCTTTATTGAAAGAGATATCAAACAAGAAACAAAAAAACTTCAACAAATAGGAGAAAATGTTCTTAATAGCATAAGAGTTTTGCACTGTGGACACCATTGGCTTCCAAAATGCAAAAAGTGGTTAACCAGAAGAGAGAAGGGCAACAGATCAGTACAAGTGAGACTAACAGGAAACAGAGGAACAGAACAAATTGTTCCAGAACAGAGGGAAATTTGTAGGGAGCATACAGAGGAGGTCCATTTTCATGCTATGGGGATTAGGGGCATGACATCAATCCCAACAGAGCTAAAGCCTAAAAAAGGGGGACTAATGGAGCGGAGGCAGAAAGGGAAGTGGGTGTATCAGTCTCCCTCACATTTGCCACTTGGAGTGACATGGGTCACAGAAGACAAAACGAAGGGAGCAAAAAAGGGAAAACTAAAAATTGGAAGAAAACACATTTTTGATGTGGACTTAAAGGGGCACAAATAATATCAAAAAAATGCAAAACAAAACAAAAAAAAGAGTTTTTATAAAAGGGCACACCTTCGATGACCTCAACACGTAGATTTAAGTCCCAATCAAATATTCTTTTGATCTATCTTTTCCAGTGGTCTTTTAATACTGAATATGCTGTTTTTTCCCTAAATAAAAAAACCTGTTCTGTTTTCTGTGACATAGTTTCTACAGATTTACAGGAGTTTATTGAAAATTTACTTCTGAGGTGCAGCGTAAGCCTGCCCCCACTTCCCATCATTTATTTGTTTTCTGCTAGCTTCCAGCCCCTCACAGCCTAACATTAGCGGCGCAACAAAAATAGCAAACAATATCGATGCTATCCAGCTGTACAGTTTTGAGCCAGCTACTCAGAGGAGGAAAATGAAGATGGGAAGGGAGCTTGTGGCCCACTATTATAGCTTCTACGTAGAGCTGCATGACATGAGGAAAACTTGCGATTTGCGATATTAGTGACTAATATTGCGATGACGATATAAATTGCGATACATAAACAAATAGCAAAAATATAAAATTTCCATTTCACTGCAACACTTTACAAAAGCTTTTAGGGCTGCACGGTCGAGCAGTGGTTAGCGCTCTTGCCTCACAGGAAGAAGGCTCTGGTTCAAGTCCTGGCTGGGGGACCTGGACTAGAACATCAATGGGGGACCTTTCTGTGTGGAGTTTGCATGTTCTCCCCGTGGATGCATGGGTTCACTCCGGGATCTCCAGCTTCCTCCCACCATCCAAAAAAAACATGCTTCATAGGTTAATTGGTCACTCCAAATTGTCCATAGGTGTGAATGTGAGAGTGAATGGGTGTGTGATTGCGAACATTCTACCCTGCGACAGCCTGGCGATCTGTCCAGGATGTCCCCTGCCTTCACCCACAAGTGGCCGGGATAGGCTCCAGCAGCCCCGTGACCCCGAAAGGGAAAAAAACGGATAAGAAGATGAATGAATGAATGCAACACTTTAATTTAAATAAGAGCCCACACAACTGTAATTACACCCCAAATGAGCCTAGTCTACATAGGAGGCGAGCATCTAACATCAAAGAGCTCCATCTGATTGTTCAATAATGTGATGGAGTCCATCCAATTGGTCAAATGCATAAAGAGATTTATTTGATTTGATTAATACTTCAAGCTGCCATGAGATTCTTTGAGGACATTAAAAGTTACAATTTATCGCAATTTTCACCAACTTTTGCAAAATACATATTGCAAAGATAAAGGATAAATGTGAGATTTATTGTGCGGGCCTTCTTCTACATCACACCTACTGGCGTTTTTTTTCATCTGCTCCTGATTTTGAATGAAGACATGCTCAAAAATGCAGTTTGACGCTTAATTTTCTTCATACATGTTCTCTAGTATGAGAAAAATGCCACAAGAGCATGTTAAAAACACAATTTTTAATGGAATGGATCTGTAAACCTTTGAAGGGTGATGATAAAATAATTTAAATGGACTCTGAGGTATCTTCCTCTCATCATAAAATAATCCACGTCGTCCAAAGAGGCAGATAAAACTGTGGAGATAATAAACTAGATCACCCTCTTATCACCTTTCAGAAGGGTGAGAGACGGGAGTCAGTTTAGTTTTTTTTTTTTTTTTTTTTTTATATCATTGCAGAAAATCTATAAAAGTGACATCCCTATCTCATAGCTTTGTCCTTTTTACCGAATCTCAGCTATCTCCTTGAATTTCGATGCCGTCTATGCAAGAGCATCCTCTGGACCACAGCAACTGTATCACATGGCTTTAAAAAAAAAAAAACACAGTTTAAAGATGAAAGGATAAAAAATAAGCTGTAAAAGGTGAGGAAGTCTGTCAAAGCCAGACACTCTGAATATCTGTATTTTTCCACTTCGGCGACACCTTAACCCCTCTTCCTATTTCTACATAATTTATTGTGCCTTAAAAAAACAGTCCAGTCCCATTCTCCATTCTGAAATGATGGCTATAAAAGAAATGTCCTTTGCCTTGGGCAGAATTTAATACCTTATACCACATCAGGCAGTAGTATATGCCCCTGTTGTACCATCCGGCAGAAAAGCCCGCTCCCTCTGCACTGAAATGCAATACAGGAAAACTTGCTTTTCGTTATTCTATTCCTATTTCCATTAAAACTGACATTTCATCTAAACTGAACCCTTCAGGGGAAACTAAGAGCTAGGGTGGAGATGAGGCAATAAGATCTGTGTGTGGGGGTTTGTGTGCGTTCTTCCAGATCGGTGTGTCTGAGGTCTTCATGCATGCATGCCAGTAAGGATCAAATCTGGATCGGGACAACCGGAGGAGACCGCATGACCTGAATGCGTGTGTAGGCAAATGTTTTGGTAGTTACTCCTGTGTGATGTAATATCTTTAAGAGGCATCAGGAGCCGAGGGCCGAGCTTATGCGAGGGTCTGTGCGCGTGCCCTTGGGCTCTGCAGTCTATTCCGCCGGATCAAGAGAAATGTCCTTATTTGTAACCATCACCGAGAAATCAATGTAATTATGTTTTCTGAAGCTCCGCTCGGCTCTTGCCTTTAAAACATAATTTGCAAAGTCATAAATGACATTAATGCATGCTCTCCCCTCCTTCAGAGCTCGTCTCTCCTTACCCTTGGTTGGTGGGACCTCCTTTGATGGGACATAATTATTCTGTTTGCTGTGTAAGGAGGCCTGTGATGTTGCTCTGAATTGATTCGTAGACGTGTGTGCTTTATGCTGCCTCGGAAAAATGAGTGGCACGGATGGGAATGGAGCAAATTCGCTTTACATTATAGCTTGCATTGAGACACGCTAACACTGAAATGTTTGAGAATGGGAGGAGCTAACAGGCACTAAAGGTGGCAGAGAAGTCTCTGTTTAGCTACAGCCAGAAGGGCTCGTTCCTTGGAGAGCCTGAGAGCCCAGACGCAGTGGGAGGCTGGGTCCAAATCAAAGCGCTTTTGCTGCTATGATTTGCTTTGTTTGATTTGAGACCAGGGGTGTCAAACTCATTTTCACAGAGGGCCACATCAGCATAGCGGCTGCTATCAGAAATAAATACAATTACAAGGTAGTATTCTTTATTAACAAATAACAGTAACTACTAACTACTACCTATCTAACTAATGAATTGCGTGTTGATTCTTCTGCAGCAGACCGCTCTCTAGCTGCATGCGAGGCTTCACCTGTGCTCTCTGGTACAGACATCTCAGAATATTATATATTGCCCAGTAATAAACAGACTGCAGACACTTTGTCACCTTTCCGGTAGCCATGAGCCTGACAACCATGAAGAACGCAGAGCAGGAGGCTCCGCCTTTATTTGTCCAGACACGCAACTTTGCGCTGCACAAAATAGTTCCCAAACAAGACATGTAGTGATATTTATGGAAATCTAACAGCTCACGTTCATGTTTGGTGTTACAGAAAGAAGGAGAACAGTAATAACCCCTCCCCAAAAAAAAACAAAATCCTCCGGGGGGGCGGCCGTGTCGCACACTTAAGAACGCACGTAGCTTGTAATGAAAATGAATACAATGGAAATTAATAATTAGAACGCAGTAAATTTGTCGAACTTCCTTGGGAGACTTAAACTTCTGTTGTAGAATGAGGATGTGTGCTTCTGAAAGCGCGCGCCTGTGTGGGAGCCGTGCCACGTGCAGCAGAGGCAGACAGTGAGAGCATGCGCCACGAGAGACAGTGACAGGCGCGGTGGGAGAGAAGGAGAGAACAGTCTGAAAGAAAGAAGGAAAGTCTGAACACAGGACTAGCAGAAAAAGTCATTATCAGCAAAGATGAATGTGTTTAATGTGTTTATTGTAGTTTCAATCACGCACCATACTATTGTGTGAGAAACTTTATTTCGGTTATGTTAGACAAAACAAACTTAACAACATCAACATAAACATTGACACTGATCAATGTCAACATAAACATTGAAAAAAAAATAATAATAAAAATAATAATAAATAAATAAAAATAACATAAACATTGAACAACATTAACCGAAAAAGATGTTGGGTGAAGCCAAGGCTTATTTCCCCAACCCTGAATACAAACATCACATCTACCTACACATTTTTAGAACCTTAAATCAGAAAAGAAAAAAAGAAGAGGAAAAAAATACGCCATACGCTGAACTTTCAAGGTCATTGTCACAGCCCTAATCTCCCACTTTGATAATCTTTTGATCTATTCCCAGTGGTCTTCTAATTATGACTTATGATGTTTTGAGCCCCCCCCCAAAAAAACAAAAAAAAAAACGTTTTTTTCTTCTTCTAGGACAGGGGTGTCCAATTCCAAGCCTCAAGGGCCTCAAGGCCTCAAGGTCCTATATGTTTTCCAATCAACCTGCCGTTGAAGCTCCTTATTGGCTAAACGCACCTGATCCAGGTAATCAGCAGCAGTTGAGGCAGGTTTTCTGGAAAACCAGCAGGTTGCTGGCCCTTGAGGCCTGAATTTGGACCTCTTCTAGGATATGGTTCCTGCAGAGGAACAGTAGTTCTTTAAAAGTCTTATTGAACCAATTATTTCCTTTGTAACAAAGGCTGCCATCAGGTGATGAATTTGACAGTCTTCTAAAATATGGAGCCAACTTTTGCCTTCTGCTTTTACTTTTTGTCAGTTCTGGGTAAGAATATTGTGTACTTAGCAAGTGTCAGTGGGCTCCTGCCTCATGTCTTTTTGTAGATTTAGGATTTTCAAAACTGGAGATAAACAATGATTTGAGACTGTACACACGGCCTCTGCACACAAAAAAAGTGTTTATGTTAACGTTTAACTATGTTTATCTGTACATGAATTGCTAATTATTTTTCGACAAAACTGTAAAGCTTTGTTCACAATGCACGTGCAAGATATCACCTTCAGTGAAAAGTCTATGTAAACGTGCATAGCTCCAGGATTCGGGCTTCCGCATTCAAAACTCTTCCATTCACGTGTTTCTTTTCAGAGTTTTAAGATCAAACACAGATTTGGTGGTCACATATGGATGGTATCCCTTTTAATTTACGAAAGTGCTGACCAATTATTCATTGGAAAAAATTATTAATGGCAGATAAATCCAATCCATTATTATTATTATTATTATTATTATTATTATTATTATTATTATTATTAAGTCTTTCATATATAAGAAATGATCTGTGAAAAAAAAAGCCTGGAGCAAGATTTGTGACATTTTTACCGCTTCGACATTTCACACCAAGCCTTTTTTCAACTGAAGGTGGCGGACATGAGGTAGTAATCACTAGACAAAGGAGAAGAGGAATAATTCCCTCCTGGCTTGTCCAGTGTTACCCTCATAGGTTAACCCTTGTGCTATCCTAGGCACTTTAACATTGGGAGTTGGGTCATCTAGACCCACTAGACAGTGCGCTGAACCTTTTTTCTTCAATGATTTGTGATCTTCACTGGTCTCCATGGATGACATGAAATCCTCTCCACCTTTATCCATCTTTGTTATGGTAGGGATAACTCGTCAATGTAAAGGTGAGGTCATCTGGACCCCATAAGATAGCACAAGGGGTAAATGCATGTTGAAGAACTTCTGTTTATTGTGTTCTTGAACACGCGTCAGATGCCCAGTGTGACTGTAGCTTTAGAGATGATACAGGTATGTAGGAAAGTGCATTTCTATAAATATGCTATTATTATCAGCTTTGCAAAGTTTTTATACATCACACTCTCACACACACACACACACACACACACACTTTGGAAATAAGCTGTCGCCAAGAAAGGAGGGGGGGTTTAAGTATGCTGGGGTCTTGATCATGAGAATGAGGGAATGGAAAGAAGTAGGAGATTGACAGGTGGGGGTGGAGGCAGCATTAGGCTTATGCTGTGACTGTCTGTCGTGGAGCAGAGAAAGCAGAGCTGAAAGGGAAAACTGTCAATTCACCAGCAGGTCTATGTTTCCTTTCCCCACCAACAATCACCAGCTCTGCAGCCACTAAGAAGTACCGAACCGTTTACAAGCAGCATGAAACGCACACGTTTTTGCCAAAAAAAGTAATTTATTCAAGAAAGAATTTCAAAAGTAGCTGCCCTTCTGTGTGATTTGAAGTTAGTGGAAGAGATTTGCCTCCTTTCAGTATTCTTTTTTTTTTTTTTTTTTGCACACGCTTCGAGTTTTCAGTGATCAAAGTTTCCCAGCAAAGATGGTGCCTCTGGGTTGTTGTGTGGAAGTGAGAATCCCCACAGAGAAAAAGAAGGGAGGGAAGAGTCGGGGAGTTCTGCTTAATCGTTTACCCATGTAACCTAGTCCTGACATAAGGGTGCACTCACCGCATACCAGTTGTGCGTGCTGACTTCACCTCAGCAGGTTGATTGCTTGACCACACCAATTCTTTTTGCAGTCAATGCTCAGGTACGGCTAACACGTATGCCGACATGGCAGGGGGCAATATTTACTCCTTCTATTGGCTGTAAGATCACAGTTCACAGCGTCAATATGCCCTTCTTTACTCTAGGGTAGCGGTCTCCAACCTTTTTGACACTATGGACAGGTACAACATCAGACGAAGTTTTCGCAGACCTTGTTTTTTTTTTAAAGATGTGGTGAACAATTATTGCAGCGACACTATGATGAAGGAGGATCAGAGACGTGACAAGAACTACTTTGAGCTTTTATTTTGACACGCATGTCATTGTACATCGCACATGTGTCATCATCCTCTCCTCTGCCACTTAAGATCATTAAAAGCTATAAAATCTCAATTCCATCGGAATACCAGTAACCACTTGTCCCACTACCACACAGACTTTCTGTGTTTGTGTTCTGTCATAAATGTGTTCATATTTATTCAGATTATCTGTGTTCTTATTAAAGGAACGATGATATTAAAAGGCAGAACAGAAAGAAAAGTTGCATGCTAACTAGACGAGGAGGACAAAAAAGGAAGCGTTGTGAAGACTGAGAAAGTGAAGGTCAGAGTCAGAATGGGACTTTGTGAACTCCAACCGAGGGACAAAGTAGTTAACATCAAGCCAACGAAATAATTATAAGTCCAGCTAACTTTACTCCACTTTAATAACTGAACCTCTCCTGCAAATATTTATTTGAAATATTCCAAAGGGGCAACAAATTTCAGTGAAGGGCGTCTCAAGCACGGACCACTTGCAAACTAGTCCAATCAAAATAAACATGAAGCGAGGGACCAGCTTCTCTTCTGCCTCACAACTGAAAGGACAGATATGATGGATGGCGGTTAGTAAAATGTTTTCTTGCATTTTACTTCTTGCATAATGTCATTTTTCCTCTATAAGTACAATCGAAAAAAAAGGATTGGATTTTGCTTATAAAGACCCACTCCGATCATTTTTTAATCTATTTACAAAGCGTGGAATTTTCAGTGGTCTTTTAATGAGTATGCCGTTTTTAGGCAAAATCAAAAAGCCTCTCTTGTTTTCCTATGACGTAGTTTCTGCAGAGCAGCAGGAGTTCATTGGAAATTTGTCTCTGAGTTGTGGGTTGTACCGTTGGGGGGTGAAGCAAGCCCGCCCCCACTTTCTGTCACCAATCTGTTTATACTCTCTCCAGCTAGCTTGTGGCCCGTCCAGCGTCTTTTCTACGTAACAAAAACTATGCTCTTAATTTTACAATGATCTGTATAAAGATGCACTGACAAAACAGGATTTTGAGCTTAATCTTTTTAACACAAAGGCCTTGAACTGTGTTTTACCACACTGGTTGACAGTTAGAAGTGCCTCTATGCAAATATTTGAGCACATATTTACATAAAGATGCTCCGGGATTCTTTGAATGAAAATGGACTCAGGCGGTGCATTTCATCCTGTCCGGTCTACATCTCAATCAGGATGACCAGCTCACCTCCAGGTAAGTATCAGTTTCGAAATGTTTAACTGTTTTAGTCATGAGAAAAAGCAGAACAATAATCCACTGATAGGTTATAATGAGTTTTGCTCTAAAAGCATTTGGCTCATGACAGAAGGAAGATTTTAGAGTTACAGTATGTAGTAAAAGTATCACGTCAATAAGACATTTCTCCACACTAGATGACACAGGATACATTAATATCAATGTAAAAATCAATTTGATGGAACACATAATAAGTGAACTGGATCTGGTGTAACATTTTATGAAAATACATTAGTTATTTTTTGCAGAAATCACATTTTGCTTGTTTTATTGACAATAACAAGTATGTCATCGTAACTGATACACACACAAAAAAAGAACAGTTTTGCTGTTTTATTTCTTTGCAGACATTAAGCGTCTGGAATCAATAGTAAAGTTACAAATGGTTTGAGACATGCTGGATGTGTGTTCTAGTGGTTGGGTTCAAGTGCAGTTTGATCACTAGAACCTTCTAGAAAGGAAATAAACAACACTTTTTTTGAGGGGGTGGGGGTTTGAATGTAAAACTCAAACACAACCCCCCCCCCCCCAAGAATCTAGCTGCTCTTTTCATCACATCTACTTTCCTCAGCACAACAACTGATGTTTCCAAAGGGCTGAGGAAAGTAATACACTGGTGCAAAACTCTTAAAATTCTTGTCTCACTGCACATAAGGCAGCTCTTAAAAGCATCTGATTGTGCAGCTTCACCTTTGTCTGACAGTTCTGGCAAAGCCTGCATGTCTTTCTTTGCAATTCCCTCACTCGTTTATATTTAGCTTTAGAAAAGTCATGCAATCTTAAGGAAAGGTTACATCTCTAAAGCAGGGCAATCATATTAAAAGCTAATGGATACATAAAATCAAGAGCTCATAGGTGATGATTAATCAACTGCAGAAATGCACTGAGTTTAAATCAGTTTAGACTGAATTATTCCACATTCAGCCACTGTTCTGCTCCTCTGGGCAATTTAGCGAGAAAATACAATTATGGTCTTCCAGTTAATTTTCTGGGACTCAACCCACCTCAGTGTATCTGCGCAGTGCTAAAGCATGCCTGTATAACAGTGTATAGCGGTTTTTACCTGTCATAACCCAAATGCATACATATAAGCATTTATCACATATTTATTAAGGATGCCACCATTTTTGGTTTCAGACCGAACCATATATCACACCATTAAACTGAATAGTTTTTTTTTGAAAGCTCTGGTGCTCAAGGGATGCTCCTGAGCATATATATATATATATATTTAACTTCCTATTATTTTTTCTTTTTCATTTTGATACACATACCAAAGTTGAAGATAAAAGAAAACCTTTCTAATTTTTTCCATTTTATCTATTCTTCATGTCAGGTACTTTTTGTTGGGTACAGTATATCAGGTAAAAATTACCCGGCGACAGTGATGATGGCACTTTTTTAACCAAAGTGTTCTAGGGTTAAATAAAATATTATACTAATAAATACACTTTTGATTATTTGTCATGAATTATTAATCATTGCCATCCAATCTTTTTGAGAAGTTGTCTTACTTAAACAGTTTGTACGGAATGACCCTTCAGTAATGGCACATTAGTGTGTCTTTCTGTAGTTGCTACCTCAAATAAACGTCTCTCTCCTCCATGTACACTGACGGCCTCTAATCAGTTCAGCACATTAATCTCCATTTACTGCAGTCATTTTCAGACTCAGCGTTTCATCAGCCTTTCATGTGCATATCTTGTCACTCAGGTTATGACAGTCTTTGCTGGAGGGGATAATTGAAAATGTACTTTTTGAAGCCATGACCAAAAAAGTAAGACACTGGATGATATTTTAGAATGCTCTGGGCTCACTTTCTCCCCACTTCTCTTTTCTTTTTTGCATATCCAGCATAATTCATGGGTTAGGGGGTAGTCTTGACGTTTCATCCCTGTTTTTCCCTCACTCAGCACCGGGGATGTACTTTTATGTAAAAATCTACAGATTTAAAAAAATTCATCAAGTTTTCATCATATTTTCAATTTTTTGTAATTATTTTTGATACTTCAAAATCACACAGTCTGCAAGGTGACCTAAAAATAAAAGTACTTGCAAAACAATACTTAAAGGAAAAAACTGAATAACCTATAAGGATTAAAGTTCTTACACGAAATTACATCCATTTTATTTTGTGAACATGCAAGCATACCTGGGATTTCCACTGATTCTCCTAATTCCAATGCTCAAAATACATCGCCTATCAAAGGCTGGCTTCTAAATGTTTTACTCATTTTCTACCTATTTGTAATCTACACACATTCCCAGTTTGATTAAGATTTGACAAAATCCCATTACCTCTAATGGATAATGATTTATTGACAGTATTTTTGCAGCTGGAACATGAAAATGAATAATTGATGGTGTCTTAATGATCTATTAAGGCAGTGAAAATAAACATTGTACATTTTTCTCATAACTTAGGGTAAAAAAAGGCAGTGTCACATACCCGTTATGTACATTTTGTGCATTTTCCACATAAAAAATTTAAATCTTTCTTGAGACATGCATAATGTACGCAATTTATGTGTTTTTTGTGTCCGTTGATGTGCACAGATGTCCATCGAGGGTTTTGGCCGATAGGTTTTTACGTTAATTCAGTTATTAGCTGTTCAATATTTTTGTCGGTTTAGAATTGTGTACAGTTTTCATGTGCATTGTATGTACTTTATGCAAATTTCCACAACAGTTCCGCATATGTCTAACGGACTTTTCATGCATGTAGCACCAATTATATAACTTTTATATTGCGTACGGCACAAATATTACGTTCAAATTACGTAATTTATGCAAGAATCATTAACGAATTGCATGTACACAGCAAAATAATAACGCACAATTCATGTTCGCCGTTGAGTTACGTGTTCTTATTAATGTGGTGCACTTATCATTCATTTTTCAAATTTCATGCAAAGACGACAAATTTTGTCACGTTTCTCACATACATTCACGTATGACCAATTTTCATCCATACGATAAACTTTCTTGATGTTTCAGACATCAGTTGGAAACTGGGTAATCATTGTGTCCACTCACCTATCCAGATTTGTTTTTTTTTAAATCCTAACTCTCTCTGGGTTTTTTTTTGTTTTGTTCCCAAAGCACACAGCTAAGAGTTTCTGAATGTGCCAGGCGCTGACCTTAAGAGCTTTAAAGCAGAAAGGAGCTCCACTGGACTGGTGTGCTGAGTAATGCACATTCACATTTGTCTCTCTAAATGATCCCCGTACTGTATACTGGTGGCTACTTGCTTTTAAATGTGTTTCGGCGAGATTGTGTGCTTGAGTGCGTACTCGTTCTGTCACTCTGGTTTCCGTTCTTCCAGATGCCCACTGAGAGAAGCCAATCCACTCAGAGAAACAAATAGTCCCCCTGTTGTGTGAGTGATGTTGCCACAAAGAAGAAAGGCAGGGCAGGCAAATAAAGAGACAAAAAAAGAGAGCAGCAACTCACAAGCCAGAGCGTTTGTGTGTCGCCAGGTACGATGTGTAATGTCAATCTGTCTCCCTGCTGTCAATCTGTGAATGTTCCACACCGGAGCCGTCTTCTGCTGTTTTCCTCATTTACTTTTGTTCTCAATGGGCTACATCCATTGATTGCATATGAGGATTGGATTAAGTGACCCCTCCCCCCTTTGTGTTTCAAACAGGAAGTACTTCCTGGTCCCATGAAGCCCGAACTTCTATTGATAAATAAACAGCTATTACTCAGTCATATGTGTCAGAGTAACAATTCTTGCTCTGATACCATTTTTTTTATCATGTTCTTGCTAATCGTAGTTTTTGTTTTGGTGATATTTGTTCTCTAGAGCAAGTTATTCAAGTTATAAATTGGCCAATCGGTTTCCTCAATAAAAATATCTGGCCGTACGTTGAATGTTCAAACCTTTGACTGACAGATTTTCCCTAGCCTGCCTTTAAGTGTCGTCACAGAAATGACCGACTCGCACCAATCACTGGCTCCAACGTGATGACGTCCATATTCTAAAAAAAAAACAAAACAAAACAAAGGCGACTAAATTGACTTCATTTCATTTGGAAATGGAAGCAAGATATTGGTTGCGTCAGAATTTCTTCAGTACTTCCAAATGGTGCAGTATATAGTGGGTTTGCCATGTTGTAGAGCCGTCCGGATCTAGAATTCCAAAATCCAGTGCCCTAGAAATGTTCCCAGAAGTCCGTGAAAAACCAGTGTGCATCGATCGCTCACTAGACCACAATGCATTGGATTTGAATGATTTTTAATGTGAAAGAATTGTATTTTCACAGTCATTAGAACACAGCAGTTTTTTTGTAAAATTCGAAAAAAAATATTTATTAGGTTTTCACGTTGGGAAATTGGTCATATTTACCATTAAAAAAAAAGAAAGTACTAAGCATGGTGCACTAATTGGTTTTAGAATCCAGGGCACTAAATAGCCTCGCACTATATCATTTTTTTAGCAGTTAGTGAGTAAATGGGGACATAGCCATTTTCTATGGGTGAGGTCACATTTCCTCAGTCCAGTTCTAGTATACAGTAAGTTGCTGCATCCTAACATGTAACAATGTTAATCACTGAATGTACTTACAGCAGTGATTTGGTGAGGAAGGATATTGCTGAGGATTTTACTTATCCCTAAAAAAAAACGGGGAAAAAATGCTCCAACTCAGCTCCCATTTGCTTTGAAACAGATAACACGTAGAGTTGAGTTAGAGGATTCTGCTACGGCTTACAGTTTAGCCCTGCTGCTGTTAACAACGGTGGTCAGTGTCTTTGTACTTGGATCCATATTTAAATATTAGGGGATTTATGGGTATTGATGTTTTTAACCTCCTTCTGCTGACACGTCAGAATACAAAATAGCATTCATCAGTAATAGCAATAGCAGTGATTCGGAGGAAGATTTTATGGATTCTGTTTGAATGTCAAACTGAGAAAACCACTTGCGCAGCACAACAGACAAAAGCATCTGCTGTAGGCAGGGCGGGAGCAAAACACAGAGAAAAAGAAGCAGACAGGAGGAAAAAAAAAATAACGCAGATACAAATAGAGAAGGAGAGATTGAGCAGATTAGGGATGTGTTGCTGCGTCTGAGCTTCACAGGCATGCAAGCTTTATTTATGCAAATCAATGTAGTTGTCAGCATCTACGACGTGGCCACAATGCTCCTTTTATGTTCGCCAAAGCTCAGCAGTCTCCTTGATCACCACGGGGCTACAATTATTGAGGATGTCCATCCAGTGTGACAAGTGGCGGTATAGAAACCGCCACCCCCGGACTTCAAATGACAGCGGACAGATATTATCCCATGATCAAATGAAAACATTGCACACATTCTCATTTCCCCCTTTCACTGGCTCTTATGTTCCATTCCGCCAGGGCTCCAAGCACAGCCGGAATAGCAGCAAATGAATGCAGTAGGTGGTGATGTGTGTCAGGTTTTGTGTGTAACAATGCATATTAAAACCCTCTATTTGGAATTTAATTGCAGCGGTAATAAAGTCTATTCGGATGTCTAATGCAGTCGTCTCCCAGCAAAGTAAGCAAAAGTTGATCTTTCTTTAATGCGAGGGACTCAAAGGGAGGGGGCTGTCGCTGTGCTGCCATGGCGACAGAAGCTCACCTCTGATCAAATTTAATTTAGAATCTTTCGGTGCTTGGGGTGACGTCTCCGTGGATGGAAAAAATAAGTAAATAAAGACAAACACCGCCAGCTTCCATGTGTTCGATGTAGAGAAGCTGTTATAGGAAGCCTGTTTGTGACCCACGGTGACACACGCCTATCCGTCTGACTATCAGATTCCAACTACAAAATAAAGTCAACGTTGACGACAGATGTCATGTAACCCTTGTGCTATCCAAGCACGTTGAGTTGGCAGTGGGGTCATCTAGACCCACTAGACAGTGCGCTGAACCTTTTTTCTTCAATGATTTGTGATCTTCACTGGTGTCCATGGATTACATGAAATCCTCTCCACCTTTATCCACCTTTGTCATTATAGGGAGAACATGTCAATGTAAAGATGACGTCATCTGGACCCCATAAGATAGCACAAGGGGTATTATGTTATGTTAACACTGAATATTTGAAGAGTTTTCACACCAAGCTTTTTTCAGGCTGTAGGAGGCAGACAGTAAACGGAAGAAAAAGACAAAGAAGAAGAAGAAAAGCCCCTCCCTACTAGTCTAGTGTGAATATCATGGGCTAAACCTCGTTCAAGAAATCGCATTCTGTAAACAGCTCTACTACTTCCTTCCGGTGGCTAACCGGACTCACAGCCGGGAGCTTTGTTGATAAAATGAGCAGATGTGGCTCACAGACTGATGAGCCGTCATTCTGCAGGTGTTCCTTCCCCAGGACGGAATCCACAAGCCATGCAGGTCCGGGAAGTTTAAAGTGAGTCATAACATTTTATTTAGGCTTACGATCAGTGAAAAGGGTTGGTGTTTAATTAAAGAAACAATACAAAGTTTTGCTTGTTTCCGATCGAGATGTTAGTCAGATAAGCCACTGGAAGTAGGTCGGAGCTGTTTGCACCGCAAATCTTTCTCCAGGGTTATTCATTCACTGCTCTATTCCAATAAATGTGAGACTTGCAGAAGGCCGTGTGAACGTAGCTTCAGAGCTGTCACAATCAGTCAATGGAAGGTTCCAATCATGGCTTTAAGGTAGCGTTTAAATTGTCCATAAATGCATAAAAAAGCTGCGTGTCTTTCTGAAAATGACATTTTTAGGAAAAACAAAAGTGAAATGAATGGAGTGTCGGTATGTAAAGCGTACTTGTGTCATGCTCTGCTTCTGTTTCGTTGCGTCAGCAGCTAAACACCTTGTACACCATGTCCTAGATTTGGACAATTTGCATATAAACTGCCACTTGTAATTATTCACAGCTGCTGTCTTAGCTTTTTGGACTAATTATACTTTGAACTCTTGCGTTTTTCATTTTGCCATTTAGACAAAAAGAGTCCCAAAAGCGGCTCCTTGATGCAGGCCTTCATAAAATGCTGAAATGCAATTTTAAGGAGTGCAAAACATTTAAATAGTGATCAATTACGCCTCAGAAAAACACATTTTCTCCAGGTTTTGCCTGGTCTGTTTCTTTACTTAAAAGCAAGTAAAAAAAAAAAAAAAAAAACAAGAGGCTAATTGCTGACCAACACTGGTTTTAAATGGTTTTGTGTTTCTCCTGTAGGGTCAAACCAGAACACTGTGGCAATTTTCCTCACAGTTATGGTCCTACCCTAATGAGATTCTTACACCTTTGCTTAAACCTAACCAGGACCCTACAAATACTGATCTGCAACACTTGTCTCAATATAATCCAAGAAGATGATTATTTTACAAGATGTCTAGTAAAGCTCAACTTCCTCATTAATGTTTTATAACACTATTTGCTTCTTTCAGTATTTAGATTTATTGTTTCAGCTTTTCTTTATATATCCAAGTTCTTTGTGACTGTTTTGTTAAAGTTCCTATTTCTGTTTGATTTTTTGCAACATCACAGAGCATTAGAAATGTAGTTAAGAATTCACTTGTTTCATTATTCCTTATTATTATTATTATTATTATTATTTCCTTATGCAGTTACTGGAGCCTGGAGTGACTGTTGGGTGAAGGTGGGAATAAACAATGGATGGTTGCTGACTCCATCGCAGGGCCACATCCAAGCAAACACACACACACACACATTCACACCTAAGGAACAATCTAGAGTCATCAGTCAACCTATGACTGGACCGTGGGAGGAAGCCAGAGTGCCCGAAGAAAACCCACGCATGCACGGAGAGAACACGCTATCTCCACACTAATTAGAAATGCATTAAAGTATTTTCAAAATGAATGCATTCACCTCTGTACATTGTCGGTCCAACCTCTTCCCTTAAGTCTTACGCTTCGTCCTTTTTTCTTGTTGGTTAGTTAGCCGTTTCACATTACTCTCATGAGTTAGTTAGCGTTTGATGATCTGTCTATGTTGCACTTCTTTATCCTCTGGCTTCTCCCCCCTGGAGGGCTTCATTAGGGCGCTTCAGAGCATCCGCACCACCTCATCACATGCCACCTTTATCTAAATATAAATTGAACTATATTAACTAACACTGTGAAAGCATACGATTCACTTGAGACAACACTCTTACTCACACTAACACAAAAAAAATTCACACAACGCCTTCCCACAAGGTTGTATAGAGGTGTGGGCACATGACATTTCTTTGCATTTGCAGAATAATGGCTTTGCAGTAGAACTAATTATTGTGTGTTTCTTGCTTCCTAAAAAGTCACAGATGTCTTCCACAGTAAGAACCCAGAAAAATATTCTGTTTAAGTGCTCAGTAGGTGAGAAAAAAAGACAACTTTTTTTAAAGTGTTTATTTTAAAAGGCGAGCTCTGTTGCAAACAGGAGTTAATTTTATTTATGTTTCACGTATCAAATGTCACTGGCATTAATGTAAACTAAGTTTGCCACTTTGTGACCAATATATGCAACATAAAAATAGGCGCATCTCTTTGAATTGCTTTTCTGTCTAATAGTAACATCTGTCTTCATCCTGTGACTGACATTTGTCTATGAAGTAGTTTTGGGTTTGTCTGCTTCCTGTTCTCTCCATGCTACAGCTACTATTTTATTGTTTGCTTTACAACCATAAAAAAAGTCTTACTTTAATCTCCGACAAAACAAAGTCAATTCGGTCTCCATTTTTTCATGATACGGAGGCTGCCATGTTGGAGCCAAACATTGTCAGTAAGCAGTGATTGCGGGGGCGGGAGTGATTCCGATTGGCTCCTCTGTGCTCCTGTACCTTGCCTTGGACCTGACCTCCGGCTCGCCTCACGCACCCAGCCGTCCCCCAATGCCTTTTGGATGAAGCCCATCTGCTGCACTATCCAAATGCAGTTGTAGAGTTAGATAAGCTAATTCTTCTCTAAGGGTTCTGGTACAGCACCTGGCCATCCTGTCAGGCCTGTCGCCTGTGAGAGGATCCCTCCTTCAGTTGGACATCCCTGAGGTTTCTTCCTTTTTTTCCTGGAATCCGCTTGTTTCTTTTGTTTTTTTTGTTGTTGCAGTTTTTCCTTATCACAAAGAAGGGTCTAAGGGCAGGGATGTCCAGTTGTCTTAGTCTATTTAGTTTAGTAATTACCTATTGAATTTTATGACTGATTTCTTGTCCTTATACATTACTGGTCTGAAGCCCATTGAGTCAGCTATTGTTGTAATATTGGGTTATATAAATAAAATTGAATTGGTCCAAGTCGGTCTGAATCCCCATGTCTAAGGCATCTTAGCCTTGTTGGAATCTTCTTTACTGAACTGAACAACCATAATGAATCCAGCTGGGTTTGATCTTTCTTGCCTTGAGATAACCCAGGTTCCAAAGTGGGGCTTTCTAAATAAACCAGTTTGATCATCTCTCACATGAAGGAAACACAGCCGTCTAGAGTTAACAATAATTCCAGAGGAAAGTTTCCCCAAAAGCTAAATATTGAACAAACAATATTCCCATTGTTGATATGGGTAAGCAGATTTATCTTTTTTTTCTGCCAAATTATGTAACTTATCCTCTTAACTGCTGAGGGATTAATGTTACATTTGCTTAGTTTTCCATCAACTGTTGGCAGATGGGAGTCATATTTGACCAAGTGTGTGAACTTTAAGCACATTTGTTTGCAGTAGCTCATAAAAGAGGAACTACATTTTAGAAATAGGAGGAAAGCATGTAAATGTTCAGGGTTCAAAAAAGAAAGGAATGTATATTCTGCCAGTATTTAGGCTGGATTGTGTAGCTGTTTGAAAAACCAAACACTGTTGTGATGTTTATTCTTTAACCAAATCCCACTGATTAATTTTAAAGCGTTCCCAGAGGTCTTTGACTTTTGATAATGCTATTTTTGGTTTAAAAACAACAACAAAAGTCATTTTCTAAGACAGAGTTTCTGCAGAGCGGCAGTAATTCATTAAAAATTTGCCTCTGAGTTGTAGTCATTTGGTGCTGTGTAAGCCCGCCCCCCTTCCCCTCCTTGTCATTTGGGAGAGCTCTTTCTTCACCCCCTCTCCAGCTAGCTCATAGTCCTGCACACCCCAAATCTAACATTACCGGTGCAAAAAATAGGACAAACAATATTGGAGCTATCCAGCCGTACAGTTTTGTAGCCAGATGCCAACTTCTATATCTGTTCTTAGAATTGCAAATCATGGGGGGTAGGGGTGGAGAGGAGCAGGGAGCTTGTGGCCTGCCCAGCTTTTTTTCTATGTCACAAATACGTTCTTTAACAAACACCTTTTCTGTTGTCGGCTCCTGATTCACAGCGTTTGGAATAAAGAAATAGTCAGAAATGCAATGTTAAGCCCCAATTTCTTCATATGACGTCCATCATGAAAAAAAATGCCACAAGAACATGTTAAAAAAATTCCAAAAAGGATGATTTTCGGTCTTTTTGCTGATAAATAGAGAATGTTCCCTTTGATCATTACAGATTTATTTTTACATTTTTAGGGACAAAGGTTATTAAAGTAAATCCAGAAAAGCTTTGTCCTTTTACTTTCACCAAAATAAACCAACTCTACTAATAAATGTATGATGCTGCAGGTATTTGCTTCTCTGCAAGTAATTTGTATCAACCCTGGAGTCTGACTGAGCACATACATGTAAGCCTGGAATGCTTGACAGTCTGGTGCAAACACTGGTGCCGTTGTGGAAACATGTTTAATAGGTAACAGCTCAGTGTCGCCCTTATTTGCTTTGTAGCAATCGCACTCTTTCTTCCCAAATCATTGATTCTTTTCTGCTTTCTTTTGAAAGGCTGAGTCTTAAAGTGAAGATCTTTAATTACTACTAGGTCCAACTTGACCCTGAGAACAAGTATGGATTTATATTTTCATATAATTCACCAAAATGGTTCCCACCCTTTGATCTTCATCATCTTTCCTGTCCTCAGTTTGTGTTTTTCAAAGGGTTTGTATAACTAGAGAGTTCTTTTCAAGACAGCACTAAACAGGCATTCTTAAACACTTTTACCTTATGGTGTTCAAACTGGACTGTCTGAACCTGATACTAGCGCATAATTTCTCCTTAATTATCAATCTACAGTAAAAATGATCAGCACCTAAGTGAATGACAAGGGGCATAACCTAAGCCCGCACAATAGATCGCAAAGTTATGGTAACCGCGATATCAAGCTGTGCAAACATGCATATCGCAAAAGTCAGCAAAAAATGTAATAAATGGTTACCGTAAAAGTGCTAAAACTATCTTATGGCAGCTTGAAGTATTTCACGAATCAAATAAATCCCTTTATGCCTTTTACCAATCAGATGGACTCATTTACATCATTGACCAATCAAATAACCTTGAAAAAAAATCAAATTAAGGCTCAGAATGTTGCTTCGTTCTAAAATCATTGAACATGATGGAAATGATGTATTTAGTTGTTTTGCTATTTGTTCATGCATCGCAAGTTATATCATCATCACAATATTGATCACTAATGTTGCAAACCACAAGCTGTCCTTGTATCGTGCAGCCCCTGCGTGACCCATACGTCATTACCAAATCTGAGTCCCTTATCGGTAGAAGTACAGTTGGTTTAACCTTCAGCACGCAGTCGTTTTGGATGCACAGTCCAAAAACCGGCGTAAAAATCTTGCGTAGTGATGCATGAACGTAAGAGTTTTGAATGCGGAAGTCCAAAACGCACATTTACACATGTTTAGATAGACTTTTAATTGGAAGTGGTCGGTGTGAATCCGGTGTGAACGTAGCATAAGGAGGGTATTTTACTGCATCCCTATTTACATATTTGCCTTTATCTCCATTGAAGTCACATGGGAGAACATCTAGAAAGGTGGAGGTTCTGACATGGTTTGAACACGTTCAGAGGAGGGAACGTCCTTCTGTGTTGTTGAAATGATGCAGAGGAGGAAAGCCAGAGGAAGAGGTTCACAGATGTAGTGGAGGAGGATACGAGGATGGTTGGTGGAAGTGAGGAGAATGCAGAAGATAAGGATAGATGGAGGCGGATGACTTACTATGGCGACCCCTGAAGCAAAGAGCTGAAAGCCATAGAAGCTTTTTCTCCAATCAATGACATAAATGTTGCAGTTAAACATAAAGTGCTGCAGTTTATGATGCGCTTTACTACCTGAGAAGTGATTTTTTTTTTATTAAGTCCTGAAATGAAAAACATCTTTACAGAAACCTCTGAAGATTTACACCAAGGCGCAAAAAATGCCTACTTTCTAAATAACTCAGGTTCAGGAAAAAAAAAAAAAAAAGTACTGCAAGAGCATTTTATGCTTCTGTAAAATGTATAGAATTACAGGAGCAGAGTAAAGAGCAGTTAAAGGAGGTGTGGAAGAAAGGCAGAGCATGAAATCAAGTCCATAAATCAAATTGTTTACTACTGAAGACATATCTCATTTGTCAGTGGGAATCCATCAGCTCATGTAAAACACGTCTGGACTTCATGATGAATCTCCTCGTGTCTTCGGCAACAATAACCTTGCGTGAGGATTGTGGGAACAGTTGTGCACCCAGATGTTTGGAGCAGGGAGTGGGCGTAAAGGAGTGCTGCAAACTGTAACATTGTTGAATTAAATGTAGTGTATGTCGAGATCATCTGATGCCAAACATATTGGCACTGACGGCATTTATTGATCAGGCCTTTGTTTATAATAAGAAAGCTGAACTTTCTTTTCAATAAAAATTCTTGTGATTTTCTGTTGATTTTCTTGGCTAATACCAAATTGCTAACCAATTGGTAAATTTATGGAGCTGTTTAGCCACAAGTTGACAATTTGGCAGCTATAATATGAACTTTCTCTTTTTTCACTAAGCTTTTGTTTTTCTCTTGTTTGGGATAATTAGCGCTCACAGGGCCGACATGAATATAGCATCAGTTAAAAACATCTTCCTTAAAAACACAGCTTCAAACTGCAGACCAAAGATCATAAATGTACAATAGTCTTCAAACACATCAAACCAGAATTTTCCCCACCTGTCAACAATCACTATTAATTATAATAATAATAGTAATACATTTTATTTATAAGGCGCCTTTCTGGGCACTCAAGGTCGCCGAAACATTATAAATGTTCAATGGTTTTAGAACGAAGCAACATTCTGAGCCTCAATTTGAATTTTTTTAAAGGTCATCTGCTATAAAACGATTGGTGTACCGAATTTTTACATTTCACAGTTCACTTTGACAACAATTTGATTCATATGATTTCGGGTTGCTGATACGATTAATAGTCAATATGAATTCATTTTGAGCAATCAGATTCACTGACCTAAAATGGATCCAGGACATCTTTAGCCAAAACTTCAACCATTGTGACTCAGACATAAATACCTGGGTACTGAACAGTGCAGGTGAAGTTAAATATGTGTACAAACAAACAAGAATTATTGGCAAATCCATTTGCATTTTCGTTTCATTTCACAGAACATTTTTACAACATTCTACCACGCTGTATGGTCACTTGTCTTTAATTTTCTTGCCATCACATGCTAAGTCCACATAGAAAGTCGCCAGGCATTCCCGCTAACCTCTGTGTAATCTGCTCGCATGTCCAATAAAAAAAAAAACCTATAATTTTTACTTTTCCCAATTTTGATGACTTTCATTATAATGCCTTATAGTTTACACTCCTCTTATAAGTTTGTTGTTTTTCTTTTTTAAAAATGTATTATCAAGATCATACTTGCAATTCCTAGAACACAGAATATAACAAAATCTATTGATTAAAAAAAAAAAAATAGGTTTGCTTAAGTTTATAAATTCAGCCATTTCATAAATGACATGAATTTCATTAAAAAAATTTCTTTGTGAGAATAGTCATTTAAAACTGCTGCTGTATAAACCCCAGTTGGAACTAAATGAAAGCAGAACAAAGATGCCGTTTGTTGCAGTAAGAGGGCTGTTTGCTAGTGCTCATGGCTTAATGTGCAATGTAGATACCCCATAATTACTAAAAAGCAAATAACTGCTAGCTGCACATCCATCTCCATCTCTTCTGACATCTGGAAATTACAAAGTTGTTCTCATAAAAAGAGAGACTCTTTGTGAAATTACAGTTCACTCAACAACACAGATGCATCCAGGACCAAATGAAACGAGCCAAAACTGAACTTTGCACAGGCTGCTTATATCCCCTCTATCAAATATCTAATTATGTTTGTGAAGATTTTTCTAAAGCCACTTTCCTCCTAAGAACAAAATCAATGGCAGTCATGGCATTACTCCGCTGTTAGCATTGACATTTACAGCCTCTCAAGTCTTTTGTCATTTCGTCTGGGGAACTGACTGATGCACAAGACGGAAGGATCAAAATGAAATAAGGGATGAACGGCCAGAGTACAGGCGATTGGAAAACACATGTAAGAACAAAAAGATTTGGTTCTTACCTGAAATTCCAAGAAGAAAGAAGCAATTCAAGGAAAAGAAAAGAGCATGTCAGTATTCACCGTAAACACAGACACAAAGATAGATGTATTCAATGATATAATTTTTTTTGGTTTTTAATGGTTAGGGTTGCATTGACGGAGAAATGTGATAACACCGAAATAGCAAGAGATGGTGCCCAGTGTTGACTTATCGTTTTGCTTGATGATCCCCATTACACTATTTCTATTTCTAACGCTTTTTGGGAAGCAGCTACTTTCACTCACACAAACTCGAATCAGCAACTGGCAATGACTTCACACTTTTCAAACGTTCTTTAACAGATAACACACTCTCGTCTGACAAAACATTGGTCGCCGACGGCGGGCGAAACAGCCGAAAACCCCCGGGGTGAATAATTCATGACAGTGACTGTAAAATGCTAGCACAGTCTATGTGTTGTTGCTTTCTATCATGACAGATTTTCAGGTTGTCCCATTATGTGGACGTGGAAAAATTGATATTTGCATTGTGCAGCCATGCAGCCGTATTCTGGAGCCTGAACGGGGGGCTAATGGAGGTATACGCACAGCTTTTATTAGCTGTGAAATCCAGTGACATCAAATATTAAACACTTCATTATGGAGCACTACTTGTCTTGTTCCGCCGAACAGCCACTTAAACCTACATCAGCCGGGAGAAAATAAAGAGAAAGCGGATGCAGAATGACAACAATAATTACTGAAAATCTGTTTTATGGGATTTGATTATCATGGGAAGGCACAGGCACGTATGGTAAGTTTGCTTTCAAAGTAGCACGCTATTTCATATGCCGGTTATACGTACGGCATAATAGCCTGCTTACCAATTTTGACTCCCTTTCATGAGGACAACAGTTGGGTTCTTAGCTGAAGGAGAGCACTCTTAGTTTAACAAAATGCCAACTGTTGAAGCAATAATTGTTGATTCTGACCAAAAAAAGCCAAACCGGATGTGGAAAGTTGGGCCTTATTAGAGGATTGATCTTGAAAAAGTATGCCCTTTAGGAAGCAAACCTAAAGCTTAGAAATTGCTACAACTATCTAATATATAGCTTTTGCCTCAATCACATTTGCCCTTGTGCATGCAGTATTTGCATGCAGTCAGTAGGAAGCCAGTATACTCCTTATCAGCGACTAGCGCAAGGGCAGCGCACAACAGGATCCCCCCGACGTCATAAGTACGTGTGATTGACATTATTCTTACAAATACTTCACGATACACTTACCACACGCACATCAATCGTAAGTTCCATTTATATGACGTTGCTTAAGGTGGTCATACAGCCCTTAAGAGAACTGCAAGACACATCGGTACGCTTATTTGGATGCAGCCGCTCCCACATAACCCTCTACGGACCTGGACAACCCAGAAACCTGCAGCATCCGTATGGGTCAACCCCCTACTATGGGTTCATGCGACTAAGGCCTAAAACTTAGCAAGTCTAGGAAAAACTTTTGTTAGAGAATTTACTTTATCGAATCAACCTTTATTTATATAGCATTTCAGTCTTGTGCTGGGTAAAATCCAATTGAAACTCAAATTTCCAAGTTGTACCTATTTAATGTTGAGGCAAATTTTCTGTTCTTGTTTTTTCAGTGGGGTCAAACTTGTACACTTGTAGTAGCTTCATGGTTGGGTGCAGTTGATGGATAGGAAGTGAAAAATTGCAACTTTTTTTAATTGGTAGATTCTGACCTCAGTCAGAAGGTGTACTCTTTGTGATGAAAAATTAAATTGATTAAAAAATTAAATAATTTTAGTGCCGTATTTTCTGCACTATAGTGCGCACTGTCAATGCATGGTCTGTTTTTGAATTTATGTCATATATAAGTAGCAGCAAACTAAAAGGCAGATTAGAAGAAAATACAGGAACTCTAGAACTGATTGTAGCACGCTACACGTCAGAAGCGTCAGCCGTGTTAGCTGTGTTAACCGTGTTAGCTGTGTTAACCATGTTAGCTGTGTTAACCACGTCAGCTGCCTCAACTGCGTTAGTAACTGCACATAGACAACTCAGTAGCAGCACATAAAAAACAGACTAATACAGTTAAAGCAAACATTACTGTGACTACGCTAACTCCCAACTTAGTAACAAGTAAAAAAAAAAACAATCTGACAATGCTAAGTGTTAGCCACATTAACGTATTCACAATAACACACAACTTTTATTCCAACTCGTAGATAAACAGAATAGTATTTTGACAGACCACAGCATAAGTTATGATGTTGCTTTTATTTCTAAAAGAAATTAAGGATTTTTGTGCAAAAAAAGACATAGCTAAAGCAATGGCTAACGTAGCATCTACAGTACAGCGCAGCAGCTAATGTGGCAGCTAACAGGAAGTGAACTTGGACATTAGTTTTGAGGTTTTCGTGGTGGAATATAAACTAAAAAAGAAGGGCAGACAGTAAAGTGAGGTGAGGCTGACACCAGGACTAGAGAAGAAGCAGGAACAGACAGACAGCCAAAGAAGAACAGGGATTTGAAGGATCTCCAACAGGCAGTTGTCAGAGCCCCTGAATGAAAGCATCACCGATGACCTCTGAATGATTTATCCCTGGACATGCTTCTGTCTATCAAAGCATCAGCAGCCATTAGCATCAGAGGGATGAAGTGAATGAAGAAACAGAGGAGCTGTTGTTCATCTGTCATACCTTAAAAGAGGACCCTCAGCACAAAACGAGTTACCTCCCGATAAAAAAAATCCCAAAAATTCTTGTCTCATACCATGTAGACATTTCTCCATTGCTGCGTGTCAGGATTCTCCCTTTTTATTTTTTATTTTTTTTATTTTTTGTCACATGAACGACCAAACCCAAGTTGTATAAAACGAAAATCAATCTTTGTCTAGTCTGCTTTGGCGCCTTTTTATTTATTTATTTTTTTTACAAAAAATAAAAAACAAGGAGTAGGGTTTTACTTAAAAAACAAGCACTCATTGTGACTCCCATCTGTGTTTAAAATTCACTACATTGTCCCCGTAGCAGCCAGTTATTTTCCTGCACCAGCAGGAGTTTTAACTCACTCGTGAATAAAGGCAGCAAAGAATTACAGAGAGTTGTAAATTGCTACACCAACAGGGAGCTGGTATGAAATTACCATGCTTGTTTTATTCATTAATATACTTTATTAAAAATTATTTCACTTCATTGCTCTGGCCCTTAGGCCCACAAAGCAGCAGCAGCAGCAAGGTGTGCCATAAAAGCTCCAGTAGCTTTGAAGGTAATGACTTCAAGCTTTTTCCTAAAACTAGAAAGCAAAAAAAAAAAAAAAAAAAATGGGGGGAAAAAAGTGACAAAACTGCGAGTTTGTTGTGTAGTTTGTGTTCGTTTGAGAGACAATTTAATGGCTTTATGCTGGCACATTTACATCAGCCAATTTTATTGCTAACAGATCATTAAAACAGTAATAGGATAACAGCCATTAAGCTCCAAGCCACGGCGGAAATGAAGCCACCAGCGAAAAAAGGCATTAATAATAATCAGTAGAGGAAAAAACAGAAGTACACACGGGAGAAAAAGAAAATAACTAAGTATGTGTGTGTGGGGCAGGGTTTTGGTGTAAAAAAAAAAAAAGGAAAAGGGTCCTGCTGTTCAAGAATCCCGGGTGCGAACCAATTCCACTGCTGGGAGGGGAAAATGGATGGCGGGGATAAGCAGGAGGAGTAAATGTTTAGGATTCAATTAGCCTTGCCGCTCCTTGTTAGTTGGGGCCAGGACTGACAGCTGGAGGAGGAGACGGGGACGCACACCCTTTCCCTACGGTGGCGAGTGACATCTCAGCCACTTGGGAGATTATCAAGGAACTGCAGACAATATCTGCAGTGGCTTGTTTACAACTGCAACTATCAGTGATTAAATTACTCTCTGCCAATATGGATGAACCTCCCTGCACTTGAGGAAAACTCCTGACAGATTTGAAATATCGTAGCCACAGAAAAAACAGTCACATCAAAGAAAAATTTACAGCTCAGGTTGTCAAATTATTTGTGTAGACCTCCAAAGACATGGCCTGGAATCAAAGGATGAAAACCAAATGTCAACTCTCAGAAGTTGTTCTTCTTTCCATCTCCATCTAAATCAAAAAGTAGGATTCTCGTTTTATGTATTTGAAATGTTCAACAGCTTGAGCTTGGTGAGTGGGACTTAATTAGCTGTACGAAATGTTGGATTTTAGGTCACTGTCAGGGTGAGATGCTCCTTTACTGAATGGCTAAAGAAGAAATAAACCATAAGACTTCAGTAGATATAATGGTGTTGCCTCAATTAATAACGTGTACAAAGATAATAACGAACCCATAAACAGTATCCATCCTCCGCCCTAACATTGCTTAAGCGCAAAAAGAAATGGGAACGATTGATTTTCTGCATGGCCCTGGATGTTCTGTGGATCTTGTCTGCAGACTGCCAACTATAGGCATCAATACAGACGTGCCTTGCTTAGCCAATTGCACCCTTCAAAAGGCGGAAGGGGGAATGGGGAGCCTGTTTATGTCCAGGGGTCATCTTAGAAGAAGTTGCTTCCCTAGCTTACAGTCGATGAGAAACTCTGTGCCTGCAAGATAAGAGTGGCTGCTGTACGTCTATATAACATGCTCTGAAGAAAAGTGGGAAAACTGAGCTCGCACTAAAGCCGGCGTGGGTCTTAGGTGAGCATTTTTCTCCAGTAGGAAAAGAAAATAAAAGCAAAATTTTCCTCTTTGATAAGATGTATAACAGATCAAAGCATCCCCTCTAGGTGGATGTTGTACTCTGGTATGTTAACCACACTAGACACTATTCAGATATGTGGTTCTCAATAGATATCTACATACATGTCTAAATTTAACTGCACCTAAATTAGTTCCATACTTTTGTGTAAAAAACCGGTTTTAAGTCGTGCTGTCATGTGACTCATTTTTTAAACAATTCATTAATTATGACCTTTAATAAATGAATCTGATTTTCAATCTAACCTATGATAATTGTTGTAAAAAGTCTCTTTTTCAGGTATTTGAAACTTAAATTGACATTGTGGCACAGTAAAAGGTAAAAAAAAAAAAAACTATTAATAATTAAAGTAGCTAGGCTAATGCAGGCTCTGTCGCACCGTCACACCCTGAGTCAAATTGTCTACTTTCTGTGAAAAACTATTTAAACCTAAAGAAAAGAAAAAGCAGGATTAAAGTACTAGTATTTAACTTTTAAGCAGGAAGTTGCTCTTTAAGTGTGCATTCCCGAAAATTAATAGACTTCACTGAAGCAATTATCCAACGTGATCAGACCTTAGCGTCGTCCACTTATTTATGGTAACAGACATAATAGATAACAGTGATAGATTAAAGAGCAATTGACATGGTTAAAAAAAAAATAGCACATAAAAATAATATAAACGTGATACTTCTACAACTACTTTTAAGGATGATACATTTTCCAACAAAAAACTGCAATTGATCATTTCGCTAAAAGTAAAACTTGATGCTAAACTGCTTACTAATTAATGTCATTTGCTTTAATAATGTCACAAAATAGATAGAAATATTTCAAAATAAATGTAAGTCTTTACTGTATGTCTAAGACTTCTCTTTTTTTCTTGCTAATTCCAACAGAAGGCATCCATCCCCACATCAGTTTTACAACAAAATAAATCAAACTACATTTATCAACCAGAAATGTACTTTTTACCTTATTGAGTTCATAAAAAGATTTTGCATTAACCTCCTTCGGAGAAATTCCAATTAACTAATATTTAAAAACCTCTGAATGAGATGAAAAGGGCTAAAAGGGAAAATACCTGCTTTCTGGCTCAATGAGTAGTTTCGAACGACCTTGAAAATTTTGAAAGCACATGTGAATAAATGAATAGACCTTTTTTTTTTAGATAAATCCTGTTACATTTTTTTTTTAAAAGGGCAAACCTCAAATAAAAAAAATCAACACTATAGGTGGAGGAAAAGATGGCGTACACAGTAAGTGAAGTTTGTCCAACTACTCTTTTTTTGTGAGTTAATTCAATTGTTTAAAAATCAACTAAAGAAGATATAAGATAAATATTACTGGTCCTCCTGGTGGATTACTGTTAAAAACACAAAGGAAGAAGTAGCTGCTGTATGTATATCCCTGTGCAGGTGGGTGATTCCAATTGTTCCATTGAGGCACTGGGCGTTTTATACTGGACCTCTAATAAAGCTCAGCACGGTAGAAGCACCTTGCCTAATCAAGCATGTCACCGCAAACATTGCCAGCACTGTTTACATTTTCAATTAGGCTTTTCCCTTGCTCATCGCTTAGCGTCTCTGTCTGAGCATCTGGACCCATCACTCGTACAGGCTGCTGTGCACGCTTCTCAGCAGGTAATTATGGGACTGTCAGTGCCATGCCATCTCTGATGGGCACCCACCATTAATATTTATGGTGCTCTGAATCAACCCCACACTGAGCACTGTGACAGCAATCACCCCACTTTTTTAATATCCCCATCCAGATCAATTCTGATTAGCATTTCAAGTGCCTGGTGGAGCCGCACAGTCGGCTCAACGCCTCCTTTTTTTCTCCAAAATGACTGGAGGCAAACAGAAAGAGACAGACGAGCGAAAACACAGCCAATTTTGAGTCAAAGCACTGATAAACTGTTCGTCATACAACAGTCATAGTGAAGTAAGGCGGATGGCTTGATCTTAAAGACCCACTCCAAAGGAAATTGTGTTTTTGGTGTTTTTTAACATGTTCTTTGTTGTTTGTTAGGTAGAAAAGTATGCTGGGCGGGCCACAAGCTCCCTGCTAGCAGGAGAGGGTGTAAACAGAGAGCTCTCGGTAATGGGGAGTGGAAATAGGGGTGGGGCTGCTCTTAGCCAACAGTGTCGCCTACAAGATTCAAATAATCTCCTGCCGTTCTGCAGAAACTATGGCCTAGAAAACAAGACAAGTTTTCACTTTTGGCTAAAAAGGAACATAACTGCATCATCGTCATAACTACAAGAGTACTGGGAACGCTTTTAAAATAGCAAAAGATGATCAGACTGGGACTTCAATTGGAGGAGAAACAGTTGCTTTCATCAAAAATATAATTATGACATCAGCACCTATGTCGGCTTTTTAGTGTTGATATTAAAAATGGCATTTTCCTGTATGGCGGTCTCCTGAAAGCCATCACTCCTCTCTAGGCGCTGCAGCCAGCAGGGCCATTTTCTAAGCACATGGTGTGGACTGAGCTCCTCATTTTATTTTATTAATTTTTTTATTCTTCACTGGAAGACAAACCAATCATCTTATCTCCCAATCCAGAGGGAGTGAGGGCGTTTGTTTCTGTAGATGGAAATAATAATGCAGCATCGTAACGCACTGAACAACAACTGAATGGGTGGGAAGTGGCACATTGAGTGTCCAAGTGTGTGTCTGATACGTCTCTGTTTGAGTTTTTCTTTTTAGTGTGTGTGTGTGTGTGTGTGTGTGAGCGCGCATGAGTGTGGGAAAAAAAGCCTCTCCTGGCCTTGAAGCGCCCCCACAGATGTTTATTTGTAGTGACAGCAAGGTTTGTTTGGTCTGGGCTCCTATTTATCACAGTGAGCTGATTGTATGACCGTGTCTAGATCCCACATAGAGAACACAATCTGCGCCATGACAGATATGCATGAGTAAGCAATGCGGTGCTACAAATCCACAGACATAATGTCTCAGCCTGGATTAGCAGCCACTCGTAAGTAAAACAAAACAAATAAAAAAATGTAAAAAAAAACTGACACATGTGCAGAAGCCCAGCAAACTCCATGCTGTCTGAGAAATCTTAGCAGTTTCTTTCTTTCTCCAATACCTAACACCAACACCGGAGATGACTCTGTCAAAACCTACTATGCCCTTTGACGTACTGTAACTCCTTACACATCAACATGAATCAGCTGATCTGCAGAGAAAAGTGGGTTTACGTCAGTATGCAAGAGTCTAACCCTTGTGCTATCTTGTGGGATTCAGATGACCCCCACCCTTACATTGACGTGTGACCCCTACCATGACAAAGGTGGATAAAGGTGGAGAGGATTTCATGTAATCCATGGACACCGGTGAAGATCACAAATCATTGAAGAAAAAAGGTGCAGCACACTGTCTTGTGGGGTCCAGATGACCCCACTCCCAACGTTGGGAGTGGGGTCATCTGTAGTTGAAGGAATGTGAACACAGGAGCTAAACCTCAGGTGCAAAAGGGTTAACAGTTTTAAAAAATCTCAACACTTTAGTTAATATCAATTTTGAAAGGAATAAAACAATTACTGTTTTTTGCCCCTTTTTAAGCTCATCTCGCACACTGAACCCTTATTTTGTACTGGAGACCGTGACAGTTTTACACTTTTACTCACATTAAAAGGTTTTAATAAAACATGCTACTATTCTAAAAACTTGAGGAGCTCCACTTCCAGTTCATGCAACGCTTCTGAACAACTCCCCCAAGCCCCGATCACATCGAACCTGACTCATGCATCAAATTGCGTCACATCCACGTCAAATTTAACCTTCAATGCTCGTTTCTGTCATATGTGTGAGAAGCTAAAGTCAGATTTTTGGCCTCATCACAACATGAAAGCATCGACTGTTTATCTAGCTTACACGAAAACACGAATGACGTTGAGAGGTCAGGTTTATTGATTTTGAGGAGCTCAACAGAAGTATCGCTACACACGTCTTCTACCATCTACTACAGTAGCTGCGTGGGAATGACTGCTCTATCGGTGGTACATCCATGTCTCTGTGACCTAGTTTGATGTTTTGCTGTCCCGCATTAGTACGAGGGAGGTAAAAAAAATTTAAAACAAGAATAATAATGTCTCAATGTGAATAAGAAAAATATAAAGTTTGGGAGAAAAACGATCAGATTCTCCCTCCGTGTTTGTTTTGGACGGTGATTCTTCTGGGTAGCTGTCATTAGCAAATACTGATAAACACAAAATAACGGATATGTTGGTCACCTTTTGGTACATCCCATCAGGGGTCACCACAGCCAATCAGCTTTCCCTGATTCATACAGGTGGTTTGGCAGAGACATTTTGCCTTCCTGACACAACCCTATCTTATCTGGACTGGGAACTGTCACAATAGACTGACTAGGACCGCCCTGTGGCTACAAAGTCAGGTAGTAGCCTTAGTCTTAGTCTTGCCTAAGGTCTCTGACTGGATTCAGCCTTTCACCCCCTGGGAAGCGGAGCCAATATATATATTTTTTAATCACATATAAGTCGCCCCTGAGTATAAGTCGCACCCCTGCCCAAACTACGCAATAAAAGGGACTTATACTCTGAAAAATACCATAATAATAGAACTTCAACTGTGAAAGAGATCTGAAAAACAGGATAAACTTTAACTGGCATTTTGAAAGAAAGGAAGACAGTCAAACGAGCGGGAAGAAGCGAGAGACTCCTTTGGGGGACAAAATGCTCTTTGCAGCTCTAGTGAAAATAATGACTCACCAAATGGAGCACTTTAAGGAAATTCACACTCAACTCTCCTGGCTCTCTTCCTCTTCCATTCACTCCCTGTTCTGCTTTCCTCTCGCTCTTTGCTTCCTCGCTACATTGTCTCTTCATCTCCCGCGAGGGAGGCACACAGGCCCCAAAAAGAACAAAGACGCTTTAGCCTCAGCTAAAACAAATGCACAAACGCACATACATATACAGTACAAGTACTTAGGTAATGCACACCTATGAGACCCCTGTGTGAAACTTGACCTTTTCACATGAGTCATGTTGCCCATAAATATCAGGATTTGTGTGCCTTCTTTTCAATGTATCTATATGTGTGCGGCCCTCTGTCTTTGTCATATGTGTGTCTGGAAATGTGTGTCTCTATCTTTGAGTTTCACTGCAGAGTTGACCTTTCCATTCCTATTCTGTCCCAGATTAAAACTGACACAGCCCTCTGCTATGAACCAAGATACACAAACATACACTAGTGCCTTCAAACACACACACACACATACACACAGAAACCCACAGATAAAAGCGAAAGCAAATAGATTCAGATGCTGAAATGTGAATCTCCCAAATGTCACCCGTTAAAGTCTGCCTTTAAAGCTTGATTAAAAAAACACCTTTTGACATTCTTCAATACCCACAAAAAGGGATTTGGGAGAAGATTGAATCGTTTTCTCACATTTTAGCTATGCACCTAAATTTGGATTTTGACCCCAAAAAATTAAAATTAAAATCTGCAAATACAGCAAAAAGAATGACATTTGCAACAGCTCATAAAATATCACATCAAACCTAAATATCAGGTTAAATGATGCTCTGACATAAAGACATGTAGCTGTCATATTACCATCCGTTCAATCAAATATTGATTTGAAAAAAAAAAAAAGAAACGCTTAAAAAACATCAAGGCTCAAAGTGAGTTATGGGAGTGAGTTTAACTCACTCACCCACGAGGGCGGAGATCTTTGTGGTATTGGTGGTGTACGTGTTTGTGTCTCAGTGGGAGACAGACCTGAGAATAAAGCTCAGACAGAGCTGAGCAACACTCCATTTCACTGATCGCTGAGCAGAATCTTGCCCACTGCCGCAGGGGGATAAGCTCACTTACCTGGCACGCGTGTGATATTCTGCCTGTTGTGTACATGCACGCACAATCTGTCTGTCCATCCACCCTTGGTCGAGCTGTATGATACCGTTTTTTTCATTCTTGTCTTAGGATTTACAGTGAGGGAAAAAAAATGTCATTGGCAGTCACCGATCCTGCTCGTTTTCCCGCTTAAAAAGGTGAGTTTGGTCTGTAGTGTTCAACTGATGGTGAACAAAGTAAGTATTTTGTCGATAGCTAAAGTTTACCTCAATGCTTTGTAATATTACCCTGCTTGGCCATGTCAGAGGTCAAATGTTTCCTATAGATCTTCATCAGATTTCACTGTAACTTGCTTTTTGGTCCATTATTCCATGCAGATCTCCTCAAGAGCTGTGATGTTTTGGGGGTTGTTGCTCAGCAACAGACTTTCAACTCCCTCAGCAGGGTAATCCATTGGACTGAGACACTCTACTCTAGACCACTCCGGAACCCTAAAATGCTTACCATGTAGCAACTCCTTTGTTGCCCGGGTGATGTGTTTGAGATCATGGTCATGCTGGAGGATCCAGCCACGCTTCATTCTTAATGCTCTCACTGATATGAAAGAGGTTTTGGCGAAAAAGGCCACCATACATGGTAGCATGCTTTCCTTACTATGGATCAGCCGTCCTGTCCCTTTTGCAGAAAAGTAGCTCCAAAGTATTATGTTTCCACCCCCATGCTTTACAGTGGATGTGGTGTTCTTGGAATACAACTTATACTTCTTTCCCTTTCGAACCTGGTAAGTGGCGTATTTACCATTTTGGTCTCATCCGACCTAATGACGTTCTTCCGATAATCTTTTGGGTTGACCAGTATTTTCTGCACCATTATAAAAACAGATTATTTTAAATAATAAAATAGGATAACTCTTAACAAGTGGACCTACGGTTAGCATTATAGACCTCTCTAATTTTTTTAAATGATTCAACTTGCCCAAATACTATTTAGCCTTACCGTATATGGAAGAATGTGAGGTGTGAGGTCCTAATGCACTGCTTTTGAACACCCCAATGTCTTTAGGGTGTTTAATTTAACTGATAAAGTCTTATTTTACTGTGACATGAAAGAAAAAATAAAAAAAAACATTAAAAAAAACAACAAATAATTCTAATGATTCTACACAATGAAGCTAAAATATATTATGACGAGTTAGGTTTAGTTCTTTCCGTTGCAGAAATGACCATAAAACTTTTGTACAAGTAGATTTGCTTTTAATTTTATTTTTTTAGAGTGTAAGCTAAAACCAGCTCATTGGGGTATAAGGTTGTAGACTGTGCTGACCTGTTTTCCAGTTTACCATCTGGTATTTTTAAGGAAGTTTGGACATTCCTGGACTCTACTCTTTTGCTAGAGGACAAACCCTGAGAAACTAGACTTATAACAGACACATACTTGCGTAGAAGTCACAAATCCTGGACCCAGAACAACCAAAAACGTTTCATCCTCCATGTTTGACAATTAAAGTCATTTGCCGGTTTGCACTTCGTAGACTTTACAAAATTATCCAGCTTTGTTTCTGCATCAAGCATCAAGAAATATATTTCTTAGTATCTAAGAAAGTTCTAAGTGTGTTCTTACTGTAATATTTAATTCAGTAACAAGAATGCTTTGAAAATGTTTTGAGGATAAGGTTTTCTATCAACAGTGGCTCATCAAAAAATATTTATTTAGATATTTCAGCAACATTCATAAAGTATTTGCAAACAAATCTATATTGTGTGGTATTATTTGGTAATATTTTCAGATGGATACACTCTGCCTCCTTCCTGCTGCTGCTGCAAACTCTTCAAAAAGAGCAAACCAGGTAAAGAAGGAAGATGGATTCTCAGTTTGACACCTTTTTAAAGCATTTAATTTTTTTCCAGAAAAGTTACGCAAACAAGATTCCATCATGAAGCGCTAAGTGTCTTCTGATGTAACTGGCAGTTCTGCTCTGCTTTAAATGTTTTTTCTTTTTTTTTTGCATTTCTGCCAGAAGTGTATTTCCTATTTTAGAATTAAAAGCAAGAAATAACTCCAACTTAAATCCCCAGACAATTGCTAGAGCCTGGCTAATAAGTTTTAAGTAGCTCTCTGTTGAGGACACTATGAAGACAGGAAGCTCAGACTAAAAAAGAAAGAAAATAGAGGTAAAAATCTATGAGTGATGAGAAGCTTTTCCAAACATTATGATTCATTCATCTGGAAGCTGCAGGAAGCACTTCCTTTAGGAAATAGAGGTCAAACACATTAACTCTTTAGTTCTATAAGTAAGAACAGAGCTTCTGGAGAACTGTCAGGAACGCTTTACCTTTACCTGATGCCCGGATCTCTCTGGAATAAGTGACGGAACTGTCACAACATGTCAAGAAAAGAAAAGAAAACTATCATTTTCTGTTTTCACTTTTGTTCAATTATGGTTAATTGCAAATTCTCATCCGCTTCAAGTATTAGAATGTCTTTATATTAAAAGGGAGAGAAGAGTCAACTTTAAATACAATGTACAACAAGGTAGTAAATATATATAAATCATTGCTTTTTGTTTATAAATGTGGTTTTTAAACTTTTATGCAATTATTTTTTTATACCCAAATTATTTTAATGAATTAATCATGGCCTGTAATTTATTGATCAACTTGATCTAGATTAGTATTCATATTTTATACCATCAATATTCAAAGAAAATGCCCATCCATTAACACAACTCAAATGCCTGATGAAGTGATACTTCTGTACATATAATTTATGTCGTTATTAGGCAGCATAACCTAAAAAAAAATGTATTATTGTACTTTTAATTTTATAAAATCAAACATAGCATGCTAAAACTGCAGACCTCTGCTTTCATGTTGTTTCATGCTGCAGTACAATCTGAAAAAAACACCAGTCTTTTAAGTTAGTAAAGCTTTTAACTCCATTTTTTTTCTAACTCCTAACAATTTTATGTCATTTTACCCTTCAAACATGAGAAGCATCTCTTGCCAAAGCTCGAATCTAGGGCAACAATTTCATAAAGTTCAGGCAAAGCATTAGATATGCTTCATACAGGCCTTTAGCAGTGATTTCATGCTCTCTATAGAATGTGCACCTGCAGGAGTTTAGGGGTGCATCACAAATCCAGGTGTCAACTGTTACCAGGTGGTACGGGCTTGAGCGATCTTAAAGCAAAGATACACAATTAAAGCGATGAGTGAGACGGACTCCACGGCTTCACGGGGGGAATCCAAGGGAGTCGGATGAGAAGTGCATGGATTCTGCTTTGTTGACTCAGTTCCTGCTGCGGTGCTAAAGCTAGTTAGCCAGCTGTCTTCGGTTGCCAAGAAAACCAGCAGGAGCACATGGAGGAGTAAGAAAACCTGTTTTCCAACTGATCACTAAAAGCAGCAACGGCATTGACGGTCAAAGAATTCTGCAAGCCTGAGAAAGTTTTGAAAGTCTCAAAAGTAAAAGGATAATCATCTCAGTTATCTGTTCTGCCCCTTAATGAAGCTGAAGCTCAACTTAAGTGAGTAACATTGGTTCTTATTCTTCATTTTCCAAAGTCTTAATAATATTTATTTCCTTGTTTCCTGTCATTTTAACACAGATTGTTCACTACTTTAATGTCACCAAGATCACATTGAATAACCCGAAAAATGGAATGGACCAGTTAGGGCGAACCCACCTTACAGTGGGTTCGCCCTAACTGGTCCATTCCATTTTTCCATGGACCTACAACTAAAATGATACGGTTTGGTCCATTTTATAATGGAAAGGCTCAAAACATCGAACTGGACCGAACCGTAAAGGACTTCAACACTCAGTGGAAACCAGGCTCTATTGTGCTAAAGAATAAGTAAAAGCATTGGCCAAAGTTACTTTTATATTACTCACAAAAGTACAAAAAAGTATTTTTTTTTTTTTAAAACAGAGTCAATTTGTTACATTTTCTTCATATTTTACTGTAAGACTATAATACAAATCTCTGTTTCAGACAATTAGCCATTAGATCTTCACGTTATGTGTGATGAAAAAAAAATCTAAAAGAGCCTTTTTGTTTTTTATCCAACAAGTTGCATACTTTTCAGGATTAGTTGATCCACGTGCTGATTTTATTCTTTATCCTTACAATATTTGTTTTAGATATTTTTATGACAGAAATTGTGGCTTTCTTATCGAGTCAAAGCTACAGGAAAGTGACTTGTAGATTCTAGGATGATTCCTTCCTCACTGTCAGAAGAGGAGTCATTGATGGAATACTGAGATTAGGAACTAAAGAATAAATGTTGCATTGAGCCTCGTAAAGCAGTTCCCATTATGGGAAACCTTTTTTATTGGGTGTTACACATCGAATGGGGGTTATTGAGCTTCTCAACAGTCACATCTGCATTTTAGGTGCTTTGATGAACTCCTGGTAAAGTGGGGAAGCAGCAAATCCAAAAGCTCTTTAAAAGGAGGTGATTTGCATTCATGATCCACTTTATAAGGCAAAACCAGTTGAAGCGCTTGTCAAATTGACTAAGGTCATTTCATCAATTTTAAAAAGTGAATTTGTAAAAGGCAAAAATTGCACTTGAATGACCATTGAAGATTGGATGTGCAGTGATCTACTTTGCAGGTCAAGATATTCTATTCAGCCTTGCAGCAAAAACAATTCTAAAAGTAGTCTGGTTCAAAAATCCCATGTGGTTTTCGTGGATGTGGATTTGTGAAGACGTCGTCTGATTTTATTCTTCGTTCTGATGCGCCGGTAAAACTCAGCAGCAATGATCTGCAATTAAACATTTGAAATAAGGCATGCATTACAAAGAGGTCAGTAGATGCACCTGCAAGTTATTTGATTTATTTTATTGTTCAGCAAATTGCAGTTTATTAATGTTTGTGTTTTATGTAATAATTCCATTTACAGTGTAAATTCACAAAACTTTGCCTATGCATGAAAGAAAAACATGTTAAGTAGAAAAATATGTTCATTTCTTCTTTTCCTTTCAACTTTTCCCTCTAGGGATCGCCTCAGCGAATCAGCTTCCTCCGTTTGAGCCTGTCTTCTGCATCCTCTAACACCAGCTATACCTCCATGTCTTTGTTCACTGCGTCCATAAACCTCCTCTTTGGTCCATTTAGAACATTTCCTATGGCCAAGTGAACCAAGACTTTCTTTAAATTCTTCCTCTTATTGTTTAAAAAAAAATTTTTTTTACATCCTATTTAAATATTTGGGATGGTTGGAAGGTTTCTGGGGGTCCTTCTATAGAAATTCAGGGCTTGATTGGATCCGGCAACACCAGTGCTTATCAGAAACAGTCTTCAGGCCATTTTTGTTGATCATTATTTATGATTTCACTTTTTTTTTTTTCCTTTTTTGCTTGTAGTTGCAAATGCATTTCCTTCTGTCGATAATCTGTTTATGCATTTACATTTGGGTGAGTAGGTGGATAAGTCATGAAGGGCACTCCATTAGAAGGAACCATAATAATTAGTATTTACACCATTGCATCTGCAAGTGCATTAAGCTGCGCTCGCTTCTCAGTGCTGAACTTTGCGTCACCTCCCATTTCCTGTGTGACAGGTCTGCGGCCCTGTGTTGCTCAGATTGACTTGTGTAATTAGTTGGCCAAGTGATTTGGCAAATTGCCTTTTATTATTAGCAACAGTCCAACTCTTTCTGAAATAAATACATTAACCGCAATTTATGAAAGCTCGCGATGTCCCCTTTTTCTTTTGCCCCCCCCCAGCTGGCGTCCTCCCAAGCCCTCACGCGCTCCACAGCTTTAAGCTGGAACCTCCAAAAAACAAAGAGTCTACTTCATTTTGCTTTGGCACAGCCTGCCTTGGCTGGGCTGGTGGTTAAATGGAAATGTACGAAATTACAAGAATACATTCTTCTGTCTGACTGACTGACTGACTGAAAACCTCACTGCCTGTCACAGCTGCTTAATGTGACGTCGGGAGGGGGGACCAGAGCATGATGGAGGCCTGTGGTGGGAGAGCCAAGCCTGAACGTCAACTGTCAAACCCTGGACGTGTAGCTCAGCAGGCTTGTGGGATACCAGCAGAGCAAAGATGGCAGGGGGACAGAAAAAAAAAAAAAAAAAAGAAAGAAAAAAGGGAAAATCGACAAGGGAGAGAAGGACAGGGAAAATAAAATGACATTGGGGAAAAAGAGAAGTACAGAATTAGGAAAATAATGGAAATAAATAGATGTGGGGGAGAAGTGGCGGTGGGGTCGGGTCTTCTAAGTGTTGGAGGAGTTGAAATTTATTGCAGATAACTGCTGCTGATGCTCTGCCGTTTCAATTTCACACAACACAGTTCCACAGCTCTGGAGCAAATGTGTCCCTGTCAGCATCATTTAGGCTTCCACCGGTCTCTGCTTCACACCTCTGCCCCTCCCACGGCCCTGTCTTCATCCATTTTTGTCCAGTTTTGCTCACCGTCTTTCTATGACTTCTCTCACCCTGTAATGATAAATGGTCCTTAAAAAGGTGGTAAATGATTCCCCCCTCCACAGAAAGACTGTGGGGAGGGAGACTGATGGGCGGGGGATAATTGAGAAGACACACACGAGCTGAAAAGTGCAAACATGCAACTTTGTTAAAGACAAAAATACTATATTTAACAGAAAAAAACTACATATGGACTATAAAAAAAGAAGCCAGATGATGTTATTTGGTCAAACATTAAAAGAAACTCCAGCATGTCTCCTTAAAGTCCCACTCCGATCATCTTTAGATCTATTTGCAAAACCTTTCCAGTGGTCTTTTAATCATGACTATGTCATTTGTAGCCAAAGATTTGTATCATTTTCTGGGACACAGTTTCTCCAGAGCGGCTGTAGTTTAGTAGAAATTCGCCTGAGTTGTGGGCGGGACTGTTGGCACGGAGTAAGCCTGCGGCCTTCCATCTGTTTACACGCTCTCCCGTTATAATAAAGCCCCTTACAATCTCAACCGAACAGTACCGCCGGTGCAACAAAAATGGCGAGCAATATAGGAGCTATCCAGCCGTACAGTTTTGAGTCAGATGCTTGGACGAGGCAAAGGAGGATTTTTGCTAGTGGCTTACCAAAGTAGCTTCTACGTCACACCTACAAGCTTTTTCCAACATTTGCTCCTGATTCTCAACAATTTGAATAAAGAAGTACTCAGAAATGAAATTTTAAGCTTATTTTTTCTTTTTATATCTCCTCCATTATGAGAAAAATGCCACAAGTTCATGTTAAAAACACCAAAAACATGATTTTCTTTAGAGTGGGACTTTACCAAAATACTGATTGTTCATTACTGCTAAGGCTCCAACACATAAAGGTTCTGACACAGGATACTAGCCTCAGCTCTCCTCCTACAGACTCGCCAGGGTGGGTAAGCAGGTCAGGGGGATGGAAAGATAAAGTGATCCAAGTAGGGTTAAGAACAGTATTATTCATTCTGATCGTGCTCTGAATAATTTATACCAAAAAAAGAGGAGCCGCTCTGGATTTATAATTGGACAAAAAACTATTTTGTGGAACATTTTTATCTCTCCCTGGCTAAAGGCTCTTTATACTTGCATTAAAATCGACAAATAAAGTCTTCCGGGTATCTGGAACTCTTTTTCTGTGTGCTGCGTTCTAATTTACTCATTCATACACTGATGACCCCAGAGCTAAACTAAACCGAGCTTATCAAAACCGGTGCTTTTCCTTCCAGTTATCATTGGTGCTACATGCTGCACCACAGCTGGATTAGAGCCACATGCTTCAGCTGCAGCATCATGAGCACCAGCAGCAGATTGTGAGTGGAACAGAGAATCGGGCTGAGAAGCAGCCGGAGAGAAGAGTGCCGAGGTAGTAAGAGGAGCGGCAGAGACAGGGGAGAGGAAAGAACAGGGAGAGCTCCACTTAGTCTGTTGTGGTTTGATAAGAGTTATTATTTCATTATCTCTCCTGGGCCTATCCCGGGGCCAGGCTGCACGCGCACATGCAGAAAAAAACGCACCTTTGCATTCACGCATCAAACATCGACAGAGAAGGAAAACAGTTTGGAACATTTTAATGAAGTAAGAAGACGGGTGCTAAAATAATGTAAAAAGATGATGTTTTTCATCTAATTGTGTTTACTTTGCTTTCTAATATGGCAATCTCAATAGTGAATTAAAGACTAAAGTGGAAAATATAATTCTTGAAAAAAATCTTAAAATATGCATTATTTGCTGTGGAGGCAGTTTTTGAACCTCAGTCACTTAATTTCTTTTGTCTACCGTTTTTCCCGCACCATAAGATGTACTTAAAATACTTTTTTTTCTTTTAAATTTTACATAGCACTTTATAATCCAGAGCGCCTTACATATGGATTAATTCTGGTTGTGTTTACTGATGTTGAAGTAATTTTGAAAGTTGCACAGCGCTCTGTCGAAATGTCAGTCTGTTTGTTACGATTTGCAAACAAGGTTGGGTGTTATTGTGAATACGCTAACACGGCTAACATGTAACGATATCGGACTGTGATTTTGTACGTGGTGCTAGCAAGGTTGGGAGTTAGCGTAGTTCCAGTAACGTTTGCTTTAGCGGTCTCAGTCTGTTTTTTTTTTACATTTTTGCAAACAAGGGGGGGTTTATGACTAGGCTAACGTGGCTAACGTTTCTACCTTTGCTAACGCGTAGCTATGTCACAAACATGTTCTAGAATTGATGTGAACGCAGAAAGTTTGACCGACGGACAGACTTTTATCAAACTCTTTCGTCTCGCTTAATACCTCCTAGGCTATAGTTCGGTGAACCTTATTTGGACTAAATTGAAAAAATTGATAATTTATTAACGATGCGCTGTGTAGTGGGGAAAACATGCTACTTCCTCTCATTGGTTTGCTGAGTAGTCTGTAGCTGTGTCCGAATTCCGTCCCTTCTTCCTAACTACTAAAAAACTATATAGTGCTTGGGTATGCGGTGCCCTGGATTTTAAAAAACACCACTCTCACAATTTGATTTTTTTTTTTTTAAACGGCAAATATGACATCATCAATTTCACCAAGTGAAAATCTAATCGATATGAGCGTTTTGCGACAATCATTTACAAATCAACTGTGGTCTGAAGATGAAAACGTTGATGGTTTATTTAAAAAATGAATAAATTTAAATACATTTTCTTGCAAAAAATGTTCAAATGCAATGCAATGTGGGCTTTATCCGTCATTCTAGTGAGCATCGATGCTCACTGGTTTTCTGCAGAGACTTCTGGGAAATTTCGAAGGCACTCAATTTTGGAATTGTAAATTCGGACACCACTATAAAATGGTGAACTCTCTATATAGTGAAACTGAGGAAAACTGAAAACCAACTATCTTAGGAATAAAACTTTAAATCAGAGCGCATATGCAAATTTAAATGCGCCCTAAGTAAATGCATAAAATACAAGTTAGGGAAAGATCATTCCAGGTTGACTTTTTGCGCAAATAATTGTTAAACTTTGACCAAGTCAAGCTAAATGTAGATGCTAGATGTCAATGTTTCTCAAAGGTTAGCTAAGGGTTGTTGTTGTAAAACTATTCTGAAATGTAAAAGCTCTGCTAAAGCTATTATGATTTCTTCATTTTAAGGGGGCTTCTCTTAGAATTGTACAAGCTGGCACTATGGGCAAATGGTTTCTTTTACTGCTGTAGTCTGTTTAGATAATGATTTCTTTTGAGAGTGGATTGGGCTACTTGATGTTAGCATCCGCAGCAGGATCTTTCTCCCCATTAGAGATTTATTTGTGCTGCTGAATGGCAGGGGGCCAAGAAGAAGCTGCAGGCGTCTTTTCCCTGAGGCTCCAAACCTCTGCCACCGTCCAGCCGAGGAATGTACTCCGCACCAGCAAACTGCGGTGATTGACGGTTTTTAGTTTACTTCCATGAAATTCACACTCAAGTTAAACTCAAATCAAATAAAACTCAGTTTTGTTCAAGTACGAATCATGTATAAAAGCCATGAGTGTGCATCACAGCAAACAAAACTGCATCAATAATAACTGATCATCAACACTTCCCTTACATGCAGCTTCCAAACACAGTAAAGGTATAGCTCACCAGGCTGATACTGCTACTCACTACTAGACACCAAACTTGCGAGGAAGTAAACATAGCCATTTTTAGCAGACCTGGCATTTTTCCGCTCAGAAATGTGTTTGACCGAGTCCCACTGACGCTTGTTGAAATCAAGGCTGACATAAACATACACAATGGGTGCATTACGCTGGTGCTCAGGCTTTGAATGGAAATCAGAGGGCACTTATGCGCATGTATACATCCACTCAGCATCTTAGGGTTTGCCAGCCGATGAACGGTCTGTGGCGTAGAGCCACTGCGTCCGCATCTGAACAAGCACATTATACAGTTATAGCTTTCTCTTATAAACTAATATCCACTTCACAACTCAGTAAAATGTTACCTGAGACTATGGGATGGAACCCTGCAGCACTCTGAAACCAATTCAAGCCGACACTTCCATCTGTTATGTTGATCATTATTGGCACCACAACCACAAGGTTCTGGTAGACTCTGGCAGAACAAAATCCTAGTTTAGAGCTTGAAATGTCAAGTTTTGGCAATTATTTCAGCCACTGTTTTGTTTCATTGGTTGTGAAAGTCTAAGAAAGTTGTGTAGCATTTCTTGTGCTTAACACAAGATTTCAATTAAAAAATAGGCTGATACAATTATGAAATGAGAAAAAAGAGACCATTATAAGTCTTTTTTCTGTTTTAACTATTTGTAACTGGAACATGGTTACAATTTGTGCCACAATCTGTAGTCCAATTCTGCAGATTCATGCAAAACATTGAGAATTTCTGAAGCTTATATTGCTACTTTTGGTCCGTCCATTTATCTTCAGAATCTGCTCCATCCCTTTTGTGGTCACGGGGCTGCTGGAGGTGTAACCAGCTACTATTGGGCAAAGGCGGGTCTGTACGCCACAGTCAGACGCACACCTAGGAACAATCTAGAGTCATCAATCAGCCTACGAAGCATGTTTTTCAGACGGTGGGAAAAAAATCGGCGAGAAAATCCTTGCATCCATGACAAAACATGCAAACTCCACACAGAACGGTCTCAGCTGGGGCTTGAACCAGGGCATTTCGCTGTGAGTGCTAACCACTACATTACTAGTCCAAAGAAATATTACCAGAATTGTTTATTTTTTATTTTTTTTAAAAGAGTTTTAACTTCCCTCATGGAAAAAAAATAATAAAAACTAATGTTGTGAATTTCAAAGTAAAACGTTCTTAATGAGTTTGGGTCATGCAAAGTTAATTGTTGGCAACTTTGCATTGGTACAAACAAATGCAAAATCCTATAGAATAAAAGAGTTTAGCAGTACTGTAAACTAGTAGTCCTTTGAGTTAAAAACCTGAAACCTAAAAATCCCTTTGTTTGCCACACCAGAATCATTTCTGAAACCCACTGGGGTTGAGAGGGGAGGTTTACACCCACATTTTTGTCAGCGACAAGGTGGTGCCATGGTTCAGCCAAGGACACAGATGGACTGAGTTTGCAAAAGGTGAGTGGGCGCCTCTGAAGACCGGCTAGTTTAAATAACAGGAGGAGAGCAAAGCAGAGAGTAGGCTGCAAGCGTGATACAATAATGGCTTTGACATTTTTGAAACCGTTTTTTTTGTTGATTTACAAGGTGCCATGAAAAAGAAATTAAGAAGCTTGACAGACAAGTTCTGCTTAGATAACCGTGTTCTAAAATGCTAAAAAGCAGTTGAATTGCTATAACTTTTCTTTTATTTGATCCATGTTTTTCTCTCCCAAAAGCAGCTGTTCTTTTTCAGCACAGTTTGTGTATCCAGAGCAGGGATGAAGGAAGCAGAAATTAGGAGAAACTATTTTAAATATATGATGTATGCTTCCATGCTGACCTTTTATTACGAATGCCCCAATTTAGCAAAAAGTCATTTTTTAAGTCATCATGTTTAAGGGTCAGTAAATAGCGGTGGCTTTCTTTTCTACAAGGGTGCAAGAGTTTGTTTTCTTTTTTCTTTTGTTGGCTTAATCCTCCGAAGAGGGTTGGGTCAGGACGAGTCTGCGAACCGCTGCTCTGGAGTAAGCCATCTCCTTCATTGTGTCCCTGGGGCAGGTGCAGCTGAGAGCCAGGGCAGCTGGTACTACTTGGCATTGGCCATGTGGCCATGTTCAGCCCTTCATACTTCATTAGAGTCTCCTGTTTGTTCCCTACCCTTTTCTCCATCCTGTTCTATTCCACAGAAAGCTCAACCTCATTTTTCTCCACAGTCTCCTGGTGAACTTGGTGTCCCTCAGGAATGTCCCGCAGAATAGAAAGTGTCTGCGTGTATGAGAGGACACGTTAACTTGTGTGCCTCTCTGCTTACATGGTCTCAGAACGAGGCAGGAGAACAGGCTCAGTTCGTGTGAGCAGATAAACATTCATTTACTGTGTTCTCCAAATTATTCATACTCCTGGGGTGTGGATATTTTCAGGGACAAAGGCAATTTTGTGCAAAATTTCTAGAAATGAATAGCCATAGACTTTTAAAAAAAAATCATGGAGAAATTGTTATGTTAGTTCACCTAAATTTTTTTAAAAAGTAAATAACATGACTCATAAATGACCTTTTTTTATCAAAGGTGTGCTAGTAATAACCATCTGCTGTCAGTTCTATCTTGATGTTGTACTACACAACCCCAAGTAAATACAATTGGGCAAATTAATACAAAATCGAATCAGATCAAATCAAAATGAATCGAATCAAAATAAAAAATCAAATTGAAATCAAAACAAAACAAATCGATTTGTATCAAAATCAAATTAAAAAAGAAAAATCAATTTTAATAGAATCAATTCAACTGATATAATCTAAACAAAACAAACAATAAAATAAAATAAAACATTGCAGCCTGTCAACTGACGTAATAAACTCAGGGTCTTACTTTTGTTACTTCGAGTAAACTATTTAGGCTATAGCTAAAGTTAATGTTTGCTTCTGGATAAATGTTTGATTCTTTTTTTTAATGTTGTTTAATTTTAATTTTGGTTTGATTCCCAACTTAACTCAGCCTTCCAAAAGGGAGGCCATAGCACAGATGTTGAATGTACATAATGTACTGTACATACGTTAATTATTAATCTGTCTACACAAAAGTGTATTGCAAAGTTGCTAAAAATATGTTGCTAAATTCAACATTATGTCATCAATACAAAAAAAAAGGGTTTGTAATCATTACACTGTTGACGGCGCAATTTTTATCATAATATAGCAGATAGGTACTCTGCACATATTTATACCTGAGAAAAACAAAACAGTACAGTCAAACATAAACCAATGTCAGCTTTCAAACACAGAGGTAGATGAGTCATAACCTTTTTCCGATATGTATGTGTGTGCATATATTTAAAAAAAATCTATTTACTTGATGTTAAAACTCTACAGAAGTGATGATTTTACTTCATTCTAATGCACAAAAATACTCCTCCATCTAAATATATAAAGAATTTAAGCCAATGAGCTGAGTTGAAAAAAATATCATATGAGTTTGTCACACGGGACAAAGGAAAATATGCTCACCACTACTTATAATAGTCCAGATAGGAAAAAATAAATAAATAAATAAAAAACAAAAAAAAACAAGTGAAATTATGGGATCTATTAGATTCTCTAAACTTTACTAAAACCACATCAGGCTGAAACAGGAGTCCCAACTTTATTTGCTTCCCATGGTGCAGCTAACCCTGGGAAAAAGATAAAAAAGTTTAACTTTCAAACCAGAGAACACACTCCTCTTTGTGTCACAGCCCCATGAGTAAACCAGCTAAAATGTATAACATGACCACAAAATACAACACATTTCCCAAGATAGTAAAGAAAAGAAACAACCACATGGGATTGCGGGGAAAAAACAGCTTTTCTCGTTATTCATGTCGACTTTTATCAGTTTACGATGAAATATGCCGAAAGTATGAGAGGAGTCATTATATAATAGGCATTTTTTTAGCACGCGCACTGCAAAATTCATGCCAGTTTTGTTAGTGCAATATATTGGTGATTCCTCTATAAAGCAGAACAAGGAGGATCTACCCACAAGACTGAATGGAAGAGACAGAGGCAAGATTAAGGATGAGAGCAATAATGAAGAGGATAGAGAGCAAAGGAGAAGGAGGGACAAATACAGAGGCAAACAGATTGAAAGTGTCAGTGCCCCACTTTACAACAGATCAAGATTTCATGATGAGCAACTCCACTCTTGTTCTCTATTTACTTCTTTTTCATCCAGGCTTCACATGAAGACAAATATCTTTTAAGACTCTCAGAGTTTAAGTCGAAACAGATTTTTTTTCTGCATTAACAGGTTTTGTAGTTTCCGGTCTAGAAGGCGCACCGTCTAAGAATGGTCTATTTTTTAACGTATGTCATATATTGTATAAGGCGTACCGAACCAGAAAGCGCATTAAGTGAGATAAAAGACTCAGAGATAAGTCTGTCACTCTGTCAGACTTTATTAACTGTGTTCACAGTATTCTCGAACTTGCTTGTAACACGCAACATGTCAGCCACGTTAACGTATTCATAAAACCTGTACCTTCCAACCTGGAAGTAATAAAGAACAGACAGAAGCTAAAACAAACGTTACTGTCACTATGCTAAATCCCACCCTTGCTAGTAACATGTAATACATTTAAATACATTTTCTTGCAAAAAATCGCGTGCGACATCGCTACATGTTTGACATGTTATGCTAACTCCCATCCTTGTTAGTAACACATAATAAAAACACAGTCCGACACCGCTGAATCTTTGACATGTTGGAAGCGTTAGCTATTAGCAATACCTATAACTCCCGTCCCTGTTTGCAACACATAATAAAAGTAGTCTAATACCACTAAAATAAATCTTACCCTAATTTCCGACAGTGTTATTAACACAAAAAACACAATCTGACACCGCTACATATTAGCCACATTAGCAGCATTAGCATATTTTACAATACCTTTAACTCCCAACCTTGTCTGAAACTAGTAAAAACAGATTGATACCACTAAAACAAATGTAACTGTGACTACGCTAACTTACAACCTTGTTAGTATTCAATTCAAACTAATTTTATTTATTTCATCTCGATTGGCTTCATGCCGGTGATTGTATAATAAACATGAATCATAAAGAGCATAAAGTCATAGAATTCAATGGGTCATGGCTAAACTAAACTAAACAGAAACTAAGCTGGACATCCCTGCCCTTAGAGCCTTCTTCTAAGGAAAAACCCCTAAAAAAATGGATTAAAAAAGAGAAACCTCAGGGATGTCAACATGAAGAGGGGGATCCTCCCCCAGGAAGGACAGGCGATGTACCAGAGCTCTTGGAGAAGAATTAGCTTATCTAAATCTACAACTACATGTTTAAATAGTCCAGCAGATGGGCTTCATCCAGATGAGTTGGGGGACGGCTGGGAGCGCGAGACAAGCCAGAGGTAGGGTCCATAGCCAGGTGTAGGAGCAGCAACACAGACTAGTCAGAGGTAAGGTCCAATGCTAATAAATATACAGTCTGACAACACTAAATGTTTGCCGCGTTAGAATACATGTAACTCCTAACCTTGTTTGCAACACGTAAAAAACAGTCTGATACCGCTAAAAATGCTACTATGACTACGTTAACTCCCAAACTTTTTAATAGTACGGAAAAAAACCGGTATGATGCTACAACACGTTAGCCGCGTTTGCATATTCACAACAACACCCAAGCTAACATTTTAACGGAGTGCACTGTAACTCACAAAATCATTTTGACATTAGTACGCACAATCAGAATAATGCATATGTTGCATACTCCAAAAATTAAGGCTTTTAAGTACTGTACATATTATAACGCGGAAAATACAGCACACATGCTTAAGAGCAATGCTATAAATTATAAACACCTTTGTGTGGTAACAGCAGTCAATGACAATAAACCCTCCATAAATGGTTCTCAAACAAAACCAAGTTTCATTTAAATACCAAGTTTGGTGTTTGCACATGTGCAGAATCTACTGATACTGTTCTCAAGGACCCTGGATCAGGTCTTAGTCAAACTCATATCTGTAATGAGGGGCAGAAACTAATATCCGGAGTGAACCACTATACTGGATCTGAGGTGACGTGGAGGCAAAGTACAGCAGCCAAATGCTTGTTTGTGAAAGATCCTGGTGTTTGTGAAGTGCTGAGTGCAGCCGGGGCTCTGCTGAGAACATCACTCACTTGAACCCTAAAGATCCACTCTTCTAAACTCAACAGCAATCCATCCTCAGTCTTTGATTACTGTCTGCGCACAGATGCCTGTGGTGTCTCTCATGCACCCACACATGTGCAAAAGCACACGCAATTTACAATCAAGAGTAAGCAAAACCAGATGCTCACTCAGAAAGTTAAAAAACATTTAAATCCGCTTTTTTTTTTTTTTTTTTTTTGGAAAGTCATGCCTTTCTCAGCTGCCTTGCTTCTATCTCTTTGCCAGCGGTGAAATGAAGCTCCACACTGACAGTGAATAATGAAATCATTTAAAGACTATAAATCACTATGCTGTAAATATATTAGTAACTACGATCATTTCTGAATGTTTGCAATTTGAAGCAACATTACTCTCAATATTTTTCCTTTTCTTAAAAGGGGACCAAACAAAATCATTCGAAGGTAAACTGCAGTAGAACGGCTAAAATTAAGCCTCTGTTCCTTTCTTTTTGCTGTTTTATTCAACCCACATTTGATATTTTACCAATGAATTATTGATGACCAATTTTGAGACCTTATTCCTTTAGGGGACTTGACTTGGGAATTTTGTGTTTGAGCTCAATACAATGCTAAACTTTAATTTATTTACAGCAAACATGGTCAAAGGTTCAAATTTTCAGTTCACCGTGTTTTTGAGTATGACTTGTCAACAGCTTTTCACCCCCGACCTCATTTAAATGACCTCATTTCGACTGGAACATGGAGGACATTCTGAAACCTACGATGTCACAAAATCCAGCCGGATTTGTCTAGGTTCTCAAGCTGAAGCTTCATAATTGTTTATGAAGTATTACTTTGATGGCCTTCTACAACAGCTTGGTTTCAGTCACGTAAGAAGCAAGTGATTTTTTTTTAATGTGAGGATTTAGAAAGATGTTTATTTTCTTTCACCAGGAAGCAGTGGATGCAGTTTGTTTTTGCCATCTTCACAGTTTTACAAAAATCTATTTTTGCCTTACATCTATTTTACATATTAAAGAAAAAGATAAGAGGGGTGAAAAAATAATTTGATCACAATAAGTACATAAATAAAAAAGAATGCATGTCTGAATATTATTTTTATTTTTTTTTTTCTAATTTAGTGTGTTTAGGCAAGCTTTTTGTGTGCTTCACATAAGAGCACTGGTGCATGTGTTCCCAAAACAATCAATAACCTGGATGAACCCATTCACAGTGGCAAAACAGGTACATTCATTTCTTTTCAGTGTGTGATTTCAGAAATTTAACAAATTAAAACAATTTCACAGACTTTGCTTTTTTCCAAGCTGGGGTTGTGCCATAAAGGGACTTTCTGTCAGACTGGGAAAGTGGGTGGGTTAAGAAAGGAATACAATATTGTGATTGGCTGAGGGTTGTTGCATACTTCATGGTAGCCAATTGGAATGAACATTGTTTTACATACCAGCCCACATACATGCCAGACACCCACTTTATGCCATTTAGGTATTTACTTTTGTTATGAACAAAAGGCGTACTATAGATTAAATATTATATTATAAAAATAACACCATAGCGTAATTTAACTACTGATCTGCAGATTCAGTTACTTTTTCTAAATCCTGTTTTGATCATTTATTTATCATTTAATCATTTATTTATCATTCAGTTCCGTTTATAATTGGGTGTTTCCAGATTCCAGTTGGATCGGCTCTGCTCCTGTTCCTGTACCTGGCCGTGGACCTCAACTCTGGCTCGTCTCACACCCCCAGCTATCCCCCAACTCCATCTGGATGTAGCCCATCTGCTGGACTATTTAAATATGTAGTTGTAGAGTTAGATAAACTAATTGTTCTCTAAGAATTCTGGTACATCGCCTGTCCGTCCTGGGAGAGGATTCCTCCTTCATGTGGACACCCCTGAGGTTTCTTCTTTTTTTTTTTTTTCCAGGGGTTTTTCCATACTGAGAAGAAGGGTCTAGAAGCAGGGATGTTTAGTCTGTTTAGCTTAGTTTAGCAATTAATTAAGTCCAAGGTCAATTTGTTTAGATGGAAAGATTGGAAAATGTAGGATTCCTTTTTATGTTATTAACTTTCTTTTTCCGCCAAGTACTTTTTTTTTTAAACAAATTTCTTTTAAGCCTGAGTGTAGAACATCTGGATCCTATACATCTGCACATATCTCTAATAATGCCAGTTATTTTTTTGCTTTTCCAACCCTCCTGGACTGCCTGATTTAACTTCAAATAATGAAGCTGCATCTCTCTAGTCATCTCATGGTGTCCTTAATAAACCAGTCCAGATCCTAACCTCTTTTAAAAACTACATCCAAATCCTATACCTGGTGTTAAGGGGCAGACCTGGCCAAGGCATAGAAACATTGCTGACCAGGCAAAGTGCAGACTTCATTTAAATTCCTCCTCACATGGATAGTGCGAGCGGAAACGTGGCGCCGATGCTGATTTAATGAGCGCATTAAGTCTGTCATCACACTCAGCGTAAAGCATCTGCGTGAACATCTGCATGTTGTCGGTACACAGCATCATCTTACTTAATGCAAGTAAAACGGAAGCTAACACAAAGGCCAAGATCCTTACAACTAATCCGGAGCGGATGTTGACATGAAACACATTTTTATGCGTAACTCCATAAAATGAGATAATAATAATGAAATAATAATGGATTAGATTTATCTGCGCTTTTCCAGACGCTCACAGTGCTTACAATGTGTCCATTATGCCTTCACTCCTCATATATACTTGGTGATGGTAGATAGCATTATAATTCCACATACAAATACAATTTACAAAACTAAAAGGATCAAAGTCTTTAGTGAAAAATATTGGGTTTGTGGTTGGCATTTTTGTTCTCTTCGGATCATCCACCTAAAAAGACAAAAAAAAAACAGAGAAACATCCAAAAGTGAACATGAAACCAGAATGAGCCGGTGCACAAACATCCATCCGCATTTCACAGCTTTCTGGAAGTGCATATCAAAGTTTATGTGAGATCAAAACATGCACAAACAAAACAAGCGGGACGAGGGACCAAAGGGAAGAGTTAGCACAATAGTGTCAGGGCTAGCAGGCTTTGGCTGGCCCAGATCAATAGTTATTTACTCCAACCAACTGGCTTGGGACAACAAGAGAAAAAGAGGGGGAATATATATGAGTGTGAAAGAGAGATGCTGAACAACAAGGCAATCAATTTTAGCTGTAAAAATGAGAGTCTAAGTCCAGTACTGCAAGGAAATGAGAGCAGGTGAACCAAGAAGCAAGTAATAAATGTCAAACTATGTGTTCTTTTATAATCACTCCATCCATCATGTTCAATAAGTGCATATTCAGTACGGTCAGAGTGAGCAACCAGGAGAAAACCAATCAGGTGAAATCAGTTTTTTTGACCTCAGTGACACCCAACTTTCCCAAAATTGTATGATTCTGGAGCAGGTCAGCGAGTGGTGAAGTAAGATCATCAAAAGGTGTGATTTGTGTCCAAAAAACTTTTTCTTTTTTCTTTTCAAGCATTGGAGACTTCTGCAAATGGTGCGCTGTGTTGGTGCCCTCAAACTCTGAAACGGATATGACTTGTGCTCCGAGATAAGAGAGCCACTGCGAACAGAAAGTCAGAGCAAAGTAATGGAAAAAAAAAAAAAGAAAAAAAAGAAGGGAAAGAAGATAGAGTAGGAGGGGTAACCGGATGGGCATAAATGGCACTCTCAGGAAATACAGGGGGAGAGGCAAGCTGTCTCGCCCCTTAAGTCAGAGAGTTGTGAAGCTCCAACCGGCGTTGCTCCGTCCTGCCAGGACGTGACGGCTCAGACGGCGAGCACATGAGCAGACATTAGAGGTCACATCTCATCCTGCAACGCCCGCTCTGTAATTGAAACTGAATTAAAGCCGGCGCTCAAATAATCCTCCTGCAGATCATCACAGAGTGTGTTACAACCAGGCCCTAAGCCCTGCGCTGTACAGTACATTACAGCCCTTCATTACCAAGAATAAATCACCTAACAAGATATGAAGTGCCACTCCACATCCAGTTTTCGTCAGTACAAGAAGAGCCAAGTGTACCCCATGGGATACGGAAGGAGAGCGGGGCAAAAAGAGTGGGAGGGTGAAATAAAAAAAGAGAAGCAAGAGAGTCCAATCACTGTCAGAGAATATGAATTATACATGAGTTGTAGTTTTAATGCTATCTGTTCACTCCCCCACTTTGTCACTATTAAATATTCACAGCAACAACTTTGTAGGCCATTGTTAATTACTCATCAGAACAACAAAAGGTCTCAGACGAAAATTGCGATTGCCAACCTCCATTAAAAAGTGTATGAAGCTCCCAGATAACACTATCAGATCCCACGGGTGGCAGCACAGGCTCCTTTCTCTGACAGAGACCGTCTTTGTATGTGTGGTGTAGTGAAGGCATGATACATTCGATGGGCTTTGTAGATGCACTTTCACCTTATCAGTCCATCTGAGAAGGATAAGGTAGCTTAAAGTGCCAAAGTAAGGTTTGTTTTTGCAAAGTTTTCATCTGCACCATCATGTCAGTTTTTTTTTTAACCCTTGTGCTGTCTTGTGGGGTCCAGATCAGAATCACAATCAGAAGTACTTTATTGATCCCACACGTGGGAAATTTGTGCGTTACCGTAGCAGTAAACATAAGAGAAAATAGAATAATATAAAAACAATAGTATAAAAAACAAAAATGTGGCAGAAATGTAAACAAATAAGGCAGTATAGGTTAAAGACTATTTACAAACAGGTAACAATGTGAAAAATGTGCAAAAAGGTGCAAAAGTCATCTGTTACAATGTGAGTTATTGTAGAGTTCAATTGTATTGGCTACCTTGGAGGGACGTTAACATTGGGAGTGGGGTCATCAGGGTTAACGCACCATAAACGTGCCTTAGTAAGTGCGATAGAGTAGCATAAAGCATCAAACTTCAAAAGAAATTTGTTTACGATGAAGGATATAGGAACCATGCAGTGTTTTGGACCATTTGTGCAATACAGTTTACCTAATAAATAACATGATGTACAGTAGTACCTCGTTTGACCCTTTGACATCACACCTTCAGCTCCAGTGTTGACATTCTTTGAGCTATTGAAACTGTTCAACTGTTGACACAATTAATGTAATTCAACCAGATTCTATAGAAAAGTAGCCTTGCATTGATATACAATACTGATGCAATAAGTCAGCTGATTTTAGGTGGTAGCTTTTCTTTGCCTCAAAATCAGCGGAGTCATGGCGATCGCATAAGTGGTTGAAGTTTACGATGCATCAAAGAATGTCTGTTACGTAGGTGTTTCCAGCGACATTGCGGGTGTTCAGCTAAATTAACACCACCCTCGGCAACATGTATGCAGGCAGCCACTTCCCATTAAAGTCTATGTAGGCACACATAAACATTCATCACAGGCTTTCGCATTCAAAACTCTTATGCTCATGCAAAGCTATGCACATTTTAAGACCGTTTTCAGGCTCTACATAGAAAAAGCGTGGCCATTAAACACACATTGCAAGTGAAACCAGGTCAAACTTTGACTAATCGACGAGTCAGGTTTGTTGGTAGCGTATAGATGGCCTCCCGTGTAACTTATGAACACGCCAACTGTTTGAAAATGGATCATGGAGGAGAAATTAGTAATTAGAGTTTGTGCCCGACTGGAATTATATGACACCAGATCTTTCATATATCGGCATAGAGCAGCGAAAGAAAAAGCATGGAGAAAGATTCACCACTTCAACATTTCACACCTAGCCTCTTCCAATAGTAGTAAATGGTAGAAAAAGAAGAAGAAGCCTGGTGCTTGTACAGTGTGAAAACTTAGGCTTTCCTGTTTAGCGGATTCTTGAACGTCTGTCATATATCCGGTTTGTCTGTTGCTTTGGGTTAATCACGGAATTTATGTTCTAAAAATAACACTACAAATGTATTCACTTTTCTCAGACAGACAAACATTTTCAGACTCTTCTCTCTTGTTCAAACTCTAAAAGTTCAAACTTTCGTAGTAAAATAAGTCTAGAATGAAAACACAGAACATCTTTGCAAGATAAACATATTATGTGCTATGCAGGAGACATAAGATAAAGGAGCTTGATTGGCATTGGTCTGAAACCAATCAGGAAGCAGGACACATGGCAAGGTCATGAAAGCTGAAGCGCATTGTAGCAGTGTTTCACTTGTTTTGTTTTGATATCACGATAATGATACATTTTTGATTTATTGTGCAGGTCTAATTTTATTGCTATATTGTTCTAAATGGGCTCGTGACTTTATTTAAAAATACCGCTTTAATTATTTTTGCAATGCTCAAAGAAGCTTGGATTAATCATTTCTTAATTTTTGTCAATAATCCTAATATTAATATAAGAATAGGAGGGCAAGGGGGGTCCAAGCTTTTTGCCTACCCCCTGTAACTCCACCCCTGTTCCCAGACATAAAGAAAAAAAATATGAGCAGTACCTCACAAAAAACGACAAATTAAAAGCAAAACTTTTTTTCTTTTTTTTTGCATTTATAAAGGTTATCTAGATGACTAAGCTTTTTTCTGGTTGTTTTCTACACTGTGTTGTGATATAAAAAGCAATTTCCACACTTGCTCTTACTTTCACCTCCCTGATCGCTGTAATGCTGTTCGCCAGTTCATTTTACTGCTCACTGAACAGACTTCGGTCGAGTAGTAACATTTAGTTTGTCAAATTGTCTGTTGCTAAATTTAGAGCATCCACAAATAATTATCTTTATGGTAATGCAGTAAAAAAAAGGAAAGGTCTCTGCCTCTTTTTGCTTGAAGGTGACAAGAGCAGCTTGTTTTCAAAAAGTAACCACCTTGTTTTATTTTTTACAGCATAGTTGGTGCTTTTTTTTTTTCAATTGATACCTTTATTAAAAGAAAAAATGAGAATTTTCGTAAGTGATTGGAAAACCCAAGTATCATAAAAACAAACATTGTTAGCAATTAAGCTTTCTTTTTTTAATGTTCCTAGGTGGGCAGACTCAATATTCATCATTCATGGGTGATAATATCAGATTGAGTCCACGGAGTAACAAGTGTAGATAGTCGACTAGGCCCTACATAAAAATCTTACTGACTAAACAGAAAATGAAGAGATCAATTACAAGAATTTATCCCCAAGAGTAGAACTGAACACCCTTGAATCCTCAGTGATGTCATACTTACATACCTGCAGTTGTTTGACTGTCCTCTTTTAGCCTTGCTTATTATTCTGCAGTGATATTTCCTTAAAGACGAATGCAGATCATCTTTTGATCTCTTGTTATATCCTTCCCAGTGGTCTTTTAATTTGGTTTATGTCATTTTTAACCAGAATAATTATAATTAAAAAGGCTGTTGTTTTCATGACATAGTTTCTGCAGAGCATCATAAACCACGCGGAGCAAACCTGCCACCGTTGCTGAGAACTTGTCCTGGACCAGCGTAGTATCTTCATTTTATAAATAAGCTCAATGGCATTTTTGAATAAACAATTTGAATTAAAAAATATGGATAAAAATGCAAATTTAAGCTGAATTTTCTTTATTAAAAAAGCCACAAAAAAGATGTTAAAAACACACATTTTATTGGAGAGGGTCTTCTATTCTTTTGAAGAAAAGTTTATGAAAATGTGGTAAAAAATCAGAGACAAATGCCTTGAAGTTGGAAAAAATGTGATTGATTTTTCCGAAACATTGGTCATAGGAAAACTGGAAAGGTTCCAAGCAGGCAACAGGAGGCCAAAGTGAGGGATTGTGGGTGTATTGAGGGGCGGGTGGCAGTACAGTGGGGGGCGGGAAGAGTTGGGCGGGGGATAGATGGTGTAAACACGGCAGGCTACATGGATTGGGCTAATATCCAGTTTGTTCTTTCTCGCCTCAGCTCTACGGTAGCTGCAACGCAATTTCTTCCAATTGACCTCCCTGCCACCGACACAATCACTCTCCACCAGAGACGCAACGGCCCCAGAATACGGAGCAGCCAGCAGCGGCGGTCTGATCCTGGAGGAGTCGGTACTGAAAGCAGGAGGGGACTCAAACCAGGCGGAAATGAGATGAATTAGAGACTGAGAGGGAGGAGGCACGAGGAGATGAAAGAGTGAATTTATTCTGCAGTGTAGTGGCAGTGACAAAGCACGAACATTTAGAGATCAGCTAAGGAGGAAATTAAAAGCATTAAAGCCAGGCCTGCTAGTTTCTGTTCCTCTTCCTTGTCTTTAACCTGTTGTCTGTCTGAATGCACACGTAAAAACACATGCAACATAATGAAACAACTAGTGAAACTGTCTGCACACATGTTGGAGACTGACAGACACATATGAGAGGCGGAACAGGCGCACATACAAATGCATCCAAGGAACAGCAAAAACATCAGGGAATCGCTTTAAGTCCAGAAACTAGATTTATGAGTGCAACAGCCCAGCCAAAGGGTAAAAAGCTTTATAACAGCAAAGGATTGCCAATAAAAGTGAGGTTGCAGCCCTCTAACAGCAGCACTCTCAACTAATAGGATTAGTAGAAGTCAAGAGCACGGCCATTTTAACTCCTTCTGCTGCTGAAATCCCTGACAAGCATCACGACTGCAGCAGGTACATCTGTGCTGATGGCGCAAGTAAAAAAAATAAAAAATAATTAAAGTTTTGCTTTATATTAGAGGGGGTGAAGCCCTCAACCACATCTACTGCTAAAGGAGGCTGTTTGGTTTCATAGCGTCCATCTGGATTGTGTCCAGCTGCAAGATCAGCCAATGAATAAATAGTCCAGAGTTCAAGATATGTAAAGAGATAGATAAAAATGAGTAATATGTGGAGTGGTGGATTGATGGCTTCTAGCTTATCTGTTATTCTCACCCCATTCAACACAAAGTGCTGACTGCACCATGTTTCTCGCCGCAGACACAGCCCCTCCACACCCTTGTGCATTTTCACCTTGCCTATGGCAAGTCGCAGGGCCGGTTCCTCTCATTTTTTAAAATGTTAAATGAAATTAGTTCAATGCATCAGTGAGTTCATTTTTCCCACTGAAAACCACATGGTAATTTGCTCTGCACATGAAAGGAAAGCAGCAGGGCACCTGAAGGTCGGCTGCATCTCGCTGCTCACCTCACACTTCCCTCTTTCGAACATGTGAGTAAAATTATTGATTTTGTGTGTGTGTGTGTGTGTGTGTGTCCACTTTTCCTGCTTTATCAACTTCTGCAGGCTTATTCCTGTGTTCTTTATCTCGCTCACTGTGTCCCCTTGTGCTGCTCGACTGAATTTGATAGAAGCAGAGTGTTGGAGTCTCCATTAAACTCAGCAATCCAACACACGAGAAGAGCATCCTTACTGCACCGGTTTATGGGAATATGAATAAGGCTCCTAATATTTATTCATACATTGCTCATACATGCATCTTCACATCCACATCTGCCTCCTCTTTTCCGTGCGAGCTTTACATGCAGCTTGCTTTCTTTCTCACCTACAGACTCATTCCTGCACATTTCCTACTTTCCCTAACGGCTTATTGGATCTTCTAGTTCCTAGATCTGGCTTCAACTGTCTCTTTGTATCAGAGAGGGAGAAGGCTCCCCCTTTCCCTCCCTTCCCCAGGAGGAAGAGTTCACATCGCTGATGGCTCTCTGTTTCTCCCCCAGTCCTCTATAAACAAATCTGCAGCAGAAATGGTAACCACCTCTGGCAAATGTACTGCCAAGAGTGCAAAGTACAGCAAAGATTTAATTCAAATGTAAGGAGATGGCAGCTTAATGTGGATCTATCCAGAGTATGGATAGAAGAAAAAAAAGGAATGGCAGGCAACAGCTTTGTGGGGACATCATAATGACCGTCTTAAAGATAAACAGTAGAGACATAACACAAGGTAATTCAATAATTCAATACAGTCTTTCCCGGTATCAACAAAAAGCCCCCAAGCCAAAGACTGCACGCTCTGCTGTGGATTTTGCTGCTGCAGGGGTCATGAGGTACTAAAAAAAATCCTGACTGGAATTAAAGAAGCTCAACAAAAACAAGAGCATCAAATCTTTGCTTTGTTGTTTCTATTGTGTAGTTAAAATGATTACTTTGTTGGAGATTCTTTTCTATAAGATGGAACCCCCCAAAGGGCAAAATCATAATGCAAATGTGGTACACTAATACCATGTGTCATCAAATAGTACTTAAGCTTTATGGCTTGGTAAGCAATAAAAGAAGAGAAAAAAATCTCTGATGATCATATATATTTCTAATGCAGCATCCGTTTCTGGCAGATTATATTATGTATGGAAAGGAGAAGAGCTGCAAGCAACAGAAAAGTCAACAAAGAGAAATTTGGTCCTTTTGTTCTGGACCGTACAACTTTTTTGGCTCCTTTTTTTTTGCTAGCCTATTGATTTAAATGGCATAGGCAATCAAGCTGCATCTGCCAAAACACATTGGGACACATTAATTGCTCTTTATTTACCATCACAGTATGAAACAGGTATGACTCCACCCTCATAACAGCTGAAGCAGCTGCTGCAATCTAGTTAGTGCACCTGGCAAAGCAGATCTAAAGTCCCATTAGGTGTCATCAACTGCGTGTGAAATTTTGTTTTCTGCATTTGACCTATCTCCTCAGGGGGAGTTGCCGTCACAAAGGGACCATTTGGGAACCAATCCAACCTTTAACCCTTGTGCGCTCGTAACATTCTGTTTACTTCCCTTGTCCTATGGGTAAAAAATGACCCACTCTACCAAAACCCCAAAATAAAATAATTTTCTTATATTTTACAATGTCATCTATGGTGCATAACATTAAATAAACAATTTTTTTTCAACACAAACTAACTGTCATAACTGTTTTCTTTTACAAAAAATGGTTTATTATCGCTATTATTTAAATGTGAAGTACTGAATTACTTCTGAATTATTTATACGGAAATGAAAAAAACTATCTGGAATGTCTTTGTCAGCAGTTTATTGTTTTATATTTATAAGTATATTTTATAAGTATAAAAGTGGTTTTCTCATAACACAATAACTTTGTGAAAGATGCTCTATATCAACAATTTAGCACATGTATGTGCAAACGTGAGAATGGGCTCTCTAGGTGTATTTCTCACATGTGCAGCACACGGCCTTTGTCTTGCGGTCATTCCCCCAGGTGCAAAACTGGCACGCTTCCTTTTGACTGACCCAGCTGCAGCCTCAGGTAGATATGGTGTCTGTGTAGGTGTCCATGTGTGTAGGTGTGTAAATGAGTGTGTGCAGGTATCTTAAGTTTAGATGTATTTATTAAAACTTTGAAGTGAGATGTGTGGTGTAGAACTCAAATAGATTTTTTCAAGATTGACCATACATTTTTAGCAGAAGTACGGGTGTAGCGTTAAAAAAATAAACTTTTTTTGAAAAAACTGTCCCTCTACTCCACCAAAACTAGTATATGTGAGTGTGCAGGTGTGTGTGTGTGGGGTGGGTGGGTGTAGGGGAGGTAGGTGCTTGTTTGTAGGTGTGTTCAGGTATATGTGTTTGTAAATAAGTCAGACCCTCCACGATTTGTTACTTAGTTATTACGATAGTTGATGCTGCCTAAAATGCCTGATATTGTATCAGCTTTTTTAAAAACTTGCAACAAAAGTTGCGATGTTTCTTAATTTTTCTTATTGTGAAAAGCACCTCAGAATTTTTAATTATGAAATAAACTTCACATTCTCAGACCCCATTTCAATGTTGTGCTTTCATTTAGCATAAATACGACTATTAAACCCAAAATGAACGTTTGGTCTTCCCTGCTCACAACAACCCAAATATTTGAGTATTGATTTTACGTACTTCAAAGAAAAATGGCATTCTGCAAGTAAAAATTCTAAACTTAAAGAAGAAAAAACAGCATAAGAAAATTAAGACTCAGATCTACATGTCCTCCACAGAATCTTCTCTTTTATCCATTTCAAAAGCACCACTGGTGAGTCACTGGTTGTGGTAGGGTTATGGTTATGGTTAGGATTAGGAAGACCAAGGCTTTGAAGAACTGATCTGGTTTCGTCTATTTGTAAGTTTGCGAAATGTTCTCTCAGGTATCTGTACAGGTTTGTTGTGGAGGCAGTTCTATGTGGAATTGTTCTCCTGCAGACTCTACACTCTTCCTTTGTATTATCAATAACAGTGAAATTGTTACTGATTTTGCTTCTTTTCGTAGTGTCACTCAGTTGTGTTGATGTAGTTTCTTGTTGTAGCACCTGTCACTCTCATTTCTGTGTATTGGATCCCTCCAGCCCGCGCATGCTAAGCCCGAACACATATGTGTTTCCCACTCATGGGCGTCTTGAAGAGAAAAAAATAAAGAAGGCTAAAGAAAGTAAAAAAAAAATTTTAAAAAGAAGAAAGAAAGAACACGGCTCCCGGCAAGGAGCCACACCGGAAATGGTTGTGAAGCAGCATCTTCCCATGACGGTTGTCACAGGTGATTGGTCAAAGTTGCAGTAAAGTTGCGGTGAAAATGTATAGTTGCAGGTTGTGCAACAATTCGCAGGTTAACTTTTGACTTTCACTAAAACAAAAATGTTTACTGTACTGAACCACACTGTACTGTAGCTTTAAGCAGACTCTGCAGTTACCGTGCCAATGTGGTTCAGTTTTTCCTGTCAGTCTATACTGCCATGCCCAGAAACTGTTCTGTTCCAAACAAGCAAAATAAACCACAACCAAGTCATGTCCTCACTTCCCCATTGACTTTGATCTCACTCTTCATGAGGTCGACTTGGAAGCTGGCTTTATCCCAGCAATGCAGGCAGTTAGCCACTGTCCAAAGCTCTGGGCTCCCAAATGTCAGATCTGGGGCATGCAGTGACATTCTGCGCTGGCTTTTAGTCCACTCTCACACACTGACACTTTGTTCACTGTCACACTCTGCCAGGACGTGCTACGAAAACAGAATCAGGTCTGCTCAGTTGTTGCTCATCCAATCTGCGTGCAGACACATATGCAATAGAAAACGCTCCCTCACAAGGGCTGATGGATACGTGAGAGGTTATACACAGCTGCCCTTCTTCTGTAAATTGCTCGGCTGGAAGAATCCTGTGTCAGCCACTGCTCAGTCGGAAGAGGAAGCGAACAGATCAACAGTGGCAGATGGAAAGAAAGGAAAAGCCCAGGTAAAGCTCTGAATATGGAGAGAATTCAGGAGCAAGGCAGCATGAAAGAAGCATAGTGACAAGAGGGGATATAAAAGACAAGAATGGAGTGAAAGCTTTGGAAACAGATGGAGTGACAGACTAGAGAAGAAAAAAGAAGGAAAAAGATGCAGCGAAAGCGAGAGCATCTGTCTTTGCTGGTCCGTTTGGCATTCCTCTCACTGTCCTGTTTATGTCGGGTCCAGCTTTTCAACTGAGCCGCTCAGCTATTCCAACATGTCTTACATTGTCTTTTGTATGTTGCTCCTACATTTCCTTCAACTTCCATCTGCTTCATCTCACTGCTTTGATTTCAGCCCGGAAGACCTAGTGTCACCGCTGAACAAAACTTCCGGCGTAAGGAAAGTTTCTGAATCCCAACCTGAATACAAGCCTTCCATTTATCTTTCCCAGCTCAGGTGAAGGTCAGCAGATGAAGAATCCGCTTCCCGGAGTTGCTCAATTGCTTTTAGTCAGATCTATGCAAACAATCTAAAAGTATTAGCTTTTGCAAAATGCCAACAGCAGATCAACATATCCATTTTTCAGCACTGCTGCTCAATTCCCCCATAAACCTGATGCAACACCAACTAATGAAGTATGGAAAAAAACACCCATGCGTCATAAAGGCATGGGGTGAGTTTAATTAAACAATTCTAATGAGCAACTAATTAAATGGTTTTCAATCAAAACAAGCCAGTAATTACCTGGAGCAGAGATGGATAATGAGCACACTCCAGTCGGTCGCTGACGGGCGAATCCACAGAGAGCCGGGTAGATCAATTCTTTTAGTATTAATGACTCTTCACTTTTCTTTTGTCCTCACCTGTCCCATGTTGTTCTCTCTTCCAACGCTTTGTGTTTGTAAGATCTCAGAGACAAATGGGAAGGGTACGGGGGAGGCATGAGGCCTGGAGAGGAGCTCTAGAGGGAATAAATGTTACCAAAAGACTTCAAGCATGCCAATGTCACTCATTCATTGAGTCTCTCTTTAGATCAGAGGTTCCTCTTTTACGTCTGGAGTCTTACTGGTTTTCAGATTTGTATTAGCTGAACAAAACGTAGAATCTTTCTGATTATGCAATAGTCCTACTATCTGTTTATTGACTGGAGTTGGGGTAGTTCTGGTCTCGAAACTTGATTTTGGACCAATTATGCTGTTTATATCAGGAACAAAGAATGGTTTTGGGAGAAAATCTAGTTCCAAGCAGGAACAAAAGAAAAACTTGGTCCTTCATTGGGATCAATGATATATAGTGGGTGTGTCATTGTAGGTGTACAAATACAGTATGATTGTATCCCTCTCCTACTTTGTTGTCGTTCAAATGGACGTGAAAGTGGCCAGGTTTCCTAGAAAGTAACAAAGTTCTGTCCATCTGAAAAGCTTCTGTTGGATTTCAGTTCACTAAAACGGGACATCACTGAGGTGCGGATGTAGAGCAGGCAGCCTCTGATTGGAAGACCGCAGGTTCGGTTTTCACCTTGCCTGCACATGTGTCAACGTGTCCTTGGGCAAGACATTTAACCCCACATCGCTCCTGGTGGTTATGGGTTGGTGCCAGTTTTCGACAGCCGAACAGCCATCATTAAAGGGGCTGTGACTGTAAAGCGCTTATATAAGAAAACGCCATTACCATCATTATGTCTCAAGCACAGAACACAAGGTTTGGGGAACTTAGGAGGAGATCTTTTCTGCTGTTTCCTCTTAATGCCACTTTGCAAGAACATAAATGATATGATTGCAAAATTCAGCAGAATGCCTAGAGCCATTTGATAATGTAGGGATAGAAGAAGATAAAACAGATGAAGACAAGAGATGAACATGTTTGTAAACTCATCTAATTGCTTCATTTTTTTTTTTTTTGTAATATTGAGATTTGCTGTTGCAACAGATTTTTCTTTTCAAACGGAGTAAATTAGATAAGATTACCAAAAAAGAAAAAAAGAGGTTACTTTCTGTTGAAATCTGTTAATTTTATGCCATTATAGGAAACATTTTATTTCCTTTTTTTTGTTGTTGTTTTTTTTTTAACGTCTTTACATCACTGTTGCAGCAATGAAAAAAAAAAACTGCATGGCTGTTAAAAAAACAACCAGGCTAAATATTTGCAAGATGGGGAATTAAATACTACAGAGTGCAGAGATAAATCTCACATATCAGCCATGCAGCAATCCAAAAAAGAAGAAGCACAGATCCAAACAGCTGATGTACTGTTTCCTTTTGACACCCATGTTTTTATAGTGTCAGATTCTGTTGATGCTAAAGCCTTTGGAGACTAGAACGCCTCAAGGTAAAAATGGTATTGCATCAACTTGATCGTTTTTCTGCCGATCCCCATACGACCATGTTTATGTATCCTGCAATTGCTGCAATTAGAAACATATTTTATCACATTGCAGGTATATTGCAACAAATTATTCAGAGAAGTAGTACGTAGTATGTCATTAAGAAGTGCTCCTCTGCGTGTCATAAATGGCCAACCTAAGTCAGGAAATGTACTGTATGTGGAAGACATTCAATGACAGAACCAACACTTTTTTTTCTTCTTCCTGCTGATCCTTCTTTCACAAGCTAAAAAGGTTATCTTTGTCTTCAAAAAACTCTCAGCAGGGGTGAGCAAACTTTTTGACTTGTGGGCCACAAAGGGTTTTGAAGCTTAACAGAGCACCAGGAGCTGGTCAGTGGGGTGTTTTGGTAGTTTACCTCATGACAGAAAAACCATGGAATCTAGACGTAAACATGCTTTAATTTGAAAACATTCGAATAAAAAATATTTAGAGAAATGCTGCGTTCATGTGGTGTTGGAATGATTGGAAAAATGGCTATCGAGTCGGGAAAAAAAATCGTCCAACACCACATGAATGCAGAATAACTTTCTGCACTTAAACAAAGGTCAATAATTTTGTAGTACACCAGAAAAGAAAACATTAATAAAGATTATCAATATAATTTGTTCTAGTTTGTCGGGACAGATTAAATAGTTATGTGGGCCGCATGTGGCCCCTGGGCCGTGGTTTGCCTACCCCTGGTTTCTAGCATTAGGCTTTGATAGAGCTGCAGAGAGAACAGCTACAGAAAGTCTGTCATGATAAAGCAGCACATATCCCATACAGTGATAAATTAATTCACTTTGGATTAAAAAAAGGGGTTTATATGTTTTACTCTCATTGGAATCATTACTTTTGTCATTACAAGTGTAAAACTGCCCTTCCTACTGTCAAGAGGTTTCAGAGTTCATTGCTTGAACAGAACCATTAATGGAGGATTTAATTATTTGAGTTGATACAGATTTCCCATAACACCTCCAAAATCTGCACGGTTGCATTCTCTATCACCCCTAACAGAAGTGTTATTACCAGTTTGTGAATTTTAGACTTTCTAAACAAATTCAAATGTAATCAGCAGAATGTTATGGGTTTGTGTAATTTAAAATACACAGTCCCAGGGGCTAATTGCAAATTGAAATTGAAAACTGCACTTTAACTGACAGTTTACATTTGTATTTTTTATTATGGAACATATTTGTCAGAAGCCAATAAGAGAGTCAGTAGAAACAAGAGATTTAAAAAGAAATAACAAAACTGTCAGAATGTATAATGAGAAAAAAAGCCTAAAGTACAACCAAAAGAAGGAAATAAAAAGCAAAAAAAAGGTGTTTTATTTTCTTAGTATAAAAGATCCTAAACTCACATAACAATATTGATGTTTATTGAAAAGTGCGTGAATGAACAGAATTATCAGTATTTGGTTCAATCGAAAGAAGACAGAAAAATAAATTATTCATTCTCAACTGCCTGCCTTAGATTTTACTGCAGCCGCTCACACTGTGTTAGTCCTTTGAAAATAGACAGAATGCCCCATTATGAACGTGGTGTGAATGTGTTACTAAGGAAAGACTCGTTTGAGCACATGTATATTAATTATGGTTGTGATGCATCAGCGTGTCCCTACTAAAAACCCTTCAAACTGATGAGAAAACAAGTTAGGAGAAATTACACAAGCAGTTGAGTAACGACCTGCAACATGCTCATTGGAGCTCCAACTGCTTTTCCTGTATGCATATTATCGTATTTTCCTCACTATAGAGTGCATTGGATTATAAGGTTATATAAGGCGCACTGTTGATGAATGAAAGTGCGCTTATAGTGCAGAAAATACTGTGCTACAAACTTAGAACTACACATTATCGCAGTTTGGGTTCTTTGCATTTAAATCCTACAAACTTTTATATCCTGACAGCTGCAATGAAAATAAATTCTTAGGGCAAGCAATAAAAGAAAAATAAACTACTTTTAAATTACAAGTTTTACAGAATCAATAAAAATTTAGAATCTGTTTTGACACAGAAATATATTGCTGACCCAGAATAGTGCGGCTCTGATGCTTCTGCCTCTGCAGGACAAAGAAGCAGAGTCTGGCAGACAGCTGCCTGAGATCACACTGCATGTATCTACCTCCTCTCACACCTACTCTCATCTCATGTTGTCTCTTTTCCACTTTCTCCTTTTCTTTAAAGTAGGGGGAGGAAGACAGATAAGACTGCTGCCTCAGAAATTACCTATCACAGCTTGGCAACGTGTCCAGTGATGCTGTCTGGGAAATGCTAAATTTGTCAATCTGGTCCAGCGGAAAGAATTATGTGAGCTCAGTTTTAAGGTGTCACTTTAAATGAGTTAGGTTCTGCAGGTGCATGAATACCGGGCTGCATGGCTAAAATGGGACACAAATCATACTCTGCAGCTTTTCTTTCACATTTCTTCACACTGACATTAACCCAGAGTGAGGACTTTCACAATCTATGATCTGAGGACATTCATCACCAGCAGCAGAAGCAGGTCAGTCTCATATTAAGGGATGATTGTTCTCTGGGGCTGCATGGCAGCAACATACCACAGTGGATATATAACCCTTCCTTACAGTTGCGTTAAAAGAGCCCATCATAAATTATAATAAAACGGTGTGACATAACTCTGTGGATGGTTATTACCAAATCTGCAGTTTTAAAGCACACAAGTAATGCTGGGCAATGTATCTGCATTACTGCCATACTGCTCCCATGCTCATTTATTATCTCCCTGTAACAGCAGCATGTTTACTAATTATCTGTGTAAGACTATACTTTAGTCATGGACTGCCACTGACTAGGTTCTGTTTGAACTAACAACTTGTTAATGTCATCAAGTGCAAAGAAAAAAAAATGTTGCTGACAAAAAATGTTGCCGGGTTGCACAATAGAAAGGCGCAACTTGCAACCAACTCCTCAAACCTTTATTAAAGACCCAGATGACCAGTTGGATGAAAATTGTGTTTTTTCTGGGCTTAAAATAGCATTTTTTATTATTTCTTTATTCAAATCACTGTGAATCAGGAGCAAACGAAAAAAAATCATATTTGTTGTGCAGAAAATTTTGCTGGGCAGGCCTCTCCATTCTGATGCAGCCACTTGTAGACGACTAGATCTATGTACGTTTTTTTTTTTACTCGTCTGAGGTTGTATCTGGCTCACAACTGGATAGTTTCAATATTTCTTGTCATATCTGTTGCACCAGTAATGATAGTCTGGATTATGAGGGGCTGTAATCTAGCAGGGGAGCGGGTAAACAGCTCTCAGTTATGGGTACCAGGAAAAAAGGGGGTGGGATTGCTTTGAACCACCAGGCCCACCAATAGTCAGAAGTGAATTTCTAATTTAGCTCCTGCCGCTCTGCAGAAACTATGCCCTAGGCCTAGAAAACGACATCCAGAATTAAAATACCAATGGAAACATGAAAAAAATTATCAGAAGTGTTTTTTTTTTTTTAGGGAAAATAAACATTTTCCCAATATGACATGTTATAAACCTGCCATTTTATTTTGATCATGTTTGTCAGTTTTCCCACTCTCTAACCTCAAAGACTTTGCAGGAAAACCTCTGTTCTTGTTTCTGCATATGCCTTAAAGACAAGTCGCGGTGTGGTGTTGCAGCAATGCTCCAACCTCTATCTAGGAAGCATCTCTAAGTCGGAGGCAAAAGTCGAGCTGGATCACAGATAGAGTGATCTGAGTGGAGCAGATGGTTGGTGGTTCAGCTGCTACCTATAACAGATGTATTAGCATATCAAATGCAAAATGTGACAATTTTGGGGTAATTTGCTGAAAAAAAGGAATCATCTTTTATAGGAGGAATCTCCTCTTAAAATTACCCTTCTAACATCTCAATACATTTTTAATAAGTATACTTGGTAAAAACATGGAAAGTCGAATGAGAATTTGATTTTTTCAGGCAATAAAAAGTATTGAGCATCAGCGCTTTCCTGCAACTTATTACAAATGATCAGAAACACGTCACTGTGAAGGAATAAAAAGCTATTTTCTTTCTTTTATGTCATTAAGGTATTTAGTATGGACACCACAATTTAGCATTGCAAAATGTACATTTATTGAAATTATGATACCAAAAAGCCATGACAATTTAAAATATGATTAATGTTGCCTTTATTTCAAATTTATTTTAAAATTTGTACGATTGAATTGTAATTTTTTTTATAATAAATACAAAATTATAAAATGTATTTTCATAATGCATAATACAATTACTAATTGAATTGTTGGTTGAGAATAGCACATTACTTTGACTTGTGTGTAAAAAAAACTTCCAAGTATGTATAATTTATTGATTTATTACACCAGGCTAAAGATAAGCCAATTGAATGGGTTTTTTTCTTAATTATTACTTGCTTATTAGCAAAAAAATAAAAAGATGTGTTGTTATTTCGTAATACACGTCAAATATTTAACCAAAATAATCATGAAGAAAGTGACTCAGTTGCATCCCTAGTAGCCTATTTAGTAAGTTCAGACTTGTAGACACGAAAAACTATACTTTCTATTGATGACAACTACCTCTGAGTTCTTCTAATCCAAACATTTACTAATGAAACAGCATCTGGTATGCTCTGGGCTAAAAGTGACCCCTGGGAAAAATGCCGTGCCCCCTCCTCAGTCAAAAAGGCACGCCTCGTACACACAAGTGAAATACAAGTCTCCATTATTACCCAGCAGCATCCTAAATGTCAGGGCTGATTTGTAAATGATATGCTGTACCTAATTGCATTGATATTTTCCAAAGAACAACAAGCCCTCCCCCTTCACTCTCCCTCTCATGACCCATCTCTCCCAGGAAGTGCTCTTTCCTTCTGGTATCTTTTTCCATATTTCTAATTGTATTGCCGTATTAGAATCCATTTGTGCGGAACAAACACTTCACAAACTTTCTGCCGACGGGTATCCCCTGATGGCCCGAGGTATGAAAGTCCTGAAGGTCATAGAAAACGGTAAATCACTATGACTACAAATGTAACATGCTAAACAGCCCTGCATCACAGATGTGTGCGAGAAAGTGTACATTTTCTTTATGCTATGTGATATTAGTGCACTTTGAGGTCTCGAGGATTTGCAGCAATGATGAATGAGTTTACCACAGGGGTTAGGACGGCCTTTGAGATATGTCAAATGAGTCTTGTGGCTCCACTAGGCAGCACAGCCCCCCTGAGGGGTCAAAGAACAGGCCAGGCGAGGACAACTCACAGGAGATGGAAGATCACTTTAGCATTTCAACCCACTGAGTATCCGTATCATCATTAGAGATGTTTTTCCAACATGGCCTGGGGATAGAATAAAAGGGCCTTTAGTAGGAATAAATGACTGGTCTGCAGAGGGCCTTGCTTTGCTACCATTGTAAGGGCACAACAACCACCAGTCCCTGTTTCTCTGTAAGAGGTGGCCATCTGATTCTCTTTGTCCCATCCCAGCAGCGCTCTCTCTCAGCATGAGATGAGCTAAGACTTCACGCCAGCCGCTAGTAAAAGGAGCACCCCGCCAACTCAGCAAATACTTCACAGACTGGACAAAAGAGTGCGCGTGTTTTCTAGATACTGTGTCAGGAAGAGGCACCACATTAGGCCTCCTGTCCAGCCCCAGCTCGAACTCTAAGAGTTTGGCCAGTCCTGATCCAAGAACACTGACAGAGAGCCAAAGCGGATGCAGGCATCCTATTAGCCTTTGAGTCTAAATGTCAGAGTCTCCACTGGCCTAGTTCAGTAGGCTACGCCTCTCCCCCACACCCATGAGAAACACAGTGCAGGACTACAAAGAGTAGCTCAAAAAAGAAGTCAAAGGTCATGAGAGACAATTGCAGATTAGATTTTTGTTGAGACTTTCACCGTCTGTGCTGCTGATTTATGGGCAGAAGGTAAGAAAGACATCTCAAGAAGCAGTCTGTACAAAGTTAGAGGAATTACTATAAAATCCTTCAACATGCTAAATTGTCCTCAAGATCCTGCTGTTCTGGTCATGCTCATGGGCATGCATGCATTTTTAAATAAATGCACGAGTAAGCATGTGTGATGTTAAAAGTGTATATCAATCCGTTATACCCTAGGGAGTCAAACTGATGCTCAACTGCATTTTGTAGTTGAGGCCAAATTAAATAAAAGACTTTTCTAGAAGGTCTAGCCAAACAGATTCCCCGTCATCCTCGGTCAAGTGACAGCCTCTCAAAACAAGAAAACCTCCATAACGTTTATTTCTAGAAAACAGAGTCTGTTGTGTTATGTTCTTTGTATGACATCACTACCTACTCTAGTAAGCAACCAAACTGCTTTATTCTCAACTTTGAGCAAACACCAGCAATGGTTGAAAACTACTGAACTCTACATGCGACGTGTTTGTGAACAAACACAAAAAGAACAGGCTTGATAACCAAATGTTAAAATCCTCAAAAATAGTCACCTCATGCTTGTATAAAGAGTCTATTTTTTCCTTCTTATGAGCAGTAATGGGCATATTAGAAGATATGGATGCAACAATTCTTTGTCCCTATGATTTTTGAGTAATGGTTTTGTTCTGATGTGTGTATTACAAAACAAAACCAAAAAAAAAAGGGGGGGGGGGCGTTGTAACCCTTCTGCTATCCAAGGCGCTTTAACCCTTGTGCTATCCTAGGCACTTTAACATTGGGAGTTGGGTCATCTAGACCCACTAGACAGTGTGCTGAACCTTTTTTCTTCAATGATTTGTGAACCTCACTGGTGTCCATGAATTACATGAAATCCTTTCCACCTCTGTCAACCTTTGTCATGGTTGGGATAACACGTCAATGTAAGGGTGGGGCCATCTGGACCCCATAAGATAGCACAAGGGTTTTAATTTGCTACTAATTAAGTGACAATGATGAAAAACTCTTCAGTTGACTCATACTTTTTTGGAGCTTTCAACATAAACATACTGGTATGCAGTCGAGATGACAATAATCACATTCCCTACAATTCGGTTTATTGGTGTACCATATGGATTCGTTTTAAATTTAGAATTGTAACTAGTGCATATACACTGTTTAGGCATCTTGAGCATTACATGCATAGTAAGGCATCTTTAGATACAGGTGCTTTGCAGCTTTAAATGACCTGAGTCTTTGCAAGAAACCAACTTTTCAAGGCATTGTCTCCAGAAAACTATATCTACCTGTTTGTTTTCCTAATAAAGTGTGTCATAAAACAACCAACATTATAGGCCCCCATATTGGTTCAACTGTCCTCTCTCCTTCTGTCACAAAAAGATTAACAGCTGTCCCATCTGTCAGCCCATGGTCCTCAAGCACACACTCTGAAAGTCAAGCTGGCCTGCAGACAGAGAGAATAATTATTCCCTTTACTCCGATGAAACATCAAGAACATCTCAGCCACTTTGTGATGTTATTGCCCTTTTGAAATCACTGGGTAATTTATTTAAGGAAGAAAATAGCTTTATACAGAAGCAAAGACTTACAAGTATCCCTTTGAAGGAGAGAAAGTAAATTACCATCCTGCAAAAACACCGACATAAACCCAGGCCCTATACTCTACGGGCTTCTACAGCACTGTATCTAATCTCATCGTATCACAAACAGTAATTAGCCGGCCCGAATCCCAAAAGTTCTAATCACAGCCGTCATCTCAATCCAGCTTTGGTTCATCTTTCCATTAGATACACGATCCAACCAACCCCATTTTTATGATCTACTTTCCATGCACACACAAAAGCACACCCCGTTGAGGTTGCTTGGGTTTCAGGCCAACTTCTTCAGCACTGAATGTGCTTTGCAGTGCAGTATGGAAGCTAAACATCCCCAAAGGAAGTCTGGGATTATGAAAAAAAAAAATGGCAATCCCCCCTCTAAGAAGTTAGCTGTGGTGAGTACAGTTGATATTCCTCCCATTTCAGCTGTAATGAGACACAGTTACAGTACTGACAGCCTAAGCAATGCTTTAAAAGACCGCTTTTAATTACACGCGCAGACACAAAACCAACTTTAAGCTCTCTGAGTGCACAAAGACATGTCTTTGTAAATGTTTAAACTTTAAGAAAGTCCTGACATTGTTGTTTCTGAAATACCCCCCCCCCCCTCTTTCAGACGTTGCTTTTGACCACATCCTTTAAAAAATAAAATAAAATACATGGGGCTGCACGGTGGTGCAGTGTTTAGCGCCCTTGCCTTACCAGCTGGGACCTGAAACAGAACGCCAATGGGGGACCCTCCTGTGTGGAGCCTTCATAGTCTCCCCATGCCTGCATGGGTCCTCCTCAGGGGACCTCGGCTTCCACCCACCGTCCAAAAACATGCCTCATAGGTAAATTGGTTACTTTAGGTATGAATGTGGGTGTGCATAGATGTGGGATATGTGGCCCTGCGACAGACTGACTACCTATCAGAAGTTAAATGACTGAATAAAATACATAATTCATTCATTCATTCATGTCTATTCCGTTTTTCCCTTTTGGGGTCATGGGGCAGCCAGAGCCTGTCCCGGCCACTTATGGGCGAAGGCAGGAGACATCCTGGACAGATCGCCAGTCTGTCGCAGGGTAGAATGTCCTCAATCACACACCCATTCACTCTCACACTCAAACCTATGGACAATTCAGAGTTGCCAATTAACCTATGAAGCATGTTTTTGGACTGTGGGAGGAAGCCCGAGATCCCAGGGAGAGAACCCACGCATGCACAGGGAGAACATGCAAACTCCACACAGAAAGGTGTTTTTCATTTTTCATGTCCCCCAGCCGAACCGGGGGCCTTCTTGCTGTGAGGCAAGAGCGCTAACCACTGCGCCACCGTGCTGCCATTCAGAATGCATAAATTAATACTAAATAAACCCCATAAGACATTTAGATGTTCCTTTAATTACAATAAGTCTAGATCGAACCATATTTGTCCTCATTATTAGTAATTTGGACTTGATTGACGTAGCACAGCCAGCAATGATGTAGATATGTTGTCACTAAAGGGAAAAGCTATTGGATAAGCCCCCCCACACACACACACATTAGGAGAACCTCTCATTTCTGTTTCGACACTTTTGTGAGTAAAGCTGATAAACAAGACGTTCTGAGTCTAGGTTGCCTTGTCTGTTCAGTTATATAAACGAAAAAAAAAAAAAAAAGCCTGAAGACTTCTGTAGTCGATTGTTTGGCCAGCCACCCGATAAAAAGAAAACCATTTTGTAAATGTATCATTTTAAAGGAATAGTGCTCGTCTGTGTTCCACGCTGAGATTGTGCAGTCAGGCGTAAAAAGTACAAAAATGTGTGCGCAGGTTTCATTCTCGTTTGTCCTGGTCTGACACAGTTTGGGGGCATGTCACTTACCCGAGGCTACAAACTAAAGAGCAGACATTCAGATGTTCAAAAATACGAGTATCCTTTAAAGGATCTGTCAATAATATTGCCGACTCAAATTAAATGTATAAAGAAAGAAGCACGGCGAGCATAGCTGTGCCAGAGATAGATGGTAAGATAAGAGCATTTAACATACAGAAAATTAAATCTAATGGGCTAAATAAGTTGCAACTCTGAGCATCAAGAGAAGGCTGCAATTGGAAAATAAATAATACCATTCTTTTCATCTGGAACTGACAAATGACATTGTTTTTTAAAGAGGGGAAGTCCAAATAAGGTGTTACTATCACTGGCGATCAGGCTATGGATAATTTAAGTTTATGTTTTTTCTTTACAGTGATGCCTTTTTGAAGCAATCCTAGCCTTTTTTTTCACAAACTCAACCGGAAAGCCATTAAAGAGCCCCTCCACCCACCTTCCATTATATATGCCCAGCGTATTTTAAACTCTTTTTCAAACATTTTTCTGTCTGCTCCTGAATCACACCGATTTGAAAAAAAGAAATCCTCTGAAATGCAACTTTTAGCTTAATTAATAAGAATTTGTTAAAAACACCAAAAAACACGTGTCATCAGAGTGAGTCTTCAAAACAGATCCCCACGATTTCTGTAAGGTATTGAGACAATACAGAGGCAGAATAGAACAATGTGGAATGGATGTTCTTTTCATGCAGAGCAGCGCTATAACAAAAGGCAGGAAAAGATGTAGAGGCTGATGAAACTCATGCAGGTCATCTCTGTGAGCTGAAATCAACCAAATCAGCTTATTTCTACTATTAATACAATTTAGTTTACTTTAATTATAATTATAAAGACATCAAAAAATGTTTGGACTCTAAAAGAATAGTTATGAAAGGCCAAAATAATGTGATCAGTTGGCTTGAAAACATGAAATGTATGATTTCAAACTTCTTTTTTTTAAAAATGATTTAAACAAACTGTCATAAAGTAACTCTTCAATCATTTTAAATTAAAAAAAAACTGAAGAGAGTTTGCATTGAATGCAGCACACTTAGAAAAAATCCTTGCCATCTCTTGAATGTTTTACACTATAGTAACTATAGCAACGCTCAAACACACACATACATGTACCACAGGGAAGGAAGTGCAGAGTGGAGTAAAGAGAGAAAAAGAACAGACGAAGACATAAAAAATGCAGGAAGCTGTTTTAGAGGTGGTTGCAGAGTCACCGGGGACTTCTCACGATTGTTGACTTCCATGTTGCGAGACAATGAGTTCAGCTTCATTGACTTCTACAGATGCAGCGAAGCACAGTAATTACAACGGCTCAGGCAGTGGGCGCAAACGCTCTGCAGAGGAGGAACCGACGTGCAAGAACATGCTAACCCCTAGCTGCATTTTTAACAAACATACAGGACATACAGGAATAAAATACACATACAGGAAACGTATATAAAAGAGGACGAAGAGTATTCATTCAGCTAAAAAAAAAAAAAATAGAGAAGAAAGCAGTAGAAGCGGATGAACGCGTTGGAGGAAGATTAACAGCATAACAAGGTGAGGAGCGTGCAATGAAATCAAGAACACAGACATGGACAACGATGAAAAAAAGTGAGTACTAAGAGTCCACCCCCCAAAATCTAATCTGTCCTCGAGTGCAATCCTTGAGCGTGCATTGCTCTGTCAGAGGCAGATGGGTTGGGAGATGCTGCAGTGAGCGAACAGCGAAGAAAAGAGAAAATCAATGATAAAAGTCTCCACTTGCCACACTAAAAGAACTAAATTGTGTGTAGTGTGTGTGTGTGTGTGTGTCTGGTGGGTTATCTGATGCAGAGGGAACTGAGAGTTCAGTTTGGTGCAAAACTTTTCTAAAATTCTGCCAAAACGCTTCATTTTCTTTTTAATTTTTTGAAAGCCAAGACCTCCCCTATCAAAAAACAACAACAACAAATATCAAAACACAAAAAGAAAAATTGTCAATTTCGTTCAAAACACTGAAATACTTCTCCTGAAATGACAAAAATTCAAGTATACCAATATATTCAATACATTCCTGTCAATTAGCTTCAAACTTTTCTCTTAAAAAAACATCGTAAATGTCTCAAGAGATGGAATTCTCTGATAAGGTTAGAGGCGGTTTATTTTTCAGAACTAAATGAAAGCTAAATATTTAGAAAGTCCTGCTACCGGGATCTGACTCAATCAATTATGTGAATCATCTATGGTTGTTGTAAGGACAGTGCTGTAACCATTAAACGGTGCAAAAGGTTCCTAGTAAAACTAAATGTACATTCTGACTTTACTAATGCCTCTAAGGTTGGTACAAAGTCTTTTAACATTTTTAAACTAAAATATAAACATGATTAAGGGGATTATAACTGTTAACTCTTGATAATAATTCACCAACATAATAAAGTTACAATCCTCTGGATTTTAAAGTACGGTACTGAATGGAATTAAGAACAATTTGTTCAAAATCACTTAATGGTTTAAGCAGTCAGTCACAATAATCACCTTTTTACATTTTTTTGGGGTAAGATAGCAGGCTCTAGTTTGTGTCATTTGGTGCTACTATTGACTGAGGGAAATCAGTGGAGTTAAACTAAGAAAAGAATAACAAATTTCTCAAATATATGAGATTCACTATAAGTGGCTGGGAAGTGTAGTTGGTTAAATACAGGACTGGCACATGGGAAGTCAGGGTTCGGTTCTCAGGTGGAGCGATGAGCCTAAAGTCTGGGTCCCTGTGCTGGTCCACAGCCCGGATGATATACACGGTTATTATCAGGAAGGGCATCCAGCATAAAAACCTCTGCCAAACCACCTGTGTGACTCAGTGAAAACCGATTTGCTGTGGCGACCCCTGAAGGGTTATACTGAAAGGTACATAAACATGAAAGATCCATTTATTCTGGTGAAGATTACGTGCGAGGAATTGGATCACAGACTGCACTCACCGCTTCTCAAGCAGAAAAAACCTCAACAAAATTTACTTCAAACTCCAAATTCTTTCACTACTCCCTAACCTCTGAAATACTATGTAGTGAAGAACTATGTAGTGCCCTAAAGTAATTCGAACACCATGCTCTGAACATTTTTCTTTTTTTTTTTTTTGGCAAATACAAGTTTCTGCAAGTAGTTTATCAGAAATTCACCTCTGACTTGTGGGTGGGCCTGTGTGGAGTAAGCCCATGTCCTCTTCCCATCATCCATCGATCTGCACTTTTCCAACAATATTTCTCCATCTAGTCCTGATTTACAATGTTTTAAACAAAGAAATACACAGAAAAGCAATTTTGAGGAGGACTTTCTTTATATATGTCCTCCAACATCAGAAAAATGCCACAAGAACAATTTAAAAACACCAAAAACATCATTGTCATTGGATTGTTTTTTTTATGTTTTGACTTATCTCTGAAAAATTGTCCAGCTCAACTAAAGTTGAAAAAACTTTGTGTTGTAATTTCCTATACCTTATCCAGTTTTATCTAACTGGGCTGAACACGCACACACATTGAGAGCTACATATTCTGGTAGGGAGCGTACATTTCTTTCTTTTTAAGCTTTGATTGGTGTTTGTGCCGTGAGAAAAGAACAGCCCAATCTATCAAGTGAGTTTGCGGAGCTAATCACATCAAAAGAAGTGCTAGGCCAGCTAATATCAGCCCATGAGCAGGATGCATCATTCATTAGCCTGCATCTGCACAACAAATCGCCCCTCACTTCCATTCAGACGGACAAAAGCAACACACAAGAGCAAGAAGATGCACTTTTCAACAATCAAAATATTACTGTGCACCCAGTACAGTTGCCATGGACATTATATCAACCAAGGCAGTAAAAAAAACAGTTTTAAGTATGAAGATATTTCTATTGTGCAGACGGGCCGTTTACAGTAGAAGTTAATGGCACTGGCATAGCATTTATTGTAAAAATCCACCTAGTTAAGCTGTGAATTGGCATAGGTCCAGTTATTTTCAAATTCAAATCTTTCTCAAGATGAAAGTGGCAATGTCACCCTTGGTTGGAATCTTTGACTGAAGATGGAGGACTGGACTGAGTGACCCCTCCATCCTCGTTTTCCAAGCAGGAAGTAGCTGCTGGCTCCAATTCTTAGTCTACTACCCTTTTCTTGACATCTGTCTTCTAATTCTAATTTTTATTTCATTTTTTTTTCTTTATCGCAAGTTATTCAAGTTATAAACTGACCAATCACATGCCTCAGTGAAAGTATGTGGTGCCCGCTGGCCCCCCACCTCGAACGTGTGATTGACAGAATCACTTTCAGTGGTAGGGGTGTGGAATTCAAACAAGCTTACTCGTGATTGGTGACAAGAACTGTCCTAAACACGATACAACTCTGAGCGACTTGGGCCATCATCCAAAAGTTTGTGATCTTTGTTGGACTAAACTGTGTGCTAAAATATTAATGGCTCCTACTTGGATATTAACCCTTTAACACCTGAGCTAAAGCTCCAGTTTTGACATTCTTTGGACTACCAAAAACTCTTCAACTGTTTACACTAATAAGGTAATTTGAGCGGATTCTCACGCAGCTGATTCGGATTTACGTTGATCAACAAATGAATCGGAATCAGCTGATTTCTTTGAGCGTGCAAACATTCAAAGAAAGATCAAGGACCTACAGTTTAGGCAGGTCAAAGAGTGTCTGCTATGTAGGTGCTGCCGGCGACATCTCTGGCGTTAAAGGGTTAAAACATAGCCAATTTTTTTGTTTTTTCTTTCTTCAAGGAATTATTTGAACTTTTTGTATTCACTGCAGACTTTTATGCAACCATAAGGGGGCACAAACCAGTGGTTTTGTTGAGATGGTCCCAAGTCCAGAGCAAAACAGAAGGTTGTGTCAGGAAAGGTGCCCAATATAACACCAAAGCCAAATCAAACTTTCCATTGTAGACCAAATCAAACATTAAATGTCTAACCTTGTTATCCTCCAGCAACTTTACACCATGATTCCAGCTTAAAAACTCTGCACAGGCAAACTGATTCTGGCAGATTTACCTCCACTTTGGCAGAGAATACTAAAACTAAAGCTAAATTTGAATATCATTTTAGCAAAAATGAATCCCTTCCATCTGTTTTCTCTCCGTGCTGTGATGGATCAATTGAGCGAGCCATGTAGCTTTAACAAGCGCGAGGTGTGAACGATCTGTGCCGGCCCGCATTGATCCGACACAAAATAAAAAGGAAAACTGATGGAGAGCATTTCTATCCATTACACAAGGAAATGCCCTCGAATTTGTCTCTACTCTGAAAAGCCTTGTGTTTTTCTCATCTGTATGATTCTCCTCAACGTAAACCTTGCATCAGACTCTAAATACAAAAACAAATTTTTGCATTTAACCCTCTATTTGTCGCTAATTTCAATAAAAGTTTTGATCCGTGCAACAAAACTGCAGAAAGCAGTCCACCCCCTGAAATAATAAATCCGAGTTTTCCTCCTCCATTCATCATTTGTCTTTATTTCTTATGTCCAGTGGGGACTATATGCGTTTGCATTTTTCTCAGTTTCCTCCAAGAAGACAGGCCCTCCTCCATTTTTTTCTGCCCAGAGAATGCAATTAAGGTAGCAGACGAAATTACAGTCATAACAGCCCACAGCCATTCCAGTTTATCAACCTAAATGATTCCAATTATGGGGTGAAAACCAAACCGCCAGGATGCTGATTATTTAACTGAACCACTCAGAAACCCGTCAAGCAAAAGTGTTTTACAGTCGAATCAAACAAGCCAACAACATTAGCATATCTATATATTGAACTACAACAAAGCAGGTATGAGTCAAACTTCCAACATACATGTTGCAGGGTTGAGATGCACTCTGCTGGACTTCCGAGAAGCCTCTTCATCACGATAATAGAAAAGCACAGAACGGTGAGGTCACATATATGTGTGAATGTTTCTATTTCGCGTGCCTCAGTTCAGCAAAAAACATCCAGTGTGTGGACAAAACTGGGACTCCAGACAAGTATGTTCTGCTGCAGCAAAAAGAGAGGGAAAAAACCCCCAGCACATTCTCATTCCAAACCCATTTTTGTAAACACAACATGAACTGTCAGGCTTCTGTTGTGACTTCTCCAAACAATAAGTAATTTGAGTGTGACACACACGCGTTAAGGGATAATGAGAATCTGTGTGATGAGAGGAAATGGAATGCAGCAGTGGCCAATCACCTCGTGAATATTGGAAATAGATTTAACAAACTCAGAGACACTGGGAAAGGAAAAAAAATAAATAAATAAAAGAGGAGCTGTGGAGTTTTATGCTTTTTATGCTGCTGGAGTCTGACCAGACTTAAATGAAGGGGCAGGGGCTTGGTTTGTGCACATGCAGAGATGAACTGCCTTCTTAACTGTCCCTCCTAGCCTGGAGGAGACCTTTTCTCTCTGTTCTCTCCAAAGCTTTGCTGCTCTAAAGCCTCTGATCTGTCATCTATATCCTGCGCCGTACGGCGCACGCAAGTCGGACGATATGACAGCATTGCAGCCAACACACTGTAAAGGTAGTAAGACCTCACTTTTTATAGAACCGCGCTCTACAAATTGGTTAACACTTTGGTTGTAAAGTAGCACCTAATAGTAGCTAGCAGGTGTGTGTCCAAAAGACACAGCAATTAAAAGCATGTGTAGTCTAACACAGTGAGTCTCGACCTAAAGGATGCAAAAAATAAAAAACACAACCTAGATTTTTTCCTGTTTTGTACATAATGTGAATCTGAAGGAAGTTTTATTCTAAAAAAAGAACTACCGGATTATTCCCACTGCATCAGAATTCATTTTTGAAGCAAGTTGCTTGAAAATTCACCTGCTACTTTCTTAAAGCAACCAATCTGCTAAATTGAAATCCCTTAGGCAGAAAAGTAAACAAAAATCAAACATATTTAGAAATAACCAGAGAGGAAGCAGAAGAAGAGCCTAGGACTTCAAAATAAAAGAAAGCTGCATTTAACAGACAATAACCAGGAGTTTACTCAAAATATGGGTTTATTGCAATGCTGTTCACATAAATAATAATAATCTATAATATTTAGGAACTGGCTGCCTATGTAACAAGGATGCTGCTAATAGAAATGTTCAAATTGTGAATTCACGTTTATTATTATATTTAGAAAGTATCAGTTTTAGTGACCTTTTTTTTTGTTTTTGTTTTTTGTAATCATGTGTCAGATCTTAAAAGTTGGATGAGGCTAAAGTTGGCATACGATTTTTTTGCCTCCACTTTTCCAGTGAAGGTTCAAGGGAAACTCTATGCACATTTTAATGTTTCCTATGCAAAATCTCACACAAATAAAGTTTACACCAGCTGAAGATGTTTACAAATGATAAAAATGAAATTTATCCTCAAAAGTCTAGGGAAATAGGAAGCTAAAAAAAAAACAAAGATAAAAAAATCAAATGCCCACTTCAGGCCGATAAGTGGAATATTGTCTGACTTTAAACTGGTCCGTGACCTGAAAAAGGTCAGGGATCACTGATCTAACTCACTCTGTTTTGTCAATTCATTGAGTTCAAAGTTGGAAAATTAAATCCACATTTGTTTGGCATCAAGCAAAAAGACTGAAACAATCCAACATCCACCTGCTGCACATACACACACACACACGCACAGAGCCGAATGGGGGTGGGGTGGGGGTCCGCCTGGCAGCTACATCACCATGTATCTCTCTGCATTCGGTCTTGTTGCCATCGTGGCAAATCAATTCTTAATAAACCATCTGAAGCTTCCTCTGCTGCACCTTTCATTTCCCCTCCTCAAAGCTGCAGGGCAAATTAGCCTGCCAAGAGGACGAGAGGGAAGAAAGAAGCAGAGGAAAGCAACGGAGAGGCAAGACGAGGGGAGGAAGGGTGAAAAACGATGCAACACCTACAATTAAATTAACAAATCACTGTTCTTAATTAATCTGGGAGTTACAAGCAGAACTGTGGGGTTGGGATGTGACTGGCATGGCTATTGCTCCCCACTTCTGAGTTTGTTTGTGCTGCTCGAGTAGGAACACAGAGAGTGGTATCTGAGGAAAAGAAAGGCAGATGAAAGCTTAATAAAAAAAAGGGAAAAACTCAATGCCAAGGCCCTTGAGAAGAACACTGAGGCTGTTACCTCCATTTCTCCTCCTCTCCTACATTTGCAGTTTCCTCGTCTTCCCACTCCATGCCATTCCTCCTCCTTCCTCCCCTCTAAGCCCCATCTCTCTAGACCTACCCTTACCAATTCTGGATTTTAACATCCTCCTGTAAATTAGGCTTATTGTCCCTCCCTATGTGAAGGATAGAAATATAACCACAAGCACGTGTATCATCAACTGAGACCACCAGCGTTTCACGCAACAGAAAAAAGAAGCCCCTAATAGCGCAGAGTAAAGCCCATTTTCAGTACGGACGCCACCGAGCTCCTAGCGTCCATTATCCTCCCCTTCCAGCTCAGAGGCGAGCAAACATGTCTTCTCTTGAGCGTGACTGTGCTTCCAGCTGTTCTCCTCCTCCTCCTCCACCCCGACTCCCTCAAGGGGGAGCTTGTTCCCTCTGCGGCCACAAGATTCACTTTGTTTTGATCATTTTCAGACTCAAACCCAGTCAGCTTATCTGCTACTCTACGTTCTCCCAGGGCCCGGAGGAGGAAAGAGCTTTTTTTTTTATATATTACCCGTGCTCTTTGCCTCTTTCTCTGATGTGTTGAAAAAGACAATAGTCTGATAAGGAGAGCAGAATAAAGAACATTGTGCTGGTGTGCTTTTTAAATCGATTTGGTTGGCAAAAAAGACGTCCAAAAACCCCACATTGGTTGTGGAACTTAACTAAAAGTGTTGCAGAGCTTTTAGAGCAGAAAAAAGGCTGCGTTGTCACATACTAATCTACAGCAATCTTCTGAACTTATTAGATATGATGGAACACATAATTATCCTCATTCTCCGCACTCATTTTCTGCTGGTTACCATCTAAACACTGAGTCATTGTGTTCAAACATTTCGACATAAACATATCTGATTTTGTGGGTTCTCAGAGGATGTAAGCCCTGCAGACATGCACTGTGTTTACAGGCACACCACAGTCAGATTTGGATAAAGTAATGTACGGAATAATGAGCTATCAAACATGTGTTGCATCTAAAAGAATATCTGTACTGTCTGAGTATTTTCTGCGTAATAAATATAATTTCATTTCTGACAAGAGCTAATCGAAGTACATTGCACAAGACTTTAACCATTGCAGATTATGTAAGAAATATGTGCAATTTATGGTTTAATTTTCTACAAGTTGTGCAGGTCCAGATCACATTTCCAGAACTGGATATGGCAATCAGCTAAACATTTTGACAGGAACTGTAATTTGGTGCATGATTGAATAATTGTGTGCATCCAACATTGGCCATCAATTTTTAGAACTGCAAACATGAAACGAATTGTTCCATCATTTGCTTCTTTTTTTCTTCTTGCGATGTATTTTTCCGATTATAGAATAAAACAAAGAATTGCGTGTCATGCCAGCTCTACATATGAAGGTGACAGTGGTGCCCGTGGTAATTGGAGCACTCGGGGGGGGGGCAGTAACCCCCAAGCTGGAGGAGTGGCAACAGATCCCTGGAACGACCTCAGACCTCTCAGTCCAGAAGAGCGCAGTGCTAGGAACAGCTAAGATACTGAGCAGGACCCTCAAGCTCCCAGGCCTCTGGTAGAGGACCCGAGCTTGGAGGAGAAACCACCCTCGGAGGGTGAGAGGGGCATATATATATATATATATATATATATATATATATATATACACTGGCCAACAAATGACTTCTAATTTCAAAGGAAAAATACAAAATATAGATTAAGAAGATAAAAGTAAATAGCAAAAGCTTAAAAACTAAAATCCTAAATTAACTCAATTAAGTGACTTATGATAGTCAATCCCATGACACCTACTGATGCAAATATACATCAAACCACTTTACCTTTAAAATCCCCTCAACTTAGCATCAACGTGAAAGCAAAAACATGTAAAAAAAATAAATAAATAAATAAAAATTATAGCTGGAAATAAATTCAGAAATCAAGTGGTTAAAATGGTCATTTCTGTAAAAAAAATATTTGACTAGAACTTCAAGAAAGTGTGTTTTCTCAATTCTACGGTAAGCACAGTTTCAAATATTCCTATTGCAGATCAATGGAAAATTGGAAAAAACTAAACCATTCATCTTGATTGCATCAACTGACCCTTTTTCTCTTCCTCTGGAGGAACCCAACAGCTCCTCCTGATCATTCAGCCTGTTGAAGACTGCAGAACCAGACGCCATGAGACTCATCATGCTTTCAGATTCATTAACATTACAGACACTCTGTTTGTCAACCCCTGGTCCCTCCATCCTTTTCTCACTCCGTCCCCTGTGTTCCTTCTCTGCTTCCTTGTTCCGAGGCAATAATGTGACTCCGTGCTGAACTTCAGAACTAAATGGTGAACATTCACAGAGTGCAAGACACAATTAGTGATTACCAGACAGCTACGTCTTCTGAGAGCTTCCATCCTTCGTTTCATCCTTCCCTAACAAAGACAAGGGAGCTTTGTGCAAAGGGAATAGCATATGAGGCTGTAACCCTCTCGGATTTTTCGTACCCGCCGACAGATCACACACTTCTTCTGTAGATTAGAAAAGTGTGAGAAATGGACAGAAGTTTCATTAATTAAATGTAATGATCTGATCTCAGTCTCGGGAAACTAAGCAAAGTGGAGACATAATAGAAGACTGGGTTAGAGGTGAGAATTCTAAACCATTTTCATTACTTATTTATACCACTGCTATGAGGCCCTTTTAAGACAGTCGCTGCAGAAAAGAGATTTTTTTTTTTTTTTTTTACGTTTCGTTAATTAAGTTTTGCAACAAGAAAGTGCAGTTCAAGATCTCTGAGAGGTTCAGAATTATTTAGAAGCAGCTCGTCCATTTTTAATTCGAATAACTGAAAAAATGAAATGGAAACAACACAATGAATGGGAGTTCAGTTAGGAAATGGTGTTACTGCTCTGTCTTCCACTGGCGCCGACTGTACAACCCAACCAGAAAATAAAAAGTGATGGAGCCGTGATAACTGAATCCCTTTATTGGATGCCTTCACACTGCCCTAATTTGTAACTGAATCGATTAGGCCCTAATTAAAATGCTGCCTTAGACAAACAGAAGCAGGAGAGGAGCACTGAGTGGGCAGGATGAAAGAAGCCGACCAAAGCCAAAGCAGAGAATGAGTTCTTTTATCCTTAGAGTGCAATCATGACTTTATGTGCTTCCTGTTTAGTGGTTTAGAGGTGCAACAGTTAAGAACCCTTCATACAGGTAAACATGTTGTGCATTTCTCCATTAACGAGCACATTGTGTGATTAGAAACTGCATTTGCCCCAGTCTTAAAACCCTTCTTTAGTTTAATAGAGGACCCACTCTGATGAAATATGTGTTTTGGGTGTTTTTAAAAGGGCTTAAATCATGCAAAAATCACCTTTTTGATCTTTTGAATGAATGATAATGTTCATTCCTCAAAAGAAACAGCCACAAAGCGGTATTTTGATCCCTTGACCCCTTTGTGAACATTCCTCTAAAAATCTGTGCTCTGAGCACCAGCCCCTCCCAATCCTCAAAAGCCAGTGGGTTCTCATGAGTTGTCATACTCAAGTGAGAACAGCCCCTTCCAGGAAGTCTTCACTGTCAGCACCGCCCCCAGGCTAACACCAACACCCATTTTCTCCACGGAGCTAGCGATGTTCGGCCAAAACTCTTTCCTTTTAAATGCATAATATACAATCCATCCTTGCAAAAGTTCAAATGTTGTTGGGTTTTTTTTCATGGACAAAACGAAGGCAGAGGGCGGCTCTAGGATGATATCATGAAATGGGCGGCACCCACAAGAAGTGAAAACCAGTGCCTCAGAGATCGAGTTGTCTTACTTCCAGGTTTGAAAATAGCTGCAAAAAATAACTCCTATTCAATTTAATAAAATCATTATTTAGTGTGCCAAAGGTCAAATATTATCATATGGATATAGTTTACTCTGAAAGGCTTAAGAGAAGCATGATTAATGGCCCTTTAATTTGTTCATTTTTCTGGTAATGAAGGACATATTTCTTTATTCAAATCCTGGTGAATCAGGAGCAGGCGGAAAAAATCTAGTTTGAAAAAGTTTGTAGTTTCCATGTACAAACTACAATTGGCAGGCCATAAGGTCTGGTCTTCTCCATTGTAAAGCATCGACTTGTAGATGACTAGATGCATGGACGTCTCTGATTTCCTCGTCTGAGTTGGCATCTGGCTTAGAACTCTACGCCTGGATAGCTCCGATATTGCTCACCATTTTTGTTGCACTGGTAATGTTAGGTTGAGGGTCGTGAGGGGGAGAGAAGGAGAGAGTGTTAACAAAGGGATGATGGGATATTGGTGCAGGCTTACTCTATGCCAACAGTCCTAGCCATAACTCAAGAGGGGAATTTCTTATAAACTACTGCTGCTCTGCAGAAGCTATGTTCTCAAAAACAACCTTTATTTTTATTATTTTTTACTTTGCCTAAAAACAGCATATTCATAATTAAAAGACTGCTGGGAGCACTGGTACTTTAGGAAGATACTCAGTATTCATCTTCCATTATTAACCAAGCTATAGAAAATGTCCCTAGTGAATAAAGCTGCATTTCCACTGCAGGCAAACTGAAACAAATCAAATTAGTTTTCTCTGTCCAACATTTTAAAAACTAAAGTGTCAGTAGTTGTCACACACTTTAATTTGCCAAAATTGCTCTTCCAGTATGGAAGCGTTTCTGTTGCATAATTAAAAACAAAAGTCAATACCAGAAATGTTTTTTCATTCTGAGTTGCAGTCAAAGCAGTGCTTTGGAACCATTTTGTGATTTAACTTCCTAATCTAACCCTTGACTTTGAGTGTCAGGCGCATCAGGTCCCACTTTCTTTTAGCATTTAGTATGACTTTTTAAAAAACATAAAGGTTTCTCTGTCTATGCATGTGTGTAAACATTTAAGGTAACCATTTATCGCAGTTGACGCCGTACTTTGAGATATACGTGTATTGCACAAGCTGCAAAAAATTATTTTCCATTTATTGTCCAGGCCTTTTGTGAATATATGAAACCTACACATGCATGGGGAGAACATGCAAACAGCACTCAGCGAGGACCTCACTGGAATTTGAACCAAGGTCCTCTCACTGCTAACCAGTCCTGCCTGCGGGAACCAACACAGCTATTTAGTGCTTCTGTTGTAAGACGAGCTTGCTCTCAAGCAAAAAGTAAACAACCGTGTAGTCTTATCATCAGCCTGCTAATGCCTTCCCTGCCTGCCATAATCCATACAGCAGCTGCCGTGCAGTCTTAATTAAACACCACTAATGAAAAAATATCCTTAACCTCACACTGAACGTGCTTATGTACTTTTGTGTGTGAGATTAAGGGCACAGGAGAGAGTGCCGATAGTGTCCCCTTGTCATCTCTGAACTGTCAGAGCCCACACTGACCATCTGTGCATTAAAGAGCTGCAGGCCATAACCTTGGTCCCGTGGAACCCCTGAAGGCTCATCACGCTAAAGCTGGAGGTCTCTTAATGTACCGAGCAGATGACAAGATGCAGAGTTCACACAGCACACGCAGTAATTCAATCTGCGGGAAGTCTCACATCATTTTCTTTCCATCCCCTTTCTACCGTCCTCACTTTTTCCCTTTGTCCGCCTTTCCAAATGAAGATGATGATGTCAAAAATCCCATTAGAAATAATGGGCTCCACCTGCTGGGGCTTTTTTCTTCTTCATTATCCTTTTCCTTTCTAATGAACGGATTGGAGAAAAAAAAACCCTGGTCTAAATGCCCTTTGTGAAACAGCTATGTCACTGCACACTGCATATTCGACCAGAAAATTGCCACAAAAGCAAACAACGGTTCCGCAACATGTATTCGCTAGTTAAGTAGTCATAATCAGAAGGTGCTGTATTACTGCAAATGTAGCCTCCTCATACCTCCAGTCTTTTCTTGTCTAATAAAGTGTTCCTAACACAAAAAAAAAAAAATGTTCAGTATGGTGGTAATATGAGCCTCCCTGGAAAAATCTACATGGGTTCTAAATATGTGGAACACGTTCATGAGGTATATCAGGCATGAAGTTACACATTACAGCTACTTATAGTTACTTTAGCCTTTGGCCTGAAGAATACAAGCCCGCACTATGTCTTCAAGTCCTCAACAGACATGAGCTAACGTCAGCTTGATGATAGGATTTAGAAAAAGTGAATCCAGATGTGGCTGCTTTAAAGTCAATGAGACCATAATTTTACAAAAATTAGGCATGACTATAGAAATACTCCAGCAGATGTTGAGAAAGGAATATGGATTATGTGGCTTTTTTGCAACAGAAAAACAACCACAGAAAGCTGCAGTTGTGGACTGTCTTTGATTTATCTTTATGTGTATTCTAACTTCATGATGTTAAGTCTCTACATTTAAGCCCTGACAAAGCAGTGGAAGGCGATGATCCTCTACTCCCTAGCCATGGACTGGTACTTGTTACCAAGCTGCAGACTGAAAAAAATATATATAGATGGACAGCTTAAACTAACTTTGATTAAGTCCGTTTTGTTTATTTTCTGATTCTGAAGGAAGTTTTATTTTGAAAAACTTCAGGATTCTGTCCACCACATCCGTCAATGACAAACTTGACGTGTGTCTAGTCGTACGCCATAATTACGCAGATGCTCCGACTGCCAAAATAAAAGCTCAAAGCTGAAAAAGTTAATGAAAACATGGGAAATTCTATTTGAATTGGTCTAACTCAAAGTTTAAGTTTAAACCAGCCGCAAATATTTGACAAAGAATGATAATTCAATAAAATAAAGTTTTGGATTTGTGGAAACTTGTGAAAGGGGCATTTATTAAATTTCTTACAGCAAAGCTAAATTAGGAAACTTAAGCAAAGAAAATAATCCTCTGATTTAATTTGTAGAGCACAATGAGTCAAGATTTAATCAAAAAACCAAAGAATGTTTAATATTTTGTCCTGAAAGACAAATCTGAGTTCTCGGTGTTATGAAGGCATTTTATGGGGAAAGAAAAGCTAAACTGTAATGTTGCTATTGACTTCAAATCAATAACTATTTAATTGAATTGTTATCATCTCTAAAATGTACCATGTATAGATAGTTTCAAATTGTCTTTTAAACAAAAGCATTTTATGCAGTAGCATTTTAATTTGAAAATAGATTTTTTTTGGAAACTGGTAGCTTAAAATTTTACCGGTAAATGTGGTCCCATTTGGACCAGTTCATTAAAATATTGTCTGAAATAAAACCGGTCAGTGGTCAAAAAGGTGGGGACCTCTGGTGTATGGGATGCTGGCCTGTATTACTAGATCTGCAAAACTGTTAATATTATTGATACTTTTTAAATATTTAGACATTCTTTTGTTGTCCTTCTGTTTATCATATTCATGCCGATCAAATTTTTTTTTCTTTGTAAAAACAAAAATCACGTCAATATATCACTCAAAAATCACCATTTTGTTTACATTTTTAACATTTCATTTTGATTTCTAGAAATTACTTTTTGTTTTCCAAACCGTATCCTTTTAATTTTGTTAAAATGTGGGGGAAATTGTGTTTCGTTTTGCTTTTGGAATTATATTTTGGTTTCTGTAACTTTTTTTTTTATGTCTAAGATGACAATTTATTTTGGTTTTGTTGTTTTAATTGTCATTGTGATCTTCATTATGTTCTGGAACTGCTAATTTGATTTGCACTTCAGGGGCACCGTACTTCCCTACGACATTCCCACAAACGTATTAATGTCTATTCAGAAATGTCAAGTACTACAGGTCTAGATGAATAATAAAAAATAAATAATAATAACAAAAAAAGGGTGACAACTTACAGATAGAAGAGATGGTTTTAGCAGGAATATTGTTCAAAGAAAGCTTTACTCCAACAATGTCTAATCTCCATAAAACAAGCCTTGTCTTTTATTGACCCACATTACACCGCAGGGTAAGTGTCCTGAGATTTGGAGGGAAAGGTAAACGGGAAATAAAAACCAATCGAATTCAGTTCGAGTGGTAGGGGAAGAGAGGAGTGATGTCTTTTCCATCCCTATGGAGCATGCGGGGAAAAATGGCTTCTTTTATTCAGGATCCCATGAGTCACTTTTTCCAGCAGACTTCAGTTCCACCATTATCAGACTCAGCACTCTGAACCTCTGAAGAGAGTGTGACAGCCCTGAGTTTTGGAAGAACGGCGGGAAGTTTTAGCCCCATTTTGGGTATTTTATCTAAGCTCTCAGCAAAGGATCCTGCAAGGATATTTGCAGTGGGAAGCTATTTTTCATAAGAAAATCATTTTGATGCATTAAACTGGGGTGAAATTGATACTTTCTGTATATCAACTTCTTCTAAGTTGAAAAATTATGTTCAGAATACAGAGCCTACAGCGATGTAACAGCCAGGCTATTGGATTTTGAAAAATTGCCTATTGCGTTATACGCAGGCTTTACCAACACAGGATTCCCCCAGGTCTCTCAAGACGTAAGAACACAAACCAGTGTAATGCAGTTCTCCAGAGCCTGCCTCATTTAAAAGTGAGCCAAAACACAACATACTATAGATGAGTCCAATTAAGACAGCATGTGGAATGAAAAATTGGAACAAGTATAGTTACTGTATTTGACTGACATTCACCACAAAAAACCTGTACTTGTCAATGTGTGTATCTATTTGTACGGGAAAGAGAATGGGGATTTGAGTGTGTGAGAAAAGTGCTTAGTGGATGGGAAGCTATATTTAGCAGCCCAGAGGCATCTCTGAATCTGGTCATGCTTAAGAAGAGCGCAGGGCATCACTTGGGTTGTACGGTCTGCAACGTCCACTACCTGTGCAGCCAGATATTTTCTGATGAATACAAGATTCCATGTTGCAATGCATTTGATGAGTTGAAAAAAATAACCATCCGAAGTGGCCTGGAGCCCTAGCTACAAATGGAGAGGTAGAACAGCATCCTTGGTATCCTGTTAACGGTAACATCTTGCTCTAATGCTGCTTTCACACAGGACTTCCACTTTCAAAACTCTCGGGTTTACATGTCGGTACGCACGTTTTTAAATCCGTTTTCAAAGTCTACGTACAAAACGTGTGGCCGTTAAATGCTTGCTGAAAGTTAAACCAATTGAATTTGGACCAATCAGGGACTCTGATATGGTAGTGATGTTTGGGTAGCGCAATTTTTACTACTCAAAAATGATGATGAGGGACAAATTCATAATTGTGTTTTTTGTCTGACCCGAATTATATGACATCAAGTCTTTCAAAAATTAGAATAGAGCAGTGAAAAAAAATAGCCTGAAGCGAGATTCACGAGGTTTGCACTGCTGACATTTCGCACCAAGACTCTTCCAACTGTGAGTATATACGCTAGTATTGGGTAGCGACAGCCCAGTGTGAACACCATATGCTAGAAGTGCATTTAAGAATCCGTGTTCAGCGTGTTCTTGAAGCACAACACATGCTTGGTGTGAAAATGGCACCAGAGAGGGCTGGACCACACCAGTATTTGAACCGAAGTGGCAGACTTGCTTTACATAATAAAATACAACCAGAACTACAAATATAATGTAGTTGTTTCTGAAGCATACAACAACACTTAGCTTTATGATTGAAGCTCATTAGAAAACAAAAGTAACTAAAGGCAGTTTCAGTGTACTTGATGACTACTGTGAGTGTGTTACTTAAGGGAATCATTCTCCATTCACTCCAATGAACACTCATATACCTTTATGACAGAAGTAAACAAACTGACAGCCTGGTTTCAAATATCTTTCATTGCCTATAAGGCAAGATGTGCATAAAAAAGGTTGGGGAGATGAGTTTTATTAAAAACGTATGGCTTTATTGTTTCTTTTACTGCAAAATTGTGCACTAAAAAGAGTGTCTTTTTGTTTTAATGTGTGACCATTAAATGCTCAGCTCCACTGTGGTTGTATTGGCTGTGTTCCAACAACTGCCTGTTGGCAACACTTTTCCCCTATAAATGCACCAAAAAAAAGCTTGAAATCTGTAAAGGAACATTTTACAAAGATGACATGGATGGATGGATGGATGGATGGATGGATGGATGGATGGATGAATGGATGGATGGATGGATGGATGGATGGATGGATGGATGGATGGATGGATGGATGGATGGATGGATGGATGGATGGATGGATGGATGGATGGATGGATGGATGGATGGATGGAACATACCCTATCAACAGCGACAGTGGCTCAGGTGGTTGAGCGGGTCGTCCAATGATCGAAGGATCGGCGGTTCGATTCCCCGCTCCCACCAGCCAAAATGTCGTCGTGTCCTTGGCAAGACACTTCACCCTCCTTGCCTCCAGTGTGGCCTCCACTGGTGTGTGAATGTGCATGGATGATCCCGGTGATGGTCAGAGGGGCCGTAGGCAGCCACACCTCTGTCAGTCTGCCCCAGTGCAGCTGTGGCTACAAAAGTAGTTACCATCACCAAGTATGAATGAGGACTGACTGAATAATGGACACATTGTAAGCGCTTTGGGTGTCTTGAAAAGCGCAGATAAATCCAATCCATTATTATTATTATTATTATTATTAATAGAGGTGGACACACTTGAACAAGGTAATCTGCAATGAACAGGACCAGGAAATGTAGAAAACATGGAGACACACTGGACCTTGAGGCCCGGAATTGCCCATTGCTGTTCTAGAGACTGGGTCAGGATCGTTCATGTCAGTCTTGATTTAAAAAAAAACATCAAAACCCAAATATCAGCACTGATCCAGTGAGCAGATATTTGCTTTTTCTTCCTGGTGTTTTATGAAGTTGTTTCTACATGGTGTACAATTCTGAAGTAGTGTTCAAAAAGCTTTAGGAGCTCTATACTTGCATCTCCTGGGGAATCCTCCATAACGCTAACACAACCTCATTCACTTTATTCTTCTTTGGCTCCTGAACTTCCAGAGGGATGTTATTCTAAAAAAAATGACCCAATCCTCGATGAGTTTCCAAAGTGAGGACATCCAGTAGAGCCCGTCAGAGTTCCACAAATCTGAGTGTCCCTCCTTGTCCTCATTCTTTCTGTCGTCCTTAAACATGTTCAGATATCCACAGCCAAAGATAGGGAGCGTGAACGCTGCCCAAAACCACCAGCAACCCAAACAAATTCCAAGGTCAGCAGAGTGAGCCCACTGAGCTGGAACCAGCATCCCTGGCATTCATTACCCAGAACAGAATCAGCAGAGGAATACAAGGACATGCGGGGTGAGGTTACACACTCCAGCTCTGTTTATCTGTGTGAAACTGGCTGCAGGCCAGACGTTGTATTTTGTTTAACATACACAAAATAGTCCAAACACTGTGATGGTACATTTGAGGCTCACTTTCGATCCTGAAAACTATCGTCCTTTGAATTCCAAAAAGAGTCACAAAAGGGCATGCCTTTTTGCAGAAAGTTACTTTGAGTGTTGTGACTTTGTGGCAGAGAGAAGAACATCCTGATTGAAGGTCCACCAGCAATGGCAGGTGTGGGAGGATACAACAGACTGTCACAAAGATGCATGAACAGTGTCTCCACCGCATAATTGCACGGATAAACCCTTCAGTGTCGTGATGGTGTATGTCACATTACCTCAAATTGCAAAAAACAACTATCCTGAACAATACAGAAAAGCAAACATGAACTGAGTAATTTATATAAACAATTCAAAAATTTCTGCCTTGCTGAAATTTGTTTCATACTAAAAAATTGTACTGTGTGAACTGGATCAACAAATTTATGTCTTTTTGACTCACAGTTAGTGGTGATTTGGCCAAGACCAAATCATGTATGTGGATAAGACATCAATAAATGCATTAGCATGAAAAAAAGTGAGGTTACCCTTTGCTTTTAGAGTTCCATTAACTTTAAAGTCCCACTCTGATCACATTTTGATCAACTGTAAAAGTGTTCCCAATGGTATTTTCATTACTATTGTATCATTTTTAGCCTAAATCAAAAAACCTGTGTTGTTTTCTCAGACAAAGTTTCATAGACAAAGAGCGGTAGGTCATTAGAAATTTGCTTTGAGTTGTGAGAGCCCTTTTTTCTGAGAGCTCTCCGTTTATGCTCTCTTTCGCTAACTAACAGCCCCTCATACCCCCAATCTAAGACAACCAACCACTAGATCGTCGTCTGGTGAATGCATCAGAACGGGGCAGACCAGAGAGCTTATTTTCTACGTAACAAAAAAAACAAACAGCCTTTTTTTCCCTGCTCCTGATTAACAATGATTTGTATAATTTCATATTCATAAATTTCTGTCTGCTTAAATGTTTTCAAGCATGTGAGGAAAAAAATGCTACAAGAACGTTTTAAAGACATCAAAAACACATTTGTCATTAAAGTGGGCCTTTAAATATTATAAAGAACTTTAATTAAACAATTAGAAGACTAAACAATTACAATTATATTGATTAATATACAATAAAATGTGAAGAAAATGTATAAATGTGACTGAAATAGAAAGACTGCAGTAGATAAATCAAAGGCACAAAAAGTCCATATGTCAGATTTGAAATAATGTTGAAAAATGCTTTTTTTAATATTCAAAATAAATAAATAAACTATCAAAACTACAGAGATCATCTTAAAAAATGTATATAGATTTTCTGCCCCCTTTTAAGCTGACCTTCCATCCCAACCAAAGCGCCAGACCCATCATGGCCATCATCCTAGTTCTGTCCTTTCCATTACTCCCTAGATGCCTGAATATATATTTATATTTGTGCATTAATGTGCGTGTATATCAAAAGATATCATCACTCCGCTGCACATCTGACGGTTTTGGGTTGGAAAAAAAAAAAGTATTCAATCCTGCTCAGAGTGGCTTCTAACATGTTTTCAGTGAAACCCTTACCATCTATAAATCAACTGTCAAAGACCTGCGACTCACGCTGGAAGAGTTATTTTACACAGATGAGTGTGTTTGTGTGGGTGTGCGTGTCTGGCTGTGGTTGATGTGCTTTTAAAAGACACCCAAAAAATACCACTAATTTTAAAACAAGCAGACAAACCTGTAAATATTCTAATAATGCAAAATATGCATTTGAAAGGCATGTTTGAAATACATTTTTAAGTCTTCTGAGTTGTGAACAAATACTTGAGCTGTTTAAATGTCTGGGTTTTCTTTTTTTTTTTTTAAGAGCATGAGGGTAAAAAAAACAAGAAAAATCATGCAAAACTGTTTGCTTCTAGTGGCAAACTAATTTCCAAAAAGGAAATAAAAGCATGTTAGCTGATGAAGAGACGATTTCATCTGCAGGAAAACAGACAAATAAGGCTCCGTGGAATAAATTGCCTCCGTTCAGCAGTGATGGTTTATTCTAAGATTGGATGTGATTGTGTTGACACCCCCTGCTGGGCTAAAGCCATCACTACCATGTTAAAAAAACAAGCTGGCAACCGGTGGCTGTCCCACATCCAGTCCCACTCCCAGCCAGGATGCAATACAGCCCCTGGCGAAAAATATGGAAAAACCCTTCTTGGAATCTGTTCATTCAGCTGTTTCAAAAGTGGTTTATTTAACAACAAAAGTCTTTGTAACCCAACAAAAAATGGTTGTATTTGTCAAGATTTATATGTCTTAAGAGGTCAAATCATTTGGAATCACTTATTTATGATGATGGGATTTATAAAATAGGCCTGCAATTAGCATTTTAATTCAAATCCTGCAGAGTCTGAATGTGTTAATCAGTCTGCATTTAGAAAGTACTTCCACACGATGTCGAGCCTTTTCACCTGCTCATCAGTTTAAAAGTCCGAACAAATTAAAACAAAAAAAGTGTAAGTGTAGTACACACACAAGAAAAACTAAGCTATGCAACAAAGCTGATTAAAAATCCTCAATGTATGACATCAGCATATAAAAAGGTAATCCACAAGTGTTTACATGAGTATTTTTCCTCCTGCAAATGAATGCGTGAAAGATCTATGGAGTAATAAATCCGAAATCTGCACTGGAGATGATGTCGTATCTTCAGATTGGGACAAAATCAGTGCAACATATAAAAAAAAACAGCCTAAAGCAAAAAAAAAAAAAAAAAATTGGCAACTTAAAGGAAAGAGCATTAAAACTTTTCTTTGAAGTCAGGGAAAATCTTCTTCTAGTAAAAAGTTAGAGATCAACACAGAATGCTTATATTAGGGAGCAGAAAATAAATAAATGTCCGTAATAAAACCTGCAGAGGGGATCTGCACGTCACACATGGCAAATATTTTTTTTCTGAAATTCCCTATCCTTATGAATTTGAAGCTTGATATGGTCTAATGTTATTAAAATAGGTTTTTGTATGAATTTTCTTTGTTTTTGTTTTTTTACCATTTTCACTCCATTTAAGCAGAAAAAAGTCATTCCTACCGAAAATATATTCTTAAACCTATTGCTGTTATTTTTTATTAAAATATAGTTTAGTAAAAAGCTGATGTATCCTTAACCTGCATTAATGTTTTGCACACATATGGTCCTATATATAGATATGGTCCGATGGAAGGTCCAGACAGTTATATCCCCAATGAGACACACGGTAAAAGTGAATGCCCAGCAGCTGCCAAAGACACTCTTTCCACAAAACAGCTATTGTGTGCCCACAGTAAAAACAATACAGCCTTGCAGAACTATGAGGGGGGAAAAAAAGCCACTGGGATCAATAGAGATTTGCAATTAGCCCACATTGGCAGGAGCAGTTCTAGATTAGACACAGGATGTCAATTCCATTTCCTGCACTATCAGGACCTTCAAACTCGTTTGGCTCAATATGTCACTGAAGGAACTCGCATCCAACTCAGAGAGACGCCGTACGATGATGTGTACCCTGTTGTTTTCATGGTAGCCCTAATGACTAATGGTTGTAGAAGAAAGAATTAGCAACTATATTTGATTCTTTTTTTTTTCTTTTCACAAACAGCACAAAGAGACTCGGCAGCTCTACATCATTTTCATAAACTTTCCAGTTTAGATCAGTTGAACTAAGCAGCTTCCAATCAACACAGAAGGATTCACATCTCCATAAAGCTTCACGCAATAAAATAAACTTTTATTTTCTCTTTCCTCATTCTGCAAACTTTTTGAGAAAAGGTAAAAAAAATTAAAATAAAAAAATAAAGTCGTATGGCCTGCCAAAACAGGGCTTACCTTTAAGTATGCCCTGTCCTTGCAGTACACCCCTTGAAATCAGCACAGAATAAAAGCTCTGTGAGAAGCCGGGTTGACAGGGAGCAGTGGAGGCAGGCTCCCCATTATTCCTCTAAAAAGAAAGAAAAAGAAGCTAGTGTAAAGCACAAATGAGCATAGATTCCCCAGACTTGTTATTTACTCTGACCCTGAACCCCTAAGGAAGAAAAAGAATCTGCATAGAAATAAGTGCCAAACAGATGCAACAAGTTCACCAAGTGTGTGTCTCTGGAAACAGCTGGTCAGATGAGCCCAAGGTGCAGGGTTCAAATCCGATTCCCTCCATCATGAGAAAGGAATGATGCAGTTAAAAGCTGAAGGGGTTCATTAGAACTCACACAGAGACGAGCGAACTTCCCCTCATTAAGCTTTCCTCCGACGCAGGGCATGCGCAAAGCAGAGACGTGTAGAGCGTCCACCCTGCAGGGTCAAGTTTATGCCAACGGCGTTTGGGTGGTTTGGGTCAAAACGCGCGCCCGGATGCGCAACGGGCGCAGGAAAAAACAGACTCCAATTTTATATATCTGCATGGTTTAAGGGATCTAATGAGGAATAATGTGAAAAAAGGATGTTTCATGCTCTGCAAACTCCAAATGTCACTGAGGTTTTCTATCCCACGCAGCTGCAGCGGAGCTGCAACTCAGAGGGAAAAGAATGAAAAGAAAACAGAACAGCGCGGAATAAACCCATCCCTTAACCATTAAAGAAGAAAACTAAATAATCTGTAAACTTTGTATAAAACGCAGCTGTTTTATTGGGAAACTCTGAGCTTTCTGCAGCTGAATTACGCGACGTGTCTCAATTAGTTTGATGAAGAGCGCAGGGATCACCCTGATGCAAAGAGGCTGCAGTTGAACTTGATTGCTGGCAATTAAAGGAGAACAATCTGACAAAGCGCTTCATCTTCAAATCAGACTTTTATTTTTTAAGTTTAGTTTTGCTCCAGTGCGCTGGAGGGATCGTTTGGAAACGCGTCCAGATGAATCCCTGCAGCAGCAGCAGCAGCAGCAGAAGCCTGCGTCTCCCTCGGACTCGGAGCGCATGACTTTCTTCTCTCCACGCTCATCAGCAAAATAAAAAAGAGAAACGCGGAATCAGAAGGAAAGATCAGGCTCACCCAGAATGAATCGAGAAGAAAAGCTGCAGTCAGGACCACAGCGAAGTCACTTCTCATTGTTGCGAGTGCAAAGGAGGAGTGTTGAGGGGGGCAGAAGCAGAAAGAGGATCGCTCCCTGGCTCTTCTGTAGCTCCACTTTAGTTGGGGGAGAGCGTCGCGCGCGTCCCTCCCTGCTCTCCGTGGGTGTGCTGCAGCTCTGCCCGAGTTTTTTTTCCCCCGGCTCTCATCCGCAGGTGAGCGCTCCACTCAGCTCCGAGGCGCAGCCAGCGTCACTCACTCCAACCCCTCCTATCAACCGGTGCAGGGCAACCACACACACACACACACACATGCGCGGCGCGCGCGCTTAAAGACACACTCGCTTGAGCCTTTTGGCCCAGCCATCCTCAGAAGTGACGTCTCTCCGCAGACTCCGACATTTGAACCCCCCTCTCAGGCGAAATGAAAGGCTTTGCCTGTTTGCTGGTTAAAGTGAAGCGGGCTTTGTGCCGCTCTGGCAAAGTCATTAACTACTGACCATCAAACCTGATCCCTCCGCTCTGCTGCACCACTTTCCCTCATGAGGACATTCACCTGAAGCTCCAAAGCACCTGGCTTACAGACACGTTTGGAGTTTATTAGTACCAATTCTGGATTGGGATTATGGGATGATCAAATCTGCAGGTTGATACTTGTATTAATGCATGTATTCTGCATGTATGTGGATTGTTAAACTCTTTACAAAGATGGACAATTTAAACTGCATAATAGAAAGATTATTGGTGTGCATTTTTGCTGAATAAATGTGAGGTTAAGGGTAACATGTTTTTGTGGCATTTTTTCTCATGATGGAAGACACATATTAAAAAAATTAGGACTGAAATAGCATTTCTGAGTATTTCTTTGTTCAAATTGTGGTGAATCAGGAGCAGATGAAACAATGCAGTTTGAAAAAGCTTGTAGCTGTGGCGCTGAAACTATACAATCTGCAGGCCACACGCTTCCTGCTCCGCTCCATTCGGATGCATCCACTTGTAGTCTTTATTTTCCTTGTCTGAGCTGGCATGATAGCTGGATAGCTCCAACATTGCTCCTCATTTTTTTGCACCTAATGATAGATTGGAGTGTGTAAACAGATGGATGGCGGGATGTGAGGGTGGTGTTGTTCCACGCCATCAGCACTGCTGAAAACTCAGAGGCAAATTTTCTAATGAACTACTGCCACTCTACAGAAACTATGTCCTACACACAGTTTTTTTTTTTTTTTAGAATTCCAGTTAAAAGACCACTGGGAACCCTTTTACAATAGATCAAAAGAGTGGGGCTTGAACATCTTACTGAGCGTCTTTAGGAGTTTCTCTGAAAGTCCTTCCAAGACAACACATTTCATCGACGGTATGTTCTGCACTATAGACCACACATGAAAAAGCCTTACATTTTTCCAGAGCGCTTTATAGATCTGGATTAATTTAGGCTGTGCTTACTGATTTCAAAGTGATTTTAAGAGGTACATGATGCTCTTTCAACAATTCAATTCATATCTTGATTTGTGGTTATAGCAGCTTTTAAACGATCCGATTCTCTGACCTAAAATAGATCCAGGACATCATTAGCCAAAAGTTCAACCAGTGTGACTAAGAGATAAATACCTGGGTATTGAACAGTGCAGGTAGTGTTCCAGATTCTTTGTATTTCTTGCAAGATAATCAATTGTAAATTAATTGTGTGTACAAACAAACAAGAAAACAAGAACTGTTGTGTAAGGAAGGGCACCCCACCTAAAACTCCCTGCCAAACCACATGTGCAAATCAGTGAAATCTGATTCGCTCCGGTGACCCCTGAAGGCATATGCTGAAAGGTAAACAACAATACATTTTTTTTAGGATGGAGTTTTATTTTGACGTTTAACAGTTCCGCTAAGTTCAGTTCAAATACTAAACTGACTGTTGTGTAGATCAGTGTTTTTCAACCTTTTTTGAGCCACGGCACACTTTAACCTTGACAAAAATCCCGCGGCACACCAGCATCCAAAAAAAGGAAAAGCTCATAGTCTGTATTGATCTACAGCCCCTCTGCCGTTTTTGTGATAATTGTGGCAGAAAAAGCTGGAAGCTGCAGTGGTTTTTTTTCTAAACGATGTATTAAAAGTTAAGTTAAAAGATTCAAAAACTGTTTGATGTGTGTTCGTTGTTTAAAGATGTTAAGAGAAGAGGCTCATCGTCCGCTAAGACAGTCGTTCTAACCCAATGCATCATGGGAGATGTAGTGCCCTAAATCCGCCAACCGCAGAAAGACCAGCTTCTCTGAGCTTCATTGTTTTGTTCTCTTGTTCCACGGTCTGACACCGGATTCTGTGGAAAGCTACACCGCTAAAGACGAGCTTTAACTGGTATTTTTGTTGGAACTGAGCGACTTATGAGCAGAATTTGAACAAGGAAGTGAGGACTTTAACCACTTCTGATTGGTCAGACTGATGACATGTGATCAAGCCTTGAAGAATGATTGGTGGAGACAGTTAAAGGGGCGGGATTTTTCCGGTAACAGGTATAGCTGCAGCTAAATCGCGGCACAGTCATTCTTATCAAAATGTCTTTAATAGAATCAAATAATCACAAAGAAAAAATAAATTTATGATCTTTTATATTCTTAACTACTCAGTGTTTTATCAGGGCCTGTTTGGATGAACAAAGAGCTGATTTCCTGGAGATGGTAAATGTTTCTAGATCAGTTAATGAGGGCAATTTCTCACGGCACACTTGACCATCTCCCACGGCACACTAGTGTGCCGCGGCACACTGGTTGAAAAACACTGGTGTAGATCATCAAGTGCTCATATTTTTATTTTTTTAACAGTACATATGAATATGTGCTAATTTATTGTGTGCATTGTAGCTAAAGAGCAATAAGTACTTCTAAGTTGCTGAAACTAACATGTTTTGCTGTTTGGGGTTGGTTTTCTTAAATCTGCAGAAATAGTCACAATAGTGCAGGTGGCTCTGTGTGACTAATACATCCTGCATTTGTGGACATTTTCTACAAATACTTTTTTTCCCCCTCTTACTCACTAGATGGGCACTCTTTGAGAAAGAGGAGCGTGTGGTAGTGTGTAGGAAGAACGGGGTCATTTGTGTGGCTGCCTCTGAATGTTCTCTGGGTCACTGGCTTTCAATTTGTCCTTCATGTAACCCGAGTGTGTTCACGCCTGTGATCAGAACTGTCCAAACGTGATCGGATGAGCCAGGACACATGTTGACACCAGTGGAAAGAGGGGGCTATTCTTTCTTCCTATGAAAAGTCTTTGACAGAAACAACATAAAATGGTCTGGTTGTCTGAACCAAAAGTTGGATTTCTATAAGATTTGTTTTTGATCAGCTGGTCAGTTGTTAGCTAATAAAAACCTCTCTTATTTACAAAAAAAAAAAAAAGGTTCTCGTTATGAACCTTTTTTAAAGCCCGCTAACATAGACTTTATCATTGGAAGTGGTCGTTTGGATGAGTTTCTGAGCCCGATGTGAACATAGCATAAAACCTAAGCAGAATTTTTTTTCTTTTAATAAAAAAGCCGTCAAGAAACTGAGCACTTCCAGCTGCATTCTTCTAAATGAAAGGAAAAGTGATATATGTATGGAAGCAGACTTTATGTATCAAAAATCCTTAAAAAACGTGAAAATTCTTGGACTTCTAGATAACCTTGATCTAATTTCATCAACAAACAGCATCACATGTTCCACAGTCTCCATTCAGATCATGTCATTCTCCTCAGGTCACTTGATATGCTTCCTTACTGACAGAACAGACTGCCATTTTTTCCACCTGCTTTTTGTTTTGAGCCCCATAAATTCAAATTAGATTTAAAAAGAGAATAAATTAAAGTGAATTGGGTCAAAACAAAAACCGTTATAATAGCATTACTTATAGAGTAAATAATTTTCAATTTACAGGCCAGCAGGGACCCATTTTATGCCTTAACATTCACCCTACACATGAAGTCTCTCTTATCACCTACTAGACTAGCTTGTAAAAGGAAATATGAATTGTGCTTTTCTGGGAATTTTTTTTTTTTATGGGAAATAAGACGTGATCTCATATATCTCTTCAGGATTGTGTGATCTCTGCTGTTTCACTGGAACTCCCTCAGCATCCGGTTGAAACTGCACAAGGCCAACATAAAAAGGATGCCAGTCAAAGGTTGATGACAGATTCACAGACTGGTTGACAGCTGGAGAACAATGACCTGGGCGAGGATCAGGGGAAACTCTGGGATCGGGACAGTAAAAATCCCATTGTTTGGTTTACCATCTCTGATGAAGACACCGTGGGAAGAAACTACAGCCGTGTGTTACCTCTTTGTCGATGATATTTTGGACAACAGAAGGCCAGGTGCAAAGCGGCCTTCTATGGATGCATTTTCCTGTGAGTTCCAGAGTTAAGCCTTAGTTACAACTGCCTTTGTGGGTGGTCATGGGAAATGTGTGAGCCAAAAATGGGCAAATCTGTATGGGGCATGCCAGTGGTCTACACAAAATATACAGACCCTATCCTGCTACAGACCCACCAAGCATGCGACGTATGTTCAAGAATGCGATAAAGGCACATTCTTGAACGCGAGTATACGGTGTTAACACTGGATAGGGTCTTCTTTTTCTTTTGGAACTATTCACAAGCACATGTCCGCCACCTACACAGGCTTGGTGCGAAATGTCAAAGTGGTGCAGATCTCATGAATCTTGCTTCAGGCTTTTTCTTTCATAGTATTATTCCAATATTTGGAAGATTTTGTTGTCATATAATTCTGTCCGGGCACAAGCTGCAATCATTAATTTCTCATCCATGATCAATTTTCAAATGGTTGGCACTTCCGTGAATCGAAAGAGACGCCATTCATGCATCACTACCAAATCTGAGTCCTTAATTGGTCAAAGGTCAAACGGTTTTCATTGGCTACACGTAGGAGAGTAGTTTGTGTGGGTACACTACAGGCTTTATTGGCATTCATACTAGTGGCATTTACGTATCATGAACACACCCCATGCGTGCAGCACATGGTCAGTGAGGAGCCAGTACACGCCCCTAACTAACGACTAGACCAGGGGTGCGCACAGATTGAAGATATATCTATCTATATATATATATATATATATATCTATATATATATATATATATATATATATATATATATATATATATATATATATATATATATATATATATATAGATAGATAGATAGATATATAGATATATGTGTGTGTGTGTGTGTGTGTGTACATGTATATGTGGTATTTTGACACAAAAATACTGTTTAATAAACATAGTGTTATAAACTATTAATACATTACATTGTTTATGCTCTGATAATGAAAAAAACACACAGTAAGATTACACAAAGATACTTTTGTATTAACAGATGAGGCGTTTCATTACAAAAACAGAAAGCAGCGACTCTCTGACTCTGTCATGACTCTCTTGTAAATCGTGCAATTGGGGGAGCATGGCTTTTAAGCCTGCTGGCTCCGTGACTGAGGTGCACGTGCCACGGAAAAGGGGGGGCTACGAAGGAGTGGTATTCTGCCGGGGACTTGATGTGCTGCAAGGAAAGTAGCGACTTTCTGATGACAGAATTTGCGCTCAGTATATTTAAGCACGCATGTGCAGTGACGTATGTATCAGACGATGTTCGATTGGCCGTTCTGCATGTCAATCAAGTCCCGTACTTCTCGGTGAAGATTTTGATTTGCTAACAGATTTTTTAGAAGTACTTTTACACTTTTTTGTTTATTTATCTTTGCTGGCCTGCGATCTACCCTCATGTCTTTGGAGATCTACCAGTCGATCGTGAGCACTCCTGGACCAGAGAGTGGCGTAAAGGGCACCATACAACAGCATCACCAGTACAGTCTAAGTGCGTGCAGCTTAAAATTTTCTCACAAATACTTTACAATACACTTACCACACACACGACAATGCTACATTCCGTTTTCATGACATCTCTTAAGGTGGCCGCACAAGCCTCAAAGGAACTGCACGATATCACACAACCCAGAAACCTGTACCCATACAGGTCATGCTCCATACTGCTGCATGTCACAACGGTTTTGCCCCAAAAGAAAGTTAATTTCTTTATAATCATAAAAAAAAAAAAAAGAGTGGAGCCTTTCGGTTGGCATAATACATGTTGTTTTATTCACTTTTCACTATGTATCATCAAAAGTGAGGCAGACTCAGAACAAACAGCAGAACTCCCACTGTAAGCCTCCTTTCCTTTTCCTTTCTCTACAGATATTTAGTCTTCCTGTTGTCAGTGTAGGAGCAGGAACACTCCAGAAACAGGCGCTTTCATGTGCAGCCGGCATGATGCATGGGCCATAGAATGCAAATATTAAAGAGTATATAGAGGGGTGTTAAAATTATGTCTAAGCAGTAGGAATTTTTAGCATCCAGGCAAGGCAGTCAGTGGAGATGCCCCAAAGGCTGATAGGAAGCTTTGATCAGAGATGGAGGGACATGCCTGTTAAAACTCAGCAGTTGCCCATTACGTGGTTGTCTCTTTGTATTTCTCTCTTTTTCCCATCCTACTTTCTTCGTTCTCCTTTCCTCACAAGTTTGTCCGGTCTGTATTATGTCTAACACTTTCCTATTTCACTTACTTTTATTCTGCCTATTCTGCTTTTTCTCCTAATTGCTGACCTTCTGATTATTTCGCGGTGCTGAGGGTCAGGGCGCTCATGTACTCTTGCGCTCACCACTACCCAGCCAAATTCCAGCTCTTCGGTGGCTGCAGTTTTGCCAACAGAAGGCACGGGACTCATCGTACTCCGAAGACTGGGACTGTTAATGAGCACATAGTGCACACCAAAAAAGGCACCAGCACACTCCGTCTCCTGCATACCTTAATAAATCAAACAAATCCAATTCAGTTGCAAAATATGCTAAACAATAACCTGACTGCGCCCACATTTCTGTGCTGTTAGGTATAATATTTCACTTGCTTTGGAGTCACAGAGGAATATTTATTTCTGAAATTCACTTTCCTGGTAGTTTGGTTTAGTGCTTCACTTTATGTCTTTTCCAGCGCAGAGATCCTCTGACACTGAGCAACACTAGTGAGTAAATTATTCCATTCAATTATCCCAGCATTTGCTCAATATAAATACCATCTGGGTGCTTGAAATAGATTAGTTTAAGGCCATACTAAATTATTAAACTATTCCCAGTGAACGAGTCCCCATTCCCCTTAAAATGAGCCAGACTTATGGGGTTCATACCAAGCCTCTGGATGTCTGGCTCATTCAGCACTTAAATCAAGCCTCCCCGGAGCACTTTGACAGAATTCCCAACTGGAACATAAAAATAGGGTCAACCATCAATTGACCCTCACCTTTTTCCACTGCCCAAACAGTTAACCCATTTCCAAAACTAACAAGTCTGGCCTAATAAGTGTGAAGTCATAAACAGAGGGAGAGAAAAAAAAAGCATGAGCTCTGACAAAGAATGCCGGAGGATGACATACGATTTGTCTTCTTTTAGCAGACACTCTTGGACTTTAATGTCTTTTGCAGGTTTGGTCTCTCTAGTTTATGCTTATATGACCTCAATCCTTCTCTTTCACACAGAGCTCTGTCAGACAACAGACCTACAGCAAAGGGCTTTTCATTAATGCCACACATTTCCCCGGGGAGGTCAAAATCAAAAAAACGTGAACATATGGCCACTTTGCAATGTGCAGACATTGTTATTCCCTCAACTGCCTTACCTCAGCGCTGTGGTTGCTTATATGTCTTGACAGTGCACACAGCAACAGCCCTGCACTCAATTCCCAATCCCCAAAAGCTTCCAGCTTCACGTTAGAGAAGTTTTGCTAAATTTCTATTTTTAAAGCATCAGTGGAATGCTCTTGGATGCTGGAGATTTCTGCCAGATCTTTCAGACCAATAAAAAAAAAAAGAATTTCCCTCCAAACTGGAGATAGCTTTGATGAGGAAATGTGTCCTGATAGAGGAAAACCCCAAAATACAAGTTGTGGCTTTCTATGTTTAAAAGATCCCACTGTGTTGACAAAAATAAAGTTTTTGGAACTTTAACCTGAGCATGGAAATAAATTCACAACTATATTTTCAAATATATGAACCCAATATATTGTGTTTCACATCTCATGTGTGCTGCTATTCTTTCCATACATATAGCAGCTACATATTTACATATTGAGGAATGTAAAATCTATAGTGGTTCAGTACCAAGGTGGATGCTACAGACAGACCATAATAAGGGACACAGCAGTAAGAGATGCGCTCTCCTACTTACACGCATACACAGACATGTGTGTGACAAGCAAACACACAGAATTAGCACACTGGTCTAACCTGTTTATTGTGAATGAAGTCCTCTCCTTCTGGATAGAATTCTCTGTGAATTTGGTGTTAAAGTACGGAGGACAATTAGGGCCAATTAGAAGAAAAATAAAGGGTCAAAAAAATGTTGAATTTCTTCTGAGAATTCTGAGATCAAAGATGGAATTTTGAGATTAAAGTCACAATTCTGAGTTTAAATCAGACTTCTGAGAATAAAAGTGAGAATTCTTTAAAAAAAAACAAAAAAGCCAGAACTCTAAGATTAGAGTGACAATTCTGAGATTAAAGTAAAATAAGTATTGTCCTTTCAGTCTCTAGTTTCATTTAACAAGTTTGCAAATATATTTTGATAAGCATCCAGGTGGTTTCTAATGCAATTTGTATAATAGAATGTTGGTTAAAGAGCAAAGATTCCTTTTGCTGCCTCATTATACTGTGGATCATGGGGCTCAGATGTCTCTGCGGTTGTTAGAATTCCCTACATAGTGCAATGTATAGTGTGTTTGCCATTTTGTACTGCTGTCTGAATCTACAATTTCAAAATCTAGTGCCTTAGAAATTTCCCAGAAGTCTCTGCGAAGTCAATTGGCGAAGATAGACCTCAATGCATTGCGTTTGAATAATTTTTGCAGCAAAAAAAAGTATTTCAATATATTTTTTAATAATTAACTGTCAACATTTTCATCATCACAACACAGTGGATTCTTAAATAGTCGTTGTAAAACACTCATATTGATTACATTTTCACTTCGTGAAATCTGTGACGCTATATTATAAAAGAAAAAAGAAGTACCGGTTGTGAGCATAGATTCTGAATTGCATTTAAAATTCAGGGCACTAGATCGTTTTTCAGTAGTTAGGGAGTAGGGTGGGAATTTGGACACCGCCTAATTGAGGTTTTTTCTTCACAGCAAGATTCCTTTTCCATCACTTCCATCTGACATGGAAATTAAACTTTAAAAAACAAAGCACTGTCACAGAAACAGGACAGAAACACCCCAAAGTGCATCATTAAAAAATATTCTAAAAACAATGTTTGTTGGTTTGTTTGTTTGTTTTGTCTTGTCAGGGATTGTGACCTGGAAATTAAAAAAAATGCAATTTCACCCATGGGTAGAATTTGGGTGATCCGTGTGTTTTTCTGATGTTGACCTGTAAACAATAAAATCCCCGCTTGCAAATTGTTGACAGCATTTTCAAGTTCTTTGGTTTTGTACATCACTTGACTGCAGAAAGGCCTTAGAGAGCAGGAAAGTAGACAAGAGCTGCACCTAAAACACCTTTCATTTGTTCAGCGACAGTGTCCTTCATTCCACTCATTTCTACTGCTTTTAAACAACTTATTATGTTTTTTTTCTTATGTTTATATTACTTTATTAGACACATAGCATTCACCGGAGTCTGGTCAAGCTGTGCAACATTGGTCTCTTGTCCTGAAACATAACCTTTTCGCAAAGTCACTTCGAAAAACAAGGCTTTGTATCAATTATATGAAGGTAATACATCAGGTTCTAGTTTTGGCTGCTTTTGAGGAAAATATATGAAAATCGATCCAAAGTCCTTTTAGCCGTTCCATCCTTCAGTCCTCTTCGGAAGAACGTGAAGTAATTAAAATAGACTGACCTTTTCGGTGATCAATAACAATTAAATATTTTTTAAGCAGGCGCTCCAGAAAAAGGCTGGAATTAACAGGCTAGAATGATGTTATGGGAAATGCAGGAAATGTAAATCAATTTTAAATCCTCCTTTTTAATTTCATCAACATGTGCAAATGATAAATTATGTGGAGCGCCGAGGAGCATGTGTGGAAAAGAGATTATGGCTGAAAGGAAAAATGTGGACACAAAACAATAAATCTGTGACACTTGAATGTACTTCTATTATTTCTGTATTGATCACAAGAAGCAGACGCATCATGTAAATGCTTTACAACTCGCCTTAGCTGTTACTCTGGGTGTTGGACTGGCCTCTTAGGGGCACATGAAGTCACCTACTGTCACTTCTTTATAGGTAAATGAATGAAAAAGTAGGTTAAAACTCCAACATGTGGCAGATTTAGAGATTCAGAGCGGATGAAGTCATGAAAATAGAAGAACTATTATCACATTTTCGTCTTTAGCTGAAGCTGATTTAACTTACAAATGTGCAGATACAACTCATTTTCCTGTTTTCCTATTTTCCTTCCCTCTTCACTGCATCAATTATGTGGCAGAACATGTTTTTCTTCAGTTGTGGCAAGTGACTTGAACTCCCTCGGGCTTTGTTCTTAATTATTAAAATGTTTTTTTTATTTAGATTTGATTAAATAGGGTTTGGGAAGGTTTTCAGACCTTATTTGGATGTAAATGTAAATTAAACACAAAAAAAGTGTAACTGATTAAAAGTATGTGCATGGAGCATTTCATTGAACATGGAAAAATCTTTGATTGGATTTTTTTTGTCCCCAGATTGTCTGATGATTGCAAAGGTGACCTCCAACTACCTGTAGAATTCTTAGCTGAGGTCTTCCTGTTTGGCTTTGCATGATCTCCCTGCAGCTGTGTGCTGTGGCTCTTGATATTGTTGCATAAAAATAAAACAATAATTGTTGTTTTTTTACAGGACAGAGTGAGAGTTTTTTGGTCAAGAACCTTGAAGAAGCTGATATAGAATATAAATAAACAAAGATTTCAAAAATACATTTTAAATAAAGTCAGCTTCTAAAACTTTAAATTGAGTATATTTGGGTGTAAAAGTTGATTTCTGCATTTGGGACAAAAGCATGGAACATTTCTATAGAAGAAGCAACTAGACCAGAGATGTCCAAAGTCCGGCCCCCGGGCCAAATGTGGCCTGTGTTCACATTCCCACCAGCCCGCAGGCTCCTACCATAAAAATCAATAATGTGCAGTCCCCAGTGCTTTTAAAGAACTACAATTTCTTGAATGTGATTGGCTAAATTACATTGGCAACATCCTCTAACTGCTTGCCCTTTATATTCTTAAAGGACCCATATCTAGCTTTTCTTAAGCCTTTCAGAGTAAACTATATCCATATATTGTTATGTAATGGTTTTCCTTTGCTCTGCTGCGACCTCTTCTGGAGGCCCTCCCCTTCCTGAGGCTTGCTGTGAGACCCACAGGTGTTTCTCATTATGTTTAAGTTTCCTATTTAAGGCTTGAGTTCCTGTTGTACTGTGTCTAAGCGTCTTTGAGGTCTGGCTCTTTCGAGTCTTCTCTTTTGCGCTCAACATTAAAAGAAACCCTTTTTTTTGGATTCAGAACCTGAGTTTCTTTGTCCTTCCTGCGTTTGGGTTTTTGCCCCTGGAATCTCCGTGACATTACGCTTAGACCAATGTCAAACCCAGCAGGAGGAACACATGAGAGGGACCTACCTGGTTCTTCCACCCGAGGAGAGGCAGCCGCCGATGGGGTTATGTCGGACCTGGCACGAGAGATGCGGGGATATATGACTGGCATGCAACAGCTCCACGAGCGTCTCACAAGGTTGGAGCAGGTTCCTTCTTCTTCGCCCCGTCAGACTCGACTAGGTCAACCAGAGCCATTTGATGGTACTCCTGAGGACTGTCGGGCATTCCTCACCTCCTGCCGCCTGCACTTCGATTTCAATCCCAGTGAGTTTCCCTCAGAGCAGAGCAAGGTGGCGTTTGCTCTGAGTTTCCTGACTGGATGAGCCAAGCGGTGGGGGTTGGCTGAATGGGAACGTGAAGCCGATATCTGCCGGTCCTTCCGAGCTTTTTCCGCTCAACTCCTCGTTGTATTCGACCCTTCCACGCCTCATCGAGCTGCTGCATCCGAAATCCTACGTCTCAAGCAAGGGACTCGCAGCGCCGCGGAGTTCGCCGTAGAGTTCCGCACGCTGGCTGCCAGCACCCGGTGGGCGGATGAAGCCTTGGTGGATGTATTTCTTCAGGGTCTCTCCGACGTTCTCAAGGACGAGCTGGCAGCGAGGGAGATACCGGAGGATTTGGAGGAGCTGATCGATCTCGTCGTTCGTATCGACCGGAGGATGAGAGAGCGCGGCCGTGCTCGGCGCAGCAACACCGGTTTCCGCCCACTGCCTCTGGAGGGAGTTTCCTCGCTCCCCCCCAGCACTCCACAACAGGCTTCTCCCCCTCCTCCCCCCCCGGAACCCATGCAGCTGGGAACTGGTCGTCTCACCCCCGCTGAGCGACGCCGCCGCATGGGAGAGGGACTTTGTTTATATTGTGGTCAATCAGGACACTTTGTACGTAATTGCCCGGGAAACGCCAGGGTTCACCAGCAATGAGGGAACTGGTGAGCCGTCAAACCTCCTTTTTTTCACCCTCACGGCCTTCTACCAAGGTTTTAGTGGCCTGTGCAGGAGCACAAGAGGAGTTTGAAACTTTAATTGACTCTGGCTCAGATGGTGATTTGATTTCTCAGGAGGTGGTGAATAAACTCAGAATCCCAGTTGAACCACTGTCTCCCATCTTAGTCATTCGTGCCATCAATGGGTCTGTCATTCACAAAGTTTCTTCTAGGACAGTTAACATTAGGGTCTCAGTTTCTGGAAACCACACTGAGTTTATGAGCTTTTACGTTGTAGAATCTCTTAAACCACAGGTTATTTTGGGGTTTCCTTGGTTGTGCAAACATACCCCCCACTTAGACTGGTCTTCTGGAAGGGTGCTGTCATGGAGCTCTTTCTGTTTGTTAAACTGTCTCTCATCTGCTGCTGTACGTACTCCTGCGACTGTTCTCCAGCCAAAAGAGCCTCCTAACTTGAGTAATGTTCCTCCTGTGTACCACGATCTCTGTGACGTGTTTTGTAAATTCCGAGCTAGGTCTCTGCCTCCCCACCGCCCGTATGACTGTGCTATAGACCTCTTGCCTGGAACACAACCACCCAAGGGCCATATATACCCCCTGTCTCCACCTGAACAGGTGGCTATGAACAACTACCTGCAGGAGAGTCTACAGGCAGGCATCATTAGACCATCTTCCTCCCCTGCAGGGGCTGGTTTCTTCTTTGTGGGGAAGCGGGATGGGGGTCTGCGGCCCTGTATTGATTACAGGGGTTTAAACAGTATCACTATCCGAAACACTTATCCTCTCCCTCTGTTACAGACCGCTTTTGACCAGTTGAGTGGGGCCCAAGTCTTCACTAAACTGGACCTCAGAAGTGCCTACCATCTGATCCGCATAAGGGAGGGAGATGAGTGGAAGACCGCCTTTAACACTCCGAGCGGGCACTTCGAGTATCTGGTCATGCCTTTTGGACTCACAAATGCTCCAGCTGTATTCCAGTGTTTAATTAATGATGTTCTAAAGGATATGATCAACAAATTCGTCTTTGTATATCTTGACGATATTCTTATCTTTTCACCAGATCTCGATTCCCATGTGCAGCACGTCCGAGCCGTCCTCCAGCGCCTTCTCGAAAATCAGTTATACTGCAAGGCAGAGAAGTGCGAATTCCACACCACTCAAACCCGGTTCCTTGGCCATGTTGTTTCCCCAGGTAGTGTTCAGATGGACAACGCCAAGGTCAGAGCTGTTCTGGAGTGGCCCGTACCATCGGGACGTAAACAGCTCCAGCGCTTCTTGGGATTTGCCAACTTCTACAGGCGCTTCATCAGAGGCTTCAGTGGCGTTGCTGCACCCCTCCATAGGCTTACTACGGCTAAGGTACGTTTTATCTGGGATGAGGGGGCCGGTAAGGCATTTACTGAGCTTAAGAGACGTTTCTCTACGACCCCCATTCTGACTCAGCCTGACCCCTCCAAACAATTTATTGTGGAGGTTGATGCGTCTGAGTCTGGAGTGGGGGCTGTTTTGTCTCAGAGGGCGTCTGATAACAAAGTCCATCCCTGTGCATATTTCTCCCGCAAGCTCACTCCTGCAGAGAGAAATTATGATATAGGGAACAGAGAACTGTTGGCTGTAAAACTGGCTTTGGAGGAGTGGCGCCATTGGTTGGAGGGAGCTGAACAACCATTTTTGGTCTGGACAGACCATAAGAACTTGGAATATATCCGGACCGCCAAGCGTCTTAGCCCTCGCCAAGCTAGGTGGTCTCTCTTCTTTGACCGGTTCAATTTCACGTTATCCTACCGACCTGGCAGCAAGAATGTCAAGCCTGACGCCCTCTCACGCCAGTTCCAACGGGAGGGGGAGACTGAGGAGTCTGCTGTTGCCACTACTATTATTCCCTCTCACCTTGTGTTAGGAGCTGCTCGCTGGACTCTGGAACGCAAGGTAAAGGCATCTATACCTGATCCTGCCTCCATTCCTGCCGGCTGTCCAGCTGGGTGCCTGTTTGTGCCTCCATCATTACGCACACTAGTTTTAAAGTGGGGTCATTCTTCCCGCCTGGCTTGTCATCCTGGAGTAACCAGAACCAGTTATCTTGTGGCTCAACGTTTTTGGTGGCCTTCGATGTCCTCCGATATTAAGGCTTTTGTGGCTGCTTGCCCTGTATGTGCTAGTGTCAAGATCCCTAGAACCCCACCTGCTGGTCTGCTACACCCCCTACCTGTGCCGTCGAGACCTTGGTCCCACATCGCCATGGACTTTATCACCGGACTGCCCAACTCGAGTGGTAAGACGGTCATACTCACCGTCATTGACCGTTTTTCCAAATTGGTGCACGCCATACCCCTACAAAGACTTCCATCTGCCAAGGAGCTTGCTGTTCTTGTGTCTCGTCATCTGTTCCGTTTACATGGCCTTCCTCTGAACATCACGTCTGATCGTGGACCACAATTCGTTGCTGCTTTCTGGAGGGAGTTCTGCAACCTTCTTGGGATTAAGGTTAGTCTCAGTTCAGGCTTCCATCCTCAGACCAACGGCCAGGTGGAGCGGTACAACCAGGATCTGGAGACAACTTTACGAGCCATGTGCAGTAAGAACCCCAGGACTTGGTCTTCTCAGCTTCCTTGGGCTGAGTATTCCCACAACACCCTCATCAATTCATCTGGTTTCTCTCCCTTTCAAGCAGCTTACGGCTATCAACCCCCTCTATTTCCCCACCAGGAACTGTTGGCCTCCTCTGTTGGTCCTGCAGCTTTCGTGAGGCGCTGTCAGCGTACCTGGAGGACATATAGGCACGAACTCCTGCGGAACCAGGAGAGGTTCACTAGAGTGGCTAATCGTTGGCGGTCTGCGGCCCCGAAGTACAAGGTGGGGGACAAGGTTTGGCTTTCTTCTGCTGATGTTCCCTTAAAGGGAGGGTCCAAGAAGCTGCTTCCTCGCTACATCGGTCCTTACTCCATCACTCAAGTAATCAACCCGGTGGCTGTGAAACTGGACCTGCCACGCTCTCTAAAGATCCACCCCGTGTTTCATGTCAGCAAGGTCAAGCCAGCCAGAGACTCTCCCCTTCAACCCGCTCCAGCTTCTCCTCCAGCTCCTCGTTTCATAGGTGGCGGCCCCGTTTACACCGTCAAGTCTCTCCTTGCCTCCAGAAGAGTGGGTAGAGGAATACAGTACCTTGTGGACTGGGAGGGATACGGTCCCGCGGATCGCCAATGGGTCCCTGACCGTTTCATTGTTGACCGGAACCTGGTCACACGTTTCCATCGTGACCATCCCGGTCAACCCTGTCGTCCGTCTGGTAGCCGGACGTAAGGGGGGGGGTTATGTTATGTAATGGTTTTCCTTTGCTCTGCTGCGACCTCTTCTGGAGGCCCTCCCCTTCCTGAGGCTTGCTGTGAGACCCACAGGTGTTTCTCATTATGTTTAAGTTTCCTATTTAAGGCTTGAGTTCCTGTTGTACTGTGTCTAAGCGTCTTTGAGGTCTGGCTCTTTCGAGTCTTCTCTTTTGCGCTCAACATTAAAAGAAACCCTTTTTTTTGGATTCAGAACCTGAGTTTCTTTGTCCTTCCTGCGTTTGGGTTTTTGCCCCTGGAATCTCCGTGACATTACGCTTAGACCAATGTCAAACCCAGCAGGAGGAACACATGAGAGGGACCTACCTGGTTCTTCCACCCGAGGAGAGGCAGCCGCCGATGGGGTTATGTCGGACCTGGCACGAGAGATGCGGGGATATATGACTGGCATGCAACAGCTCCACGAGCGTCTCACAAGGTTGGAGCAGGTTCCTTCTTCTTCGCCCCGTCAGACTCGACTAGGTCAACCAGAGCCATTTGATGGTACTCCTGAGGACTGTCGGGCATTCCTCACCTCCTGCCGCCTGCACTTCGATTTCAATCCCAGTGAGTTTCCCTCAGAGCAGAGCAAGGTGGCGTTTGCTCTGAGTTTCCTGACTGGATGAGCCAAGCGGTGGGGGTTGGCTGAATGGGAACGTGAAGCCGATATCTGCCGGTCCTTCCGAGCTTTTTCCGCTCAACTCCTCGTTGTATTCGACCCTTCCACGCCTCATCGAGCTGCTGCATCCGAAATCCTACGTCTCAAGCAAGGGACTCGCAGCGCCGCGGAGTTCGCCGTAGAGTTCCGCACGCTGGCTGCCAGCACCCGGTGGGCGGATGAAGCCTTGGTGGATGTATTTCTTCAGGGTCTCTCCGACGTTCTCAAGGACGAGCTGGCAGCGAGGGAGATACCGGAGGATTTGGAGGAGCTGATCGATCTCGTCGTTCGTATCGACCGGAGGATGAGAGAGCGCGGCCGTGCTCGGCGCAGCAACACCGGTTTCCGCCCACTGCCTCTGGAGGGAGTTTCCTCGCTCCCCCCCAGCACTCCACAACAGGCTTCTCCCCCTCCTCCCCCCCCGGAACCCATGCAGCTGGGAACTGGTCGTCTCACCCCCGCTGAGCGACGCCGCCGCATGGGAGAGGGACTTTGTTTATATTGTGGTCAATCAGGACACTTTGTACGTAAGTGACATATATATGATCATTTATTACCTTGACACACTAAATAATAACTTTTTTATGAAATATGAGTTATTTTCGCAGCTCATTTTGCCACCTGCAAGTAAGACCACTCGATCTCTGAGCCTCCACCTTTCTCTCCTTGTGGGTACCGTCCGTTTCATGACGTCAAACTTGACCCAGCCTCGGCAGCGCTTTTGTGTTTCGCCCACAAAAACAAACAACATCCGAACTTTTGCAAAGATGGATTGTGGAGCCTTACGCTCTTGACGCATCCAATCATGGGTGGAGAAAGTGGGTGTTTGTGTTAGCCTGGGGGCGGTGCTGGCAGCACACACTCTTCCTGGAAGGGGCTGTTCTCACTTGTCTATAACACAATGTTAGAACTCGCTTATTCTGGTGGGTTAGGAGGAGCTGGTGCTAAGAGGGCAGGTTTTTAGAGGATTACTCAGAGATGCGTGAAGCTTTGGGTTTGTTTATAGTGAAGAATGAACAATATAGTAGACTTAAAAGCTCAAAAAAGTTGATTTAGCATGATATAGGCCAGGGGTCGGCAACCTTTTTTACTCAAAGAGCCATTTGGGACCGCCCCTAATGAAAAAAAAAGCACTCGGAGCCACAACCCGTTTTGACATCATTATATATATTATGCATGTATATATTATATAAAGGGTGCTCATTACGTCGATCGCGATCGATCTTCAAGGACATGAGTGTAGATCGCGGGCCAGAAAAGATAAAAAAAAGTACTTCTTTCTTTTCATCGTCATGTTTATTAGTTACATGTTTATTTCAACATTATTGTTTATGTACTGATGATTAAAAACTACACAGTGAGTTTACATAAAGATACTTTTGTATTAACAGATGAGGCGTTTTATTAAAAAGACAGAAAGCAGCAACCGTCGTATTCATGCTCTGCTGTAAACGGTGCTATGCGGGGAGCATCATGGCAGATTATGAGGCATTTGGTGCTGCTCACTCCGTATTGATCAGTATTGATGGGGAACGACGACTACTCTTTATTTAGTGCTCCGTCCTCCGAACACACAATATATTTCACGCACACACCTCCGCTCCGTGCTCACACCCCCATCTCCACCTGCACGCCCCCCCCCCCTCTTCTTTCTCGTGGCACGCGCGCCGCTCAGCACAAACACACACTCCGCAACAGTATAAAGGCCTCGCAGCTTCCTTGATGAGCTCGTATTTATCGGGCGAGAACGGCAGAGCTTATAGCAGGAGGAGACACGCGGGGGGGCTTCAATAAACTCTGGTTGCTGGTCTTCTACCGGTCTACCGAGGACGTGATATGCTGCGGGGGGACAGAGTTTGCGCTGAGTGAATTTAAACCCGCGTCTGCAGTGACGTATGTGTCAGAGGATGTCCGATTGGCCATTCTGCATGTCAATCAAGTCCCGTACTTTTCGGTGAGGATTTTGATTGGCTGGTGGATTTTCAAGAAACACTCTCTTCCCCTTCAATCTCCCCCCTTCCCGCGACCCCCCCCCACGTCCCGAAGATGACCGGTCGATCGCGACTGACGCAACGAGCTCCCCTGCTCTGAAACACACATCACCGCACACGCGAGTCCAAAACACCGGCGCAAACTCTCCGTCACCAGAAAGCCGCTCCCCGCTCCGCGCCACGCCAAGCCCCCGGCAGAAAATCACTCCAGACCCGGAAGCCGCCCCGTGTGTCCTCCTGCTATCAGCTCCGCAGCCCTCGCCCGACAAACACGAGCCCACCAAGGAAGCTGTTTTTACGAGGCACGGAGCCAGCAGCGCCTTTGAAATGCCATGAAAAATGAACAAACTAAAATAAATTTGAATTTTTATAAAATACTCATTATTTTCCAAAGTCACAGGGAGCCACAACAGAAGGATGAAAGAGCCACATGTGGCTCCGAAAACATGGGTTGCCGACCCCTGATATAGGCCCTTTAAGGCCAAAGAAGAACACAATTCATTTGTTCCTATGGTCAAAACCACAGCGGTCTGTACTTCTGAATAAGATAGCTATTTTTCTGATCTTAAAAATAGAAATTTACAATCTGCATTTAATCATGAATGATAAATAACATCTTATATAAACCCAGATTAGATTAGAAAGACTTTTTCTTTATTTTATTCCCAGTCTTCAAATATGAAATTCATAGTAATTAAGGTGAAAATGTATTTAGATAAGATTCTCTCCTATGTAAAGAAATTGCAAATTTTCATTAAATAGTTTATTTGCATTTAATATATTCATATAGCCATTGACGTAAGGTGAAGGTTGTAATTGGTGAGGCACTGACCCTTTTGGAGCCAGATTTACAAACAAATTAGAGAATTAGATAATACTCAGCTTATTTCAAATAGTTCACAAAACAAAACGCCAAAACATGTTGTAGCTGACTAAATCCAGAGACCAAATCTAAAGAAAATAGCTTGAAAATAGCGTTTTAAAATAACAAATCTGTCTGGAGTCCCCCTCAGAAAGCAGTTTTCCCCTTGTCTCGCCCCCTCCTCCCTATCGTCCATATAATATTTTAAAGGTTCAAATTAAACCTTTTTTTTTTTCTTGTATGAATTGTTTTACTATTGGTGTGTTTTTTAAAAAGAAACACACCAAGGTGAATGCTGAATGCTACAGACACATATTTTAGTCTTAGAAGTCTTTAAGTCTCATAAACATGTCTTGGTTCAGCATTGGTCCATTATTTCATGCTTTGAATGAAAGTCCAACTTTCTGCCATTTTAATGAGATAACATCCACCATTTTTTTCAGTCACTCAAAAGAAAACATTAAAAAAAAACAAGCTCTTGTGAAATAAACTATTAGTAACAAATACAGACTGTTGAGGCAGTGCTACTGCGCACCTCACCGACTGTGTTTTCAATGCAGTTTTATTTAACATTTTAACACTAAAGAAACGATGGAAAACATGAAATACATTAAATGTTGAAAACGTAAGTGATAATATGTAATCAGATTGGGGACAATGTACTTTTTTTTTTAAAACAAACCGTCAGATTTTTTGCATTAACCCAGTTTGCATGGCATTGCACAATCTGTCATGAGGCACGGCTCGCCGTTGCCTCTCCTCACTCTCCTCAAATACATAAAATACGGCAATTTTGAAAATAAAAAAATTGGCAATAATCATACATATAAATTGTGTTAATCTTCCAGATTAGACAACACATTTATTTCATTATTTGTATACATTTTATGATGACAGTTTTTGATGGCAGGCCTCCCCTGACCACATGTCTCTGTATGGAGCACAGGTTTACCCTAATCAATAATCATCATAAAGAGCTGATTGTATTTAAGAACCTTGTAAATATTTTACACTTCTTTAAGGTTTTTAGACAATTTCTTTATTAGAAAATGTTCCGTTTGTTTAGGTGTCTTTTTATATTTAGCTATGTTTTATCGTTAAAGGCGCTTGGTAAAGTTATTCTAACTTACTTTTGCAGAATGGAAGGAAACAGAACAGGTCTTGTGTGAGGCTGAGGCTGTTTCACCTTGTTGTGCTTGAGCTGTGATTAACCTACCTGGCACCTGGAAGTCTGTCTGTGTTCAGGTCACAGACCCTGCTGGCAGGGCCTGTTGACCCAGCTGGTTCTTGTGACTCAGGCTAGTTAAACCATGACCTCGGACTGGTTAGGGTTACGGACAATTCGAAAATCTTCTGTCCAACAGACCATCAGGGTTGTGTGACACAAGCATCATCAGCTGGTTGTTTATTTTTGCAGGCAACTGTGTACAGAGTAATTAAATAAATAGATAACTACATTGTATGCTGGAAGTGGTCGTTGCTGGAGATAAGTCCATGATTTACAGCACTGCATTGTACTTGTAGGGCCTAAGGGAGTCTCTATCAGAGCAAAGTAGCAATCACAAAGTGATAATCAGGACACAATAAACATAACTTCTGTCTGGTGCAACCCAAACCATCGAAGAATAATCTGTTCTGTTAAAATGCCTTAAATACACCTCTTGTTTAAGATTACAAGTATCAGCCTTGATTAAAAGCTCAAAGTTTCATATTAGTCAACCTGATCACTGTTCACAACTTGGTCATTTAAAACCACAGAGAGAAAAAAAAAACAACAACCCAGGACAACTAAGCGTTCCTAGTTTAGGTATGTAAAGCAAACACATGGGTACAGTGGTAAAAAAGCAGAGGAAAATCTTTAAAAATACAGTAGTATGAGCTGATGCAAACTTGAACTGATCTCACTAAGGTCGAATCTGAATTGGTCTTTTACTCCTCTGGCTCCTCCATATTGCTCCTATTAAAGGGGTATTTCAAGCTGTAGTGGTGTCCAAAAGTGTTTTTTAAGGAGTTACTCAGAGCTTGGCTATCCCTCCACTAGTAGGGTGATCCGCTTCGCAATTGTGGGCGGAGGAGAAACGCATTTCTTTGCGTGGGTGTGCTCCGAAGCACAGAAGTTAACATTTTAATGTAAGTATTTTGTTAAACAATGTGAGACTTAAATGAGTCTATGTTTTTTGCGTGACTTTTTAAAGTGATAAGAACAATGTGTTTTCTGAGCGCTGGCAGCTATGCCCTTACGTAGATGTATTTATGAACTAGTCTAATAAGGTTCGTTCCTGCATAATTGCATAATTTACCAAATCTGAACCCGTTAACCTTGGGTTTAAAAAAATATGCATTATTTCAGTGTTTTTCAACCTTTTTTGAGCCACGGCACACTTTAACCTTAAAATAAATCCCGCGGCACACCAGCATCCCCAAAAAAAAAAAAAAAAGGGAGGAACTCATAGTCTGTATTGATCTACAGTCCCTCCACAATTTCACGTGCATTTTTGAGATGATTGTGGCAGAAAAAGCTGAAAGCTGCAGCTGTTTTTTTTCTAAAAGATGTAATAAAAGTTAAGTTAGAAGATTTAAAAACAGTTTGAGGTGTGTTCGTTGGTTATAAGACGTTTCACAACAGATCTCCTTGTGCGTGGTCGCTTTACCCCAATGCATCATGGGAGATGTAGTGCATAAAACGTCCGGAGATCGCTTTTCAGAGCTTCATGGTTTTGTTCTCTTGTTCCACGTTCTGACATCGGATTCTGTGGAAGACGAGCTTTAGCTGGTATTTTTGTGAAAACTGAGAGACTTTATGAGCTAAATCGGGACAAGGAAGTTAAGATTTTAACCACTTCTGATTGGTCAGACTGATGACATGTGATTAAACCCCCAAGAATGATTGGTGGAGACAGTTAAGGGGCGGGACTTTTCCTAAATACAGCCGAAGCTGCAGCTTAATCGCAGTACCGTCATTCTGATCAAAATGTCTTTAATAAAATAAAATAAACACAAAGAAAAAAGTATTTAACAATCTTTCATATTCCTAACTACTCAGTGTTTTATCAGGGCTTGTTTGGATGAACAAAGAGCTGAAATCCTGGAGATGGGAAATGTTTTTAGATCAGTTAATGAGGGTAATTTCCCACGGCACACTTGACCATCTCCCATGGCACACTAGTGTGCCGCGGCACACTGGTTAAAAAAAAAAACTGCATTATTTGATTAAGTTTGAGGTTTGGTTTCATCCACCTCACCGACAGCTGGCTAAAGTCAACCTCACTCTTTCTATGACAAACAGCTTTTGTCACTATTCAGCTGACTTACTACAAAACACTTTATGTTGTTACCACCAGCTACTTGTCAAAAAAATGACAGCACATCTCTCAAAGCAGGAACTCACAAATTTGAGGGTGTATTCAGACTGGACACATTTGATCCGCTTAAAGTGAACCAGGGTTCATTTCCCCCGATAATCCAGAACAAATGTTCAGTTTTAATACATGGTCTTAATTCCCCCAAAGCAGACCCCGGTCCGGGAACAGGAACCGCTCTCGGACCCATCTCTGGAGGTGGTCTCGGTTCGTTTCCAGTCAGGCTGAGCTTCGGTTCACTCTGAGTTTCCTCAGTCTGAATATAATCCGTTCCTGGAGAGGACCAACTGAACCGAAACGGCCACCGCAGTCACATGATGTAGACAAAGTAGAAATGTAGCAACAGATGAGCCGTGGACAAATATAGAGCAACGATTGCAGAAGAAAAGAGGGTCCAACTGTTTACTTGTTAGAACGTTCATTTTAACACAGCTGAAAAAAATGTTTACAATCTGTTTTGTGTCTCGATACACGGCACGCGTCCAGCGCTGCTGTGAGATCATCCTAAAAGCTACCTTGTAGTTCCTTAACAGGTTTCTCTTGAAATAATGCCATAACGCAACAATGAGGAGACACAGAAACTCATTGAAATGTGGTGGGAAGAATGAAGGCTCATTAAAACAACTTTTAAAATGTCACATATTGCTTCTCATTGTTTTCCTGACTATTTGTATGTCATAAACACTTGTCCGAGTACCTTCTTAGCCTTCCTCTTGCCAATAGCTGCACTCCACTAAAAAAGCGAGGAAATAGGGTTGAGCCTGATGTTCATACAGGCTTTAAAATTGGAATTAGTCCGGAACAGAAAAGCCCACTTGGTCGCAGTCTGAATACAGACCAAATAAAAAGTCCAGGACTCGATCCTGACCAAATTAAGCGGACTGGGTCTGGACCAGCGTATTTTTTCAGTCTGAATCCACCCTGAAATTATTTAGGGAAGCAGATGGAGTAAAGTATAGAAACAAAAATCAAACTGATCTTAACCCTTTTTAGGAGCTAAAAACAGAAAAACAAAAATAAAATGTATGGAAGTAATTGAAAATAATTCAAACATTTAAATACTAGTCTATAGTATTTCCTAAATATATGGCAACCTTCCTACATTCATACTGCATGTGACTTTTTAAGTGTGTTCAGTGTTTTAGTTCTCTCTTTAGAAATTGACAAATGACCTAAATGACTATAAATGAAACTGGATATATACCGGATTTTGTCGATAAATTTGAAAAATGACAAATTATTAGCTTGCAAACTGAGGTTTGCAAGTAATGTCAAGCTTGAGCAAAAAATAAAATTAAACTAGAACTTAACATGTAAAGCTCTTGGTTAGAACATTCTGTACTCGGACTAAAAGCTGCTGCCAGACGCCATAACCATTTTAACTGAAGGAAATGTCTAAAAGTGCAGTAATTGACTTGAAAATATTTCATTTTTTTTATTTTTGTAACCGTCCAAAGAACAGTGTAAGGTGTCTGGTACCCATTGGAGTGTCCTTTTTGGAGAAAAGTGGCGTCATAATGATATTGGCTTTTTAATCTTGATTCATGAAAACCTTAAGGCATGAGAAAGGATAATGTCTACACACAGGTACAGCTGAGTTATGGTGCTTTGAAGCCAGGAATGTCTTTGAAGTCTGCTTGCATGGTAATGGGCTCAAATGTTTTCATCCCTGAGTAGAATATCTACATCTTATGTGTTTTTTTTTTTTCTTTTCTGCCAAGATATCTTAGCCACACCAAGATGTTCAAAAATAAATCCTCACATGTCCTCTGATCACATAAGACCTATAGACCTGCACAGCTTTTTTTTTTCACACTCCCACTGTGAGGATGTCAATTTGTCACAGGACTGCAGGTCATCTCCAGCTCCACCTTCCTGTCTTCTTGGATCTCTCTTCTCAAGTTCCCAGGCTGCCGCTGACACAAACAGTAGAAGCAAGCTGCTTTGTTTCTCACACGTTTGCAGCAACACATCTCGGCGGGGCTGTTGCGTCTGTGCTGCTTGCCTTCACCTCTCCTCTCTGTAACCTAAAACGAATGCGTTGTCACACCTGAGGTCCATGAACCACAAAGAGCTCCAGTCTCCAAATACCTGCTTAATCTGCCCAAAGTGCTGTACTATGACAGTCCATTCTCCAGGTAATTACTGCATCCTGGTTGGGTTCATTAAATATTCATACACTCTGGACTGGGAGCTGCTCCAACTCAGTTACTTCAGCAACAGATCTTTTTACATGGTGGGGCACAGTTTTTCCTTTCTTTGCTCATGTGCTAAAACAAATGAAAGTTAAATTGTTCACTTCTTAGTTACACTTGTTTGCTCGTTTTGGATTCTACTGTTTAATCTGTTTTACCCCCAGTTTTCTGCTCCTTTGCAAACAAAAGAAAATCGTAGGAAGATTTAAAAAAAACTGTTGTTGCATGGATTAGGTAAGAGTGTTACCAAATTTCTCTATGTATATTTATTTATGGATTCTCCATTTTTCTGATTTGCATTTAGGCCTTAATTATTGGATTACTCTCTGGTTTGGTTCATTGAATCAACTATGCACTGTTAGAGTCAATGTAGCAACATGGTTTTCAGCTTAGTTTTGCGAATTCTTGGGACAAATCTGAGTTGCTTCCCTACCCCTATATTTATCCCTCTAAGCTGAGGAATGTGGAAAAAAAAGTGTCTTCAAATCTGGATGTTAGGACAGCTTGATGACATCATCAATAGTCGCTGGTCATCTACCTTAGCGTGTACCTACCAGCGCTCGGAAAATACATAACAATATTGGTTTTTATGGATTAAAAGCCATGCTAAACAATAACCAAAACTCATAACTTCAATTTAAGTGGAAGTTCTTGTGCTCCAGAACACACCCACGTGAGGAAATGTGTTTCTTCTCTGTGCCAAAGCGCCACGGTGATCACCCTACAGGTGCAGGGACATCTTTCGGACATCACCATAGCTACAATATTTGGCCAATTTTTTATTTATTTATTTATTTTTGTATTAAATGTTGTTAAAACGGAATTCTTTGTGTTTTCAATTTTTTTTGTATATAAAAAATATATTCTTATTTGGTTTCCTGCTTTCAGGTCCTTTGCAACAACAAACAAACAAATCCAATGAATGGAAAATGTACTTACCAGATTTTTTGTTTTGCCCTTTAACATGACTTTTTGTTTTCTGTAGCTGGAAACTAGGTGAATGAGAAAGGAATAGTAAAGGTGGTTCTGATTAATGTACTGCTTTTGAATCAAATCTGATTTGAACACAGTGCCATCTGACAGAAAATTGCAATTACTCTAGTTTCATTTTAAGCATATATTTTTATTCAACTGAGTATTATTGAAAAATGAAATAAAAATATGTGAGGCTCAGTATTTCTCAAATCATTGAATCCTCTTCTTAACTCGTTTTGTCCCTTTCGGGGTCACGGGGTTGACAGCGTCTATCCCGGCCACTCGTGGAAGGCAGGGGATATCAAGGACAGGTCGCCAGTCTGTCACAGTTTGTCAAAGCAATTACAATAAACTTGAATCTGATTATAACTTTATTAAATCAGTTCATAATGGGGTAATTGGGATGTGAGTTCTAATTGCTTAGTTGGTTTAGAAATCTGATGGACTGGTCAGTTTTTAATCAGTAAAACATCTGTAGTTTAAAACAACCCCAGATGTTTGCTACTCTTGGACAATTGAAATCCTCAATCAATCAATGAATTCTGAGAAAACTCAAAGAAAATTGGAGAACCAACAAGGAGAAAGTTCTGACTCGAGGGACTTTGCTAAGATTCAGAAAAATCTGTTGCTGGCTGGAGACTGTTCTTGTCCTTTCAACCCTTTCCATGGCTACTGTCTCCATGAAGCGGCAACTCCAGAATGCCTGGCATCTGGACGGATGGAGTAAGAAGATGAGAGGACCAGCACTCTCCATAACCCCTGAGGTCATTTGCAGTATTCGGTTATGCCTTCCAGCTCCTCAATGGTCCTTTTGTTTAAGACCAAAGGATTTTATAAAAAGACAAGTTCCTTGCAAACATCTGCAAATGATGATGCATGTTACAATATGTACAATATTTTTTATTCATCCAAATGAGATTTTTTTTAATGGCAAATATGACAAATTTAATCAAATAGCTGCGACAGCTTATTAAGCATTTATAAAACAAATGTTAGAATTTCTGAGATTAAGAAAAAGAAAAAAAATACCAAATAAAACAGGCAAATAACAGAAATGCTGCACACTTGACACCAAATATTTTTTTTATGGTATTGCATGTTACTCTGACAATAAGATGGTTTTTCTTAGTGGATTAAAAGTACTACGATGTTTAGAACAGTCTTTACCCATGCTTCATCATTGTCTACTGTGAATATATAGACTGTTCGGTTGATCACGCAGATGAGAATTCATACTCATGTAGGAACAGCAGCATGTGACAGCAGTAATAAGCATCATTGACTACTCTTGAGATAAATAAAGTGTTTTGCAAACAACGGACATGCATTTATGTCAAGAGAGCAATAGGCGTTAAGAAGTCTACAATCAGAAGACAGCTTATTGTGATTGCAGACACACACATCTCTGCTGATCTTGCCAGAGCCCCTGTTCTTGTCATGGCGGTGCAAATTGTGGTTTGCTGGCTGCATCTGGGATTCGCTGGAGCAACCAAAAGTTTGTCTTGATGAAAACGGTGCAACAAATCATATATGGGCTAGAAAAGGTTTTGTTCATGATGGAGGAATATGCAAAGTGTTTGTTGTGGTTTTAGGAGGGAAACGAGCAAACATTGGTTAAACCAATTTTAATGTGGACGATTTAAGGCCCACTCATATGACAATTGTGTGTTTTTAACATGTTCTTGTGGCCGTTTTCTGATGATAGAGGACATATAGAGAGAAAATTAAGTTCTGAGTATTTAAATATTCAAATTGTTGTGAATAGGGAGGAGAAGAAAAAAAATTCTATTTGAAAAAATGACGTTACATGTGACAGAATTTACACTGGGTGTGTCACAAGCTCCCTACTCAGAGCTCTAAGGAACAGGGAGGGGAAGTGGGGTGGGGTTGGCCCAAGCCGGCGGTCCGCCCACAACTCGGAGGCAAATTTCTAAGGAATTCCTGCCTCTCTGGAGAAACGATATCAAAGTCAATAAAACAGGTTTTTGGAGATTGGCTAAAAAAGGCATAATCATGTATAATAATAATATATCATAATTAAAAGACCACTAACCACTGGGAATTCTTTGTAAGTAGATACAAAAAAAATGATCAGAGTGGGTCCTTAAGGAAAAATAATCTAAACTTTATTTTTGGGGGGGATAACAAGTATTGTACTCACAATTACCCTTTTTTTGTCTTACAGGTGTTCAAAGTGGATACCAATTGCATTTTGAGCAACACCTTTACAATGAGAGAATTCCTCTTTGATATTATCGCAGAACTTTTTCATAGAATGCCAAAATAAAATAAAAAATCAAGCATCGCTGATTGCTTTGTCTTTATTTTATTATTAACATTTAATAAGTCCACATCAACTCACCTTTGTAAAATCACTTTAGCTTTTGTTATGTTTCTTAATTTAGCCTTTTTTTTTTTCCATATTTACCCAGTGGACTCACGGCTATCCCCAGTCTGGGTTGTGTAAATATGTGGAATATTCGTCTTAACATATTTTAGTCACCTCCTTCCTCCACCTGAATATGGAGAGTTGAGGCAACTGCTACTTACTAAATATTTATAGTCTCTAATTTCCTTAAGTAATATAAATCCGCTTTCAGTGTGTGAATGTGTGTGTGAATGAGATTGTGACTGTAAAGCACTTTGGGCCTTGAAGCAAGCCAGAAAGTGCTATATAAATATACGCCATTTCCATTCAGTTTATATTATTATATATATATACTTAAACCTTAATATCCTTTACACACCTGTCTGTTTAATGTGGAAGCTGGCGTGTTTTAACCTTTTTTGTAGACTGTAGTACTCAGTTCAGGCACTGAGGGGGAAATTTTTTTTTTTTTAATTTCTAATTTAATCTGCAGTGAGTCTGGTCTTACACATATAGTCTGCTTTGCCAAACTCACAACCTACTCCCCCTCGTCCATGACTGAGAGTTCTACGTGCTCTCCTGCTAGCTTACAGCCCCTTACAACCCCAACCTAATATTACAGATGCAACAAAAATGGTAAACAATAGCAGAGCTATTCAGCTGTGCGTTTTGAGCCCGATGCCAGCTCAGACGAGGCAAACCAATATGGATCTACATGAGTCACAATGATTTAAAAAAACCAAATGTTCAAAAGACACAATTTTCATTAAAGAGCCATTCTACCCTTCTAAAGAGTCAGAGTTGAGGCTTAATACTTGCTATCAGGTTTTATTTCAATTTAAAAAAAAGTGTGAGTTAGACAGAGATGTAGTCTTGTGCTACTAATAATTTTAAGGTTATTTGTTGTGTCTGTAAGTCAGAAACAGTTAACAGTATGAACCCCGATTCATGCTCATCATTCACTGCTGCCTGGTTAGTTTTAAATTGGTCTGGTTAAAAAGTTATCCAAGTCAGTTAGTCCTGGCAGAGAAGAAAGAAGATGAAAGGAAGCCCACATAGAGACCCTATATATAGAAATTTGCTCCTTGCTGCTGACTGAAGGATGTAGCAATTACCAGAGTTTGTGCTGAACTGATCAACAGTAAAATATGACTGTAATTTTCCATCCATTATCAAACGGTTCATTACAGATTTATACCATGTTCGGGTGAATACTGCATTCTGATTGGATGCTGGATGTGGATTAAAAATGATAATGCACACCTAAAAAAGGAGTTTCACATAACTTAAATGTTCTTTATACCATGGTCCAGGTGAATACTCAATTCTGATTGGCTGCTGGGTGTACATTAAAAAGTGATAAACCACAGGATAACCACACGGTGAAAAAAGAAGTTCCGGTCACCTAGCTTGAATGTTTTGTATCACTGCGCCAGCTTCTTTAAAACAACCTTTTGCTTCATCGTTTGGACAAAAACAAGCGGAAAGAGGTGAACTTTCTCTCTGAACTGATGCTTTATTCAACCCAGCGGAAACATCAGCATATATGTATCGCCGAATCTTGACTGCAGCAGTGGTGCGGCACGACGCAGACTATTTGTTATGTGGTATCGCGCTGCACCACGTATCAAATAGTCTGCTTTTTTGAGAAAAGCGATCCAAATCGGAAAAAACAAGAATTAAGGACTAAAAACCGTTTAATACTTATTGCTTTTGTAAGTGACCATGGTATAAGCGGGTTAATGGCCGACGAAGTATGCATTATTACTGTTTAACACACTTCGCGTCGGATGGTTCAGGCTTCCACGGCGTGCGTTAAAAAGTGATGATGCACACTTCACCGGCCATTAACCCTTATATATCCCATCATAGCATCATGTACGAAGGCTTTTACTAGCCACCTAAATGATCCAAAGAGTAAAGAATATGATTTTTAAAATAACTTTTTCATTGAGCATGAAAACAGAATTTCAAGATTGAATGTTTATGTTCATTAAAAGGGATTTAACATTCTTAAACACAGCTTTTCCATCACATTTCATCCTACGTCTGTCCAATATTTGTTTTCTTTTTTTGTGTGTGTGGAAAAATTTGTATAGAAAAAAAAACAACTAAACACTCTTTCAGGATTGCTCCCTTTCTCTGACTTATAATCTAAAATTTCTCAGCTGATGTGCGTAAACCACTTTCAGGATTCAAATATAAAACCCTCCCAAATAAACAATCCCTGTTGAGGTGATGTACGTGTCAAGAAAGACAGAGATCCTCAGTTTGTACAAGACAGTGACTAATTAAATAAACAAAGCAAGCTTTGGCCCAAATCTCTCACACATGTAAGCAACCCATTTGAGATGTTTCAAAAACAACTGAACGCAGAAACTACCAAAAGGCTTATCTTCTTCAAAGAAGACAGAGTTCATGTAGACCTGCTTCCTTGTAGAGTTTAAAGAGGGAAAGAGAGACAATAAGTGGATGAAAAAGGCATTGCAAGTGCTTTAACTTTGGCAGATTTTGTTGCACATGCTTCCCTTGTAAGATTACAAAAGGGAGAACTTTAACAAAATAGTCCAAAGATGCACATTTATGGGTCTTAGCTTAAACAAGGACTAAAATTACAGCATGAAAGCTGTTTCTCTTGCATTCTTGTGTAAGAAATGCTGTTTTTTGGCACAAACTGAAATCTCAAATATGCAGACAAAGAAAAGAAAAGAAAAAAGGACAGCAGCCACATTCCACCACATCAACACAGCATCTTTTTCCTTCCTGATCTTAAAATTGTCTGCAGCAGAAAAGCTTTTGAGGTTAAATTTGGGTCTGCTTCATCAGCAATTGCTTCGTTTGGAGCCAGAATCAGGCAGGTTAGGAGAAAACCATAAGTAATCAGTTAAAGCAACTATTTACTCATGGTTCTAAGTGCTGCAATGTAGTTAATTGTTCCATTTTTTTATTTATGTTTTTTTAACATTGATGTAAATTTAGAAAATTCTTTGTAGAAGCCTCGTGGACAGACAAGCGTCTTAAAGGGAAAAAACTAATCAGCAAATAATAAATGGCATTTGGTTAAGAAAGCACCATTTTTGTGTTATTAATTGTCTTTGCTAATTACACTTGTTTGCACAAATTCTCGCTTTAAAAAGCTATAGAAAAAAAGAAAAGTAAAAACTTACTTAGCATACACAAATCAACTCTAAAGCTACGTTCATGTGATGCACATTCTTAAACCCGCTTTCAGCATATGCGGTGTTCACACTGGGCAATCAGGGAAGGGCTTCTTCTTCTGCTGCTGTTTATCAGCACATGTCTGCCATCTATACCTACAGCTTTCACCAACAGTTGGAAGAGGCTTGGTGCAAAATGTTGAAAATCTCATGAATCGAATTCTGTCCGCAAATGTTAATTCCTCCATGATCAATTTTCAAGTGGTTGGCACTTCCATGAATTACAGGGAACCTCATCCATACACCACTACCAAATTTGAGTCCCTGACTGGTCAAATTCGACTTGGTTTAATGTGAAATGGCTGCATGCTTTGTATGTATAGCCCAAAAACTGACACAGCGACACATGAATGCAAGAGTTTTGTACACGAAAACCCAAAATGTGCATTTACACAAACTTTTTGTGTCAAAGTTGCTTAAACACATGTTTCTGTGTGAACATAGCTTAACAGATTTCATTCCATTTTACATTATGAGCTGTACAATGCAAAGATGCTTAAACATTTCCTCGTCATTTCCATTTGCTGTCTGTCCCACACCAACTCCCTTTCCCGTTCCCAGCCATGCTTTTTCTTTTGTCCATTTTCTGTTAATATGGTCTCCATTTTCTATCAATTTCCCATTTAGCTCTTTTTTTTTCCATGCTTCCCTGCTATGATGACAACATGACTGTCTACCCTGATTTTCATCTTCTTTGTTACCGAGGTAGAACAAGATTTATTCTGTCTCTGTTCTCTTTCAGCACCAGAGCCGAAATAATATTGATAATTTTTTTTGAGACAGAGTAACAGGAAAGCCATTTAACGTTAATCTGTCTTTAATGTTGGCTGTGGAGTGGGCTGCCCGTGCGTGGCCTCAGTGGAGGACCAGAGAATGTCGATTCGAACAGCTAGTCATGAATAAATATGACACCACATTTTTCCTCCTCCTTATCGAGGTTGCCCAGAGAGAAGTGGAAAAGGAAGGGCAGTGATTACTGCAGCTTCGGCAGACTTTCTGGCAGCATATGTTTTGTTGATGATAGGGCATATAACTACATGAAGGCATCATAGGAATCTGTTGAGAGCTGGCATATAACCTCATTGCTGTGCGTTTGTAGCACAAACAAGATACTTAGACTGATGATTCTGCTCCTATTTGCCCATAATGTTTTAAAATTCAATAAGCAAATTTACTTTATCTGGGTTATTGAGCATATTTGCAGTAAAGAACAATACCTAAACTAGAGTGCATGCGTGTTTCATCGTTCAGGACACACCTTAGTAGGCATTACTGAGTGCTGAATTATAATTGACTCTGTTAAAGTTGCACTTTTCCATTTTTTTACCCCTCAGAAGCAGAAACAACAGATGGATTTCAGCATTCTGATTTAAAACAACCATTTTACAAAACAATGCATCACTCAGATGCTTGTGTGTGTGCATACCCATGGCCGAGATGATCTCCTGCTGCGTCCAAGAGGCTTAACAGGAGCTGACTGCACTTTGTGGAATCGAATCAATAAAACCAGAGGAAGAGGGAAACGGCGGTAGTTATGTGTATATGGGAGATAGGCCGCCACTGGCAGATGAATTGTTTCAACTAAAAATATGTTTTTAATGCTCTGCCAGGTCTCTTTTTGTGGGAAGGTAATGGGTTTTTGTGTTGAAAGGAGTAACGTGGAACTGTTCTCAGTAAAGCACTCATGCGCTCCACAAACACACAGGCGTTCCCACACACTCAGATCATGGATTCTCTCACTCTGTTTGTGGTTTTGTCTTTTCTATCCCTCTTTTCTCTCAGTGGTCTCTCTCAGGTGATTAAACAAAACATAGCAGGCTTGTGCCTTTTGCCACAGAGGAGCAAAGGCAGCTCTGTGCAACAGCCAATACAGCTTAAGCAGGATGGGCTCCAACTGTCGCAGCAACCAACTATGCAGAAAATTCGTAATCCATACATGCCCCAACATAGACACACACAAAAAAAAAAAAAAAAAAAAGATTTGAGGTTGGACGGCAGGGGCTGTCACTGAATCATGTATGGTGACAAGATAGCATAGTACTGAGAAGAAGAAGGTTGGATGAATACCAAGCACATGAGGTGACATCTCACTTACATCAGTGTCTCGCTGATTGACACACCTGGATGCTGAAACAGATTGTGAGCATTTATATTTTACACTGAATGGCAAAATCTGCCAGTGTGACTGATTCTATGTGCAAGACTTCTTTTGCTAACAGATTTTTTTTGCCCCAAAGATATCCAGAAAAGTTGTCCATTTATGTCTATTTTTCTTCTCTGAGCCTGATTACTGAAAAGAAACACAACAGTGAAGTAAAAGAAGGAAAAAAACAATATGAAGAAATAATGCACACTAAAAAGCCAAGTCAAAACAAAAAATGTTAGCAACCACTAAATTCACAACAACAGTTGTCTCAATGGGCTTCGTACTGGTAAACATACAATCAAAACAGACTAAACTAAAGGGCATCCGTGCCCTTTGACCCTCCTTTGCGGTAAGCAAAAACTCCTAAAAAAAAAAACAGATTCCGGAAAATCATCAATATATGTAAAAAAAAAAAAAAGGTTAGTGTGGCGGGATGCTAAAATTATGTTTAGTATACTGGTGATCAACACAAATTGAATGTTTCATTTGAAAAAAAAACTTCTATTTTGTCTTTTGGCTGCCATGTTAAAAGATTGAAACAGCAAATAAGTGCAATGATCCATTTTATAAATACATAGTTGAAAAAAATGTTGTGTCGTCTAAATATAAAGTTCTCACAATATATTTTTTAATTAAGTTAGATACTATTTGCTCATCTGTGTTTGGAAACTGTTTTTCTTATAGTTGACTTTCACACAAAAATATGGTAGGTTAGGGGACTATATTATACCGACATGATAATAAAATTCATAAATGGAATATTTGCATTTAAGAAAAACATTATTTATGAAACCTAGTCTGGTACATATAAACATTTCAAATGTGTTGAATGTGGCCTCATGAAAGTAACAATATATTAACAATTTAGACGTCAGTTTAGTTAAACTTCTTTTTAAGTTGGTCTAAAGGCTGATTAACCGCTTCAGTATGAATTGTGTTTATATGTTTTAATATGCTTTTGTCCTTTTGTAGGTTGTTCCTTCATTAAAAGTGAGATACCAGCCATCTTGTCTACAGCCGTAGGCATCTATCATACATCTTGTTTAACTCATTTTCTTTGTTTTTGCCTGCATGAAAACATGACACATAAAATGAGGATAAACTTTAATGGCCTATATCATGCTATTCTTAAGCCTTAATAGTAAAAAAAAAATCAATTTATATGATAATAAATCTGCTTTGGCACACAAAAGAAATACATTAAATAATTCTTAGTTTCCTGAGTTATTTTCCAACCCGGAAGTAAGACCACTTGAAATGAAAGTGTTTTTGCCAAAAACCACTAGTTCCACGGAGAAAGTGGGTGTTGGTGTTAGCCTGGGGACGGTGCTGACAGTGAAAACTCTTCCTGGAAAGGGCTGTTCTCACTTATCTACGTCAGCCCGTGAGAACCCGCTCGTTTTAGCCAGTCTGAAAGGCTAAAAAAGAGAACACAAGGTTTTTTTGGACAAATCCAAATCTTGTAAACTTTACCCTGACCAAATAAGCACATTTTTGACCCACTTTGGGACTTCATATAGCTACGGTGGCTATGTAGTATGCAGTTTGGCACAGGCAGCCATGGGGCAAAGTATTTGATTGAATTCAAACTGCAGACCAAAATACTTAAACCCATTTATTTGGCCCTAATTGAAATGTTAGGACAGATTGACAATCTAAAAGATCTCAAATTTCTCTCTAGCAACTTTTTTTTTTTATTCAACCTGGGTCACATGAAAATTCAGTCATAAGTCAGATACATATCTGATCTCTTTCACTGTGACCTCAGTCTGTTCATGTTGGCTGTATAGGCTCCTCATGCTTAAAAGATATTATAATTCCAACAAATCCAGTTTGTTTCTATGATCCTAACTCTTTAATTCAAAACCTGGCCTCAGTCATCGACAGAAAGCTTCTGCTGATTAATATTCACATCAGCATCACCGTCCCAACACTCAGACTTCCTGTAATAAGGCACAAAGTAAGTGCACCTGTTATGTTTGTTTAATCTACTTTCTGTTGGACAGATTGAGGGGAACAGAAGAGCAGAGATATCCTCTTGTGGGTTGCCAGGTAAGCTGCACAGGAAGTGTGCCTGGTCTTATGTTGTTAATGGGAATATACCAATTAGGAAGATGAAAAAAAAAAAATCAAAGCTTGACATGAATGCATATGGCAGATTGTTTCTCCTTAATGTTTCCTTTGACTTTTTTTTGTTTCTAAGAAGAAGGTAATACTTAACATAAAAAAGCACAAGCTACAAAGATTTGTTATGAAATGAAAATCATGGCTCTACCTGCTTTTGCCATAAAAGTTAAAGGCTTGGAGTCAGTGCCAGCCTGTCTGCCCTGATTACATTAATGCTCACTCTGCAGCATTTAAAGGACTGGTCAAGATTTCCAAGTCCACTTTGTCCAAATTCAATACTTACAACAAATTATGTTTAGAGTTAACCTTGTATAGGTCAGTTTTTTGGATTTTTGACAAAACATTGCATGTTCAAAAGATCAATGGGAACACTTTAAAAATAGACCAAAGATGATTGGAGACTGACTTTAATTAGAATGTTTAAATTCTGTTAAAAGACTCTAAATACAGCAGAGCTCTTTCTCTTAAAGGTATTTACAGAGCAACAGTGGGTGCAGTTTATTTTTTGTGAACAAAAATCCTTCTCTTGAGCTTTTGTTACTATTTTTCTTTTACAGAGGACAGTTTTGACTCAAAACTCAGTAGGAAGCTATACTTGTTACACTATTTTATTAGACTACAAGTCTGGAAAAACAAAGCAATTCATCTACAAGTGTGTTTTCTGGGGTAATATATAATAGAGTATTTTGAATGGACTTTGGAACTAAAATTACATGACGAGCAACTGAGACAGTGAAAGAGTTTCCCTTAGAACAATTAATACACCTATAGTTTAAGAGCAAGACAAGCACCCATTTACTGCAATAAAGCTTCTTAGACCATAAAAAATAGAAGTGAATTTGTCTGTAATTATGTTTAACCCCTTTAAAAAAAAGGCAGGACAGCAGCATGTTAAAAAAGGTAAAAATGATCATCAAGTTGTTGTTAGATGGCATTAAGCTGCCTATTGGTCACACTGGTTAGTCAATATATAGACATTTAATATAAAGACCTGAATGTCTATAGTTTTGGCCATTAGACCTAAAATATCTACTCTAAACTCAATTTTGCGCAACACTTTGACAAAGGCTGTGACTGTGACTGGAAACTGTTCAGGATGTACCCCAACTTCGCCCTTCAGTAGCTGGGTGTGCTCCAGCAACTCCATGACCCCAAAAACAGGATTAAGAAGGGTTTTGAAAATAGATAGATGGAGTGATAGATTGAACAATTGACTTTGACAGAGAAAAACAGGAGAAGAAAACACATTTTCCAGCATATCAATGATTCAGCTGGTGACTCAGTCAAAGCCTGTTAAAGGCAACAAAAAAAAGACAAAAGAAGCAGTTTAACTCACAATCTATGACAACTATGACACTAGTCTGGACTAAAGTACTCTCCATGTTGTTGTCTAAATAGAACAGATGAAGAGAAATGGACAGCCTTGAAGAACCTGAATGTTATTTGGACATCGTCAAGGACACTGGCAGGGTCAGAAAAAAAAAAGAGGATAAGAATACAACCAGCAGTGTGAGCTAAACAACTCTTATCCTGAGGCGTGTTGAAGTGTCTTCTACTTGAGTGCTCTAGAGAGATCAGGCTAAGGGCACACTTTTGTTCAGAGGTCTGAGTGTCAACAATATCACAACTGAGGACAACAACGAGGTAACTTTTATTAAAACAAAGAACGCCTCTAGAACACCTACTCATATCGCTGAGAAAACGAGACCATGTGATGGTGAAGGATGCTGGACAGGACAGCAAAGCCTGGAGAATCCTGCTGATGCGCACAGCATACCCATAAAAATAAATCAGTGCAATAGAGTAAAGATAGGAGTTCAATTTGGAACACTGGAAGACTAATCAAAGATTAAAGACCAACTCCAATGAAAATTGTGCTTTTGGTGTTTTAACGTGTTCTTGTAGCATTTTTCTTATGATAGAGGACAGATATATATGAAGAATAAGCTTGAAAAGAAAGAATAAAGAAAGAATAAAAAATAATAAATCTTCAGAATTGTTAAATCTCTGTTTTTTAAAGACTATAAAACTTAACAAATAAACTAATAAAATAATAACTAATAAAAATAATCAAACAGTGTTTTACAATCATACACTTATTTTTAAACTCAAATTAAGCTTTTGTTCTTGTGCAAGACCAGTTGTTTGGTAAATAAACACAAGTTACTTGTTGAAAATTATTTGCACCATGGGCTCTATGTCACCTCCGTTCATGGTATGCTTGGTGACACATTTCTGTTTCTTTGCTCATCACTGATTCTGTAAGGAATCTACACCATTCAGACTGCCTTTGAATTAACTGAAGGTTTATTTTCATCTTAGGTTAGCTATGTAACCCTTGTGCTATCCTAGGCACTTTACCGTTGGGAGTTGGGTCAGCTAGATTCACCAGACAGTGCTCTGAACCTTTTTTTTTTCAATTTTTTGTGATCTTCACTGGTTCAATGGATTACATGAAGTTTTTCCACCTTTATCCACTTTTGTTATGGTAGGGAGAACATGTCAAAGTAAGGGTGGGGTCATCCAAGATAGCACAAGGGTTAATAAAACTGTGTGACATCATACATTAAAATTAAGCAATTAACTAAATTATCTGGGCACAATTTCCACATCTACTGTGGCAGTCATCGATTCTACTTAAAAGATGAGAGAATTCTGTTATGTTCATCATTGGTACACTTAAAAATAAAATAAAAAAGAATCCAGGAAGCACTTTGTATGATTTTAATGGAATTTATTTGCATCATTTTGAATTAAAAAAAAAAAAGTAAATGACCAAAAATTCTGCCCTTCACAGATCTGTTACTTATTTAAGAATCTATTCTTTCCTCCACTTGTTACCTGGACCAACGTGCAGAATTGCTGACTACATAATACTTTTGAAGTGTTGAACCAAAAGTGTGAGCATATAAACAAAACTCATGGTCATCTCACTGCTGTGGAAGAAGGCTTTTTTTTTCCAACAGATGATCATGCTTTGTTTTCTGAATGCTCAAACTAATTTCTCATCAAGCATCCCATTGAACCTGCTGGATGAAACCATTAGACGATTATTAGCAGCTCTGTAGCAGCAGGATCTGAAATGGCCATAGAGTGAAACTAAACCACATACTCCAAGACCACAACTAAATGAACGCTAAACCGGTGTTTAAAGATACGAGTTAGGCCATGGACTGTTAATTTTATGAAAATATGCTCCGCAGTCAAAGGACACTGAAATATTTAGAAATAGTTGTATTCTAGTTTATTAGTTATGTTTATTTGCATGTTTTCTTTTTTAATAAAGATGATTAATATCAGACCTCAGAACACCGTAAAAAGTAAAGGGTTGGAGCGGTATTATTCAGTCATGTGTGGTCAGGCTAGGCAGGTGAGACACCGCTACCATCACAGTGTGGGACTGCCTTGCTGTGGAGAAAACATGTTTATTCCACAGAATGGACTGCATAATGAAAAAGTAAAATTGTTATGTTTATACTGAACCATATGTGATCCAAAAAGTGAAATCTCACATTATCAACCAAATGAGCAGTGACCCCGTAAATATCACCTAAATGGGTACAGCTAGGCCTATGGTCAACAAATAGCATGTAATGGGCTGTATGTCACAATAGAACTCATACAATATTTGTGGAAAACAACCTACAGCCGCCACTGCATTGGACTGTTGAGAGAAACTTATGTGATGGTTGCCAAATATTAAAGTTATATGTGAAAAAAATGAATGCTGTACATACAATTTTAGAATGTCTAATTCTTTTTTAAACAATCTCTCTCATCAAATGGGTAAACCTGTACGAGGCACACAGGGTGGCCCGCATAAAATATTGTGTTGTTAGACCATTCAGGTTTGTGCATGATCGTTTCAATGGGCATGCTGTGGGCGACAGGTTGTAGCAAACATTATACAACATGTAAGGCTACATTCACGCCGGGCTCGGAAGCGCGTGGCCAGCACGTACAAAACACAAGTCAGTTTTCAGGCTCTACGTTGTTACGGCTCCAGTCTTCCCTTCTTCAAAGCCTGTGTGTTTTTGTGTGTGTGCGTGTTTTTCTTTCTTGTTTGCAGGTCCTGGTTGAGCTGGAGTCTCCACCATTGCGGCGGATCTGTCCAGTCCCACAGAGGGTATAAAAGCTACTGGGAGTCATGGCATCTCTCTCTCTCTCTCTCTTTCTCTCCCATTTAGCAAATGATGCTGCAGCCATCTACCAACCTCTTCACCCTGTTCAGATTTAGTTTAGTTAAATATTTGTATAAAATACAGTTTTGTTAAGCCTTGTTTGTCACGGCCGTTGTTCGAGCCAGTCCTGACATGACAAACGAGTAGCTGTCCAAAGCCTGGAGCAGGATTTGCCAGATTTACCCCACTTCAACATTTTGCACAAAGCCTTTTCCAACTGTTAGTACATGCGACAGGTAGTGACAGACCTGTGAGAACATCATAATCTGAAAGCGTGGGTTCTTGAATGCCACACATGCCCAGTGTGTACATAGCTTAAGGGCAAGTAAGGATGAAATAGGTGAGATGCAGGGACTTCAGATGGATTTTTTTGTGTTTTTTCAAATCCCCTAAAACTATGGTTTCACTTAAGCACAGGTCAGAGTATTGGCCTTTTGAGTTTTAGTGGTTGTGCTGAGGTGTTTGTCTTACATTTTTATATATTGGATTCATGTTATTCTATTGAGTGGAGCAATATTTACCAGACCAGATGCAGATGCTACTTTATCTTTTACTATCATAGCAAGTGTAGACCTGGATATTTCAAGCCTGGTGGCAGTTCTGCATTCACTCTACAGAAAAGAAAAGAGACAAAATAGCAATATAATTCTTTGTATAGCTGACAAACAGACTTGAGCAAAATAATATGCCAATGCTTCACATTGTTGTATTTTTCCATGGAGCCATATCTGCTTTCTCAATGAACAGACTGATTTAGGCAGCAAAGACTCAGTTCTGATAGTTTTCACTGTGCTTTCATTGTGTTATTTTATTAAGGACAGCAAAGACTCACATTTCTGTGGTCAGAATACCCAGCAACACTTATCCAACAAACCAGGTGAATCCAATCAGTTAGTCAGATTACAAGCATGTCTGAAATACATAAAAGCCTGGATGACTTTAATTTCCTGCCGCTGAATTCCGATAAGAAGAAATGGGAGGTCTTTTTAAGAACTGAACAGCTTGACAAATTCAAAATTCACTAATGTAGTTTCTCTTTGTTGCATTTTTTGCCACAACGCATAAAAGAAACAAAATATTTTAATTACTTCATCAGCACATCAATAAAGTGAGTTTTTTCACCGGCAGTTGTGAAGTAAAATCAAATTAGATAAGCAGCAAAACGTTTTTAAAATAAACCTTTAAAGACCCACTTCGTCGAAAATTGTGTCTTTATCATGTTCCTGTGGCATTATATTGATGGTGCGGGGCAAATATATATAAAAAATTAGCTTAAAATTGCAATTCTGAAGTTTTTTTTAAGTATTCAAACTGTTATGACTCAGGAGCAGAAAAAACGAGTCTATTTCTGATGTAGAAAATACGCCGGGTGGGCAACCATCTCCTTGCTCAGAGCTCTCAATAACGAAGAGGGGGATTGGTGGCGGGCTTATTCTGTGCCAACAGTCCTGCCCCCAACTCAGAGGCAAATTTCTAATGATCTACTGCTGCTTTGCAGAAACTAGAAAATTACAGTTTTGTTTCTTTTCAATTTTTTTCTAAAAACAGCAAAATCATAATTAAAAGACCACTAACGTTTATAAATATATCAGAAAATGGTCGGAGTCGGAATTTAAATGTTTTGTTGCTGTACAGAAGCAAAATCCAGTGACATATTTGACTGTATAGTTTCAAGAAACAGTGAATCCTAAATACTTTTGTTCACCATCAACATGTCTGCAAATCATTTTGTTGGTGAACTTTTTTGGTTTCTAATATAGAATGAGAGGCAGAGTCTATCTCGCTTCTTTTTGTCCTACGATTTTAAACATTATGTTAAAAAATAATAAATAAATAAAACAATACCATACTATTGAGTCGAATAAGCTTTCCCTCTATTGTCAAACTTTCATGAGTTCACTGACCATTGTAGGAAAATTCCGAATGAGGTCATTCCCTCACAAAGGAGCAGCTGTCTGAGTGGTTCTGTGTCACGATGACATCAAGATGTCTCCTCTGAAGATTTCTCTGTCAAGTTGATTCTGGCCAAGCTGACATCATGCAATGAGGGACGCACAGCTAATCAAACAGAGGACCAGAGAAATACTAGTCTGACGTTACTTATATTCTAAGATTAAGCATGTCCTGTTGTGATATTCCCTCCACTAATCCACTAATGTGATTATTTAATAATGGATCTGACCAAGAAACCTACAGAGAGCTTCCACCAGCCCTCCCTGTCACATCCACATATTTTAATAGCTCATAACTTGTGATTTCTGACTCAACATGTCCTGTCGGCATAAATATGTAGCTTCACACAGCATAAAACTTTCTCTGGCCCATACTGGTACTTTTTAACCCTTACAGTGTGTTCTGGTCAAATTCCCCCACTTTCAAGTGTTAAAAGGGGTCAATTTTAAGGGTTAAATGCTTTATTCTCTGTACATTTTGTGTATGAAATTAAATGAAAATATCATCGCATTGCTTCAAAGATGCCATTACATTTTTTTTTGTAATAAAGATACTGGCTTAGAACACTAAGTACAACATTCTGGATGCGCCGTGCATTGTTTTGTTTTTTGTATCAGTATCTATCCCATGATTGCTGGCCTCTTGCCATAAATGTGTTTTCCTCCTCCAGCATGGAGGAGAAAAACCATTTTAAACGGCAAATGAATCAGGGATGCAATAGCTTCATGCCAGCTTTGATTTTATGTCAATACTTTTACCCAAGATTAAGGGAAGCGAAAAGCAGCAAAAGCATCTATTAAACAGAGGATTTTGTTTTGGCACTGAAGCCAGTTGCTTCATCCTTACAATAAAAAAAATGCTTTTAAAAAAATAAAAAGACAGTCACACCAGCAAAGAAAAAAAAAAGAAGTCTGAATGTGTGCGCATTTTTCCAGCCAAAGGAACAAGTTGTATGAATCATCTTAATGTTGATTTATAACCAAGTACTGTTGGTATTTTTAACTCGAAACTGTTAAAAACTGAAAAAGACAAAGAGTGCCAATAACTTTGTTTACTGTTTTGCTTTATACTGGTCTCCACACAAAAAAACTGTCTTTTCATCTACATTTTATAAAATCATACAATATTTGGAGATGAAATATGCCTATTCCTGAGTTCAGGGATTACAACTAGATCTTCAGCTAAACCGAGGACTACGTTAATAATCCTCAGGATTTTTCACCAGAACTAAACCTCAATTTTTTATATAATGATTACAATCAGCTCTTCCAGTGCCATTCAGGCTTTAATGTTTATTAAGATAGTCTCTTAAATATAAAATGTATTGGCTGCCAAAGTCCTCAGCATACCCAAGCTCAATTCAAATTGCTTCAAAGGGGTTTTTAAGATGTAATGCATGCAAACATGCAATAATCTGCAATCTCTTTCACAAAGGGACGAGCCTTTCTATCCCCCTGTCCATTTTCATTTCAATGATCCAGTCGTGAATTAATTTTACATCCAGCATGCCATTAAAAAAATGGACCAAAACACAGAGAGCCTCGAGGGCATTGTTAACTTCTTAAAATGCGAAGAGCTTAGCCGGGCATTTTGGAGTTTTTCTAAGACAAATACACATACTGATGGTGTTAGAGAGCACATTTAAGTTGTTCTTTGCAAACATCTATCTATCAGGCATCATCTATAGTCAAACCAATTAAAAAAACGAGAAAAAACTTTATTTGCAATCAGTTCTTATTTTCACCGTAAGACTTAAACACTACTAGAACTTTTCAGAGCCATTACAGGTGGATACAAGCTGGCTGCTGACCAAAATGGGCAAACGTTTGCAGGGCACGCAGGTGGCCTTTATAGAATATCAAGGTTGCAGACCGCTCATTGAGCCTGTAGAGAGAAAATGTTTGTGCAGTCATTGCTCCTGATTACGACAACAAAAAAAACAGCTGCATGGATATTTTTGGCACCACCTAACTTTTGAAAGAAAAATAATTACTAAAGGTATAATGAGAATGAATCTTAAAAAACATTTAAATAAAATCCCTCAAATTGTATTTAACATTATTTTAATGCAATTAATGAAGAATAAACTACTGATTTTTGGCTGCTTTTTCTTTTCATCAGATTGAAATCCCCTAGTTATTGATTATGCAAAGATTAATTATTTCTGAAAATAATTTTTACATTCAAAAAAATATATATTATATCCAACAATACTCTTTACTCTTCACTGGAGGTTCAGTTTTACTATCTTGTCCCAGGTTTTGTTTTAATTTAGGACTGATTTTGTCGTGCAACTTGTTGCTATTCCACCTTATGCTACGTTCACACCAGGCATGTGTCGCACTATCAAAAGCATGCTGAACGCAGGTTGTTGAACGAGCTTTTAGCATACGCTGTGCACACTGGACTGTTGCTACCTAATACTAGCCCATGTACTCAAAGTTTGAAGATGCTTGGTGCGAAATGTCAAAGTGGTGAAGATCTCACGAATCTTGCTCCAGGCTTTTTCTTTCACAACTGTTTCAATATATGAAAGACTTGGTATCATAGAATTCTGGCACAAAACGCAAATATTAATTTCTCCTCCATGATAAATATTCAAACAGTTTCGCACTTCCGTGAATAAAGAAAGGATGCCATCCATACATCACTACTAAATCAGAGTCTCTGATTGGTTGAAGTTCAACTGGTTCAGCTTTCAACGTGTCTTCAGAGGCTTCACGTTTGTACGTAGAGCCCAGAAATGTACTTAAAAACCTGCAAACGCATAAATACAGGTGTTTACATTCTTCACTGGAAGTAGCTGCTTGAACATGCGTTGCCGAGTCCGGTGTGGATGTTGCATTGCATTAAAGCCTGGAATCCACCAAGAACAAATACTGAGCACTGTACATGTGCAAATCAGCTGAAGCTATCTGAACCCAACTCAAGCGGCTCTGATAGGAAACCCCAGCAGCAGCTTGACCAACCTCTGCAATTACATGAGTCACTAATCTTACAAGACAAGAGAACTTGGCCTGAGTAACCTCTGTGACCTCCACAATGTTATGCAATAATTGAGAAAACACTGGATCTCAATGACATGTCATCATTACCCGCTTTTAAATATTTTGTTAAATCTATTTTTATCTTTGTTTCTTGCTTGCCCTTTCTACAGCTTTGTATTTTCAGATTAGACCGTGTGTAAAATGCAATTCTCCTATAAAATGAAACTATAGCAGATTACTTACACCATGTTAGCCTAATTTAGATAGGAATGATTAAAATAGTAGATTTTGTTTTAATTCAAGAGTGATTCTCCACTTCTACTGTGAGCGGGAACCAGACTCCAGAGAATAACGCATGGCCTCCATCTAAAATCCGATTGATGATACCTATATGAGGATTTGAATGTCCTGTAGTCCAATAAAGATAACATTTTACCCCTCTTTACATCATTTTCTCTCCATTTCTTTAAATGTAGAATATTAAAACATAATAACACAAGTCTATTCAGATGCACGGGTGATTTTTGAGTTCTTTAAAAACCAAACTTCATCTAAAAAAAAAATCCCAACAGCTGGCCCACACACCACTATGTCATCAATTTTACAGCATTCTTTTGAATATTTCAAATGTTCTCTCACACGAAGAACATTTTTTCGTGAAGAATCCGTAAGCATTCTCTAGGCAATATATGAGGCAGAATAAATCGAAAAATGTAAAACCTTTATCTGATCTGGAAAGCATGAATTGAGAGACGAGGGAGGAAATTGGCAGCAAATGACATCGATGACGATTGGAGACAAAAATAAATAAATAAGTAAATAAAGCTGTTGAGTCACACCTGGTATTTCAAAAGCATGCTGAGCATTTGGATGGCTGTTATGTTCATAATTGGATTAAAAAGCCTCCGGGGATTTGGTTAGAAATAACACTGGAAAAACAATCATGTTTAACAATGCTTACAAAAAGCGCACCAGGAGCAGATATTTAACCCGAGGGGCAAATGATTTGACAACAGCAGTGTGGGCTTCATTTATCACAACCATTTCAGTCTGCATCTCCAGCACTTTTCTTCTGAAAGCCATCAACCAGTGAGAGGCCATTACAAAGAAAGTTTTTCCTATCTTTCTTTTTGGGTTGTTTTTGTTTTCAAACAAAACCCCATTTGAAATGAGGCTGCATGACCTTTGGTCCACATGGCTTTCCATCCTTTACTGTGTGAAAAGACTTTGGGGTTGTTGATTTGATGATGCCACAAAGCATTTCTGCTTTAAAGAGTCCATGAAATTATAAATGACATCACTTTTGTTTCATGGAAGCGCAGGACAGAACAAGAGTTGTTGCAGAAAAGCATTTGTGACATAAATCATTTATGAACTTATTGTTATCAATATGTAGATATTGACTGAGGTATGGAGTCACAAAAGCGGTCAGCATCCAGGACAGAAAGCACAAAAGGATAATTGAATCATCAGAGGGGAGCAGCAGTTAAACACACTTTGAGTCACATGCACTAAAATGACTGGATTGTGAAAAATGGGACATTTGTTGAGCTCCATGCATTATTTCTAATTCTTTCTTTTCGGTATGTCGAAACAAATAGCAAGTTATCGTTTTTTCTACAGGCTTCTGTGTGGAAGTAAGACATTTGATTTGAACTTAACCCTTTAAGATGTTGCCAGCGACACCAAAACAACACACGCTCTTTGACATGCCGTCACTCTTTGACCGTTTACATGATCAACATGCTTACATTGATTGCATAAGCACTTCACTGCAGTGTTGCATATGAGGAACATAATTTAAAGATGTTGCCATGGCTTTAGCCTGATGCTTCCAAGCTAACTTCTCCTCATCTGTTTTCACTCAAAAGAAAAGAGGTTTTAAAAAGTTACATGGAGAACAAAGGCTAATTAAAATAGTGAAAAGCAATACCAGTTTTAATCAATCGATTTAATTTGACTGGTTTCCATGCAGATTTACTATGTTTTTCTGATTATAAATAACATTTTTGTTGCACTAGTGGGCTGGTGTGCGACTTCTCTGTGATTTCTTTTTAAATAAAATTAATTGCAACAACAGCTAGATGGTAAGTATCAGTATTTGCTACTGAAAGCAACACAGAAAAAGCACCGCTCAGTCTTAAGCCGGGCTTAGAGTGTTCAGAAGCGAATAAGATAAAGATTTGAATGAATTTAGTGATTTAAAGTGATATAAAAAAAGTTTAGTTAGCATGTACGTTATGCTATTGTTATATTATTAGTATATTGTGCTATTATACTAGATTCCTCCTTTTCATGAGGCTAAATAATTATCAATGTGTAACAGTAGTAAAGAGTGCATTTATTCAGTCTATTATTGTTTTATATTCCATCATTATGACTTGCCTTTCAAAATGAAATGTTCCCTTTTGTTCCAGTATTTTGTGAAATAAATTTCTCCCTTTTTTGGGGGCTTCTGCGATTATACTATGGAGTGACTTATAGTCTGAAAAATATGGTCTGGCAATTTACTTTTAACACTGTGCACAGTTTTAGTTTGAATGTATTTGTTCTGCTTTTACTAATTTATGTTGTTGCTCCCTTCAGATGTCGCCACAGCAACCAGCTTTCACTCATTGGCACATTTGGTATTGCAGAGATTTTGACGCCGGGATGCCATTCCTGACACAAGCCTGTATAGAACCCGGGCTGGGGACCGGCACAGGGAGACCTTAACCTGGGCCCCTTTGTGGCAACAGAGATGGTAGGCAATATTGTGAATTAGGACCCATACTGGATAAAGCTCATCAACCAGAATTTCCTTTTTTTGCCATTTCTATTACTTAAAGAGCTCAAAATACATCTTGTCTTGTAAAATAACAGAAGGAATTTGATTGATGAGTTTATAATAATTGCTGAACCACTGAGGCTGTAGCAATAACGATACGCTGTAGGGGAAGCTGTAATGACAAAACAGCGCAATGGGGAAAGGAATTATCTAGTAAACTTTAGCTGTTTTTAAAACTTTAAAAACCAATACATAAAATATTGAAATAATTGATGGGATACACAAACCAATACAAATTGGAGGCTTTTCTGTAAGGTATTTGCAGTGTAAAAGTCTACAACTCTGGAAATGTTTGAATGTAATTAACTGAGCACTTCTGTTAATATGAAGAAAAGGAAATCCAATTAAAACACCTTCTGTTTGTTCCTTTTTACTGACATATTTAAGTGATCTGTGTGTTTTTCCATGTTGAGGATGAAGTTCAGAGTGACCGAAAACTGGTTGTGCGGTATAAAAAGAATAGAAAAGTACCTTTTCTGTTGCGTACCATTTGTTGGCAGTACTTCCCACATGTGATGACTCAGTGTTGACTCAGTGCCTCAGCCTTTGTCACTGACAGAATGAATCCTTTCCTTTGTCACATCTGCTCGTCTTCCTACATGAACACTAAGGAAAGGGTTCAAAAAGATTTCCTCCTCTAATTTTTTCTACATTTTTTCTAGTTCCCTCTATAAGAAATTTGTGCAGATGTCATTTAGAATCTGTGAAATTGTGTTTAGTATTCCAACTATTTTGAGAATATTGTGGATTAAGGATCTGTATTGTGGCCCCATGAAATGTCACAGGATCTCACACTTGTGTAGCATAACTTGAAGCATGTTTTCTGTCCTGTAATTCATTTTTATTCCACTAGGGGCAGTAGAAGGGCTTTTCTTGGTCATTTTAAAATGGCTGCCTCCATGCAATCTCAAAAACACTTTGGGCAGGAAAAGTTTAGATAATTTTCTATAGGCTTCTTCATGGTGAGAATAACTCATATTGTTTTTTTTTTTTTTTTTTTTTTAAATGACTACTTGAAGATGCAAAATGCGTTCATTAGTAATTCTTTAAAATGGTCACACCAAGTTAAACGTCTGGATCAAATTGACACATTAGGTAAATAAGGTGCTTTTTTCCTTAACACTCATCCATATTTTTGCATCCCTAACATTGTTGTGAGCTAAAACTTACCAAATCACCAGATGGATCATAATTGATACTATCTATATCTAATTAAAAAACGATGTTTCAAACATTTTTTGTGGATCTCTTCAAAGGTATAAAAAAACATCTAAATTCCAAATAATTCAACTTTTCAGTCAATTCTTTGATATGGTGGGCTTTACGGAATTATACTTCTTTTTTTGATAATTTTAGCGCTCAGTCAATTGACATTTTTTTTAAAGACTGTGCCAAATTTAATACCGTAACTGTCCTGAATGCGAGGAAGGACTGTAATAGTAGATGTCTTTGTATGAGATAATTTTCAAAGTTATAAAAAGCTTGCTTGTAAAAGGCCTGCAGAAATGCAAGTATTAAGTATGTATATTTAAAAGTTGCATTTGAGTTTCTCCAAACTAAAAGACTGTGAAGCAGAAATGTGTCAAAGGTGAGGATGTTCACATCATTATCTGCAAAATCATTTCACTCAATGTTATACATAGCCTTTGAGCACAGACAAAATTGAATGCCGAGTTCAATTTAATTGCCTTTGTGCCGTTATCATCCTCCCACAGAATGGCTTTTATCAAAATCATTATCTAATGGCTGAAAAAAAAATCTGTTTAAAGCTCGTACTGAGAGCAACAACTCACTCATATTTTGTTACACGGAGGCTTAAATGACCCACATCCATTTTCCTCCCACATCCGTGCCTTCCTCACCAAATGTGCTGCTAACACAACCCTGCAGCACTTTAGCCAACAGCAGAAAGAGTGTAGGATGACAAAATTAGAGCGAATCTTAGTGAAAGTTCATTTGTCATTCTGCAAGCTCCAATTCATTCACGGCGTATCTGTGAATGACCTTGTGTCTTTCACTGACCAGGTGCATCATTTTCAATTGTAACCGCTCATAACCTGCCTTTAAATCATTGTAAGGACAGCCCGCCTTTTCACAGTAGGCAGAAAGGTCATCTATCATGTAATTAATGTCTTAATTCAGATGTAATACCCATATCTGTTCTGCAACATTTACTAACTTTTTGGTGCATTTCTTTAAATTGCATTACCTTATTAAGTGGCTATACATGCACAGTTAATGTCATTTATGAAGTATTTCATGCATTTCCCATTAAGTAATTTAAAAATAAAGACAGCAAAATTACAGGGACAGCTCAAAATTCCTCGTCAAAAGAAGGCAATAAAGGCTGACCTGGAATGCAAATCTTTTTTTGTCTTCACATTTTTTATCCAGTTTCTAAAGAAATCAGCAAACCAATCTATGCACTAAAAACTCTATAATTGAATATAAGCCAAGTTGGGGGGTTTTTACTCCAACTCCAAGGTTAAAAAGGGACCAAGTCTTTTCTGAGGGTTTTTAACTCAGGAAAAACAATCAAATTTTTCTCAAATGAAACCAGTATGACACTAAAATATAACCCAATGTTATATTCCAACATGAATATCTCAAAAATTGCAATAAAGAGATAACCCACGTGTTTTCTGTGCAATGAAAAGACTTTTTTCCAAGTGAAAAACTGTGCAACAATAACTTCAGTGTTTAAGTAGGTTCTATTCTTGGCCTTTAGTTCGATAATCATCACATTTTAAAGAGAAAAACTTTTTCAAAATTAGCCATCACAATTAGAATGCATTGCCTAGGCATATGTTCTGCTGTTTTGGAGAATCAGTCCTCTCAAAAAAAAAAAAAAGAAAAAAAAAAAGACCATTAGTGACCTCATTTGAGACAGTCTGAAGACTCATTGTCAAAATATGAACTTTTTATTAAGGCTTTTCTCACAGTAATGACCAAAAAACTCAAAGCTGTGCTTGGAAAAGTCACTGTATAAGAGCTTTAAAGCAGCTGTCTAAATTTTGCTTCACAAAAGGATAGAAATAAAGAGGAAAAAAAGACACAGAAAGGGGGAATCAGCACCAGAACCGTATGTTTTTTTTTCTCTTGTTTTTAAGCTTAGACCTGTTTCCCTTCCTGTGTCTGACGGCGACAGACAATGGAACATTAGGCATGCCTCTACCAGTGTCATTGGAAGACTAATGAGATGGCACAGGCCTACGAATGGCTCATTGGCCTGATGCACATTACTGTCTTTAAGAGTTTCTTCACCCTGTTCTGGTCAGCCATGCAGCAGATCCTTTACCTGAGGCAGCGATTGTGATGAATAACAGAAGTGCACTGCCTGACAGGGCACAATATATCGTCTTAGTATTCTTATCCTTAAACAGTTAAAGCACAGAGGCCATTTGGTGTATTCACATCCAATTTGTAATACCAAAAACTTCATTGAAATGTAGATTTATACTCATGAAAAAGGTTAAGGGTTGCATTTTTAATGTCAGTAATTGTGATGTTTGAAGCATTACTGCTCTCTTTATTGGACTACAGCAGGGGTGCCCACACTTTTTTGGCATGCGAGCTACGATTAAGGTGACAGGCTCCAAAGGATCTACCTATACACACACACACACACACACACACACGAATGTAAAGACATACCTTTGTTGTGTGTATTAATATTAGTTTTCTAGCAATTCATAATTAGAACAGAAAAGGCTTTATTATTAAAACAGAAAGCAGCGACAATTGCGTTTCATGCTCTGCTGTAAACCGTGTTATGGCTTAACCACAGCTGAGCGGATGGTGGCCCCTGCTCCATGGACAGGGTTTGAGAAGCTCATGCTCCTGGACAACACTGCTGCCCAGGTCGCCTTGGATTGGGGGGGGTATATGTAGATGACGGCTAGAGTAGACGGGGCGTCTCTGACTCAATTCTGATCGAGGAGGCACATAAACCGGCCCTGACCTCAATAAACGCTCCTGCAGACCGGAGTGGTTCTCTGTCGAGGAAGTGTAGTTAAACAAAGCGACGTAAAGTATGTTTCAAAGAATGTTTGATTGGCCGGTTTGCATGTCAGTCAAGTGACGTATTACATGGGGAGGATAATGATTTGCTGTTAGATCTGTTTTGGTAAATATATTTTTACTATTTTGTTTATTTATCTTGATGGCCCACGAACTACCGTCACATTCTTTTATGTAATGAGGACCCCTGGACTAGAGTTCCCTAATTTATTGTGGTGGTTACATTCTAAAAATAACCCATTATAGGTGAAATTCTTAGAGTGGAATCACAGATGTTTTGAAGCTGTAAAAACATTTTCACACTTCTCTCTCTTGTTTAAACTCTCAAAGTTCCTACCTTTGTATGAAAATAAGCCCAGTATTATAAAATGAAAACGAAGATTTCATTGAGATCAAAGATTAATGTAGATTTTGCAAACTGAACACACTATGTAAAGGAAACACGGCATGGAGGATATGGACAAGATCAACAGCCAATCAGGACGCACAACACAATGCGCTGTTTTCAAAAAATGCATGAAAAGTTGCACTGAAAGCCATTCCAGGAAACAGCGAGACTGCAAAAGGGGGAACACAGAGAGGAAACACTGTATATGCTCACAGCTACTCTAGATATCTAGTGTGCTTTCCCATCTGTTCTTTTTAGTCAATTGTCTTCTAATAGTGGCCAACAGTGCTTTTTTATGAAGCATCACACTCAGTAAAAACAAAACCACACTGGTGTGTGAAATGGAGTCTGGTTTGCCAGGACTTCTGTTCATAATTATTATTCTTTTAAACCTTTTTTCTGTAATTTTTAATATCAAGTTGCTCTGAACTGTTTTGACAGTCCCATCAATATTCTCTTTGATATTCTACTATAGTTAGTTAGCAGGTAAACCTTTAAAGTGTCTTAGTTTTTTTTTCATTTTTTACACCTTAAACAATTAGGTTGACAAAAGAAAAAAAAACTATTTCATTATTTAACTTACATATAACTTACAATAAAAAGATCACTTCGGAATGAAATAAAACATGTAATTTCCTATATATGGTAAATGGAGTATACTTGTGTAGCGCTTACCGCTTCTTAGAAGGCCCAAAGCTTTTTACAGTTACAGTCCCATTCACCAATAAACACACACTTTCACACACTGATGGCAGCTCTGTTGCCCCACACTGGCACCAACTGCCACCTGGAGCAATGTGGGGCTCACTGTCTTGCCTGAGGACACTAGGTGGGAACCAAGCCTGCAATCTTTTAATCAGAGGTCAACTGCTGTACCTCTGCAGAGGTACAACGCTGGCATCCTGTGTATTCTCTTTGGAATTTGCAAAACTTTTTGTACTTTTACTTGGATTTGAATTAGGGGGAGCCGGTTTAGCTCGTGCTGGTTTGCAGTGCCTTCCCTCCGTGAAACCCAGGCTCAAATCCAAGCTGCTCCCTGTTTCCTTCTCCACCTCTGTGCCGGTCCGAAGCCTGGTTGCCTTGAGAGGGCTGCGTCAGGCTGGGCATCCGGCGTAAAACATTGCCAAGTTTACCATGCAACTCGTTCGCGGTGACCCCTGATGGGAAAAGCCGAAAGTGAAACAACTTGGATTTGAATTAGGACTCTTACCCTATAACATCCTCCTTTTTCTTATCTAAATTGCAGTATACAATCACTACAAGAAAATATCTAGGGTCTGAACTTTCTGTTGTCTCACAGGTTTTTTTTGTGCCTATAACTCATACAGAACATTCTCACATGCATACTGTGACAAAGTAGCATCATAGGTTGCAGGACGGCGCCTAAACACCAGCCCAAATAGTTTGTTTTTGTCTCTTTTCTCCCAGCCCAGCAGCAGTTTATAGTTTCACCGGACACATGCACACACCCAGGGAAACAGATCCTTCATATTTCATATTTTGTTAATTCTAAGGGTGCACAATTGGTTTTAAATAGAAATACTCACCATTTAAGTTTCCCTCCACAAACAGCCAAACATGAGCATTGTACACATCACCACATGTATCCACAGGAAATAGGAGGAGGTTTTGTTTTTTTTTTTTGCTTTGTTTCCCTTTCTGTCTAATTGATGTTGTTTCAAACCTATTTCTGTATTTCAATTGTTATATCTGTAATTTTGGAGTTATGTTTAAGAATCCTCCAGGTCGCAAGGCAGGAATTTGTTTTAAGGAAGTGTTTGGTTAATTGGCCTGTGGGAGGGGCTAAGCCTTTAGAAGGGGTGAACTTTCCCAGTTGTGGGATAGCAGTATAGTTTTAGTGGTGGCAAAAGGCTCTCCCAGAATCAGTTGAATTATTTCTTTGATTATTGTTTTGCGATCAATAAAATCCCATTGTTTGAAATTTGG